>OY796874.1:15062252-18010658 GCA_963680765.1 Agrochola lychnidis | reverse complement strand
CACACGCGCGGCTACCTCGGAAAAACTAAAATTTTTATAAATACCTACGAAATTAAAGTCTACCTAACCGGTGCAGTTTTAAACATAAATCACAATAACTTTGTACTTAGGAGACGGATTTTGAAGCGGTTTTCGACGCAGTTAATTTTAATTGGGCTCTGCCCCGCCTTTCCACCTATCCTAAATAATTTGCTTGCTTAAAAAATATTAGAATCTATTTTTGGTAAATTTCACTTCTTAAAAACACTAAAATCTCGATTATCTCAAAAAATTTCATTTTGAGATCAGCTGCTTTGATATTAAAATTACTTACCTGCCATACCTTCAGGCTGGACCGCGTTTCGTGATCTGTCTCGTTGGTTGGTAGAACAAATAGTTCTGTAATCACCTTTTTTTCTCGTTTTTTCGCTATAAATTCAAAATATTGTTCGCCACCTACCTCTAATTACTCCGTATTCCATTAGCCCGCGCGCAGACGCGTGTTTTGACACCTCACACGCGCGGCTACCTCGGAAAAACTAAAATTTTTATAAATACCTACGAAATTAAAGTCTACCTAACCGGTGCAGTTTTAAACATAAATCACAATAACTTTGTACTTAGGAGACGGATTTTGAAGCGGTTTTCGACGCAGTTAATTTTAATTGGGCTCTGCCCCGCCTTTCCACCTATCCTAAATAATTTGCTTGCTTAAAAAATATTAGAATCTATTTTTGGTAAATTTCACTTCTTAAAAACACTAAAATCTCGATTATCTCAAAAAATTTCATTTTGAGATCAGCTGCTTTGATATTAAAATTACTTACCTGCCATACCTTCAGGCTGGACCGCGTTTCGTGATCTGTCTCGTTGGTTGGTAGAACAAATAGTTCTGTAATCACCTTTTTTTCTCGTTTTTTCGCTATAAATTCAAAATATTGTTCGCCACCTACCTCTAATTACTCCGTATTCCATTAGCCCGCGCGCAGACGCGTGTTTTGACACCTCACACGCGCGGCTACCTCGGAAAAACTAAAATTTTTTTGCCCTCCCACCCGCCCTATAGTGGCAGGGTAGTTAAACGTGACGACTTTTGCAAAAAATTTAATTTTTATTTTAGTTTACCCTGATGCTTTAAAAGCTGTTTTTAGTAACAAGCACATCAAAACACCCATCCATTTGCCATTACAGACATAGTTTCACAACAAAATGAATTAATTAAATATTTTTTTTGAAAATGTCTCTGGTTCATACTCCCCCCCGCTCTGTTCTCCCCCCACCCCCGATCAAAGTTCCGCCCCTCCCCGCTGACTCTTCAGAGGTAACCAGTATTGAATCATGCATCGCCGTCATAACTAGACTTGCTGAATGCATCAAAACCTCTGTATATGAGAACAAAAGCGTCACTACAGGAAATAAAAAGACGATCGCCCTTGCCTCGGACGAAATACGTTTCGTTATATCAAAGCTCCCCAACTTCGCTCGCTCTCCTCGCGATGAAATCGGCGAGGAAGGCCAACCACCATCTTATATTGGCGACCTCAAAAACGAAATCACGAGCCTTAAGACAGAGGTCCAATCTATTAAAAACCTCGTCAAAGCCGACGATGGCGACGGTGCGCTCGGAAAGGAGATTGCGAATTGCGTGCGAGAGGAGCTGAGCAAGCACCTCACTACCATCACGAGTACACCAGCACCTCCAGTAACACCGACTTACGCGCAGACTGTTAGTGCGCCTGCATCTCGGCGCCCAATAAAAGAGATCCCACCGAACAGACCTGCCCTCATAGTCTCGGCTAAATGCGACACACACACGCGCCAGGAAGTTGTGGAGTCCTTTAGGAACAGTGTCAATTTCCGCACCACCACCTATGCACCCACAAAAATTCAGTCCGTGTCCAACAACAAACTAAGGGTCGAGTTCGAAACGGAAAAACAGCGCGACGAGATTCTCAAGAAACTGGAAACTTCTCCAGAGCTTACCGCTGAACCGGCAAGAAAACTGCAACCTATGCTCATTCTCAAGGGAATCTCAACAGACACGCCATCGGAGGAGTTAATCGATATCATTCGCGGCCAGAACGAAGAGCTATCGCCTCTCATTGAGAAGAATGACGATCTGCGACTCGCCTTCAAAAGGAACAACAGGAACCCAAAACTTTACAACGCCATCCTAATCGCTCACCCCACTGTATGGCGTAAAATAGTGGATATGGGAAGAGTTTGCGTCGACCACCAACGCGTCCATTCCGAAGACTTCTCGCCATTCATCCAGTGCAACAAGTGTCTGCAGTTCGGGCACATCAAAACAAAATGCACAGCGAAACAATTTCCCTGCGCCTACTGCTCTGAAGAAGGCCATAACATCGAAAGCTGCCCGCTTCGAGAGAAGAAAGGCACGCCTAAATGCTTCAACTGTCACCAGCACAATACAAAATTCAGTACCAGCTACAACGTCGGGCACAAGGCCACCGCAAATAATTGTCCTAGAGTGAAATCACTTAAATTCAAAATTACCTGCCGCACTGATTATGGATAAGTCACTCATAAAAATAGTACAGTGTAACATTGATCGCTCAAAAAATAGTTTCCATGAATTTTTATCGTACTTTTATAACGGCCAATATGATATCGCCTTGTTATCCGAACCCTATATAGGATCTGGCAAAGAGGTCAAGCCTATATCGGGTATCGACATCTTTCAATACTCGAACGGATGTAATGTTAAGGCATGCATTCTCGTCAAACCTGGGTGTGGTGTGGTGTTGGGGGAGTCAGGAATGTCCTCAGCTAACTTGAGCGTAATTCAGCTGCAAACCGACCACCAGAAATGGTACCTGGCCTCTGCTTACGTAGAGCCAAGAGATGACACCTCCTGCACGCTTGAAGCAATAGACTGCTTCCTCAAGGCCACATCGCATCACAGGTGCATTCTAGGGGGAGATTTCAATGGCTGGCACCCTGCTTGGGGGAGCGTTAAATCAAACCCCAGAGGAATCAGCCTTCTGGAACTTGCCTACTCCAATGACATGTACATTTGCAACACCGGAAACACCCCGACTTTCGAGACAGTAACGCACGGGCGCGACCGATCGTCTATTATTGACGTAACGCTGGCGTCCGCTTCAGTGTACGACTTGATACGTGATTGGAGGGTCAATCTGGACTGCTGTACGTCATCGCAGCACAATGCCATCGATTTCTGCATCGCCACCCGCAGACCCATATCAAAAGGAAATAACAATAACTCCACATTCTTATTCAATACCAAAGGAGCAGACTGGGCAGCCTTTAAGGATGCTGTGCTGCACAGAATGACGGTCTCAGACGTGCTCGATAGGGATGTGCCCAACCTCGATGTCGATCAGCTTGAGCACCTCGTTCACCAAATCACTGATCTGATACACGACAGTTGCAGTGAAACTATGCCCACTAAAGGACAGAACCGCAAGTACAAAGCTCCATGGTGGACCGAGAGTCTTGAAACCCAAAAAACAGACATCATTAATCTCCATAGACGCATCCACACCGCGAAACGGCAAGGTTTACCACTCGAAGCCCTTCTGGAAGAGAGCCAGAACAAGAAAGCGGCATACTCGGAAGAACTCAAAAAAGAATCCACCAAAAACTTCCGTAAGTTCTGCGAACTACAGCAGAAAGAGAACGTTTGGTCGCTGACCAACCGACTTCTCAAAGAGACTGCGCCTAGAAGACCACCCATTACCCTCAAAGTAGGAGACAAATTCACCACCGATGGAGAGGAGACAGCCACCGCCCTCTTGAACCACTTCTACCCTGACGATACCTGTGACAATATGCCAACACAAGCAGAACTCCGTCACCAATACCATAGCCCTACGACCAACACGGTAGACGACCACCCATTCACCGAAGAAGAGGTTCTGGAGCAACTAAAACAGATAAGCCCCAGTAAAGCCCCTGGCCTTGACAATCTCACCTCCGATATTTGCCTTCAATTTGCAGCACATTACCCGAGTTTAATTACCGAAATCATGAACAGATGCCTTGCTCTACAGCATTTCCCCCGAATATGGAAGGAGGCCTATGTCAAAATCATTCCCAAACCGGGAAAGGATGATCCAACAGATCTCAAATCCTTCCGCCCCATAGGTCTAATTCCAGTGTTCGGAAAACTCCTGGAGAAGCTGTTCATTAAAAGGGTAGCCCACCATGCTGAGGTGGGAAACAAACTGAACCCTCAACAATTCGGCTTCCGTCAACAAAAGAATACCACCCAAGCTATCCATACAGCTCTAAACCATGTACACCACGCCAAACAAAACAACAAACTTGCCATAGCAATATCGTTAGACATAAGAGCGGCATTTGATAACGCTTGGTGGCCTGCCCTCTTTCATCGTCTAAAACATATTGGAGCGCCGCAAAACATTTATGGGCTAATTAAAAATTACGTGCAAGATAGAACCGCTACGCTGGATCACGCAGGAGTCCGAGTGCGCAAAACCCTGATAAAGGGCTGCATCCAAGGTTCCGCGTGTGGTCCAGTCCTATGGAACCTGATCCTTGACGAGCTCCTGGACATGCAACTGCCATCGGGTTGCCATATACAAGCCTTCGCAGATGACGTCCTGCTGATAGTTACGGCGGATAAACCCGAAACAGTGGAGCAACTCACCAACAACATCCTCGCCAACATCAGCGAATGGGGCAAACGCGTCAAACTGACCTTTGGCCCGGCAAAAACCCAAGTCATCGCCTTCACGCCCAAAGCAAAAACCGCGAAGCTCCAAATGGACGGCACCGACTTAGCGTTTGTGCCCGAGATTAAACTGCTTGGCGTCATCCTAGACGAAAAACTACTATTCAATAGCCACTTAAAATACGTGCTGGGCAAAGCCACTCGCATATTTAATAAATTACGTATATACACCAGGTGTACATGGGGCGCGCACCCGGAAAACGCCCGCACAATTTATTTGCACGTGATAGAACCAACTATTACCTACGCTGCTGGTATCTGGGGGCACATAGTAAGCAAGAAGAGTGTCAAAAAGCAAGTCGCCAGCCTCCAGAGGGGATTCGCACTGAAGGCCATCCGAGCCTTCCGGACCGTCTCTACCACTGCCGCTCTGGCACTCGCAGAGCTCATGCCCCTCGATCTCAGAATCAAAGAAGTTCACCACGTCGAGACGACTCGTCTCACAGGTTCTAGTAACCTTTTGCCAGCGGACATCACTCCTGAACGCCCCACACCTGTACGTGAGCTACTACATCCAGCAATAAGACTACCCAAATCAGTCACATGCACCCGGACACACAGACAAACTGAAATTGAGGCGGCCCAATCGACATCCCAAACACAGCACTATATATTCACTGACGGCAGCAAACAGGACGATGGTGCCGTCGGAGCAGCCTTCGTCTGTTATGATCCGGAAGGAACAACCACTACGAAAAAGTTTAAACTTCACAGCACCTGCACAGTCTTCCAGGCTGAACTGTTAGCCATCCTGGAAGCTTGCAATTGGGCTTATGCAAAGGCTCAAACCAATACTACCATCTTCTCTGACTCCCAGTCGGCAATACAGGCGATCGCAGATCGGAGCAACACACATCCGCTGGTCACGAAAATTCACAGAACCATTCATAATCACACACACACGAGCACTCGCATAGACACTCCACCACACATTGAAATCACGTGGGTTAAAGGGCACAGTGGAGTTGCGGGTAACGAAGCTGCAGACGCAGCTGCGAAAACGGCCAGTCAGCTTCATAAAGCGCCGGACTACAGCGCATACCCAATGTCATATGTCAAACACCAACTGCGACAATCCAATCTGGCTAACTGGCAAGCCAGATATTCATCAAGCGAGCAGGGACAACACACCAAAACAATTTTTCCTACACTTCTTCATATTCACAAATTCCGCAAAAAACTCGACCAGAATTTCTACATCACCCAAATTTTGACAGGTCACGGATTCCATAAGCAATACCTCCACCGCTTTAAAATAACTACAGACAATTGTTGTCCCTGCAACGACAATACAGTACAAAGTATCGACCACCTCCTCAGGGATTGCCCCAGATTCGCCATGGATCGCATGAAGTATGAAGCAATCTCTGAGAAATTGGGTATCACGACATTCACGACATATGACATCGGGATGCTAATGCGAAAAGAAGAAGCCTTGGATGCCTTCATCAAATATGCGACGAAAATTATGAGCCAGCTCAAGAACTTCAATGGCACATAGAGCAACACCATCCATATTACAATAATTATTAAGATCTAACAAAGTTAATATTTATGACATTATTTATCATATAAAAACATCATCACATTGCGAATAACAAAACATCTAAAAAAGACAGCAACTGTATCAAATAGCAGAAACTGTCCGAAAGTGAAAACAAATAATAAATGAAACCTCACTCAAAAGGAAAACCCAAAGCGAAACAAATAATATAAAAAAAAAAAAAAAAAAAAAAAAAAAAAACCTAACCTAACCTAACCTAACCTAACCTAACCTAACCTAACCTAACCTAACCTAACCTAACCTAACCTAACCTAACCTAACCTAACCTAACCTAACCTAACCTAACCTAACCTAACCTAACCTAACCTAACCTAACCTAACCTAACCTAACCTAACCTAACCTAACCTAACCTAACCTAACCTAACCTAACCTAACCTAACCTAACCTAACCTAACCTAACCTAACCTAACCTAACCTAACCTAACCTAACCTAACCTAACCTAACCTAACCTAACCTAACCTAACCTAACCTAACCTAACCTAACCTAACCTAACCTAACCTAACCTAACCTAACCTAACCTAACCTAACCTAACCTAACCTAACCTAACCTAACCTAACCTAACCTAACCTAACCTAACCTAACCTAACCTAACCTAACCTAACCTAACCTAACCTAACCTAACCTAACCTAACCTAACCTAACCTAACCTAACCTAACCTAACCTAACCTAACCTAACCTAACCTAACCTAACCTAACCTAACCTAACCTAACCTAACCTAACCTAACCTAACCTAACCTAACCTAACCTAACCTAACCTAACCTAACCTAACCTAACCTAACCTAACCTAACCTAACCTAACCTAACCTAACCTAACCTAACCTAACCTAACCTAACCTAACCTAACCTAACCTAACCTAACCTAACCTAACCTAACCTAACCTAACCTAACCTAACCTAACCTAACCTAACCTAACCTAACCTAACCTAACCTAACCTAACCTAACCTAACCTAACCTAACCTAACCTAACCTAACCTAACCTAACCTAACCTAACCTAACCTAACCTAACCTAACCTAACCTAACCTAACCTAACCTAACCTAACCTAACCTAACCTAACCTAACCTAACCTAACCTAACCAGTCTGGCTTCAACCGCCGCCCCGAACGCCACGTTTGAACCGCGCTCCGCACGTTAAAATCGCGAAAAATAACAAAAAGTTCTCCGAAACACACGTTTTATATATCGAAACACGCGCTATCGCGAGACGATTACGCCAGTGAAAAATTTTTTGAAAAAAGTGAAAGTTTGTGCAAGTTATCACAAAAATAGTTATTTCTCGGGAACGCTGTTCCAATAAAGTTGAATAACTTTGAATTTAGATCGTGAACATTGTGATTTTATACTACTATTAGGACCGCCTCCTCGAGACCTGCGATCAAGAAAAAAGTCCAGAATTTTTCCGCGTTGGCGCGCGGAAATACAAGGAAAATCATCGTTCTTCGGGACTAGGTCCCGTTTTAAGGTCATAAAATCATCCCTGACTATTTTCCAGACATATTGACAACTTCTCGAGAAGGAGTACAAGGAGAGGACCCTGCAGGTACTTTAAAAACTTAAATTCGAGTGAGAAACACCATTTTATTAAGAGTACAACGTTGACGTGCGGCCGTGAAAAAGCTATAAAAATTTTCCGGCTACGGAAAATCAAGTTTTTCAGTGACGACCTACCTTGAAAATTGTAGAGAAGATAACCGGAACGTTCCTCAACACGTGTGCCAAAAACCAGAATTTTTGAATCTTAACTTTAGGAACTGTATTTATTATTACGAATATTGGAAAAATTTCCGGCCGCATATAAATTGTTTCCTTTCGTTCGGTCGGATAGGAAAATAAACAAAAAATTTTGTCTTAGTTTGGTGTTACTATCTATTATAATATAAAAACTGTTTGCCGTCAGCTATTTGCACACTAGTTTGAATGGATAAAAATTGTTGATTTGAATTATTGACACAACCGAGAATCGAACCCGGGACCTTAAAAAAAAAATAAATAAATAAAATTTAAAACACCTGAAGCTCGAGGGTGACAGATAGCCTGTTTTTGATGCCAGACTGACTGTTTTTGTTTTGTTTTTAAAATTTTAAATTTTAGTTTTAAACTGCTCCCCCCCCCTCCCGCCCCAACAATCGGCTCATTGTACTGGTCCTGGCCTTGTATCTTAGTAATTATTATAACTCCCCCGCCACAAGCCCCCCCCCCCCGAACCATTCCCATTCCCCTCCCCTTAACCCTAACACTCCCCGCCACTAACAAAACTTACATTATTATATATATAGTAGTATCCAGTATCCCGAATAATATCCCCTCCCCTAAAAATTTAATTATCTCAGAAACGGCTGGGAATATCAAAATTTTGAGTAAATTTGCCCCCCCCCCTAATACCCCCCCTCCCAGCTTAAACCTATATTCAGATAAGCCCCTCAGACCCCATTTTTGACCCCCTCTTTTCTGACCCCCAATATTTAGTAATACAATATATTTATTTATATGTAGATAGCCCCTATACACATCCCCCCAGAAACTACCTCTGGCGACCTTCTGTGACCCAATTGACCCCCTAGGACCCCCTGGGCCCCCTCACCTCTTCCCGTTCAGAGCTACCTGATAAACTACCTCTGGTGACCCCCTGTGATCCAATTGACCCCTGGGACCCCCTCCCCCTCTTCCCCCTTCAGAGCTACCTCACCCCCCCGGGCCGAACTACGGAACCAGAGGTCATAGACCCACCAAGTTTGGGTTCTTTGAAATCAGGAGGAAAAGACCTATCTTTTGGCTCTGACCAAATTGCAAAAAAAAAAAAAAAAAAAAAAGAAAAAGAACCTTTTCGATATTTTGTCGCTTTGTTGTTTTTATTACAGTTTTTCGTACAATTATACTATTGTAATTTGGTGTATTTTAGACATACTCCACAAAGAGTAAAAACTTGACTTAGACTAAGACTTTTAAACAAATTTAAGCTTCGAGTGACTTAATTGGTATTGACGCCATTTACACGTCTTACTAAAAAAAGACTATTTTATCTGTTGAAATCATGCTCGGAATGAGGACCCCGATAAAAAACATGACAACAAACTCCCCCAAGCAGGCCGTGAAATCGACGGAGAAGGCAGGTCCCTCGTCGGAAACCCAGGACCGAACTTTTGTGGTCCAACCAAGCATTGACGAGACAGAAGCCAGTACAAAGACCTTACCCAAAAGGGTGGCTGCGCAGGTGGCGGGCCCCTCCAAGGAAAAATCACAAACACCATCGTTGGACGCCTCGGGTAGTCCGCCCCCGAAACCGACCTATCCCACCAGACTCGCTGAGGGAAGGGCTTGCCTAAATAAGGCAAAGCTCCACCTCGGCAACTCAAGAAACACGAAGACCGAAATCAAAGAAGGGGTCACTGCAGCCGTGGAACGACTATATCAGTTGCTGAAAGAGTCGGAGATGGTTAAAGGAAAAGAAGCAACTAAGAGCAAGGGGCGGGAGGGGAAGGAAGAGGAGGAACCTTTACACCCTCCACTCTCTTCCCATCCTGCCGGATGCCAGGCGGAAAACGAACTGCTTAAGAAAATGGAGGAGCACTTCAAACTCATCACAGCTAACACCGAAAAGATGGAGGGTCTTAGAGACACTTTACTGTCCCATCAGAAAGTCTTGGAGGGGACCACCTATGCGAGCGTGGCGGCTGGTAGTGGTAGGGGAAGACTCCCGGAGCAAGCCACCCTACACTCGGTGGTGGTCACCTCCAAGGATGAAACAGAGACTGGAGATGAGGTGCTCCACAGGATCCGGACTGCGGTGAACGCTAAGGAAGGAGGAGTGACCATCGACAAAATTAGAAAGGCCAAAGACAGAAAGGTCATCGTGGGTTGCCGGAGCGAGGCAGAAAGACGGGTATTGAAAGACAGAATCCAGAAAGCGGGTAACCACCTTAACGTCGACGATATCAGGAACAAAGACCCACTCTTAATCCTCAAAGACGTCTTGACATACAACAGTGACGACGATATCCTTCTCGCTCTGAGAAATCAGAACGAGAGGATATTCAGAGATCTCGAAAAACAGGACAATAGAGTGGAGATCCGATACAAAAAGAGAACAAGGAACCCTCTTATGAATCATGTCGTCGTTAGAGTGTCCCCCAGAATATGGACCAGGATTATGGACGCGGAGACCGTGCAAATCGACCTGCAGCGCATCCGAATCGCGGACCAATCTCCCCTCGTCCAATGTTCCCTCTGTCTGGGGTACGGCCATGGCAGGCGTTTCTGTAAAGAAACAGTCGAGAAATGTAGCCATTGCACCGGGCCCCATAAAAAGTCGGACTGTCCTGACTGGCTCGCTGGTGCAGCGCCGACATGCTGCAATTGCACGTATGCCAAACTCGCAAATGCAGAGCACAATGCGTTCAGTCAGGACTGCCCGATAAGGAGGAAGTGGGACGCCCTGGCGAGAGCCACAACGGCATATTGCTAAGGTGGTCACGGGCAGGGGAGCACTCGGAGGCAGCACTCCCACCAGTGAAGCTTCATACCTGATGGTACAGGCAAACCTGCAGAGGAAGCAGCTCGCCACCAATGAACTGATGATAGAAGCGGATCGCAGAAAAGCAGCCATAGCTCTGCTTCAAGAACCCTACGTGGGGGGCTCAAGTAGTATGAAGAACTACAGAGGGGTGAGGATCTTCCAGAATACTAGCCCAGGGGAAGGAAAGATCAAAGCAGCCATTGCAGTGTTTAATCATGATTTTGATGTCATACAGTACCCGATTCTCACCACAAATAACATCGTTGTGGTGAGAATTCGGACGCTGGCCTGGGAGATCACCGTGGTATCATACTACTTTGAGCCCGACCAACCCATAGAGCCGTACCTGGAACATATGAAGAAGATCCGAGAAAAGCTGGGACCGCAGAGGATAATCATTGGTGGTGATGCCAACGCCAAAAGTAGCTGGTGGGGGAGCGACAGAGTCGATCTGAGGGGTGAAGATTTTTCTGGTGCTCTAGAGGAGATGTCCCTGCAAGTGCTGAACGACGGAGACAAACCGACCTTCGACACGGTCAGAGGAGAACGAAGACTGACCAGCCATGTTGACGTTACGGCCTGCTCAGAGGATATGCTCGACCTGGTGGACGACTGGAACGTAGTCGAAGACCTGACGTCTTCGGACCACAATGGTATGGTATTTAAAATAAAATTACAAAAATCAAAAGGAATCAACATAAACAGGACAACTAGGATTTTCAACACAAAAAGGGTTAACTGGGACCGGTTTCATGAGAAACTGGCCCAGCTAATGAAGGATAATAGCATAAACAAAATAGAAATAGATCAAACTCAAACACAAACAGAATTAGACAAACTTACAGAAAAATATATACAACAGATTATTAGAACATGTAATGAGATGTTAAAGAAAAAGAAAACAAACGAAACACTTACCGTGCCATGGTGGACCGAGGAGCTCGAGGAGATGAAAAGGAAAGTCGCCACTAGGAAGCGCAGGATCCGATGCGCAGCGCCGATCCGGAGGTCGAAGGTTGTCAGCGAGTACCTGCAAGAAAAAGAGACATATGAGCTAGCAGCGATAAGAGCACAGGTAGACAGCTGGAAAAGCTTCTGTGGTAAACAGGACAAGGAAAGCCTTTGGGAGAGCATATATCGCGTTATAAAAAGCACCACTAAACGCCATGAAGACATCCCTTTGGTGAAAGATGGCCACCAACTGGACCAGAAGGAGTCAGCCAGAACTTTGGCGGAGACCTTTTTCCCGGAGGACCTTGAATGTGATGACAACTCATACCACCGGCAGACCAGAGTCTTTGCAGCAAACGCAAATAACTGGAGGCATGATGAGATACATGACCCAGCATTTACAGTCGAAGAACTCCGGGCCGCAACGGAGAGTTTTAATCCAAAAAAGGCTCCGGGAATGGATGGTCTTACCGCAGATATTTGCAGCCAGGTTGTTACCAAAAATTTGGAACTTAACCTGGCGCTTATGAACAAGTGCCAAGAACTTGGCCATTTCCCAACTCCCTGGAAAGAGGCGACGGTGGTGGTCTTGCGAAAGCCTGGCAAGGATGATTATACAAACCCGAAGTCCTATAGGCCCATCGGCCTGTTACCGGTCATGGGGAAGATTCTAGAGAAAATGATAGTCGGTAGACTAAAGTGGCATCTGCTCCCGAGATTGAGCCCCCGACAATATGGCTTCATACCCCAGAGGTGCACTGAGGACTCCCTCTATGACATGACACAACATCTGCTCGGAAAACTAAATGATAAGAAACTTGTAACCGTAATATCATTAGACATAGAGGGAGCCTTCGATAGTGCCTGGTGGCCCGCAATCAAGATCAGACTTGCCGAAGAAGAGTGTCCGGTTAACATCCGGCGACTCATGGACAGCTACCTACAGGACCGTAAGGTCCGGGTGAGGTATGTCGGAGAAGAGTACATAAAAGACACTCAAAAGGGATGCGTGCAGGGATCGATTGGCGGGCCGATTCTCTGGAATCTCATCCTTGATCCACTCCTCAAGGGACTCGAACGCCGGGGAGACTATTGCCAGGCTTTCGCAGATGACATAGTGTTGGTGTTTGCCGCGGATACGGCGCTGGAGGTGGAGAGACAGGCCAATGCCGCACTCGCGTATGTTCAGGCGTGGGGTGTCGAAAACAAACTGAAATTCGCGCCACACAAGACTCACGCAATGGTGCTCACCAGAAAGTTGAAATTTGACACACCACGACTGAGCATGGGCGGGATCGACATTCGTTTGTCTAACGAGATAAAGATCCTGGGGCTCACCATCGACAATAAGCTGACGTTTAACAGCCACGTGGCTAATACATGCAAGAAGGCGTTAAACATATATAAACAGCTCTCACGAGCCGCCAGGATCAGTTGGGGTCTCCACCCCGAAATCATCAGGACTATCTATATGGCCACGGTGGAGCCCATCGTAACCTACGCAGCCGGCGCCTGGGCTAAATCAACAAACAAGATCGGGGTAAAAAGACAGCTAAACGCGGTGCAGAGGGGCTTTGCGCAGAAGTTGTGTGGTGCGTATAGAACCGTTTCGCTGAACTCGGCGCTGATGCTGGCTGGCATACTGCCTCTCGACATCCGGATTCGGGAGGCGGCATCGTTGTATGAGGCTAAGAGGGGAGTACCCCAGCCAGAATTAGCAGATAGAGAGGTGGAGCGCAGACTGGCCTTTGCCGAAACTCAGCACCCGGCAAGACATATGCGCCTCGAGTTCGTTTGTCTGGTGGACCAGGAGGAGTTGAACTCTCACGTGCACCAAGCAGTCTCAATCTACACCGATGGCAGCAGAATTGAGGGTAAGGTCGGAGCAGCATTGTCTCTTTGGAGCAATGCAGCCGAGACCAAAACACTCAAACTTAAGCTGTCATCGTACTGCACTGTCTACCAGGCCGAACTCCTCGCTATATGTCATGCCACAAAAATTATCCTGCGACGAGGCGAGCCCAGTTTCGCTATTCTAAGTGATTCGCGCTCTGCCTTGGAAACGGTCGCTAACCCATATTCCCTCCATCCCTTGGCTGTCGAAACTAGACGCAACATCGAGGACAGCAGACTCCAGAACAAGGAAATTTCCTTGTTCTGGATTAAAGCACATGCAGGACTGGAGGGGAACGAGCGCGCGGACCAGTTGGCAAAAGAGGCTGCACTGCATTCCAAGAGGAAACCCGACTATGATGGTTGCCCAATTTCATTCGTCAAGAGACACATCCGTTTACGGTCTCTTGACGAGTGGAATGTACGCTACCAAGCGGGACAAACAGCGGCTGTCACCAAGATGTTCTTCCCGGATGCAGTGAAAGGATTTAAAACGGTGAGGAAAATAAGACCGGCAGGCTTGACGACTCAGGTGATGACGGGGCACGGTGGGTTCTCAGAATACTTGCACCGATTCAAGTGTAAGGGGGACCCATCGTGCATCTGTGAGCCGGGGGTGGCTGAGTCTGTCCTACACCTACTGTTCAGTTGTCCAGTCCACGCGAGGCTTAAATTTGAATTCGAACAAATTCTTGACTGTGACTTAAAGCCCGAAAATATAAGTACAATAATTGCAGATAAAAAATTTAGACAAAAATTAATAGACTACAGTGTGCAAATAGTAAAGATAGCAGTAAAGAGAAATAGATAAACAAGTTATGTTTACTATATATTTGGTAAATTATATAACATAAACATATAAAATAAGTTAGTAGAAAATAAAATTAAGTAATGTTTGTAAAGTAAGTTAAGGAATTAAGACAAAATTGATAAATGTATGTAGTAAAAAAAAAAAAAAAAATTGTTAAATAAGTTAAGCTGTTATATTGTTTAATATATACGAAAACTTAAGAAATAAGTAAGTAGAAAATAAGGAATCAGTATAAAAATTCAGTTTGAAACCAGTAAATGTAGAAATGTAATAATGTATAAGGTAAGGTAATTAGCAGAAATATAAATAAATAAATAAATATACTAACCTGGAAAAAAAGCCTAACCTAACCTAACCGATCGAGAGGATCAGGACCGCCCTGGACCTCAAAACAAGCGGAGCCCGAGTGGACACGGTACGCAAAGCACGGAACCAGAAAGTGGTAATGAGGTGCGCGACCAAGTCGGACTTGACTAAGATCAAGGAGCAAGTCCAGTCGAACGCAGGGCTCAAGGTCCAGGAGCCAAAACCGCAAAATCCCCTAGTCTGCATCAAGGGAGTGCTGTCCAGCTATAGCGACGGGGAGATCGTCGATCTCCTAAAGGCGCAGAACAAACACCTTCTGCAGAACGTCGCTGTCGATGGACAGACCATAAAGGTGCGCTATAGGAAGCGCGCGAGAAACCCCTATGAGTGCCACCCTGTTCTGGAGATCTCCCCAGAGCTTTGGAAATGCTACACGCAGGTGCAGAAAGTTCACGTGGGCATCAAGCGATGCTCGATTGAGGACCAGTCCCCCCTAGTCCAGTGCTCAAAGTGCCTAGGATATGGACATAACAGGTCCATATGCAGGGCCGCAAAAGATGTCTGCAGCTACTGCAGTGGAGCACACAACATAAGGGACTGCCTCACTCGAGCTGATGGCAAACAGCCCACTTGCACAAACTGCAAGGTGGCACACAGGACGGGCAGCGACCTGGCACACACAGCGTTCAGCGAAGACTGCCAGGAACGCCAAAAATGGGATGGCATAGCGAGGTCGCGCGTTTCTTATTGCTAAAGGCAGCCAAGGTAATACACACACCAGTCAACCAGTCACCCCTCAAAACACAACAAGACCGACGGCAAGATTGCGGTTCATCCAAGCTAATCTTCAGCGCTCCAAGCTGGCCACAGAAGAACTCCACTTGGCGGCTCAGGCAAAGGGAGTTTCAGTAGCACTTGTTCAAGAGCCCTATGTAGGTAGAACAGGTGTAATGAAACAATGTCCCGGCACGCAAGTCATCCAGTGCAGCCTCAACCGCCAAAAACCAGTTAAGGCGGCTATCGTTGTTTTCGGGAACAATCTGGAGGTCATCCACGACCCCCAGCTTGTGACCGAGAACATCGCTGCCGTTTTGCTGAAAGTTGGCCAGCTCAGCTTTGGAGTGCTATCGGTCTATTTTGAGGGTGACCAGGAAATCGAACCCTACCTTCTCGAAACACACAGCACTATACAAAAACTGCACACAACCAACATCCTGGTGGGAGGAGACATTAACGCCTGGAGCCAGTGGTGGGGAAGTGTTTCCGAAAACCATCGCGGGGCAGCGTACAGCTCATTCCTCAACGAGCGGGATCTCCACATCCTAAATACGGGCCAAACACCGACGTTCGAGACCTACAGAGGTGACAGATGGTGCACAAGCATCGTCGATGTGACGACATGCAGCCTGTCCTTGCTGGGTAAGGTCGAGGAGTGGCGTGTAGAACGAAGTCTAACGACGTCAGACCACAATGCAATAACCTTCTCGATGCGCTTAGAAAAGGCCTTGGAACCCTTAAGGCCAATCTCGACGCGCATCTACAACACTAAGAAGGCAAAGTGGTCCGACTTCAGCACGCACTTCAAGATCAGCCTAGCGGACAGCGACATCACACCAGTCAGAGTCTCGGACGTCTCTAACCCACAGGATCTGGAGACAATCATCACGTCATACACGCAGAACATCCACCGCTCATGCAGGAAAGCGATCCCAAAACTGGGGTCGCCCAAACACGACGCAAAGCCCCCATGGTGGACTCCTTCTCTAGACAGTCTCAAAAAAGACGCTATGACGAAGAAGAGAAGGATCCGGAACGCAGCCGCAAGTCGGAGACACTTCACTATCCAAGAATACGTCCTGGCTAAAGCTGCGTACACCACAGCAGCGACGGAAGCAGCCACAGCAAACTGGAAGGAGTTTTGCTCGAAGCAGGACCGAGAGAGCATGTGGGACGGCATCTACAGGGTACTAAGGAAGACAGCCAGAAGACAGGACGACGCCCTCCTGAGAAATACCGCAGGCGAAACGCTCAGCCCCGAGCAGTCAGCGGATCTTCTGGCAAAAACCTTTTACCCCGACGACTCAACGGATGCCGAACAGCCCCACCACAGAAGCCTAAGGAAGCTGGCGAAGGAGAAGAACCCCCTGGGACTGTCTGCCGACGATCCTCTCTTCACGACTGCGGAGCTGGAAATGGTTCTCCAGAACCAGAATCCGAAAAAAGCCCCCGGTCCCGACGGATTAACAGCAGACATTTGCACGGCAGCAATAAACTGCGATCGGGAGGTGTTCTTAGCGATAGCTAATAGGTGCCTGTCGCTGTCACACTTCCCGAAGCAGTGGAAAGTCGCCCATGTGTGCATCCTCCGAAAGCCAGGAAAGGATGACTACACCAGCCCAAAGTCTTACAGGCCAATAGGTCTGCTCTCGGTCCTAGGAAAAATCGTCGAGAAGCTCCTAGTAGGCAGAATGCAATGGCATTTCCTCCCAACACTCCACCCAAACCAGTTTGGATTCATGCCGCAGCGCGGAACCGAGGACGCCCTCTATACCCTAATGGGCCACTTACGAGCCGAAATCAAAGCCAAAAAAATCGTGCTTTTGATATCATTGGACATAGAGGGGGCCTTCGATAACGCGTGGTGGCCAGCACTCAAGCGACAGATGGTGGTCAAAAACTGTCCCAAAAACATCTACACTCTCGTCACCTCATACCTGGAAGACCGGAACATCAGGGTCAACTACGCCAGAGCGACTAGTGAGAAAGGTACCACAAAGGGATGCGTCCAAGGCTCAATTGCCGGTCCGACGTTTTGGAACCTGATCCTAGATTCGCTCCTACATAAGATGGCTAGTAAGGGAGTATATTGTCAAGCCTTCGCAGATGACGTTGTCCTAGTTCTCTCGGACCTCACAGCCGGTCCCCTGCAGCAATCAGCCAACAACGCGCTAGACACAGTATCGGAATGGGGCGCCCAAAATAAGCTACGTTTCGCCGCACACAAGACCTGTGCGATGGTGTTAACGAGAAAGCTGAAGTACGACGTTCCGGTACTCTACATGTCGGGCACGCGGCTGAACCTGGTCGAGGAGGTAAAGCTGCTAGGTCTCACAATAGACTCTAAACTCACCTTCAACGCGCACGTGTCGGCGATCTGTAAAAAGGCCGCAGACATCTACAAGCAGTTGGCATGCGCGGCAAAGGTGACTTGGGGTCTCAACACAGAGATAATTAGGACAATATATGTGTCGGTGATAGAGCCCATCGTGATGTATGCAGCGAGTGCGTGGGCCCCCGCAGCTGAGAAACTGATGACAAGGAATCAGTTTGACTCACTGCAGAGAGGCTTCGCGCAGAAGATCTGCAAAGCATACCGCACGGTATCTCTAACATCGGCACTTATTCTGTCAGGTCAACTCCCACTAGATCTCCGGGTAATCGAGGCAGCAACCCTGTTTAAGATCAAAAAGGGTCACTCCCAAGAGTTCATACCACCGGGCCGCGAGCTGGAGTGCAACGTGCCCCACTCCCAAAATTCCCACCCATCGCTACTCACGATAACAGAGTACGCACGCCTAGAGGACTTGACTCCCGAAACCCTAGAAACCCATCAAGTAATCGGTCCCCAAATATACACCGACGGCAGCAAGATAGAGGGGAAAGTTGGCGCTGCCCTAACTTGGTGGGAAAACGGGAAGGAGTCAACGTTCAGCACTTTTGGCCTTGAACCCCACAACTCAGTCTTCCAATCGGAAATGTACGCTCTCTTCAGAGCTGCCAGGATGGCAAGAGAATCCAGGGCGGCCTCCGTAAGCATCTTAAGTGACTCAAGATCGTCGCTTGACCTGCTGCGGAGACCGTCTGTCACTCACCACCTGGCACTTCAAATCAAGAGAAGCGTCCGCGAGACCAGAGAAGAGGGCAGAGAAGTGAGGTTCTTTTGGCTCAAGGCCCACGTGGGAACTGAAGGGAATGAGAGAGCGGACGAGCTGGCCAAGGAGGCAGCCCTTAATAATGCGACAGCCGACTACAACAAGGTCCCCGTATCGTTCGTGAGGAGGAAGATACGGGAAGAGACTATAAAGAAGTGGCAAGCGCGATACGAATCCTCGAGTACAGGAGCGGTCACAAAAGTGTTCTTCCCAGACGTCCTAGCGGCAAAAAGAACACTTAGAAACGCAGTTCTCACACCGGTCCACGTACAAGTCCTAACAGGACACGGAGGATTCTCAGCGTATCTCCACCGCTTCCATCTCAAAGATAGTCCCTCGTGCGTCTGTGACCCCGTTTGCGAAGAGACAGTCTGGCACCTGCTCTTCGAATGCCCACGATTCAGTCACGACAGAATAGAGCTGGAAGTAAAGATCGGAACCCAGCTAAGCCAGTCCATACTCCACACCATCATGGGGAGACCGGCTTCCAGAAAACTATTCTTGGTATTCGCGAGCAAAGTCGCCATAGTCGCAGCAGCGGCCAACAAAACGGACGCACCCTTGCGTAGTCGGAACCGACCACCATCTACGACCACAACAACAACCACAGCAAACTCCGCAACAACAACAACAACCACCACACATACAAACATCACTCAACGGCCAGCACCCGCGGTAGCACCAGCAGCAGCGATAGCACAAGCCAGCCTACAACCAGCACTCAACTCCATGTCCATCTCGGAGTTTCTGGCGTGCGGGGGAGTCGGAACCCCTGGCATCAGACTGCGAGGCGTCGCTCTTTTCATGAACAGAGAAGGAGAAAGGCTAGGCATAAGCTTCTGCGTGGGCTCGAGCCGAGCTGGAGCCCGTATACATATCTCACCAGGCCTTGCCGCCCTGATCAACGGAAGCACCACCAAAACGAGCATGAAAGGCAGTAAGTACGCCGCACTGCCGCATGTGGAAGTAGCCACTCACCGATGCCGCCTGGTGCGAGTCAAAGGGAAGACGATCGCACTAGTCGAGTGGGGAGAGGAGACTCCATTTGCCCAAGCAAGCTCACTGCTTCAAAAGATCAGGGAGGTAGGAGAGTACATGGCAGTCACAGCCCGTACCATCAGCATCGACGCAATGATGATCGATGGGGAAAGGGGAGACGTCGCAGATCGCTTCGGCTGTCTAAAAGCCTCAGAACACCATGAGGTAGTAGTGTATGAGGACAGAGGGGAAACTCTGAGTTTCCTCAAAGTCCCCAGACACCAAACAGCCGATGCGACGAGCTCCACGTCAGGCTCGATCACTCAAAGCGGATCAGAGAGGGCCCAGCAAAAGGCAGCCGCCGAAAAGGCTGCAAAGGAGCAGAGCAAAACCGCTAGCCCGGAGGACCGGGCCCGGTCGAGGAGTCGCCTGAAAGCCTTCGGCACTTTCCTCAACGCACTGCTCCCAAGCACCAGCCACGCATCACCAACAGCGATGGAGAAGTTCTTTAAAAGAAAGGGGAAAGAACCAACACCTCAGAAGCCTACGCCTACAAGAGCTGACAAGGGGCAAGTCAGCCCACCGACCCTCGCAGTTGATTCGGGCACCACGGACCACGTAAAGAGTGCGTTCCTCGAGTACGTAGCAATCGTGAGAGCGACCAGAGAGGTCAATCTTACGACATGCCGGAAGATCCTGCAGACCTTCCTTCGAGACACAGAAGGACTGCTAAGGGTACTACTCGAGGAAGCAGAGGCAGCAGTGTACGACAACGTCACATCTCAAGTCATCAAAGGGGAAATGACGGGGTCGTACATGGCAGCCTACAGCGCGCAGTGTGGTTTTGTGACCCTGGACGAGGAGGAAACGGAGCGCTCAGGCAAACTGAAGTTTAAAACACCTAACGACGACCCGATAGTGGTTACCGCCAAATGTACCAAGATCATGCTGGACGATAAGATCCTCGAAATGGCACAGTCCATTTTGGGGACTTCAGGCACCCCAGCATCACAGGAAAATTGGGCGGTACCCAATATCAGGTGGGTCAACGGAGTCCCGGGTTGCGGCAAGACAACCTGGGTGGTGAAGCACTTCGATGGGGAGAAGGACGTCGTAGCCACCACGACGACCGAAGCTGCCAAAGATCTCAGGGAGAAGCTTGCGCGCCGCTTAGGAGACCAAGTAAAGACAAAGGTGCGCACTATGGCCTCAATTTTAGTCAACGGGTTCAAAGAACAAGAGAAATGCTACCGCCTCACGGTAGACGAAGCTCTTATGAACCACTTTGGGGCCATAGTTATGGCAGTAAAGTTGTCTGGAGCAAGCGAGATTGTCCTCATCGGAGACGTAAACCAGCTTCCATTTTTGGACAGAGAGAACCTATTCGAGTTAAGGTATACCCGTCCAAACCTGGTGGCTGGAATCACCCAGGAGCTGCTTTGCACACATCGCAACCCGATGGATGTGGCGTTTGCGCTGAGTGAGATATACTCCGGTATATACTCCTCCAAGTCGTCGCTGTCGCGGGTCCACTCCCTGAGGGTGGAGGGTTACACAGGAGCGCAAATACCGAGCACTGCCCAAAACACCCTATTCTTGGTTCACACGCAAGAGGAGAAAGCTTCTCTTGCAAGCCAGGGATATGGGTCCGGTGAAGGGTCGCGCGTGTTAACCATCCACGAGGCTCAGGGGTTGACCTACGACAGCGTAATCATCGTCAACACGAAGTCCAGGAGGCTCCAGGTCCACGAAAGCATCTCCCACGCGGTGGTGGCAATGTCGAGACATACTGTCAGTTGCGTCTACTACTCCGACGACGCCGATGACGCCACAGGCCGCTTTATTAAGAGGGCGATGGATGCGCCGACTAAAATGGTCATCGACTACAACCTTAAGATGGCCATGAAACATCGAGACGCAGCAGTCGTGGAACACCTGCTCGGGCTGGCAAAATCCCTGGTCGTGACACCCCGCCTCAAATAAGACTCCACAAACCAGACCTCATCCATACTCCCAACACACTAATACTAACCAATCCCAACCCTCCACGTACCATAGAAACAAAATCATGTGAAGCTTCATGGCAGAGCGAGTCTGTCATGCTTACGTAAAAGTCCCGCCGATGGTGGCGTTGCACGTCTGGTCGATCAGTTCCCTTTGAAATGGTTGAGCTGAACGGCGCAGATGTGTACGTCATATCCGTGAACGGAAGCCGTCGCCTGGGGCTGGTCGGCTCGCACTGCCATGAAGTTTAAATCAATCAATCAATAAATGTCGTAAAATGTTTGTATAAAATAAATGTGTAACATTAGAATAAGTAATGCCTGTCTTGTGTAGATAAAAAAAAAAAAAAAAAAAAAAAAAAAAAAAAAAAAAAAAAAAAAATTATATATACATATATTGATGGACTCACGTAGATTTTTAAGATTAGTATTTAAGCTACTATGTGTCCAATGAAGGAGCACAATAACTGCATATATCACTAAAAAACTGTAAACAAATAACATACCCAAACAAAGGCACGGACCTCCATGTCTGTGGATTAATTGTGAGGCAGGAGTGTGGTTTTAGCCGGTAAGAGTCCGGCACTGCCCAAACTGGCTCACCTGTGAGGCAGTCTGGGCGTCCATGAGGATTTCCCACTCCTGCCGAAAAAAAAAAAAAAAAAAAAAAAAAAAAAACCTAACCTAACCTAACCTAACCTAACCTAACCTAACCTAACCTAACCAGTCTGGCTTGAACCGCCGCCCGGGACGCCACGTTTTATATCTGCTCCGTGCTTAAAAAATCGTAAAAGTGGTAAATTGTTGCCGTACCCCTTTGTGATACATATCAAAAGTTGCGGAAAAGTGACGCGCATGTGGTGGTGATTAAAAAATTTTCCGGAGTGCAATAGAAAAAATTTTCCCTGTGAAAAAGTGAAAATTAAGTGAATTTTAAACATTCAAAGTGAAACGCTGCTCGATTTATCGCGGCGACATATACATTTTTCAGTGGCAAAAGATGCCCAACAATAGGCTCTAGCAAGAGCTTCAGTTCCAGATTTTTCCTGTGAAAACTCACGGAAATATTCAAAGAAATCCAAAAACCACGTGGCCACGAGGTCACTCATCCAGTTGCTGCGGGTGGCATTTGAGATCAGCATAACTTGGCAGACAATAGGACCAGTTGAAAACCATATCAAGGTTACTGAAAAGTTAAGTGGTTTAGAAGTTATTGACATTTAGATTTTTATTTTATATTGTACATTTTCAATGTTAATTATTTCAAAAACTAAAGCGTTAGCATAGTGTTTTTAATATTGTTAAATTTTAGTCTTTATTATTAGTATTAGTATCCAAAATTTCAGATTTTTACTGTAAAAAACCGCAGTGTTATTTATTTTCTTAGTTGGTGTCGTTTCATCACTCAATAGCAAAAAAGAAAAATTCTTGTACAGCTTTGGCAGCTATTTCAGTGTATGGGCCGCAAAAATCCAAGTTTAGCGAGCCCAAACACGGATAATCTATGTTGAATATAACCGGAGCTACAGCTATCGCAAATCTTTGGTGACGCCATCTTGGAAAACTTAATTTAAAGATATCTTAAGTCTCCTTGGTCACAAATTGCCGGTGTTTGGACTCTTTTGAACGGGCGTGACGCGACTTAAAAGTTTTTTGAACGACTCTATAATTGTAGAGCAAAAAATTTTACCATCGGGCAAATGCTCTACAATTTAGAATTTGACGAGCTTACCACAGCTATCAAAACCGCATTCTTTTGCGATTGGAACTGACGCAGCTACAACGTTTTTAAGTTTGGCGGCCATTTTGACCGCCATATTGGAAAAATTGAAACCTGTTTATCTCAGCCAGTTTTTGTCCTATCGAAGTGCGGTTTTCAACATTCAGCTTCAAACATAGAGACCTTTGGTTTGAAGTGTAGAACAGACTCTACGTAGAGCAATTAAATATTTTTGATAAACTATATTATTTTTAATTAGGAATACTTTGGACACTAGGTAGAAAGACTGGTTCTACCAAAAATAGGCAAAACTTGACTAAATAAAAAACGAATAGAGTCGATGACTCTACAACTATTATTTCTTATTTAGTATATTTCTCCTTCGGACGCAACTAACTGACTATTTACAGATCTTTTTGTTTAATTTCTGCAAAACTATTTATATAACTTATACAAACTTTATACACAATATAACTTTTACCTTTTATCGACTATTGTCAACACAACGTTTATTGACGTAATATTCACAAAGATTGACGTGTTTCTCTGGAAATGTTTGGGTATCGTACTCCTGCAAAAAAAGACATGGACGCTAAGAGAGACGAGGGCTGTCCAAGCCCATCAAAAGAGACAGAGAAGGCAGGCCCTTCTACAAAAAATATTGACTTGACTTCCAAAGTAAGGAAAAGTATAGGAGATTGGGAAGCTGGAAGGTCAGAGGAAAAGACGGCATCCCCAAAGACACCATCAAAGACGGTCGCGGTGGCTCCCTCGAAGCCAAAACAGAAGTCGCACCTACCACAGGAGAGAAAGGAGTTGATGACGCGCTCCGCATCTGCCGAGGCTTCGGGTACATCACCAAAAACAGAAAACCCGAAATACGCAAACAGATTGGCTGAAGCGAAAGCATGCTTAATGAAAGCTAAGCTGCACCTCGGCAACTCAAGGAATCTGAGAACAGATATCAAAGCAGAGGTTACTCATGCCATAGAACGGCTTTTTCAACTGGTCAAAGAAGGAGAAGCGGAAAAGAGCTCTGACAAAGGAATAAAAGCTTGCGTAGAACAGGAAAAGGAAGTTATGGACACAAGAAAGGATAAAGAAGATAGTGAACTGATTAAGAAAATAGAACAGCATGGAAGGCAGCTCGAAGAAAACCGTAAGGAAATGGAAAAATTGAAGGAAGTCATAGAGATAGAGCAAAAGAATAGAGAGGAAAGGGTGACTTACGCTAGTGTGGCGGCCGGTACTCCTAGGAGGCAACACCCAGAGACAACGGCTATGCACTCAGTGGTGGTCACCTCAAAGGATGAGAAAGACACGGGGGAGCAAGTGTTTGACAAAATACGAAAGGCCGTAAACGCCAAAGAAGAAGGAGTCAAGATAGATAAGATCAGGAAAGGAAGAGATAGAAAGGTGATAGTGGGTTGCAATACGCAGGAAGAGATCGATAGAGTCAAGGACAGAATAAATAGAGCAGGAACAGAACTAAACGTTGAGGAAGTAAGGAATAAAGACCCACTGGTGATCATACGTGGAGTCCTTCAATACAACACCGATGAAGATGTCCTTAAGGCTCTACATTCCCAAAACCATCACATATTCAGGGGTGTTAGTGAGGAGAACGAAAGAGTGACAGTTAAATATAGAAGGAAGGCCAGAAACCCGCACACTGCGCACATTGTGTTGAGCGTATCGCCAATTATATGGAGCAGACTAACGGAAGTCGGCACAGTCCATATTGATATCCAGCGGCTTAGGGTAGTAGATCAGTCCCCGCTTATACAGTGTTCGCGTTGTCTAGGATTTGGACACGGAAAACGAATCTGTCGCGAAGACCCAGTGGACTTGTGCAGCCACTGCGCGGGTCCACACCTCAGAACGAAGTGTCCAGACTGGCTCACTGGGGTGGATCCGACATGCAGAAACTGTCTTAGGGCCAAGCTGGAACATGTGGGTCACGATGCGTTTAGTCCCGAGTGCCCGGTAAGAAAACGATGGGATACCTTAGCGAGATCAACCGTAGCGTATTGCTAAGGTGGTCACAGGCGAAAATGGGACATACAGTGTAGGTGAAGGCAGACCCCACCAATATTGCGTGGCACAGGCAAATCTCCAGAAGTGCAAACTCGCCACAGCTGAATTAATTGTAGAAGCAGGTAAAAGAAAATGGGCGTTTGCAATGGTCCAGGAGCCATATATAGGTGGGATCGGAGAAATGAAGAGCTATCCGGGTACACGAGTAGTGCAATGCGTGCGGAAAACCGAGAAGGTCAATAAAGCGGCAATTGTACTCTTTGATGATACTATAGACCTCACACAGTGCCCAACCTTGACAACTGAAAACTTCGCAGTGGCGAAGTTGAGGACAGGAGCATGGGAAATAGGAGTTGTGTCAGTGTACCTGGATGGTGGACAGCCTATCGAGCCAGACTTGGATCACATCAAGAAAATTGTGGAGGAGATTGGAGTCAGAGATGTAATGTTGGGGGGGGATGTCAATGCTTGGAACACGTGGTGGGGAAGTCGAGAACTGGACCAGAGAGGGGAGGCTTTGGCAGGCATGCTGGATGAGTTGGGACTTCAGATCTTAAATCTCGGAACAACTCCCACTTTCGATGTCATCAGAGGAGGTCAAAGATATTGCAGCTGTGTGGATATAACTACATGTACAGAAGACATGCTTGGGCGGGTGGCAAATTGGAGACTAGCAGGAGACGTCACCACTTCAGACCACAGGGCAATCCTGTTTGAACTAAAACTGGAAAAATCAATAGGAATGGACATAAAAAGAACTACTAGAAAATATAACACAAAAAAGGCAAAATGGGTACAATTTTATGGGAAATTAAACCAAATCTGGGAACACAATAATCTAAACAAAACAGAAATAGACAGGATAGACTCAATAGGAGATTTGAACAAGATAACTGAAACATATACGGATGCAATAGGGAAAGCATGTGAAGGGACCATACCGACTGTCAACAAAAGACAGCAGACAGGATTGCCTTGGTGGACAGAGGAGTTGACACAAATGAGGGAGGACGTCAGGAGGAGAAAGAGAAGAATCTCTTGTGCTGCACCGGGACGCCGAGAATTTGTTGTCGACTTGTATCTCACAGCAAAGGAAGAGTACAAGCAGAAGATGGAAGACACTCTGACAGCGAGCTGGAAAGAGTTTTGCGGAAAACAGGAGCGTGAAACTATGTGGGATAGTATATACAGGGTGATAAATCGCACAGCCACCAGGCAGGAGGACACACCGTTAGTGCAAGGAAATAGTGTTCTTAGCAGCGAGGAGTCGGCCAGGATGCTTGCAAAGACGTTTTATCCTGTGGATAAAACGCAAGACGACGATGAGGACCACAAACAAGTTAGAGAGTTGGCGAATAAAGTAAACGAAAAGACGGATGGTGAAACATTCGATCCTCTATTCACGACGGAAGAACTGAAGTGGGCCGCATCTAGTTTTAACCCTAAGAAAGCTCCTGGGATCGACGGACTTACAGCGGACATATGCAGGGCCGCTATAACCCACAACCCGCAACTTTTCCTGGCAGTATTAAACAGATGCCTTAGCCTGTCCCACTTCCCGACCATCTGGAAGGAGGCAGTAGTCGTAGTCCTCAGAAAACCTGGAAAAGATGATTATGCACACCCCAAAGCATACAGGCCGATTGGGCTATTGCCTGTACTGGGTAAGATCCTGGAGAAGATGCTGGTACGTCGCATTAGGTGGCATATTCTACCCGAGGCAAGCAGGAGTCAGTATGGGTTCATGCCGCAGCGCAGCACTGAGGACTCCCTCTATGACCTGATAAAACATATTCGACTTAAACTAAAAGAGAAGAAGATCATTGCTGTCGTATCGTTGGACATAGAGGGAGCCTTCGATAGCGCCTGGTGGCCGGCTATGAAATGCCGACTGGCAGAAACAACATGCCCGGTAAACCTGCGACGTCTAGTAGACAGCTATTTGAGCGGCAGGAAAGTGAGAGTTAGGTATGCAGGAGCAGAACACATACAGGAAACAGGTAAAGGTTGCGTACAAGGCTCTGTAGGGGGCCCTACTTTCTGGAATTTGCTCCTTGATCCCCTGCTCAAAGAACTGGAAAAACGAGGAGATTACTGCCAAGCCTTCGCAGATGATGTGGTGCTGATTTTCTCGGGTGACACAGCATTTGATGTCCAGAGGCAGGCGAATGAGGCCCTCGCGCACGTCCAGAAGTGGGGTGTCAAAAACAAACTTAAGTTTGCACCGCACAAAACAAAAGCCATGGTCATCACAAATAAGCTAAAGTATGACACACCACTTCTGCACATGGGCGGGGAGGACATTGCCCTGTCTCGGGAGATCAAAATATTAGGTCTCACAATTGATGACAAATTGACGTTTAACGCTCACGCGTCGAATGTATGTAGGAAGGCGCTAAATATTTATAAACAGCTGGCAAGAGCCGCAAAAATCAGTTGGGGCCTGAAACCCGAGATAGTCAGGACCATATACATCGCAGTAGTGGAGCCGGTTGTAATGTACGCAGCAAGTGCTTGGGCACCGGCTTCAAATAAAATAGGTTTGAAGAAGCAGCTCAATGCGGTTCAGCGTGGGTTTGTGCAAAAAATCATCCAAGCGTATAGGACAACTTCGTTAAACTCGGCCTTGTTACTCTCCGGACTGCTTCCACTGGATCTCAGGATACGGGAAGCAGCCTCTTTTTATGAAGAAAAAAGAGGATATTCGCGGAGAGTGACAGGAGACCGAGAAATTGAGTTACCGGTCCCACATACACAAATACCACACCCTGCAGACCAGATCGGTATACAGTTTGAATGCGTGATGAACGGTGCGGAAATGGACCAGCGAGGACTTAGCAACCCAAAGATTTTCACCGACGGAAGTAAAATTGAGGGCAAAGTCGGCGCAGCACTGTGCCTCTGGGAAAATGGGATTGAGATCAAAGCCCAAAAGTTTAAGTTGGACCAGTTCTGCACCGTTTATCAGGCCGAGCTATTAGCTCTGCATAAGGCCTCCGAGCTGGCCTTGAGACACGCATCTCCAGTTGTCGAAGTATACTGCGACTCCAGGTCAGCCCTGGAAACGGTGACTCAAGGCGTTTCCCTCCATCCACTTGCATTTAAAATCCGGAAGAACATCCAGAAACTAACAAACTGCGGTAAAACCCTTGAACTGTTCTGGATCAAGGCTCATGCAGGATTGGAGGGGAATGAAAGGGCTGATGAATTGGCAAAGGAGGCAGCGTTAGGGAAAAAATCAAGACCAGATTACGATCTGTGCCCGGTTTCATTCATCAAGCGACAAATCCGAATGGATTCGCTTGACGAATGGAACACGAGATACCGGTCGGGGGAAACTGCATCAACCACCAAAATCTTCTTTCCTGACGCAATCGTAGCCTATAAAACTGTACGTAAATTAAAAGTTGATCCCCTAGTAACACAAGTGCTTACGGGGCATGGCGGGTTCTCTGAGTATTTGAACCGTTTCAAGTGCAAGGAGAGTCCGGCATGTTCCTGCGACCCCGAAAAGAAGGAAAGCGTGCCGCACATTATAATGGAGTGTCCCATATTTGGACAAGCAAAGTATAATTTTGAAATAGAAACCGAAGTAAGCATCAATTTAGAAAACATACCCAAAATAATAGAAAACAAACAAACAAGACAAAAGTTTTTAAAATACTGCAAAGAAATAGCTGCCAAAGTCGTAAACAGAAACAAAGTATAAAGATATACATTCAAGTATTGTAAGAATATATTGGAAAGTAATCAATATAAGAGTAAAATAAACATCTGTTAGAAAGTAAAATAAGCTATCTTTGCCTTAGAAATAAAAATAAGAATTTAAGAATATGTAGGTATTACTAAAATAAATGTAAAATTAGGATAATATAAGTTAAAAAATCTGTACCATGTTATTATAATAATAAAATGTAAAAAAAGGTCTCTGATTAATCCATGTCAGAGGAAACACGCAACACCGTGTGATGACGGGTGTATTTAAAAAAAAAAAAAAAAAAAAAAAACCTAACCTAACCTAACCTAACCTAACCTAACCTAACCTTTTTTTTTTTTTTTTTTTTTTATCGCTGAGAAATGCATTACGCATCCCCGCTCGTGGGGGACGAGTCGGGGTATGTGGGACTCCTGTCGGTAATGACAGTATACCCACTAAAACTCAGCGGTGTTCCCACATCGCCGTGATGGGAGGGCCATGGGAAACCGGCTCAGCCTTTACTTCCACAACCCTCCCGGCGCATGCCCGCCTAGCTGGCGGGCCCCGCATGCCCCCCAGGCTGGGGGGCTACGGAAATGGCCGGGAACACCTGGCCATTCCCGTCCGACATTGGTGGAAGCCTGTGCAATACAGACAAGGGTGCCCCCGCACCCGTTGCCTGCTGGCCTCCACCTGGGAGGAGTCGGAGATGACTTTCAAACTGACGTCTTCTTCGACCCCTCCTCCGCCTTCGGAGCGGCGCCGCGTCAGGATCGTCTTCCCGCACGCGCTCCGCCGCCTCCTTCTGGGACATGACGTGTTCGCAGAAGGAGGCGACTGCCGCCCAGGACCTCTCATCCCTCAGCATGGCGTTAACCAAGCCGGGGAGTGAGAGGTCCGGTCCGATCACCGCGATGAGACTACAGCGCAGCTCGGACCACGAAGGGCACACCTCGAGGGTGTGCTGCGCCGCGTCCTCCGCCGCGCCACAGTGGTGGCACGACGGCGTCTCCTCTCGTCCAATCCGGTGCAGGTACGATCCGAAACAACCGTGTCCGGACAGCACCTGCACCAGACGGAAGGAGAGGAACCCATGCGACCGCTCGAGCCAGTCTCGCAGGACTGGCCCAATCGCGTTGAGGGTTCGGCGCCCGAAGGCTGCGATGGCGAGGTCCTCCGTCCAATGGACAACGATGGCGTCCTTCGCCTCCCGTCGGACCGCCTCCCGCTCTTCCGGGGCTGGGCATTCTCCTCTCGCCCTCCGCCCTGCCGTCCATTCATATACTCTGGCGAGCACCCACGCCTCAAGTTCCCAAGGAGGGGTGCTGGCCAGAGCACATGCTGCCGCAAAGCCCACGGTGCGGTGGGCCCGCGCCACCCGCTGAGCTATGGCCCTTTGGGGCGCCCGCAAGGCGGCGGCGTTCTCTCTCCTTTGGAGCGATTCCTCCCAGATAGGAGCCCCGTAGAGGGCCATACTCCTCAAGATGCCGGCGTAAAGTTGCCGGCATCGCGCGCTAGGCCCCCCCAAGTTAGGAAGCAGCCACGAGAGCGCGCCCGCGGTCTTCAGCAGGCGCGACGACAGCCCGCTAAAATGTGGACCGAAGCGCCACCTGCTGTCGAGTACAAGACCCAGATATTTCATCTGGGCCTTCACCTCAATTCTGACGCCCTCCACGAAGATGTGGGCGTCAGGTGGGGGGCGCTGGCGAGGGCCGTGGAAGAACACGGCCTCGGTCTTGTGCAGCGCCACCGTTAAACCTAGGCGGCGAATCCTCCCTGCGACCAAGGATCCGCCCGCCGAGGCCAAGTTGGCCGCCTCCCTAAAACTCTCCCCACGGGCGGTGAGGAGAGTGTCATCCGCATAGCAGACGACACTCGTGCCTCGGAGGAGAGTTCCCCGCAAGAGCCAATCATAGCCGACGTTCCAGAGTAGAGGTCCTAAGACTGACCCCTGTGGAACGCCAGCCTCAACGGCGTACCGCCGGACTTGGCCAGTCCTATTTACCAGGAGGATTGCCCGATCCTCCAGGTAGTCGGCCAGCAGCCTGCGCATGTATCGAGGCACTCCGTGGTATCGGAGCGCCTCTAGAATGGTGGAGTGGGGAACAGAGTTGAAGGCATTCGCTATGTCGAATGACACAGCCAACAATCCGTCCCCCGCTTCCATTGCCTCCTTCACCTGGCCCTTAAGACAGGCCAGCGCATCCACCGTGGAACGCTCAGCCCGAAAACCGAACTGAGCGTCCGACAAGTCCGGCCCGACACTCCGCAGATGGCTCTTTAGGCGGGCAGCGATTATCCCCTCGAACATTTTGCTGACCTCATCGAGCAGAACGATGGGCCGGTATGCCGAGGGGGAGTCTGCTGGGCGGCCCTCCTTGCGAAGGAGGCACAACTGCCCCTCCTTCCACGGTTTCGGGAACCTTCCAGACGCAAGGCATGCGCTGAAGAGGTCCCGAAACCTCTCCTCCATTTGAGTGGCAGCGATCGCCACCACTCTTGCCGGAACACCGTCGGGGCCTGGAGCTGTCTTCTTGGCGCGGATACGAAGAATCGCCGTGTCAAATTCCGACTCCGTGACAGGAGGGGCCTCCTCTTCTTCCTCAGCTGGCGGATCCATGCCCCGCGGTGGGCCCATCATTGGTGGGGTGAAGTTGTCCCTGCACGGGAAAAGGGACTGAACCACCCCATCCAGAAATGAGGGCTCCAGGGTCTCGGCCACCGGGGGACCAAAGGGGCGCAGTTTGTTGCGTGCCGCCTTATATGGTCTCCCGTAGGGGTCGTTGTCGAGACCCTCCAGCAGCTCCGCTCTCGACGAGTCTCTGGCGGCGGTGATAGCCCGATCGAGGACCATTTTTGCCTCCATGTATACCTCATAGAGGTGGTCCTCGTCGGCCTGGTCCCGTTGACGCCGCCGCCGCCTCCGCGTGTAGGTTCTTCTTGCCTCCACACACGCTGCACGAAGCCCCGCTAGTTCCACCGACCACCAGTACACGGCGCGTTTGGGCAGCGGTCGGCGAGACCGAGGCATGCTGGAGTTGCAGACCTCGGTCAGAGACTCCCTCAGTTGCCCCGCCACGGTGTCCACATCCAGGCCGGCGGAAGGCGGTGAAAGCCAGTCCTGGACGAACGCCGCCTCAGCCGCTGCCTCCCTGTCCAGGCGGGCGAGAGCCCATCGTGGGAACGGTGATCGCACCGAGAGGGGCTGCGTCTCTTCGGGGCCACTCGTGGAGATGTCGAAACGCACGTAGCGGTGGTCTGACATAGTCTCCACCAGGTCCACCCGCCAGTTCAACACGCGCGCGGCCAACGCAGGGGTGGCGAAAGTGACGTCCACTATTGAGCCACCCTGCCGCCGCACGCATGTCTGGACGCTTCCTCTGTTCAAGAGAGAGAGTCCAGAGGAGGCTGCCCACATCTCCACTGCCCGCCCACGTGCATCGGTGGCCGGGTTGCCCCAGGTCACCGACTTGGCATTCAGGTCTCCCAGCACGGAGACCTGACGCGGCGCCGCCCTGCCGACCACGGCGGCCAAGACTCCGAGATAGTTCTCAAAGTCCTGAAGAGGGCGGTTTGGGGAGAAATAGACGCCCACAAGGGCCATGTCTCCCCACGCGGCGGCCACGTATCCCGGTCCCCTCTCTAATAGCGAGAGGAACCTAACCTAACCTAACCTAACCTAACCTAACCTAACCTAACCTAACCTAACCTTTTTTTTTTTTTTTTTTTTATCGCTGAGAAATGCATTACGCATCCCCGCTCGTGGGGGACGAGTCGGGGTATGTGGGACTCCTGTCGGTAATGACAGTATACCCACTAAAACTCAGCGGTGTTCCCACATCGCCGTGATGGGAGGGCCATGGGAAACCGGCTCAGCCTTTACTTCCACAACCCTCCCGGCGCATGCCCGCCTAGCTGGCGGGCCCCGCATGCCCCCCAGGCTGGGGGGCTACGGAAATGGCCGGGAACACCTGGCCATTCCCGTCCGACACTGGTGGAAGCCTGTGCAATACAGACAAGGGTGCCCCCGCACCCGTTGCCTGCTGGCCTCCACCTGGGAGGAGTCGGAGATGACTTTCAAACTGACGTCTTCTTCGACCCCTCCTCCGCCTTCGGAGCGGCGCCGCGTCAGGATCGTCTTCCCGCACACGCTCCGCCGCCTCCTTCTGGGACATGACGTGTTCGCAGAAGGAGGCGACTGCCGCCCAGGACCTCTCATCCCTCAGCATGGCGTTAACCAAGCCGGGGAGTGAGAGGTCCTGTCCGATCACCGCGATGAGGCTACAGCGCGGCTCGGACCACGAAGGGCACACCTCGAGGGTGTGCTGCGCCGCGTCCTCCGCCGCGCCACAGTGGTGGCACGACGGCGTCTCCTCTCGTCCAATCCGGTGCAGGTACGATCCGAAACAACCGTGTCCAGACAGCACCTGCACCAGACGGAAGGAGAGGAACCCATGCGACCGCTCGAGCCAGTCTCGCAGGACTGGCCCAATCGCGTCGAGGGTTCGGCGCCCGAAGGCTGCGATGGCGAGGTCCTCCGTCCAATGGACAACGATGGCGTCCTTCGCCTCCCGTCGGACCGCCTCCCGCTCTTCCGGGGCTGGGCATTCTCCTCTCGCCCTCCGCCCTGCCGTCCATTCATATACTCTGGCGAGCACCCACGCCTCAAGTTCCCAAGGAGGGGTGCTGGCCAGAGCACATGCTGCCGCAAAGCCCACGGTGCGGTGGGCCCGCGCCACCCGCTGAGCTATGGCCCTTTGGGGCGCCCGCAAGGCGGCGGCGTTCTCTCTCCTTTGGAGCGATTCCTCCCAGATAGGAGCCCCGTAGAGGGCCATACTCCTCAAGATGCCGGCGTAAAGTTGCCGGCATCGCGCGCTAGGCCCCCCCAAGTTAGGAAGCAGCCACGAGAGCGCGCCTGCGGTCTTCAGCAGGCGCGACGACAGCCCGCTAAAATGTGGGCCGAAGCGCCACTTGCTGTCGAGTACAAGACCCAGATATTTCATCTGGGCCTTCACCTCAATTCTGACGCCTTCCACGAAGATGTGGGCGTCAGGTGGGGGGCGCTGGCGAGGGCCGTGGAAGAACACGGCCTCGGTCTTGTGCAGCGCCACCGTTAAACCTAGGCGGCGAATCCTCCCTGCGACCAAGGATCCGCCCGCCGAGGCCAAGTTGGCCGCCTCCCTAAAACTCTCCCCACGGGCGGTGAGGAGAGTGTCATCCGCATAGCAGACGACACTCGTGCCTCGGAGGAGAGTTCCCCGCAAGAGCCAATCATAGCCGACGTTCCAGAGGAGAGGTCCTAAGACTGACCCCTGTGGAACGCCAGCCTCAACGGCGTACCGCCGGACTTGGCCAGTCCTATTTACTAGGAGGATTGCCCGATCCTCCAGGTAGTCGGCCAGCAGCCTGCGCATGTATCGAGGCACTCCGTGGTATCGGAGCGCCTCTAGAATGGTGGAGTGGGGAACAGAGTTGAAGGCATTCGCTATGTCGAATGACACAGCCAACAATCCGTCCCCCGCTTCCATTGCCTCCTTCACCTGGCCCTTAAGGCAGGCCAGCGCATCCACCGTGGAACGCTCAGCCCGAAAACCGAACTGAGCGTCCGACAAGTCCGGCCCGATACTCCGCAGATGGCTCTTTAGGCGGGCAGCGATTATCCCCTCGAACATTTTGCTGACCTCATCGAGCAGAACGATGGGCCGGTATGCCGAGGGGGAGTCTGCTGGGCGGCCCTCCTTGCGAAGGAGGCACAACTGCCCCTCCTTCCACGGTTTCGGGAATCTTCCAGACGCAAGGCATGCGCTGAAGAGGTCCCGAAACCTCTCCTCCATTTGAGTGGCAGCGATCGCCACCACTCTTGCCGGAACACCGTCGGGGCCCGGAGCTGTCTTCTTGGCGCGGATACGAAGAATCGCCGTGTCAAGTTCCGACTCCGTGACAGGAGGGGCCTCCTCTTCTTCCTCAGCTGGCGGATCTATCCCCCGCGGTGGGCCCATCATTGGTGGGGTGAAGTTGTCCCTGCACGGGAAAAGGGACTGAACCACCCCATCCAGAAATGAGGGCTCCAGGGTCTCGGCCACCGGGGGACCAAAGGGGCGCAGTTTGTTGCGTGCCGCCTTATATGGTCTCCCGTAGGGGTCGTTGTCGAGACCCTCCAGCAGCTCCGCTCTCGACGAGTCTCTGGCGGCGGTGATAGCCCGATCGAGGACCATTTTTGCCTCCATATATACCCCATAGAGGTGGTCTTCGTCGGCCTGGTCCCGTCGACGCCGCCGCCGTCTCCGCGTGTAGGTCCTCCTGGCCTCCACACACGCTGCTCGAAGCCCCGCCAGCTCCACCGACCACCAGTACACGGCGCGTTTGGGCAGTGGTCGGCGAGACCGAGGCATGCTGGAGTTGCATACCTCAGTCAGAGACTCCCTTAGGTGCCCCGCTACGGTGTCCACATCCAGGCCGGCAGAAGGCGGCGAAAGCCAGTCCTGGACGAAAGCCGCCTCCACAGCTGCCTCCCTGTCGAGGCGGGCGAGAGCCCACCGTGGGAACGGTGATCGCACCGAGAAGGGCTGCGTCTCTCCGGGGCCACTGGTGGAGATGTCAAACCGCACGTAGCGGTGGTCCGACATAGTCTCCACCAGGTCCACCCGCCAGTTCAACACGCGCGCGGCCAACGCAGGGGTGGCGAAAGTGACGTCCACTATTGAGCCACCCTGCCGCCGCACGCATGTCTGGACGCTTCCTCTGTTCAAGAGAGAGAGTCCAGAGGAGGCTGCCCACATCTCCACTGCCCGCCCACGTGCATCGGTGGCCGGGTTGCCCCAGGTCACCGACTTGGCATTCAGGTCTCCCAGCACGGAGACCTGACGCGGCGCCGCCCTGCCGACCACGGCGGCCAAGACTCCGAGATAGTTCTCAAAGTCCTGAAGAGGGCGGTTTGGGGAGAAATAGACGCCCACAAGGGCCATGTCTCCCCACGCGGCGGCCACGTATCCCGGTCCCCTCTCTAATAGCGAGAGGGGAGGGGAGTCTGTGGAAGGCCGTGCCGCTAATGCCACCGAGTCGTCCTCGTCACCCAGCCAGCTGCCGGGGATATAGTAAGGCTCGGCGACCACCGCTACGTTCACCAACCACTCGGCCATGACCTGCACCACCAGGTCCTGGGCCGCTCTGCAGTGATTGGCGTTCGTCTGGAGGATGCGGTAGTTAGAAACCATTATTCCGACATCGTACCGGTCCCCTCAGCTACCGCCGCTGGAGCTACAGCGGCGACGACGACGGCGGCAGTGGCAGCAACAGGGCGAACCTGCGCCGGCACTATACCTTTCTTCACAGGGGGCTTGCAGCTCCTGCCCGTCATCCTGTGGTCCGCGGGGCGGCCACTGGCAGCACACGCCGCGCAGTGTGGTGCGGTGGCGGCGTGGCAAGCGGCACTCTTGTGTCCCTCCTGTCCACATTGGAAACATGTGTCTCCCCAGTCGAACTTGGACGGACACGTGGCTCGGGTGTGGCCGAACGCGAAGCACTTGAAGCAGCGAACAGGCTGGTCTTCAAGCGGCCGGACCACAGCCGTGCTGAACCCCACAAGCAGCCGTCCCTTGGTCGCAGCAAGGACGGCCCCAGCCGCGGCGACTGGGCACTCAAGGCGGACGACGCCCATGCCGCGGCGGCCGAGCCTGATGGCTCCACCCTTCACCGCGCCCGCGTCGCAGCCTCCAGCCGCCGCGACGGCCGCTACCACATCCTCTTTGGTGACCGAATCATCCAGATCGGCCACCTCCAAGGCTGCGGTCTTAACGGGCCTGACGACCGTTGCCGCATCCGCAATGACCTCTTGCAACTTTGTTGCGAAGAGGTCCGCATTTGCGCCCCGCTGTTCCCCCGAGAACTCGAAAATTCGGGCCCCGGTTAGGGTTAGACGGCACGTGATGTTGCTGATCCCCAGCCGGGAGGGATCAGCATTGGTACGAGCCCGTCTTAGGACGGACTCATACGTCTCGCCCTTCCCCACGGCCTCCGGGGTGATAGTCACCACGACGGCCGCGGTTTTGGGAGGAACCAGCTTTCTCCCGCCGGCTGGGGCCCTTTTGGCTGCAAGACCAGTCGCAGCGGGCTCGGGGCCCGACCTTTTCCCCTTTTTTCCCTTTCCTCTCCTGGCCACTTCCGTCCACGACTGGTTGGACGGGGTGGTGGAGGGAAGAAGGGCGTCTTCCTCCTGCGAGTTCTTGGGAGCTGCTGCTGGAGTAGCAGACGACCCAGGCGCTCCCTCCGCGCTTGTGGTGGGTGTATGAGAAGCCGCCTTAGTCTTCTTGCCCTTTCCTTTGCCCTTGGATACCGGGCCTGCTAGAGGCGCAGGTTCCGGCTCCCTCGGTGGTGGACTATTGTCCGCCGCTAGCGGCGGGCGGAGCCGCCTTTCCGGCAAGAGCCGGTCCTCGATGCCTGCGAAGCAGGCTCTGATGAAGGCCCTCTCCTCCATGACAACCCCACGGATTGTTGCCTCAAGGCTGGCAGGGGAGGAGGAGCAGCCTCCTACCACCGGACCAAGGGCAGATTGGGCAGGCGTGGCCGTGGCCTCAGCCAGCTTCTGGTGTAGCTGGCTGACCTCCGCCTGCAGGCGATCCACCTTGGCCTGAAGCTGACGTGTCTCGTCCGTGGCCGTCCGCTTCACCAGCTCCAGAACAATGCCGTGCATGCTGGCGGCCCGGCATTTGAGGGCCTTCTGAAAAGTCCCCTTCAAATTTGAAGACTTTGAGGCGACCTCCAGGACCTCCTCCTTATCTTCTTGCGCCATGAGCTCCAATTCCGCCAGGGAGTGGTCGGCATACAGTACCTTGGATGCACCATAGCCAGCCCTCGATCTGGCAACTTGCGCCTGCTGCTCCTTGGCGGCGACCCTCTCCTCCAGGTCTAGTTGGAGTTGCCCCCTTTTTGCTAGGTGTAGCTGGCGCTCGGCGTCCACCAAGCCCACATTGTGGGTAGAAAGCGCAGTAGAAGCCGAAGCCTTTTTAGATTTCGACTTCTTCTTCGCCCCACCTCGAGTCGACTCCGAGGAGCCCTCGGACCTCTTCCGCTTGAAGCGGTCGCTTTCGGCCCCCGACGTGTCCATAATGGAGTCATCGGAGTCCGACAACTCGCCTGGCCTACTGAAAAAGCTGGCCGCAGATGGTGCGCGGTCAGCTTCCGACGCCAAAGCGCCGCCGGCGTGGCTCTGAGAAGAGCCGTTGGATTGGCCCTGAGAAGGGCCGTTGGGTTGGCCCTGAGAAGGGCTGTTGGGTTGGCCCTGAGAAGGGCCGTTGGGTTGGCCCTGATAAGGGCTGTTGGGTTGGTCCTGAGAAGGGCCGTTGGGTTGGCCCTGAGAAGGGCCGTTTGAATCGCCCTGGGAGGAGCGATTCGACATAAAACGCCCAGAGGCGTCACGCGTGGGTTTGCTCGACATATTCGCAGACGACCGCATTTTTGTCTGCGAATCACAGCGCACTTTAGCCGCCGGTCTGCCACTCCGTTACGGTGGTCAGACACGGCGTTGCCCGGGGGAAACTGCGAGGAAGTATGCACTGTGGGGGATCCCCCAACCTAACCTAACCTTTTTTTTTTTTTTTTTTTTTATCGCTGAGAAATGCATTACGCATCCCCGCTCGTGGGGGACGAGTCGGGGTATGTGGGACTCCTGTCGGTAATGACAGTATACCCACTAAAACTCAGCGGTGTTCCCACATCGCCGTGATGGGAGGGCCATGGGAAACCGGCTCAGCCTTTACTTCCACAACCCTCCCGGCGCATGCCCGCCTAGCTGGCGGGCCCCGCATGCCCCCCAGGCTGGGGGGCTACGGAAATGGCCGGGAACACCTGGCCATTCCCGTCCGACACTGGTGGAAGCCTGTGCAATACAGACAAGGGTGCCCCCGCACCCGTTGCCTGCTGGCCTCCACCTGGGAGGAGTCGGAGATGACTTTCGAACTGACGTCTTCTTCGACCCCTCCTCCGCCTTCGGAGCGGCGCCGCGTCAGGATCGTCTTCCCGCACGCGCTCCGCCGCCTCCTTCTGGGACATTACGTGTTCGCAGAAGGAGGCGACTGCCGCCCAGGACCTCTCATCCCTCAGCATGGCGTTAACCAAGCCGGGGAGTGAGAGGTCCTGTCCGATCACTGCGATGAGACTACAGCGCGGCTCGGACCACGAAGGGCACACCTCGAGGGTGTGCTGCGCCGCGTCCTCCGCCGCGCCACAGTGGTGGCACGACGGCGTCTCTTCTCGTCCAATCCGGTGCAGGTACGATCCGAAACAACCGTGTCCGGACAGCACCTGCACCAGACGGAAGGAGAGGAACCCATGCGACCGCTCGAGCCAGTCTCGCAGGACTGGCCCAATCGCGTCGAGGGTTCGGCGCCCGAAGGCTGCGATGGCGAGGTCCTCCGTCCAATGGACAACGATGGCGTCCTTCGCCTCCCGTCGGACCGCCTCCCGCTCTTCCGGGGCTGGGCATTCTCCTCTCGCCCTCCGCCCTGCCGTCCATTCATATACTCTGGCGAGCACCCACGCCTCAAGTTCCCAAGGAGGGGTGCTGGCCAGAGCACATGCTGCCGCAAAGCCCACGGTGCGGTGGGCCCGCGCCACCCGCTGAGCTATGGCCCTTTGGGGCGCCCGCAAGGCGGCGGCGTTCTCTCTCCTTTGGAGCGATTCCTCCCAGATAGGAGCCCCGTAGAGGGCCATACTCCTCAAGATGCCGGCGTAAAGTTGCCGGCATCGCGCGCTAGGCCCCCCCAAGTTAGGAAGCAGCCACGAGAGCGCGCCTGCGGTCTTCAGCAGGCGCGACGACAGCCCGCTAAAATGTGGACCGAAGCGCCACCTGCTGTCGAGTACAAGACCCAGATATTTCATCTGGGCCTTCACCTCAATTCTGACGCCCTCCACGAAGATGTGGGCGTCAGGTGGGGGGCGCTGCCGAGGGCCGTGGAAGAACACGGCCTCGGTCTTGTGCAGCGCCACCGTTAAACCTAGGCGGCGAATCCTCCCTGCGACCAAGGATCCGCCCGCCGAGGCCAAGTTGGCCGCCTCCCTAAAACTCTCCCCACGGGCGGTGAGGAGAGTGTCATCCGCATAGCAGACGACACTCGTGCCTCGGAGGAGAGTTCCCCGCAAGAGCCAATCATAGCCGACGTTCCAGAGGAGAGGTCCTAAGACTGACCCCTGTGGAACGCCAGCCTCAACGGCGTACCGCCGGACTTGGCCAGTCTTATTTACCAGGAGGATCGCCCGATCCTCCAGGTAGTTGGCCAGCAGCCTGCGCATGTATCGAGGCACTCCGTGGTATCGGAGCGCCTCTAGGATGGTGGAGTGGGGAACAGAGTTGAAGGCATTCGCTATGTCGAATGACACAGCCAACAATCCGTCCCCCGCTTCCATTGCTTCCTTCACCTGGCCCTTAAGGCAGGCCAGCGCATCCACCGTGGAACGCTCAGCCCGAAAACCGAACTGAGCGTCTGACAAGTCCGGCCCGATACTCCGCAGATGGCTCTTTAGGCGGGCAGCGATTATCCCCTCGAACATTTTGCTGACCTCATCGAGCAGAACGATGGGCCGGTATGCCGAGGGGGAGTCTGCTGGGCGGCCCTCCTTGCGAAGGAGGCACAACTGCCCCTCCTTCCACGGTTTCGGGAACCTTCCAGACGCAAGGCATGCGCTGAAGAGGTCCCGAAACCTCTCCTCCATTTGAGTGGCAGCGATCGCCACCACTCTTGCCGGAACACCGTCGGGGCCCGGAGCCGTCTTCTTGGCGCGGATACGAAGAATCGCCGTGTCAAGTTCCGACTCCGTGACAGGAGGGGCCTCCTCTTCTTCTTCAGCTGGTGGATCTATACCCCGCGGTGGGCCCATCATTGGTGGGGTGAAGTTGTCCCTGCACGGAAAAAGGGACTGAACCACCCCATCCAGAAATGAGGGATCCAGGGTCTCGGCCACCGGGGGACCAAAGGGGCGCAGTTTGTTGCGTGCCGCCTTATATGGTCTCCCGTAGGGGTCGTTGTCGAGACCCTCCAGCAGCTCTGCTCTCGACGAGTCTCTGGCGGCGGTGATGGCCCGATCGAGGACCATTTTTGCCTCCATGTATACCTCATAGAGGTGGTCCTCGTCGGCCTGATCCCGTCGACGCCGCCGCCGTCTCCGCGTGTAGGTCCTTCTTGCCTCCACACATGCTGCTCGAAGCCCCGCTAGCTCCACCGACCACCAGTACACGGCGCGTTTGGGCAGCGGTCGGCGAGACCGAGGCATGCTGGAGTTGCATACCTCGGTCAGAGACTCCCTCAGGTGCCCCGCCACGGTGTCCACATCCAGGCCGACGGAAGGCGGCGAAAGCCAGTCCTGGACGAACGCCGCCTCAGCCGCTGCCTCCCTGTCCAGGCGGGCGAGAGCCCACCGTGGGAACGGTGATCGCACCGAGAGGGGCTGCATCTCTTCGGGACCACTGGTGGAGATGTCGAACCGCACGTAGCGATGGTCCGACATAGTCTCCACCAGGTCCACCCGCCAGTTCAACACGCGCGCGGCCAACGCAGGGGTGGCGAAAGTGACGTCCACTATTGAGCCACCCTGCCGCCGCACGCATGTCTGGACGCTTCCTCTGTTCAAGAGAGAGAGTCCAGAGGAGGCTGCCCACATCTCCACTGCCCGCCCACGTGCGTCGGTGGCCGGGTTGCCCCAGGTCACCGACTTGGCATTCAGGTCTCCCAGCACGGAGACCTGACGCGGCGCCGCCCTGCCGACCACGGCGGCCAAGACTCCGAGATAGTTCTCAAAGTCCTGAAGAGGGCGATTTGGGGAGAAATAGACGCCCACAAGGGCCATGTCTCCCCACGCGGCGGCCACGTATCCCGGTCCCCTCTCCAATAGCGAGAGGGGAGGGGAGTCTGTGGAAGACCGCGCCGCTAATGCCACCGAGTCGTCCTCGTCACCCAGCCAGCTGCCGGGGATATAGTAAGGCTCGGCGACCACCGCTACGTTCACCAACCACTCGGCCATGACCTGCACCACCAGGTCCTGGGCCGCTCTGCAGTGATTGGTGTTCGTCTGGAGGATGCGGTAGTTAGAAACCATTATTCCGACATCGTACCGGTCCCCTCAGCTACCGCCGCTGGAGCTACAGCGGCGACGACGACGGCGGCGGTGGCAGCAACAGGGCGAACCTGCGCCGGCACTATGCCTTTCTTCACAGGGGGCTTGCAGCTCCTGCCCGTCATCCTGTGGTCCGCGGGGCGGCCACTGGCAGCACACGCCGCACAGTGTGGTGCGGTGGCGGCGTGGCAAGCGGCACTCTTGTGTCCCTCCTGTCCACATTGGAAGCACGTGTCTCCCCAGTCGAACTTGGATGGACACGTGGCTCGGGTGTGGCCGAACGCGAAGCACTTGAAGCAGCGAACAGGCTGGTCTTCAAGCGGCCGGACCACAGCCGTGCTGAACCCCACAAGCAGCCGTCCCTTGGTCGCAGCAAGGACGGCCCCAGCCGCGGCGACTGGGCACTCAACGCGGATGACGCCCATGCCGCGACGGCCGAGCCTGATGGCTCCACCCTTCACCGCGTCAGCGTCGCAGCCTCCAGCCGCCGCGACGGCCGCTATCACATCCTCTTTGGTGACCGAATCATCCAGATCGGCCACCTCCAAGGCTGCGGTCTTAACGGGTCTGACGACCGTTGCCGCATCCGCAATGACCTCTTGCAACTTTGTTGCGAAGAGGTCCGCATTTGCACCGCGCTGTTCCCCCGAGAACTCGAAAATTCGGGCCCCGGTTAGGGTTAGGCGACACGTGATGTTGCTGATCCCCAGCCGGGAGGGATCAGCATTGGTACGAGCCCGTCTTAGGACGGACTCATACGTCTCGCCCTTCCCAACGGCCTCCGGGGTGATAGTCACCACGACGGCCGCGGTTTTGGGAGCAACCAGCTTTCTCACGCCGGCTGGGGCCCTTTTAGCTGCAGGACCAGTCGCAGCGGACTCGGGGCCCGACTTTTTCCCCTTTTTTCCCTTTCCTCTCTTGGCCACTTCCGTCCACGACTGGTTGGACGGGGTGGTGGAGGGAAGAAGGGCGTCTTCCTCCTGCGAGTTCTTGGGAGCTGCTGCTGGAGTAGCAGACGACCCAGACGCTCCCTCCGCGCTTGTGGTGGGTGTATGAGAAGCCGCCTTAGTCTTCTTGCCCTTTCCTTTGCCCTTGGATACCGGGCCTGCTAGAGGCGCAGGTTCCGGCTCCCTCGGTGGTGGACTCTTGTCCGCCGCTAGCGGCGGGCGGAGCCGCCTTTCCGGCAAGAGCCGGTCCTCGATCCCTGCGAAGCAGGCTCTGATGAAGGCCCTCTCCTCCATGAAAACCCCACGGATTGTTGCCTCAAGGCTGGCAGGGGAGGAGGAGCAGCCTCCTACCACCGGACCTGGGGCAGATTGGGCAGGCGTGGCCGTGGCCTCAGCCAGCTTCTGGTGTAGCTGGCTGACCTCCGCCTGCAGGCGATCCACCTTGGCCTGCAGCTGCCGTGTCTCGTCCGTGGCCGTCCGCTTCACCAGCTCCAGAACAATGCCGTGCATGCTGGCGGCCCGGCATTTAAGGGCCTTTTGAAAAGTCCCCTTCAAATTTGAAGACTTTGAGGCGACCTCCAGGACCTCCTCCTTATCTTCTTGTGCCATTCGCTCTAGTTCTGCCAGGGAGTGGTCAGCATACAGTACATTGGATGCACCATAGCCGGCCCTCGATCTGGCAACTTGCGCCTGCTGCTCCTTGGCGGCGACCCTCTCCTCCAAGTCTAGTTGGAGTTGCGCCCTATTTGCTAAGTGTAGCTGGCGCTCGGCATCCACCAAGCCCACATCGTGGGTAGAAGGCGCAGTAGAAGTCGAAGCCTTTTTAGATTTCGACTTCTTCTTCGCCCCACCTCGAGTCGACTCCGAGGAGCCCTCGGACCTCTTCCGCTTGAAGCGGTCGCTTTCGGCCCCCGACGTGTCCATATTGGAGTCATCGGAGTCCGACAACTCGCCTGGCCTACTGAAAAAGCTGGCCACAGATGGTGCGCGGTCAGCTTCCGACGCCAAAGCGCCGCCGGCGTGGCTCTGAGAAGAGCCGTTGGATTGGCCCTGAGAAGGGCCGTTCAGTTGGCCCTGAGAAGGGCCGTTTGAATCGCCCTGGGAAGAGCGATTCGACATAAAACGCCCAGAGGCGTCACGCGTGGGTTTGCTCGTCATATTCGCAGACGACCGCATTTTTGTCTGCGAATCACAGCGCACTTTAGCCGCCGGTCTGCCACTCCGTTACGGTGGTCAGACACGGCGTTGCCCGGGGGAAACTGCGAGGAAGTATGCGCTGTGGGGGATCCCCCAACCTAACCTAACCTAACCTAACCTAACCTAACCTAACCTAACCTAACCTAACCTAACCTAACCAGTCTGGCTTCAACCGCCGCCCCGAACGCCACGCTTGAACCGCGCTCCGCACGTTAAAAATCGTAAAAATAGTTAAAAGTTTTCCAAAATATACGTATTATACGTCAAAACACGCGCTATCGCAAGGCGATCACGGTAGTGAAAAAAGTGTCGTGAAAAGTGGAAAACGGTGAAAAATATAAGTGAAAAGGTGAAATCTCGGGAATGTTTGACTTATAAAGTCGAATAACTCGGGAACTAAAGCGACGACATAGCTATTTCAAAAAGCTATCAAGATCACCGGACCAAGACCTTCGATCCAAGAAAAAGTCCCGAATTTTTCCGGGCTGGCGCGCGGAAATACAGGAAATTCCCAGTTTTCCGAGTGACGAAGTCCCGTTTTGGGGCTAGCAAGTTATCCCTGACCCCTTCTGACGGAAGAGAACGAGGAAAGGACCCTGGAGGTATTTCCAAAAAATTAAATTAAGTTAAGGAACACAAAGTTATTGACACTACAAACTTAATGTGCGGACGTGAAAAAGACGAAAAAATTTTCCGACCTAAAAATTTTTTAATCTTCAGTGACGACCTAGTCTGAAATTCATAGTGAAGATAGCTGGGACGTCACCCAACCCGGGTACGAAAAATCAGAATTTTTGGACCATTATTTTAGGACCTTTTGTTAAATTTAGTGTACAAAAGAAAAATTTCCGCCCGCAAAATAATTTGTTTTTGTAGGAAAAGAAAAAAAGGAAAAAGTAATTTACCCATAGTTTTTCGTGTATTTTATGTTCGGAATAGCAGCCCTCAGCTGATAGTGAGTGTACAGAATTATTTTTAAGAGATTACATCACGTAGTTTGCCAGTTATAGCCTCTCCCAGATCGCGGGCTTCTCCCCGATTTCCGCTTTTTTACAAGTCGTGTAATTGTGGCTATAGCTTCCAAACGGAAAGTCGCAGAAGGAAAATAACAAAGAAAATAAAGTTTTCTAAAGAGGGGCTATCAATAGAACTTTTTCCCGTCCCTCTGCGACTATTCCCGAAATAAATCGGGGTAATTTTGCGTAATTTTAAGAGAATCTCCCCACGTTTGTTTTCTCCCCATCGATTACCCCATTATTTATGTTCAACAAAATTTGTATAATAAATAAGGACGTATTTTAAGCAATCAATTTAAACCATCGTGCATTTTAATTATTTATAAATTTAAATTAAAATTTTAAAATTTTTTCGCCAACCGGGATTCGAACCCGGGATTTTAATATTATTAAAACGCTCATATCTCGGAAACGGAGTCAGTTAGCCTGTTTTTAACGCCAGCCAGCATATCTATACTGCGTATAGATATACTGCAGATTTCTACTGGCTACCCCCTTTCGAACCCCCCCCTTTTTTTCTTTTAATAAATTGTTTAGCAAAATAAATTTCCCCCCCCTCGCCAAGCATCTACCGCGGGCCATTAAAATTATAACTTTATATATGTGTAAGTATATGCAATAACCCCTTAAATTGAACCCTCCCCCCCCACCCCCTCTTCGAACATTACATAACCCCTTCTCTCTCCACTCGCCGGCATAACATACTATTTATGTGTATTCTGCAGCAGTCCCCAGGTCACCCACTTTGATACACCTTTCTCCCTTCCCCGAAATTTATTATCCCCCAAATATCTCGAAAACGGCTGGGAATTTCAAAATTCTGAGAAAATTTCCCCCCCCCCACTAATCCCCCTCCCAGCCTAAACCTACATTCAGATAAGCCCCCTAGACCCCCTTTTTGACCCCTTCCTTTTTGTTCCCAAATACTGTGAAGAAAAATTTTTATAAACATTAGAATCCTTTTATAGTACTAAAATCCCCCGGGCCCCCTATATCTAGTGACCCCCTGTGACCCCCAAAACCCCTCTACTATCTCGTGACCCCCTGTGACCCCCGCAACCCCTCCCTTGATACTCTTGACCCCCCCCCCCCCCCTTCCCCCCCTTAAAGCCTACCTCACCCCCCCGGACTCTAACTTCGTAACCGAAGGTCGTAGACCAATCGAGTTTGGGGTCTTTAAAATTGTGAATAAAAGATCTCCTATTTGGCTCCAACGAAACCACGGAAAAAGGACTCCTTTCCAAGTTAATCTAATATATTTATAAAATCGTTCCTCTGGCTCTTTCTGGCTTCCGCGGTACGGATAGAGCAGATATTAGGCTCTCTACAGGGAGAGAACGTCTCTGGGTAGAGTCTCTGGGAAAAGTAATAGACTACTTTAGAAAAGTACTGGCGCGGTTGTTTGTGCATAGCCAGACAAATTTTTATAATAGTATAAGGACGAATTTTAGAAAATTTTCTTTTAAGAACTAACTCTTTGTAGAGCGGTTTATATTATTCATTTTATTTACATAAATTAATTTTTTAATTTTACATTTTACAAAAAGGCCGCAAAAATCCTTTGACGGACTTAACGACGCGTCCCTGATGCCAATTAAAATGTTCGGAATTAGAACTCCGACCAAGAAAATCACCAACACCCACGGATCTCCCAAACATGACGAGAGGGCTGGCCCCTCGACGGCACCGACGCAATCCTCAAATGTGAGGAAGAGTATAGGAGAATGGGAGGCGTCGAAAGATACACAAAAATCGCCTAATTCGCCACACAAAATAATACCACCGGCACAAATAAAATTAAAGATAAAGACGGGCGCAATCGACCCCAAACCACTTGTGCTCAGAACGTCCACAGAGGCGCCAACGATCTCACCGAAACAAAAAAGGGAATACCCCGATAGAGTGACGGAAGCACGCGCCTGTATCAGAAAGGCGAAAACGGCTCTGGGAGAATCCCGCAACTTACGAGCTGACATCAAAACAGATGTCACACAGGCGGTGGAACGACTGTTCCAACTGGTGAAGGAAGCCGAGAGCGCAAAATCGACTTTAAGACATACAGTTTCCGATAACAATAAAGTAATAGAAAGGATACAGACAGAACAGGTAGTACAGGAAGATAATGGTGAAGCAAAGCAAGGCCATCTGACTCAAATAATAGAGGAACACTCAAAACTCATCCTAGAAAATAACCTGAAAATGGAGGAATTAAAGAAAGAGTTAGAGACAGGAAGAAAAATTATAGAGAATAGAGCCACTTATGCAAATGTTGCAGCCACCGCTCCTAAAAATGCTGTTTCTGAGCATGCAGCTCTTCACTCTATTGCGGTTACCTCGACCGATCAGTTGGAAACTGGAGACGAGGTGATCGAGAGAATTAGAAGAGCTGTGAATGCAAAGGACGGCTTTATAACGGTGGACAGAGTCAGAAAGGCCAGAGACCGAAAGGTAATAGTGGGATGCAAGACACAGGAAGAGAGGCAAAAGGTGAAAGAAAGGTTGAGTGAGGGAGGGAACCTCCTAGTGGAGGAAATGAAAAATAAAGACCCGCTATTGGCCCTGAAGAGTGTCTTCAGTTATAACACCGATGAGGACATCCTTAGTGCTTTCAAAAAGCAAAACCCAGACCTCTTCAGAGACCTAAACAGCGACAACGACAGGGTCGAAATAGCCTACAAGAGGAAGACCAGGAACCCCCACACAAACCATGTTATTCTGAGGGTGTCGCCGCAACTATGGAATAGAACACTGCACAAAGAGGCCATACACATTGACATCCAGCGCATCAAAGTAGAAGACCAGTCACCACTGGTCCAATGCACATGCTGCCTAGCGTATGGCCATAGCAAGCGTTTCTGCAAAGAAACTGTAGATAAGTGCAGCCACTGTGGCGGCCCCCATACCAGACCCCAGTGCCCGGATTGGATCGCCGGAGCAGCCCCATCATGCGTGAACTGCACGAAGGCAAAACATGCCAGTACTGAACATAGCGCATTCAGTAATGAATGTACCGTTCGCAGAAGATGGGATGCAATGGCGAGAGCGAGGGTAGCTTATTGCTAAGGGCAACGATAGCAATAATAGGGCAGGCAACTCCACCAGAGGATACAAAATGGCCCAGGCCAACCTCCAAAGAAAGGAGTTGGCAACAAACGAGCTCATGGCGGAAGCCACCGACCAGAAAATTGCTCTCGCTTTGGTCCAGGAACCGTATGTTGGGGGGATTCGGAGGATGAAGAGCTACCGAGGTGTGCGTGTGTACCAGTGCGAGGATGATGGAACAGGGACTGTAAAAGCGGCCGTGATCGTTTTCGATCATGACCTGGATATCATACAGTGCCCAGAACTCACTACGAACAACATCGCAGTGGTGAGGATCCGGTCCAAAGCATGGGAAATCGCGGTAGTCTCTTTTTACTTCGAACCTGACCAGCCCATAGAACCATACGTAGATCAAATGCGGAGGACGATAGAGAGAGCTGGGCCAAGAAAATTAATCATTGGAGGCGATGCCAATGCTAAGAATACCTGGTGGGGCAGCATCGTAAATGACATCAGGGGTATAGAAATGTCCGGGACCCTGGAAGAGTCGGAAATGCAGGTACTCAACAGTGGAGATATTCCCACATTCGACACGATAAGGGGTAACACGAGATACAGCAGCTTCGTCGATTTAACAGCCTGTTCGACGGATATGCTGAGTCTCGTGGAAGACTGGAGAGTTGATCAGGGAGTGACGAGCTCGGACCACAATACGATCCTTTTTAAAGTGCGCCTGCAAAGGGAAAAAGGGATAAATATCCAAAGGACCACTCGGCTCTACAATACTAAGAAGGCAAATTGGGACATTTTCTTTGAGAAAATGGACCAATTCCAAGCGGAACAAAATATCAACGCAACTGAAATAAGTAGAGTCGAGCTTAAACAGGAGTTGGAAAACATGGCAAAAAACATAACAGAAGGCATCACTTTAGCCTGTAGAGACAGCATGCCGCCTAAGGCAACAAACACCGAATTCTCTATGCCATGGTGGTCAGAAGAGCTCGCACTCTTAAAAAGCGAGGTCACTACAAAAAAGCGGAGGATACGCAACGCAGCGAAGGACCGCAAAGAGAAAGTCTTCAAAGAGTACCTGCACGCAAAAGAGAACTACGAATGCCAAGCCAAGAAAGCCCAAATAGCAGGCTGGAAGACCTTTTGCCAAAAGCAAGATAAAGAAGGAGTATGGGAGGGCATTTACAGAGTGATCGGTAAAACCGCCAAACGTCAAGAGGATATGACCCTTAAAAAGGACGATGTGTTCCTAAACCCAAAAGAATCGGCAACTCTATTAGCCGAAACATTCTACCCTGAGGACTCCGAAGAGAAGGATAACTCACATCATCGCCAAATAAGAGAGCTTGCGAAGCAAATAAACGCCCCGAGTCATAATGATATATATGATCCGCCGTTTACGGTAGAAGAGCTAAAGACCGCGAGTAAGAGTTTCAACCCAAAGAAGGCACCTGGAGCGGATGGCTTCACGGCGGACATATGCAGTCGAGTTATCTTCAGGAATCTAGACGTGTTCCTTGCCCTGTATAATAAGTGCCTAGAGATAGGTCACTTCCCGGACATATGGAAGGAAGCCACAGTCGTGGTATTGAGAAAACCGGGCAAGGACGACTATACGAATCCCAAGGCCTATAGGCCGATCGGCCTGCTACCAGTCTTGGGCAAGATCCTGGAGAAGATGATAGTAGCAAGGATCAGGTGGCACCTAGTACCGCGGATTAGTACTCGCCAGTACGGCTTTATGCCACAGAGGAGCACCGAGGACGCCCTCTATAACCTAGTGAACCATATAAAGGGGAACATAGAGCAGAAAAAGCTCGTAACCCTAGTCTCATTGGATATAGAGGGGGCCTTCGATAGCGCCTGGTGGCCAGCTATCAAAGTCAGACTGGCTGAGGAAAAGTGTCCGGTCAATGTAAGGAGGCTACTGGATAGCTATCTCGACTGCAGAAAAATCGGACTGAGGTATGCCGGGGAGGAACACACTAGAAACACCCAGAAAGGTTGCGTCCAGGGATCCATTGGCGGCCCGATACTCTGGAATTTACTACTTGATCCCCTATTGCACGGTCTGGAAAAAGAGGGAGTATACTGTCAGGCGTATGCAGATGACGTGGTGATGGTCTTCAGCGGGGATACCGGATTGGAGATCTCGAGGCAGGCCAATGCCGCTCTCGCCTATGTTCGGGAGTGGGGAGTCCGTAATAAGCTGAAGTTTGCGCCGCACAAAACTTGTGCGATGGTGCTGACGCGTAAGCTTAAGTACGACACCCCACTTCTGACTATGGGTGGGATCGACATTGGAATGTCAAGAGAGATCAAAATTCTGGGGCTGACTCTGGATGACAAGATGACGTTCAACACCCACGTTGCAAAAGTCTGCAAAAAGGCAGCAAATTTGTATAAACAGCTCTCCAGAGCCGCAAAAGTAAGCTGGGGACTGCACCCGGAAGTTATTAGAATAATTTATACGGCAGTTGTGGAGCCGGTCATTTTGTATGCAGCAAGTACATGGGCACCGGCATCTAGAAAAATTGGAACGCAGAAGGCGTTGAATGCAGTGCAGAGGGGCTTCGCACAGAAGCTGTGCAAGTCCTACCGCACTGTCTCCCTGAATTCGGCACTGGTACTGGCCGGGATACTGCCTCTCGACCTTCGAATACAGGAAGCAGCCGCCCTGTACGAAGCAAGGAGAGGGTCGTCCCGGCTAGTGCTGGGAGACAGGGAGACAGAACGTGTGGTGGGATTTGCAGAGATTCCACATCCGGCTCTGCATGTAGAGATGACCTTCGAAAGCTTGACTACTCAAGCTCAGGTTGACAGCAGCAACGGGCAGGCGGTGAAGATTTACACCGACGGCAGTAAGCTTGAGGGCAAGGTCGGGGCTGCCTTATCCATATGGAATGGTGAGACAGAGACCAAGGCCATCAAGCTTAGCTTGGCCGCGTACTGCACCGTGTACCAAGCGGAGATCCTCGCTATATGCAGAGCCGCTAAGGAGGCCCTGAAGGGCAAAGAAAGGGAATATGGCATTTATAGCGACTCGAGGTCGGCCCTAGAGACCATCACCAACTACAATGCCCTGCATCCATTGGCGGTAGAGACGCGCGAGAACCTGAAAAAGGCCTTCAACCAGGGGAAAACTGTGAGCTTTTACTGGGTGAAGGCGCATGTGGGTCTCACAGGAAACGAACGTGCGGATCAGCTCGCGAAAGAGGCTGCACTCTCGTGCCGGAGGAGCCCCGACTACGACCAGGTTCCGGTCTCATTCGTCAAACGGATAATCCGGAAGGACTCCCTTGACGAATGGAACGGGAGGTACAAGTCGGGTGACACGGCCTCCGTAACGAGAGTGTTCCTCCCGGATGCTATAGACGCCTACAGAGTAGTTAAAAAATTGAGGCCAGCGGGGTTACTGACGCAAGTTTTCACTGGACATGGGGGGCTCTCTCAGTACTTGCATCGTTTCAAGTGTAAGGAGAGTCCCGCATGTGTCTGTGACTCTGATACTGCGGAAACGATATTCCATTTGCTGCTGGAATGCCCGGTACATAATAGGGACAGGTACGATTTACAGCAAAGAATCGACATTTTAGTAAAAAAGGAAAACCTAGAGACTTTACTTAGTGACAAACTTACTCGTCAAATTTTTACAGAGTATTGTATTAAAATAGTCAGTATTGTAATTAATAGAAACAAAAGTAAATAAGCATTTACTATAATATATATTGTAAAAATATATCACTGTAGTAAAGATAAGGCGAAAAAAGTAATTAAATAGAAGTAAGAATTTGTATGTATAAAGTTTTAAATATTAGTATGTATAAATACTGTAATACATATGTCTAAGTAAATATAAGAAATAGAAGATAAGTAATTTTAACTAGATTAAGAACTAAGATAGAATAATAAAGTAGGCACAACTAGGGTTGTAAAGAAAATGGAAAACGAATGACAAAGAGATAGGCACAAGGAATGTATGAATTGATTAAAAAGATACACCTTGTAAAGAAAATGTAGACAGAAAGTAGAAGATAGGCACAAGCGGTTCAAAAATGCTTATAAAGGACCGCCTGTAAAGAAAATGTAGAAACGTAGACAATAGAGAAGTAAATAATTAGTGTAGGACCCTGACAGGGTAGAGTATTTGAATTGTGTAGCGTATTTTTAAAACACGTAGAGCGATAAGGTCTGTGAAATTTGATAAAGTCACAGGGATAAGAAAAAAAAAAAAAAAAAAAAAAAAAAAAAAAAAAAAAAAAAAAAAAAACCTAACCTAACCTAACCTAACCTAACCTAACCTAACCTAACCTTTTTTTTTTTTTTTTTTTTTTTTTTTTTTTTTTATCGCTGAGAAATGCATTACGCATCCCCGCTCGTGGGGGACGAGTCGGGGTATGTGGGACTCCTGTCGGTAATGACAGTATACCCACTAAAACTCAGCGGTGTTCCCACATCGCCGTGATGGGAGGGCCATGGGAAACCGGCTCAGCCTTTACTTCCACAACCCTCCCGGCGCATGCCCGCCTAGCTGGCGGGCTCCGCATGCCCCCCAGGCTGGGGGGCTACGGAAATGGCCGGGAACACCTGGCCATTCCCGTCCGACATTGGTGGAAGCCTGTGCAATACAGACAAGGGTGCCCCCGCACCCGTTGCCTGCTGGCCTCCACCTGGGAGGAGTCGGAGATGACTTTCAAACTGACGTCTTCTTCGACCCCTCCTCCGCCTTCGGAGCGGCGCCGCGTCAGGATCGTCTTCCCGCACGCGCTCCGCCGCCTCCTTCTGGGACATGACGTGTTCGCAGAAGGAGGCGACTGCCGCCCAGGACCTCTCATCCCTCAGCATGGCGTTAACCAAGCCGGGGAGTGAGAGGTCCTGTCCGATCACCGCGATGAGACTACAGCGCGGCTCGGACCACGAAGGGCACACCTCGAGGGTGTGCTGCGCCGCGTCCTCCGCCGCGCCACAGTGGTGGCACGACGGCGTCTCCTCTCGTCCAATCCGGCGCAGATACGATCCGAAACAACCGTGTCCGGACAGCACCTGCACCAGACGGAAGGAGAGGAACCCATGCGACCGCTCGAGCCAGTCTCGCAGGACTGGCCCAATCGCGTCGAGGGTTCGGCGCCCGAAGGCTGCGATGGCGAGGTCCTCCGTCCAATGGACAACGATGGCGTCCTTCGCCTCCCGTCGGACCGCCTCCCGCTCTTCCGGGGCTGGGCATTCTCCTCTCGCCCTCCGCCCTGCCGTCCATTCATATACTCTGGCGAGCACCCACGCCTCAAGTTCCCAAGGAGGGGTGCTGGCCAGAGCACATGCTGCCGCAAAGCCCACGGTGCGGTGGGCCCGCGCCACCCGCTGAGCTATGGCCCTTTGGGGCGCCCGCAAGGCGGCGGCGTTCTCTCTCCTTTGGAGCGATTCCTCCCAGATGGGAGCCCCGTAGAGGGCCATACTCCTCAAGATGCCGGCGTAAAGTTGCCGGCATCGCGCGCTAGGCCCCCCCAAGTTAGGAAGCAGCCACGAGAGCGCGCCTGCGGTCTTCAGCAGGCGCGACGACAGCCCGCTAAAATGTGGACCGAAGCGCCACCTGCTGTCGAGTACAAGACCCAGATATTTCATCTGGGCCTTCACCTCTATTCTGACGCCCTCCACGAAGATGTGGGCGTCAGGTGGGGGGCGCTGGCGAGGGCCGTGGAAGAACACGGCCTCGGTCTTGTGCAGCGCCACCGTTAAACCTAGGCGGCGAATCCTCCCTGCGACCAAGGATCCGCCCGCCGAGGCCAAGTTGGCCGCCTCCCTAAAACTCTCCCCACGGGCGGTGAGGAGAGTGTCATCCGCATAGCAGACGACACTCGTGCCTCGGAGGGGAGTTCCCCGCAAGAGCCAATCATAGCCGACGTTCCAGAGTAGAGGTCCTAAGACTGACCCCTGTGGAACGCCAGCCTCAACGGCGTACCGCCGGACTTGGCCAGTCCTATTTACCAGGAGGATTGCCCGATCCTCCAGGTAGTCGGCCAGCAGCCTGCGCATGTATCGAGGCACTCCGTGGTATCGGAGCGCCTCTAGGATGGTGGAGTGGGGAACAGAGTTGAAGGCATTCGCTATGTCGAATGACACAGCCAACAATCCGTCCCCCGCTTCCATTGCCTCCTTCACCTGGCCCTTAAGGCAGGCCAGCGCATCCACCGTGGAACGCTCAGCCCGAAAACCGAACTGAGCGTCCGACAAGTCCGGCCCGACACTCCGCAGATGGCTCTTTAGGCGGGCAGCGATTATCCCCTCGAACATTTTGCTGACCTCATCGAGCAGAACGATGGGCCGGTATGCCGAGGGGGAGTCTGCTGGGCGGCCCTCCTTGCGAAGGAGGCACAACTGCCCCTCCTTCCACGGTTTCGGGAACCTTCCAGACGCAAGGCATGCGCTGAAGAGGTCCCGAAACCTCTCCTCCATTTGAGTGGCAGCGATCGCCACCACTCTTGCCGGAACACCGTCGGGGCCCGGAGCTGTCTTCTTGGCGCGGATACGAAGAATCGCCGTGTCAAGTTCCGACTCCGTGACAGGAGGGGCCTCCTCTTCTTCCTCAGCTGGCGGATCCATGCCCCGCGGTGGGCCCATCATTGGTGGGGTGAAGTTGTCCCTGCACGGGAAAAGGGACTGAACCACCCCATCCAGAAATGAGGGCTCCAGGGTCTCGGCCACCGGGGGACCAAAGGGGCGCAGTTTGTTGCGTGCCGCCTTATATGGTCTCCCGTAGGGGTCGTTGTCGAGACCCTCCAGCAGCTCCGCTCTCGACGAGTCTCTGGCGGCGGTGATAGCCCGATCGAGGACCATTTTTGCCTCCATGTATACCTCATAGAGGTGGTCCTCGTCGGCCTGGTCCCGTTGACGCCGCCGCCGCCTCCGCGTGTAGGTTCTTCTTGCCTCCACACACGCTGCACGAAGCCCCGCTAGTTCCACCGACCACCAGTACACGGCGCGTTTGGGCAGCGGTCGGCGAGACCGAGGCATGCTGGAGTTGCAGACCTCGGTCAGAGACTCCCTCAGTTGCCCCGCCACGGTGTCCACATCCAGGCCGGTGGAAGGCGGTGAAAGCCAGTCCTGGACGAACGCCGCCTCAGCCGCTGCCTCCCTGTCCAGGCGGGCGAGAGCCCATCGTGGGAACGGTGATCGCACCGAGAGGGGCTGCGTCTCTTCGGGGCCACTCGTGGAGATGTCGAAACGCACGTAGCGGTGGTCTGACATAGTCTCCACCAGGTCCACCCGCCAGTTCAACACGCGCGCGGCCAACGCAGGGGTGGCGAAAGTGACGTCCACTATTGAGCCACCCTGCCGCCGCACGCATGTCTGGACGCTTCCTCTGTTCAAGAGAGAGAGTCCAGAGGAGGCTGCCCACATCTCCACTGCCCGCCCACGTGGATCGGTGGCCGGGTTGCCCCAGGTCACCGACTTGGCATTCAGGTCTCCCAGCACGGAGACCTGACGCGGCGCCGCCCTGCCGACCACGGCGGCCAAGACTCCGAGATAGTTCTCAAAGTCCTGAAGAGGGCGGTTTGGGGAGAAATAGACGCCCACAAGGGCCATGTCTCCCCACGCGGCGGCCACGTATCCCGGTCCCCTCTCTAATAGCGAGAGGGGAGGGGAGTCTGTGGAAGACCGCGCCGCTAATGCCACCGAGTCGTCCTCGTCACCCAGCCAGCTGCCGGGGATATAGTAAGGCTCGGCGACCACCGCTACGTTCACCAACCACTCGGCCATGACCTGCACCACCAGGTCCTGGGCCGCTCTGCAGTGATTGGTGTTCGTCTGGAGGATGCGGTAGTTGGCAACCATTATTCCGACATCGTACCTGTCCCCTCAGCTACCGCCGCTGGAGCTACAGCGGCGACGACAACGGCGGCGGTGGCAGGGCGAACCTGCGCCGGCACTATGCCTTTCTTCACAGGGGGCTTGCAGCTCCTGCCCGTCATCCTGTGGTCCGCGGGGCGGCCACTGGCAGCACACGCCGCGCAGTGTGGTGCGGTGGCGGCGTGGCAAGCGGCACTCTTGTGTCCCTCCTGTCCACATTGGAAGCACGTGTCTCCCCAGTCGAACTTGGACGGACACGTGGCTCGGGTGTGGCCGAACGCGAAGCACTTGAAGCAGCGAACAGGCTGGTCTTCAAGCGGCCGGACCACAGCCGTGCTGAACCCTACAAGCAGCCGTCCCTTGGTTGCAGCAAGGACGGCCCCAGCCGCGGCGACTGGGCACTCAACGCGGATGACGCCCATGCCGCGGCGGCCGGGCCTGATGGCTCCACCCTTCACCGCGCCAGCGTCGCAGCCTCCAGCCGCCGCGACGGCCGCCACCACATCCTCTTTGGTGACCGAATCATCCAGATCGGCCACCTCCAACGCTGCGGTCTTAACGGGCCTGATGACCGTTGCCGCATCCGCAATGACCTCTTTCAACTTTGTTGCGAAGAGGTCCGCATTTGCGCCGCGCTGATCCCCCGAGAACTCGAAAATTCGGGCCCCGGTTAGGGTTAGGCGGCACGTGATGTTGCTGATCCCCAGCCGAGAAGGATCAGCATTGGTACGAGCCCGTCTTAGGACGGACTCATACGTCTCACCCTTTCCCACGGCCTCCGGGGTGATGGTCACCACGACGGCCGCGGTTTTGGGAGGAACCAGCTTTCTCCCGCCGGTTGGGGCCCCTTTGGCTGCAGGACTAGTCGCAGCGGTCTTGGGGGCCGACTTTTTCTCCTTTTTTCCCTTTCCTCTCCTGGCCACTTCCGTCCACGACTGGTTGGACGGGGTGGTGGAGGGAAGAAGGGCGTCTTCCTCCTGCGAGTTCTGGGGAGCTGCTGCTGGAGTAGCAGACGACCCAGACGCTCTCTCCGCGCTTGTGGTGGGTGTATAAGGAGCCGCCAATGACTTCTTGCCCTTTCCTTTGCCCTTTGATACTGGGCCTGCTAGAGGCGCAGGTTCCGGCTCCCTCGGTGGTGGACTCTTGTCCGCCGCTAGCGGCGGGCGGAGCCGCCTTTCCGGCAAGAGCCGGTCCTCAATGCCTGCGAAGCAGGCTCTGATGAAGGCCCTCTCCTCCATGACAACCCCGCGGATTGTTGCCTCAAGGCTGGCCGGGGAGGAGAAGCAGCCTCCTTCCACCGGACCTGGGGCAGATTGGGCAGGGGTGGCCGTGGCCTCAGCTAGCTTCTGGTGTAGCTGGCTGACCTCTGTCTGCAGGCGATCCACTTTTGCCTGCAGCTGCCGTGTCTCGTCCGTGGCCGTCCGCTTCACCAGTTCCAAAACGATGCCGTGCATGCTGGCGGCCCGGCATTTGAGGGCCTTCTGGAAGGTCCCCTTCAAATTCGAAGACTTTGAGGCGACCTCCAGGACCTCCTCCTTATCCTCTTGCGCCATTCGCTCTAGTTCTGCCAGGGAGTGGTCAGCATACAGTACCTTGGATGCACCATAGCCGGCCCTCGATCTGGCAACTTGCGCCTGCTGCTCCTTGGCGGCGACCCTCTCCTCCAGGTCTAGTTGGAGTTGCGCCCTTTTTGCTAGGTGTAGCTGGCGCTCGGCGTCCACCAAGCCCACATTGTGGGTAGAAAGCGCAGTAGAAGCCGAAGCCTTTTTAGATTTCGACTTCTTCTTCGCCCCACCTCGAGTCGACTCCGAGGAGCCCTCGGACCTCTTCCGCTTGAAGCGGTCGCTTTCGGCCCCCGACGTGTCCATAATGGAGTCATCGGAGTCCGACAACTCGCCTGGCCTACTGAAAAAGCTGGCCGCAGATGGTGTGCGGTCAGCTTCCGACGCCAAAGCGCCGCCGGCGTGGCTCTGAGAAGAGCCGTTGGATTGGCCCTGAGAAGGGCCGTTGGGTTGGCCCTGAGAAGGGCCGTTGGGTTGGCCCTGAGAAGGGCCGTTGGGTTGGCCCTGAGAAGGGCCGTTGGGTTGGCCCTGAGAAGGGCCGTTGGGTTGGCCCTGAGAAGGGCCGTTTGAATCGTCCTGGGAGGAGCGATTCGACATAAAACGCCCAGAGGCGTCACGCGTGGGTTTGCTCGTCATATTCGCAGACGACCGCATTTTTGTCTGCGAATCACAGCGCACTTTAGCCGCCGGTCTGCCACTCCGTTACGGTGGTCAGACACGGCGTTGCCCGGGGGAAACTGCGAGGAAGTATGCGCTGTGGGGGATCCCCCAACCTAACCTAACCTAACCTAACCTAACCTAACCTAACCTAACCTAACCTAACCTTTTTTTTTTTTTTTTTTTTATCGCTGAGAAATGCATTACGCATCCCCGCTCGTGGGGGACGAGTCGGGGTATGTGGGACTCCTGTCGGTAATGACAGTATACCCACTAAAACTCAGCGGTGTTCCCACATCGCCGTGATGGGAGGGCCATGGGAAACCGGCTCAGCCTTTACTTCCACAACCCTCCCGGCGCATGCCCGCCTAGCTGGCGGGCCCCGCATGCCCCCCAGGCTGGGGGGCTACGGAAATGGCCGGGAACACCTGGCCATTCCCGTCCGACATTGGTGGAAGCCTGTGCAATACAGACAAGGGTGCCCCCGCACCCGTTGCCTGCTGGCCTCCACCTGGGAGGAGTCGGAGATGACTTTCAAACTGACGTCTTCTTCGACCTCTCCTCCGCCTTCGGAGCGGCGCCGCGTCAGGATCGTCTTCCCGCACGCGCTCCGCCGCCTCCTTCTGGGACATGACGTGTTCGCAGAAGGAGGCGACTGCCGCCCAGGACCTCTCATCCCTCAGCATGGCGTTAACCAAGCCGGGGAGTGAGAGGTCCTGTCCGATCACCGCGATGAGACTACAGCGCGGCTCGGACCACGAAGGGCACACCTCGAGGGTGTGCTGCGCCGCGTCCTCCGCTGCGCCACAGTGGTGGCACGACGGCGTCTCCTCTCGTCCAATCCGGTGCAGGTACGATCCAAAACAACCGTGTCCGGACAGCACCCGCACCAGACGGAAGGAGAGGAACCCATGCGACCGCTCGAGCCAGTCTCGCAGGACTGGCCCAATCGCGTCGAGGGTTCGGCGCCCGAAGGCTGCGATGGCGAGGTCCTCCATCCAATGGACAACGATGGCGTCCTTCGCCTCCCGTCGGACCGCCTCCCGCTCTTCCGGGGCTGGGCATTCTCCTCTCGCCCTCCGCCCTGCCGTCCATTCATATACTCTGGCGAGCACCCACGCCTCAAGTTCCCAAGGAGGGGTGCTGGCCAGAGCACATGCTGCCGCAAAGCCCACGGTGCGGTGGGCCCGCGCCACCCGCTGAGCTATGGCCCTTTGGGGCGCCCGCAAGGCGGCGGCGTTCTCTCTCCTTTGGAGCGATTCCTCCCAGATAGGAGCCCCGTAGAGGGCCATACTCCTCAAGATGCCGGCGTAAAGTTGCCGGCATCGCGCGCTAGGCCCCCCCAAGTTAGGAAGCAGCCACGAGAGCGCGCCTGCGGTCTTCAGCAGGCGCGACGACAGCCCGCTAAAATGTGGACCGAAGCGCCACCTGCTGTCGAGTACAAGACCCAGATATTTCATCTGGGCCTTCACCTCAATTCTGACGCCCTCCACGAAGATGTGGGCGTCAGGTGGGGGGCGCTGGCGAGGGCCGTGGAAGAACACGGCCTCGGTCTTGTGCAGCGCCACCGTTAAACCTAGGCGGCGAATCCTCCCTGCGACCAAGGATCCGCCCGCCGAGGCCAAGTTGGCCGCCTCCCTAAAACTCTCCCCACGGGCGGTGAGGAGAGTGTCATCCGCATAGCAGACGACACTCGTGCCTCGGAGGAGAGTTCCCCGCAAGAGCCAATCATAGCCGACGTTCCAGAGTAGAGGTCCTAAGACTGACCCCTGTGGAACGCCAGCCTCAACGGCGTACCGCCGGACTTGGCCTGTCCTATTTACCAGGAGGATTGCCCGATCCTCCAGGTAGTCGGCCAGCAGCCTGCGCATGTATCGAGGCACTCCGTGGTATCGGAGCGCCTCTAGAATGGTGGAGTGGGGAACAGAGTTGAAGGCATTCGCTATGTCGAATGACACAGCCAACAATCCGTCCCCCGCTTCCATTGCCTCCTTCACCTGGCCCTTAAGGCAGGCCAGCGCATCCACCGTGGAACGCTCAGCCCGAAAACCGAACTGAGCGTCCGACAAGTCCGGCCCGACACTCCGCAGATGGCTCTTTAGGCGGGCAGCGATTATCCCCTCGAACATTTTGCTGACCTCATCGAGCAGAACGATGGGCCGGTATGCCGAGGGGGAGTCTGCTGGGCGGCCCTCCTTGCGAAGGAGGCACAACTGCCCCTCCTTCCACGGTTTCGGGAACCTTCCAGACGCAAGGCATGCGCTGAAGAGGTCCCGAAACCTCTCCTCCATTTGAGTGGCAGCGATCGCCACCACTCTTGCCGGAACACCGTCGGGGCCCGGAGCTGTCTTCTTGGCGCGGATACGAAGAATCGCCGTGTCAAGTTCCGACTCCGTGACAGGAGGGGCCTCCTCTTCTTCCTCAGCTGGCGGATCCATGCCCCGCGGTGGGCCCATCATTGGTGGGGTGAAGTTGTCTCTGCACGGGAAAAGGGACTGAACCACCCCATCCAGAAATGAGGGCTCCAGGGTCTCGGCCACCGGGGGACCAAAGGGGCGCAGTTTGTTGCGTGCCGCCTTATATGGTCTCCCGTAGGGGTCGTTGTCGAGACCCTCCAGCAGCTCCGCTCTCGACGAGTCTCTGGCGGCGGTGATAGCCCGATCGAGGACCATTTTTGCCTCCATGTATACCTCATAGAGGTGGTCCTCGTCGGCCTGGTCCCGTTGACGCCGCCGCCGCCTTCGCGTGTAGGTTCTTCTTGCCTCCACACACGCTGCACGAAGCCCCGCTAGTTCCACCGACCACCAGTACACGGCGCGTTTGGGCAGCGGTCGGCGAGACCGAGGCATGCTGGAGTTGCAGACCTCGGTCAGAGACTCCCTCAGTTGCCCCGCCGCGGTGTCCACATCCAGGCCGGCGGAAGGCGGTGAAAGCCAGTCCTGGACGAACGCCGCCTCAGCCGCTGCCTCCCTGTCCAGGCGGGCGAGAGTCCATCGTGGGAACGGTGATCGCACCGAGAGGGGCTGCGTCTCTTCGGGGCCACTCGTGGAGATGTCGAAACGCACGTAGCGGTGGTCTGACATAGTCTCCACCAGGTCCACCCGCCAGTTCAACACGCGCGCGGCCAACGCAGGGGTGGCGAAAGTGACGTCCACTATTGAGCCACCCTGCCGCCGCACGCATGTCTGGACGCTTCCTCTGTTCAAGAGAGAGAGTCCAGAGGAGGCTGCCCACATCTCCACTGCCCGCCCACGTGCATCGGTGGCCGGGTTGCCCCAGGTCACCGACTTGGCATTCAGGTCTCCCAGCACGGAGACCTGACGCGGCGCCGCCCTGCCGACCACGGCGGCCAAGACTCCGAGATAGTTCTCAAAGTCCTGAAGAGGGCGGTTTGGGGAGAAATAGACGCCCACAAGGGCCATGTCTCCCCACGCGGCGGCCACGTATCCCGGTCCCCTCTCTAATAGCGAGAGGGGAGGGGAGTCTGTGGAAGACCGCGCCGCTAATGCCACCGAGTCGTCCTCGTCACCCAGCCAGCTGCCGGGGATATAGTAAGGCTCGGCGACCACCGCTACGTTCACCAACCACTCGGCCATGACCTGCACCACCAGGTCCTGGGCCGCTCTGCAGTGATTGGTGTTCGTCTGGAGGATGCGGTAGTTGGCAACCATTATTCCGACATCGTACCTGTCCCCTCAGCTACCGCCGCTGGAGCTACAGCGGCGACGACAACGGCGGCGGTGGCAGGGCGAACCTGCGCCGGCACTATGCCTTTCTTCACAGGGGGCTTGCAGCTCCTGCCCGTCATCCTGTGGTCCGCGGGGCGGCCACTGGCAGCACACGCCGCGCAGTGTGGTGCGGTGGCGGCGTGGCAAGCGGCACTCTTGTGTCCCTCCTGTCCACATTGGAAGCACGTGTCTCCCCAGTCGAACTTGGACGGACACGTGGCTCGGGTGTGGCCGAACGCGAAGCACTTGAAGCAGCGAACAGGCTGGTCTTCAAGCGGCCGGACCACAGCCGTGCTGAACCCTACAAGCAGCCGTCCCTTGGTTGCAGCAAGGACGGCCCCAGCCGCGGCGACTGGGCACTCAACGCGGATGACGCCCATGCCGCGGCGGCCGGGCCTGATGGCTCCACCCTTCACCGCGCCAGCGTCGCAGCCTCCAGCCGCCGCGACGGCCGCCACCACATCCTCTTTGGTGACCGAATCATCCAGATCGGCCACCTCCAACGCTGCGGTCTTAACGGGCCTGATGACCGTTGCCGCATCCGCAATGACCTCTTTCAACTTTGTTGCGAAGAGGTCCGCATTTGCGCCGCGCTGATCCCCCGAGAACTCGAAAATTCGGGCCCCGGTTAGGGTTAGGCGGCACGTGATGTTGCTGATCCCCAGCCGAGAAGGATCAGCATTGGTACGAGCCCGTCTAAGGACGGACTCATACGTCTCGCCCTTTCCCACGGCCTCCGGGGTGATGGTCACCACGACGGCCGCGGTTTTGGGAGGAACCAGCTTTCTCCCGCCGGTTGGGGCCCCTTTGGCTGCAGGACTAGTCGCAGCGGGCTTGGGGGCCGACTTTTTCTCCTTTTTTCCCTTTCCTCTCCTGGCCACTTCCGTCCACGACTGGTTGGACGGGGTGGTGGAGGGAAGAAGGGCGTCTTCCTCCTGCAAGTTCTGGGGAGCTGCTGCTGGAGTAGCAGACGACCCAGACGCTTTCTCCGCGCTTGTGGTGGGTGTATAAGGAGCCGCCAATGACTTCTTGCCCTTTCCTTTGCCCTTTGATACTGGGCCTGCTAGAGGCGCAGGTTCCGGCTCCCTCGGTGGTGGACTCTTGTCCGCCGCTAGCGGCGGGCGGAGCCGCCTTTCCGGCAAGAGCCGGTCCTCAATGCCTGCGAAGCAGGCTCTGATGAAGGCCCTCTCCTCCATGACAACCCCGCGGATTGTTGCCTCAAGGCTGGCAGGGGAGGAGAAGCAGCCTCCTTCCACCGGACCTGGGGCAGATTGGGCAGGGGTGGCCGTGGCCTCAGCTAGCTTCTGGTGTAGCTGGCTGACCTCTGTCTGCAGGCGATCCACTTTTGCCTGCAGCTGCCGTGTCTCGTCCGTGGCCGTCCGCTTCACCAGTTCCAAAACGATGCCGTGCATGCTGGCGGCCCGGCATTTGAGGGCCTTCTGGAAGGTCCCCTTCAAATTCGAAGACTTTGAGGCGACCTCCAGGACCTCCTCCTTATCCTCTTGCGCCATTCGCTCTAGTTCTGCCAGGGAGTGGTCAGCATACAGTACCTTGGATGCACCATAGCCGGCCCTCGATCTGGCAACTTGCGCCTGCTGCTCCTTGGCGGCGACCCTCTCCTCCAGGTCTAGTTGGAGTTGCGCCCTTTTTGCTAGGTGTAGCTGGCGCTCGGCGTCCACCAAGCCCACATCGTGGGTAGAAGGCGCAGTAGAAGCCGAAGCCTTTTTAGATTTCGACTTCTTCTTCGCCCCACCTCTAGTCGACTCCGAGGAGCCCTCGGACCTCTTCCGCTTGAAGCGGTCGCTTTCGGCCCCCGACGTGTCCATAATGGAGTCATCGGAGTCCGACAACTCGCCTGGCCTACTGAAAAAGCTGGCCGCAGATGGTGTGCGGTCAGCTTCCGACGCCAAAGCGCCGCCGGCGTGGCTCTGAGAAGAGCCGTTGAATTGGCCCTGAGAAGGGCCGTTGGGTTGGCCCTGAGAAGGGCCGTTGGGTTGGCCCTGAGAAGGGCCGTTGGGTTGGCCCTGAGAAGGGCCGTTGGGTTGGCCCTGAGAAGGGCCGTTGGGTTGGCCCTGAGAAGGGCCGTTTGAATCGCCCTGGGAGGAGCGATTCGACATAAAACGCCCAGAGGCGTCACGCGTGGGTTTGCTCGTCATATTCGCAGACGACCGCATTTTTGTCTGCAAATCACAGCGCACTTTAGCCGCCGGTCTGCCACTCCGTTACGGTGGTCAGACACGGCGTTGCCCGGGGGAAACTGCGAGGAAGTATGCGCTGTGGGGGATCCCCCAACCTAACCTAACCTAACCTAACCTACCTAACCCAACCCAACCTAACCTAACCAGTCTGGCTTATCTATACTGCGGTTGTGGAGCCAGTTATCCTATACGCAGCTAGCGTATGGGCTGGAGCGGCGGATAAGATCTACATCCAAAATCAGCTCAATTCTGTTTTGAGGGGCTTTGCCCAGAAGATAAGCAAGTCATATAGGACAGTGTCACTAAATTCGGCTCTAATCTTGACAGGATTGCTGCCGCTTGACCTGAGAGTCAAGGAGGCAGCATCCCTCTATGAGGCGAAGAGAGGAAAGCCTCAGCAAATTCTTAGAGGCCGATTGGTAGAAGAGAAAGCGAGCTTCCTGGTGAGGCCTCATCCAGCGGATGAAGAGGTTATCGGTTTCCAATGCTTGGAGAGCGACGCGGAAGTACAGCAGCGCATGAGGGAGGGTGCAGTACAAATCTTTACAGACGGGAGCAAAATCGAGGGTAAAGTTGGGGCTGCCCTATCCTGGTGGAATGGGACAGTCGAAACTAAACACAAGAAATACAAGCTCGAGGAGTATTGTACCGTCTTTCAAGCGGAGCTGTATGCAGTACACAAGGCTATGGAGATGATAGCGCATAGTCTGGAAGAAGAGTTCAGCATATTCAGCGACTCCAGGTCGACTCTGGAGCTACTGAGGAACGGTGACACCTGTAACCCACTCGCTCTAGAGATAAAGAAAAACGCCAAACAACTAAAGAACTCGGGGAAAAACGTACAATTTTACTGGGTTAAAGCCCATGTCGGGATACAAGGCAATGAAAGAGCAGATGAATTGGCGAAAACAGCGGCACTAAAAATTAAAACAAGACCTGATTTTGACAAATGCCCTCTCTCATTTGTCAAGCGAACCATTAGAAGCGGTTCGATTGACAAATGGGAAAATAGATATCAAAAAGAGACCAAAGCGAGTGTCACAAAAATATTTTTCCCCACAGCTGCAGACGCTTACAGACTGAGCAGGAACATTCCCCTCACATACCTACACACGCAACTCTTCACAGGACACGGGGGTTTCTCCCAATACCTAAACCGATTTAAAAAAAAGGACTCACCTGCATGTGTATGTGACCCAGTCGCGGAAGAATCAATCTTGCACTTGATAGTTGAGTGCCCAGTGTTTGGGCTTGCCAGATTCAACCTGGAAAATAAAATAGATTTAAAAATAAGTGAAAGAAATATATGTACAATAATGACTAACACAGACATTCGAAGTGAATTTTTGGATTTTTGTCTAAGTATAATAAGAATTGTTATAGATAGAAATAAAACGTAGATTAAGAAATTAACACCGTAAATATAGTGAGCTATATTGTATTGCGTGTTAAGTAAGTAATAAGAATGATAAAAGAAAACAAGAAAAAAAAAAAAAAAAAAAGAAATAAAAAAAAATAAGTTATAATAGTAATAATTAAGAATAAGAAATAGAAGTAATGTTGAATAAGAATAAAAGCCCGTAAAGCTCTGAAGTCCCAACCTGCAGTTCTAATAGAACAAACTAAAATATACCACCCAACAACGACAGCAAACAAAAATAATAATAATTATATAGCATCAATTTAGAATAATTGGAAAATAAGCCTCCGACCGCAATATCGGAGAAAACCGTGTCTGTAAGGCAGGAGTGGGTTTTAGCCGGTAAGAGTCCGGCACTGCCCAGACTGGCTCACCAGTGAGTCAGTCTGGGCGTCCATGAGGATTTCCCACTCCTGCCGAAAAAAAAAAAAAAAAAAAAAAAAAAAAAAAAAAAAAAAAAAAAAAAAAACCAGTCTGGCTTCAACCGCCGCCCCGAACGCCACGTTTGAACCGCGCTCCGCACGTTAAAATCGCGAAAAAGTTCTCCGAAATACACGTTTTATACGTCAAAACACGCGCTATCGCGAGACGATTACGACAGTGCAAAAAGTTTAAAAAAATGTGAAATTTTGCGCAAGTTATCACAAAAATAGTGATTTTTTTTAAACACCGTTCCAATAAAGTTGAATAACTCTGAATTTAAAGCGTGAACATAGTGATTTTATACCTCTATCAGGACCGCCTCCTTGAGACCTGCGATCTGGAAAAAAGTCCAGAATTTTTCCGCCCGGGCGCGCGGAAATACAAGAAAAAACATCAATCTTCGGGACAAGGTCCCGTTTTAAGGGCTTCAAATCATCCCTGACTATTTTCCAGCCATTCTGACAACTTCTCAAGAAGGAGAACAAGGAGAGGACCCTGCAGGTATTTTAAAATTTTAAATTCGAGTGGGAAATACCATTTTATTAAAATTACAATGTCGACGAGCGGCCGTGAAAAAGCTGTAAAAATTTTCCGGCAACGAAAAATCAATTTCTTCAGTGACGACCTACCTTGAAAATTGTAGAGAAGATAGCCGGGACGTCCCTCAACACGTGTGCCAAAAACCAGAATTTTTTAATGTTAACTTTTGGACCTTTATGTATTATTATGAATGTTGGAAAAATTTCCGGCCGTAAATAAATTGTTTCTTTTTGTTTCTTTTCGCTCGGTCGGAAAGGAAAATAAACTAAAATATTGTCATTGTTTTGTGTTTGCCAACTATTATAAAAACTGTTTGCCGTCAGCTATTTGCGCACTGGTTTGAATTGATAAAAAATTATTTTTGATTGAATAATTGACACAACCGAGAATCGAACCCGGGAATTTTATAAATTTAGTGATAAACTGCCCCTTCCCGCGGTCCCCAACATTCGGCTCATAATACTGGTCCTAGCCCTGTATCTTAGCAAATATTATAACTCCCCCGCCAATTGACCCCCTAGGACCCCCTGGGACCCCCTCCCCTCTTCCCCTTCAGAGCTACCTCAGAGACTACCTCTGGAGACCCCTTTTTTTTTTTTTTTTTTTTTTGGGTGGGAAATTATCAAATAACTTCTCCCGCTCTGGGCGGAGCGGGAGGGCGTGTCAGACTCTTACTGACTAAAACCCACCCGTGTTCCTTCAGTTGCCGTGTTGCCAGGGGGCCACGATTTCCCTATCGGTTTTCTTCGAACCCCCGGCAGGCATTGGCCCTAGCGGACCCCGTCAATTCTGCTGACATCTCTTTGAGGCGCGCGTGGAACACAACGCGCCGTCGACCCGGGCTTGGTCCTTATCGGACGGCGAGCTACCCATTGCTCACCGTCCGCAAGCCCGCGCCTACGGTGGCCGGAAATCCTCTCGTGACTCCCGACGCCCAGGGCGTCTCCTGCTGCGGCGGTTAGGGGCGCGAGGGCGCGAAATTTGCCTTTCCCTCACGCGCTCCGTCTCCTCCTTCGCGAGCATTACTGCTTCGCAGAACGAGGTGACGGCCTGCCATTTCCTCTCGCTCCGTAGCATGGCCCGAATCAGGGCCGGACGCGAGAGATCACCGCCGCCGATCGCTTCCACGAGGACACGGCGATGCTCTGCCCAAGCCGGGCAGACCTCCACCGTATGCTCCACCGTGTCCTCCGGGCGATCCACACAGTGATGACACCCGGGCGTTTCCTCCCGCTTTATCCTGAACAGGTACCTCCCGAAACAGCCGTGTCCGGTGAGCACCTGTGTCAGGCGGAAGGTGAGGACGCCGTGGCGCCTCTCTAGCCACTCCTCAAAGAGGGGTCTTATCGCCGCAATTGCGGCGTGCCCAGCGCTGGGTTGCGACAATCGCACTCTCCATTCCGCCATGAGATCCCGCCGGAGCTCTGTCCGCTGTGCCGCAACTTCTTGCGGCATCGGAGTTAAGCCCCGGCGTTTCGCCTCCTCGCGCCACTCCCAAATGTGCGCGAGGACCTTTGCCTCCAGATCCCATGGCGACCTCTGGAGACCCCTGTGAACCAATTGACCCCTGGGACCCCCTTATCTCTTCCCCTACAGAGTTACCTCACCCCCCCGGGCCGAACTACGGAACCAGAGGTCATAGACACACCAAGTTTGGGGTCTTTGAAATCAGAAAAAAAGACCTGTCTTTTGGCTCTGACCAATTTACAAAAATTTTCTTTTAGATATCTGTCGCTTTCTTATTTTTATTAGTTTTTCATACAATTGTACTATTGTAATTTAGTTTATTTTAGACTTACTCCACAAAGAGTAAAAGCTTGACCTAACTTGTATGAGGACTGGCTCTACATACATAGAGCTGCTGGCACAAATTATATTCTATTTTCTGTTTGGCCGGGCTTTTGCGGACGTATTGGCCTAAGGGTCTGGGTCTCAACTTTTAGTTTTAATGATAACTATAGCTCTATTGAGCTATAGTTACTAGTTTAAGATAATCATATTTGACTAAATTTCATTAGAATTTAAAACTTATACTGTGTTAGTGTTAATTAGAGGTTTGATACGGGTAACCTATAAGGTCATTTGTAAAATAAAATAAAAAAATACCAATATATCTTGGGAGTGGGTATTGGAAAGCCCCCACTACATAAATACTCACACTAACACACACATATTATTGAAATAAGACACGGTTAAATAAGTTATGTCAACAATGATGCGTACGCCACCAAGGTCTGACGCATCGCCATCTGGAGATAACGGGACGAGGGCGGGCCCCTCGAAAACCACTCAGGAGCGGATGAGTACTGGCGAAATCGAGGCAAAAGTGAGATCTTCTCCAACACAAAAGCCGAAACTCTCTACACCGGTTGCTGAGGCGCGCGCTCTCATGCTAAAAGCAAAGGCACAGTTAGACATATCAGGGAACATTAAGACCACTATAAAACAGACTGTGTTAGATTGTCTGAAGTCGCTCTATGAGATCGTAAAGAAAATTGATAGACCGGAGGCGACAGATGGCAAAAATAAAACAGAGAACGTAATGAGTTACGTTACTGACGACGACTTGTTGATGGCAATAGGATCTCAGAATGGACACCTCCTGGAAGGAGACGGAATCAGCGAGGGTGACATCCGGGTCATGTATAGGCGAAGGGCGAGGAATCCACTGACTAGCCATGTGGTGCTGCGTGTGAAGCCAGTGATTTGGCAGCGACTGACATCGGCAGGCCGAATCCACGTGGATCTCCAGAGAGTGGTTGTAAGAGACCAGAGCCCGCTGATCCAATGCACAAAGTGCCTCGGATACGGACACAGTAGAAAATACTGCAAAGAACCAGCAGTCCTTTGCAGCCACTGTGGCGAACCGCACACTAGAACGGAGTGTCCAGGGTTCACCCTTAATGAAGAACCTAAGTGCAGAAACTGCAGTCAGACAAAAAAAGACGCAGCACATAATGCTTTTGATAGCGAGTGCCCCACACGGAAAAAGTGGGACGCACTGGCGAGATCGTCAATAGCGTATTGCTAAGGTGGTGGTGGGGACAGGAGCAAAAAAAGACAATATAAAGTATCATGTCGTACAGGCAAACCTCCAAAAGAAAAAACTTGCAACTGATGAACTCATACTCGAAGCTGGGCGCAGGAAAATTAGGTATGCTCTCGTACAGGAATCCTATGTCGGGGCGAAAGGGGAAATGAAGACCTACCCCGGGACCAGAGTAATCCAAGGAACAAAAACGGGTGACAAAGTCATCAAAGCCGCGATAGTCATTTTCGACAGTGAGATGGAAGTGATGGTATGCCCGACTCTGACGACCGAAAACATTGCAGTCGCGAGGTTAACGGTGGAGGACACCACCGCCGTGGTGGCGTCCGTCTACTTCGAGGATCATTTCGACATTGAACCATACCTCGACCAGTTGAGGGAAATAGTGAGAAAGACACAAGGGGCGAAATTACTGGTGGGAGGAGATGTGAACGCATGGAGTACATGGTGGGGAAGATAGAGAGAGGACGAAAGGGGAAGACTTCTATCTGGAACCCTAGACGAACTCAACCTACATGTACTCAATTGCGGAAACATCTCAACATTCGATACCATTCGAGGGGGAAAGCGGTACAAGAGCACGGTTGACATCACGGCCTGTTCAGACGACATGCTTCGGCACGTGGAAGAATGGAGAGTAGAAACAAAAATGACGAGCTCGGATCACAATGCGGTAGTACTTAGAATCACAACGAAAAAGGGAATTGGGAATAAAATTAAGTACAGTAATACTAGGGTATATAATACAAAAAAAAGCAGATTGGGGACGTTTTCGGGAAGAACTGACAAAATCACTGCAGGAAAATAAAATTGATAAAACATACATAGATAATATTAATAATTTGGAAGGGTTAGAAAAATGTACAGAAGAATTAACAAAATTTATTACAGAAACTTGCGACAAGACAGTACCTAGAATAAAGAAATTTGATAAAACGCTTACCGTGGTGGAATGAAGAACTCGATCATCTAAAAAATTCCATGTGTACGAAGAAGGGAAGAATCCGTTGCGCAGCTCCACGCCGTCGGGAATGGGTTGTGATGGAGTACTTAAGGGCGAAGGAAGAGTATGAAACTCAAGCAAGTAAGGCACAAACTGAAAGTTGGAAAAACTTTTGCGGGAGACAGGACGGGGAGAGCGTTTGGGACGGCATATACAGAGTAATCCTAAACACCAAAAAGAGGCACGAAGATCTGCCTATAGTACTAAATGGTGAGGCATTAGACTCAGATGAATCCGCCAGGGTCCTGGCGGAAACTTTCTTCCCTGATGATGACGAAAAGGAAGACAACTCTGAACACGCAAAGATAAGAGAAGCAGCAGCACGTTCAGAGGAAGGCACACCAGAGGACAAAATGGACCCACCCTTCACTCTGGCCGAACTTCAGTATGCATCAGGGAGTTTTAACCCAAAGAAGGCGCCGGGCCCTGACGGATTCACTGCTGACATCTGCGAGGCCGCCATTAGCAGCAATGAACAAGTGTTCTTGGCCGTAACCCAACAAATGTCTCGCGCTGTCCTGCTTCCCGGAAAAGTGGAAAGAAGCCGCGGTCGTCGTGATAAGGAAACCAGGGAAGGAAGACTATACCCATCCAAAATCCTACCGACCGATCGGTCTCTTGCCAATGCTCGGAAAATTTTTAGAAAAGATGCTAGTGCGGAGAGTAAGATGGCATATGCTGCCCCAGATGAACCCACGGCAGTACGGGTTTGTGCCGCAGCGAAGCACAGAGGACGCTCTGTACGACATGATGCAATATATAGATTTAAGGTTGAAAGAGAAAAACCTTGTGGTAGTTGTCTCGCTCGACATAGAGGGGGCGTTTGACAGTGCGTGGTGGCCAGCAATTAGAAGTCGTCTGGTGGAGAAGCACTGTCCACTTAACCTCCGAAGACTAGTGGGAAGCTACCTGGAAAATAGAAGGGTTGCGGTTAGATACGCTGGAGCCGAACATAAGAAGAAAACCTCAAAAGGATGTGTGCAAGGATCGATCGCAGGGCCCACATTCTGGAATCTCCTCCTTAACCCGCTGCTGGACGAACTAGAGGAGGGGAACACATACTGCCAGGCATTTGCAGATGACGTGGTTCTTATATTTTCTGGAAAAACGGCTCTGAATCTGGAGGTTGAAGCCAATGCCTGCCTGGCACATGTGCAGCGGTGGGGTGCTAGAAACAAATTAAAGTTTGCACCGCAAAAAACTCATGCTATGCTGCTAACTAAGAAGCTTAAATTCGACACACCGCGGCTGCGCATGGGTGGGGTTGATATTGCGCTTGTCGAGGAGATCAAGCTGCTAGGATTAATAATTGACCGGAAGATGACCTTCCGGAGCCACGTCACATACGTCTGCAAAAAAGCCATCAACATCTTTAGGCAGCTGTCTGGCGCAGCAAGGGTAACCTGGGGACTAAACCCGGAAGTAGTAAGGGTTATCTATACTGCGGTTGTGGAGCCAGTTATCCTATACGCAGCTAGCGTATGGGCTGGAGCAGCGGATAAGATCTACATCCAAAATCAGCTCAATTCTGTTTTGAGGGGCTTTGCCCAGAAGATAAGCAAGTCATACAGGACAGTGTCACTAAATTCGGCTCTAATCTTGACAGGATTGCTGCCGCTTGACCTGAGAGTCGAGGAGGCAGCATCCCTCTATGAGGCGAAGAGAGGAAAGCCTCAGCAAATTCTTAGAGGCCGATCTGTAGAGGAGAAAGCGAGCTTCCTGGTGAGGCCTCATCCAGCTGATGAAGAGGTCCTTGGCTTCCAATGCTTGGAGAGCGACGCGGAAGTACAGCAGCGCATGACGGAGGGTGCAGTACAAATCTTTACAGACGGGAGCAAAATCGAGGGTAAAGTTGGGGCTGCTCTATCCTGGTGGAATGGGACAGTCGAAACTAAACACAAGAAATACAAGCTCGAGGAGTATTGTACCGTCTTTCAAGCGGAGCTGTATGCAGTACACAAGGCTATGGAGATGATAGCGCATAGTCTGGAAGAAGAGTTCAGCATATTCAGCGACTCCAGGTCGACTCTGGAGCTACTGAGGAACGGTGACACCTGTGACCCACTCGCTCTAGAGATAAAGAAGAACGTGAAACAACTAAAGAACTCGGGGAAAAACGTACAATTTTACTGGGTTAAAGCCCATGTCGGGATACAAGGCAATGAAAGAGCAGATGAATTGGCGAAAACAGCGGCACTAAAAATTAAAACAAGACCTGATTTTGACAAATGCCCTCTCTCATTTGTCAAGCGAACCATTAGAAGCGGTTCGATTGACAAATGGGAAAATAGATATCAAAAAGAGACCAAAGCGAGTGTCACAAAAATATTTTTCCCCACAGCCGCAGACGCCTACAGACTAAGCAGGAACATTCCCCTCACATACCTACACACGCAACTCTTCACAGGACACAGGGGTTTCTCCCAATACCTAAACCGATTTAAAAAAAAGGACTCACCTGCATGTGTATGTGACCCAGTCGCGGAAGAATCAATCTTGCACTTGATAGTTGAGTGCCCAGTGTTTGGGCTTGCCAGATTCAACCTGGAAAATAAAATAGATTTAAAAATAAGTGAAAGAAATATATGTACAATAATGACGTGGTAGAACCAACTATTACCTACGCTGCTGGTATATGGGGGCACATAGTAAGCAAGAAGAGTGTCAAAAAGCAAGTCGCCAGCCTCCAGAGGGGATTCGCACTGAAGGCCATCCGAGCCTTCCGGACCGTCTCTACCACTGCCGCTCTGGCACTCGCAGAGCTCATGCCCCTCGATCTCAGAATCAAAGAAGTTCACCACGTCGAGACGACTCGTCTCACAGGTTCTAGTAACCTTTTGCCAGTGGACATCACTCCTGAACGCCCCACACCTGTACATGAGCTACTACATCCAGCAATAAGACTACCCAAATCAGTCACGTGCACCCGGACACATAGACAAACTGAAATTGAGGCGGCCCAATCGACATCCCAAACACAGCACTATATATTCACTGACGATAGCAAACAGGACGATGGTGCCGTCGGAGCAGCCTTCATCTGTTACGATCCGGGAGGAACAACCATTACGAAAAAGTTCAAACTTCACAGCACCTGCACAGTCTTCCAGGCTGAACTGTTGGCCATCCTGGAAGCTTGCAATTGGGCTTATGCAAAGGCTCAAACCAATACTACCATCTTCTCTGACTCCCAGTCGGCAATACAGGCGATCGCAGATCGGAGCAACACACATCCGCTGGTCACGAAAATTCACAGAACCATTCATAATCACACACACACACGCACTCGCATAGACACTCCACCACACATTGAAATCACGTGGGTTAAAGGGCACAGTGGACCCAAATTTTTACAGGTCACGAATTCCATAAGCAATACCTCCACCGCTTTAAAATAACTACAGACAATTGTTATCCCTGCAACGACAATACAGTACAAAGTATCGACCACCTCTTCAGGGATTGCCCCAGATTTGCCATGGATCGCATGAAGTATGAAGCAATCTCTGAGAAATTTGGTATCACGACATTCACGACATATAACATCGGGATGCTAATGCGAAAAGAAGAAGCCTTGGATGCCTTCATCAAATATGCGATGAAAATTATGAGCCAGCTCAAGAACTTCAATGGCACATAGAGCAACACCATCTATATTACAATAATTATTAAGATCTAACAAGAGTTAATATTTATGACATTATTTATCACATAAAAACATCATCACATTGCGAATAATAAAACACCTAAAAAAGACAGCAACTGTATCAAATCGCAGAAACTGTCCGAAAGTGAAAACAAATAATAAATGAAACCTCACCCAAAAGGAAAACCCAAAGCGAAACAAATAATAAAAAAAAAAAACCTAATCTAACCTGAGCGAACCTTTTTTTTTATCGGGGTGGAAATCCTCATGGATGTCCTCTGCCCTGGGGTGGGCAAAGGGGTCTGTCAGACTCCTACTGACTAAAACCACCCCGGTGTTCCCTCTCACACTTGCGTCGGGGGCTGCGGGTGCAAATGCGACTTCCGCTGCCCCGGACTGGTGACGACCCGCGCTCTGTGGGCCCCGATCCGTAGGGGGAGTGAAACTCCCCTAATAATGTCTTATAGAGGCGCGCGTGGAACACTACGCGCCGCCATCTCGGGTCCTATATGATGGGGGGCGACGGATATCCCCGAGTCCGCCACCCCTGGACCCATTTAGGGGGGCTGGAAGAGGGCATTATCTGCCCTCCGCCGACGCCCAGTGCGCCTGCTGCGGAATGGGAGAGTACTGGTGATCTCCCTTTCCCTTTCCGCAGCCTCCTTCTGCGAGATAACTGTTTCGCAGAAGGATACCACCGCGTCCCAGGACTCTGCACTGCCGACCATCGAACGAACTACGGTCGGCAGCGACAGGTCATTCCCCACTTCTGAAACGAGGCCACGGCGTGGCTCCTCCCATGCGACACATTCGGCCAGCGTATGCCACGCCTTGTCCGAGCGTCCGGCTCCCTGCCTATGCGACACAAGTACTTGCCGAAGCAACCGTGCCCCGAGAGCACCTGCGTCGCCCGAAACGTCAGGGAGCCGTGCCTCCTCCCGAGCCAGTCGTCGAGCATTGGCCGGATTGCCTCGATTAAATCCAGGCCGGCGGTAGGTTCCAAGAGCCTCTCCCGCCATTCCGCCACCATGACCTGATGGAGCTCTGACCGGCGCAGCGTGATCTGCCGCTGCATCAGTCTCTCGCCCCGTGTCTTGGCCTCCTCGCGCCACAGATGCAGTGTCGCGAGTGTTTTCGCCTCCAGGTCCCAGGGTGGGGATCCGGCCAATGCGCAAGCTGCCTCGTAAGAGATCGTGCGATATCCCCTTGACATCTTCATGACTCTGACAGCCATCGCTCTTTGCGGTTTTCGCAGTACTGCGATGCTGCCAGCCGTCAGGTCAGCTGCCCACACTGGGGCTCCATAGAGGGCCATTGATCGCACGATCCCCACGTATAACCGCCTACAAGCGGTGCTCGGGCCCCCCTAATTGGGAAGCAGCGTTGACAGCGCACCCATGCACCCATCAGTTTGGGCACCAGCCGCTGAAAATGGGGGCCGAAGTTCCATCGGCTGTCGAGCACCAATCCTAGGTACTTCATAGTTGACTCGACAGAACCTGAGCGAACCTAACCTAACCTGAGCGAACCTAACCTAACCTGAGCGAACCTAACCTGAGCAGAAAAATTGTAAAAAGTTCTCCAAACTACAAAGTGTCTCATACATCAAAATACGCGTTATCGCAAGGCGATCACGGAAGTGTCGTGAAAAGTTCAAAACTGAAAATTATCGGTGTTTGCAGGAGCTTCGCACCAGATGCCTTGATGTGTTGTCTTCTCGTCGGCTTGACGTCCGTTCCCGACGTCTTGAGGGGTTTGGCACCCGCTGGTTACTGGAGCTGTGAACCCGATGCCTGCTGGGGCTCCGCTCCCGCTGCCTTGAAAAACTACGCTCACAAAGGCTAGAAAGACTGCGTGCTCACCGACTAGATAGACTGCAGAGCCTCCTGCTTTTAGAGCTGCATGCGCGATGAGTGTCCGAGCTGTTTGCCTGCTCACTGCTTTGGCGACGCGCTCGCTTGGATGAGGGGCATCGTGTCCGATCCCTAGAGGGACTGCGCGCTCTTTGGCTGGCAGGTTTGCGTCTGCGCTTACCGGCAGGACTAGGCGTCTGGCATATAGACTGGCTACGTGATCGCAAACGTGTGACTTTGCTGCCGTCCTCTAAAGCTAAGGATAGGACTACGTTCCATTTCCTTTAAACACTATAGCTTGGCGACAAAATACTGTATCAATAATTTATTTATCCATGTGTAACCCACATGAGTTTCAAACAATAATATGAACAATATAATTCAGAAAAAGGAAAATAATATTAATCATATTTGTGCTATGAAATAAAATGCAATTTAACTGTACTGTGTTTCACTGATCATCCTTAATACTGAAATAGAACGGATCAGCAACGAACAAAACTTACAAGAAGAATCAATTTGTTAATTATTTTCAAGCGTATTAATTTTCTATACCACAAGTAAGATTTCGTAATCCAGTCCACATAAATTTCACTTTTTAAAAAAATTCTATGGGCGAAGTAAAGTAAGTAAAAAAACGAAACTTACCAATCCCGCTTCTGATTTGTTGGACTTACTGTTTCAAATAAAACACCCAATGTATAATAATCAAATATACTTTAAATACCACCACTTGGAGCACTTTACACTTCAAAAGCTGAACGATAACTGACTAGCATTTCTGGTACGACACAAAACTATGTATTATGGTAAAGCAGTACGGAGCATCAAGCGCCATCTGTTGACGGATGTTATAATTTGCTGTTTTACCTTAGTAAGTTAAATATATTAATCTGAATCATTTTCTAAACAATATAATTATTTATGTAAGACATCATTTATAAAATATTAATGAAGGTTAAGCGTAATTTGAGTAACAAAACATGAATCAGTGAATCAACATCATTACTTATTAACGAGTGGTCTTACACTAGTTTTTGTTGTAGGCAAAAATACCTAGTAGTTTTGATTTTATAGGCATTCAAAGTTTCAAAAAATATCGAGTCCCGGTAACAGTCACGTGACCGCTTGTGACGTCATGTCACAACGCGCCGCGCGGGCCGCGGCCCGCTTAGTATCAAGTCGCCAGCGGTTATAGTAGGTGTAATAGCTTGCGCAGTATTTTGTTGTGTTTTCGTCCGCGTATTACGGGATTAATAAAATGGATGAAGGATTCAAAAAAGGGCAATCGGATAATCTACCTAAAATAGATGGATTAATGGTTGCGCATTATTTATCAACGAATAGTGATTTCGTTGCCGCCGAAATACGAGGAATAAAAATGCGAAGGTAAATAAACTTTCCTTGCTACTACTTATGCTTAATAGTAGGTAGTTTATCTGTTCTAAATTGTTTTATCAAAACGAAATACCCAACTAATGTCGTAATGGAAGAATGCAACTCAAATAGTAGAAGTACCGACCTACCATAAAATTTTTACGTTAAAGACAACAAATATGTATTATAGTTTTGTAGCTATAAGTAGGTACGTATGTATATATAGGTAGGTACCGCTCTTCTTAGTAAATTTAAATGAATACATACATTGATTTATTGCAAACTAGCTTCCGCCGGCAGCTTCGCCCCCGTTTCTCTCGGGATCTGTACATTTTCCCAGGATTAAAAGTAGCCTATGTGTTATTCCAGACTTCGTCCAGATCCGTTCAGTAGTTTTTGCGTGAAAGATAACAAACACACACACACTCACAAACTTTCGCATTTATAATATTAGTAGGAAGTAGGATAGGTACTTAGCATGTAGATGTAGTGGGTTGAACGTTACAGATGTACTAAACGTTTTTTTATTTGTATTTTTTTTACTAACAAAATATGTAAGGCCATTTTATTTTATTTAATTTTAATTGCAAATGTAGATGTTTGAACGGATGTACTATTTAAACCTTTTTTATTTATTTGTATTTTTTTTACTAACAAAATACGTAAGGCCATTTATTTATAAGTATTTGAAACTTATTTCAGATCGGCAAGAGACAGCTATGGCGATGATGTTAGCTATTGGTTATGTTCAAATAAAAAGAGTAGGTGATGTATGTACGGTTAAATGTAGAATCACGCCAGAACACCGCGTACGTACCACACCTTATAATTGCAGTTTAGAATGCAATGAAAAGGATGAAGAAGTTTTAAATGTAACCTGCGAAGATTGTGCCGCCAGCAGAGGTGGCTGTAAACATACTAAAGTCCCCGTCACGAGAAGCTATAAATTTTGTAAACACACATTCAGGGGTTTGCAATCTTTGGGTACTTAAAATAAAATAAAAACAGTTTTGTACTATTTTTTTACAGGGACATAATTATATTAACACACACATCTAATTACAAACAAACAATATAACCTAATCCGCGAAAACAACACAAACAAACAGACGCATTCGAAACTAAAAAGACAGCAGAGACAACGTCAGCGTGAACTTACTTCAAAATCGTGGCCCAAATGTTTACGTTCCATGAATCAGATGCGTTCCAGTACCACAAAACCTTAGACGACAGCGCTTTATATCGCTAAAATATAACCCGATCAAGTGAAATTGCTCATTAGTTTCGTACAACACGTACGTTACTTTGACTTCATTGAATTTGGGATTATTTGTTGTTGATTAAATTGTCGCTACGTAACTTGGTAGAAGTTCTTTATTTACAAAAATTATAGCTTCTCGTGACGGGGACTTTATAGCATTTTTAATGTGGCTACATCGTCGAAGCGAGGAGCCTTCAACGACTGCTATAAAAAACAACTTTTCCGGCGAATTGGTACTTAGTTGTATTTTTAACCGACTTCCAAAAAGGAGGAGGTTATATGTTCGTCGCGTATATTTTTTTTTTTTTTTTTATGTATGTCCACCGATTTCTCCGTCAATTGTGGACCGATTTTGAAAATTCTTTTTTTGTTTGAAAGGGTGTGCTCTCGAATTGGTCCCATATAAATTTTATTAACTTTGCTTTGATAGTTTTTGAGTTAGCTACAAAAAACGTATTTTTTTCCCACTTAGTGTGTAGATGATATGATAAGTTTCTGTCACTGGTAGCAGGTAATGGTATTCGAATGTGTGTGGGGTAGGTACCACAACTAAAAAGTGAAAAATAAAAACTTTTTACAAAAAAAAAAAAACCGACCTCCAAAAAACAACACTACAAAGTGAAAAATAACTTTAATTTCGGAAGTCGGTGGCAAAAAACTAAACTACAAAACCCAAGACACCGACTTCCGAAATTAAAGTTATTTTTCACTTTGTAGTGTTGTTTTTTGGAGGTCGGTTTTTTTTTTTTTGTAAAAAGTTTTTTTACATTTAGGCACAACACATGATTTCCTAGTATTTGGATTGGACATTTTTAAAAGTATTTAGGTATAATTTCGACGGCACGGGCGCGCGACCGCGAGCGGACTGAGTGAGCCAGACTGAGCGTGTTGTGCGATGACGTCACACCGTCACCGGCATGGCAGCCCGCGTCGTGCGGTTACAACTTGTTTTACTTCTAAATCGGAAACTGATTGACGTATCGTAAAAAATACTAGTGAAAGAATTACTTCTTTCACTAGTATTTTTTATTTTTGACAGAGAATATGGAGTGCTAATAATCAAAATTAGTTAACATTCTTCATTAGGTACTTCACAAAAATCTTAGCGACTATAAAAATAGGATCGAATCTAACATAGCTAGAAACCCTAAACAGTTCTGGCGTTTTATCAAAGATTAGCGGAAAGGTAGCACTTCTATCCCTTCATCAGTTCATCTCAATAACACCGTTGTGAGTTCGGGTGCTCAAATTGCAGATGCCTTTGCCTCACATTTCTCGTCTGTTTTCTCTAGAAATAGGCCTAATATATCTGACGAAACCTCAATCAGTAACTCTAAGTCATACATCGCTTCTCTTAAGTTTAATGATAAGGATATAATAAATAAGATTAAAAAACTTGACATATTCAAAAGTACTGGCCGTGACAATATCCCTCCAATTTTTATAAAACGTTGTGCGTCTGTACTTTCACTGCCTTTACGTATTTTATTTAATCATTCTTTGAAATCAGGCGATGGCGATTTAGGGCTAAATACCTAAGTTAAAACCGCCATATTGAACGCGTCGTCGTTCATAGAACCGCCATATTGGACGCGGCCTTGCGTCGTACATTCCGCTAGGTACATTATTCATTGAGAATTACTGTATCAACTTAATATTACGCCTATTGCATTGAAATAGCATAGCGTAAATATTCTAACCGCTAATTATCGTAAAACCGCTATATTGAACGCGTTCTTGCGTACATCCCACTAGCTAGGTACATTATTAATTGAGAATTACTGTATCAACTTAGTATTACGCCTATTGCATTGAAATAGCATAGCGTAAATATTCTAACCGCTAATTATCGTGAGTTAGTTCGGCTAACTTACCTATAACTTATATTCAACCGCATTCCTTTGTTATAACCGCTTAGAATAAAATAATTATTCTAAGTATACCCGCTATACCTAACTTAATATTACGCCTATTGCATTGAAATAGCATAGCGTAAATATTCTAACCGCTAATTATCGTGAGTTAGTTCGGCTAACTTACCTATAACTTATATTCAACCGCATTCCTTTGTTATAACCGCTTAGAATAAAATAATTATTCTAAGTATACCCGCTATACCTAACTTAATATTACGCCTATTGCATTGAAATAGCATAGCGTAAATATTCTAACCGCTAATTATCGTGAGTTAGTTCGGCTAACTTACCTATAACTTATATTCAAACGCATTCCTTTGTTATAACCGCTTAAAATAAAATAATTATTCTAAGTCTACCCGCTATACCTAATATTTTGTACGTATATTTTCTAGAACTATTCCATCATGGAAGATCTTAAAATAAAAGTTAAAGCACTTCAAGCTAAAAATCAGGCAATCTTTGAATGTTTATCGTCATTATATGAAACTTCAAAGAACATAAATACGAGTAATACTGAACTTCATTCCGTCGAAACATTCATGGCGGACACGGAGATGCTCTCAGTCGCTCGTCAAGAATTTAGTACCAATTTAGATACAATAAATACATATTTTTTACAATTAAATCCTGATCATAAAATCGATTATAGCAGTCTAATATCTTACGATACCTTATATTCTCGAATACAACGTGTCAGATCATTAATCGCCGCGAATTACTCAAGGTCATTCAATGATTCGGCCGCGTCTCATGATAACGCAAGACAATATATAGGTGCAGTCAAACTGCCACCGATTCAAATTCCGTCCTTTGATGGTAGGATTGACAACTGGCCTGTTTTCTATGAATCATTTAAATCAAATATCCATAGTAATTTAATAATACGACTGTTTATTTTATAGTATTTTTACCGATTTCTTTGAATTTTACCTATTAAATATGAAACAAAGTTGTGAAATGTGAGACAAAATGACCCCTGAAGAAATCAAAATGGACAAAAAAACCAAAAGATTCACTACCCTGGTCAAAGAAGAAAAAGTATAGACGGAGAAGACTGCAATGCTGACGCGAAGTCGGGCACGACAAAACACACACCCAACATCTTCGGGTTCGTCGCTCAGCTCCGCCTCGCAGTTGCCGGATCCTGCTCCAGACGTGAGTTCAGTGATACCGGCCGCTGCAGTTGCGTCGAGCTCGAGCGACGAATACTTCTCGCCGCCGACGACACCACCACCAGCACGTCGGCGCGGAAGAGGCCGACCACCGGCCAGCTTAGGACTCCGAGGCCCACCGGCCTCTGATAGGGTCCCCCCTCCCGGTGGAAGTGTGCAGCGCATGAAGTGGACACAAACTGTCAATGAAAATGTCATGCGCGCATAATTTGGGGCTACAGAGGGGGGAAGTAACCTGACTGCGTACCGTGGTCGGATGCTCTCTCTGTTTCAGGAGCTTGAACCAGCTGTCAACGTGTCGGCGCAACGACTGTCGGATCAGGTGCGGGTCATCCAACGTAACCATATGCTGGATGACGCCGTACTTGATCAACTACGCCTCGAATCACGGAATAACCATGTTACACCTGTTTCGCCACTGGTCGCGGTGCAATTGCAAAATTTACCCAGTTCTTCACCGCGACCCGACCGCGCTGGTGAAGAGGATGATGACAGGGCTATATCCGTGAGTTCTCAATGCAATGCACGGTTGAGGAGCGCTTTGGAGGATGCTTTTCGGGGCTTCTATTCCGCCTGGACTTAGACCACAATTACCTCGTTTGCCCATGCACAAGAAAAACAAGGCGCTGGTGTGTACTTTAGACTCGCTGCTGTCAAACTGTTTTGACGGCAGCAAAGACCTTACCGATACCCACTCGATCTTGTACTGTGCAGCTGTAGCAGCCTGTCGTGTAGCTCAAGTTAAATTTCCCAACAGTGACAGAGCTCCACGACCAAAACCAGCTGTACCAGCTTGGCAGTGCAGGATTGAGCGTCGTATCGGTGAGGCTAGAGTACTCATCGGCAAGCTAATCTTCTTCAGGGAGGGCAATACTCGACCTAGAGTGATGCGCTTTGTGAAGCGGGCGTTCTCGGGAACTGAAATTAGTTCTCAAGATTATTTGACCCGCGTCACAGAGCGTATCGACTTCCTGAAGCAGAAGATCTGTGCATGGGCAAACCGTATTCGACGATACAGGCGGAGAGTGGAGCGGTACACTCAGAATCGCACATTCCAGAGCGATGAAAGGTGTGTTTACTGGGCTTGGGAGCGACCGGACAAAGGTGTGATTGACACGCGCCTACCGGATGATGACGCCATTTGTTCGTTCTGGCGAAGCATCTGGTCGGCGCCTGTCAATCACACCGAAGGAGATTGGACTGGGAAGATCGAACGAGTGTGCGAGCAAATACCAGAAATGGGGGCACTCACCATCAGCCCCCAAGATGTAGCTCGTGCAGTCCGTCCGTTACCTAACTGGAAATCACCAGGGCCGGACGGGCTGCACAACTTTTGGATAAAATGGTTGCAAAGGTCGCACGCCCGTTTGGCATCCCAGTTCCAGTTGGCTTTAGAGTCAGGGTCGTTGCCCCAGTTTCTAACGACAGGAATAACCCACCTGCTCCATAAATCAGGTAGTACTGCGGAACCCAAAAATTATAGACCGATCACTTGTCTACCGACGGTCTATAATTTTTGTACATCCATTTTGAGAGCTAAAATTAACAAACATATAGACACCAACTCCATCATGTCTGTCTCTCAAAATGGATGCAGGAACGGGTCCCGCGGTACTAAGGAGCTTCTCCTCATCGATATGGCCATTAGCCAGCAGGTTCGTCGTTCCCGAAGGGATCTGTCGACATGTTGGATAGATTATAAGAAGGCCTATGACTCGGTGCCACATACATGGCTCATGAGGGTGCTGGAGTTGTATAAAGTAGATGCAACTCTACGCACCTTCCTGATGTCATGTATGGGGCAATGGAGGACGGTGCTTCGCTATCCAGGATGTTAACATATCCTGAGGAATAGCGAACCAATAAGGATCGAGCGAGGTATATTCCAGGGTGACAGTTTGAGTCCACTTTGGTTCTGCCTAGCTTTGAATCCTCTGAGCACACTGCTGGAGGATTCAGGGCTGGGTTATCGATTGAGAAGAGGTGGTCAGGTTATATCTCACCTCCTTTACATGGATGACCTGAAACTCTTTGCCCCCAACAATTTGCAACTGCTGGAGCTACTGAATGTAACTGAAACTTTCAGTAGTGCCATCAGGATGGAATTTGGTGTGGACAAATGTGCGGTCATGCATGTAAAACGAGGGGAGATTGTGGAATCCGTGGGAACCCACCTCTCGGATTCCATACACCTAAAATCCCTCTCGTCAATCGAAACCTACAAGTATTTGGGTATGTCGGAAGCGTTAGGTATCAACGCTGCTGACATGAAGCAATCGCTGAAGTAGCGCTTCTTTAGCCGCCTGAATAAAGTATTAAATAGTCTTTTATCAGGCGGAAACAAGGTGCGCGCCTTCAACGGTTGGGTCATGCCGGTTTTGATGTACTCTTTCGGCATACTCAAATGGACTCAGACGGAACTTGACGCCCTGGATAGGAGGGTCCGCACACTGCTGCCCGCAAATCGGATGCATCACCCACGTTCATCGGTGATGAGACTGTATATCCCGCGGAAGTGCGGAGGTCGAGGCTTCTTAAATGCTAAGACCCTGCACAACCGTGAGGTATGCAGTCTCAGGGAATACCTCCTAGAAACCGACGTGGGGATGCACCGAGATGTCGTCTCAGAGGACAAGGGCCTTACCCCGCTATCCTTGGCTAACGAGAACTGGCGTAAACCTATAGTATTAGAGACTAATGACCGCAGGAAGGTATGGCAGAGCAAAGAGCTTCACGGGCGCTTTTACCGGGCCTTACATGGGCCCGATGTAGACCTGTTAGCGTCCGTATCCTGGTTGCGATTCGGTGACCTCTTTGGGGAAACCGAAGGTTTTGTCTTTGCGATTATGGACGAAGTTATGATGACGAACAACTACCGGAAATATATTGTGAAGGACGGCACGGTTGACATCTGTCGGGCATGCCACCGTCCCGGAGAATCAATCAGACACATTATTTCTGGCTGTTCTCGTCTGGCTAACGGAGAGTACTTGCACAGGCACAACCTTGTAGCCAGGATTATCCACCAGCAACTTGCTCTGAAATATAGTCTTGTGGAATCGGAAGTACCGTACTATAGATATGTGCCCGACCCAGTCCTCGAAAATGGCAATATCACGTTGTATTGGGATCGATCTATCATCACTGACAGGACTATTGTAGCCAATAAGCCAGATATAGTGGTGATAGATCGATTAGAGCGTCGCACAATGATTATTGATATAGCGGTCCCGCATGACGAGAACCTCGTGAAAGCTGAAAAAGATAAACAGATTAAGTATCTTGATCTGGCTCACGAGGTTGTCGACTTGTGGGATGTGGACACAGCAATCATTGTGCCGATAGTCGTTTCGGCCAATGGCATAATAGCTAAGAGCCTCGACCAACACCTGAGGAGGCTCTCGTTAGGCAGCTGGATCAAGGGCTTGATCCAGAAAGCGGTACTCCTGGACACGGCGCGTATTGTTAGGAGGTTCCTCTCTCAGGAGCCCTGACCACCGGTGGCTTGGACCCTGGTCCCGACAACGGTGGGCTACTATTTTTTATATTTTTAAATGTTTTTTTAATTATTTTTTAGAAGAATATTTAAAAATGAAAAAAGTATGTTTAAAAATTAAATAAAGGAAATAATAATAATCCATTTAATTCAGGCGACGCAGGCTCATAAATAAATACCTTAACCTAAACATACATATTTTTTAAATTATAATAACAAATAACTATTGTACACGAAGTGATGACTGTGTCGGCGTCGTGTTGCGCTGCGTGGTGTCGCGTAACCTTCCACGAAATCGTCGGTACGCCACACCTTTCGGCCAAAACTCTTCTTTCATGAAGGTTTCTAGATACTGAGTTGGAACCCGCACCACAAACGACTTGAAGTTTATGTTATGGCGCGACTCCAACTTCTCCACTCTCAAGGTCCACTTGGTCTTAGTTCTGATGTATTCCACGATGTCTTCAGTCATCGTGGAGTGATGCAGACGGGATACGTACAGCTGCGTCGACGGTGTAGCAGCACGCAGCAACATATTTGGTCCCGCTAGAGCAGTACCACATTGATTACGGCAAGTGGGCTTCCTTCGCTTGGATTCCACCATCACGAAGCCTTCCTTGTCTGGCTGCCCTTTCTTAGGGGCTGGGGACAAGATACCGGGAGCTGGTACATTGCGGCTCTTAGATGCCCCCTCGGTTGATTTTGATTTTTTATCAAAAACTTTCTTCTGTTGCTGCTCCTTTTGGATGGGAGGTTGTGCTGCTGAGTAAGCACGGCGAGGTGTTAACGTGCTAACTTGTGACGTCACCTTTATTGCGGTAGAGGCGGAATCGGCGGGGCGCGGAATTGCATCGCTTGCAGTGACAGCGGCCGGTGACGAATCTAATTTCGCTGACTCGAAACTAGACAGTGACGCGTTGTTTGCACCACGACGAGAGTTCACCTTTGATGCGAACTCAGGTGACCTACATACCGCTACAGTATTGCGTAAGTCAACCATATCGGCACGTAACTCACTGATGGTGTTTTGAGACGCATCCAGCTTGAACTTCATCTCGGCCAGGCTTGCCTTCAGGGTAACAATATCCTTCAGCAACCTGGTGACGTCGACGTGGTCAAATGTAACGGGGGGCAGCTTCCGCAGCTCCTTTGCCACAAAGGATGGCACATCGTCAGGGTCAGTCTCCTTAAACACCCGAAACATGTCTTGGAGACTCCTCTCTCCCTTTTCGTCCCTCCTGCGGGACGGCATTCGGTCGGCTAAGTCGAGCGATGTGTACAGCGTCATCTTTGCACTGCGTATCTCATCTTCGGTGTAGCTCGAGGTGCAGATCTGCATGAGGCTAACTTCGTCCATGACGTCCAGTTGATGTTGCAGGAACGCCAGGAGCTCGTTTACTATGAGTTTTTCGGAACCCATGACGGCGACGGCTAATGCCACGCTAAGCGCGAATTAATAATTGAAACCTTAATAATTAATAATTTAAACCTTACAGATTCTCAACGTGTGCAGTATTTGATAGGTAATTTAAAAGGAAACGCATTGCAAATCACCGCCGGAATTATTCCCTCGGGTGATAACTATACCGCTATCTGGAACAGTTTAGTTCAAAGTATCAAGATAAACGAGCACTAGGCTCACATTACATGTCTAACATATTAAATATTAAACCCGCAATTAATAATTCCGCATCTTTAAATAGTTCGCAGCCGCCTAGATCTGTCACGACTAACGCTGCCACTAGCTCCGCGAATTTGCAACAGGTGGCGCTGTGTGCGTGCTATCGCGACGGTACGAATAAACCGCGTAATCCTATACTTTTATCGACCGCTCAAGTCTATGTTAATAACAAATATAAAAAATACGTTTCTGTGAGATGTTTAATAGATAACGCTTCGCAAAATAACATAATTACTTCCGCTTGTTGTAAAAAACTACAATTAAACATTATACCGCTTTCAAACTCAGTTATAAAGGGTGTCGGAACCTCTTCGCGACCGATCATAGGTTACGTCGAGATAACAGTTACTGCGAAAAATAAAACTAATAATTCTTTTAAAATTACCGCTCTTGTTGTCGATTGTATCACGGATAACTTACCATCTTACTTTGTTGACACTTCTGCAGTGCAACATTTGTTTGATTTACCGCTCGCTGACCCACTGTGGTACGTACCTGGTGAGGTTGAATTGCTTCTAGGGGCAAAACTGTTCCCGTATTTATTACTTCACAATAAAATTATCTCACCCACCGCTCCGTCCGCTATTGAAACCGTGTTTGGTTATATTCTTATGGGTGAGGTACCCGCTAGTTTATCTAATAATAATTATAATCCCGCTGAATTAAATACCGCTTCGTATGTTTCTACCGCGCTAAATATAGATAATTCTAATTGTTTTCTGTCTTTAGACGAATCTTTACATAAATTTTGGAACATCGAAGAAATACCTTCAAAACCTTTTATGAGCCCTGCTGAACTGGAGTGTGAACAGCTGTACGCTTCTACTGTGTCACGTGACTCCAGTGGTAGGTATTGTATCGCGTTACCATTCAGTAAAAATCCAGATTTACTTGGAAATTCTTATGCTGTCGCTTATCGACGTCTTATCAATTTGGAAAAAACTAAGATTCGCGACCCTGTTTTGCGCGCTAGTTATAATGAAATAATCCAAGAGTATATCGAACAAAATTATTTAACTGAAATTATACCTAGTTCTGTTGATCAGACTGTGGGTTATAACATACCGCATCATCCTGTTATTAGGAACGATAAACAAACCACTAAAGTTCGCATCGTTCTTGACGCAAGCGCTAAGTCTCATAATGGCGTATCATTGAATGACTTGTTACACACAGGGCCGAATTTACAGGCTGACATATTTTTATTACTTTTAAATTTCCGCTTGTTCCTTTTGAAGTAATTTTTGCAGTGGATTGGAGCTAAATAAAAGGAAGGAATATAATATTGCTTGTTTAATTGTGCACAAGATGGAGATGTATTCTTCCAGATATCTTAGCGGAACACGCTGAGTGTTGCTACACACTATTATTAAAATATAAAATGTTGCCATTACATTATTCAATACACCCCCTCAACATTATATTTTAATTTATAAACAACTTTTAATTTGCACTTATAAGTTTTACCATTTAACACTTTTAAACATTTTACGATATTCTGAACTATAACCCCTTAACATTGAATCTGAGATGCATCTCCTTAAGATAACTTCTGTAATGCACCCCCTTAATAACATAAAACATAACCTTTGAACAAATAGGCAAAGCCCTAAACTTAGAAACACTTAAACTATAACATCTTTTACATACACAAGATACTTTTATTAACTCAACACTATCCTATGCATGTATCTACTTAATTAAACTTATGTTTAAAACAAAATCTTATCCCTAAGTTTAACAAAAGTATTTTTCCCAAGGGTTTGGTAAACAAATCAGCTATGTTGTTATTGCTATTTATGAATTTTAATTTTATTAAACCCTTTGATATGTTTTCCATAATATACTGATACTTGATATCAATATGTTTCAATCGTTTGTTGCTGTCATTATTCTTTGCTATCTTTATTGCACTTTGATTGTCATCTAGTATCTCATAATCAATATTTTTATACCCAAAATCTATCAGCAACTTTTTCAAAAAAGAACCTTCCATTATAGTCATACTTAGAGCCACATATTCAGCTTCACAAGATGACAATGATACACAAGACTGTTTCTTACTGCACCAAGAAACTGGACAATTAAAAATATAAAATATCTGACCAGATGTTGACTTTCGATCTGCAACATCACCAGCCCAGTCTGCATCACTGTAACCTTGTAATTTACACACATTTTGGCTTTCACTGTTATATTTATATGTGAGAGACAAATCAATAGAACCTTTTATGTATCTTAATATTCTTTTAAGACATTTAAATAAAGCTACACTAGCACAATGCACATATCTGCCAAGAAAACCTACTGCAACAGATAAATCTGGTCAGGTTTTCTTATATCGGTTTTGAACGCTGTAGTATTAGTTTGCTCGCCTTCTTCGTACATTTTATTTCTTTGCTCTTCTATTAAAAGCCTGGCTTTCAGCTCAGATAGGGTTCGTTTTTCAACAGGCACAGAGTCCCATGCAGAAACAAAATGACGGAATTTTTCTCCCAGCGAACTGATGATTTTTGTTATAATCATATTTTCAGCTATCTCACCTTTCGTTTGACGTATCTGTGACACGATTGCTTCTATTTTGGCAATAAATACTGATATCGACTCAGAACTCGAATATTTTTCTTCGAAAAAGCGTTGTTGTAGAATGTGCAGTGACACATCAGATTTCTGCTCATAAATTGTATTTAGTTTATCCCAAATTTCTCTTGAGGACTCGCAATTTTGGACGTGAAGCATTGCTGTATTACCCAGCCTCGCCACAATTATTCCTTGGGCTTTCGCGTCCAACCTCATCCACGTGGTAATTTTTGCTTCATCACTTTCCGGGCACTTGGACGTCCCATCCACAAGGCTAAAGACATTTACCGCCTTCAATTTAACCTTTACTTGGAATTTCCAGGTGTGCCAATTATTGGCACTCTCCAGCAACATGCGATTGCTTGAAGTCCCGAACATGTCGATTTCGCCCTCCATCTTTGATGCCTGCTTGACCGCAGAACTACTGTTTTACCACAGCGAAGACCGCAATGATTCCTCGTTATTTCGCTCCGGGCGCCTGTGCCCATAACCTTTTGAAGTTATTTTTGCAGTGGATTGGAGCGAAATAAAAGGAAGGAATATAATATTGCTTGTTTAATTGTGCACAAGATGGAGATGTATTCTTCCAGACATCTTAGCGGAAACTGCCCGCGTTGCGCGGCGCGTGGGCGAGCGGGCGTTCGCGGTGAGGTCTCACTGACGAGTGTGGGGCGCGCGCGGCGCGGTAAAATGGCGCGTGGCGCGCGGTAGGGAGAGCGTCCGTCTCGTTCCGCTGCATGGGAATTGGGTCCATCTTTTAGGCGACTACAATGACACAAAAATCACATTTTATGCATGCCAGTCAATCTATATTAAACTCTAACTCTATAGAAATAAGAGCGCACCGTACGTTATTATGATCGTCAAATCGTCAACATATCGCTCTCTTGGAAGAACCAAAACAATTTTGACTCTAATTTCATGGTTCCAAGGCCTGTTGCTTCGCGTCTGTGTCGTGTCTACCAACCAAACCAAACGAAACGATAGGTACGTAGGTATTATGAATGACACGACGCACCGAGTGAGCGAGTGAACGAGTGCGAACCCGCGCTCTACGGCTCCGGCACGGCGGCGGCGCATTCTCGGAACTCGGAATCATTTGGAACCGCGGTGCCGGTAAGGATTGTGAGGAATAAATAAGGTTTACGTATCCGCGTTCGGAACCGGCACCTTTGTATCAGTACCTCCGGAGTTACCCACCCCTAGTGGCACCGTGCCACGCGGGCCCGCAAAAAACCGCACCGCTATCTTAATATCTTACCGCGCCGCCCGCCAAACCGCGTCATCTTATATCAATACACGATCTCTCTATTTGTGGGGCCGATACAGTTGTGACATTTTAACACCAAATAAGTGCACCACAGTGACGTGAATCAGTGAACACCAGGATAGCCAGAGCCGTCCTTGAGTCAAGGTGCTTCGTCCAGAAGATTCCCAAACTGCTCGCCGGCGGGGTAGTGCACGTGCGCCGCCGCAGACACCACCTTCTTGTCCGCGCTCTCCGCAGACTTGCTCGGCTGAACAGAAAAATCCCTTGATGATGCAACTCAAATACAAAATGATCTTGAAAATATTAACCGCTGGTGTACGGATAACTTAATGATCCTTAACGCCACTAAATGTCATCAAATCACTTTTACTCGAAAAAACTTGTTATATTTAAATATACGCTTAACAACACCAAACTAGAATCAGTGAGTAAAATCAAAGATCTAGGAGTTACAATAGATAGCAAACTGAAATTCACATCCCACATTGATACCGTAGTAAAAACATCTGCTCAGATGCTTGGTTTCTTTAAACGTAGCGCCAACTATTTCAGGCGATCCCAAACTAAGTTGCTTCTATTCAAGACGTTAGTAAGAAGTAACTTGGAATACGCATGTACAGCGTGGAGCCCGTCCTATACTGTTCACTCTCAACGCATTGAACGTATCCAACGTATGTTCGCGCGCTCCTTGGCATTTAGCACTCGTGGTATTTCTCATAGATGCCCATATAACCAGCGGCTTTCTTTCTTTAAAATGACTTCTCTCCGAGACCGTCGAGTAATGCTTAGTATTTCATTTTTGCATAAAGTTGTTAACGGAAAAATTGATTGTAGTCACCTCCTAGCAGAGGTTCCCATCACAGTTCCACGTAATAGACCCCGCGCTGTCCTAACTAACACATTTTGTCCTCCATTCTGTTGCACTAATATCGGTGCCCATGGTCCGCTAGTAAGAACTCTGGACCATTACAATATGCTCAGCAAAAACTTGGATTTAAGCCTGGATATATTTCATGATTCCTTGGGTGGTATTCGGAAAAAAATACTTGACAATCATCATTTAGTTCATAAGTTATCTTAAGGTGCAATTATGTGTTTGAATTGGAATTGTGTGTGTTATGTTGTGTTCATCCCCTTAATTTAATTTGTATTCAGTTGTGTTTTGTTTGTTGAAGTTTTGTTTTAAATCTTACTTTTAGTTTATGAGCTGTTTCTGTCCAATGGAATGTTATGTGCACCTACAATTTGTGTATACGTAGTCTGGTCATAAGTTTTGTCACATATGGAAAGATAAATAAATGACACAATGAGTTACGGACTACAACCATTTATATATCAAATGAAAGCATATAAAATACAGATTTAAACCACATTAAAATTATTCGAAATGTCCTCCTCTTGCTTCGATACAAGCCTTCAATCTGCAAGGCCAGTCATCAATTGAAGCACGCACGACGTTCATGTCAATATCAGTGACTGCTTTAATCAGGGATGCTTTAAGTGACTCCAAATTGCGATGGGGTTTAGCGCAGACCTTCTCCTCTAAGTGCTGCCATATTTTGTAATCCAAGGGATTCAAGTCTGGACTGGATGAGGGCCAATCCTCATGCCTGATAAAGTCGATTCCACGGGTCGTGAGCCAGTTTTGGGTACTTTTCGCCTTATGAGCTGGCGCAGAATCCTGCTGGAATACCCAGTGTCTGTTTTCGAACATTGTTTATAAAAGAGGTTCCACAATGTTTGTTACGACTGTGTTTTGATATACGAGGGCATTGGTTTTCACTCCTTTTTCACAAAAAAACACTTCGGTTGGACCCAAATAGGACACCCCAAGCCAAACCATGAATGCCGAAGGGTGATAACCACGCTGAACACGTGGCACACGTCTGCTCGCTTCTTCACTAGAGTGTGCATACACTTTATCATTTTGTTTGTTGAAACTCTCCTCAACACAAAAAATTTTTTCGTCCGAAAAAAGTATTTCGCAGTATTTTTTTCCGGCGTACCGCCTTAATAGAACCCGGCTTCTTTCGAGTCTGATTTTTTTCAGCCGTGCGTTAAGAAGATGTGCTGTTTTTTTCAATAAGCACGCAGTCCTAGGTCTTCATTTAACACCCTTTTTATAGTAGTTCTGCTTAGTCCCATCTGCAGAGCCAACATTTTTTGCTTGCGGACAGGATTTCGTTGGATTCGCGCCTTCACTGCTTTGATGACCGCTGGAGTCCGAACAGTACGAGGTCGACCGCTCCTTTGTTTATCTTCTAATCTTAAATCTTCCCTGAATCGTTTGATAGTACAATAAATAAATCTCAGTGGAATTTTCAAATATTTCAGCAGTTTGAAAATATCAGTTGGCGCTTAACCGCAACGATGCAATGCAATTACTGCGACTCTGTCTTCTTTGCGCGTCCACTCCATTTTAGAAAATGAACAAAATTTCAGAAACCTTTTGTTTTCAATTTCTTTAAATATTCATATTTCGAATGTCCATAATATTTTCCTCGGCTTTTATTCGAAATTCGAAATTTTACCTATGTGACAAAACTTATGGCCCGACTACGTACATTAGCAGTAATACCTTTCTGAATTATAATGATTATCTTTAATCCAATTGTTGTATGTATATTCTGTTGATGTTCTTTATTAAATAAATAAATTACTAACTTTTGTTTGATACCAATAACGTTGTTTTTATTTTTAAACCTACCCCTCCCTTTTTTTGTATTTGCAAATGCAATATATAAATATTATATGGCCTACGTCACTCCCACAATCAAGACGAATCTAACGACACCTCATTTGTTAAAATCCATCAAACCGTTTAGGCTACAGAGCGTGCCAAAGAAATAGACATACATACATATATACCTACATACATACAATACTCTCGTAAAAAAGAAGTCGTTGTTCACAAAAAACGTATGGCTAACTGTCAAATTATAAGATGCTAGAGATCAGCGCCATCTGAAGTGAGCAAGTGGCAGTTTTTATCCCCACTATCGTACATCGTACCATTGGCCAAATCTTACCCCGCCCCCATAATTTTAGTATCGTACGGGTTGGCAGCACTGATTCAATACTAAAGTGCTTGCTACACGGCTGCCAACCGCGTCCCCGACAGAGGTGACCTTGGTTGGTGACAGGCAGAGTTACTTGAAATTTGGTCGTAAACTATCATCTACATGGTTGTAAACCACCAAGATCCCCCCCTCTGTCGGGACGCAGTTGGCAGCTTTGTAGCAAACCCTTAACAATCTACGATTTTGACAGCTCCAAGCGAACAGATGAAAATCATAGCTCGATTTTCATCTGTTCGCTTGGAGCTGTCTTGGCCTTTAGCTGGGAAGAAGAAGTGGCGCAACAAACTCCCCAGCAGCACAGCTGTCTGTTCAAGTTAGAAAAAATAAAAATGACTCTATACAATAGTATGCAAAATTATTATGCAACACAAAACATTATTTTAATTAAGTATAAATTATTGGTCATATGTCAGCTAGCACACGCCAATATACCAACCAAAAACATCTAGAACTACAGTGTGAGTCTTCATAATGTGCACATATCGAAATGAGGAAATCTATGCTTAATTTTAACGACAGAAAAAATATTTAAAAAATCTAAATATTGTTTTTTTATATTTTTTATGAAATTAAAAAAAAATTGTAACAAAACTGTGTAACTTTTAAACTGAATCAGCTATCGCGATGAAACAAACTCCATAATGATTGAAAGTAAGTAGCCGTCCACATAAAATTAAAATTGAGAAAAAAACTACCCTCAATTGAAAATAAACATGTTTTTTTAGTAAAAATCTGTATTTTTTTCTTCAATTTTTAATTGTAAAATTTATAAATAAGATAATAATAAAAAGAGAGTAAAAAAAAATTTTTTTTAAAAAAATTTTTTTGTACAATTTTTTTTTAAAAAAGAAAACTAAAATAAAAAATTACCATTTTTTCCGTCGATAAAATTAAGCATAGACTCCCTCATTTCGATATGTGCACATTATGAAGACTCACACTGTATACTCAAGCAGAATTAAAAAATAAAAACTAAACGTAAAAAGAACTAAATATCTAAATAAAAGCCTCCAGGCATAAAGGGCGTGCCCGCTTACATAAAGCTGTAAATTGGAAGTTATAAATGATAAACTAGGACCATCGAGGTAAAATAAATGTACAGTTAATAACTAGTAACAATAACAAAACCATGATCAGCAAGACGACCAGTCACCACAAGCAGCACCCGTTCACGGGCATAACGCAAAGATCAGCCATTACCCCCCTCGCCATATTTGAGGGAAGGAGGCAACCCGACTCCCGACGCTACCGCAAGCATTGACATCTAAGGGAGCATGACGAACTTGCTGCCGGTTGTTCAGGTAAAAAATAAAATGATCAATTGTCGAGGTCACTAGCCAACCACAAATTGCAATACAAACTCATAACAAAACATTGTAATGAGTAGATTATGTCAACAATAAAATAAAAATAAATAAATTGATTCGTAAAAAAATAATTAAAAATTGACTCAAAGTCAAATAAAATAAAAAAAATTATATAAACTTATATAAACTGTCAGTAGGTAAGTTAAATCTGGAGAAAGAACATAAACATTGTCTTGAGTTAATCACAGCGACCAACTATTCTTATCATTTAAGTAGTCGTTGATACAATAGTATGCCTTTGAACAAAGGTTGGATTTTACTTTATTTTTAAACGCATTAAAAGGCAAATCTAGCATAGAAGAGGGTAGCTTGTTATAAAAGGTTATACCAAGCCCAACAAATGAGTTTTGAACCTTATGAAGCCGGTGAAAGGGAGCTCGTAGTTTGTCCTTATTTCTAGTGTTAACATTGTGAATATCACTGTTTTTAGTGTATAAGTGTATATTTTGCCTAATATATAAGATGTTGGCGAAAATAAATTGTGATGCCACCGTGAGAATACCAATATTTTTAAACAAATCTCTTAGAGAAACTCTGGCACCTAGCTGGTAAATTGCTCGAACTGCTCGTTTTTGAAGAACAAATATATTTTGAATGTCAGCGGCTTTGCCCCACAGCAGAATACCATAGGACATAACGCTATGGAAATAACTAAAATAGACTAACCGAGCTGTATCAATGTCAGTGTATTGTCTTACTTTCCTGACAGCGTAGGCGGCCGAACTGAGCCTTCCCGCTAGGCTTGATATATGTGGGCCCCACTGAAGTTTGGCATCTACTGTTATGCCCAGAAAAACTGCCGAGTTCACAGTTTCAAGCACCTCTTTATCTAAGACGATGTTGGGTCCTAGATTTCGAACATATTGCAGCGTACAGGAATAATTATCCAGAAAAATCCCATTTTGCACAACATTTAATAGATACAGGTCATTTGTTAAATAATAGTAACACTTTCGAAATTTTACATACTTGTGATAAAGGTTTCAGAATGTCAGTACTAGAGAGTTTAGAAATTGTCAAAAATAATACAGAAAACATTACACTGTTGAACGAATCAAACACGAGTATGCCAAGGTCACCTTTGCTGCGATTGTTCGCCCCTTATCGCACTGATAACGGTCGCACTAATAACGGTCGCACTGATAACGGTCACACTGATAACGGTGACACTATATAAGTGGGTTCAACGGACGATAAGGCTCAGTCTGCACTCAGCGCTCGGTGTGGCAACACGCCGTGTTCGAGTTCGCAACAAGTCCATCGTCATCCTGAGGATGCCTCGTTGAGTGGTGAAACACGTGTCGATTTATTTCAGGAGTTTTTTATGGCTCTTTAGAAATAGATAAGCGGAACCGGTTACTAAATATATCCACGTCTATTGTATTTTATAATGGATTTCCGCAAGGTCACGCCTGAATCAATTAACTATCTTAAGAATGCGGCGACGTATGAATTGTCCATACAAACGTAGTACATCAATCATTTGCAATTTGAGCATATTTCCACCATATTATATTGATATTCGGATTGTGACAGTATTTATCTAGGCTTCTACGTCTTTTGATTTTCAAAAACTTACCTTTAAATGAAATGTAAGCGAATTGCATTTCGTACATTTTTACAGCGTAAATGACATGTTTTCATATGCTTTTTTCTGTATTATAAACAACAATATTTGTAATATTGTTTCCGTAGAAGCATAGTTTATGTTATCAAGTTACAAATTATCGAAAAAAAAATGGAAATACATTAAGTTTTCATTCATCATTTTATGTATTACGGAACACATCCAAATTTATCATAATTTTTCGATGCTAGTATTGCCATCGCGTCAAGGAATAATTTGTCAATGTGTGCGTGGTCGTACTGCTCATTGTAGAACGTTGTATATCGCTCCGACAGGCACTCACGCTAGCGCAACGTGCTTGGTTGGAATTCGTTCGGGGTATTTTTTGTCAGTATTATAAGATTAGGTATATTATATAGGTACTTTACTGTGCTTATTGTTCACTAAATTAAAGCAGCTGCCGACTACTTCTGTTTTGTGCTCGTGATTATATTTAAATCTATTGTTTGATTGTTTTACTCGAGTTAATTATCTTTTTGTATACACGTGTTTCTGAAAAAAATATATTTTTCATTCTATCTTTTCTTTCTTTCTATCTTTAGATAACATAAATGTGTTTACAAACATCCGTATCTGGACCAGGGACTGAATTACCCAAAAATTAAGGTACCTTTAAATTTCAGTATGACGTCATACCGTTATATAAGGGTTACCGAAATATTTCGATACCGTTATTTTTTTCAGTAGCGGAATTTTGAGGTTGGTAATGCATACCGGTATATTTCGGTAGCAGTACCATTAACCTTTATAAATATATCGGTAGCAGTACCAAACCTTAATAAATAGGGGTTTTCTTTGACGCACCGCCGCCACACTCTGTTCACTTGCTGATTGTAACTCAATACCTATTGGTTTTTATTTCCGATTTGAAGGACACGACTGTGTAAGCACCCGCACCGCGCCGTCTTCTTTCGCCGTTCTTCTGCCACTTGTATAGATAATATTTTTTGTAGTTGTGATAACTTACACAAACAAATTGTAAATAAGTTGCCATCAGATCACAGTGGACAAACAATAACATTTTGCTTCTATATACCTTTACAAAAAATTCAAATAAGGTTTAGGCCAATTACTTGTAAAAGTTTAGAGAAATTAAATAATTCTTTGGCCAACAAATTATGTTTACCACTTATCCACTAAAGATTAAAGTTCTTATTTAGTGCTTGGGCGACTCCAGGTATTCGTAAAAGCAGGGAAAAACTATTTGAACTTTATGGCCTAAAGCAACATATGAATAATACAAGCTTTCATAAGTATGCTGCAAAATATTTAAAAACTTTTAAAAGTGTGTGCAAAATAGCCAAAGCTCTTTATATTAGCAATAAAAACTACCTGGCAAATAATAAATAATGAAACAGGTAGGAAAAACCAGCGAAATACTGAATTTAATTTAGAGACTGCACAAGGCCCATTAACTCAGATACAGATATAACTCAAGAATTTGAAAACTTTTTTGCTAATATTCCCCTTAAAACTACTGAAGCTTTAAATTCCTCACCCGCGCTTTCTGCTGCCTTACTTAGACAGAATGTGAAGGCATGCCCTTTGAAATTTAGGTTTCGGCATACAAACCCCCAGGCTGTTATAAAAGCTTTTAAAGATCTAATTAAATCAACAGAGGATCTCTGGGAAATGTCTGTAAAAATCTGTAGATATATTATCGAAACCATTGCACCCTATTTATTAGCTTACATATTTAACACCAGTTTCGAGCAAGGAGTCTTTCCGGATCTCGTGAAACACCACAGTAAAGTAGTTCCATTGTTCGGTGACAGTAAAGAACCCAAAAATTATAGGCCTGTGTCAATTCTGCCAGTTCTCAATAAGGTGTTTGAAAGTTGATGCTCAATCAAATGTTACGTCACTTTAATAAAAATTCCATCTTTCATGAACAACAGTTCGGTTTCATCAAAGGGCGTTGTACAAAATTTAAACAGGCATAATAAAGAACATTTTTAATGCCTGGGAAGAAGCACAAGATGCCATTGGTATCTTTTGCAACCTCTCAAAAGCGATCGATTGTGTATACCTTTGTTTAAATCAGGTAGTACATCAGACCCCACAAATCATAGATCTATTTCAGTATTACCTACCTTTAGTAAAATTTTTGAGAAATTAATTTTTAATAGACATAAATTATTACATAGCAAACAGTTCGGTTTTACAAGGGGTCGTTCAACTACTGATGTCGGTGTTGAACTTTTAGGTCATATTTATAATGCATGGGAAGATAAATGCGATACCTTGGGTATCTTTTGTGATTTGTCCAAGGCGTTTGATTGCGTTCTTCATGAAACGTTAAGCAGGAAACTCCGCCACTATGGGATCCGGAACAGCGCTCTGAATCTTCTTATTTCATACTTGAGTAATAGAATTCAGAGCGTTGATGTTAATGGAAAAAGATCTCCCGGATCTAAAGTAACAATGGGAGTCCCTCAGGGCTCAATTCTTGGTCCTTTCTTGTTTCTTATCTATATTAATGACTTGCCTTACCTCATAAAGGATAACCATGATATAGTGTTGTTTGCGGATGACACTTCACTTTTGTTTAAACTTAAACGTCAGCAGCTGGTTACATCGTCAATGTAAATAGCGCGATCTCAAAAGTAGTTCACTGGTTCAATGTTAATAATTTACTCTTTCATGAAAAAAAAAACCAAATGCATTAAGTTTACCTTACCTCATGTTAGGCAGGTGAAAACTAGTGTGTTAATAAAGGGCGAAGTATTGAATCCTGAAGATAGCACAGTTTTCTTGGGCTTAACTATGGATGCTAAGCTTTAGTGGGGCCAACATATAGATAAATCGTCAAAAAAGCCAAGCTCCGCAGCATATGCTGTTAGAAAAATTCGTAATTTGAATGACATAGAGACAGCCCGTTTAGTGTACTTTAGCTATTTTCATAGTGTAATGTCGTACGGTATTCTGTTGTGGGGAAATGCCGCCGATATTCAGACTATCTTTGTTTTGCAGAAAAAAGCTGTTCGATCAATTTATAAATTAAGTCCGAGACACTCTCTCAGAGATAAATTTAAGGAGATTAATGTAATGACTGTGTCTTCTCAGTATATTTTTGATAATCTTTTATATGCTCATAAAAATATAAAATTGTTTAAAAAATACAGTGATATCCATAACATAAATATTAGAAACAAACACAAATTTGTTGTACCTACAACAAGGCTCAAGAAAATAGGTGGCTCGTTCAGATGTCAATGTATACGCTTTTATAATAAACTTCCAAGCCCCGTACAAGATCTAAGCCTTAATAAATTTAAATCATTCATTAAATGTAAGTTGTGCCAGAAAGCTTTTTATACCATTAAAAATTACATTGAGGACAAAAAGGCTTGAGATTAAGCTGCTCCAATTATTATTTTTTACTTTCGGAACTTTGTTTATGTTGCTAACTTTAAAATTATATACACAATGACATGAATATTTACTTTGTGAAGTATAATATTATTATTATTTTAATAACTGTGAATATGAGGCCTATGTGGGTCATATATATATTTTTTTTTTTTCTCAGTTCTATTGATAATCTGGCAGTTTTGAGTACTTTATGTGGCCTACCCAAATGTCCTTTCTTTGGTATTGTTCGTCGAATCGTTGAGCTCCTTTTAAGTTCTGAGTTGAGCTACACTATTACTGACAAATGCGTGCACTGACTGGACAGGTCCACTCAAATCTGTATGGTTCTTTCCTCAGAAGACCATTTCAGACACAAATCTACATAGTTCTCAAATGAAATGCTCTGACCAAGATTATTTCCGGGTTTTTATATACGCATTGACATTAATGAATTTTATTTATACAATGACATGAATATTTACTTTTAAAGTATTTTATTATTTTAATTATTGTGAATGTGAAGACTATGTCATTCCTTTTAGTTTTGTTTTTTATTATTTTTTCAGTTATTTCTAATCATGGTCTGACAGTTTGAGTAATTTAAGTGGCCCACCCAAATGTCCTTTTTTTGGCATTGTTCATCGAATCGTTGAGCTCCTTAAATTCTGAGTTGAGCTGCACGATAACTGACAAATGCGTACACTGACTGGACAGGCCCTCTCAATCTGTGTGGTGCTTTCCTCAAAAGACCACTTCAGATATCAATCCATATGGCCTTCACATGATCTGACCAAGATTATGTCTGGACTTTAAAAGAGACTGAGACCTCTGAGTTTGTTTCGGCTTTTCTTCTCATCTAGCTTTAAAATATGATTGACGTGTAAAAGTCTTTGTACAAACCTACTTACAGAAATAAAATCATTTACCATGAGACATTTCTGCTGAAACTAGAGCACTATGGGATTAGGAATACAGGTCTTGATTTACTTAGATCATACCTGAAAGATAGAAAGGTTAAAGTTCAGGTAAACGGCATAATTTCATTAGTCTGAAATGGCAATGGGCGTTCCTGAATGTTCGATATTAGGTCCATTCTTCTTTTTAGTTTACATGAATGATTTACGCCAATTACTTCAAAATCAACCGAAGATGGTGTTATTTGCAGATGACACATCATTGATCTTTAAAATAAACCGACGGTCACAAAATCTTGACGACGTGAATAGCTCTATTCTGACAGTCCAAGATTAGTTTACGGTAAATAATTTTGTATTTGGTTGACGACAAGGTTGCGTTCTTTAATGACGTTGTAGTCAACCTGTATAACATCCATGCTCCCGTCAAAAAAGTTAAGATGGAACGCCCACCTGCACCATGGGTGACAAGAGGAATACAGATGGCAATGCGACGAAGGGACCGCGCGTTCCGTAAATTTAAAAGGGAGCGTACTGATGAGAACTGGACTTTGTTCAAGCCTGTAAGGAATAGATACAATCAGATGATACGCAATGCTAAACGCCGCCACATTCTGAATACTATCAATTCTTACTCTTCTGCCGATATTTGATAATTTCTTGGAACTCTTGGTATCGGCAAATCACGATATTTAGACCTTTCTAACTCAACTGATTTAGACGATCTCTACCGACATTTCTCCACTTCCTACCATGGATGGTCTAACCAAGCAACAAACTCTGTCTCTAATATTTGGTCTAACGCGTCCTCATATTAATCCTTTCAGTTTAATTCCAGTTGAACCAGGAGAAATCAGAAAGATCATTCTCTCCGTCAAATCAAAAGCGGTGGGATGTGACAATATCACCCATGGTATGATCTTAACCATTCTTGATCATCTACTATCTGTGATTACCCATAAAATTAATTTTTCCCTTTACATCGGAGTATTCCCTTCCCTGTGGCATAAAGCCTATGTCCGTCCAGTACCTAAGGTATCTAATCCCTCTCTTCCAACCGACTTTCGTCCAATTTGTATCCTTCCCTTCCTATTCGAAGTGCTCGAGGCCTGTGTCTACAAACAATTCTCCAATTTTGTTTATTGTATTATAATTTACTCACCTCTTCAATCTGGGTTCAGGTCTGGCCACAGCACTGTTTCTGCCCTCTTGAAAGTAACTGGCGATATAAGGAAGGACTTAAAGATACCGAAGTTACTGCTCTAGTGTTGGTTGATTTCTCGAATGCCTTTGATACTGTCAGTCACGACATCTTGTTAGACATTCTGTCATACGTTGTGGTCTCTCCCGAAGCACTGAAATGGTTCTCCTCTTATCTTCAGGAACGTTAGCAGTCCGTTCATGCTGGGGATTCTTCTTTATGCTGGTGTGATTTAGAAGCTGGCGTTCCTCAAAGCGGTATACTTTCTCTTCTTCTGTTTTCTATTTTCATAAATCTTATAATTTCTGAACTCCAGTGTGCGTATCATTTGTATGCAGATGACTTGCAGTTGTACTGCGAGGGGAGGGTTGATAAATTACCTGACGCCATCGACAAATTAAACAGGGACTTGATAGTTATAAAAACCTGGTTTGATAGATTTTGGGTAACAGTAAACTCTAAAAAGTGTCAGGCGATCATCATTGGGAGTCCTCGTAGCATTAGTAAGATGGATGGTACAACCTTGCCACCAATCCTCTTCAATGGTACGATTGTTCCATTTAGCAATGACTTGAAAGACCTAGGCTTGCACATTGATACTACCCTAAACTGGCGTTCTCAAGTCGCTAGGGTCAGCCAAAAGGGAACGCTGCGGGCTCTGTACCGCTTGAAAAACTTATTATCATCGAGTACAAAAACAATGCTTGTGCAGTCCTTAATTTTCCCAATCATCGATTATGGTGATGTGTGCTATTATGACCTGAATGCAGAACTCCTCAACAAATTAGACCGTCTCCTCAATAATTGCATTCGATTCGTATTCAATCTGCGTAAATATGATCATATCTTTGCGCATCGATTGCTTCTAAAGTGGTCGCCCATACGTCAGCGCAGAGAGCAAAGGGCGCTGACCATCTTGTTTTCGTTTCTTGTCTCTCCCTCTTCTCCTAGTTATCTAGCTCCCCACTTCCAGTAGATTTGCGCAAACAACAATAAAAATCTACGCTCATCACATAATCGTCTTCTTCATTGTCCCACTCACCGCACTGACTTCATTCACTCTTTCTTCTTCGTTCAATCTATCTCTCTGTGGAATGCGCTTCCCCTGGAAATCAGTATGGCAACCAACCGATTATCCTTTAAAGTTAAAGTTCGCGAGCACATTCGCAAGAAGCTGGCAGTTTCATTACAACGTTAGTGTTTTCCCGTTGTTTGTCTTATTTGTTTTAGTATATTTATGTATTTATGTGTGCTAATTTTATATATGATCTTCATATTCTTATTCATTTATTCATTGTTTGTCACAGGTGAAAAGACAGTTCTTACAGTTAACATTATTGTATCACTGTAGCATACCCATGGGGTATACAATATTTATATGTATGTTCATGTTTTTATGATTAGGTATATATATTCATAGTTTTTAATAGATATATATATCTTATATTTAAATAAATATTTATTCCACAATTTTCGTTATTGCACCTACCACTGTTTGTCTCTGCATCACCCAAAGGTTGACTGGTAGAAAATGCCTATGGCATTAAGTCCACCTCTGTACATTTGTGTGCTTAAAGTATTAAATAAATAAATTGATTTTACATTCTGTGATTACCTTCTTCCTCACACACTGACTTACTAATTATGAAATTTTAGGAAAATCGTCTACTTTTACAATGTTTGTAAATATGTGAGCACTATGTATTTATCACATAATTAAATTATCTGTCGTTGCTTCATTTTTAAGGTTTTGTACCCAAAGGGTAAAAATGGGACCCTATCACTAAGACTTCGCTGTCTGTCCGTCCGTCTGTCTATCACCAGGCTGTATCTCAAGAACCGCGATAGCTAGACAGTTGAAATTTTCACAAATTATGTATTTCTGTTGCCGCTATAACAACAACTACTAAAAACAAAATAAAATAAATATTTAAGGGGGGCTCCCATACAACAAACGTGATTTTTTTGCCGTTTTTATAGATTCTGGACTCGCGCACGAAGGGTTCCGTACCATTGTACGGAACCCTTCGTGCGCGAGTCCGACTCGCACTTGGCCGGTTTTTATTTTTTTTTACCTATTTTGGTAATAGTAATTTTATTTTATATGCATCGTCTTCACATATAATTATTTAATTAATGTAGGTGTACCTTTACAAAATATTGTAAAACATTTTAAAAGAGTAACTGGAGTTTCTTGCTCATTCTTCTCCATACGAAAATTACCTTTTGGAAGGGGCGACTAAAATCAATTCTATTATTTTGTAAATTTTGACGTTCAAAAGTGCCTTACAAGGGCCTATTTGAAATAAATGATTTGACTTTGATTTTGTCTCGCATGTGTTTCGGTACCGAAATTGTATAAAGGTTAAATAACTATTTAGCTCAACCCTTTTTCATGAAGAAATCGGTATAGCTCACCTTTATTTGAAACCGGTACCGATATATTTTTGAGGTATTTTCACCTTTAACCGTAACCGCTTTCAGTCCCTGATCTGGACAAACGAGTACTTATGTTTCATCAGTAATATTAATCGGTAGGTACCTATTTATGCGTCTAAAGACCCTCAGCGAGTCGTCGAAACATCTAAATTATACACACGGCCGAAACGCGGTAGTCCAGGTATAGGTGGCTTGTTGAGAATCCAACGTGCTGGGACGTACTCTCGTCCCAGCGCGTTGAAGAAACACTGTTGGATTTTCAACTCTCGGCGCTAAGCAGAGCGTTGAAAATCAAGTGCACGAAAAATTTCGCCGCGATTTTATTACGTCCGTGCGAACGAGGGTTATATTATAGGACCAGGTTTTTATACTATTTACTTGCAAGTACGCCGACCAAGTGCCGATCCGAAATACTCGCAAGACTATTTTATTTCTTATTTATATTTAGTTACGGATCAATGTTCTATGTAGGGCTTTCAATACCGGAATCCCGGTATTCGCTAATACCGGGATCCCGGACATTATTTGACATTTTTCAATACCGGTATTGAAATGTCCACTACCGGGATACCGGTATTGGTGATTTTATTTTATCAGTAGACACTACAGTGAAACAATTTCTTTTTATTACCTACACATTATATTTCCAACCAATTTTATAATTATCTGGGTAAGTTTAAAAAACTGCGTATTTTAATTCGACAGTTAGTTACATTTCATTACTACTTGTGCTACTAACTGGAGGCAGAAATAGAAGCTAAAACTCAAAGGGAAGTTAGGACCCATGCTTCTTCCAGCAGGCCTAACATGACACACGCGATAATTATCCACCCTCGCGCGACAAATTTTTGTCTATTTCTGTAGTGTTATCGTTTTCTGATAGCTACGCCATACAAAATACTAGACTCGGTCTGTCAAACTTGATGTTTTGTCAACAAACCCTAACATGACACGTTATTTATCTCGATTTATGACAGTTCAACACGAGATAATCAGTTATTTTGTCGTATTTAGTCATCCTCGATTTTGACGGCGAGAAGAATAGACAAAAAGACAAAATTATATTTTTTTTTTTAATTGTGGGTGTACACCGGTGTACTGTAGTAGAGGGGTGCACTACCACGTAGATGACTATTACTTTCCAGTCACTTTGCCAATTATGGTGATTAAATAAATAAATTAACGAAATCTAGGGATTATAGCTGTATGGTAATATCAAATATTCGCAACATAATTACTAAAATCACCAGTTTATTTCCTAAGGGTGGTGATTAACAATTTTTATGGTTATAATAGCGGAATCAACTCCACCTGCCAATTTATTTGAACGTCAGTCTTTTTGGTGACTGGTGATCAACAAAATTTGCAACGTCATGGACTTTATGGTGACTGTTACAATTATAAACTTCGATTTGTCAAATTGCGATCGTCGGCCCATTTGTCATTTGTGGTGATTATCTAATGAGTATAGGTGCAACTAATTTTAATTTCCGTCAATTTATATTTTAATTTCAGCATGCCAAAGAAATAATTTAATTTTAATCAAAAAGTCGGTTACACAAAAAACTAATCATAAATAATTAAAAGAGAGAATAATTAAGGGAGACGTTTATTCAATAAAGTATATAATTCCATGCATAAATTGAATGAATGAAACAGAACTTCAAGCCGATGTTGCTATCATAAAAAATAATTTGTTTTTAATCACTTGCAATATCGGTATCTCGTCGCGCGATAAAGTAGTGTCAAAGTGCCTTTTTCGAGTTTACTCGCCGTTTGCGGTCATGTAAGGGATTAGAATGACGTCAGAATCGTAAACAAATTCCGATAAAACGAGAAAAAGAGCGTTCTGGCGCTTTTCATGTTAACCCTGCAGTACTGATATAGTCTATTGTAAGAGTTGAATTGGGCATTTATGATAGTTCTGAAGGCGGACGAGAGATGTATATTGACATGGCGTATAATTATTTACTGAGCATTCTACCTACGAGCGTAGAGGTAGAGAAAACGTTTTCCTCGGTTACATATTTCTGCAACCGTTTAAGGGGACGATAACCGACTTTAATGATTTTATACTGAAGATGACGTCTAAACGAGTAGTGTTAGTAATTTGAAAAAAAAAATATGTTAAATAAGAGCATTTTCTTAATATTTTAATATAGGCATATTTTTGATTATGTTTATATTAAATAGTGAAATTAATTTGTAAAGTTATGTCTAACGCGGATAAAAAACTGAGAATGACGCAAAATCTATCAAGCGTTTTTTTCTGAAAACTTCACCATTTTGAAAACAATTTAATTATTGATCTTTTAGTATACGTGTTTAATAAAATACCTTTTGTTTTACGTGTAATAAATTAATAATGCGTCTAATTTGGGACAGCGCTCCTTGATGGACGAGTCCTATTACTGGCTGGACGTATGACGCGTTGCATGAGCTCAGTACAAAACACGCAAGCTAACCATTCAATGTCACTGTCATATATCTGCGTCTTAAGAAGCTCGCTCTCAGATAAAACTTTAGATGCTCTTTCCTTCCTACGAACTCATTTTCAGGAAGAAAGAGCCGAAACAATGTTGATTTTATAGAGATTATATGCAGATATTACTTTATAGCAAAAGATGCATGTTCCACTCAGTAGTAACTGTAATAAGTCATAAAGAAAAACCCATAATGGGGAAGCATCAGGGTAACCCGCGAAATTCAAATTTTCTTACGTATTTTGCATTTTGCAGGTCAGTGACAGGTTTTATGTTGATTAAAATATGATTTGCGGTCATAACGAATATGGTTTTACTCAATTATAATCATTACAATCAGCAATACAACTCCATAAGTTAGCAAAGGTGTCAAATGTCATGATTTCATGAAATCATGACATTTGACACCTTAATCTTCTTCTTAATCACTATTGCTGATTGTAATGATTATAATTGAGTAAAGCCATATTTGTTACGACCGCGAATCATATTTTAAACTACATAAGACCTGACACTGACCTGCAAAATGCAAAAAACGTAAGAAAATTTGAATTTTGCGAGCTACCCTGGCGCTTCCCCCTTAAAAGCACGATGAACAATTTTGACTGATTTTTATGTGATTTTATTAAAACATATTGTATGTTGATTTTAAAGAGATTTATTTTATAAAAACATAAAGATAAATAGATCGCTAAATTGTAATTACTTAGATACTGATTATTCAAATTTAAATGTTTTATTTTATCAAGGTACTTTTCTCATACTATGTATCAGATTATTTTGTTATTTTTGTTAGGAGATTCTGTTTGCAATTTAAAGTTGTATAAAAAAGTGACTTTATATTTAAAAAGCAGTTTTTAGGGTTCCGTTAAAAAACGGAACCCTTATAGATTCGTCATGTCTGTCTGTCTGTCTGTCTGTCTGTCTGTCCGTCCGTATGTCACAGCCATTTTTTTCCGAAACTATAAGAGCCATGCTGTTGAAACTTGGTAAGTAGATGTATTCTGTGAACCGCATTAAGATTTTCACACAAAAATAGAAAAAAAACAAATAATTTTGGAGTTCCCCATACTTAGAACAGAAACTCAAAAAAATTTTTTTCCTCAATCCCATACGTGTGGGGTATCTATGGATAGGTCTTCAAAAATGATATTGAGGTTTCTAATATCATTTTTTTCTAAACTGAATAGTTTGTGCGAGAGACACTTCCAAAGTGGTAAAATGTGTGTCCCCCCCCCTGTAACTTCTAAAATAAGAGAATGATAAAACTAAAAAAAATATATGATGTACATTACTATGTAAACTTCCACCGAAAATTGGTTTGAACGAGATCTAGCAAGTAGTTTTTTTTTAATACGTCATAAATCGTAAACTTATCGTTACTTGCTGCTACGGAACCCTTCATGGGCGAGTACGACTCGCACTTGGCCGCTTTTTTATTATTTTGTAGTGAAACTTATTAGTTGTTGAATAAAAAAACGATATTAAGTAAAAAAATAGTCTCATACCGGGATCCCGGTGTTGGACATTTTCTATACGGTATAAATACCGGTACTGCAAAAATTCGGTATTCGAAACCCCTAGTAGTTCTATGCAAAAGTTTTTACTTTAAAGGATTTGGAAGTTTTTTTTTTGTAAACGCGATTGTGCTCTTTATTTATACTACATTACGGATTAAAGGTTTTGGAAGTTTTTTTTTTTTTTAATGCGATTGTGCTCTTTATTTAGATAAGGTCCGTACCAATGGTCTATACAAGTATTTTTCTTCAAAGTATTTTTTTCGGCTACTCGCTCCTTCGACGCTCGATGCAATTCTGCTCCTTATTTATATTTAGTTATGGATCAAAATTCTATGCAAGTATTTTTACTTTAAAGGTTTTGGAAGTTTTCTTGAAGTGAATACTTCTTTAGGCGCGTTGAGCATTTTTAGGGTTCCGTTAAAAAACGGAACCCTTATAGATTCGTCATGTCTGTCTGTCTGTCTGTCTGTCTGTCCGTCCGTATGTCACAGCCACTTTTTTCCGAAACTATAAGAGCTATGCTGTTGAAATTTAGTAAGTAGATGTATTCTGTGAACCGCATTAAGATTTTTACACAAAAATAGAAAAAAAACAAATAATTTTGGAGTTCCCCATACTTAGAACTGAAACTCAAAATTTTTTTTTTCATCAATCCCATACGTGTGGGATATCTATGGATAGGTCTTCAAAAATGATATTGAGGTTTCTAATATCATTTTTTTCTAAACTGAATAGTTTGTGCGAGAGACACTTCCAAAGTGGTAAAATGTGTGTCCCCCCCCTGTAACTTCTAAAATAAGAGAATGATAAAACTAAAAAAAATATATGATGTACGTTACTATGTAAACTTCCACCGAAAATTGGTTTGAACGAGATCTAGCAAGTAGTTTTTTTTTAATACGTCATAAATCGTAAACTTATCGTTACTTGCTGCTACGGAACCCTTCATGGGCGAGTACGACTCGCACTTGGCCGCTTTTTTGAGATGGGACTAAACCTTTGATTTCGCGACACTGTAACGCAATTTACCGAAACCGTGGAGTAAAAGGCATCAATGCGTTGATTACCGCGGTACCGATTTTTTTAATCTGACGTGTAAAAGTGATTCCGATACTTATCCTATTTACAGAATAAACAATTTCATTTCATATCTACTAGATTTTCTCTACAAGGCCTAGATCCAGAGATATTCTAAAACATTGAGATATTGGCATTGTAAAGAAATTTCCAAAAAACGCATTACTAGTCTGTACATATACTAACGATTCCCCAAAGTATTCAACAGAAATAAAGCAAGTAATGAACATACCTAATTACTAATAATAAAATATAAATGCCGTCGACTCGTTATGAATGAATGGTAAGTAGCTATCTATCCAGTCACACACACACACGGATGCGCACCGCGTCCGCCGCCCGCCTGCTGTTGTCAAACAGAGATAGCAATATTCCGAACGAATTTTGCAAACGTCTCGATTTGTAGTTGCGAGCCGCGGTCGCAGCGCTCTTAACACACCCACCAGTTATGACAATGTCGGCAATGTTTTAATTTGGTCTGTTGTAGTAGGTTGTGGAACATGTGAAACAGGCAGGCACTGTTTTTTCGGTTTTGAGATATCTGTTCCATGTTTCATATTTTAAAAACCCATTTTTTTAACTTTTTCGATTAAGCCTCACTCCTTTAAGGCTCATTTAAACAGGCGCGACGCGCGACGCGACACAAAGGCACCTTTCGTCTTTGTGTCGCGTCGCGTGTCGCGCTGGTCTGTACAAGCCTTTATCTATGCGACTTGGAGTGCAGCACTGGGGGCTTACTACGAGCTCTTATAGCAGGACGGAAGTTGAACTGCTTTGCTTTTTTGTACTATGACATCCTAATAGCAGGCCTGCTGCGTTGACGTTTACAAAAACCGTTCACCTTTTTTTTTGTATAGAGTTTTCATACCACGACGTGCTATTTGACAGCAGAAAAACGACTATTGAACGTCTGTAATGTCAAAATAAACAATCTTGAAAAAGTTAGTATTACTATGCGTTCGCACCAGAAAACATTTAACATGTAGATGTTTCGAAACTTGTCACATGAAGCAAATCTCATTACTTGTTTTGTTGAACTTGCGTTCGCACTGCACGAAACATGAGTAAGTCATAAGACAGATGTTAAGATTTGTTGTTATCTGCGTTCGCACTGTCTAGAAACATACACAACAGACATGTTTTGTATAGAGATTTGTCACGTTTGCGTTCGCACTGTTGTTTGTTTAGGTCAAATTATGTCTCGCAACTTGTCTATTGCTTGATGTTTTGTGTTATCCGAGTATGGTGGTAAACATCTCGTGTTTATATCGAAACATGGATTGGTCCAAAGTCCAAAGTAGACACGGTGAAGTTTTTTTAGAAAGTCGCGCATCCAGTATCTAGGTTTCTTCCTAGGTTTTTGCCGTTCCAGGTATGCAATACTGGCAGCTACAAACAATAAATCGTCTTCATCGCTTGAATCATTTTATTAGGACCCTACTTTTGATATTGGTGCCGATTCTTTTGTACACCGAATTAAACTAACTAAACTATCACTAAAATTCCTTACTTTTTTGGCTGTGAGAATCTTAAAGCTATACTGCAAAATAAATTCTTTATATAAAATAATTTTGACACAACTAAATCGAATTTGACGATCGCGACTCCACGTGGTAGGTACTTGTTTGCCGTACCCCGTGAATTTTTTTTAGAGCCGGAGACGCGCAGGGGGCAGCCTCGACGTGTTTTTTAAGGAATTTTTCACTTTTTGTATGGAAAATATGAAAAATGATTACCTACATGTTGAGTTCTAGGGGTTTATGTGTTTTATAAAGGGGGTTGAAATTTTCATTATTTTAGCGATAGGACAGACCATTTTCGAGATATAAGCAAAAGAAAAAAAAAGATACAGTACTGTTTTTGCACCTGAAGTCGAGGTGTTGGTGTTTTATTCCACACGTTTTTAATCGCGATTAGAAATAGTTAGATTTAGTTAGACAATCAAAATTTTAGGTGAAAAACGTCAAATTCAGAATAGCGAAATTGACATTTTCACTAAATTAATCTCTCAATGGTACCGATTCTCTTGTGCACAAACTAAACTAAATTTAAGTTCAGTGCATCTTTTTCTTTCCATTTCATTAAGAAAAGGACAGAAGATAAATTTTAGTTTAGTCCTGTCAAATTAATCAGCGCTTGACGTAAATTGACGTAATTTTAGTCGGCAAGTTTTTAATCACGTCTAAACTTGTATGGAGAGTGACAGGCGCTGATTAATTTGACAGGACTAAACTAAAATTTATCTTCTGTCCTTTTCTTAATGAAATAGAAAGAAAAAGATGCACTGAACTTAAATTTAGTTTAGTTTGTGAACAAGGGAATCGGCACCAGTGCCATCTTAGTGCTCTCAAACTAAAATATACTCAAGTTGTATCACTTTAGTCTATTTCAGAATGGGAAATCGTCGTTTGACTGGAATAAACGATATTTTGGTGATTTTTAGTCTAGTTAGAGGCATTTGTGACAAGCGAATCGACACCATTACCCAGTTAATAAACGTTGCAATATTTTTGACTTTGTTTAGTAAGTATATTTATAAGTAATTTTGCCTTCGCTACGATTTGGCCACAAGTTAATCACTGTTAACATCATTAGGATTCACAGAACATAAAAGGCCGCATTCCGACTTACGCCAAAAGTGATAATATCGCGAATCCGACCAAAGTTCAAAGTCACAATTAATACTCAATAACCCTTATATTTTGTGACTATTAAATTTGGTTGGATTCGCGATATTATCACTTTTAGTGTAACTCGGAATGCGGCCATAGTCGGCATGAAATGTCAAAACAAATCTTACAACATGTTGCTAGATTCATACCTGAGATACATTTTGATACGAAACTGGTTTGTAAAAACGTGTGGCGAAACATGTCAAATGATAAGAAACGTCAAACATGTTTCGCGTCAACAAGTTGAGTGACAATGCGAACGCGAGTCGATACATTGACAGAAAACAGAGATTTCAACATGTTTTTATGTGAATTTTTCGCCAGTGCGAACGCACAGTTAGACAAGCTTTTTCAACATTGTTTTGTTGAAAAATTGATAATATTGTTACTTCTATTTTTAATTTTATTTAAAACAACATTATTAATTTTATTTGAGGTTCGAGGTAAGCTGTTGTGAGGAGGACCCACTTAAAATTTTGCCGATTTATGATGGGAAATGATTTTGTTGACCTCAAAGAACTTATTTACCCAATGATTTTGGATCATATAAATGTATGATGTTTCATGACTATGGGTGCTATATACAAATGGCAGCACGCAATAGCTTATTATTTCTGTGAAAGTGCTACAAAAGCGATTGAGCGTAATTAAATCAATAAGTACCTAAGTACTTAAAATAATTTTGGAGGCAGTTGGCGAGACTGGTCTCGTTCCAATTGCATATCAGACCAAGGATCAGCATTCCAGTCAGCCTTGAAAAGTCTTCAGCAGGACACTAGAAGGGTGCAAATACTTGCAGAAGAAAACATTGGTACTTTAATTTGTTTTTATATTCTCCTGGATTAATGAAATGTTGTATAAATTTCGCACATCTCGTTCATAGTGATGTAAAAAATATTCGCAACTCGATGTGCCACATTAGCGGCCTCATACTGTACCTAGATGCATTTGTTGTTGTTTTTAATCACAATACCTCACCAAACCATCACCTTACCAAAAAAAGACATTTGTGACATCACTTCCTCATCATAGAAAGAAGTAGATACTTAGTTTAGGATATTATTTACTAATTTGTTTGTCAAATATTTTTTTGTATTTCAGATGATATAAATATAATCCACCTTGGCGGTTATCAATAAACCATTGCATTTGACCCACCACATCTGATTAAGGGGATCTGAAATAATTTTTTGAACAAATCATTCAATTAAATGAGAGTATAGCAAGATGGTCAGACATTGTTGATGTGTATAAAATGGACTGTTTACATGCTGAATCACACTTGCTTCATAAGCTTACTGATGAGCATGGTATACCTACCAGAAAAAATAAAGAAAATGAAGGTAGGTTATTTATTTAAACTATTATAATTGTAAAGAATCATTACTGTTTGGCAGGTGATACTTTTCTTCATGCGTCTATGAGTATCTAATTGTGCTATTTTTATTTTATTTTTTTAAGTTATTAGGTATGTTATGTTTTCAGGTTAGAAATTGTGCCCAGGTTTTTAATCACACTATGGATGGCCAGTGCTTTGGTATACAGTTCCTCATTTTGTAAGTATATAGTCCTCTCTCTCCCTCTTTAATAAAGTTATCTAGGTTATCCCTGACAAATCAGTAAGGCTTTCTAAGATTTCAACCAATTTTTTTTTGTTTTTCTATTTATATCTTGTAAGCCATTGCAGTGGCAGTTTTGTCTGATAAACATACAATTCATATTTTGTACTCTTAACTTACAGCGAAAATGTTTGCCACATAAAATCAAATATATTTTTGCTTAAAGAAATGATTATTTATGTTATTTTCCAGCACACTATGCTGATGGCAAATCAGCGAGTTAAATGTGTCCCAAGTAGTAACCATCTTGGACAAACTGCGAGTGTGAATGGAGCCAGCACTTTCTCAAAGAAGGGTAAAGGACAAGAATTACGGTCACGGTGACATAAATTTTGATGAGAAGCTATCCAAAAATTCCAAGAAATGAAATTTATTGATAAAAATTCCAAGGAAGTTACTGTTTATGAAACTGACTTGTAACTCTTTAGAAGTTTCAGAAACTGTGGCAATTGTTTGAAGAAAAAACGAAACTAATGCACCCTATATTTAAGTTAGATGATCTAGAATTATTTTTTGGAAGGGTTGGAGCATATAATTCACGGAATAATAACCCAGATTGTCACAGTTTCACAAATACTTTTAAATTGTTGCTTGTGATAACAGGATTTATAAAATTTTAATCGTGAAGATGAATCCTGTTAATCGTTACTAAAAATGGAATCACTGTTTACTACAACTACAATGTTAGTGAAAATAGAGACAGTGATACAGATTTACAATCAAATAGCAGTCCTAACAATGACTCTGTAAATCTTTGCACTGTGGGGAGACATGAATGCTTGAATGTTCATGCAAGAGCTTACACTGCCGGCTGAGTAGACAAATATTTAAATAATCAAAGATAAAAATCTGTTTTTGGACTCTAATACACACAAGCACAACCTTGCAACCAAAATTTATTATATAAGAAAAGAATTGTGCATTTGAGATCAATACATGCCAAAAACATAAAAAATATCTCATTCAGGCATTCATTTCTTTATCAACAAAATTAGCCATACATAATTGGTGCAATGTAATTGTTTAGTAAAATTTTAAAGAGGTACAGACATTGTTAAACTGGAAAACATGAGTACCTATCAAGCCAGTTATGCAAGCAAAAGCTCTTATCTAAGAAAATTTTATAAAAATCTTAATAAATAATATTATTTATTGCAAAACATCTACTATTTTCATTTGCCTTTGAATTTTCCTTTTTTAATTCTGGTTTGGGGGGTTTCTGTAGGGTATGTAGATGTTTAATGTGGATAAAGGCTGTTATTGTAGTATATTGTGGTGTCTTACGACTTCCACGCGAACGAAGTCGCGGGCAGCAGCTAGTTACCTATGCAATGGTATATTCCAACAATAAAAATTACAGCAACTGTCAAGCATCATTTTCCCAATCGGAAGCGAATCGCTGTCTAATATTTTTTTTATGGTAGTTGTGCATCTGTGTTCAACGTGTTCTCTAAAAAGTCTGTGCCTAATAAATTTAAAGTAAAAATACAAATATTTAATTTACGCCATCAGCATAGATAATTCAATCAGCACGACATTATTACATGACATATCCACACACGCTCAAAATCACGTAGAATCTTTCTCAAAGTTGTTATAAACGGGAAATTGAGCTTTTTAGTGCTTTTGTATAATTGATCAAAGTAACGTGGTATACATCATCATCAGCCTATAAATGTTCCCACTGCTGGGACACATGCCTCCTCTCTGTGAGAGGGAGTGGGCCGTAATCCACCACGCGGGCCCAGTGCGGGTTGGTAGATGTCACATGTCTTCGAATTTTCGGTTCTAGGACATGCCGGTTTCCTCACGATGTTTTCCTTCACCGTTTTGAGAGCAGTGGTGATGAAATAATTTACACAAAGTAAAGCACCTGTCTGGGTTCGAACCTACGACCTACAACTCGTAAGTCGCGGCCGTTACCACTGGGCCACCACTGCTCTCCCGTGGTATACATAATCATAGTTAAAACATATATATTCCCAAAAAAAACATATTTCCATTATTTTCAAAAAACCGGTAAAGTGAAAATAGATTACGATTTAAGTTTCTGAACGTTGCTGACTAAAAAGAAAATGTCATTACAGCAGGCCATAGACAAGCATTCCATTCAACTTCGTTCAATATTCGTTCACCTGTAGTACCGTCATAGAACGAATAATTATTTTCCATGGACTTATTAAACAAACTGGACTGAGCTCTCCAATAATCGTATTATACAAAAATGAACCATATGAATTGCAGCTTAGGTTTACGTTTGTTAGGCAATCTTAGCCGAGGCAAAACGAGACGAGAGAGATAGCCGAGCCTAGTAATAGTAGTCTTTGGCCGAGCCGAGGCTATTTGTCCCTTTTTTTCAATTGCCAAAAGATAAAATGTTACAAGTTGGTAGAAAATATTTTACCAACTACCAAGTAAAACAAGTTACGTATAATATTTTCAGCTTTTACATTAGTTTTAAATAATTTTATTTATATATTTACAATCTGTACTTAGTAGTAAATAATTTATTATAAGTAAAATAACAATAATGTGATTTTTGGTAGTTATCATAAAATTAAACTGGTAATACTTAAAAGTGACATCTTATCATCCATCAATGGGGATAAAAACTGCCATTTGCTCACTTCAGATGTCGCTATCATTGTCCGTCCGTAAATTTGACAGCTAGCTGTCAATATCCATACATTTTTTGTAAACAATCAACTTCTTTTACGCCTAATTAATTAATATGCCCCTTTGCGCAGCTGTTGACTGCAAAAATCCGGGGACCCATGTATTCCCCAAAGATCTTAAAAGAAGAAAAGTGTGGGAGAGAGCTCTCCGAAGAAAAAATTGGAAACCAAATAATTCGGCGAGGTTATGTGCTATACATTTTAAACTTGAAGACTTCTATCAGACAAATGTGTATACAGGTGATGCTCTTTTTCATAATACAGAGAACTTAAGTGTGTTTTCATAATAGGCATTTGTGGATATTTATTTATATACATTATACTAAGGTTGTGTTGTTAAGATTATCTTTTAATCGACCAAAGTAAATACTCGTATGTCTAAGTAGCAAGCATCTATGCAGCATTCGCTTTATTGCATTGTATTTAATACCTTCATACCAAACTACCTACTGCCTAATATTAACACATATCCTGCACTGAATCCTACCGAAAGGACTGGCCCGCAGTGGCAGCGGACAAACGTGTGTGGAAAAGGGAATGGGAGGCCTTTGCCTAGCTGTGGGACGTTACGGGCTAAATAGATAAATATATCTTCCGCTCATCATATTTGTATTTTATGTTTCGCACATAGATAAGTAGATCATAGATCCTTTTTGTCTGTTCTAGGTGATGAAAATATTTACAAAAGGCTCAGGAAGACTGCTGTACCCTCAATTTTTTCTTTTACTAAAGTCAAACCAGTCAACCCTTTAGCTGAAGACAGAGCAAATAGACTTACAAAGAAATGAGAAAAAACAATGTTTTGATACATATAGTAATCAAATTGCTGGACCTAGCCATGTTCAAACCCGTGATAGTTATGAAGAGCAATATAAAGACGAGGAACTTACAATGTTTAACGAAATATAAATTTTTCCTAGCACACCATTGGAGCCAGATGATGGGCCAGAGCGGGACCAACATACTGTATCATCAAGACATACTCTAGTTAATTTTGTGTACATTTATGGATCTATAAAAACAATGACAGTATCATTACTTTCTACACAGGTTTTGAAACCTATCAAAAGTTCTATTTTGTGTGTTCGACATTAAGTGTAATGGCTCACAAAATAAAGTATTATGGAAGTCATGTGAAGAATATTACTATTGAAAATGTTATTTATTTCAATGTAATTTAATTTTTAATTTATTATTTAATGTAAACCAAATATTTGATCCTAGTTTATTGCATTATTGCTTTGTTTTTACATAATTGTAAATCAGCCATTATTAGAAATCAATTGCAGTCATAAAAATGTAAAATTCTAATATACAGTGCATGTGGTGTTAGCTTTTAAGTAATTGTTGCACTTATAAATGTATATTGTGTAGTTTTAAAAGAAATGTAATGTGTAAACAATTGTAGGCTAACCTATTAATTAATAAATAAATAAGTCAACGCGTTCATGTTGAATGATTGTTAGATTTGACAAAATCATCACAGTTTTGTACCCCTCGCATCAAAGATATTTTTTGTTTGTCTTATGTGCTGTAACTTTAGAGAATGTATTATGTAATATGCATTGTGTATAAGGAGATAAATAAAACATTGTATATAATATTAATTTGGTTTTATTACAGTATCATAGTATTTATACAAGTATTTATCGTAAATTGCTGGTTGGAGATACTCAGTATAAAATGATGTTGTTTTTGGTTGTTTGAACATCATTAATTTTTCTGTGCATAGGTAATTATAATCTTAGTACATATTATATCCTCTATACCGTGGAGGACTGTGAACATATGTTTACAGTGTGCTTCCAAGCCACTTCCAGCTGCACATTCACAATGACTTTCACATATCATACTAGTTTTATTCATCTTGAGTATAACATTATACATTAATCTTTTCATTTGTGCCTTGAATTGTGCATGAAAATACGCATAGTTACGATCATTAGCTTGACCAAGCTCCTATTTTCATAGAGGATTTTCCCTTTAGGAGGTATTTGAAACCTGGAATAATATTAACATTAAATTAAGTATATTACACGCTTTTTTTATAGTTGAACTCACAAAGGAAGATGAATGCATCATCAGTTGATCACTGTATGAAAACTTACCTTCAGCAAACTCTTGAATGTGGGTTTTAGATAGCGCTGGAAGATCAGTGCTAGAATTGAAATCCCTGAACTTTTCCAGGGCAGGAATGTTAGGGTTATCATCCTCAAGCTTTTCTTCAACTCCGATCAAGTTATTCCTGTCGTATGCCTCCAGTCTTCAACAAAAAAAGGACTTTTGAATAATGTAAACAAAACAATCTATCAAATATAAAATAGTCATTATTTATTTAACTTTCCACTAAAGCTGCTTTTTTATCCGTGGTAGACGCATCTCTTTTCCTTAACTCCGCTTTTAATTGTACTACACTCCAAATCGCATACATTTTTGTCTAGTTTTCGATATCGACACAACAGTGAAAACATAAACAACAATGGCGGCCTAAAGACGCACAACTGTGCTGCCATCTGCTATGAGCTTTCAGTTTTTAACCCCATTGTTGTCATGGCGACATAGGCGACTTTTTCTGTTGTTTTGTGGAAACACATAACGCATTATAAGTTTTAGCTTCGGTTCTTTTTTAACCGACTTCCAAAAGGAGGAGGTTCTCAATTCGTCTGTATGTTGTTTTTTTTTTTTGTATGTTTGTTACGCGATTACTCCGTCAATTATGAATTGATTTTGATGGTTCTTTTTTTGTTTGGTAGATCATACTTCAGAGGTGGTCCCATATAAATTTTATTAACTTTGCTTGGGTAGTTTTTGAGTTAGCTTCAATAATACGTATTTTTTCCTATTCCTGATATTATGATAACTTCCTGTCACTGTTATTTACATAGCAGGTAGTGGTATTCGAATTTGTGTGGGGTAGGTATCACAACTAAAAAGTGAAAAATAAAAAACTTTTTATAAAAAAAAACAACCGACTTCAAAAAAAACACTACAAAGTGAAAAATAACTTTAATTTCGGAAGTCGGTGACAAAGAACGAAAATTAAAAACCAAAGACACCGACTTCCGAAATTAAAGTTATTTTTCACTTTGTAGTGTTTTTTTTGAAGTCGGTTGTTTTTTTTTTATAAAAAGTTTTTAATTTTTGTGATAATGGCGAAAAAGTGTTGTATCAAGACATGTAAAAGTGAATCATATGCTGGTTGTGGCATTTCATTTCACAGGTAAGGAATAACAATATTTTATTTACTAACAATGGTGTCAAGTAGGTTGACCATGCTGTAGACGTTTTGTAGACGGAACCTTAAAGCTTTTGTGTATTTCTGATTAAAACTATTAATATTATGTGATTTAAAAGAAGACATAGTGACAAAAATTGAAAAGGGTATGCTGAGATGGTTTGAGGATGAATGAAAGGCGACTAACAAAATTTATTTACAAGGTTGATGTGAAGGGAAAGGCCGGTCGGGGACGCCCTAGGAGGACATATACTGACCTTATTGGTGATGTTCTTGAGAAAGGCCAGGTGCGTAGTACTCGCAACCGGCGTGCGTGTATGACCAGATGTATGAACGTAAATGAGGCAAAAGGAGTAAGGATCGTAGCAGGTGGCGTTCTGTAGTTTCTGCCTTCCCCCATGGGAAGAAGGCGTGAGTTTATGTATGTATGAATTATGCGTATAATAAATAAAATTTGTACTTATGTATCGCATTATTGAAATAACATTATTTTTATATTGGTTACAGCTTTCCATCGAAAGAAGAAATGAAGCAAAAATGGTTGGATGTAATTCCCGAATCATAAACGATTATCAAAAATTCTGTTATGTGCAGCTTTCATTTCAAGCCGGCAGATTTTTATATATATATTTAATAAATGTTTGTCACACACACTTTGGTTTATTTTCCTTTGCTTTATTTAAATACCCAAACACCAGCTCTGTAGAGAAAACGGAAAAAAAGAGCAAGAAAAGGTCCCCGAACCAAATTCTGCATGCACCCTTGCCTACTTCATCATAAGTCACGTATACGTGATCATATTAAATTGATGATTCGACTCAAGACGTCTCTCAACAATATTGTAGTCTAGCTATCAATACTTCTTTTCTCAAAAAGGGTACACGATCCAACACCGACCTACAACACAACAATGTTAGTGTCAAATCGAGCTTCAGAGAAAAAAAAAGTTTTAAATTATTTTGTCATAAATTATTATTTTATAAGGTAACTTAATTTCAATATTTTTGTAATACAAAAAATAATTTGAAATCACCTTAGTTACAACCGGACACAAATTCTCTTTCAAAACGAACTTTCCTGTTTGATAAAAAATGTTTGGTCACCCTATTAGAAAGAGATAAACAGCCTCGGTATACATGTCTCTCTCTGCTCGTGTTTTTGGTACGAGAGCTCAGTCTAGTTTGTATAATAGGTCCATGATATTATCCATTCAAAAGCAGGCCTGCTTTTAAACTGACTGGAAATTGAACGTTTTTCTAAAAGCTCATAGTAAGCCCCCTGAGAACTTGAACTTGAAAAACAGCACAAGACAGACAATAGGAAATGGGAAGCGTTTACCACTGGTAAAAAAACAGTTGTAGTAAAAAAGTGAATAGAGAACATTTTGTAAAAAGGTTAACATTTTAACGAAATGCGGTTTCTATTTCAAATAAATACGGTTTCTCAAAAGACTAGTATTCATGTTTGTTTAAACTTTAGCTGCCATCTTTGATTGTTCCTTTCTTTTTCGCTTCTGTCATTTCCGTGACTAGTGTGCCTAGGAGGTGAATAATTAAATTTATTCTGAAATAATAGTGATTTTAAACAATTATCGAGCTTGTGGTTACGTTAACGTTTGTGTTTCAGACATTCAACATGCAGAACGACGCCGGTGAATTCGTTGACTTGTACTGCCCGAGGAAGTGGTGAGTGGCATTTGAGGTTATATGACTTGTTGACCACATTGCGCTATGAGCGAAACGCATGCGGTGTTGGACACAATATTCATTATTTATTCATAGCGTGTTCTGATAATATTAATATGAAGAAACAATATTACAATTATGTTCCATACCGTTCGACATTGGAGCATACATTCTAATGCCACAGACCAGTACTCATTACTATGTTCTGTGTCGGATTTGATATGATCTCGAGCGACTTTCAAATTTAATTATAGTAGGTATGTCTCATGGTGACCCAAGTCTATATCCTAGAGAGGTACAAAATATCCTTCATACATACTTGATCAGGACTTAGAATGGTTCATTATTTACATATCAAACCTACTGTTCACACATATTTAAAAAATACAACTTTGAGTAGTACTGAACCTAAAAGTTTATTGCGTTTCTTCTCCAGAGTGAAAGATATGTAACCATTATCTATTCTTATTTATCACTGTCCTATTCCAGCTCGGCCAGTAACCGTCTGATCCACGCTAAGGACCATGCGTCTGTACAGCTGGTGATCGCAGACGTCGACCCGGCCACCGGTCGTGCGGCCGAGTCTTCCAAGATGTATGTGGTGTGCGGTGCTATCAGACGTATGGGGGAGTCCGATGACTGCATCGTGAGGCTCACCAAGAAAGATGGCATCTTGACTAAGTAAGTGATTGTATAATTGTTTTGTTTGGAAGGTATACTCTCACATACTGTCTACTAGTACTGGTTGGTATTGTAAAATCATAATAATACGTGGGGCACTCAGAAAGTTTTGCAATATTACTGGAAAAAAATATACTACAGGTTATAATTTTTTTATTATCTCTTCAAAGAACTCTCCGTTGCTGTCTATACACAGTTTCATACGTCTAAACCAATTTTCATAACACATTTTCCAGTTCACATCAGATACAGAGTTAGTTTTTATTTTTTTTAAAAACGTTGCCCCACACTAGGAATTTCTCCTGTATTGTGGGTGCGTTTACAAACATTTAAACTCACATACACAAACAGCCAGACCCGGAACAACTACTTGTAGGTCATACAAATATTTGTTCCGTGCGGGAATCGAACCCGCGACTCGCGTCATGTACTTGTCTTATGTGTCAGTGTACTTGTCAGGTTTCAAACCCTGATGCTGTCCAGCCTGAGGCAACGGAGGACCCGTCCCAGACTGAGAGTTTGAATCAAGGCTGTATTCTCAACAAAGATATTTCTGATGTAGTACAAGATCTATCTCAAGTGGTACAGCCTGAGATTGGTAGTTGTCCGTCTTTCAGTAGTCATGATTCTTATCATTCAGTTACGATAGTATAGGAAGAGTTTAGGTAAATTAATTAGTAACATCCTGTGCTATTCTACTCAAAACTATTGTATGCCAGGGTCTACCTACAAAAGAATAATGGCATCAGTAACAGGAAATGTTTACAATCCTAGAACCAACATTACTGTATTTGTAGGTAATAGTTCTAAGGTCAAAAAAGTAGAAATCACTGACATGTAACTGAATTGTTAAACTGTAGTAAATAATATGGTGTGCTTCCCATATTTTGAAAAATTGACAAATAGACTTAGAGTATATATCACTGGAGAAGCCATAAGCGCAATATTCCGAACAAAAAAATTCTGTCACTTTTGGCGGGGGACGCGCGGTCGTTTCTACGAAAAAGAACAATGGCTATTGTTGTTTCCGAGCCCGGAAAGAGAAGTCCGTACCATCGTTTTTTTCTTTATCGATATCGATAATCATTCGGAATTTTGCTTGAATCCAGAAATAAAACAGCTGATGCATAGAAAATTTAAATTTTAATAATAACAACTATTAAAAGTAAAAAAATAATGTTATAGTACCAACAAATAATACATCCTTAAAAAATCAGTAGGTTCATCACAACTACTGATTTAGCTAGTTCTACCTCATGACTATTTAAGACCGGTATCATGATCTTGTGAGGATAATGTTTTCCCAACAAGATTCCGCAGAGCCTGTGTTACGAACTTACAACAAAGGTGGTGATATATTTAATACTAAATTTTTTGCGGTCATCCAATCCAAGCCTTATTAACTTCTCACATTGCTGACAAAGAAATGGATTTTGATTTTTCTTTCTCTCTCTCTCGATCGAATTAGAAGAAGATGGTTGGAAGCAGCCCCGGATCTAGATTTTTTTTGAGGCGGGGCAAAAACTGCCGTCTGCCGCCTCGCCCCCCACCAATCTTTTATGGGGGGATGCGCTCCCCCGCGATATTTAAATTTTCTCAAAATGAAAATTTTGGCAGCAATATATTCAAATTGTATCGATTGATAATGCGCCAATTCAACAGGGGCGCCAAAACTGTTGTAAAAAAGAAAAAAAAAGAAAGATTATAAAATGTGCTGCGTGTCTCATTTATTGCAAAGTTGCGGTGTGCTGGGTGATGCACTTGTCTGCTACGCTTGAATTTGTCGCCCCTGAAGTTGGCGCCCGGGGCGCGGGCCCCGGATTGCCCCTCTTAGATCCGGGGCTGGTTGGAAATATAAACGCTTTTTCACGTGACTTTTCTGCCAACTTACTCCTACCGCAAGCCGCGTTAGAAAACATCGATCAAAACAATTTTCTTAAACAAAAAAAAATACTAATTCGCCCTAAGAAATTATCGACATGTCAATTTTAGTTTCATACATGACCCCAACCCTACGGTAGTCTCGTTATCATTTTTGCTAGAAGACATAATCGCATGGCAAGTGCATGTCAATTTAGCTGATTCGACGTACATTTTCGTAATGCAAAAAAATATATTTTGAACCTTATGAACATAAAAACGAAGTGTAGCGAGACATAGTGACGTCACGAAAGCAATGCGAAAAAATACTCGATTCATGCCGTGTTTTATGTTGAATCGTGGTTGAATCGAATGAAAAGTCAAAATGTATTATGAGGTTAGGATTTTAAAAATCACTGAAAACATGACTAGATATTTAAAAAAATACTTAAATATGGATGGTTATTCCGTCTTTATTTAAGTTTGACGTATTTGAACGCTTTTTACATGTTTTAACAGCACAACTAGGCATTTTCACGGAGCACTGATGAGAACCTCGCGACTCGAAAACGATTAACGTTGTGCGTTCGAATCGATTTGAAAGTAGTTTTTATGAACGTGTTAGAGCATTTGCTCTTGTACTTTTACAGAGGGGGAAGTGTTCGTAAGGCTTCTCCAGTGATATATACTCTAAGCAAATAGACAAAACAATTATATTGATATGCTTAATAAGCATATTGACGCTTGAAAGGCAACATTGACGTTGCTTAGTCAATGTTGCCTTTCAAGCGTTGATATGCACTTCTTAGTTAGTCATTATAGTGACAAGTTTGTATTTCTTGACACCAACAGTTTTGTGGAAACTTTAAAATCAACTAGGGATACTGTGTATCTGCCTGTTAGTTTTAGACACATAATAGCATGGCTATTAGCTTTTTATATAAACTTGGACATAAGTAGTATGTCGCAGTCTTGTATTATTAACACCACACTGGTTAGTAATAACACTAATAATGTGGTGAACCTGAATAAATGTAGCTCAAATGCTATAAATATTTTTACAAATTGTACGAAGGAGGTTCCATCTTCCTCACTCACTATGAGCTCATTGCCTGGTGATGACACTGAAATCTTGGGGTTAACTCCGGATAGTCATTTAAACTAGTTTGTAAGACAACAGAAGGTACCAGTAAGAATATTCTTATACCTAACAACAAGGTATCTTCTTGCTCCAAAATTAATAATTATTAAAAAGGAGATCAGCAGAATGCCTTGAAATTATTTCATCAAAATATTCAAGGTATTTCTTCTAAATTATTAGAAATCGATTTTTTAGAAAAACAAAGTTTGACATTGTTTGTTTTACTAAACATTGATTAAAGGATTACCAAATGCTAATTAATTATGTGGACAGTTGTTTTAACCGTAAATCTATGCTGTGTGGAGGTTCTCTAATGTTTATAAAAAAATTGTTTAAAATCTAAGCAACGTAATGACATAGTTGGTTTATCAGCTGAACATTGCATCAAACTGTCCTGTGTTGAGCTGGATAAGCATGTTGTAGTGTGCGTATACAGACCCCATAATTATCGGAACTTTTCTTTATTTGGAGTCAATAATGGAAGATGTCTTAGTGAAACTTGCATCTAGTAACAAAACCGCAATTATTTGTGGTGACTTTAATAAACGTATTCTGGAAAGTAATACAAATAGCAGTAGAATATTATGCCTTTTTAAATCATTCAATTTATCAAATGTTTTTACAGAACCAACTAGAGTAACTCCAACTTCTGCTACTTGTATCGATAATGTCTTTTGCGGTTGTGATTATTTAGATAAAGCCATCGTAAATTATTTACCGTCTGATCATAGTGGACAAACGGTAACTTTTAAATTTAGAACACCTATTCAAAAAGTGCAAATACAAATTAGACCAATAACAACTGGCAAATTAAATAGATTCAATAGTACCCTAAAGAATAAGTTGAATGCTCTGGGCCCTAATATGGACGATGCAAATAAATTGTATGTGGATTTCTTTTCAGTAGTGCACACTGAATTCAAGATTTTTTTTGAAAAGAAAACAAAAAATATTTGCCCTAATTTTATTTTTAGTGACTGGGCAACTAGAGGTATTAGGATAAGTAGGGAAAGACTGTTCGAGCTGTATGGCCTTAAGCCTTATATTAATACTGAAACTTTCAACAAGTATGTTGCTACATATTCCAAAATTTTTAGAAATACTTGCAAGATAGCTAAAGCTCTGTTTATTAGCAGCAAGATTAAATCAGCAGAAAATAAAATAAAACAGTTTGGAAAGTTATAAATAACGAAACTAATAGGAAAAAAATACGAAACACTGAATACACATTGGAGACTTCACGTGGTGCCATAAGCCAAACTTAGAAGTAGCGGATGAATTTGTACATTTCTTTACTAATATACCATCTAAAACGACGGAAGCTTTAAATTCCTCACCCGATGTCTCTTAATTTATTAAGAGCGAATATTCCAGGCTGCCCGGTTGAATTTCAATTTAAACATATAAACCCTATGATAGTTATAAAATCTTTTCGGCAAATCAAAATCAAATTGACCGAAGATCTGTGGGGATTACCTATCAAAGTTTGTACATGCATAATCGAGACTATAGCACCGTACTTAGCTTTAAAATTTAATTTGTGTGTGGATCAAGGTGTCTTCCCGGATTGCTTGTGATAAGAACAAAATGATTTTAATTATATACTATTGTATGACTAAATAAATAGTGCGGATAAAGAATTGAACTCTCATGAGTTACATTTTTGCAACGTGTGGAATCGGACTCGAAAGTGAAGGATATTGACAGATGATTCTGATGTACTTACTTAACTCCATCTAGGTAATAATCAGTCTTTCCATAATTTTAGATAACCAGTTAATTTTAGCCACCCAAACCCATAATCCATTATCTTTATTTCCATATCCTGCAATAGTCCTACCCACACAAACCGACGGTTGTCCTTGGGTGCTCTTGCATAGTGCCAACAGTGATAATCGTCGGTTGGTGCCTCATTTGGCCTCTACGAGTTGGCTTTGGCCCCTTATAGGCCTTCCAAAGGTCCGGGACCCCAGGGTCCCGAGAATTGTCAAGAGACGTAAAAATAATAATAACGGTCATTCATAAAAAGCAAGAAAAATCACGGGATAGAAAAAAATGAAAGAAAAACATCCTTAATCAGAATTGAATATAACGTGCTCTAAGCGCCAACGACTTGAAATGAAGTCAACGAATGACGGCATGAAACTAATAGAGATGTACCACATTTCTTTAGCTCTAATTGAGTTATGCATTTTTTTCTTTGATACTTATAATTTATACTGTTTTTTCTTACTAGGGATACTGTGAAATAAAACAAATATGGAAATATTTAATCAGTTTTTGTTTATATCCGTAAAATTATAATTAAAACTTAACGCGTATAAATCTCATTCATCGATATGACGATACCCTCATCATTACTATTTACTATATATTTCGTTATACATTTATAGCTTGGCGTGGCGAGGCATCGCGTTCTGTGTACGTGGGCGGTGAAAAGCACAATTCTAAGTCACACAGCGCTAATTACTATCTCTTTCTATCGCGTAACTCATACCTATCTTCTGACTACGTTGCGCCCACTGAATTGGCCCGACAAGTCGAGTGCGCCGCGTACTTGTAGCTTCATGCCTAAAATGCGGAGTGCGCCTGGCCTGGTAATAGACCAGTACCCTAATTGCGTAATGCAACACAACCACAATCTGTTTCGATTTGAAACAGATTGCTAGTTCATTGCTTCATAAGTTGGAAAAAAAATCTGCTCAACAACGTAAATAACGCAATGAATGTTGTTGATCTGTCAAAATGAAACAAATTAGGCATAATTGTTTACGAAAATAAGTTACGCAATTAGGGTACTGGGCTGAAACCTTTGAAAATGGTAAAAAGTGAAAAAAAAAAATATAGTAAGATTGGAAAAGGAAGACAAAAATGAAAGGAAAAATAATTTACGGGCGATCTGAGGTCGGGAAGTGGATGGGGGTGAGTTTTTAAGGGTAAAAAACGGTTTATCTCGATTTCCGGCAAAACTACAAGTCCTATGGAAAAAAGTTGAATGGCAATTGTAGGTAATAAAAAGATTTTCAACTTTTGTATTTACAATTTTTTTACATAACCTCAAAATTTATGTGGAAAATTCAAATAACCAAGATATTGGTTTTTATTTTTCTTTCTGAATTTTTTTTTTTTCTACGAAATTGATGAAAACTTGCCTTTTTAGTTTTTGTAGTTTTGCCAGAAATCGAGATAAACTGTTTTTTTACCCTTAAAAACTCACCCCCATCCACTTCCCGACCTCAGATCGCCCGTAAATTATTTTTCCTTTCATTTTTGTTATATTCTCTTCCTTTTCCAATGGGTTTCATCCTAATGTTATTTTTTTTGGTTTCAAAAATTATCGACCCTGGTCTATAAAAGAAACTTAGATTTTAAGATTTTGTAGTTATAATGATAAGTGCCCAATGTTTTTTGTGTAGGTACTGAATCTATGACTATGATAGGGTTTATGTATACTTACCAAGTTATTCTACAATGTATGTGCTCGGAAAGAGCGTTTTCCAAACAGCCAAACTGTGCGGAAAGTGTCACATTTTCGCGCTGCGCTTTTTTTATTTTTTTATTCTTAACTCCGTCGCGTCGTCGGCCCGACGTAAAGTTTTTATTATTTGAGAAATTTTTTACAAATAGATGACGATGACGATGGTCAAAGTCATGGCGATGATGATGAATATTGTTTAAGTATATCATTTACACAAGGTCCCATTAAAATAGATGGTCAAATTTTAACACAGCGTTCAAAACGTCTAACCAAAGATATCCAAGCAAAAAAAAACACAGATTAAAGTGATTTTATTTTGACCTAAAATAATACTTAACTAACTTCAGTACTAGTGTTGCCAGGTCCGATTTGTTGTAAATCGGTACATGAGGTCAAAAAAATCGGTATTTAGGGTTGCAGATCGGGACAGTAAACAAAAAAAAAAAACAAGTGGTTTTAAGTCCATTTAATCTTACATAACAAGTAGTCAGTCTTACTAGACTAGTAGAAATTATAAAATAAAATCGTACTTTAAATGTAATTGACGCACTTCAGAAGAATAAAGTACCTAAGTATTCATGTAAATTATTTGTTTTTATTAAAATTATATTTTTTATTGGACTTTGCCGCCTTTAGAATGACCTTGTTTTTAGGGTTCCGTAGTAAACAAGGAACCCTTATAGTTTCGTCATGTCCGTCTGTCTGTCTGTCCGCGGTCTAGCTCCGAGACCCTTCGTACTAGAAAGCTGTAATTTGGCACAGGTATACATATTAATTACGCCGACAAAGTGGTAAAACAAAATTATGAAAAAAATTTTTTTTTAGGGTACCTCTCATACACATAAAGTGGTTATATTTTTTTTTTGTTTTTTTTACCCATGGTGAGGGGTATCACTGGAAAGGTCCTTCAAAAACATTGCGAGTTTGTGAAAACCATTTTTGGATTCAGGGATCCGTTTGCGAAATATTAAGCTTTAAAGTGCTAATTTTTGTTAGAGTCAAGTGTGTGTGTCCCCCCACATACCGGCTTAATGGTTGGTTTTGGGTGTGTGAAAAAAATCACAACAGTTGTTTATATAACAAAATTAAAAGGAAAACTATCACAGCTAAGTAGGCTCTACAAGTTAACGAGTAATAATCGACCAACTTAACTTTGCAGTTGCAAAAACATGTTTTACCATACATTCCGTATGGGGGAACATATTTTTCAACTACAAAGTTAAGTTTGTTTTTGGGATAAATTCATCCCAACTACGGAACCCTTCATTGTGCGTGGTCCGACACGCATTTGGCTGGTTTTTATAACATAGTTATAAAATTCATTGCATTTCATATTAAAGTTTGTTTTAATTTGAATTTCTGCTTTCACATGCTCGAGTGTCAAACGGTTTCGCCTCTCAGACCAAATTAAGTTAGCCTGGGGATAAGGAATAAGAAGTATAAGTATGCAACGCCATTTCGTAGCAGCGAATCGAGTTACGGCCCCCATGTATTTGAATATATCTAAAGCCAATAGATGGCGTTCCGTGTTAAAAAAATCACGTAGCGTAAATACACATTTTTTAAAGTTTTTTTCATTTTTTGATTAATCGGGACATTTAGCGTCCCGATCAGGTACAAATCGGGACGCGTCCCCAGACCCCTGAAAATCGGGACGTCCCGCGCAAATCGGGACATCTGGCAACACTATTCAGTACCCACAATTTTTTGCGTATTTTCGTTAGCAGATTTTTTTCTTGTAAGTATCTAATGCGTTTTTCTTATTCATTTTTTTTACCATTGTCCTTATTTTGGTGGTTTGAATGATTTCTAAAAGTTTGTCAAGAATGTAATTGTATTAATTATTTTTAACATAGCCAATAATATTGACATACATAATAATATATTTTACTCAAAAATGCATGTAATGTGGTCATTATTTTGACAACCTTGTTTGAGCAAAGTCGACCTTGCCGTTCTGTTTCAAGGAGCGGCCGGCAAAGTTTTGCTGGTCGCTCTAACAGGCCGGCAAAACATTGCCGGCCGCTATTTTGACGTTTCAACGTTTTCAAAAAATCAAATGCAAAAAGATTTTATTTAAAACACAGCTGTTTGTATTTATAGAGATAGGTACAAAAAGATTTTATTCCATATTTGGCTGTATAGTTCCAACTACCATTGTTAAAAAAAACAAAGAAGTAACAAAAGCGCGGTTCAGCGAAAATTTTATTTTTATTTCGTGACTTTTTTTGCTAAAAATGAGCTCTCAAAGCGAAAATTCTTCCGATTCAATGTGTTTAACACCGCCAGACATTAAAGATGAAGCTAAATTAGTGGTTTAAAATTTAATACCGCGAAACTCAAAGGAAAAATATAAGCTTGCATATGAAAAATTTGTGCAGTCGAAAATCAGTAGGAAATCTAAATCTTTACTTGCTGGTTTTATTTAGATTCGGTACTTGCATTTTTGAGTAAAGCACTATACAAGCCTTGGCCCACTATGACTGCTTCGCTGGTCACGCTATGATTGCCTCGAGCTAGCCTAGCTACGCTCTAGGCCTTCCAGCTTGGCCATCATTCGACTCGACCTACGGCCTCGGCCTTTATGTCAGCTCGTCCATCAAGTGCTGCACGCTGACCGCGCTGTGTCGGCCTGGAGCTGCGCTGTCGGCCATCATCAGCGCGACCAGCAAAGTAGTCATTATAGACCGCGGCAGTAATGTACTAGTACACCCCATGGGTATGTTACAATAATACAATAATATTAACTGTAGAGAGCAGTGGTGGCCCAGTGGTAACGGCCGCGACTTACGAATTGTAGGTCGTAGGTTCGAACCCAGACAGGCGCTTTACTTTGTGTAAATTATTTCATCACCACTGCTCTCAAAACGGTGAAGGAAAACATCGTGAGGAAACCGGCATGTCCTAGAACCGAAAATTCGAAGACATGTGACATCTACCAACCCGCACTGGGCCCGCGTGGTAGATTACGGCCCACTCCCTCGCACAGAGAGGAGGCCTGTGTCCCAACAGTGGGAACATTTATAGGCTGATGATGATGATGATTAACTGTAAGAACTGTCTTTTCACTTGTGACAAACAATGAATAAATTAATATGAATATTTTAATAGGACCTTATCGTCAGCCAAAATGTTACACATCTTATGCAACTACTGTAAAGGATGATTTCCACCAAACGCATCGCATCAGATCGGAAAGGATACGAACGGATACGGCGAAAGCCGATTGCATCAGGCAGGATGTCGACGCATACGATCGGCTCCGTACTGTCGCTTGCGAACGTATCCGTTTCTGCGCCTAGTCAAATAGTTTCATTCCTACCGGGTTTGACGTGTTTTTGAAAATGGTGAAGTTGGCGTAGTATTGTTGGCTAAAGGCTTATGCAGACCAGCGCGACACGCGACGCGACACAAAAACACCGCTCGTCGCGCGACGAGCGGTGCCGTTGTGTCGCGCCTGTTTGAATGAGCCTTAAAACAGCCGAAAGGATCCGATCGGATACGACAACAGGCGAACGGAGCCGATCGCGCGTCCCAGCATACTTTCGGCTACAATAGCGAGTCGCGGAAGACGCCCGCGGTCAATTTGCTGTGCGTGGCTTGGTAATATAGACATACTGTGTACACGATTTAATATCGTTCAAAGACTGAAAATCCGTTCATTGGAACGGATTCATCAACACGATGTGAGCCGTTTGGTGGAAATTTCCGTAACGATCGCTCGTTCTTTTTTATTTCCTCGTTCCTCGCACAATGCATAGTAAAACGTTGTATGATACATATGCGTAAGATGAATTATACACTTGTCGGAAATCACCTACTTTCCGCACTTGTAGCATAATTAACGAATAATAAACGTCTGGTGTACTGGTGTACTTTTTAGGGTTCTGTACCTAAACGGTAAAAAGCAACCCTTATGGTGCGACTCAGTCTGTCTGTCACATATACCGTCCCCGTCCCCTTATCTCCCAGTTTTCATAGTAAAAATCGATGAAAAAATAATGTCATTGAAGTTTATGTAAAGATTACAGGAAAAATAAAACGATGTGTCTAAATAGCTATCTTTTTCAGAAATCATCAACAAAAATTACATTAGTACCACTATCGGTCAAGAGATGGTTCTACACCGCAGTGTTAAAATTCTCTGACGAATATAGGCCTCGTCGATGAAAATTCAAAATGGGACGGAACCCTGGGAAAATTTCATATTACTAGCTAGATGTATAAATGGGAATTGTATTGTGTATTTGTAAATACTTAATTATTGAATATTAACACCATGTTCTGTTTGTTTCAGGAACTACTGATGATATATAGTCATGTAAGGAGCCTATTTTTAAGAAAAATAATAAAAAGACTATGAAAGTTTGCAGTTTTTTTATTTACTATTTTTTAAAGCAATGTATACCTATTATAAAAATATCACGACAAGGATCAAAGTGCTGGAGCACCTCGGTACGAATAGACATGGGTGTTGTCCCGACGACGGGTTCACGCGCAGCGAGCCGGCGTCGCTCGCCCAGTGAACATCTGCCAGCAGTTACTGTAAATTATTTTATTTCTGTGAGTAAACACTATTATGCATCACTAATAACTGGATGAGGTTGGTGTTTCCTATCGGACTACTCTAGACAGAGGCCACAGGCCAGACATAATCTTGGTCAGATCATGTGAGAACCATGTTGATTAAGAGTCAAATGGTACTTTGAGGAAAACAGATTTGAGTGGACCTGTCCGGTCAGTTCATGTAGGTACATATTTATCAGTATAATAGAATTAGGCTGCGTTTCCACTGAGGCGGAGCGGAGCTTAACGGTGCATGAATTTTAACCTATCATTTAAGCGAAGTGGAGCGGACTACACATATAATATACAAGCACGCGATCCCGAGCGGGATAGAACGAAGACTAGCGAAGCGGTGTTGAGTGGAGGGCAGCGAGGCGGAGCGGAGGGCAACGCGGCGGTCAATTTTACTTCATCTGCTTCGTTATCTTCGTCTTCTAGTAGAGAAAGATATAAAAGCGCTGCTTTCTTTTTTTAACGACAACATGACGTATGATCTTTCTGGGAGATTGATGCCGTGCACTGTTTGATTTCCAACTCTAGGCTCAACGCCGAGTTGAAAATCCAACAATGCACTTTTATTTAGGGATTCATTTAAGTGTCACTTAGTTGTCGGTGAAAACAGCCATGAGTGTAGCTAATCGGCGCATCTTCGCTCAACGCAGCTTCACTCCACTCCGCTCCGGCTCGAAACGAAGTGGAGTAGAGTGAAGCGGCGTTGAGCGATGATGCGCCGATCAGGGACCCTACTGTGACGTGTTATAGCCATTATTGTTCCGCTGTGAAAATGGGACAGTGCTATTTATGCTGTATAGCTCCATCTCTCATTAACACGTAGTACGGCCCCAGTTACACTCAATCTCGTAGAAAAAACTAATGTCATGTTGTGTTAGTTTATACTGGTGCCGATTCTCTTGTTTACAAACTAAACTAAATTTTAGTTTAGTTCTGTCAAATTAATCAGCGCTTGACGTAAATTGACGTAATTTTAGTGGGCAAGTTTTTAATCACGTCTAAACTTGTATGGGGTAGTGACAGGCGCTGATTAATTTGACAGGACTAAACTAAAATTTATCTTCTGTCCTTTTCTTAATGAAATAGAAAGAAAAAGATGCACTGAACTTAAATTTAGTTAGTGAACAACGGAATCGGCACCAATGAATACATTTCGATACAATGTAAAAATTGATAATGAAATAAATAAATCATGTCGTTAAGAAAAAACAAGCAGCGCTTTTATATTTTTCTCTACTAGATAACGAAGCAGATGAAGTAGCATTGACCGCCCCGCTTCCTCCGCTCAACACCGCCTCAGTGGAAACGCAGCCTATTGTACGTCGGCTGATTTTTTTTGTTAAGTTTCGTACTTAGGTCAAGATTCAGAATTTAACGTCAGTCGAACAACTCACTGTGATTCCGTCCGACTGCATCGTTGGTCCAGTCTAGGCACTAAGGCCGGGGATATTTCGGAATTCTGGAACTCCGTATGTATGTGCATAGGTACGGAATTCCGAAATATCGATTCGTAATTTCGAAGGCAGCAAATCCATGCAAAATCAAAAATCTATCACAAATGTAGATACCTACAGTAGTTCTCCGTTCGAAAGAATATAAATTCCGAAACGATATTCCGTATGTATGTGGCGGGCCTAATGATCGCACAAGCGCAACTGCAGAACGCTGGGGCCTCTTAAGGCTCATTCAAACAGGCGCGACACAAAGGCACCGCTCGTCGCGCGACGAGCGGTACAATTGTGTCGCGCTGGTCTGCACAAGCCTTTATTAGGTTTTCCATCATCACACATCGTAAACAATCTATGCTATAATATAATTGAGGCCGTCAGCGCAAAAGTGGCTTAACCTTGAGACAATTACTATGGAGATATTAAACATTCCATAAGAGACATGAAATTTGATTTTTAATTATAATCAACAATTGGAAACTTAATTTAAACTGAGATGATTTTCTTGTTATTTTACTTCAGTAATTACTTTTGTGATAGCATTTAATTTAGCTTAAAAAATTATATTTTTATAGTTTTTTTGTGGGTTAGGCCACTTTTGTATTTAGGTTTAGGATTTATATTAAAAATTAAATACAAGGTTAGGCTAAAATTAAAACAAAATATATCACAATTTTTTTTTTTTTTTTTAATTAAAATAACTAAAAATGAATATTGAAATGCTTTAGCAAATTAGTAAGTATCTTTATATAGTAAATTTTCATTGATATTCATTTTGATAATAATATTTTTATTTTATTCATCAAAATGATCATCATTGAAAATTACATTTGATGTTGCTGAACTCTTTAAAAACTGTTATAAGATAATATGATGAATGGGCGGAATGAAGTTTAAAAATTCCAACAAATCCTTTCGTTTACACTAATGTCATGGCCATTAGGATATAAAGGTTAAAGATTTTCAATAATAATTGAGTTTCTCTTTTTAAATCTTTTTTTTAAATCAACCTCCTGAAAGAGTACTTCCGGATTATTAGAATACTTAAAATAAAGTTTGAAGGGATGTATGTCATGATACAAAATCCATTACATTTTGCACTCAACTTGACCTTTATCTGTTGCTATTTTTTTTACTAGAAAAAATTGATCTTTTTTCATTGATATTATTTTAAATGGTTTAGTCTTTCTAGCGGCTTAAATTAACTGTTCCCAATCTTTGGGTACAAAAATAGTATTGAAAAACCTTTTTTCTTTTCGATGAAGCCAAAGTCTTGATCACAAGACATGTATGAATGTCCACTAACGAGAAACTTATGGTCAATTTTAATTGTAGTGTATTCAGTTTCAGAACTAGAAACAATGTATTGACAGAAAAGGGCCATCTTAATGTATCAGTTCTGGCCGCCACATTAATCCGAGTATATAATGAGATATTTACATTTTACAATATATTTGAGAAAATATAATAGACAAAAAGCAATTTCTTGGGGCCCACGTGATTAGGCACGCCACAATTGCGGCGATAAGTCCCCTCTTTGAGGAGTGGCTAGAAAGGCGCCACGGCGTCCTCACCTTCCGTCTGACGTAGATCCTCACCGGACACAGTTGTTTCGGGAGGTTCCTGTTCCGGATAAGGCTCCAGAAAACGCCCGGGTGTCACCATTGTTTGGGTCGCCCGGAAGACACGGTGGAGCATACGGTAGAGATCTGCCCGGCTTGGGCGGGGCCCGGCCGTGTCCTCGTGTAGGCGATCGGCGGCGGTGATCTCTCGCGTCCGGCCCTGGTCCAGGCCATGGTACGGAGCAAGGGCATGGGAAGCCGTCACCTCCTTCTGCGAAGCGCGTGAAGGAGGAGGCGGAACACGTGTGGGAGAGGAAAATTTCGCGCCCTCACGCCTTTAGCCGCCGCAGGCGACGCCCTGGGCGTCGGGAATCCCAGGTCGATTCCCGGCCACCGTAGGCGCGGGCTTGCGGACGGTCAGCAATGGGAAGCTCGCCGTCGGATAAGGACCAGGCCCAGGTCGACGGTGCGTTAAGTTCCACGTGTCAGCACAACTGATGGGGTCCGCTAGGGCCGATGCCTGCCGGGGCTACGGTAAAGTCCGAAAGGGATACCATACCGTGGCCCTTGGCAACATATAGGCAGCTGAAGGAGTACTTCAAAGACAAACCACAAGACAGTTGGGTATTATACTCCAAAGAGAATAATAACCAATGTCAGCAAATAAATTAACAATTTCTATTAAGCTGGCTTCCGACGCGTGCGTGAAATGGCGCACGCACGCGCACCGGCCCGCACGACGCACCGTGGGAAGGGTATCGTGCGTGGTAGCGAAGACACGTGCGTCGCGGTGCGTCCCGGTGCGTCCGAGTTTGGATACATTCCCTTTGAAGTTACCGACTCGGTGCGGATCAGCTCGCACGGACACGCACCATGGGAAGGGTAACGTGCGTGGTAGCGCAGACGCGTGCGTGGCGGTGCTCCCGATCCGCGGCGAGTCGGTAGACTTCAAAGGTGCGCGAGGTTTTGCTCGGTTCCTATAAACAAAAACGAATCGTTTTGCTTACCAATGGTAGCCTTTTTATTGCCCAACTTGGCATATAAATCGGGGATGTTCGCGCTGTTTCGCACTGATGGCTTTCATGCCATCATTCGCAAGAGAACGGTATCCCTGATCTGCAGAATGCGTGGCAGCCGCATCAAAATCTAGAAGACAATAGCCGATAAGATCTCATCCCCGCTTTGGAGGTCACTTGTTAAATCAGTCATCTAGACATAGTTTGACTGATTCTGACTTTTATTTTTATTATTTTTAATATTTGTAATTTTTACATAATGAATTTTTGGATTTTAATTTTAATGAATTTATAAAATGTAAATTATTTTAAAGATTTGATTTAATTTAAAGATCAATTTATTTTACAATTAGATTTTATGAAACTTATTAATTAATTTTACAATTTGATTTTATGTACAGACGCCAGCACATCAGGCTACTACAATCTGTCAAATTTATTTAATAGATTTTCAACTTTATTGCTGAAGTGTAAGGTTCAAAGTTGATTGGGAAAATTTGACAGTTTCGGGTAGCTTGATGTGCTGGCGTCTGTACGTCTGTCTCTATTTCAATTTCTATGTAGTTATTTTTTTTTTATTATAATAATATTAATTATTGTAGCATGTATCTTTGATTAAGTACTAACGTAATTTTTAAGTAGGTCTACTAACATTAATATGGATCACTGTATCTGATTTAAATAAATAAATTAAAAAATAAATATGTATGTATGTAAATTCATAAGAATTTTTTTAGACATGGGCGTTTATAGATTTTTACGCAAACGGTTAAATATTCGATTTCAGATTATGAAATCGTTTTCAAAATCCGTTTTTAGAAATCAATTTCCGGAGCTGTTCTGGCGCCTCCGGCTCGCAGTTTCGATCGTCTCTAGTAATATTATAATTCGGTTGTAAGTGCATCGATCAAAACTATCCAAACATAAACAAATAATTGCTTACGCAAATCTACTCTTGTCGTAGTTTTGTGAAATCGGTTTGTCTAGTTCGGCTTATCGATACGATACAATTTGTGACTAAAATCGGATTTTAGATACGTTTCGATATATCTGACGCATGTCTACTAATTTTACCTTTGACAGCTAAGTAGTTCCATAATTTGCGTATATGTGCATATCTGCAAAGCTATGAGTTTTTGCATCATTATTGGTAAAGATACAAAAAAGTGGTAATGCAACTATTTATTTATGATTTTTTAGTGAAAATATCAAGTACTTATTTGATATTTTCGTCGAATTTGAAAAAAAAAATTGTTATGGTTATACTTTCTAGTTGGTTCCATTGTCATTTGATCAGGATCTGATGATGGGATCTTGGAGAAATCGAGGGAACTCCTCAAATATTATAGGCACACCTATAGCGATTTGGGTATTTTATAGTAACTCATAGATTTGCTCTCAGAAAGCACCATTTGGTAAAGCGGAACTGATGATGAAGGACACAGATGGCCAACGGAACTTCTCAATAATAAGTAGGTATTTCACGGGTTTCAATTTGATTACTTTATATGGTGAAGGGTGGGCGTTTTGGGGGACTGTCTTATGTAATTTTGACGTTTGAAAAATGCTGATTTTTAGCCTAGTTTGAATAAATGACTTTTGAATTTTCATTTTTTTTTAAATGTTTATGGTTGCCAAGGAATTTATCTTCGTCACAATGCATATGATATGGAGAAGTGTTTGCGATCAACAAGTCACAGGGGCCGACACCAAAGGCTGAAGGCTGCGGGTCTCGACCTCAGGACAAGCTGCTTCTCACACGGACAACTGTTACGTTGCTTCCTCCCGAGTCACCATTCCTGACTCTCTGTATATTTTGACTGCTAAGAATAAAACTACATACAGGGAAGTTTTATGGAATGAGGCTGTTACTGTAGTATATTGTGGTGTTTTACGACTTTCACGCGAACGAAGTCGCGGGCAGAAGCTAGTAATGTAATATTGCTCATCCCCATAGCAAATAGCGTGATAGTCTGTACCCTACAGTTGGAACAGACAAACATTCTAAAAACTATATTTTCGGCATAAATTCAAATTCAAATTCAAAAGTCATTTATTCAAACTAGGCTGAGAATCAGCACTTTTCGAACGTCAAAATTACATAAGACAGTCCCCCAAAAACGCCCACCCTTCACCACTTCCTAGTGCCTTTAGCTGGGAAGAAGAAGTGGCGCAACAAACTCCCCAGCAGCACAGCTGTCTGTTCAAGTTAGAAAAAATGATTCTATACAATAGTATTCAAAATAACTTACATTATGCAACACAAAACATAATTCAAATGATAAATTATAGGCCATATGCCAGCTAGCACACGCCAATATACCAGCCAAAAACATCGAGAACTATACTCAAGCAATATTTAAAAAAAAAAAAAAAACTAAACGTAAAAAGAACTAAATATCTATATAAAAGCCTCCAGACATAAAGGGCGTGCCCGCTTACATAAAGCCGTAATTGGCAGTTATAAATGATAAACTAGGACCATCGGGGTAAATGAACAGTTAATTACTAGTAACAATAACAAAACCATGATCAGAAAGACGACCAAGCAGCACGCGTCCGAGCATGACGAACTTGCTGGTTGCTCAGGCAAAAAAATAATATGATCAATTGTCGAGGTCGCTAGCTAACCACAAATTGCAATACAACTCATAACAAAAACATTGTAATGAGTAGATTATGTCTACAATAAAATAAAATTAAAAATAAAAACTCATATAAAATGACAGTAGGTAAGCTAATTCTGGAGAAAGAACATAAACATTGTCTTGAGTTAATCACAGCGACCAACTATTCTTATCATTTAAGTAATCGTTGATACAATAGTATGCCTTTGAACAAAGGTTGGATTTTACTTTAGTTTTAAATGCATTAAAAGGCAAATCTAGAAAAGAAGAGGGTAGCTTGTTATAAAAAGTTATACCAAACCCAACAAATGAGTTATGAACCTTATGAAGCCAGTGAAAGGGAGCTCGTAGTTTGTCCTTATTTCTAGTGTTAACATTGTGAATATCACTGTTTTTAGTGTATAAGTGTATATTTTGCCTAATATATAAGATGTTGGCGAAAATAAATTGTGATGCCACCGTGAGAATACCAATATTTTTAAACAAATCTCTTAGAGAAACTCTGGCACCTAGCTGGTAAATTGCTCGAACTGCTTGTTTTTGAAGAACAAATATATTTTGAATGTCAGCGGCTTTGCCCCACAGCAGAATACCATAGGACATAACGCTATGAAAATAACTAAAATAGACTAACCGAGCTGTATCAACGTCAGTGTATTGTCTTACTTTTCTGACAGCGTAGGCGGCCGAACTGAGCCTTCCCGCTAGGCTTGATATATGTGGGCCCCACTGAAGTTTGGTGTCTACTGTTATGCCCAGAAAAACTGCCGAGTTCACAATTTGAAGCACCTCTTTATCTAAGACGATGTTGGGTCCTAGATTTCTAACATTTGGTAGAGCGAATTTTATACATTTCGTTTTCTTGGCATTGAGAACTAGGTTATTTGTCGTAAACCAATCCGTAACCATTGAGAGTGCACTGTTTACGTCGTCAAAATCTTGTCTATTCCTGTCTACTTTAAAAATAAGAGAGGTATCATCTGCAAACAGTACAACGTTACAGATATCCTTTAAATAAAAAGGCAAGTCATTAATATATACTAAGAATAAGAATGGACCCAGTATTGAGCCTTGAGGTACACCTAACTGAACTGGTAGCTCGGAAGATTTCACACCATTAACATCTACACATTGGAACCTATTATGTAAATAAGAATTTATTACTTTAAGAGCTTCGTTTTGGACACCGTAATGACGTAGTTTACGCAAAAGTGTGTCATGGTGCACGCAATCAAAGGCTTTGGAGAGATCACACAGAAAACTCCAATAGCATTTTGCGAGTCCTCCCATGCGTTAAATATGTGTTTCAGCAGAGCAACACCCGCATCTGTGGTCGAACGACCTTTTGTAAAACCATATTGTTCATCATGAAGAAGTCTGTTTAAATTAAAATGTCTTAGCAACTGCTTGAGTATTAACTTTTCAAATATTTTACTGAATGCTGGTAAGATAGAGATAGGCCTGAAATTGCCAACGTCATTTTTGTTACCCGATTTAAATAATGGTATGACTTTACTACTCTTCATGAGGTCAGGAAAAGTTCCTAAATCAACACATTTATTAAAAGTTACAGCTAAATATGGAGCTTCTATGTCTATTATATTACTTAATAGTTTAATGGAGATACCCCAGTAATCACCAGTGTTTTTAGACTTAAGTGTGTTAAAAACATTAACTACATCACGAGGTGTTACATGCTCGAAGCTAAATAAGCTACTACATTTAGGCACAGTGCTATATAAAAGGTTTTCAGCTTTAGATGGGGACGAATTTAAGGAGCAAGTCGTAGTTATAGGTATGTTGGCAAAAAATTCATTAAATGCCTCAGCTACGTCGGCTGCTATATTAACTAATTTATTGTTGAGCATAATCTCGAGTTGTTTTTCTTAATCATATCATTTCTTAATCAGATCATAAGAATCGATCCCAGACCTCGTAGCAATAACTTTCTTTCAAAAATATTCAACGTACGTTTTTAACTTCGCTACGATTTTATCATGTGTATAGATATAGATAATAAAAAAATTAAAAAAACCGTAATACAAAATGTGAAAAAAAGAAAAACAGCAAAACCGTAATTGGGAATCGAATTTACAACCCCATGTTTGCAAAGCAATGGTCCAACCGCTGCATTAATTGCTTCACTGAAATTTACCTATAATAGCCGTTCCTATACAATATGTCCGGTTACGGACTGTACAAACTTAAAGGGGTGGTAGTTTGCTCTATTCTATCAATAAAATTATTCTACATGTAGGGTCGGAACCCATCCCCCTCCTGAATGGCAGCCATTTTTGTGTTTTGATCGCCTTTTATGGAGCGTGCATACTAAAAGTACAGCAACTTTAAAATGTAAAGCCCAATTGTCATAAAAAAATACTTTTAGCAACGGAAAAGTATTAACAATGGGTTAAATAACTCAAATAATAACATTGAATGCTGCATCATATTGAAATAAATGCTAAAAGATCAATTTTACGTTAAAAATAACATCGTTTTTTTTGTTAATCACGGTTATTACAAAATTCATCCCGGAGAACTACCTTTTTTTATCTACTCGTCTGACAAATGTTTAGTTCACCTAAATAATGATACCAAAAAATCGATTCTATGACAATTAGTTTAAGAGATATTGTTGCTTGAACGCAGCCATTCCGTACGTGCGATATGAATGAGCGCTGCATTCCATGTGGTAGCAGCCAGTAGCAGGTACAAAAAAGATTTTCTGCATGTTATTGAAGTGCGAAAGGGATAAAATACACATTTCGGGGGATGACGCGAAAACAAAAGAAGTATTCATCAAATTAAAAGTTAACTAGTTTTTTTTTTATCAGTCCGTTTGTTCTATACTCCGTTTGAAATAAGATTAGACATTTAAACAAACCTTTTTTACAGTCCTTTCGACCGATTTTGACTTCTATTGCGTAGGCATAAGGATGGCATTAAAAGCAAAAAAAGTGGTTACAAACCAACTGTTTACTGCAGCTGCCATTTGTCATGCCACCAACGCAATAGAAGTCAAAATCGGTTGAACGAACTGTAAAAATGTTTAGTTAAATGTCTAATCTTATTTCAAATGGAGTATAGTTATTGAGACTACACCTATTGTTCCAACAACAATATCTCTTAAACCATTAGTCATAGAATCAATTTTTTGGTATCATTATTTAGGTGAACTAAACATCTGTTAGACAAGTAGATAAAAAAAGGTAGTTCTCCGGATACTTAACCGTGATTAACAAAAAAACCGGCCAAGTGCATGTCGGACCACGCACAATGTAGGGTTCCGTAGTTGGGATGAATTTATCCCAAGAACAAACTTAACTTTGTAGTTGAAAAAAAAATCTTTCATCCGGAATGTATAGGAGAACATGTTTTTACAACCGCAAATCTAAGTTGGTCGATTATTACTCGTTAACTTGTAAAGCCTGCTCAGCTGTGATAGTTTTCCTTTTAAATTCGTTATATAAGTTACTGCTGTAATTTTTTTTCACACATCCAAAACTAACCATTTAGCTGGCAGGGGGGGGGACACTTGACTCTAACAAAAATTAGCACTTTAAAGCCTAATATTTCACAAACGGATCCCTGAATCCAAAAATGGTTTTCACAAACTCACAATATTTTTAAAGGAACTTTCCAATGATACCCCATATCATGAGATAAAAAAAAAAACATCACCACTTTACGTGCCCTAAAAAAATATGTTTTTCATAATTTAGTTTTACCACTTTGTCGGCGTAATTAATATGTATACCTATGCCAAATTACAGCTTTCTAGTACTAAGGGTCTCGGAGCTAGACCGCGGACAGACAGACAGACAGACAGACGGACATGACGAAACTATAAGGGTTCCTTGTTTACTACGGAACCCTAAAAACGATGTTATTTTTAATGTAAAATTGATCTTAAAATTCTTTTACTTATAATTTAAGCATAAGCAATGTGATGCAGCATTCAATGTTATTATTTGAGTTATTTAACCCATTGTTAATACTTTTCCGTTGCTAAAAGTATAATTTTTATGACAATTGAGCTTTAAATTTTAAAGTTACTGTACTTTTAGTATGCACGCTCCATAAAAGGCGATCAAAACACAAAAATGGCTGCCATTCAGGGGGGTAGGTTCCGACCCTACATGTAGAATAATTTTATTGATAGAATAGAGCAAACTACCACCCCTTTAAGTTTGTACATTCCGAAACCGGACATATTGTATATTTCATGATTGACTGCTTAGTTCCATAAAGGTATAGCGTGATGATAATCATTTAAAAAGTTAAATCGATAACCATCTACAATATTCTAATATTTTGGCGCGTTTTTTTCCAAAAATACGAACATAATATAATATTGCTCGTCCCCAATAGTAAATAGCGTGATAGTTTATACCCTACAGTTTGACCAGACTTATATAATAATACCTATGCAAAATTTTAACAGAATTTATCCGCTAGAATTTGCGACATGCTGGAACATACATACAGACAAAAAGCCAAAAATTCTAATAAATATAATATTTTCGGCATTAGAATCGATCGTAGACCTCGTAGCAAATACTTTTTTCAAAAATATTCAATGTAAGTACAGTTTCGACTTCGCTACGATTTTATTATATGTATAGATAGATGGTCTTAGCAGATAGAGTTAGAAAGAAAGATTTTTTTTATTTGGGACACGTACAGGAAATACAACATCAAAACTGAGAAAATTATAAAAACAATAGCAATTTCAGAAAAGAATATTAAAATTGACTGCCTTGTTGGTCTAGTGGTTGCAAGCGCTACTGCTGAGGTCCTGGGTTCGATTCCCGGGTCGGGCAGTGTTATTGTGTTTTTAACCGACTTCCAAAAAGGAGGAGGTATGTTCGTCGCGTATGTTTGTTTTATTTTTTTATTTATGTCCTCCGATTTCTCCGTCAATTGTGAACCGAGTTTGAAAATTCTTTTTTTGTTTGAAAGGGTATGCTCTCAAATTGGTCCCATATAAATTTTATTAACTATGCTTGGATAGTTTTTGAGTTAGTTACACAACACGTATTTTTTTCCCACTTAGTATGTAGATGATATGATAAGTTTCTGTCACTGGTAGCAGGTAGTGGTATTCAAATGTGTGTTTTAGTTGTGGTACGTAGGTACCACAACTAAAAAGTGAAAAATAAAAACTTTTTACAAAAAAAAACAACCGACCTCCAAAAAAACAGTACAAAGTGAAAAATAACTTTAATTTCGGAAGTCGGTGGCAAAAAACGAAAATACAAAACCCGAGACATCGACTTCCGAAATTAGTTATTTTTCACTTTGTAGTGTTTTTTTGGAGGTTGGTTGTTTTTTTTTGTAAAAAGTTTTTTTCTATCTGAAATTTCTCAGTAGCAGCTCGGAGTCTGAATTTGTGCCCGGGTTGATGGCAATAGACTCGCCCCCTATTACATGGGACTTAAACATAACTGCCGAAATGTGGGGGTACCTGCTACAGGGACACCTCTGCCCATGTTATGTAATATTAAAATTTAAAAAATTGTGTGTTCAAAAAAGTTGCTCTTCTTGGAAGATTCCTCATAGATATCAAGAAAGTATTTCCTTGAGGATCATTTGGCCATGAGCCTGGATGCACTCCACCTTCATTTTCAGTATCAAAAGTACCGGTATTCGTGGTGAATTTTTAGATTGCCTTAAAAAGTTGCACAGTAAACAACTCTTCATAACAATATTGGATAAGTACTTTTGGTTCCAATAAAAATGGTTTCTTAAGTACCCTAAAATAAAAATAAGGACCTATTTAAACCAAATAACGTGATTGCCACTACAGCTGTAACAAATCTAATTTGATAAAAATAATATAGAAAACTAGCTTTTGCCCGCGGCTTCGCACGCGTAAAGGTCGGAAAATATCCCACAGGAACGTACTACCGATATTCAGAGTACTTATCATATGTCCTAACCCAGGTCATGGCCTATCCGTATGCCTTTCATCTAAATCTGTTCAGCCGTTACGGCATGAAAAAGTAACAAACAGAAAGATAATAAATCTGTTTTAGGGTTCCGTACCTCAAAATGAAAAACGGAAACCCTTTGAGGATGACATCGTTGCCAGTCAAGACACTTTTTCTCAGAAACGCGTAGAGGTATCAATTTGAAATACCTAGATATTAAAAACTTAGGCTAAGCGCGCACTACGGATTTTGATCGTTGCGGATAATATTTCGTGTTGTTCTATCTCCTCTCAGGCTCATTTCCTACGAAATGTATGGAAAGTTTTTTGTAATTTCTGAATTTTCTCATACTCAAACTTCAGTTGGCCCGATATAGTTTTTGACCCTCGTAATAAGAAATAGGATCGACTGGCATCAAAAAAGTTTTTGTGAAAATTGCCCATGTTCTTGCTGACTATACAATTTTTTCAAAATCTGTGAATGTAGATCAAAATGTTTCAAAAAGTTAAGGACAGTCTCCTAAGACCGTTATCTTATAGCGATAACGGTTAAGGTACCTGCCCTTATTGCCCCATATCAACATCCATCCTGTATATGTTATGATTGACTACTTAGCTCCATAAAGGTATGGCGTGATTATGATCTTTTAAAAGGTTAAATCCGTAATTATCTGCAATATTCTAACCTTTTGGATAGTCTTTTTACAGTTTGCAGTAAACTATGGAAGAATACGAACATAATGCAATATTGCTCATCCTCCATAGCAAATAGCGTGATAATAATATTTTTTGATAAAGTCTATTATGACGTTTCCATTATTTGATATAGATTATTTATACCAATTTTCAAGTTAATCAAGCCAAACAGTAAAATCCTCCCCCGTAAAAATGAATACCCCTTTTCACCCCGTTAGGGGAGGATTTTCAAAAAACCCTGATATACGTTTTTATTTGTTTTCAGTCTTAAGTATAAATATTGAGTTTCGAGTTAATCAGACCGCGCGTCTTCCATACAAACTTTGACACCCCCCAATCCTCCCTTAGGGGGTAGTTTAGAAAAACTAAAAATGGCAAACTTTATAATTTACATAGATGAGTATTTGTGCCAAGTTTCAAGTTTATTAACTAAAGGAATAAGATTTTTCATACAAACAAAATCCCCCCTTTTCACCCCCTTAAAAGTCGGTTTTCCAAAAACCCTTTCTTAGTGGATGCCTACGTCATATTATCTACTTGTGTGCCAAATTTCAGCCCATTCCGTTCAGTGGTTTGAGCTGTGCGTTGATAGATCAGTCAGTCAGTCATTCAGTCAGTCACCCTTTCCTTTTATAGATATAGATTGTAGGTATATAATGTCAAAAAATTAAAGATTATTTCAAGGAAGAATGTAAAAAAAAATTAAATAATCATCGTAATTTGGGAGCAGTTAATAGACATTTACATTGTTATGCCGTTAATGAGGTATCTTTCTTTTGTTCCCTTAGCGTGGAGACGGCTTCAACATATTTTCAGTGAGAGAAATGCACTATCTGCCACAAACACGTAGGGAAGTGGTTCCTCCTTGAAGGGCAAATTAGTCGATGCTGGAAAATACGGTACATTTCTAAAAAAAAACTATACATCTCTGTATTTCTGCAAACACCGCCATTATTTATTCTACCATAACAACCGCAATCCACAAATGTGAAATTATATTCAGCATCCACCAAAGCTAACAGAACAATGCTAATGTGGCTTCGAATCTCGAGGCCCACACAGACCGACACACACCGTCGGAAAAGGCATGGTGTGTGTTGTGTAGCTATCGTGGTCGTCAGAATACAATAGAATAGAATGGAATCATTATTTATTTGCATAGAACGTAGGTACAAAAAATACAGATGTTTGTGTGGACTGGTGCGCTTGCGTGCGCAATATCGCGCACCGTCGGAAGACCCTTCGTGCGCGGTGCGTGGTCGTGCGCTGTGCGGGCCGGTGCGCGTGCGTGCGCGATATCGCGCACCGTGGGAACCCGCCTTTAGAATTTAGATAAAATTGTTTCGCGCCAACAAACGAAGAAGGAATAAGTTTTGAACATTTCAATGTTATCTGTCAAACAACCTATCCCGCCAAAATGAGAATGTTCGGCATTCCGGGATAGACGGAAAAATTACCTAACCTGCTTAGGCCACTTATGCATTTTGGACGCTTTGGACGTTTTGGCGCTTCGGCGTAGTAATGAGGATTTTGAGAAAATAAAGTGATTATATTGAATATGCTTGTTTCTATCTTAATAAAACATGGTGGCAGCTTGAAAGGGAAGATTTAACTCAGATACAAATAGAAATAAAACAATGGCGGAAACAGCAAAGGAATTAAAAGTGGTAAGCAGCGTCCCGGCGCGCCGGAGGCATTTTCGTTCGAACCAAACAACTGGAATAAATGGAAAAATAGATTCTTAAGATATATGAATATATCAGGAAATGAAAATAAACCCGACAAAGAGAAAAGCGATTACTTGATATATATGTCGACGCAAGGCTAACGTAATCCTCAAAAACATTATGTTTAAATTAGTTTAGATTTAATTATTGTAGTCAGTTTGCTACTTTTAATATAAAAAGCCATGTTATGATTTGCGAGTACTTTAACAGCAAACCACAACCGAAGGTTTATCTAAACTTAGGTTTAAAAACAAATTATTTATGGCTAAATTCATTTCTGGATTAATAAGCGATAAGCGTTAGTTTTAAAATAATTTCTGTTTTTAATTTTTGTTTAATAAATAGTTGATTGAACTACTGTGTGTCAAGCGAAAAATTAGCGCGCGTTTGAGATATTCAGATAAATGTTTTAAATGATAGAGAAATAGTTCAATGTTAAAATCGAGTGCTAAAAATAGTAAAACTAATTAACAAATCATAGTTTGTTTTTTCAATCAATGTTATTTGCAATTTGTAATAATAAAGATGTGTAATGACTTCGCAACAACGACGCCATTTTTGGTATTGAAATGGTGAGCCGTTGCGAAGCCACATTAAGAAGGAGAATTTTGTAAAGACAAGGTGTGTTCTGCCTAGAATATCCTGTGAGTACGATTTCAATTATTAATTTAGATTTTAAGACTGTTTTAATTGTGTTTTGCTAATAATAAGAATAAAACGTGAGTAGGTAAACTGTGTCTATTCATTTTTGGCAATGAGTGAGCCTAGCGGTGGAGATGGTGTGTGGTTTCTAAAAATCCGAATGGTCCCGGTCCTCCGTTATATACAATGGGCGAAAAAGCTGAGGACATCTTAGCCCAATTCGACAAGCATTTGACATACAAGGATTTGCTCATTAAGTTTGATGAATATTTTAATCCTAAAAGAAACGTGGTTTATGAGCGCTTTAAGTTTAATACCTGAAATCAAAGTGAAGGCGAAACAATAGATAACTTTGTCACCCAGCTACATGTGATAGCAGAGCATTGTGAATATGGCAGTTTAAAAGAAGAGCTTATAAGAGATAGAATAATAGTGGGAATGCGGGATAAGAAGACTAGTGAAAGGTTGCAACTTAGAAATGATTTAACCTTGAAAGATGCTTTATTGATGGCAAGACAGGTAGAAATTCAGCAACAAGAGAGTAAAATATTCAGTACAGAAAAGACAGAGGACTCAATGGTTAACAAAATCTGTAAGGAAAGACAAAGAGTAAATAATCCATGTTGGTTTTGTGGCAAAATCAAAAAAATCAAAATCAAAATATTTTATTTCACATAAACCTACATGGGCACTTATGAAACGTCAGAAGCTAGGTGCACGGTTCCAATTGGTCGTTTCCTATGGAGAAGAGCCGGCAAGAAACTCCACGGTTACTCTTTTAAAAATAATTGGCTTTTACAATACTTTCATATAAGTGTTTCTAGGTATGGGAGGACAGTGTAGGTCTTTCAATAAGTACCAAGTACTTAACAAAATAGAAAATGGTCAACAGGTCTACAATCCACTAAGCCTACAGCGTTCTCACATTCACAAAATATGTAGAAAAGAATCTATACAAAAAATAAATTAATTAATAAAAATAAAAAACCTATTTTAATAAAACGCAATTATATGATTGCTATTACAACTGTAATCAATCTGAATAATTATCATGTCCACAAAAGTCAATTAAAAAAAAGTTGAAATTAAATCGTAGGTATATAATGTCAAATAATAGAATAGTAAATATGTCAAGGACGAATGTAAAACCAAAAAAAAAAAAAAAGATTTAAATAAACATGGTAATTTCGGAGCAGTTCTTTAAAGTGCAGTAAGATTCGTTGAAATTTACTGTTTATCGAGTGTGGACCCAAAACTGAGAGTTAACCACCCTTTAAAGGCTACGGCCGACACACGTAGATACATTTCTCTGCGATTCGTGTCTCAAAACGTAAATAACTAACTAAAAACGAACAGATTTGTGTTACGAATCCGTTAACAGTTGAATAACAAAAACGAAATAACGCCATCTATTATCAAAAGCAAGTAGTTAAAAGTTCATCTGCTTTACCGACGAAGCAATTACCAATTATTGCCAGTGTTAAATCTCGATTGTCTAGACCAACAGCGAAACATTATTGACACTTTTTAATCTGTGATTATTACTCATCTGTGTGGCTCGAAAACCAATAACAGAGAATCAGAGATATCACGAAGTTCATCTGTCATGGAAAACATTACTTTTAGAAACACAATTAGAAGAAATAAATCTGAATGCGATCTATCTACAATAATCATGGATCGCACATTGCTCAGCTCAACGTTATCCGAAGTATCTGATCCGGAGGTACTGGATCTATCGACGAAAAGTGTGCCTACAAGCGCCGGCTTTAGCCTGATTGACTTTCGGTATTTAAACCAACAGGTTAAAGATCTTAGGTTGGAACTGACTACTGCGCACGAAGAAATTGCAAATCTAAACCACGAATGCAACAGTCTTAAGCAGAAATTAGAGGATAACAACAAGCAAATTCATCTCCTGAATAGAGTGTCAAGTGAATCCGTGACAACGAGCCCCGTATTCACACCATTCACACCACAAAACAAGGTTTCAACACCTCTGCCAAAGAAACTGACGAACGTTAAGATACGCTTATCCCGGGACCAAATTAATCACTCAGGTAGAATAAATCATACTGAAACACCTAAAACTCATACTAACAGGATTCCACAACGGTTAGTCAGCCAAATGTCAGATAATATCAGAACAGATATATTTACAAATAACTGCAACAAAATCGAGTATCTGATGAAGAATCTACCTAGGACATCGTCCTGGACCTTACCTACTACAGTTGGAAGTGACTGTGAACAAAAATCAGTGAAGCATAAAACCATAACTGAAGTAGACAGCAATAAAGAAAATAATGACAATAAAAAGAGAAAAATGATTTACATCATTGGTGATGAACAAGCTCAAAATCTTGTTGGAAAAATGCTTGAAAGCAGGCAAGGTAAATGGAATGACGATTATGGCATCTTTGGAATGGTAAAATCATCTGCCACAAGCTGTGAAATACTAAAAACGTGTGAAAATATGTCAAAATATATCACAAACAAAGATATTGTAATATTGTGTTTTGGTTTAGGTGACAAGAATGTATACAAATATGTTTCGAATTTAAGTAATCTGTTATACATATTTCGAAAGCAAAAGGTTCTCATAACAAATGTACAATACAATCCATATCTTAATGAATACATGCTTAATAGACAGTTATATCTGATTGTAAAAAAATATTTTAACTGTAAATTAATTCAACTAAACGACAGAAATGTTTTTCTGAATAAAATGAATGACTTTACAAGAATGCTATGTTACAGGCTTAATTTAGAAATAGATTCTATGACGTATAATGAACAATTCTTGACTTTTTCTAATAAAACAAAATACCTATTACAGCCAGATGTTTGCATTGAAAATAAGCCGTCCATATCCCAAATGCCAGAGAAAAATAAAAAGGGTAGCATTCTTTACTATTTCAAACCTAAAAACTTAATGCAACCTATTGACAATCCACAAATACCACTTAAGAAAGGAACTATCCCATTTTTATTCAATAAAATGAAAATGACTAGTCAGTCAAACATAAAAGCACCTTCCCTTAGACCAAATGCACCATTTTTTCGTTCCTCACAGCAAGTCCTGGCTGATACTGTTTCATCAGAACATTGCAGATATTTTCAATAAGGTAGACGAATTAACGGTGGCACTTAATGAATTCTCTCTGAATTCGAAAGAAATTGACATCATTTGTTTAAGTGAGTCATTCATTAAAAGCAAATCAGAATCACTTCTAAAGATTCCTTCCTGGTTACAAACTCGTCGCTTCATACTGTCGAGATACTAAACGAGGTGGAACATGCATTCTCATTAAGAATGAGATGACTTGCATTAAATTAGATAAGTTTATAAATGACATTGCATGTAATTTTAATTTTGAATGTACCGGAATAGAATTAATAATTAACCAAATTATCATTATTTGTATTTATAGGACACCAAACAGCAATCCAAAAGTTTTTCTAGAAAAGTTGGAAAAATTACTAATTAAAGTCACAAAGAAATCGAAGAAGGTAATTATCTGTGGCGATTGGAATTTAGATACAATAAAACCAAATAAAAGTTGCCAAGAACTCTTGGGTTGTTGAAAATTTTCAATATTGAATTGCATATAACAACACCAACACGAAAACAGTCCTGTTTAGATTTATTTGCAAGCAATATCAAACAAGCTAAAGTGAAGTTCATCACCTGGCTCTATCTGATCATGAGACAGCGCAGACCCTGACAGTGACAACTAATAAACCTAAATATAAACTAAGTTGGTTTGAGTACAAAAGGGACTATCATGAAGAAAACATAAAAATGTTTTGTGACTGTATTTCGGCGCTTTCATTCTCTGACATGTATCTTACGGATAATTTGGAAGATGCATTTCAGGTATTTCATGAGACATTACAACTGTTCTATAAACTATGTTTTCCAATACAAAAGTTAAAAAGGTCGCACGGAAAAAATAATACTCTGTGGTTGACGAAAAGTTTAAAAAAATCATGTGTAAGGAAACGTTATTTACATCTAAAAATAATCCATGATGAAACAAACAAAAAAAGATTAACAAAAACGTATAAAAAATATTGTGATATACTTAAACGTTGTATTAATAAATCTCAACAACTACACAACAAAATATATATTCAGAATATGAAAAACAAGTGCAAGGCTACTTGGGATATTATCAATAAAAATATTGGTGACACACAAAAAAGTAATGACATAAAACAAATAGTATTAAAAACCAACAACATCACTGACCCTCAAAAAATTTGTGACATGTTTAACGAATACTATTTCCAATTGACAAATAATAATGAATTTAAGTATAAAATTGACGCTATAAATAGAACTATGGACATTGATCACAATAATACGATATTCCTAAATCCTACTGATCCTATAGAAGTGTTCAGGGTAATCAAAAACTTAAAAAATACTGCGTCTGTCGGTTTTGACGAAATAAGTACCAAAATTATAAAAGCATGTGCTAATCACTTATGCAAACCATTGAGCGACTTAATTAACATATCGTTTTCAGAAGGTATGTTTCCAAGTGCATTAAAGAACTCAATAGTCAAACCAATATTTAAGAATGGTGATAAAGCAGACATGACGAATAACCTTAATTCCTATAATATCAAAAATATTTGAGAAGACAATATTAAAAAGGCTATATGACTATGTGGACAAGTATAATTTGCTGAGGCGAGAACAATTTGGATTTAGGAAAAATAGCACCACCTCTTTAGCTTGTTTTAATTTAATCAAAATAATAACTGAGGCAATTAATGACAACATATCGGTAGTAGCTATTTTTCTGGACATGAGTAAAGCCTTTGACTTCGTTGACCATAAGCTATTACTAAGCAAATTGGACAAATATGAAATAAGGGGCAAAGCAAATGACTGGCTTAAATCTTACCTAAGTGATAGGCATCAATGTGTGCAAATATCAAAAGTAATTGATGGCAACAAAATAGAATATAAGTCTAATTTTAAAACTAATGCAGTAGGAGTACCCCAAGGCAGCGTGGTGGTATCGTTTTTATTTCTGCTATATATTAATGACCTTCCCAATGCAACACGCCACGAAACAATCTTATTTGCTGACGATACGACACTAATAATAAAAAGTAATGACAAAAATAAATTGGAACAGGAAATTAATGAAGCAATCAAAGACATAATAAGTTGGCTTAGTAACAACAATTTAAAAATCAATATAAATAAAACAAAAATAAGTCAATTTCAAACTTACAAATCAAACTTACAAAACTGTAACTGGAAATCGCACATCAATTACTTATGCGATAAACTAGACAAATTCGTATACGCAATAAAACGTCTACGATAAACAGTATCCGTAGACGCAGCAGTTACTGCATATCACGGATACGTATCGTCTGTGCTATCATATGGTCTGATATTATGGGGCAACTCCGTTGAAGTATTAATGGCATTTCGGGTACAAAAGAAGTGTACTAGGGCAATATCTGGCATCTGGTTTTTGGACAGCTGTAAACCGTTATTTAAAAACTACACATATTACCTTTACCCTGCATGTACATCAAAGAACTATGTATGCTAGTGAAACAATATCCGCAATATTTTCGTATACAATCAAAAGTCAGTCACAAAAAGGCTACTGCTAGGAAAAAGTACAAACACGAATTAAATATACCTCAATGTAGATTACAAATGTTTAGGAGGAATGTTTATGTTAATGCTATTCAGGTGTATAACAAGTTACCTAATTCATTTAAGGAACTTCCCATCCCCATGTTCAAAAAAAAGCTGACAAGTTGGCTATTAGATCATTGCTTTTATGACATTGGTGAATACATGGATTATTGTAAAAATCCAAGATGACTGTACTTAATTCTGACATTTTAAAGTAATAATTACCTGATTATAATAATACAAATTCTAAATAGACCTATTGTAAATCACAAATCTTAAAATTAATATTGTACCTACTTAGTTTAAGATTGACAATTGAATATTTGTACACCATATACTTTGTGGTAGAATGTATAGAACTAACAAAAATACTAACACCATACTATGTAAAACTACATTCTTACAAATAAATAAATTCTAATTCTAATTCTAATTCAGTTAATAGACTCTTACTTATTTATGCCGTTAATGAGGTACCAGGGAAGCCACATGTGCAGAAGGAATTATTGCCAAACTTCCTTATCTTCAACATAGTCTTTAATTTTGTAATATGCTTTCTTGATAAGGACACGTTTGATGTGGGTTTTGAACTTCCCATCGCTAAGTTTTGTCACAGACTTTAGCAACTTGTTATAAAAGCGGATACTGTTTATAAGAAATGACTTGCTTGTTTTTGTTAATCTAAATTTGGGTATCACAATTTCATGTCGACTACGTGTATTTATATTATGGAAATCGCTTCTTTTTTTGAAAAGTCTTAAGTTTTTGCGAACATACATAATACTTTCTAAGATATAAAGTGAAGGCAAAGTCAGTATATCAATTTCTTTAAATTTGTCTCTAAGGGACTCGCGAGGGCCCATTTTATAGATCGCGCGGATTGCCCTCTTTTGTAAAATGAAAATTGAATCTACGTCAGCTGCCGATCCCCACAGCAAGACGCCATAAGACATAATACTGTGGAAATAAGCAAAGTATACTAACCTAGCTGTGGCTATATCAGTCAACTGCCTTATTTTTCTTACTGCATATGCAGCTGAACTTAACCTACCTGAAAGAGTTCTAATATGGGCGCCCCATTGTAATTTTGAATCTAAAGTAATTCCTAAGAATATAGTTTCCGTTATTGCATCTAGTTTTTGCCATCAAGTTTTAGATTTAGACCTACTTGGGGTACATTTGGTAATGAGAACCTAATACATTTAGTTTTGTTCGCATTAAGTAAAATATTATTAGCTGCGAACCATTTTGAAAGTACAGCCAGTGCTCGCGCAAGTTTTTTATAATAGTCCGAACGCAGTTTTGAGCTATCAAACTCAAACTCAAAGCATTTATTTCAAATAAACCAATTACAGGTACTTTTGAATTGTCAAGGAATTATCTTCCTTCCTTCCCAATTCCCATACAACGGAACGAGACGGACGATCATCCCTACCGCTCGCTCCCGCGCGCGCCGCCGTGCTCGACACTTGTCAGTGACCGCTCACCGCGAACGCCCGCAAGCCGCGCGCCACGCGCGCGCCATCTTATATTAATTCACGAGCTCTCTATTTGTAAAGCCGATACAATTGTGACATTGTAACACCAAATAAGTGCACCACAGTGAGTTGAATCAGTGAACACCAGGATAGCCAGAGCTGTCCTTGTGTCAACGTGTTTCGTCCAGAAGATTCCCAAGTAAGTCCATCCACTCCTATTCCTTATTCAAACCTGTGTGTAGCTCAATTCTGTGTCGGCTAATATTCCACACCACGTAAATTATTTTCCCGCGTACGGTCCTTCGAGAAGCCGCTTCAGCTCACCATAAGTTTTTTGGTCCAATCGAGTCGGATTCAAAGAATCGACGATCATATATAGGTCTCATACCTAGGATTTAGGTCTAAATACCTAAATTACAAAGTTCGTAAAACCGCCATATTGAACGCGTTCGTACATCCCGCTAGCTAGGTACATTATTCATTGAGAATTACTATATCAACTTAATATTACGCCTATTGCATTGAAATAGCATAGCGTAAATATTCTAACCGCTAATTGTCGTAAGTTAGTTCGGCTAACTTACCTATACCTTATATTCAACCGCATTCCTTTGTTATAACCGCTTAAAATAAAATAATTATTCTAAGTCTACCCGCTACACCTAATATTTTGTACGTATATTTTCTAGAACTATTCCATCATGGAAGATCTTAAAATAAAAGTTAAATTACTTCAAGCTAAAAATCAGGCAATCTTTGAACGTTTATCGTCATTATATGAAACTTCAAAGAACATAAATATGACTAGTATTGAACTTCGTTCCGTGGAAACATTCATGGCGGACACGGAGATACTCTCAGTCACTCGTCAAGAATTTAGTACCAATTTAGATAAAATAAATACATATTCTTTACAATTAAATCCTGATCATAAAATCGATTATAACAGTCTAACATCTTACGACGGATTATATTCTCGCGTACAGCGTGTCCGATCATTAATCGCCGCGAATTACTCAATTCAGCCGCGTCTCATGATAACACAAAACAATACATATATAGGTGCAGTCAAACTGCCACCGATTCAAATTCCGTCCTTTGATGGTAGGATTGACAACTGGCCTGTTTTTTATGAATCATTTAAATCAAATATCCATAGTAATTTAAACCTTACAGATTCTCAACGTGTGCAGTATTTGATAGGTAATTTAAAAGGAAACGCATTGCAAATCACCGCCAGAATTATTCCCTCGGGTGAAAACTATACCGCTATCTGGAACAGTTTAGTTCAAAAGTATCAAGATAAACGAGCACTAGGCTCACATTACATGTCTAACATATTAAATATTAAACCCGCAATTAATAATTCCGCATCTTTAAATAGTTTTATTGAAAGTTTTCACGCGTCAGTTTCTGCTTTAGAACAATTACAAATTAAAGATTTAGAAGATTTCATTTTGCTAAATTTAGCTTTGAAAAAGTTAGACCCCGCAACCGTACATTTATTCGAAATGCATAAGAGAGATTGGTAACGCCAACACTGATTTGATAGATTCACTCTTATAGTATGAGGCAGTTTGTATTTCCCGTTCCTTTCCCCAACCTGCACATGCAGTGCTTTAGCATTATTCAAAAAGTGAACACGAGAACGAGAGGATGAGGACTGACAGCTGTCAGTTCGACGAAGAAATTGCACACGACGCACGTGTGTAACGGGTCTCTCGGACCACCCGCACCGCATGACGAGCCTTTTCGTCTGACCACCCGCGAAGAGACGAGGATCATCTCGGGCCTCTCTCTGCAAAGTTCAATATATTCCCGCTCCGCCAAACGCACCCTTGTGTTTGATTACTCAGTGTAATAAGAACTAAAACTATAATCAAATATTGGTCGCGCGACCCGCGTAGTGATACTCTGCTGTGTGATAGTCGAAGGAGATTGGATCCCGCTGGCATGCCCCAGGTGAGTGCTGCAAGTCCCTTCTTTTCTCCTCTTTTCCGCCTCGATTTTTATCACTGCCGATTCACTGTAGTTAACACGTCCGCTATTATCGAAGGTTGGTTCTGATACATCTCAGAACTGAATTATTGCTGGCGTGACCATATTTGTGGTCCTTCGAGCTAAGATCTCTGATCTTTTTTAATACTGGAACCCTCCAGCCGCCCTTATTAGGATTTAATAGGCCCTGATAGGAGAAACATTCATAAATCTACCCCATTGTAGTGTACCGCGTAGATCAACATTGCGTTGATCTTTCTCATAAATAAGTGTTTACTCATTTAAATAAACACATTAACTTTCCATCTAATCTTTATTTCAGTACCTAAATAACGCTAACTTTGGATAAATTCGAGTTTTAATTACTTTTCATTTTCTATATTAAACTACCCTCAAATTTAATTGTTGTCTTGCCTTATAATATGAAATGTTCTATAGGCTGTAAAAGTTCGCCATATTTGATTTGACATTCATTCATATTTATTCGGTCATTCATTCGATAACTCACTCTCAAGTTGTTCATGCATTCTAGTTCATTATTAACCGAACAAAGTAGGAAGTAGTAGGAAACCATTGTCTGCCTATTCTTTACGAAAAATAGTAACCCACTTAATTTCATCGTATTATTGTGGTTCATTAAACCTCAGATCAGCTGTTTGTTTACAATAGATTGAATTTATAAACTTCGTTATGCCTAAACAAGCGAAGAAAACTAATGAGTCGGGTTCTGATTATGACGATGCAGAGGATACACGATTACTTACGTTGCAGGCTAAACGCGAAGCTATCTTTGAAATTGTTCAAAAGATTTACGATCTTTCTTCGAACACCGATCTAAGGGAAAGTTTTCTTGACGAATCCTCACAAATAGATTCATTACGCGATAAATTCAAACGGGTTCTGGACGAATATAATAATTGTTTATTGACATCTAACCCATCCGCTAAGCCCGACTATAAGAGTCTCATGGCTTTTGAGTCTCTGTATGGCAGGATAAAGCGAGTGCAGTCACAATGCTCGCCACATAGCGATAGTGTTCCGCACAAGTCTAAACCTAGACTCCCGCCGATTGAATTAGTCCAGTTTTCTGGTGACATTCGCTCATGGCCACTATTTTATGCCAGTTTTAAATCGACCATACACGATAATCCATCTCTCACTGACGCCGATAGATTGTATTACCTATTGGGGAAGCTAACCGGTAAAGCCCAGTCTGTGTGCGCCGGAATATCTCCATGTCCGCAAAATTATAGTCTGTTGTTACAAGCGCTCATTGATAAGTACGATGACAAGCGTATGTTGGTTTCTACGTATTTGAATCAAATGTTTGAGTTCAAAACTTTGCAATGTGCTTCAGCAACCAACTTTGATTTATTTACTGAGAAATTTAGCAGCGCAGTCGCCGCTTTAAAAAACCTTAAAATGGATAACCTTACCGACTTAATTCTGATTCATATCGCCTTACAGAAAATAGACCCTGAGACCGTCCGCGCATTTGAAATTAAATACTCAACAAAAATACCTACCTTTGATAACTTAGTCGAATTTATTTCAAATCGAGCCAAAGTTTTAGAACGTACTGAGCCAACTTGTTCAATTAATAAGCGTCCGGTTAACTCTAATCGGCGTTTAAATACCGCTTCGCCGCCGAAGTGTCCAACATATTTAAGCACAACGGCTGAATCCGCGTGCAGGTGCCTATGCACTAATATTGTGCATCAACATTTATTTAAGTGCGCCGATTTTAATGGAATGACTCCACAACAGCGTTATAAGTGTGTGAAGGATAACAATGCGTGCATTAACTGTCTTAGCTTAAAACATCGAGTCGCTAATTGCTCGTCTAAGTCAAATTGTCGTGTTTGCAAATTAAATCACCACACATTGTTACACTTTAACGAGTCAGGTACCGCGCGCCCTGGGTACTCTGCGCAAGCCGCTCCCGCTAATCAGCCGGTCGAGCTCATCGCTGCGGCGCCCCCGGTCTGCGCGCCTGCACCTACTTCTCCGAACCTAGCCGCGTCTTCGGCACAGTCAGATGTTACGCTGTGTGCATCTGTTGATTCGATTGTATCAGTGTTTGAGTAATACACTCACACATAACAAGCAGTCTACGACTGTTTTGTTATCGACCGCTCAAGTCGTTGCCTACGATTCTAAGGGGAATCCACACATTATTCGCGCGCTTCTAGATTCCGCCTCACAAAGCGATTTTATCACTAACGAGTGTTGTGAGCGTTTAGGTATTCAACCTCAGAACATGAACCGTACTGTCGTAAAGGGGTTCGGTGGGGCTGAAAAGGTAGTTAACACTAGTCCGATTAATATTAAATTATATTCACGATTCGACAGCAAAATTAATTTTGATATTTCGCTACTTGTTGTTGATCAGATAACGGACTCACTGCCTACGTCTTTGATAAATACCAGTGATTTATCACATCTACATAATTTACCGCTAGCCGACGAATCATATGGTGTGCCTAGTAAGATAGACGCTTTAATAGGTGCTTCTCTTTTCCCGCATTTACTTCTCCCCGACGGTGTCCACAATCGTGACACGTCGGTGCCGCGCGCTTTGCGTACTGTTTTCGGCTACGTAATTATGGGCTCCGCGCCTACGTTACGTATGCATCGAACCGCCCAGGCCCTGACATGTTGCCTCGCTCAGGAGCCTGTCGCTATTGACTCATTAGTCAGGCGTTTTTGGGAGCTCGAGGAGCTTCCCTCCGCACCGTCCATTCAACACCCATCTATCTGATGTTGAATGTGAATTATTTTATAAGTCCACGACAACCCGCGATCCCGTTAATGGTAGGTACACTGTAGCACTGCCATTCAACGAGGATGTCTATTCCCTTGGGAATTCTTTTGATAATGCCCGCAAGCGTTTCATATGCCTCGAAAGAAAGCTAGAAGCTTCGCCTAAACTTAGGTCTGCATATGATGACGTAATAAAGGATTATCTTGCGAAAGAGTACGTTTCTCCTGCGTCGTTCGATCCCAGCGACCCAACACCTATATACGTCATACCGCATCACGGGGTCGTGCGCGAAGATAAGACAACGACTAAGCTGCGCGTGGTTCTAGACGCCAGCGCGTCTACTTCTGGTGGCCGGCAATCATTGAACGATATTCTGCACTCAGGTCCAAATTTGCAAGGCGACTTGTTTACAATATTATTAAATTACCGTTTACACGCGATCGCATTGACCGCGGACTGTCGCCAACAGTTCTTACAGATTATCATGCGCGAAGCTGACCGTCGTTATCAATGCTTTCTTTATCGCTTTACTCCACAAGACCCACTACAATTGTATAGGTTTAACCGCGTCTGCTTCGGTTTAAAATCAAGCCCCTATCATGCATTGCGCACTGTGAGACGGTTAGTCGAAGATGATGGCGCGAGTTAAGGAACCCCAACCTACCAATATTAGCTTTGTCAGACAATAAGTATTTACTAGATTATTATTTCCCAATTTCCCCACTGCGCGATCAGCATTTATAATTATCTAGAACATGCGTCAATCTGATCACGCTGTGCATGTACTACGTTAGCAATTAAGTTAGTATATAAGATCAATATTTTGTTAGATTTAATTAATTACTGTTTCGCTGTAACTCTGTCGGAATAAAGTTATTTTTAAATACTTCCGTTGTCGCTTACTTAATTGGCGCAGCCGGTAGGATCTCTGTAGTCAGTTTGCCGTGTATACAATTCTACGTGGAGTAGCCGACGTCCGTGTCTACGGTTTAGCAGAGATCGCCGAACAAATAAATTCATTAAGAAGCCACTTCGAGTTACGGAAAAGGACCAGCCACAGCAGTAATTCAGGGAGCATGGAGCTAGCTGCGGAATTGTGAGTAAATCTTTTTCACCTTCCTCTCAGCTCTTCCATCTATACCCCAACCTTGTAATAGTCTATGTGTTTGTGTATTATTAGGGATTGGACAACGCCGTAATAATATTTGCATAGATTTTAATAGTACTAATATTTTAGAGTAGTGATAGTTTAGTAGCACATTAGTGTGATTTTTTTTTCTCCGCGTTTGTTTCTTTCATAACTTTTCACAATGGAAAACGTAACCCGTGTCCCACAGGAATTGGTTAACATCATACCAATATTCAGCGGCGACACTAGAATGTTGCCTTGAAAATAAAATGTGAATACATTTTGTCTACGTTCTTAGGAACCGCAGCCCAAAATGAATATTTATTTCATGTAGTAACAAGTAGGTTATCAGGCGAAGCAGCCAGTTTGGTAGGCGAAAGAGAAGCTATAGGTACGTGGGACGAGCTGAAGAAGTTGTTAAACCAACACTTCGGTGACCCACGCACAGAGGATTGTTTAGCAATGGAGTTAGAATCGTGTAGAATGAATAAGGGTGAAAGTTATTTAGATTTTTGCCATAGAATACAGCGGATGAGAAGTGTTTTATTTGCTAAAATATCAGAAACTATCATTGATGAATCTCTACGTAAGGCAAAGCAAATCATTTATAGTAACAGATCAATGAATGCTTTCTTGTTTAATTTACCGCCATTTTTAGTTAGATTAGTTCGTTTGCGCGACGTCACAACGTTAGAGGATGCATTAAAAATAGTTTTAGAAGAACAAAACTTCCAGGCAGTCTATGAGTCGAAAACAAACGACAGACGTAATTTTAGCAGAAATAACAGACCCAATTTGCCTAATAACCAGAATGCAATTGAATCTAATAATCAAAAGAAAGATTCACATAGCATATCAAGTACACATGTACCGAATAGTGCTACAAACAGCACATTTACACCGAACAATTCGCATCAGCCCAGACATTATAAACAACATAATAATATTCAAAGAAATCAAGACAATTTTAATCGTACAAACAACAATAATGCGTCACCGCAGTCAAGTAGGTCATTTGTTCCGATTGCACAACCGAACCAACAGTTCGCGGCACATGCACCGAGCACACCGTCTTTTGCAGCGCAAGCATCTACGTCGGGTGCGAATACTGATGTCACCATGCGTACTGCAAGTTCGCGACGTGTTAATTACATAAATAATTCTAATAATAATGAACAGAGTTCAAGTTATTCGTACAATGAGTGCCAAGAATTTTCTCCTGAAGAACCCGGGGCGGGAAATTTTTGCATAACGGCCTCTACCCTAGAGAACGAATAAAAATAAATTGTAATAAACGCTTAAATTTACCACATATAGTTATACCAGAATTAAAGGCAGTTTTTATGATAGATACGGGGAGTGTTAGATCGTTTATAAGCCCGTATATAGCGAATAAATATTTTAAAAATTATTTACAGTATGAACCCTTCGAAGTTGTTAGCACTCACGCATCGAGTGTTCATAGTGAAACGGCTATTATTCCATTACCAGTTACCTTTGGAAGTCAAGAGTTCCATAAGTTTTATGTCTATAGTGTCGACGATAGGTATGATGGGTTAATAGGTAGCAATTTGCTGAAGCAATTACAGGCAAAGATTAATATGGAAAATCAGATATTACATTTAAAAAATACTGATATTCCTATCATATATTCACCGCCTATGAGAGAGATATATAATCTACCATCTCGTAGTGAACTTAGAGTAAGACTCCCAGTCAACTTACTGAACGGGGAAGCTGTGTTAGACTTTAAGCAATTTACGGAAGGGATTCGAATGCCCGCCGCATTAGTTACGTGTATTGAAGGCTATGCAACAACTGTTATTCAGAATTATAGCCATGAAAATAGAAAATTAGTAGTTACGGGACCTTTTCAAGTGGAACCATACATACAGGACCCATCTGTTAGTGTTAATTTCATAGATAATAATATAGAAGTGGACAGCTTGCTAACAAAGAATTTAGACAAATTACAGTTAGATCATATGAATTCAGAAGAACGAACGGTTATTGAAGGACTTTGTAAAGAATACAAAGATATATTTTATTGTGAAAATATTCCGTTAACCTTCACAAATCAGGTTAAACATAGAATAAGAACAAAAAATGAAGACCCAATAAACATTAAGGCATATAGATTGCCACCTATTCAAACAAAAGAGATCAGTAGTCAAGTCGAGAAAATGTTAAGGGATAACATTATCCAGGAATCTCATTCTCCCTGGAGTGCTCCCGTACATTTAGTGCCGAAAAAATTAGACGCGTCAGGCCAACAAAAATGGAGGATGGTAGTTGACTATAGACGGCTCAATGAAATCACAATTGATGATAAATACCCTTTGCCCAACATTAACGATTTATTTGACATGCTAGGTAATAGTACATACTTTACAACTCTCGACTTAGCTAGCGGGTACCATCAATTAGAGGTTCAGGAGAAAGATAGAGCTAAAACTGCGTTTAGCACACCTTCAGGTCATTATGAATTTAACAGAATGCCGTTTGGGTTAAAGACCGCACCCGCAACTTTTCAGCGAGCGATGGATAACGTCTTACGAGGCCTTCAAGGCTTACATTGCTTAATATATCTCGATGACGTCATTATTTTTTCTAAAAGCTTGCCTGAACATGTAGAAAAACTTAGAACAGTTTTTGACCGCTTCCGTCAAACAAATTTAAAAGTTCAATTAGATAAGTCTCATTTTCTTAGAAAGGAAGTACTCTACCTAGGGCATACTATTACAAGTGAAGGGTTGAAACCAAATAATGATAAAATAGACGCTATTCTTAGGTATCCTATACCGGAAACGGTTACACAGATTAAAAGCTTTTTAGGACTAATCGGTTATTATAGGAAATTTATCAAAGATTTTGCCAAAATAACTAGACCATTAACAGCTTGTTTAAAGAAAGGTCGCAAAATTGTAATTAATGGGGAATATAAAGAATGTTTTGAGACATGTAAAAAGCTTTTAACAAATGCACCTTTGTTACAATTTCCTGACTTTAGTAAAACTTTTATTTTAACCACGGATGCATCCAATTTTGCGATCGGGGCTGTATTGTCACAAGGAACGATAGGCTCAGATAAGCCTGTAGCCTATGCTAGTAGAACCTTGAGCGACACAGAAGTAAAATATAGCACTATCGAGAAGGAACTTTTAGCCATAATATGGGCAGTTAAGCACTTTCGACCGTATTTGTATGGTAATAAGTTCACCATATTTACAGACCATAGACCATTAGCTTGGCTGTATTCATTGAAAGAGCCCAATAGTAAACTCACGCGATGGCGGTTAAGGTTAGAAGAATACGATTTCGAAATAAAATATAAGAAAGGCCCTCAAAACACGAATGCAGATGCTTTATCTAGGATTAAGATTAATGCAATTGACGACGATTTAAATTCAATATTCGTAAATATAGGAGATAGGCAGGAACGTATACAAAAAATTATAGAAAACGAATGGCAAGACCTCGAAACTCCAATAGAAACGATAGAACTTTCGGATTCTGATGATGGGGTCACTGCCAACTCAGTTTCAAATAGAGAACACGAAGGCATTCCTAGTTTAAACGAAGCTGTCGATACTAAACCAAAACAGATTTTAATTCATTCATGGTTTAAAAATAAATTAGACGTAAAAGATATTTCAAATAATAAACAAAAAATTCTCGAAGTTCACTTACCGACAAATAACGATATATTAGTTAAAGACTTTTTGAAAGAGTATATTGATCCAAAACATAAGTACTTTATATACTTCGAACACACATCTTTTAGAAAAACTTTTTCAAACATGGTAACTAAGTTATTTAAAAAGGATTCAGTTAAGTTAACCGAGTGTACAGAAAGAGTTATAAATTTGACAGGATCTGAAGAAGATCAAAAAGAAGTTATTTTAAAATACCACGACGGGAAAACATGCCATAGAGGTATTAAAGAAACTTTAACCAAACTTAAAAGACATTATTGGTGGGCAAACATGAAAGAGACAGTCACGGCAATCATAAATGCTTGCGAAACATGTAAACGCATGAAATATGATAGAAAGCCGATTAAACCCCACATTCAGTTAACACAAACCCAGGATGCCCCTTTTCAGGAAGCTTTTATGGATTTATTATATATTGAAGGGAAATATTATTTAACTATAGTGGATGCATTTAGTAAGATAGCACAAGCCATAGAGGTACCGAATAGGAGTACACCAGAGATAGTTAGGGCATTGATTAAATATTTCAGCATGTATGGTCTGCCTAGGAAAATTAGTTGCGATTCCGGTACAGAATTCAACAATACTTTGATTAAAGAAATGTTAAGCTTTTACAAAATTGAACTTCATATTGGGACGCCAAATAATCCCAGTTCAATGGCAATAGTAGAAAGGTTTCATTCTACCATTATTGAGATTTATCGTATAGCAAAATACGATAAAAGCGATTTAGATGCAGCATCAGTTATGACTTATGCCATCATGGCTTATAACAACACCATACATTCAGCAACAGATTTTACGCCTTTTGAACTAGTATTTGGTCACACTTATTCCGATAATGTATTTAACGTGGATAGAGAGAAGAACTTAACTCAGAAATTATTGTTAGATCATAGAAAACGCCTTAAAATACTCTATGAATTCATAACAGAAAAATTAGAATCCGATAAAATTAAAATAATTAATAAAAAAGGTGGCGAAACGACACCGGTACTCGAACCAGACGATAATATTTACATGAAAGACACTAGGACTAGAAAAGCTAAAGAAAAACCTCGATATGAAAAAGCGAAAGTAATAGGTGAAGTTGAAAGAAATATAGTCCCAGTAGAAGTAAAGAAAAGGAAAACTAGAGTAGCCTTAAAAAATGTAAAACGTCCTCCACAGATCGTGCCTGGTACTTCTGGTACTAGTGGTGCCAACACTCACGCTGGACCTCCAAAACCTCGGTCAGAATCCGGGGATAGCAGCGATAAAGCGGGGAGTAGCAGTGAAGAGGAATAGTTATTGGACAATATACAAAAGTGTAGATTTAGAATCATTACACTTACAAATAGATAATAATATTCGGGATTTTATTAACTTGAAAATTAAAATTAAGGAAAATAGTCTTAGTAACGAAACTATAGGAATAGAAAGCCAAATAGAATATCTTATTAAACTAACTAAGGATAGATTTTTTCAAATCTTACCTTTCCATTATAGAAATAAAAGAGCTTTGTTTAATCCATTAGGCTCACTTGTAAAAGCTATCACAGGAAATTTAGATGAAGACGATGCAATTAAATATGATAGAGAAATCCAAATGATACAGAACAAAGAGCATGTGGTCGAACGTAAAGTATCATCAATGCAAAAAGCTTTTGATAAATTAGTAAATGACTCTGAAATAATAAATTCAAATATTAAAAACTTGGGTTTACATACCAATGAAATGGAAAAATAAGTTGAACATGAGTTCAGGTTTAACAAACTTTTCCAAATATTAAATACTATGTATCAAATTTTAAATAACTTTCGGACCTGTTACGAAAACATACAAGAGATTGAAACGGCAATAGCCTTTAGCAAACTGAATACATTGCACCAATCCATTATAAATAGTACAGAATTATATAATACGTTAGAAGTCATTGCTAAACATGCTAGAACAATATACCCAGTAAGCAAACATAATTTAATAAAATTAGAACGCAATATCATACTTAAATCATATATAAATAACAACAAGTTAGTTTTTGTTTTAGAAGTTCCCCTAATAAATAACGAAACATATAATTATTACAAGGTTATACCCATCCCTATATTCCATTCTCCAAATACCTTTACAATAATACCCAAATATCCTTACCTGATGGTGAATAGATTGAAATACATGCCCGTGGTAAGCCCATGTACTAAGATTGAAAAGGGAAAATTTCTTTGCGCTGAAACTAATTTAGCCCAGTTTCCAACCGAGACCTGCATTGAACAAATAATGCTGATGAAGAACAACTACAAAAACTGCATACAGAACCATATTGAAATAGAAAAAACTAAGATACAGAAAATAACCGACAACCAATGGTTGGTTTACTCAGAGGAAAATCTCATCATCACCGAGAATTGCAATACAGAAATCCTGAAGTACACTATTCTTGGGACCTACATCGTGACACCTGGCCAACAATGCGAGACACAAATAGGCGAAGTCATCGTTGCCGCCACCACAAACACTACAGTTTCCAGTCTCCAGCTGCCATTGATCCAGATGCCAGACCTACAACAGGACATTCAGAGAAGATCAAAGAAAGTGGATTTAAGAAATGTGGACTTCAGTGATGTGAAAGAAGTGTTACAAAGTGCAAAATTTAGTGAAATAGACGATACGACACAAACAGTGACAATAGAAATTAGTATATGGACCATCTTAGAGTATGTGGTTATTGTAATAGCAATAGTTATCTTTATAATGTATAAATTTCAGTTCATAAACTTTTGTCGAAATTCTCCGAAACCGTCTGCGACACCTTCGGATAATTTCTCTCTTAGGGAGGGAGGAGTTAAGGAACCCCAACCTACCAATATTAGCTTTGTCAGACAATAAGTATTTACTAGATTATTATTTCCCAATTTCCCCACTGCGCGATCAGCATTTATAATTATCTAGAACATGCGTCAATCTGATCACGCTGTGCATGTACTACGTTAGCAATTAAGTTAGTATATAAGATCAATATTTTGTTAGATTTAATTAATTACTGTTTCGCTGTAACTCTGTCGGAATAAAGTTATTTTTAAATACTTCCGTTGTCGCTTACTTAATTCGCGCGCTATCCTCTCGCTAGCAGATTCGCGTCTACGTCGCTTTTCATGGACGATCTCGCCTTCTCAATTCCCACGGAGCAAGAAGCGATATCTGCGTCACGACAATTGATTGACCTATTCAAAGGGGCTCAGTGGGATCTCGTAAAATGGAACAGTAACAGTCGTGCTGTATTAGATAATCTTCCCGCTTCGCACAAAATCCCTACGGAGGTTGAGTTTGATAAGACCATGCAACATAAAATACTAGGCCTGCATTGGTGTATTGATGATGACGTATTTTATTTTGAAATTACGGCTCCCGCAGATGTGAAGTGCACTAAGCGCTCCATCCTTTCTACAGTCGCCCGACTGTGGGATATAATGGGCTTCGTGGCCCCCGCAGTCGTGTATGCTAAGCTACTGATCCAACAGCTTTGGCATCTTAATTTCGATTGGGATGACACCCCACCGCTACACATTGTTAAAAGGTGGAAGCAGTTCTGCGACGAGTTACCGGTTCTTAACAATATACGCATTCCGCGTCATGTAGGCGTTTTTAACAACTGCGCTCTCACTCTTCTAGCCTTTTCGGATGCAAGTGAACATGCCTACAGTGCCGTTGTATATGCTCATGTGACCACCGCGTCCGGTAACACTGTCCAGCTTGTCTGCGCAAAGTCCAAAGTCGCTCCTACCAAGCCTCTGTCTATAGCACGCTTAGAGCTCTGCGGCGCGCTTCTCATGTCCAAACTGCTACGCATAGTTTATGAAAATTACTCGCGTCATCTTCCAATCAAGGTATTTGCTTTCACTGACTCTAAGGTCGTGTTATATTGGATCAAAAGTTCGCCACATCGATGGCAAACCTTTGTAGCAAACCGCGTTGTTCAGATTACGGAAAACATCTCTGCTGACAACTTCTACCACGTCGCGGGGACGGAAAATCCCGCAGACGTTCTCTCACGTGGCATTGCGCCTCAGAAATTAACCACGCACCCTCTGTGGCTCCACGGGCCACAGTGGGCTACATTGGATCCGTCTGAGTGGCCTCTCAAGCCTCTTGACGACCAGTTTACTCCGCCTACTATTGAACAAAAAATTCTTACACACGCTGTGTACTCGCCTGTAAACCATTGTGCTTTATATGATCTCGCTAACCGCATATCCTCATGGAGTAAAACTCTTCGTATAACTGTATACGTTTATAAATTTGCAAAGTTGTTACCCCGCCGCGACACTATTGCAGTGTCCGCTGATGAATTAAATTTCGCTGAAAGTAAAATTCTTCGCGCCTTGCATAGTCAACACTTTGCAGAGGATTATTCTAATATTAAGAGTAATCAATCCTGTTCACAGGTTCTCAACCGCTTGAGGCCTTTCATTGAAAACGGTCTGATCCTCGTAGGAGGTCGACTCGTTAATTCCGCGCTGGACTATGCTCAAAAGCATCCAGTTATCTTACCGCGCAATGATCCCGTCGTAAGCTTGATCATTGATTTCTACCATGTAAAGTATTTACACGCCGGACCAGAATTATTGATGTCTCTTCTTCGACAGAAGTTCTGGATCTTGTCCGCACGCCGCATTGTGAGACAGCGCGTCCACATGTGCAATACGTGTTTTCGTTTAAAACCGCGCCCAACTTATCCGCTGATGGCCGACTTACCTGACTATCGCAAGCGTCAGGTCACTAAAGCTTTCACGCACGTAGGCTGTGACTACGCTGGTCCTCTATCGTACGTTCCTGTGCGCCGTCGTGGCATCCACAGTGCGAAGGCCTACCTGTGCATTTTCACATGTCTTACGACTCGTGCCGTGCATGTCGAAGTCGCCACTGACCTCAGCACGCCCAGTTTTCTTGCCGCGCTGAAGAGGTTTCTCGCCCGTCGAGGACCGAATCAGGTCATGTACTCTGATAATGGTACATGTTTCAAAGGGGCTAACTCTTACCTCCGCGATTTGTATAAATTTCTCAATACTGTATATCGCCCAAAGTTGGAGGAAGAGTACGCTGAGAGTCGGATAGCTTGGAAATTTATCTGTCCCAACTCTCCACACTTCGGAGGCGCTTGGGAAAGTGTCGTGAAAGTTGTGAAAATGCATCTGTTCCGAGTCGTGGGACAGCAGCTTCTATCATACGAAGAACTCTGTACTGTTCTCACTCAAATTGAGTGTCTCCTAAACTCACGTCCGCTGACAGTACTGAGTTCCGATCCCGCAGAGCCCACGGCCCTTACGCCAAGCCATTTTTTGCATACCGCGCCTCTATTTTCTTTACCCGCGCTTGAAGTCAACTCTGACCCTGTCAGTTTACTTCACCGACACTCGCTACTGGACAGGTTGGTTCAGTCGTTTTGGAGTCGTTGGAAGATGGAATATCTACACGGTTTACAGGTTAGGCAGAAGTGGAACACGCCGTCGTTTCCTATCACAACAGGAACCGTGGTTGTCGTTATGAATGATAACTCACCGCCCCTATCCTGGCCGTTAGCTATAGTAGAGAACGTCCACCCGTCTAAAGACGGCGTCGTGCGTGTCTGTACAGTTAGAACCGCCAAGGGAACTTACCTGCGCCCGGTCGTTCGTTTGTGCCCTCTTCCAAGACAATGATTAATAAAACCGCATTTCATATTAGTTTAAGTTAGTTAGTAATATCGCATCGCTTTAGTTTTGTAACGTAAGTTATTAGCTTGTCCCGCTTCGCCGTGACTCTACGGTACTATTTATCTCACCGCGCGCATTGAGCGCTCCTAGAGTCATAGTAACATCTTTCTCTCTCGTCTTATTATCGCTTCTTTAATGGTGACCCATTAAGGGGGGGTGGAAATGGTAACGCCAACACTGATTTGATAGATTCACTCTTATAGTATGAGGCAGTTTGTATTTCCCGCTCCTTTCCCCAACCTGCACATGCAGTGCTTTAGCATTATTCAAAAAGTGAACACGAGAACGAGAGGATGAGGACTGACAGCTGTCAGTTCGACGAAGAAATTGCACACGACGCACGTGTGTAACGGGTCTCTCGGACCACCCGCACCGCATGACGAGCCTTTTCGTCTGACCACCCGCGAAGAGACGAGGATTATCTCGGGCCTCTCTCTGCAAAGTTCAATATATTCCCGCTCCGCCAAACGCACCCTTGTGTTTGATTACTCAGTGTAATAAGAACTAAAACTATAATCAAATATTGGTCGCGCGACCCGCGTAGTGATACTCTGCTGTGTGATAGTTGAAGGAGATTGGATCCCGCTGGCATGCCCCAGGTGAGTGCTGCATGTCCCTTCTTTTCTCCGCTTTTCCGCCTCAATTTTTATCACTGCCGATTCACTGTAGTTAACACGTCCGCTATTATCGAAGGTTGGTTCTGATACATCTCAGAACTGAATTATTGCTGGCGTGACCAGAGATGAGGAAATTCCTACTTATACGGATTTCGTTGAATTTATAAAATCGCAAGTTAAAATATTGGATCGCACTTTTTCATCTCGAACCGCGTTAGTGAGTAACAACCCTAACAAAAATAATTCTTCTCGTAATCAGTCACGTGATAGTACAGTACATACTTTTGTTGCTTTTGATAACAATCAAACTTGTTCGTATTAATTAAGAATAGTAATTCCGCAAAGTTTACAGCAAGAGATGTTGATTAAAATTCATGAGGGGCATCTAGGTATTACTAAATGTAGAGAGCGAGCTAAACAGTCAGTATGGTGGTTAGGACTTTCTAAACAAATAGAACAATTAGTAAATAATTGTTCTATATGTATTGAATCCAGAATAAATCATAAAGAAGAAATGATTGTTGAATCTGTTCCAGATAGACCATGGCAAAAGGTAGGAATTGATTTGTTTAAATTTAATCAAAATTGGTATATTGTGATGATTGATTATTACTCCAGATTTTTTGAAATATTTAAACTAAATGATATGACAGAAGAATCTACAATAAAAGGTTGCAAAGATTTTTTTTCAAGATATGGCATTCCAGAAATTGTTCGCTCTAATTGTGGTACTCAGTTCAAAAGTAAATTTATATCATTTTCAAATGAATATGGCTCTAAACTAATAAATAGCAGTCCTTATTACTCTCAAAGTAATGGTTTAGCTGAATCTGGGGTCAAAATTGCAAAAACATTGTTACCAAAAAAATGAAGATATTTATTTAGCATTTGTAAGAAAGGATAAGCTGAGCTGGCGATACTGTTCCTGATACCTGCGGTCTGCGGGCGGCCAGCCTCACTACGCTTTAGGGACTCGGTGCGAATCGGACGTGCGTGAACTTATCGGACTGTAAAACTGTAGAACATTCTCGAGTGCTAGTAAACGGTGTTACTTTGTTGTCTTTTGTTGGTTTCACTTCTGATCCTCTTCTCCTTAAATCAGATGTGGGATCACGAAAGAGACTCACGGCCTTATCGCGGAGCTATTCTGATGAAAGTTTTAGTTCACCACTGCGTGGTCTGTGTGCCTTTCGTATTTAAGTGAATGTGCGGTAGATTGTGACAATTATCGTAAATCGTGAAGTTTCTGGCGATTTCGTTCTAATTGAATGTGTTTTAGTGTGTTAGCATAGCGTAGTTAGGAATATTTCGGACATTACATTGTAGTTATAATATTGCGTAATCCTTTGTTCTTTGTCGTGTGCAAGTAAGTAGTGTTCGCTGAGAGTAAGGGCCTTGTGCGACTCGATAACGTCATGCCAAGAAACCTGAGCTCGCACCGGCAACAGTCGCGGTCGCGGGGAAGAACCCGAACGCGAAGTATTTCTCGACGCAGCAGTCTTGATCGCGAACGTACACGTCATCGGCTACACACGCCGCCTACGTCTCGTAGCGCTCGTAGACCTCGTAGCACAGACTCGGTACGTGATATGTTAGGCGCTATTCTAACTCGGTTAAATGCGTTCGAAACTAACAATGTTACGAATCTATCACTCACGCCTCAACATATCGCTCCGGGTACGCGTGGTGATACCGATGATCAAGTAGAAAAAGAAGGTGAAACACCTCCGGGCACGCCACCACCTAGCCTGATACGTCATCATCAGCATAATCGATCTGATTGCGGTAAAGTGGCTGCGTTCACGGGCGACGGGCCATCGCCGGCGAGGCCCGTAAATGAACAACCACCGGAACAATTAATGACGGATGTATTTGGCAATGCGTTACGTTCTCTTAATAATGCGGTACGATCTAATCAACCGTACTATATTTCAAATTTTGACCCTACTCTGCATGAAATTGATGTTTGGTGTCAAGAGGTAGACCGGGCTAAGACAACTAATAATTGGAACGATAATGAATGTCTTTCTCGGATCGGTAACTGTTTGAAAGGTGATGCTCGAACATGGCTCAACGAGTGGGTCACAAATGATCGTAGTTGGAGTAATTTTAAAAAAGAATTCAAGCCATTGTGTCCAAAAAAAGTTGACGTATCTAATATTTTGTTTGACGTAATGAAAACTAGCTCTGACCATTATCCAACGTACGCTGATTACGCACGTCGATCGTTACTTCGTTTGCGTATCGTGGCAGGTTTGAGTGACGAATTAATGTCCGCAATCGTTATTCGTGGTATTACGGACCCCCAAATTCGAGCTGCTGCAACTAATGCGAATTTGATGCCGAATGATTTAGTTAAATTTCTGTCCATTTATGTTAAGCTCGGTACTAACACCCCCAAAAGCGATTCAATTCAGCATTCAATACCAAACCGGCGTGATAATTTTAAGGTCAAGCGCTCCGACCTGAATAGAAAACGATTATTTGAGGAAAAGAAATGCTTTTCTTGCGGTCAACCCGGGCACGTACTCGCTAACTGCCACAAACGACTGAAGGTCAGCGTCAGTGCTAGTGGTTCCCCTTCTTATGCCCAGACACCCAATACTCAGGCTACGTCTAATCAGATTAAAACAGATTCGTGCTCATTTTGTAAAAAACCCGGCCATAAGATTGAAACCTGTATTGCAAAAAATAAGATCAGAATCGCGAAACAAAAATAACGTGAATTTTTGTCAGGAAATGAAGAACAGAACCCCTAAAAGTGACATCGTAGTTGCGGTTGTACAGGGCGTGCCTGTAGACGCTTTGATTGATAGTGGATCGAGCATATCTCTCATTTCATCTTCGTTAATTAAACATTTTGATAACTCTCGAAAACCGGCGTTTCGTATCTTAAAGGGTATTGGAAGCCAAGAAATCGAGTCCACTTGCTATGTTACCTTGCCTATTGAATTTGATGATGTCACTTTAGAAGTTGATCTGTTTGTGGTATCAGCGGAATATATGAATACCCCAGTCATAATAGGGACAGACGTACTGAACTGCCAAGATATTATCTACGTTCGAACTCGAGATCGACAGTATATTACTCGTAATATTGAAGAATCGGCTACTGTTTCGAAAGCAAAGTTCGATGGACGGACTTCGATAAATACAAGTCTTGTCGGTGATGACTTGAACAATTTGCTGGCTATTATTGATGAGTTTTCTGAACACTTTATAACGGGAACAGCCAGCTCGACTGTTAAAACAGGAAGTATGTCCATCAAACTTAAAAGCGGTACCCCTGTTAACTACAGGCCCTACCGTCTCTCTCAAGCCGAAACGTTACGCGTTCGCGAGATTGTTAAAGATTTATCGGATAAAGGCATTATACGAGAATCCGAATCTGAATTTTCCAGTCCCATACTTCTTGTTAAGAAAAAGGACGGCAAAGATCGTATGTGCGTAGACTATCGAAAGCTTAATGAAATTACGATCAAAGATCGTTTTCCTTTGCCATTAATAGATGATCATATAGATCGTTTGGGGTCCCATAAATTCTTTACGAGTCTTGACATGGCAACAGGATTCCATCAAATTCCAATGGAAAAAGAATCAATTCCGCGGACAGGATTTGTTACACCAGAAGGCCATTACGAGTACTTGAAAATGCCATACGGTTTGGCTAATGCCCCTGTGGTGTATCAGCGTATAATCTCAAATACCCTTCGCGGTCCTATTGATTCTGGTAAAGTCCTTGTTTATATCGATGATGTGCTAATTTTGAGTAATTTGATTGATGAGGGCTTCAAAATATTGCGTGAAGTACTCAAAACTTTGATCGATGCGGGATTTTCGATAAATCTGAGCAAATGTTCCTTTCTATCTACCAAAGTCGAATACTTGGGTCGCTCAATCAGTCAGGCTCTAGTTGAGGCCCCTGTACCAAAGAATGTGAAACAGGTGCGTCAGTTTTTGGGATTAGCAGGATATTTTCGAAAATATATTGCTGGTTTTGCGTCAAAGATAGCTTGTATCGCACGTCTTACAAAGAAAGACGCTTTGTTTGAATGGGGTGCTGAACAGGAAGCTGCTAGGAAAGACATTATTGACCATCTGACTAGTGAACCAGTTCTTGCTATTTATGATCCGACGTTGCCCATTGAGGTCCATACAGACGCCAGCGCGATCGGTTATGGGGCAATATTACTCCAAGTACACAAATCGGGTCATAAGCGGCTTATTTTAGTAAATTGACTCAGGGTGCAGAACCAAACTATCACTCATACGAGTTAGAGACCTTGGCGGTGGTCAAAGCCTTGCAAAACTTCAGACATTATCTGGTGGGTGTGCCTTTCACGGTTGTCACTGACTGTAATGCCCTTAAGTTAACAAAGAAAAAGAAAGATTTGATGCAGAGAGTGGCCAGATGGTGGATGCATTTGCAGGATTATGACTTTTCTCTTGAGTACCGCAAAGGTACTTCCATGTCACATGCCGATTATCTAAGTCGGAATCCAGTAAATGTGGTTCGTATTGAGAAGCCTCGGACTTGGGCTCAAATAGCACAAGCCGCAGACGAGGAAACTTTAACCCTCATCGAGCAGCTAAACGATGGCAAGTTAGATCCAAACCAATATGTTAAAAAGAATGATCTTCTTTATAACAAGTACTCTCCAGTAGGAGAACAGCCACGTCTTCTATGTTTCATTCCCAAAGGCCATCGACTTAGCCTACTTCGTGTATTTCATGATGAGCATGATCACCATGGAGTGGACAAAACCCTTGATCTCATACTGAGATATTTTTGGTTCCCCGGTTTAAGGTCATTTGTTAAAAAGTATATTGACCATTGCATTGTATGCATGTCGCAAAAGAAATTGCCTCGTGCTCCACTCCAGCCAATTCATTCTTGGCAGAAACCAGATTCTCCCTTTGAGACCATCCACTCAGACGTCTTGGGTCCTTTGCCAGAGTCCAACGGACATCGATATGTCCTTATCATTGTCGATGCTTTCTCAAAATTTTGTCTTTTGTATCCTATGATAAGGCAGGATGCGAACGAGTTGAAGCGTCATTTTCGTAACGCTATTTCATTATTTGGTTCACCAAAGCTAATTGTCGCCGATCGAGGTCGGATGTTTCAGAGCACCGAATTTCTTAGCTGGGCGAATGAGCTTGGTAGTGACGTCCACTTAATCACGCCCGAGATGCACCAGTCCAATGGGCAGGTTGAGCGCTATTGCCGCACCCTGTTGAACATGATTCGCATTCATTCCAATTACCGGAGGGAAGAATGGTCCAGCGTAATGTGGAGGTTACAGCTGGTGTTGAACATGACCAAACACAAGACGACTCAACGTTCACCCCTTAGCCTTCTCATCGGGACGAATACAGCAACACCACTGATTCGTAATCTTGTTCGTGATGTGGCAATGGATGATTCAAGTCCTAACCGAGAAGCACTGCGCGAAATGACAAAACAAAGAGCTTCAGAGCGTTTGAAGCGAAATCAAGAGCGACAAGATACTTTAATTAACAAGAACAGACGACCACCTCGTGTCTTTGAATTGAACTCACTGGTTTTCGTAATAAAAAAGGCACAGTCCGCAGGGAAACTTGACTCTGGTATGCGCGGTCCTTACCGTGTGATGAAAGCTTTACCTCAGGGGAGGTATGAGCTGCAACTCGTAGCCAATTGCTATGGAAAAACGACCCAGGCGGCAGCGGAGTTTATGGTGGCATGGAAAGGAGAGTGGACTCCAGACACATGCATTGCTTTTTTTGAAAGTGAGTTTCATGTCATTTTTATATGTCATTTTGCCTGTGTGAGCAGACCTCACAAGACCTGTGTGAGCAGACCTCACAAGACCCGTGTGAGCAGACCTCACAAGACCTATGTGAGCAGACCTCATGAGATTTGAGTGAGCTGACCTCACAAAAGCTGTGTGAGCAGACCTCATGAGATTTGAGTGAGCTGACCTCACAAAAGCTGTGTGAGCAGACCTCACAAGACTCGTGTGAGTAATCCCCTTAAGACCTGTGTGGGCAGACCCCACAAGGCTTGTATATGAGCAGACCTCACAATCTCTCTGTAAGCAGCCTTCATGTGAGCAGACCTTATAATTTTGTATGGCCTTGAAGGTATGACCATAGAAGATCGTCCTTTGTACAGACACTGATCAAGAAGGTTCCGAGTCTACTATGGTTGAACAGGGAACATCAGGTACCTCCGACGAGCTGATGTCTGATACATCGAGAGACCAGCTGATCGAGGAGTCGTCGATTGTCAATGTTTCATCACAGAACGAGGACGTTCTTATGTCAGGAAAGGCCGTGTAAGAAAGGATAAGCTGAGCTGGCGATACTGTTCCTGATACCTGCGGTCTGCGGGCGGCCAGCCTCACTACGCTTTAGGGACTCGGTGCGAATCGGACGTGCGTGAACTTATCGGACTGTAAAACTGTAGAACATTCTCGAGTGCTAGTAAACGGTGTTACTTTGTTGTCTTTTGTTGGTTTCACTTCTGATCCTCTTCTCCTTAAACATTATTAATTTATAGAAATACTCCACTAGAGTCAGGATTTAGTCCAGCTGAATTTATGTTTAATCGAAAATTAAGAGAAAAATTACCTATTTTACCTAGTAAATTAAATTCAAATATCAAGACTCAAACAAATTTTAGAGAAAGTAGATTATCAAAGAAATTAAAAGATGCAAAATATTATAATAAAAGATATAAGACTTCAAATTTAAGTGAGCTCAATTTGGGTGATTCTGTATGGATTACAGATTTAAAATTATATGGAAAAGTTTTAAATTATTGTAGTGAGCCACGAGCATATATTGTAGGAACAGATAGAGGTTCCTTTAGAAGGAATAGGTGGCATCTTATCCATTCACCTCATAAAAATAGAGAAAATAGGGTATGTGGCGGATGGATAGGTGATGAGACTCGGGAGACTGATATTCAAAGCCTGATATATATATGTCGGAGATGGTTTTTAATTAAAATTGTGGGTAGTCAACAGAGTTTGGTATGATTTGTTTTTCTTATTATTCATTTATGTGATTTTTACTATCAACTATTGTCTAATAAATCGGACATAATTTATTAAGTACTCTGTGTACTCGCTAATTGATTTTGGCTACTTATTTCGATAATTGTAACGAATGGTTTTGTTCAAAACAATTAATGACATGCTACTTTAATTTTTAAATGATTTACGTTGTGAATTCACTATTGTTTATTTACGACAATTATTCTTGTATTATTTGATTACTTTTTAATGTAAGTCTTATTAGATTTACCACATTTTAGTGTTTTGTATCAAGTAAACACGTGACGCACTACCGCGCGTCATCGGACAGAGTTGTCATAGTGGGATTATAAGGTGGGGGCATCGTCTTATAAAAGAGCGTGCACTCTGTAGGCGAGTCAGTCGATCCATAGTATTGGAGTCGTCAGTCGATCTTCGGATGCGAATCTATAAAGAGCCCCTGCTCCCGACAAAACTGTCGGTTTACCTGGTACAGCGCTGCTGTATATTCACATAGCTGTATTGGCTTGCTGATAGCGAGTAATACACTTTGTCATTATCATTGGGTGGCTTGGCCACTATACGAACTATAAGACCTTAAAAGTCTGTTCGATTATTACTACCTATTCACCTACTTTATCTTGTTACTAATTACCGTTTGTGTATTGTGTTTTACCTTATTATAGTGTAACTAGTACCTACTATAATAAATACCCTGTAATTGTTTATACACTCTTGTTTATCCCAATAAAATGGGAACTCCAAACCCTGACGAAATACCTCTCGGCACTCCTGATCCTACATATATATACCTGAGTCAGAAAGGGAAATAACTCAAGATGTTTTGGAGGGAGAATTGATTGATGGGGAGGCCCTGGTTAAGACTGTTAATAGTACTTCTCCAATTAGAGTTTCTAATAGAACTCGTGTTAGACCGACATATTTAGAGGATTATGATTGTAATTAGATTATAAGATTTTGTTTTCGATTTGATTGGAGATTTTTGTATTTTATTATAATATATCATTATCTTGTATTTTATTCAAGTTCATTAATGTAGAAGGGAAAGATGTTGTAACATGGTTTCTGAACGGAATGACAGTTCGAAATGTTAAGTAGTGGTTTTAGCGCTTCGGCGTAGTAATGAGGATTGAGAAAATAAAGTGATTATATTGAATATGCTTGTTTCTATCTTAATAAAACATTATCTTTCTCTTTTCTTTTTAACCGACTTCCAAAAAGGAGGAGGTTATATGTTCGTCGCGTATGTTTGTTTTTTTTTTTTATGTAAATCCTCCGATTTCTCCGTCAATTGTGGACCGATTTTGAAACTTATTTTTTTGTTTGAAAGGGTGTGCTCTCGAATTGGTCCCATATAAATTTTATTAACTTTGCTTTGATAGTTTTTGAGTTAGCTACAAAATACGTATTTTTTTCCCACTTGCTATGTAGATGATATGATAAGTTTCTGTCACTGGTAGCAGGTAGCGGTATTCGAATGTGTGTGGGGTAGGTACCACAACTAAAAAGTGAAAAATAACTTTAATTTCGGAAGTCGGTGGCAAAAAACGAAAATACAAAACACAAGACACCGACTTCCGAAATTAAAGTTATTTTTCACTTTGTAGTGTTTTTTTTGGAGGTCGGTTGTTTTTACATGATTCTGAACCGAAACTCTGAACTGAAAATCAGCTGTTTCATACTTTTTGACCGCGTAGGTATTGAACTTTTGTATGAAACAGCAGATTTTTTTTTTAATAACCGACGAAAAATTTCCACGCAGGGGGCTTCAGAATCATGTACGGAATCCATGGTTTCAGTTTTCGCGTCGATATCCCTGCCACCCTGTATATTCTTCTTAGACACTTTTTACGTATCTATAACGAAGCCGGTTTACCTTGTATTTCTAGAAAAATTTGTTGATTTGTACGCAAGAAAAAAGCTACGAAGAATAAGATTTTTGTAAAGAATATTATTCTTCGTGGCTTTTTACAATGTTACTTAGACAATTTTGGTTCAGCTTATAGCATCTTTTATTCATTAAAGTATTAATAATAATTGGAATTGATTTTAAATATTACTTTGTTTTCTTTATTTACTCCGCCCCCCCCCCCCAGATCCCTTAACCGCCCCCCTGGAGAATTTTGCCTGAAAGAAACACTGCCCGCGACGCGAGACGTCCTGTCCATCAACGTACCTGTGTAGAGGTCCCACATCACCTGCCGCCGCCGCAGCCGGGCTTGCCGCCGGGCGGCGGGCGGCAGACGGTCTTCTTCTTGCAGCCGCGCACCCCCAGCGCGCTCAGCCCCAGGCACAGCGCCCACCACCACAGAGACGCCGCCCACTCGTACCACTGGCACAGACCACGCACTTAAGGTGATTAGTAGGCTCACTGACCTTGCGCATATGGGCGGAGTTAAACCCCTACCCCTGGAATACGTAAAACGCGCGCGGTGGCGCGCTACACTAAAACGACGGCCAAAGAATATGCAGGGGCGCAGACACGCACACGTGGGTCGCTGTTTTTGCCTACGATTCCAGAAGGGAATAGTGGATGCAAAGTTGATATTTTTTTAGATAGATCAGGGCTTAAAACCGGTTTATATTGTTCTTAAAATCGTTATAGTACTGTTCATTGATTAACCAGTTAATTACAAAAACGGTTTCGACTAAATCTAATTAATTTTGGTTACTGGTTATAACAGAGAATATAATTTTAAAACTCGTGCTAACCTGAATAAACTGGTTTTATTCAGACACGCCCGCCGTCGCCGGTTGTCACATTCTTTCGCGCTTACTTATTTATGTTCTTTTTTCTTTCGTCGTTCGCCGCAGAGAGAATTGGGTTCGCATTTTTCATACAAGTCTCATGCGGTCGCTATTTATTTCGTATTTTATTAAGGGCATCCTCAGATAGAGAATCGTAAAGCGTTTATTCCATAGATAGCATGATTCTGGATTTTTCAATAGTCAGTGTCTGATGATTATGTCTTTATGTTGTGATTATGTCAAACATAAGTTTTGTTTCTATTCTTGTCTAACACGTTGAATACTGTATCTGTGCATCTCGCTTGCACATGATAGTGTGAAGTTGATGGTTAACTATGCGTTCGCACTGGCGAAACATCACAACAAAACATGTTGGAATCTCTAGTGCCTGTCAAACTTTGTATGGAAAATTGACAGAAAATAGAGATTCCAACATATTTCGTTGTAAATGTTTCGCCAGTGCGAACGCACAGTAACAAAGACCACAGATAAACTATTCTTCAGCTATTATAAAAAAAATTGAAAATATTTATTCGCCTGATAAACAGCCAAATAATTGCATATGCTAGATAACTATTCAACGACTTAATTGAGGCTTGAAAAGTCAGTCCTTAATAATAATAACTGGCAACCCCGTGTCAACACAACATCTCGTTTCCGTAATTTTAATAACTATAATTATTTTGACGCACTGCTACAAGAATTTTCCCTTCAATACTAATCTTGAAACCAGAAAATCATAAAACCAATAAAGAGATTTTATTCCACCAAAATGCAATAGAATTCCATCAAAAACTACCGAAGCTGAGGTGACATGACAGATGTCACCTCCAGACAACAATAATGAACAGAAAATAAGAACACAAAGATGAAATGTTGACAAGATCGACCGCACGCCTAGCACGCCCACCACCTCCGGACTCGTCGCTCAGCTCCGCCTCGCCGCCACCGGTATCCAGCCCCATTGTGGGTGCTGTGACAACACCGGCCGCGGTAGTTGCGTCGAGCTCGAGCGACGAGTATTTCTCTCCGCCCACGACGCCACCACCTGCTCGTCGACGGGGAGGACGTCAGCCGCCGGTCGGCTTAGGACCTCGAGGCCCACCGGCGTCTGATAGGGTCCCAGCTCCCGGCGGAAGTATGCAGCGCATGAGATGGACACGATCCATTAACGAAAACGTCATGCGCTCATACTATGGGGCTATAGAGGGGGGAAATAATCTGACCACGTACCGTGTTCGGATGCTCTCTCTTTTTCAGGCGCTTGAACCAGCTGTCAACGTTTCGGCACAACGACTGTCGGATCAGGTGCGGGTCATCCAGCGTAATCATATGTTGGATGACACTGTACTTGATCGCCTGCGAAATGAAATACGAAGTAGCCATGTCATCGCCCCCCCGTCGCAGAGTGTTATAGCACCATCACAGGACACTACAAGTCAAGCTGACGAAAGGATTGATGACAGGGCTACAAACGTAAGTACCCATTGCAATGAGGAATTGAGGAGTGCTTTGGAGGATGCGATTCAGGAATATCGATAAATGACGCCCGAACTTAGACCACGTTTGCCTCGTTTGCCCATGCATAACAAAAATAGGGCGCTGGTGGCGGTTCTGGATTCGCAGTTGTCAAACTATTTTGATGACTGTGAAGACCTCACTGATACTCATTCAATTCTGTACTGCGCGGCTGTAGCGGCATGTCGTGTAGCTCACGTCAAATTTGCTAATGATTCTAGAGCTACACGACCGAAACCAGCCGTACCAGCTTGGCAGTGCAGAATTGAGCGCCGTATTGGTGAGGCCAGAGCGCTCATCGGCAAACTAATCTGCTTCAGGGAGGGCAATACTCGCCCTAGAGTGATGCGCTTTGTGAGGCGGGCGTTCTTTGGGACTGATATTCGCCCTCAAGAATATATGGCCCGTGTCACAGAGCGCATCGACTTCCTGAAGCAGAAAGTGTAGGTATGCATGGGCGAACCGTATTCGTAGGTATAAGCGGCGAGTAGAACGATACACTCAGAATCGCACCTTCCAGAGCGATGAAAGGTGGGTTTATAGGGCTTGGGAGCGACCGAACCAAGGTGTGGCTGACACGCATCTACCGGATGATGATGCCATGTGCTCTTTCTGGCGCAGCATCTGGTCGGTGCCTGTCAGTCACACCGAAGGTGATTGGACTCGAGAAGTCGAGCGAGCCTGCGATCCAATACCAGAAATGGGGGCTATTACCATCTGCCCCCAAGATGTAGCTCGTGCAGTCCGTCCGTTACCTAACTTGAAGTCTCCAGGGCCGGACGGGCTGCACAACTTCTGGATAAAATGGTTTGTAAGATCGCACGCTCGCTTGGCGGCTCAGTACCAGACAGCTTTGGAGTCTGGGTCACTATCCTAGTTCCTAATGACAGGAGTTACCCACCTGCTCCATAAATCTAGTAGCACCGCGGAACCCAAAAATTATAGGCCGATCATGTATTTACCGACGGTCTATAAAGTTCTTACATCCATTTTGAGAGCTAAAATTAACAGACATATAGTCACCAACTCCATCATGTCTGCCTCTCAAAATGGATGTAGTAACGGGTCCCGCGGTACTAAGGAGCTACTCCTCATTGATATGGCCATTAGCCAACAGGTTCGCCGTTCCCGAAAGGATCTGTCGACATGTTGGATAGATTATAAGAAGGCCTACGACTCAGTGCCACATACATGGCTCATGAGGGTGCTGGAGTTGCATAAAGTAGATACAACTCTACGCACTTTCCTGATGTCGTGTATGGGGCAATGGAGGACGGTCCTTCGCTATCCAGGATGTCGAAATATCCGGAGGAATAGCGAGCCGATAAAGATTGAGCGAGGTACATTTCAGGGCGACAGTTTGAGTCCGCTCTGGTTCTGCTTAGCCCTGAATCCCTTAAGCACACTGCTGGAGGATTCAGGTCTTGGCTATCGGTTGAGGAGAGGTGGTCAGGTTGTATCTCACCTCCTCTACATGGATGACCTAAAACTCTTTGCCCCCAACAATTTGCAACTGATGGAGCTACTGAAAATAACTGAAACTTTCAGTAGCGCCATCAGGATGGAATTTGGTGTGGACAAATGTGCGGTCATGCATGTAAAGCGAGGGGAGATTGTGGAATCCGTGGGAACCCAACTCTCGGATTCCATAAACCTTAGAGCCCTCTCCGCATCCAAAACCTAAAGTATTTGGGTATGTCGGAAGCGTTGGGCATCAAAGTTACTGACATGAAGCAACCGTTGAAGAAGCGCTTATTTAGCCGCCTGAAGAAAGTATTTAATAGTCTTCTATCAGGCGGAAACAAGGTGCGTGCTTTCAACGGTTGGGTCATGCCGGTTTTGATGTACTCTTTTGGCATACTCAAATGGACTCAGACCGAACTAGACGCCTTGGATAGGAGGGTCTGTACGCTACTGACTGCATATCGAATGCATCACCCACGATCATCGGTAATGAGACTGTATATCCCGCGAAAATGTGGAGGTCGAGGCTTTTTAAACGCTAAGACACTCCACAATCGCGAGATATGCAGTCTCAGGGAATATTTCTTAGAAAACGACGTGGGGATGCATCGAGATGTGGTTGCGGTGGACAAGGGCCTTACCCCGCTCTCATTGGCTAAAGAGAACTGGCGCAAGCCTGTAGTGCTTGACACTAACGAACGCAGGGAGATATGGCAGAGTAAGGAGCTTCATGGACGCTACTTCCGGGCCCTGCATGGGCCCGATGTAGATTTACTAGCGTCCGTAGCCTGGCTGCGTTTTGGTGACCTCTTTGGGGAAACCGAAGGTTTTGTCTGTGCAATTATGGACGAAGTTATGATGACGAACAATTACCGGAGATTCATTGTAAAGGACGGCACGGTTGACATCTGTCATCTGTCATGCATATGGCATGCCACCGTCCGGGAGTATCAATCCGACATTTTATCTCCGGGTGTTCTCGTCTAGCTAACGAAGAGTACTTGCATAGACACAACCTTGTAGCCAGGATTATCCATCAGCAACTTGCTCTGAAATACAGCCTTGTGGAATCGGAAGTGCCGTACTACAGGTATGTGTCCGACCCAGTTCTCGAAAATGGAAATATCACATTGTACTGGGATCGATCCATCATCACTGACAGGACTATTGTTGCCAATAAGCCTGATATAGTGGTGGTGGATGGAGGAAAGCGGCGCGCAATGATTATTTACATAACGGTCCCGCATGACGGGAACCTCGTGAAAGCCGAGAAAGATAAACAAATCAAGTATCTTGACTTGGCTCGCGAGGTTGTCAACATGTGGAATGAGGACTCAGCAATCGTTGTGCCGATAGTCGTATCAGCCAATGGCTTAATTGCCAAGAGCCTCGACCAACACCTAAGGAGGCTCTCGTTGGGCAGCTGGATTAAGGGCTTGATTCAGAAAGCGGTACTCCTGGACACGGCTCGCATTGTTAGGAGGTTCCTTTCTCTGGAGCCCTGACCGCCGGTAGCTTGGACCCTGTTCCCGATACCGGTGGGGATACTATTTTTTATATTTTTAAATGTTTTTTATATGTAAATAATGAAATAAAAGGAAAATAACGTAAACTTATAATAAATAACATCTATCATGTCAAAAACGAAGGAGAATAAAATATATTCTATGTTCGATTTTATCGAAAAGACAAAAAAATCATTTAAGGTGGTTTAGTGGCATGAGGAACAGGGTGTAAAGTTCACTCATCCACCATAGAAAAGGGAGGATCCTCCGACCAGATGGGTGTTGTGTCTGGCGGGCAACTGCCCATCGGTTTGAAGTTGAAATCTTGTATGTATGTCGATCGCTCGGTAAACTCTAACTGCGCGATGCAGGATTTGTGTGACGTCATGTCTATGATGCGTAGTTCGTATGTGGCGGTGTAACCGCTACAAAGGGTCCGTGCCGCCGCACCGCACGAAATCACTGATTTTGATCAATTTTGATCATTAGTTGTGAGAAAGAGGACTAGAATTTAAACAAAATTATTTGTGATTTGATTAGTCCAATTCTTTGTCTTGTACATATGGGAAAGGGATTTTTCAAATAAATTAAAAATCTGAATCTGAATTAAGGATTCGTGGAAAATCACTAAAATTCGCAACAAATTTTCCAAAAATTGACGTGAGACTCATGTTTGATCATTTCGTTGGAAGAAACTGCTTTTGATTTTGAACATTAAAAAATTTCATCAACATCATTATATGGTCTACTTGTACCATCGAAGAAACGCATACCTAAGCAGTTTGAAAACAAAATCCCGTGCACACGACCCTTTTTAGGGTTCCGTATTAAACAAGGAACCCTTATAGTTTCGTCATGTCCGTCTGTCTGTCTGTCTGTCTGTCTGTCTGTCTGTCCGCGGTCTAGCTCCGAGACCCTTAGTATTAGAAAGTTGTTATTTGGCATAGGTATACATATTAATTACGCCGACAAAGTGGTAAAACAAAATTATGAAAAACATTTTTTTTTAGGGTACCTCTCATACACGTAAAGTGGTAATGTTTTTTTTTTTTTTTTACCCCATAGTGAGGGGTATCATTGGAAAGGTCCTTCAAAAATATTGTGAGTTTGTGAAAACCATTTTTGGATTCAGAGATTCGTTTGCGAAATATTAAGCTTTAAAGTGCTAATTTTTGTTAGAGTCAAGTGTCCCCCCCCCCCCCCTGCCGGCTAAATGGTTGGTTTTGGGTATGTGAAAAAAATCACAACAGTAGTTTATATAACGAAATTAAAAAGAAAACTATCACAGCTAAGTAGGCTCTACAGGTTAACGAGTAATAATCGACCAACTTAACTTTGCAGTTGCAAAAACATGTTTTCCCATACATTCAGTATGGGAGAACATATTTTTCAACTACAAAGTTAAGTTTGTTTTTGGGATAAATTCATCCCAACTACGGAACCCTTCATTGTGCGTGGTCCGACACGCACTTGGCCGGTTTTTTTTTTCGTAGGTAATCGTTACTATATTGGCCGAGCGCTGCAAGCAGAAATTTCTTCGATAGTACATAGAGGAACCACTTTTTTCAACTTTCATACAAAATATAGCAGAAGAAAAATGTTGAAATAACGTAACTTTTTCAAAACTTCAAGACAAATAAATATTTTTTCTAATACTTAGAACACTTTTAAGAAATTTTAAAAGAACCTACATTTTATTTTATAAATAAACAATTACTTCATTTCGTAAATAAATACCAAAGTGAACTATATAAACGATCGCGGAAAAGCCCAGTGTTGCCGTTTTAGCGACTTTGTCGCTAGATCTAGCGGATTTTGGATGTGTTTAGGGACTTCTTTTTTCGATCTAGCGACTAGAAAAAATTTAGCGACTTTTAGCGACTTTTTGACACTTAGGGTAGGCGACATTTCAGGAATAAAAATCATGACTTATATTCGTATTTTCCGATCCGATCCGATTTTTAAGGCTAGCGCTAGTAATACTAACATAGAATTAGACTGAACGGGAATTCCCCTGCTATAAACGAACTGTAGAGTCAATCTTTGTTCGTTCGTTTGTTGCCTTTCTCGCTCATCAAGATCAAGAATGAGTGAGACCAAAATACGGATTGACATCATTCATTCATTCGCACTCACAGATACACATATTACGAATACAATAAAAAAAAAAGTGAATTAGTGTTAGTGGTTAGTGTGATTACTGTGCGTGAAATAAACTCAATTTTCATGGTCAGCAAGGCAGTTCCGATGAAAAAAAGTATTACATACAGAATTATAGAACCGAGTGGGAAAATTATAAAGAGATCAAACATTGGTTAAAACCCGTGCCAGGTGACTCAACTAAAGCATTTTATAGTTATTGCCACTCTGAAATATACGCAAAACTTAAAGATCTTAAAAAACATTTGAAAACGAAAAAACATAAAAAAATGTTCTAAAAAGTAGCGAACGGGCCTTCCCAGCGTGAGGACTTATCACTTTGCGTCGCAGCACGCTCACACGCACGCACCTGTCTGATGTTAACATATTCCAGAAATTGTACGTCGACTACCACATTTTGATCCGCGTTTTATTTTAAAAGTATTTTGCTTGTTTTTGAAAAACATAAAAATTTTGCACGTGGCAATAAATAAAATAACGGTGTACGTGTGTTCGTAATTCTTCTTATCCTAAACGGCTTGACTGATTTAGATGTTTTTTTAAATTGTTTTTGTGTCACTTGGATGGTTCATAACTATAGTTGGACTCGCGTGGCGCTGTTGTCGCAGGACAACATCTGCCTGCTGGGTTCACTAGTTATATTTTGACTTTAGATTTCATAGTTTTGAGTGATTTTTGGTAGGGGAAAAAGTTATGGGTTCGCGTCACCGATATGCCCGCGCCGATATGCTGTTGTAGCAATAAGTGAAGTATTTTTGGAAAGAAGTTTTTTAACGCTACTGAAGACTACTTTAAGTCAAAATTAAGATCCAAGATGACGGCTGCGAACATTTAAAAATATTTCGTCATGGGTATCGTTTTCATAGTTTTCGAGGATGCTAAAGCTGATAGTGAGGTCAAAATATAAATCCAAGATGGCGGCTGTGACAATTTTAAAAAATTTCGTTTTGAGTGTCTTTTTCAAAGTTTTTGAGGATTCTAAAGCAGATTTTGATGTCAAAACGTAAATCTGAGATGGCGGCTGCGAAAATTTACACATTTCTTCATAACATCACGCCATTAATTTCAATCTTAAGCTATTCTGCAACAAAAGTTCTCCAAATTTAAATATATTTTGACACACTAAAATTGTATTTGACAATCGCAAATCCACATGGTACTTGTTTGCCCAACCCCGTGCATTTTTTTAGAGCTGGAGGCGCACAGAGGGAGCAGCCTCGACGTTTTATAGAATTTTTCACTTTTTGTTTGGAAAATAAGAAGAAATATTGCCTACATGTAGAATGTCAGGGGTTTAACAAAGGGGGTCGAAAGTTTCATAATTTTTTTTTTGCGATTGGACGCACCATTTTCGAGATACATGCAAAATAAAAAAAAAGATACAGTACTGTTTTTTGCACCTGAAGCGAGGTGTTGGTGTGATTTTAGTTCAAGACAACTAATGTTATTCCGCACCTTTTTAATCGCGATTAAAAATAGTCAGATTTAGTTAGACAATGGTGTCGATTCTCTTGTCACAAATGCCTCTAAACTAGACTAAAAATCACCAAAATTTTGTTTATTCCTGTCAAACGACGATTTCCCATTCTGAATAAGACTAAAGTGACACAACTTACCTATGTTTTAGTTTGACAGCACTAAGATGGTACTGAGTTATTAATTTAGTGAAAATGGCAATTTTGCTATTCTGAGTTTGACGTTTTTCACCTAAAATTTAGATTTTCTAACTAAATCTGACTATTTTTAATCGCGACTAAAAAATTGGTTGTCATGAACTTTAAATTCACACCAACACCTCGACGTCAGATGCAAAAACAGTACTGAATCTTTTTTTTTTTTTTTTTGCTTATATCTCGAAAACGGTGTGTCCAATCGCAAAAATAATGAAAATTTCGACACCCTTTACAAAACCTTTAAACCCCTTACACTCAACATGTAGGTAATATTTTTTCTTATTTTCCATACAAAAAGTGAAAAATTCCATATAAAACACGTCGAGGCTGCCCCCCCTGCAGGCCTTCGGCTCTAAAAAGATTCACGTGGTTAGGTATCACGTGTGGAGTCGCGATTATCAAATTCGATTTAGACATCAAAATTATTTTTAAATTTAGAGGTTTTATTTTGCAGAATAGCTTTGAGATTCTCATAGTCAAAAGTTAGAAATTTTAGTGATAGTTTAGTTGGTTTAGTTCGGTGTACAAGAGAATCGGCACCAATCAAAATTTTAGGTGAAAAAGTCAAATTCAGAATAGCGAAATTGCCATTTTCACTAAATTAATAACTCATTCGGGTGCAAAAACTGTATTGTTTCTTTTTTCTGTTCTTTTACTTATATCTCGAAAATGGTGTGTCCTGTCGCTAAAATAATGAAAATGTCAACCCCCTTTATGAAACCCTTAAAACTCAACATGTATGCAATCATTTTTCATGTAATCCATACAAAAAGTAAAAAAAAACCGGCCAAGTGCGTGTCGGACTACGCACAATGAAGGGTTCCGTAGTTGAGATGAATTTATTTATCCCAAGAACAAACTTAACATTGTAGTTGAAAAACATGTTCTCCCATATATTCCAACTGCAAATCGTCGCTCGGCATCCAATACCGCGAATGTGACATTTCCTTTACGTTTTTTTTTTAATTGCAAGATAACTTATTTGAACGTGTAGAATGAAATAAAACAAAAATCTGATGTTCGTTAAAAATTTCGCATTCGCGGTATTCATATAATAATAATATAAATCTAACACCTATAGACGAGCAATTCTTGTATATATGTATATGTCACCGTAAGATTGTGAGCACCGTTAGTTTATAATCTATCGGTATTATTTCCGTTAGATCATAATCTGTCGAAAAATTGTGAACTGGGTGAAATGGGTTAGGTTAGGTTAGAACTGTGACCAACCTCGTGAGTCGAGCGAGCGTAGTAAGCGCTGCCGCGGTAGCGGCAGCGCTTACTACGCTCGTTTCTCATGGATATAATATAAACTATCGAAAAATAATACGTTAAATCGTAAAGGATTTGTCGCAGTTCACAATCTTTCGACAGTTTGTAATCTAACGGAAATAATACCGATAGATTACAAACTAACGAAGTTTATAATTTTACGGTGACATATATATATGATCTGAATCTCGGAAACGGCTCCAAGAATTTTTATGAACTTTAGTATCCAGGGGGTTTCGGGAGCGATAAATCGATCTAGATAGGTTTAATTTTTAGAAAACGTCGTTGAAAAAGAAAAATGGTCACGATATTTTTCTTTATTTAAGACGCAGATATATGACAGTGACCTTGAATGGTTAGCTTGCGTGTTCTGTACCGAGCTCAAGCAACGCGTCGTACGTCCAGCCAGTAATAGGACTCGCCCATCAAGGAGCGCTGTCCCAAATTAGACGCATTATTAATTTATTACACGTAAAACAAAAAGTATTTTAATAAAAAAAGTATACTAAAAAATCAATAATTTAATTATCTTTAAAATAGTGAAGTTTTCAGAAAAATACGCTTGATAGATTTTGCGTCATTCTCAGTTTTTTATCCGCGTTAGACATAACTTTACAAATTAATTTCACTATGTAATATAAACATAATCAAAAATATGCCTATATTAAAATATTAGAAAAATGCTCTAATTTAACATATATTTTTTCCAAATCACTAACACTACTCGTTTAGACGTCATCTTCAGTATAAAATCATTAAAAGTCGGTTATCGTCCCCTTAAGTAACAAGGACTCATTGGTGCCGATTCCCTTGTTCACAAACTAAACTAAATTTAAGTTCAGTGCATCTTTTTATTTCTATTTCATTACGAAAAGGACAGAAGATAAATTTTAGTTTAGTCCTGTCAAATTAATCAGCGCTTGACGTAAATTGACGTAATTTTAATCGGCAAGTTTTTAATCACGTCTAAACTTGTATGGAGAGTGACTGGCGCTGATTAATTTGACAGGACTAAACTAAAATTTATCTTCTGTCCTTTTCATAATGAAATAGAAAGAAAAAGATGCACTGAACTTAAATTTAGTTTAGTTTGTGAACAAGGGAATCGGCACCATTGTGTTAGTAAACTTATGAACTATGTTAGCTTATTTTACCAGGTCACTCAGAAAGTTTTGCGACTAACAGTTTTTGTCTATAGGATACTGGCTGGTTTTGATGTCGATAAAAAATATGACTATTTATTACAAAAAAAAAACCATAACATTCTAACCTCCACATTTTTAAGAGAGACGAGAACATTTTCGCGCGATGATTTTGTACGATTTCAAATGTCGACTAAAACCAGAAGAATTGTTTGAAAGACTTCAAATGGTGTTCATAGAAAAAAGCCCTTCTAAAGCGATTGTTTTCCGCTGGTTCAACGAATTTATGCGTGGTCGAGTAATTTTGGCGGACGAAGAAAGAAGTGGCCGCCCTATGACGGCTGTTACATAATAAAACGTGTTGGCTGTGAACACTTAATTCAAGAGAATATGCGTATTACATATGAAATGGTTCACCATATACTGCAGATTTGACCGGGAAGTGTGCATGAAATTCTACATGAACATCTTCGGTTAAAGAAGATAGTTTCACGCTGGTAACGCAAAATCCAACGCAGGCTCAGAAGGAGGTTTGGATAGAATGGTGCCGAGACATGACAGCAAAATTAGAAGCAGGCTCGTCTCGGCGCATTAAGATATCATTACGGGTGACGAATCTTGGTTTTATTAGAATGATCCAGAAATGAAGCGTCAGTCGACCGTGTGGCTGTTTCAAAATGAACCAACGCCTACCTAAGTGAAGCGAGCCAGTGTGCAACCAAGTGCAGGCAAAATTTTGATCGCAAGTTTTTTTTCTTTGACGGTTTATCTGGTGTCAGTACCCTTACGAGATCAAAGGAGCATCAATGCTAAATGGTATGTTACCAAATGTTTGCCAGAAGTTTTTACTGCTGCAAGCAGCAAGCGACCGAACACTGGCCTCCGTGGGCTACTGCTTCACCACGACAACGCGCTGACTCACTCGGCGCTCAAAACAAGGGACTTTCTGGACAGCACACTGGTCAAATTTATAGGTCATCCTCCTTACAGTGCCGATTTGACTCCGTGCGACTATTTCTTGTCCCCAAAATAAAAAATCAACTCAAAGGAAAACAGTTTTCATCACCGGAAGCTGCACTGGCTGCATTTGAGAAGGAGATTGAAGAGGTGTTAAATGTGGACTGGAAAATGTGTTATGAAAATTGGTTTAGACGTATGAAACTGTGTATAGACGCAAATGGAGAGTTCTTTGAAAAGATATAATAAAAAGAAATATAACCTGTAGTATATTTTTTTCTAGTATCGCAAAACTTTCCGAGTGCCCCACGTAATCTAGTTTAAATTTATTTCACCCCATGGCAGATGGCACTGCAGTGATTGATGTACATGCAATCCAGCCTGCTAGTGATCATTTTTAGGATATTGTTGGAGCTGGCCCGCACTCTGCGCAACAGGGATGCACACCTCATTCGCATCGTTGCGTAAAAGCAATTAATATGTGCGTCCCCGAACATTCCCGATACGCAACAAAAACGGGGCAGCCCCACCAATAGGTACCCTGAAAGCGTTGTTGTATTGAACACGAAGGATGTTGCACGACCTTTGGGTATATCTAGCCCATAGACTGCACGTGTAAAACGTTGTACAATAAGCTCGAAACAGAGTAATTTTGAATTTTTAAGTGAGCAGCGTGCAAACCTGCGAGCCAGTATGTTCGCCCTTACCGACAACACTCTTCGTTCCCACCAATATCGAGTCCGTCATTGAGGTCAGGGGTCAATATATCAATATATGACCAAGATATTTAAACGTAAATACTATTTGTAGTGGAGTCCCATTGAGTAACACAGGTGGTACATAACCTGGTCTACCCCAAGCCTCAAAGACCATGATCTTCGTCTTATTGGAGTTATACATCAAACCATGTATTTTGGCATACTGCTCACATTTGGCGACCAATTTTCTGAGACCACAGATTGACGCGCTCAGAAGCACCATATCGTCTGCATAGCTAATATTATTTACACAAATACCATCTATATAGCTACCTATTCTGGTACTGTTGAGCTCGCCAATCAGCTCGCTCGAAAAGCGAGGGTGAGCTCAACCCTCCCTGCCTCACCCCGCATTCCAACCTGTATGGCCTGGAAAAAGTTCCAGCCCATCATATATACACTCAAAGTCAAAGTCAAATCATTTATTTCAAATAGGCCCATGTATGGCACTTTTGAACGTCAAAAATTACAAAATAATAAAATTGATTCTAATCGCCCCTTCCAAAAGGTAGTTTTCGTATGGTGAATGGGCAAGAAACTCCACCGTTACTCTTTTAAAATGTTTTACAATATTGTTTGTATATGTACGTACATTTGTTAAATAATTATTATATGTGAAGACGATGCACCTAGAATAAAATTACTATACCACAATAGGTAAAAAAATTTAAAATGAAGCAACGATAGATAATTTAATTTGTGACAGATACATGGTTCTCACATATTTACAAACATTGTAAAAGTAGACGATTTTCCTAAAATTTAAGTCAGTGTGTAAGGAAGTAATCAGAATGTAAAATCAATGTCATACTTAAAACACAAAGTAATAAATTTTACAATTAAATTAGCAACCAGTTTGATTTTGTCTTGATTCTAAATTGTCCTATGGAGCAGGACCAGCATGTTTCCAAGCACTCTTATCTTGGATATAATCCTCTAATTTGTAATATGCTTGTTTACAAAGTGTACTTTTTATATGAGTTTTAAATTTTCTTTCATTTAATTGCAATATGTCACAAGGTATTTTGTTGTAACATTTAACACAGTACCCCATAAAAGATGTATGTACTTTAGATAACCTGAAAAATGGTTGATCTAGTTTATCTTTATTTCTAGTATTAAAATTATGTCTATCACTTATTTTATTAAAGAGATGTGGATTTTTCCTTACATACATAATATTTTCATAAATGAATTGGCAAGGTACCGTCATAATATTAATCCTTTTAAAAAGTTCCCTGAGAGATTCGCGGCGACGTAGATTATAAATGGCTCTGACAGCTCTCTTTTGCAAAATAAAGATGGATTCAATGTCAGCAGCCCGACCCCACAGTAAAATGCCATATGACATAATGCTGTGGAAGTAGCTAAAATAGACCAAACGCGCGATTTCTACATCTGTTAACTGTCTTATCTTTCTAACAGCATAAGCGGCCGAGCTTAACCGCCCCGCAAGAATGTTATATGAGGTCCCCATTGTAATTTCTCGTCTAGCGTGATTCCCAGGAAAACCGTTTGATTAATAAATTCCAGTTTTTCTCCATTCAATATAAAGATAAAGATAAAAGATAAAGATAAAGATCATTTATTTGTCCAAAACATGAGTATACACACACATGGCATGCAAGATGTTACAATAAAATTTTACCACAGTCATGTTTTGCCTTAACGGCGTACAAATATAAGTAGGTAGGTACATTTAATTAAATAATTATAAATTTATCCAGCATTCAAATAATTAATAGTCCAAATTAGAATTTAAAAAATTAAAATGTATTACAGAATAGAGTAAACAACTCATAATGTTTAGTAAAATTAGTCAATTTAATGTCAAAGTAATTAGGAATGCAAAAATTATAAGAATTAGATTAATTTGTCATTCAGAAATTCGTCAGTGCTGTAGTAGGCTTTCTCTAAAAGAAGGCTTTTTAACCTACTTCTTAATTTGACCGTTGTATATTCCCTCCAATATTTTGGCAACGTATTATACAGAATTGGCGCCATACAGAATATACTTTTACGCAGTAGAGCTGTCCTGGATCTAGGTATGCAAAGTTTGCTATTGTCGCGTCTATTTCGAATTACTCTATCTGACAATAGGGGGAATAGATTTAGGTTCGATTTAACAAACATAATGGTCTCTAAAATGTACATGGATGGAAGGGTTAATATTTTATATTTTTTGAAAAATGGTTTACAGGTCTCAGTAACATGAAGTCCAAACATAGTTCTAAGGCACCTCTTTTGGGTTTTAAAAATTACATTCTTATTTGTTGAATTGCCCCAAAATATAATTCCGTATCTTAAATTACAGGACACTAAGCCATGATAAGCAGTTAACAGCGCATCAACATTTAACATGGGGGCTAGTTTATACAGTGCATATGTCGATTTACTAATTTTTTTACTTAAAGCTTCTGTATGTGCTTTCCAATCTAATTTACTATCTATTGTTACTCCAAGAAATTTGGTTGTGTCGACTTTGTCTATGTTATTATCACAATAGTGTACATTAACATTTGGAATGGTTAATCTTTGGGCAAAATGCATAATATTTGTTTTTTCAAGATTTATCTTAAGATTATTATTTTCTAACCATTTTATCATTGATTCTATAGAATTGTTAATGTCAGCTTCGTATGTGTCTTTATTTTTACAGGCAATTGTAATGGTACTATCATCGGCAAAAAGTGTCATTGGGTGGTCGATACTTTTGGGTAGGTCATTAATATACAGTATAAAAAATAGTGGTCCTACGACAGTACCTTACGGTACGCCAAATTTAACTACACGCTCTTTTGATTTGTGAATTACTTCATGTTTATTACTTTTATTTACTGCCGAAATTTCTGTAAATTGGGTTCTGTTGCTTAAATAGGATTGAACAAGGCTTGAAACATTCCCTCTAATACCGTATGCTTCTAATTTCTCAATTAGTATGTCGTGACGCACATGGTCGAATGCCTGTGTCATATCACAGAATATCGTACATACAGGTATATTCGCATCCACTTTTGGCATGACATTATGTAAAAAATCATATATTGCCAAATTTATTGTTTTGCCATTTCTGAACCCTTTCTGTTCATTCGTGAGTATATTTTCTTTTTCGAGATATGTATATAACTTTTTATATAAGTACTTTTCAAATATTTTTGACATTATACTAATAAGGGATATGGGCCTATAAAATTGCATTAGCTCTTTATTTTCCTTTTTAAATAGTGGTTTAACAGTAGATATTTTGAGTGCGTCGGGAAAAATACCAGTTTCTATACATAGATTAATTATATGGCTTAGATGCACTGATATTTCTCCTGCTACTGATTTTATAACTTTTGTTGATAGCCCATCGTATCCTACACTATTTGTATTTTTCAAAGTTTTTATAATTTTAAACATCTCGATTGGCAGACATGGAGCCAGGAAAAAAGAATCTTTTCTTTTTTGTATCAATGATGTCGCTTTTTTTCCAGATCCTGCTATAGGATTAATGTTGTCAACGAAATAATTATTGAAAGCTTCTGCAATGTCCTTTGGGTCAGTGATAATGTCATTGTTCACACGAATTTTGTCTATACAGTTTTTCGGAACGTTGAATTTTGAGTTATTTATTATTTTCCAAGTAGCTTTGGATTTATTATCAGAAGTATTTATTGTGTAGTTATTTTGTGCTCTCTGAGTAAGTTTAACAATTCTTTTAAATAGTGTGGATTAATTCGTAAGTTTACTTTTATTAATCTGGTTTGGTTTAAGTCTGTATTGCCATAAAAGCTGTCGTTTCTTTTTACTACACAATTTAATACCACGTGACACCCATTTCGGTTTACTCATAGTATTAATTCTAACATTCTTTTCGGGAAAGCATAATTTATAAAATAATGAAAATATGTCAAGAAAAGATTTATACGCTAAATTAGGATTATTAATATTGTAAATGTCAGAAAATGATAAATTATTTAAGCAATTTTTAAATTTTGTCATATTTTCATTGCAGTAGTCACGTCTTTTTACCTGCCAGTATTTAATGTTACACTTTTTTGTACTGGTAATATCATAAACTGAGCTGTGTGGTCCGAAAGAGCCAGTTCTAAGACTTCGACTTTACATGCTTTGCGAAAATTATGAGCAATATTTATAATATGATGTCACATTCGCTATTTTTAACATTAGGTAATTTAAATCTAATGCATTTGGTTTTTTTTAAATTAACTACCAGATTATTTACCGTAAACCAATCTTGGACTTGCAGAATAGAGCTATTCACGTCGTCAAGATTTTGTGACCGTCGGTTTATTTTAAAGATTAATGATGTGTCATCTGCAAATAACACCATCTTCGGTTGATTTTGAAGTAATTGGGGTAAATCATTAATGTAAACTAAAAAGAGGAATGGACCCAATATCGAACCTTGAGGAACGCCCATTGCCATTTCAGACCCTAATGAGTTTACGCCGTTTACCTGAACTTTAACCTTTCTATCTTTCAGGTATGATTTAAGTAAATCAAGAGCTGTATTCCTAATCCCATAGTACTCTAGTTTCAGCAGAAGTGTCTCATGGTCTACACAATCGAACGCCTTCGAGAGGTCGCAAAAGATTCCAATGGCATCTTGTGCTTCTTCCCAGGCCTTATCCAGGCCAGGCGTTGTCCGTCAAGTGAACATTGTGCTCCGTTACTAATTTTGATAAAAAATGCTAAAAAAGCATTTTTCATAGTGTATTCGTGTAAATATTGAAGAAGACATTGTAAATAATAAATGAAAGTGTTATCTCATTATAATTCACATAACTAAAAATGTTTCAGTGCTATATTCAATTGAACAGTGAACTCTGTCAAAACTAGGTTAATTCAGTGTTTAAGTGATCGAAAAACTCATTAAAGGCCAATAATAATACAGTGGAAACATAAATAATAAAGTGAAACACAACAATAAACCTCAAAACAAAAATTGCAAAAAAAATGTATTAAAAACAATCTGTCAAACTTGAATTATTCAATCTTACGAGTCATCCTAACGAACTTTTATTAATTCTGTACTACAAGAAACGGATGCATAATTTTAATGAGTTACAATAGGTGCCAAGTGGCTCTATAGGGAGACGTACAGACTTCTACCTACATGGACGCTGGTTCAAATCTTGCCGACGACGTGCTCTTTTTGTATATTGATTAATTGTGTTCATCATAATTCCATCGAATTTGCTCGGTCAGAGTGACGATACCAACCAAATGCAAAAATGAGTTTCTCCGAAAATATCACTGTGCGTCGTACGCGTACTAAATCGGATTCAAATATCGTCATCAACCAATCACAAAATGACACATTCGAAGATACCGTAAACAGCCTACCCGATTTATCAAGTGATGGTATTAATGATGCACAACAACAAGAAATAATTAAGTTAAAAGAACGAATTGACAAGCTTGTGATAGAATTAAACACTGCGCACCAGGAAATCGAGTCACTGTCTTTGGAGAACAATGACCTTAAGCAAAGAAATATTGATTTACAAAGCAAAAACGACCTCCTTAAAGAACTTACTCATAGCCCCATTAAAAAACACAAAAACTCAACTCCAATCAAGAAATGTCCGAAGAACAAACAAACACAAACAGAGCCTTTATTTATATCTAACCAGAAAGCAGTTACGATAACACCCAATGACATACAAAATAAAACTAATAGTGATACAACAATCCCGGAACAAATCCAACAACATAAAAAAGAGAGTAAAATATGTATTCTGAGTACTAACAACAAAAATGACATCAGAAATATTGCTGAAAATACTCTCCACAAACATTCGGAAAACACTTGCCATTATATACGGACAAACTGTAAAACAGAACAACTATTGTGCGACATAGAAACTAAATTAAAAACATTTACAATGAAAGACTTCTGCATAATTCTAATAGGAGAGGAAGATTTTAAAACTACGAACGACTACCTTCAACTGACACTCCACATCAGAACAACCTTACAAAAAGTAAACCATACAAACATAATAGTCTGCACGCCGATATATAAGTATAATTATCACAAAAATATGTATAATTGGAGAATAGAACACTTCAATAATTTACTGTATCTTGATATATGTCTCATGAACACGCGTATCTCTTGGACTCGAACAAGAATCTGGCAAATGATTATACAATGTTTAACAAACAAACAGGACTACTAAACAATTTTGGCATGCAGACAATTTTTAAAGATATTGACGATTTTATCGGTGGTGTAAAAAAATACGACTTATTGACAATAGACATCGATACAACACCTAATGACGAAAAATTGGACACCCAGTTTTTTCTATGATAAATATATAAATATACTACATCAAAACATTGCAGGATTGCTAAATAAATCTGACGCACTTTCTGTATGCCCAGAAGAACTCATGGTGAAGAATATTAACATTGACGTGATTTGCATAACTGAGCATTTCATGATGGCTGGTTATGAACAGTATCTGTCAATCTCTAACTACGATCTAGCTACATGTTTCAGTAGAAGAGACATTAAAAGAGGTGGAGCATGTATCTTGATAAAAAAAGGACACCACTGGAAGGAAATTCCTGAAGTTAGGAACTTAGCAATAAGTAGCACATTTGAATGTTGTGCTATTGAAATAATCCATACTGACACCATTGTAATTTGCATTTACAGAGTTCCAAATGCAAACAATTTAACAACTTTTTTTGAGCGACTGTATAAACTATGCCAGCTTATAACAAAGAAAAATAAACGAAATATTGTAATATGCGGTGACTTTAACATTGATACTTTGAAGCGTAATAATACTACACTAGATCTAGAATGTCTCTTGCTCAACTTCAATTTTAAATTAGTAATTAATCAGCCAACCAGACTATCCAGTAAAACATGCATAGACAATTTTGCGCATAATTTAGGTAAAAAATGTAAATATGACGTATTCGATTTTGCTTTATCTGACCACACCTGTCAAATTCTTAAGTGTCCGGTGAAAAGGATTTGTGTTGTAAAGCATTGGTTTATTAAACACCGCGACTATAATCAAGAAAATATGAATAAGTTCAGGGAATGTTTACAAAATGTTTCTTTATCGGAAATATATAAACTTGACGATCCGAATACAGCCTATGATCTCTTTCTGGAGACATTTACCCTAATGTATAATTTATGTTTTCCATTAAAACGTATCAAATTAAGCATACACAAGAGACCACAATGGATGTCGCGAGGAATTAAAACGTGCAGTAAAAATAAAAGAACACTTCTGTGGCGTTACCGACTGGAACGCAATGAACAAAACAAACAAAAATTTAAAAAATATACAGCAATATATAAAAAAATAATTAAATTAACACAACGTGCTCAGAACAGCTATAAAATCAAATCAGCATCTAACAAGTCAAAAGCGACATGGGAAATTATTAATAGAACAAAGATGAATATGCCTAACAAAAACTCAATTGGAAACATTAAAATTGGAAATAAAAATGTAACACACCCGTATGAGATAGCGAAAGCCTTTAACAACTTTTTTGTCGACAAGATAAAACCAATTAGTAATAGAGGCGTACAGGTGGTATCAAATATCTCAAAGTCGAGAAATTCGATGTTTATGGCACCAAGTAATGAAAATGACATTAAAGCTATAATTAGATCTTTAAAAAATACTGGTAGTGTGGGTAATGACGGAATTTCTACCAAAGTAATTAAGTACGTCTCAGACTGCATTAGCGGACATTTGAGCTATATTCTCAATCTGTGCATAACACACGGTACATATCCAACTAACCTAAAAACAACTGTGGTTAAACCATTATTTAAAAAAAATAACAAAGAATGCATGGAGTCTTATAGGCCCATTGCGCTTGTTCCAATAATATCCAAGGTATTTGAAAAATACATTTATGCACAAATTTACAAATACCTGGATAAACAAAACATTTTGACAGAGGAACAAAAAGGCTTTCGAAAAAGTAAAACTATCAATATGGCCATCTACGACTTTTTAAATAATGTATATACGAATGTTGACAATAGAATACCTGTTTGCTCAATATATTGTGACATGACTCAAGCCTTTGACTATGTGGACCATGATATTTTGCTAAGTAAACTTGACGCCTACGGCATTAGAGGTAATGTCTTGAATTTAATAGAATCTTATTTAAAGAACAGGAAACAGTACGTTGAAGTATCAGAAATAGATTTTAAAACTAAATGTCAACGAACCTACAAGTCTGATCGTCGTACAATTACATTTGGCGTACCCCAGGGCAGTGTTTTGGGTCCTCCTCTATTTATAATCTATATAAATGATATGCCAAAAGTTACAAGTCACCCTATGTCTCTATTTGCCGATGACAGCACTGTGACCATTAATAGCACGAACGCTCAAAACTATAACGATGAAATTACGAAGACAATAACCTCCATAGTACAATGGTTAGATAATAATAATCTAAAAATAAATATTGACAAGACGAAGTTAACGATGTTTAGCCAACGTTCAAACACAAATATGAATATATACTATGACAACCAATGCATAACACAAGTAAACACATCTAAATTCCTAGGTTTAATCATTGACCATAAATTAGATTGGAAAACACACACAGAGGAGCTAACCAAACGAATTAGTAAGTCTACCTATGCCCTAAATAAACTTACCTCAGTTATGAGTGTGGACGCCTTAGTCACAGCATATCATGGCTTGCTGGGTTCAGTTCTAAGATATGGTGTAATTTTTTGGGGGAACTCAACCAATAGGGAAATAGTCTTCAAAGCTCAGAAAAACTGTATCAGGACAATTTTTGGATTACAGGTCATAGATACATGTAAACCATTCTTTATTAAATTTAAAATATTGACTCTTCCAGCCTTATATATTTTTGAGGTTGCAGTATTTGTTAAGACCAATCCAAAGTTATTTAAAAAAATGTCAGATATTAATAACCGAAGTCGACGGGATATCAATAGCTTATGCGTAAGAAGGTCCCGCACAGCATTAATGTATAAAAGTGTATTCTGCATGGCGCCAGTCATATTTAACCACATCCCACGATCAATCAAAGAATTGAACGTGAGCTTATTTAAGAAACGCCTAAAGTCCTTACTTGTGAACAAAGCATATTACAGTATTTCGGAATTTATAACAGACAAAAATTTAATGACAGAATGATGACATGCTAAGAAAATAAAATGTATTGTAATCCTTGACATAAATTTTATTTATTGATATTAGTATTATTGACATCAGTTTTTGTATGTTAACTTTAGTATTGTTTAATGACATATCCTTATTATTTGTTTTCAGTCTGTGTGTTGTCATGCACTGTATTGACATTTGTATTTTTATTTTTTATTTTGACATTGATTTCTATTGCTATTTATTATTAATTAATTTGTATTATGAAATGTGTGGTTTTTATAATTGTTTTTTATTGTTCAGACTTATTTAATTCAATAATTACTCAATTACAAACATTTGTACGCCCTCTGGTATAACATAGCGAACACTTTATCTTTAAATACCATTACTATTGTACACCTATGTTAAACAAATGAATAAATGACTAAATGACTTAAAAATGTTCTTTATTAGGGTGACACCGGCGTCAGTAGTACAACGCCCTTTGGTGAAACACTATTGATCTTGTTAACATACCAATATTTAAATATGTTTATAAGCTCCGTTGGCAACCTATCCTTCTCCATCTTTCTCCGCAATACGTCATAAGCAACCAGAACGAAAGCCTTGAATAAGTCGAGGAAGCTAACATAAATCGGCGTCCCACGCTGTGTATAGTATGAGACAGTATTCTTATGACACAACACTGTACTTCCTGTTGACAAACCACGCCGAAACCTGAATTGGTTGACATGAACATTTACAGTTTTATTTTTTAGTTGTGTATTAAGCAGACTGTCTAACACTTTTGATATTTTGTTGTTGATATTATAATAGCTAGAAAGATGGGCCTATTGAATGCCGAGCGACGAAATGTAAGTTTGCGCACACAATATTGAGAGATTTACCATGTTATTTTAAGACCATAGACTTCTTATAGGTTTTCCTGAAAAATTTTTGGTCCAGTAGTTTCGGAGATAAGGGGGGGGGAATGGTCAATTTTCATTGAATTTCTTAAATATCTTTAAAGGTGTTTATTTTAAAATGATATAAAAAATATATTTAAGATCCTCATAATAAGTCCTTTCGTTTGATTTGTCACACGGTACTGTTAGTAAAACTTTTTTTTTAATTTTCTTGTTTGCCCCCCAAAAGTGACCCCTATATTCAAAATTCATTTATTTACCTTACACATTCGTGTTCGGGTCACAGAAATACATATGTGCATCAAATTTCAACTTAATCGGTCCATTAGATTCGGAGTAAATTGGCTGTGACAGACGGACAGACAGACAGACACACGAGTGATCCTATAAGGGTCCCGTTTTTTCCTTTTGAGGTACGGAACCCTAAAAACGAAGACGGACGGACGGTAGACGGTGCATCTAGTTTCTTCTTTTTACTTTTAGTTACTAACATTAGTCATAAGCGAAATTATTGTTACTAACAACCTCAAATTGCCTTGCCTATGGACTTTTTTGTCTGAAATAAATGTTTTTTTTATGGCTTTGTTATGTTGATTGTTATAAATATACTAAACGAATATACACAAACATTCCAGACTTATTTCTTATGCATACCTACGTAACTTAACAAAATACCATCTATAGGATCAAAACTGTTTAAGCAATCACTACGCTCGATGTCTATACTCCATAGGTTTAGGTAGTTAAAAAAAGGTAAACAAATCGTAAAAAGGGTTTTTATGGATGACACTTTCTTGTTAAAAAAACAATAAAACCAAATTAAATTCATTTTAGTGTTTTACCATAGTTTCCTCTTTTATTAATGTATGTTAAATTTTATTTTTTATTCTTCAACTACTTTTTGTAGATGTAACTGCTTGAGCACATTTTCTATTAGTTTATTCCATTTCTTATTCAACAGGTTTAACAAATAAATTGTAGAGGGGGGGTGCTTTTGTCTGATTTATAAGATTTTGTAATCTGTCTATTGTAAATAACCCAATTTCTAAACGTCAACGAAGTATAACGTTGCTAAATTGAAGAGTTCAACTGTGACGTAGCATAACAACTGAAGTGACAGGTATTACGTTTAGTCGGTTACTTGACAGCTGTCTCGTCACGTTTTTTTTTGTTTACCTTTATTTAATTACCTAAACCTATGGAGTATAGGCGTGTGTGCGTGAACGGTGCACACAAACATAGCATCGCAAGAGTTTACCTAAACTCTGTCGAGTGAATTTTGTGCACGGAGCCTTAAAACATCGGGAAATAATTTTAAAAAAACACCAAAAAATAGTAAGCCCACGTATGCACGGATGTAATAAAATCGCGGCTATTTTTTTTCGTGTACTTGATTTTTCAACGCGCTGGAGAGACGAGAGTGCGTTCCAGCGCGAAAAAAAAAAACCAAAATCCAGTGCGCGATAAAATCCCGCCGCGATTTTATTACGTTCGTGCGAACGTCTGCTGAGTGACGGTCGATCTTTGAGCTTGCGTATCGTTAGGGGCAGAGGACTTATTAAATTCACACTAGGTAAAAAACAAAAAAAATAACGAAAATTCAAATATCTCGAAAACGGTGTGTCCTAGGCAAAAAATAACCGAAATTTTACCCCCCCTGTGTAACACCCGTGCAAGCAGCATCCCAACATGAATTTAAGAAAAAAAAATAAAAAATTGCTCAACATGAAAAACCAAAAATCTCTGGTTTTTTTTTTACACCAACTCATGGTTTTCGACTAGAACAACAATTTATTTCCAGAAAAGATTTTCATCCGAGCCACAACTTTGGAAATATAGAGGTTTTTATTTAAAAAAAATCGAAAGCTCCTAACTGGAAACGGTGCATCGTAGGGCCATATTTCTCAGAACCTACATGGTTGCCATGGTCAAGCTTACGATACTGCAATAAAATTGGGTATTTCATAATTTTATTATTTCCCGAATAATAAAAATCCTCGCTCCGTAGGATAGAAGGTTACACTCCAACCGGTAAGACTTTCATTTTGATGACAAGGATTCATTTTTTACGTAAGTCAATCACAATATACACCAAGGGTTTAATTAGCACATTTAAAAATACGTATAAAAAAAAATAAGGAAAAATATTTTGTTCAACGACTGCCCCGTTGTAGCGTTACTGCTGAGCATGAGGTCCTGGGTTCGATTCCCGGGTCGGGCAATGTGCTATAGCGTTTTTCCCTCTAGAACTGCTCAGTAGCAGCACGGAGTCTGGATTTTTGCTTGGTTAATGGCAATAGGCTCGCCCCCTATTACATGAGACTTAAACATAACTGGCGAAATGTGGATGTACTATAGGTACAGTCACGAGCAATAATATGTACTTATACACTTAGCAACTTTAAAAAGTGATTTTCTCCTACTGTGATTGTAATATTATGTTGTAATGAACATAGTATTTTGGAATCCATACCAATATGAAATAGGTCTCATCTCAAAGTTGCAGACGTTATTCCACGAGATATTTGCTGGTGACTGTACTGTAGCCTAACCCTTTGGGGAATACAGGCGTGATGTTATGTTTTATTTACATTTTTTTTTTGTTTATATTGTAAATTGTTAATTTGTATATATTTGTAAATTTAAAAAAGTATTAAGAAATATAGGGGTGGTTATCTAAAATTTGGTTAACTTCTGACGTAATTTTGAAATTGGTGTTTTTAGTTAAAAATCAGAACAGTTTATATTCTATGCTGTGGGTATAACATCTACTTTGCTGCATTTAAAAGGGCCAGTCACTTTACTTTATATTTTTTAGAGAAATTTATGATTTTTAACCGACTTCCAAAAAGGAGGAGGTTATATGTTCGTCACGTATGTTTGTTTTTTTTTTATGTATGTCCACCGATTTCTCCGTCAATTGTGGACCGATTTTGAAAATTCTTTTTTTGTTTGAAAGGGTGTGCTCTGGAATTGGTCCCGTACAAATTTTATTAACTTTGCTTGGATAGTTTTTCAGTTAGCTACAAAATACGTTTTCTTTTCCCACTTAGTATGTATGTAGATGATAATATGATAAGTTCCTGTCACTGGTAGCAGGTAGTGGTATTTGAATGTGTGTGGGGTAGGTACCACAACTAAAAAGTGAAAAATAAAAACTTTCTACAAAAAAAAAACCACCGACCTCCAAAAAAAACACTACAAACTGAAAAATAACTTTAATTTCGGAAGTCGGTGGCAAAAAACGAAAATACAAAACCCAAGACACCGACTTCCGAAATTAAAGTTATTTTTCACTTTGTAGTGTTTTTTTTTTGTAAAAAGTTTTTTTTAAATCAGTGTTCTAGGGACTGACGAGACGTGATAGAGACTGACGCCACACACGGTTATTATGTCAAATCACATTTTTTATTGCAAAATCAACTGAAACAACAAATTATCTCTTAAGTTCACAAATTCTATGAACTATAATCACAGGATTTATTTTATTAATTATGCACATGAAAATAATGTATCAATATTTCTTAACAATCAAATTGTCCTTTGAGTTTAATACTTACAAACTAATATTTTAAATAATCAGCCTTCTAAAGTTCTAAGTAACCAAATTATAATTTGAACACAATATTCGGACTTTCATTAATTATTATAAGATCACAAATATTTCAAACTTAAACTACCTAGTACCTTGTATTTATTTTTAGCCCTATTTGTTTCACTTCTCGAAAATTTGTAAAATACTGTATTTGTCTTTACGATTAGACTAGGAACTGGCAGTTTCTCTGTAACGTCTTCGTTAGGCACGTCGGCGATATCGTTATCATTTATTTTAAATTCTGTGCCATCTTCATTGCAAATTTTAAGGAATGTAACTGTCAGCTCTCCATCTTCATCATCATATTTTGAGCAAATTGCGGCGTATCGGTATTCTTTTCCCCTTATTATTAACTTAACTGGAACATAATCTCCACTGCCATAGCTCGTTTTAGAGTTTTCTTGCGCAATGTGGCTCATACTTGCTAACGGCATATCATCTTCAGAATCCGTGAAAATATCTGAAACTTGAAGCCGCTGTGTATTGGTTTGGTACGTTATAGTCCCCAAGTTATAATGATTACAACCAACATTATCACAGAAGCAACTTAGTGACTTCAAGACAAGTTTCAGATTCAGATTCAGATAACTTTATTTGTTCATTAGGGTTATAAATATGACCCGAGACTTGATGCACTAAGAGAGTTCCTTTAAACGGTTTCTGCTCTTTATCATGTTCCTTGATCATTTTGTTAACTTTTCTATGTCAACATCTTCGATAACAGAGATCTGTATATTTGGACACCTTTCTCGAAGCACAGCTACAAAGTCGTACAAGTTTGTAATGTCACCTCTCTGAGCTATGAGTTGGTCTGCAGTACGTTTGCATGTAGCTCCGATTCCATCTGGTGCCCCCATGTTCCGCCTCATGGAAATTCCACGTGTATTTCATAGCCAGTGGATAGAAATCCTCGATTCTGCAACCCAAAATATAAAACATTGTTTTATTTCGATATTGGGTTACAGGACCGTCACTCAAAAAAGCAGGTTTTCTACTGAGGATGGCAATCCTATGAGGACAGGCTGTAAATGTGCCCAAATGGCTCCAGCGTTATGAGATAAGTTTAACGACACAGTGCAATGAGATGTTACTTATCCTTTGTGTAAACCACCACGCCAAAATGATACGACTGATAACAAAATAAATAAATTTCCTTTTATTCAAAAAGCCAAATACAAATTCTCCATCTCAAACAAAACATACAAACGCACTATATTAATATATCGCTAAGCATTATGTGAGACAGAGTGAACGTCTGTGTCTATGCTAGTATAAACTGTGTTACAGACACAGGCGCCTTCCTCTTACAATTCATTGACAATTTGCTGAACTATTGTCCCGTAAACTGGTGTACTCCTGCTGGTGTAGTACCTGACAGTGTGCTTAAGGCAAGCGATTGCACTTTCAGTGGATAAGCCAGGCCGAAACCCGAACTGTGCATCGTGCAACCGCAAATGTTTCTCCAGCTGTACGTTCAGCACACTGTCAAATACTTTAGCTACAACAGTTGCCAAAGAGACAGGTCTATAATTCGACCCATTAGATGCATCTCCAGTTTTGTTTTTAATTACTGGTACGACCACCGTTTTCAACATACTGTCTAGCAAGTGAGAGTGCGCGATACACACGTTAAACAGTAATACCAGAACCCTAGGTAAGTGGCAATCCACATCCCACATGTCGACAACCTCGCGAGCCAAGTCAAGATACTTGATTTGTTTGTCTTTCTCGGCTTTCACGAGGTTCCCGTCATGCGGGACCGTTATGTATTATATTATTTTTACGTCTTTTCTTTTCTCGGAACCCTAGGGTCCCGGACCTTTGTAACCTTTCATTTAAAAAATGGGCTGCGAGAACTCCAGAAGATAAAAAAAGTAAAGAAGACAAGAAAAAGCTTGTACAAAGTTTATTTCGAAGCCGAATGGGATTGCACGTTGATAAGCCCCGACAAGGAAGTGGAAACAGCAATGACGGCAATACAGCTCGGCGTTTTTTTGAGAACTACTATTGCGCTTTAGAAATTACAGGAGTTGACGAGGAACTTATTAAAAGGTTCTATGTTATTCTTCAAACTTTGGCATCCGGTATTGCTGTAAATCCAGAAAAATTTGGTGAATATACTCGCGCAACCGCACAACTATACGTAACAAAATATATGTGGTATAATATGCCTTCTTCAGTACATAAAATCTTAATACATGGGGAAAGTATAATAAGACATTTTGCTGTTCTGCCCATTGGTAATTTATCTGAGGATGCCCAAGAATCTCGTAATAAAGATTAAAAAAAATTCAGATTGCATCACGCTAGAAAATGCTCTAGGTCCGCAACGAATCAAGACGTATTTCATGGTCTTCTATTTACGTCAGATCCTTATATATCAAGAATCAGAAAACCATCAGTCACTATTTCCAAGGAATTGTTAGACGAAGCTAAGAGCCTCTTAGCTATTTAAATAGAAGTAATTACGTACCTACATTAATTGTAAAATATATTTTTAGAGTGGATTTATATCATATTTGTCATTTATTTAAATGTAAGATTTATATGTAATACCTATAAAATAAAAGAAAATAGGTTTAATATCATAAAACTGTAAAATTATAATTCAATAAGTTAAACAAACTATGGTTTAATATTAAAAAAATACATTTTCATTTTTGTTTTATTTTTTAAATATTAATTATTAAAGTTTTGACAATAAATGTGTCACTATTGGATTCTATATACTCTGGAGATACTACGTGCCAAATTTCAGCTATTTACTTCAATCAACAAAAAAGTTACAGATTTTTGAGACGGTACGCACCGTTCTGGCCCATAGTTGGTGTGAATTTAAAGTTCATGACAACCAATTTTATTCCACACGTTTTTAGTCGCGATTAAAAATAATCAGATTTAGTTAGACACTGGTGTCGATTCTCTTGTCACAAATGCCTCTAACCTAGACTAAAAATCACCAAAATTTAGTTTATTCCTGTCAAACGATGATTTCCCATTCTGAAATAGACTAAAATGACACAATTTAACTATATTTTAGTTTGACAGCGCTAAGATGGTACTGAGATATTAGTTTAGTGAAAATGGCAATTTTGCTATTCTGAATTTGACGTTTTTACCTAAAATTTAGATTTTCTAACTAAATCTGACCATTTTTAATCGCGACTAAAAACGTGTGGAATAAAATTGGTTGAAACTTTAAATTCACACCAACACCTCGACTTCAGATGCAAAAACAGTACTGAATATTTTTTTCTTCATCTCGAAAACGGTGTGCCCAATCGCAAAAATAATGAAAATTTCGACACCTTTTATAAAAGCTTGAAACCCCTAACACTCTACATGTAGGTAATATTTTTTCTTATTTTCCATACAAAAAGTGAAAAAATCCACATAAAACACGTCGAGGCTGCCCCCCCTGCGCGCCTCCGGCTCTAAAAAGATTCACGTGGTTAGGTACCACGTGTGGAGTTGCGATTGTCAAATTCGATTTAGATGTGTCAAAATTATTTTTAAATTTAGAGAATTTATTTTACAGAATAGCTTTGAAATTCTCATAGTCAACAGTAGGAAATTTTAGTGATAGTATAGTTAGTTTAGTTCGGTGTACAAGAGTATCGGCACCACTGGTGCCGATTCCCTTGTTCACAAACTAAACTAAATTTAAGTTCAGTGCATCTTTTTCTTTCTATTTCATTAAGAAAAGGACAGAAGATAAATTTTAGTTTAGTCCTGTCAAATTAATCAGCACTTGACGTAAATTGACGTAATTTTAGTAGGCAAGTTTTTAATCACGTCTAAACTTGTATGGAGTAGTCTTAGACTCTACATGTAGGTAATATTTTTTCTTATTTTCCATACAAAAAGTGAAAAATTCCATATAAAACACGTTGAGGCTGCCCCCTGCGAGCCTCCGGCTCTAAAAAGATTGGTTAGGTATCACGTGTGGAGTCGCGATTATCAAATTCAATATACACGTGTCAAAATTATTTTTAAATTTAGAGGTTTTATTTTACAGAATTGCTTTTAGATTCTCATAGGTAAAATTAAGGAATTTTAGTGATAGTTTTGTTAGTTTAGTTCGGTGTACAAGAGAATCGGCACCAATCAAAACTTTAGGTGAAAAGTCAAATTCGGAATAGCGAAATTGCCATTTTCACTAAATTAAAACTCATTCAGGTGTAAAAACAGTGTTGTATCTTTTTTCTGTTCTTTTGCTTATATCTCGAAAATGGTGTGTCCTATCGCTAAAATAATGAAAATTTCGACCCCCTTTATGAAACCCATAAAACTCAACATGTAGGTAGTAATTTTTCATGTTTTCTATACAAAAAGTAAAAAACGAAGACGGACGGACGATAGATGGTGTATCTAGTTTCTTCTTTTTACTTTTAGTTACTAACATTAGCCATATGCGACATTATTGTTACTAACAACCTCAAATTGCCTTGGCTATGGACTTTTTTGTCTGAAATACATGTTTTTTTTTTATAGCTTTTTTATGTTGATTGTTATAAATATAAACATAAACGAATATACACAAACATTCCAGACTTATTTCTTATGCGTACCTACGTAACTTAACAAAATACCATCTATAGGATCAAAACTGTTTAAGCGATCACTACGCTCAATGTTTAGGCGTGTGTGTGTGATCGGTGCACACAAACATTGCATCGCAAGAGTTTACCTAAACTCTGTCGAGTGAATTTTGTGCACGGAGCCTTAAAATATTCGGAAAATAATTTAAAAAAAAAAACAAAAAAATAGTAAGCCCACGTACGCACGGACGTAATAAAATCGCGGCTATTTTTTTTCATGTACTTGATTTTTCAACGCGCTGGGAAAAGAGTGTGTTCCAGCGCGTTGGATTCTCAACGCTCGGCTTAACACCGAGAGTTCAAAATCCAGTGCGCGATAAAATTTTGTCGATTTTATTTCGTCCGTGCGAACGTCGGCTAAGTGACGGTCGATCTTTCAGCTTGCGTATCGTTAGGGGCAGAGGACTTATTAAATTTACGGATATTATTTTTAATAGAAATGGGCAAAAAACAAAAAGAAAACCAAAATTCAAATATCTCGAAAACAGTGCGTCCTAGGCAAAAAATAACCGAAATTTTACCTCCCCTATGTGTCCCCCGTGCAAGCAGCATCCCAACATGAATTTAAGGAAAAAAATTTTTTTTTTTATTTCTCAACATGAAAAACCAAAAATCTCTGTTTTTTTTTTACACCATCTCATGGTTTTCGACTAGAACAACAATTTATTTCCAGAAAAGATTTTCATCCGAGCCACCACTTTGGAAATATAGAGATTTTTATTTAAAAAAAAATCTAAAGCTCGTAACTGGAAAAGGTGCATCGTATGGCCATATTTCTCAGAACCTACATGGTTGCCATGGTCAAGCTTACGATACTGCAATAAAATTGGGTATTTCATAATTTTATTATTTCCCGAATAATAAAAATCTTCGCTCCGTAGGTTAAAAGGCTACACTCCAACCGGTAAGACTTTCATTTTGATGATAAGGATTCATTTTTTTACGGAAGTCAATCATAATATACATCTAAAATGAAAGGGTTATTAGCACATTTAAAAATACGTATAAAAAAAAAACAAAAAAACCAACCCCAAAAAAATTCAATAAAAATAAAAGTTACACAAACTAAAACCCAACTATGACAAAAACACATAAAAAAATACTCAACAATAAAACGCCTACGTGCACAATCGAATTGACCCTCTGCAGCGCGAGCTAGTCTATAAACGCACATTCATACAATAAGTTCGTAAACATTCGCACTAACACATACGTATGCGCATAGTCGACGATAGCCGGAGCGGAGCAGCGAGCGACACAACCGTCCCGTCTCAATGCTAACGCACGACTGCCGCCCGCGTCCCGCGCAGAGCGCCTCTGACCTTCTATCTCTAATTGGGGACATTTTCTTTGCAAATATTGATTGATTTACATTTCCAGTTTCAAATTTGTAGTACCTTTAATCACCAATTTTTCAGTGTAAAAATATTTACAAACATCAAAGCCGTTTAGAAGTAGTAGGGAATATTAGCTAAAAATAGCGTTTTGGTAAATATTTTTTTAAGGCTAAAGTATTAGCCATACGAAAAAATCCAGTTTCAAAAATGTTGTTCATGAATCTATAGCAAACATATATTTTTTTCAAATCTTTTAACCAAGCCGTTAATGAGAAGATTGCTTTTTAAAGTGACCGTTTTACGGTACTAAACGGGACTAAGGCCCTTAACCCATACTCGATCAGAGGATTGCTACCGATAGAAATGACCACGTATTGAAGTGAATTAAGAACGCGGCGACGCATGAATTGTCAATACAAACGTAATACCTATGTAAATCATTTGCAATTTGGGCATATTTCCACCATAGGTATTATGTTGTTATTCGTATTTAGACAGTGTTTATCTAGGCTCCTACATCTTTTTTTTCCAAAAAACTTTTCTAATATTAAGTTTAAACGAATTTAATTTCGCATATTTTTACAGCGACATGTCATTTACATGTCTTCATATTGTTTTTTTTCTGTATTATAAACAACAATATTTATAATATTGTTTCTGCAGAAACATAGCTTATATAATCAAGTTACAAATAATGGAAAAAAAAAAATTGAAAATTTCATTATTTTTGGTACTTATCACGGAACACATCCAAATTTATCATAAATTTTCGAAAGCTAGTAGTGCTATCGCGTCAAGCAATAATTGTTAATGTGTGCGTGGTAGTATTGCTCACTGTAGGTGTAGGATATCGCTCCGACAGGTACTCACACTAGCGCAACGTGCTTGGAATTGAATTTTGAAAACATCTTGATTTGTAGTTACGAGCCGTGTTCGAAGGCCTCTTAAAACAACTGTTTAGAATGCGTTCATCATTTTGTTCAATGTCACCTTCAGTAGTACGCTGCAAAGTTCTTAAAACGTCTTCGGAGAGATGATGCCGATTTTCTCCCACAACAGAACTGGGTTTGCAATTACACGAAACACTAAAATGATGGCAAACATTATGTCGCAGACGACTGGGACTGTCGCTGACGCTGGCCTCCGCCAGAGTGTCACCCCAGTGTTGGTCACCGTTAAAATAGGTGACGTGCTAATACCCAGGCTACGCGGAATATGGGATACTCTGCATCATCAACTGTCCTCAGGAACGCAAACGACGTTGTGAAGTGATAACCGCATATAATTTAAAAAAACTGCCACTTGCTCACTTCAGATGGCGCTGATCTCCAGCGTCTTATAATTTGACAGCTAGCCATACATTTTTTGTAAACAAGCGACTTCTTTTACGCATAATTAATTATTGGGCTAGAGAAGCACAATCTGCAAATTAATGTTAACAAAAGTAATCTACTACAATTTAGGACATACCAACGAAAGCCACTAAACATAAATAACCTTATTATTAATAAATTAAATATTCCAGAAAGAGACGATCTAACGCTTCTTGGTTTAACATTAGACAATAATCTAACATGGAAAAAGCATGTCGAACATCTGAAGAATAAGTTATCGAAATTTATGTAAGTACGCATTAAGCAAATTAAAAAGTAACACAAACTATGAGACCGCGCTCTAAATATACTATGCCTATGCTTATGCATGGTTTAACTATGGCATAATATTGTGGGGTGAAAGTACTGACTTAAACGATATTTTCATCATGTAAAAGAAATGTATACGCATTCTCATGAACATTAAGCCATGAGAAAGTTGTAAACCACATTACATAAAAATAAAATATTAACGTTACCCTCCCTTTACATATTACAAATAGCTACGTTCGTGCAAAAGCACAGGAATTACTTTCGATCAAACATAGAAGCAAACCAGAATTATAACCGAATAAACAAAAACAAATTGATTACACCAACACCAAAATTAAAAATAATGAAAAATATAGAACCAACTATAGAATCGCAACAATTTATAATAAATTACCGAATTACATAAAAGATGACGAGAATACAAATTCATTCTATATCAAACTTAGATTACTTTTATTAGGGAAATGTTATTACACAGTAACCGACATAACACCGAACCAGTGCGGATTTACCAGCGGTGTGTGCACTACAGACGCAATTCATTCGGTGAACATACATTCCACCGTGAGTCGCAACGCCTTGCGGACGTGTACAGTGACTGTGTTCCCCAGTAACTCACTGGCTTTGGGTGCTCTTATTTGATTGGGTGTTGTTTAAAATTTTAATTCCCTTTTACACCTTAAGTGTTCTTATGGACTGGCTCCGCCTATTGGGCGGTCATAGAGTGAAACAAGTAGATTTTTGTCGTGTTATCTAAAATTGTGGCGCGCTAATTTGCTCCCGGACGCGGTGGATTTGAACCGGCGACTTGTGCATTGGCGGTCGCGCGCTGTCGTCCCGAACCAACCGAACTAGTCATTTAAGCGGCGAAATTGCGGTGCCCGTGTGTGAGCAGTGCTACGAGCTGACGACATCGTGAGTGCTACGGCGTGCCGCGTGACTGCTACGCGCCTACGATCCTGCGCATCGGCTACGCGCTGCGCCGCTACGAGTTTCCCTGAGATTGCGCATATTGCTTCTTATTTCCTGTGGGCTAAGGTTGAGTGTCGGCCTGCGCTTCGAAATGCCTCGCTTGAAACGCACTCCCCCAGCTACTCCTGCGTCTACAACTAGTAGCATGACTCAGTCAATGTCTGATTCGGACATTCCCCAGGCTATCGCAAGTAGCCCTTATGATGGTGTCAATACCACCTCGCGATATAAACATCCACGTCAAGTTTTTTCGCCTGGTGAATTGCTAGACTTCAAGCAGGAAATTTTGGATATGCTCAATTCATGGAGGGCGGAGGAACAAGCCAATTTTCAAAAGTTTTCACAAGAACAAAGCTCATCCCTCGGCAAACTATTCTCGGAGGTAGCAGAGCTTAAATCGCAAAACTTAGCCATTCAAAAAGCGAACAATGAAATAGAGAAGTCGGTCAATTTCATCAATAATCAATTCGACGACATGATGAAACAAATTAATTTATTACAAAAAGAAAAACAAATGTACAGGGATTGCATACAAAATTTAGAGATGAAAGTCGAAGATTTGCAACAATTATCACGCTCTTCTTGCGTCGAGATTCGCAATATACCACTCAAAGAAAATGAGTGTGCTAAAGACCTATATGCGATTGTTGCCCGTGTGAGTGCTGCTGTTAACGTGCCTCTTAAAGACAACGGTTTCCGCGACGTTTATCGACTGCCGGGCAAACCTGGTACCGTCAGGCCGGTTGTTGCCGAATTTTCCACTGTGGAGACTAAGAACGTGTTGCTGAGTTCGGTGCGCTGCTTCAACAACAAGCAACCAAAGGAGTCCCGACTCAGCACTGCAACCATAGGAGGTCTTGGTGACCACCGTCCGATATATGTCAGTGAGTACCTACCGGCCAGCTCAAGAAAACTATTTTTTGCTGCGCGCGAGTTTGCAAAACTTAAAGAGTATAAATTCTGTTGGACGGCCAATGGTAACATACTGTTACGGAAGGAGGAGGAAGTCAAACCAATACTGGTCAAATCTGAGCAGACGCTGCGGGATCTAGCACGACCCAATCAATGACTACTAAACTCCCATACATTATTGTTTTTTTATACAGGTTTCATAATAACTAACTCCTACTTTGTTATAAGTTGTATTCCCCGCATGTTTAAGATTATTAACACCGTTTGTTTTGCTTATATATTAAGAACTACCCACCACTACAATTACCCTTCACACACACATAATCCTCAATACACTTACTCTCTATTCGTAAACCTTCGGGCACTCACACTCTCATTCCTCACACACTTATTCTCGCGGTCAATACCATTCCTAACTATTTATATCCACTCGTTCATCACAATTTTTGTTATGGAGAATATTAACTTCACCATTTCGGTTGGCATAGAACGTCCTTACACGGCTATTGTACCTGATACAGTTACAGTCTGCCTCATCTATCCATGCCTACATATGTGCTTTACTTTATTTTGGAATATGTTATTTTCTTTCAATGGCTAACCATATTAATGCCCTTGAATTAGAATTAGATGCTTACCAAGTATCAAAATCTTATAAATTACCGTTAGGTGAATGCATAACTAAAATACCGAAGACACAAAGAAACTTTTCCATACTACAACTCAACATACGCAGTTTAAACAAGAACTTTGACAGTTTTATAGCGTTCTTACATCTCCTTAAAATTGACTGTGATATCATTGTATTAACCGAGTGCTGGCTAAAGTCTGCTGTAGTTCCCAACATGAATGGTTACAATGTCCACTTCACAAAAAATACAAAAAACCAGAATGATGGAGTGGTTATGTATATTAAGTCTTCATTGCACTATATCGTTTCTGAACCTGATATAACTGACGCAAACTGCTTGCTTTGCAAAATTGGCAATAATGTTGCCATCGTAGCCCTATATAGATCACCTTCCTGCACCCACGTTGATAATTTTTTAAACAGCTTGGATTCCATTTTAAAACCCCTAACAAAATTTCAACACGTTGCCTTAGTCGGTGATATCAACATTGATATCAAGGCGAACAATAATGATAGACATTCGTACGAATACCTCACTTTCACTGCCTCTCATGGTTTATTACCGGCGCATTTATATCCTACACGAGTAAATAACTGTTTAGATCATATTCTTTTAAAAACCAATCAACCAGGAACATCCATTGTCATAGACTCACCTATTACCGATCATTTACCTGTATTCCTGAGTATCAACCTAGATGTTCCTAAGCCCAAGCCCACCTACACGGCCAAAGTTGTTGATATCTCAAACATCCAAAAAGATATTGAGAGTACTGATTTCTCTCCAATCCTTTTTTCTAATGACGCTAATGTGGCAGCTGACACCTTAACAACTTTATTGACTCAAATTATTGAAAAACACACACGCTTCTCGAAAGTCTCCCGTAAGAACCGTAACATCAAGCCCTGGATCACGCCTGGCTTACTTCGCTGTATTAGAAACAGGGATAAAATGCATCTTGCTTTAAAAACAAAACCAGATAACCCCATCCTCAAGGTAACGTATTCTCGATATCGCAACTTCTGTAATTCTTTGCTCCGGAAACTGAAAATAAATTACGATAAAACAGAATTTATGAAAAGGAAAAATAACTCCAAAGCAACATGAGATTTAATTAAATCCATAACGCACTCAAAATCAACACCCCCTCCATTGAAAGAACTGCAACAACTCAAACCTGACAAACTTGCATCAGCAAACAGCGTCAACAATTACTTTGTAAATGTGGGCAAAGACCTAGCTACAAATATACGGCAGTGTGTGAAAATACCAGTTCACCCATCAAGATTAGCTTCAACCTCTAACTCAATGTGTGTCCTGGAAACCGACGATTCGGAAGTAGATCGAATTATAATTAACCTGAAGTCAAGTTCAGTAGCTGGAATTGACGGTATTACTGGACATATATTGAAGTTAACGCGCAAAATTTTAATCCCCTGCATTACACATATCTGCAATCTCGCGATATCTACTGGTGCTTTCCCTGACTGTTTCAAAATAGCGCTGGTTCACCCTATTCATAAGGGAGGGGACAAAGGCAGTGTCAAGAATTATAGACCTATATCTATTCTACCAACCATTTCGAAGATTCTGGAGAAGATTCTGAACAGCCGTTTGCTTAAATATATTAATGCTCATAAACTTCTCTCTGAAAACCAGTATGGCTTCAGAGCCGGAATTGCAACAGAGGATGCAGTTATTGCACTCTCTGAAAAAGTAACTCAGTTCATGGATAAGAAGCAGCGGTGTATTGGTTTATTTCTAGATATCTCGAAAGCTTTTGACACTGTCTCTGCGCCCATACTTCTGTCGAAACTCGAACGCATGGGAATTCGTGGTCCCGCACTTGACATTTTCTCAAGTTACTTGGAGAATCGTTTCCAACATGTTCAATTGGATGAGGTAACAAGCGATAAAGCTAGAATAGTATACGGCGTGCCACAAGGCAGCATTCTAGGTCCAACCTTGTTCCTCATCTACATCAATGATCTGTGTTCAATTTCCTTAACTAACTGCTTCATATATACCTACGCTGACGATACAACCCTACTTGTTCATGGGAATGATTGGAGTGAAACAGAAAAATATGCTCAGATGGCGTTGGACATTGTTATGAACTGGTTTAACAATAATTTATTAACCTTGAATGCAGAAAAAACTAAGCTTATTTCTTTTTCTTTAAGTGATAGGACTCAGCCACACATATCGCCTACTGTTAAAGTACATAGTTGTTCTCCAAACTCCAGCTGTACCTGTCCTACTCTGGCAACCACATCTTGTATAAAATACTTGGGCGTGCAAATTGATAAACATCTGAACTGGTATAGTCATATAGACAATCTCGTCATCCGAATGCGTAAACTCATTTCCATCTTTAAGAAACTCCGTTGTTCGGCTGACACGGAAACACTTATGATGGTCTATTATTCACTCTGTCAGTCTCTTCTCCTATATTGTTTGCCGGCTTGGGGTGGCGCCTGCAAAACATACTTTTTGAAATTAGAGAGAGCTCAGAGAGCAGTTCTCAAAGTTATGTTCTTCAAGCCCTATAGATACCCCACTTTGGAACTTTTTAGGGAAGTCGGGGTTTTGACAGTGAGAGGCTTATATGTGCTACAGTGTGTATTAAGGAAACATCGGCTGCCGTTCAAAGAAAGTACTAAACGTCGCGCAGACATTGCCTTTCCTCCAGTTAGACATAAAACCACCTTCGCAAAGCACCAATTCACCTACCTCAGTTATATTCTATATAATAAAATCAATAAATTTCTCCATATCCACAGTTTAAATTATTACAAATGCAAAAACATAGTTAAGAAATGGCTGCTTGAGAAATCATATGAAGTGACCGAAAAACTTCTCTTCCCACATGCTTAAGTCAGATCTACTCATATTCAAGTATTTTTACACACAAACATTCAAATACACCCCCCACTTTCACACACCTATCAAGACACGTTCACACCTAACACACTCCGCACTCTCGCATTACTTACCCATTCACAACACACCTACTACACCTACCACGACTAACTCACTCTCACTCAATTATGTATTACAGTTTTATTACAAATTATTTTTATTTTTTCTTATTTCAAAACACATAGAAATAATTGTATTGTTATGTTAACTATGTTACTGGTGAAAACAGTTTTTTGTTAGTTTTAAAACATTCTGATCATCTATGTATGTATACCTTTATGGAATCACTGGTCCCCAAGTCACAGGCTACTAACCTAGTTTGGGAGCCAGGAGATAATACCCAATGCACTTTATGTTGTTCCATACTACTGTATTTATAACAAATGTAATCATTTCTATTGCAATAAACATTATTATTATTATTATTATTACTTATGGAAAAGAACAAATCTCGCAAACAAGACCTCCACATGGTTTTCATCGACCTCGAAAAGGCGTTCGACCGAGTTCCACGAAAGCTTATCGGGCAAGCACTGAGAGCACAACTAGTGCCGGAGCAGTATATCGAGCTCCTTAAAGATCTGTACCTCAATGTATCTATAAGAGTGGTCAGTCCAGCAGGAACAAGTAATGCATTTGAGGTCAGAGTAGGTGTTCATCAGGGCTCGACACTGAGCCCTCTACTATTCAATCTGGTAATGGACTATATCACTTGGACCCCACGACACAGGGAATCCTAGTGTGGGGTCCAGGGAATTTGTAAAAAACTAGCACCTAAGGCTCCTATGTAATTTGTTACTCGTTTTTATTTTTATTGTACCGTGTTTTTGTGAACTGAATAAAGCTTTTTTACTTCAAACATACAAAAACCAGCACCGTGGTCACTACTATATGCCGATGATGTAGTTCTTATAGCCGAATCGTTGGCAGAAGTGCAATCAGACCTGACGGCATGGCAGGAGTCCTTGGAGAAGAGAGGGTTGAGGGTCAGTAGACAGAAGACCGAATATATGTATTGCGACTTTTCCGAAGCTAATGTGGATGTCATACCATGTCCATCCGTCGAAAACAGACCTCTTAACAGAGTTAAAGGGTTCAAGTATCTTGGATCCATTGTAGCACCAAAAGCCTGTGTAGAGAGAGACATACAAAATAGAATTCAGGCAGCCTGGCTGAAATGGAAATCGCTGTCTGGCATCCTATGTGACTCCCGCGAGTATGCTGATTAAAGTCAAGGGCAACGTATACAAAAGGGCAGTAAGACCAGCCCTACTATATGTATCTGAGTGCTGGCCGATGAGGAAGACGGATGAACAGAAAATTCACACCACAGAAATGAAGATGCTACGCTGGTCTGGTGGAGTTTCGAAAATAGATAGAATAAGAAACGTATATATCCGTGGTACTTTTTAAAGTCGCAAAGATACACGAGAAACTTATTGAAAACCGCTTGCGCTGGTACGGAAATGTCATGAGGCGAGATGATGACCATATGACTAAAAGAGTCATGAATATAGAAGACGGAAAGAGAGGCCGTGGACGACCACCAATGACTTGGCTACGAACAATAAAAAACGATATGATGACGAGCAACACAACAAAAGAGACAACCCACAACCGTACGGTGTGGCGCAGAAGTACTAAGAGGGCTGACCCCAAATAAATTGGGATAGTAGCCAGGAGAAAGAAGAAGAAGCAGAGTAAACGAATTTATGACGGATAAAACTTTTTAGAAGTAGGTACAGTCAACGGTCATAAATGGAGTGCCACCGGAATGTTCATATTTGCGTGCACGCCAGGTCTGCGCCTATCTCTATGTGTGTGTGATGTTTTAATGAAGACAGTTCCTAATGCGCACACAGTATACGAAAGGGCGATGTTGGTTGGTCAGATGAATGTGTGGTCATACTTACTTATACTTGTTTCTTTCCTAATTAATTATCGACAACAGCGCCTGTTTCAAAGCAATGCTAAAATTCAACGTAATAGTTGAATGTAACGATGGCAGGATCGCACGAGTAGGTCGGTATAGTTGTGTGTGCATGAGAATGGTGAAGGTTCGAACGTCAGTGCGAGCTCTCGCCTCTTTTTGGTTTTCTTTGTTTTCGTGTCAGAGTTCAATTATTTAAATCTCGTTAATTTACAATGACTATAATTATGTTACGGAAGGTAAAAATAAAGTAGGGATTATAGGTAATTTAATAATAATAAAAAAAACTCAAATTTTTCATAGGGACGTTTATTTTGTTATTATTAACCTTTAAAACATAAACATAATTAGAACGATTACCAAACGTTGAAAATAAATTTATTTATTTGTTCATAAACCATTTTTGGTAGCTAATAAAATTGGATGTTACCTTATTGTTACCTGTTGAATATTGATTGATTGATTGTTTATTGAGGTTATAACTTAATTTATTCATTTTCTCAAGGTAAAGAAGATTGAAACTTAACCTCAGTCCTACAATCTTACAATTATTAACTTATTAATTACTATGATGGCCAGTGTATCCCCTTTATTAATATTTAGTGTGACCTCCGTTATTATTAAGGCAGTCAAGAAGACGTTGACGCATGGAGGCCACAATATTGCTATAAATATCTGTGCCACGTAAACTGTCCCACAACTCCATGCAATGGGACCTGAGCTGTTCGAGACATCTTTCGTCTCGTGCTTCCCATCTTTGCACCATTATACCCCATACATTTTCTATAGGGTTTAGATCATGGGATCGCGCTGGCCACGGAATAACTTTAACATCAGAATGCTGACTAAACCACTCACGAACAATACCGGCACGATGTATCGGACAATTATCTTGAACAAAATAAAGTTCACCAATTTCATCCACTGGATAAACATTGGGCACAGTAGGTAGCATTATGTTGCTCAAAACCTCGACGTAGTTGAAACTGTTGGCCCACGTCGGACCATAACCATTCGTTTCATATTCACCAACCATAAAACGTCGCTGAGGCTGGGTAATAAGTGGCAGCCTACCACTTCTTACACGGCTCTTCAGACTTCCCTCTTCTTCAAATCTTTTCACCCAACGTCTCAGAGTATTTCTCTAAAAATAAAGAAATCCTTATTACTCACTTTGAACCACCACAATATATGAGATTAACAAATAAAATTAATCACAAGAAAAAACTTACGCATAAACCGGTTTCATTGGATATTTCAGATATTATATTAAATCCATTATTATACATGGCTACAATGTTCGCCCTGGCTTCAACATTTATATTAGCTTGCATTTTAGCATTTTAACTCAAAACCACTAATAGCAATACCACAAACGCTCGTAACTAAGTTCACCAACCAACAACGTCATACGATTATATTACAGCCAGTAAATAAATTTTGTTTCAAATCTACCCTCAATTTTTGTGTTTTTTATGTTGACTTGTTTAAAATATTGAATTAAAGATACTTACTCATTCCTCGACATTCGCTGTCTTTTTCTGGTTGCTATAATCAGAAAAAGACAGCGGGGTGCGATAAGCCTACGAACTGAGGGAAACTGTTATCTGTTATATACCGCGCTCTTTCTGTTTGGTTCATGATGAAAAAGTGCAATACACGGGTGTTTGTGTGTGTATGAAATGCCTTATTAGAAGAAGGTCTTAAGTGCGACGAGTTACGATGCGATAGCTTTGTAAGACAGGTACTGGACTTATGACCGGTACTATACCTACTTCATAATTTTTGAAGTGAAAACTTCTTTAGCATCGTTGTGATTTGAAAGTAGATGAAACGAAAAAGCGACAGTAAAAAGAGACAGACATAAATTCATAAGATTTAACGTGGGAGAAAATGAGATAGGAAGCATTATAGTGTGTGGGGGGGAGGTGTGTCTGAGGGTGTGTGCGGGGGTGTGTCTGAGGGTGTGTGTGGGGGTGTGTTTGAGGGTGTGTGTGGGGGTGTGTCTGAGGTTGTGTGTGGGGGTGTGTCTGAGGGTGTGAGGGGGTGTGTCTGAAGGTGTGTGTGGGGGTGTGTCTGAGGGTGCGTGTGGGGGTGTGTCTGAGGGTGCGTGTGGGGGTGTGTCTGAGGGTGTGTTTGTGGGGATGTCTGTGTGTGTGGGAGTGTGTCTGTGTGTGTTCTTATGTTCGTGATTCTCTTTATGCTCTGCTTCGTACCCCCTCCACTCGTGTTTACCAAGGCATAGTGGGAGTTTGCTTGAGCCTCAGCGTTGTACACACGGCTACACATCAAGCTATACATTTCCAGTTTATGCTGATCTCGCATTGTATAGGATTTCCGTACAATGCGAGGTTCGCTAATACTGGAAATGTATAGCTTGATGTGTAGCCGTGTGTACGTGTGTTAATACATGTTTGTGCGCGTACAAAAACATATTTCTTTAAATTTTTGAAGATTTCACTTCTACCACGTGTGAATTGCACACGTTTTTTATTTTTTATTTTTGTGAGATCCGACCTGCTCAAGTTTTGACTAAATTTATGACATCTTAATATTCACAAACTCAACAGCAAACCAACATTGTTCTTTGCAGTGCCCTGACAGGGTTCATGTACAAAAACCGACAGTAAATATTGTAAAATGTGTGATGTGCATGAGAGCAAATAAATAAATCACTGGTGCCTACAGTAGGTAATCACTGGTGCCAACAGGAGGTAATCACAGGTGCCTACAGTAGGTAATCACAGGTGCCTACAGTATGTAATCGCAGGTAACTACAGTATTGGAGGCAAAGGTCCTCGCCCACATCTGGGAGTGGCGCGAGGAGGCGAAACGCCGGGGCTTAACTCCGCAGCCGCGAGAAATCGCGGCACAGCGGACAGAATTCCGGCGGGATCTCATGGCGTCGTGGAGGGTGCGATTGTCGCAACCCAGCGCTGGGCACGCCAAAATTGCGGAGCCCCTCTTTGAGGAGTGTCCACGGCGTCCTCACCTTCCGCCTGATGCAGGTCCTCACAGGACACGGCTGTTTCGGGAGGTTCCTGTTCAGGGTAAAGCGGGAGGAAACGCCCGGGTGTTACCATTGTGTGGATCGCCCGGAGGACACGGTGGAGCATACGGTGGAGGTCTACCCGGCTTGGGCGGAGCATCGCCGTGTCCTCGTGGAGGCGATCGGCGGCGGTAATCTCTCGCGTCCAGCACTGATTCAGGCCATGGTACGGAGCGAGAGGAAATGGGAAGCCATCACCTCCTTCTGCGAAGCATTAATGCTCGCGAAGGAGGACGCGGAACGCGTGAAGGAGAGGCAAATTTCGCGCCCACGCGCCCCTAACCGCCGCAAGAGGAGACGCCTTGGGCGTCGGGAATCACAGGCAGATTTCCGGCCACCATAGGCGCGGACTTGCGGACAGTGAGCAACGGGTAGCTCACCGTCCGATAAGGACCAAGCCCGGGTCGACGGCGCGTTGTGTTCCACGCGCGCCTCAAAGAGATGTCAGAAGAATTGACGGGGTTCGCTAGGGCCGATGCCTGCCGGGGCTGCGAAGAAGTCCGAAAGGGAGATCGTGGCCCCCCGGCAATATGGCAACCGAAGGAATACGGGTGGGTTTTAGTCAGTTAGAGTCTGACACGCCCTCCCGCTCCACCCAGAGCGGAAGAAGTTATTTGATAATTTACAATACAAAAAAAAAATGGTGACTACAGCCCTTTCAACCTCAATGAGGCGTCGTAACAGATAATGAGATATGTAATCGAGCAATAAACAGGGTCAAAGTAAGTTAGGTAGCGAAACTCTGCAGACGTGGTAGTAGGTATCGATATCCGTGCAATTGGGGTTACCATTCGTCCGGATTTTTCCGGACATGTCTGGCTTTTTAGCCCCCCCGTCCGGACTATGTCCGGTCTTCTCATTTGTCCGGACTTTTCGATTAAAGGGGATTTTCTTTAAAAAAGATTAATTATTAGTTTATTACTGAAGAAATAGGATTAAAAGTTAAATATCCGGACTTTTTTGCAAATGTCAGGCTTTTTCTCAGGACTTTTCGTGGTAACCCTACGTGCAGTAGAGCGTGTGTCAACATTCGCGCCACAAGTTCTTGGTCTTGCAGCTGCAGCCGCCGATTGCGCCGCTTGGGCATGATAAATAGATAGAATATCTTTATTATGTCGCTTCTTTGCTTCAATAACGTGATTTAGTCCGACAATATTATTTACTGTAGGACTTTTCACGTTATTGTTGCTTCAATAAAGTGAAAAGTCCGACAACATTATTGTCACTTATCACGTTATTGAAGCAAAGACGCGATGTACACCATCAAAATTACAGACATAAAGGACATTGACCGGTTTTGGACCAAATGATGCCCAGACATGGGAGTACTTCCAAATGGTTCCTTGCATCAATTTATACACCCAAAAAATAAAAAATAAAAATTGGTCCCTGGGTATTTTTTTTTTTTTTAATGTTTTTCTGGTAGGTAGTTTTATTTATTGATTTTATTATTGGAAATCTATAAGATAGAATTATTGAGTTTTAACTCGTTGGTTTTATCTTAACAAATGCAATTTTAGTGGTATGAGGAACAGGGTGTAAAGTTCACTCATCCACCATAGAAAAGGGAGGATCCTCCGACCAGACGGGTGTTGTGTCTGGCGGGCAACTGCCCAACGGTTTGAAGTTGAAATCTTGTATCGATGTCGATCGCTCGGTAAACTCTAATTGCGCGATGCAGGATTTGTGTGACGTCATGTCTATGATGCATAGTTTGTATGTGACGTGTAACCGCTACACTATAGCACCATCGTTTTTGGACTCGTTGGCTTTGCCTTGAGAAGTAATATAGCCAAAAGTTGTATTCAGGGTCTGACGATGAAGCCGGAAGGTGGTCGGGCTCTCTTCAACTAAACAAGACAGCCCTGTTGTGTTTCGGCCAATTAGATTTGTCTTGTCTTGTGCCCACGTTTTATGTCTAGTTTGGTGTTTAGGGTGGACTAGGCACCAAGACGTCGTTAGCCCTGTTCTGCAGGCCGTAGCTAGACTCGCATTTAAGGCAGGGCAGCTGTTGTTACAGGCAGGGCGGAAGTAACATGTTGATCTGTTCTGGTCAATTTAAGGTAGGGCAGCTGTTGTTACAGGCAGGGCGGAAGTAAAATGTTGATCTGTTCTGGTCAATTTAAGGCAGGGCAGCTGTTGTTACAGGCAGGGCGGAAGTAACATGTTGATCTGTTCTGGTCAATTTAAGGTAGGGCAGCTGTTGTTACAGGCAGGGCGGAAGTAACATGTTGATCTGTTCTGGTCAATTTAAGGTAGGGCAGCTGTTGTTACAGGCAGGGCGGAAGTAAAATGTTGATCTGTTCTGGTCAATTTAAGGCAGGGCAGCTGTTGTTACAGGCAGGGCGGAAGTAACATGTTGATCTGTTCTGGTCAATTTAAGGTAGGGCAGCTGTTGTTACAGGCAGGGCGGAAGTAACATGTTGATCTGTTCTGGTCTATTGATTTTTGGCTTTCTTGACTGATATTTGTAATGTATGAGTCAGTTAATACTAAAAGATAAAAGTAATTTATTCTGACATACATTATTATTTCTCCAATCATGTCCAAACATACTCAATATAAAGAAGATTCAGAATAAAGAATTATTTTATTGTAATTGTAAGACGCCGTGGTTAATTCGGAATTATTTAGATGTCATAACTTAGCTTCACAGTACTTTGCACACTATGCAGGCAGGCATATTATACGTTGGGGGATTACATCACTGATAAAATGCTTGGCTCAATGCTGGTCCTGCTCCACAACCACAACTAATTGATTAACATTTGCAAATACTGTTGGAGCTGCTGAAGATTGTAAGACCATCTTTGCATTGTATAAACTCAATCTCTTTTGTATTATATAATTGCATAGCACACTATGTGAGCACTATGTACTAAAGAGTTACCATTTACCGGGTAATATGTCTTGCATTGACTTGAATGTGCCCTGGCGGGTGTGAGTATGTCATGCTCACTCAAATGTTTCGCTGATGGTGGCGCGTGTGTTGGATCATTTAGCTCCCTTCAAAATGGTTGAGCTGAATGGTGCTAATCCATGCGTCATGTTCGTGAACGGGCGCCGTCAGTTGGGACTGATAATTTCTTTGCTGCCAGGGCTTATTTTTAATTTTAATTTTTTTGAATTGTTCTTTTTTATCTTTTTATTACGGACGCTTCTCATGTGCACGTCTTTCTACATTGTTCTCACATGTATAATTTCAACATGAATGATGTAACCAATATTTTGTAACAATTTTTTATTTAAAAGAGTGTCCGTGGAGTTTCTTGCCCGTTCTTCTCCATAGGTACCTACTACGCTTTGGAATGGGCAACTAGCTTCATACCTATTTCTGACTGACCGATTCCTTGACAATTCAAAAGTGCCTGTAAATGGTTTAATTGAAATAAATGATTTGAGTTTGAGTTTGAGTTTTGCTTATTATTATTAATAATGGGTCCCACAAGAGCTCGATGTAGACTCTTAGCGTCTGTATCATGGTTGTGATTCGGTGATCTCTCTAGGGAAACCGAAGGTTCTGTCTTTGCGATTATAGACGAAGTTATGATGACGAACAACTACCGAAAATATATTTGGAAGAACGGCACGGTTGACATCTGGCAGGCATGCCACCGTCCGGGGGAATAAATCAGACTCATTATTTCTGGCTATTATTTCTGGCTGTTCTCGTCTGGCTAACGGAGACTTATTGAAAAGGTACAATATATTTGGAAGGACGGCACGGTTGACATCTGGCAGGCATGCCACCGTCCGGGGGAATAAATCAGACACATTATTTCTGGCTGTTCTCGTCTGGCTAACGGAGACTTATTGAAAAGGTACAACCTCATAGCAAGAATTATCCACAAGCAACTTGCTCTGAAATACAGTCTTATGGAATCGGAAGTAGCATACTATAGGTATGTGCCCAACCCAGTTCTCGAAAATGGCAATATCACGTGGTATTGGGATCGATCTATCATACATCACTGACCTAACTATTTTCATTCTCCGTTCAAGACTTGTTCGGGATATGAAAAAAACGTGGCGAGTCTTTCATTCGATGCCCTAGTGCAGTGAAAAGATCATCCCACGTATTGTCTTTTAAATGTTCCTGACACACTCGTGACATATCAAATCAAATCAAATCAAATTCATTTATTTGCGAGAATGTATAGTTTACAATGTATGATCTTAAAATTATAATGGCCCCTTTACATTCTACCATTACTTATGGTGTGCAAATATTTAATTTTGTTCCGTTTTGTTTTGTTGCGGTCCCGCATTATGAGAATCTCGTGACAGCCGAAAAAGATAAGCAGATTAAATATCTTGACCTGGCTCGCGACGTTGTCGACATGTGAGATGTGGATGCAGCAGTCATTGTGCCGATAGTCGTTAGTGTTGATCGAGGCTATCGTCAGGCAGCTGAATCAAGGGCTTGATCCAGAAAGCGGTATTTCTGGACACGGCGCTTGTCTTATGGAGGTTCCTCTCTCAGAAGCCCTAACCACGAATAGTTTGGACCCTGTTCCCGATACCGGTGGGCTACATTTATATTTTTTAATGTTTTTAATCAATAAAAAAATGTAAATGATATGCATGTCGGATCCGGTCATTAATACGGACACGAAACGAATCGCAAGCGCGCCACTGGCGACATCAAGAGAGATCTATCGACACCAAAAAAGGCGCGCTTCTACAGAGTCGTGATGTTTTAAGGCCAAGGCGAGGAGGTGATGTGTATGCGCTTGCTACTCACACATAGTTCGTATATTGTGAATGTGTGAGTGGACCCATGTCAGTTCAGTAATAAACCAGCGTTCAATGAAGACACTCGTTTCATTAACTCCGCACCCTCAGTTAGAAACATATCAGGAGGCCATTCAGCCTTTGGTCGCATTGGAGTCAAGACGTCGCGGAACTGTTCTCGATTCGTGGTGCTCAGTTATTGTGTTAGTTGTAATTTGTGATCATTGTGTTAACTGGTGATTTTAATAAACGCCGCCGCACCCAGTGTATGTATAATTTAGCTAGTGTGATTCATTTGATAGTAAATTATAATGTGATCTGAACTGCTAACTGTTTTTCTATTGCGCATTAACCAACACTACCCACACTACGCCCACAATAGTTAAAATATCGCTGATAATAACGAAAGTCACATACCCGTCTCCGACATCATAAGTGGGATTCGTGTTGGTTCAGGTGCAAAATAAAAACGTTGAAAATGACCGTTGGCGTACCGTTTTTGAATAAAAACATGCAAGCGTTTATGCGTGATCATGGTGCGCGTCAGCCAAGCCAAGCAGATTGACAGCAGAGGAAGATCTATGACGTCTTCAGTATCGAGCTAAGCAGCCCCACAGCCGTCAGCGAAGCCCTTCAGGTGCTTAATTTTCAGGTGATGTTTCGCGACGGTGAAGCGTCCTCACGGGGCGCCGGCTGGCGACCCTGGCACGAGATGGTGTCCATTCGGGGGTGGAACCGGGAACGCGGATGCGCGAGTGGGAGCTAGCGTGGTGCGGCTGTGCGCCGGTGCGGCTGTGCGCCGGTGCGGCTGGGCGCCGGCGCGGCTGGGCGCCGGGGCGGCTGGACGCCGGTGCAGCTGGACGCCGGTGCAGCTGGACGCCAGTGCAGCTGGACGCCAGTGCAGTCGCACCTGGTGATGGTCAAGATCCTACATTCACCTGTGGGAAACCAGGACACATCGGGAACCGGTGCACGAACAGTGGCAGCCAGTCGGATGCTGGAGTACGTGTTGCAAGCAGTGAACGGCAAGCGGAAGTCGTTGCACAACTACCCTCAGGCACGTTAAATAAAAAGGTGAGCTGTATTGTTTTGTTAATGATTCTGGTGTTGAATGCTCGTTAGTAAAGGTTGTGTAGCCAAATTAAGTGGTAAACGAGTTAATAACATTGTTGCGTTGACTGAATGATATTGGTCAAACACGTGTATTCAGCTCAGAACCAATCTTATGTAGCGTAACGATTAGCGATCACCAACTTGAGGTTTTTGTGTTTCTTTGTTTTGATTTTGGGATGTGCTTCCCGACACTAATTTGCAAAGTAATTAAATTATTACGATAGGACGTTGATGAAGTCCGCGAGATTGCGTAAGAGAATATTAGAAAAAAGTAGATTTAACAAATATTTCGTTTGGGGATTTAGTGTTATTAGAAAACGAAGAGCGTAATCAAATTAAGCTTGACGTGAAGTAGAGGGCCGAGAGTCGAGGGCAGAGGGCCAAGGGCCTATTGAGGATTTTTAAGAAGACGGGATAGTGAAAGTAGAGTCGAATTGAATTGTTCGTGTGAGATGCACGGGTTCTCGATTCGTTGGGTCGGAGACCGTACCAGAGTATCGTAGCCATAGCCCGTTAGAAATCGGCATCTACTTGCTAGACCGTGGGAATTTGGTGGGCGATAGCTCTGGCTGGTATGGTCGGGTCTAGTCTTGTAGCCAAGACCGTATGAGATCGTACCAGAGTATCGTGTACGTGGTACGCGATAGCTCTGGCTGGTATGGTCGGATCTAGCCTTGTAGCCAAGATCCTAGAGTCAAGGACGACTCGGCATTCCTTTGGAAAGTGCGCATGTGATTGTTGACCGCGAATGAGATACCCGGGGCTTTGTTAATTGGTTAATGACTTTGGGTCAATTCTTAAATTATCAGTATACATAATCCTCAATAGTACCTGGACTCTGATTGATTGTCATGTTGCTTATTTAATTGTTATGCCTGCCTACAATTTGACTTTTTGCTGTTAGTAGAATGATTTTAGAAATGTGATGTTAGTTAAAAAACAAACTTTACAGAAGTTCACGTTTACGTTTGGTGAAGAAAGATGCCAGTAGGTCATGTACCAATCGTAGTAGATGGTGATGGTGACAGTGGTGATGAGCAAACCTAAGTTATGGGAACCACGCGAGTAGGGTTCTCTAACGGCCGTATTGTGTGGGACCGTGCCAGTAGGTAGACTGGCGGAGGTCGGGGTCTGGAGACTCCATAGTTTTGATCCATGCGCTGGATGTGTGAGGGCAATGCGATTGCTACTCGGCTGGAGAGCCATGGCGTTAGTGGTTTACTCGTGTGTGGGTTTCTAAGGCTCTTAGTGAAAAGACGATTGTTAATGTGGAAAACGATGGTACCTGGCTCTAGTTGATGATTTTTGCCATAATTAGTCGAAAGTTTGTTGAGTTTATTGAGAAGTAGGAGTATTGTCTTGTAAAGTGTTTAGGATTTAAGTTTCCTTATCTCAAAATTTGGAACGCTTAAATGGTCAGAATTGGCCGAGTCGAACAGGTACTGTTGTTGAGTTTTGGTTGCAGGTAAACACACGAAGACGTGTACATAGCAGGATGACCGTGTCGGATCTGGTCATTATTACGGACACGAAACGAATCGCAAGCGCGCCACTGGCGACATCAACAGAGATCTATCGACACCAAAAAAGGCGCTTCTACAGAGTCGTGATGTTTTAAGGCCAAGGCGAGGAGGGCATTCAGCCTTTGGTCGCATTGGAGTCAAGACGTCGCGGAACTGTTCTCGATTCGTGGTGCTCAGTTATTGTGTTAGTTGTAATTTGTGATCATTGTGTTAATTGGTGATTTTAATAAACGCCGCCGCAATCAGTGTGTGTATAATTTAGCTAGTGTGATTCATTTGATAATAAATTATAATGTGATCTGAACTGCAAACAGTTTTTCTATTGCGCATTAACCAACACTATCCACACCACGCCCACAGTTGTTAAAATATCGCTGATAATAACGAAAGTCACATACCCGTCTCCGACATGCATTAAATGAAATAAAGAAAATAATAATCCTTACATATTATAAAACAAAGTCCCCCGCCGCATCTGTCTGTCTGAACGCGATAAACTCAAAAACTACCGAACGGATTTTCAAACAGTTTTCACCAATGGTATAATTCATCAAGGTTTTGGGTAAATTGTACGGTATCGTTCATCTTAAAAAGTTCCAAAAAAAGTCCACTGTCTATCTGTCTATGTAACCTTTACATCATTATACCTTAGGGGACCGGACTGCTTCTCCTTAACACAGGTTTTCATAACCTAGCTAGGAGAGCAGTGCTCACCCACACGTTGTAGAAATAGTACTTATTTTGTAAATTGTTTTTTTTTTTAACGTGTACTGCAATGCTTTGTTTTTGAGTAAATAAATATTTATTATTATTATCTTCTAAGGATGACCCACAATAGGTAGCCATTTTTATCTTTCAGAATTTGATAAAAATTAAATTGTTATTTTCGAAGCTTTTTTGCCCGGTATAGTATTCATCCTTATCCAAAAACATATGTTATTTAAATTGGGCATTTAATTTAGATTAAAATGGGCGGTCTTATCGCTAAAAGCGATCTCGCGGCATGACTCATCATCATCATCATTTCAGCCGAAAGACGTCTACTGCTGGACATAGGCCTCTCCCAAGCACCGCCATTTCGACCGGTTCTGTGCTTCCCGCATGACTCACCATAACTATATTCCTTGGCTCCGTGCAGTCCGTAGTGCGTGGTCCATACGCGCGCTACCAGTACTTGGGCTTGCAGCCGCCGGGGCAACGCGGCGGCCGGCACGATCTCTTCCTACTACAGGCGAGAGCGCCGACTACCTGCCACATTCATTTTCAAATATCATCATTACTTACCGTAAGAACAACAACATGCACTATCCTTAGAAAAGAGAAATCTACGCCCAGCAGTGGGTGAAGTCGGGCTGTGGACTGTGGAAGATGACCGACTTCCCATTCCGCGCCGAAAGACGCCCATGTGTCTGTTCCGTGTTGACTCACTGACAGTAGTGACTAGTGACAAGACTCCGACTGCCATGGAAATGCAACTTTTATTATTGGAAGTGTTTGTAATGCCGCTAGCAGCGTTCTATCACTATCGGATAAAGTGCCGCAGTTTGCGGCATAATAGTAGCGCTCCCTAGACCCGTTTAAAGTGCCGTAAGCATAATTATTATGTATATTGGTGCCGATTCTCTTGTACACCGAACTAATCTAACTAGACTATCACTAAAATTCCTTACTTTAGATTTTGACTATGAGAATCTCAAAGCTATTCTGCAAAATAAATTTTCTAAATTTAAAAATAATGTTGACACATCTAACTCGAATTTGACAATCGCGACTCCACACGTGATACCTGACCACGTGAATCTTTAATAGCCGTTGGCGCGCAGGGGGGGCAGCTCGACGTGTTTTTTAAGGAATTTTTCACTTTTTGTATGGAAAATAAGAAAAATCATTACCTACATGTAGAGTATTAGGGGTTCAAGAGTCTTAAAAAGGGGGTCGAAATTTTCATTGTTTTTACGATTGGACACACCGTTTTCGAGATACAAGCAAAAGAAAAAAAAAAGATTCAGTGCTGTTTTTGCATCTTAAGTCGAAGTGTTGGTGTGAATTTAAAGTTCATGGCAACCAATTTTATTCCACACGTTTTTAGTCGCGATTAAAAATAGTCAGATTTAGTTAGAAAATCCAAGTTTTAGGTGAAAAACGTCAAATTCAAAATGGCAAAATTGCCATTTTCACTAAACTAATATCTCTTAGTATATATATCTCAGTACCATTTTAGTGGTGCTGTCAAACTAAAATATAGTTAAGTTGTGTCACTTTAGTCTGAAATCGTCGTTTGACAGGATTAAACTAAATTTTGGTACTTTTTAGTCTAGTTTAGAGGCATTTGTGACAAGAGAATCGGCACCACTGTCACTTGTAATTTTGGTTGAGTGTTCTGTACCCTAATTGCGTAATGCAACACAATCAGAATCTGTTTCGATTTGAAACGGATTGCTAATCCATTGCTTCATAAGTTGGAAAAACATCTGCTCAACAACGTAAATAACGCAATGAATTGTTTACGAAAATAAGTTACGCAATAAGGGTACACATTTAGTGTATCTACAAAAAGTAGTGTGAAAAGTAGTTGAACTTGGGATGCAAGAGCGAGGCAAGCGCGCTCGGCACTTGGGGCAGCCCGGCTATATACTCCCACTATCCTACAAATCCCGAAATAAACTTTGGCGACTTTTTTCTCGGCACCTATAGTTTTGCTCACTTTTTTAGGGTTCCGTTAAAAAACGGAACCCTTATAGATTCGTCATGTCTGTCTGTCTGTCTGTCTGTCTGTCTGTCCGTCCGTATGTCACAGCCACTTTGTTCCGAAACTATAAGAGCTATGCTGTTGAAACTTGGTAAGTAGATGTATTCTGTGAACCGCATTAAGATTTTCACACAAAAATAGAAAATAAACAAATAATTTTGGAGTTCCCCATACTTAGAACTGAAACTCAAAATTTTTTTTTTCATCAATCCCATACGTGTGGGGTATCTATGGATAGGTCTTCAAAAATGATATTGAGGTTTCTAATATCATTTTTTTCTAAACTGAATAGTTTGTGCGAGAGACACTTCCAAAGTGGTAAAATGTGTCCCCCCCCCCCCTGTAACTTCTAAAATAAGAGAATGATAAAACTAAAAAAAATATATGATGTACATTACTATGTAAACTTCCACCGAAAATTGGTTTGAACGAGATCTAGCAAGTAGTTTTTTTTTAATACGTCATAAATCGTAAACTTATCGTTACTTGCTGCTACGGAACCCTTCATGGGCGAGTACGACTCGCACTTGGCCGCTTTTTAGTCTTGTGCTTTGGGGTTTTCAAATACCCATACACCAGGGATTCCCAACCGGTGAGTTCTTTCGTTTATTTGTAAGTGTAGTTTAAATCAATTTATTTTAATTTTATTTTCATTTATTATTGACATAATCTACTCATTACAATATTTTTTTAATGAGTTGTATTGCAATATTATGTGGTTAACTAGCGATCTCGAAACTTGATTATAATTCTTCTTGCCTTTGCAACCGGCAGCAAGTTCGTCATGCTCCCTCAGATGTCACTGCTTGCGGTAGCGTCGGAGGTCGGGTAGCCTCCTTCCCTCAAATATGGCGAGGGAGGTAATGGAATGGCTGTTCTTTGCGTTATGCTCGTGAACGGGTGCTTCTTGTGGTGACTGGTCGTCTTGCTGACCATGGCTTTGCTATTGTTATTAATTTATTATTAATTAACTGTTTATTTATTGTTACTTTGATTTTCCTAGTTTATCATTTGTGACTTCGAGTTACAGCTGTAATAGCTTTAAGTAAACTGGCACGCCCTTTATGCATGGAGGCTTTTTTATTTTCGCTTGAGTATAGATTTAGATGTTTTTAGGGTTCCGTATCTAAAAAGGAAAAAACGAAACCTTATAGGATCACTCGTGTGTCTGTCTGTCCATCTGTCACAGCCAATTTGCTCCGAATCTAATGGATCGATTAAGTTGAAATTTGGTACACATATTATATATTTCTGTGACCCAAACACGGACATGTAACGTAAATAAATTAATTTTGAATATGGGGGTCAATTTTGGGAACAAAAAAGGAAAATTAAAAAAAATGTTTTTCAAACTGTATCGTGTGACATATCAACAAAATGATACAGTTTGTGATACAGTTGAGTGTGATACAGTTTTTTTGTCTTGCGAGGATTTAAATTTTTTTTCTTAAATAATTTTAACATTATTTAATAATTAGGTATTTAAATCCTTGGCCGACGCATGCTTGCTAATGTGAACGTGAGGTCTGCGGGTGTCCCAGATTACGGCGGGAGGGGTTCACATCGGCGTCGAGTCGACGATGAAATATTTGAGACTCGTCCTCGACAGCCGGTGGATCTTCGTGGAGCATTTCCGACGTTTGGCTCCCAGACTGGAGCGGGCCGGGGCTGCCTTGAAGCGGCTCCTGCCAAATCTAGGGGGTCGAAACGCCTCCTACCGGAGGCTCTACGCTGGGGTCGTACGGTCCATATAGCCCTTTACGGGGCACCGGTGTGGGAGCGTTCTTTGAGGCTGTGGCCAGCCCGCCGGTTGAACGCGTCCCAGAGGGTCACGGCCATCCGGCTGGCCCGAGGATACCGCACGGTCTCCTGTGAGGCGGCGAGCCTCCTTGCCGGATTACCGCCATGGGATCTGGAGGCAAAGGTTCTCGCGCACAACTGAGGAAGTCGTGCAGTATTTAAAAGTGAAGACCAACTGGATCCTGAGGTTTGAAAGGTTGGAATCCCGCAACAACATCAACTTTAAGTCATTCGTGGTACGAGTTCCAAACTTCCAACCCACCCTCTACAGACTTGCCTGAAAGAGGACTTTTGGCCGAAAGGTATCGTATATCGACGTTTCCGAGGACGGTTACGCGACACCACGCAGCGATACACGACGCCATCAATATTACGTGTATAGTCATAGTTGTATAAGATTTTTAATATGTGTTGGAATCGATGATCATGTGTGATGTTGATGACGCCGAAGTTGAAAGCATCATTCTGGCTCTTAAAAAATGAATGTGCTGTCGGTTGGGATGAAATCCCTTCCACAGTTATCAAGACCACAAAAGTTACAATTATCCCTCTCCTTGTCCACATTTTTAATCTCTCCCTATCCTCTGGTATTTTTTCCGATGTTTTCAAAACTGCCATAGTCCACCCTATTCACAAGGGAGGAGACAGGGACCTTGTTTCGAATTACAGGCCTATATCCGTCCTTACAACCATCTCGAAAATTTTCGAGAAAGTTATCAACGCGAGGCTTGTGAAATTCCTCGCTAAATTCAACATCTTGGCTGGAAATCAATACGGTTTCAGAGCGGGAAAATCAACAGAAGACGCTACTCTGGAGCTCACGAATACTATAGTCGAACACCTCAATAATAAGCAGAAGCCTCTTGGTGTTTTCCTGGATCTTTCGAAGGCTTTCGACACCGTTTCTGTCCCCAGATTGATTAACAAGATGGAACTCCAGTCGGTATGCATTTAATTGCAGAGTATTTTTCTTTTTCAAAATAAATAGGGTAGAGTCATCTCAACACCTCTCTCCCTTGAATTTGTATATATGTATATATTTATTATAGATATATATTATATTTAATCTATGTATGTGTATTATAAATTATAACTTTATAAGTTATAACCTATTTATGTACTGTTGTTCCTAAATTTTATTTCTAATGATATATTTTTAATAATTTTTTCTTTGTTCCTCTCAAACAGAGCACCTGCCATCTAATCTCTTCACCACCCTTGGTTGACTGGTAGAGAATGCCTATGGCATTTAGTCCGCCTTTGTACCTTTTTGTGTGTGAGAAGTTTAAATAAATAAATAAACAAATTGGCATTCGTGGCATTGCCCTCGAAATCTTTCGTAGCTACACTTCGGGGTGAAAACAAGTAGTAAAAGTTGGGTCATTCATCAGGAGTGAGGAAAATTTGACTTTTGGGGTTCCCCAGGGCAGTGTCCTAGGACCAACCCTCTTCCTCATATATGTCAATGAGCTGTGTCAGTTATCTCTCCCGAATACAAAAATGATTACATATGCGGATGACTCGTGGGCAGGTACTCCGTGTTTGGCTTCTACCGAGAACGGACGTGTATTATTCGCGCGCGGGTGCTCTAGTTTTGAGTAATTCCCTGGCGCAGCACAATAACACCGTCGTCGCCGCGTTGCGAAATCGGTGTATCAAGGTCGCCGCGATGACCCAGTTATTAATTACAGTGTATTAATGTTAACAGTTCATTTAAATAATTGTGAGTGAAGTTTCTATTTACCTTACAATGTCGTCAACTAAGGTAAAAATTAAAACGGATCTGGAAAAGCTGTTGTATGACAGTTACATCCAAGAAAAATCACAGAGAGAAAAACTGGAACTTCTTGTCAATGATCTGAAGGTCCAAATAGAAGGCCTTCAGCGACAACACCAAACCCGTCAAAAAGAAAATACAAGCTCCAAGGGACAAGAAAATAATATCCCTAAGGAGTTAGAAACTAAGAGCAACATGTAATTTGCTCAATCTGAAAAAGAAAATGTCGACTACTGCACAGACGAGGAAGAACTTGCCAAAGAGACTGAGTGGATTAGGGCCAAAAGTAGGAATAAAAGGAAGCTAAACATCTCCCTCTCTCCACCACAACAACCCGGAACAAGCGCCCAACAACAACAAAAATGTGAGAAAGAACAGACATTAGTCAAAAAGTGCCTCCACCACCCCCAATCATAATAGACGGAGTCAAGAACTACCAAATGTTCTACGACTCACTAACTGAAACCCAACCAACACAATCATTCACGGCAAACAATGAATGGAGATTGTGTGAAGCACAACGCCAAAACCGAAGACTCTTATAGAGCGATTGCTAGACTTTTGTCAGAAAAAGAATATCTTTGGCATTCATACGAGAACAAACAGGCTCGACGAATAAGAGTTGTAGTGAAAAAAAATACATTCTTCCTGCTAGCCGGATCGAATCAAAGACGATTTAAAATCGCAAGGTCTGAAAATAGAAAAAGTTGACAGCAAGTTGAGCTGAAAGAGTAAAGAACCACTCAATATGTTCGTCTTATCATTTAATAATGACGAAGATGTCAACAAAATCTATGGCATCAAGCACATTTTAGAGTGTAAAATTGAAATACATCCTCTTAAAAATCCGAAACTCATTCCTCAATGTAAGAGATGCCAGGCATATGGCCATACACATAAATACTGTAGAAAAGAGCCAAGGTGTGTAAAATGCACTGGCAAGCATCCTACAGCGAACTGTACTAAATCTCCTCAAGAGAAACCAAAATGCGTCCACTGCGGCTTACCCCACCCAGCCAACTACAGAGGGTGTGAAGTAGCCAAGGAGATGCAAATTATGAAAAATAAAAACATCAATAAGAAACTTGTTTTGCCAACTGCCCAACAGTATTCTTCCATAAGAAATCCTGACAAGCAGGCACAGAAAGAAAATTTTCAGACATCTGTAAAACCTGTTCAAGTACTTCCTATGCACAAATTGAGAAACAAGGTACTCAACCTTCTAATCTGGAGGATAAGATAAATCAGATCTTGCAGTGTATTACTACATTTGACAAAAGATTAGAGAAGCTAGAATCCAGTACCAAAACAGCTGTTTTTAATTATCAAAATGAGTGACACACTAAAAATAATGGCTTGGAACTCCAATGGGCTCCTCAAAAATCAGAATGAGTTGCAGGCAGTCCTAGAGACAGAAAATATAGACGTGTATTTGATCTCCGAAACGCACTTCACTAACCAATTTTTCATCAAATTTAGAGGGTACAAGATATATAATTCGCTCCACCCTGACAACTCCGCAAGAGGAGGTAGCGCGGTTATAATCAAAGAAAATATCAATCATTACGAACAAAGTAAATTTGAAGAACCAGACATTCAAGCAGTGGCAGTATCTGTTAAACCAAATTTTGTCACGTTTCGATAGCAGCCATATACTGTCCTCCAAGGCACATGATAAGAAAAGAGCGATATTTCCAATTCTTTGAACTTCTAGGCCAGAAATTCATCCTAGGCGGTGATTTCAATGCCAAGCATACGCACTGGGGATCAAGACTTACTACAACAAAGGGCAGGCAGCTCCTAAATGCAGTAAAAGATAACCATTGTGACGTTAAGAGCACAGGGAAACCAACATACTGGCCAACTGACCATCAGAAAATACCGGATCTTGTAGACTTTTTCATATGCAAAAATATATCCACTAATGTGTGTCGTTTTGTTTTTATTATTTTTATTTATACAGATAGTTAGTTAGTCTTTTAATTTAGTACCTAATATAAATAGTTAGCTGTGTTAAAACTGTAAAATAATAAATTCCTATCCTATCCACTAATTACTTTAATTTGGAGGAAGGTTTTCACATGAATTCTGACCACTCCCCGATTATCCTAAGACTTAGTCAAAAAATCCTACTAAGAGAACCTAACCTAACCTAACCCTGGTTAATAAGTCTACAAATTGGGACAGTTTTGCTCTCGATCTAAATAATATTATCGACCTAAAAACTCCTTTGCAAAATCAGGATCAGCCGAATATGTTGTTAATATCCAACAATGTGCGTGGAACAATACGCCACAGTGAAAACGTAAATATAAGGGACATATCTGTCCCAAGGAAATTGTATATTTACTATCTGAGAAAAGAAAGCAAAGAAAGCGGTGGCAGCAGACGAGGTGCCCTCGGGATAAAACATTACTAAATAATCTAACTAAACGATTAAAAAGGAAAATTCTACAATTTGAGGATGAATGTCTGAATGCTAACCTTGTGCAGCTAACCAACGATCAATCCACTGATTTCTCTCTTTGGAAAGTGACAAGATAACTAAAAAGGCCGATTATGCAAATACCGCCCATCAGAAACAGCGACGGAAAATGGGCAATAAGCAATGAACAAAAAGCGCTTAGGTTTGCCCAATACTTAGAAGACACTTTTCAACCCAATGAGAGCTCCATAGACATACTTGAGAGTGAAAAGTTATCACAAAGTCAAAGAATTCGACTTGTGACTCCTAAAGAAGTTCTGAGAGAAATTCAAACCAACATTAGCTCAAAGAAATCCCCGGGTTACGATCTCATAACAGGAGAAATTTTAAAACACCTCCCGCGCAAAGCCGTAGTAAAGCTGACTAGACTTATAAATGCTGCATTTATGCTAAAATATGTACCTGAGCCATGGAAGGTTGCTGAAGTCATTATGATTGCTAAGCCTGGGAAACCACCCCATGAAGCATCATCATATAGACCCATTTCCCTATTGCCCGTATTATCGAAACTATTTGAAAAACTGTTATTTAAACGGTTGAAACCAATAATAGAAGAAAAAGACCTAATACCAAACCATCAATTTGGCTTCAGGGAAAAACACTCTACAATAGACCAGGTACACAGAAAAACTAACATTATTGAAAAAACACTCGAAAACAAGCAAGTCTGCGCCACCGTATTCCTAGATGTCGCGCAAGCTTTTGATAAAGTTTGGCATGAGGGTCTGGTATTTAAACTCAGACGCATGCTACCTCCAGAATTTGCAGACATTCTAGAATCATATATAAGTAACAGAATGTTTAGAATAAGGCAAGAGGACGCATATTCCGAGCTAAAAACTATAAAAGCCGGGGTACCACATGGAAGTGTGTTAGGCCCAATCCTGTACCTGCTATACACTTGCGATATCCCTGAGCTGGAAAACAACACCATTGCGACATTTGCAGATGACACTGCTATTATGGCTACCGGATCAAGTCACAAAGAAACAGTCGAAAAAGTTCAACTAGCTGTGAACAAAGTTTATGACTGGACACAAAAGTGGAAGATCAAACTGAATGAATCAAAATCAATTCATATTGATTTCACTAATAAACACTGCGATTACCACCCAATCTATATAAATGGCATGCAAGTGCCTTATGCTAATACAGCCAAAGACCTTGGCATAACTCTTGACGCGAAACTGCGTTGGAAATCTCATGTCAAAAAGAAAAGACAGGAACTAAACATACGATATAAAAGTATGTATTGGTTACTCGGAAGAAAATCTTGCCTATCAATACATAATAAACTTATAATATACAAGCATATTCTAATGCCAATTTGGACGTATGGCATCCAACTTTGGGGCTGTACTAAACAAAGCAACGTCAAAATAATTCAACAATTTCAAAACAAAGTACTCAGGGATGTTGTAAATGCACCATGGTATATTAGAAATGATGACCTCCACCGTGACCTTAAAATGGAACTCGTCACCACCATCATCCAAAAATTTGCTGAAGCCCACGAACACAGACTCCACCGACATGTGAATGTCGATGCAATTCAGCTGCTAGACAACACGGACATAGTGCGTAGGCTAAAGAGAACTAAACCATTTGAGTTAGTGTAGTGTGTAAATAGTGAATGAATAAATAGTAACAATGCTGTGTTATACATATAACACAAGAATAAAGTGTTTTATCAATTATCAGACCCTAAGAAAGTGCTACGAAATTGACCTTGTGTAAAAGTGCAAATTGACACTATTCTTAGATATAACATAATCTATCTCGTAATATATTAAGTTAGAATTAAATTACTTATTAGTCTATTAGGCTAGATTGTAATCAATTACTAAGAACGTCAATTCTTATTAATACAGAAAAAAAAAAAAATGCGGATGACACAGCTCTAGTAATCCATGGCAAGGACTGGTCTGAGACTCGTGAGAGGGCAGAATTGGCAATCTAGCCTAGATTGTAATCAATTACTAAGAACGTCAATTCTTATTAATACAGAAAAAAAAAAATATGCGGATGACACAGCTCTAGTAATCCATGGCAAGGACTGGTCTAAGACTCGTGAGAGGGCAGAATTGGCTCTGAGAATGGTTATGATGTGGTTAGCCTCGAATCTGCTCACGCTCAATATCTCTAAGACCAGGTTCATCTCTTTTACTCCGAGTATTATTAGTCAACCACCACTGTCGTTTAAGATCAGGGCCCATATGTGTACAGTGGCTAACACCTGTAATTGTGATCAAATAGAACGCTCGCGCTCTGACAACATCAAATATCTTGGGGTTATATTGGACAGTCTCTTGTCGTGGAATAACAAGTTAATTCTGTTCTAGTTAGAGTCAGGAGATTGATTGAGTCAGGATATTTAAAAAACTTCGAGTGGCTGCTGATTTCCAATCCCTAAAAATGGTATACATTGCACTCGCTCAATCAGTTCTCAGTTACTGCATAACTAAATGGGGGGAACCCACAAGACAACCATGTTACGGCTAGAGAGGGCTCAGAGAGCAGTTTTGAAAGTACTGGTAAAAAAACCTATTAGATTTCTAACCTCTGAACTGTACTCACTTTGGGAGGTCCTCACAGTGTGACAGTTGTTCGTCCTACAAACTGTTTTTAAGAAACACCTGCTTCTCCCTTACGATCCTCAACCCCTGACAAAGAAGCAACGTGCCGACAGAATGTGTAAGACTGAGCGCTGCAGGTTAGCGTTGGTTGGTCGCCACTTCAATCATATCAGCTGTAAACTTTACACTGACATAAATATAAGATTTAATATTTACTTTATTTATTTAAGAGAAAAGTGACTGACTGGCTTAAATCCTTGTCTTATGAAGAAACTAAGCAATTTATGGCATCATAAACATGGTAAACACACACACATACACACTTCACCCCACCTCCACTCTACACTTATACTGCATATTAATTAACCTCCACATAGAGTATATTCTCTTTTTATTCCATTAACTTTTTTTTTTGTAATTTTGTTATTATTTAATTAATTTTCTTTGGGAAGTCTGGAACAATGTCTTTGTGTTTATAATTATATGAGTTGGGCGTTGATGGCTGCGCCACAGTATTTTACTTGGCTATCTTCGTTTTCCTTTGTAAATAGTAAACTTTAGTTGTTCCAAATAAAACTTTTATTCTTTTTTATTCTATTAGTTTATTATTGTATAAGATTATTTTGTGTATTCTATTTATGGGCCTTAGTTGCCTGATAATAAAATGATTATTATTTCTAAGTCTTTAACATTTCTCGGGACCCTAGGGTCCCGGACCTTTGGATGGCGTACGAAGGGCTGAAGCCAACTCGCAGAGGCCCCTTAGACGTTTTTAAATAAATGAGGTACCAACCGACGATAATCCTTGTTCGCACTATGCAAGCGCAGCCAAGGACAACCCCCGGTTGGTGTAGGACTATTGCAAGATATGGAAACAAAGATATTGGAATATGGGTTTGGGTGGCTAAACCAGTCCACTTTAGTCACCCAAGTGACTAAAGTGGACTGGTCACCTGGAACTATGGAAGGACTATGGCCCCTGCCTGATCAATGTTTATATGTACACGGATAAAATAGCAGGGGGTGACTTGCACACTCAATAATGGGCCCCCGAAAACGGTCGCTAGCACAAAGTGTCGTAGCGACAAGGGAGCAACATGTCCCGAGGTGCTTGTGAGGAGTGGAGAGGTATTTCACGGCTATCTGGACTATCCCGGAAGTATGGTCAAGATCCCTACCAGCATCTTACTGGAATACTTCCTTCCTCCGAGCACGTTTGCTCTTGCGAATCTCCACTCAAGCCGGCAAATTAAGGCAAGAATGAGGTGGGAGCTCCGTTCCTCGTCAGTGTTCACTCCAGCCGGCCAATAAAGGTAAGCCAGAGGTGAGGAGCAAACCTTCTCCCGGGAGATAGGGTCCGTGGGGTCGCTGCTGCCCAACAGCTCGCCACATGCTGCCCTGCGGGTTTTTGTATCTCTCTTGGTCTGGCTCCTCATCCCAGACCCGTTCCGGCAAAGTAAACTCTACCGGCAAAGGCCTAGTGTTCGGATCGTGCGAGCCCCACCAAGACGTCAACGTAGAGATACGGCGGTGGGGTATTATTATTATTATTTTTAAATGTCTTTAACATATCTCGGGACCCTGGGGTCCCGGACCTTTGGAAGGCGTACGAGGGGCCGAAGCCAACTCGCAGAGGCCCCTTAGACATTTTTAAGTGTTGAGGCACTAACCGACGACTATCCCTGTTCACACTATGCAAGGGCACCCAAGGACAACCCCCGGTTGGTGTAGGACTATTGCAGGATATGGAAACAAAGATATTTGACTATTGGTTTGGGTGGCTAAAGTGGACTGGTTACCTGGAACTAGCGAAGCACTATGGCCCCTGCCTGATCAATTTTTATATGTACACGGATAAAATGGCAGGGGGTGACTTGCACACTCAATAATGGAACTGTGAATGAATCACTCCAGCTGGCCAATAAAGGCAAGCCAGAGGTGAGAAACAAGGGTCGCTATTGCCCAACAGCTCGCCACATGCTGCCCTGCGGGTTTTTGTATCTCTCTTGGTCTGGCTCCTCATCCCAGACCTGGTCCGGCAAAGTAAACTCTACCGCCACAGACCTAGAGTTCGGAGCGCGCAAGCCCCACCACGACGTCAACGTAGAGATACGGCGGTGGGGTTATTATTATTAACTCCGCTGCCGCGAGAAATCACGGCACAGCGGACAGAGCTCCGGCGGGATCTCATGGCGTCATGGAGAGTGCGATTGTCGCAACCCAGTGCTGGGCACGCCACAATTGCGGCGATAAGACCCCTGTTTGAGGAGTGTCTAGAGAGGCGCCACGGCGTCCTCACCTTCAGCTTGTCGCAGGTCCTTACTGGACACGGCTGTTTCGGGAGGTTCCTGTTCAGGATAAGGCGGGAGGAAACGCCCGGGTGTCACCATTGTGTGGATTGCCCGGAGGACACGGTGGAGCATACGGTGGAAGTCTGCCCGGCTTGGGCGGAGCATCGCCATGTCCTCGTGGAGGCGATCGGCGGCGGTGATCTCTCGCGTCCGGCCCTGATTCGGGCCATGGTACGGAGCGAGAGGAAATGGGAGGCCGTCACCTCCTTCTACCAAGCAGTAATGCTCGCGAAGGAGGAGGCGGAACGCGTGAGGGAGAGGCAAAATTCGCGCCGTCACGCCCCTAACTGCCGCAAGAGGAGACGCCCTGGGCGTCGGGAATCGCAGGCCGATTTCCGGCCACCATAGGCGCGGGCTTGGGGACCAATTTATACCTCGTGGGCTCGCAAGTTATTACAATAGTTTCATACACCCGCCATTCTGACGTCAGCTTGGCGGGTGTATTTTTGTGTTGCCAAGATTACTGAGGAGTTAGTTATAAAACATATATGGATATTTAGTACCTAATTGGTACGTCTCTAAACATACCTTATGTTAGTGAAATCTCATCGGAATTCGACAGAAATTTAAAAATTCATCAACAGCCATTCCTTTATTCAGGATGTTACAATATGTTAATTGTTTGACACAAAGAGTACGAGAGCCCACGAACAAAACCATGTCGCATTGTTTTAGTGCATCGGGGATGTTTGCGCTGTTTCGCACTGATGGCTGTCATGCCATCGTTCGTAAGAGGACGGTATCCGTGATCTGCAGAATGCGTGGCAGCCCCAACAAAAGAATGAAGACCATAGCCGATAGGATCTCATCCTCGCTTTGGAGACCACTTGTTTGGTCAGTCTTCTGACTTACTTTGACTGATTCTGACTTTTATTATAGTTAATTTTTATGATTTTATGATGAATTTCTGAATTTTAATTGACATTAATTTTAATGAACTCAAAAGAATGTAAATTATTTTAAAGATTTTAATGAATTTAAAGATGCGATTAACTTATCAATTTGTTTTACAATTTGATTATATTTACCTATTTCCATGTAGTTAATTATTTTAGTTATAATAATAATTATTGTGGCATGTATTTGTGTATTTAATCTTTGATTATTAACATAATTTTAAGTAGGTAGACTAAAATAAGTATGGATCACTGTATCTGATTCAAATAAATAAATTAAATTACGACCAAAACCGTATAAAATTGTTAGTTTAGACGGTTCTGTACCCGACTCGGTGGGCAGACTGGTCAGAAACGTCGCTGTTTTATTGGGGCCCATTTCTAGGTCCACCCTTTATAGCAGAACTTTTTACGTCATAATATTATTTTGCATAACAGCGGATAGCATAAACTTCATTTCGCAGAAAATCTTTTGGCAGACACTCATTTATCATACATTCAAAACTAATAATTTTGTGAGTCAGAATCAACTTTAGGCATAAATTTCATATCCATAATAAGTAAAAAGTAGAACCATCATATCATCATCATCATATTTAAAATATTCGTTTAAAGAAGATTATGCCAAGTGTGTTATGCCAAATGAATTTCGGAGCATTAAGATTCTGCCAGATAGAGGGAACCCCCATTTCTGCTATGTCAAAAAAAATAGGAAGACTGTTTTATCACAATCTAACATCCTTCATTCTCTAACCTGCAGATTTTTTTTTTTTTATCGCGACATGACCAATTTGATAAGAAAAGTTCAGCTGTGCTCAGACAGAAATTATGGCCACTTCGATCAGTTTATTCGAGCATAAATGAATGTACTTAAATGACTTCCAAGTTCTAACCTATGATTGCCATACATGTTTTTTTTTTTGTAACGTGATCTGGAGGCAGTTTTTTTTAAATATATCTGCGAATATAGGTACCTACCTACACCTTTTTAAAGTAATTTTTTATATCTTGTGTTTTCAGGCAACTAAACGCCATGCCGGCCGGCCGGTGGAGTAAACGAGACCTGCCGCACTCTATTCTGTAAAAAACTTACCGTGAAAACGTAGGTAAAGTGAGCTGTCATTCCACCTGATGCTAAGTATCCCTCCCTGTAGTCAAGTATCCCAGGTTTCGTCTACGTGTGTAAAACTAACAGTATATTATTATTGTAACACTCTGTATAGCCGTTGATGAATCTTTCAATTTCTGTCGAATTCCGATGATATTTCACTGACCTGAAGTAGGTATGTTTAGAGAGGAACGAATTAGGTACTAAATGTCCATACATGTTTTATGTTATCAGTAATCTTGGCCGCACAAACATACACCCGCCAAGCTGACGTCAGAATGGCGGGTGTATGAAACTATTGCAATAACTTGCGATCCCACGAGGTAAATGATTTTACTGGTAGGTAGGTACAATTTGGTGCTCATTTTTTTGATATATTTCGACCATTTCTGGAAAATACACCCGCGAACCTGACATTCACCTTGCTAATGTATTGCCCGTCCGTGAGTGTTTCTTTGACAATTAAAATAAACTTTTCTATTTATTTCAAAATAAGGGATCTCACGCACTAGACGACCACGACTTCGTCGCCCCGACCAGGTAAACTATAAAAACCGACTAGTTGGCCGTTGCGACCAAAAGTCGTGGTTGTGGTCACAGAACAGATAAAAGTGTCGTGGCCGTCGAGTGCGCGAGATCCCGAGGAGCACGTCCCGGGCGACTGAAACCCACGCTACGCCACTGATAACATGACCCCGTGGAAAAGCTTACTGGAATAGTTTCTAATTTTGACTAGAGAACGTTAAGATAAATTTTAAAGAGCACAGGGAACTTTATAATAAACTGTTGCGGTCACACGAGTCACATCACAAAAGTTCACTTATCTTTAGATGTTGTAGATCAAAACTTAATTCACTTTCAACAGGTTTCAAACCGTGTGGTAGACTTGATTCTCATCGAAACTGCGGTGTTTCGTACGTTTTCATGGATGGGAAGCCCTAGTTATATAAACACTGTGCATCGTGTCGAGCGCCACGTATGAGCTGAACGGGCGCGGGCCCTGAGGCTCCGCTGGCCGGGGCCCGCGCCGGCGCTCGCGCGCTCGCTCCCACCTGAAGGAGTAGACAGAGCAGCCACCAGATGCCAGCGCGTGAATATTTCATATTTATGACTGTTTCCAGACTGATGCGGTCAGCTCACTACATTGTGTTGATGATTGCACTCATATTTTATTTCTTTATTTTCACTAGTAATTTTGATTGTATCAAGGCCGAAATTTTCTTTTGTTCTGTCAACTATTTCTCTTTTCCCTGACGTCTGTTTGCGGCCAGAGAGCTCTTCTGTCAGATGTTGCTGAGGACTTTGTGGAGGATTGATCAACCGCCGCATTGTGCATAGATAAGGCGCGGGACAGCACAAATGGCGAGTGGCGAGTGGCGACGGTATGGCGCGGGCGATGACTAGAATTATAGACTTGACTGCTCATACGGGCGACTCAGGCTCACGACTCACGACACATAGGTAAATTTGATACATTTTAATACATTTCTGCATAATTATAAACAATTATGAGTTCCTGTTCTATTAAATGGTGTGGGAAATCGTCTAGAACATCCAGCTATAAAAAGATGGCATACTTTTCATCGGTAAGTAAAATATATTTATGTGAAAATAATATTATCTCATTATCTGTCACGATGCCTCATTGAGGTGGATAACAATTAAAATTCTATTGTGTCTCGTTAATGACAGTTGAAAGGTTCTGCAGGGCTCAAGCTAAACTTGTTTCTTACATAAAAAGGTACAAACATGTACACTGCGTTGATGTCTTTTTGAAAAGTCCCTTTCTCTCACTAGGGTATGTCAATACATCTGTCCTTTTCTATCTGTGTACTTTGTTTTGAAGTTGTCACAACACTACAGCATTAGCTGTAGTGTTGTGACAACTTCAAAACAAAGTCTAATAATTTTGTCGATAAAAATTACGATGTTTTCTACTGGTAAAAAGTAACATTAAGTACTTAATGTTTACATTTTAGATTTCCAAATATTCCGGAACTGGAAAATTGGATTAATGCAGTCCACAGGGAAAATTGGTTTCCAAAAAAGTTTAGCGTTGTTTGTTCAAGGCATTTCACTGCAGATTGCTTTGAAACTTTAAAGAACCGTCGCCGTTTATTTAGTACAGCAACACCGACCCTGTTTTTACCTGTGTTGGCATGTTTTATTATACATAATTATGTCAGCTTAATATTTTTATTTTTTGACAAAATCAAATTACATGTAAAATAAAAACTTTATAATTTACAGGCTTTACCAAACAATACAGCTGATCTATATGTGCATGATTCTAATTTAACTGGGCCTTCCCATCCAACTAGCTCACAAGTAAGCCAATTCATTCTAACGACGTGGTACGTGATCGTTGCCGCATTGTTACAATTTTTAATGCCTGTTGAGGACTTGACTCCACGAAAACGCAAAATGAAGCGCCACATAGACCATCTAATATTTTCACTTAATAAAAAGAAGAAAAACATTAAGAGATTTCAACTTCAACTTCTTCAATAGAGTGGCTAATCAAAGCTTACCAAAAAGTGGCTAAACTACAACAAATTTAAAACACGTTAACAAAAAAATATTTTATAACTAGTGAGAACGAAGATATTTTAAGCAGCATAGGTGTTCAAAATAGAGAAATAATTAAACGCCAAATTTTTTAATCTAAAACAGGACATATTCCAAAAATTAAATATTCACCGGAACTGCAAGCGTTCGCTTTAACACTGCATTTTAATTCGCCGAAGGCATACAATGTCGTCAGAAAAACTTTCAGTACCTGTTTACCTGCTATATGCACGCTAAGATCTTGGTACCAGTCGGTTGATGGAAAACCAGGATTCACAAAGGAAGCACTAATTAATTAAGCCTTTTATTGCCAACATAATTAAACAAGTTCATTATAGTTAAGTGAATAACATGCAATTAAATATATTATTAACATTAAAAAATTATTACAATACTATTATCTTTGTTGCATACATCATTTGTTTAATTTATCACTATTGGTATTATATAATAGATATGCCGCAGTTATTGGGCGTCGGCGTGTCCTTGTGACACAAATGCCTCCCCCAGCTCTTTCCATTCTGCTCTTGTTTGAGTTAATCTGTGCCATAGTGGGCCCGCGTTGTTCTTTATGTCATCAGACCAACGTTTCCTTTGTCTTCCTCGTTTCCTTTTTGTTTGAAATCTAGGGGTCCATTCCGTTATATCTTTCGTCCATTTATTCCTACTCTCTCTCATCATGTGGCCTACCCATCTCCACTTAAGTTGTTTGGTTTTGACAACGACATCTTCGATTTTAGTAATTTTTCTTAAATCTATAGCTCTCTTTCTGTCTCTTTTTGTGTACCCCAGCATACTCCTCTCCATGGCTCTTTGGCATGTGGTCAGTTTTTGATTTTGATTTTGCGTGATAGCCCAGGTCTGGCATCCATAAGTGAGAATTGGTAATATGCATGTGTTGTACACTTTCCTTTTCATTGCAATAGTATATTGTTTACTTTTTAGCACTTCTTTGAGAGACCAAAACCTTTTCCATGCATTGGCTACCCGCCTTTCTATTTCTGAATCCATAAAGTCAAAGTCAAAGTCAAATCATTTATTTCAAATAGGCTCATGTATGGCACTTTTGAACGTCAAAAATTACAAAATAATAAAATTGATTCTAGTCGCCCCTTCCAAAAGGTAGTTTTCGTATGGAGAAGAATGGGCAAGAAACTCCACCGTTACTCTTTTAAAATGTTTTACAATATTGTTTGTATATGTACGTACATTTGTTAAATAATTATTATATGTGAAGACGATGCACCTAGAATAAAATTACTATACCACAATAGGTAAAAACAATTAAAAATGAAGCAACGATAGATAATTTAATTTGTGATAGATACATGGTTCTCACATATTTACAAACATTGTAAAAGTAGACGATTTTCCTAAAATTTTACAATTAATAAGTCAGTGTGTAAGGAAGTAATCACAGAATGTAAAATCAATGTCATAAAACACAAAGTAATAAATTTTACAATTACATTAGCAACCAGTTTGATTTTGTCTTGATTCTAAATTGTCCTATGGAGCAGGACCAGCATGTTTCCAAGCACTCTTATCTTGGATATAATCCTCTAATTTGTAATATGCTTGTTTACAAAGTGTACTTTTTATATGAGTTTTAAATTTTCTTTCATTTAATTGCAATATGTCACAAGGTATTTTGTTGTAACATTTAACACAGTACCCCATAAAAGATGTATGTACTTTAGATAACCTGAAAAATGGTTGATCTAGTTTATCTTTATTTCTAGTATTAAAATTATGTCTATCACTTATTTTATTAAAGAGATGTGGATTTTTCCTTACATACATAATATTTTCATAAATGAATTGGCAAGGTACCGTCATAATATTAATCCTTTTAAAAAGTTCCCTGAGAGATTCGCGACGACATAGGTTATAAATGGCTCTGACAGCCCTCTTTTGTAAAATAAAGACGGATTCAATGTCAGCAGGCCGACCCCACAGTAAAATGCCATATGACATAATGCTGTGAAAGTAGCTAAAATATACCAAACGCGCGGTTTCTACATCTGTTAACTGTCTTATCTTTCTAACAGCATAAGCGGCCGAGCTTAGCCGCCCCGCAAGTGATGTTATATGAGGTCCCCATTGTAATTTCTCGTCCAGCGTGATTCCTAGGAAAACTGTTTGATTAATAAATTCCAGTTTTTCTCCATTCAATATGATGTCACATTCGCTACTTTTAACATTCGGTTATTTAAATCTAATGCACTTGGTTTTTTTCTCATTTAGTACCAAATTATTTACCGTAAACCAATCTTGGACCTGAAGAATAGAGTTATTCACGTCGTCAAGATTTTGTGACCGTCGATCTATTTTAAAGATCAATGATGTGTCATCTGCAAATAACACCATCTTCGGTTGATTTTGAAGTAATTGGGGTAAATCGTTAATGTAAACTAAAAAGAGGAATGGACCCAATATCGAACCTTGAGGAACACCCATTGCCATTTCAGACCCCAACGAGTTTACGCCGTTCACTTGAACTTTAATCTTTCTATCTTTCAGGTATGATCTCAGTAAATCAAGAGCTGTATTCCTAATCCCATAGTGTTCTAGTTTTAGCAGAAGTGTTTCATGGTTTACGCAATCGAACGCCTTCGAGAGGTCGCAAAAGATTCCAATGGCATCATGTGCTTCTTCCCAGGCATTAAAAATGTTCTTTATTAGGGTGACACCGGCGTCAGTGGTACAACGCCCTTTGGTGAAACCGTACTGTTGTTCATGAAAGATGGAATTTTTATTAAAGTGACGTAACATTTGATTAAGCATCAACTTTTCAAACACTTTACTGAGAACTGGCAGAATTGACACGGGCCTATAATTGTTGGGTTCCTTACTATCACCGGACTTGAACAAAGGAACTACTTTACTGAGTTTCATGAGATCCGGAAAGACTCCTTGGTCTACACTGGTGTTAAATATGAAAGCTAAATAGGGCGCAATGATTTCGATGATAGATTTACAGACTTTTACAGACATTCCCCATAGATCTTCTGTTGATTTAATTTTAAGATCTTTAAAAGCTTTTATAACAGCCTGGGGGTTTGTATGCTGAAACCTAAACTCTAAAGGGCATGCTTTTACATTATTTCTAAGTAAGGCGGCAGAAAGCGCGGGTGATGAATTTAAGTTTTCGGTAGTTTTAAGGGGAACATTAGCAAAAAAGTTTTCAAATTCCTGAGCTATTTCGACATCTGAGTTGATGGGGCCATGTGCAGTCTCTAAATTTAATTCAGTATTACGCTGTTTTTTCCTACCTGTTTCATTATTTATTATTTGCCAGGTAGTTTTTATTTTATCATCAGCTGATTTTATTTTATTGCTAATGTAAAGAGCTTTAGCTATTTTGCACACACTTTTAAAAGTTTTAGAATATTTTGCGACATACTGATGAAAGCTTGTATTATTCGTATGTTGCTTTAGGCCATAAAGTTCAAAAAGTTTTTCCCTGCTTTTACGAATACCTGGAGTGGCCCAGTCACTAAATAAGAACTTCGTATAAATAGTTTTAGTCTTTAGTGGAAAAGTCTCAATAAATTGCTTGTTTAATAGTGAAAAGAACTCGGCGTAAAACTCATTAGGGTCAAAAATATTATTAAAACTCTGAACACATAATTTACTTGCCAAAGAATTATCTAATTTCTCTAAATTTTTACATGTAATTGACCTAAACCTTATTTGAATTTTTTGTAAAGGCATGTAGGTGCAAAATGTTATTGTTTGTCCACTGTGATCAGATGGCAACTTATTTACAATTTGTTTATGTAAGTAATCACAATTACAAAATATATTATCTATACAAGTGGCAGAAGAAGCTGTCACTCGGGTTGGTTCAATAAAAACATTTGACAAATCAAATGACCTAAAAAGACTTAATAATCTGATAGTGTTCGAGTTATTTTCTAATAAATTAATATTAAAATCACCACATATGATTATTGACTTACTACTAGCACTAAGTTTCTTTAGTACATCTTCCATTACAGAATCAAATATAGGTAGATTCTGGTAACTTGGAGGTCTGTATACGCATACTATAACATGCTTATCAAGCTCAACATATGATTGTTGAAGGCAATAAGTTGGCCTAGATATATATAGAAATTTACATATTCTATTTCTTCCTGATCTACTGAGATGCTTGTTTGGGATCTATTTGTTATTATTTTAGTCTTTGTTTTGTTTATTGTTAGGCTCACCTTTCTGCTCTCACTTGACAAATGTAGGAGCATGTCTTTAAGGCTTTCTGGGTTATCTGTTATAAGTATAATGTCATCCGCGAATCTTAAATGATTCAAACGTGCTCCATTTATGTTAATCCCCATGTTGTCCCATTCCATCTTCTTGATGACTTCCTCTAGCACGGATGAAAAAAGTTTTGGTGATAGTGGGTCTCCCTGCCTCACCCCTCTGTGTATTGGGAAAGTTTCCCCCTCCGTTTCCAATTTTATCCGTGCTTTACTGTTGGAATATACATTTTTTATTATCCTTATATACTTATTTTCTATTCCTTGATTTTTCAGGGCTTCCCAAATGTACTGATGTTCCAGGCAGTCGAAAGCTTTCTTATAGTCCACAAATGCCATGTACAGTGGATAATCATATTCTTGACATTTTTCAACAAGCTGATTCACCACATGTATATGGTCTATTGTTGCAAATCCCGATCGAAATCCAGCTTGTTCTCTTGGCTGTTGTTCGTCAAGTTTTTTGGTGATGCGTTTTAGTATTATTTTAGAGAACACCTTGTATATATTCGACATGAGACTTATTGGGCGATAATTTCCTATTTCAGATCTATCTCCTTTCTTAAAGATGAGTATTATAGAGCTTATTGTCCATTGTGAAGGTATGAACTCCGTGTTTAGTATAAGATTAAACAAGTTGGTCAGTTTTGATGCTGTTTCTGGCAATGTCACTTTCATCATCTCATTGGTTATATGATCAGGTCCGGGAGCTTTATCATTTTTCTGGGTTTCAATCGTATGCTGGACTTCCCTTTCAAGAATCGGAGGGATATCTTCCGTTTCATCTTCAAGGTTTGTGTTATATTTTAAGGTGTTTCCGGCACAGTATAGCTCCCGGTAATAGTCTGTTGCTATCTTTAAAATTGGTTGTCTCCTTGTTTCTTCCTTGTTGTCAAAGGAAGCACTAAATACAATCAAAACCAAAGCAAAAGAATCTGATAAGAAAATTTACGCCACTATTATATTTGATGAAATGGCTATCAGAAGTGGTGTTGAATATCATCCTCAAGGCAGAAGGTACTATGGCCAAGTAAGTTTTGGTACCAGCTTGCAAACGGATTGCCAAGATGAAGCCAAAAAGGCACTTGTGTTTTTGTTGGTAGCATTAAATGCTAGCTGGAAAATTCCTATTGGATATTTTTTGATAAATGGCATTAATGCGGAACAAAAAGTTGCTCTTTTGACTCAAACCATCCATTTAGTAGAAGATGTCCACATCAAAGCCATTACGTTTGACGGATGCCCAGCAAATATTACCATGGCCAAAAAGTTAGGCTGTAATTTTGGCATTGATAATGTAAATTCCACAAATCCTTGCAACGACTCAAAAGTTGCTGTTTTTTTAGATCCGGCCCATATGATAAAACTTGTGCAAAATGCGTTCGAGTTTTATAGAATTTTGCAAGACAAATATGGTGCATATATTTCATGGCAACATCTTATTAACTTACACAATCTACAGGTATCGGAAAATCGATAATCGATCGATTGGCTAATCGATTGAGAGCTGCTCACATTTTCTTTAAAAGTAAAATAATGAAAGTTAACTTAGCTACCCAAGTTTTTAGCAAAAGTGTGTCAGATGCACTTACATTCTGCAATGAAAACCTCAATTTACGCGAATTTGAGGAAGTCACACCTACAGCACGCTTTTTAATCATGATGAATGATTTATTTGATATATTGGACTCGCACACCCATGGGTATGGCTTAAAAAGAGCGGTTAATGAAGAAAATGCTGCACATGTTTTAATACAACTTAAGGCGGCAAAAGATTATTTGTTAAATATGTCAGCAGAAATTAAGTTACGAGATTCTACACAAACGGTTCTATTAGTAAAATCGCCTAGATATACCGGATTTTTAGGATTTTGTGGTTTTTGTGATTTTGTGTTTGTGTGTGTAGCATTTACAAAAAGCTTCTGACTTACGCCCAAATCAAATATAGCGGAAGTGGTAATTGCTCCGCTCTTTTCCATATATATTACAGTGTACATCTGCAGTAGAGCGCATTAACGTGACTACAAGACACATCATGGATCAAAACACAAGCGATGATGAGTCCATTAGTAACGAAACTCTTGAATTTCCTGAACTTGAAGACATTTCAGAGTTTAGTGAGAAAATCATTGAATACATGGCCGGTTACATCGTCCATGCTTTGATACCAATAAACATGTACTGGAGCTTTGATTGGTGAGGCGGACGTAAATAGCTTGCAATACCTAAAAGATATTTATAAAAACCAGTTACTTTGTGCATCCACTACTGTAATAGAAATTTGCCGCCGCGCCGATCTGAAAGTGCGCTGTAAGTCAGCCTCACAACGGATGTGGCAAGTGGCGTGTCCGGGTTTGTACCGGGCGAGAACACGGCCTCGTTTTGCCCATACAAACTGCCATCCGAGGCGACTGCCGGCCTCACGAGCGCTCCGAAACAACTCTCGATTCACTTTCGTAAGGCGCTCGTTCACGTAAGAGCGTGTCGCAGGGCCCGGCAAGTCGAGGTCAGCAGTAGTCATGCCGCGTCGCACTCGCGCAGCTTCCAGCAGCTCGTCACGAAGGTCGCGGCATGCGAGGCGCACGATGAGGAAGCGGGGGCGGATCTCCACTGGCGCCGTCGCCTGCGTCGCGTTTATGCGCCTACCTCCCACACGCTCGGCACTCACTATATCGCGCGCATCGATTTTGACGCCTATCTTTGACGCAACTAACATTGCCGTGTGGACCGGATTTTCTCCAGTGTTCTCGGGTATGTTCGACACCTGGATATCATTTGCGAGTAGCTCCTGATCTCGGTCGTTAATATCGCTCCGCAGTTGTGATATTAAATCATACACCTCCGACGATACTTGGGGCTGAGTGTGATTATTCTCTAACACAGCCACTCTCTCCTCCAGATTACTCATCCTATCATTAGTTCCCATGGCTTATCCATGTTTTGATTTCTATGACTATTCATGATGCGAGTATGTAAAATCAATCTAAGTACCTACTCCGATCACTGCTCAAGTGCTCATAATTTAAGAAACCCTTAGTAAGGAAGTGTTTGAGGTAAAGATGATGAAAACGGGCATTAGTGTAATAAAATAATACGGCGAGTTAGTTCAGAAGTATGATATATTTGCAACAACATAATTAAAATAATCACACATCAGCGCACGGCGGCATCGGGGCAGCAGAAGATCTGCGCGGCAAGGTAGTGCGTGAGCGAGCGCCAGTAGCCGCGGCAGAGCGAGCAGAGCGAGGGCTCGCGCGGCCGCTCGGCGCGAGCGCGCGCGTGAGAGTGTGCTCGCTGCGAGAGTTGAGAGTGCTGCGAGCGCTGCGAGTGCTGGTCGGGCTCGAAGGGCTCGAAGTGCTCGCAGCGCCGCGCGGTAGGCTCCACGCTGCGCGCACGCCGCGTCGTCGCTGACATCGCTTGCAACCGTTTCGCTTGCGAGTACAACTGAATCATTAATTATACAGGTGGATTTTTGAGACGGAGCAGTAAGTGCAGGTACAGGTAGCCCCACAAAGATGTATACACGGACAAGGAACCATTTCACTGTCTACAACCATTGTTTCATAACATTGTATCCACCGTACAGGTACAAAACATAGTATACAGTTTATTTCACCAAAACAATGTTAATATTTTGTTCTAAAACATCTATTCACCCTATGACCAAAACAAGGTAATCTCTAAGTAATCGGTAGTCTAATCGGTAAGTCTTGACCAGATCTTAGAATTGATCATTTCAAGAAATAAACATCGACCGCTGGTCACATCATGATGTGGTCTGGCCAGATCATTGAATACTCAACGTTTGACGATATGAACAGTTAAACGCACGACTACTACATGATTTGGCTAAACATTATCATCAAACATGATCATTATCATAAAATAGTTAGATTATCTACCGGTAGAGGCGTTGATGTCGCTTTGTTTTTGTTGTGCATCATGGCGGCGGCAATTACATAGCGCTACTATATCAAGGTCGCTGATATTGCATCCTTATTAATTTCTATAATCGCTGATGCACCTATGACGTCAGTCGATTCCGAAAGTTAATTACATAGCGCTACTACGAGATGAAGGTCGCTGATGTTGCATACGCGCTGACCTTATTAGTTTCTATAATCGCTGATGCAGCTATGACGTCAGTCGATTCCGGAAGTTAATTACATAACGCTACTACGAGATGAAGGTCGCTGATGTTGCATACGCGCTGACCTTATTAGTTTCTATAATCGCTGATGCAGCTATGACGTCAGTCGATTCCGGAAGTTAATTACATAGCGCTACTACGAGATGAAGGTCGCTGATGTTGCATACGCGCTGACCTTATTAGTTTCTATAATCGCTGATGCAGCTATGACGTCAGTCGATTCCGGAAGTTAATTACATAGCGCTACTACGAGATGAAGGGCGCTGATGTTGCATACACGCTGACCTTATTAGTTTCTATAATCGCTGATGCACCTATGACGACAATCGATTCCGCAAGTTATGGTTGTTCAATAAATTGTAAGGATGATCATTCTAATTTCCCACTTCGAACTAGAATCATCATTCATAGGTTTAAGTTTGTAAATATTAGTTTAGGAATTAAATTTAGTTAAATCATTTTTGGTTTTTTTAATCCTCCGATTGCAGCTAACGTAATTGGCGCAGTCGGTAGGATATTCGCGGGCCGGTTCGCATGCTTTAGGGATTTCTAATATCGATATCCGCGTACGCGAATCGCCTGGGTGGCTATCGAGCCCCGGTGCCGAATATCCGAATCTACGGTCCAGCTGCAGTTCCGGAAGGAGAATCCAGACATCGATTCACGAGAGAACCAAAAATGAAAAATTTGTGAGTACACTTGAATCGTTCTTGTGTTGCTTCCCTTTAGTCCTAGTACAACCCAACTTCCAAGATTTTTCATCCGAAAAATTCCAATTCCCGGGAGCCTGCATCTCGTACGGCTCGCTGGAGTACCATAGATATTAGTAGAGATTTAAATAGTGATAGTGAAGTTAGAAGTATAGATAGCGTAAATATGACCCATAACCCGGATACAATTTTCAAGACCCTTCGTATGGTCCTGGAACTCGATTGAAATTCAAATATATTAACTAGGTTTATTCAAATATGCGATCAAATAGTAAGTCAGTATGTTAGTAATACCCCAGGTAGCGAGTTAAACAACTTATGCCTATTAAATGGTATTTTAAATAAAATAAAAGGCTCTGCCGCTTGTACCATCAATTCCAACGGCATACCTGATAGTTGGCTAGGAATCATACTCAACCAACTACCACCACCTCAATCATTTAAGTTTAACCCTAACTTTATTAATCAGGAGCCCCAATATCGCATGCCTTCCCGTACACAGAAAATATTCCGTGCGATACCTCAGACCCAAAACGCTCAAAGTAACAAATTGAAATTCAAATTCAAAGTATTTTATTTCACATAAACCTACATGGGCACTTATGAAACGTCAGAAGCTAGGTGTACGGTTCCAATTGGTCGTTTCCTATGGAGAAGAGCCGGCAAGAAACTCCACGGTTACTCTTTTAAAAATAATTGGCTTTTACAATATCTACTTTAAAATAACAGTGTTACTAGGTATAGGAGGACAGTGTAGGTCTTTCAATAAGTACTTAACAAAATAGAAAATGGTCTACAGGTCTACCACTAAGCCTACAGCGTTCTCACATTCACAAAATAGAAAAGAATCTATACAAAAGATAAATAAATTAATAAAAGTAAAAACCTATTTTAATAAAACGCAATTATATGATTGCTATTACAACTGTAATTAATCTGAATAATTATCATGTCCACAAAAATCAATTAAAGAGTTGAAATTAAATCGTAGGTATATAATGTCAAATAATAGAATAAATATGTCAAGGACGAATGTAAAAAAAATATAAATTAAAAATTACTATACTGATTATAAGAACAGTGACTTTGACCCGAGTCTAACCGCTGACTCGACAATGTGTCAACGGACGCCCAGGTATTTGATGAATCGCAAACGAGTATAACTGATAGAATTAAACCTTACACAGAGAGAACAAGATAGAATTAAACCTTACACAGAGGTAACTTCCCTATATACAAATTAGAGTCCCACTTTTAAAAAACCCAGACCACAGATAGCACAAAACCGGAATAAAATTAACTCTCTTTAACTCAGGAACTAATTTGGATAGAAAATAGTTTAGCTTTTGTTCGTGCGAGTAGTACACGCCACTCCATGATAGACGTAGAAGTACTAGAGTCAATGGTAAGAAAACTTAAGACTATTTACGCCGAAGAGCAAATTTTAGATCTAGAACTTAGAGATTATTATGACATTATAAAACCGGGATCATATTATGTAGACAGCCAGATAGTATTCGTATTTAAATTTCCGATCTTTTCTAAAAATAGTTACGATTTTTATAGACTTTCCGTGGTACATAATAAGCACGCACAAGCTCTTATTCCACCCTTTCCTTTCCTTGCAACTAACGAGATATTACATGCGTACATAGAGGCTGAATGCCCGAAGTTGAAAGACTGGTACCTCTGCGAGAAAGATATTACTCACCAGACTCGCACCAAAGCTGACTGCGTCCAGGAGTTAATCACCAACCAAGTTCTACAGGACTCCTGCAAGTTTACCACAGTCACCTTGATAAGAGGAGCCATGGAGAAGCTCGATTACCAACATTACGTCCTATCCTTTCCTCAAGAAACGAAGGTACAATTAACCTGTAATCAGAAAGACTACACCTCGTTTCAGGGTAGTTATCTTGCTACGATTCCTATTGGGTGTTATCTGAAAACCGAAGAGTTCACCATTGCAAACGTTTACGACGAAATTAATGGCCAACCCTTGAAGTTAATGAAAATACCATACGACGCCGAGAAACAGGCCACCACCAGCCACCCACGTCAATCTGAACTCTATTGATCTACAAGGACTACACAGCACCCAGGACCAAATTATGATCCAGGATCCTGTTCAACTGGAGAACGTGCAGACCGACGCACTTTATCACACTACAATCCCATTCTATGGAGTACTATTGAGTGTAAGCGTACTCATTATCATCGCAATGTTTCGGCGCTACCTAAGCAGATGTACTAACACTGTGGAAAAGGGGCAGCAACCATCAGCCGCAACCCTGGAAAGGAAGGAAACTCCTGACGAACTTCCGGCAACATTTTCACTCAACGTGCTAAAATAGTCGCCGTTCTAAGAGGGGAGGAATTACATAGCGCTACTATATCAAGGTCGCTGATATTGCATCCTTATTAATTTCTATAATCGCTGATGCACCTATGACGTCAGTCGATTCCGGAAGTTAATTACATAGCGCTACTACGAGATGAAGGTCGCTGATGTTGCATACGCGCTGACCTTATTAGTTTCTATAATCGCTGATGCACCTATGACGACAATCGATTCCGCAAGTTATGGTTGTTCAATAAATTGTAAGGATGATCATTCTAATTTCCCACTTCGAACTAGAATCATCATTCATAGGTTTAAGTTTGTAAATATTAGTTTAGGAATTAAATTTAGTTAAATCATTTTTGGTTTTTTTAATCCTCCGATTGCAGCTAACGTAATTCGGCATACAACAAATCAAATAAAGTAGGGTGACCACGCAAAAAAAGTCGATGGACTTTTATTGGATTTCCAAACAAGATATTATGGAAAGCGATCAACTTGGAAGTAGCGCTCGCCGGACACTGCAGCGGCGTGAAATGCAACATAGCAATGCAAATTTAATTTAATTTTATACATGTTTTCAAATTATTTTCACTTGTAATCCGTTTATTCTTTTCATTTAATTTTATTATTTATTCATAATCATTTTAATTTTATTCATAAATTTTCATTTTTGAATCATCTGAATCAGTAATTTTGATTGAATGAGTTGTTAATCTTCTTTATATTATTTTAATTTTGTTTTTTGTATGTATATTAACTTTATAAGTATGTTGTTTACAGCCGTTTTTATTTTTTGTGCATGTGGTGTTAACTTATAATTAATTGTTGCACTTGTAAATGTTACCCTAGTAATTAAGTTAGAAATGTATAGGTGTAAGCAATTGTTGGTTAACCTAAATCTATACATATAATAAAACAGTAAAAAAACCGTGTCTGTACATTGAATATATATTTAAAAAAAAAAATTGAGGGGGTTTAGAAACAGTAATAGAGCAAGAATCCAAAAAAAAATTCTGTCTGTTTGTCTGCACACGCTAATCTTCGGAACTACTGGACGGATTTGAATGATTTTTTTTGTTGTATATGTATTAAGTCTGGGCAACATATAGGCTATAATTTATTTATTTATTTATTTTATTTATTTATTTAAATAACATGGGAGACTTACAGCTAAAACAAACAGATCAAGGACAGTACATTAGTCTGAAAGCCAATTACAGGTCTCCACTTATAAAATACAGAAAAAAAGTAAATTCAAAGGACATTCACAACAAGTTACTATATACTACAGCATAATTACTATGTTGCTCGCACTGCATAGCAATCATCATAACAAAATTTACGATATGAAAAAGTTACGGCTTAAGCACTTCCTGGCTGACGACACACTAGTTATAAACGGATCTATATCGTACTGTTTACAAAGCCTGTTTAAATTTCTGCTTGCACGCACAATGTACGAATTTTGCCTATAATTGGTTGAAGCAAATGGCACGCGCAAAGGTGGATTGTATCGCTTGGACTTCATGGGAATGCTGAAATAAAATTTTGACAAAATATCGGAACAGTTTATAGTATTGTTAAAAATTTTCAACAAACACACACAGTCAGTAATCTCACGGCGGTTGAGTAAAGGTAATATATGAAATTTTTTACATAGCTTATGGTAGTTTTCCGAATGGTACGGTACTTTTTGATGATAACATAGATACCTTATGAACCTTTTCTGGATGCTCTCAATGCGGTTAATATATTTGTGGTAACATGGGTTCCATATTTCCGACGCGTATTCCAAGTGGCTTCTGACAAAAGTGCAGTATAGAATTTTTAGAGTTTTGGCTTGAGTGAAGCACTTGGATAACCGCATTATGAAACCCAGTGATTTTGAGGCCTTAGCGACTATTGCATCAACGTGTATTTCGAAACTGAGCTTGGAATCGTGGTGAACCCCCAGATCACGGGTGGAGTTTGATCTAGGTAGAGCTTGATTACCTAGGGTATACGATGTAGCAATGATTTCGCGCTTTCGAGAATACGTAATAACCGAGCATTTAGCGGGATTAAGATCCAGCTTGTTTCTTTGGCAGTAGTCTTCTAGGCGACGCAGATCATTTTGAAGTGCCGTTACGTCCATTTGCGATGATATTGTGGCAAAAATTTTCATATCATCAGCAAAACACAAAAGATTAGATGAATTCAAGCAAGAGTCGATGTCGTTAATATAGATAATAAATAGCAATGGACCAAGCAATGAACCCTGCGGGACTCCACTAGGAACAGGGACCCAGCTAGATATATAATTATTTAGTACTACTGCTTGGGACCTGTTGACAAGGTAAGAGGAAAACCATCTGAGTAGATCGCCACGAATTCCCATGCCATTCAACTTTGAAATCAGAATGCTATGATCAATTCGATCAAACGCTTTGCTGTAGTCTGTGTAAACGACATCAACCTGCTTACCGTTGCACATGGCATCAGTTATAAATTCATTAAGAAGAATCAAGTTGGTGACAGTAGACCTCCCTTTTAAGAAACCGTGTTGGAACGAGCTAAATGAATTTTTCAGAGCAATATAAACCTGATTATATATTATTCTTTCAAAGACCTTTGCTACAATACACAGTTTAGATATCGGCCTGTAATTCGCTATGTCTGTTTTGACACCTTTTTTATGTATAGGCGTTACAAACGCAGATTTCCATATTTGCGGCACAACACAGGCATTCAAAGATTTTCTAAATAAAATTGAAATAGGTTCCGCTATAGAAGGTGCACACCGAACAAGAAGTTTGGATGGGATGTTATCAGGACCTGCCGATTTGCATGTATCTAACTTACGAAGCAAGTTAATTATTTCGTCAATATCAACAGTGATACTGCAGATATCAGATGTAAGGTTTGACGAATCGTTAGAAAGAAAAGGAGAAGAGCTTGGATGACTAACACTGGGATTGGAGAGAAAAGTAGAATGGAAGTATTCGGAAAAAGCCTGACAGATAGATTCACCCGTCCGCAAGGTATCACTATTATAGTTCAAGGTGCTTGGGATTGCGTTTGAGTTATGACGTTTTTTTACAAAAGTCCAAAAATATTTTGGGTTATTTTTAATTGAATTTTCTGTTAAATCCAAATAGTTGCGGTAGCATTGAGATTCCAACGTTTTCACCCTTTCACGAAGAAGCTTGAATGTTAATTCGTCAGATATATTACCATAGGTTTTGAATTTTTTTAAGTATTTATATTTTTCTTTAATTGTTTTAATAAGTGACGAACTATACCACGTTGGATACTTTTTATTCCGAAACAGTTTTTGTGGAATATATTTTATTTGTAGATCAAAAATAAACTGATTAAAAAAGTTAACTGCATCATCAATTGATCGCGCGGAGAACTCGGTTTCCCAGTCAGCCGCACAAATGTCTCTGTTGATAGATTCATAGTCCCCTTTATCAAACAAGAATTGAGTACGAGGCGCACATTCCAGCAGAGGTGATACAGATAGGTCCAAATTAATTAATAACGCTGGGTGGTAGGCATCAATAGGCACCAGTGGGCTAGAACATTCGGTCACATTTACTTTTTCATTGGAAAGGACGAGGTCTAGGATTCTACCATACCTATTAGTTACCGTGTTGTACTGTCCAAAATCAAGAGTGCATAATTCATCACAAAGCAAAACTTCGTCGTTACTGCTAGGATTCAATGGGACAAGCGATAGATTGTCGGATGGAACCCAGTTAATACCGCTCATATTAAAGTCACCTATTACGAGAAAGGTATCAGAAATATTATTAATAGTTGTTTGGTTTAATTTGGTAAGAAAATTAGAGAGTTGTGAAGAAAAAGAAAGGCCCAAGCTTTGTTGGCATAAGTAAATATCACAAATATGCAAGGTTATTTTGTTCCGTGTGATATGATTTTTTAAGTGTATGGATAGCCAAAGGTCCTCTGCTGTAGAGTGAAAATTAGGTTGGCAAATAACTGATAATTCTCTACGAGTAGCAATGAGTACCCCCCCACCACGCGATTGCCCGGTTAAAACATAGTCTCGGTCGCGGCGCCAAACAATGTACCGATCATCAAAAAACTCAGAATTTGAAACGCCATCCAATAACCAAGTCTCAGTAAGTACTATGATATCATACGAATTTAGTAACATTTGACGATAGAAAGAATGAGTTTTAGTTCTAAGACCTCGAACGTTCTGATAATATATGTTTAAGTTGTTACCGTTATTAGCCATTGAAAATGTGGTCAATAATTGAATATAGATACAATATGAGTATTACAGTAACATCATTCATTAAACAATAATGTAAATTAAGGTAAAATAAATATATTAATATGCAAGGAAGGTAAGCCTTAAAAATAATTGCGCGTAAACATAAATCATACGACATTAAGTAGTAAACAGCTGTGCGAAAAAGCAAGCAGTAATGCGTGGTGCGTACAAGCGAGAGCGAGTCAAACATATTTAAATGCATTAGAGCTTTGAAGTAAACAGCGCGATAAGAAACATAAAGGATTTCTTTAGCTAGACAAAGGAGAGGTGTCGAGCTCATTAGTGCGATTGAGGTGCTAAACCTTTTGTACACAAATAGTGAGAAACATAGGATCACAAAAAATAGAAGCGATTGAAATGTAATAATAATGCAATGGAATAAAATAAAAAAATAACTTAGTAAAAATAGGAAGCAATTTACACAATTTTGTTTAAATCAGACTCTTTACGCACAATAGCTACTTTACAATTAGCATTTTTTAATATATGGATTTTCCCATGCTTTACCCAAACGAACTCATAATATTTCTCCTTGGCCATGGTCTTAACCTTACTTAAGAGCTTCTTATACTCCACGCTCAGGTGATCATTGACATAAATACGCTGCGATGTGTTCTGAAACCCGATATGGGATGTGGATAGGTCCTTAACGGCACGTGCAGCTGCGATAAAATCTTCTTTCACATAGCGGTTTAGAAAACTCACGATGATCAATTTTTCATTAGAATTGAAAATAGGCACCCTAGAGATATAATTCACCTGTGATTTGGGGCAGCTGTAATTCACCTTCCGGCCGATGGCTTCAATAATCGAAAAAAGATTTTCATCTTTTCTTACAGGAACACCTTTAATTTCAACATTGTTAAGTCGGGATCGCTGTTCATATTTTGCGAGTTCAAACTTGGATCTCTCTAAATCAGTCTGCAAACAACTCACTGTTTCCTGAAGCTTGTCAAGTTCTGTTGCTTTTGCTTCAACCTCCGCTAGTCGAGTGTCAAATTCAGCAAGTCTACCACAAGTGCCTTCACATGTAGTTTTTAACTCAGTTAACTCATCCTTGATTACTCGAATATCATCTACCAGGGTCGGCAAATTAAGTAACTGGCGTTTCATGTCACGAATTTCACTCAATATGGTTTCGAGGGAGGCTGGTTCAGGAGCAACCAGAGCTGGCGATGACGTTCGACAAGTGGGGCACTTCCATTGCGCCATTCTGCTGGCGCCGAGTTTTCTCCATCCGGCTTCAGAAATATTTGCACATCCAAAATCCAGATGTTTTTTGCAGCTGCCACATTGGACTCCGTCATTGAACTGCACGTTACAAGTTGCGCACGTTTTCATTATTGAAACTCAGTATCAATAAAATTATATACTGAAGCAAAAACTAGCAAAAATTTTAAATTGGTGAAGAAGTTAAAAAAGGTTGACGATCTATTATTTCGAGCGACGCGTACTGTACTAATGAATGTCCACAGAGAATGTGAAATCTTATCCAATTATCTTGAAAACTTGAACACCTGATGCAGAACCGCAACAGACCAGCTAAACTATAAGAGATACAAAAATAGTACCGTAGCAAAAATTGTTCCACGTGAAGAGCATTTTCTGCTGTGAGAATAAACTTGAAGATCTGAAACACCTGTTGTGGAACTCCAAAGCCCAGCGACACTATAACATATATAGGAATGACGTCTTAGCAAAAGTTGTTTAGTCTGATGGGCATTTCCTGGTGACTTACAAAAATGAAAGACCTGGAACGTCTCCAATCGTCTCGCACATCCCGTTGTTTTTCCGTCCCCGGGCTCTTAGAATTCGACATCAGATGTTTCAAATCTTCGATTTTGACGACCCCGTTGTCGCTGGCATAAGCATCAAGATCCGCGTACGAAGTCGCGGGCAGAAGCTAGTAAATAAATAAAAATAAAATAAATAGCACATTTTTTTTATTTTTATTTACGCTGCTTATTTGGCAACCTAAATAAGCAGCGTAAACTGAATGGGTTAGGTTAGATTAGAACTGTGACCAACCGCGCTACTTCCTAGTTGGTCGCAATTACTTGGCTATTTTTACTACACCTTTTAAACCATGGATTCCCTACATTAATGATATGGCCAAACGTCGACTGACATATCATTAAACGTTGACATTTAAACGATTATGTCCAATTTTAGCTGGCCATTTCACGAAATGTTCAATTCTAAGATCTGGCCACGACATATACAATAATCATTCAATTCACAAGATCAACCTCGAGAGGTGTTACAAATAAGTTTTTAAGTAGTTGAAAATGCGATGTCATAAAAATTTGGCATTTATTCTACCGCGTCAGACTGACATATTGTCATGACACTGATCGCTCACCGGGAGCATTTGCGTGTAATGTACCAGTGCAGATTTGAGTATTTCTTCAGTGAATGCGTCCAGGCGCGCATTACTGTGCGGACTGTAATTATGTAATTCGTAACATTGCAACAGTGAGTGCGGTGTGATTCGTCATTTTACAAACGGCGCCGTCCGTTTACAAACGCTCGCGGTTATGAAAAATGCCTAAGGCAAATCGAACTTCAAAATTGATTGTTATTTTAGGGTGGCCATCGTAAATGACAGGTTGGACAAATCAGCAATCAGGTACCTATTATGTCACCGTATAATTGTGAGAACCGTTAGTTTATAATGTATCGGTATTATTTCCGTTAGATCAGTGATTTCCAAAGTGGTCTATATCTTTCCGCGGTAAATTGTAGCTTGTGTCAACTTTTTAGTTAGGGTAGGTAGGGTAGCTAGGGTAGGTAGGGTAGCTAGGGTAGGTAGGGTAGCTAGGGTAGGTAGGGTAGCTAGGGTAGGTAGGGTAGCTAGGGTAGGTAGGGTAGCTAGGGTAGGTAGGGTAGCTAGGGTAGGTAGGGTAGCTAGGGTAGGTAGGGTAGGTAGGGTAGGTAGGGTAGGTAGGGTAGGTAGGGTAGGTAGGGTAGGTAGGGTAGGTAGGGTAGGTAGGGTAGGTAGGGTAGGTAGGGTAGGTAGGGTAGGTAGGGTAGGTAGGGTAGGTAGGGTAGGTAGGGTAGGTAGGGTAGGTAGGGTAGGTAGGGTAGGTAGGGTAGGTAGGGTAGGTAGGGTAGGTAGGGTAGGTAGGGTAGGTAGGGTAGGTAGGGTAGGTAGGGTAGGTAGGGTAGGTAGGGTAGGTAGGGTAGGTAGGGTAGGTAGGGTAGGTAGGGTAGGTAGGGTAGGTAGGGTAGGTAGGGTAGGTAGGGTAGGTAGGGTAGGTAGGGTAGGTAGGGTAGGTAGGGTAGGTAGGGTAGGTAGGGTAGGTAGGGTAGGTAGGGTAGGTAGGGTAGGTAGGGTAGGTAGGGTAGGTAGGGTAGGTAAAATTTTACAATTAATAAGTCAGTGTGTAAGGAAGTAATCACAGAATGTGAAATCAATGTCATAAAACACAAAATAATAAATTTTACAATTAAATTAGCAACCAGTTTGATTTTGTCTTGATTCTAAATTGTCCTATGGAGCAGGACCAGCATGTTTCCAAGCACTCTTATCTTGGATATAATCCTCTAATTTGTAATATATTATGCTTGTTTACAAAGTGTACTTTTAATATGAGTTTTAAATTTTCTTTCATTTAATTGCAATATGTCACAAGGTATTTTGTTGTAACATTTAACACAGTACCCCATAAAAGATGTATGTACAGACGCCAGCACATCAAGCTACCCGAAACTGTCAAATTTTCCCAATCAACTTTCAACCTTAAAGTTCAGCGATAAAGTTGAAAATCTATTAAATAAATTTGACAGATTGTAGTAGCCTGATGTGCTGGCGTCTGTACAAAAAAAAAGATCACGGAGATTTGTTGTTTAAATAGGTAGTTTTTCTGAGAAAATGTAAACGTATCATACAAACCTACCTTACTATTACGGTTTTGTATTCAAAGTTATTTTCGCAATTTTTATATTAGTACCTAGCGAAGTAGGGATATTAGTGCACGGAAAAAAATAAAATCTTAGCTGTAGTATAATTTTTTTTAATTCAAGTTAAAAGTTATGAAGCCCGAAATTATCTTGGACGAAGTAAAAAATTTCTGAGTTAAAAAAAATTTTCTTTGCTCAAGAAAATTTTTACTTCGTCCAAGATAATTTCGGGCTTCCTAACTTTTTCTGCGATTTTTTTTTTTGTTTTCACACTACACTTCACTACAGTTAGAAATTTAAATTTTTCTGAGTAGCACTATACCAGCTGTCACAGCACATTTGAAGTTGGTGAATTTGCGAAACTTCAATGAAATGAAATGAAATGAAATGAAATTGTTTATTCTGTAAATAGGATATCGGAATCACTTTTACACGTCATATAAAAAAATATTAAAAATAAGCTAGATGAGTTCGGCTTTTCCTATCTGACTACTCTGAGAAGAAAGGCCGAAAGAAACTCAGAGGTCGCAGTCTCTTTTAAAGTCCAGACATAATCTTGGTCAGGCCATATGAGGACCATGTAGATTAGTGTCTGAAAAGGTCTTTTGAGGAAAGAACCACACAGATTTGAGTGGACCTGTCCAGTCAGTGCAAGCATTTGTCAGTAATCGTGGAGCTCAACTTAGAACTTAAGGAGCTCAACTCGACGAGCAATACCAAAGAAAGGACATTTGGGTAGGCCGCAAAAACTACTCAAACTGCCAGACCATCACTAAAACTAGAAGAGAAATAAAAATAATATCCACATAGTCCTCACATTCACAATAGTTAAAATAATATAATACTTTACAAAGTAATCATGTCATTTTGATTATATTTTCCAACAATGTCAACGTTTTATAAAACTGGTATATGTTGATTTTACATAATAATTAAAATGTCTAGTTCTATGGTTTTATCACAAGGCTTAGCAGAGCGAGCAGTTCAATCCCAAGCTTTTTTATCTTCTAAATAATCTGAAATTGTATAGTACCCTTTTCTACAAAGTTTGGTTTTAATACAGATTTTAAATCGTTTAATGGGTAAGTTTCGAATGTCAATGGGGAGTTTGTTATAAAAGCGTATACATTGACCCATGAATGAGTTGCCTACTTTGTGGAGACGTGTGCTATGTACAGCAAGGTTGTGTTTATTCCTGGTATTTAAACTATGAATATCGGACATTTTCTTAAAATTTGATATATTTTTGTGTACATACAATAGGTTTTCAAAAATATATTGTGAGGCTACAGTCAGAATATTTATTTCTTTGAATTTTTCTCTAAGGGAATCTCTTGGACCTAGGTTGTAAATGGCTCGAACAGCCCTTTTCTGTAGAACAAAGATAGTATTAATGTCCGCACAGGTTCCCCAGAGAAGAATCCCATATGACATAAGACTATGAAAATAACTAAAATAAACAATTCTGGCTGTATCCACGTCAGTTATCTGTCTAATTTTTTTAACAGCATAGGCGGCCGAACTTAGCCTTCCTGACAATTTTTCTATGTGTGGGCCCCATTGTAATTTACCATCAATAGTGATTCCAAGAAAAACTGTCGACTCAACAGGGTCCAATTCTGTTCCATTAACCTGAACATTGGTAGATAGCTGCCTGACATTTGGCATTGAAAATTTAATGAGTTTAGTTTTTTTTTCGTTCAGGAGAAGATTATTTACATTAAACCAATGCACAACTTTAGAGAGTGCATCATTAACTTGTTCAAAGTTGACTAACTGACGTTTGATTTTAAAAATGAGGGAAGTATCATCTGCGAATAATACGATCTTGTGATTATCCCTTATGTGATAGGGCAAGTCATTTATATAAATTAGAAATAAAAAAGGACCAAGAATTGAACCCTGCGGAACGCCCATGGTGACCGCAGATCCTGCAGATCTCTTGCCATTAACATCGACCCTCTGAATTCTGTTGTTCAGATAAGAAGTCAGAAGGTCAAGAGCCTTGTCCCTCATACCATAGTGGTACAGTTTCCTGATGAGTGTATCATGATGTACGCAATCGAAGGCCTTGGACAAGTCGCAGAAAATGCCAAGAGCATCTTGCGACTCCTCCCAGGCCTCGAATATGTTCTTTAGTAATTCCACGCCCGCATCCGTAGTTGAACGACCCTTTGTAAAACCAAACTGTTTCAGATGAAGTAAATTATGTGTATTGAAATGTCCCAACATTTGTTTTAAAATTAATTTTTCAAAGATTTTGCTCAATGTGGGTAATATCGAAATAGGCCGAAAATTTGTAGGATCAGTTGTGCTGCCAGATTTAAAGAGTGGAATCACTTTGCTAAGTTTCATCAGATCAGGAAATACACCAGATGCAATACAAGAGTTAAAAACGATTGCTAAGAAGGGTGAAATAACATCAATTATTGAGGACACGGTATGTACTGATAATCCCCAAAGGTCAGCAGTTTTTTTTACATCAAGATTTTTAAAAGATTCTATAATGTCTTTAGCAGTAATAATTGTGAATTCAAAAAGTTTGTCACATTCTGGTACACATTCTTTAAGTATTGAGTAAGCAGAAGTGGAGGACGACGATGACAGTTTTGGTTGTTAGAATGGGAATATTAGTAAAGAAATTTTCAAACTCAGTTGCCACCTCCACGTCTGCCTTAATATCTACATCATTGATTTTTAGATGGAAGTCACGATTCCGTACTGTCGTTCTTCCCGTTTCTGAATTAATAATATTCCAAGTTGTTTTAATTTTATTATAGGTATTATTAGGAGGCAATATTAGGTAAGCAGGGGTCTATCCAAAACCGAAGTCCGAAAAACATGCCAAGTGATAAAATGATAAATGATTTTGTTTCTGTAAGTAGGTTTGTACAAACACATTATTGTACACATATTATTGTATTTTAAAATACAATAGACGTGGATATATTTAGTAACCTGTTCCGCTTATCTATTTCTAAAGAGCCATAAAAAACTCCTGAAATAAATCGACACGTGTTTCACCTCTCAACGAGGCATCCTCAGGATGACGATGACTTGTTGCGAACTCGAACACGGCGTGTTACCACACCGAGCGCTGAGTGCAGACTGAGCTTTCACTCGAAAGAGGTCGCTGCGCCCCCGCAAGGGGGCGCGGCGAGCGGGGTCAGAGCCTCGCCCTTCGCCCGCGGAGGCTTTACGTTGACCCATCAAGATGGGCCCCTCGATTATGTTTGCCTCGGACGGCAATGGAAACGACCACATATTGTTAAGCAATAATGCGTCGGTGTGATTGGTTGCATTGAATATTTCTGTAGGCGCGCCACGACGCCCTTAGTGGCGCCGCTTTCTTCACGACATCCCGGCGGTCTGTCCCCGCCAGGTGAGACCCCCGGTTGCCCGGGGGAGGCCCAGCGAGAACGACCAGCGACGGAGATGCCGACTCGACGCCCTACAGGTATAATATGTAGCTTCCCCCTCTCCCCGCTTACAGATCGAGCCGTTTACGGTTTGAGGGGTAGGCAGTCACGTATGTATGAGCGGTTAGTGTTGTAGAGTAACACCACTCAGTGTAGACGCACGTCGCGACCCGCATCGCGCCCGTGCGTGTTGTGTATGGATGCATGTATAGTGATGGATGTCTGTACAGTTATGTGACGTGCCTATATTAACCTAGTACACGCCACACAACAGATGTGTGTGTACATCTGTAGAGTCTTATTATTTCGAGTAAGCTGCGTGTAACCTGGATGCAGCTTACCCGAGGCGTCAATCCGGTGCGATGGGGTCAGGGTCCGCTACCAGGTCACGGGGCAGGGCTTTCGCGTCAGGTGACCGCGCGTGCAGTGGCGCTATCTGCCTGACATGGGGCCAGGCAGATGCGTGGGCCAGGCAGATGCGTCGGCCCACGCGAACATGACCTTCGCGAGCCGGCCCACAAACTCATCCAGGCTCTCAATCCCGAGGTCCCGCTTGATGACATCGTTCCTCACGAAACAAGGGGCGTCTAATATGGTCCGCAGCGCAAGATGCTGTTGTGCGCGGAGCAGCCTTCGGCTCGCCTCGCTCGTGAGGGCGAACCAAGCGGGGGCGGCGTACGTCAAGACTGGGCGTATGTACATCTTGTACACGCTCAGCTTGACGCGCACCGGGATGCGGGACGAGAGCACGGGTTTAAGAAGGTTGCGGGCTACCCTACCCTGTGCGGCGACCTTGCGGACATGGGGCCCCATCGTGAGGCGGCGGTCGATGGTCAACCCAGGTATTTGGCCCGGGGCGACCAATCGACGGCGGCTCCTTGTAGTTTCAGGGGTGGTGGGAGGGGCGCGTTTCCTGTGATAAGTGCCTGCGTGTTACCCACGTTAACCGAGAGCCGCCATTTGGATAGCCACTCAGGGAGCGCGTCGAGGGCGCGCTGCATCTTGACCGCCGCGTACTTCGCATTAAGCGATGTAGCAATGTACGCGGCGTCATCTGCATACAGCGCGAGAATTACTTGGTTTGTGGCGGGGATGTCGTCGGTGTGACGCAGGCGACACGCAGCTGCCTTGCGGTACACCCGCAAGCACAGGACGGGCGCTAGATAGCGCTCCGTCGACCACCACCCTGATAGTCCTGTGGGAGAGGAAGCTAGACACCACCTTTACGACGCGACGGGGCGCGTCCGAGGTGGCGAGTTTGTAAATAAGGCCGTCGTGCCACACGCGGTCGAAGGCCTTCTCCATGTCGAGGAATACTGCCACCGAATATTCCTTTTTGTTTCTAGCTGTTGCGAGGTGGTGCAGTACCCTCGACAGCTGGAGCGTCGTGCTGTGTTCTGGCCGGAACCCGAATTGTTCCGGTCGTGGCTCTATATGGGGTTGGAGATGTCGCAGCAGGAGTACCTCGAACACCTTGGAGACCGTCGGCAGCAGAGTGATCGGCCGATAGCTCTCCGGCTTCAGGATGTTCTTTCCCGCCTTGGGCAGCATAATGACGCGCCCCTCCTTCCACGAGGCGGGAAAGGCCCCCGTGCGCAGTATCGCCGTAAACAGGCGCGCCAGTGCCGCTACCATACGGAACGGCAGGTGGCGCAGCACTGTATTGGTGATACCGTCAGCACCGGGGGCCTTCTTAGGCTTGGTTTTTAGGATGGCGCGTCTAACTGCGCCAGGCGAGAAGAAGATAGGGTCTTCATCGGGAGCTATCGGCGTTGCGAAGTAGTCCCCCAGGTGTTTCTCGACTGCTGCGACATGTTCGAGGTCGCTGGTCGGGTTCGGCTGGAACTGACGCTCCAGGTGCTCGGCGAAGACCTCCACCCGGTCCTCCGCTACATATTTGAGCGCCCCGTCGCTGTTGAATAGCGGGCGCACCGGGACTGGGGTATTCGAGAGCTGGCGGCAGAGTTTGTGCACCGACGGCCAACTGTCTGTTGTCGCGTCGATGCGTTCCTCCCAGCCCGCGGCGGTATGGGCCGATAGTTCGGCCTTGACCTTCTCCGCGAGACGGTTCAGCTGAGTCTTCAGCGTCGGGCATCTAAGTTGTTGCCACTGCTTGCGAAGGCGCCTCTTCTTGGCGATCATTGCCGTGATGCGTGCCGGCAGGGGCGGCATCAGCCCTCTACCCTGCGGCAGTGTTGTTGTCGCCGCTTGTAAGGCGCTCTGGATGCAAGCAGTGACGTCACCCGCCATCTGGTCCACGTCCGCGGAGGTAATAATAGGTCCGATCGGCGTGGTGGTGTCTAGCATCTCTCCAAAGGCTGTCCAATCCGTTGATCGACGTGGCGCTATGGGTTTCATTCGGGTCGGCATGCCCGCTTGGACGACGAGCACCGGTTGGTGGTCGGACTGCAACTCGTCGTCGATCACTTGCTGCGTGATCTGGCAGTGTAGCCCTCGGTGGACTACGACGTCCAGCACGTCTGGCATCTGCCGGGCTGCGTCTGGGTAATGGGTGGGCGTGTCCGGGCCGGACACCGAGTACCCGAAGGCTTCCGCATCCGCGTAGAGCCGTCTCCCCCCTGTGTTTGTATGCATAGAGTTCCACGCCGGGTGCTTACAGTTAAGGTCGCCGGCAAGGATGGTCGCGTTGTTATTTAGCGTGCTAAGTAGCGCCCGCAGCTCGACCGTGTCCAGAGGGGTCGCGGGCGGCTTGTAGCACGCGTAAATGTTGAGGTCCTCGCCGGCGACGTGCAGCTGCACACCCAGCGCGTAAAAAGTGCTGAGCGTCGGCAAGGGGAGCTCTTGATGGACGACTCTACGCCTCACTAATACCGCCAGACCACGGTAGCGGGCGTGTAGTGCCGACCTTTCATCCTTTCGATAGAGGTAATAACCCGGGAATCTGACCCTATCCTCAGGTCCCAGGTGCGTCTCGCTAATTAGCGCCACGTCGATGTCCTGATCCCGAAGGAGGTGGCGGAGGGGGGCGACCTTGTCCCTAAGGCCGCGGGCGTTCCAGTGTAAAATCCTCAACGGCCTAGCCATCACAAAGTGATAGTAAGGTTGCCAGACCGTCGAGGATGACCGCTTCGATGTCTCGGCCCTGCCTAATCGCCCTAATTAGATCCATCAATAGTTTGATTGCGCAGGTTGTAAATTCATTTTTGATTTTGATGTCGTCCGTTATCGGCGTATGCTTCGTTGCATTTTTTGCCGATAGTGCGATTGCAGCGCCGCCACACGTCGTTGCAGGGAAGTTTTCCTGCTCGGTGATTGGCCGCTGTGTCTTTGTGACTCTGACCGCGGCCGTGGCGGCGCCGTGCGGCTTTTGGGCGAACCTACCAGGTTCCTCAATTCGCCGCTGCGCCGTCTTGGCGCCACTAGTAGGTTCGCTTACTCGTTGTTTTGAATCCGCCTTTGGTGCAACCTGCGCAATATTTGAGGCAGGGCCAGCCTTAGGGGGGTCTTCTTTTGTCTCCGGGGGGGTCTTCTTCTCCCTCTTTCCCTTCCCCCCGCGTTTCTTTTTCCTCCGCCCGGAGGAGGAGGCTTGTGTTCTGTCAGTGGGCCCGTTGGCCGCCGCCATCAGCGTCGTGCCTTGAGCCTCTTCTGTGGCCTCTTCTCGCGGTTTAGCCGCTTTCATACGGTTTGTGGCCGTGATGGCGACGGTCCCCGCTCGCTTGTTCTTTATCGCCCTCTCGAACACGGGGCACTTTATATTGCTCGCGGGATGCGGGCCACCGCAGTTCGCGCAGGTGCCCGGCTCTTCCCGCGGACGCGGGCAGTCACGTGCCGCATGCTCACCTCCGCATCGCACACAGACTGAGCCTTATCGCCCGTTGAACCCACTTATATAGTGTCACCGTTATCAGTGCGATCGTTATCAGTGCGACCGTTATTAGCGCGATAATACAGAAAACATTACACTGTTGAACGAATTAAATACGTAGAGAGTACGAGTAAAGTAAGAGTACTTATGCCAAGGTCACCTTTGCTGCGATTGTTCGCCCCTTATCGCACTGATAACGGTCGCACTAATAACGGTCGCACTGATAACGATCGCATTGATAACGGTGACACTATATAAGTGGGTTCAACGGGCGATAAGGCTCAGTCTGCACTCAGCGCTCGATGTGGCAACACGCCGTGTTCGAGTTCGCAACAAGTCCATCGTCATCCTGAGGATGCCTCGTTGAGAGGTGAAACACGTGTCGATTTATTTCAGGAGTTTTTTATGGCTCTTTAGAAATAGATAAGCGGAACAGGTTACTAAATATATCCACGTCTATTGTATTTTATAATGGATTTCCGCAAGGTCACGCCTGAATCAATTAACTACGTCAATCATATTTTAAAAACTAGATGAGGTCGGCGTTTCATATCTGACTACTCTGAGAAGAAAGGCCGAAACAAACTCTGAGGTCACAGTCTCTTTTAAAGTCCAGACATAATCTTGGTCAGATCATGTGAAGGCAATGTGGATTGGTGTCTGAAGTGGTCTTTTGAGGAAAGTACCACAGATTTAGAAGGCCTGTCCAATGTCGACAAAGTAAAAAAGTTTGGGATGGGAAAATTTGGGGTTTATAATCTAACGCAGAGGCGTTGGATTATAAACAATAGAAAAATTATGAACTGGGTAAAATAGGTTAGGTTAAAACTGTGATGAGAGGGGCCGGATCTGGACGACAGTCAGTTCGGCTTTCGGCATAGGCGCTCCACTGTCGACGCAATAATGCGGATGAGAGTCCTGGCGGTGGAAGTGATGTGCCGGGGCGGGGTGTTCTTGGCGGTGTCCTTGGACATTTCCAACGCATTCAATGCCCTACCCTGGAGTTGTATTCGGGAGGCATTGCGGTACCGTAGGGTACCCCGCTATCTCGGCCACATCGTTGGGGCTTATTTAGCGGAAAGGTGTGTTACTTACAGGGGACGTGACGGCGGGGGCCGGCGCGATATGTCGTGCGGTGTTCCACAGGGCTCGGTCGTGAGCCCGCTCCTGTGGAACATCGGTTACGACTGGGTGCTGAGGGGCGAGCTCCAACCGGGAGTGGACCTGACGTGTTATGTGGACGACACGCTAGTTACGACCCGGCGGAGCTCGTATAGGGAAGCAGCGTTGCTGGCGATGGCTGCGATCTCATAAGTGGTGGCACGCATACGACGCCTGGGCCTGGAGGTGGCTCTCAATAAGTCGGAGGCCGTGGTCTTTCACGGCCCTCGACGAGCACTACCACCGAGATCACACGTCGTGGTCAGGGGGGTCCAAATTGCTGTCGAGTCCACCATGAAGTACCTGGGACTGGTGCTCGACAGCCGGTGGGACTTCGGCCCCTACTTTCGACAACTGACGCCCAAATTGATGGGCGCCGCGGGTGCGTTGTCGATGCTGCTTCCCAATCTGGGGGGCCCGAGCACCGCCTGTAGGCGGTTGTCCTTGGGGATCGGGCAATCCATGGCCCTATACGGGGCCCCAGTGTGGGCTTCTGACCTGATGGCCGGTAGCATCGAAATACTGCGAAAACCGCAAAGGGCGATGGCCGTCAGAGCTATCAGGGGGTACCGCACGATCTGCTACGAGGTGGCTTGTGCACTGGCCGGATCCCCCGCCCTGGGACCTAGAAGCGAGAGCCCTCGCTTCACTGCACCGGTGGCGCGAACGCGGGGAGGTGGACCGATGCAGCGTGAGATCGAGCTTCGTCGGTCACAGCTCCGCGAGGTCCTGGTGACGGAATGGCGGGACAGGCTTCTGCGCCCTACCGCCGACCTCGCTACCGTCGACGCGATCCGACCAGTGCTCGACGAATGGCTCGGGAGGAGGCACGGTTCCTTGTCGTTTCGGGCGACGCAGGTGCTCTCGGGGCATGGCTGCTTCGGGAAGTACCTGTGTCGCATAAACAGGGAGCCGGGCACTCGGTGCCATCACTGCACCCACTGTCGGGAGGACACGGCGCAGCATACACTGGCAGAGTGTACCGCATGGGAGGAGCCGCGCCCTGCCCTCGTATCTGAAGTCGGAGCCGACCTGGCGCTACCGGCTGTCACTCGTTCAATGGTCGGGAGCGCCGAGTCGTGGGATGCGGTGATCTCCTTCTGTGAAACCGTAGTTTCGCAGAAGGAGGCTGCGGAAAGGGAGAGGGAGATGAGACCACTCTCTTAATCCGTAGCAGGCGGACTGGGCGTCGGCGGAGGGCAACAGGTAAACAGATCTGGAGGGACGGCAGACTCGGGGACGTCCGCCGCCCCCCATCCAGCAGGACCCGAGGTGTCGGCGCGTAGTGTTCCACGCGCGCCCCTTTTTGACGTTGCGGTGGGAGTCTCACCTCACTCCCCCCGCGGGCATGAAGTGGCCTGCAAAACCGGGCCGGGACCAGTCGGGGACCATGGAAGGCGCACTAGATCTCATGATCTCCGTTCCAAGTGTGGGAAAGGGAACAACAGGGTGGTTTTTAGTCAGTAGGAGTCTGACAACCGCGCGCGAGCCGAGCGAGCGCTACTCAAACTCAAAGCAGTTATTTCAATTAAACCATTTACAGGCACTTTTGAATTGTCAAGGAATCAGTTTGTCAGAAATATGAAGCTAGTTGCCCATTCTAAAGCGTAGTAGGTAGGCACCTATGGAGAAGAACTGGCAAGAAACTCCACAGACGCTCTTTTAAATAAAAAATTGTTACAAAATATTGGTTCCATCGTTCATTTTGAAATTATACATGTGAGAACAATGTAGAAAGACGTGCACGTAAGAAGCGTCCGTAGTAAAAACTTTTTACAAAAAAAAAAACAACCGACTTCCAAAAAAACTACAAAATGAAAAATAATAGAAGTCGGTGTCTTTAGTTTTGAATTTTCGTTTTTTGTCACCGACTTCCGAAATTAAAGTTATTTTTCATTTTGTAGTGTTTTTGGGAAGTCGGTGGTTTTTTTTTGTAAAAAAAAAAATATTTTTCACTTTTTAGTTGTGGTACCTACCCCACACAAATTCGAAAACCACTACCTGCTTGCTATGTAAATAACAGTGACAGGAACTTATCATATCATCCACATACTAAGTGGGAAAAAGTACGTATGCGAAGCTAATTCAAAAACTATCGAAGCAAAGTTAATAAAATTTATATGGGACCACCTCTAGAGCGTACCATTTCAAACAAAAAAAGAATTTTCAATATCAGTTCACAATTGACGGAGAAATCGGTGGACATACATAAAAAAAGGGAAAAACAAACAAACATACGCGACGAACATATAACCTCCTCCTTTTTTGGAAGTCGGTTAAAAAAGATAAAACAAAGAACAATTAAAATAAATTAAAAATAAGCCATGGCAGCTAAGAGATGACCAGTCCAAACTGACGGCGCCCGTTCACGAACATGACGCATGGATTAGCACCATTCAGCTGAAATGAAATGAAATGAAATTGTTTATTCTGTAAATAGGATATCGGAATCACTTTTACACGTTTACATTAATTTTACACGTTTACATTAGTTTTACATTAATGATTTACCCCAAATACTTCAAAATCAACCGAAGATGGTGTTATTTGCAGATGACACATCATTAATCTTTAAAATAAACCGACAATCACAAAATCTTGACGACGTGAATAGCTCTATTCTGCAAGTCCAAGATTGGTTTACGGTAAATAATCTGGTACTTAATAAAAAAAAAACCAAATGCATTAGATTTAAATTACCTAATGTTAAAAGTAGCGAATGTGACATCATATTGAATGGAGAAAAACTGGAATTTATTAATCAAACGGTTTTCCTGGGAATCACGCTAGACGAGAAATTACAATGGGGACCTCATATAACATCTCTTGCGGGGCGGTTAAGCTCGGCCGCTTATGCTGTTAGAAAGATAAGACAGTTAACAGATGTAGAAACCGCGCGTTTGGTCTATTTTAGCTACTTCCACAGCATTATGTCATATGGCATTTTACTGTGGGGTCGGGCTGCTGACATTGAATCCATCTTTATTTTGCAAAAGAGAGCTGTCAGAGCCATTTATAATCTACGTCGCCGCGAATCTCTCAGGGAACTTTTTAAAAGGATTAATATTATGACGGTACCTTGCCAATTCATTTATGAAAATATTATGTATGTAAGGAAAAATCCACATCTCTTTAATAAAATAAGTGATAGACATAATTTTAATACTAGAAATAAAGATAAACTAGATCAACCATTTTTCAGGTTATCTAAAGTACATACATCTTTTATGGGGTACTGTGTTAAATGTTACAACAAAATACCTTGTGACATATTGCAATTAAATGAAAGAAAATTTAAAACTCATATAAAAAGTACACTTTGTAAACAAGCATATTACAAATTAGAGGATTATATCCAAGATAAGAGTGCTTGGCTGCTCCATAGGACAATTTAGAATCAAGACAAAATCAAACTGGTTGCAAATTTAATTGTAAAATTTATTACTTTGTGTTTTAAGTATGACATTGATTTTACATTCTGTGATTACTTCCTTACACACTGACTTATTAATTGTAACATTTTAGGAAAATCGTCTACTTTTACAATGTTTGTAAATATGTGAGAACCATGTATCTGTCACAAATTAAATTATCTATCGTTGCTTCATTTTTAATTTTTTTACCTATTGTGGTATAGTAATTTTATTCTAGGTGCATCGTCTTCACATATAATAATTATTTAACAAATGTACGTACATATACAAACAATATTGTAAAACATTTTAAAAGAGTAACGGTGGAGTTTCTTGCCCATTCTTCTCCATACGAAAACTACCTTTTGGAAGGGGCGACTAGAATCAATTTTATTATTTTGTAATTTTTGACGTTCAAAAGTGCCATACATGGGCCTATTTGAAATAAATGATTTGACTTTGACTTTAACTTTGACACGTCATATAAAAAAAATATTAAAAATAAGCTAGATGAGTTCGGCTTTTCCTATCTGACTACTCTGAGAAGAAAGGCCGAAACAAACTCAGAGGTCGCAGTCTCTTTTAAAGTCCAGACATAATCTTGGTCAGGCCATATGAGGACCATGTAGATTAGTGTCTGAAAAGGTCTTTTGAGGAAAGAACCACACAGATTTGAGTGGACCTGTCCAGTCAGTGCAAGCATTTGTCAGTAATCTTGGAGCTCAACTTAGAACTTAGGAGCTCAACTCGACGAGCAATACCAAAGAAAGGACATTTGGGTAGACCGCAAAAACTACTCAAACTGCCAGACCATCACTAAAACTAGAAGAGAAATAAAAATAATATCCACATAGTCCTCACATTCACAATAGTTAAAATAATATAATACTTTACAAAGTAATCATGTCATATTGAATATAATTTTCAACAATGTCAACGTGTTTATAAAACTGGTATATGTTGATTTTACATAATAATTAAAATGTCTAGTTCTATGGTTTTATCACAAGGCTTAGCAGAGCGAGCAGTTCAATCCCAAGCTTTTTATCTTCTAAATAATCTGAAATTGTATAGTACCCTTTTTTACAAAGTTTGGTTTTAATACAGATTTTAAATCGTTTAATGGGTAAGTTTCGAATTTCAATGGGGAGTTTGTTGTAAAAACGTATACATTGACCCATGAATGAGTTGCCTACTTTGTGGAGACGTGTGCGATGTATAGCAAGGTTGTGTTTATTCCTGGTATTTAAACTATGAATATCGGACATTTTCTTAAAATTTGATATATTTTTGTGTACATACAATAGGTTTTCAAAAATATATTGTGAGGCTACAGTCAGAATATTTATTTCTTTGAATTTTTCTCTAAGGGAATCTCTTGGACCTAGGTTGTAAATGGCTCGAACAGCCCTTTTCTGTAGAACAAAGATAGTATTAATGTCCGCACAGGTTCCCCAGAGAAGAATCCCATATGACATAAGACTATGAAAATAACTAAAATAAACAATTCTGGCTGTATCCACGTCAGTTTTCTGTCTAATTTTTTTAACAGCATAGGCGGCCAAACTTAGCCTTCCTGACAATTTTTCTATGTGTGGGCTCCATTGTAATTTACCGTCAATAGTGATTCCAAGAAAAACTGTCGACTCGACAGGGTCCAACTCTGTTCCATTAACCTGAACATTGGTAGATAGCTGCCTGACATTTGGCATTGAAAATTTAATGAGTTTATTTTTTTTTCGTTCAGGAGAAGATTATTTACATTAAACCAATGCACAACTTTAGAGAGTGCATCATTAACTTGTTCAAAGTTGACTAACTGACGTTTGATTTTAAAAATGAGGGAAGTATCATCTGCGAATAATACGATCTTGTAATTATCCCTTATGTGATAGGGCAAGTCATTTATATAAATTAGAAATAAAAAAGGACCAAGAATTGAACCCTGCGGAACGCCCATGGTGACCGCAGATCCTGCAGATCTCTTGCCATTAACATCGACCCTCTGAATTCTGTTGTTCAGATAAGAAGTCAGAAGGTCAAGAGCCTTGTCCCTCATACCATAGTGGTACAGTTTCCTGATGAGTGTATCATGATGTACGCAATCGAAGGCCTTGGACAAGTCGCAGAAAATGCCAAGAGCATCTTGCGACTCCTCCCAGGCCTCGAATATGTTCTTTAGTATTCCACGCCCGCATCTGTAGTTGAACGACCCTTTGTAAAACCAAACTGTTTCAGATGAAGTAAATTATGTGCATTGAAATGTCCCAACATTTGTTTTAAAATTAATTTTTCAAAGATTTTGCTCAATGTGGGTAATATCGAAATAGGCCGAAAATTTGTAGGATCAGTTGTTCTGCCAGATTTGAACAGTGGAATCACTTTGCTAAGTTTCATCAGATCAGGAAATACACCAGATGCAATACAAGAGTTAAAAACGATTGCTAAGAAGGGTGAAATAACATCAATTATTGAGGACACGGTATGTACTGATAATCCCCAAAGGTCAGCAGTTTTTTTTACATCAAGATTTTTAAAAGATTCTATAATGTCTTTAGCAGTAATAATTGTGAATTCAAAAAGTTTGTCACATTCTGGTACACATTCTTTAAGTATTGAGTAAGCAGAAGTGGAGGACGACGATGACAGAGTTTTGGTTGTTAGAATGGGAATATTAGTAAAGAAATTTTCAAACTCAGTTGCCACCTCCACGTCTGCCTTAATATCTACATCATTGATTTTTAGATGGAAGTCACGATTCCGTACTGTCGTTCTTCCCGTTTCTGAATTAATAATATTCCAAGTTGTTTTAATTTTATTTCTAGAAGATTTTATTTTATTTTTAATGTTTATGGCTTTTGCTGAGGAACAGGCTCTTTTAAAAGTTTTAGAATATTTCCTAACAAATTCTTTAAAAGTTTCATCATGGTTACATGTTTTTTCATGATACAATTCAAATAACCTCTGCCTACTTTTGTAAATACCTGGTGTTGCCCAATCACTAAATAGAACGCGGTCACAAACAGGCAATGTTTTTGAGGTGAAAATCTTATTAAACTCACAATTGATGAGGTTAAATAGTAAAATGTAAGCTTGATCCGGGTCATCATGATAAGGCAAACCCGGTAGTTTTTCCATTAAATTATTTTTAAACTGTCCTAAGCGACTTTTATTTACAGGAACAAAACTTACAAGTTTTCTTTGAGCTCTGACTGTTTTCAGAGGGAAAGTGACTAACTGGCCACAGTGATCAGAGTCCAACTCATTTATAATTAAATGGCTGGAAGGTCTTAAGTTTGTAAAAATGTTGTCAATACAGGTAGCACTAGTGGCAGTTATTCTAGTCGGCTCAAAGAATGTATTGTACAAATTATATGACTTTAATAAAGTTATAAATTTATTTACTACAGCAGATTTTTCCAGTATATTAATTTTGAAATCTCCACAGACTAAAACTGTTTTATTACTGTTACAAGTCTTTAATAATACTTCTTCCATACATTTCTCAAAAATATCATATGAAGCACATGGGGGCCTGTACACGCTCATTACAATGAACCGCTCAAGCTCAATGCAAGCTATTTCAATAACTCGCTCAACAGAGAGGCTCACAATATCCTTACGTTCTTTAAATTTCATATTGTTACGAACAATTATTAGAGAGCTGAATGAGCTGGCAACCTGGTGGTTGTTAAAGCTGAATATGAACTGGTGGACTTTCAACCAATGTTCAGTTACACATAGGATATCAATATTACTACAGTTCCTGAACAACTCCAATTCTAATTCCTTACCTATCACACCCTGTATATTTTGATGAACAATTTTTAGAGTATTATTATTACATTTATTTAGATTACTACAATTTGATGGGTGAGATATCAAAGAAGAACTTTTTTTAACATTTTGATGATTTAAACCAGTATTTAAATTTTCTTTATTTACTAAGCAAGAGGTTTCCTCTATTGTCCTAATTTCTAATTTAAATGATAATTAATGTCATTAGTTGTTGCCAAATTATTGGCAGAACTATTTAAAATGTTGTTGCATTGCTCAAAAGAAGCAAGTTGTTTAGCCAAATTTTTGGCTGAAATAGAAAAAAAATATGATAGCGACACAGCTATCTGTCCTTTGCAATAGTTAGAAAGATAGTACATAACAATATTATATCTATCTCTTGTCAAATACAAATTATTACCAACATAATTGTTGGTGTCAACTAGATGGAACAGATTATTATTGAATGTCCAATTATACAATGTCATATTTAATTCAAATCTTAAGTTATTTTCTTCCTGTAGCAAACTGTTACTATATGGAAATGTAAACAACACAATTTTTTTAAAACTTTTTTTTTTAAAAAAAATTTTTTAAAAACGATTACACAATGTTTTATAATATTGGAGCAATTCTCCTTTGTTCACATTTCCCCTATTACCCATAAAAATTAATAATGTAGTGCCCTGGTTAAAGTTACATTTATTAATTTTTTTCATAATATCAAATAAAGAACAACCAGGCATACAGTAATTTATTATGGAGTGTCCTGGATATTCATCTGTCAACCATTTTGAAGAGAGCTAAATGATCTAACACACGTGCCATCATCAGCGAAACATTTGAGTGAGCATGACATACTCACAGCCGCCAGGGCACATTCAAGTCAATGCAAGACATATTACCCGGTAAATGGTAACTCTTTAGTACATAGTGCTCACACCTGTGCTATGCAATTATATAATATAAAGGAGATTGAGTTTATACAATACAAATATGGTCTTACAATCTTCTGCAGCTCCAACAGTATTTGCAAATGTTAATCAATTAGTTGTGATTGTGGAGCAGGACCCACATTGAGCCAAGCATTTTTATCAGTGATGTAATCCCCCAACTTATAATATGCCTGCCTGCACAAAACAAACAAAATGCAATGACTGTTTTTGACCGTAGTTGGTACTCAACATTGCACGTATAATTTTTTGTATCCTTTTAATTATTACATTACTTTTTCTCTCTTTTTCTTTATATTTTATTTGAATATTGACGTAGTAAACTTATTTTTTCTTTTTAACATGTATATTTTTCTTATCACTTATTTTTGAGAAAGGCAATTAATATCGTTCGATTAATCTAATGTTATCAATTTTTAATATCAATGACATCTATGAATATTTGTACGCCTTCTGGTATAACATAGCGCGCTTGTAATTTTTTTTATAACAACTATTTTATTGTACCTATGTTAAAAAATGATTAAATTAATGATTATGATTATAGTGTGCGTTTTAACCAAGTATGTGGGGAGGAATTTTACTGTAACATTTTAAACAGTAGGTACCTCATGAAAGATGAATCTACTTTAGCCAGTCTGAAACCTGGTCGAACTAATAGGTCCCTATTTCTTGTACTATAGTTATGTCTATCACCTCTCCTCTTTTGCTAAAAGATGTAAATTCTTTCTCACGTACATGATATTTTCATAGATATATTGACAAGGTACTGTGAGGTCTTATCATTGGAATTCAACCTCACACATTATACAGGCTGGCAAGAACACTCTGTGGCATCCGAACATTCGAACATTATATATTTAAATTAGGATTTTCGTATGGTGTTCATTTGTTGATAAAAAAAACTAGTTTAGCCCCTGGCGTCGGTCGCGTAATATTGTCCTTTGCATTGTACTATTGGTTTAAAATATAATCTTGCTCTCCTAAAAGTTATTTAATTTAAACACTGTTCCGGTCCCGAGTGCCGCAGCCAAGCGAGGTGCTTACAGTACCGTCATGATATTAATATCCTTAAACAGTTCCCTTAGAGAATCACGCCTGCGGAGATAATATATGGCTCTGACCGCTCTTTTCTGTAGAATAAAAATAGACTCGATGTCTGCCGCCCGTCCCCACAGTAAAATACCGTAAGACATGATACTATAAAAGTAACTAAAATAGACTAGCCTCGCGGTATCTATATCAGTAAATTGATGGATTTTTCTCACAGCATATGATGCTGAACTTAGCCGTCCTGCAGGAGATGTTAAATGAGGACCCCATTGTAGCCTTGAGTCGAGCGTGATCCCCAGGAAAACAGTTTTATTGACGAATTCTAGTTTCTCTTGATTCAATTCTATCTCACAATCACTACTTTTGACATTTGGTAAAGAAAATTTAATGCTCTTAATTATTTTTTTCCATTTAATACTAAATTATTAGCAGTGAACCAATTTTGGACCAAGTCACGTCAAAATTTGTAGTCCGTCTATCTACCTTAAAAATTAAAGAAGTATCGTCAGCAAATAACACCATTTGTGGTTGATTTTTTAATAAATGGAGTATATCATTAATATACACTAAGAAGAGGAATGGACCCAATATCGAGCCTTGTGGCACACCTATTTTTACTTTTAAACCTAGTGAATTGATACCGTTTATTTGAACTTGCCGCTGTCTATCATTTAAATAAGATTTTACTAAATTGAGCGCAAGTTTTCCAAGACCGTAATGCTCAAGTCAAGAGTAAGGTTTGTGATCGACGCAATCAAATGCCTTGGAGAAGTCACAAAAGATCCCTATGGCGTCTTGGGCCTCTTCCCACGCATTAAAAATGTGTCTTAATAAGGTTACACCGGCGTCGGTCGTACAACGTCCTACTTCCAAGTTGTTCGCAGCTAGGCAGGCTATTTTAGTATAAGCGCAAGCTGCGTTACGCGGCAAGCAAGTTTGATACCAGTTCACAATTTGGCGGTATTATTTCCGTTACATTATAAACTATTGGAAAATAATGCGTTCAATTGTAAATTATTTATGGCAGTTCACAAGTTTTCGATAATTTTGTACCAATAATAAGTGATAGTTCGTGGTATATTACGTGTACTAACTACAAACACCTATTGTGGACCAATAAGTTGTCTTTTTAAAATAAATTAATTTGTATTTGAATATTCCGCAGGAGTCCTCCGAGCACCAGATTTCTTGGATACCTTACGTTTTTTACGTGCCGAATAACTACTTCAATTTGCCACGGCATTTTGTAAACGGCGTTTGAATTTATTGTCCATCAAATGTTGTGCGTTTGTAAATGGCGATGCCGTTTGTAAAAAGCGGAATCATAAAAATTGCCTGTGCCTTATGGGTTTGGTAAAATAAATTGTATACTATGTTTTGTACCTATAAGGTGGATACTATGTTGTGGAATAAAAGTTGTTAACATTAAAATGGTTCCTTGTCCGTGTATACATCTTTTTGGGGCTGACTGTACCTTTGTAGCTACAGGAAAACGTTCTTAGAAGACTGTTCTTAAGTTTTTGAGTAATTTCCACGTGATTCTGTGATTAAAAACGTCGTATAAGGATTAAGGATAACTACACTGATGTTCTTTCAACATATGGTTCAACTATTATATGTAGATTTTAGATTATAGAGAGGCTTACGTCATTATGAAGACTCGTACAGAACAGCGCGACACGGGTCGCGCTGCCTGTCGCGCCCGCGATATCGCGCTGGTCTGTACGAGCCTTGATGCGTAGATGCATGCGTCGTGAGGAGCTAACGTCATTACGATGGGTAGATGCATGCGTCATGAGGGGTAATATCATTATGATGCGTAGATGCGGGCGTCACGATATACACGTGCATGCCATTATACACCGTGAAATTTGAATCACAGTTTTGCTAGAAGAAACGTTGTTCAGACCATGGTCAACTACCATTTTAAAGCATCAAATATGTTATTATAACATACTAGGCGTTCTCAAATAAGTCTTATGCTACTCAAACGTGTTCAAATATTAACCGTAACATCAAAGTACTCATCACGGTAGCGATATGGCATTCAAAAGAGTTATGATGAGTCCGCGTGGACTACAAGGATGTCCGGCCAATGCGGGCCGAAATGCAAATAAATCATTAGCCAATGACATGCAATCGCGCGAAGTATCGTCCCGCCCATTTCTTTTGTTGACTGCCGCAGGCCGCCCGCACCGCCCGGGCGGTAGCCAGTCTTTCTATATCTCTCGATATGTATCGCGCGTTTTTTGTGAAAATGAGTTCTGTTTGAATGTGGAGTGGTGTTGGATATGGTGCGTTTGGCGTGCAATTTTGTACCTACTATTGATGTAACGAATATTCGCGTTCGCGAATATTCGCATATTTTAGCATATTAGCATTCGCATTCGCGAAATTATTGCGAATGCTTTGCGTGTATAATTTTTTTAAGTACGAGTAGGTAATAAAGTAATAATAGTTCGTTAATATAATAAGAAAATTTACAGAACTAACATTGTGTAGTACAAATTCACACTGTAACCTCAAAATTCACTTGTTTTGTTTACGAAAACAACGGCGCGAGCGGAATGACACTTCAATCGGATGCGTTCGTATTAACTTGGCTATTCTCGAAACGAAAAACAGACGGAACGCACTTCGGTAGAACAGGACTGCCGCTAAAGTTACTAAGCCATAGACAAATGGCGCCAAATTTAAACAAAAACTGAATATTCGCATTTACGAATGTTGGCAGCAGATATTCGCATTCGCATTCGCGAATGTCCAAAATATGACATTCGTTACATCACTAGTACCTACATTCTGAACTGTGATGTAAGAAAGTAACTAAGTAGGTAAGTACCTACTCATAATTTACTTCAGCTAGAATTTCTGACGGTCCTAAGCCGGATGAGTAAGAAGTAAGACACGGAGCTAACCCAGTTTTGTGGAAGTTTTGTTTTTGTCTTGTTCCCGTAATCTTTAATATTATAAATGCGAAAGTAAGTTTGTTTGTTACGCCTTCACGCTAAAACGGCTGAACGGATTTGGATGAAATTTGGCACATATATAGATGATGCCCTGGAAAAGAACAGGATTTTTTTTTTCCCACGGGATCGAGACTTATGCGGGTGAAACCGCGGGGCGCAGCTAGTATCCCAATAAATAAATCGCCGCCCCGCTGAATAAACGCGTAAGTGCTATTGCGGCGCTTTTGATGTTAATCAATATTCATTATGTATTATAGGTCAAAATACAACACCTCAATTTTACACTTGCGCGTTTATTCTGCGGGGGCGGCGAAATAATACCTAAAAATTTCATATTAGATACAATAGGTACCCGTACCTAGTACCTACAGGAAAGAATTAAAACCATGTCTGATAGTACCTACCGTAAGTTCGCACCTAGAACGAAATGATAAAATTAGAGGTCAGCCACCTCGCCGCGCCGCGCCGTCGCGACGGTGCGGTGAAAATACCTACCAAAGTTTACCATACCCAAAGCCATAAAAATCTCATTTTAAAGAAGTCACTTATCAGTGATAAAATACCAACTGAAGTTAAGTTTTAACTTTGGTATTTTTTTGTAAGACGTACAAAAATAAGTGCTTACTAAATTTCGTTTATGGAGGTACATTTCCCTGTAGACAATGCTGTGTCCCGTGCGTGAGCCGCAACTACTTTGATGCACGAACGTCGCAGTGTCTGTGTTGTGTAGGGAGTAACGATAATCTCGACATTTTAAACTTTGTTTTTGTGTTTTTTCAAAAACCAATTATGTTTTTTTTTATTGGATGCTGTAGAATTGTAGTAGACCATGGTCTCATCAACATTTGTTCTAGCAAAACTGTGATTCAAATTTCACGGTGTATTGGCATGATACAAGAGAGTGCGTGCCTTATTGCATACGCCACAGGGTTTGATTCGTGCGGTATTGACAGCGAACTTGAGGCAAGATGTGTTTGGGTATGGTAACTAACGCATGCCTACACCGCATCCTCGTGAAGGCGATCGGCGGCGGTGATCTCTCGCGTCCGGCCCTGGTTCAGGCCATGGTACGGAGCGAGAGGAAATGGGAGGCCGTCACCCCCTTCTGCGAAGCGGTAATGCTCGCGAAGGAGGAGGCGGAACGCGTGAGGGAGAGGCAAATTTCGCGCCCTCACGCCCCTAACCGCCGCAGGAGGAGACGCCCTGGGCGGGAATCGCGAGCCGATTTCCGGCCACCGTAGGCGCGGACTTGCGGACAGTGAGCAATGGATAGCTCGCCGTCCGATAAGGACTAAGCAGAATTGACGGGGTCCGCTAGGGCCAATGCCTGCCGGGGCTGCGAATATGGGCCGAAAGGGAAATCGTGGCCCCCGGCAACAGGGCAACCGAAGGAACACGGGTGGGTTTTAGTCAGTAAGAGTCAGACACGCCCTCCCGCTCCACCCAGAGCGGGAGAAGTTATTTGATAATTTCCCACCCGAAAAAAAAATATGCCTAAACCGCAGCTTGAATGCGCTCGAGTGGGCGTGAAATTTCATTTATAAAAACAGCAAAATATTTGACAGCTTATTGCAACGTTGCAAACTTTCACAATGCACAACTTTATGAGCTGTTGCTGTTGAAAGCTGCAGAGGCAGGCTCGTGTGTGTCGCTTAGTACAGCTGCAGAGGCACGCTCGTGTGTGTCGCTTAGTACAGCTGCAGAGGCAGGCTCGTGTGTGTCGCTTAGGACTCATCTTTTCGTTTCGACGGTACATCTATATATCTTGCTTATACTTTTTGGGCCCAGTTGGTGGCCACCGTAGATGTATTATTTAGAACTAGATGGTGGCCACGTTTATTGCGGCGTCAGAAGCATTGTTCAGTTCGTCACGAATGCAAGTGAACGGACATTGGGGACACTAGCAGTTGGGACATAATCTGTTCAGGAGTACCGCACTGGCACTGGATGTTGGATGAATAGGAGTGTGCCGCACTCACATGCACGGGGTCGTCGAGGTCGAACCCGCAGCGCGGGTCGCCGCTGCTGGTGCCCGTGCCCACGCGGCTCTCGCACTGCACCACACTACAGCCATCAATCAAACGTTACTCTCGTGTTCCCTGCGATCTAAAGGTAAACAGTAGTAGAATCTTTGTGAAGCAGCTCGTCCGGGAAGAACTCCACCATACAAGACATGTGTCCACCGACGAGCTGCGCTGTGTGGAGGGTAGGGGTGCCGGTGTGATAAGAAGCACATGACAGTACAGCTGTCTCTGAGATAGCAACGCGTCTGCGATGCCTCTGGTATTGCTTATGTCTGTAGAGGATAAGGGGGAAAAGTTGCTCATTCTCCACCCTCCTAACAGACGGGTGTTGTGACTGGTGGGCCCGACGGATGTTGTCGGGTTTCTATATAGCGATATGCAGATTGCGCGGTAAACTTTGCTTGCACGATGTAGGATACGTCGTCGATCGCATGTAGCGATGTAGATGTCCATAGGCGGCGGTGAACAGTGTGAACACTTATTATCAGGTGGGATATGGCTTGTTTATCAATAACTAAGGAATGGGTACCTCTCGGTGGCAATGTTGTGTCGGGGAACAGCTTCGCGCGGCGCGATATCGAGCGCGCAATTGTTAGTGACGGCGCGCATCCCCGCCAGCCGCGAACTGCCCCCCGCACCGCACGACCCAGCCGCTCCGCCGGCCCCCGCGGCCCCGGCCGGCCCGCGCACCCCCCCCCCGGCTCCGCACGACCCGCACGCTCCGTACGTCGAGCCGCCGCGTATCTGCGACACAAAATAATCATGGCCAGATCTTAGAACTGATAATTTCATGAAGTATTCGACCATTTTATGAAATGGTTGTATTTCATGAAATAAAACATCGACAAAATGAATGTTAAAAACAAAAACTTGCAATCCTAACAAGTGGGGCATCAAAATTAAGTGTAAGAAAGGGAGTTACTTACTACCGAGATTACGACACGACTAAAGAAAGGCCTATTCAGATAAGCGATATCGCTGTCGCGCTCGGTAGCGATACTGGTCCAAAGTGAGTAACTAGAAGGCGGGCCTGTATCGTACCGGGCGCGGCAGCGATGTCGATTATATCTCAACAGCCTTTAATAGAGAAGTCCACAAATAAATTGGGACGAGGACACGAGAATGATGAGTAAGTTGCATTCGTTAGTTTGATATGTTACCGTGACGGCGTTGAGCGCGACCTGCAGCTCGCGCGGGCGCTCGGCGCCGTCGGGCTCGGTGGAGACCAGCTTGTCGGACACGGACACGGAGCCCGAGCTGGCGGGCAAGCGGCGCGGCGCGCGCGGGGGGGAGCGCGCGGCGGGGGCCGGCGAGCGCGTGGCGGGGGGCGGCGAGCGCGCGGCGGGGGGCGGCGAACGTGCGCGCGCCGCGAACAGCCTGTTCAGCTCGTCCAGCTTGTTCATGATTATCTTGTACGTCTTGCACTCGTCTGTCTGCACATAACATGGCTGTTTTGTGAAGCTCTCAGTCAGTTTTAAAACCTCCCTGTGAAGGAGATCGTCCGGCGAAGTTCTTTAAACTTTCAACTGACAGCTGCCGTAGTACAGCAGCTGACAAATCATAGTCAACTGACACTTTATGACTTAAGTGCCACAGCAGCTCAATTATGGTCCAACTTTATTGCGATTATTTATGAAACTAAGCGCCCTATCTCTATCATTCTTGTGGTATTGTGAGCACGAAAGACAGAGCTCACAATAAAACACGCCATGCTATCAACATTATAAGCATCAAAATGAATGCATGGCAATCGGAAGTTACTTCCGGATGTTGCAAAAAAATTGCGGAAATTCGCAAGTGTTGCGAATTTATATTTTTATAATTAATTTCTCAAATTAATCACAAAACTAGAACTGCTTTTGGTATAGAGGTAAATGTAATGTAGTTTTTATTAAAATTAATAAATAATACTGAAACAATGTTTTTTTTTTATAAAAAAAATTGTGTGTCGGAACCATCATGGTCACGTGAGGTTTTGTTTGTGGTGTCAAATGGTAATTTAAAATCTTGTTGAACATTTTAGTGTTTGTAACACTAGATAATGGTGCCGATTCTCTTGTCACAAATGCCTCTAAACTAAACTAAAAATCACCAAAATTTAGTTTATTCCTGTCAAACGACGATTTCCTATTCTGAAATAGACTAAAGTGACACAACTTAACTATATTTTAGTTTGACAGCACTAAGATGGCACTGAGATATTAGTTTAGTGAAAATGGCAATTTTGCTATTCTGAATTTGACGTTTTTAACCTAAAATTTAGATTTTCTAACTAAATATGACTATTTTTAATCGCGACTAAAAACATGTGGAATAAAATTTGTTGTCATGAACTAAAATTCACACCAACACCTCGACTTCAGATGAAAAAACCGTACTGAATTTTTTTTTTCTTTTGCTGATATCTCGAAAACGGTGTGTCCAATCGCAAAAATAATGAAAATTTCGACACCCTTTATGAAACCCTTAAACCCCTAACACTCTACATGTAGGTAATATTTTTTCTTATTTTCCACACAAAAAGTGAAAAATCCATATAAAACACGTCGAGGCTGCCCCCCCTGCGCGCCTCCGGCTCTAAAAAGATTCACGTGGTTAGGTATCACGTGTGGGGTCGCGGTTGTCAAATTCGATTTAGATGTGTCAAAATTATTTTTAAATTTAGAGAATTTATTTTGCAGAATAGCTTTGAGATTCTCATAGTCAAAAGTAAGGAATTTTAGTGATAGTTTAGTTAGTTTAGTTCGGTGTACAAGAGAATCGGCACCATTGGTGCCGATTCCCTTGTTCACAAACTAAACTAAATTTAAGTTCAGTGCATCTTTTTCTTTCTATTTCATTACGAAAAGGACAGAAGATAAATTTTAGTTTAGTCCTGTCATTAATAACAAACTTGTATTGATTTGATATTATATTTTATTGTGTTAATAATATTATATTGAGGGAGTCTTGACAAAGTGGTAAAACAAAATTATGAAAATCATTTTTTTAGTGTACCTCCCCTACACGTAAAGTGATGTTTTTTTTATCCCATGGGGTATCATTGGAAAGGTCGTTTAAAAACATTGTGAGTATGTGAAAACCATTTTTGGATTCAGGAATCCGTTTGCGAAATATTAAGCTTTAAAGTGCTAATTTTTGCTAAAGTTAAGTGCCCCCCCCCCTGCCGGCTAAATGGTTGATTTTGGATGTGTGAAAAAAATCACAGCAGTAGTTTATACAACTAAATTAAAAGGAAAACTATCACAGCTAAGTAGGCTCTACAAGTTAACGAGTAATAATCAACCAACTTAACTTTGCAGTTGCAAAAACATGTTTTCTCATACATTCGGTATAGGAGAACATCTTTTTCAAATTCATTTATTAATTTTGTGAACATAGGGTAAAAGATTATACAGCTGTTACAAATAAATATCGGTCCATACTACGTCCCGCCAGAAGGCATACAAAATTGTTTAGGTAAATAGATAGGTAATCAAATGTAACATTAACAAAATGAAAATAACAAAGTTACAACTACAAAGTTAAGTTTGTTTTTGGGATAAATTCATCCCAACTACGGAACCCTTCATTGTGCGTGGTCCGACACGCACTTGGCCGGTTTTTTTTTAAATAGGTTAAAAATTAAATTTGGTAGAGTGAAGAGCGAGAGCTCTGATAACGTTACATCTCCACATTTATACGAAAAATCAAAATAAATCATAAAGCACATATGCTCAGACCTATAGAGGGAACTTACGTCGAGATCTAGTATTTTGAGAATCTGGTATTCCGAGATGGAGCCCTATAGAGCATTGGGACTTGACTCGAACTAGAAAAAAAAAACATTTTTGCTAATTGTTAGTGGTTACAATACCGCCCTATTAAAGAAAAGCATTTTATGTATGGGTCCAGGCATATTTAACAAAATACCCGATGTAATAAAAACCGGCCAAGTGCGTGTCGGACCACGCACAATGAAGGGTTCCGTAGTTGGGATGAATTTATCCCAAGAACAAACTTAACTTTGTAGTTGAAAAACATGTTCTCCCATATACATTCTGTATAGGAGAACATGTTTTTGCAACCGCAAATGTAAGTTGGTCAATTATTACTCGTTAACTTGTAAAGCCTACTTAGCTGTGATAGTTTTCCTTTTAATTTCGTTATATATGCTACTGCAGTGAATTTTTTCACATACCCAAAACCAACCATTAAGCTTGCAGGGGGGGGACACTTGACTCTAACAAAAATTAACACTTTAAAGCTTAATATTTCGAAAACGGATCCCTAAATCCAAAAATGGTTTTAGCAAACTCACAATATTTTTGAACGACTTTTTCAATGACACCCCACACCATGGGATTATTGAGAGAAAAAAAAATCATCCTCACTTTTCGTCTAGGTCTAAATCATGAAAAATATTTTTTTTTCAGGTACTTCCACCTGAAAAAAATATATTTTTCATGATTTTATTTTACCACTTTGTCGGCGTGATTAATTCGTATACTCATGCCAAATTACAGCTTTCTAGTATTAAGCGTCTCTGAGCTAAGCCGCGGACAGACAGACAGATAGACAGACATGACGAAACTATAAGAGTTCCTTGTTTACTATGGAACCCTAAAAAATGAGACATTTCCACTTAAAAAAAAAATTGACAGATCTATTAATTACCTAATAAATGTTATTACTCAATTGGCGATTTTTTGACCGATAAGAATTTAAATTGATAATATGACATCTCTTTTAGGGTTACCATCCGTCCGGATTCTCGTTCGTCGGACATCTAGACTTGTCCGGCTCTTTAATTTGTCCGGATTTATTGGCTTATTTATGTTATTCCAAACAAGTCTTTAATATTTATTAACTTCTCATTCATCTAAAAACAAAATATAAATCTTCTTTAAAACAACCAACTTAACGACATCAAACAATAATTGGACTTTGTGACTAAATGTCCGGACTATTATTGAAATGTCAGGCTTTTTGTCAGGGGGTGCGTACAGAAAACCTCCACGCGTGACTGATACCGGCTGGTCCCTTATGGATACGTTCGGGGGGAAGAGCAGTTGTCAAGCCGGTGCACCCTGGGCATGAACAATATACTCTTCGGAAAAGGTTTGGGAGTTTTTCGGAGAGGGTATTGTTTGTGGCGAATTTCTGTGGGCGGGGGAGCAGCATACTCCTCGACGTTCTTCCGCTTGTCCCTCTGATTTGCAGGGGGCACAGTGGGGGAACGAAGGAGGCGGGTCGCTCCTGATCGATCGACGTTCGTCGATTGACACTGGACGTGACCCCAGCCGCTGCGGTGCAGGCGCACCAAAGCGGCTATCGTTTCTCCCTCAAGAGCGATCTTGAGGGAGAACTTTCGGCGGGTTCGCTGAGCCAGGTTATCTGGACAGCGGACGGAGGCATGTATAATGCCGCCGCCGGGGGCTTGGCTTAACCGCCCGGCCCAGAGGAAGGACACCTCTAAGATAAAAAACCACCTAATCCTAAGTTTAAAAGCGCGGCGAGAGGATGAGTGGCTGGTGGGGGACCAGTCGTTAGCGCTTGACCTGTAGATACCTGCCGAACTCTACAGTATGTAGGCTTACCTAGGCAAGAGGCTCTGCCTAGGTGGACATTTATTTCCTCACCACTCGTGGGAACTATATGGATTTAATTAATAAAAACAAAAACACCAAAGAAGTTAACGTGCCAAAATTGGCGGAGAAAGAACCGCTTGCCGGCGACGGCAACAAGAGCCGAGGAGGCTCCAGTCCCTCAGGGGACCAAAGTATGTCCGACCAGGACGTAGGACGTGGGGGCTCCAAGTTCTGGGGCAAAAGATCGCGCGGGTCGGAGCGCACAGGATCGGCGGGGCAATCCTCGGGCGAGGAAAGCCTCCCGATCGCGAAAGTGCCGACAGTCAGGAGAGGCCGAGGACGAGCGGTAGCGGGAGCAGCTTCCGCTTCGAGGCCGGGGCGGGGCAATCGGGGTCGCCTCAAGCGGCCTGATACGCCGCTAATCAGTTCGGAGAGCGAAACCGGGGTCTCGTCATCCGAGGCCTCAACGGAGGAGTCGGAGGTGGTGGTCGCCGCCTCACAGGTGGGCACGAAGGCGCGGCCTGATGCCGCGAAGAGTGCTCAGGGTGGGGTGGTCGCCACCGAACAGGTCGCAGAAATGGCCCGTCCGCTCCGGGAGCGGGCCAAAAACAAGCCGGACCACTGTGGTGGTGAGCCGGACGCCGCTGGCGGCTCCAATTCGGAGCGAGCGGCCAAGTTCGCGGAGGAGGTAGCGGCCGTGATCAGCGAGGTGGCCTTGAAAAGGACGAAGTCCTCTAGAGGCAAGGCTGTATCCGCGGCCACTGCCTCTATCATGGCGGCAGCGGAGGCCCTCCAACCCGGGCCTCCGTCGGACGGTATGTCGCAAATGCGGGCGGAGATCGCCCGCTTGACAGCCGCCATGGAGCTTCTCCAAAAGGAGAATGCAGAGCTCCGAGCGGACTTGGCCGGGCTCCGAGGAGCCGGCCCCCGAGAGGTGCCGCAGGAAGGGGAGCGGCATGGGCAGGGACGGCCCGTGTCTCCAGAGGACCGGATCCTCAATCTGGTGCGGCAGGAAATGGCTGCTCTACGGAGCAAGTGTTCCACGTTGGAGGCCATTGTCCTGCGCCCCCCGTTGGCGGCAAGCCAGCCGGCCCCGGGCCAGCTAAGGGCGTTGTCGTACGCCGCCACTGCAGCTGCCACAGCCGGTCCAGCCTCGTCGGGGCCGACCAAAGGTGGGGCGGCTGCACAGGCGGCGAAGGCCCCAGCCAAGGCGGCGGGGGTCCCGGCCAAGGCGTCGGGGGCACCGGCCAAAGCGGCGAGTGCCCCAGTCAAGGCGGCAGGGGCCCCGGCCAGGGCAACCAGGGCCTCGGCTAAGGCGGCGAATCGGCCGCCCCCACCACCTTCTGAATCTCCTCCGACCGACGCCGGATGGCAAGTAGCCGGGGAGAAGAAGAAGGCTGGTAAGGCGGCAAGGGCGGCCAAAAGGAAGGCGAGGCGGCAGCGGCGCAAGGAGCGAAGCGTCGCGGCTAGGCTCCGCGCCCCGAAGTCCGCAGCTGTAGTGATTACACTACAGCCGGAAGCGGCAAAGAAGGGCGTGTCCTATTAGCACGTGCTCGCCAAGGTGGATGCGTCGGTGGATCTCAAGGAGACCGCCAATGGCGTCCGGCTTAAGATCACCGCGACTGGGGCCAGGATGCTGGAGACACCCGGTGCAAACAGCGGCCCGGCAGCGGACGCTCTGGCCAATAGGCTCAGGGCGTCCCTGGATCCGGACGAGGCCGAGTGTCCAGGCCCACCAAACGCGCTGACTTGCGCATCCGGGGCCTGGACGACTGCGTGACGGCGGAAAAGGTGGTGGCCGCGGTCGCCAGGACTCTGACTCCACGGGGATGCGAGCCGTTACGGTGAGCTGCCCCGTGTCTGCGGCCAAGCTGATAGCCGGGGAGGGCCGAAGGCTTCTGGTGGGTTGGGTCTCCGCGCAGGTCAAACTGCTGGAGCCCAGACCTCTGAGGTGCTTCCGCTGCCGGGTGGGCGACCACGTGGGAGCGAAGTGCACCTCGGAGGTGGACTGCAGCGACCACTGCTTCCGCTGTGGTCAGCCTGGTCATAAGGCCGGCTCGTGCAACGCCGCGCCGCACTGCATTGTATGTGCGGCGGCTGGCAAGCCGGCCGATCACCGGGCTGGGAGCAAGGCCTGCGCTCCACCCGCCAAAGCCAGAGGCAGGGGCAAGCCCTCCGCCACCGCCGTCACCGCCGCAGCCGCCGCGGCGGTGCCCTCAGAGGGGGCTAGGGAGGGGGTTGAAATGGAGTGTCAATAACGGCCCCATTACGCCTCCTCCAGGCGAACATCAACCACTGCGCTGCCGCTCAGGATCTGTTGCTCCAGAGCATGGCGCAGTGGTCGATTAACATCGCCGTGGTCGCTGAGCCGTACTTTGTCCCGCCCAGGGATGACTGGGTGGAGGACCTGAGCGGCTCAGTGACCCTCATTTCGTCGGCCGCCGCTGGTACCCCGTCCCTTGAGTCTGTCAAGAGAGGACGGGGTTGCGTGGCAGCACGGTTCGGGGAGATTGTCGTGGTAGGGGTATACTTCTCCCCGAACCGAACTCTTGCCGAGTTCCACAACTCCCTTGTGGAGTTGAGAGTCGTCGTCGTCGGGTTCGGTTCCCTCCCCGTGTTCGTCCTCGGGAACTTCAATGCCAAAAATCTGGCTTGGGGTTCCCGCTTTACGGACACACGGGGCAGGATGGTGGAGGACTGGGCTCTGGAGACAGGCCTGGTCGTCCTAAACCGGGGTTCTGTCCCCACGTGTGTGCGGATGCGGGGCGAATCAGTGGTGGACATTTCGTTCGCCAGCCCCGCTCTGTCGCCGCGTGTAATCGAGTGGCGCGTCATAGAGGAGGTGGAGACCTATTCCGATCACCGGTACATCCGGTTTGACGTCTCCGCCCAGACCACGAGCGCGCCGGTCCGACAGGCCCCGAGTGGTCCGCGGTGGGCGCTGAAGCAGATGGACCGGGAGCTTCTCCTGGAAGCCTCGATAGTGCAGGCCTGGGTGTCATCACCGGACAGGCCTGCCGACATCAACGACGAGGCGGAGTGGTTCCGGGAGGCCATGTCCAATATATGCGACGTGGCAATGCCCCGGGTCCATCCTGGACGTGCTTCGCGCCAGCTGTACTGGTGGTCGCAAGAGCTGGAAGCTCTGCGCAGGGCGTGCGTAGCAGCGCGACGCCGGTACGCCAGGCACCGCAGGCTCCGTATCCGCCCTCCGGATACGGAAGCCATTGAGGCGGAGCTGTACGAGGGGTACAGAGCGGCGAAGACCGCCCTCCAAGCGGAGATCCTGCGGGCCAGGACACTGGCCCGCGAGGAGTTGCTGGAGACTCTGAACAGAGACCCGTGGGGACGCCCATATAAGATGGTGCGGGAGAAGCTCCGCCCATGGGCTCCCCCGCTGACGCAGAGTCTCCGGCCCCAGCTTGTGGAGGACGTGGTGAGCGCTCTGTTCCCTTCAAGAGGGGAACATACGCCCCCACCCATGGCTCCGCCTATTGCGGTGCCCGATGCGGACCACACCGCCGACGACGACGACGATGCTCCGGAGGTGACCGAGGTAGAGATGAGAGTGGCGGTACGCAAGATGAGTGCGAAGAATACCGCCCCAGGACCCGACGGCATTCCCGGAAAAGCCTGGGTCCTGGCCATGGGGACTCTCGGGCCTCGACTAAGGGGGCTCCTATGCGCATGCATGGAGAGGGGCCAGTTCCCACTTTGTTGGAAGACTGGGAAACTGGTCCTCATCAGGAAGCCGGGGCGCCAAGCGGACTCTCCGTCCGCCTATCGGCCCATTGTGCTGCTCGACGAGGTGGGCAAGCTCTTTGAAAGAGTCATTGCAGACCGCCTCGTCGGGCAGCTGGTGCGAGTGGGGCCGGATCTGGCGGAGTGCCAATTCGGTTTCCGCAGGGGGCGCTCCACGGTGGACGCCATCATGCGCGTGCGAGCCCTCACGACGGGGGATGCTGTGGCCCGGGGTGGGGTCGTCTTGGCGGTGTCTCTAGACATCGCCAATGCCTTTAACACCCTGCCCTGGAGTTGCATCAGGGAGGCACTTCGGTATCACCGGATGCCGACCTACCTCTGTCGTGTGGTCGAGGCCTATTTGACGGACAGGGCTGTCATCTACCCCAGTCACCAAGGAGAGTGGAACCGGCGAGAGATGTCGTGCGGTGTCCCACAGGGATCGGTCCTGGGGCCGCATCTGTGGGACATCGGATACGACTGGGTGCTGCGCGCCGATCTCCCTACTGGCGTCAGCGTCGTCTGTTACGCTGACGACACGCTGGTCCTGGCGCAAGGGAGGTCGTACCAGGCGACTTAGCGACACGCGGGGTTGCGACAATCGTCGACAGAATCCGGCAGCTGGGACACGAGGTGGCCCTGCACAAGTCCGAGGCCATGGGTTTCTATGGTCCTCGTAGTGCGCCACCGTCGGGTTCCCAGGTAATGGCGGGAGGGGTTCACATCGGCGTCGAGTCGACGATGAAGTATCTGGGACTCGTCCTCGACAGCCGGTGGAACTTCGTGGAGCATTTCCGACGTTTGGCTCCCAGACTGGACCGGGCCGGGGCTGCCTTGAAGCGGCTCCTGCCCAATCTGGGAGGTCCAAACGCCTCCTGCCGGAGGCTCTACGCGGGGGTCGTGCGGTCCATGGCCCTTTACGGGGCGCCGGTGTGGGCGCCTTCATTGAGGCGGCAGCCAGCCCGCCGGCTTAACGCGTCCCAAAGGGTCATGGCCATCCGGCTGGCCCGAGGATACCGCACGGTCTCCTGCGAGGCGGCGAGCCTCCTTGCCGGAGTACCGCCATGGGATCTGGAGGCAAAGGTCCTCGCGCACATTTGGGAGTGACGCGAGGAGGCGAAACGCCGGGGCTTAACTCCGATGCCGCAAGAAGTCGCGGCACAGCGGACAGAGCTCCGGCGGGATCTCATGGCGGAATGGAGAGTGCGATTGTCGCAACCCAGCGCTGGGCACGCCACAATTGCGGCGATAAGACCCCTCTTTGAGGAGTGGCTAGAGAGGCGCCACGGCGTCCTCACCTTCCGCCTGACACAGGTGCTCACCGGACACGGCTGTTTCGGGAGGTACCTGTTCAGGATAAAGCGGGAGGAAACGCCCGGGTGTCATCACTGTGTGGATCGCCCGGAGGACACGGTGGAGCATACGGTGGAGGTCTGCCCGGCTTGGGCAGAGCATCGCCGTGTCCTCGTGGAAGCGATCGGCGGCGGTGATCTCTCGCGTCCGGCCCTGATTCGGGCCATGCTACGGAGCGAGAGGAAATGGGAGGCCGTCACCTCGTTCTGCGAAGCAGTAATGCTCGCGAAGGAGGAGACGGAGCGCGTGAGGGAAAGGCAAATCTCGCGCCCTCGCGCCCCTAACCGCCGCAGCAGGAGACGCCCTGGGCGTCGGGAGTCACGAGAGGATTTCCGGCCACCGTAGGCGCGGGCTTGCGGACGGTGAGCAATGGGTAGCTCGCCGTCCGTTAAGGACCAAGCCCGGGTCGACGGCGCGTTGTGTTCCACGCGCGCCTCAAAGAGATGTCAGCAGAATTGACGGGGTCCGCTAGGGCCAATGCCTGCCGGGGGTTCGAAGAAAACCGATAGGGAAATCGTGGCCCCCTGGCAACACGGCAACTGAAGGAACACGGGTGGGTTTTAGTCAGTAAGAGTCTGACACGCCCTCCCGCTCCACCCAGAGCGGGAGAAGTTATTTGATGATTTCCCACACAAAAAAAAAAAAAAAAAAAAAGGCTTTTTGTCAGGACTTTTTAAATTTCTAAATGGTAACCCTAATGTCTGTACTCCTGACTTGTACTAAATCATTTTATGTATTGACCTCGAACTTGACAAAGGAGATGTTTCATTTTCGGTCATAAAGTGTACGTGTCATTTTCGTGTCGTACGTCATTTTCGGTCATAAAGTGAATGAAAGGTAAATTGCGGTTTACGATTTATGACGTATTAAAAAAAAAAACTACTTGCTAGATCTCGTTCAAATCAATTTTCGGTGGAAGTTTACATGGTAATGTACAGACGCCAGCACATCAAGCTACCCGAAACTGTCAAATTTTCCCAATCAACTTTGAACCTTAGACATAAGCGATAAATTTGAAAATCTATTAAATAAATTTGACCGATAGTAGTAGCTTGATGTGCTGGCGTCTGTACATCATATATTTTTTTTAGTTTTATCATTCTCTTATTTTAGAAGTTACAGGGGGGGGGGGACACATTTTACCACTTTGGAAGTGTCTCTCGCGCAAACTATTCAGTTTAGAAAAAATGTAGAAACCTCAGTATCATTTTTGAAGACCTATCCATAGATACCCCACACGTATGGGATTGATGAAAAATTTTTTTTTGAGTTTCAGTTCTAAGTATGGGGAACTCCAAAATTATTTGTTTTTTTCTATTTTTGTGTGAAAATCTTAATGCGGTTTACAGAATACATCTACAGTTTCAACAGCATAGCTCTTATAGTTTCGGAAAAAGTGGCTGTGACATACGGACGGACAGACAGACAGACAGACGGACAGACAGACATGACGAATCTATAAGGGATCCGTTTTTTGCCATTTGGCAACGGAACCCTAAAAAGGAAAAAAATCCACGAATTGAGGAAAAATATTCTTTCCTGTTTATTCCTCTGATTACTTCGGCACAAAAAATAATAGTTTAACAAATTATTGCCATATTTTATTCATCATGGCGTCGTTTTACTTGCATACTGCTTTCGTCCAGAAATCATGTAACATTTAACAAAATATTTTCATGTAGACGTTATTCAAATAAATATGAAAGGCGTGTATTTCTGTACTACAATAAGATAGCTATCTTATACAACTTTTTTGATTAATTAGAAAGTATGATTCATCATAAAAATAATAAACTGCTTTTGTGGATTGTAGATTTGTAGGTACTTCTGGACGAAAATGGCTAGCTGTCGATAATCGTATTTCTCCTGACAAACGTCAAACATTTTCGGTTTTTATTTTGTGCCCAAAAAGTATTAGATATTATGGAAAAAAACAGTCTTCATTGTATTTAGGAGTTCGTTTCCCAGGTTTTCTGAAGTGTACATGTTATGGCTCGAGTCCCATACAAAAATGAAACGTCTCCTTTATAAACTTGACATTATGTATTTTTGTATTGCTTATCTCAAATTAATTGTAATTATATTGCTTACTTGAACTTCATCTTGACACGTAACTAACAAACTTGTATTGATCTGATATTATATTTTATTGTGTTAATAATATTATATTGAGGGAGTCTTGACAAAGTGGTAAAACAAAATTATGAAAATCATTTTTTTAGTGTACCTCCCCGACACGTAAAGTGATGTTTTTTTTTATCCCATGGGCTATCATTGGAAAGGTCCTTTCAAAACATTGTGAGTTTGTGAAAACCATTTTTTGAGTCAGAGATCCGTTTGCGAAATATTAAGTTTAAAGTGCTAATTTTTGTTAGAGTCAAGTGTCCCCACCCCCAGCCAAATGGTTGGTTTCGGATGTGTGAAAAAAATCATAGCAGTAGTTTATATAATGAAATTAAAAGGAAAACTATCACAGCTAAGTAGGCTCTACAAGTTAACGAGTAATAATCGACCAACTTAACTTTGCAGTTGCAAAAACATGTTTTCCCATACATTCCGTATGGGAGAACATGTTTTCAACTACAAAGTTAAGTTTGTTTTTGGGATAAATTCATCCCAACTACGGAACCCTTCATTGTGCGTTGTCCGACACGCACTTGGTCGGTTTTTTAAACTTAACGTCTGTAACATAGTATAAAGAGAGGTAGTAAGCTATCTTCATAGAAACGCACCGCGCGCGGCTTGTATGTGTGGGGCCATAGTATCTATGCGTCGCCGCACGCACACTTAACAAAAATCTCGACCCGTTTCTCGTGAGAAACCGGCCGGCAGACACACTTAACAAAATCTCGACCCGTTTCTCGTGACAAACCGGCCGAGATTTTGTTAAGTGTGCGTGCGGCGACGCATAGATACTATGGCCCCACACATACAAGCCGCGCGCGGTGCGTTTGTATGAAGATAGCTTACTACCTCTCTTTATACTATGTCTGTAACTTGTACGGTGTACCTACTTTCTGAGCAAATAAAGAACTATTCTATTTTAAGAACAGTAAGCGTGTCATACGAATATAAACGTGTACATCGAATCCTACTCCTACTCCTTCAGTGTGCACGCGGTTCGGTTGTGGAATTCACTTCCGAGTTCCGCCTGACATTAGGGACTGCCAAACTGTAGCAGTTTTTAAAAGAAGATTGAAAGAACACTATCTTTCCACTTCGTTATAGTTGCATATTATGTATTTACTAGCTGCCTGCCCCGGCTTCGCACGGGTAGCACTAAGTACTTATCTACGGCGCTACCTACCCTACCTACCTACATACCTACCAACCTACCGACACCTATCTACCTACACCTACCTACACACACCTACATACCTACCAACCTACCGACACCTATCTACCTACACCTACCTACACACACCTACCTACCTACACCTACCTACTTACCCCTACCTACACACACCTACCTACCCCTACCTACTTACTCCTACCTACCTACCCACCTACCCCTACCTACCTACCCCTATCTACCTACCCCTACCTACCTACCTACCCTTATCTACCTACCTACCCCTACCTACCTACCCTTATCTACCTACCTACCCCTACCTACCTACCCTTATCTACCTACCTACCCCTACCTACCTACCCCTATCTACCTACCTACCCCTACCTACCTACATACCTACCTCTTCCATACCTACACCTACCTTAAACCTTTCCACAATGATCTGGAATGTTCTCGAACATTCCACAACATTCTGGAATGTTATACTCTCGAATGTTCTGGACTGTTCTAGAAATTTCTTGAGGGCGAAACTTCCAGCCCCTATATCTTTAAAAGCACGCCCTTCAGATAAAAAAGGGAAACTTCTCCATGGACGGGTGATAGACGCCTACCACACCATATAACCGCGGTGTGGTGCCGGACTAATCCGTCTGGTGCCGGACTTAAAGAATAGCACTACCCTATTTCTTCCCATGGGTGTCGTAAAAGGCGACTAAGGGACTTACTAGAGAATGGGCAGCAGCGTTTTCTATGCATTTTTAACACCATACTGCGATCGCCAACTCGCTTGCCAAGCGTGGCGATTATGGCATGCCCCCCAAAAAATGACAAGCACCGAAACGAAATGGCCCCTAGTGCCCAGCGGCCCACCTGCCCTTGGCTACGGTAGCGGTCAAGGCCACGGTGAGACAAGGGGTGCGAAGAATCCCCGAAAGAGATTCGGCTACCATAATCACCGGAAACTGGACCTGGCAACATATAACACGCGTACACTCCGGACCGACGAAAAGATCATCGAACGCGAGAAAGAATTGAGCAGGTTACGATGGGGTATAGTAGGGTTATCTGAAGTCCGAAGAGAGGAGGAGGACTTGATAATCCTCAAACCCTGGAGCTTGCTCTATTTCCGGGAAGACGACCAGCAGTCCCAAGGTGGTATCGGGTTTATCGTCCATAAGTCCCTTGTGAACAACGTGGTGAAGATCGAGTGTGTCGACCAGGGTGGCGTACCTTATAAACAGAATATCCACAAGATATTCGCTGAAAGTCTTACAGGTTTACGCCCCGACCTCGTCACACCCCGACGATGAGGTGGAGACCATGTATGAGGATATTTCCAGAGCCATGCATGGCTCTAAAACTCACTTAACCGTTGTCATGGGGGACTTCAACGCGATACTGGGCAAACGAAACGATGATGAGCTGCGAGTAGGGCAATTTGGAATTGGACGTCGGAACCACCGGGGTCACCTACTGGCCAGTTTTATGGAGAAGGCAAGCCTCTTTATGATGAATTCCTTCTTCAGAAAACGTGAGCACAGAAAGTGGACCTGGCAGAGCCCTGATGGTGAAACAAAAAATGAGATCGACTTCATTATGTCGACGAAGAATCAAAAATTCAATGATGTCTCTGTGATCAACGCGGTGAAAACCGGAAGTGATCACCGTTTGGTAAGAGGCACATTGAACTTGAATATCAAGCTGGAAAGATCTCGACTGATGAAGTCCACGCTCCGCCCAGCACCGATCCAGGTCCAAAACCCCGAGAGCTTTCAGCTCGAACTTCAGAATCGTTTCGAGTGCCTAGGGAGTGCCTAGGGAGCTCCGTGGACGATTATAACGATGGGTTCATGGAAACTGTCCATACGGTCGGGTCAAAGATCTTCAAGACCCGCCGTACAAATCGAAACAAGAAGCTCTCTGATGCTACTTTGCAGCTCATGGTGGAGTGGCGCGAGATGATCCTGCAGTCTTCAGACGATGCGCTTAAATACCGGCGGCTCAATAGACAGATATCTAAGTCCTTGAAAAGCGACTTTCGCCTCTATAATACGCACCGTATTAAGGACGCAATAGAGCAGAACAAGGGCTCCAAGGTTTTTGCAAGAGATCTGTCTATTAGACAGAGCCAGTTTGCGAAACTGAAGACAGATGATGGCAGAATCGTGTCTACCAAACCTGAACTGTTGAGAGAGATAGAGAGTTTCTATGGACAGTTATACTAGTCAACCAGTAACTCCGTTACGAATCTAGCAAATGACCTAAGAGATAGACTGACCCGACCCTATACCGAAGACATCCCGGACGTCAGCTTTTACGAGATTAGGATGGCTCTGAAGCAGCTTAAAAACAACAAGGCGCCGGGTAATGACGGAATTACGGCCGAACTCCTGAAACCCGTTCTTAAGGCCCTCCAGAAGCTTTTCGATTCCGTCATACTCGAGGGTCAAACGCCACAGGCATGGAACAGAGGTGTGGTGGTACTCTTCTTTAAAAAGGGTGACAATGCCCTGCTTAAGAATTATAGACCCATCACACTTTTGAGCCATGTCTACAAGCTGTTCTCAAGAGTTATCACGAACCGTCTCGTAAAGGTTTTAGCACCGTAGACCACATACATACGCTGCGGCAGGTTATACAGAAGACCGAAGAGTATAACCTGCCTCTCTGCTTAGCGTTTGTGGACTACGAGAAAACCTTCGATTCGATCGAGACATGGGCCGTGCTGCGTCTCTTCAACGGTGCCAGATCGACTATCGGTACATCGAGGTGCTAAAGTGTCTGTACAAAAACGCCACTATGTCAGTTCGACTCCAGGACCAGACCTCGAAACCTATCCTTCTGCAGCGAGGTGTGAGACAGGGAGACGTAATCTCTCCGAAACTGTTTACCGCAGCACTGGAGGATGTCTTCAAGGTTCTGGATTGGAAAAGGCTAGACATCAACATCAATGGCGAGTATATCACTAACCTTCGGTTTGCCGACGACATAGTTTCATGGCTGAGACCATGGAGGACCTCAGTACAATGCTCGATGACCTCAGTAGAGCCTCCAAAAGAGTGGGTCTTAAAATGAACATGGACAAGACAAAAGTCATGTCAAATGCCCATGTGACACCCACTATCATGAAAATCGGAGACGCTACGCTCGAAGCTGTGGACGAGTATGTTTACCTAAGACAAACTATCCAGCTACGTAGGTCCAACTTCGAGCAAGAGGTCAATCGTCGAATCCGACTCGGCTGGGCAGCGTTCGAGAAGCTACGCAATATCTTTTCGTCCCACATACCATAGTGTCTCAAGACGAGTCTTTGACCAGTGCGTGTTGCCAGTGATGACCTATGGTACTGAAACGTGGTCGCTCACAATGGGCCTTATCAGAAGGCTAAAAGTCACCCAAAGGGCAATGGAGAGGTGCTCGCGCAAGTTTTAGTAATAAGTTTTTTGATTATAATATCCGAACGCAGTTTTGAGCTATATTCCTTCCTTCCCAATTCCCGTATAACGGAACGAGACGGACGCTCATCGCACGCACCAATCAGAGGCTCCGCTATAGCGAGAGCCAATCGCATCTCCTGTGATTTGAGAGAACTTCTGAAATTTTGGACACTTGTCAGTGACCGCTCACCGCTCCCGCCCGCGCGCCGCGCGCGCACCACACCGCCCGCGCCGAACTATATCAAAATTCAAAAGCTCTCTATTTGTAAGGCCGATACAATTGTGACATTTAAATACCCAATAAAAGTGCACCACAGTGAGTTGAATCAGTGAACACCAGGATAGCCTGAGCTGTCCTTGAGTCAACGTATTTCGTCCAGAAGATTCCCAAGTAAGTCCATCCATCCCTATTTCTTACTCATACCTGTGTGTAGCTCATTTCTGTGTGTCGGCGTATTCCACCCCACGTAAATTATTTTCCCGCGTATGGTCCTTCGAGAGCCGCGTCAACTTATACACCAAGAGGGCTAAGCTTGGAGTTTCCCTACGTGATCGAATCAGAAGTGAAAAGATCCGCAGGAGAACCAAGGTAACCGACATAGCCCGAAGAATTGCCAAACTTAAGTGGCAGTGGACAGGGCACATTACTCGCAGAACGCCGATGGCCGATGGGGCCGAAAGGTTCTGGAGTGGCGACCGCGTACCGGAAGACGTAGCGTTGGAAGGCCTCCCATAAGATGGACCGATGACCTTGTGAAGGCCGCAGGAAGCCGCTGATGCGGAAAGCACAGAATCGGTCGAAGTGGAGGTGCTTGGGGGAGGCCTATATCGAGCAGTGGACGTCTTTTGGCTGAAATGATGATGATGATGACACCATATAACTCCCTTGATCGTACCGGCACTCGTTTCTGAGTTTTAGCGGCACGAACATTGTACACTTTCTTTTATAATTATCCTAGCTTTTGCCTGCGGCTTTGCTCACGTGAATGTCGGAAAATATACCACGGGAACAGTACCCTATCCATTTGCATAAAATTTTAAGACCTAATATAACTTGGCGTACTTTCGTTTGTCCTAATATTATTTACGCATAACAGCTTACGCATAATTTTTACGCATAATTTCTCTAATCGTAATAATGATTAAGCATAACATTCTAAAGCATAAATTTATTAAGCATAACATTCTAAAGCATTACTTTATTTCGCTGTAAGAAACATGCAAACAAGCATATACCATGCATGCAGCAAGCATGCAACATGTAAACAAGCATACACCAGGCATGCAAGCAAGGATGCAGCATGCAAGCAAGCAGGCAGCATGCAGCAAGCATGGTTTCTGTCACGGCTGCGGCGCTGCGGGCCTCCGGCGGCCCCACGCGTGCTAATCGTCGCAGACGGCTTTCGCTCACCACCGCAGCTTCGGCTTGGAGCCAGCCAGCCTCAGCCGTGGCTCCCTCCCAGCCGCCTGCTTCTCAGCCCGCAGGCCGCCTCACCCCTACGCGCCTACGCGATTTTAAATTACACTCTAGGGGTAGGGCAGACAAGACTACGTGGGGTCTGTTTTGCAGCGGTTCGGTCCTGTCACTAACTTTTGTAGCACAACATAGTGATTTTTTAAGTTAATACTTTAATTTTACTAAAATTATTGGTAAAAAGATGAATATACTTCGAAACTTGCATACTTACAAGCAATTGCTAAAAATATACACCTAAAATAAAAATACATAGTTAAGTTACATCTTAATATACATAAATTATGTGTCACGTTGTTTGTCCGCGATGGACTCCTAAACTACTTAACCAATTTTAATCAAATTTGCACACCGTGTGCAGTTTGATCCAACTTGAAAGATAGGATAGCTTACATCTTAATTTATGTTTTTATAAATTATGGTAGGGTAGGTAGGGTAGTAAGTGATAAAGATGGTCCACTCCAAACATTTATATGGCAAAACAACGTTTGCAGGGTCAGCTAGTAATGTTATATACTTATAATAAATCATTTGCATGAAAATCCAAAATAAATACGTAAAATAACTCAAATTTGTTTCCGTTATTTCTGTTAATTGTCTGCCTAAATATTATTATGCTAATAGTCATTAGGCCTAGTAACGTTATGCGAATTAAATTTAAGCCAAAACAAATTAGCCTTCAAGATAATTATGCCAACATAAACTGTATGCCAAAAAAAATGCCAAACTATTATTATGGCAAAACAAATTATATCAAAATCAGTATACCAAAGTACATTAGGAAAAAGAATATTATGCGGTAAGAAGAGATCCCCACGGGAACTTACTACCGAGATTTCAGACCTAAGTAATAACAGAGGAAAAAGGTCATTAACTCCTGCACCCGCGTTGCTACGCGTAATTTTGAAACTGTGATATCTTTTAAACTTTTCATTTAAATGATATGATACACAGACACATTTTAATCTAAATTAAATGCCCAATTTAAATAACATATTTTATCAGATAAGGATTAATATTATACCTGTCAAAAAAGCTTCGGAAATAACAATTACATTTTTATCAAATTCTGAAAGATAAAAATGGTTATTGTGGGTCATCCTTAGAAGATAGACATATTATGCCATCGTGAACTTTTTTGTTGAACTTTTTAAGATGAACAATACCGTACAACATTAATTTGATGTATCTTTTTCGGTTAACGCAGCGCACGCCAGTAAATCTCCCAGTCGTTATGATTTTTTCCGACTTCTTCAATAATAATCGTAAAATTTCAGCCAATTTACACAAAACCTTAATGAGTTATACACTAAAACCTTCCGCATGAATCACTCCGTCCATTGAAAAAAAAACCGTTTGAAAATCCGTTCGGTAGTTTTTGAGTTTATCGCGTTCAGACAGACACGCGGCGGGGGACTTTGTTTAATAATAATATGTAAGGATAAGGATTTATTATATTATTATTATTTATTATGTAAGGATTGTTAAGTATATTCTCATAATGGTGCCGATTCCCTTGTTCACAAACTAAACTAAATTTAAGTTCAGTACATCTTTTTCTTTCTATTTCATTAAGAAAAGGACAGAAGATAAATTTTAGTTTAGTCCTGTCAAATTAATCAGCGCTTGACGTAAATTGACGTAATTTTAGTCGGCAAGTTTTTAATCACGTCTAAACTTGTATGGAGAGTGACAGGCGCTGATTACAGGACTAAACTAAAATGTATCCTCTGTCCTTTTCTTAATGAAATAGAAAGAAAAAGATGCACTGAACTTAAATTTAGTTTCGTTTGTGAACAAGGGAATCGGCAACATTGTATGTTTATATTTAAATGAGTGAATATTAATTATTTTATGTATTCTGTTTTCTTTTCTATTCTTACACACGTTGTCTACATCTCTCTAACTACTTTCCTATCGCAGGTATTCTGGAAGAGATTTCTATAGAAATAAGCATCACCTTTGTACGTATTTTTCTGTTCCTTTCTTCTTGTTTGTTTATACTTTATATGTGTGTACATAAACTGTTAAATAAATAAATTATGCACAAACTGTAAAGTGTAAAATCTCTGCTTGAGTAAAGTCCAAGTACGCTTTATAGATCTCATCTTTATTTCACACTCGGCGAAGAGTGCAGACCTACAGAGAGAGAGTTACACGAAACAGGCCCTTGGTTACCCGATGTTTGTCCTTGCGGCGCTGGTCGCGCGTGCTCCGGCTGCTGGAGCTGACCTCGCTGGTGTCCGTGGAGCGGTCTGACCTGCGGCGGGGAGGGGGGCGCTCGGATAGGCGCTCGCACAGCTCAGCGACGCGAGCGATCTGCGCTTGCTGGTCCAGCAGTGCTCGCTCGCAGACCGCTCGGAACGCTCGCAGCGAGTCGCTGGAGCCGGCGACCGGGGTGCGGGACGCGCGCACCCCGTTGTTGTCGCCGCCGACCGCGCGTCTGTGGCGACCATAGACTTTTTTTATATTTCTTTGGTGGCGACACTCACAATATTTGTGTGGTCGGTATAAATGTCAAGGCGAAAGCGTCAGGGTAGCCCGCCAAATTAAAATTTTCTTGTTGACAGTTGTATTGATGATAAATAGGTTAAAATAAAATCCTTACGTTTGCGAATAATTATGTTATTTTGATCAATACACAATCTAAAACTTGCAAATTGCAAAAATCGTAAGAAAAGTTGAATTTCACGGGCTGCCTTAGCGCATCCGCCATAATCTCCCACAAAGGATTATTGATTTCATAAAGTTACAAAAATTTAAAATGTTTAACACTCTCGACTCCACCCACTTTTCATAGAACTCATACGCCATGCTGCCATACATATTGGAATTGAACACTCCGGGAGGGTTGCCGGCGCAGCGCAAACGTAATGCCGCGACATTACGTTTGCGCTAAAGTTAACCATCGCGGACGGTCAACGGCATTAGGTTTAAAACCGTGTTGTAAAACACTGTAAAACTAAGTAACGTTGTGTTTTCAGAGGGTCTCGCGCTATAAGTAGTTGTATTGCTTGGATTTTAAAACCAACGCATACTTTTATTACTAATAAATCTTGTTAAAATATATATCAGATCTTATTTTCACGGTTTATAATGCTGTATTCGCTAAGAAAAACCTACATTTAAATTGAGCCCCCCACGAGGGCTCCCGGCACTGAACGTATTAAGTCACCTTTGTAGAAGAGAAGAAAAAACTTTAACTGTTGCTGCACAGTGCCCGTAGTCCGCAAACCAGTAGTGCCGTCACCGGCTGCCTCTAACAGAGCGCCAAGACGGTTTTTCTTGTTAGACAATGACTATCTCATTATCTGTGCTATCGCAAACAGAAGAAGAGAAATGCCGCTGTCGTCCAAGTTGTGACGCCGCGTTCAGAATTACAACCGCAGCGTCATGTCGAGATGCTGCGGTCAGAGTGCGGTCTGTCATTGCAATTGGGCGACGTTGCCGCTTGCGGTCGCCTTCGGAAGAGCACCTTCAAGCGAATAGCGACATCTGCTAAGGGTTTCAGTAACCTGTGCGGGCGATGCTTGCGTCGTGCGTAGCTGGTGTCGGAGAGGCCAGAGTCGTGCGAGAAGCGCTTGCCGTGCGGGCGCGGGCGACTACCGCTGGAGTCGCTGGGCGCCGTGAGCGAGGGCGCGGGCGCGGCGGGCGCGGCCGGCGCGGGCGCCGCCGGGCCCTGCGCGCCGGGCTTGCGGTCCACGCCGCCCGCGTCCACCACCAGCTTGTCACCGCTGTTGAGTCACGCAAAATACTGAGATTTAGTCATGACACAGAGTAGATAGGAACAGAAGGAGGTAACCCGATAGAGATAAAAAACTTCATAACTACTTCTTTTTTTTTTTAATTCTATTTTAATTTGGGAACAACTAGTTCAAAGCGCGGCAGTACTAAACTAAGTAGCTTTGCCTTTGCTCTGCGCGCGAACTTCATGCTAATTCAGAAACGAGAAGATTACCAAAGCGCCAAACGTACGTGTGCGTGCGTTTCCGCTCGTTGCACGAAGCCGACCTTCTGCACCTATTAACTTTGTGGTAGTGGGTTAAGTAGTGAGTGGTAACTTGCCATCGCAGCGTCGTGTGCGCGTCGGTCCGCGCGGGGCGCACGGCGCCGCGCATGAACTTGTCGAGGTCGATGATGTCGGGCGGCGCGCGACCGGCGCCGGACCACGAGCCGGACGACGAGCGTGCCGACATGCTCTACTACCTGCAACACGCACTATTTTAAAGGGGTAAAGCCGCCATCTTGTTTTTGAAACTTCTTTAGGCGCGTTGGGCATTTTTGAGATGGGATAAACCATTGATTTCGCGACACTGTGACGGCACCTCATTTTTGTAAACGCGATTGTGCTCTTTATATATATTAAGTTACGGATCAATGTTCTGTGCAAGTATTTTTACTTTAAAGGTTTTGTAAACGCGATTGTGCTCTTTATTTATATTACGTTACGGATCAATGTTCTATGCAAGTATTTTTACTTTAAAGTTTCACAAATGTTTACCAACAGCGCCACCCTGTCAACGTCATTCAAGCGCCAAAAGATCCATAAAGTACCCGCAGGAGATAGTACATAAGCTACTCTACACAGCCCTTTCACAGTTGGTGCCTGTTAGCTATGCAGTCGCGGCCATGTCCTTTTGTCTATCTCTAGACCACAGGTACCCAACCACCAACCGGTAGGGCGCGCTCCTCTAGACATTTTAACATAGCCTTAGAGTGACCGAATGAATGAATGAAATGCAGATTTGCACTAGCCTCATGTTTGATGGAGCTGCAGAGGCCATTGTATATCAAGGAGTAGACCGGGTGACACGGTAATGGTAGGGAAGACGTGCCCTTAGGATATGGAAGGACTTGCGAGCCATACCGGATATGTATCCTTGAGTAGGCAATGGACTAGTGGAGACACGGGTGATATTTATCTACGGATGGGCATCTTTTAACGACGTCGCCGTCGCCGCCAGATTGGTTCATGTCCAGCTTTACCGGTGCATCTTTTGGCGGGGTTAACTGCTTTCTCGACTCTTCTATGTCACTGCTATGCTGTGTCTTCGTCTGGCTACTATTGTAGGGTTTTTAAAGATTTTAGTCATTCGTTCTTATTTTTGAGAAATGGCAACACTGTCCAACCGTCAATTGTGTAGGGGAAGGGGTAGTTTATAAACGCGGGCACTTGGTCGAGAGAGCTCCGCACGCCACCATCCTCGCCGGTGACTTAAATTGTAAGCACCCAGCGTGGAATTCCTACTCATCGAATCCAGGGGGGAGACGGCTCTTCGCAGACGCAGAAGCCTTCGGGTATACGGTGTCCGGCCCGGAAACGCCGACACGATACCCCGGCGACCTAATCCACATGCCGGACGTGCTGGACGTCGTAGTCCACCGAGGGCTTCACTCCCAGACCGTGCATCAACAAGTTATAGACGACGAGCTGCAATCGGACCATCTGCCTGTGCTCGTCGTACTAGCGGGTATGCCGATCCGCTTGAAGCCTCTAGCGCCACGTCGAAGACTGGACTGGACAACCTTCCAGAGGGAAGTAGAGATCACCACGCCGACTCGGCCTATTATAGACTCCGCGGACGTCGACCAAACGGCAACCGACGTCACTGCTTGCATCAAGAGCGCCTTAGAAGCGGCGACCACGACACATCCGCAGGGGAGAGGGCTATTGCCGCCCCTGCCGGCTAAAATAACTGCATTAATCGCCGCCAAGAGGCGACTACGCAAGCAGTGGCAACAACTTCGTTGCCCCACCCTAAAAACGCAGCTCAACCGTCTCGCGGAGAGGGTGAAGGCCGAGTTACAGGCCCACGCTGCCGCGGGCTGGGAGGACCGTATCGACGAAGCCGCAGACAGCTGGCCGTCGGTACATAAACTGTGCAGCCAACTCAAGAATACCCCAGCCCCGGTACGCCCGCTGCTAAACAGCGACGGGGCGCTACGATATGTAGCGGAGGACTGGGCGGAGGTCTTCGCAGAGCACCTGGAGCGTCAGTTCCGCCCTAACCCGACCGACGACATCGAACATGTCGCAGCAGTCGAGAAGCACCTTGGGGAGTACTTCGCATCGCCGATAGCTCCCGAAGAAGACCCCATATATTTCTCGCCCAGCACAGTTAGACGCGCCATCCTTAGGACGAAGCCTAGGAAGGCCCCCGGTGCCGACGGTATCACCAACGCAGCGCTGCGCCACCTGCCCTTCCGTATGGTTGCGGCGCTGGCGCGCCTGTACACGGGGATACTGCGCACGGGGACCTTTCCCGCCTCGTGGAAGGAAGGGCGCGTCATAATGTTGCCAAAACCGGGCAAGAATATACTGAAGCCGGAGAGCTATCGGCCAATCACGTTGCTGCCGACCGTCTCCAAGGTGTTCGAGGCACTCCTGCTGCGACATCTCCAACCCCACATCGCGCCGCGCCCCGAGCAGTTTGGGTTCAGGGCGGACCACAGTACGACGCTTCAGCTGTCGAGGGTACTGCACCTTCTCGCCTCGGCGATGAACAAGAAGGAGGAATCGGTGTCAGTATTCCTCGACATGGAGAAGGCCTTCGACCGTGTGTGGCACGAGGGGCTACTGTATAAGTTAGCCACCTCAGACGCGCCCCGTCGCGTAGTCAAGGTGATCTCTACGTTTCTTACAGGACGTACAATAAGGGTGGTGGTCGACGGGGCGCTATCAAGCGCCCGCCCAGTGCTGGCAGGTGTGCCGCAGGGCAGTTGTGTGTCGCCGGCGTGTTACTCACGTTACACCGACGACATCCCCGCCACTTCCGCTGTGACGCTCGCGCTGTATGCTGACGACGCCGCGTACATAGCTACTTCGCTTAATGCGAGGCACGCGGCGGTCAAAATGCAGCGCGCCCTCGACGCGCTCCCCGAGTGGCTGTCTAAGTGGCGGCTTTCGGTTAACGTGGGTAAAACGCAGGCAATGGTCGGTGGATATGCGCCCCTCCCACCCCCCCTGAAGATGCAAGGAGCCACAGTCGATTGGGCGCCCCGGGTCAAATACCTAGGGGTGACCATCGACCGCCGGCTCACGATGGGGGCCCACGTCCGCAATGTCGCCGCTCAAGGTAGGGTCGCCCGCAACTTGTTGAAACCGGTTCTCGAATCCCGAATCCCGGTGCGCGTCAAGTTGGGCGTGTACAAGCAGTACATTCGCCCAATATTGACGTACGCCGCACCCGCATGGCTCGCCCTCACGTGCGAGACCAACCGCAGGCTTCTCCGCGCGCAGCAGAGCTTAGCGCTGCGGACCATCGTCGCCGCCCCTCGTTTCGTGAGGAACGACGTCATTCAGAGGGATCTCGGGATCGAGAGCCTCGACGACTACGTGCGGCGCCTCGCGAAGGGCATGTTCGCGCGTGCCGACGCGTCTGAGTGGCCTCATGTCAAGCAGATCGCGCCCTGGCATACGCGCCCGCCCGACGCGAGGCGACCCCTGCCCCGCGACCTGATTGCGGACGACGCCCCCATCCTCCAAATATGACGCCTCGAGTAGCTGCACTCAGGTTACACGCGGCTTACTCGAATAAAGGGACTCTACAGATGTACTCACACATCTGTTGCGCGGTGTGTTCTAAGTTAATACAGTGTGAGTCTTTATAATCTGCACATACTGAATCGAGGGAATCTTTGCTTAATTTTATCGACGGAAAAAATGATAAAAAAATTCTAAATATTTTATTGACATTTTTAATGGATTTTTTATTTATTTTTTCGTTTCTGTGACTCCAGTGTATACAAAGCGGTGTAACTTTTTAACTCGATGTTTTATCACGATGAAACAAACTCCATAATGATTGGAAGTAATTAGGTGTCCGCATTAAATGAAAATTGTGTAAAAGAACTGCCACCAATTAAAAATAAACACGTTTTTCCCTCAAAAATCTGATTTTTTTTCATCAATTTTTGCAATAATCGTAAAATTTCTCAATAAGATGCCCCGATTACCTTCATTTTTTATTACTTTAAATTATTCCTCATCGTATTAGCTACCTAATAATAAAAATTGTATGCTTTTAGCTCAGACAAAACACTTTCTATCAAGTGTTAAAGATGGCACTTCGAACGCGCTATTTTTGTTCTCTTAAGGATGATTTATTTGGGTTCAATGAATGAAAAAGAGTTCAATTAAAACATTTATTATTTTAAAGAAAATTTAATGCATTAGGTTCTCAAAATGTCCACCTCGTTGTTGTAGGCACAAAGCCGCGCGAACTAAAATTTGTTGTGTCGCTCTCCTTATCATTTCGGGATCATTGCGAATATCATTTGCACAGTTAATTATGCGATCACGCAAATCGACCTCACTGTTGATGGGAGTACTGTAGACGCGTTGCTTCATGGTCCCCCACAGGGAGTAATCAAGGGGCGTTAAATCGGGTGAACGCGCAGGCCACCCTACAGGTCCTAGTCGTCCAATCCATTTATCACGATAATTTTCGTTTAAAAATGATCTCACATTTGTGGCATAATGGGCAGGGCATCCGTCCATCTGCAGAAACATCCTTCGACGCAAAGACAGTGGTACATCTTCCAATAACTCAGGTAGATCGTCAGTCAACAAACTTAAAAATCTTTCACTGTTCAAAGTTCTCGGCAGTATGACTGGTCCAATCAACATGTTATCGATAAGACCAGCCCAAACATTTATTGAAAATCTTACTTGAAAAGTCGATGAACGTTTCAATTTCGGGTTTTGACCTCCAGGGCACCATCTGTGTAAATTTCTACAGTTAGTAATACCATCTCTGGTAAATGTTGATTCGTCCATCCATAGTATGGTTTTCGGAAAGTTTGGGTTTGCTCTGGTATTTCTTTGAATCCAGGTGGACATCACACACCTTGGACGCCAATCTACGTCTTCATGTAGATGTTGCACTCTTTGGTAGTGGTAAGGGTGCAATCCTTCTTTCTTTAAAATACGCCACGCTGATTTTTGTGATATTCCGTGACGAAGAGCCAGTCGTCTAGTACTTATGGATGGATCAGCAAACAAATCGCTCAGTACTGCTTGTTCCAGAACCACATCAATAATTATTTGAGGCGGCTCGCGACGATCTCTACTTGATTCAAGTCCAGTGATCGACAATCTTCTGTGAACTTCCTGGAAGTTGCGGGCAGATGGCACTGGTTGCCTGTTAGGAAACGCAGCTATGGAAGCTGCGCGCGCAGCTCTGGCACTTCCTCGTCCCATCCCATAGTAAAAATGAATGTCGGCAATGTGTGCCGGGGAGAATTCACTTAAGCGCGGCATCACGTAGCAGCGAACGAAAGTCACGAAACTCAGGTAGCAGTGAATGAAAGTAACGAAACACATGTAGCAGCGGCGAATAATTCGGAGCGACTGCCTGTCTGTCATCCCTTCTGGTCCCTTCAGCTGGCCCTACCTCCCCGCACCCCGACCCGCGCACATTCTCAACAAAAAAGGACGTCTACCTGCTAAACAATTAGTGCGTAGCCGTGCTCTAGGCCTTTCTTTGGCTGTTGATAAGAAATGATGGGATTGAGATAAACCCTTGCAATTTTTACTATTGGATAGCTAATACGATGAAGAATAATTTAAAGTAATAAAAAATGAAGGTAATCGGGGCATCTTATTGAGAAATTTTACGATTATTGCAAAAATTGATGAAAAAAAATCAGATTTTTGCGGAAAAAACGTGTTAATTTTTAATTGGTGGCAGTTTTTTACACAATTTTCATTTAATGCGGACACCTAATTACTTCCAATCATTATGGAGTTTGTTTCATCGTGATAAAACATCGAGTTAAAAAGTTACACCGTTTTGTATACACTGGAGTCACAGAAGCGAAAAAATAAATAAAAAATCCATTAAAAATTTCAATAAAATATTTAGAATTTTTTTATCATTTTTTCCGTCGATATAATTAAGCAAAGATTCCCTCGATTCAGTATGTGCAGATTATAAAGACTCACACTGTATAGGCGCACCGCGTAACTATACAGACAGCCACTACTATACGTGCATCTACATAATCATGTGTAGACGCGGCGCGAGAGCGCCATGCGTCACACATTGTCACTGAGCAGCGTACACAACAACACTAGCTGCTCACACACACGCGACGGTCCCCCCCCCAATCCGTAAACGGCTAGATCTGTGAGCGGGGCGGGGGGGAGCTACATACTCTCCCCGTAGGCGCGCAGAGTCGGCACCCTCGCCGCTGGTCGTCTCCTGCTGGGCCTCCCCCAGGTAACTGGGGGTCTCACTCGGCAGGGATGGACCGCCGGGGTGTCGTGAAGAAAGCGACGCCACTATAAGCGTCGCGGCGCTCCTACGGAAATTATTCAGTGCAACCAAACACACGAGTGCGACCTAAACCCCCGCACTCACTTCCTTCGCCGCTATAGGCAACATATTGAGGGGTCCGCAGTAGCGGGCCACTGTATAGCCTCTGCGGGCGAGGGGCTACGCCCTGACCCCGCTCGCCGCGCCCCCTTGCGGGGGCGCAGCGACCTCTTTCGAGAGAGCTCATTCTGGTGTGAAGTAACTGAGGTGACTGTATCTATGACGGAGTGAAGAGAAAAATAAAATATCAGTATCTACGTGCAGTGAGTTTTATTACACTATCCATTTTAAGTTTCTTGTAAATCTCGCTAGCAGCCTTCTTAATCGTATCTCAGTTTCAGCATATTTGTGAAGATAAAGACATCTTCACAAATATTTAAATATGTAAACTTAAACACTTCTTCACAAAAACAACTTTACCACCCAAATAAACACAAAACTAAACTTAGCTTTGAAGTTATAGGGTTCAACCATAGAAATATAAACAAACAGTATAGAGTCTGGCCACGCTAACTCTGCATAGTAGAAATACGGTGGAATTTGAAAATCTATAGACGGCAACACCATATGTCCTACGAAAAAAGAATTTGATACTTTGGCCGCATTCCGAGTTACGCCAAAAGTGATAATATCGCGAATCCGACCAAAGTCCAAAGTCTCAATAACCCTTATATTTTGTGACTATTAAATTTGGTCGGATTCGTGATATTATCACTTTTAGCGTAAGTCGGAATGCGGCCTTTGTCTATCTTTTTGTTTTTGATAGGTTATTTTGTTTATATTCTGATTTATTCCCTTTCACTTTAGCACGATGCAGCGTGGATTTGATACAGTTTTGTCATCGTATAGAGGCAGAGCATAGGTACGTCTTAATCTATAACACATAATCTATAATGCAAAAATCAAAAGGCAAATAATTATCAAAATCATTAGATCTACTTACAACGCCGAAACCGACATAACTGACTGATGTAAAAAACATTTTTTTAAATGTCCTACCTACGAAAAAAAAAATGACAAGAAAAATAAAAATTGTCTTTTTAGTGTAACTAGCTCCTAAACGAATTAAGTAACAAATGAGTTGGCGCCAAACAAACAAATTAATTCCATAATAAAGCGTAAAATGGTAAGAACTAGATGGATCTTCGTTGAACGTGTTTGGCGCTGCCTGAAAATTTGTTCCTTAAATTCGGTTATGATGTTAGTTACCCCTCCTCCTCCTTTTGTTTTCGGCGGTTAAAAAGTTTACCATTAATATCAACCTTTTTGGGGTTGTCCATTTATTCCAGTGCAGACTTAGCGTGGCCAGACTCTATCTACGGGTTCAACCGTTCAACTGAAGGAATCCGAGGCGGGTTCTTAAATTTTCGAGCTCGCATCGCTCACTCTTGCATTCTACATTCTCTTTAACTTTTTGGCATTTAGTCGACAAAGTAACCAACTTCTTTTTCAGTATGAATGGTCAAAAGAAAAATGTAACGTATCCGAAATTGTGCAAAATTATTTGAGTTCGCTTTACTCGCTCTTACTCTTACATAAGTACATTCTCATAATTCTTGAGTTTTTAGGGTTCCATAGTCAACAAAAACCCCTTATAGTTTCATCATGTCCGTCTTTCTGTCCGCGGCTTTATAGTTCAGAGACAATACTAGAAAGCTGTAATTTGGCATGGGTAAGGTATATATTAATCACGCCGACCAAGTGGTAAAATATATATTTTTTTAAGTTTCCTCTTTTCCACGTAGAGGAGATGATTTTTTTCTCATCTGTCCCTTGGTGTGGGTATCGCTACATAGGCCGTTCAAAAATATTGCGGGTCTGTAAAAACATTTTTTGATTCAGGGATCTGTTTGCGTAGATTAAGCTTTAAAATTTTAATTTCACATTTCGCCAGTTACGTTTAAGTCCCATGTAATAGGGGGCGAGTCTATTGTCATCCACCGGGCACAAATCCAGACTCCGGGCTGCTACTGACAAATAGTGTTTCTTTCAGGTACTACTACTACTACAAAGCCCCCCCGGAGTAGCCTTACTGCCCCCCCGGGATGTTTGGAACTTAATCAATAGCAATAGGTTGCCGCTCGCTCACTTTCGCGCGTCTACAGCAGATTTACGTATATTCGCGACAAATATCCCTACAATTTGGCAAATTATTTAAACCTGGTATCATTTTAGAGCTAGGAACCCTTTATTGACGTGACGTGGCATTCAATCAGCCAATCAGGAATTGAGTAGTACATAACATATTAAAGTAGCCAATCAGAAACCTGAATAGCGCCTAGAAAGAACGACACAATTTCTAGAATATCGCCATCCCTTTTCCTCTAACGCTATCCCTAAGGCTTTCCCACTCTAAACAGTTGTTTATAGATAGTAATTTCGCGAAATATGTAGAATGAAAATTATAGCTGTGTCCTTATCTAACTAACGGTTGTCCCATAAGGCCGTCTTAATCGAACACTCTCGAGTGTTAGTGGCGGGGCGGTGTCGCGATTATTCGCGAAAGTTCGCTACAGAGTATTTATAGCGAGTTATGTTCTGCGGCAAGCATAAAGTAACAGATCTGCAGTCAGAATAGCAGTATAGCAGTACAGTGAATAGTGACGGTTTGAAAATAGTAATCGGAAGGTGGAAACTTGGAAAGTGAAGTACTAAATAATTTGATAGTGTGGTGAACTGCTGAATAGTGTTGTATTCGCACAGTATCAGTTTTGTTCAACGTTTCGTGTCGTGAGGTCGTAAGGTGACGTTCCACTTCCGTTTCATCGTAATAGTATCGCCAGAAGTGCTGAATAGTGTTATATCCGTCCAGTTTAAGTTTCAATAGTTTTGTGTAGTGTAGAAATAAACGTAGCCGGCAACGCACAACTTGTTAACTATTTTCTAGAATGAAGAGAAGAATGCGAAGCTGGACCATCCGTTCATCCTAATGAACCACACGTGCTAAATACAGATTCTGGGTCGTCTAGTCTGAAACCATCTGATAAAAGAGAACGGCACTATACTAAACAATGGTAACAAAAATACAGTTGGCTAGTTTACGATACCGAAAGTGGAGGTGCATTTTGTAAACTATGCCTTTGTATGAAAAATGAGCCAAAAGTTTTGCAGAAGACAGGTGGGGTGTTCATAACAGTTCCATTCAAATCATTCAAAAAGGCTTTAGGAAAGGACGGAAAGTTACAAAAGCATGAGCATTCATCAGCTCATACTATAAGTGTAGAAATGAAAAATCTCAGAAGGCAAGCCATGAAAAAACCCATTCATGCTCAAATTATTCAATAGTGAAAAAGAGTTGAATAGGAAGGGCTTATAAATACTTTTGAGAGGTTTGTATTTTTTAATAAAGGAAGAAATAGCTCACACTACTAAATACCTCTACATGCGGGGCTCTGTCTCTACAGAGAGAGAGATGAGACAGATTTTTTCCTCTGCTTTTCGTGGGAACTAAATGAGTAATTCAAATAATAATCAACTCGGAGGCGGCGGTGATGCTCGCCACACACCACGTCAGTTGTTTCCACGGGGCGAAAAGCGAGCGGCGGAATGTCGCTTAGCTACGCTGAATGTGCAGGGAGGCATAAAAGATAAGATGGATGAGGTGTGTGAGTTGGTGAAGAATAAAAGGATAGATATGTTATGTGTGAATGAGACGAAAAGAAAGGGAGTGGACATATCCAAACACGGTACTCTGACCGCAATTTGGTCCGGTGTTCAAGAGACACATAGGGCCAGTCAGGGTGTGGGGGTGGTCCTGTCCGAACGGATGATGAAATGTGTGAAAGATTATGTTTGTGTGAGTCCCAGGATTCTATGGGTAAGAACCAAGGTGGGCCTAAACTCTATTTTTATTTTGTGCGTTTATGCACCCGATATGGGAAGCTCATCTTCGGAGAGGGACGAATTTTGGGGCAGTTTAAGGGATTTAGTGAATGGATGTAGGTCAAACGAGAAGATTGTTATGCTTGGAGACTTTAATGGTTGGGTTGGTGTGAAGAGGAATGGGTATGGAAAAGTGTTAGGTGCATTTGGGGATGAAAGAGTGAATGAGAATGGGATCAAGTTGCTAGAGATATGTGTAGAGAGGAATCTGTCTGTTATGAACACTATGTTTAATCATAGAAAGGTTCACAGGTATACGTGGGAAAGGCAAGACAGTAGAAGTATGATCGACTTTGTGATTGTTGATGGAAGATTAAAGAGTAAAGTCACAGATACTAGAGTATATCGGGGTGTTAATGTAGGTACTGATCATTATCTGGTTATGTGTCGGATGGATGGTCTGTTCAGGCATTGGCGGCACCGAGTTCGAGTTCCTGTGACTGCTCTAGAAAGAATAAAAGTAGAAAGACTGCAAGAATTGAAAGTAAAAGAGGAATATAAGATGGAAGTGAAAGTGAAGACGGTTAAAATATTTGATGATGCTAATGATTACAGTCTAGAAGAAGTATGGGATATAGTGAAAAGTAGTATGGTGAATGTAGCCACAAAAGTATATGTTGTCTGGCGACGAGAAAATGTGGTAGTAGCACGAATGATTCTTGGGTAGATGGTGAAGTAAAAGAGGTTGTGAGGAAGAAAAAAGATGCCTGGCTTAATGTTTTAGCCTGTAAGGCCCAAAATAGGATGAATGGGACAACGAATGTAACAGATGATTCAGATGATTTGGAAAGAGTGAAGAAGAAATACTCCGAAATGAAAATTAAAGTGAAAGAGATGGTAAAAATTAAGAAGGATGAAAAGGAAGAAAAGTATAACAGGAATTTCTCTGATAACTTCAGGGTCAATGTTAAGCTGTTCTGGAAACAGGTAAGATTGGCTCGCGGAGTAACAGAAACATCGAGTATGAATATTATAAGAGCAGAAGATGGATGTTTACTAAACGAAGAATGTAAGATCTTGGAACGCTGGAAGGGATAGTTTGAAAGTTTATTTAGTTGTCAGGATAGTGTGCAAGGAGTGGGTAACTGGGCAGACGCCAGTTTTGAAGACCCAAACTCAGATGTAGATAACGAAAATGCGATAGAAATAGATGAGATTATAAGAGCGCTGAAATGCGGTGATGGGGTGGTAGCAAGCCTGTTGTGCCGAATTTTTAATATGTGTTGGAGATATGGCCGTGTGCCGGATGATTGGTGCAAGGCTGTAATCGTACCACTATATAAGGGAAAAGGCTCTCAGCAGGAGTGTAAAAACTACCGCGGCATTAGTCTTTTGAGCGTTGTCGGCAAACTGTATGCGAAGGTTTTGATAAATAGAGTGATAAAAGTGACAGATGAGAAAATATGGGATGTACAGGCAGGATTTAGAGAGGGAATGGGCTGTATGGATCAGATCTTCTCCCTAAGGTGCATAACCGAAAAATATCTAGCAAAGCACAAGAACGTCTATTGTGCTTTCATTGATTTGGAGAAGGCCTATGATAGTGTGTGGAGGGAAGAACTGTGGTCGACACTATCCAAGTACGGTGTGGACTGGCGCTTGGTACGGGCACTGAAATCTTTATATAAGGATTCCAGTGCTTGTGTTAGGATAAATGGGGCATACACGAACTGGTTCTGCATCTAGAGGGGTGTTAGACAGGGTTGTGTAGCGTCACCGTGGCAGTTCAACTTGTACATGGATAGTTGTCTGATAGATTTGAAAGAGGGTGAGTGCGGATCGAGGATGAAGGAGTTGCCTGTCAAATGCCTTATCTACGCAAATGATCAAGTTCTACTTGCATCATCAGCAGAACAGTTGCAAGACATGGTGACTGTGGTGGATGAAGCATATAAGAGGAAAGGGATGAATATAAATGTAAATAAGACGAAGGTCATGGTGTTTGAAAGAGGAGAGGATGTATCGGTGTGTGATGTGAAAATAAATGATAAGAGTGTGGAGCAAGTAAGTGAGTTAATATATTTGGGGAGTCTGTTTACAAGGGATGGGAAGATTGATGGAGATGTGGAAAAGAGAGTAAACGCGGGAAACAAAGTGAATGGTGCTATACATGCGATTATGACCAACCAGTCGATGTCTAAAAAGGCTCGACTGGCTGTTCACAATGGTGTGCTGGTGCCCACGCTTATGTATGGTAGTGAATGTTGGGTGTGGCAAAAACAACATGAAAGTAGAATAAATGCTGTGGAAATGCGTTCCTTGCGAAGCATGTGTGGCCTGACTATGAATGATAGGCTGAGGAATGATGTGATAAGACAGCGGTGTGATTTAAAAGAAGATGTAGTGACAAAAATTGAAAAGGGTATGCTGAGATGGTTTGGGCATGTTGAGAGAATGAATGAAAGGCGACTAACAAAATGTATTTACAAGGCTGATGTAAAGGAAAAGGCCGGGCGGGGACGCCCTAGAAGGACATATACTGACCTTATTGGTGATGTTCTTCAGAAAGGCCAGGTGCGTAGTACTCGCATCCGGCGTGCGTGTATGACCAGATGTATGAACGTAAACGAGGCAAAAGGACTATGTAAGGATCGTAGCAGGTGGCGTTCTGTAGTTTCTGCCTACCCCCATGGGAAGAAGGCGTGAGTTTATGTATGTATGTGTGTGTACTAAATACGAGAGTTTGATTGAAAGTATTCTTGACAAAATGAATGGCGAATTTAAAGCATGGAGACATGCGCTAAGTGAGCGGTCTAATTATAGTAGTAAGGAAACAGCTTGTGAACTACTAGAATGTATGGGAGAAGTTAGGTATAAGAGATGAGTTGAAGGAAACATTAAAAAACAAGAAGTTCTCCGTTTTAGCTGATGAAAGTACTTCTTTAAGTAACGAAATGGAGCTAAGTATGATAATCGGAGTAATGGAAGATAATATCCCTGTGTTCAAGTTCTTGGCAATTGTCAAAATCCCCGATGGAATATATACATCCATGTCAATGCCGTTTTTAGGACCCTTAAGTCAATTATAATGGCTTGTGAACATATTCACGAAGAAGGCGCAGATCTTGCATCACTGACAGAGGGCATCTTACTGGAAATAAGAAATGAGAGTTTCATAGTCACCTGTCACGTAATGAATAAACTTCTCAGTGCACTTTCTTACCTCAGCAATGCTTTGCAAAAGAAAGACTTGTGTCTCGCCAAAGTGATTCCACTAATTGCCACCACAAAATTACACTTGCAGGATATTACAAAGCAGTGCGAAGATGTCAATAGACCTCTGCAAATAAAAGTTCAGCTCGAAATAGAGAAATCAAAATCTAAGTGCACCTGGTTGCTGATGAAAATGCAACTGAAACATTTAAAGGGATTAAGATGTATTGCGAAAGGGTAATTAATGAAATAGAAGACAGACTCAATGACAAATCAATTGATATCATGACATTTTGAGACCTTTCAATCATTAATAGCTTTACAAGACACAGAAGTAAGAAAATTTTGTGACAAATTTCCTACGCTTAATGCGGAAAATGTGATAGCAGACCTTAAATCATTTAAATTTTACATCAAGTCAATGCTAGAAAGCGGAATGTACAAGGAGACAGGCGAAAATCCAATCGGAAAAATCTTAGAAGCAGACTTAGGGTACTGCGAATTCCAAAAACTGTGAAATCCTTCTTGTCATTCCGTAACCACTGCCTCCGTCGAAAGATCGTTTAGTACGATAAACAGAATACTAAATAAGGCAAGAAACAGAATGACCCCTGAAACTTTGATGCATTGTATGATGATTAGCATCGAGGGACCAGAGACTCCAAAAGAAGAATTTCTAGAAAAAGTTGTTGATTTGTACGCAAGAAAAAAGCCACGAAGAATAAGATTTTTGTAAAGAATATTATTCTTCGTGGCTTTTTACAATGTTACTTAGACAATTTTGGTTCAGCTTATAGCATCTTTTATTCATTAAAATATTAATAATAATTGGAATTGATTTTAAATATTACTTTGTTTCCTTTATTTACTCCGCCCCCCCCAGATCTCTTAACCGCCCCCCCTGGAGAATTTTGCCTGAAAGAAACACTGCTGACAAAGCATCAATATCACGCCTGCCCATTTCGCCAGATATGTTTTGAAGTAGTATTTAATAGGGGCAAACAAACAAATTCCTGATGGAAAAACCCAATAACACTTTGCCCGGCCTGGGAAACGAACTCAGGAGCTCATGCTCAACAGTAGCGCTTGAGAGCACCAGACCAACGAGGCAGTTCCCTCTGGCTACCATAGTACACGGATAAATACAACTGAGCCGCCGACTGAGCATCGTCAGGGAGTAACCGAGAAACCCACTTATCGACGGCCAGAAAGAGAGCTTTATGTCCAAGCAACGAAAGTGAAAACATTTCCCTCCTTCTGGGACAGTCGGGTAAAAAGATGTCTTCGCTTCGTTTCCGTTCGGACGATGCGACTCTAAACCGCTCTTTTTAAGAAGGGCATCTCGCAGGTGGTCGGCTGCACAACCAGGTTGTCCTGTGGATGGCTTATAATGAGGCCTGTAGCCGCGAGCCTGGTAAAACTTGACACCGCGTCGGAATATTCGCTTATGTTGCATGGGCATACTACAGCTCTTTCTGATCTACTCAAGCCTGTTCCCCGTCGATAAATGTGGTCACTAGGGGTCCACATCTCTGGTGGACGATGTGGACCCTTATGGATGCGAGGGGCGCGGGAAAAGAGATGTATTCATTCATAATTATACATGTACCTAATAATAAATACCGATATCTACTGTTGTAAACTAAATAGATTAATAAATGTCAAGTTTAAATAGTAGTAGTACCTAACTAATTAAAGGCAATTTTATTTTTATTATGGTCACTCCCTCATTCGGCCGAACGCCCACTGCTCCATAGGCCTGCTACTGCCCACAAGCATAGCCTTCGTTTCCACGATTTGCTTCTAATAAGCAGTAGGTAATCATTCCGGCCGTCGCGCGTCGTAAGCGATCAATGTGCTTGAATCGATCACCGAACAGCCACACTTTGTTCAGGTCAGACGGATCAAAGAGCGCGGTAATTGCGAAACACACTTACGGCGGCAATGCCCTTAATTTTGTCAGTTCCACAACATTCAAAGCGTCGTTTACGTTGTCGAGCAGACGATTCGTTCAAACATGAAGCAATGGATTAGGAATTTCTTTCGAAATCCTTCGGAGCGCGATTGAAAGGGTGTTACACAATTGCGGTGCAGCTCGTTTATGGGCGCTTTGTAAAGGTTGGCACTCCACCTACCTTCGTGCGCGCTAGAGGTGGCGACGCGCGCGCGGGCGCGGCGCGGGCACTAAGCGGGCGGGAGGCCCCGGGCGCGCACGAGATCCCATGGACTGCATCAACACTGCATGTCCTCACCACTCACTGACAACACTCACTCTGACACCTGTCAGCGGACCGTTCACGCCTTTCCATGTTCGAAAAGACGAGGAAATGAGGTTCATATTATTTGCGAACTGCTACAAACTTTTTGAGATTGTAAGTACCAGTTCACACTGCGGGATGGTCCGATCTGAGCTATGGATCTGACAGAGTTATACAGATTGTTTGTTCTATTTTCAGCACTTGACACTTTCAGAGTGAGGGCCTGTGTTCCTATCATGCGCATTATTTAGTGTCCGCGCGTCCTATCGTCTCGTATCGGTGCCGGTCTCGCTGCTACACGCACGAACATACTGGCGGGGGCGTCACACGCGCTAAGCTCACGCTTGCGGGAGGGTAGTGACATAACACCGCGCCTGGTGCCACTAGGAGCTGAATAAAACCAAGTGTTGACGGCAAGTTCATTTATTACAATACAATTTTATTATACGAGTACATTACATATTAATTAATTCAATTATTTCCAGCGAGCGCTCTGCACTGCCACTCAACGAACAAACAACACGTTCTTATTTACAAACATTATATATATTTTATAATTTATACATACACACAGTACGCAGCTGTTACTATGGCACAGAGTGCAACAAGGATCTTCTGGCGCCTGAAGGACATTTACAGGGGGCGTTGTTGGTAAACATTTGTGAAATTGTATTGACAAAACAAGATGGCGGCGTTAGTTCCGATGTTGGCCACGCGCCAAAAGAACCTTGCGGCGTCGCAGGCGCAGGCGAGTGGTACGACGTGAGACAAACACGAATAACTCGATGTGCCATATTAACAACTGATCGTACAAAAACATAACCCTTCTTGGCAGGCGGGCACTAACACACGACTTTTACCACCCGACCACCAACTTAAATTGTCAGTATATTCAAATCACAACTGTAATTTTTCATCAGTCATATGGTATTACACAACAGTTTTACCAAGTGTCAATCTGCTAGACGATACATCTTGCTCGAGTGAACTACAAAACGCCCCGTACAGTCAACCACACATCAGTGCTATCAATTTAACAATGACGGCGCCTTTATGTCGTAGCAGCAAGGGCGAATTTCGTAGCGATATCTATCATTGATGTGCGGTTAACTGTACTACGTACATATTCAGGCTCTACATACGCGTTATGAGTCTTTTAGTACTATACTCCATTTCAAATAAGATTAGACATTTAAATAAATCTTTTTTACAGTCCGTTCAACCGATTTTGACTTCTATTGCGTTGGTGGTATGACAAATGACAGGTGCAATAAACACTTGGTATTGTAACCACTTTTTTGCTTTTAATGCCATCCTTATGCCTACGGTATAGAAGTCAAAATCGGTTGAACGTAAATGTCTAATCTTATTTCAAATGGAGTATAGTTTGTTCCTAAAACTCATATTGTACAATATCTGCGTATTGAAGTTCTAGGTGCATACAAACACTTCCTTTAGAACGGGTGATTTTAAATAAAATTACAGCTTTCAACAGAAAATTGTGAGTTTCGGGAATCATCGAATATGTGCGGAAATGCGAAACGAACACGCGATGATGAGATCTAATAAAGAGCTGTTACCACCATGGAAGTATTAGCCTATTTAGTATTCTATGTTTACAAAGTGCGTCTGTGGCGTTACTCCGCGGCGCGACGGTCGTGCTAGATTGGAAACACATTCCCAAAGCGCACACTTTTCTTTGGAGAGCTGTATGTTTGTGTGAAGTCACACTAAGGCCCGTTGTACACGGCACGGTTTCTTAAGAGTACAGTGCGCTAGCCGCACTGCAGAATAATCGTGTGAGCTTGTACACGACACGGTTGTGTGGTCTGGTGTCGTGTACAAGCTTCCATGGCACCTGCAGCACGCGGCGAATAGACCGTAGGTTTTCGCGGCAAAAAAACGTGTGTGTACAATTACGGGTGTAAAGGCTCGTGCACATGAATGCGGGCGACGCCGCATTGCACAGATCTTCATACATCACATCGTACGAAAGGAATTAGGTAATGAAGCATAATTAAAAATGGATGTAGATAAATGTTAATTGACAGAGTATTTGATACGCGGCGTGTTCGGTGTAGCTGCGGCCGCAGTCGTGACAGGGATACAGGCTGTGGGGACATCGACGCGCGAACTGTTACATACATTCAGTACTTGATTACCACTAGCGTTCAAATTTTTCGTAGGATATAAAAAAACTAGCCAAGTGCTCGTCAGACCACAATGAAGGGTGCCGTAGTCGGGATGAATTTATCCCAAGAACAAACTTAACTTTGTAGTTGAAAAATGTTCCCTCATACATCGATATAATATAAGTACGTCACGGACTATTCTACAACTACAAATGAAATTTAGTAATCATGTTGTGAATTAATGGAAACAGTTTGTGCGTCGACGTCCCTTACACTGTGTATATTATACAATAGTTCATCGAATCCGTTTCATTCGACACCGTCGTTAACCAACAATAATGAACTTTGAATTTGTTCAAATAAAGTCGAAAATATTTTAACTAACGTTAAACTAATTGATAGACAATTTCATTTCAATGAGATTTAGTTTATTATTTACAAGTTTGTCTTAAAACATTGATCACTTTAAGCAGCGCCTTCCACACTTGTGACATTTCAACGAACAATACTCCGTACAAAGTGACGGCACTGGCCGTTCTGAAGAAGCCTCGGAAAGGATCGCTGTGTCTGTGTGACATTATACTTCATCTTCTGCCGAGCGTTTTCCAACTATGTCGGTGCCGGCTTCCAGTCTAACCGGATGCAGCTAAATACCCGTACGTTACAAGGAGCGACTGCCTACCTGAGCTCCACAACCCAGTTACTGGGTAACGTGATACCACACGGTGAGACGGATTGTATGGCATTATATTTGTCACGGAGTCTGACCGCTTGAGATGTCACATGTGTGGACGCAGCTTAATTCGCTTAGTGTACAAAATGAAGCCGAAAGCTTTGCTTATCCTATAGTATAGTTATTTGTTAAGTGTCCGGAGCGGTTTGGCTTGTGCCCACGGAAGGGGCACTGAATAGCTTTACAAAGTTCCATACATCGAGTGAAGACAGGCGCGTGCGCACACACACACAGCCGACCTGTTCTGTAAGATTCTCACCGTGAACTGAGGTGGAGTGACGTGAAGTGAGCTGTCAATATGTAGCGTCGGCTGGAACGACGGCTCACTTCACGTGCGTGTTCACGTGATGCTCTGACAGAATAGACGCGGCAGTGGATCATGCTATTTGGTATACTTACAGGCAACAATATTCATGTTTCCGATACTCTGCCAATATTTTTGTGTGCGTACTAACATTTTAAAGCTTATGGCATACTTAAGAGAGTGATGTAGAACTGACCGCAACACACTCACAGCATTGTTTACAAGTAGTAGCAAGTTAGCCGTGATTGTAGGTGCTGTAGTCTAGTCTGGATTGCCTTTGTTAATAAGTTAAGTGCGTTATAATAATGATACGCTAAGCAAGACCGCCGAGTTGCCGCTCGTTGTATGGAGCCTTCTGAAGCTACCTATATATAGTCACCTGTCGCTCCGACGACACACAGACACTGGCCACTATCATGTAATTGTTCGTGTTTATTCCGGCGTGTTGTCGTCCGCAGGCGGCACAGGCGCGCTGTGACTAGACGGGTCAGTGCGGGGGCGGGGGGGGGGGCGCGGGCGGCGCCGCGCTGCGTCACTGCGCGTTGGCGAGCTCGTCCATGCGACACCTGCAACACGCGCGTGTCACCGCTCGGTCGGCAGAGCTCCGCACACAGTACACTCACATTTCGCCAGTTAAATTTAAATCAGCTTATTAGATTTAAAAGTAATTGGTGAAATATGAGTTCCTATTCATTTCAGGCGGTAAATGACGACTCTTTTCGCATCGTGTTGTGGCACAAACTGGACTTTTAAATGTAACCGACTCAATGTCACTGATAGTGCTAGTTACCTGACGGCCATCTCCGCGACCTCGAGGCTGGGGTAGTCCAGCTCCTTCACGAGGCACAGCACCGCAGACAGCAGGTTCGAGTTCTGCAACCACATCGCGTTTATGTTAGGTTGTGGCATGATTTGTAACGGCTAGCGTCTTGTGATGGTCTCGTATCCAGGAATCTAACGACTGGCGACTGACCGATGGCGGTATAACCATCTGACAAGCCAACCTCAATGCTCCAGAGCGATGACGGGCAGCAGCGTCATCGTTGCGAAAGGATTGGCTCTGCGGTCACCAACCCGCTTGCCCAGCGAGCTGACTGGGCATAAACCTCTCACGAATAAAGTGTCCAACCAACGGCCCCCAGTTGCCGGTGATCCCGCTATTCCTGGTCAAGGTAGCGGTCACGGTAACGGCGGGAGGGGGTGCAAAGAATCACCGCGTCACGACAAGATACCAACGACGAATACATCTGGCTGCGTATAATGGACGTTCGATGAGGCTGGACCACCACCGTGCCGAACTTGATGTACGAGTTAAGTCGAATTAACTGTCGTATACCGGGGTTATCTGAAATCCGAAGACGGCGGGAGGACGCGATAACACTGAAGTCAGGCCACGTACGAAGATGTTGCCAAGGCAATGCACAGTACGACAAAAGCCCACTACAACGGTGTTATGGAGGACGGAAGTGCCAAAGTGGGATAACAAGAATGCGATGAATCGAAAGTGAGTTCAGAAGTTCAGTGTGGGGCGCAGGACGCACCGGGGGCAAATGCTGGTCAACTTCTTAGAGATGCAGGGGCTCTTCTTGATGAATTCGTTCTTCGAAAATAAACTCCAAAGGACACTTCGTTTGGGGTTTCTTTTGACCTGGCAGAGCTCCAATAGCGTGACAAAGACCGAGATAGACACATTACGGATAGGAAGCACAGATTGAGAGATGTCTCCGTGATCAGTAGGCTTAATATTGGAAGTGATCGCAGGTTTGTCCGCGGCACTCTCAATATAAATTGTCGAGCGGAGGGACTCCGCAAGATAAGGTCTCCCCTCCGAGCGCAGCTCCAAGCCGCTCTAGGATCCGAAAAGTTCCAACTGGAACTTCAACGGAGAAGGTCAAAAATTATATATATCAAAAAGACATTGCAACGCATTTCTAATCCACACAGCTAAAGTTAAAAATGTTGCATAATAAATTATTATAGAAACCTTGTTTTTTTTTTAATGTTGCCGTTAATTCAGCAGCGACATAAGTCGAGCAGCATCGCTACATACCCTGGCCACAGGCCTCCTGGTGAAGCCCCTGTGCTCGGCCATCACGGCGGAGGGGTAGTCTTTGTCTCGCTCGCTCGCGTGGGTGCTGCCGTGTCGCGCGCTCGCTCGCTCCTCCCACGCCTCGCCGCTGCCGCGCTGCGACATGTGTCCGTACGACTCTGACCTGTGACAGTACACCGTACACTAAGCTGTGACATTTTAACGGACATTAGCGCGTGACAATGTAGACGGTTGAAACATTGTGCGTTTATTCTCTGCTGAGGCTTCGGGAACAGATATTGCTGCCTATCATTCGTTTTTACGCGTAAGTATCACATTCTATTCGCACTCTACAAAATGATTTTTGTATAAACAGGGACATTCTTTCGTCGGCCTATCCACACTAAAACGTCAAGAAAATAATGCTTTTGCTCCTTGGAATTTCGAGTCAATAGTGTTTGAAGTGTCAACTTTAACGTGATGGTAGTAAGGTGTATTATTGCTTACCTGTCGGGTCGCTCGTAGTAGGGCTCCTGGTAGGGCGGCGACGCGACGCCGCTGGCCGGCGCCGGGTAGCGACACTCGCCGTTGGACGAGTACGAGTACTCCTGTAACACGGGTACGAGTCATGTGACATATCTCCGAACTTGTGTCACGGCGGCCGATGCACAGATTTACTTTTTGAGACACGCGGGTACACACCGACCTAACTGTGGACTGATATTAAGACACAAATCGTGCGCCCGATAGCATTTTCCATTCGCAAAAAAGATAAACTTCCATATTTAACCTGCAACATTTGACGTAGCGGGAAACATGGTTGGAAAAACGTTTTCATTTCCGGCAATAAGCAGACAAAAATAAGTCATCTATCATTACAAATATCATAGATTGAAAAAATTCTATTCTGTAGACATTTGTGCTAAATCCTATATCAGACGCCTAACTTTTTGTAATTTTTTGCCTTTGATTCAAAACTTCTAAAGAAACACCAAATAAATCAGTGAAAATTTCAATACTCAATACTTTATTAGCATTCCACAAGGTGTACTTAGGTAGTCACAAACTTATACAAATAAATGTGATCATTATGGAGCCTGTCATTAGTGAAGCGATCCAACGATGTTGGAGTTCGGCACTCGGCATCAGCAAATAAGAGGAGCAGTTGAACGGTCAAGTATAATTTTGTCAGTGTCGTGTGAACGGGGAATGAACAAAAATGAACCTTCAGTCGAGTGAAGCGTCTGATGTCGGCTTTAGATATAGTGGTCCATGAAAGTGAACGATTGATTATTTTGAAGTGATGAGTGTTATGTGTGACGGTGTGTATGTGATGGTACCTTGACGCTGTGCGTGGAGAGCGAGTGCCGCAGTGAGCCGGCGTCGGGCGAGCGCGCCTGCAACACACACACTGCTGCACTACACGTACAGACGACTCGCGAAAGCGGTCACCATACTTACAACCGTCATACAACGAGTTTAATATGACAATGTCCGCATAGTGATGCACGTTTTCGTGAGGTGATTCTACAGTCGTCTCATCAACTTCATTGTAAATACGACACAACTTCAAGGTTCTTTATAATTCTACAGGTCTCCAAGGAAAAGTACGCGCTTCGGAAATCATCGTCAATCTTAGGAATAGAGCTGTAACAACCATGAAGTACTTGCATTTTTGTAATTTCATGACTACAAAATTATTGGCACGAGAGCCCATGACGAAAATTTTTGCCTTATCATTTTACGAACAAAACCGTACAATATTCTGAATCCAATAATTTTTCGCATCACGTCTGATAAGCGCATTTTTAAATATGTAAAAAAAATATACCGATTGTTTCATAGCAATCTGTCTTTTCAGGAACCAGTAGCGTCACACGTACCCAGGAGACCATTTGAGACGGTTAAAAATGAAACAAAAAATAAAACCCACAGCAACCCGTTTGAAAATCTGGTTTTCAGGTAAAAATTGGTCAGTTGATGCGAATAAATCATTTTTCAAAAAAAAGTGTGAGCATATTATGTGTTTAAAACCATTTTGACATGTTGAAAAATTTTACCGATCGATAACATTGTGTCTGAAAACTGTTGGACGTGATAAAAAAGGGTGCCCAGATGTAGAAAAAAAATATATCAGACACATGTCTCACGTTACTAATCAGACAGCTTTTCAATCAGAAATTATTAATAAATCGTATTCGTTTTTACGTACAATTAATAAAGAGCTTACCCGAAACCATCGAACAAAAAAAAAACTGAAATTAAAAGGTGTTTTTTTTTATAAATTGGACAAAAGGAAATTGGGATAACGTTTGAAAATAACTGTTTATTGAAATAAAATTCATAATTTTTAGTCATTTCAGACTAATCATCGGTGTCATGAGAGATTTATTTTTAAATTTTATTCTATAATAACTAATAACATTTTAATTTGACATTTCCAATATTAATTAATGTATGTATAATTGTAATAATTCTAACTGTGACATTTTAATTTGTAATTTATTTTTTAAATAGCTTCATAAGAATGTTTATAATTTTTGCGTGCCTATTTCCAGGCAGAATGTACATGGCTCACTCCTGTCTAATCCACCTGTATTTTATGTAACCTACATTCATTGCAAATAAATGATTGATTGATTGATTGATAGGAGCGTAACAAGTACCGCGCATTTGCCGGATTTTTTGGTTTATGGACTTATAGGTGACAACAAAAATTACTGGAAACAGGTTTTCAGTAACTCCGGTAACTATACATGAAATTTTAAAAAAATACCAGGTAGCTATGAGACAGATTGGTTAAGTTTTTATCATTTTTGAAAATGCTCTCAGGTCACATGTGACACGCAAAATGTCTGAAAACAAATGTTTTCGTAATAAAATTACAAAACCTATGTACAGTGGGCTGCATCAATTGGGTACCCCAGTTATATTAAAATTTTAACAGTACCCAATTGATGCAGCCCACCGTACATTTTTAAAATCAGATATATTGTGATGAAATTGTCTGACTATTTTTTTTTTTGACATAGCACAAATGGGCTCCCATAAAACTGTCACATTTCTGACCAGGACTGCACCACCGAGTAGGGTTCAGAATCAACTAAGCTAACGATTTTCTACGGTTGTTTTGGGCTTTCGTACCATATTAATTTGCAACTCTATGCAATTCCATTAGAATTTTCAAAACATTTGAGTAATATGACAACTACGACTGGAGTTGGTAACCCGACAGAGAGAAAATTTCACACAAACGCGCAATTATAGGTGCACTACTACAAAGCGCGGCAGGACAACAATTTGAAGCTTTGCCTCTGTGGGGGTCACTCTGTGGCGCGAAATTTGTGTTAATTCAGAAGCGCGAATTTTAGCGAAGCGCATACCTTTTCTGGTTGAACTATATTTACTAGCCATGGAAGTTGAAAAAGATGACAAATAAATCTGTTTTTTTTGTATTTCTCTGATCCGTGCGTGTGAATTCATCCTTATTGCGCTATTTAAATATAGATTGTATGTATGATGTTTCTTATATATTTAGTTATAGATATTCAAACACGATGTAAAAATTAATGAATAAATGAATTTGAATTGAATCCATTCGTCTGCAAGATATCGAAGTCATACATCGTTTTTAGCCTGTTTAAAATGCGCGATGCCCGCGAGTAACGTGGCCACGCTGGCCACCTACTGGGCTCGAGTTATCTGACCACACGTACCAGCGATACAAAAGAGTCAGTAGGTGCGATGAGAGGGTAAGGCTGTACTCACGTCGTAGTGTGACCTGGTCATGGCGGTCATGGCGGGGTGCTCGTAGCGCTCGTCGTCGGGCGACGCGGCCGCGCGCCGCGGCGATGCGGGGCACTGCGGGGCACTCGTGTTAAGGCTCTTTCAAACAGGCGCGACACAAAGGTACCGCTCGTCGCGCGACGAGCGGTACCTTTGTGTCGCGCCTGTTTGAAAGAGCCTTTACAACTCTGCGCTAACACCGCAGTCGCTCATAGCGGCGCACTGGCTAATACCAGCCCGTGTGCCTCTTTACTGGCACCTTAAGCCTCTAATCTATAAGTGCCTTAGGGAGGATTCGATAAATAGCCCGCCAAATTAAAATTTTCTTATGTTTTTTTCAATTTGCAGGTCAATGTCAGGTTCTATGTTAATCAAAATATTATTCGCACGTTACACGTAACAAGTATGTATTCACAGAATTATAATAATCATTACAACCATCATTAAAACTCTCTACGTTCAAATTACTCTAGTGAATGATTATTTAATTGGAGGCGGCCCATTCTAACTTAGAGAGTGTATTATTGATGATTTAAATGATTATAATTCTGTGAATACAGATGTAATTTACGTCACTGATATTCCGTTGTGTAAAGCCACACACACATCTCTCACTGAAAGTCAAAAAGTACGCGACGAAAAATCGGCGACGTAAATTTGTATTCGTTGCTAAAAATTCAAAATATTTATATTTTTGCTCGTGTCTGTAATTAATGATATAAAAGTGTAAATAACAGATTAGTGCAGTTAGGATGTGATTTACGTATCATTACGTCATGGTTCTGAACAGTCGACCTCGTAATTGCTTGACCACTTAGGGTTTAATACCACTCGCACGTCATAAAACGCCAAGGTGTCTTTGTCTATGTGACAGGTCGACATCGCGCGCAAATCAAGCAAATAACAGATCGACTGTATCAGAGAAAAGGATTGTTTAGAAAATGTACCACCAACTAAAGTACCATTCCGTAGCCGACCGCACACGGTTTCCAACTTAGGGGTTTGCCCCCCAGATTTAGGGGATAAAAAGTAAGCTGGGATTTTTTTAGGGGTGACTTATTGTTAGGGGTATTTTTAGGGATTTTTTTAACTACTAATATTTATTAATTTTATTGAAAATATAGGCTCTAGTATTACTCAATCTTATTTATTTTTTAATCATATTTATTTTTGAAATAGCGGCTTATTGACATCTACTACTGTTGCTTGTTACTAAGAATGCAATGTTTAGTTGAAATCAAATGTCACTATAGATAAACATACATTGAGATGATTGGTGGCCGCGTAGGTATTAAGGTACTTACTCTGTAATAAAAAAAAAAAATACAAACAAGTATGCGTTTTATTTTATGAGTTACGAACGATTTGGGCAGTTGCGCACAATTTTTTTTATTATTTTATCATTTGGGGGTTTTTAGGGGGATTTAAAAAAACTTGGAGGAAAATTTTGGTAGGGGTTGGCAACACTGCGACCGCAGGTGGCAGCAGCAGGCGACGTGACGCCGCGACGCGACGGGGACCGACGCGGCGGCGCGCTTGTCTTTAGCTACCTACGGAAGGTATTTCATACAAATTCATAGAAACCAGTCGCCTGCTGCTGCCGCCTGCGGTCGGCTACGGAATGATACCTATAAACTTAATTTTTTTTGTATCTATATTCAAATCACAATAATTGTCATTCTGTATCAGTGGTACGAAGTGGTTATAACACCATTGATTTACGTAGTATGTCAATCTGCTAAACAATACATTTCCCTGACCGTACACTACAAAAGCGGCATTGTATGATGGCCTTTGACGTCCGTAGGTACGTTTTCATGAATTTCCGTCAATATTGACTGCTCAGTGGAGGGAACACATGCCTCACTACACTACAGTCCTTCCACAGTTATTTTACAACCCAACAGCAACCTTATACCAACGAAAATAAAGATCACTTTGATTTTGATAGTGATGCAAGTTCAGAGGTACGACTCAAAGGACCATGCATCGTTCGGTTGCGCGGGCCGCAATAAAGTCGTGCCGCTGGAACTGTAATGTATCGAACCCATAAGCTATATTTTTATAACTTTAAAGCTTGCGTTTTCTAACCCTAACAGCGATCGTCGCGCGAATAATACGCGATCGGTTGCGTGCATGTCACTTTTTGTTCGGATAATCGAAAAGCGCCCTCTGTCGGCGCGCCCACGCGTTCAGGTTCACCGAACAAAAAGTTCGAACAATCGTGTATTCGCGCAACAATCGCTTTTAAATAGGACGCGGGGTGAGACTGCAGTGGTCTCCATTGAAACGGTATTTATGAAAGTTCAGTCTGACTATTTTCTTAATGTCCCTCAGGAATCATCGCATATACGAATATAAACGAATGCTAATTTCCATGTCTATCAATTATTAGATTTATCGTTTATAATAATTTGAATTCCGAACTAAGTACTTTATAGTTGTTTTGTTTTGATTTCCATGTGAACTACATAGAGCTGTAAAACTGTTTTCGTGCCTACGACTTTCCTCCCATTATTAAAATAAATTACAGTAGGTTAAAAGAGTATCAACAACTCTATATACTTCCAAGTCGATTGAGATTGAGAGCGTCCGGTCTGCACCAAGTGCAAAGGGCAACTGATAGAAATCCGACGACTGATGAAACACAAAGTTTGCCGAGGGACATTAAGAAAATAGTTATACTGTAAGTTGATGTTTCCCTAGAGAGCGTTTTTTGAGTCCGTACAGTCAACCCCCGCTGCCATCATGTTGACAGGCCGTCATTGACCCAAGATGAAGGCGTCACAAGCGCCATCATACAGTGCTGCTAGTGCATGCAACATGACGAAGTGCGCAGATGAGAGTAGTGCGGTATGAAGAGGTAACGTTCTGACCTGCACGGCTGCGGCGTCGGCCGGCGCCTCGCCGCCCGCCTCCGAACTGTCGCTGCCCTACGGCCGGCAGGCATACGTTCGTTAGTTCACACACACACACACACACACGACTCGTGTTTAGTTACCAGAATAAAATAAGAGCTAACTTACTCAAGGATTTAGATAAGCATGAGGGGTGGTTAAGACCTCGTCTCTAATGCACGAGGTTGGCGGTTTAAATTATAACATTAGAGACTTATTTTTTAATAAGTAGATATACTTAATCAATTTTATTCTGGTAATTTAAAATGAGTCGTGAATAATAGTTAGGACGATATCAAGCAAATGCCTTAAGGTGTCTTGTCCAATATCATTTGTAAGTTTTCACAAATAAATAATTAAATAATGAATATTTACATAACAAGTAAATAAATTAAAAGTTATTTAAAACGTTCATTCTCAAGTTATCAAATGATTATATTATGTTAACTGGTTGTTATGAAACGATACACAAACTGAAGCACAGATGCACATGCGCGCGCCCCCGCCGGGAGCATTCGCCTGCAATGTAACAAGTGCCGTGTTACTTCTATCTATTCCATTACAAGTATGAACCGCTCCTGCTCACCCGCTGGTTTCAATTATCTCTCTACACTACGTAGCAGTTGGTGGCCTGAAAGTCCTAGCGGACCTAGCCGTTACACTGAAATCTTGGGTTGTTACATTACAGGCGCCTGCTCCCGTCGTAGAGCACCGCACATGTGTATTGTTTTACACACAAAACTATGATTAGGACATGCACCACCGTATAAACGGACTAAGGATTGATTTTTCAGCATTTCGTTACTAATATATGAAAATAATTAATGGCATCATGCGTATATCCGCGATGACCAGTTCACTGGATGGCTAACACGCCGACGTCCACCTGCAGGGAACTGGTGACCGTTGTATAGTCGAGCTCGTAATAACGCTACGGTTGAACGTCACTTGCTCTTCATAAAATGACAAGTTATTTTTGTCTATGACACAGTTAGTTTCAAACTTAGTGAACTTTCAACTTTTTGGGAACTGTTGCTAAAAGTGGGAAACTAATTACAAGGTCGACTATACATCTGAGAGCAGTGGTGGCCCAGTGGTAACGGCCGCGACTTACGAGTTGTAGGTCGTAGGTTCGAACCCAGACCGGCGCTTTACTTTGTGTAAATTATTTCATCACCACTGCTCTCAAAACGGTGAAGGAAAACATCGTGAGGAAACCGGCATGTCCTAGAACCAAAAATTCGAAGACATGTGACATCTATCAACCCGCACTGGGCCCGCGTGGTTACGGCCCACTCCCTCTCACAGAGAGGAGGCCTATGTCCCAGCAGTGGGAACATTATAGGCTGATTATGCTATTATACTTTACTTGAGACGAGTCACATTACTCGTGTCATGCAACTCGTACCTCGTGTCGCGGCGGGTGTCGCGTGTAGTACTGCTCGGGCTCGCGCTCGGGACTCGACTCGCACGACCGCTGCCGACGGTACTGCCCGTAGCTTTCTTGCTGAAAACACAAACAATATTATGTTAATATTACTAGACCAAAGAAACGATGGAAGGATTGTGTGGACAATGATACGGCTTGAGAGAGGGTGAGGAGTTGACTACAGAAACTTATACAGGTGTGGAATATTGGATGAATTGGGAAGACCTGCTGCAGCAGCTGCGCTGACCACAAATACATAACATCAATTTAAAAGATCTGTGGCTAAGTAATAACAGCTGCACGGGTCGATCGATCAGGTTAAGCTACGCTCGCCGCGGTTGGTCCGTGGATGGGTGACCATCTTTACATACCAAGTCCCCTCCGTGCCTCGGAAAGCACGTTAAGCCGTTGGTCCCGGCTGTCATTTGTAGATCTTTGACAGTCGTTACGGGTAGTTAGAAGCCCAAAAGTCTGACAACCAGTCTTACCAAGGGGTATCGTGTTACCTAGTCACTAGGTTGTGGAGGTCAGATAGGCAGTCGCTCCATGTAAAATACTGGTATTCAGCTGCATCCGGTTAGACTGGAAGCCGACCCCAACATAGTTGGGAAAAGGCTAGGCAGATGATGATCAATTTAAAAGGTCCATTCACACGGACCACTTCTGTGTCGACAATTTGCAGACCCTGACGATTATGGCGCTCCATATGTTTAAATCTGACTAAAGGTTATCGTGTATCCCAGTGACTGGATGTCGAGGTCAGATAGGCAGTCGCCCCTTGTATGTATAATCTGGAGTGTTCAGCTGCATCCGTCGAGATTGGAAGCCGTTCCAAGACAAGGCTTGGCGGATGATGTTTAAAATAAGATCACAAATACAATGATTATGATGATACATTATCAGCTTTGAATGTCAAACTAACCGTTTGTGGATAGCCTTCATCGTCGGAGTCAGGTATGTGTAGGCCGCGTCGCATCGCCTCCTGCACCTGAACACACAAATGTAATCATACCTACATTTATTGATGTGTTATAACAACTTTTAATCTAATAATATGTAATTTATATTAATAAATATATAAAGACCACAATGTCGTCAGAATCAGAACAATATTTTGGGACATTTGGGGGTCCCCAAGATTATGGAGAGGGAGTCAATTTCGCTCTGGTTCAGCAAGATCCAAAATGGGTAAAAAAGTAAATCATACAGGCTGTGCCTAGCTTGGTAGGTTTTGGGGGGAGGAGGGTCAGATTAAGACTTTTTAATAGCACCTAATTAACAGTAGAGTACGATCGATATTTGTTTGAGCTTACCTCGTCGGGCTGCACGGGCACGTTGTCCAACTTCTCCAAGTTGGGCAGGTTCCGAAGCACCGTCATTCTGTATCTGTAAACGTATAAACAATTGTAAACCTTCGGGTTTTGTAAGACAGCACTGCCGTCACATCACAGAGCGTCATTTGCTCCGTAAAGTCAAACACTGCTGCTGTCATTTTCATGAGCGCCGTCATTCGCAGTCATCACTTCGTGTTCAATAATTATTTGTTGTAATTATAATAAAAAGTTTATGTATGTTTAGGTTAAGGTATTTATTTATGGGCTGCGTCGCCTGAATTAAATGGATTATTATTATTATTTTAGTTGTTTTACATTTCTCGGGACCCTGGGGTCCCGGAATTCTGGAAGGCGTACGAGGGGCCGAAGCCAACTCGCAGAGGCCCCTTAGACAATTTTATATGGAATTAGGCACCAACCGACGATTATCCCTGTATGCACTATGCAAGTGCACCCAAGGACAACCCTCGGTTGGTATAGGACTATTGCAGAATATGGAAACAAATCTATTGGACTATGGGTTTGGGTGGCTTAAGTTGACTGGTGACCTGGAACTATGGAAGGACTATGGCCCCTGTCTAATCAATGTTTTATATGTACACGGATAAAATGGCAGGGGGTGACTTGCACACTCATTAATGGGCCCCCGAAAACGGTCGCTAGCACAAAGTGTCGTAACGACAAGGGGGCAACATGTCCTGAGGTGCTTGACCATCAGGTTGGTCATCGGATTATTTGCCATCCAATGGTGGTTACTGTCAACCTGCATCATCCTACTGCCGGCTAGAAACCTGCTCCCATGACTTCCAGCTATTTTGATCCAGACCTAATGTGTGACCTTTCTGGAGAACATCAATAATAGAGTAGTTACTGCGGGTGTGTGGTGCAGGGGTTCTCGTCGAGCCACAAGCTGGTGAGGTCGGGCAGGTGGCGCAGGTGGCGGATCTCGTTGAGGTCGTTGATCTCGTTCTTGCGCACGTACAGCTCTCGGAGGCGGCGGCAGCCCGCGAAGTCGCCCAACGTGCGGATCTTGTTTATACTGAAACATTCATAAAGAAATCATTAGTTAAGTGGCAAGGGGTAGGACATTGCTAGTAGAACAGATAGCCTTAGAATCGCCTTTAGAGGTTCTGTAAATACATATAAGTTACAGTCGCGCATCATATTATTATGATCAAGATACAACCTGACACTGACCTGCAAATTACAAAAAACGTTAGAAAATTTGAATTTCGCGGGCTAAAACTGCGGATTCACCTTGAAATATTGCTGTTATGTGGCCTCCTTTTTGTGAGAGGGAGTGGGCCGTAATCCACCACGCCAACACCATGCGCGGTAGTCAATGTCAAAATATGACTTCACATTTTTAGTTCTAGGACATGCCGGTCTCCACTAAGTAATTTTCTTTCATTGTTTCGAAAGCAGTAGCGATGAAATAAACAGCAGAATGTATTTTTATGCCTGCCTGGGTTCGAACCCACGACGATAGATAAGGTTTATATTTTACAACCTGTTGTAACATAATTACCTTCATTCACATTTACAAATGTTACCGAACACGCGTGTAACACGATCTAGGCTCAGTTCTAACAGAACGCACAACATTTCTCAGCGCAAGGCCGCAACGCAGTTGAACAAACAACACATCCTGCAAACTAAGCCTTATCCACTATCCCTACAATCTAAAACGAACCTTAATTACAAAACAATAAAATAGAAAATTCGTTAGTTTTCAAATTTTGAAAGTACAACGGTCGTATTCGTGATTGGTCAACGTCCTAGCACCTCGCGACTGATTGGGCAACGTTCGGCGCGCCACGCTCTGATTGGCTGCGTCCTTGCCGCAGCGCCGCGAAATGGCGGAAGCTTGCTTGTTTCGACTTCTGATTATTGTCGGATATTGTTCATTGTGCATTGTCTTAAACAATGAGGTGATAAGGTGACAGTTTATCACTGATGCATGGAAGCAATAAAGATATTGAGTATTGAGTTATCGTCTCCGTTAGCTACACATCTTTACCCGACTACGGCGAAGCAAAAAGGACGGTAATGATTTTGACCGGTATGTAGTTATGTATGTTCATCTGTTACCTCATAAGATCACTTTTATTTTCCCGTAGTCGGGATACAGTTTTTATACTGAATATATTAATTGTTTTCCATAATGTGAACTGGTTTACAGAGACATGATCATTGTGGACCCTATCGAGCACTGCAAAGTTGGAGTGAGGAAGATATTGACAATTTCATCATCGGTATTGTTCGTTTAGCTTTAAACGTCACCCCAACCCCAAGCCAGTCGTCGGCCTCTAGCTGTATTACTTGTATGAAATGATGATGCACACCTGATTGTATCCAAACCTAATCGTTTATGATATCAGTTTAGGAGTTTTGCTTCTATACATTATTATTTTATGCTTGTACATACAACCGCACATCAATGGTAATGCTTGCATTACAAAAATCACCCTTACTGCTAGACATAAAGGCGCTGTCAATATCAAATTGTTACCACTGATGTGCGGCTGACTGTACAGTTCGCGGCCGTTAATATCTAGCGCCGTCTCTGTCACTCATACTAATGTGACAGTCTATTTCTTCTACTCGACATAAAGCCTGCGTACTGTAATTATTTCCTACTCCAACCTACTGACGCACGATGTCACCGCCACGCACGGACGCGTGACGTGCCACATGCGCGCGCGCACCGCACGCACCATTCAATTTTACCGCGAAATGCTGTAGGATCTTAGTGATATCTCTCTGAGAAACTGTCACGTCCTACATAGCTATGTAGCACATACTTGTGATACTGAAGATAGTTTCTATTTCATTTGCAACTGGTAATAATTTAGCATTTCGAAAGAGGGCTTGTTGTGAATATCATCACATTCATCATCATTCTTTATCCCACTGCAGGGCAAAGGCCAAGAACAGGCCTTTATTATATACTTACATATCGATAACGGAAATTTCAACTGTCGTAAAGGACATGGTATTCCCTGTCCTTTATGACAATTGAAATTTCCGGTATCGATATTATAAAACACATATAAATATTATAAAACAAAGTTCCCCGCCGCATCTGTCTGTCTGTACGCGATAAACTCAAAAACTACAGAACGGATTTTCAAACTGTTTTCACCAATGGACGGAGTGATTTATGAGAAACGTTTACGTTTATAATGCATTAAGGTTTTGTGTAAATTGGCTGAAAAATTACGATTATTGTTGAAGATTTTGGAAAAAATCATACCGACTGGGAGCTTTAGCGTTAACCGTAAGATATACATATAAATAATGCTTTACAGGATTGTATTTCTGAAGCTATTTTGACCGGTTTTACACCATAGCTAATAAAATAATGATGTTATTTAAATTGGGCATTTAATTAAGAGTAAAATATGCCTTGACATCATATTTTTTATTTATAATATAAATAAAAAATATGAATTTTATATCACATATTCACAAATACGCGTAACAAAATATTTATAGTTGATGGCGGCGGGCGCAGCGCTAGGAGTCAATGACCTTTTCCTCGGTATTAGGTATGTAATCCCGGTAGGTAGTACGTTCTCGAGGCATATTTTCCGACATCCACGTGGGTGAAGCCGCGGGCAAAAGCTTGTATTATACAGAAAAGAGCATAGATCACCACGCTTGCTCAAGTTAGTTATCGGCGCAGCATGTATTTTTCTTCCATATGTCTCCATCAGTTGTCACCCCCATTCTAGCCATTTCATCCAAAAAATCCATTCAGCATTTCTCTGCTCTTCCCCTACTTATTCAGCCACAAACGTATTTTTTTTTTTGCCACTATTATTAGGAAGCTCTTTGCCTGCATCTCATCTAATGGTAAGTGATGATCAGGCCGAAGGTGCAAGTGAACTTCACCACCACAGAGGAACTGGCTATCTTGCCTCGAACTGCCGTAACACAACAATGTTGTTAACATTGCTGTTGTAACAGACTTTAAGACGGTGGTAGCTAGCTAGGCGAACTTAGAACAAGGCCTACCACTAACCAAACCGAGCAGAAAATTTTGCCCCCGCTGCGAATCGAACCCAGCACCTCTGGGTCTAAGACAGGTGGTCTAACCACTAGTCCACAGAGGCGGATTAATACTTAAAACTTTCCTCACGAGAGATATTCCTGAAAGAAGACAGAAGAGGAATCCTGATTGACTGACTGAGTCATCAATGCAGAGCCCAAACGATTGCAGTAAGAAACACTGGAAAGTAGGTTCCTTTTGTGACGCAGGCAAGGAATAAAAAATTGTATTAAATTGCCTACAGAGTAATGAGATATGAAAATCATATTCAGTTATTTTTAATTTCTAAACTTGGAATGAATACCAATATTACCAAAAAGTACGCAAAGCTAAGTTCACCAAGTCAACAAACGAGCAGTAAAAGTGACAGCAAATATATCAGCTAGCAGGAGGCGAGGCAGCAGCAGACAATAACGCCCATTACAATACCGACCAGACGGGGCACGACCTCGGCTCCTCCCTGTGCGGACAGAGGGAGGCTATTACAATCGTTATCAGGAGAACTAAGTGCTAAATAGTTCATTGCCTGCCTCGCAGGTGTAGTCGTTGCAAGCACGACTGCTAAGCGAATCAGGGTTTGGGTTTTTCACGTTATGTGTCAGCAGCAGCCTGGATTTGCGACCGGTTGATGGCAGCGGGCTCGTCGCACTATAATATTTACCACTTAAACAAACCTGGCGAAATGTGGGTGTAGTGTGCGTATACCTCTGCGTACCCCTTTGGAATTAATCGCCATATTAGCACAACATTTACACTACAATCCTATTAGAGAGCGATAACTTAAATAACCAATTACAGCGTAAGTCGCAGACAGTAACGTGTAATAGGATAGTATCGCTACCGTCCGGGCGGCAGACGGGTCGTGACCTGCGCCACAAACCAGATGAATCCACAGAAGGCGAGAATAAATAAATACATAGAGGGGCTCGTGGCTACATGATAACAGCCGCACGGGTCGATCGAAGTTAAAGGCTACGCTTGCCGCGGTTGGTTCGTGGATGGGTGACCTGACCATTCATTACATATCGAGAGTCGTCCGTGCCTCGGATAGCACATTAAGCCGTTGGTCTCGGCTGTCATTCGTAGATCTTTGACAGTCGCTACGGGTATTCAAACGCCCATAAGTCTAAAAAATTAGTCTTACCAAGGGGTATCGTGTTATCCAGTAACTAAATTGTAGAGGTCAGATAAGCAGTCACTCCATGTAAAATACTGGTATTCAGCTGCATCCGGTTAGACTGGAAGCCGACCCGACCCCAACATAGCTGGGAAAAAGCTAGGCAGATTGATTGATTTTACTAAGAAACTGTTTCAGTTTGCAATGAAAATTCGGTCTGATGTTATCGATTGGTGGCAAGAAATAGAGGATGTTATTTTTACGCATTAGAGTCGGTTCATTTTCCGGCAGAAGCATCGCATGCTATCATCAATATTTAAGGTAAACTCTTCGAATATAAGTAATCTTTAGGGTTCTGTATCCGAAGGGTGCCAAACGAAACCCTATTAGTACACCAGGCGTAGTAATACGAATAGCAGAGGCTTAGTAAACCTCCGCTGTCCGTCCGCCTGTCTGACAGCGTTCTGTATCTCATAATCTCAAGAACCGTAATAGGTCGACAGTCGACATCTAAAAATAAAATAACGGAATATACGGGTTATTTTACGGAATTCCGTTTTAGAATTTTGAATCGGAGAAAATTTCGAATGGAGAACTAATGTAAGTGTGTGATATATTGATTTTGTATGGATATTTCGAAACGGAATTCCGTAATCGGAATTTCGTATGTATGTGGCCGGCCTTACAGTTAAATAAATAAAAAGACTGTCACACAGGTATGAGTGACAGAGATGACGCTCTACAAAGCCGAACTTTTCCTAAAATTCATACAGTAGTAGTAGAGACGGTACAGATTTTGCTTTTTGCAAAAGAGTGAAACTTCTGCACATTACTACGTGTTATAGTAAAAGTATTAGCAGAGGGTTACAGCATTATTGTTAACTCGGGATATTAGTTTGCTAGACGAGTCTCATTTCTAATGGATCGCTGTTGTTGATATTGATAGAAATAGCTTCGACAATGTGAGAATGTGTGGCGTGGGACCCCTCAACACACGCTTGACCGAGCTCCATACTTCCATAGGTACTAATATTATTAATGCGAAAGTAATTGTCTGTCTGTCAACTTTTCACGCTTTAACAGAATTTGGATGTAATTTGGTACACGATAGACAAACGCCCCAACTTAGGACATAGGATACTTTTTATCCCGGGTAGTAAGTTACTGGGGAATAGTGTGGAATAATTTTCGACATGAACTCGGGCAAAGCTGCAAGCAGAAGTTAGTTTGTGGTGTGGCTATAAGTTTATACCACCAGAACGACTAGTACACGACTATGACCCAACGTCACGACACTAATACAAGTTTTGCCAAGGGGTAATGTTACCCAGTAACTGGGTTGTGGAGGTCAGATAGACAGTTGCTCCATGTTACATACTGTTATTCAGCTGCATCCAATTAGACTGAAAGTAGACCCCGACATAGTTAGTAAAAGGAAGGTAGATGATGATGGATGACTAGCAACAGAAGAAAAAAAATGTGGTGGCACTCCGGGAGCGCCGACAGAAGTGAAAACTTGAACAAGATCGCCTTGGTGGAAGAAAAATACTTGTACGGAATATTGGTCCGTAACAAAATATAAATTAAGAGCATAATCGCGTTTACAAAACCTTTAAAGTAAAAATACTTGCATAAAACATTGATCCGTAACGTAATATAAATAAAGAGCACAATCGCGTTTACAAAAACGAGGTGTCGTCATGGTGTCGCGAAATCAATGGTTTAGTCCCATCTCAAAAATGCCCAACACGCCTAAAGAAGTTTTCACTTCAAAAAAAAAAAAACCTGTTTTAAGTACTCCAAAAAGGCTGAATTGAAAGAAGCGGCTTGTAAATGTTTCTATAGAATTTAATCAATGAAAGAGTAGGTATTTGCTGTCGCATAGTGCGTGCGTGACGAGTGTTGGTACAAGGAGCAGCCGGCAGTCGCGGGCAAAGTGATGGAGACTTGACGTTAATCACGAACAGTCACGCAGCTCACTGCCACTTACACGATACTTGCCTTAAGCTTACTTCTACGGTTTCGGTAGGTCGGTCACGAGTCTCTTCAGGCAAACGTAATGAATCCGTGTATCTAATCAAGCGACTCGCATCTATTACCGACACATCGATGCGTGACCGACTGGACGCGACACGAGTGTGAGAGCACGGAACTCATCGACAGACTTGATACGATGTAGAAGATGGCAGGCTAATTGTTGAACTTTTGTAAAGGGTGTCTCAGCAAGAAGTTGAATTTTGAATCGCGCGTCATTTTAGACTGTCAATTGTTGAGTCAGTCATATTTGGTATTTTAATTATTAAAACATAGACATATTACGAAAATGGTGCGTTACAGCTTGGACGAACGATTGTTAATAGGGAAAACCCGTTATAAAAATGGGGAAACATGACGATGAAACATAATCATCTTTAGTGACGGACGAGGCTCATTTCCACCTCAACGGCTTCCAAAACCTGAATTTTTGGATCTGGCGAGATGGAAATTCACGTGCCTTTCAAGAACTTCCGTTACGTCCTCAAAAAGTGAGTTTGGTGTACCATGTGGGCAGGAGAGATCGGAATAACGTATTGCAAAATTTCATCAAAAGAATGAATTCCTGCCAACAAAGCAACGATGGGCATTTAACCGATATTTTGTTTCATGTGTAAATGTCATTACTACCTCTGTAAATATTAAGAAAAAAAACGTGTGGCACTCGGAGACTGCCGCGGTAAAGCTATTGCATAGCATTTGTAACCTCCATACTTCCTATTTGTCAACGCTACACTTGGGATGATGACAGATGATGACATATAAACAAAAATTACGTTCCCACGACAACATCACGTTGTCATGGGAACGTAATTTTTGTTTTATGTCATCATCCGTCATTACATGATAGGCGGAGTGGGAGGTGTTAGGTTTTATTTTCGTAACGAAAGTTCTTGATTCGGTCGCCGCGCTCAAAGCCCGCGATAAAAGCTATACAATAACTTAAAACCGTTTAATTAAAATATATTTTTAAGTTTATAAAATTCAAGTTCTTACTGAGACACCCTTTATAATATTATGTCATAATCAGGAGAGAGCTTTACTAACACGAACATAATTTACCCAGCATCCTAATTGCGTGGAACGGGGAGAGGGAGGCCTTCGCCCAGTATTGAGACATTACAGGCTACGTAGACAGATAGTGCTCCTTGTGGAGGAGCTTGTCCGGGGAAGTATTACCATCCTACATATTACCAGCGCCAAGCTGCGTTGTGTGAACGGTATGGGCCCGGTCTAGGTACAGGCACGTGACAAACAGCTTTGTCTCTGGGTTAGCAACGGATCTACGATGTCACAGATATTGCAAATGTCCATAGGCGACGGTGACAACATACCATCAGGTGTATCGTCGAGTTGTTTGTCATAAAACAACCTCTTTGGTGGAAACAGAGATGCGTGTGTCCTTGTGTGAGTGACTTGACAGTTTATATAATGATCTAGTGCCAGCCGACACCTCTCGTCCTTCAGCTGTCGAATTAATTAAAAAGAAACGATATATCGTAGTCAGAACATTAGCGATTTTATTGATTCGGCCATCGATACGTTTTCTATTGTAAGTTTGATAAATGCCTTCTGCAAGGTCTTGTGAATGATAAAGTTAATTTAGTCAAATCATAGACAGACGACCCTGAATCAAAATCATAACCTAATTATTTAAATAAAGCATCGAAAGACATTCTTTAGGGTTCCGTAGTCAACAAGGAACCTTTATAGTTTCGCCATGTCCGTGTCTGTCTATCCGCGGATTAGCTCAGAGACTCATAAGCTATAAATTTTCATGTGTATATGTCAAAGTATAATTATGAACTAAAATAAGTAATTTATTTGCTAGATGATTCTTTGACATGGTCTCATTAATACCCTAGAGTTATGGTATATTAAAAAAAATAGGTTCTACAAGTTAATGAGTAATAATATAAATAATCGACCAACTTTCATTTGCAGTTGCAAAAACATGTCCCATACATTATGTATGGGAGAACATGTTTTCTAGTGTTAACTTTGTTCTTGGAATAAATTCATCCCAACTACAGAACCCTTCATTGTGCGTGGTCCGACACGCACTTGGCCGGTTTTTTAAACTACTTACTTATCATAAAACATTTTATTACATAAAGGCTTCATGTAACATACTGGTACTCATATGCATGCGGTTGTGGAGCGGTCGGTTCATGGTGAAGCGACTGTCATCTGCCCTCCACAACACAGGTACTGGGTAACACGATACCTAAGCAAGTCTGGTTGTTAGACTTTCGGGTTTCTGACTACCCATAACAACTGTCCAAGATCTACAAAGGACAGCCGGGACCAACTACTCAAATAAGAGATTGTTGGCACGTACCTGAGTGCTAGTACTTCCACGTTGGGCATCCTGCGTAGTAGACTGACGTCGCCGAGCTCAGCACCCCTGCAACAAACAAATGACAAGCATGAGCAACAGGTTGCACAAGTTCTATAATATTGTATGTGTGACATTATTTTTGATAAATAACTTGTTCTGGAGACAAACAACAGCATAACACAAGTAATCAAGCCTACAATGTTTCCACTGTCGGAACTTAATACCCATATTCTAAGTCGTAACCTCGAAAGCTCCTCGACTCACACCTCGGTCGAGGAGACCTGAAGGCGTGCTTCGAACGATCCTCAAAATTGGTATTCATAGTCGTAAGACTTAAGTCTCTTCTCTGTGAGGTGGAGTAGGCCACGATCCATTCCGCGCGCACAGTGCGGGGTGGTGGGTGTCACATGCCTGAGATTTGTAGTTGGCACACTGCATGAAATACGTTAATCAACTAACTAACGAATAAGAAATCTCCATAACTTGACGTTAGCTTACTCAATTACACTGCGAAGCAGTGAAAAATGCAGAATAAGCTCCGCCTAAATAATGAATCCTTTTCCAATATTTCACAGTCCGCATTCATGAAGCAATTATTTTAATGACTACGACTGAAACGCTTAAATCCAGTCAAAACTAAAGCTAAATAACGAAGGCGTGTAACGAAGGCCCCACGGGTTAAAGTGACGTAGTTCTCATATTTCGGAGGTTGACCTCATTTTTGAGGCCTAAAAACAATTCTGCGTTAACTTCATAAGCTAAAAGCCTAGCAAAGCTAGCTTTTTAGTAGGCACGCGGCCGTTGATATGAACCATTGTGGTTTGGCGATGGCCCACCTTCCATCCTGCGCGGCATGCCGTCACCTGTGCACTTGACGATCTAACGACTGCGTCAGTGAGCGGAGTTCGCGCGATTCGATTTTAGGCATAAAGTTTAGAAAGAGACTGTGACACAGGTATGACGGAAAGAGACGACCGACGTGAGACAAAGCCGAATAATGGGCGTATCACAGATTTAGAGTAGGCTAACTGCGGCTTTGCCCGCGTGGAGGTTGGAACTTATGCCACGGAATCGTACTATTGGGATCAGAAGTATCATAATATTTATGTCCTAACCCAGGTCAAAGTCTATCCGAGTGCCGTACAGCCGTGAAAAGGTAACAAACAGACAAATAGACGTCTTTCAGTTTTATATTAATACTAGCTTCTGCCCTCGACTTCGTCCGCGTGAAATTTCTTCTCCGACCCATCGCGTCGCATCGCATCGCCCGCCCGCGCTATTTCTCCGTTCTTTCTTTTTCTTTTTGCTCGGTTCTTAAATGTCCTAGCGTGATGTTAAATAGCCTTCCTCAAGAATTGGGCTATCAAGTGCAAAAAAAAACTTGTGGCCAATAATCGGTCGATTCATCAGGTTAAGCTACGCTTGCCGGGGTTGGTCCGTGAATGGGACCATCTTTACACACAGACTCCTCCGTGCCTCGGAAAGCACGTTAAGCCGTTTTGTCCTTCGTGGATCTTTGACAGTTGTTGCGAGTCGTCAGAAGCCCAAAAGTCTGACAACCAGTCTTACCAAGGGGTATCGTATTACCCAGTAACTGGGTTGTGGAGGTCAGATAGGCAGTGGCTACATGTAAAATATTGGTATTCAGCTGCATCCGGTCAGACTGGAAGCCAACCCCAACATAGTTTGGAAAATGCTAGGCAGATTAGCAGATGTTATTGTTTCATATAAACCGTATCCCCTCTTTTCACCCCACAATTTGAAAAATCGTTTGGTATGTTTCCATATTGTGACTCAAAAATTATTTATACCAATTTTCGAGGTAATAAACACACGCAGCAAACACTCTATTGAGAGTAGATTTTCGAAAAACCCTGACATACGTTATTCTTTATTTTTGGTTCTAAGTAGTGATGCAACGAATACGAATACGAATATTCGTATTCGCCGAATAGTAGACATTTACCGAATATTCGTATTCGGCGAATACTAATACGAATACTAATACGAATATTTAAAAATTAATGTTTGTACGCAAATCTAATTACTGGCAGGCTTGGAAAACGCGCGTCGTCGGCACGTAAAAATACGACGTGTGCAAGGGCCTTAACCGCAACGACGACGCGACGGGGGACTCCCTGGCCATAGTTTATACAGTGCCGCGGCCTGGGAGTTTTCCTATCATTACGAACCATGGACCGATTGATTCATTCATTCATTCCATTTCATTTGTCAGTCGAAAGCACAAGTCAAGCAAGAGAGTATTGTTTTATTTATTTTCTGAGGTTGCTGCGAAGTGAAAGGAGTTGAAGTTGAATAGAAAATGTCTTCTCGCAAACGAGATCAAAGTGACATATGGAAACACTTCGATAAATTACCAAATAAGTAGTTATATGGTCTGTATTTCTTTTGTATGAACAAAAGGTAGGATAGTAAGTCCTAAGTAACTTAGACGAACGTTAGTAATAGCAGCGTCTATGTAGTACTAGACTATTAGTCTTTTATTACCATGGCGACATATTCGTATTCGTATTCGTATTCGCCGAATAGTAGGTTTGATATTCGTATTCGTATTCGTATTCGTAAAAGTAGTATTCGTTGCATCACTAGTTCTAAGCATTGAGGTTAAGTATAAATACTGAGTTTCGAGTTAATCGGAAGGCGCGTTAAAATTATTCGACACAAACTTTCATCATCAGCCTATAAATGTTCCCACTGCTGGGACACAGGCCTCCTCTCTGTGAGAGGCAGTGGGCCGTAATCTACCACGCGGGCCCAGTGCGGGTTGGTAGATGTCACATGTCTTCCAATTTTCGGTTCTAGGACATACCGGTTTCCTCACGATGTTTTCCTTCACCGTTTTGAGAGCAGTGGTGATGAAATAATTTACACAAAGTAAAGCGCCTGTCAGGGTTCGAACCTACGACCTACAACTCGTAAGTCGCGGCCGTTACCACTGGGCCACCACTGCTCTTCTCTCTCTCTGCTCTGCTCTCTGACACAAACTTTGACACCCCCCAATTCCCCTTTAAGGTGTAGTTTCAAAAACAAAAAATGACAAACTTTATATTTTACTTAGGTAAGTAAGTATTCGTGCCAAGTTTCAAGTTTATTAACTTAAGGAATAAGATTTATCATACAAACAAAACCTTATTCACCTTCTTAGGGGTGGAATTTCGAAAATCTCTTTCTTAGTGGATACTTACTCTTCACAAAGAACACACTCTCCAAATTTCATGTCTCTAGGACCAGCGGTTTAGGCTGTGCGTTGATATATCAGTCAGTCAAGACATTGAATTTTATACAGATGAATGGATAAAAAGAATGATGATGTAAAATTTTGCATACAAAAATAAATGCGCAAAAATACATCGCAATAATTTTTTGCAAGCAGTGTAATTCAATGCTCATTTGTAATGCCGGCCACGTGTTTGTTATGTGGTATTACATATTACTCCGGAAGAACTGACGCGACACAACAACTTGCACACAAAGCAAGGTCGTGTGTCGATCGTATGTCTATAGCTATGCTGTGTAATGTATACTACATATCGATAAGTTAGCATTCTCCGCGCGTGCGTAGTAGCGGGGATTTAATGTGTTTGCGTTTGCGCATGTTTAATAAGTAGATCTTTTCCCCGCACTCAGGTGTAGGTTTTATATCGGTCAGTGTTTGTGTGTTCAACCAGTCGTACTCCATAAGGGCTGCCCTACGGGGAAATATCAATCTGATCAGGCAAATCAATGCGATTACAGTTAACTGAAAGAAAAAACTCATATTAACGTTCAAAAGTGCCTTTTTGTGCCTAATTGAAATAAATTATTTGACTTTGATTAGTCTAGCCTCTAGCATGCTGAAAGCACATGCACAAAATGAATTGCTTCTGAATTTCTGATAGTAGGTAATCGTTACTGCCTGCCGTGCGTCGCGTAGGCGATCTATCTTTTATTATTATAACCCGACTGCTAAAACACATAACTGAAAAAGGAAAACAAGCATGATCATATTTCTTCGCCTTAACGGGTCGGACACCGGTGACCAGACACACTGTATAAAATTAAGAATTTTTATTTGTTTTACAAATAGGAAAGAAATAAAACGATTTGATTTAAACAATGATTTTTATTGAAAAAGTCACTTGATTCAAATCGTGATTTAATCAAAGCGATTTAATCATGCCAACCCTGCCATATTTCAGGTTCGGTATTGGTTTGTCTCCGCCTGCGATGCCAAAATTCTATTGGTTATAATGCTTGTTTGCTCTTTTCAGTTATGTTTTTGTAGTCGGGTTATTTAGTTTATTTAATAACTTGTCTTTTTTCAGCTTTTTAATTTTTTCTATCACTTTTCATTCCAAATTACATTTAAACATACAATTTGTATTTATTTTTGTAATCACCTTTTATAACCCTTCATTTTGATATCCCACTTGGTAGGTTTGGATTTTTTTAAATATTTGTTTTTTATATTATGTACATTTTTTTTTAATTATTGTTACATTTATTTTATATAAGTACATACATTTTGGCACGAAAAAACCGCCATTTTAATATACCCTCGCGTGACAGTTGCGCAATTAAGACGAATCTAACGACATATAATTCATCAAAATCGGTTCAGCCGTTTAGTAGTTACGAGGAAATATAGAGACATACATACAGGTAAAACACATAACCCTCCGTTTTTGGCCTGTCTATACAATGTGCAATTTGATGGTAACGAAGGCAGTGGTGTCTGCATCTGCACGCGACATGACACTACCACGGGAATTACACTCGTAACACGTATGTCAATATTACACGAAAAATGAACTATCAAACGATTTCGGTCACTTTGCGTTTGACCTGCCCTGTACATTCCCTGCACTGCTAATAATTATGGTATAGACCCCTGGATCTGGACAAGAGTTGTCTTGGCTAACCCGGAAGTCTTGAACCGTCCAGGGTCAGGTTGGCCGTAGCAAAGAAAACCTATTCAGTTGGAGGTGTATAGACAATTCCATTGTAAAGTAGGCATAATATGTGGTGCGGGGCGGACATTTAATAATATTATGTTATTACAAAGTTGTCCTTCTGCAAGTGTGTTATTGCCCGAGGGTGAGTGCACTGTCTTGACATTACGTGTACCTATGGCGCCGCACACGCATCGCCCGCGATAACGTAACGTTGCGACACAGACGCCACGCTTTAATTATCATTTGAATATAGACTGCGACCTATGTTACACTAGCTGTGACTAGCCTGCCCGCCCCGGCTTTGCGCGACTGGCCTTAAGTATCTCCTTAAAGATTACCTTAATATCATTAGATATAGTTAAGAAGACTAATATAATAAGTTAAGATTTAAAACCTTTCTCGTGTACCACTGGTAAAAAAGCAGCTTTAGTGGAAAAGTCAATAAATTATGAACGTTTTATAATTTATACTCAGGTTGTTTTGTGTTTGTTGACTTTAAGTTCGATTTTTGTTAAAGACTGGAGGCGTACGATAGAACTAACCTGATCAGAGTTGAAAACCAACTCGGGCTTGATATTCCTGCCTGAAAACCTCAGAGATAACAAACATTATTTACATACTATCACATCACAAGTGCCTGTATGTAATGAAAACAGACTTAGTTCTCTTGGGAGCATCACCTATAAACCACTTTCTCCCATAAAAGGCTTAAAGGATAGCACATTGTCTCGACGAAATATCGGATTCCAATTTTTTTCGGAGAGCTTCTCCCAGTTTTTTTCTTATAACATCTTTGCCAAATACATGGGTCCCCGTATTTTTGCAATAAACAGCTGCGCAACTGGGCTCAATAATTAATTATGCGTAAAAGAAATCGCTTGTTTACAAAAAATGTATGGCTAGCTATCACATTATAAGACGCTGGAGATCAGCGCCATCTGAAGTGAGCAAGTGGCAGTTTTTATCCCCATTCGTCGTTGCTCAAACTTCAAACGTAATAATTTCATTTAAAAATAACAAAACTGGCAACATTTTTATTTTATTTCCATCTATATATTTTCAACTTTGACCTTCTTCCGTTGCCTAGCAATCAAAAATTAGTTTTTGATAGTACGTAAAGATTGCGAGGTGAGAAATTTTACCCATATTGATGGTAAAAACGCAGTCGAAACATAGTCGTTTAAATGTTTTTGAATGAGCGTTATGAGGCGTGCTGCGGCGTGCACTTTTGGATATTCGAAATATTTTATGATTTTATTTTACCTTTTTAATACAATATATGCTCATGCCAAATTACAGCTTTCTAGTACTAAGAGTCTCTGAGCTAAACCGCGGACAGATAGACAGACAGATATGGACATGGCGAAACCATAAGGGTTCCTTGTTGACTACGGAACCCTAAAAAGCCACTAACTTATCATGAAATATTTCCAAAACCACGCAAGATAGCTTTCTTGAAGTGAAAGCAACATTCAAGTGTATTTATTAGCGTATAAAAACACCTATTTAACTGTTTTCAAGATTTGTTTTACTTCATGTAGCTAACTCGTGTGGTTCAGGAGATTTTTCGATTATTTTTTTTGCACTTTGCAAGTGGCTTTTTTATATTGCTTGTCAGTGTATTTTGCTGTGCCTGATAGGGTCCATAATGATCTCATTAAATTGTTACTTATCACCTAAGTACACATTGTGGAATGCAATTAATGATTGAGTATTGCAGATGGCGGCAGTGACCGCGCCGCTCACACACGCACACAGCCTAGTCCCGCCTTCCTTCTTTGTTTACTTGACACTGTCATTCAACTTCGTCTGATGATCATCACGATAGTACAGATGGGTCAATGTACAGTTGCGGAAGCGCGGGGTCAGCGGCAGGCGAAAGTGAACGCGTCGTGAATGGCTAGCGCCAGCGGTGATCTATGTGCGGTGGGCTATGCGCCGGCGCAGGTTGTTCGTTTGTACAGAGTTATTGAACGATTTGTATTGTTTGATGTGCGAACTGCGGACGTCATTTGTTTTTGTGGAGGATTGATTTATTCGTGATGTCATTAAATAGCAGACATTAGTGCTTAAATAAAGAACGAACGGCGACGAGAGACGAGCTATTCTATACAGATTTCTTGATGTGATAATTAATGAGAAAAAACGACGTTATTGAGTTCATCCGTTTTATCAACATAGGTAGTACAATTTACGCTAATTTCAAAATTTCGGTTCGACGAAGAAAATTTTCATATAATTACTAGCTGACCCTGCAAACATTGTTTTGCCATATAAATGTTTGGGGTGGACCATCTTTATCACTTACTACCCTACCTACCCTACCTATCCTATCTTTCAAGTTGGATCAAACTGCATACGGTGTGCAAATTTGATTAAAATCGGTTGAAATGTTTGGGGTGGACCATTTTTATCACTTACTACCCTACCTACCCTACCTATCCTATCTTTCAAGTTGGATCAAACTGCATACGGTGTGCATATTTGATTAAAATCGGTTCAGTAGTTTAGGAGTCCATCGCGAACAAACAACGTGACACGTAATTTATATATATTAAGAAGATTAAGAAGATATTATCGAATGTCTTAAAACACATTCCATAGAACATAGTCATAAGGTATTTTTCAACCTCTACAATAAAATTCAATATTGTCTTTCATTTTTGCAAATCACAGCGCCTCAAAATACGTACGTGTTCGATCTTGAATTCGTGTAACACGGCAAACGACTCGCAAACTGCACCCGTTACAAATGTGTCCCCCTTGGCGTGCGCGCAGATATACGAGGGCGTTAAATGTGGCGCCACAATTGTCGTAATACAAGTGTATGTCTGGTGAGCGGCCTGCCTAACACGCTATGGCCATTCAAACCCTGAAAATAAGTTTTTTTTCACTCCTCTTGCTAAAAAAGGCCGTCATTGTAGAGTACCAGAGCGGGGAAAAAATAGCATTTCTTGCTCTAGGGGAAAAAGTAATTTCTTTTTATTTTTGTCTGTTCCAACGAGCCTTGAAAAACGAAAAAGTCTTTATTCTTATGTAGAATAATCATGATTCGACTTATTACTGGTTCACAAAAAAAAAAAAGAACATTTTATTTTTGAAAATGGAACTAAATGCGGCTATCTCTTCGGTAGAATGCGTGCATTGCGTTGCGGCTACAGAAGAAATAAAAAAGGCATTGGCGCGAAATCTTTAGAATTTTTCTCTAATTACGAATTGAATTGGTGACGGTAATATAATTTACAACAGTGAAAATGTCATCATCTAGTGAGAACATCTTCACAGAGGACTGAAATTAAGTTGCCGGAAAAAACATCTCGTTAAATATCCAGAATTGTACAAATTGTACATTTAAATAAAATAAACTATGTATTATTGTATTGGATTATTTTATTTTCTCGCAATCGTAGTGAAAAGTAGAGTGTAACACACGGCGCTAAAACCCATTATAACTCGGTTTCTATTTACTCCCTCGCTAAAGCTCGGGAGTAAAATTACCTCGTTACAATGGCTTATTTTAGCCCCTCGTATAACAATCTACTATTAATGAATCGTGCTTTCAGGCAGAGTTTAGGCCAAAGTAACCAGGGCAGCAGCGCGTTGGGTGGATGATATATCGTCAAAGTAAAGGGAAGTAAGTCAGAAAAAGGCGAGGCCTATATCAAGCAGTGGGTGATCCCGGTTGAAATGGTGACTCGGCAAGACCGATATAGGATAGCGCAGGTTCTTAAGTTCAGACTAGGCTAATCGTTTACTTAGGCTGGCGTAAACAAAGTAATGAACTTTACCATTTAAAATACGGCCCGCACCGTGTTGACTGAATGAGCGAAGGTCACAACTAGTCACGATCACAAGTGGATCGCAAGGAATGACTCAGCTAGGCATAGCTTAACAATTAATAGATACCAAACTAACGCACTAGCAAAAAGTCACAGATCGTCATTTGCCTGGAAACCGACATGTCCTAGATCCAAAAATCCAAAGACAAGTGACATCTACCAACCCGTGCTATGTCTACGTGCTAGATAACGTCCCGCTCCCTCGCACAGAGGGGAGGACTGAGTCCGGCAAGACTGAACTGATAGCGGAGTGGTGTTAGACTAGTGTGAATATGACTTTGAGTTTCAGAAAATATTCGGCGATGTAGTAGGTCGTCTCTGTCACTCATAACTCTTTCTAAAACTCTATGGACATATTACCGCAGGAAACTGTACCTACTATCTCGGGTCGCTCATGTTTTTATCAAAGAATAGACCACAAACCACATTCAACAAATCTTCAAACAACGATTTCATCACTCAAACTGAGGGTTGTCACAATTCCTGTCAGACCTAATAACACCTTTTTGAAACAAATCCAAAGAAACTTCAATTTCCGACATGGAACTACAAAACAGCTACAAATCAACAACCCCATTCATTTTCCTCACAGTACAGTCAACCGCACGTCATAGTAACAACTTGACGTATATGGGGCCTTTATTACGTAGTAGTAAGTGTAGTTTTCGAAGTTCAAGTGTTACTACTGACGTGCTGTTAGCAGTACTATGTCAAATTACTATCAACTACAGTTCATTCGCCTTTCGTGTCAAGCCGTGACATCGCGACAACCCTAGACGCGATGCATTGTAGTTTAAACCTTACTTCTTATGTCATAAAATATAAAATTAGATCTAAGATATGGTTACCAAGACACATTGCATTCAGAACTCTATTTCAGTACTTAAAAGGCAGAACATTGAATTAAAGGTAAAGAAATCGAGCTTTTACAAAACGCGATGCCCAGTTAGGGTTCCGTGAGATTGCTACATAAACTAAACGGTATTATAAATGAATTGGAATAGGACCAAAATATTAGTATTTTCCTATTATAGTTTAGGAGACAAAGTAAGATGGTAGCTCAATTAATGAAAGAAAGAAATACACCGACCCTAGCGTGGTTTAACCAGACTCGATAAATTGAACATTTACACTAGCCCCTGGAGCCTCATGTGGATACAGAGACCATTGCATATCAAGGAGTAGACCGGGAGGTGCGGTAATGGTAAATGAAGACGTGCTCTTAGGATTTGCGAGCCGTACCGGATATGCATCCTAGAGTAGGCAATGCAATAGTGAAGAGACGGATGATATATATCTATGGGTGGGCATTAGAAGATCTCTGGAATACTTGAATGTGCATGGGAGGGCCCACTGCCTCTCACAGAGAGGAGATCGGAGTCCCAGCAGTGGGAACATTATAGTTTGGTAATTTCATCATCATTATTCTCCTACTCTTATCCCAATATATTAGCGGTCGGCGCAACATGACTTATTCTTCACATACTTCTCTATCAGTCGTCCTCTCGATAGTCCCCCTTTCTAACCACGTCATCATCTTCCACACAGTCCATCCATCGTTTCTTTGGTCTTCCCCTTCTGTGTATCCTGGATGTCTCATGCCAACAGCCAGTACGAGAGAAGATTTCTTCGGGCAATGACCGTGTAATGAAAGTAGGTCACCTAACACAAAGTTACAGAAACAGACACTTTTGGACATCTTCCAATCAGGAAACGAATCCTTATTGGTCTGATAGCAGACCATGACGTCATCACTTGCTCAGCTATCGACAAACAGCGAGTATAAACAGTCGATGTACTTTTTGTGTCATTATTCGCCTGCTTTTATGTCAATATTAATGGTCGGCGCAGTATGTTTTCGTCTTCCATACATAGTCATCATCTCAGTGGTCGAAGTCACTCCCTTTCTAGCAATATCATCTTTGACACAGTCCAACCATTTCTTTGGTGTTCCTCTACTCTTATAACCATCCACATTCATATACTCAAACTGATGACTTCTTTCTAGAACGCTATAAGATAGCAATGAATCAATGATGTATATCGTTCGGTTTTTTTCCTCAGCATTGGCAGAATCCACATTTTCTGAACTCAACTACTTTCTTACTGGTTACAAACAAAACCAGACTCTACCTCTTGACAGATAAGGTGCACAATTCTCCAATACTATTGCATATCATGAAGACTTCAAACACTACTAAAGTTTGCACCTACCACATAGAGAGTTCTTTCATACCACAGTAACTTCTGGTGGTAGCATTATCAACTTGACACATTCTTTCACCTATAGAAAGCTACATTATCAGCAAGGAACATGGGCTGTATTTTATCGACTTTAACGCGAACGAAGTCGCGGACAGAACCTAGTAGGTACTTTAATAAAACAAAGATAATTTGAGTCGCCAAGAATCGCCAAGCGTAACGGGAATAAATATGATCAAACACCACTTGATGGACCGACGACCTCAAACAAGCCGGCTAGGACAGGCTGGATGCAGAGGGATGGGGGATTTGATGTCCTTATCCGGAGGATCGGTTTGTGTGGGATGTAACTTTGGAGACGCCTATGTCCAGCAGTGGATGCGATAGGCAGAGTTACGATATGATATTTAAGGTCGCAGGTAATGTACACTGTAGTAGTTATTAGACATCTCCGGACCTATGGTACTGAAACGTGGTCGCTCACAATGGGCCTTATCAGAAGGCTAAAAGTCACCCAAAGGGCAATGGAGAGGGCTATACTTGGAGTTTCCCTACGTGATCGAATCAGAAATGAAGAGATCCGCAGGAGAACCAAGGTAACCGACATAGCCCGAAGAATTGCCAAACTTAAGTGGCAATGGGCAGGGCACATTGCTCGCAGAACGGATGGCCGATGGGGTCAAAAGGTTCTGGAGTGGCGACCACGTACCGGAAGACGTAGCGTTGGAAGGCCTCCCACAAGATGGACCGATGACCTTGTGAAGGCCGCAGGAATCCGCTGGATGCGGAAAGCACAGAATCGGTCGAAGTGGCGGTGCTTGGGAGAGGCCTATGTCCAGCAGTTGACGTCTTCCGGCTGAAATGATGAACGATGATGATGATCTCCGGTGAACATTATGATGAGGACGCGAACACGCTTATACGCAGTAAAACTTGAACCGTCTATCAAGACGAGAATTGAACTTAAATACAACGTTTTTTAAAGTTTCAGAAGTTGTAGGGAAATGAAAAATTTGTTATTAAAGAAATTTGAGTTCAAAATGCCTTGAAAACAATTCAATCTTGCACGCATGCTGTCCAAATGCATTACATGGTACTAATTAGGCATGATGAGGCATATCACGCCTACAGTGAGCACTACCGACAGGCAAACGATTAACTACTACCATTCAACATTTAGTTCCGGAGACATCACGGTTGCACGATACTTGCGCAAGAGTTGCAGTAAAAGGTTGTATAATAATTAGGAATTGGTGATGGTAACATTGAAAAGAATTTAATAGTAATAATTATTGACAGTGGTGAGAGGCTGTCATTCGTGGATCTCTGGTAGTCGTTACTGGTTCGTCAAAAGCCCAAAAGTCTGACAACAAGTCTGGGCTGGGGTATCGTGCCACCCAGTAACTTGGTTGTGGAGGTTAGATAGGCAGTCGCTCTATGTAATATACTGGTACTCAGCTGCTTCCGGTTAGACTAAAAGCCGACCCCGACATAGTTGGAAAAAGGCAGACAGATGATGATGTCGAATGGTAAAGATCACTATGCCAGTATTCGGGGGAAGTAGCCACAATTCTACAGCTCATGGGTCAAAAATACAATATACAGAGAAACGCAGAAATCGGTGTAAGTTTCCCTCTTCGAATACGTATTATCAGCATGGTCGCACGTTTTTATAAGGGTTGTTTTAAATGTAGGTCGCTCGGACACAAACATACAGAACCTACGCTTAGTTAAAATTGAGCAACGATTTTCTCCTAAGGCATTGCTTGAAATATTTTAAATGAATTCAAATTCAAATATTTTTATTTGTAGAACATAGGTAAACAAAAAAAATACAGATGTTAATAATAATAAAAATGAACGCTATGTCTTGCCGTCAACGGCGCACAAATATTCTGATTATAAAAAGTAAGTAAGTATTGTGCATTTAATTTAATGTAGAATATCTTATATATAAAATTCTCGTGTCACAATGTTAGTTACCTTACTCCTCCGAAACGGCTTTACTGATTTTTACCAAATTTTATATGCATATTCAGTAGGTCTGAGAATCGGCTACTATCTATTTTTCATACCCCCAAGTGATAAGGGTGGTCCACCCCAAACAAATAATTGGCAAAACAACGTTTGCTGGGGTCAGCTAGTTTGAATATAGTTTTGAATATTTGAGAACAGTCGATTGCACACTGGTAGCACCTAACACTTTGACCTTGAGTTGGCCTAGCGTAGTGTAGAGTTCCCATAGAATTAGAGGCCAGTTTATACTGGTTTTGTTACCATTGACGTGGTGCCTACTGTACTCTTGTGAACTGTAACACATTTCAACAATATCAATACTCTACGAGAAAGCCGCTTTAAGTGTTCATTTCGGTTAACGGCTGGACAAAAATTGCTGGAGGTTATGGGTCTTTGCCCAGCAGTGGCCATGATGCAGCCTGACACTGCTGATAGTAACCAGTAATAGGTACATCCCAACTAATCGGTACTTATTGTAAATGCGTATTTTTTTACGCTTTCACGCTAAATGGCTGAACGGATTTGAATTTGAACGACTGATGAAATTTGGCGCATGGGTAGCCCATGACCTGGGATACTTTTTATCCCGGTAGTACGTTCTCGTGGGATAATTTCCGAGCTCCACGCAGTCGAAGCCGCGAGCAAAAGCTAGTCGGTACATATTTTAGCTCTCAGCTGTACAGTGGTCGCACAAAATGACGTCGGCAACACCTCGGAACTGAGCACACACCCTACTGGTATCGATCCGAATTACCTTCACTACGGCACCGCGTGCCCGACGATGTCCCTATTACACGACCAATGGATATTAATATTAAATTCTGTTGTTAATGAGTTTAAGGGAAGCGCCTGGAAAACTCTGCATGCGCTGTGGTATCCCGGGGTAATCTTTATAGCGCCAAGGTCCGTTTACACTTTCAAAGGCATTTAGTAATAACAAAAATCTTATTTTGCAAATTGAAAAATGGAATCATTTTATCAAATTAATGTAGGTATTGTCATCGGTCCTCGATAAATCTACAAAGTTTGAATGAAATCTGGCCGTTTAAAGTGGGTCAAAATCGCGCCCAAAGGAGTCGGTTACAAACAAACAAACATACATACAGGTGAAGCTAATAAAAAGCGTGTAAAAAGCTGTTGTTTTGACATTACAAACAGACACTTAAATATTTATTTGTATGGATGTATATATACGAATTTACAGTAGGTACCCGGGCGTTAATATGGCATATCGAGTTTAAAGGACGTTTTGAGACTGACACAGGTAAGAGTGACGCAGACGACGCTCTTAAAAGCCGAACATTTTCTAAAACTCGATGTGCCATATTAATAACCGCCTACTGTAACAACATCCAATTAGGAATATGTTAAAACTGTGTATCAATTAACTAATGAAACATTCATAAATCAGCTGCAGTCTGAGGACAGTTGACCGGCTCGTCCCTGTGTCACATTGTGACTGAGGGGTAAGTGGACGGAGTGTTAACGCTGCGCCCGCTGGCCTCACGTCTGTACAAATGTAATCAGAATAAGGTTTGTGTATCCGATGGGTGACAGAATACGCAACTACGCAAGGGGTTGTCTCTTATACCGTCGCCTTTCTGTCGTGTGGATGTCGCCATGGAGCGGAAAGGGTCTATCAAGCTTGGGTTTGCAAAGAAAGCGGTGACATTACCATCAACTGGGCACGAATCCAGACTCCAGGCTACTACTGAGACATTCCTAATTCGCTCATCAATCGCGCTTAAGCCCTCTGAATCAACAAGCCTTTTCGCTAGCCTACAGACATCGCTCTTTGTCCGGCATTGTCCTTCCACGTGCTACCTCCTCCGCGGCGCGGCCGACGGTCCATTAGCGTCGGCTCGCGTGTCACACGCACGTAATATATCTATTATTTATTACCTAATGTCTGACAAACACATAGCAGACCTGTCCAGGCTGTCCACTTTCAGACGAAACGCGTTATTTACATAAATGAATTGAATTTACGCTTGTATGGTAAGGTTTTTGAATGAGCTGGTCCATTGAAGTTAACGTTATGAACGGTGAATGGACAGTTTCATTTAATTGCTAACAATCAAAATCAATCAGCTCAGCCTATCGCAGTCCACTGCTGGACATAGGCCTCTCCCAGGCTGCGCCTCAACACCCTGTCCTCCGCCTTCCGCATCCAGTCTGTCCCAGACACCTTTTTAAGGTCATCGGTCCATCTACATAGCTGGGGCCGTCCCACACTACGCTTGTCGATACGCAATCTCCACTCCAGGACTCGTCTGCTCCACCGACCATCGGTCCTTCGACAGACATGGCTAGCCCACCGCCACTTCAGCTTGCTTACTCTGTAAACTATGTCGGTAACTCCGGGATTAATTGTTTATTGCTAACGCTCAAATCGTCACCAACACCGCAAAGGGGCGAACCTCAAATAAGAAAATTTTACAGGAGAGCCACAAAACGTTTTTTTTCTCCCGATGACGCGCTTATTTTGATGATATTTAAAAATATATATAAAATAATCAAAAAAATCAAACGCGAAGGTGTACTATGGAAACAGGACTACAAAATTAATACAAATATAACAATTTACAATGCCAGATTTTCCGAGGAAAAGCCGAGGAAAAATATACGCCTTTTCGTCGCGCCTCTTTATCACCAAGGCATACCGTCTATCTTATATTCTCTTAGAGTTACATCTCGATGCATTATGATAATATGCGTTGTTTTAAATAAAAAAACTATACTCAATACAATCAAAAATATTTATTCTAAGTTATTATAATGAGATCACAAACTTGTTGCGTTATTCATATTTTTAAAACACACCAAATTACTTAATAAGTTCGAATTCTTCGTCACTAAACCTGTGTATTATAGTTAACATCAAATAAAAACAATTTGGTATTTAAAACACTGTTTCATATAAATCGTTAATCTAGACAAAGGTAACAAAACAAAAATAAAACAATGATCAAACAGTCCGGAGTTATTTTGATCAGAAAGACAGTAAGTCATATTACTTTGATCAGAAGGACAGTTGGTAATATTACTATCGTCATTCGTCTGAATTTCTATTTCAGTTTCAGGTGATTTTTTATGGTCACTTTTGGTAATATGACTATTGTCGTTCGTCTGAATTTCCATTTCAACTTCAGGTGCTTTTTTTTATTGTCACTTCTAATACTGAGCATAGAAATAAGAACATTATCCTCAGAGCATTCTGACCCATGTCGCCGCTATAAGGCGAACTTCGAGTTTCGTCTTTTCGTTAAATTTCCCTACAACTGATTTTGAGATACGCCGTCAATCTTTTTTCGTTTCTATTAGTCTTAGAGCTTCGCCCTTTTGTGACGACATAGAGCTCGACAAATGGAGCATTTTGTATACTAAACTAATTTTTAACCGTTTGTATGAGATTCGCCCCTTTGCAGTGTTGGCGACGAAATGTATGAATAGAAGTATCGCAATCCCAATCTTGTTCCGGTCTTTAACTGCTACTTGTGATTCGCACGTAAATATTAAAGATAGCCAACTTATTTCATTGATCTGTTATTGGCAAGCTTCACCAAGAAATGGAGTAAACTATCAATTTAGAATGATCCAAGATTGATTATCAATTTCCAGGAAACACGTTTGTTGTATGTGAGCCCCCTTAAATATTTATTTTATTTTGTTTTTAGTATTTGTTGTTATAGCGGCAACAGAAATACATCATTTGTGAAAATTTCAACTGTTTAGCTATCGCGGTTCTTGAGATACAGCCTGGTGACAGACAGACGGTCGGACAGACAGTGAAGTCTTAGTAATAAGGGTTCCGTTTTTACCCTTTGGGTACGGAACCCTAAAAAAAAGATTCCGACGAACTGATAATCTGATCCTTTTTTTGAAGTCGGTTAAAAAGTGACTTCCGAGTTAGTTCCAGAGTAGTTGGATAGAAAACACCGATCTCATCTAGTTTTAAATTATTTTGTTGACGTGTAAAAGTATTTGATAAAACCAATTTACAAAAATAAATATAATTTATACAACAATACTGATAAATCAATACCCACACAAATAGCGTGCAACACGCACACGACCGAGTACACTGACACACCGTGCACCGTGTCGAATGCACAAACACACGGACTGTGCACGCAGGTGATATTCGTGCACACACGGCATACATCGTGCCGGAATTACACAGCCGGTGGATATCGAAAATTTATATAAATAATCATCTTATGCCCGCGGCTTCGCCCGCGTGGTGTTTGGCAATCATCCCACAGGGAAGTACTACCCGTATGCGACATAGACAGTGAGTCTTAAAATGTAGTCGGTGTCTTTGGTTTTGTATATTTGTTATTTGCCACCGACTTCCGAAATATAGGTTATTTTTCACTTTGCAGTGTTTTTTTAGAAGTCGGTTTTTTTTTTGTTAAAAAAATTTATTTCTTGGTTTTTAGTGGGTTGGTTTGTAATTTATCTCAGTTACAATAGCTTAATGTCAACTGCTCATCACCTTTTACAAAATATTGCTTATCCCGATGCAGGGACTTTAATCCTTGAGGAGTTCTCCTGGTACTTCACCATCAGCTCTATTTCACGATATGCATTGTGACGAGCATAAATTTCTTGGCAACCATATTAAGTAATCGAATCGCAATCGGTGAAATACTAATGATTGAGTAGTTCCGGTGACCATTTGTGGTTTTCATCATCAGTTCCACTTCACCAAATGGTGCTTTCCGAGAGCAACTGCACGACTTAGCTACTGTAAAACGTTGAGTAGTTCCCTTGACTGTCCTTCGTCTTCATCATCAGACCCTTAATAACAGTCACAACCCATCTAGGTGTAAAGTTCTCATCAATACAAATTAATCAAGCCCAAACACCAGGTAATTGCTGTAAATCGTTGAGGAGTTCCGTCGACTGTCTTTCGGCTCCGACCTTCATTAAATAGTAGTGCTTAATGAAACAATTAACAGACGCACTAATCGCCACTACGATTTTCGAAGGTCCTGATCCTGGTTTCCTTATCATGGTACCACTCTTGGAATATCTCCTTTCCAACAAAAAAAGAATCATCAAAATCGGTTCATAAACGACAAAGTTATCCCCTAACACACAAAAAATATGTATACAGTCGAATTGAGAAACCTCCTCCTTTTCTTGAAGTCGGTTAAAAACATCTGCACAAGATTTAACCATATTTGCAAATGATTTTGAATCATATGTGTTAATCCAGGTTATAAACTGTGTGCCAAATTTCATCAAAATTCGTTCAGCCGTTTTTGCGTGATTGAGTAACAAACATCCAAACATACAAACTTTCAAATTTTTTATATAATCTTAAGTATATTATATACATACAGGGTGACAGAGACATCGACGCGGAAACAATCAATGCGTTGATAAAAATATCAGCTGTTCCATACATTTTGACCGCGTAAGTATTGCAATTTTCTATGAAAAAGCAATTTTTTTTTATACCGACGGAAAAATTTCAACGCCCCCTGCGTTGAAATTTTTCCGTCGGTATAAAAAAATTGTTCAGAATCGTGTAAGTACTTAATCCATGGTAACAGTTTTCGGGTCGATATCCCTGCTACCCTGTATATGTATAGTAGTAATACGGTCCATTACATTTGTATGGTCAGCCGTACATCAGTGCTGATACTTGCGACTATAAAAACCGCCCTTACTGCGACGAAATTACGACGCTGCCAATGTCATCTTATAGCTGGTCAATATTAGACGAACAGTGAAAAATGTCATTCGAAGTAGCAAGCGATTTTGAACCATCTACGGTGTACCTAACTATCAACTGGCACCTTGACCTGCCCTGCACATCACATGATTATAGTAGCGCCACAGATCAACAATTAACTAATCTCACGGCCATTCTGCCACAGAGTAGGAACACCCGCAGTGTACCCAGTGACCCGCCACAGTTGACCCTACACTTGGCACGTCGCCCGTCTGACCCACTTCTTTGCTGACTAACTACAAAACTTGGGCAAAACTACATGTGTCGGTGTATTATTTTGTTAAGAATATTCGAGTGTATCTTAAATTTGAAGACTTGTTCATAATGTAAAAATAAATATGTGTGTACTATAATGATTTGGTTTATATTTATAAATCCGTTTCTTTCCGTGGGTGTCTGTCTCTGATGCAGACATCTCATTGCAAAGGTTTCTTAACTAATTAGTTCAGAAACCTCTTCCGAATCCTGTGTCTGTCTGGTTTTGAGGTTGAGTGTACAAGCCGATAATATAACACATCGAACTGTAGAGAGAGACTGTCACACAGGTATCAGAGTCAGAGACGACGTGAGACAAATACGAACTGTTTCTAATACTCGAAGTGTCATATTTATGGCCTGATACTGTAAGTACTGTGAGTTTAAAGAGCATATAGGTACTTCTGGAGGATTTCAGTTCTGACGAAACCATTGCTACCAAAGACACGACTAAAACCTTTATTATATGAATCAGTTATCGAAACCGATCGACATTGCTGATGGTTATCGCATCGACATAATCATCGACAATAATCATCTCGCACGAACGACCACGAATCTGCCGTCACTGGCCGTTGAACAAAGTGTTACAAACTTAAATCGATTTCTAAAGTAAGCTTCAAGTACAGATTGAAGTTCTTAGTTGGCAATGAAGCCGGCAGCGCGCGGCGGGCGATGCAGCTAATTTTCGTATTTAAAAAACGTTAATAATCTATTCGCAATCTCATCTCAGTGACAATCAATGTCAAAAACGTAGGAAAATTAGATTAGAATGCAAACGCTCATTGAGATTAGAATGGGAGCGCTCTTAATAATACGGGAGGTGCCCCCCAGATGGTAAGTGGTCAACGTCGCCTATGAACATTAATTTGCCGATCTATTCGGAGAAAATCTCACCGTGAACATGTAGGTGCAGCTAAGTTTTTACATCGTGGTGCCATCCTACAGACCGGACGACGAGAGAATGCTTTTCAGTTGGACAATTTCTAGTAGTAATAAGGATTAAATTCGCAAAACGGTGTGAAGAACGCATTCACTCGACGTGCTTGTCATTACACTGGCACTCAAGCCTTTCAAGTCGGAACACAGGAACGCTGCTTAGCGGTTGTGCAGTGGTATTACTTCCCTCGACGAGATCTTTCACATAGAGCTCTGCCACTACCTACTAATGAGCGATGAGGGCGAAAGCTCCACTTTCTCATAATATTCGCAATGTTACGAAGCTCTTTGCCTAAATGTTCATGACCTCATAAGCAAGTTGCGCACTACGACACGAGGATGACTCAACACAGCTCAACAAGCTCCATATAGGACTACTTTATACAACTCGTAAATAACTTATATACGACACAAGTCCATGTTACACGGCAAAGTACCCAATAAGAACGTTGCCACAGCCTACAAACTTCAGTGTACCCATAAAAGACATTTTAGCTTTTTCTCTGGGATGGCAGCGCATGTGCGATATCTCTGGTATTGCAAATGTCCTTACTTCCTTAGGCTGTGGCGTACTCTTGCCATCAGGTGGCCCATCGGCTTGTTTGCTTTCCAATAACATACCAAATAACATGTATTAGTCATACTATGCTAGTTCCCTGGTAGCCTTGACCGCTCGCGGAACAAACTATAGTAATCAAGAAAATAACACTTGCATCAAATTGGCCTGTATTCTCGGTAACTATTGGTCATATCTGCATTAGTAATAACTCGCGTGGCCGTGGGTGGCAGCCCTGAATGTTCCGACAAACAAACAGTATCGATTCTTATTGCTTCAATTAGCATATTTACTTACTTTTGTACCCTTGCTTCATTTGCGTTTGTTCTATTTTTGCATTTTCAGGGCTCCTTCGCACATCATGCATGTATCCCCGGAAGGGACAAGCAGGGGTGTATTTGTAGTAAACCCAAATTCCGCCAATTTTACGTCTCATAAAATAGGAGGCAAGCTTTTTACCGACATTCACCATCATCATTATCAGCCTTGACCCAGCCAGGCCAGCCACTGCTGAGTAAGGCCTTTATACCGGCATTAAATATGCAAAAAATTTAGTCTCCAAACTGATTTTCTAATAGGAGAACCCAATTTCACTACCCGACCTGGGAATCGATCCCAGGACTTCATGCTCAGCAGCCCTGCATCCCATCCCAATTGCATAACACACTTTCAATCACAGTCTGAAAGGATTTTGAAGATTTATATCCATTGCTTCTTACGTTTGAAAAATTCGTGCTCGACGACGTTCAATATCGCAATGAATATTGTTGAATTGTCAAAATGAAAGACATTGCCATTGCAAGTGGGTAGCACGCAATCAAGTAGCGTTTAATGTTATATTTCTGTACAAACATTTGAAATGTGTCTGCAACAAGCAGTGGGCGTGCAGTTTTAGATTCAACGATCTCTACTCCGCATGTTTCGTCGTTAGGTTTTCTTTTCTGTAAAGTCTCGAACAGAAATAGAAAAGCATTTTTCCAGCATATCCACCAGTGTGCACGCAATCGAACAATAAATACAATTATGTATCTTTTTCATAAAACTATGCACCCCCGGAAAAAACTAAATAGGTCAATAAATCCATTTTATTTACAGAATTTATGGGAATGCCGAATGGTGGCTGGTTTAAAAAAATACAATTTACAATAAATTTACCCCAATAACAGTTGGACACGAGAGGTCTATGCATCAGAGGATCGTGAATCGAAGGAACATGCACGTTACACTTTTTAGAATAGAATAGAATATATTTATTGTAAAACATGAGTATACATCAAATAATATGTGCAAGGTCTTAAAATAACAGGTAGATCTGCATGTTTTGCCATTTATGGCGTACAAAACAACATATTTTTGGTTTAAATAAACCATTAATAAAAAAAATTGAGTCTACACAACAAACTATGAGATTAATAACTTAATCCTAATGCTAAATTAAAAAAGGGGGAAAAAATATAAAAAAATAAAATATTGGTTTTTACAGATTTGAGAGTCAAATTGTGAAAATGTTGTAATTAAAGGAATCTATTTAATTAATTGCGCTCATTTAAAAATTCCGATATGGTATAATAGCATTTGCCTATGAGATATTTTTTTAAATGTATTTTAAACAGAGCAGTAGTCATTTGTCTAATAGGTTTTGGGATTTTATTATAAATGATTGGTGCTAAACAAAACATACTTTTACGCATCAATGCCGTGGTTGATCTTGGTACGCATAATTGATTATTATCCCGTCGATTACGAATAGAAACGTCTGATAGTTTCTTAAATAGGTTAGGATTGGTTCGTATAAAATTAGCCATTTCATAAATAAATAATGAAGGCAGACTTAAAATGTTATACTTAATAAAATACTGTTTGCAACTATCAGTTATTTTCAACCCAAACATAGCCCTAATACACCTTTTTTGTGACTTAAAAATGATTTCTTTATTAGTAGAGTTTCCCCAAAATATAACTCCAAACCTCAATACGGAGCCGACAATACCATGGTAGGCAGTTATAAGCGCATTGGCACTTATAATAGGTTTTCCTACCAATATTATTCCTCAAAGCTTATCTCCTATGTTTGTCTAGTACTTCCTAACTTTAGTATCCATTTTCCTAGATCTTGCACAGCTACACTTTCTCCTACACAATATTTCCTCATATGGTAGTACATTTTACGTCCTATGTTTGCTTAGCACTTCCTAACTTTAGTATCAATTCTTCCGGACCTTCATCCGTACTCCGTACATGCAACCTTGAATTATGATGTCTATGTGCACGCGTTTCTTTCACTCCCACTTTATGGACGTATGTGTGACAGAAACAGAGTACTGTGCAGTTGAGATGCCGTGGAGTAATGAGCCGTAGTGAAGTTTATCATACACATTGCATTAGTACAGTAGTACCACCCAAATGGTTAAAACAGAGCTAAGGCTGATTTACATTGATCCAGTCAGTATCTCATTCCAGCCCTGGAATCCAGCTGCATTGGATATTTGAGCATCACTGGGTTGCTTCGCTGGATCGCCATACTGGATCATTGTAAATCAGCCTTAGCTCCGTTTTAACGATTTGGTGGTGTCTAATGTTTAAAACCTAAGCAAAGTTTTTGGGCGACTCGTAATCGTCTGTTTTACTGGAGTCACTTTTGTATTCCATAAACAAATAAATGCATCATATTTCCAACTCTCACTTTTTGGTTCTCCTCCATGGCTCCATGTATCTTGTCAGTTCATTTCACCGTGCCACTTTCATACGCATGTTGGGTGAAGTTAGGCTACTGCACTTCCCTATGCGGTGTGTCTGCATTTGACATTGACATCGAAGGGCGACTATAAGAAGTAATATATTTGAAGAGACAATCAGACAAGTCATGAAGCGGAACCGATCACAGTTGACCTTCGATATAAATGCCATATAGAACACGTTATGGTGAATCACGACATGCGGCACTCAATTCTAAACAACATAAGATCACGCTTGTACACCTTCATTTCGCCAGTTATTTTTAAGTCGGAATACTAAATATTCCGTGTTTTAATGTTACCGCCACCACCACCGCCGTTACCGCCTTTAGAGTTTTGCCATACCAGACGCATCGCAGATGCGTTGCCATCCCAGAGACACGTGTCATGCTGATGCACCTGTAGCTACACGCATACTCTTCAAACCGTCACACAGCGCTGCTGTGTGACGGTTTGAAAAGTATGCGTGTGAAAGAAACAGGGAGGGCACAGGATCAGTACTTCTCCAATACTGCCATTATCATCTACCGAGCCTTTTCTCAACTACATATATGTTGGAGACAGTCTAACTGGATGCAGCTGCAAACGAGAACTTTACATGGAGCAACTGCCTATCTGACCTCCACAACCCAGTTAATGGGTAATACAATACACAATACCCTAGTTGACATAATTTGACCAATTTGTTATTTTTTAAAACTTAAACAATTATATTTGTACGCCTCTGGGCAAAACATGGAGGATCTACCTATTTATAACGCCTCACACTATGTGTAACTTGACCTATGTTCACAAATAAAGATTTCTGATTCTGATTCCTGTTTAAAGTAGAAATTACCCCCCTCGTATCTACCAAATGCTTTCATTTTCCGTTAAATATTGAATGTTGACTGTCATTTATTTCAATTATAAAGACTGTAATAAAAACGAATGTTTCCTTTTCCCTCGCCTCCGTTAAATACGGTCCTAAATACGTAAACGTTACTTATCGTAGAAAACAGAGTGCTCAAAATGTTTCCTTATAATTGGCGTTGATTTTCGTAAGAGGAATTTTGAAAGCGCCTTTATCTTGGTATGGACATGCCATGAGAAGAAATAAAACGCGTGAACAAGAGTCTGATGAATGTAATTGTTGATGGATGGAGACGGAGGCCAAAGAAGTGTGAGGAATGATATTAAAGAACAGGAGTGACTGATAACGTGACGGTTGACAGCCAAGAGTAGGGGGAGACCAAAGAAACGATGGATAGATTGTGTGAAATATGAATAAGGCTTGAAAGGACCACTGAGATTACAGGCAATAGAGATGTATGGAAGAAGAAGAAATCAGGCTCCGACCAAAAATAAATTGTGATAAAGGCAAGAAGATAGTTTATTTAGATAGATAATTAATTGTTCTGTGTGGACGTCGTCACACTGAATCCTAATTACAGCCACAATGCAGCCCACTGCCCAAAGCTTGTGTTTAGTCAAATCTATACCAGTTACTTATATTATAACGTAGGAGAGCATTAACGAAGGATTTTTGAAAATCCATCTCATAACAGGATTAAATAGAGGATGAAACTTTGCATGGAAGCTCGTAATTTTTGCCGACAAGAAAGAGAAAGCCCATGGTGCACACGACGACACTTTTGCATGGCATTTTTGAAGTTCTACATGAACATCTCCGTGGACAAGTGGGCTTCGCCAGACTGAATCCTCACACATTCACAATACTCACCCCAACAAAACTCGTGTGTTTAGCAAAATGTGCAAGAAAATACCTTAAATGGAAGCACACAGTACTTTAGCATTACTCACAGGACATCGTGGGCTTGCCTCCATACAGTATGGTACATAATCGCTTCATCAATGACTCAATGCTCATTGTTTACTTGATGCCACAATTTTACACTATATGCGTATTTGGATAAGGTGCAACATGGCTTGGCATAACAACTCGATAGTATTATTTGTACTACGCAAAATGCGCTGATTAGTCGAAGGCGTAGGTATTGTACATAATATTATGCATACCTAATATGTTTATCTGAGTACATAAGGTACGGTCGTATTTATCTTTCACAACTCAATAACGTAGGTAAGTCAAATTTTACAAAAGCCTGCTTCGTTGTGGGTAATAATGGCTGATCTTTGCGTTATGCTCGTGAACGGGTGCTGCTTGTGGTGACTGGTCGTCTTGCTGATCATGGTTTTGTTATTGTTACTAGTAATTAACTGTTTATTTATTTTACCTCGATGGTCCTAGTTTATCATTTATAATAACTTCCAATTACAGCTTTAAATAGCTACGTATCTAAATAAAAGAATATCTAAATCTAAAAAAATATCTAAATAAATCTTAAATATCTAAATAAAAGCCTCCAGGCATAAATGCCTGGAGGCTTTTATTTAGATATTTAGTTCTATTTACGTTTAGTTTTTATTTTTTATTTCTGCTTGGGTATAGTTCTCGATGTTTTTGGTTGGTATATTGGCGTGTGCTAGCTGACATATTGACAGTTTTGTGTTGCGTAATGTAAATTATTTTGCACAAAATTGCATTTTTTTTTCTAACTTGAACAGACAGCTGTGCTGCTGGGGAGTTTGTTGCGCCACTTCTTCTTCCCAGCGAAAGGTACTAGGAAGTGTTGAAGGGTGGGCGTTTTGGGGGACTGTCTTATGTAATTTTGACGTTCGAAAAGTGCTGATTCTCAGCCCAGTTTGAATAAATGACTTTTGAAATTTTAATTTGAGTTGTTCTATCTAGTGGTTGTTAGCGCGACTGCCGAATGTGAGGTCCTGGGTTCTCTTCCTTACCTAGGAAGGTAATTTCTCAGTAACAGCCCGTAGTCAGGATAATTGCCCGGTTGATAGCAATAGGCTCGCCCCCTATTACATGGGACTTAAACATAACTGGCGAAAGGTGGGTGCGCTGTGCGTGTGCACCATACGCCTCCGCCTTGAGGCTCCAACCAGGCGTGACGTCACTGTAGTGTCCCTCCGAACATTATTATTATAAATGCTAGTGGACCGTTTCAATGGATGTCGTATCAGAAACACAAACTAATTACGAATAGATCACGAACTGTCACGTCCACATAGATAGCACGTGCTACACGTAGACGTAGATAGATAAGGAGACTGATAACAGAGATAAGAAATGCTTTCACCAGACAAAACTAAACTTCACGCCTGTATTCCCTGCAGAGGTAGGCAGAAATGTAAGTATAAGAGGTATGAGGAACAGTATTTAAAGTTCACTCATCCTCTATGGAAAAGGGAGGTTCCTCCGACCAGACGGGTGTCGTGTCTGGTGAGCTACAGCCTGGCGATTGTTTTTTTTAATTTTTTATATAACTAGGACATCTCGCAGTTGACCACTAAGGTCGTGGCTGCTTAACCAAGCTTTCCTGTGGCTGCCTCAAACTTCTACACTCAAAACCTCCAGCCAAGGGCAAAAACTATGCTAATTAAAACTAGGCGAGCGCTCGCTAAGGGCACCCCCTGTGGGGTACGAACCTCGGCTTAGGGCGTCGCTGGGGAGGACAGCAAGATCATCATGATTATTCATCGGGGAATTTAAAGCTACAGGCTCAGCTTCGACGCGTGCTGGCACCTCGTTATCGAGCAAGGGTCGGGGGAGTATCATTTGCTCGGGGTCGCGGTCGCGGAGGATCTCGGCGGCGAGGTCGGTATGACGGGTGTCGTCTGTGTTTGTGCCCTGTGCTGGTGGCCCTACTGCTCTCCTGGAGGAGGGTTATGGGGTCATCTGGGTCGGAAAGGACATACCTCGGGCGGCGGATCTTTTTTTACACAAACCAGTTACTGGGTAACACGATACCTGGTAAGACCGATTGTCAGAAATTCGGGCAAGCAAACTCCCAACTCAAAGCATTTATTTCAAACCAACTTTCGAATTGTCAAGGAGTCGGTCAGTCAGACAGACGTCGTTGTGGGCTAAGTTCAATCGCAGAATAAATATTAGTACTGCAATGCCTCTGAGTGTTTTAACTTGACCACGACATTTCCGCATTGTGAGGAGTAGTAAGTACGCATCTACGCACTCGCCAGTACGGCAAATGGATTTTTAGAAAAGTTCGTCTTATTGTCACGTCGTCTCTGTCACTCACACCTGTGTGACAGTCTCGCTCTAACGCTCGACGTGTCATAATCATAATGTACAGAAGACCAAGCTATTTGGTATACAGGCAAAAAAATATTCACCTTTCCATTACACCGCCAATATAATTTTCCAATGAGTGTATAATAACTTTTTAAGCTTATGATGACATACTTAAAAGAGTGATGTAAAAGAACTGACTACGCAGAAAACTCACAACATTGTTTAAAAGTAGTTGCAAGTTAGCTTCTTTTCTATTTTGTGAATATGAGGTTGCAGTTACTGGCCTTCTAGATTTATATGTAGATGCTTCGATTTGTTGAACTTTTTTTTTTTGTTACATACCTAGTACTTGTTACATACCTACCTATTAAAGATCGAATTTGAAAACATTGTAAAAGCCAATAATTTTTATAAAGAGTAAACGTGAAATTTCTTGCCGGCTCTTCTCCATTGGACGATATATTATTGGACGTTTCATACGTGCCCATAGCTTTATGTAAAATATTTTGAATTTGAGCTGTATAGGTATATACCAAATAGCTAGTTCAACTGTAAAAGCCTTCAAAGTTGGGTAACAAAAGATCGGTTCTGTCCGAGGTCGCCGCGCTCGCCACCCACGACTCGCCTTATGAGGAGCTACGCTACATAGCGCCCTCGACGACACGCCAGCAAGTCACCGCTCGGCACAAGTTACGATGACGACACAGGGGCATCCTGATTCACCATATTTGAGGTAATTGAAAGTAGACTTTATTGGAGTATGATAATGAGAGGTTGAACAAAGAGGTATCATGGTAACACGGAGGAGAAAGGCACAAGAAGTTTTAAGCAGGCATTTTTTGAGTGGTTGGATGTCCATATCCTGCCCGTAAAACAGCTGCACGGGTCGATCGAATGCTAAGATACACTTGCCGAGGTCGGTATGTGGATGGGTGACCATTCATTACATACGGAGACTCCTCCGTGCCTCAAAAAGCATGTAAGCCGTTGGTGCGAACTGTCATTCGCAGATCTTTGCTCCGACTTGGCTTGAATGAGTGTCCAGTCGGTGTCGTACCCGCAAGCGCGACTGCTGAGCGTCGGGTCTTGGGTTCGATTCCCAGGATGGGCCAAGTTTTATTGGGTTTTTCCATTAGGAATTTCTTAGTAATAGCCCGGAGTTTGTAAGTTGGCGGTGCGATACCCCCGTGCCTCGGTGTGGCCCTGCGCCTGATCTCTCTCCGGTCGTGTCGGATTGCAGACAAATCGGACTATGAATGAGGGACGAGAGAGTTCCATTGTCTGCGCACACACTTGTGCACTATAATATTATCTCCCGCGCCATTAGTGCCATGGCCGAAATTCAGTCTGGAGGACTATTATTTATTATAATACAGCTCTGCCTAACCCTTCGGGATAAATTACTCGGGAGATGTTATGGCTAGGCCTAAGCCTACATCAGACATGTGTCACGTATATTGTGAGTTTGTGAGCAGTCACATATCGTACGAGACTCGATATAATCCATGATATATGTCGTGTGGCAGTGCGTGCCGCTGCCTCGTAAAATATGTATGTAAGGACATCTATTATTTAAGAGCAGGACTCTTACCTACTTCAGGGAATAGGATTTTATACTTCTGTGATAGCCTCCACGAGGTAATGAGCGCACGCTGGGCAGACCTCGAGCCCCGACACCACCGCGCTGACTGGCTAATATTTTAAAGCAGTGCGTCTGTGCGCATGTGAATCAATCAATCAACTGCTTTTAAAGAAGAGTAAATGCTAACATCCATACTATCCAAACTATTAGTTCTCATATAATTCGCGCCTGTTATCCTGCAAAATAGCTTTTAAAGATGTGCGGACGTCATGGTGATGCATGTATGACATGTGCAGACATCATCATCATCTGCCTAGTCTTTTCCCAACTGTCTTGGGGTCGGCTTCCAGTCTAACCGGATGCAGCTGAATACCAGTATTTTACATGGAGCCACTGCCTATCTGACCTCCACAACCCAGTAACTGGGTAATATGATACCCCTCGGTAAGACTGGTTGTCGACTTTCGGGTTTCTGACGACCCGTAAAAACTGTCAAAGATTTACAAATGACAACCGGGACCAACGGCTTAACGTGCTTTCCGAGGCACGGAGGGGTCTTAGTATGTAAAGATGGTCACCCATCCACGTACCAACCGCGGCAAGCGTAGCTTAACCTGATCGATCGACCCGTGCGGCTGTTATTACTTCGCCACAAGCCCCTCAAATGAGATGAGATGTGCGGACGTGTGATGAGTATATATTTACCTACCTACTCTTACTTTCTAATAGCCATTCGTTTGAGTAAAAGCATGATGTTGTTATGTTCATAAACCTGTTCTGCCGTTAATAGTGTGTCGTTCATGTCGCGGACTTTTAATGTTATTTGATGGCAAACAAGCTGGCCCTCCATTGTAACTGATCACCGGAAATCGTACACGCATAATATGGACATCTGCAACACCAGACACATCGCAGTGCCTACCGGGGTTGCGGTTATTGTCCGAAAGGGTTACCGTGGCCCCTGGCAATATGGGCAACTCAAGGAACACGGGTGGGTTTTAGTCAGTAAGAGTCTGAAACGCCCTCCCGCTGCACCCAAAGCGGGAGAAGTTATTTGATAATTACCAAACCAAAAAAAACGTGTGGCACTCGGGGACTGCCGCGGTAAAGCTATTGCATAGCATTTGTAACCTCCATACTTCCTATTTGTCAACGCTACACTTGGGATGATGACGTGATGACATAAAACAAAAATTACGTTCCCATGACAACATCACGTTGTCATGGGAACCGTCATTACATGGTAGGCGGAGTGGGGGATGTTAGGTTTTCGTTACGGAATTTCTTGATTCGGTCGCTGCGCTCAAAGCCCGCGATAAAAGCTATGCAATTACTTAAAAAAAGACATCGCAGTGCGTTGCCATCCCAGAGCGTTGCCATCCCAGAGATAAAATGAAATGTCTCGTTTGCCTGATAAGCAACTTTGAAGGGTGCGGGTGCCAGTGTGCCAGTGGTAGGCAGTTAGGCACCCATACATATCCTTCACACGTGTTGCTCGCTGACAGAAATAGGTGTTCAGCATCATTCTCTTGCACTTATCACGATTGATGTGGGGTCGTCGCAACATGGCTTGGTGTTTTGGTTGTGTGTGATGGTGTTGACAGAAATAGGTATGGTGGATAATTGGCAGATCTTTTCCAACTGTTTCTGAAGGAGAAAAATGTTCAATAGTAGGTAATCTTGAGTCATATTATGAAATAAAATCTTTGATTACGCGCAAAGAGAATAATATAATTATATCGTAACGAGGTGCGCTGACGCACCTCAAACTCAAGGTTGTTTCGTCTACATTCAATAAGTCAACGACAGATAACACAACTGACTTTCGAGAGCTTCTGAACGAAACAAGTAAAAGTTAATAAAACTTCAATTATTATGAATTTCAGTGAAACCGTTCCTTTCTAACGAATTAACATTAATAAAATACTTAAAGCGCGTAAAACAATTTCCAAGAAACCTTCACGGAAGAACAATTACCGGTTTCGCGTCGCGCCAGTCTATACGAGGCTTATTGCAACAAATTAATTCGTTGAAAATTAAAAGTATTGTTAAGTTACTTGAAAAAACTAGTGGTATGCGATAACCAACCATATTATGACACAGATAGAAGGAGTAAAGTGGCATGATAGAGTGGCCAGCGCCAGCGCTAAGGCACGCTTGGAATCCGGCGCCTGACTGCCTGAGTCACGCACGAATCAAATTCTCTAATTAGATTAGTTGTCTCCACGAAGTGAACGACATCAGAATATGTGAACAAAGGGATGGCTGCTGTAATGCTTAAGGCTCCCGCAGACAGGCGCGACGCGACACTGGTAAAACAATATCTATGAAAACTTCATGTAAATTGTTCTACCAGAATAAAGTGGCTCATGTCCATATTTGAGCTATTTAAGGTAATCTGATCTGCCTCCTCTTGGTTTTCCTTTATGACGCAATCGGTTTCCTCGTAGAACCAACTGTTCCTAAATCTCGGACTTGGATTTAAAACCAATATTTTAGTATTGGCGCAGAATACGTAAGATATTATAACTGTTGCCATATTTGAGTTAGAATATGTGCTCAATTTACATATAGAACGGAAAATAGTTTCCGTATAATACATTATTTTTCCGTTTATGTAGTTGAGAATGTTGAGATGGATGTGTGGAGTGACAAAAATGGATAAAGTAAGAAATGAGTATATAAGAGGAAGTTTAAAAGTGGCGCCAGTGACAGAAAAGTTGAAAGGAAATCGTTTGGCCTGGTATGGGCATGTGATGAGGAGAGAAGAAACGCATGTGACTAAAAGAGTGATGAATATAAATGTTTATGGATGGAGCGGTAGAGGAAGACCAAAGAAAAGATGGATGGATTGTGTGAGGAATGATATGAAGGAGAAGGGAGTGAATGATAGCGTGACGGTTGATAGGGGAGAGTGGAAAAAGAAAACGTGTTGCGCCGACCCCAAGTAACATGGGACAAGGGCAGGAAGATGATGATGTAGTTATGTACACAAACAACAGTTGGAAAACATTTTATAAGACTCCCAGATGGTTTGATAGTTCATAGGAACCTAAACTATACTTACACGGTTTTCTAGTTGACTGTGCCCGTTTTTCGTAAATCTGTGAACGCAGAATCACTCCTAAAGTTAAGGACAGTCTTCTAAGATCGATTTGCCTGCCTTACTGCCCCGTCTCAAAACTCCACCCTGTTCGGGAGTTCGAGACCAATCAATCTGCCTAGCCTTTTTCGTTGGGGTCGGCTTCTAGTCTAACCGGATGCAGCTGAATACCAGTATCCATGTAAAATAGAGCGACTGCCTACCTGACCTCCACAACCCAACACGATATCCCTTGGTAAGACTGGTTGTCAGACTTTTGGACTTCTGACGACTGTCAAAGATCTACGAATGACAGCCGGGACCAAAGGCTTAACGTACTTTCCGAGGCACCCCTCCGTGCCTCGACATGTAATGGATGGTCACATATCCACGAACCGACCCCTTCGAACGACCCGTGCGGCTGCTGTTATCAATTAGCCCCTCGAGACCGCGGCTGTTAAAATGGTACATAAGCACATAGAGCTTTAAAAAGAAACTGTCACACAAGTATGAGTGACAGAGACCACGCTTTACAAAGCCGAACTGTTTCCTAAAACTCAAGGTGCCGTATTAGCCGGTACGGTAGTATGGCGTAATCGTGAAAGTAAATCCGAGAGTAGTCTTGTTCTTTAGATACCATGCGTCTTATGAGATACTATTATATTATATCGTTAGTTGATTATGTAACTGTGGCCGTACCGTGACTTTGAGAGACTCTTAATGAGGACTGCTAATTGATTTAATGACTTGGTGGCAGAATGTGTGTATGGAGATTACGTATTATATTTAGTAGTATAATTTGCTACCATCATCGGTTCCGCAGTGGATAGGCCGCGTACCGAAACTGACAGCGTGGACCGTGAACCTACAGTGTGGGCCGATGACCTGATGAAAGTCGCGGGAATCCTCTGGATGCGAAAAGAACAGGTGCGATAGATGTGGCGATGCTTAGGGAATGTCTATATTCAGCAGTAAACGTCTTTCGGTTAAGAATGCGGCGACGCATGAATTGTCCATACAAACGTAGTAGGTACATAAATCATTTGCAATTCGAGCATATTTCCACCATATTATGTTGATATTCGGATTGAGACAGTATTTATCTAGGCTCCTACGTCTTTTTATTTCCAAAAACTTACTTTAAAATGAAGTGTAAGCGAATTGCATTTCGTACATTTTTACAGCGTAAATGACATGTTTTCATATTGCTTTTTCTGTATTATAAACAAAAGAAGCATAGTTTATGTTATCAAGTTACAAATAACCGAAAAAAAAAATGGAAATACATTAAGTTTTTATTCATAATTTTTTGTATTACGGAACACATCCAAATTTATCATAAATTTTCGAAAGCTAGTAGTACTATCGCGTCAAGCAATAATTGTCAATGTGTGCGTGGTAGTATTGCTCACTGTAGGTGTATATCGCTCCGACAGGCACTCACACTAGCGCAACGTGCTTGGAATTGAATTTTGCAAACATCCCGATTTGTAGTTGCGAGCCGTGACGCCGGCCTCTTAAATGATGATGACTATCATACAGTCATGTCTGCCATGCGGTTCGTCCGATCTGAACTTAATTCGTACCGTGTGCGGCTGTTACGGCTAAGATCGTTTCGTATTTAAAGTGCCCGAAGCAGGTCAGACCGATCGACAATCGGCGCAGACTGTGCCGTTCAGATTGAGCTCTCCATGTAGCCTTTCTATGTATTCAGAAACTCGACCAACTTTTCAGAAACCGGGTGTAAGACTTACATGTACATACTTAGCTCACATTGTATCGTCACCACATAATGACATAAACACTATAACTAAGAATTACATAATGAAGTACTATAGTACTGTGGTGTGCAGTACTGCAGGCCTCGTCTCGTGGACGCAGGGTGACTCATACAGCACACGTGGGCGATACGCTACAGATATGCGAGGCGAATTGATGGCAAACAAACAAAATCTGCTATACCAGATTATAGACATCTGCAATACCAGATTATAGACATCTGCAATACCAGAGGCATTGTGTTGTATGAGGCATTGCGCTGCATGAGGCATGCGTTGCATGAGGCATGCGTTGCATGAGGCATGCGTTGCCATCCCAGTGTCCTAGAGACTGTCCCACAGGTGTGAGTGACAGATACGACTCTTTCTAAAACTTGATTTGCGGTCGTGCACTGCTTTGTCACAAGATGCAGTCAGCTTTGTACCTATTGTAATCCTACTCTAATACATTTCACACACGACCGCGCTGTTGGATTTTCAACGCTCGACTTACCGCCGAAAGTTAAAAATCCAACAGCGCGCTTTTATTTAGAAATTTATTTAGGTGTCATCTAGTGTTACTGTGTTAGTGAAAACGAGCATTATTGTATTTTGTACTCTTTGGTAAGTATTGCGCAGACTCTTACGCGATCTAGGCGACACACTTCTTCAAGGACAAACTGTTTCAGTAGCAATGTTATGGAGTCAAGTATGAAATATGTATGAATATGAGCGACAAATATTTTCTCAGCATTATTTAAAATGAGCTCTTTATGTAATTGGTTAGCAAAGAGACTGACGGTTCACCAGATGGAGAGTGGTTAACGTCGCTTTTAGCCACTTGGAATATTCAGAGGTTTGCAGAAGTCAACATCGGAACACGGCAGAAATAATAAAAGACGGAAGGTGAGCGTACCTAATCTCGGATAAACGTGAAAATTTTTAATTTCGTATTGGCATCGTTAATCATCGGATCTCCCTTACTTCTTAAAACATATTTTGAATTTCACAGATCGTGGGATTTCCTTACACAACTATTCGACTTCTTTTGACCTCCATGTGCAATTTCATTATTTAATAATTAACACTTTTAAAAAAACGTGTGTGGTCGGGAACCCCCGTCAGGAACGCGACGCGAAGCGACTCTGGTGGAACAATTTCTATGAAAACTTCTCGGAAATTGTTCAACCGGTGTTGCGTCGCACCTGTTTGCGGGAACCTTTACGCGACACACACTTGTATATAATAAAAAAGAAAGAGAAAGAAAGTGGCATGGAGGGGATAGGGATGGGCATAACGCTTTTTCCTTACGTGACGATTTCTGGAGGCAGGACGGCCATACGGGCTATATTAAAATGCCTCCCACGTAGTAGGTACATTACATAAGCAGGAACTAAGCCATTATGTTGATCTACACATGTGCTACAATTTACCTGACTAGGAATTCTTTCCTTTACCCACGATGTAAAACCACAGAATGAAATAGTTACAAAGGCAAAAAAAAAAAAACCAGTAGGTGATAGGTATCCCCATTTACATAAGTTTAGCTAGTTGGTCTGCTGCCATTTTAAGAATTTTAGCACTCTGTGTAGGTATGTGTGGTCGTATAGTATTCTGTGGTATTATTTAGTATGCATCAAGGTGATATTGTGCTAATTCATTATAAAGTCACTGCGATTGATAACTTCGATAGCCGACACTCGATGTATGGGGCTTCATTTCTTTGCGGCACGCAAGCAGGCAAATCTATTAGACAGTTTCCGTCGCATCACAAAAGTGTGGGAAAGAATTACCTATGTTCTTTTGTGCAATCACTGGTCAGTCACTGGTGAACCATCACATCTGTTTTGCAGGAAAAACGTGTCTGATCGAGTGATCGTACACTAGTCAGTACCTGAGCGTTAATATGACATATGGAGCTTAGGCAGACTATCACACAGGTATGAGTAAGAAAGACGAAGGACGAGAGACAAAGACGAACTTTCTCAAAAACCCGATGTGCCATATTTATGGCCGGGTACGGTACGACGACCGTTAGTGTACGTGGTAAGCTTGAGGGGATGGGGGAGCTGGTTCTCATCCATGAAACCAATAATGTTTTGAGAGGATTGCATACTACGATGTGAGGAACATCAGCGTGAGGTAGTTGCTATCTCGGTCTAGCAATGTTATTATTATTATAGGTACAGGGAAAATTACATACTTAATTATCTGTTTTAAATGTCAGAGATATAATATACAAAAATAGTTTATCCTTATTTTGTATATATAATCAGAAAGCTAATTTGCTTTGAAATTATATTGCACTTGGGTTACAAGATATTCTATCATCTAGGAAGCTGCTAACCACAAACAAGTAAGATAATCCTCCTTGCTTAAGATTGGACAGGAAGTGACACATTACATGACAGACATCACTTCATTGTCTGATGTATCATCATCACTGTCTCATTATGAGATGATCACAATATTATCTTGTGATAACTGTGTGATTCTGAGTGCATAGATAAGTTTAAATAGTTTGTTAGATTTAGATAAGTAGGGATTGATTCATTCAATTTGAATAATCTTATCAACAAAAATGACAGTTTCTTTGGTCTAATACCAATTTTGTTGTTGTGTTCAAAAGGGTAACTGCTCAGCTCAGACTCCTGGGTTTGAATTCCAGGTTGGGCTAATTAATACAGCGTTCTTTCATCAAGAATTTGTCAGTAGCAGCCTAGTGTCTAGGTTTGTGCCCGATTGAGGTGTATAGGCTTGCCCTGAATTACAAGGAACTTTTATGACTGCCATTCTAAAAGTGAAGATGATGGGCAAAACCAAAACCTGTTTGTTTACGTAATCTGTTTGATTTAAGCCCTAACACGTGTGACTCTGGACTTTTTATTTGTCTGTCTGTGATGTCTTGTTTGTAAAGTTATTAGATTGTACGTACTATCGAAGAAACGCATATCTGTACACAGTAAGGACTATTCTTGCTTGCAGCGCTCGGCCGATATAGTATCGCTTACCTACGAAAGAAAAAAGGGTTGTCTGCATAGGATTTTGTTTTCAAATTGCTTAGATATGCATTACCCCGATGGTACACGACATAAGGTATACCTTATACCTTCCCTTTTTTTTTGTTGACTTTTTTGTTGTAGTTGGGTTTTAATGTTTATAACTTTTATTTTCATTTAAATTATTTTGGAGTTATTATTTATATGTGTTCGTAATGTACAAATTAAGCCTTTTCATTTGATACCCGACATGGCATCATTAAAAAAGTTTTCCAGTAGCTACAATGGTTAAGGTCCTCATCTCAAAAATCCAGTCTGTATACTTCTACAATGATTTTTCTCACATATACACACATAACTCTAACAAAAATTAGCACTTTAAAGCTTAATATTTCGCAAATGGATCCCTGAATCTAAAAATGGTTTTCACACACTCACAATATTTTGACCTTTCCAATGACACCCTAAAAAATGGTATAGATGAAAAAAAATCATCCCCATTTAACGTGAAGTAGCGGAGGAACCCATTTTTTTTTCTTGATTTTATTTTACATCTTTGTCAGCGTGATTAATGATACCAATGCCAAATTACAGCTTTCTAGTACTAAGCGTCTGGAGTTGTGGATACCAGCCTGTATTACCTACTAAGAGTATGAGCTGGGCCGCGGATAGACAGACGTACATGGCGAAACTATAAGGGATCCTTGATGACTTCAGAACCCTAAAGAGGAGCATTTTAATTTAACAAAATAAACATATTTATTAGAATAAACAAAATAAAAATAAAAAACCACCTGTGTGACCATGGCCTCCCCAGAAAGACTTCTGTCCCAGCATAATGCTGCAATATATCACCACACAGACCACATGGTCTCTATGCGATTCATTTTACCAAATTATATTTTATAGTATCTTAGAAAATATGTAGCATTAATAAGTTGTAGGCAAGTTGCATAGGACTGGCCTAGTATAAGAAATGATAAGATATCAGTTGTTATTAGAATTTAATGGTGTTACTGATAACAGAATCAAACAGATTAATCCACCACAGTCATTTGATCTTTAGACCTCATCTTTGTTACAAATTTTGCTGCAGTTTCCAACAATTTTGTTTTTGTGGAGGCCAAAAGATGTTGGACCAATTATGCTAATGGTGGACCATAAATAAGTCTGAATTATTAAAACTATTTTATCAAACAATATGAATACATTAATGAGTAACACTGCTGTAGCTCATAGTAAACCTATTAAATAGTTTTCTCACAGTTATTTCTCAGAGACTGGTTCATTAACATAAGTTATTAAAATGATTAGTAGAACTTAATCTCATGCTCTATGGAAGTATGGACATTTTACATTGATGTTGCATTCATAAATGTTCAGCCAGCTATAATGAAGTTATGATAAAACCTTAAGACCATGAATTGTAGCACATTAACGCAAACAAATAAGTACGTTAACGTTCCGGCTCCGTGCACTGCACTGCCTGCGATTTCACATTACGACAATCCACGGCGAGCGGACGCCGAGACTAGGCCGTTGAAGATTTTAATTTTCGAACGTTCTTTGTCCGCGGCCAGTATGATTACGAGCCCGAGTCATGTACTTACCAGCAGTTCAGCTTCTTTATCGCGCTGAGGTCCGATTGTTTGGATCGCGCGATCACCATTTCTTCAGTGAGACGAGCCATTGTTAATCACTTCACTGACACTGGTGTTTGTGTATACAAAACTGGTACAAAAACTTTACACTGAGACTTTTTATTACGGCGGGGTTTGCGCGGAGTTCATTGCGGCGGAACACGCGACGGCAACACGCCCCGAGCGCGTTCAAATAACTGAAAAACAAAGCTACCGAGCGATCTCGCACGATGTTTCCACTCACTTGACGTTGGCGGTCGAGTTAATTGCTGTGTACGTTTCCACTAGCTCGCGATAAACCAGCTGTGTGTAGGAGAACGAAACAGCTGATTATCAACACTTTTTAGATTCTAATACGAAATTCTAATTCATCAAAAGTCTAAGCTACAAACAACATTATAGGTACACCATCGAATTTTATTGGACTTTTGACATTGTAATCGAAATAATTATTTTAAATCTTATTTTTTTTTTTTAATAAAATAATGTTATAAAAGACGTAATGTTCTATCCAATTGGAAAAAAAGAACTTTAAAAATGTTCAGCAGTTGGTCCAGTACGAAGAAAGTGGAAAAAAGTAAATAAATTCCCTTTTTAATCTCACACAAGCAAGTTTGACAATTTAATTTTGACAGTAACTGATCAAACAATGGAAATGAAACGTCACTTTTTGAGTTTTCGTAAAATGTTGCTAGCATTGAAAAAAAAAGCCCTAAAAACCTGTAAATCCTAACCGGTAAGCAGCAGTGCGGTATAGTATGCTCTATAATCCGAAACGATGCCGCTCTCTGCTTTCATTTACGGACCAGGGAGACTACTCCCTAAGCGAAATCCGTAGTTTCAGCTGAAGGTCGATCGAAACTACAGAATGACGTTATGTTTTTGGCATAATTTGAGATTTTGGCATAATTTGAGATTGAACACTTGTTTGATCACATGTCTGACAGGGTTGTTTGGGTATTTGATCAAAGTTTGATCACTTATTTCAACTTTGCCATTTGGTGTTGGTTTTTCAAGCGCATATCAAAGCGTTAAAAGTTCAAATATGTGCTTAGCACATATCAAAGGTGTTCAAATGTGTGCCTGCAAGTCCATTGTCTCGTAAATAACTGAGTGGAACGGTCGCTTTATTCAATCGCAAAATGGAATGGAGCAACGAGAGTGTCCTAGAATTTATTGATTTGCTTGCAGGAGAACCATGTATATGGAACCCTAAAAGTAAACATAAGATAAGAATAAGTTGTATAAACTAAAACCCAAGTACGACAAAAAAGTCAACTAAATAGGTTTAATTAAATAAACAAGACATCACAGACAGACATATTAAAAATCCGGATTCAGACATAATCTGTTCGATTTATAAATCTTGATTATTTATAAATATTAAAAACGCGTGTGACAAGGATTTTTAATGTCTGTTTGTGATGTCTTAATTGTTTATACCTTTATAGTTGACTAGTTTTTATCACTTTTATTTAAATTATTTTGGGGTTATTAATATATTTGAAATGTGCTACTTAAAGTCAACAAACACAAAATAACCTACTTTAAAATATAAGACGTTAATTATTTATCGACTTTTCCACTAATGCTGCTTTTTTACCAGTGATAGGTAAGCCGTTCCCCTGTCCTTAGCTCGTCTTTTAATAGTGCTATACTCCAAATCTCATACATGTTTATGTAGCTTTCGTAAAATTTGTGATCGACACAAAGTAAACATAAATACAACAATGGCGGTTATAAAGACGTACAACTGTGCTGCCACCTGTTTTGAGCTTTCAGTTTTTAACCTCATTGTTTGTAGATACCAAGACCGCATTCCAAGTTACGCCTTAATCGCTCACAACGTTCACATCTATACTTCACGTTCCTCAGAGCTGTCAACATTTCGGAACGCTCGTGAACGCGCTCACACTGCTCACAGTGATCGCTCAACGTCAAAACTACACTACCCCAAAACTTGCACAAGATGGATGGATTACAGTATTTCTTTGAGTATACACCACAAATTTCTTCTTCTTCTTCGGTTAGGTGGCGACTGTAGTCAGAAGCACAATTTCGAAAATGCCACGTTATACCGGATGATTTTTTCACAGTCTCTATGGGAATAACTTTCACTATGGGAGCAACTCTGAGATCACGAAAAAAAAATCTGCTGTTTGTACAAAAGTTCAATACCTACGAGTACTTGACCAAAATGTATGAAACAGCTGATTTTTTTTTCGAGATCTCAGAATTGCTGCCATAGTGAAAGTTGTTTATATTAATGGGTAGAACACCCTGTAAGAATTTGGAGATGGTAAAAAAAAACATTCAGTATATTATAGATAAGATACAACTCAAAACAAAACAGCACAACTGTCATTTTTGTCAGCGCTCACGGTGATAATAATAATAGGGCATCATCGCATCGGTGTTTTCGCAAGATGGCGCATGTCATGACGTTATCTATGATGATTCACGGAACATCGTTATCGCGATCACGCTTATTCGGTACGGGTGTTAGCACGCTCAAAAGCGCGAAACGCAACGCGACACAAAGGTACCGCTCGTCGCACGACGAGCGGTGCCTTTGTGTCGCATCGCGTGTCGCGCTGGTCTGCACAAGCCTCAAATTCAAATCGATTACAGCGTTACTCGGAACGCACTGCAACACTGAACGGTAAACGTCACACAGTGACGTTTCATCAACGTCAACCGAGCCTGCGGGCTGGTGAAGTTGTGATTTATTTTCCCCGAAAAGTGTACAAGAAACTGATAAAAACATGGATTCTAACGATATATTAGACGACAAGGATAGTGGGCCCGAGGTGCAGATCAACTTCCCGAGCTCTGTTATGAGCCGGATTGAGGAAATGATGGGAGGAACCGAACAATTTGATAGTGCAGAAGTGAGTCGGACTTTTCTATATTTTGCTTTTATTTCTTGTTTGTTTACTGCTTTTGTTTGAATCTAAATTTAATTTCTTACTACAACGCGTGAGAGCAATCGATATATACTCGATGGATATCGTTTTAAGGGCGTCGTTTTGACTATTGCTTTTCGTGTATCAAAATTGAATTTTTGCTATCGACTATTTACAATTTTACAAATATTACTGTGCCGTCTCAATAGCTCATACAAATTTTGGTTTCTATTTAAAAATGAAGACTTAGAACTTTACTATCATTAACTTTTTAAAAACAACAACAAACTTCATCTTTCACAGTTTGATGCGGTAGCATACATCAACCGAGTCTTCCCTACGGAACAGTCTCTCTCTGGAGTGGAGAGTGCGGCGGCTCGCTGTGAGTTCCACTTGGCAGGTGTGGAGCATGACATACGGAGGCTGGTGAGGGCACAGGCGGAGCAGAGGGATGCGGGACAGAAGGCTCTGGTTGATGCACAGAGGTGTATTGGAGAACTGGCGTTACAGGTAAAGTTTTCAATGTCATTTCTAAGTCAATTTCGTTTTTAATTTAGGCAAAGATTTCAAATTCTATTATACCCCATAATAAAATTTGAAGGGGGTTTGATTCCTTGGTTGGGTTAAATGTAATTGGGTTTTTCCGTTTGGAATTTCTCAACAGCCTGGAATCTGTATTTGTGCCTTGACCTTATGAAAAATGTTTTTTTTTTTTTTTTTTTGTAAATACCTATGTATTTGGTGTTCCTAATAAATAAATAAATAATGGCAATTGGCTCACCTCATTTCAAGTGGGACTAAAAAATATCTGGAATTAAACAATAAGAATAAACAATTCACCTCTCCCTTTCAGAGATTAAGGGCATGATGTTATTTTCATTTAAATTAAAAATCATGTATTCAAATAGCTGAGAATCAAGACATTTAAAAGTCAAAATTACATAAAATAGTCCCCAAAACGCCCACCCTTTACTACTTCCTCTTGTTTTAACTGGGAAGAAGAAATGGCTCAACAATGTTCCCATTCTTTATCTTAAACAATTTTTCCAGGTAGCAGATATAAACAAGAAAGCTGAACGCAGTGAGAGTATGGTCCGTGAGATAACGTCAGAGATCAAACAGCTGGATTGTGCCAAGTCAAACCTAACAGCTGCCATCACGGCTCTAAACCACCTGCATATGCTGGTGGGGGGCGTGGATACCCTGCGGAACATGACGCAGAGCCGGCAGTACAAGGAGATTGTGCTGCCTATGCAGGCTATTATGGAGGTACACCTTTATTAATTTATAGGCACAGGGTTGATTTTTGAGATAGGGTGGAAAGGGCAGTTACAAGTTAAATATAAGGTAACAAACCATAAATATACTTTTAAGTAAGGTACATGGTGTACCTTACCTAAAAGTATATTAAAAAATGGGGAAGTCCCCAAAATTATTGGGGGGAATCACCTCTTTTTGACAAGTGACGAAGTACGGAATACATAGGTACAGAATAGATAGACTATAATCAAATAAGGGGAATCCCCAAAATAGTTGCAGGGAATTACTTCATTTCGACCGGTGACGAAAAAAACTATATAACCTTTTTAATTTATTTTCGAGCTATTTCAAGTTCTAAAAATTTAAAACCTTTCTTTTATTTCCATTAATTTGCGATTAAAAACCGAGTTTTTTTTTTCTTAATGTTTAAAACATTATTTTAAACTTGTTTTAAACTGTGACTTTAAACACAAAAAAAAAAACATTGTGTTTTATTTCAAACTGTTTAAAATACGTGTTTTAAAACAACTTGTTTGTTTTATGCCAACCTTGGGTACATCTAAGAACGAAAATTGGAATTCGCAAATCTGAATGTACAGAGTTACAAAGTGTGTGGTGGCTCCTTACCTCTGCTTAACTAGGCTGTACACTCGATCTCCTTATCTCTTCCTAACTAGGGTGTACATTCGATCTCCTTACTTCTTCTTAAATAGAATCTACACTACAATATTATAACCCGGTTTCTGAAAGCTTATTGTCAACAAAAAACAAGCTGACAAGAAGTCAGTCAGATTTCAGTCAGCCAATCACAGCATCTCCAAATAATTGCGGAGACTGTTGTTATTTTTGTTGGCAAGTTTTTGTATTGAGTGGCCTTTTATATAACGTTCGTAAGACATTTAAATAACCTAAACATTTTAGCCGTACCATGCCGCCAGTGCGCGCCCGGCCTTAGCCAGCAATTCAGTCAATAAACTTTCAATGATTATTATATCTGTTACAGGTTCTACAACACTTCGAATGCTACCGTGAGATCAGAGAACTGTCCACCCTCCGAGATCAGGTGACGTCCATCAGACAACAGCTGGCCACGCAGATACTAGCCGACTTCAAAGAGGCTTTCACTGGTGAGACTTCCACTTAGATACTAGCCGACTTCAAAGAGGCTTTCACTGGTGAGACTTCCACTTAGATACTAGCCGACTTCAAAGAGGCTTTCACTGGTGAGACTTCCACTTAAATATTAGCCGAATTCAAAGTAAAAAAAAAAGATTCCAACGAACTGAAAACCTTTTTTTGAAGTCGAAAAAAGAAGGGAATGTATGAACTTGTGCAGAAAAATGTAAACAAATAAAAGACAATAATTCTACTTAATATTATAACATGAAAGTTTATCAGGATGGGTGGATGTGTATTCACGCAATAACGACTGAACGGATTTGGACGAAATTTGGCACACAGACAGTTATTAACCTGGATTAACACATAGAATACTTTTATCCTGATATTCCCACGGGATCGAGACTTATGCGGGTGAAACTGCGGGGTGCTGTCAGTTTAAAATAAACTAAAATAGCATATAGGCTCGAAACTTCCACAACCTTATATGACAAGTGTCAAGTTCTCACAGTACGGAAAATGTATGTTTTACATATAGTTGCCAAGCAGCATCTTGTCACACCCATAAATGAGCAAGTTTAAAGTAAGCGTACTATAACCCTTTCCACCCGAGTTGAAATGACCGTGAGTTTTGACTTAACTAAATTCTAGGCAAAATTTGAAACAACTTTTGCGAACGCAACCGACCCCGATCGTTCGTGAGTCTATGTAAGAATGAGTAAAAAAATAGTTTTGCATTGTGCGCGCACGTTTTATCCTGCCAGTTCGTCGAAAACCGAGTGAAGAACGGCTGCGTTTTTAGATTCCCGCGCCTCCGCACGTAAGTAGATCGATTTTTAGTAATTCTATTGGAATATTTGATATTATTTGATAATATTTGGTTAAATATGTGTTTCTTCATACATAGTCATCAGATTTTTGCTAATTGGACCATCAGTTTCGTGATAATTTTCTGTCAAAATTGAACACGCACGATCATGCAACATCGGTCGTAACACGTGAAGTTTTTACATTTTGTTATTTTGTGTTTTATTTGTTGTTTTGGTTCCATAGTGTGTTAAAATGGCCTTTTCTTCTTTATTAGGGGTTCGAATTACGGATGATGCAATATTAGATCAATTGATGGACGGAAATCTATCGGAGATTGAAGATTTTGAGGATGACGAGTACAAATTGGATTTTGAACCAAATACCTTGTTTGCTCAATTGGCTACTGAAGATCTCTACGATGGTGACAATCCTAACGAAGATGAAAAAGTAATTAACCATACGATACCATTGACATGTCCGCCGGTGACGCAACCTCCATCTTCATCGGAGCCGCAACCTCCTGCTTCATTGATGGCGCTGTTGACGGAGACTGCGTCCTCGACGGAGTAGGTTGTTACCTACTCCGTCGAGGACGCAGTCTCCGTCAACTATGCAGCCGCCTTACCCATCGTTATCATCCACGTCACGTCGGTCATCACATCGACTGTCGGTAGGTACATGTATCGTCTGAGCGACCGATATCAACCACAAGTACACAAGGACAAAGATCGACGTCAACAGCATGTAGTCGAGGAAGATCTGCTTCAACACCATGTAGTCGAGGAAGATCTGCTTCAACACCAAGTAGTAGGAAAAGAATATGGAAGCAGGCTCCATTCGTAGATAAACTGCATGACTATCTTCCCTTGCCTACAAAACCAGTAAGGCGTCCCATCTAATACTTTCGTGAATACATAGATAACGTGTTTACAGAAAAGATGTCTCACTGTACTAATTTATATTACTTACGTACTACTGGCCGTGAATTGAAAAGTACAAGCAATGAGATTGTAAAGCTCGTTGCAATAGAAATACTCATGGGATGTCTTCATTACCCCCGACTGCCTATGTATTGGAGGGCTGGTACTAGGTTGGAAATCATCAGCAGTTTAATGTCACGGGACAGGTTCCTGACCCTTCGCAATGCACTACACGTAGTTGACTCCGATTCTCCACTTGCGACTGAAATCGGTAATCCACTATGGAAGGTTCAACTCATGATCGATCAAATTAAGCGTGCCTGTAATAAACTAGAGAGGGTGCCGGGATTTTATTCAATTGACGAGCAGATGATACCATTTACAGGCCGTTGTCAACTAATTCAGGTTGTGAAGAACAAACCCAGGCCTGTGGGGTTGAAAAACTTCGTCCTCACCACTAGTGAAGGGTTGATGTTAGATTTTGATATTTACAGAGGTGCAAGAACTATGTTTGGTGACACGAATCTCGGTCTCGGTCCTTCGGTAATCTTACACTTGGCTAAGAGTATTCCCCCTGGCAGTTGTGCTTAGCACGATCGATATTTCACCACTGTTCCTTTGATTGAAGAAATGAACAAGTTGAATTTGCATTCTCATTTGTAATACCTGATTTTATTAAATAATTATAGTTTTCTTATAATACTGACTGATTAAAGTAGTTACAGAACCTAAATATTGATATTTTATTTTAATTTGTGTGAATTATCGAACTAAATCATTTGATTATTTACACATACTCACGATCGTGCGACTAGCAAATTATTCCTGAACCTCATGAATGTGAGGGTCTGATTGCTGAAGACCAGCTTTCATGAGATTTTTTTCAGTATTTTTTCCAGAACCTCTCAAACAGTTTTAAAACGTTTACTAAGTTTTTGCCGATTTATGCGAGTTTTGTAGCTCCCGGTTGCAAAGGGATAAGGAATGTTTGCCTATCTGTTAAATTAGACAAGCAGCTGCTAGAAGACAACGCATGTATTTATCGAGTCACATTTATAATAAAACAAACAGTGCTCACAATATTAATCCTCTTACATTAAGGGAAGCTAAAACTAAAACTAAGTCATGGCTACTGACTCAAAAGTACAGTGAAACAGAATCCATTTTAATATAAGTATGAATATAATTAAGTTCAACAAGATCACACATCACACATCATCACAACCTCTCATTGACCTTCATCCACACACCACACATCAATACACTAAACACACACACACACACACAATCTTTATACTTCACACTCACACAAATGTATAACGACAATCAATTGTTTTCATAATTTTTACTTTTCCTTTTTTAAATCATGTATTTAATAACTGTTTTAATAATAAATTTAATTATTTTAATAATTATTAAATTTTAATAATAAATTTAATAGCTATTTTAATAATAAATTTAATAACTATTTTAATAGTGAATGTAACTAAATAACTAATTTAATAACTATTTTTATACTTTTTGTTTGTCTAGTAAATTCAACTGATGTTATTGCATAAATCCAGAACTTACTGATTGGGAGAAGACACGGCCCCTGTAACACAGGTGTTCTTACCTAGCGCAGGAGTCAGGGTTTCACTTTCCTTGTACACATTTTTTTATGCCAATAAAGAATTTATTTAATTATTTACTTAGCATAGTGTCACAACATTTAACTAACGAACTTTTGAGAATTTTTGATTACATAAAATACTATATCAAAATGATATTTCACCTAAACTCCGTTTGAAATAAGATTAGACATTTAAACAAACCTTTTTTACAGTCCGTTCAACCGATTTTGACTTCTATACCGTAGGCATAAGAATGGCATTAAAAGCAAAAAAAGTGGTTACAAACCAACTGTTTACTGCAGCTGTCATTTGTCATGCCGCCATCGCAATAGAAGTCAAAATCGGTTGAACGGACTGTAAAAAAGGTTTAATTAAATGTCTACTACTAAACGACTTTTTTTTTATAAAAGCGTCCTTAATCAGCAATAATAAACCATACGCTTTTAAAACGCTATACAAGAATGAACCCTACTCCGATATAATTAGAGTGTACATTACAGCAGGCAGTAAAAGCGGCATTTCCCACCGCACGTTGTCTGAAGCCTGTGGTGTAGTGGATATACTGGAGCCGAAGGTCAAGACTGAGCTGCTGAAGTGGTTCATCAATATGCAGCTGCAGGTGAGATTATGTGAATACTACTGTTAAAAAACCAGACAATATCGCCAATTTTTCAATCGACAACAAACTTTAACAAGAATAATGACGACGGTTAGCTTTTGTAAATAAAATACTAGCGACCCGCCCCTACTTCGCACAACTTTTACGACTTGACTAAACATCGAGGTTTCTTTTTTATTATAATTACGTAAGATTAATATGAATGTATTATACATATGAACCTTCCGGAATAAATTCTCTAAATGATGGTCCAACCCCCATCAGAATCCGTTGGTTAGTTTAGAAGAAAAACGCGTTCACACGAAATCTAAGTTAATTTATAATATCCTTACATCCTTATCCTTACATATTATAAAACAAAGTACCCCGCGGCGTGTCTGTCTGAACGCGATAAACTCAAAAACCACCGAACGGATTTTCAAACGGTTTTTACCAATGGACGGAATGATTCATGAGGAAAGTTTAGGTGCATAATTCGTGAAGGTTTTGTGTAAATTGGCTGAAATATGACGTTTATTGTTGAATATGGCGGAAAATTCATGCTGACTGGGAGCTTTACTGGCGTACGCCGCGTAAACCGTAGGAGATACATAAAATTAATGTTCTACAGGATTACATCTTAAAATGATCAACAAAAAAGTCCAGATAACATATGTCTATCTTCTAAGGATGACCCACAGTAACCACTTTTATCTTTCATAATTTGATAAAAAAATAAATATTTCCGAAGCTACTTTGATCGGTATTATATTAATCCTTATTGAATAAAATGTGTTATTTTAATTAGGTATTTAATTTAGATTAAAATAGATGACATCATATCATTTAAAAAATATCACAGATTCAAAAATCCGCTGGAAAAAATCGCCCGTGAGAACCTGGTCTTAGTTTCTTCATCAACACCTTATATTTAATGTTTATTTTATTTCATTATAAATTTAAATCCGCCGGATGTTGACGTTATCCGGTACCGGATAACCGTTTGATCTCTAGTACTGCATCATCCGCAAATAATCCCAACTTTATTTACTATAATTCTTACCTCCCCAGGAATACCAGCACCTATTCTCATCAGAACAGGAATCCGCCTGGATATCCCACGTGGAGCGTCGCTACGCGTGGCTCAAGAGGCACCTTCTCACGTTCGAGGAGTCTACCGCGACCCTGTTCCCTCCCCCCTGGAGGCTCAGCGAGAGAGTCACGCAGCAGTTCTGCAAGGTAACATAATCAATCATCATCCTATAACTTTCTCGCTACTGTGACTGCGGCCTCCTCTCTTTGCGAGGGAGCGCGAGTTAATCCTCCACACGGACACGGCTGGGCAAAAGCGTGTTTCAAAAATAGAAGGTAATTTCTATGAGCTCGGTTTTTCTAAAGTCACTTCTAAATAATTGGCCATACTTTGACTTACATGACTATTAACTCGTGTAAAGCTAGATTATCGGTCATACTTCAAATATGCCGCCACGCACTGTCGGAATAATCTACGTCCACCAGTAAGAGCCCTGAGAACAAAGAAGCATTTTCTGTATATTTTAAAGCGATATTTCATGTAGATACAACAATCCACATGATTGTTACTGGAACTAAAAATAATAACTGCTTTTTTTGCACTTACCTCAAGGGCCTACGAGCAATGGATATGGTTTTCCAACAGTGCTGTCCGATTCCTCCCCCGTTTAGTTCCGGTCTGTGTCATCCTCACAAGAGGAATGGTAGTGCTCAGTTAGCTGAAGCGTGTCTGCTGTCGATCTTGCCAAAGCTGCATTATCTAGGTGATCTAGACTGTTGTACACAACGTTTAGATTACTTACTTAGTATTTATAATTTTTTCATTGTATTATGGTTTTAATTGATGTAATATGTATTTTTAAAAGTTAGGCGTAATTATTATACAGATATACTTGTATATTTTATTTCTAAGTGCACACTATGTTCAGTTAGATTTCGAATCAGTCATAGTTTCTGTAAAAAAGTTGTACTTACTTGGGCCGCATTCCGAGTTACGCCAAAAGTGATAATATCGCGAATCCGACCAAACCTAATAGTCACAAAATATAAGGGTTATTGAATAATAATTGTGACTTTGGACTTTGGTCGGATTCGCGATATTATCACTTTAAGCGTAAGTCGGAATGCGGCCCCGGATTATTGTGTCACACGAGGGCCGCATTCCGAGTTACGCCAAAAGTGATTATATCGCGAATCCGACCAAAGTCCAAAGTCACAATTATTACTCAATAACCCTTAAATTTTGTAACTATTAAATTTGGTTGGATTCGCGATATTATCACTTTTAACGTAAGTCGGAATGCGGCCGAGGAGACGTCATTATGTCACTCGCGAAATAGTTGCTGAAAAACAGCGCTGTTGACAATAGATTCGTCTGAAGTAACAGCATTTTGCTGAGTAACGACCCGTTCTTGCACAGATGCGACGCACGGCTTAATTTTTCTTGTTATTATTGTTTGTTTCTAACAAAAGTAGTTATTTTTCCACTCTGCAATCGGCATTTTGTATAATTTGATTGTTTGTTTATTGTCATTTGCCAGTGTAGTAACCACAGAACAATGTAGGCCGCATTCCGTGTTACGTTAAAAGTTATAATATCGCGAATCCGACCAAAGTCCAAAGTCATAAATTACTCAATAACCCTTATATTTTGTGACTATTAAATTTAGTCTGATTCGCGATATTATCACTTTTGGCGTAACTCGGAATGCGGCCGTAGTAACACAGATTACACAATGTAAATTGTCTTTGTTCCCTGGCCCTGACGTCAAGCCAATAGATAAAATTTTTAAACTTCTACTGCTTGAATACGAGGCTTTTGGCTACTTTTTATGTGTGTATTTTATGTTTTTTGTAATGTGCAGCATAAACAATTTTTCTTTCTCTATAACTGTACTCTTTCTTACTAAATGTAGCTGTGGTAGTCGGGTTATAGTTGATTAAATTGTGGTCTCATCATTTGTTTAGCCTGTCCCCAACTGTGTTGTGGTCAGCTTCCAGTGTAACCGAATGCAGCTGAATACCAGTATGTTACATGGAGCGGCTGTGAGTTTTCAGTATGAATGTGGATGGCTGTACGAGTAGGGAGACCAAAGAAATGATGGATGGACTAGAAAAGGAGTGACGACTAATAGAGAAGTATGGAAGAAACAGACACGTTGCGTCGACCACTAATACAATGTCGCCCAGCGGCATGTGTCCACCCGCATTTTTCTGAATGTTCATGATTTTTTTCGAAAAATAACTTTAAAAGAGGAGGTCTGTTTTGACTTTTTTTCTTTATTTTTTTTTCATTTTCTCTATTTTTTTTTTTTTTTTTTAAATATGTTTTCACCTCCGTTTTTTTTTTGCATAGTTGACAAATTTTAATAAAAATGTTAGTTAATCCGATAAAATAACTCATAAGCTTTTAGAAATAATAAACAGAATCCAAATCGAGCCAATAACATCGGAGATAATGGCAAACGCTAATCGAAACATAAAAAAAATTAATAACATGAAAAATATTAAAGATGGACCCCCCCCTTTTAAAGTTATTTTTCGATCAGTTTTCATGAATATTCAGAAAAATTCGGGCGGTCACATGCCGATGGGCGACATTGTATATTGGGATGAGAGCAGGAGAATGACGAATGATGACATGGAGCGACCTGCCCTCCACAACCCAGTCACTGGAGACCACGATTCCTAAGTAAGCCTGGTTGTCAGAGTGTCGGGCTTCTGACGACCCGTAACGACTGTCACAGATCTACGAATGACAGCCGGGACCAGCGACTAAATTTGCTTTCCAAAGAACTGTACCAGTGGATCCCAACCTTGTAACATACGCGCCCCCCTAGCATCGTTTTAAAATCACTACGTCCGCGAGTTACTTTGTTGACTTGCATTACCCGCTACGTTTGAGTCGAGTAGGTATTAAAGTTTTGTATGGGACAGCTAATAATTTTTTCGCGATTACAATGTTGGTCCCATGGAGAAAATGGCTCAGTTTGATGGTCCACACCCTTAATATAACCATTCATTTCTGAAACACGCTGTTTACTAGATCGTCTTTTTGCGATGTGCCCCAGCCTAGTACTGCGAGCAACTTGGATGTAATGAGTGGTCACAGTTCTGACCTAACCCATTTGCTATACATACTTAGTTACTGATCGCTGGTAGCGATACTTTAGCGATCGTCTTTAGAAGATCAATAAGGTAATAGAAAAAACTTTTTACAAAAAAAAAACAACCGACTTCAAAAAAAACACTACAAAGTGAAAAATAACTTTAATTTCGGAAGTCGGTGTCTTTGGTTTTGAATTTTCGTTCTTTGTCACCGACTTCCAAAATTAAAGTTATTTTTCACTTTGTAGTGTTTTTTTTTGAAGTCGGTTGTTTTTTTTTTGTAAAAAGTTTTTATTTTTCACTTTTTAGTTGTGATACCTACCCCACACAAATTCGAATACCACTACCTGCTATGTAAATAACAGTGACGTCATTACGTCGGCGCCGGCTATCGCTGAAAACCAGCGCTGGGGCTCTGTCTTGCACAGGGTCGTAGCATAATGCTGAGCGATAGCCGATTTGCGTGGATGTGACGCATGTTTCCCCCAACTTTTTCTCATTTTTGTAATATAATATTTTTTTCTTGCGTCATGTTTACCGCAAATAAACGTTTTTTCTTTCTTTCTTTTCTTTCTTACAAGAAGTTATCATAATATCATCCACATACTAAGCGAGGTAAAAATACGTATTATTGAAGCTAACTCAAAAACTACCCAAGTAAAGTTAATAAAATTTATATGGGACCACCTCTGAAGTATGATCTACCAAACAAAAAAAGAATCATCAAAATCAATTCATAATTGTCGGAGTAATCGCGTAACAAACATATAAAAAAAAAACAACATACAGTCGAATTGATAACCTCCTCCTTTTGGAAGTCGGTTAAAAATAAAACAAAAACGATCACCATTAGAAGTTCAGTAAGTTATTAGAGGATAAGCCGTGTGCTCAATGGGATTTACCTTCGGCAAAAATGACGATCTTCCATCCTTTCCATTTTCTAAAATCCTAATGCTCACTTTCATTATAAAGAACTTCATGCTTCTAGACCCAGCGGTTTAGGTTGTACCTTATCTAATACTGAATTAAAGATTTTTATTAAGTAGATCAATGAAATATTTCCCTAACATTATGTTGTCATCAGATAACCCGCACGGAGCTGAGCACCCTCATGGCGTCGCGGCGCAACGAGGTGGACGTCAAGTTATTACTGTACGCCATTCAGAAGACTTACAACTTTGAGCTGCTGTTGCATAAACGATTTACAGGTGATATATACACGATACTCTTTACATTTGGTAAAGAGTTTTCGGAAAACACACACTAGCGCACATTCTGGTAGGCTCCGGCACAATATAAATATGGAGCCAAGGCTACGCACCATGGGCACGCCACAATTGCGGCGATAAGACCCCTCTTTGAGGAGTGGCTTGAGAGACGCCACGGCGTCCTCACCTTCCGCCTGACGCAGGTCCTCACGCTTCGGGAGGTTCCTGTTCAGGATAAGGCGGGAGGAAACACCCGAGTGTCACCATTGTGTGGATCGGCCTGAGGACACGGTGGAGCATACGGTGGAGGTCTGCCCGGCTTGGGCGGAGCAACGCCGTGTCCTCGTAGAGGCGATCGGCGGCGGTGATCTCTCGCGTCCGGCCCTGGTTCAGGCCATGGTACGGAGCGAGAGGAAATGGCAGGCCGTCACCTCCTTCTACGAAGCGGTAATGCTCGCGAAGGAGGAGGCGGAACGCATGAGGGAGATGCAAAAGACGAGGAGACGCCCGGGGCGGGAATTGCGAGCCGATTTTCGGCCACCGTAGGCGTGGGCTTGCGGACGGTGAGCAATGGGTAGCTCGCCGGCCGATAAGGACCAAGCCCGGGTCGACGGCGCGTTGTGTTCCACGCACGCCTCAAAGAGATGTCAGCAGAATTGACGGGGTCCGCTAGGGCCAGTGCCTGCCGGGGGTTCGAAGAATACCGATATGGTTAGAGTGGCCCCGGGCAACAGGGCAACCGAAGGAACACGGGTGGGTTTTAGTCAGTAAGAGTCTGACACGCCCTCCCGCTCCACCCAGAGCGGGAGAAGTTATTTGATAATTTCCCACCCAAAAAAGAAAAAGGCTACGCACCACATTGTAAAAATCTTCCTATTGCATTTATATTTTTTAATTTAGTTTCCAAATGTCATTTTGTACAAATAACGTTAATTTTTAACTCATAAAGTTATTTCTGCTATAATTTATATATTTATGACATGTTCTATGTTGATGAGTTTCCGAACGACTAGTAGATATCATCCTGAAATCGACTTATATTATTCTGTCGTAAAGTTGATATTTGTTTAAATGGAAATAACGTCAAATAGAGACAAGAATGTAAATAGACGATATTTACTGAAATAGTGTTTGTTTGTGTTCAGGCACAGATCTAGGCGCGGAGCCGGCAGAAGTGAACGTCGAGAAGCCAGTATTCGACACCGACAGTAAAGACGTGAGTTTGTGCTTCTTTTCTAACATTTTATCTTCGCGATATCACCCAAGTGACCTGGTTTACCCGACCTACTGTCACTATCCGGACGGATACCCAGTAGTATGCTAATATCCGGTGGGTCCGGATTTTCAATTTATTACAAAAATATTATAAAATCGACTTCTTAATTCACATACTTACTAGATAAATATTAAATATTCAACAAATAATATTACACCTCGAAGTAATAACAATTCAAATAATAAATTAAAGTCATTACGTCATACGCTCGCGTTAATTATGAAAAAAAAACCGGCTAAGTGCGTGTCGGACCACGCACAATGAAGGTTTCCGTAGTTGGGATGAATTTATCCCAAGAACAAATTTATCACGAGTTGAAAAACATGTTCTCCCATACGGAATATATGGGAGAAAATAATGCTTTTACAACTGCAAATGTAAGTTGGTCGATTATTAGATTATTACTCATTAACTTGTAGAACCTACTTAGCAGTGATACTACTGCCGTGAATTTTTTCACATATCCAAAACCAACCATTTAGCTGGCGGGGGGACTTTATTCCAACAAAAATTAGCATTTTAAAGCTTACAATTTTGCAAATTGATCCCTGAATAAAAAACTGGCCAAGTGCGTGTCGGACCTCGCACAATGAAGGGTTCCGTAGTTGGGATGAATTTATCCCAAAAACAAACTTAACTTTGTAGTTGAAAAATATGTTCTCCTATACGGAATGTATGGGAAAACATGTTTTTGCAACTGCAAAGTTAAGTTGGTCGATTATTACTCGTTAACCTGTAGAGCCTACTTAGCTGTGATAGTTTTCCTTTTAATTTCGTTATATAAACTACTGTTGTGATTTTTTTCACACACCCAAAACTAACCATTTAGCCGGCAGGGGGGGGGGGGGACACTTGACTCTAACAAAAATTAGCACTTTAAAGCTTAATATTTCGCAAACGAATTCCTGAATCCAAAAATGGTTTTCACAAACTCGCAATATTTTTAAAGGACCTTTCCAATGATACTCCTCACCATGGGGTAAAAAAATAAAAAAATAAACATCACCACTTTACGTGTATGAGAGGTACCCTAAAAAAAAAAGTAATCTTAACTCCCTCAGGTTACATCGTCAGACTTGAACATGGAAGTATCAGGTCCGTCAGGCTCCGCGTGGATCGGCCTGATAGGCGCCTGCTTCGAGCCCTACCTCTCGCTATACGTAAGCTCGTTGGACACCAACCTGGCTGAGCTCATGGACCGGTTCATTCAGGTGAGTGATACAGTAGTTGATGGTAAGTGGTCACGGCTGCCTAAAGACATCTACAATACCAGAGGCATAAACAAAAAGTACAAATGTAAATTTTAACAACGAACGTTATAATTAGTAGTCTAGGTGCTCATTGACTGTGTAATATGCTTTTTTATCATTGTTACTTGAAAAAGGGCATTTGTTTCATCGGTAACGAGAGATAATGAGAGTGTAAATTCACACTTTCTCCCTTTCTGTCTTTCTCTTTGAATTAGAAGAAGACAGTCGCAAGTATGAAGCTCTCTCTCTCTATTTCTAGAAGAAGTGTGAATTTGGTCAAAATGAAAGTCCAAGATGGCGACTGAAAATTTTGTTTTTGTTTTAAACCATACGTGAGAAGATACATCGTTCCTGACGGGGGTCTCCCGACCGCACACTTTTTTTTATCTCACAACGTGACGCGCACTTTACTTGTGGTTACGAAGTGTACAAACACGCTGTGAATGTGTGTGTAAGCGCAGGAGCTCTCGGTACCGTCCGAGTCACGGGCGAAATCGGGAGTATGTGTGTGTGGTATGTGCTGACGCTGTGAATATTCACAGCGTGCTTATACATTTGGTTACCACAAGTAAAGCGCGCGTCGTGCTGTGAGATGTAAAATTTACTTTTCACGACACGACGCGTGCTTTATTAATACTATAACACTAAATGCGTTCAGTGACTTGTGCTAGCGGGCCTTAGTCCCTTAGTTGTTGCTTTTAGCCAAACTAGGACTAGGAGGGGATGAGATGAAATGAGGACTTGAGGGATTCCATTTGAGGGTGTTCATTCCTTTTATCTTCCAGGACGCCAAGAGCTCGTCATCAGGCGGCGGCGGGGGCGCGGGGGCGGGCGGCGCGGGGGGCGCGGTCATCGCTTCGTGCGCGGACTTGTTCCTGTTCTACAAGAAGTGCCTCGTGCAGTGCGCGCGGCTCACGACCGGGGAGCCTATGCTGGGTGGGTGTACATACTTTGTTCTCTTAAATCACTTATTTATTTAACTAATATAATAAAGCTGAAAAGTTTGTTTGTTTGAACGCGCTAATCTCTAGACTACCACTCGGATTCGAAAAATTCGTTTCGCGAGCTGGCTGCGCTGCCAGCGGGCACTACAAATGAGCATCTACAGTTTCTGAATCGTTAGTTCACATTTTGATCCGATCGTGTTGGAACAGACCATAATATCATCCACAACGGCCGTAACCTATCTCTACGTTAAAAATTACGTTGATTTTATAAAATACTTTGCTCGATCTAGGTTCGAACGATCTGTGTCTAGACTAGATCAAAGCGCAGTGGAACCTAGATTTTTGTGCTCGCTTAGTGATAATAGGCTCGCCCCCTTTTACCTACGATATATGAATCACCTCACTCACCACCTCTGCCCACACTTTCGAGGAATACTGGCGTGATGTTATGCGTGTGGTGCCGGTATAGCGAGCACAAGGCACAACACAGCCGTGGAGGCAATCGGCGGCGGTGATCTCTCGCGTCCGGCACTGGTTCGGGCCATGCTACGGAGCGAGAGGAAATGGCAGGCCGTCACCTCCTTCTACGAAGCAGTAATGCTCGCGAAGGAGGAGGCGGAACGCGTGAGGGAGAGGCAAATTTCGCGCCCTCGCACCCTTAACCGCTCTCCTTTTTGAACTTCCTTGCAACCCCGGTAGTGCAGAAGGTACCTGAGAGCACCGATCGAAGGACTCGGCGACACAACATATCGTCCGCGTACTTATATTATGAATACAAACCCCATCAATGTGACAACCGATATTTGTGTTGCTGAGTTCAACGATCAGCTGATTGATGTACAATTTGAAGAGGCGAGGTGAGGTTATCCCCCCCGCCTCACCCCGCATTTCAATCGGTACTCCGGCAATGTAATTTACATTTTTTTTCGTAGGTTTTTTTTTCTGACTGCCCTTTGATGTAGTGGTCGCAAGCGCTACTGCTGAGCATGAGGTCTTGGGTTTGATTCCCAAGTCGGGCAAAGTGTTATTGGGTTTTTCCATCTGGATTTTCTCAGTAGCAGCTCGCAGTCTGAAATTCGTGTCCGATGGTGGCAATAGGCTCGCCCCCTATTACATGGGGCTTAATTATAACTGGCGAAATGTGGACGTCTGCCTAACCCTTTGGGGAAACAAGGTGTGATGTTATGTAATTGAGTTAGCTCCGTGTCGGCCACAGAACTGGCGGGCGTGTTCCAGAAGTACCTGCGCGAGTACGCCGGCTCCGTGCTGCAGGGCAGCCTGCCGCGGCACGGCGCGGCGTCGGGCCTGCCGCTCGGCGTGCCCAGCATCGTCACCAACCTGCACACGCTGCTGCGCGACGACAACGCTGACAATCGATACACCAGGTAACGACCACCAGTACCAAGTGGTATCGTGTTATCGTGATAGGCAGTCACTCCATGTATAATATGTATGTGTATTTAGCTGCATCTGGTTAGACTGGAAACCGACCCCGACATAGTAGGTCTTTCACCACCAAAAACGATTCCGCCGTGCTAAGCAGAATTTTTATGTAATATAACAATAATATAAACTTTATTAAATTAAACGGTATTCAGTTCATTGTTCATTGTCCAATATTTGCCTTTGTTCACTCCCGCGCTCACAGAACGAGTAGTATTTTTTGTCTTCTCTTTCATTTTCCAACAGTGTCAAGTTAATCGGTGCGAGCGCACTAGTCTTAACTGACTCGGTATGAGTGCGAGTTAGAGAGCTATATTTTGGTGACCCATACTCGTCATCGCGCTAACATCGATAACCGCCGGTGATAAACCGACAGGCCCTCTGTCGAGCATTATACTCTCCTCTCTTCTTCGTATAATATTGCAGGTTAATAAAGATAGCGGTGGCCTCGTTGATTTAAGTGACTGTGACATATTTACTTTTTATGTCATAAATCAGTAAAATCAACAGATCTTTTCAACAGTTTGGTCACATCGACATGATCAAATCATGATCAAATGTGTAATTTTTGCAAGTCACGCGCCACAAAGATCGGTATAATATCTGGTTCAATCACTTTGAAAACACATATAGACAATGTCCTCCAAGTCTCTCAGTTTTTTCCCTCATTACGTCTAGCCACTTTCTTCTTGTTAGTTTTATTAAACTAAATAACAATTCTTTAGCACCACCAACCTCGTCCGCAGTGAAGTTCGAGTCACAAATCCTTATTAGGCTTTCATTGTCCATCACATCTATTTTGTTTTGAATAAATTATCATAGTTCACATATTACTATATTACAGTTCACACATTTTAGCGTATTCACATTATCGCGGAATTAGATTGGGGGCACCTATACTCGAACCGTTCGCGAGCGCGTGCGCCGGACGACTCAATTATTTTGTATCACCATAATTAAAATAACGGGCCGAATGCATTAGTTGACGACCTTAGTCTTTGACCTTAGTCTTCAAAACATTGCGGTTTGGCCGCAGAAATGACCTGACGAAGGTTTCCACGCTACCGAACCCAACTGGATCCTTCGTCGGTCAGCTTCTTTCAGGAAGTAGTGATGATGAATTGATGACTCCCAGATAGATATACTCTTTCACAACTTCGAGTAGCGAACCTTTGAAGTCGATTGGGTTCAGTAAGATGTAGTACACGTGGCTCATCTTTTTGAAGAACAGAACCACTGCACCTCTACTCCACCTCTCGGGCGTTTTAACTTCTTGGATGAAGGAATTGAAGAGACTCGTAAGCTCGCAGAGGATTGGTGCCCTGCCCGAATTAAAGAGCTTTGTTGTAATTCCGTTATCATCGAAGAAACGCATATCTGTACACTGTAAGGACTATTCTTGCTTGCAGCGCTCGGCCGCTATAGTATCGCTTACCTACGAAAAAAAAAAGCGGCCAAGTGCGAGTCGTACTCGCCCATGAAGGGTTCCGTAGCAGCAAGTAACATTGAATGAAAGGTAAATTGCGGTTTACGATTTATGACGTATTAAAAAAAAACTACTTGCTAGATCTCGTTCAAACCAATTTTCGGTGGAAGTTTACATAGTAATGTACATCATATATTTTTTTTAGTTTTATCATTCTCTTATTTTAGAAGTTACAGGGGGGGGGACACACATTTTACCACTTTGGAAGTGTCTCTCGCGCAAACTATTCAGTTTAGAAAAAAATGATATTAGAAACCTCAATATCATTTTTAAAGACCTATCCATAGATACCCCACACGTATGGGATTGATGAAAATTTTTTTTTTGAGTTTCAGTTCTGAGTATGGGGAACTCCAAAATTATTTGTTTTTTTTCTATTTTTGTGTGAAAATCTTAATGCGGTTCACAGAATACATCTACTTACCAAGTTTCAACAGCATAGCTCTTATAGTTTCGGAAAAAAGTGGCTGTGACATACGGACGGACAGACAGACAGACAGACAGACAGACAGACAGACATGACGAATCTATAAGGGTTCCGTTTTTTGCCTTTGGCAACGGAACCCTAAAAAGGGTCGTGTGCACGGGATTTTGTTTTCAAATTGCTTATATATGCGTTACCCCGATGGTACCTTGTTGTTCTTGTTGAGCCTAGGGGCGGCTCTTGCATTTTTAACCACCCACGCCGATTATGCCGATGACGCCGCTGCCGGTAAGAAACGCACTAGCGTACACCTCTAGTGATGAAGCCGATAGTGAGTTCTAAATATAAATCCAAGAGGGCGGCTACGAAAATTTTCAAATTTTTCATCATGGGTATCGATTCCATGGTTTTCGAGGGTGCTAAAGCCGATAGTTAAGTCAAAATGAAAATCCAGATGGAGGCTGCGAACATTTTGTTTTAAATCCTATTGCCATTAACCGCACCTGCTGTTGGAAAAATATAATAACTGACACAAACAGATATAACATCACGACTGTATTCCCCGGTTAGGCAGAGGTGTCTTCTACGCCCACATTGCTAGTTATGTTTGAATAAAAATAAAATTCGCCCAAAGAACTGAAATAATAATATTTACCTACCAACCATTTCTCTCATGTTACAGGTACACTAAACAAGAGATCTCGAAGATCACGAGCGTGATCACGACGGCGGAGTACTGTCTGGAGACCACCGTACACTTGGAACAGAAGCTAAAAGAAAAGGTTGGTTGCTCGTATAGTAACGACCTTTTTAGGGTGCCGTAGTCAACAAGGAGCCCTTATAGTTTCGCCATGTCCGTCTGTTCACTCCTGCTGGCGGGTTCGAATCGCAACCGGAATGTTGAATGTGAACATGGGTGGCGAAATGAAAAACTGATGACCTTCCTTTGGTATCTTGATATAATTTATGAACAATACACAATCGACAGTAACTTGAACACTGTTAATGAGAACTTCTTCTTGAAAACTGAATAAATGAATTACAATGATATGACCGTTCGCTCCTTGGTTCCCGAGCGATGACAAGGTGGCAGAGAGCAACCATAGAGTTTACTCAAAATCTATAAACTAGTGTTGTAAGTAGTGAGTTAAGTTTCGACACAACACAGATAATATGTGATTAGGTTATTGAGTTCAGAACTTACATCTAACAATTATTAAAAATATAAAACATGTTAATTTGCGTTAACACCGTCTGTTTGTCTGTCCGCGGCTTAGCTCAGACACTCCGTACTAAAGTACTAGCAAGCTAGTACTATTGGCATGGGTATACATATTATGTACGAACAATTTTTTTTTTGGTGTTTTCCTTTCCCGTAAAGTGGGGATGATTTTTTTTCTCGTTTATCCTTTGGTGTGGAGTGTCTTTGGAAATGTCGTAAAATATTAAGTGTGTGAAAAACATTATTGGGTGCAAGGATCCGTTTGCGAAATATTAAGCTTTAAAGTGCTAATTTTTGTTAGAGTCAAGTATCCCGCCAGCTAAATGGTTGTGTGTGGAAAAATTCACGACAGTACTATATAATTATAACAAAGTTAAAATGAAAACTATCACAGCTAAGTAGGCTCTACAAGTTAACGAGTAATAATCGACCAACTGCAGCAGCAGTGGTGGCCCAGTGGTAACGGCAGCGACTTACGAGTTGTAGGTCGTAGGTTCGAACCCAGACAGGCGCTTTACTTTGTGTAAATTATTTCATCACCACTGCTCTCAAAACGGTGAAGGAAAACATCGTGAGGAAACCGGTATGTCCTAGAACCGAAAATTCGATGACATGTGACATCTACCAACCCGCACTGGGCCCGCGTGGTGGATTACGGCCCACTCCCTCTCACAGAGAGGAGGCCTGTGTCCCAGCAGTGGGAACATTATAGGCTGATGATGATGATGAATCGACCAACTTACATTTGCAGTTGGAGTGTATGGGAGAACATGTTTCAACTACAATGTTAAGTTTGTTCTTGGGATAGATTCATCCCAACCCTTCATTGTGTGTGTTCCGACGCGCACTTGGCTGGTTTAAAAAAAAGAATTGACGAAACTTCAAAGACTTAGGCTCCGTGCTGCCGCACCGCACGAAATCACTGATTATTGATCAATTTTGTTTATTCGTTGTGAGAAAGGGGACGAGAATTTAAACAAAATTATTTGTGATTTGAAAAGTCCAATTCTTCGTCTTGTACATAGGGGAAAGGAATTTTTGAAATAAATTAAGGATTCGTGGGAAATCACTAAAATTCGCAACAAGTTTTCCAAAAAATGACGCGAGACTGACGTTTGATCGTTTCGTTAGAAGAAACTGCTTTTGATGTTGAAAATTAAAAAATATCATCAACATCATTATATGGTCTACTTGTACATAGGGGAACCACTTTTTTCAACTTTCATACAAAATATAGCAGAAAAAAAATGTTGAAATAACGTAACTTTCTCAAAACTTCAAGCCAAATAAATATTTTTTTTTCTAATACTTAGAAACACTTTTAAGAAATTTAAAAAATTATATATTAATTTTAAGTTAATTGTTTAATAGAATCTAAATTTTATTTTATAAATAAACAATTATTTCATTACGTAAATAAATGGCAAAATGAACTATATAAACGATCGCGGAAAATCTATTCCGTCAGTAACCGGATTGACCCTTCTGAGTAAGTCGCCCTCAGTCTACACGCGGCTTACCCATGACACTTAGAACTCCACACTCGCCACACGACACTAGCCGCGTGCCAAGCGTACTAGGTTGACATAGACGCCAAGCGCGCGGCTCACACACACATGACTCCACACGCGCAGAGAAACCCAAACAAGAACTACACGATCCCTAGGGTACTAGGGATCTCACCCGGCAGGGGCCTGGTCGCACGGGCGTCATGAAGCACTTCGGGCGCTCCTACAGATACACCCCAAAAACACACCCAATGCGCTGAGGGGAGGCATACCCCTCAACGAATAGGTGTGCATTAAGCACTCCCACCCCCTCGAAGAGGGGGAGGGAAAAGCCAACGACCAGTCCTCGATTCTGGGGACTGAGAGACCAACTCCTCGGGCAAGGGGCCAAAAAGCCCCCAAACCGATTCCTCGCGCCCCCATTAGGGGACGCAGAGAAGACTACGACGTATTCCGTCAGTAGCGAACGGGCCTTCCCAGCGTGAGGACGTATCACTTTGCGTCGCAGCACGCACACACGCACGTACGTGTCCGATGTTAACATATTCCAGAAATTGTACGTCGACTACCACATTTTGATCCACATTTTATTTTAAAGTACTTTGCTTGTTTTTGAAGAACATTAAAATTTTGCATGCCTGGCAATAAATAAAATACCGGTGTACGTGTGTTCGTAATTCTTCTTATCCTAAACGGCTTGACTGATTTAGATGTTTTTTTTTTTTAATTCTTTTTGTGTAACTTGGATGGTTCATAACTATAGTTGGACTCGCGTGGCGCTGTTGTCGCAGGACAACATCTGCCTGCTGGGTTCACTAGTTATATTTTGACTTTAGATTTCATAGTTTTGAGTGATTTTTGGTAGGGGAAAAAGTTATGGGTTCGCGTCACCGATATGCCCGCGCTTATATGCTGTTGTAGCAATAAGTGAAGTATTTTTGGAACGAAGTTTCTTTAACGCTACTGAAGACTACTTTAAGTCAAAATAAAGATCCAAGATGGCGGCTGCGAAAATTTAAAAATATTTCGTCATGGGTATCGTTTTCATAGTTTTCGAGGATACTAAAGCTGATAGTGAGGTCAAAATATAAATCCAAGATGGCGGCTGTGACAATATTCAGATTTTTCGCCATGGGTGTCTTTTTCATAATTTTTGATGATTCTAAAGCAGATTTTGATGTCAAAACGTAAATATAAGATGGCGGCTGCGAAAATTTTCACATTTCTTCATAACATCACGCCATCAATTTCAAAGTGTTGGGCCCTTTGAAATTGATGGCGTGATGTTATGAAGAAATCTCATTTCCGCAACTTTTTCGCGCAAGTGTCTTTCGCGAAAATGTCTTTCGCGCAAGTGTCTCAGATCCCTTTATGGATACTGGTGCCAATTCTCTTGTCACAAATTAATGCCTCAAAACTAGACTAAAAATCACCAAAGTTTCGTTCATTCCTGTCAAACGATGATTTCCCATCGTGAAATAATTATAGAATATATTTTATTTTGACAGCACTAAGATGGCAATATGGTGCCGATTCTCTTGTATACCGAACTAAACTTACTAAACTATCACTAAAATTCCTTACTTTTGGCTATGAAAATCTTGAAGCTATTCTGCAACAAAAATTTTCTAAATTTAAATATACTTTGACACACTAAAATTATATTTGACAATCGCGAGTCCACGTGGTACTTGTTTGCCCTACCCCGTGAATTTTTTTTAGAGCTGGAGGCGCACAGGGGGCAGCCTTGACGTTTTATATAGAATTTTTACTTTTTGTAAGGAAAATAAGAAAAAATATTACCTACATGTAGAGTGTCAGGGGTTTAAGGGTTTTATAAAGGGGATCGAAATTCTCATTATTTTTGCGATTGGACGCACCATTTTCGAGATATATGCAAAAGAAAAAAAAAAGATGGTTAGGTATCACGTGCGGAATCGCGATTGTCAAATTTGATTTAGATGTGTCAAAAAATTTCTTAAACTTAGAGAATTTATTTTGCATAATTGTGCCGATTCCCTTGTTCACAAACTAAACTAAATTTAAGTGCATCTTTTTCTTTCTATTTCACTAAGAAAAGGACAGAAGATAAATTTTAGTTTAGTCCTGTCAAATTAATCAGCGCTTGACGTTAATTGACGTAATTTTAGTCGGCAAGTTTTTAATCACGTCTAAACTTGTATGGAGAGTGATAGGCGGTGATTAATTTGACAGGACTAAACTAAAATTTATCTTCTGTCCTTTTCTTAATGAAATTGTAAGAAAAAGATGCACTGAACTTAAATTTAGTTTAGTTTGTGATCAAGGGAATCGGCACCAATAGCTTTGAGATTCTCATAGTCAAAAGTAAGAAATTTTAGTGATAGTTTAGTTAGTTTAGTTCGGTGTATAAGAGAATCGGCACCAATCAAAATTTTAGGTGAAAAAAGTCAAATTCAGAATAGCGAATTTTTCATTTTCACTAAATTAATAACTCATTCAATGCAAAAACTGTACTTTTTCTTTTTTCTGTTCTTTTGCTTATATCTCGAAAATTGTGTCTTATCGCAAAAATAATGAAAATTTCGACCCCCTTTATGAAACCCATAAACCCATAAAACTCAACATGTAGGTAATAATTTTTCATGTTTTCCATACAAAAAGTATAAAATTCCATATAAAACAGAATTGTTATAAATATACTAAACGAATATACACAAACATTCCAGACTTATTTCATAAGCGTACCTACGTAACTTAACAAAATACCGTCTATAGGATCAAAACTGTTTAAACGATCACTACGCTCGATGTTTAGGCGTGTGTGCGTGAACGGTGCACACAAACATAGCATCGCAAGAATTTACCTAAACTCTGTCGAGTGAATTCACAGCCAGGAGCCTTAATGTGTCATAAAAAAACATTATTTTTTCAACTTTTAACTACATACAAGTTTTTAGATTTTAACTACAGCACGTCTGATTATAGGATAGTGTAGCAACTTTTAATTATTATTATCCATTTTGAGTTTTTTTTTGTGTAATCATTCCTTGATTTTCATCAGTCTGAGTTAACTTCGCTATTTCTTCTAAGTAGAACTACGAGCTTTTATTATGTGTGAAAGTGATATTTTTTTTAACCAACATCCTCTCATTTAAGGTATCCCCCGGCCTCGCAGACAAGATAGACATGACTCCAGAACAGGACCTGTTCCACAAGATCATCAGCAACTGCATCCAGCTGCTGGAGCAAGACCTGGAACTGGCCTGCGAGCCAGCCCTCCAAGCCATGACCAAGATTTCCTGGTTACACTTCGACAACGTAGGCGACCAGAGCTCTTACGTCACACAGATTATCATGTACCTCAAAAATACAGTTCCAAATCTCCGAGATAATCTCTCCTCTTCCCGAAAATACTTCACCCAATTCTGTATCCGTTTCGCGAACTCTTTCATACCAAAATTCATTCAGAATATTTATAAATGTAAGCCAATTTCAACGGTAGGTTCAGAACAGCTGCTTCTAGACACACATATGTTAAAAACTGCTTTGTTAGAGCTGCCTTCTATGGGATCCGAAGTTCGGCGACCTGCGCCTGCGACTTACACTAAAGTCGTGATTAAGTTAATGACGAAAGCGGAAATGATTCTGAAACTGGTGATGGCTCCTCTAGATGGGAACTTGGAAGGTTTTGTGGGGCAGTTCGTGCAGCTGCTGCCCGAGTGTACCGTGGCAGAGTTTCATAAAGTGCTGGACATGAAGGGAGCAAAGTTGTCAAAAGCTCAACAGAGTTCCTTAGATGCGTTGCTTCGGGAAACTTGTAAGAATGTTAATAGTGAAGCTGGCAAGTGAGGGCACTGTGTGGGGACAAGATGTACTTTCAAGAAACTCGCCGAATGCATAACCTCCTCCTTTTTTTTAAGTCGCATAATAAATGAGTTGCTGTGACATGGAGTACTTAGATAAATGGAGTGATAATGTTTTTGTTTGTGAAGATTTGATGACCTAGCAAATCTAGAGAAACAAATAACTAATAATGTATGTAAGTAACTAGTGAATGAAATGAAACTGTTGAGACGGTTGTCTCATTACAATACGAGTTAACTTTATTCCGACCCGAAACATTCGAGCCAGTTATTGTATTTTGAACTCTGTGCCGACGAAGGTAAGGTTAATTTATACGAAAGGTGACTTTAGAACTGAGTCTTATCTTAGTTATCCGTTTTGTATTAAGACCTTTACGACTATCGGAATAAAGATCAAAATAAAATAACTCGCTTGACCTAAAGTTGAGAACTCGATTGTGTAAATGTGTAATAAGACGGTATGAAACCAAAAGATCTAAATGTAATCAACATAGTAGTCTTAAAAAAGTGGTCTAAATGTGACTCTATATAGTTAAATTTTTAATATGTACTTAGTATAATTAACTTTGTTTTTTAAATAAATAAATAAATCACAATGAAATAATGAATTAAGGTTTTTATATGAATGAACTAAGACAATTGAATGAAAAAGGTCTTTTCATAGTGCTGATAGTTAATTTGTTAGCCAAACTTGGCCCGCTTGCACGTCACATACTAAACACGTGGAGCGCCAAACGCATTTAGTGAGGAGGTGCAAGTGGGCCGTAGCTCTTAGAAGCTGTATCCACATGAACGCTATCTTGTGGTGCGTGTGAGTACCAGCCTTCTTGTATCCTAATAAATAAGCGACCAACAGAAATGACAAAAGATGTTTCTTAAATTATTTGGTTATATTCTCTATTTTACAATGTGTTTACTTAGTTTAATTGTATGTTATAATCTGTTATTATTGGACCAGTATGAAGTGTGAATGTGTTGTGTTGTATGTTTGTGTATTTATCGTAAGTTACGTGATTATGTCGACATTCCACTAATAGATTATGTTTTTCTTTAAAATGTGCAATAACTTTATGAAATAACGAATGAATAATACACATTTTTATTTACTGCACCTGCTGTTTGATTAACGATTACATACTAGCATTACCCGCGGCTTCGTCCGCGTGGATGTCGGAAAATATCCCACAGGAACGTACTACCGAGATTAAAAGGTTCCTATGTGTTAATCCAAGTAAAAAATGCATTAATTCCGTAATGAATTGTTTTTATTATATAACTCTTTGTTTATATGGCGTGCGCCAGTTATGCTCCCAGTCGGCATGATTTTGTCCGACATCTTCAGAAATCATCGTCATATTTCAGACAACTTACACAAACCTTTAATGAATTATATACCTAAACCTTCCGCATGAATCACTCCGTCTATGGGTGAAAACCGTTTGAAAATCCGTTCGGTAGATTTTGAGTTTATCGCTGTCAGACAGACAGACGTGGCGGGAGACTTTGTTTTATAATATGTAAGGATAAGGATGTTTTATAATATGTGGCGATTGTGCCTAAGTATATTTAACTACCTCGTTGGTATAGTGGTCGCTAGTAGGTAGGAATTGGGGGTTCTGGCTCACCGGAAAACGTAAGTAGTGTAAGTAGACCCCTGGGTTAGTAGGTGATTGGTAGAAGCGGGCGGTTATTTTATGTTGGTTTTAGTGAGAAAATGGATGAAGCAGGAAGTGGGAATTAGATAAGAAGCAGACAATGGTGTAGTTGAAGAACTGCCGGCTGGTGTCGGCGATACGGATGCGTGGGATGGTGGCGTTGAGATGTTTCTGGAACTTGCTAGAATGGTACTGCGTTATTATTCTAGCAAGTTGTTTTTGATAAGCAAAAGAGTCATGTGTAGGAAATATCCCACGCAGATAAGACGACAATGTTGCAGTTCTCACGCTGTCATCCGGTGCGTGGGGGCCAGCGTTGAGATGGTTCTGGAAGTTTCTAGTAATAGTGATAACGCTGTCTTGGGTGATAAGGATTTCGAGGGGTCAGCGTTGCTGGATGAATTTATTGTTATTTCGTTACGCTATTATTTTACAAACTAAATACATTGATAATTATTATCTACAATGCTCGATTCAGTGAAATCAGATGTGGAAGGCATTCGTGAAATTATTTTCAAAAATTTTAGCGGCGAGATAATATTTATTAAAAGTATGCGGACTGCTCCGAAAATATCGAACTTGGACTCATTAAGACAATAATGATGCAAGTGGTACGGAAAATTCGGTGACGTTTTATATTGAAAACACACAAATGGTGCCGATTCCCTTGTTCACAACTAAACTAAATTTATGTTCAGTGCATCTTTTTCTTTCTATTTCATTAAGAAAAGGACAGAAGATAAATTTTAGTTTAGTCCTGTCAAATTAATCAGCGTTTGACGTAAATTGACGTAATTTTAGTAGGCAAGTTTTTAATCACGTATAAACTTGTATGGAGTAGTTACAGGCGCTGAACTTTAGTTTGTGAACAAGAGAATCGGCACCTTGTATTCAAGAAATTTCTACAGGAAATTTCTACCTGATAGGTACTAATAGGTTCTGAAAAAGGTGCCTAGGTAGGAGGTTGTATGGCTGGACATCTCTCCGGCACCATAGTGTGTGTAGTGGTCAGACAGTTATAGGGTTATGCCTAGTGCAAGGGATCCAGTTCACACGGCATTAAGTCGGCGGAGTCACGTACGAAGACATAGGCTTGTAGGTATTTGAAGTGCACAAAGTACTTTGATGGAGTGCAACTTCGTACCTACTTACTAGAGATGCAAATTGCATACAAGTAGCTAGCTAGATTGACAAATTACAATTAAAACGTAGGTAAGTAAAACAAAAACTACGTGAATAACTAGCAACAAGAATAATAATTGCCATAAAACCGGATTGTCATAAAACCCCAATACGTCCAATAAAAATCAAAAAAATCAAACCGAAATAAAAACTAAACAGTTTCCTATCTTGATTAGGCTGAATAACATGTTTACGATTGCCTTTCCTGTTTTAAAAAGTTAAACTGTAAACAAACATGGTTGAACCGAAACGTCAAAATCAGTCGGTCGCCGAAAGCGGCACGATGCGGTGTCGAGGAATTTATTAAATAAAACGAAAATGGTGTATTTCCCGGTGCGAAAGTGCTACCAAACGACCAAGTTGGTGTTGTTGGTTGTTCTGGTGGTGACTATCTTGGCTTTGTTCGAGCAGTGGCGAGGCGGAAAGAAAAATGCGAAAGCGGACTTCTCCGATCCTCTAGAGGCTGAGTACGAGAGGCTTATATCAGAAGACGAGTCGAGGATAATCCCAGGGTTGGGAGAAGGAGGTGTTGCTGCACAACTCATCGGTGAGGAGAAGAAGTTGGGCGAGGAATCTGAGAAGAAGCTGGCAATCAACGTGTATCTTAGTGACAGGATACCTTACAACAGAACTTTAAAAGGTAACACAATAATAACTTAAAACTACGAGATAAATTACAGTTCAAACTTAAAAATGTCTGGAAACTCCTTGTTGCTGTAAATACATGAAATATCGCTCGTAATTATGTATAAATTAGTCATTGTAGGTATTCAGTTGGTAGTGAAAGTATAGTTGATCTAACACACTAATATAGTCGAATAGCCACGCTCTATATGTACACGGTGTAATCTCTATAATTCTACACTAGCTGTACTAGCAAACAATTGTAATTTTTAAGTACTTGTGTTCAGGTGAACATAGATTCAAGGTTCAATTTAAAAATTCAGTTGATAGTCAACTTAACTAAGAACAACTATGATAAGTTATTTGAAAATGGGACAGGACATTTTAAATTAATTTATTGGAACTTCTTCGAGGACTTTTCCATGTGAAAGATGATCTACTTATAAGAATTATTAAATATTTATTTGCATGGAATACAGTTATACACACAGGTAAGTTGTTACAATATTTTATTGTTCTAAGTACTTTCTTCCATTTGGAATGCAAAAATTATTTAGTAGGTACTTATAACTAATGCAAGGATAACTTCTACTTTAGAGATAATCTAATTCTTGATTTTTTAATAATTTAGAACTTTTCTAATCTCTTAATACTTACTATCTATAAACTATCTATGTGAAATGTGGATACAACAAATTAAAAACTGATCTACACTAATATAATGAAGAGGTAAAGTTTGTCAGTTTGTAGTATGATTGACATTAGGTATGAAAGGTAATGAAAAGTCATAAGTTCTGTACAGCTCTAAAAAATATGTAGGAATAGACACACCATTCTCTTGAATTGCCTTTAATTAGCTAGTTCTCTAAATTAAACAATACATTAATGACTAATACTCATGAGTATTCATCCTACATCCCCTCCATTTACTTCTTATTTAAATCATATAATAATTAACTAAAAATGTTTTGATGAAGAAACTTAGGCAAAGGTGAATAGTACACCCACATTTCACTAGTTATATAACTCCCACATATTAAGTGCCAGCCTATTGCCATCAAACGCACTGGGCCCACATGGAGGATTATGACCCTGTCCCCCTCACACAGAGGAGGCCTGTGTCCAAGCAGAAGGAATGTTGAACGCTGCTAATACTTTTTCCATCAACCAGGAACATATCAAGACTCTGGGCTGCTACTGGGAAATTCCCATAAAAAATCCCATAAGACAGAAAATATTATAAATAAAATTTGGTAATCATTGGAAGTACACCGTTGAACGTAGTGTGTTGTTAATTAAACACTATCAGCAGCATGAGATTTAATCGGCATGTATAATTATAATGCACCTTATAACAACTTGATAACAGACTGTGCCGAGGGAAATCAAACATACTTTAATATTTTTTCTAATCAGTTTCTATGGACTGAAGAATTTTAAGTTAAAGAATTTATGATTTTCACTTGCTAAATAGAATTAACCTGTTTAAGGAACTTATGTTGCATAATTTTATTGATCAACAAATTAGGGTTTGAATGTTCTGCTGTATTTAACATTACTAGCTTCTGCCTGCGACTTTGTTCGCGTGTTTTTTGTTTTAACATAAAATATATCCTATGACACTCTGTAATACTGTAGCTTCCCATTAAACAAAGAACTTTAGGATCAGTGGTTCCGAAGATTACAAACCCTAAAGTCACAATCACAAATTTGACCTCTTTATAGTATTAAGTTTTGTCTGCACACACACTTGTGCACTATAATATCTTCCGCGCCGAAGGCTAAGCTTTCCGTTGAGATTGGCCGCCATGGTCGAAATATGGTCGGGAGGACTGTTTTTGTAATAGATTAATAACAAAGTATGGGTGCCAGACGTAGGGTACTAGGGCGTAGCGCAGGGTAGTAGGGCGTTTGCGGACGGTGAGCAATGGGTAGCTCGCCGTCCGATAAGGACCAAGCCCGGGTCGACGGCGCAACGTGTTTCACGCGCGCCTCAAAGAGATGTCAGCAGAATTGACGGGGTCCGCTAGGGCCGATGCCTGCCGGGGTTGCGAATAAGGCCGAAAGCGAAATCGTGGCCCCCCGGCAACATGGCAACTGAAGGAACACGGGTGGGCTTTAGTCAGTAAGAGCCCTCCCGCTCTACCCAGAGCGGGAGAAGTTATTTGATAATTTCCCAAAAAAAACAAAAAAAAGGGTAGTAGAGCGTAGGCCTGCGTACCCTAGCGGAGAATATAGGCGTATTTTCCGAAGGGTTAGGCAGATAATGCACCCATAACATTTCGCCAATTATTTTTTAAGTCTTACGTAATAGGGGGCGACCCCATTGCCATTGCCATTAGGTACCTGGGGGCACAAATCCAGACTCCAAGGTGCTACTGAGTCTGGAGGCAAAAGTCCTCGCGCACATCTGGGAGTGGCGCGAGGAGGCGAAACGCCGGGGCTTAACTCCACTGCCTCGAGAAATCACGGCACAGCGGACAGAGCTTCGGCGGGATCTCATGGCGTCATGGAGAGTGCGATTGTCGCAACCCAGCGCTGGGCACACCACAATTGCGGCGATAAGACCCCTCTTTGAGGAGTGGCTAGAGAGGCGCCACGGCGTCCTCACCTTCCGCCTGACGCAGGTCCTCACCGGACATGGCTGTTTCGGGAGGTTCCTCTTCAGGATAAGGCGGGAGGAAACGCCCAGGTGTCACCACTGTGTGGATCGCCCGGAGGACACGGTGGAGCATACGGTGGAGGTCTGCCCGGCTTGGGCGGAGCATCGTCGTGTCCTCGTGGAGACGATCGGCGGCGGTGATCTCTCGCGTCCGGCCCTGATTCGGGCCATGGTACGGAGCGAGAGGAAATGGGAGGCCGTCACCTCCTTCTGCGAAGCAGTAATGCTCGCGAAGGAGGAGGCGGAACGCGTGAGGGAGAGGCAAAATTCGCGCCCTCACGCCCCTAACCATCGCAGGAGGAGACGCCGTGGGCGTCAGGAATCGCGAACCGGTTTCCGGCCACCGTAGGCGCGGGCTTGCGGACGGCGAGTAATGGGTAGCTTGCAGCCCGATAAGGACCAGGCCTGGTCGACGCACAGTGGATCGTCCCCATAGAGGTCGGACGTCGGCAGCTTGTGAAATCAAAATTGACATTTTAAAAAAATGCAATCGTATTCCTTTATCAAAAACTTACAAATATTGTAATGAAACTTTTTCTAATTGGAATCATATTTTAGGAGAAAATCAATAAAAAGTGTTTTCTTTGTATGGAAATGGACACTTAAACTCCCCCACCGTCTGAGTTTAGCCTTATTTCGGGTAGTCATTTCTATAATTGGTATCTATCTACTAAATGGCAAATTTTGTCCAAAGACATGGTGCCCCAATGGTGCACTTTCTGAGATATAATCGATTTACGTTTTATCATAAAAAAATACAATACCATGACAACCATGAATTTTCATTATGCTTGAACCAAAATAATGTATGTATGTGTACGTTTCTCGTTTCTTTGTAGCAATAAATTTTCATTATTAGTATTCAAACCACCTTTTTATTGGGTATGGTAATCCAATTACTCTACTCAATACATGATAGCTCGTTGTTATTTCTAATGCCTAATTATTTATATTTCCAATCTATTTCGATTTGAAACAGATTGCTAATCCATTGCTTCATAAGTTGGAAAAACTGCTTAACAACGTAAATAACGCAATGAATACTTGAACTGTAAAAATTAAACAAATTAAGCTAAATTGTTTACGAAAATAAGTTACACGTACGTGTAACTTATTTTCGTAAACAATTTTTTATTTCCTATGTGCCAAATTTTATCCAAATCTGTTTAGCCGTTTTAGTGTGAAAGCATAACAAACCAACAAACAAACTCACTTTCGCATTTATAATATTAGTTAGGATAATGCTCACTATTTTGGAAGTAAATGTACCTAGGTACACATACACACATAGAGCGGCCAACCCGTCATACTTTTCATACAAACGCTCGTACGTCATTATGGCGTCGTAACACATCTTTCTTTGATTTTTTTAAACTAATAGGTATCTTGTGCACTATTTCTAGGTTTCTATGAAACCAAAAAAATAAAATTTCGAGAAATAAATTCAGTACAAGCCTTCGAAAATCTGCATTTTTGCACAATTTTTACCTGAACTTTGGCCGATCATAATGTACTCATAAATTGTAAAAGTAAAGAAAAAATCTGCATAGGAACCTTGCACATGTAATGGAGATTCTAAATGACAAACATTTCTTTCACAAACTAGTAATGCTTACTCAAAAAAACGTATTTCCTGAAACAAGTTTCCGCACACTATTTTTCATACAATGTTATCGCGTTCTCACTTGCTTGTTAACAGTTCTCACTTGCGCTAGATGAAACAACATGCTTTTCGATCATGCTTGTGTTGACGATAGATAGATCGGGAAGGGCCCTCTTAAGCATAATGAAAATTCATGTTTGTCATGCTATTGTATTTTTTATGATAAAACGAAAATCGATTATATCTCAGAAAGTGCACCATTGGGGCACCATGTGTCTTTGGACAAAATGTGGCATTTAGTAGATAGATACTAATTATAGAAATGACTATCCGAAATAAGGCGAAACTCAGACGGTGGGGGAGTTTAATTCCATACAAAGAAAACACTTTTTTTATCGATTTTCTCCTGAAATATGAGTCCAATTAGAAAAAGTCTCATCACAATATTCGTAGGTTTGTGATAAAGGAATACGATGGCATTAATTTTTTTTAGATATCGATTTTGATTTCACAAGCTGCCTATGTCCGACCTCTTCTATACGGACGATCCACTATGCGACGGCGCGTTGCGGTCCTAATTTCCCACCCAAAAAAAAAGGGTGCTACTGAGAAGGTCCTCGTGGAAAACCTAAAAACACTCCCCAATCTAGGGTTAAACCCAGAACCTCACGTTCCGCAGTGGCTCTTTTAACCAATATACTAGCGAGGCAGATATGTATGTACCTACTCGCTATTTTCCGAGACGTGCTTCGCCCACGTTTAGGTAAAAAAAATAACATTTCAAAGTTAACATTCTTGTCAGCAGTAGCACTTGAACTACGAAAACCGCCCTTACTGCTACGAAATAAAGGCGCTATCAATGTCAAATTGTTACCTCGGACTTGCGGTTAACTGTACCTAGTGTACCTAGTACCTACCTGTGTAGAGTAGAGGAAGGGCAAAAGTACACACATGAAAGTCACATATTAAAAAATAACAATTAGCAATTACGAAGTAGTATAAATATGTAAGTTGGTACAACTGGCACTATAACAATGTCAATGGGACATTTGTCTATACTTTATTGTTTTAATTAGCTTCCATAGTACTTATAATTATACCTTGTTTCTTATGTCTCAACAAATATTGACTGAAGTGTTAACAAAGTCAAATCATTTAGGTATTTCAAATGGGCACATAAAAGGCAAACTCAAACTCGAAGTATTTATTTCAAATAAACCAATTACAGGTATTTTTAAATTGTCAAGGGGTCGGTCAGTCAGAAAAATGAAGCTAGTTGCCTATTCCAAAACGTAGTAGGGACCTCCTATGGAGAAGAACGGGCAAGAAACTCCACGGACGCTCTTTTAAATCAAAATATTGGTTACATCATTCGTGTTGAAATTATACATGTGATAACAATGTAGAAAGACGTGCACGTTAAAAGCGTCTGTAATAAAAATATAAAAACAACTCAAAAATTTAAATAAATTAAAATAAACCGTGGCAGCTAAGAGATGACCAGTCCCTACTGACGGCGCCCGTTCACGAACATGACGCATGGATCAGCACCATTTAGCTCAACCATTTTTAAGGGAACTTAATTATACAACACACACGCCACTAAGGCTTCCAATACCGGGATCCTGGTTTGGCTACCCGGGATTGGCTAATAACGTGATCCCGGTCATATTTTGACATTTCTCAATACCGGTATTGAAATGTCCAATACCGGGATACGGGTATTGGTGATTTTGTTTTATTATCAGTAGACACTACAGTGAAACAATTTATTTTTATTATACATTATATTTCCAATCAATTTTTTATCTGGGTAAGTTTTAAAACTGCGTATATAATACTTAATTAATTAATTTATTTATATCAGACAACATGATCCATTATGGTTAGTAACAACAAGAGCTTATAAACTATGTTAGTAGGTAAGAATATAAATAACAATTAAAACATTTTATTTTACCGTCCCAACCACGATGCTTACCCAGAGCGAGTGCATTGGACACTAAAATTTACTCGAAACTAACTTCAGAATGTCGTTGCTGCTGCCGCGTACTCTGCTCAACAGTGACGCCACACGCTTGCGTCTTATTGCGTAAAAGTCGTCCGTACGCGCTTCGGCAAACATGGCGGACGGAACCGCGGCAACCGCAACAACATCCTGAAGACGTTATTGTATTGTACCCGCAGAGCGCTGTAAGCCTTTTGAGTATGGCTGCTCGTGTAGACAGATTGGCAATATGCTTTGAATAGCGCTAACTTGACTTCAGTTGAGCAACGAGCAAACCTGCGAGCCAGGTTTATTTAGACAGTTGGTTAGTTCCTCAGTTACATATTTGTGCAACCGTTTAAGAAGCTCGCTCTCAGATAAAAGTTTAGATGGTCTTTCCTTCCTACGAACTCATTTTGAGGAAGAAAGAGCCGAAACAATTACGAATTTATGATGATTTATTTGATTTAAAAAGTAAAAAAAAATTGCTGATTTTAAGGAGATTATATTATTATACATAATATTACTTTATAGCTCAAGATATTATGTTCCACTCTGTAATAACTTTAGTAAGTCAGGAAGAAAGAGCCTTAAAAGCACCATGAACAGTTTGACTGATTTTTATATAATTTTAAATATTTATGTGATTTTAGTAAAAAATATTGATGTTGATTTTAAAGAGATTTATTTTATAAAACATGAAGATAAATAGATCGCTAAATTGTAAACTGTATCTAAGTTAACTTGATTATTCAAATTTAAACGTTTTATTTTATCGAGGTACTTTTCTCATACTATGTGTCAAGTTATTTTGTAAAAAATATGAATTTATATTTACAAAACAGAGTTTTATTATTTTGTAGTGAAACTTATTAGTTGTTGAATAAAAAAACCTATTTAAGTAAAAAAATAAGTTGAATTCTAAATTCAAAATTTCCAACACCGGGATCCCGGTATTGGTAATTTTCTCTACGGTATTAAAACCGGTATTGAAAAAATCTGGTATTCGAAACCCCTACACGCCACCATCAGCGATACATTTGAGTGAGCATGACATACTCTCAGCCGCCAAGGCACATTCAAGCCAATGAAACACGTACCCAGTAAATGCTAGCTTTATGGAATGTACATGGTCACAGTGCTCACACATGTGATTTGCAGGCACTTTTGAATGTCAAAATTGTACAAAAATAATTATTAGTTGATTGTAGTCCTCTTCCAAAATGTATGGAGAAACCATATGTGCATGAAACTGCACCGTTACTCTTTTAAAAATGTTTTACAATATTTTGAATACATTAATTCGCTGTCCCCGGCGAATAAAAGGATAATCGTAAAAACCAAATACAGGAAAAATAAAAAACAGTTTTTTGTGAAAATCTTATATACAAAGCGGAATTGTTCAACTATCAAGAGAAAAGTGATTTTTTACATTCATTACATCATTACAATATACCTTAAAATCTTGTAACTTCTGAAATAACCGTAGGAAATTAATGAATGAAATTGACAGAGTGTAATCGGACCTCTTAAATCGTATTAGTTCCTCAGCGGTTCTGACGAAACCCTGAGCATTCAATAAATATCTGACTCAATCCTAAGACAGAGTACTGCGAAGTCCAACTGTTATTTAATATCGAATATGCAATAACCTTAAAACTATAGTAGTAGCACTTTATCATTTTATTCGCCGGGGACAGCGAATTATATAAAAGCTTATGTGAAGATGATGCACCTAGATTAAAATTACTACATCACAGTAGGTAAAAAGAATTAAAAATAAAAACCGGTAAAAATCGAGTCGGACTCGCGCACTGAGGGCGCGAGTCGGACTCCGTACCATTTTAAATTTTCATCGTCGAAGCATATATTCACAGAATTTTAACACTGCACACTGCAGTGCAGAATATAATATTGATAGATATAATATGAATAATATAAACTGCAATATTCTAAATATTGCAGTTTTAGGTCACCACCATCTCTTGACCGATAGTGGAACTAATGTAATTTTTGTTGACGATTCCTTAAAAAGTTTGCTATTTAGAGACATCGTTTTATTTTTTCTGTAATCTTAACATAGACTTCTATCACATAGAATAATTTCAGATTTTTTTCTAAGAAAACTTTGAAAAATTTAAAAAAAGCCTTTTCCCCCCTTGGGAAACAGTATTTTTTTTTACATTTTTCGTCAAAGTCGAAAACTATGCGTCCTAAAAAATGTTTTTTTTTTGAGAATGCGCAAACAGCGCTCTTTTATATGATACCCCACATACCCTAATAGCCCCATTTCGAATTTTTAAGACGCCATTCAGTCAGTTGCAAATAAAAAACGTTTCTTGTTTCTTTCTTATTTGCAAAATAGTTGGACAACCGTCATCTAAAACTATTCCAAATTTCAAGTTGATAGCATTAGTGACAGACGGACAGACAGACTGAATCGCACCATAAGGGTTCCTTTTTACCATTTTGGTACGGAACCCTAATTAAGCAATGACAGATAAATTAATGATGTGATAGATACATGGTGCTCACATATTTACAAACATTGTAAAAGTAGAGATAGTTAATAAATCAGTGTGTGAGGCAAAGTAATCACAGAATGTAAAATGAATGTCATAAAAATAATAAATTATAGAATTAAATTAGCAACCAATTTGATTTTGTCTACACTCTAGATTGTCCTATGGAGCAGGACCAGCATGTTTCCGAGCATTCTTATTTTGGATAATTATAATTCTCTAATTTGTAATATACTTGTTAACAAAGTGTACTTTTAACTTTAACCTATCTCAATAATCCTCGTACGTTATAAGTTCTGTATTAAATTGGCGTTTCTCTCTCTTAGACCCAATGTGCGCTTTTATAATGTGTAGCGTGACGATATTAGCGTGGACATCCACGTCACGGCATCACGATAACAGGGAAGTAAAATGTATATGTGTATAAATATATGAAGACGTTTATAATAAATTTCCGTCCACAATAACGTTATAACCTGCACGTATTTCCATACATTTTATGAGCGACTAGCTGACCCAGCAAGCTTCGTTCCGCCTAACAGTCAATGAATGTGCATGTTTAGGATATTAAAATTTCTACCGTACCTACCCTACCCTCCCTACCTACCTACCCTACCTACCTTACCTACCCTACCTACCCTCCCTACCTACCCTCCCTACCTACCCTCCCTACCTACCCTCCCTACCTACCCTCCCTACCTACCCTCCCTACCTAACCTCCCTACCTACCCTACCTACCCTCCCTACCTAACCTACCTACCCTCCCTACCCACCCTCCCTACCTACCCTTCCTACCCTTCCTACCCTACCTACCCTACCTACCCTCCCTACCCTACCTACCCTACCTACCCTACCTACCCTACCTACCCTACCTACCCTCCCTACCCTACCAACTCCCTACCATTCAAAATTATTCAAAAAATCTAAAAGCCCAACTGCAAAAACATAACTGAAAAGAGAATAAAAACAAGTATTAAAATTTTATAGAATTTTGGTACCCATTTTGGCTGAGGAAACCGTCGCGCACGTGCTCTTTGAATGCACAGGCGTCACCCAGATTAGAACGGAAACCCTCGGGTCACCCAGATCTTTAACAGATGTTCTGAACAGACCAGGAGTTTTAATTAACTTCTGGAGGGAGTTGGGCTGGTTGGAATAACCACCAAACGGCCGTCATGGCCCACGCAAAATGGTCCACCTTACGGACTAAGTGCGGAAACCAAACCCCATAACATAGAACATATACCGTGAAGCCTAACCTAACAACCTCAACAACACACACACAATGTACGAACATTAGTCACGCGCACTACTTATTTCACGGTTTTGCTCTCGTTATACCACTTTTTACAAGTGTTCACGCGATTGGCTGCGCGTTAGCTGGTAATATTCTCCCGATCGAATTTCGGTCACGGCGGTCAATCTCGACGGACACTAGCCAGTAGCCAGTTAAGTACACACCAGGAGAAATTATAGTGCACAAGTTTAGTGTGCCCGCAAGCACTCGTACACTCTTTGTTCCTTTACTCTCATAGTCTGATGGGACGGCAATCCGACATGAGCGGAGAAAGACCAGGCGCAGCACCAATGGCGCCACGTGCTCTCCGAGGCACGGACGGGTCTCGATTAGGGCTTCCAATAAAAAATAAAAATAAAATATGCGGAAAAATTACGGTCTTCATTTTTTCATGCGGCAATATTTACACCAAATATGATTCTGATATGAATTGAATTTGATTCAGCTAAAATAAGTGTCACCGTAGAGGAATTGCTGGGAATTCAGAAAATTAATTGTTTAATGTGGCCGTTTTAGACCCGCTGATAATAAAATAAAATCACCAATACCGGGATCCCGGTATTGGCCAATACCGGGATCCAAGTTTTGGAAATTTTCTGTACGGTATTAACACCGGTATTGAAAAAATCCGGTATTCGAAATCTCTAGTCTCGATATGTTAAGAAAACGGTCCATGAAACGACCGCGGCAAGTGCAGCATAACCTCGCAGATCAACGATCCGCGCGATTGCTAATTAGCTACGAATCCTTCTTTTCGAGATGATACTCTTTGTTGATTAATGAAATTTACTCTGTAAATCGGATTCAAGAAACACTCTTGACATGTAATTTTTTTTTATTGAAAACTAGATGTCGGTGTTTCCTATCTCTAGTAGTCGGTACTAGAGAAGAAACACCGAAACAAACCCACAGTAACAGTCCCAAAAGTCTTTTAACTTGTACTTGTTACCCAATAACTGGGTTGTGGAGGGCTCCATCTAAAATGCTGATATTCAGCTGCATCCGGTACGACTGGAAGGCAAGCCCAACATAGTTGGTCAAAGTCAAAGTCAAATAATTTATTTCAATTAGGCACAAAAAGGCACTTTTGAACGTCAAAAACAAAAAATAGAATTGATTCTAGTCGCCCCTTCCAAAAGGTAGTTTTCGTATGGAGAAGAATGGGCAAGAAACTCCACCGTTACTCTTTTAAAATGTTTTACAATATTTTGTATACATTAATTATATGTGAAGACGATGCACCTGGAATAAGATTACTATAACACAATAGGTAAAAATAATTAAAAATGAAGCAATGACAGAAAAAATAATTATGCAATGAATACATGGTGTTCACAAATTTACAAGCATTGTAAAAGTAGGTAGGTACCTATACGATATTCCTAAAAAAATTACAAGTGATACTAATTAGTCAGTGTGTGAGTTCAAGTAATCACAGAATGTAAAAAAAAAATGTTATAAGTAATATTTAATTACACAATTAAATTAGCAACCAGTTTGATTTTGTCTAGACTCTAAATTGTCCTATGGAGCTAGACCAGCATGCTTCCAAGCATTCTGGTCTAGAATATAATCCAGAATATAATCCTCTAATTTGGGAAGAGGCTGGCAGATTGTAGATAGCAGATCAGTCTGTAATGGTCTTTTGAGAAGCACACAGATTTGAATGCACCTGTCCAGTCTCCAGTCAGAGCACGCATTTGTCAGACTAAGTGATAAAATATGGATTGCCTGGTTGGTCTAGTGCTCGCAAGCACTATTGCTGAGCGTGGAGTCCTAGGTTAGATACCCAGGTCGGGTAGTGTTATTCTGTCTTCTATTAGGAAATTCTCAGTTGCATCTTTTTTTGTTGTTTTGTAAATCATCAAATAACTTCTCCCGCTCTGGGTGGAGCGGGAGGGCGTGTCACTCTTACTGACTAAAACCACTGTTCCTTCAGTTGGGAGTCCGGATTTTGGATAAAAAACTAAGCAAATGTGCGTAGAGTATTTTCTCTGTAAGCAGTACACAAATACATACAACGTATCATAACATTTGTAACTTTAAAGATACCAGCTTTAGCGAGAAATTTTAAACAATTGCTAGTGCTTCAGATTCAGATTATTTATTTGTAAACATAGGTAACAGATACACAGGTGTGTGAGATGTTACATTTTTTGTAAGTCCTCTATGCTTTGCCATTGGGCGTACATTAATGTTAGTATCAATTTTAATTATTTCATTATTCACTTCACAATATCAAATAAACCTAACCTAAACCTGTGAATATAACTCACTATCGGCCTAAGTACGTGTGTTTTATTGATATTTCATTACGTTACAAACGTTTACGATACTTTCGATTGCGATTGATTTTCGTAATTCGATTCACAGTTTATGGCATGCCCCTAACATCGTTCAACCAAAAGATGGCCATTGCTGTACATAGGCCTCCCCCAAGCGTCCTGCGCTTCTCGCATCCAGCAGATTCTTGCGACCAACTAACCCAAATGTTTGTGACTCTTAATAATCAAATTTATTATTTCGCAGACTTCCGCAACCCAGCGTGCAAGCGAGTGGTCTACGATGCGGAACTGCCCTCAGCTTCCGTCATCCTGATATTCCACAATGAGCCTTATTCCGTGGTGGTAAGGACTATTTGGAGCGTCGTGAACAGTGCAAGGAGGAACCAGCCCTGGTACAAAAATGCCAATTTTGTGGATAGGCAGACTGGCCGGGTCACTACTGCGGGTGAGTTTGAACTTTGTCCATAGTCATAATTAATTCAGTTTTACGTAGCACATAATGGGTAATTTTGTGCCTACTTCAGAATGCATGGAAGGTTGAACGTTATGTGGTAAGGTATACCTACCTATGATTGACTTAAAAATTACCTGTTTCTCTCGTAACAAAATAGTAGAATGTTGGAAGGGTGCGGGTGTTATTACAAGCGTATGAGACATTTCAGATTTTTCTCTGGGATGGGCACGCATCTGCCTGTGATGCCTCTGGTTTTGAAGATATCTTTAGGCGGTAGTACTCGTAAATATTCACGATGTCATATATCAAGTATGATTTTAAAAAAATGGCATGTTATTCACACTTTGTCATACTGTCAAATAAAATCATTTATTACTTTGCATGTGTCCGTGTGGTAGACCACGTCTCGCTCCCTCTCAGAGAGGAGGCAGGAGTCGCAGCAGTGGGGACGTCGCACACTGATTATGTTATGTGATAACCTAGCCTGAATTTGACTGCCTATTTCAGTCTAATTGATGAGCATCTTATGAAATCTAACAAGCATGGTGTTCTGGGATCGATCTTCGTAGTCCAAAGTGTTTTCCATTAGCAATTTCTTAGTAGCAGCCCGGAGTCTGGATTTGTGTTGATGGCAACAGGCTCGCCCCCGTTTACATTGGGCTTGAACATAACTGGCGAAATGTGATTGTACCACATCCGCCTTCCCCATCGAAGAAGATTAATTATATTTATTTCTGTAAATTAGTTCAAAAAACACCTTTACACGTTAAAAATGTAAGAAAAACTGGATGAGGTCGGTGTTTCCTATCCGATTACTCTGAGAAGAAAGACCGAAACAAACTCTTAGATCGCATTCTCTTTTTAAAGTGTAGACATAATGTTGGTCAGGCCATATGAAGACCATGCAGATATAGGCTGATTATGTTATGTATTATTATTAAATGTAACAAATCTTCCCCTCTTTCCACAGGCTACCCGGGCCAGGACCCCAGCTCCTCGCTAGTCTACCTAAAGGAGATCATCCTGGTGGACGACAACTCCACGCTACCCGAGCTGAAGGGCAAGCTCAGCCACTACGTGCGCACTCGTCTGCCGCCCGACCTCATCCGGATACTGCGCCTGCCTGACCGGTAAGTTATAGTGTTGGTAGAGATGAGCTCCCGAGCTGTAGGGCAAGCTCAGCCTCTACGTGCGCACCCGTCTGCCACCCGACCTCATCCGGATACTGCGCCTGCCTGACCGGTAAGTTATAGTGTTGATAGAGATGAGCTCCCGAATTGAAGAGCAAGCTCAGCCCCTACGTGTGCACCCGTCTGCCGTCCGACCTCATCCGGATACTGCGCCTGCCTAACCGGTATTATAGTGTTGGTAGAGATGAGCTCCCGAGCTGAAGAGTAAGCTCAGCCACTACGTGCGCACCCGTCTGCCGCCCGACCTCATCTGGATACTGCGCCTGCCTGACCGGTAAGTTATAGTGTTGGTAGAGATGAACTCCGACGCTGAAGGACAAACTCAGCCACTACGTGCGCAATCGTCTGCCGCCCGACCTCATCCGGATACTGCGCCTACCTGACCGGTAAGTTATAGTGTTGGTAGAGATGAGCTCCCGAGCTGAAGAGCAAGCTCAGCCCCTACATGTGCACCCGTCTGCCGTCCGACCTCATCCGGATACTGCGCCTGCCTGACCGGTATTATAGTATTGGTAGAGATTAGCTCCCGAGCTGAAGAGCAAGCTCAGCCCCTACGTGTGCACCCGTCTGCCGTCCGACCTCATCCGGATACTGCGCCTGCCTGACCGGTAAGTTATAGTGTTGGTAGAGATGAGCTCCCGAGCTGAAGAGCAAGCTCAGCCCCTACGTGTGCACCCGTCTGCCGTCCGACCTCATCCGGATACTGCGCCTGCCTGACCGGTATTATAGTATTGGTAGAGATGAGCTCCCGAGCTGAAGAGTAAGCTCAGCCACTACGTGCGCACCCGTCTGCCGCCCGACCTCATCCGGATACTGCGCCTGCCTGACCGGTAAGTTATAGTGTTGGTAGAGATGAGCTCCCGAGCTGAAGGACAAAATCAGCCACTACGTGCGCACCCGTCTGCCGCCCGACCTCATCCGGATACTGCGCCTGCCTGACCGGTAAGTTATAGTGTTGGTAGAGATGAGCTCCCGGGCTGAAGAGCAAGCTCAGCCCCTACGTGTGCACCCGTCTGCCGTCCAACCTCACCCGAATACTGCGCCTGCCTGACCGGTATTATAGTGTTGTTAGAGATGAGCTCCCGAGCTGAGGAGCAAGCTCAGCCTCTACGTGCACACCCGCCTGCCGCCCGACCTCATCCGGATACTGCGCCTGCCTGGCCGGTAAGTTATAGTGTTGGTAGAGATGAACTCCGACGCTGAAGGACAAACTCAGCCACTACGTGCGCACCCGTCTGCCACCCGACCTTATCCGGATACTGCGCCTGCCTGACCGATAAGTTATAGTGTTGGTAGAGATGAGCTCCCGAGCTGAAGGGCAACCTCAGCCACTACGTGTGCACCCGTCTGCTGCCCGACCTCACCCGGATACTGTGCCTGCCTAACCGTTGAGTTTTAATGTTGTCGAGACATGCAATCATAGCCCGATTACTGGGTTTAAGCCCATCTGCATAGCTATTCACAACCATTAGACAAGGTGTCCTGTCGCAAAAGTATATTTTCGGTTACCTGATTTGCCTTGCCCCCGACAGCAAATAGCTTTCGAAAGAATAAAGGTCGACTATTTCATTTAAAGTAACATATTCACGTTTTAAATTAGTGAACAACGCTTAGAAGGCTCCTTAAATAACACTGAATGGTTGTGACTAGCTCTGCCCTTTGTGGGGGTGGACGCATTTGTATGGAAGAAATAGGTAACTTTAGAAAAAATTACTTTTTTGTAATGATTTTCATTCAATTTAAAATTTGGTGTTTAAAAAAGTACGGAACCCTAAAATGTAATATAAAGGGTGCTTGGCTGTACAGTATGCGGCCGTTAATGTGGTACTTTGAGTATCTAAAAAAGTTCGTATTGATAGAGCGTCGTGTCTGTCACTCACAGCTTCTACAGCCCGATGTGTCATACTACTCGTGAAGACTTTCATTTTCACCATTCTATACAAATGTGTTTAGTCCCTTATTAATAATCGTGTATTAATTTAATTAAAATTCCATACACAAAAACAGGACTGAAAACAAAACACTTTCTTCATAATTATTTTTCTTAGGAGGTAGGCTGATTTTTTCCACTGCATTTTTGTTAAATTATACAGTCAGATCTACATCCTGTAAGTGATACAAGGAGACTTGATTATACAGGCTTTCAGGAACATCGACAAGAAAATTATTATCATGAATTCAGTACATGATTCTAGACCCGTTGTGTAAATATCTGCTGTTCCATACATTTTGACCATGTAGGTATTGTACTTTTGTAAGAAAACACCAGGTTTTTTTATTAAAAACTGACGAAACATTTCAACTTTGGTATGTCTAGAATCATGTACTGAATTCGTGGCAACAGTTTGCGCATCGATGGCCCTGCTAACCTGTATAATTGCGAGTGATACAGGATGACTTACCGCCTGTGAGTTATACAGGCTGATTTTATACCTGCAAGTGATACAAGGTTATTTATTCCGTTCAAAATATACAGGATGATCTACCTATTCCGAATTATACAGGGCGATTAACGTCTGATCCGGGATTAGGTCTCCGAAATTATTATGAAGGTGTTCAAATCCTGCGTACTATTCAGGATAATTTATTGTCTACACCCACATACAGATACATATATTATACTGACCTAATCTTTGACAAGTTCACTAACTATTTCCTGAAGACCACTCTCGTCTACGTATATTTTTATTTGACACTTGTTTTTATATCTATCCATTGTGTGACCGTTTATTATATCAACACTATCAAGGTTTGTTTATTAGGTCAGCTACAAACCATTCCTCTCACTCATTCAGCCGAGATCGGATCATCGAACTCTTTTCAATAATAAACAATTCATATTCCTTGAAAGTTGGAAAAGGAAACATGAATCAATCAATCTTAGCCTTTTCCCAGCTATGTTGGGGTAAAAGGAAGCATGAATGCTGTTAAAAGATATACAAGGCATGTTATGCCAAGAGTTCATTTTGTTCACGTTATTGTTAAATGAAGAATGAAGCAGGCTGGGCAGAAAGGGGCATTATGTTTGGACATAAGAGATTGTCCAATCTCCGTTTTGCCGACGATATTGTCCTTTTTTCGTCTTCAGCCTCCGAGCTGACTCAGATGCTAGAAGATCTTAGCACGGCAAGCCTAGAGGTCGGGCTACAAATGAATATTTCAAAGACCAAGTTGATGACGAACAGCACGTATCGCAAGATCACCGTGGCGGGTGGGGAGGTTGAATATGTCGATGAGTATCTCTATCTCGGTCAAATAGTCTCTTTCCAGGCAAGACAAAACAAAGAAGTTGCAAGACGCACCGAAAATGCCTGGAAGAGCTATTGGGCCATGAAAGACCTAATGAAGGGCGATCTTCCTCTATCCCTCAAAAGAAGACTCATCGACGTGTGTATTCTTCCCATCCTCACGTATGGTTCTCAAACATGGTCTTTGACAATTCAGCAGAGGTCCACGCTCGAGGTTTGCCAGAGAGCTATGGAACGGAGTATTCTTGGTATTAAACTTGTGGACCGGGTTAAGAATACAACAATCCGTTCCATCACTAAAATAACTGATGTCACTCGGAAAGCTGCCACGCTTAAATGGAATTGGGCTGGACACATCTGCCGCATGTCAAACGATCAATGGGCCAAACTTACGACCCAGTGGGTCCCACTTAATGGCAAACGACATCGCGGCAGGCCCAGACGGAGATGGCGGGATGAGCTGGACTCCTTTAAGAAAGATTGGTCCTTGGAAGCTCTAGACAGAGAGAGGTGGAAAGAGAGTAGGGAGGCCTTTGCCCAGCAGTGGGACAATAACGGCTAAGTAATAAAAGTAATATTGTTAAATAGATATTTACATTGTCTATCTATTGTAAATTCAAATTAAATTGGTTTTATTACTACCTACTCAGTCGTAGTTAATTCAAGTACTTGAACTAACTAATTACTACATTAAAATCCTTTTCGACATTAACACTTTGCGAAAAAAACATTCGTACAGTCCAGGGCAAATGTATGATTATGATCACACTTAGCTAAACTCAAATGCGAACTTTTTTCCCAAAAGGTTGACAAACATTTTGACATATTGCACTCAAAATAAAAGTATATGTTTGACAGAACTATTATACGTTTAATCTATACATGGTGTAAAACAAAGTCGCTTTGCATGATGTTTTCACCACATCAGTACATTGCACCCGCGCGAAGCAGGCGCGGGTAGCTAGTATAACATAATTCCAATACCCAGTTAAGCAGAAAGATACATATTGTTGCCCTTGACTGTTCAGGAAACTTAAATGGACCCAGCGGAGTGTGGACGATAAACAAGTGACGCTCGCGAAACTTTATCGACACAAACATCATTGTATCACTACATAATCCTTACATATTATAAAACAAAGTTCTTCGCCTCGTCTGTCGTCTGTCTGAACGCAATAAACTCAAGAACTACCGAATAAATTTTCACCAATAGACGGAGTGATCGATGAGAAAGGTTTTGCTGTATAATTCATTAAAGTTTTGTGTAAATTGGCTGAAATACGACGAAGTAAAAAAACTGCACGTCGAATGAACATCAGTTACATTTTAATCTAACCCACATGCTCGACACAACAGGTTGACAGGACATTACGACAAAAAAAAAAAAATGCTCGGCTACCGGGGCGGGTTGCCAGTAAAAAATATCACTAATAGAGTTTGGAGAAATATTATGTTACGTTAATATTAACGTAATATAATATTTATTTATATACGAGCATACCGAAGATGTTAGTAGAAATAGGCGGAAAATTCTAGCTAGAACAAAATGCACACTATAACAATATAAAATCCCGCATTTAAAAAGAAAACCCATCATAACTCCCATAAAATCATCCACATTAACCAACAAGTGACATCTGATAATATCCCTTCACTGAGTCCAGTCATTCGAGTTTCACTAAAACGTCCTACAACACCCAGGATAGGTTTGACCCAAGCCAGGATGGCAGGCGCCCGGTCTGCTGTCGGTGACGTCATGGTCTTCCTGGATTCTCATTGTGAAGCTTTGGAAGACTGGCTGCGACCCCTCCTCCATCGAATCAAGCAAGACAAGAATCATGTCGTCACACCTCTCATAGATGTGATAGAAAAGGCCGACCTTATGTATGAACATGGACCCATTAGTGAATTCGAGGTGATTCGGGACACTTGAGGTGTAGGAGATCTTTTAGAATGCTTGTACAACACATGAACATTGGCAATCTAATTTCCTTCAAAATACTTAGATTGGGATAGAAAGTGTGTGTGCAAAGAAAATGCAAAGTGTGTGTGTGTGTTGTGCAATTTAGGTTGGGTACAGATTTTGCTGACAAAAGCCAACAAACGGTTATCAAACGAATAGCAGGTCCGAAGCCAGTTCGATATTTGTTACATTGAAGTTTCTTGTCCGTTCTTCTTCATAGGACGCTTTGGAACGGGCAATAAGCTTCAACTTTTTTTCATTCTATGCGTTGATAAGAGATCTCCTGCATCTCGATTTGTTGCCACAAGTGTCACGCGTTGTTCAGCATCCATTGCCGTTTAGATAGCATTAACAAAATCAATCACGGTAGATAAGTCGCAGTGGAAAGTATAATACAGTAAAGTAGATTTTGAACGTGTGTTAGTTTCCAGAAGTTGATAGTATCGTAGTTTTTGGGGACAATCATGTTGTTTAGTTACGAGATAGTAGTCGCAGTACGTTAAAAGTAAAGTATAGTAAGTATGTTAGAATTAACAACGTAGCATTCGTTGAATCAATCCATTTCATTGATGACTTCAATCATTTCTTCTTTATTCGTTCTAGTTCTATTTCTTCATTAGGCTCGCCCCCTGTTACATGGAAGTTAAACATAACTGGCGAAATGTGGGTGCACAAAAAGTACACCTCTGCCTAACCCTTCGGGGAAGACGGCGTGATGTTATGTTCTACTTCCAAATTATCTTTTACGCATTTCTGACTTCATTCTTCCTTTAACATTTCATGCGTTCTTACACTGTTTTATATGTATAAGATTAAAACGATATTTTCATTGTTACTGATGTTAAAATTTTGTGAAAAAAGACATCAATTGTATTTTAATTTGAACACGTTTAACTGTAATTAAGACTCACAGGTCTGGGGGTGGTCTATTTAAATATAATAACGCTAATTGTTCATAATTTACCTAATAAATATAAGGCTACAGGCTTTCTGAAGAATACATAAATATATAACAAATGTAAAAACATACGTTATAAATATTTAAAAAGGAATGGAATTCTATTTTGTCACCATTATTATAAATATATCGTTTATTTCATCATCTATATCAGGTTTTTACGATTTAGCTATATTGGTTCGAGTTTTTGACGAACGCCCTATTTTATAACCAAATTAAAAAAATTGAGAAAATCGTGATGCAATTGCAAAACGCGCGATTTCGCCTAAGCAATCGAAAGCAGAAAGTCGTCAAAACCGCCGATCACCGGTGGCAGCGCATTCTGCTTTGGCCATAACCAAGGAACGCATATCATGTCTGCTTTTCACTTTTGAAAGTTCTGTTATTCTATCGTCCTGTTCTCTGAGATCAAATTCTCTTATGCAGCAGTGCGTATAACGTGAAATTTTCATTGAAGGTTCATATAACAGCCTAGTGTAGCCTAATCAGTATTTAGCCTTGAACAACCTGAACAAAAGTAGCACTCTGTTAATTATTAGCAATCATGTTTATAGCGTCCTGTCGGCTGTGTAAACAAACTTGCATTGCTGGTAAACTCGTGACCGTTCGATCGCTAAATTTCAAAAGGAAAAGTGTAATTGTTCCATTAGGAATTTCTCAGTAGCAGCCCGGAGTCTGTATTGCTCGGTTGCTGGCATAACTATACATAACTGGTGCTGAGTTCTGCTGTTCAGGTTTCCCAGATTTGACTTTGCTGATTCTTCTGCTCTGTTGTGTAAAAGGCCCACATGTAAAGTCAAGTCAGTCGTGAAATGAAGGACTTATATAGGTAGGCCCACAGTTTGTGGCCCACAGAAATGTACTGCCCAGATCCACAAGTCTAGCAGTCTTTTGAGCAACTTCCGCTATCTTTGTCTTTCTGCCGTTGGTCTTGCGCCTAATCTCTCTCTGGTGGTGTCGGATTGCCGTCCCATCGGACTATGAGAATGTGGGAAGAGTGAGTGCACTTATGTCTGCCTACACACTGGCGCACTATAACATTCCCGCGTGATGGCTAGGCTCGCTTAGATTGGCTGCCATGACCGATATTCGGTCTGGATGACTATTATAATTACTGTCCTAATCTATCTTTTATTCTTCTTATTAGCGTAAGAATTGCCAAACTTAAGTGGCAATGGGCATTGCTCGCAGAACGGATGGCCGATGGGTTCGAAAGGTTCTGGAGTGGCGACCGCGTACCGGAAGACGTAGCGTTGGAAGGCCTCCCACAAGATGGACCGGTGACCTTGTGAAGGCTGCAGGAATCCGCTGGATGCGGAAAGCACAGAATCGGTCGAAGTGGAGGTGCTTGGGGGAGGCCTATGTTCAGCAGTGGACGTCTTTCGGCTGAAATGATGATGATGATGATTAGCGTATCGATGGCAAGAATAACACGAAAACATATATATATACTAGTTTTTTAGGGTTTCGTAGTCAACAAGGAATTTCGCCATGCCCGTCTGTCTGTCTGTTCGCGCCTTAGCTCAGTGACTTTAAGTACTCAGAAAGCTGTAATTTGGCATGGGTATACATATGAATTACACGACAAAGTGTTAATAAAAAAACATGAAAAAAAACAGTGGCACTCCGAGAGTGCCGACAGAAGTGAAAAGTGCGTTGTATGCCACACATTGCGTAGCGTAAAGTCGATACAACATACCCGTCATGGAGAAGTTATAAATTTTGGGAGGTTTGCCGCTTAGAAAGAGTTGGTGAGCCACTTTGCTAGCCGTCACTGTGCGAGGTGTTAGAGGTAGTGGTGGAGCACTGGTGAGCTTGCCAATAGTGTTCCAAGCTATTTACTAATGCAATGTGGGTCATGTCAATAGTAGTGGCGGTTTCCATCCATTTGTCCTGACGTCGCTCGTTTATTTGTGACAGCAGTTTTCAATTCATACAACGTTTATTTCTTATTTTTATTTTCTACCAGCTGCTGCCCGCGACTTCTCCGATCATTTTTTATTACAAACATCTAAGATAAAAACACACCGACTTCCGAAATTAAAGTTATTTTTCACTTTGTAGTTTGGAAGCCGGTTGTATTTTTTGTAAAAAAAATTCTCACTTTTTAGTGGTTTGATTTGTAATTTATCTAAGTTACAATAGCCTTATGCCAACTGCTCATCAAAAATACCCAAATCGCTATAGATGTGCCTTTAATATTTGAAGAGTTCCCTCGATTTCTCAAAGATCCCATCATCGTGACCAAATGACAATGGGACCAACTTGAAAGTATACCCTTTCAAACAAAAAAATAATTTTTCAAATCGGTCCAGCCGTCTTCGAGTAACCGGGGAACATACATAAAAAACAAAACCCGACGAATTGAGAACATCCTCTTTTTTTTAAGTCGGTTAAAAAGCAACCGATGTCCTTTTTCAGGTCACCTATATGTCGAATTTCATAACGATCGGTTCAGTGGTTCGGGCGTGAAAAGGAAACAGACAGACAAACAGAGTTACTTTCGCATTTATAATATTAGTATAGATGCAGTAACTAAATGGATGTGTGTTCTAGCTGAGTTTAAGGTTCGAGTTTCTTTAACTCTACAATAAGCATTCGTTGTGCATTATATTCCGTATTATTGAACTGGTGCACTTGACAGTTTTGACCTTACCAAAACATTCAACCTGACCTGTCGTCTAAATGTCAATTGTATGTTAACAGTTTCACCTTATTGCTAAGTAAATGACATAGGCTTTGTATCCTCATGTTTTAAAAAACATTCGATTAATTAAAATATTTAATTATTCAAAAGCAAGCAGCTATTATACCGTGACGAAATATTAAACTGTTGTCTTCACTAACTACTCATTCTTTGTTCGTGTACAGTACGCGGCTGTTAATATGGCACATTGTTACTGTCACCATGCATCATCCCACTGCTGGGCAAACGCTCTCCCCGTGACTTCCAGGTTTCGATCTAGACCCCGTAGAAGATGACGGGACGAGCTGGACAAAACAAACGACTAGTGGTCAGAGATGTACAAGACACCTCAAAAAACGTATCTGGGATACAAGATACCTTTAAGTAAATTATTTGAAATAACAGATACAAGAATATTTAAAAATAAAAATAAAATTTTGGCGGTAAACATTTACACTCTTTAGACTGGTGTCTTTATTATTGAAATATTGTAGAATATTGTAAATGCATACAAAATACTTTTACTAATTACAATAAAAGTATTTTACCTAAATTAGTATTTACAAAATACTAAGATACCAAAAGAATGTTTCTAAATAAAAGATTCAAAATTAAAATTTTAAAATGTAAAAAAAGGTAAAAATACGTTTTTTGTATCTTGTATCTGTATTTCAAATATTTTATCTAAAATAAGTCGCATCTCTAGTGGTGCACATGGCACTTGCGTTAAGCCGAATTTACATTAAGAAACTAGTTGCGCAAACTTAGTTATTCATTGATAATTTCACGTGTAAATAATTATCCATTTATGAATAATAATAAACGATGATCCTACTTCGCGTCGTGTGTTGATGGGTCTTACAATCACTTATTAGAAACCAAACAAGCTTTTACTACTCCCAATAAAGCTCATGATAATCAAAGAAATTCTTGATGTTCTAGAAATTTAAATAAGTCCTTTATGATTGTCAATAACCCTGTGGTACCTAGTACAGGGCTGATCCGAGCTCGGCTGAAAGGCGCCAAGGTCGCCATTTGGGATATACTGGGCGTATTCGGAGTATCTTCTGCCAGTAATGAGGTAGACTAAAGAGTTTGCACCTTAAGCTTCGTGTTATTTAGTTGAAAATGTAATGCGGTCATTCCAATGTCATGAACACATTTCGAACTGGACTAGTGTCTCTGCTTCCCTATGTGAAAAGTAATCGTTGTGTTTGTCTGTGACTGACAATATTAATCATTCTTCTTTGTCGCTCCTTATATGACGGATCACATTCAGTATTAGTCCCAGAATTAAACCCTGTGGGATTCCATGTAAATAATCGAATTACTTTTGCTATTTAGTTTAAATTTGTTTCTTATGTTTACAATGTTAATCTGACTACGGCTATTTACTGTAAAAAACATGTAATTAACAAAAGATTTTTGGTTTTATAAATCTATCTAAAATGTAGTCAAGATCTAAAAAGTCAAACGCTGTGATAAAATCGAAATACTTGAATTTAATCTTTTTGCGAGTTACTACTCGCAAAAAGATTAAATTCAAGTATATTAATGTTAATGTTTGTTTTATTAATTATTACGTTGCAACCGCAGAACTACTGTTCTGCGGTTGCAACGTAATAATTGTCATGGATATGCAGAAATCGAAGTACGTATTTTCTCAAATATTTTCTACAGAAGATTATGACAATTTTCCTGTTCTTGAAAAAATTAAAAAAAACATGCTGGTCTGGGGAAGCACTACCACCATATCTATTACTCCCGGCAAATAGCGTTGCTGTATTCGGTTTGAAGGGTATAGGTTGGGGGGGGTTAGGTTCGTTTTAGGCAGACATGGGGCATTTCTGCCTTATCTCTAGGGATGACTCTGGTATTGCAGTGTTTGTCTCTGTGGTCTAGTGGTTAGACCACCTGTCTCAGACTCAGAGGTCGGGGTTCAATTCCCAGTGGGAGCAAAATTTTCTACTCGGTTTGGTTGGTGGTAGAGCTTGTTCTAAGTCCGAATGGCTACTACCACCCGATGGTGGTACTTAGCTAGGTATCTAAGTCTGTCGCCATAACAACAATATTAACAGCATTGTTATGTTTCGGCAGTTACAGATAAGATACCCAGTTCCTCTGTGGTTGAAGATTCCGGGTGAAGCTCGCTTCCACCTTCGGCCTGATCATCACTTACCATCGCGGTGACTACTTACCATAAGAGTGCCGTAGACTTTCTTGTTAAAAGAAAGTTTTGTATCCGTATCAAAATGTTACTTGTTTAAGACTATCTACAAAGTGGTTCTATCAGAACAGGGCTAATCCGAGCTCGGCTGGAAAGCGCCAAGGTTGGCCCTGGGGATGTCATGTGGTCTTCCTCGACTCTCACACGGAGGCTGGCGCTAATTGGTTCAAGCTTGTCCTCCACCGAGTTCAGGACAAAAGCGATGCTGTTGTCGTCCCAGCCATTGATGTTACTATCTCCCAAAAAAAGTTCCTGTTTGCTCTGAGCTTTGAAAGCGACGAGGTAGAAATAAGTGTTTAGACTTTATGCCTATTTTGATTAAGTTGAAAATCTAATGCCAAGATCGTTTTAACGTGCATGTTTCACATGAAATACCAAATAATATTTGGTATAGTATTGCCAAAAGTAGTAGTATCGATTTGTTTCTTTGTGATATAACAATTATCGGTCTTCCTGTTAGTTCTTCTTCGGATATATCGCGAAAGAAGAGTCTTTTAACTAGCTTAAATGCAAAAACGTTATTTTCTTTTTAAAACTGGAATATTTAAAAAACGCGAAAGTCCACATAATATTTTTCTTAACGCGTACGAATTTGTTATTAACTTTAATAGCAAGGTAATGTTTACATAACCCTAAATGTCATATTCGCGCATTATAACCTAAACATCTTATTAGACCTATTCGATAATAAAATAATAATATATCATTTTGTTGGAATAATTAAAATTCCAACACTGATTGTCTACTTTGCCTGTAACCCGGTTGGCGCGACACCGATGCCATTGACTTATGTCGTTACTACAGCGTGGGGCTCACGCGAGCGCGGCTGGCGGGCGCACGTTACGCCGTGGGCGACGTGGTCATGTTCCTGGACTCGCACTGCGAGGCTCAGCCCGACTGGATGCGCCCCCTCCTCCAGACCATCAAGGACTACCCCCACGCCATCGTCGTCCCCATCATTGACGTCATCGAGGCCAACAATTTCTACTACAGCGTGCTCGACCCCAGCATTTTTCAGGTTAATTTTAAGGGTGTTGTGGCAAATATTGGTATGTTCGGGAAGTTTTACGTTATAATTTACTATTCATAGTCGTCGAAATTATTTCGAGTGACAGCTGAAAATTTACGGTGTGCTGTTAGTTGCGAGTCACGGTAGGTCTATGCATAAAACTGTGCTTAAAATCGATTAACTTATGCCTCATGGCAATCACAGTACTTTGTTCATTGTAAGTGAACGTAATTGTAATTGATTTCAAAGGTAAGGAAGCGATTAATAAATTAAAGTATCGATTCCTAGCGCTTTCTTCCATCATATAATTCCAAGGTTTTTCAACTTTTTATTGAAAATTGATAAGAATTTTTTTTTTTTTTTGTTATTACAATGATTAACTCACCTCAACTGTGGTTCCGTTTGTATATACGAGTACTAGTGATTGATTATGCAAAACAAATTCATCTTTGTTGCCGATCAAACCTTTTGGGGGCTGTCGAAATTCGGGATGTTTCTTCCATCCGCTGCTTTATGAATTATCTGGTCTTGTACAATCAAAACATTTGTCACCAACATCCACTTGCCAAATACTTGCCACACACCCGGTAGTCCAATGTTTGACACATCATAGAAATCCGTAGTCGCGCGCTATGTATAAATTTGCACGCGTGTTGCTGTTATCTGCACTTTACCGTTCGCGCCAACATCATCAAACTACCTTTCTTTTAGTTGCATTTGAAATTTTTATTTAAAAAAGTGGAAAACGTTTATAAACGTAATAGGAACGTAAGTACGTTCTTTATTGGAACATCTTCGTTCTTTCTGAAATGAAATCTTGGGAGCTGATTTTCTTTCAATTATCTAAAAATGGTTCTTATTTCAAATGCAATCTTCCATAGCCTAAATCTTTTGGAATTTTCTCAAGCCTTTTGGAATTTATTTGCGTCTTAACTCATGCTTGTTATATTTAAACGTCTGGAAGGAATTTCTTTACGGAATTGTCTGCTACCCGATCGAGATTAGTCTGATTGTTACTTTCGTGCTGTATGAAAAGAAGCACATAATATATTTATGTAATACATATAGCAATGGACGACTTTACAAAGACTGATCGTAGGTCGCGAGGTTCGGCTATTTAGGTGTCGCCTAATTTTCGTGAAAAAGAACATTAGATACACGAACAAAAATACATTTGGAGGAAAACTCGATTAACGTTCTATGTTGTCGTTCAATGTTCACATAGTTAAAGTATAACGCTCCCACTGCTGGGACTCAGGCCGCCTCTCTGTGAAAGAGAGCAGACAGTAATTCACCACGCGGACATGTCTTGAATTTTTTGTTCTAAAACATTTTCCTTACGATGTTTTCAGAAAACAATTTAGAGAATGCCAGCTATAACACTGTCTTCCACTGTTCATAATATCCTGGTAGTGGTTGTTGATATCGACTTTGCCTGTTTTGTTCGACAATAGTTTGAATGGCACGCGTCTAGTTTGACGGCAGATCTATGAACGTTACTTAGCACGTTGGCTTAGCGTTATTCCCGTCACTGTCAAACTACAAGTGCAGGATAGAGACGGGAACATGTCGAAGTCAAATCACGAGCTAAGGAACATTTATAGATCTCGGCTTGCTCTTTTTACTCTTTTGAAAAAATGTTTTATCTTATTTGAATCATAATCTTGCTTGATGGTTCTGATGCTCCTTAGATAAATGAGGCTTCTCTAGATGTATTCAATGCTCGGTCTATGTATTCTGTAAAAAACTTACCGTGAAATTTAGGTGAAGTGAGCTAACAAGAGATTTCGGTGAGATGAGATAAGGTGAGATTCTTACAGAATAGATGGCTGTTGCCTTTTCGGTTTACACAAGACAAGGCAAGAAATTCAACAGCTTTTGCGGGGTGCACAACTTACATTTCTGAAGCACACTCCTTTATTCTTTCAAACATCAAAAGGTTGGATAACTTTCAATCCTTTTCACGTGAATACGTGTTTTTTGTTTCCATAGTGGGAGGCAATTAAAGAAACTGATGAAAACCAAATCGGGGGTCAGTTTGAAGCCTTGTGCAGACTGGTGCGACACGACAGCGCGACGCAACTCTAACAAAACAATTACTACGACAACTTCACGGTATAATACTGACCGGTCGCGCCAGTCTGCACGAGCCTTGATGCTGCAGCTACATATCTATCATGTACATCCAATACTTAATTACACCACTCGATAGCTAAAGGATCAAAGAAAATATTACTCGAACGTACACGTATTCGCGTAAAACACACGGCCGTGTCCACGACATCATATTGGATTCAAGGATCCGTTTGACAAATATTAAGCTTAAAGTGCTAATTTTTGTTAGAGTCAAGCCAATTAAATAGTTGGTTTTGGATAATATGTGGAAAAATTTACAGCAGTAGTATATCTAACGAAATTAAAAAGAAAACTATCACAGCTAAGTAGGCTCTACAAGTTAATGAATAATAATCGACCAACTTACATTATTTTGTAGTTGAAAAAACATGTTTTTCAAATAGACTATTAAGTTTGTTCTTGGAATAAATTCATGCCATCTACGGAACCCTTCATTGTGCGTGGTCCGACATGCACTTGGCCGGTTTTTTAGGGTTCCGTTAAAAAACGGAACCCTTATAGATTCGTCATGTCTGTCTGTCTGTCTGTCTGTCTATCTGTCTGTCTGTCTGTCTGTCTGTCCGTCCGTATGTCACAGCCACTTTTTTCCGAAACTATAAGAGCTATGCTGTTGAAATTTGGTAAGTAGATGTATTCTGTGAACCGCATTAAGATTTTCACACAAAAATAGAAAAAAAACAAATAATTTTGGTGTTCCCCATACTTAGAACTGAAACTCAAAATTCTTTTTTTCATCAATCCCATACGTGTGGGGTATCTATGGATAGGTCTTCAAAAATGATATTGAGGTTTCTAATATCATTTTTTTCTAAACTGAATAGTTTGTGCGAGAGACACTTCCATAGTGGTAAAATGTGTGTCCCCCCCCCTGTAACTTCTAAAATAAGAGAATGATAAAACTAAAAAAAATATATAATGTACATTACTATGTAAACTTCCACCGAAAATTGGTTTGAACGAGATCTAGCAAGTAGTTTTTTTTTAATACGTCATAAATCGTAAACTTATCGTTACTTACTGCTACGGAACCCTTCATGGGCGAGTACGACTCGCACTTGGCCGCTTTTTTTTTAAATTCCCTCTTTGTTTATGTCAAAGTCAAAAAGTCAAAGTCAAATAATTTATTTCAAATAGGCCCATGTATGGCACTTTTGAACGTCAAAAATTACAAAATAATAAAATTCATTCTAGTCGCCCCTTCCAAAAGGTAGTTTTCGTATGGAGAAGAATGGGCAAGAAACTCCACCGTTACTCTTTTAAAATGTTTTACAATTGTTTGTATATGTACGTACATTTGTTAAATAATTATTATATGTGATGACGATGCACCTAGAATAAAATTACTATACCACAATAGGTAAAAAGAATTTAAAATGAAGCAACGACGGATAATTTAATATGTGATAGATACATGGTGCTCACATATTTACAAACATTGTAAAAGTATGGTTTCTAAGACATCGAATTCTTTATGGTTCTCTTCGATTGATTTAAAATGGTGTTTCACATCGGTTTCTCGGTCATAAAATGTGTTATATAATGGGCTCAAGGAAAAAACAATTCTCCGTCAGTTTCCTAGGACTCTTTCTACTTACATTTTCTCTTCATAATCCAAGGTTGCGTGGATGGAATTATTTCTACTATTTTTTAAATTATGATTAGTATTTATGCCTATGTATGTTTATTACGAGTATGTTTTCAATTACGTGTACAAGTATTCAATTAATTGTTTCTGTTTTGAGTGCAGAGTGAGTGTACCTGTACATATACTTTGGTTGTGTGGTTTGTTGGGTACACGATTATGTAAATTAAGATTTTATATACACCGGTGTTTCTTTATATGGGTTATATATAGATGTGTACATTCCCAATGAAATGCCGAAACGTTGTCGATACTTGAATAAGGCAGGCTAATCTTATGAAATTGCAATTATTAGTGCATTCATTAGATGATACGAAGTATATGATTATTAAAGGCTAATATCGCATGCCCATTTGGTACTTTATATTTTTGCGCGCACGTGTTTCATTTTCGCGTAAAATTATCAACCATCTTGAGTATCTGAAACAACTTAGTAATCTCAGAATCTGTTAGCAGTTTTATATTTTAACTGACGAATTAAAAGGCCACAGTGAAAAGCGACTTCTATTAGCAATAATCTTTCTCGACGAATCTGTTTTTTACGACGTAATCAATAATGTCGTTTCTGAATTTACATTGGATTCTTAATTATCCAACTGCTCGTAAGTAGTAAGGCTCTTTGTGAAGGAGCTCGTCCGGGAAATACTTCCACCATTCAAATTTCCAACGACAAGCTGCGCAGCGTGGAGGGCATGTGTGCCGGTGATACTCATATGAGACTGCACGTTTCTGAACGCGAAGAATTGCACATGTCCATATGCGGCGGCTACCACTTGCCATCAGCTCGCCATCCAGTAACATCATCTTACAGGCAGGGTCTGATGCTTGCTCGTCTGAAAGGCGCGCGCGCTGCTCGAGGGGACGTGCTCATCTTCCTCGATGCTCACTGCGAGGCCGAAACGGACTGGATGCGGCCTCTGCTCGAGCGCATCAAGCACAAGAGAGACGTCGTGATCACTCCCATCATTGACGTCATCGACCAGAGCACCTTCGAGTTGCAAACATCCAATAATTTTCAGGTGCCGCCTTATGACGTTTGAATGCCATCATGATTCCAGAGCGAGGGAGAGACGGAAGAAACCCGAAAGTGTTACCCAAAACTGAATTGCGGAGGTCAAATAGGCAGCCGCTCCATGGTAACATACTGGTATTCAGCTGCATCCGGTTAGACTGTAAGCCGACCCCGACATACTTGGGAAAAGGCTGACAGATGATGAGAGAAATGGAGCTATACATGACCGATAGCACCTTCCCTTTTTCGTACTGAAATTATGATGGTATTAAAAGCCCCAGGTCCAAATAATGGATGCTACTATATTGATACTAAAACTGAACCGGTTGATGGATCTGGAACTGGCGATGATAATAACTTGCTTGTGGAAACAGAACAATGATGAATGCAGTGCAACAAATAACACGAATGCTTGATAAAATAACGAATGGCATAATAAAGATGAATAATTTGGATGCGGAAATATAAAATATTCAAGCTGTAACATGTAATGCTTGTGATAATAATATAATCATATTTGTTTGTTGGTTAAATGTAAATATTACAAGTGTCGGCAGCCGACGACTGCCGACACTTGTAATATTTACAGTTGTTGACAGTCGTCGGTAGTTGTTGACAGTCGTCGGCAGTTGTCGACAGTCGTCGGCAGTTGTCGACATTCGTCGGCAGTTGTCGACATTCGTCGGCAGTTGTCGACAGTCGTCGGCAGTTGTTGACAGTCGTCGGCAGTTGTTGGCAGTCGTCGGCAGTCATTGTCAGTCGTCGGCAGTCGTACATAGTAGATATTTAGCTCTTTTTCTGTCGGCATCGCATTTAACCAACAATCTAAGGATGCTCAATAACTGTCGGTGATGGTTGGAACTTATTACCTGAAATACTCGTGTCGCTCCGGTCCACAAGTCAATGTAATGATAACGGCTAGTTACTTGAGAGCTGCTCAACATCTCTGACCCTCCCGGGAGAGGGCACTCAGTAATACGCGGCGTGTTACAAGTTTTCTTAAGATGTCGACATCGGCGATGACACACGGCCTTTTAGTTTATTTCGGTAGTAAAACATTAGCCAAACGCGTAAGTGTAAAAAAAAAGATTCCTTAACGAATTTATTAAAAATATCCTAATCCTGTATTTTATTTATAATATCTATCGTTAGGTACTGTTCGAATTAATTCGCTAGTATATTATACTATTTTCTTCTATTTAAAGTATTTTTTAAATTTATTGTAATTCTAAATAAACTTATATCTCTAATAACATCAGTATGTACGCAAATAACTGTGACTCGCTTGAGTTGGGAATGTAGACAAAGTCGGGTGATGGTGTTGTATGTAAATACTAATGATTGTAATGACTAACCGTTGTTAATTCGCGCCTCATCTCATTTATTTAGACATTTAGAGTGGAGGAATTAAAAGGTTAAGCAACGTTTTTCATGCATAATGTTGGCAGCACGAAAAACTTAAAATAAATCTTAAGCTTGTAAAAATTGACCTAAATGGTGCTTAATTTTTTAATTCCCTAATTGTACATACTAAATTACTCTATTGACTAAACTTAACAAATTAATGACATTCATGGAAGCTGATTTAGAGCCCTTACTAAGTATAATTAAGACTTTTTGGTGTAAGTAAGGAACCCGCGATGGCTTAACAAGTGCTAAGTTAAGTCAGTGGAGTAATACGAGTATGCAATACTGATTTAAAAACAAAATGACAGGTTCCATTACACATAATAAAAGTAAACTGAATATACTTTTTGCAATAAAGGTGTAACTAGGATGGGAACTGTTTGCCAGCTACCTACAACTACCTCGTGGTTTTTTCTTTCTATTTTCATAAAAAATATCACAATCATTTTCTATTTCAGATTCAATACTCAAAAACTTGGGTACTCAAAGTGTGCTTATAATGCTTTTCGGGAATCTGCTGCTGTTATTTTTGGTATTTCTATAATTTCGGGGGCTTATTGAGAAAGAAAATAGTTCTACGACAGAGCGCGCTCGTTAACATGGCACATCGTTTTTAGAAATAAAATCAGCTTTGTAGAGCGCCGTCTCTGTCACTCATACTTTGCGACGTCCGCTCTATCATCCTAGTTACGCCTGTGCACCGCTAGAGGCGCTAGTGTCTCAGCGCGACCAACCTCTTTCGTCCAATACTTCCTGTGATACTAATGTATCTCTGGCGCAGGTTGGGGGGTTCTCTTTCGTGGGACATTTCACGTGGACTGATGTGCCGGAACGAGAAAAGAAGAGACGAGGGTCCGACATATCGCCTACTTGGTTAGTATTTTCATTCAGTTTTTAGATTTGACAACGTTTAAAGAATTCCAATAAATGAAATATTCCTAAAATTCTTTAAATTACCTATTACGGCTAAAGCCGTTCCTTACAAAAAGTAATAAAAAAAAAAAATTGTATGTTTTTCCGATGTTTTAATAGTTATTCTGATATTCGGGGCGGAGTCAAATCAAAGATCATAAAAATCGGTCCAGCCGTTCTTGAGTTACAAATGGTGTTACTAACTCGACTTTGATTTTGATTCACCCCCCCTCCCCTGTACCGCAGGTCGCCGACGATGGCGGGCGGTCTGTTCGCGATCAGTCGGTCATACTTCTGGGAGCTCGGCGCCTACGACGAGCAGATGGGCGGCTGGGGCGGCGAGAACCTCGAGATGAGCTTCAGGATCTGGCAGTGTTAGTATACCATAGCTTAGACATAAGACATTTAAGATACTATAGAGAGGATCCCATTTCTCAGTGTCGCCATCTAGCATAATATAGCAAAATTAGCCAAGTTTGAGATGATACAATTTTACCGAACCCAACTTTTGGTTACCAATCGTCATATAGTTTAAAATATCTATGAAAATTATTAATTTTATCTAAACACTCAGTAAATTATAAAATACTAACGAAAATAAACCGTAGTTAAGTTTTATCACTAGAGGTTTGCAATACCACAAAGTGCAATTCGGCATATTTTCTTCGAAAATAATTTTCTTCGAAAATAATTTTCTTTTAGAGGTAGTAAGCTATCTTCATAGAAACGCATCGCGCGCGGCTTGTATGTGTGGCCATAGTAGTTAAGTGTGCGTGCGGCGACGCATGAATTGTCCATACAAACGTCGTACATAAATCATTTGCAATTTGAGCATATTTCCACCATATTATGTTGATATTCGGTTTGAGACAGTATTTATCTAGGCTCCTACGTCTTTTTATTTCCAAAAACTTACCTTTATATGAAGTGTAAGCAAATTGCATTTCATACATTTTTACAGCGTAAATGACATGTTTTCATATTGTTTTTTCTGTATTATAAATAACAATATTTATAATATTGTTTCCGCAGAAGCATAGTTTATGTTATCAAGTTAAAAATTATCGAAAAAAAAATGGAAATACATTAAGTTTTCATTCATAATTTTTTGTATTACGGAACACATCCAAATTTATTATAAATCGAAAGCTAGTAGTACTATCGCGTCAAGCAATATTGTCAATGTGTGCGTGGTAGTATTTCTCACTGTAGGTGTATATCGCTCCGACAGGCACTCACACTAGCGAAACGTGCTTGGAATTGAATTTTGCAAACATCTCGATTTGTAGTTGCGAGCCGTGTCACCGGCCTCTTAAGTGTGCGTGCGGCGACGCATAGATACTATGGCCCCACACATACAAGCCGCGCGCGGTGCGTTTGTATGAAGATAGCTTACTACCTCTCTTTATACTATGATATAACCAAGTGGGACCTGTAGGTGATACAATACGCGCCTTAAAGATGACACTTAGTTGAATTTTTCGTCGATTTAAGCAAATTAGTATTTAGTGTTTTACCTTTTTATATGAATAAAGTTTTTATTATTATTACTTGACCGCGCCTCCCGCGCTCTTTCCGCCGCCCCGATGACACCCGGCGCAGACCTCATACCGCTAAAGAGACCTATAAATGGTCTACTGCGCAAGTCAAACCACGTGGTGTGTCAAGTCTCATCTTTAGTGGCGCGTATTGTACCAAGGTTTTGATGTTGTTCGCTTAGTCCCGTCTGCCGTAAGTCTAAGTATAATTAAATGTTTTGATTTAGATTATACTGATAATGTCACGCCGACTTCGGTCGATGTAACAAAGCTATGCACGGGTAGATCTTGTGATAACTGTTGCACTACTTGTGTTGGCAGGCGGCGGCACGCTGGAGACGATCCCTTGCTCGCGCGTCGGTCACGTGTTCAGGAGCTTCCACCCGTACGGCATGCCCGCACACATGGACACGCACGGTAAGTCATCATCTGCCTCACCTTTCACAACTTGTTGGGGTCAGCTTCCAGTCTAACCGGATGCGCTGATGAATATTAGTATCTTACATGGAGCGACTGCCTATCTGACCTCTACAATCCAGTTACTGGGTAATACGATACCCCTAGATGATATACCTTTTTGGAATCCTTATAATGAGCCTTTTAAGATACCCATATTGCAGTGTTCGATGGATGCGTCGATGGTCGTGCGATGGAAACAATTCGATCGCATCGCATGATCGCACGAGTGATGGTCGAGTAGGACGGCGCCTGAGTCTCAGCAGTGGAACCATTATATCCCGCGCTCGCAATTTAGTTTTGGTAAAATTACTTTAAAAGCCACACATAAAGTTCAGTTTGCGCTGCAACTTCAAAAATATTTATGACTTTTTCAATAGTAGTAGTCATTCTGAAATCAACTTTATATACACTGTTATAAAGTTGATATTTGTATCAATTGGAAACAAAGATATGTAAAGTAAGATCTGTAGTGCTATTCTGTAACCATCTCACCGTGTTATCTTAGGTGAAGTGAGCGTGGAGTGAGCTGTCAGTTGCTAAGGATTGACACTATTGGCAGCTCACTTCACCTAAGTTATCACGGTGAGATTTTTACAGAATAGCACTACAGGTGTGTAGTACTCGCAACCGGCGTGCGTGTATGACCAGATGTATGTACGTAATCAAAACAAAAGGAGTATGTAAGCCCCATGGCAAGAAGGCGTAAGTGTATGTATGTATGTGTTGGTTTCAGTAAACTGTTCGCTTCTCAGGTATAAACACGGCGCGCATGGCGGAGGTGTGGATGGACGAGTATGCCGAGCTGTTCTACCTACACCGGCCTGACTTGAGGGTGAGTGAATACTTCCTATTTGTATGTACAACTTGCAACTTGAATTCAGAACCATAGATAGTTCTATTATAAGGTATAAAAAAAAAATTAAGTTTAAAAAACTGTAACCCGACTACAGGAAAATAAAAATGATCTAAAAAGTACGAAACAAGCAAATATTTCAGACAGAAATCAAGACATAGGTCTTACAAATATGTATATAGTAATTTTATATACATATTTGTAATGTGCTCGTCAAGACCTTTTTTTTTGATACCAAACATGTCATGATCATCCCATTTTAATTTTTTTCGAGGTTAGAAATTTACGTGTAAAGTCCACCAAATTAAATTTAGGGAAAAATTATATAGCCTATGTCACCCGGACCATTATTACGAACCTATTGATACCTCATTCATCAAAATCGGTTTAGTAGTTTAGGCGCTACGTTGGAACACACGTAAAAACAAACATACATACATACAAACATACATACATAGACTGCTAAAATCATAACCCTTCCTTTTGGCTTTGCCGTAGTCGGGTAAAAAAGGCACACCAAGGCAAGGCAGGGCTTGTCTACTTCATAAAAATCTTAAATTCAACGCACCGTCTATACTGCTGGGTGTAGAGCATGTCTAAGAGTTCCCTATGGTGGGCACTAAGGAAGGATTTTTGAAAATACAATCCCTGAAGGAAATGTGGGTTTGTATGGAAGGTCATTTTCGCCGTTGGAAATTCCCATTGGGTACGTCGCTTGTGTTCAGATAAAATCCATTTTCTATACCTATTACATAGTCCCCAATAGGTTTCTAAATAAAAATTTGTTAAAAATATTAACGAAAAAAACTTTTTTGTTGTGGTACCTACCCCTCACACATTGGAATACCACTACCTGCTACCAGTGACAGGAACTTATCATATCATCTACATACTAAGTGGGAAAAAAATACGTATTTTGTAGCTAACTCAAAAACAACTAATGGCGCATTTTAGACGTCAATAAGTAGATTTGAAAAAATATTGTAGGAAGACCATTTTGGGTATCAAAATAAAAGGCCAACAATATTACACACTAAAACCCTAATTTTTTTTTTATATTGTTTATAAAACCCGTCTCCGATTGAATTAAAATAACTGCCACCAACTGCATCAGACTGCTCGAAAAGTAATTTTGTTTTGAACTTTAATTGCAACAGTTTTCGCGTCGATGTCCCTGCCACCCTGTATGCAAACAAATATACAAATATTGCTCGTTTAATAGTATAGGATAGGATGACTTAACTTTAACAATACCTCTACAACTCCTGCATGCTGCATGCAGCCATACGCACAATGTTTACATTGCGCGCTGCCGTAAACACCGTAAACCGTTCCCAGCAATCATTTTCGCTCAGTGACACTTACTTTGATGTACAGAACGTGGATATCGGCTATGTGATGACTCTTTTTACACCTTGTAAGTATCACTTCATGTATAACCCATACTCAAGCAAATAATGATTGTGTTTGTAAAATCGCTGTTCCAGAACAACCCAAAGATAGGTGACGTCACACACCGCAAGATCCTGCGCGAGAAGCTGAAGTGCAAGAGCTTCCAGTGGTATCTCGACAACATCTACAAGGAGAAGTTCGTGCCGGTGCGCGACGTGTACGGATACGGCAGGTGAGAACAAATATTAACTTTATTGTGGTGTGATTAAATTGATTTCAGAGTGACTGGTGAGGTCTTGAAAATATTGCAATTATAGCGGAAACGAAACTTTATGTCAAGGCTTTAATTAAGGGTACACTAGTCGGCTATTTTTCCATAAAAAACGTAGTATGGTGATTACTCGTCCGTTTGACGGTGTACGTTCTAAACTAAAAATTATATCAATTTACCTTGTCATTATCTAACCCTGTATGTAAGCAGACTTCGGAAAAAGTATTGGTTTGGAATTTGTAAGCGTCGAAACTTCCATATTTCAACACTAATTTTAACTCATCTTTGGGCGTAAATAAATAACTTATGTAGTGTGAAAATGGCAAAATAAAAACTGTACAGGAATAGATAATTTATTTAAAAGTTAAAATAATTTTGTTTTGAGTAGATAGATAGTTTTTCCATAATATCTATGCGCCCAAAGGTCTGTTCATGAAATTTTACGCGCTCGTCTTCGTTATAAATCATTGTCTATTTCACTAAATAAATAAAACTAGATAAATAAATACTAAATAAATAATAACTTTACTAAATAGCATGCATATTAGCCACGCCACCAACGAGTTCGAGCCGTCGACTACTGCAACCTTAAGAGCAATTTTTAACAGAGATGTTTTTATAAGTGTGTTTTTTTAAGGGTCTTTTGTTTTTAAATAAACCTTTTCAAGGTTATCCATTAATAATCGTGTACCTTGTATATGTACCGATTCTTAGTTATGTTCGTCCAATTTTAAAACGACTTTTTAATCACTCGATCTGCCTAGGCTTTTCCCGAGTATATTGGGGTCAGTTTCCAGTCTAACCGGATGCAGCTGAATACCAGTATTTTATATGGAGCCTATAGCTTTACTGGGTAACACGATACCCCTTGGTAAGACTGGTTTTCAGACTTTTGGGCTTTTAACTGACCTTTGAACCTTACCGTAACAACTGTCAAACATCTACAAATATCAGCCGGGACCAACGGCTTAACGTGCTTTCCGAGGCACTTTTGAAGGTCCGTACCCGAAAGTGATGCATGCGTCATGTTCGTGAACGGGCGCCGTCAGTTTGTACTGGTCATCTCTTAGCTGCCATGGCTTCTATAAATTTTTGAATTGTTCTTTGTTTTTATCTTTTTAGGGTTCCGTACCTCAAAAGGAAAAAACGGAACCCTTATAGGATCATTCGTGTGTCTGTCCGTCCGTCTGTCACAGCCAATTTCCTCCAAATCTACTAGACCAATTTAGTTGTTGTACACATATTATAAATTTCTGTGACTCAAACACGGACGTGTAACATAAATAAGATGAATTTTGAATATGGAGGTTACTTTTCGGGGGCAAATTGGAAAATTAAAAAAAAAGTTATGCAAACTGTACTGTGTGACTTATCAAATGAAAGGGCTTGTTGTGATAATCTCAAATATCGATGATAATTGACTACCCCACCCCCCCTTATTTCCGAAACTGCTGAGCCATTTTTTTTAATACTGAGTGTGTTTCTTTACTCATAGATTACAGGAAAACCTATAAGAAGTTTATAATTTTAAAAGGATAGTAATAAAAGATCCAAAAAAAAATGTGCATACTTAAAATATGAAATTTATTGCTATAAATACTAATTTTCCGACAACTTATATGCGAATACAAATAAAGAAACGATCGAATAAAATACTGAAAATTCCGAAAGATCAATACAGAATTTGCTAACGTAATATTTTTCAAACATGCAAACAAGCATACACCATGCAAGCGAGCATGCAATATGCAGCAGGCATGGTTTCTGTCACGGCTCCGGCGCTGCGAAGCTCCGGCTGTCTCACGCGAGCTTATCATCGCAGATGGTTTTAACGCTCACCGCCCGCGGCTGAGGCTGGCTGGCAAGCTGCGGCATCTGCTCCTCAGCTCGCGGGCCGCCTCCGCGCCTACGCGAGCTTAAATTACACTCTAGGGGTAGGGCAGACAAGACCACGTGGAGTCGGTTTTGCAGCGATTCTTTTCTGTCACTAACTTTTGTAGAACAACATATTGACTTTTTGGAAATTTAGTATTACAGTCAACCACAGATATTCGGAAGTAAATTCTTTTTTCGGAATCTTTATTATTTCCCGTTTTACAATAACATGGTAAATCTCTCAATATTGTGCGTACAAACTTACATTTGCAGTTGGAATGTATGGGGGAACATGTTTTTCAACTACAATGTTTCTACAAATTACGTAAAATTCCAATTACGTAAAACTTTATTGTGCGTGGTCCGACACGCACCTAGCCGGTTGTTATTAGGGACGCTTTTAACGTGCACGTCTTTATACATTGTTCTCACATGTATAATTTCAACATGAAAGATGTAACCAATATTTTGTGTCAATTTTTATTTAATAATAATAATAAATAATTCTTTATTCACAAAAAACATAAACTTTGACAATAGATACAGAAAGGTAAGCAAACTTAAGTATAATTATACAAAAGTGAGGTCGAAAGTCCAAGAAGAATATGTACCCTGCCCCCAAACTAGGAAAATCCTGTGTCTTGGGCGGTAGATATTTATAGATATTTAATAGAGTGTCCGTGGAGTTTCTCGCCCGTTTCTCTCCATAGGAACCTACTTACTACGCTTTGGAATGGGCAACTAGCTTCATCTTTCTGACTGACCGACTCCTTGAAAATTCAAAAGTGCCTGTAATTGGTTTAAATAAATCCTTTGAGTTTTAAGGGTGCTAAACGGAACCCTATTACTAAGACTCCAGTGTTCGTCCGTCTGTCTGTCAGCGGGATCCATCTCATGACAGTATATTTTCACAGAATGTGTATTTCTATTGCCGCTAATAACAACAAATAATAAAAATATAAAAAGTTGCACCTACCACTGTTTGTCTCTGCATCACCCTAAGGTTGATTGGTAGAAAATGCCTCTGGCATTAAGAGCCTATACAACCTCAGCTCAAATTCACTTTTTATCTCGCTCGCACCATACTGCTCGCGGACTGAGTGAGAGCGAGACGGAGTGGGGTGCTAGCGGCTCCGAGGCGCCAATAAAATTTTATGGAATCGTGTTTTCGTCTAACATAGTACTTAACATTAATCCTTAACTTTAACATATATTTATTTCAAAATTAATGCTGCAGTATTTTCGATATAACGGAGGATCATGTTAAGCCATTTGAGGTAGTATAGGCCCTTAAGTCCGCCTCTGTACATTTGTGTGCTTGAAGTATTAAATAAAAGAGTTTTTTTTTTCGGCATATTTTGCTCGATCTTAATAAGGTGTCAACTCTATCAATCGGCCAAGTGCGAGTTGGACTCGCACACGGCGACGGGTATGCGAGTCCAACTCGCACTTGGCCGGTTTTCTAAACTAATGTTATAAAGAGAAAAGATTTTATTTTTTGTAAGTTTGTTTGTTTGTTACGCTTTGTATGAAATTTGGCACATGAGTAGACCATGACCTGAGTTAGGACGTAGAATATTTTTTATCCCGATATTCCCACAGGATCGAGACTTATGCGGGTGACACCGCGGGGCGCAGCTAGTTTAATAATAAAACATTATAACACCTCAGGTTTAAGAACGAAGAAACGACAATGTGCCTGGACACTCTGCAGCGCGAGAACGACGGGGCCCCGCTGGGCTGCTACCCGTGCCACGCCGACCTGCAGGCCACGCAGTACTTCTCGTTCTCGCTGGCCGGCGAGATCAGGGACGAGTTCAACTGCGCCAGCGTGCAGTCGTCCAGGTAACGTGCACAGGTTGCGGACCCGAAGGGTGCCAGTGGGAGCCTGGTACTCATTTCACATAGTTATTATTCAATAGGTGAATTTCTAAAAAAAAACTTCTTGTCGGTCCTATCATTACAGGAATGCATTGTAGAACAGACTAGAATATATTCAAATCTATGATTGCAGATGTATTTTTGTCCTGTTTGTGTTGTGCCAAATGTATCATATATATATATATATTTTTTAATTAGTTGTGTTGTGTAAATTGAGGATTAATTTACTTTAATTTCATGTCTAAACAACATTTTCAACTTTAGTTGGAGATAATTGCTTTATAGCCTCACCATAATATTTGCATGCCAAAATATGGCGAAATGTGTCATCGCACAAGAATACTTAATTAACACCTTTGTAACCGCATTTAAAGCAAATAAATGACTTTGACTTTAGAAAAAAAAAACGTTTCTTGTATGAGGAGCTACAAGAAATGTGTGTGTTTTTACTAAAGTATTTCTTTTTAGGGTTCCGTTAAAAAACGGAACCCTTATAGATTCGTCATGTCTGTCTGTCTGTCTGTCTGTCTGTCTGTCTGTCTGTCTGTCCGTCCGTCCGTATGTCACAGCCACTTTTTTCCGAAACTATAAGAGCTATGCTGTTGAAACTTGGTAAGTAGATGTATTCTGTGAACCGCATTAAGATTTTCACACAAAAATAGAAAAAAAAACAAATAATTTTGGAGTTCCCCATACTTAGAACTGAAACTCAAAAAATTTTTTTTCATCATTCCCATACGTGTGGGGTATCTATGGATAGGTCTTCAAAAATAATATTGAGGTTTCTAATATCATTTTTTTCTAAACTGAATAGTTTGTGCGAGAGACACTTCCAAAGTGGTAAAATGTGTGTCCCTCTGTAACTTCTAAAATAAGAGAATAATAAAACTAAAAAAAATATATGATGTACATTACTATGTAAACTTCCACCGAAAATTGGTTTGAACGAGATCTAGCAAGTAGTATTTTTTTAATACGTCATAAATCGTAAACTTATCGTTACGGAACCCTTCATGGGCGAGTACGAGTCGCACTTGGCCGCTTTTTTATATATAGTGTTGAATATTATACAGTGGCACGGAACCTTTCTTGTGCGAGTCCGACTCGCACTTGGCGCTTTTTTTATGACCTCCATATTGAATTTTGACTAAGTAGAATTAAGTCCTTATTTTCGGCATCAGCGCCCCGAAAATTACTAAAAATAAAATTCTTTAATTTCAGACTCAGAAAGTCCAATTGGTTAGTATACACAGCACTTAGAAACTACTGTTAGTACTTACATCTACCAGAGAAACAACGCAAACTATTTGTTGCTGCGCCGCAGAGCATGTAGGCGTATCCAATGTCCGTGTTGTGGCTGTCCCTCCTGTCTGCTATAGTTTAGTATCCATATGCAATAGTGTGTGTGTCCTGCTCATTTTACAATGGAATACTTACACTTTTTAGGGTTCCGTACCCCAAAATGTAAAATGGAACCCTTATAGGAACACTTCGTTGTTGGTCTGTCTGTCTATCAAGACCCTTTTTTTCAGGACACGCTCGGGAAAAAAGAGGTATCAAGTTGAAATTAATATCTAATACTTAGATTTACGTTCATTGGAGCTGTAAAAAATCAAGCTTCTTAGTCAACGCAATAAAAAATTGGCCATTTATGTCGTATTTATGCGCATGATGCGCAAGCAAGGTCTCACACCACAAGTGAAGAGAAAATCCAAAAATTGATAATTTGTATTACGGAAAAAATAAATGCAATTTCGAATTTACATTTGGAGTTTGACAATTGTCCGGTTGTCCTTGACGTATATCGATGTATGGGAGAATATTATTATCTAAACCTTAAAATTAACTTTATTCTTGAATTTGAAATCTAAAATGTTGGTCACATATTGAAGTATCATTTTAGTCTTTATTTCATTCTCAACTGTAACAAAAGATTTGTTTTTTGCTGCAAAGTTTAGTTTGTCAGTTAAGTTTGTCCTTCAATCCGGAATTGGAAATTCATAGGCCATGTCACATGAGTAAATTCGCGGGCAGCCGGGCACAGCTGTAAGGCGGAACCCTCAGGGCACGACTTCTACTCCCACTTGTCTGTTTTTTTTGTATGATTTTGCAGAATATGTGATGCTCTTTTTAGTTTGTGCTAAATAAATGTATTTTCTGTCTGTAGTTAAAAAAAAAATCGCAGGGCCGCCATATTGGATTTAGATTTCAGTACCACGTGAGAAATACTTAAGGGATGCTGTAAGGTCGCCGCGACAAACTATTTTTCTTATGTTATTTGATATCCGCGAGCCACCTTAGCCCATTTTCCTTAATAAAACAAAAACGTCAATTTGACGATCGTCAAACACCATTTATATAATGGCCACCGAGAGAATGACACCCGTCCTGACACCTGTCAGTTTGAACCCGTCCTGACACCTGTCAGTTGAACACAATTAGGCCGCATTCCGAGTTAAGCCAAAAGTGATAATATCGCGAATCCGACCAAAGTCCAAAGTCACAATTATTACTCAATAACCCTTATATTTTGTGACTATTAAATTTGGTTGGATTTGCGATATAATCACTTTTAGCGTAAGTCGGAATGCGCCCTTAGAAACTATCATCATTCTCTTGCCTTTATCCTGATCTATTAGTGGTCGGCGCAACATGACTGTTTCTTCCATACTTCTCTATTACTCGTCATCTCGGCAGTTACTCCCTTTCTAACCTTAACACAGTCCATCCATAATTTCTTTAATCTTCTCCTACTCTTATAGGGCTCCACATTCATACTCAAAACTTTCCTCACGTCATGTTCCTCATTCCTCAACAGTCAACACTCTCTCCTTTATTAGGATCGGTCCAGACGAGCACTCGGCGGACGCGTCCCGGCCGGTGATCATGTCGCCGTGCCACGGCAACGGGCGCGAGCAGAAGTGGCGCCGCCTCAGCACCGGCCAGCTGCAGCACGCGGCCTCGCGCCTGTGCCTGGCCGCGCCCGCCGACGTGGCCGACGTGCACGCCGAGCCCTGCCGCGCCGACGCGCGCGCGCAGCTGTGGGCCATCGACTACACGGAAGATAATAACTTTCATGCTAGTAAGTGTTATATGACATATTCATGTAAATACTACCTTAACAACCTTACCTTACCCTTAGTAACCTTATTACCGCGGTGCCGATTTTTTTTTCAAGTTTTCACTTCTGTCGGCATTCTCGGAGTGTCACTGTTTTTTTTTATTGGCGTTCCGTACGTCCGAATGAAATCGGAACCCTTATAGGATCACTCGTGTGTCTGTCTGTCTGTCCGTCTGTCATACAACTGTGCGTAAAAACTTACATTTACAGTTGGAATGTATGGGAGAACATGTTTATCAACTACAATGTTAAGTTTGTTCTTGAGATAAATTCATCCCAGCTACGGAACCCTACATCGTGCGTGGTCCGACACGCACTTGGCCGGTTTTTTTTATCAGCTTCAATAAGAGGTACTAAAAAGTTAAAAACCCTTTTGCTTATATTGACGGTTCAAATATTCACATTGCAAAAGCAAGAGGGAATACCGTGACATATTCATGTAATAACGTGACATATTCGTGCAATACCGTCACATATTCGTATAATCACGTGACATAATCGAGTAATAACGTGACATTCATGTTATATCGTGACATATTCGTGTAATAGCGTGACATATTCGTGTAATCACGTGACATATTCCTATAATGGCGTGACATGTTCGTGTAATAGCGTGACATATTCGTGTAATAGCGTGACATATTCGTGTAATAGCGTGACATATTCGTGTAATAGCGTGACATCTTCGTGTAATAACTTTAACGTCTTCGTTCACAGACGACTTAAGATTCAGCGCTGAAAGGGAACAAAGGCTAAACAGACTCCGAGGACAACGGTATGTTATATTTACTTATGAAACCATGTGCGGTCAAGGAGCGGAAATGTTTAACAATCTTCTACTTAACAAAACACCTTAAATTTCATTCCTTTACTGACAAGCGACGCACAGCCCAAACCGCGGGGTCTAGGAGCTTGAAATTTTCCACAAGAGTTCCTTATATAACGAAAGTCCTTCCTCAATGCTCACTAAGGAAGGAGTTTTGAAAATTCATCCCGTAAATGGATTAAATAGGGAATGAAACCGAGGAGAGATGTATGATGTATGAGATGTACCGAGGGGTACAACCAGCCGCTGTGTATGGCATTTGTGGACTACGAGAAAGCCTTTGCCTCCATCGAAATATGGGCAGTTCTGGCCTCTCTGCAACAATGTCGAATTGACTGGCGCTATATCGAAGTGTTGAGATGCTTGTATGACGCTGTCATGATGACTGACCAGATCCAGGATCAGAAAACCAGCCCCATCCAACTGCTCAGAGGGGTGAGATAGGGGGATGTGATATCCCTGAAACTGTTTACCAATTCGTTGGAGGACGTCTTCGAGACGCTGGACTGGAGTGGACAGGGTATTAACGTGAACAGCGAGTACATCTCACACCTTCGCTTTGCCGATGACATCGTCATAATGGCTGAGACGCTGGAACAGTTAGGCCAGATGCTGCACGGCCTAAATGGAGCCTCTCGGCGGATTGGCCTCGGCATGAATTTGGACAAGACGAAAGTCATGTGTAATTCACACGTCTTGCCGAGTCCAACACACATCGAAGGGTCGCTTCTCGAAGTTGTGAAGGAGTATGTCTTCGTAGGCCAAGTCATCCAGCTCGGTAGACACTGAGAAAGAAGCCGACAGGAAACTTCGTCAAGTCTACTTGTCGCCTATCCCGAAGTGTTTGAAGACTATGGTCATCAACCACTGCGTCCTGCCCGTTATGACATACGGTGCCGAAACGTGGACACTGACAGTCGGGCTGGTCCACAAATTCAAGGTGGCTCAGCGCGCTATGGAGCGGGTTATGCTCGGAGTTTCTTTGAAGGATAAAATCAGAAATGAAATTATCCGGAAAAGAACCGGAGTTACCGACATAGCTTACGGAGTAAGCAAGCTGAAGTGGCAGTGGGCTGGCCATGTCTGTCGAAGGACCGATGGCCGGTGGAGCAGACGAGTCCTGGAGTGGAGATCGCGTATCGACAAGTGTATTGTGGGACGCCCCCTAGCGACGATGGACCGACGACCTTAAGAAAGTGGCTGGGACAGACTGGGTGCGGAAGCCGGAGGACTGGGTGTTGTACGCAGCGTGGGAGAGGCCCAAGTCCAGCAATGGACTGCGACAGGCTGAGTGAAAGTTTGTGTGCAAGTTTAACATTTTTACCGATGAGAGATCATATCGGGCATACGGCTTGTTTTCAAATAAATTCAAATTCATTTCCCACGTTGCGGAAGCATTGTCACCTCTTCGAACTGTGATTTTCATTTAAAATGTTGGCAATCCAATACGTCGGAAAAATGATAAGGGGCAAGCAAAAATTTACCTTAAGGTGCTTAACATTTTCGTTCTTAGACTGTACCACAACTTTATACCTATGTGTTATAAATAATTACAGTAACAGGCGTTAATATGACAAATCGAGCGTTAGAGCGAGACTGTCACACAGGTGTGAGTGACAGAGATGACGTGAGACGAAGACGAAGTTTTTCTAAAACTCGATGTGCCGTATTGACGACTGTTCGCTTTGTTAAGTAATTTAAAAAAAAAAGCTTTAATTTCAGAACTGTGCGGTTAGTATAAAAATATCTTAAAAACTTATGTTAGTACATACATCTACCTGAAAAACAAAATTAATTAATTAAAACAGCTTAGTTTTTATGGTTTTACCGAGGCAAGTGGAAGGCGTATCTAATGTACGGGGCTGTGCCACCCGTCTGCAAAATAAGGCATGACTCAAGGGCTGCTTGTACCTTGTTCCCATTCAACTTGTTATTCCCGTTTCAGGCCTTCTTTAGGACATGGCAGTTGTGTTTTTCACTATTTGTTTTATTTTAAAGAAAGTAAAAATAAAGAAAGGCCAGGTGCGTAGTATTCGCAACCGGCGTGCGTGTACCAGATGTATGAACGTGAACGAGGCAAAAGGAGTATGTAAGGATCGTAGCAGGTGGCGTTCTGTAGTTTCTGCCTACCCCCATGGGAAGAAGGCGTGAGTTTATATATGTGTGTATGCAAAGAAAGTAAAATATTTTATTTGGGACACGCACAGGAAATACACACAGTAATAAAAATAAAATCAAAAAGGATAATTACAATAATAATATATTGATGATATATTGTATTATTTATTTTATTATATGATATATTTTTTAATTGATTATTGGTTTTTGTTGCAGATTTTTTTTTTATTGGCTGTATTATAACATTACTTTTGTTCCTTTTTCGTTACTGTCAATATACACGCTGAAATTGTAATGGTTGTTTTCCCGTGGCAGATCGATTTCCTCTTAGTACCATTAAATCATAGAGTTAAATTTAAAAAATTAAAATGTATTTGTTTTAAAAAAAATCAAAAAACATGCATAAACTTGAAAGCGTGAGACACAATAGTAGTCCACTAGACATTACGTAGGTACTACTCGAACCAAATGCGTGGCTGCGCGCTTCCGACAAAGCGAAGAGCGGTTCGTAAATGTTCAGACTAAAATAAGCTGTCGCGCGTAGTGATATGGCATAAACTAGTTCGCACGCACGCGGACGGCGGCGGCGAGCTTCTCCCCACGCACTTCCGCCCCGCGCCGCCGGCGCCGGCGCCGGCTCTCTCAGTTGACCCGCGATCGTCGTATGACGCGTAATACGATATCGTAATTTGCAAAAATGGATCGACATTACAATTATTCCAATTTGGAGTACGTCGCTATTGTACAACCTGTACGCTAGGGCTAGTTATAACTTCACGCAGAGCCACAAATCTTGGAGTCGCTCCGTCTTCGCGGGGTTCCGAACTCCCATGTCCCACAGGCCCGGACGATCGTAGCGGCAACACAGCGGCTACTCGATCATGGGCATTTCAAGACACCAGTGCATGCACAGGGCAGAGACCGATCGGCCGTTTATTCGCCAGAACTTGACGAGGAGATCATCGAGCACTTCGGACGAGATCCTAGGCGAAGTACGCGTAAGCCAATACTACGTCTGGGAAGACGACACACACAACTGTGCACAAGGGCGGATCCAGGGGGGGGTCATGGGGGTCATCACCCCCCCCTGGGCTGCCTTTAGGTCAACCACTGGTATTTTTTCTAATCTCATTGATACATTTAATCAAATAAATACTTTGTATAATGTTGCCACGTAGGATGTTTGCCATTGCCACACATGCGAACGACACGCAAAATGTGACTATGTGCTATTATTACAATTATGATGATTGACCGTGGAGTTTTCTGCCGGCTCTTTTCCATAGAAAACGACCAAGTGCAACGATTCCTAGCTTCTGACGTTTCATAAGTGTCCATGTAGGTTTATCTGAAGCTAGCAACTAGACGTAGAAATTAAAGACCCCAGAATAGTGTTAAGACAAACCGCCCCGGCCCCGGTCCTGGCGGCCCCCTAAATCTTAAGAAGTACTTTTTAATGATATCCCAAACACGGTCAACATAAATATTCAGCAAGAAGCAGTTTAGAGTTGGAGGCTAAGGATGAAAATTTTCGAGCTCGCTCTGCTCGCTACAATCTACATTCTCAAGCTTTCTGCACAAGTCGACAAAGGAACTCATATTTATATATGACTTTAAAAAAAAACCCTATCTCCAACACAAGGCGGTGTGCTAAAATTTTCGAGCTCGCTACGCTCGCTCTTGAATTCTATATTTTTCTAACTCTCAAACTTTTCTGCTGTTTGGATGTTGAATAGAAACTTAACCGAGAATTCCGAGACGAGGTGCAAAAAAATTCGCCTTGCTCGCGCTCCCCTACATTTTTGTTTATCGTATCCTATTGATGAGGAGACGAAAATGCACCTCCCTGAAAAAAAATCTCCTGCCTGTTGCGAGGTCCATGGTGTAGTTAGATTATAATTAGACACGTTATACATTATTGTTTTTTTTTTGCTGTCATTATAATTTTTTTGTGAAGTGTTAATAGAAATACCTACATATACTGAGAAGACCGCCGCCGGCCTTATTTTGTTTTGCTCCCTTGGGCCCCCGACAGGCTTAGTCCGCCACTGATTGGAACCTGTCCTGACTGACCCCGACTATTTGACCCCCCCCTGACTCGAAGACTGGATCCGCCCTTGACTGTGCATCCCTATCATCTCGTAGAGTTCATGCACTCCACGAAAACGAAAGCGAATGCGCCGCGCTGTGCCGGTCACAATTGCTTTTTGTCAGTGGTTGATAGAAAATCGTTACCGGGAAGTGTAAGACCTACTCGTACCTTTGTAAATAGCGAACAGAGAAAATTAGGTTAGTTATTAAAATCATTATAAATAAGTTTTTTTAATACGCCTTAAATATTTCATTTTTATTGTACCATAGCGACGTACTCCAAATTGGAATAACTGTTATTTCGATTCATTTTATTTATTAAATTCGGAAAATAATTTTATGTAAGATAATAAACTTGTTTTTCTGTTTCGTGTTCAGTAAGTTATTGGTAAAAAAGTATTTATGGCGTTTCTAAGTCCGTAAAAGTATGAAGCGAAAATTGGAATAACTTTTAGGAAGTATTGTATTTCGTTAAGTTAGAAGTAGGTAGTTATCAGCCAGCTGTAGCGCGAGGTTTCAGGACCGCGCGTCGCTCGCGCCAGTCTCGCGCAGTCGGTCGTTCGCGCTTATTGGTTCTAGGTTGCTTACAAGTTTTGTTTTTTACAATTCTAAATCCGCCATTTTTTTATCCATTTTTTATAAATATATTGTACACCCTAGACAAAATCATTTTGCTACGGAAAAACAACCATAAAAATTTCAGCGTGTATATACTTACCGACCCACCAACTCGCACTGTGTCTGCGTGGTGGACTACGGCCCACTCCCTCTTACAGAGAGAAGGCCTGTGTCCCAGCAGTGGGAACATTATAGACTGATTATGTTGATTTTGTGTAAATCTCGTTGTTCAGTCGTATCTCCCGCTCGCTACTGTCGTACGTGGAGCCGGCGGCGCCGGGGGTGGACTTGCGGAGACACAACGACAACGGGACCGAGAGGCGACACGCGCACAAGGTTCGTTTAGTTAACATATTCACACTCCTGCCTTTTGCAAATTGTTTATACAGACAGTATTCTATCTATCATTCTAAAGATGCACTTCTCTGCAACACCGAGAAGTCACTTCAATATCGAAATACCAAAATTGTATCGAAATTACCAAGGGATGAGGAAGGCAAGCCGCACCATTGTTCGATGCACTGTGGCCCGACGCGGCTGTAATATGCTTGTCTTAATACATGCGCGATGTGATGTCCTTCACAGAAACAGCACCACAAACGCCACGGCCGCAAGCGCTGGCACTCGAGCAAGAAGAAAATCAAGAACAAGTTCATCCTCAAGCTGCTGCGCACGCTCATGAACGGGTCCCAGGAGCACCTCGAGGTCGACATACACTGCAAGCACAAGCAGCTGTACCCCAACAACACTTTCGTCAGAGACCTCGTCACCATACTGAATGATAAGAATATTAAGGTGAGTGACACTAGAACCAGTTCATCCTCAAGCTGCTGATGAACATCTGCAGGTCACATCCACTGCAAGCAGAAACAGCTGTTCCCCAACAATACCTTCAGGGACCTCGTCACCATATTGAATGATAGAAATGTTACGGTAAAGTCGTCACTATAAAAACATCGCTTTTCATGAGACGAGGTCGAGGTCAAGCAAAGGCCCATCAAGCAGAAAAATAAACGGCGATACTCCACAGACGATGATGTGTGAAGTTTCGCTAGGTAATTTCATTTGACTCTGTTTACTTAATCATAAGAATGTTACAGCGTTTGCGCAGGTACTTGAACTATGTTATAGAGTTTGGTTTCCGCACTTAGTCCGTCAGGTGGACCATTTTGCATGGGCCAGGGGCCCATGGCCGCATTACATGGGACTTAAAAATAACTTGCGAAATGTGGGTGTACTATGGGTATACCTTTGCTTAACCCTTCGGGGATTACAGGCGTGATGTTATGTTATGTCAAATAACTTTATTCTGAATAAATACATCCAGTAGTTTTTTCATAATATCTGTACGCTCAACAGTCTGTTCATGAAATTTTACGCACTCGTTTTCGTTATAAATCATTGTCTATTTAAATAAACTAAATAGCACGCCCATCAACGAATTCGAGCCGTCGATTAGCGCACCCTTAAAATGCCTTTTTATCAACCAAATACCTCCCACTCAGGTGATAAACAACGGGCGCGTATTCGAGCGTAACAAAGTAGTGGAACTGGACACGCCGCAGCGCGTGCTCAACAAGATGGATATCGAGCACGCGAACACTCCCGAACACATCCGATTCGCCGAGGACAAGGCCGCCGTCAGGGAGGGGGTGAGTAGCGCTACAAACTTATTGTGCCGCGCGGCCGAAATCGGAACTAACGCCGCCATCTTGTTTTGAATACATTTCGTGACATTTCACAAAACAATTGTGCAAATGTTTACCACTAGCGCAATCTCGAATCTAGAGTAAATCTTTGAAACACAGTTTTCCGTAATAGCATCTAGTTTCTTGCCATCAAGTTTTAAATTTAGACCTACTTGTGGTACATTTGGTAATGAGAACTTGAGACATTTAGTTTTGTTCGCATTAAGGTAAAGATTATTAGCTGCGAACCATTTCGAAAGAACTGCCAGACTATCGTTGAGATGTAAGACATCCGTATCTTTTCTATCGATTTTAAATTAAGAGAAATGTCATCAGCGAATAGAATTATATCCGATAAATTAGCCATAATGTAAGGAAGATCATTAATATAAACTAGAAACAGGAAAGGGCCAAGAATTGATCCTTGAGGTACGCCCATCTTAACTAGAGACTCCGAGGACATCGCCCCGTTACCGTTTACTTTTTGCTGCCTGTTTGATAGATAAGAAAGAACAAGATCAGCATCTTGTCCACGAATTCCGTAGTGGTGTAATTAACAGATCAGTGTATTGTGGTCAACGCAGTCAAACACTTTTGAGATGTCACAGAAAATGCCAATTGCATCCTGGGTTATACAGGGTGTCAGGGACATCGACGCGAAAACTGAAACCATGGATTCAGTACATGATTCTGAACCCTGCGATGAAATTTTTTGTCGGTTAATAAAAAAAAATCTGTTGTTTCATAGAAAAGTGCAATACCTACGCGGTCAAAATGTATGGAACAGCAGATTTTGTTTTAATAACTGACGAAAAATTTCAACGCAGGGGTGTTCAGTATCATGTACTGAATCCATGGTTTCAGTTTTCGCGTCGATGTCCCTGCCACCCCGTATTTTTATATCTTACGTAGGATTGTTTTCACAATGACAGATAGACAATAATTATTATTATTTGGAAAATGAATACAATCATCGTCCGGATCCAAGCCTAGGTCAAACGTACGCAGTTCAGCACTCCAAAAACTCGCCACTGTGTCATATCGATCCGTTGCTGCGTGATAGACAAATCAACAAATAAATCATCATCTATCAACCGAAATACGTCCACTGCTGCACATAGGCCTAAAAATATATTTTTTTTAATCTCTTACTGTCTCGTTTTCTTTTTTCCTCTTAAATGTAGGCTATACAAAAAATTCAAATAAATAAATCATTTATTTTGGACCAAACACTTGTATTCATTTTACATACCTGCCAAACTGCCGCAGTTTGTCAGCTTTAAATGGATGGTAAGAATATTATTTTGAATTCATTTCGAAATGATTTTTTTATACATTGTAGTATTTCTGATGTCAAAGAGGGCAAATAAAAAGTAAGTAGAGATTTATTGTTATTTTTGAAACAGCAGTTTTTTTATTTTCTTATTGCGGAGAATCATTAAACGAAATGATTTTTACAATCTTGGACATTCTAAGTCAAAATTCTAATTGATGAAGACCTTATTTATTACCAATAAAATATTTATTTAATAAAGCCCCGTTGCTCTCTTCCCGCCACTTTGTAATGATGGCCAAAAACTGGCTTTAGCATAATGGGGCCGCTATGGAGAATACAGAATGCAAGAGCAAGCGAAGCGAGCTCGAAATTTTTAGCAAATAAGTTAGGTTTTCTTTCTCTTTGACCGTTCATACAGAAACAGAAGTTAGTTTTCGGGGTGGGAGGGTGGGGGTTGAACCCCCCAAAACCCCACCTGCCTACGGCCTTGGTTCAGTGTCCCTCAATCGACTAATTATTGTCACATGTTGCGACCATTTCATTCAGCAGTTCAGCCTTTAATTTAGTTCCCAGTGTTCGCCTGCTAATTACACCATTCAACACGCTAACACACCATCTCTTCTCAGCCAGTCTATACTATTGAACAGCGTAGGGGTCAAATACTTATTGGTTCTTTTGCCTTAATTCTTTACTGGTGCTCGCACGAATTTATGATCTCTAACATTTCTAGTATTGTAAGTGTTTTGCATGTACATACTTTGAATTGGTCGTTATAGAACTGTTCTAGAACCAAAGGCACTGGTAGCCACATAGTATCCTGTTTGTTTTTATTAAGTTCTAAGAAACGAATTCTCCCACAGTCACCAAAACAACGCATTAAGAAACAAAAACCGACCCCTTCATCAATGAGCAGTAGCGACGCGGCCGCGCATCCGGACGACCCCAAGGGCCTGGGCCACATCGATATCAAGCACGGGGGCAGCGAGGGCAAGGGCCGCAGGGGCACTAAGAAGAAGATCATCATCGAGGACTTTGTGGAGGCGAAAGGTACTAGTTTACCGTCGCCTGCAAAGGAGAGTAAGGTTAGTATACTACTTCTATATTTATCTATACATGTTATAAATTAGCTGCGCCCGCGGTTCCGCGCACATGACTGTGTATTCTATTGGCATTATAAGTTAATCGGTGCGTGAATTCTTAGTATATTCGTAATATTCTACAACATTAATTGATTTTGTTAAGCATGTTATTACACACAGCTCCTGTAAGTTACCCCCCCAAAAGACATGCGCGTTCAAATCCATGATAGGCCCAAGTTGGTTTTAGTATTTTGCAAAAACATCATCTGCCTAGCCTTTTCCCAACTATGTTGGGGTCGGCTTCCAGTCTAACCGGATGCAGCTGAATATCAGTATTTTACATGGAGCGACTGCCTATCTGACCTCCACAACCTAGTGACTAGGTAACACGATACCCCTTGGTAAGACTGGTTGTCAGACTTTTTGGGCTTCTAACTACCCGTAACGACTGTCAAAGATCTACAAATGACAGCCAGGACCAACGGCTTAACGTGCTTTCCGAGGCACGGAGGGGTCTTGGTATGTAAAGATGGTCACCCATCCACAGACCAACCGTGGCAAGCGTAGCTTAACCTGATCGATCGACCCGCGCAGCTTTTGTTACTTAGCCACAAGCCCCTCCGTGCCTTTTATTATAATTAATGTATTGTTTTAGTGAATAGGGTTAATATTTACAAAGAATTATTCAACGTCAAATAAACCGGAGCTTTCAAGACCGCTTGCCGTGAATAAGTTCAAATCCTAGGCACGAAATGTGCTTTTTGTCATTCATTACATATTTTTTTGTATTTTGTTTTAGTAATATTTATAAATAATTTAAAAATCAAGGAAAATAAAATACTTTAATAATATTTATTATTGCTATTATTTAACGACTTTGATCTTACAAAGATTTATATTTTACAGTTTGGTTTGATAATTTACAGTTATCATAATATACATATTTTGCCAACTGACACAAACGGGTCCCTAGACAAGTGACATCCTATTAACGCAAACGATAAAATAGGAAGCGCTAGAAATAAACAATAGTTTTAAGTGAACGTATACATCAAACGTTGTAGTTATAACTTGAGGGTATGGATCAATTTTATAAAGAAAACGTTAATGGATACCCTCAAATTAAAACATCTACCGATTAGACAGAGACCTAAACATAAAGTGACTCGGACGATAGTAGATAACAATTTCATCGCAATTCTCATGGGCTCGCTGGCTAGTTCGTCAAACGGCCAATATGAGTATGACGACGTTCGGTGATGCGATAGTTCGAATCCAAGTCGAAATAATAGAACTCTTTTTGAAGTATTCTTTAGATTATTAAAGCAATAAAGACTTAATAAACATCAAATATAATGTCCTCCTCGCAGCACAAGCGCAAGCACCGCCACCACCCGCCCGCCACGCCCGCCCCCGCCCCCGCCCCCGCGCCCGCCCCCGCGCCCGCCCCCGCGCCCGCCCCCGCGCCCGCGCCGCACAGCGCGGAGTACACGCGCGACGTGCTGCAGAAGCAGCTCTCTGATAAACTGGGAGAAGACACGGGGTGAGTACATACTGACTTCTGTTCGCGATCGGACGGCTCGCACGACGTGTTGTTGCTGTGCTAAATTTAAATAATCGGTCATGTCGTGCAGTATTTGGTTATTTTTATGATACCGTACTTCATTATCATGTCAAAGAGTCCCCTTAGAGGATTTAATAATAATACATGATAACAATTTAATTTAATAATAGTAATTAATTTAATTATATGAAACCTCATGCAACAATTTAATTATGATTAACATGAGGAGCATTTATTCTGACATTTTTTTTAAATTTGATTGCACATATAAACAACAACGTGTTGCGCCAACCCCACGTAACAAGGAACAAGAGCAAGAAAATGATAATCATAATGATGTAAACTAAATGTACACACGTCTATTACGGTTATAATACAGTGAACCTAATCCAACATTTTGTTTTGTAACAACGCATAAACCCGTGTTATGCAAATAAATTAATTTGAATTCTCCAAGTATCCTACAAACTTTTAAATTCATGACCAACTCTAAAATACATGATTACGTAACCAATATTTGATTTAAAAGAGTGTCCATGGAGTCTCTTGACCGTTCTTCTCCATAGCTTCATTTTTCTGACTGACCGAGCGACGCGACGCCTTGACAATTCAAAAGTGCCTGTACATGGTTTTATTGAACGAAATGCTTCGAGTTTGAATTTCGCCTTGGGTGTATTTTATTTTAAAAACAAATGTGTCATTTCTCTACAGGTCGGCACCGCGCGATTCACGCGAAGCGTTAGTCGAAAACAAATATAGCGGCCACATAGATGGTGGCAACACAGATGGCAACAAAGATGTTGGCAACACAGACGGCGGCAACAAAGATCGTGGTAACACAGACGGCGGCAACACAGACGGCGGCAACAAAGATCGTGGTAACACAGACGGCGGCAACACAGATGGCGGCAACACAGACGGCGGCAACACAGATGGCGGCAACACAGATGACGGCGACAAAGATGGCGGGGACTCTGTCGACAACCTGTTAGATGACAGTATGGACCGCTCCACCGGCCATGAGGACTGGGCCATCGGTGCGTTACTATTCTTCTTAATAAAAACCTTAAATTCACACAACCTATGCCGCTCTAAAATATTGAAATTTTGCACAAGAGTTCCTTTCATACCGTAGGTGAGCACTAAGAAAATATTATTGAAAATGATTGTTTGTATGGTTGGTCATTTGCCGATGGGACATCGGGCGCACAGCTTATATCTGAATAATAATAATTCAGATATAACCTGTTTCCCATCAGAATCTCACGCAATTATCAAGTTTTGTGAACACAAACTAAATGTACAAATGACAATGTTCAAATTTCATTGACAATGTTCAAATTTCATTGACAATGTTCAAATTTCATTGACAATGTTCAAATTTCATTGCAACCCAATTTTATTTAGGGCCATTTAATTCCAAACCAGGCCATTTAATTAAGAGCAGTGGTGGCCCAGTGGTAACAGCCGCGACTTACGAGTTGTAGGTCGTTGGTTCGAACCCAGACAGGCGCTTTACTTTGTGTAAATTATTTCATCACCACTGCTCTCAAAACGGTGAAGGAAAACATCGTGAGGAAACCGGCATGTCCTAGAACTGAAAATTCGAAGACATGTGACATCTACCAACCCGCACTGGGCCCGCGTGGTAGATTACGGCCCACTCCCTCTCACAGAGAGGAGGCCTGTGTCCCAGCAGTGGGAACATTTATAGGCTGATGATGATGATGATGATGAATTCCAAACTGTCAATCAAAAATCAACTTAGACTACATAACGCTGAAGAAGATAGTTAAGGGGTAATACACGTAAATTATAACGAGGACGTTATTAATGTAAAGTTGGATTTACTTTAAATAGATTTAAAAAAAAAAACACAGGGAAATATCGATAAATCTGTTTAAGAACGTTTATTCTGAAAGTTGGCAACGTCGCAAATAGATGTCAAATGAGATACATATGTGGCTAACTAGCGAACTAGAATATTAATTATGAATTGCAATTATAACCCTGAATTTGATGTTGTAACCGTTTTAGGTGTAGAAAAGGCATTTGGAAAGTTTACAAATACTTTTTTTATATATAAAACTACACATTCAGTGTTATGATATTAATTATTGCATTTCATAATCAATATTTTAGTTCCCTAGTTAGCCACATTTCTTAATTCCATACAGTAATATTGCCAAATTAATCAAAACAGCGAAATATTTGACAGCTATTTACGACGTTGCCAGGTTTTAGGATAAACCCTCTTAAGGGGGATGCGCTAAGGTAGTCAAATTTTCTTACGTTTTTTACAATTTGTAGGTCAGTGTCAGGTTGTATGTTGATTAAAATATGATTCGCGACGAGGCTCTACCGCTTAACAATATAACGTAATAAGAACTGATGTACCCAGTGATGCAATAAATATATCTATACAACCTTAGCTATTATTTTCACTGTTATGTATGCTGTAGCTAATCTGTGAACAGCGTTGTGGGCTCAATATCTTTATATATATTCTTCTATACAGTATGTCACTGAACTCCTCCTAAATGACTGGACAAATTTTGATGAAATTTTTGTGTGTTTGCGTGGGTCCCTGGATGGTAGACTCACAATTGGGCCCGGTAGGTGGCGTTGCGTTCAGGCCGGAAAGCGTCAGTCGGGAATGCTAGTTGTCGATAAGTTTTGTGTATTTCTTGTTTCAATCTAATCTAATAATTTTATAATGAGAAACAATTTGATTTTTTGTTTGCTTGATGCGCTTTCACGGCTAAACAGCTGAACTGATTTTGATGAAATTTGGTATGATGATACTTTGAACCCTAGGGAATCCTACTTTTTATCGACATACGACGCGGGCGAAGCCGCGAGCGGAAGCTAGTGTTTTATTATGTAGTTGTTTGTTGCTCCTTTTGAATAAAATAAAACATAATATTTCCAACCAGGCGAGTCGCGATTCCGTCGCAAGTCACAAGATCGACCGCTGCATCAAAACGACAACGACATCAACTCACACTCGAGCGAAAAGGAACTCGTCACACAGGGGAAGCGGTCTAATTCAGTACTCGCCCCTGATGGCCATCAGGAGAGTGCAGCACTCGCCTCTCAAGAACATCGGGAGAGAGGAGCTCTCGCCTCGCAGGGACAGCTCCTGAACCAGCGCGCGAATGTGCGGGCGAGTGACTCGTCCGGCGAGCGACGGAGGGACAACAATATTGCATATACGAAGGATAAAGTAAGTGTCAATTAGTCTACAGTTTTTATTTCTTCACGTTAAGCTAAAAACACTATGTTAATAAGGGCTTGATTGTAATAATGATTAAATAATCATTTCTATCAACGTAAAACGCACATTATAAATAACAAAAAAAATGAACACAATAAATACTAACGAGCCAAAAGCCCGATTCGAGAAAATGTATGTATAATTTGTGCCTGACCTCCTTACTTCCTTCTTCCGAGGTGGCGCCCGTCAAGGTCGTGATGAAGAGCAACTTGACCTTCAACCTTGGAGAACAGTTCTTCTCGTGGAAGGACAGAGCCAACAATGACCTCGTGTGAGTACACCTTCTTCAATTATAGCTGTACAAGATTGTCGCGGGACCAACATCGGAACTAACGCCGCCATATTGGTTTTTTAATACATTTCACAAAACATTTTCACACATGTTTACTAAAAGCGCCCCCTGTCGACGTCACTCGACCGTCAACAGATCCTTGCAGCAGTGTGTGGCATCACATCATCTGCCTGCGCAACTATGTGGTGGTGGGCGGCCAGTCTGTCCCGCCACCGCAGGCGCGGGCGGACGGTGAGCAGTGGGCAGCTCGCCGCCCGGTGAGGGGCGGGCGCGGGGGGGCGCGGGGGGGCGCCACGTGCTGCACGCGCGCCGGCAGGGTGGCAGCGGAACTGTAGGGGGCGCTAGGGGCGGTGCCTGCCGGGGCAAGGGGAAGTCCGAAAGGGATATCGTGGCTCCCAGCTTATCCACTCTGAAATGTGGTTTTCACTCTGCAACTTTATGTCCATAAAAGTCAAACGCATGCTTTTTTGCGACGAGTATACACAGTGGCATTTTAAGTATTCTGTATCAAAAGGAGCACCCACGGAACGCTATTACAAAGGCAATAACGTACTCGTATGTCAGGCACGGCTTAAATCAGCAAAACTGAGTCCTAAAGCGCCCTTCGATTAAATTTGTTTCTGAAACTAAGCAAAAAATTAAACTTGTAAAATTATAAAAAATAAAAACCAAAAGCGTAAAGCTCGAAAAATTTGATCATTACCAGAGTGCTAAAGGCTGCTATCAGACGGAGCGTTTGCGGGCTCCTGCCTGGGTACCGCGGCTGTGCGGGACCCGCTCGTGTGCCGGCGACGCTACTGCTTTCCGACCTAGGCAGCACCAAGTTAGTTGAAGCAGTTTATAAAACTAGTGTGCAGTTGATAAAACTAAAGCAATATCGAATTTCGATGTAAAAGAGGCATCCAGGGTTTTTTTGCCACCAGGCGGCGCCACTGTGATGTGTGCTGACTTTGACCCCTGACAGTTTCACAGTTCGCATAGAATAGATCTTACGCGGAAAAGTTATGTACGCTATGTGTAGCGCTTCGAGAATCTGTTGGCACTTGAATGGTATTTACAGACGGCGTTGTTGGTAAACATTAGTGTATGTTTTGTGAAATTGTATCGAAAAGACAAAATGGCGGCGTTGGTTCTGATTTTGGCCACGCGCCAATAAATCATTTTACAACTATATTATTGTTTTAAACACGATAAAATCTACGGAATATTTAATTATAATTTGACTGTATTAGTAGCGTCAACAAATCATGTTAGCGTTGCTGAATTCTGGCCCAAACAAAAATGTGTTTTGCTATCGACGCTGTAAGTAGGTTGACTGATAACGTCAGCCCGGTCTAATCAAGCGGCATTTATTTATTTTATTTCGGATTCTCGAATTTATATTTTCTGCAAATCGACATATTTTCACGCAAAAGTCTTATTTCTATCAAATATAATTTCGAGAGCTTTATTGATGTTTTAAATTATTATTATTTAGTAATTATTTTATCATATATTCCGCATATAGAATCTTATCAAAACGGCGCTGCAGATTGCAAAAATCGTAAGACATGTTTAATTTCACGCGCGACCTCGATGTATCCCCCTTAACGTAAAACGGCCAAAGGTTAGGTAGGCTGAAGATTATTTGCCCTATGCTTACAAAATACTTTTTCTCCATTACAGTAACGAGTTCCTTGGCGAGCTGGCGATCCCGACGAACAACAGCAACGAGACCACGCGACAGCCCGAAACCATGCGAGCTCAACTGGACTCGCCCACGCCCACCCCAGCACAACACTCACAACACTCGCACTCGAGTCAGCACAGCGCCTCACATTCTGACAGCTCATCTGACAGTAGCGGAGATTGAACGAACCAGACATTAATATTTAACAAAATAGTGCAGTAGAGAAATCGGGCAATAATAAACTCTATTCCCTTAACCTAAACTACAATTTCTAAATTTATGCACAGACAGTGAAATTTTATAATATGTGAATATGAAATTGAACTAAGTAATGTCAGGGAAATTAATTGCTTATCAAATCCAATTACTCATAATTATATTCAAATCACAACTGTCATTCTGTAACAGTTGTATGGAATGACTATAACACGGCAAATTGACGTAGTGTGTCATTTTGATAAACAATATATTACCCTGAGCGTATAATTAAAAAATATATTTTATGACAAAAAAAAACGCATAATACATAAAATTGTGACCGCATAGGTTTCTTTGAATATTTAAGTACCTATTAATATATTTTTTTATATTATTTACGAAAGTTTAAATACAAAGCCAATTTAAATTTGCTAGCGTAACTTCTCACACGTGATGCGTATCTTATGATGATCAAATAAGAAAAACATAATATTTTGAAGTGAAAACTTCTTTAGGCGCTTACGCTCTTTGTGATCAGTGAACGAAATTGAACCGACCACTCGGGTCAGTGACGCTGAAGCGCGTATACTCGGCGCTGAATCGCGTATACTCGGCTCCAGTCGTAGGTTTTTCTAATGCACACTTGCTTTTCCAATTCACTTTAGGCACTGGCAGAAGGTAGGCATCGGCTTTGCTTGCCATAACAAATATAATAAAATAGAAACGTTTTTCTAACTCATAATTTCATGTAACTACAGCTGATTGCGGGGTCAACGACCCGTGGTTTTCATTTAGACATTTATTTTTGTTTCATCCTGTTTTGATATTGATAGCCATCACGCCCGAGAAGATTCGCCGCTAGTTAAATTCGATCTTGTATACTAAACTACTCCTTGTAAACTATATTATTATAAATAAATAGTATATTCTGGTGTTAAGCCCTGAAACGATCGGTTTCTAATAAAAACTCGCATTTATCATAAATAATGACAAGAATCCGTCCATTGTCGGTGTTGACAACATTTCATTATTTTTATAACTATAGAGACGCTAGAATTAATGTTATACTTATAAGGCACTTGTAAACGCGAAATGTGAGAATAATGTTGTTAACAATACAATATCATACAAATGTAAATCTGCTGTGAACTGCCATCTATTAATTGTATAAAATAAATTCGCTTTTCGTGTCTGTCTTAGATCTTCTAAACCACACAATGGATTTTGATGCGGTTTTTACTATCATTTAAAGAAATAATTCCGGAAGGTTTATGTGCCTAATACATTAATTATTACACCTTACATATAATAAACTTCGATGTTTTGTCAAAAAACCGTTCGAGACAGGTTTCATTATAATTCGTTGATCGAAACAACAGTCATCTCTCTCACTCACACCTGTAGGACGGTCTCGTTCTAAAGCGCCATGTCATGTTGACGCTCTGGTGACAGCCGAGAGTATTTTCAATTATTTTCACTTTTCGCGTTTACATATTATTATATTTTAAATGAATGACATCATATCGCTCAATACGAACTGATCTCTAGCTTGAGAACAGTATAATATTTTTATATTATACAAACACCCGGTTTCTGGAGAATTTGTGAATGTCGGGGGCTCACACCTTAAGTAATGCTAGAGTTTGACAAGTTCTTAACTTCAAATTCTCAATACAGAAACAGGGTGTTAGTACGGCCCGTTTAAATATTGTTTCAAGTCTCGTAAAGTCGCGAAGGTGGGCAAGCATTTCGTTCGAATATGAACACTAATTCTTTACCAATAATGTTCACATTCGTATGCGATGCTTGTCTTCGCTAAATTAGGTCGATATCAAAATCCCAGATGGCGATGATGAAAATTTGCAAATAATTAATTAAATATTATTATTCGCTCCTTAGGTTTTGAGGGGCTTGATGACGAATAGTTTGCAAATTCACTTCCTGTGTTTGTTACTTGAGACGTATTATACGGGTCAGACGGTGTTTCCTGAGACGCTCAATCACATTGCATAATACAATGTTAATTTAATAAGTAAGAAATATAAACACTCCGTCCTTTTCTGTATTATTATAATGCGCTAAATTGCGGCGTCGTGTTGTATCCGTTTGTAGAACGTATTAAATAATATTAATTTATGATCACTTTACGGTCGGGTTCTGAAAGGCCAGTTGAGATAATAAGCCAGGATACACATGCGAGTAACAAGTCTTACCTACTTTGTGGAGGTCAAATAGGCAGTCGCTTCATCTAACATACTGGTGTTCAGCTGCATCCGGTTACTTGAAGCCGACCATGACGTCGTTGGGAAAAGGCTTGCATGACATTGTGACTCGCCCATGTTATCACCTATCAATAGTTGTTATCGCAACGGCGTGCAAGCTACTTGCGTACTTCTGTGCAAGTTACTGGCAGGTCTATTCCTGGCTTAGCTGTAACATTTCCAAACTCATGTTAACTGCTGTGATTGGCCGACTGATATAACCACAGCCAATCAAATCACTTGAAGTGAGTTTGACAATCTGTCAGCAAATGTCTTTGTTACCTTTCAGATCGTTTTCGGCTGTAAAGTTGTCTTTATTTTAGTAATTTAGACTAGTCGCTGCACTCTTGCTGGTTATTATATTAATTTTGAATAATTGACAATATTGACAAAAAAAAAATCAAGGAAATTAGCAATTATTTCCAGATCACTATTATTATTAGATCCATTTTTTTTGTAATATCAACTATTCAATGTGTATTGCTTCGATCCAATAATATCAATTTCCTAAAAAAAAAAACTATTTTTCAATTTGTTTTTCTTTGTAATTATCTACGACCGGATTCAACGGTCAAATATAATAATAAATGGTGTAAGTAAGGGGGCCAAATTACTGTAAATTATTATATAGTAATAGTGAAAAGTGTTGTAAATTGTAAAGTATATAATATATATTATTTAGTTACATATTACTCAAAATGTTCCTCTTTGTTTACTTTTGAACTTGATAACTTTCTAACTATGTAGTAAGGAACGGTAATTTTTTTTTGTTAATATGTAATAAGAATTGCCGATATTTTTAACGTCGTGAAATATTTTTTAAAAGATGTTTGTCTCAGAAATTGATATTGGTTCAATAATCTATTTCTCTGATAACCAATTTTTTGTCTTTGAAATTAGTGAAATATCTATAAAGGCACCCATTTCATGGTAGCAGATAGATCTATGATCAGCCGCGATCAGATAATAATAACAAATTCAGAGGAAATTTCAACATAAAGTAATTTTGCTTTCGATAAAGAAAATTTTAATCATTTTAAATTTATGTTGTCAGTCTTCATAAATTTTCCATGAAGTTTTCCATAGGAGCCTACTCCGCTTTGGAATGAGCAACTGGCTTCATCTTTCTGACTGACCGACCTCTTAACATAAGTGTCTGAAAATGATTTAACTGATAAAAAAGGTTGTAAGTGTGACACGCACACATCATCATTGTCTTATATTTCTGTCCCTTTCTGACATTTAGAAAAGTAATTCACTAGAGCGAGAAGTCCAATCGCACGTAAAAGCGCTTGCAAATTAGTTCGTGCGGATGTTTGCGAGCGGATATCTCGCTCTAGCCAATTATGAGTTCAAGTGTCAGAAAGAGATACACATACAGAAAAATGCTGAGCCGTACGTTTAATTTAGATTTAGCCCAATATAAATAAATTACATTTTTAAATATTGGAATATAAAAAATAGTAGCCCACCGGGGTTAATGAATATTATTTAGTGAGAATTTTCTTCTACCATGTAATGAGAGCCACATCTTATTGTCTAAGTTTTCACTTTGTTCAAACTTTTAAGAAATAATGTTTTATGTGTTTTACGGCCATATTCTCAAACGCAACTCAGTTTTAAGTCCCCGTTAAGAGGATGCATGTATATCTATAGTTTGGTCTCATTCAGCCAATTCGTTAAAAACCAGTAATACTTCAATCGGAATCGGATTCAAAGCTTCGAGCTCGTTGTTGTATTTCGAACTTTATTCCGAGGCAGATAGTTCTTAATACAAAACAGAGACCAGCTCTCTGCATAGAGAATTTAAAATTGACAACTTGTCAATCTCTACCTTTAGAGCATTAGGTGATTCCTTCAACAACGCCCGGGAAATATTATGTTTTCTTTAGTTTTTTGCAATTTGCAGGTCACTGTCAGATTGTATGTTGATTAAATATGATTCGCGGTCGTAACACATATGGCTTTACAGAATTAGAATCAGCAATACAACTCCTTATGTTAGAATAATCCTAAAATCTCATGATTTCATGAAATTGTCATTAAATAGGATTATATATAAACTTGGAGAGTAATTGTATTGAAGGTTTTTATATTAAATAAATATTTGATACGGCTGCGAATCATATTAAGATCAACATACAACCTGATACCTGAAAATTTTAAAAAACAAGAAAATTTGACGTTCGCGAGCTACCCTGACGCTTTCGCTTTAAAAGTGAACGCGGTCACGTGGTCGTGGGCGCTTAATCTATACTGTTCCTCTGTTTTCTCCCTGGTTAAGAGTCCTATTACATTTTTATGGAAATTCATGATTATTGACGCTGTTAGTTTCAGCAGCAGTAATACATTTTAATTATTTGATTATAATAACGATAGTGCCATTCTCTTTCTTGTAAGCTGGATTTACACATTCCTTTCGTGTAATTTGCTGAATTGACGCGGAATATACAGTACTTAAATTTTATTTATTGTAATTTTGTCTTATTATATTGAGAAACGAAAACGAATGAATCGTATTCATTGTAGATAGAAGTTTTATATCTTATTAGTTTATTTGATAAAATTGAGTTTATTTGGAATATAATGTACGCTGAATCAAGACATTTATTGCTTTTCTTTACGATTTGAACGCCAACGACCCCGTGATCGCGTTTCCTCTTAATTAAGAGTTTTTCAAGTTTTTAACTTCAAATTTTCAATTCAGAAGCCGGCTGTTAAAGTGGCGTTTGAGAATTCGCAAGTTATTAAGTTAAAGGCCTACATACAAGTTTGTACAGTAAAGGTAAACTATTTGTAAGTAATAAATACGAATGTTTGTTTCTTTGTGTGTTTTAATTTATTTAATTAGCCCAGACATCATGTTATTGCAAAGCTCTTCATAAACTCACATACTACACTCCCGTACTCTTAAATCGAACCTCCCTGCACTTTTTGTATAGAACTCGGAACTTTTTAAATGGTAGTGAATTCAAATTCGGAACAATGGCGGCATCAAAATGATGGCCAGTACGTTTCCTTCGAAACTGCAACCAAACTTTTTTTTATGTTTTAGGCCTTTATACCTCACATGGAATTGAACATGTCCGTGACTACCGCAGGACCACCAACGCCAATCGCTTCCATATTTAGTAAATAATTAGTACTCAATTGGTACTAATTAGTGCTCGAACGACAAAATTGGTACCTTAGTAGTTTTCGAGAAACTCGACTTTGAAGGTGGTCCGGCGACTTCACCTAAGTTTTCACGGTGTGGTTTTTACAGAATAGACTGCTCAATACCATTGACAACTTAATTTGGTCGGGTTATACGCGGAGATTTAGTATGGAAAAGTAATGAAAGCTAATTTCTCTTAAAATACAGCACTTAGGAATCTGAATTTATGGTCGCTATAACTTCTTTAAATAAAATAAAATCTTTTTATTTCAGACTTTGCAATCCATAGAATGTTAGTACAGTAAAACTTATGAAACTAGTGTTAGTAATTAATTAAAAATACATTATAAAAACCTTATTTCCTAATGTGGGTATTAACCCAGTGCTGGACGTAACGCGTGTCCAGCCTATTCGCAATCACAGCCAGGATGCTGTTGCTGCTGGCGCGCAACCTGCCGAGCGCCGCGGCGCATCGCTTGCGGAGCACGGCGTGGAAGCCGTCAACGTGTGCATCCGCGAACATGCCCGACGCACTGCACAACACTAACTGCACAACTGCCCTAACAACGCCCTGAATGCATTGTTATATTGGACGCGCAGGGCGCTGAATGATCTTTGCGTATAATGAGCCCACAAGCAGCACGTGTAGAGTGATGTACAATGCGCTCTGAACAGTGTTATTTTCACTTGTGCATTACAACGTTTAAACCTGTGAGCTATCATGTTCGCTCTGATAGACAGCGCCCTACGCTCCCTGTCCATGTCCTCATCATCGCGTAGGAGATCACTGACTATATGCCCAAGATATTTAAAACAGGTGACTTTCATGGGAGTTCCGTTCAAAATCACGGGAGGAACCTGATCTGGTGACTTGGTACCTGCTTTAAATACCATGAGCTCACTTTTTGTGACATTATATTTGAGGCCATGACTAGCCGCGTACGTCTCACACACATTAACTAAATTCCTTATTCCACTGATCGTTGGGCTCAGCAGCACCATGTCGTCTGCATAACTCAGATTATTTACACAAATATTGTCTATGTGACAGCCGACACGCATGCTGCTAAGCTCAACGATCAGCGCATTAATATATAGATTAAATAAAACTGGGGATGTTAATCCACCCTGTCTTACTCCACATTGTAGTCCATATGGATCCGATAATTTGCCAGCCCACTTTATATAATTGACCTGACTCTGATACCAAAACTTCAGGATAGCAATAAACTCACCAGGTAAATTGGTTTCCTTCAGCTTATCCCAGAGTTTATCATAATTAACAAGGTCAAAAGCTTTAGACAGGTCTAAATAACAAGCATAAATGGGCGTTTTCCTACTCGTATAATACTCAACAGTGTGCTTTAGGCTCAGTACAGCACTCTCTGTAGAAAGTCCAGCGCGAAAACCAAACTGAGCATCATGTAGGTGTATAAACTCTGTTAACTGAGCCTCAAGCACACTGTCTAGTACCTTTGCAATAATGGTGGCCAGTGAGGTCGGCCTATAGTTAGATTTGACTGAGCTATCTCCCGTCTTATTAACCGACTTCAAAAAAAAGGAGGAGGTTCTCAATTCGTCGGGATATTTTTTTTTAATGTATGTTCCCCGATTACTCGAAGACGGCTGGACCGACTTGAAAAATTCTTTTTTTGTTTGAAAGGGTATACTTTCAAGTTGGTCCCATTGTCATTTGGTCACGATCTGATGATGGGATCTTGGAGAAATCGAGGGAACTCTTCAAATATTAAAGGCACATCTATAGCGATTTGGATATTTTTGATGATCAGTTGACATAAGGCTATTATAACTTAGATAAATTACAAACCATCCCACTAAAAAGTGAAAAAAAAAACTTTTTTACAAAAAACACAACCGACTTCCAAACTACAAAGTGAAAAATAACTTTAATTTCGGAAGTCGGTGTCAAAAAACTAAAATACTGATCTGATCCAAAGACACCGACTTCCGAAATTAAAGTTATTTTTCACTTTGTAGTTTGGAAGTCGGTTGTGTTTTTTGTAAAAAGTTTTTTTTTTATTATGGAAGTAACTATCGTTTTTGTTAGTTCACTAGGTAAGTAGGAGTGTCCAATGCACAGATTAAAAAACATCGATAAAAGTCTAGAAATGTGTGGCCCTGCATTTTGTAGGTGTTCGACGCTGAGCCCGTCATGTCCTGGCGATTTCCCACCTTTCATACTTTTCAAAATCTTTCGTATGTCCTTAGCACCCACTTTTAGTCTGATGTTTTCACACACGGGGTCAGCGTCCAGCATCCACTCAAAAGAGCCTAAAGGGGATTCCACGGTGAAGTGATCTTTAAACATTTTGGCGATCACTTTAGTGTCGGTGACACCCTCGATACTCAAAGGAACGCCAGACCTGATGTTCAATTTATTGGTGTGTTTCCAAAATTCTCAAAACTTATTTTTTGAATGCAATGTCACTAGCCGATCCATCTTTATCTGCTCCTGGTATTGTTGGCACCATTTAAGCTTAGCTTTGAAAATCTTTCTGCTATGATACATTGCTTCATGAATGAAACCTTCGTTAGGTTTACCAAAAAGTAACCAGTTTTGAAAATCAAGCCTGGCCACCCTATGAGCTTCGCCAACATACTTATTCCACCCCATAACTTGTTTTTTCCTACTGCTCGTACCCACCCTATAGCTTGACTCTGAAGCCTCACTAAGCGCTGAGACAATATCAGTATACAAATTATCTAAGATTTGTCTATGTTTCACATTATTACACCGTTTATCACAACATTCTCTTAATATCGTTGGAAAGTCAAATTTTCTTAACAATTCATTGCAAATGTTTGTATACATACCGGTATGTTCAAGGGTTTCTTTCGCCCCAGGTCACTTTTACTTTTAAGTACAGGGTCACCACTTTAAGCGTTTGGGTCGCTATTTAGGTAGAGTGTATTAGGGTACTCGTAAATAAAACTAGACTGTACAGAAGAACGAAATCAGATAGACTATCTTTTATTTCCTAAAACACCTTATTTTATACTACTCATACATTGATACTCTTAGGCACTAGCATGTTACTTAACAATAAATCGACCAATAGCGATGCGCCGTAGGGCGCGCCGCGCGAGGGGCGCGGGGCGCTGCGTTGCACGCGGCATTATTCGCTGCGAAGGCATAAATAGGAGTCGCGCGCAGAGCTCGCTCCTCAGATCCACCGTCCGAGGCATGTACTCTCCGACCCAGATGACCCCATTACACTCCTCCAGGAGCAGAATAGGGCCACCAGTACAGTGCACAGAAACAGACGCCTCCCGTCATTCCGACCTCGCCGCCGAGGTCCTTTACGTACGCGATCTACTCCCCGAGTAAACGAATCCCCCCCCCCCGACCCTTGCTCGAAAACGAGGTGCCAGCAGTTGTTGCAGCTGAGCACGTAGCTTTAAATACCCCGAATAATAATCATGATGTTAATATAAATTTGATCCAGCCTGTCCCCTCTTGCGGCTCTTGCTGTCCTCCCGTCAGCGATGCCCTAAGCCGAGGTCCGTACCCCACAGGGGGTGCCCTTAGCGAGCATTCGCTTAATTTTAATTTAGAATAGTTTAAAAAGCTCCTGGCTGGAGGCTCTAAGTGTAGAAGCTTATGGCACCCACAGGAAAATCCGGTTAAGCAGCCACGACCTTAGTGGTCAAAACTGCGAGAAGCCATTTAAAAAAAAAAAAAAGAGCTCGCTCCTTTTCGCCGTGAGCCGTCGTCGAGTGAAGATGTCCATCTGTGTGGTCTCGAAGCGTGAAGATACGGAGGGTGCTGGTGCTTCTGCTTGATTTGCTTGTGCTTACAAACCGCTTCTTTCGAAGCGAACCGGCGAACGAGTGCGGCGTTGTGATAACGCTCGTGCCGCGTCGATTATCTTGTTTCTTTATTAAGATACTCGGTACTCGTCTTCATCAAGATGATTGCTTCTCTATTTCTTGCGGACTGTCAAAAACGTGGTAATGGTTCAGTGGTATGTGGTATATGGTAGCTGGTTCGGTGGTATATGGTGGCTGGTTTGGTGGTATGTGGTAACTGGTTCTCAGGTGACTGTGTGACAGGTACTGTGTCACTACAACTGGAATTTAGGAGCACTAATTTTTGTACAAGTTTGGGAATAAATCACAGAGTTTTTAACAGGGAAATCTTGAAATGAAAATTTTACACCGTGACTGCGGCCACCCCACCTATTGGCATGGTATACTCGTAAACTACTAAAGAACTAATTTTGAATTTTGGGCACTAATTTTATCTTGCAGGGTACTAATTTTCTATGTAGGTTTGTTTGAGGAAAGCGACAAGCTCCTCAAACTTGGAATCAACATTCGAAGTCGTGGTCCTGCTGAACGACCGCGAAAGTTATCATCATTGATTTCTCGGTAAATATAAATGTTTCAGTTCTTTTTTTTTACGCAATGAATCACATTGAAGGGTACTAATTATTTATATACTTAGAATAGCTGCAGCATGCCCCCTTTTTCGGCGCTCATGGTGGTCCTGCTGAACGGAGCGTGACTACCGCCGGACCACCTTCAAAGTAGAGTTTCTCGAAAACTACAAAGTTACCAATTTTGTCGTTCGAGCACTAATTAGCACCAATTGGGTACTAATTATTTACTAAATATGGAAGCGATTGGCGTTGGTGGTCCTGCGGTAGTCACGGACATGAATTGAACAGTGGCTCAGTTTAGGTGTATATAATCAATGCAATATATCCAGTCCAGTTCCCCGACTATTTTGCTAAGCGACTCTTCCGAAAATGAATTTTATTCGTATAAAGTTAACGTTCATATTCGTATGAATCGCTTACTTAGCAAAGTAGTCAAAGTGCGGTAGAGTCTAGCCACGCCAAGTCTGCAATGGAATAAATGGGCAACCCCAAGTTTTATATATGGTATACTTTTACATCAGTCAGTTATGTCAGTTTCGGGGTACTTGAAATGTCAGATTGTTTACGCCTGTAAGTTGTTTTCACAAAATAAAGTAGAAACATGGTTAAACCTATTAAAAGTAGGGTGCGGATTTATGAAAGGTGCGATATGTAAATTCTAAGATGTGAAGGAACAGCACAATGTCGTCCTTACCAAAAAACGACAATGTTTACAAGATATCGAAAAGTTGACGTGTAAAGTAGATCTGATGATTTTGATATTTTGTCTTTTGAATAGATTATGTGTAATAAACTATGTCGTACCTATGCTCTACCTCTATACGATGACAAAACTGTACCAAATCCACACTGCATCGTGCTAAAGTGTCTATTCTTTACCAGGAATAAATCAGAATATAAACAAAATAACCTATCAAAAACAAAAAGACAAAGTATCAAATTCTGTTTTCGTAGGACAGGATGGTGTTGCCGTCTATAGATTTTTCAATTCCACCAAACAAGGAACCCTTATAGTTTCGTCATGTCCGTCTGTCTGTCTGTCTGTCCGCGGTCTAGCTCCGAGACCCTTAGTACTAGAAAACTGTAATTTGGCATAGGTATATATTTTAATTACGCCGACAGTGGTAAAATAAAATTATGAAAAACATTTTTTTTAGGGTACCTGTCATACACGTAAAGCGGTGATGTTATTTTTTTTCTTTTTTTAACCCATAGTGAGGGATATCATTGGAAAGGTCCTTTAAAAACATGTGAGTTTGTAACAAAAACCATTTTCGGATTCAGGAATCCGTTTGCGAAATATATTAAGCTTTAAAGTGCTAATTTTTGTTAGAGTCAAGTGTCCCCCCCCCCTGCCGGCTAAATGGTTGGTTTTGGGTGTGTGAAAAAAATCACAACAGTATTTTATATAACGAAATTAAAAGGAAAACTATCACAGCTAAGTAGGCTCTACAAATTAACGAGTAATAATCGACCAACTTAACTTTGCAGTTGCAAAAACATGTTTTCCCATACATTCCGTATGGGAGAACATATTTTTCAACTACAAAGTTTGTTTTTGGGATTAATTCATCCCAACTACGGAACCCTTCATTGTGCGTGGTCTGAAACGCATTTGGCCGGTTTTCTTACTATGCAGACTTAGCGGGGCCATACTCTATGTAATACATCTTGCTCTAATACCTGCTCTCTGTGAGAGGGAGCGGGACTGCGGGACGTAATCCACCAGACGGACACAATGCGGGGAGGTGGGTGTCACACGTCTTTGAATTATAGAACCTAGGACATGCCTGTTTCCTCACGATGTTTTCCTTCACCGTTTATCGAAAGGCCGAATTTGTAACATCAGTAGCATCCCAGAGAGAGATAGCATTTATTAAAAAAAACAATCACAAAATAATCATGTTTTATTTTAGAAAAATACAGAGAGTCAATACATAATGTAAACTTAATAAGAGTCCAACGTGCGTCATATAACATCACATGCATGACACAACTTCAGGATTAAATTAAATTAACTAGCAAACCTTCATAAACTCATAATTTCAAGTGATTGCTCTACCAGCGGCTGTTGACCCCGCCTCTTCTTCCTATCTTCATCTTGTTTTATCGTTACCCATGAGCTCTTGTGTGGTTCTGCTAGCTTATTTAATTTGACGTTATATTTTCTATGCAGGGTTACAGGTAATATGTCGGCAATCCATTAAGGGGATGTAGGAGAAGTCATTTGCAACCAAATTACCCCTTATGACCCCTGTGCAAATGTCAACAATTTTCGAGTAATTTGACATTTTATATTTTGAGAAATAAAAATATATAAAATGTCAAATTACTCGAAAATGCTTCTCCTACATCCCTTTAATGGATTGCTGACATGATATTAGTAATATCCCTGTATATTACTAATAACACACTCATATATTTGACAAACATCATCAATTTGATAAAGACAATGAGAAATAATTTATTTTTATTTATTTATATATTTTTGTTTTAAATGTAGTAGAGACTAATAAATCAAATCAGTCTCATACAAAATGCGAATAATAATTTACAAAATGTAATATGATACAACATTTGTTTTTGATAATTTTTGTGAGTATAAAAATAAAGTAATAACCCGTTCTTTTAAGAAAAAAAAAAGGAAATAATTTTACAATTTTATTTTGTTATATCTTACACAATTTTAATATTATTTACAAAAATTTACTTTTAAAGGTTGATGGGTACACATTTCTCCAGTTATGTTAGACGTACTACACAATAGTTCGGGTCGGCATGAGTCGGCACAGCCAGGCGGCAAAATCTATTTTAATATTATAAAGAGGTAAAATTTGTGAGTTTGTATATAGGGTGTAATCTTCGGAACTAATGATCCGATTCCAAAAATTCTTTCACTGATGGGAAGCTACATTGCAGCGTCATAGGATATAATTTTATGTTAAAACAAGAAATTTCATGCAAAGGCGCGGGCAGAAGTTAGTTGAAAATATTTTCTTTGTATTTTATTTCATTTTTAAGGGAAAACAATTGTACATTAAAAATAAACGGAAAAAAACTAAGATGTTCGGGAAAAGCCGTTAAACTTAGCTCAAATAGTGCCGAGCCGACCTGAACATGATTCAGTGAAGGTAGAAGCTAAACGGAGTTTGCCGAACGGCACGAGTCGAATAAGTCTTAGGGTCGTTTTGTTTTTCAACAAATACTGCCGAATCGAATGTGCCGACCCGAACATGTGTATCCTTTATAAAAAGTCCCCTATAACCACCTGGCCACGGGACATTCGCTCGCGCTGTGAACGGCGAAGCGTCTAAAACAAATGTATAGAAATGTACTAATCGTGCCACGCGTAGCGGCGAACGGCGCGGCGGTGACCGCCGACATTTGCCGAACGGTAGCGTCGGGCGGCAGACGCGGCCAATAGTGCAGAAAACCTTAGTTGTTGTATTCGCCGCGAATTAATGAATACTGAAAATCTTATTGCCGAAATTGTTAGGTCAGCTAGCCTATCTGTATTGACCTTTTTCTTCAGTTGTGGTTGAATATTTGTAACAATGTAAAATCAAAGGTTTCGACACTCATTCGGTTCGGGTATAATCGAAAAAAATATCTGGATATAAGTAGTCTGGATTCTAAATATTATGTCTTGAACCAAAAATGACTTCTCTCCAAGTTATATCGAGATAACTTTCAAAGACATTTCGCTCTCGGTCTGTACTGGTCGCGGCGACCTGGTATGGGTGACGCACTTAGGATGCACTTTAGTACGTTTGACCAAAGAAACGATGGATGGACTGTGCTGTGTGAAAGATGATATGGTTAAAAACTTTCGCCTTTTCTTAATCTAGGTACAGTAGCGTTTCATACGAAAATGGACCTTATTTTTGTAAACTTAATGTTCATAATTACATATTCGTATGAAATTTCTAGGAATATGCACGTTAAACCCATACAAATAAGGTCAATTCTCTCTAAACCGAATTCTCAGTGCACAATATTAGTTGTTGAAAAAAACAAGTTAACCTGTAAATCTCACAAAATGTCTGTGAATATACAAAAAATCATAATTTAATCACCTCAATGGCTCAGCCATGTCTAACATAAACATTTAATTTTATCACATTTCTCATTTTCAATGAACTGACGAAACTTCCCAACAAGCCTACATCGCTGTTCTCAACCATTCGATACGCTTCCATGCCGCATCGAACATCTATCTAAGTAATCGAAGGAGTCCTCTCTAAACGTGACCAGCAATTTACTTAAAATTTAGATTATAACAGTGTCAGGGACATCGACGCGCAAACTGCAACCATGAATTCAGCACATGATTCTAGTCCCCTAGCGTAGAAATTCAAAGTCAGTTATCAAAAAAAAAAAAAACTGTTGATTCATAGAACGCGGTCAAATGTATGGAACAACAATTTTTTTTAATAACCTGCGAAAATTTACCAAAATCATGGTAACTAGTCGCGCGTCGAAGTCCCCTGCACCCTGCATAGTGCATACCAATACTCACAATTTGAAGTAAATAAATCGTTAATTTTTATTTACTAATAAATCGTTTTGACCGTAAAAGATGTGTACATTGTACAGTCACGAGACTACACCCTGTATACCTTACAATTACGTAAGATTTAAAAGCGATTATCTCCATAAGTACTCATGAAAAATGTATGGTGTATACATACTATTATGAAATAGGTGTTCACTCAAAGTGTCAATCGTTATTTCACGAGACAATCGCTTTGGATTTTGCGTAAGATGACCCCGCGTCTTATTTAAAAGCCAATCGTTCGGATTTTTTGTTCGGTGAACCATTGTGTGCATGGTTATCTCGGCAGTTAGAGGAAAGATAGCCAGTTCCTCTGTGGTTGAGGAACCTCGATTCCACCTTCGGCCTGATCATCACTTACCAGCAGGTAAGATGAAGGCCAAGAGCAAACCCTAGTGATAAAAAAAAAACAAAACGCGAAATCGCGCCGACAGGGGGCGCTTTCCAGATTTCCGAATAAAAAGTAATGTATGCACGCGAACGATCGCGTAATAGTGCAACGATCGCTTTTAAATAGGACGCGAACTGAGGTATTTACGCTCGTGATTGTTCTTCTTTTTCGAGTAGCTTTTCTAGAAATGGCTGCCGCGCAGACTCTCGGAATTTTGAAGTTATAGAAAAGCAAAGTTTTGTACGGGGGACTAACATGATTCCCCGACACAGCTTCGTGCAAGTTCGGGCACTTTAGATTTATCTACCGCTAATCGTTTTTTATTTGTTTTTATAGCTATTTAATACCTATAAGGTCTGTGAGGTTTCGCCAACAAATTTTTCGTTTAACAAATATTTTGTATACTACATACAAAAACTCAGGCACGAGTTTATGTATGTACGTATACTGTATCCTAAGTGTCGTTTGTTCTTCTTGTAGTTACAGCCGATATGGCCTGCCCATACCGATGCCGATGACCCTGCGTGTCTGCTGCAGACGTCCGCGGCCGCGTCCCGTGTCCGGAATAAACGGCAGACCGGAAACGGTACTGTGTGAGCCGGACAAGACGTGCGAGCCGGACAGCACTACGTCCGGCCGGAACGGGTCTGTGTCGCGGGTCGGGCAGTCCTCGAAGGGAATTGGGAGGTGTAGGTGTGACTGGGAGTACTGTAGAAGAAACAGTTTTATTGGAAACGAAAAAAAATTATTTTATCTGCACAAATATGACGTACATATGAAAATACACATACCTACTTAAAATAATCTAAGTAGCCAAAAAAGCCTCGTATTCAACAATAAGAAATATTGTGTGTGTGTTTGTGCGTGTGGGGGTGTGCTTGTGTGTGTGTGTGTTTATGCGTGTGGGGGTGTGCTTGTGTGTGTGCTTATGTGTGTGTGTGTTTGAGCGTGTGGGGGTGTGCTTGTGTGTGTGTGTTGTTCTCACCGGTCTCTCTCTCAGCGCTTGTTCCCCGAGCAGTCGTACGAGCGCGCAGTGGTGTCGCTTCACGGCACGCGCCAGCTGACGCTCAGACAACATGTACAGCAAGCCGTCGTATGTGCACGGACAATCTGCTAATTCATATTTAATTATTATTCAAAAAAATATTTATATTAGTATTACACATCACTTTAGCCGTTGCCTAGCCTTGTTCCAACTATGTTGGGGTTGGCTTCCAGTCTACCCGAATGCAGCTAAAGTCGCGGGCCAAAGCTATAAATAAGTAATGGTTACCTTGTGTGACGCTGAGGTCTATCTCTGAGGAGTGCGAAGTCTCGTGAGCGCCGCGCATGAAGTCGGCTAGTTCGTCCGCCAACTACAACAGAACATCACGCCTGTAACACCGCAAGGGTGCGGCAGAGGTGTGCCTATACTAACACGCCTATTTCGCTAGTCATGTTTAAGAGGAGGCTCCCTAAATTATATGTTAATTTGCATTAATATTCTGATACAATCAAAATGGAACTTTAGTATATGATTTATTGGATCTTTTTCGTTCCACGTACACACGGCTACACATCAAACAGCAATTTCCAGTTTATGCTGATCTGGCATTGTAAAGAATTTCCGTACAATGCGAGGTCAGCTAATACTGGAAATGTATAGCTTGATGTGTAGCCGTGTGTACAAGACAGTTACGTAATTGGAACATTTTCGCTCGATTTGCTTTTATTCGAAAATCATATCTTTTTAAAGATTATTTGAAAAAGATTACTCGGTTTTTATGTCTGAAATAATTATTGACAGTAAGAAAATATTGTTTTTTATTCAAATATAAGATTTTTTTTCTCTAGATCAATTATTACTTTAGATAAAAACGAAACAAGAATTTAGACTTACAATATTTAGTTCCGTGTTCGAAACACGATCATAGAGCGCACGCGATACTCAACTTTAATACTGATGTGTTAGGGTTTAGCACATAGTGGAGTGGTGGGGTGTATGGAGGCGGAGCTTGCGTGCAAAGTCTTTAGAATGCCTGGCCTTAAGTCCCATGTAATAAGGAGCGAGCCTATTGCCATCATTAGACCATTACCAGAAACTGTTGATGGAAAAATCCAATAACACCTAACCTAACCCAACCTGGGAATCGAACCCAGGACCACATGCTCAGCAATGGCGCTTGGGACCACTAGATCAACGAGGCAGTCATTACAGATACACCATAGCATTATCAGTGTATAACATTTCCATTGCTGTGACTAAGTCCCATTTCGCAGCAAAAGTACGCGCTTCGACAATCATCGTCTATCTTCGGAAACACGAAAGCGATAATGAAATGTCAAAAAGAGTTGTTGCAACCATGGAAGTACTAACCTATGTTTGTATTACCAAGGCTCAGACCAATAAAAATAGTGCTGCGAACAATACAGTGAAGCATGCCAAATCTACACCTCCGCTCTGTGCGTACACGCTCACACGTACACATTTACAACCATTTACAATCAAACTGGCCTCACGTCACTGTTGACAGCGCTATGTATTGGTTTTTTAATTGGCCTGAGTACCAAGGTTAAAAAATTTGAGATTAAGTACTCTGAGCAAATACAAAAAACTTTACAAAATTTTTGAGTGACACGACTTAATAATATGAAAACGGCGGGCAGGTGACGCAGCACAGCACAGTATAGATTTTGCAGGCTAGGGCAGGCGACGCAGGCATGGCCGCGAGGCATGCTGCGACACAGCTACACAGACACATTCGCGTCCTGGCTAGTATTAACAATAGATGTTAGTGTCATTTTTTAATAGTCTGGATGATTAGTATCATACAAAGAAGGTACACGACAAACTAATTCAATTAAATGTTCTGTCATTTCAACAAAATTATGAATTAGTGGTAAAAAACACGTGTCGACCTGCACGCGTCGCGCAGAAATCTGTGCCGGCACTACAAGACGCAGAGCAGGACAGTCACATGTCTGCGTCGCACGTGCCTGCGCTGCAGCGTACGCAGCTGTCAGTACATTAATGCATGCATCTACTCTGCCCTGCGCTGCGTGGAGCTGGGTCACCTGCGTCTCAAAAAGCCTAAAAAGACCGCGTTAGTAGAATCGTATTGGGATAATAATATGAATCATATCACAAATTGACAATTCATAATAACCTGCGAACTATTCATAGCACGCAATTCATCTGTTTGACAGTTTTGTATGGAGAATTGTAGATTCATAAAATGTTTCGTTTATGTGCACTATTACAAAATGCGGCAGTACTAAACTTAGAAGCTTTGCCTCTATGGTACTCGTGGCGCGACGTTCGTACTAATTCGGAAACACGAAGATGACCGAAGCGCGAATTTTTGCTGAGAGATCTGTACGTACCCCGTACTCGTCATTCGCGGCTGCATACTCCTGGCGCAGTGGGTAGCCGTGCTGCTGCAGCCTGTCTTCGGCCGTCTGCAGCATCTGAGCAGGAATCTGGTACTCCTGCAGATCTACTGTAGGCTTCAGCTTGACGTGGGACGCTAGGTAATCGCGCGTTCGTATTTCCGAACAGACGAAGTTTACCGAAGCGCATACCTTATCTGGTTGAACAATAAACTGTGTGGTACATACCCCGTACTCGTCACACGCGGGGACACACTCCTGGCGCAGCGAGTGTCCGCGCCGCAGCATCCAGTCCTCGGTCGTGTGCAGCAGCTGGTCCAGGGCGTCTGCTGCAGGCCTTAGCTCCAACTGGGACGCTGGGACAAATACAGGGTGTACAAAGACCCATCACACAGCCATTATCTATGCACTATTCACATTCAGCGAACATTATTGCTGGGAAACGATTTTTAATTCGGTTTGACATGTAAAGAAGACGGCTGAATGTCATTCTGCGGTATTGACATTACGACGCAATATAAAATGCTGAGTCGGTAAAGCATAAAAAAATGATAAAATAGATAATATATACACACATACATAAACTCACGCCTTCTTCCCATGGCGGTAGGCAGAAACTACAGAACGCCACCTGCTACGATCCTAACGTACTCCTTTTGCCTCGTTTACGTTCATACATCTGGTCATACACGCACGCCGGTTGCGAGTACTACGCACCTGACCTTTCTGAAGAACATCACCAATAAGGTCCCAATATGTCCTGCATCTGAGCTTGGGTCTTCAAAACTGCCATCTGCCCAATTACCCACTCCTTGCACACTATCCTGACAACGAAATAACCTTTCAAAGTATACCTTCCAGCGTTCCAAGACCTTACATTCTTCGCTTAGTAAACATCCATCTTCTGCTCTTATAACGTTCATACTCGATGTTCCTGTCACTCCGCGAGCCAATCTTACCTGTTTCCAGAACAGCTTAACATTGGCCCTGAAGTTATCAGAGAACTTCCTGTTATACTTTCCACCCCTCTCCGAAGGTGAGCTTTCCATATCGGGTGCATAAACACACAAAATAAAGACAGGCTTTAAGCCCATCTTGGTTCTTACCCAGAGAATCCTGGGACTCACACACAAACATAATCTTTCACACATTTCATCATCCGCTCGGAAAGGACAACCCCCACACCCTGACAGGCCCTATGTGTCTCTTGAACGCCGGACCAGATAGCGGGCAGCGTACCGTGTTTGGATTATGTCCTCACCCTTTATTTTCGTCTCATTCACACATAACGCATTTATCCTTTTATAATAATATGTCAAAGACATAATAATCATTTTATTATCAGGCAACTAAGGCCCATAAATAGAATACACAAAAACCTTATACACTATGACTATACACGTAATATTGATGGCGTCGTGTATCGCTGCGTCGTGTCGCGTAATCGTCCTCGGAAACGTCGATATACGACACCTTTCGGCCAAAAGTCCTCTTTCAGGCAAGTCTGTAGATGGTGGGTTGGATTGGAACTCGTACCACGAATGACTTAAAGTTGATGTTGAGGTGCGATTCCAACCTTTCAACCCTCAGAGTCCAGTTGGTCTTCACTTTTAAATACTGCACGACTTCCTCAGTTGTAGTGGAGTGATGCAGACGCGAAAGGTACAGCTGCGTCGTAGGCACAGCAGGGCGCAGCAGCATGTTGGGTCCACTCGGTGCGGTGCCGCACAGGTTACGAGAACAGGGCTTCTTCTTCTTCCTTTCCACTTTCGTGAAACCCTCCTCGTCAACTTGGCTGCAGGTTCTTGGCAGGTTGAGTACCCTTTTTCAGTTTTCCCCTTTTCTGTACTTCACCATCTCACACAAAAATCTGTCGACACTCTACAGAGTAGTATAGTATATAGTGAGTATGTATAGTTGGGAAGAGTGAACTAATGCTCTTCAAAGCAAGTGGTTTTTCTTACCCAGCATTTCCGAATGTGTCACTTTATGGCACTCCACTGTGCAGGGTGTCTAAATCTAAATATTTGGGTCACCGATGATTTAAGTGATAATGTGGACATAGAAAGGGAACGCAGGTCGCTGGCTGTCCGCTGGAACATGCTGGCCGGCAGGTTTGCACGGTGTACGAATGCGGTTAAGATCACGCTTTTTAAAGCATATTGCCAATTTTTATATACCTGCAGCCTGTGGGTCAGTTATTCGCAGCGGGCATACAGCGACCTGTGTGTCCAATACAACAATGCACTCAGGGTACTGTTGGGGCTGCCATGGCGTTGCAGTGCGTCAGGGATGTTTGCTGAGGCGCGGGTTGATGGATTTGCCGCTGTCATAAGGAAAAGATGTGCCTCCCTGCTCACTCGCGTTCGTGGTAGTCCCAACTCTACGTATACACTGGGTGTATTTGCAGATCGGGGGGAGTCCCCCATGTTTCGAAGGTGGATGGGGCTTCATGTCACAGTTTAATCTGTTTTATGATATAAATGTGTGTTTATGTGTGTATTTTGTGTATTTATACTAACATTAGTATTTTTAAGTATATTGTTACTAACAAGAATATGGACCTTGTCTGAAATAAATGTTTAATAATAAAAATAATATTTTTTATTTTTTTTAATGTTTTGTTATATCTTCTTAGAAAATGAAATATTTAAAAATGTAATCACATGTGAAATAAAATAAATAAACGGAATAATAATAACCCCACCGTCGTATCTCTACGTTGACGTCGTGGTGGGGCTTGCGCGCTACGAACTCTAGGCCTGTGCCGGTAGAGTTTACTTTGCCGGAACAGGACTGGGATTAGGAGCCAGACCAAGAGAGATACAAAAACCCGCAGAGCAGCATGTGGCGAGCTGTTGGGCAGTAGCGACCCCACGGACCTTATCTCCCGGGAGAAGTCTTGTTCCTCACCTCTGGCTTGCCTTTATTGGCCGGCTGGATTGAACACTGACGAGGAACAGAGCTCCCGCCTCATTCTTGCCTTAATTGGCCGGCTTGAGTGGAGATTCGCAAGAGCAAACGTGCTCGGAGGAAGGAAGTATTCCAGTAAGATGCTGGTAGGGATCTTGACCGTACTTCCGGGATTGTCCTGATAGACGTGGAATACCTCTCCACTCCTCATAAGCACCTCAGGACGTGTTGCTACGACACTATGTGCTAGCGACCGTTTTCGGGGGCCCATTATTGAGCGTGCAAGTCACCCCCTGCCATTTTATCTGTGTATTTTATATAAAACATTGATCAGGCAGGGGCCATAGTCTTTCCATAGTCCTAGATAACCAGTTTACTTTAGCCATCCAAACCCATAATTGTGTCCATCTTTGTGTCTTACGACTACGTAAGACACAAGCCAACCGACTATCCCTGTCCGCATTAGCGGACAGGGATAGTCGTCGGTTGGTGCCTCATTTCATTAAAAATGTCTAACGGGCCTCTGCGAGTTGGCTTCGGCCCCTCGTACGCCTTCCAAAGGTCCGGGACCCCAGGGTCCCGAGATGTGTCAAAGACATAAGGAAATAATAATAATAATAGCACCTTCCTGATGTCATGTATGGGGCAATGGAGGACGGTGCTTCGCTATCCAGGATGTCGACATACCCTGAGGAATAGCGAACCGATAAGGATCGAGCGAGGTATATTCCAGGGTGACAGTTTGAGTCCACTTTGGTTCTGCCTAGCCTTGAATCCTCTAAGCACACTGCTGGAGGATTCAGGGCTGGGCTATCGATTGAGAAGAGGTGGTCAGGTTATATCTCACCTCCTTTACATGGATGACTTGAAACTCTTTGCCCCCAACAATTTGCAACTGCTGGAGCTACTGAAGGTAACCGAAACTTTCAGTAGTGCCATCAGGATGGAATTTGGTGTGGACAAATGTGCGGTCATGCATGTAAAACGAGGGGAGATTGTGGAATCCGTGGAAACCCACCTCTCGGATTCCATACACCTAAGATCCCTCTCCTCAATCGAAACCTACAAGTATTTGGGTATGTCGGAAGCGTTGGGTATCAACGCTGCTGACATGAAGCAATCGCTGAAGGAGCGCTTCTTTAGCCGCCTGAATAAAGTATTAAATAGTCTTTTATCAGGCGGAAACAAGGTGCGCGCCTTCAACGGTTGGGTCATGCCGGTTTTGATGTACTCTTTCGGTATACTCAAATGGACTCAGACGGAACTTGACGCCCTGGATAGGAGGGTCCGCACACTGCTGACCGCAAATCGGATGCATCACCCACGTTCATCGGTGATGAGACTGTATATCCCGCGGAAGTGCGGAGGCCGAGGCTTCTTAAATGCTAAGACCCTGCATAACCGTGAGGTATGCAGTCTCAGGGAATACTTCCTAGAAACCGACGTGGGGATGCACCGAGATGTGGTCTCAGTGGACAAGGGCCTCACCCCGCTATCCTTGGCTAACGAGAACTGGCGCAAACCTATAGTATTAGATACTAATGACCGCAGGGAGGTATGGCAGAGCAAAGAGCTTCACGGGCGCTTTTACCGGGCCTTACATGGGCCCGATGTAGACCTTTTAGCGTCCGTATCCTGGTTGCGATTCGGCGACCTCTTTGGGGAAACCGAAGGTTTTGTCTTTGCGATTATGGACGAAGTTATGATGACGAACAACTACCGGAAATATATTGTGAAGGACGGCACGGTTGACATCTGTCGGGCATGCCACCGTCCCGGAGAATCAATCAGACACATTATTTCTGGCTGTTCTCGTCTGGCTAACGGAGACTACTTGCATAGGCACAACCTTGTAGCCAGGATTATCCACCAGCAACTTGCTCTGAAATACAGTCTTGTGGAATCAGAAGTACCGTACTATAGATATGTGCCCGACCCAGTCCTCGAAAATGGCAATATCACGTTGTATTGGGATCGATCTATCATCACTGACAGGACTATTGTTGCCAATAAGCCAGACATAGTGGTGATAGATCGATTAGAGCGCCGCACAATGATTATTGATATAGCGGTCCCGCATGACGAGAACCTCGTGAAAGCTGAAAAAGATAAACAGATTAAGTATCTTGATCTAGCTCACGAGGTTGTCGACTTATGGGATGTGGATACAGCAATCATTGTGCCGATAGTCGTTACGGCCAATGGCATAATAGCAAAGAGCCTCGACCTACACCTGAGGAGGCTCTCGTTAGGCAGCTGGATCAAGGGCTTGATCCAGAAAGCAGTACTCCTGGACACGGCACGTATTGTTAGGAGGTTCCTCTCTCAGGAGCCCTGACCACCGGTGGCTTGGACCCTGTTCCCGACACCGGTGGGCTACTATTTTTTATATTTTTAAATGTTTATTTAATTAGTTTTTATAAGAATATTTAAAAATGTAAAAAGTATGTTTATAAATGAAATAAAAGAAAAAAATAATAATAGTAGCATGTAGAGGTACGACTTGTTAGTGCCTAGGGGCGCCCGATCCCAGACAACAGGCAAGCTCGCGACTAGGCTCCTCCGTAGCCATGCAGCTCTCGGCACGGCAACCTTAGCTTGCGTGTGTGTTGTTCGTACCACAGAGGAAAACAATAGCATCCTCCAACTGTTCCCTCAGTCGCTTTTTACGACTCCCACGAGATGAGATGGATTGGTTCTATTCTACTACCCGATAACCACACGGGGTTAAATAATATACATCTATTGGAATAAATATCTGTTCGACCAATTGGCACCGCTGTGTACAGGCCAGCAGGCCTGGCCTGTATTTCATAAATATTGGATCACAAATAATTACAGAACGGAACGAAAGCTTTTTCGGTACAAAAGGTTTAAGATTTTAGCACAGAAATCTGAAAGTTGTGACATGTCGCCATTGCACCCGTGCGGAGAAGGTGCGGGTCGCCAGTCAATTTATAGTAATTAAATACGTTATATTAATATTACCTGGCGTCCACACGTGGTGTTGGTGGCGGGGCCCATCGCACTGGTCATACGCGAGCTCCACAGGCATGCTCCCGGCTTCTGCCCCTGCCCCAGACCAATCCTAGAACACATTCAAATTTCCATACTTTGACACATGGGACTAAAACGTAAATGGCGAAGTGTGGATGTAACTGACTAACCCTTCGGGCCTTCGGAGAATAAAAGCCTGATGTTTATGTTTTACACGTCAATAGTATTTTAATAAAACAAAGTCCCCCGCCGATAAATTGGCTGAAATATGAAGATTACTATTGTTGAAGATGTTGGAAAAAATCATGCCGACTGCGAGCTTTAAACGCCGCGTGCCGCCGGTTTTGGGCGCCGCGTAAACCGTTAGAGATACATAACATTTATGTTCTACAGGTTTGTACATGACATGTCTATCTTCTAAGGATGACTCACTATAACCATTATCATCTTTCAGAATTTGATAAAAATTTCATTGTTGTTACACTTATTACCGAAGCTAATAAGTGCTATTTGATCCGGTATTATATCAAATCCTTATCCAATAAAATATGTTATTTAAATTGGGTATTTAATTTACATTAACATGTCTGAACCTGTACTTTTTTAATGTTATCCTGCATGCCCGTTTTTATTTCTGTATGTGTACACATGTTTGAGCAAATAAATATATCTTATCTTATTAAAATATGCCTTGACATCATATCATTTAAATGAATAATTGAAAAGATATCACATATTCAAAATTACGCGTAACAATAATCATGGTTGACGGCAACGCGGCGCCGCGGTAGAAGTCAATGACCTTTTCCTCGGCTATTAGGTATGTAATTCCAGTAGTACGTTCCCGTGGGATATTTTCCGACATCCACGCGGGCGTAGCCGCGGGCAAAAGCTAGTTCATAATAAACTTCACTCCCGGACTAAGATCCCAGACATCTGAATCGAGTCACCTTGCATATTTTTGTTTAAAGGTATCAAGCTGACCTGCATATTTTTGTTTAATGGTCTTTTTAACCGACTTCCAAAAGGAGGATGTTCTCAATTCGACTGTATGTTGTGTTTTTTTTTGTATGTTTGTTACGCGATTACTCCGTCAATTATGAATTGATTTTGATGGTTCTTTTTTGTTTGGTAGATCATACTTCAGAGGTGGTCCCATATAAATTTTATTAACTTTGCTTGGGTAGTTTTTGAGTTAGCTTCAATAATACGTATTTTTTCGTCACTTAGTATGTGGATAATATCATGATAACTTCCTGTCATTGTTATTTACATAGCAGGTAGTGCTATTCGAATTTGTGTGGGGTAGGTATCACAACTAAAAAGTGAAAAATAAAAACTTTTTACAAAAAAAAAACAACCGACTTCAAAAAAAAACACTACAAAGTGAAAAATAACTTTAATTTCGGAAGTCGGTGACAAAGAACGAAAATTAAAAACCAAAGACACCGACTTCCGAAATTAAAGTTATTTTTCACTTTGTAGTGTTTTTTTTGAAGTCGGTTGTTTTTTTTTTGTAAAAAGTTTTTATTAAATAAAGAGTCACACTGATATCGGTGGAGGAGAACCTCGTGGGGAAACCTGAACTTATAATTAAGTCTAAAATCGCCAGCTCGACTTGAGCAAGCGTGGTGATCAATGCTCATACTTTGTCTTTATGAGAAGAGGCCTTTGTCCTGCAGTGGGCCAATAATAGGCTGGTAAAACACGATTTTTGCCTGCCAATGCCAAAATATTACAGTGTTTTAGAATAATAACAACTTAACGAATAATATGGCAGAACTGTGCGGACGACACGAGTTGTGTAGAGCGTACTTAGGCGTCGGGGCACTGAGGAGGTAACCGGGCGGGTGAACTCAATACTAACAACCTATGACTTTGACAGCTCCAAGCGCACAGTTATAAAAAACGAGTTATAGTATTATTATTTTCTGATAACCTCACCAGCTGAGCATCCTCCTGCCAGAGCGCCTCACTCTTGTCTCCGCTCCAGGGCTGTTCTGGCCAGGAGTGCGGTCGGTACAGGTTGTGTTCGGGGGCTGGTTGCGGCGGGGGCTCGTCCGGGGGCTGCGGGTCCGGCCCGTCCTCTGTGGAGGGTAGTGCTGGTCAATGTAAAGGGTGGATTATGAGACGGGCAGTAAGGCAGGTACCTTAACCGTTGTGGGTACAGGAAAACGTTCTTAGAAGACTATCTCGTAACTTGTTGATTAATTGCTAACTACGATTTTTTATAAACGTGACGATGTTTCTATTTTTTATTTTAACACTAGTTTCTGCCCGCGACTTCATCCGCGAGCCTATAACCGTCCTCAAGAATTGGGCTATCCAATGCAAAAATAATTTTTCAAATCCGACGGGCAGTTCCGGAGATTACCCCCTAAGTACATACAATAAACTAACAAACAAACAAATAAAGAAAGAAATTTCACCTCTTTCTATTATTATATTATACAGGGTGGTATCATATTAGGTCTTTACCTATGAAATTGCCGTTTTTTATGAAATAAGTTAACGACCTTGTTTCTCTATATTTTTTATTTTTATTAATCAAAGTAATTACCCATGCGATCAATGCATTTTTGCCAACGTAGTGGTAGCTTATTGATGCCCTTTTTGAAAAAGTCTGCTGGACGGGAGGCAACAAATTCTTCAAAGGCATTTTGAACTGCCTCTCGGTTATTGAATTTTTTCCCCGCCAAGAAGTTATCCAAATTCTAGAAAAAGTAGAAGTCTGTAGGGGCAAGGTCTGGTGAGTACAGTGGATGACGGAGAACTTCCAACCCCAGCTCTTGTAACTTGGAGATCGTCTGCTGTGCAGTGTGAGGTCGCGCGTTGTCGTGCAGGAGCAGCGGAGCCGAACGATTGATCAAAGCTGGTTGGAGATGTGCGAGCTTCTCCATCATTATGTTCAGTTCTTCACAGTACACATCTGCAGTAATGCTCATCCCGTTTGGTAAGAAGCTGTGATGAATGACACCGGCGCTAGACCACCAAACAGTGACCATCACTTTTTTAGGGGTCAGTTTTCGTTTGGGGCATTCAGCATTGTTTAGGTGCTGAACCAGGATCTAACCAACTTGCTGAGCGCTTGCGATTGTCAAAGAGAATCCATTTTTCGTCGCAAGTAACAATGCGATTCAATATGCCTTCGTTTGTGTGCCTGTTGAGCAGTGCAAGGCTCAACTCGCGCGTGCTTCGCGCTGGCGATCATTCAATTCGTGGGGTACCCATTTGTCAAGCTTTTTCACCTTGCCAATTCGACGCAAATGGACCAATATTGTTTTGATGCTAACATCGAAAGCTGCTGCTAATTCAGCTGTAGATTGAGAATCATCAGCTTCCACAATCGCCTTTAATTCGTCATTGTCGACTAAAGTTTTCGGTCGACCACGGGGTTCATTTCTTAGGTCGAAATTTCCAGAACGGAAGCGGGCAAATCAATAACGGGTGGTGCGATCGTTAGTAGTGTTCGCTCCGTATACGTCGTTGATGTTGCGTTCCGCTTCTGCCGCTTTGCTGCCACGACGGTACTCATACTCCATAATCACTCGAATTTTTAACGTATCCATGATGACGAAAAACGTACAAATGCGATGAAAACAGAACGCTAACCATTAAACAAATTACTAATTTTCAAAAAAGAATTCCATATTTTAAAAATAAAAATAATTTACACTTAGAATTCTTAGCGAAAAAAGAAAAAAATTGGACTTGAAATAGCCAGTACAGCAGAACGGCAATTTCATAGGTAAAGACCTTATTACCCAGTTACTGGGTTTTGGAGGTCAGATAGGCAGTCGCTTCATGTAAAATACTGGTATTCTGCTGCATCCGGTAAGACTGGAAGCCGACTCTAACAGTTGGGAAAAGGCTAGGCAGGCAGGCAGACAGGGTGACTGGTAAGCAGTGAACGTCAACACGTTACTTCACTCATCATTCTGAACAACTTTTACCGTGGGAGGTTTGGTTCCGTAGTAAAAGTTGTTGATAATGACGACTAAAATGTCACGGTGTATAATATTTATTATTTCCTTTATTTCACTATTTACTAAATTATATTTTTAAATATTAGAATTAAATAATTTAAAAATATAAAATTGTAGCCCACAGGGTCGAAGCTACCGGTGGTCAGGGCTCCAGAGAGAGGAACCTCCTCACAATAGGAGCCGTGTCCAGGAGTACCGGTTTCTGGATCAAGTCCTTAATCCAGCTGCCCAACGAGATCCTCCTTAGGAGTTGGTCGAAGCTCTTGGCAATTAAGCCATTGGCTGATACGACGATCAGCACAATGATTGCTGAGTCCACATCCCACATGTCGACAACCTCGCGAGCCAAGTCAAGATACTTGATTTGTTTATCTTTCTCGGCTGCCACGAGGTTCCCGTCATGCGGGACCGTTATGTCGATAACCATTGCGCGCCGGTCGCCTCGATCCACCACCACTAGATATAGTGGTGGTGGATTGTTACCAATTAGCCTGATAAGGCTAATTGGTAACAATAGTCCTGTCAATAATGATGGTACAATGTGATATTTCCATTTTCGAGAACTGGGTCGGGCACATACGAGTAGCAGTAGTACGACACTTTCGATTCCACAAGGCTGTATTTCAGAGCAAGTTGCTGATGGATAATCCTGGCTACAAGGTTGTGTTTATGCTACTTGCTACTCTTCGTTAGCTAGACGAGAACACCCGGAGATAATATGTCAGATTGATTCTCCCGGACGGTGGCATGCCTGACAGATGTCAACCGTGCCGTCCTTCACAATGAATCTCCAGTAATTGTTCGTATATTGCACAGACAAACCGTCGGTTTCCCCAAAGAGGTCACCAAAACGCAGCCAGGCTACGGGAAATGCCATATCTTCCGGCAATCGTTGTTTCAAGCACTACAGGCTTGCGCCAGTTCTCTTTATCCAAGGAGAGCGGGGTAAGGCCCTTATTCACCGCGACCACATCTCGATGCATCCCCACGTCGGCTTCTAGGAAACATTCCCTGAGACTGCACATCTCGCGATTGTGGAGGGTCTTAGCGTCTAAAAAGCCTCGATCTTTCGCAGGAGCCGATGACCGTGGGTGATGCATTCGATATGCAGTCAGCAGCGTACGGACCCTCCTATCCAGAGCGTCGAGTTCGGTCTGAGTCCATTTGAGTATGGCGAAAGAGTACATGTTTCCATCTGATATGAGACTATTAAATACTGTTTTCAGGCGGCCAAAGAAGCGCTCCTTCAACGATTGCTTCATGTCAGTAACATTGATGTCCAATGCTTCCGACATGCCAGCTACCAGCTACATAACACTGATAATGCTGCAAAAACCACAACTTTTGCTTACCATGAATACTGCTGAATGGCTAACATTCGGAAACTGAATGTTTGTCTATGATCTGCTCTGTTCAATAAACCAATAAATAACAGAATACTGACCTGGTTCCTCACCTAGGAAAGCCTTGTTGTGTGCGGATACCTGCTCCACATCAAACTCCGATTCTGGAAACTCCTCGCCCACATTGTATGTCTTGTTGAGCTTACTGAAATACAACAATTTTCAAGAAAATATTATATTTGAATTCAGAATTTCAGGTAATTACGATGATTTGGGAATACATACTCAATGTTGTACATGACAATGTTCAAATTCCATTGCAAATGTTTATTTAAGACTATGCCGTTATTAGTATTATTTTACTTGATTTGGTTTGATTGTTGAGTATTGTTTTAATTTACTGTGTCTGGTTTCACGCTCGGGTGACGGCAATAGGCTCGCTATTACATGGAACTTAAAAATAATTGGCGAAATGTGGATGTATACAGGGTGGCAGGGACATCGACGCGAAAACTGTTACTATGGATTCGGTACTTACATGATTCTGGACGTTGATATGAAATTTTTCTTCGGTTTCATAAAAAAGTGCAATACCTACGCGGTCAAAATGTATGGAACAGCAGATAATGTTTTTTAAATAGCCGACGAAAAATTTCATAAATACTGAATCCATGGTAACAGTTTTCGCGTCGATGTCCCTGCCACCCTGTATATATTATGTGTGGTTATATGTGTGTTTATAGCTACACCTCTGCCTATCCCTTCGGGGATTACAGGCGTAATGTTATGTTATTGTGTATGTGTGAATTTTATATCGATTTTATTATTTAATATAGATGAATCGCTACCACCCGTCGTATTTCTACGTTGACGTCGTGGTGGGGCTGGCGCACTCCTGACGACTCTAAGCCTGTGCCGGTAGAGTTTACTTTTCCAAAACAGGTCTAGGGTGAGGAGCCAAACTAAGAGAGATACATAAACCCGCAGGGCAGCATGTAACGAGCTGTTGGGCAGTAGCGACCCCACGGACCCTATCTCCCGGGAGAAGTCTTGTTCCTCACATCTGGCTTGCCTTTAGCCGGCTGGAGTGAACACTGACTAGGAACAAAGGTCCCACCTCTTTCTTGCCTTTATCGGCATGTGTGGAGATTCCTAAGAGCAAACGTGCTCGGACGAAGGAGTCTTGCAGTAAGATGCTGGTAGGGATCTTAACCATCTTCCGAGCTCTGGAATTGTCCTGATAGCCGTGGAATACCTCTCCTCCACTCCTCAAGCACTTTAGGACATGTTGCCCCGTATCGTTACAACACTATGTGCTAGCGACAGTTTTCGGGGGCCCATTATTGAGTATGCAAGTCACCCTCTGCCATTTTATAAGTGTATTAGTATGACATTGGTCAGGCAGGATACATAGTTCTTCCATAGTTCAAACTAACCAATCTCTATGGCCACCCAAACCCATAGTCCAATATGTTTTGTTTCCATGTTCTGTAATAGTCCTTCACCAACCGAGGATTATCCTTGAGTGCACTTGCATAGTGCATACAGGGATAATCGTCGGTTGGTGCCTCATTCCATAAAAAATTGTCTAAGGGGGCTTGTACGCCTTACAAAGGACCGGGGCCCCATAGTCCCGAGATATGTAAACAATTTAAATTAATTATTTTTCATTTATTAATTTTTTTACATATTTAATACATTTTTAAATATTTTTATAAAAATAATTAAAAAAATACAAATGGTAAATTAATAATCAATGTTGACGTAACTCCACAAGTAAGTGGCAAGCAATAGTTTCTTGCCCATTCTTCTCCATAGGTACCTACTACGCTTAGGAATGGGCAACTAGCTTCATATTTCTGACTGACTCCTTAATAATTCAAAAGTGCCAATAATTGGTTTATTTGAAATAAATGCTTTGAGTTTGAATATGTACATTAAAATTATATAGAATATGTATTCAAGTAAAAGCAGCACAGAAGTAAACCACCTGATGGTAAGTGGAGTGGTCACCGCTGCTTATAGGAAAAGAAAAACTCATCTAGTTTTTAGAATATGATTGACATTTAAAAGTGTTTGTTTGTACAAACCTACTTACAGAAATAAAATCACTTATCATTTATAGACTGTAATCATAGAGGCAGTGTAGGTGTTGTCATCATAAAGATAGTGCTGACGTCTCATATGCCTCTAATTATACCTGTATCCATACCCTTTCAACACAGCATTGATAGAAGGATACAATAAGTGGTAGCAAAACTTTTCCGGACAAGTTGTTTCACAAAGAGGTTCCCCTAGGAAAGTATATAAGTGAAGAAGTACACCCACAATGTTGCCCATTATATAATGTAATGTTTGTATATATCTTTTGTTGGAGATCCTAAATAAATAACAGGTGAGTATGGGATTATAACATAATAATGTCTGACAACCAGTCATACTAAGTCAACCCAGTATTACCCAGTCACTGGGTTGTGGAAGTCAGTTAGGCAGTCACTCCATGTAAAATACTGGTATTCAGCTGCATCTATACTCCGTTTGAAATAAGATTAGACATTGAACTAAACCCTTTTTACAGTCTGTTCAACCGATTTTGACTTTTATTGCATTGGTAGCATGACAAATGGCAGCTGCAGTAAACAGTTGGTATTGTAACCACTTTTTTGCTTTTAATGCCATCCTTATATACTTACGGTATAGAAGTAAGAATCGGTTGAACGGACTGTAACAAGGGTTTGTTTAAATGTCTAATCTTATTTCAAACGGAGTATAGTTAGACTCAAGCGGACCCCGACATAGTTGGAGCATGCAGATGATGATGATGGAAGGTTGGGAACCAGCATCTTTCTGATTTTAATGACAGATCCAGCTTAGCTTCATGATAATAATGGGCAATATTGATAATAATTATTATCTTTATAATAACTTTCACAGTCAGTAGCTCTGAAACTCACCTGATTTTAGTAACTTAAGCTTTCAGCAGATAGATATTTGGTCTACATAGTGTGATGATAAAGTTCAAGTCACTGTAGGGGTCAAGGAGTCTGCTGAAAGTTTGTGGATGTAAAACCTAGTAACAATGTAAATACTTAATTTTTTGTTAAACGCACTTTGTCTGGTAACCTGTTTTGTCACATGATCGTCGGAATCGTTAAACAGAACATAGAGGCATACACATAAAGCAATGTTTCTGCATGCCTGTTTTTTAAGTAACTCTGGTCCAATGAGGAAAACTTGTACCAAATAATACTTACTTTGTAGTTTTCGGTGACGGCGGCGTCTCCTTCCTCACGTCCTCATACAGTTTCCAGTTTTTTTTGTTTTTATAGAATTCTAATCTATAAATAGCTATTAGTTGCGTTTTCGTCGACTTGTCACCTGAAGCCATTTCGATTAGAAGTTACCAAAACACTTCACAAATTTTGTTTATTGGGTTTATACGTAGGTAACACTTTCAAACACAACAAAACTAATAAAGTAATGACAGACTCGGGTATCTCATAAATTTTTAAGCAAACAAAAAAATAGGTTTGTCTTGTTAATCTCAGATTTCGTAGGTAGTTACAAAAGATTTGAAAAAATTATTGCCGCCATTGACATTTTGACATGACTTGACAGTGACAGTCGGTTTGATGGGAGGATGAGACGGTGAGTACATGATAAATTACTTTCCTCTATGGTACATGTTATGCTTTCCAAAATATTGCCTTCATCTTCTTTATTTTTTGTTTTTACTTTTCTCTGTTGAATTTGCGATGATAAAATACTATAAATGCTTTATGTTCCTCCTTCTGACGATCAACATCTATGTAGTTACAAACAAGATAACAAATTGCTATCGCGGCATTGCCTGTACTACGCGTTCGTAATTCAACACCATCATAAAATTTATTGCGTTAGCACTAGTGAGATCAAGGGGTAGACATGGGTCATACTTGCAAAATCGAGTATCAGGGAGTTCCAAGTACGTCCACCTTTAGACACCAGCGCCAAAAACCAGGGCTCGAGATACTTTCAAGTATTTTCTTTCTTAATCGAAAATTGATCCGTAATTTCATAAAGTTAAGGAGTACAATCGCATATGCAAATAAGGATACTTCCAAACCAAAATACTTGTATAGGAAATTGTTCCGTGCGGTCTTCCCGATAAAGAGTATGATCTCATTTGCGAAAAAGTAATGCGATCATTGAAGATATGATTTAGTACCTAAGGTCTATCAATAATAGGGTTGCCATTCGTCCCGATATATCGGGACTGTTACCGTCATTCGCTCAGGCGCGGTGGGTGGTCTGCGCCGTGACAGATTTACGACCGCACTTGAATAAACAAAAGCATCGGGTTTCATAATAACGTCTATAGTGTTTTGTTTATGTTTTTTGCTACTCGAATAGATTAGAGATACATTGTAAATGGTTACAGTCTTTGTTATCAACGTTTACTAATCTTTATTACCCGTTTTTTTTTTGTTTTCCATGTTCTAATGTTTTTACGATTTCTAATAAAACTACCGTACCAATTCACACGAAATTTTTCAGGGTACATTATGGATAGATAAGTTATCTAATAAAAGCGTTTTCAGAGACCTAATTTTTTTCAAAAAATTTCAAAAAATCTAGGTTTCTAGGTGATCTAGAATTTCTAGTGCTTTCATAACTTTCTCCGTACCAAAAAAATATTTTTTATTTATATTTTGGTCTAATTTTTTTCTAAAACGTTGGAAAATGAAATATAGAAAAGAAATAAAACACTTACCGATCAGATCCATACAGAAAACTCACAAAATATCACTACTTTCACTTTCACGAGAACTTTCTCCTTCACGTTTGTTTACACTTTTTTTGGTTGGGTCAAAATAGGTATAATCTAATGTTATTTAGTGCGAATATTATCTAAAACGATGTAATATTTACTTCAAAATGAAAATATCACCACTTTCCGACGATTTACACACTAAAACCATTAAAAAACGAATTATTACTGCGAACGCGCGCATCCCGGGAGTGACTTTTTACTGTCATTTTGACCGCGCGGGAATGTCATTTTCAACATTTTTTTATAGTGTTGCCCATTTATATTTTTGCTTTTAGTCGATTTATTTGACAAGAATATCTATCTGACCATAGACTGCAAAAAATTTCAAACAAAAATATTGATTACAGCGAATACAAATGGAGTTGTAAGTCGTGTGGTGACTTTGTAGCGTATTGGATACGATGGTCCCCGAACGGTTTTGATTTATCTTGTTTTTATTGAATTTTACATTACATTATTTTATTTCAATTCTATTTTAATTTAATTTGTAAATGTGTATGCCTATTAAACTAATAATAATATGAGTCTTTGTTACTCGAAATAAATTATTTAAATTTGAATTAGGCCCTCTGTTCCGACGTCCCGACAAAGCACTATTACGTCCCGTTTTATCGCGCGGTCACGACAATTCAAATACGCGCGCTAACGTTAAAACTTTTTGGACGTCAAAGTTGACACGGAAGAGTGGAAGGCCAAAAACTATGTAGAATACTTAGATGAATGATTCATCTAAGGTAGAATAGAAGTGGATTTACTTTTGAAATGAAACGGAACATCCTGAAAGAAAATGCCAAATGCTCAGAAATGAAAATTCAACACCGTGACTACCGTCACCCCACCAATGGCATGTTATATTAATGTTATATTTTCTATATTAATGTCTGTAATTTTTATGGTGTACATAATAAAGAATATTCTATCTATCTATCTATATCTCGTAAACTACTGAAGAACTACTAATTTTGAATTTTGGGCACTAATTTTACCTTGCAGGGTACTAATTTTCTACGTAGGTTTGAGGAATGCGACAAGCTCCTCAAATTTGTAATCAACATTCAAAGTCGTGGTCCTGCTGAACGAGGGCGCGAAAGTTTCATCGTTGATTTCTCGGTACATATAAATGTTTCACTTCTGTTTTTTTGTTTACGAAATGAATCACATATATGGGTACTAATTATTTGTATACTTAGAATAACTGCAGCATGCCCCCTTCTTCGGTGCTCATGATGGTCCTGCTGAAGGGAGCGTGACTACCTTCAAAGTCGAGTTTCTCGAAAACTACCAATTTTGTCCTTCGAGCACTAATTAGTACCAATTGGGTACTAATTATTTACTAAATTTGGAAGCGATTGGCGTTGGTGGTCCGGCGGTAGTCACGGACATAATAGAAATGCAGTGAGTAAAGATAGTTTGGTAGATTGCTTTTATTTACTTATAAATATAAAGGTTAGCATGGTAAATGAATAATGAACTTATTTGTAATGAATGACGTACGGAGCGAGTAGCCGAAAATACTACTAAAAAACTTTGATGAAGTCTCCGAGCCTTGTTGGAAATAAAAAAAACTTGCATAGAACATTAGTCTGTAATTCAATATAAATAAGGAGCAGAATAGCGTTTACAAAAAGAAAAAACATAAAATCTTTAAAGTAAAAATAATGCATAGAACATTGCTCCGTAAGGAAATATAAATAAGGTGCAGAATCGCATTGAGCGTCGACAAAGCGAGTAAAATAATAAAATACTTTGAAGTCTTGCGAGTATTTCGGGGCGGCACTTGTTCGGCGTATGTACTTGCAAGTAAATACCTGGTACAAAAGCCCGGTCGCGTAAATACGCACCTTCCCTAACAAGGGGCTCACTATCGTATGAAGATAACAAAGGTAAGGTACAAGCTACAAAATAAATAAGAACAAGCCATAATATCATTGGAACAAGTCTTAAAAACGTAATAAGTACTCTGTTTTTGGTACCCGTAACATTGATAAACAACTTCTAAGTTATATATGTAGCATGCAGGGCCGTCTTAACCATATTGAGCGCCAGGGTGCAAAAATCAGCCTGCGCCCCTTGCCAACGAAAAAGAAAACAAAATTTTTGCGTTCCATTTTTTTTTAAAGTATGCTTACTCTACAATAAAATGAGAAAAACAAACAAACTTCAAATTAAATTTTTCTGGCTTTTAAGTTGACAAACTTTTTATGATATTGTGTCATCTGTTTTGAAATCTACGTTCGATTTCAATACAAATCGATCGACTCGATCAGCTTGCGCCCCCTAAGACCTTGCGCCCGGGTGCTACGTACCCCTTGCACCCCCAGGTAAAGACGGCCCTGATAGCATGGTTCCTTCCTGTTTAGTTTATTTTTAATCAGAACACTTAATTATTTAAAAGTCGGTTGGTAGGTATACAATATCTTTGACAAATAACATCGACAGGTATTTGTAATATTTATAAAGCAAATTTTGTCTAATAAATTCTAATCTCACAGAATACCCAGCTTAAACAAATATTGACAAAGCAGTTTGTAAGCGTAATGTATATAACATAAATATCTAAATGAAGTAGGTAGGTGTTTAGTAGTCACTCTTACTGAGTAGGTAATTTCAGCGCTTTTATAAATCCTAAAATAGAGAACTAATGCGCTTGAAAGGCTAGCGCGTATTACAGCTGAATCAGGCCGCAGCACATCCAGGGTTGGGCAGTATTTGAATTACTTGTAAATACGTTATTGAAATACAAATACGTATTTGGTATTTGTAATTCAATTAAGTACTTCTTAGAAATGTAATTTGTAGTATTTCAGATACCTGACGCTAAGGTATTTTGTAGTTAGTATTTCAAATACTTAGGCTTCAAAATACATTTTAAATAGGTAAATACATTTAGCGATCTTATTAATGGGCGCGTTCTGCAAAAAATTGCCTTCGATAGCTTTCGTAAGCAAAATGGCAACCGCTAAATATGTCAATCTTTAAAGTTGGCAACATTGGGCTGTTTTGGTTCTATTCCATTTACATAACCTAACGCCTAACTGTATTTTGTAATTTGTATTTTATTAAATAAAAATAATTAAAATACTGTATTTTGTATTTTATATTTCAAATACACGACTTAAAAATACTTTGTATTTCGTATTTTAAATACGTGCGAGATAGTATTTTGTAATTAGTATTTTAATTAAAGCAAAGCATGTATTTTGCCCAGCTCTGAGCACATCACATTAAAAAACAAAAAAGCCAAGGCCATAGGCCCGCCTGTATTGTGCATTTATGCGATAGATTTATACAGCATATTGCGGTACCACCCAAATTTCAAATGTGGTAGATACCCAAAAATGTTCACAGGTCATAACATGCAAAAGTGAACACTATCTCTGTTTACAAGTTTTACAATTATCATCGATAATGCAATTAAATAAACATTATTCCTAGGCTTTCACAAGCTCAGCTTTCACGTGAAAGCCAGGTTTTTAAGAACACAGTTTAAATTCATCCTTTTTAAGCAATTTTAGTTCTTGCACGGAACATGAGCGGTAGACCAGCTTTGACTGATTGCACCACGCTGGACAGAGGGTCTACGACTGGATGCCTGACAGTCTCTGGAGCTGGTTCCACTGTGAAAATGGAAAGGACAGCCGCTAGTCCTGCCAGTGACTGCATGATGCCGAGACGTTCACCTGTAAAAAATAACAAATATTTTGAATAACTAGTACAAAAATATAACAGGATAAGATAAAGATCATTAATTTATTTGTCCAAAACATGCACACACATGGCATGCAAGATGTTACAATTAAATTAAATCAGTGTCTGTATTTGTAATAAAGCAACCTGCCATCTTGTGTACCATTTAATTTAAGATATTTATTACTATCTTAAATTAAATGGTAATGGTACTCCATGGCCACGCTTTATTTAATATTAAATAGGTCCTTAGATATCGGGAACATTCAGACTGCATTATGTAATTTATTATTTCGGTAACGATTTCTATTTTCTGGAAGAACTTGATACTGAGTGCTTATGTTAATTATTTTATCGTGGATTATTGCGTTAATAACAAAATAATAAAAGTCACTCACCTATACAAGCTCTCGGTCCTGCACCGAACGGTAAATAGAAATATTTATTGTTGTTATCATACGCTTCGGGATCGAACCTCTCCGGTTTGAATTCCTCAGGGTTCGGGAAGTACTTCGGATCATTATGGAGCGACTGCAGCGGAATCATTACTCGGATGTTCTCATCTATCGTTAAATTTAACTCTGGGAAGGTAAACGGACGAGTACACTGTCTTAACAAGAAGCCCAGAGAAGGGAACATCCGTAAACCTTCTTTGAACACCATCTCCAAGTATGTCATCTCTTTGATCGAGTCGTACGATAGCTTTCCGTCGTGTTTGGCTAAAACGCGATCAACTTCCTCCTGCGCCTTCTTCTGAACGTCCTGGTTGTATGCTAACTGGTGGAGAGTGTAGCTGGTGGCTGACGACGACGTCTCGAAGCCGGCTGCGAAGAAGACAAACACTTGGGCACCTATCAATCCATCGTTGAATTCCAAAGTTACAGTCTTGGGAGTACCATCAGGATTTTTCTTTTGAATCGACTCGCCGACGATAACACCCTTCTCTTTGCACTCCAACATCAAATCTATGAAATCCCCTCTCCCGCTAGGTTTATAGTTCCTCTTCCTGAGAATCTCTCCCACAAGCTCATTGATTTCTTTCTCCACACGAGTCCAAATCTTTAAGTTCTGAAACATTTCAGGGAACAATTCTTTTACAATAGCTATTGTAATTTCTCGGGGTCGCATTTTGAAAATATTGATTCCAAGTTGTCTGAACGCTGAGTTCTCGTCGTTCAGTGTATTCGTATCTAGACCGAAGCCACAGGCTCCGATGAAGTCGGTAGTATACCTCGCCATTAGCTCACGAGCGTCTATGGACTTGCCCTCAGCTGCCACAGTAAGCGCGCGAGTCTTCATCCTCTCTGCTCTTTCAACTATCAAAGGAAACATAGCCTTCAGCTTTCCAGTAGTGAAGGCAGGGGTCATTCTCTGTCTCAGTAGCTTCCAAAGATCACCTTCAGCGAAAAATAGGTTCTGCATCAGAGGCTCAAACACAGTTTTATGGGGCGTGAAACCTCTCTCGAAGAAATGTGCAAAGTCTGTTGTCAAAATCCGTTTCACGATTTCAGGATCTCGTATCAGTAATTCTGGTCGTGAAGATCGAAAGAATCCAACCACTTGTTCGTTGGGATACCTCCAGTACAACTCGTCCCCAAGTGTTGTCATACTAGCTTTGAACATATATCCTTTTAAATTGTTTCCGAAAAGAGGGAGTGGTTTATCGAATTTTATACCTCTTTCCTCCCAGTATTTAAAGTTTCTGGTGCCATAATAGTACAGGGATATCAAAAGAACCACTACTATCGCCAGGGTAATCATGTTGCCGGTTCTACGTAATGCTGCTGTACTTGAACTGTTCAGACATTAACGAACTAGCATGCCCTTCACAGCCACCTGTAAGATAAGAATGCGTGTGTTGATAAGGTATCTTCATAATAGTGCGATAATTAGAAACTTAAATAAACAAAACATTATGTCTTAATATCTCTACTACGTCATAAGTAACAATGCTTATGTCGAAGATAAAGTATTTTATCATTATAGAAAAATAAACTAAAGTCAGGTTGTTAGTAAAACGATATCGTTATCTTATATTTTTTTATTATTCTTTGGGAGCCGTCTTCGAAGATTTGCACATTAGGTAGGTAGGTACTTATTAAGAGGAATGAATGACCGAACTTAAAACGAGTTATGCTGGACTTTCAAACAGGGTTAAAAAGAGTGGTTGAACGCGAGCCTAATCAACGTCGTAAGAAACCAAACATTTTTTTAAAACAATAATAGGTACTTTACTTCCTTAACTCTCTGTGGTTCAAGGACATTACAACTGTTTTTAGACATTAAGCTTGGCAAAAAAGATTCTGGAAAAAATTTGGGCATCACTATCGCACTTTGAATGGGAAATAGTTAAAAACGCTGCTTGTGGGTGACTCAAAGCACTTGTCGGCAAAGTAGTGCCATGATCATAGGTGTGCAAAAATATTTAGTACCAAATGTCACCACGTCAGACTTTTTATGTCGACCTTGCAATCACAATTTGTTTCGGTTTGAAACAGATTGCTAATCCATTGCTTTATAAGTTGGAAAAAAAAACTGCTCAACAACGTAAATAACGCAATGAATGTTGTTGAACTGTCAAACTGAAACAAATTAGTCGTAATTGTTACGAGAGTTCACTATAAATTGTCCCTTGCCGTTATGTTGGCACCATTACTTGTCAAGGTAAGTTTAAAAATAGAGTTCAAAATGGCGGATGACAGAACAGATACTACCAATCGCGTCATGGGACAAGATAACTGCAAGAGTGAACAGTCTGTAGATAGGTGTGCATTATCTTAATAACTAAGCGTTTGCACTGGCGAAACATCACAACAAAACATGTTGAAATCTCTAGTTCCTGTCAACCATTGGAACATTGACAGAAACTAAAGATTTCAACATGTTTTGTTGTCAATGCATCACCAGTGCAAACGCAAAGTTAGAGAGGTATTGGTGCCGATTCCCTTGTTCACAAACTAAACTAAATTTAAGTTCAGTGCATCTTTTTCTTTCTATTTAATTAAGAAAAGGACAGAAGATAAATTTTAGTTTAGTCCAGTCAAATTAATCAGCGCTTGACGTAAATTGACGTAATTTTAGTCGGCAAGTTTTTAATCACGTCTAAACTTGTATGGAGAGTGACAGGCGCTGATTAATTTGACAGGACTAAACTAAAATTTATCTTCTGTCCTTTTCTTAATGAAATAGAAAGAAAAAGATGCACTGAACTTAAATTTAGTTTAGTTTGTGAACAAGGGAATCGGCACCATTGAGTACACTATCTTAAACAACGTGTAACGTTAAATGCGCAAATCCTGAAAATAGTTTGATCAGAATAACCTCCAGAATCAATTGAACCACTTTTTAATATAGGTCACATTTTTCAAAAAACAACATAACATCACGCCTTGTTTCCCCGAAGGATTGGGCAGAGGTGTCCCTGTAGCAGGTACACCCACATTTCGCCAGTTATGTTTGAGTCTCATGTAATAGGGGGCGAGCCTATTGCCATCAACCGGGCATAGACAACTGTAATAAGAAGCTACCCTTGCTCTAAAATACTAATTTAATACAGAATATAATTATCAATATTTCAGGGATAAGGAAAATAATATGAAACACTAAGATATTTTGTCAGTCATTTATATTACTTTGCCAACATCAAATTCAATGTTCTAACCAGACTCCGAGCTGCTACTGAGAAATTTCAGATAGAAAAACCCAATAACACTTTGCCCGACCCGGGAATCGAACCCAGGACCTCATGCTCAGCAGTAGCTCTTGCGCCCACTAGACCAACGAGGCAGTCAAAAAATATTCATTACAACGTTGCCGTGTAGGTATACCTATTTATTAATAGGTCAAGCCATCACATGCGCAAACCCGCCAAAATAGGTAAACAAACACGAATTGTTGTCGACCAATTTAAATTTTCTCATACGCGGGATAATAATAGCTTTTATTTCAATGCAAATACGAATCTTACGAACTAAAACAGCACATAAAACCTATTTTTCTTTTTAATGATTTTTTTTTATCTCTGAAATTGGTCAATTGAATTAAAACTCAGTTGGGATGTCTAAGGTTTTGCGCATTTAACGTTGCACGTTGTATATTATGATTAAAAAGATGTACTAATGAAATTGCTTTTTTTTAGGTACCTATGGCACCTCGTAGTTGACCTCTGAGATCATGACTACTTAACTAGGCTTTCCCGTGGGTACCTTAAGTTACTACACTTAGAACCTCCAGCCAGTATGAGTGTATCCCCCTTAGGGGGATATTACACTATCATATTATACCATATAACTTGTACACACGGCTACACATCAAGTTATACATTTTCAGTAGAAACTGACCTCACATTGTACGGAAATCCTATACAATGCGAGATCAACATAAACTGGTTTTGTATAGCTCGATGTGTAGCCGTGTGTACCTATCTACGAAGCTCAAAAATTACCCATAATAAATCTATTTCACAATTTCATTATAATTTTGATCATAGATGTATGATCATAATTATCATAGATATGATAGTGTAATGCCCTCCTTCGAACTTGCGAGTTAGGTGATGATTACCGGCGATTACACCACTTTGAGACTGATCAACGAGGTTCAAGGCACTTCAAGGTCCGTTTTTGTCGTGGGTTCATGTTAATAATTATCTGTTAACGCAAAGCTACTTAACCGCTTTTTTTTTCTTATTTCAATCAAACTACGTAATTATTTTAATCCAGTAAGAATGAAAAATGGGCTTGTGGCTAAGTAATAACAGCCGCATGGGTCCATCGATCAGGTTAAGCTACGCTTGCCGCGGTTGGTCCGTGGATGGGTGACCATCTTTACATACCGAGACCCCTTCGTGCCTCGGAAAGCACGTTAAGCCGTTGGTCCCGGCTGTCATTTGTAGATCTTTGACAGTCGTTACAGGTAGTTAGAAGCCCAAAAGTCTGACAACCAGTCTTACCAAGGGGTATCGTGTTACCTAGTCACTAGGTTGTGGAGGTCAGATAGGCAGTCGCTCCATGTAAATACTGGTATTCAGCTGCATCCGGTTAGACTGGAAGCCGACCCCAATATAATTGGGAAAAGGCTAGGCAGATAGAAGAATGAAAAATTGTTTATTTGCGAGACCACTTTACTAGACAGACTTGCAATAACATTAAAATACCTGTATTAATTAAAAAACAAAAAAAAGATAAGAACTTACCAACAAAAACGGAAAAACAAACAAGTTGTTACACTTAGATCACCGTAAACCAGAAACACGACTGTTCGCAATGAAGCTTGTGCACAGACTAGCAAACATAGACAATGTGTATGTGTGAATATAATAACAACGCCAAAATATAAATAGAACTGGCTATATAAGTTAAGTAGGTGTTATCTTCAACATGTACGATGATTTTATCAATCATCAACTTTATTAGTGATCGATGATTATTATCAATTAATGTCGTGGTCATCAGGAGTGTGGGTGCTGTGTATATGTGCTGCTGGGGAGTTTGTTGCGCCACTTCTTCTTCCCAGCTAAAGGCACTAGGGAAGTGGTGAAGGGTGGGCGTTTTTGGGGGACTGTCTTATGTAATTTTGACGTTCGAAAAGTGCTGATTCTCAGCCTAGTTTGAATAAATGACTTTTGAATTTTGTGTGCTAAGCTTAACCTTGTGGCTCCGTTAGTCCGTACATCTTTGTAACAGGAACTTTATGAAATGAAGGTTCTGTATTGGAATAGTTGTGGACGTGTTTTGGTTAAGTAGGTATATGTCGGAAAGCCATTATGGGGATGTAGGAGAGATTATTTGCAACCAAATGACCCCTCATGACCCCTACGCCAATGTCGAATTTTTTCGAGTAATTATGGATAAAGAGGTTGTTTTTTGGAGTTTGTATGTAAGGGTTGGGGGGGAGCAGTGTTGGCCCAGTGATATCAGCCCTGACTTACGAGTGTAGGTCGTGAGTTCGAACCCAGGCAGGCTTGACTTTGTGTAAATAATTTCATCACCACTCCTCTCAAAACGGTGAAGGAAAACATCGTGAGGAAATCGGCATGTCCTAGAACCAATAATTAGGAGACATGTGACTTGTACCAACCCGCACTGGGCCCATTACAGCCCACTCCCTCTCGAAGAGAGGAGGCCTGTGTCCCAGCAGTGGGAACATTATAAGCTGATTATGATGTAGGGGTTAGGTAATCTTCAGAACTACTGATTCAATTCCGAAAATTCTTTTACTAATGGGAAGCACAGTTTTAACAGTATTAAATATTACCGAGTGGACAGAAGCTAGTAACTCATAATTTTAGCGGCTCTTTTAAAGTATTTATTGTCCTAAACTACCAAATAATAGGTTACTATTATTAGTTTGTGAACAAGGGAATCGGCACCAATGTTTAAATTCCTGACGTAAATAGTTATATTTACGTCAGGAATTTAAACATTGGTGCCGATTCCCTTGTTCACAAACTAAACTAAATTAAGTTCAGTGCATCTTTTTCTTTCTATTTCATTAAGAAAAGGACAGAGGATAAATTTTAGTTTAGTCCTGTCAAATTAATCAGCGCCTGCCACTCCCCATACAAGTTTAGACGTGATTAAAAACTTGCCGACTAAAATTACGTCAATTTACGTCAAGCGCTGATTAATTTGACAGGACTAAACTAAAATTTATCTTCTGTCCTTTTCTTAATGCAATAGAAAGAAAAAGATGCACTGAACTTAAATTTAGTTTAGTTTGTGAACAAGGGAATCGGCACCAATGTAATCTGCACTTTAATCTATTTCATTTTGACAGTTCAACAACATTCATTGCGTTATGTACAGACGCCAGCACATCAAGCTACCCGAAACTGTCAAATTTTCCCAATCAACTTTGAACCCAAAATATCAGCGATAAAGTTGAAAATCTATTAAATAAATTTGACAGATTGTAGTAACTTGATGTGCTGGCGTCTGTACGTTGTTGAGCAGACACATTTTTCGAAAATATGAAGAATAAAGAATATTCGCTGATCCATTGGATCAGCAATATTCTTGATTGTGACTGATCGTGTTACGCAATTAAGGTGGTGTTATCCCAATTCATTTTTATCATAATGTTATCGCAGTGCGTCGTTATGCATTAGCTTACATAACGGAGGCCCAACAAGTTCAGCCATTCATTCGTCATAGGAGCAATCAACAAAGTGTACCTATTTATAACGATGACTCAGCGCTAAACATCGCAGTTTATAGGTACGTTCGTACGTACTATGTTTAAGGATTTTAACGTTTTAAATTCCAAAAGAAATAGTAGGAAGGAAGTTTGCATTAGTTAGGTAGGTACATACTACTATGGATATACAGGGTGTTTGGCAGAACGTTGAACATACGAAAATGGTGGATAGGTGGGGTCATCTGCTACTTACTCAGCCCTAATTTATTTGGCCCTGGTCTACCGGATATTTAAAAAAAAAAAAAATTGCTTTCTTCTAGTTTCACCACTTTCTTAACTTAAAAGTGTATTTTTTTATTAAAAATGGGTAAAACAGGTTGCTTTATGATGGCTGGAAAAAAGTTATGAGTCCTCAAACTTACAGAAAGATGTAAAAAATACTTAAATCTTAACTTCAACTTGCATTAAAAAAAAAAAATGACAGCGCCAAATAAATTAGGGTTGAGTAAGTAGCAGATGACCCCACCTATCCACCATTTTCGTATGTTCAACGTTCTGCAAAACAGCCTGTATAATATTCAATACCTATGAAACCAAAACAGCCAAAATGGTACCGTGTTGTTCATATTACATAAGAGACCGCACTATCGCATTGGGTGATAAACCTGGGGGCCTACCACTAGCTCAAAAGCAGTATTATTACTTCAGTGGGAGAAAGAGATGGAGCTATACGTCCTGTAGAGCTTCATCTCTTTCCCACACTGAAGTAATATTAAAATAATACTGCTTTTGAGCTGGTGGTAGGCTCCCTGTAATGATAGTTATAACTTCAAGGGAGAGATAAAACAAATAATCATGCACGAGTGCCGCCATCTGTTTTTGTTTTTATTTGACTAAATATTAGGAATGTGGAAAATAAATGAGTAACTCTTGGTACTTATGGAACGGGTCCATCCTTTACCTAGGTCTTCGATTACTTATAGCTAAGTGCAATCTGGAAAGCTTATCGACTTTGGAAAACGCGTTGTTTTGCGAATACGCCCCGAAGTTTCGTAGTGAACTGGGGGCCTACCACCAGCTCATAAACAGTATTATTTTAATATTACTTCAGTGGGAGAAAGAGATGGAGCTATACGACCTGTAGAGCTTCATCTCTTTCCCACACTGAAGTAATAATACTGCTTTATGAGCTGGTGGTCACAATGTATTGTATGTTGTATTTTCAGTCAGTTACCTAATTGGCTGTGCTAAACGATTTTGTAGGGGAGTTAGCAATTATCATTCTCGATAAAAGGTAAGTACTTATGTCTAAAACTGTAGGGATGTCCTTAACTTTATCATCATCATGTCAGCCGAAAGACGTCCACTGAATTCATGGTAACAGTTTTCGCGTCGCTATCCCTGCCACCCTGTATAATAAAATTCAAAAATTCAAAATTCAAAAGTCATTTATTCAAATTAGGCTGAGAACCAGCACTTTTCGAACGTCAAAATTACATAAGACAGTCCCCCAAAAACGCCCACCCTTCACCACTTCCTAGTGCCTTTAGCTGGGAAGAAGAAGTGGCGCAACAAACTCCCCAGCAGCACAGCTGTCTGTTCAAGTTAGAAAAAAATACAAATGACTCTATACAATAGTATGCAAAATTATTATGCAACACAAAACATTATTTTAATTAAGTATAAATTATTGGCCATATGTTAGCTAGCACACGCCGATATACCAACCAAAAACATCATCATTTTATTAAAAAATAAAAACTAAACGTAAAAAGAACTAAATATCTAAATAAAAGCCTCCAGGCATAAAGGGCGTGCCCGTTTACATAAAGCTGTAAATTGGAAGTTATAAATGATAAACTAGGACCATCGAGGTAAAATAAATGTACAGTTAATTACTAGTAACAATAACAAAACCATGATCAGCAAGACGACCAGTCACCACAAGCAGCACCCGTTCACGAGCATAACGCAAAGATCAGCCATTACCCCCCTCGCCATATTTGAGGGAAGGAGGCAACCCGACTCCCGACGCTACCGCAAGCATTGACATCTAAGGGAGCATGACGAACTTGCTGCCGGTTGCTCAGGTAAAAAATAATATAATCAATTGTCGAGGTCACTAGCCAACCACAAATTGCAATACAAACTCATAACAAAAACATTGTAATGAGTAGATTATGTCAACAATAAAATAAAAATAAATAGACTCGTAAAAAAATAATAAAAAAAAAACTCATACTAATGTGATAACTAGTTCTTGAGTTTTAAGTATAGGTACTGTGATAGACAGACAGACTGAGAAACGTCGCGTTTTTTATCATGTACAGTTGTACCTAGATACTTTATCATTACGCACTCTTATCTTACAGATTGCTGTAAATTGCATCCTGTTCACTAATCTTCGAACAATTCAAGTTCCACAGTTCTTACTATTATCTAGATCCGGCACTCTAAGATAATTACCCTGGCTACAGTAGTGGTTCTTTTGATCACCCTGTACTTGTACGGAACAAAGAACTACAAGTACTGGGAGGACAGAGGTATAAAAACCGATAAACCAATCCCTTTCTTTGGAAACAATTTTAAAGCAATTACTTTTAAGAAGAGTATATCACAACTAGCTGACGAGTTGTAGGTACTGCAGATATACCAACGATACGAGATAGATACGAGATCCTGAAATGACGAAGCGGATTCTGATCACTGACTGCACATTTCTCCGGCCGAGGCTTTACTACTCATAAGAAGGATGATGTAGTTAAACCGCTGTTGCAGAACTTATTTTTCGTTGAAGGTGATCTTTGGAAGCCACTGAGACAGAGAATGACCCCTGCCTTCACAACTGGAAAGCTGAAGGCTATGTTTTTGATAGTTGATAGAGCAGTGGGGATGAAGTCTAGCGCGCTGACTGTGGCAGCTGAGGGCAAGTCCATAGACGCTCGTGAGCTAATGGCGAGGTATACTACCGATTTCATCGGAGCCTGTGGCTTCGGTCTAGATACCAATACGCTGAACGACGAGAACTCAGCGTTCAGACAACTTGGAATCAATATTTTCAAAATTCGACCCCGAGAAATTACAATAGCTATTGCAAAAGAATTGTTCCCTGAAATGTTTCAGAACTTAAAGATTTGGACTCGTGTGGAGAAAGAAATCAATGAGCTTGTGGGAGAGATTCTTAGGAAGAGGAACTATAAACCTAGCGGGAGAGGGGATTTCATAGATTTGATGTTGGAGTGCAAAGAGAAGGGTGTTATCGTCGGTGAGTCGATTCAAAAGAAAAATCCTGATGGTACTCCCAAGACTGTAACTTTGGAATTCAACGATGGATTGATAGGTGCCCAAGTGTTTGTCTTCTTCGCAGCCGGCTTCGAGACGTCGTCGTCAGCCACCATCTACACCTCCACCAGTTAGCATACAACCAGGACGTTCAGAAGAAGCCGCAGGAGGAAGTCGATCGCGTTTTAGCCAAACACGACGGAAAGCTATCGTACGACTCGATCAAAGAGATGACTTACTTGGAGATGGTGTTCAAAGAAGGTTTACGGATGTTCCCTTCTCTGGGCTTCTTGTTAAGACAGTGTACTCGTCCGTTTACCTTCCCAGAGTTAAATTTAACGATAGATAAGAACATTCTGCTGCAGTCGCTCCACAATGATCCGAAGTACCTACTTCCCGAACCCTGAGGAGTTCAGACCGGAGAGGTTCGATCCCGAAGCATATGATAACAGTACTAAATATTTTATTTGCCGTTCGATGCAGGGCTGAGAGCTTGTATAGGTGAGAGATTTATGTACTCACATATTAAATTCCAATGAACCAAAAAAATTAATAAAAATAAAAAATAAAAATTGTTTATTTCTGAACCAAAAAACATGACAACAGGTATTTGATTGGAGCCACCTTTTAAGCAAAAAATGCCTGTATTAGGAGACTCCGCTCTTCCACAGCAAAATTAATAGCAGCGAATTTTGTTTTAGTATGAGGAATTTGAGCAATCATATCTTTCCGTCTCTTTGATAATGTGTTTGCATTATAAGGAAGTGTCTTATGTTTATTTAGGACTGTATATGTTATGTACAGTTTTCTAACAGAAAGCAGACCACTAATTATTACTTAGATATTCGCTTATTCTGGTCCGTTTTGTCGTAACAACTAAGACCAAACTCATAATTTCGTCTCATTTTCATTGAAACAAGTGCGTGTCGGACTACGTACAATGAAGGGTTCCGTAGCTGAGATGAATTTGTTTATTCCAAGAACAAACTTAACATTGTAGTTGAAAAACATGTTCTCCCATACATCTCAACTGCAAATGTAAGTTTGTAAGCACAATATTGAGATCAAATTCAGTGCAAATAAAAATATAAATAATGGTCTAAGAGAAATATCGGGAAATACGGTAGAAATAAACTAAGTCAAGTGCGTAGTTATGCAACAAGATAAATAATATACATCCTGTTCAAATATACAAAATATCTATTTATAGATTAGTTAGTAAATATTTTGAATCAAACACGGATGTTTTTATCAAGAAATTTTTATATTATCGAATTAAGATAATGATAAATATATTTTATTTACAAGAAACAAACTTACAAAAAAAAAAAAAGAAACAATCACAATCTGTCATTTTGTCTATCCTTCCGTCGACAAAACTCGTTTCTACGGTTGTCATGCTACGCGAGCTGGCGGCGGAAGGACCGTAACAACATCCATAATCGAGACTATAGCACCATATACTTAGCTTTTATTTAATTCGTGTGTGGATCATTAAGTCTTCCCGGATTTAATGAAATACAATCTTCTTAATATATATAAATTACGTGTCACGTTGTTTGTTCGCGATGGACTCCTAAACTACTCAACCGATTTTAATCAAATTTGCACACCGTATGCAGTTTGATCCAACTTGAAAGATAGGGTAGGTAGTAAGTGATAAAGATGGTCCACCCCAAACATTTATATGGCAAAACAACGTTTGCAGGGTCAGCTAGTAAGTTTATAAATTTACGGTACTACTTTTTAAATCTGGGAACAGTAAAGACACCAACAATTATAGACCAGGGGGCCAACCACAATCTTTTACGAAACAATCTTATTTCAGGAGAGTTTTGTTTCAAGCTTACAATAACATAACTTATATTCGTACCATGACCTTCATCGTTCAAGAATGTTTTATTCCTGCTTAGTGATGGGAAAGAACGAACTATTTGTAAGATTTGTCTATTGCCTGCTATAGTAGAAAAGAAACAACGCTATATGAACTGTATAGCGCTGTCCCTTTCACACGTTGGTCCAAATCGCTACTACGAAGTATTGGTCTTGAAGCAAAATATTATTTTCTTTTACTTAAAATATTACTTTGAATTAGAATCAAATTTTTATGAGTAATTTCCATGAAATTGACACAAATATTAAAAGATTTGGCTTTGAAAAATAAGAAAAACAATTGTCAAAATAAAAATAAGCTACGGCTAACTATGCGTTCGCACTGGCGAAACATCACAACAAAACATGTTGGAATCTCTAGTGCCTGTCAAACTTTGTATGCTATTATTGATCGAAGGAAAATTGACAGAAAATAGAGACTCCAACATGTTTCGTTGTAAATGTTTCGCCAGTGCGAACGCACAGTAAGCTGTTACATGATATAAATCGGAACAGAACGAAATTTGAAACTCGGGCCGCATTCCGAGTTACGCCTTAATCACTCACATCAATATTTTGCGTACCGATTTAGATATGCTTGCACAAGATGGTTGGATTACAGTATTTCCTTGAGTATACATAACAAATTTCTTCTTTGGTTATCTGGCGACTGTAGCCAGAAATACAATTTCGAAAATGCCACTTTAGTTTAAAGATATGGTGCAACTCAAAAAAAAACAGCACAACTGTCATTTTGACAGCGCTCACGGTGATATTAATTTAGGGCATGGTCAGCGTTATCGCAAGATGGCGCATGCTATGACGTCATCTATGACGATTCACGGCACGTTGTTATCGTGCTGACACTAATTCGGTATGGGTGTTAGCGGTTAAAATTTCCATTATGGTCCATCGATTTATGGGGCGGGAAAGGGGGGGGGGCAAGGGGGGTAGCCCTCTGCACCATCCACACCCCGCGGAACCCGATGGTTATTGAGATATCCATGGTCAAAACACTTTATAGTCGCCTAAAAAGCGCTGTATGTGGCGCAGTCGAAGAAAATCCGGTCGACGGAGCCCGCGGGGCTCCTACTTCTGAGTGGTTTAAAAAAAATAACCACGAAAAATAACCTTCTAACCTAACCTATCCGTGTCGGGGTGCCCCAAGTCCAGAGCTCGCTTCGCTCGCTCTTGCATTAATTACATATGTGAATGCGTGAAAATAAAATTATATTTAAGTAAAAAAATATGTCATAAAATTTAATTAAATACACCTCTAACGTCAACGGAACGTGAAATGTCAACTTTGACGTCTACCATGACAATTTATCTAACCTAAAAATTTGCAAATGTCGTGCTATTTTCCAATTTGTATGGAAACTTTAAAAAATTATAACTCGTAAACCGTGAATTTGCGCAACTTGAAAATTTGTAAAAACCTTTCTATTTATGAGTACTATCTAAAAAAAATAAAAATAAATATGAACTTCCGAATCATTGGCCCATAATGGAAATTTTATCCTTGAGGGCGCTCCGAGCAGCGTGCGAATTTATTCTTATATTGACCGTATGTCAAGGTAGTTAAGGTTTATATTATATTGATTTCAATTGCTCTCCGCCGCGCCTCCAGCGGCGTGCGCTGGGCCTTAGAAGTTATAAAAGCGTACATTGTGATGACATCACAACTTTTTCTTTTATTTGTTTTACAAAAAATACGTCATGACTCATGAGTGGGTGGGGTTGATGTCCCCGGGTCGGGTAGTATTTTGATGTTATATTAAATGAAAAACAACAATATAATCTCAAAAAATAATCTTTACTTATACAACCATTTTTTACACGTTCACACACTCACGGCGAGACGAAATCAACACATATCATAGAAAAATAACAAATTTGTTGAAAAAAAAAAACAAAAAAGAAAAACATAAAGGAACAGAAAACAGTATAAATATTATTATGTACAGATATTTGAGTATCTCGCACTCAGATTGGTAAAAAAAACTAATAATACACTAGTTTCATGTTATTGCTGATTTTTCGAGACTTTTTTCGAGTATCGGCGAATTTTTTTCTAGTTTCGGCGACATTTTTTCGAGTTTCGGCGAAGACTTTCCAAGTTTTGACGAAATTATGAGATCATTACTACAACATTGTAAAAAATGTAATAAGTAATTTAAAAATATAATTATGTTTTTAGTAGATAATTCTTTTTTATACTGACGAAACATGTTTACTTATTCTGTATCAATCAACATCCTGTTCCATTTTTAGAGAGTTAATTATATAAGCAACGATGACACCTTTTATAATAAAATAATGGAAAATAAACATAATCTTTTTTATAAATTCTACTTTTTTTAAATCTGATATGTCTCTTTGGTCTTTAGGTTAAAAATAAGGACAAGATTAATACAACTCTAAGTACGTCTCATACGAATATGAACTTTATTCTCATTCCTTTAGGTTCATTTATCTATGAAACATATGCTCACATTTGCTATGCTTATACGAATATGAATAATATTTGTATTAAAATAAGGTTCATATTCGTATGTATTCGCTGACTTAGCAAAGAAATGTCAAAGTGCGGTCTGAACGCAAGGATGGTTCAAAGTAGGTAGGAAATTGTCATTAATAGCTCATAGCTTCGACATGTGGCCGGTAAAAGGTTTCCACCCGGTTTCGGACGAAATTCAACGACGTGTCAGAATTAAACTAATGTTAAGTGATCCGATTGGCTGTTGAAAATATAGTGCACCAATCACAGCAGATGACATCATCTGTCTGCTTTTTCCCAACTATGTCGGTGCTGGCTTCCAGTCTAACCGGATGCAGCTGAATACCATTATTTTACATGGAGCGACTGCGTATCTGACCTCCGAAACAGTGTTACTGGGTAACACGATACCCCTTGGTAAGACTGGGTATCAGACTTTCGGGGTTTTGATAACCCGTAATGACTGTCAAAGATGATTGCTTAACGTGCTCTCCGAGGCACGTAGGTATCGGTAAGTCAAAATGGTCACCAAACATGTGTTAGCTAATTTTTGTGACGATTTTCGTTTCAGAAACCGGGTGTTAGGCTTGCATATTATAAGGGGCTTAAATAATACTTAGTACAACAGTGTGGCCCACCCCTCATGTTACAACAATCTTTTTTGTCATTAAAAGATATTGAGTATTATTACAACAAAAGATAAATTAAGTAGCGACAAATAAAAGTTACTATAAAAATATTGTAGAAAAAAAAAAAACTTTTGTGAATAGCGACATCTAGCGGTGGTTGTTGGCAATATCATGAAACTAGTGGTGACACCTAGCGACCTCTACTAACAACTTCTTAGAAGAATTTCTTCGCTTGCGCTTCTTTTCTTTCTCTGTGAACAAAAATCAGATTAGAATTAAAAAACCGGCCAAGCGCGAGTCGTACTCGCCCATGAAGGGTTCCGTAGCAGCAAGTAACATTGAATGAAAGGTAAATTGCGGTTTACGATTTATGACGTATTAAAAAAAAACTACTTGTTAGATCTCGTTCAAACCAATTTTCGGTGGAAGTTTACATGGTAATGTACATCATATATTTTTTTTAGTTTTATCATTCTCTTATTTTAGAAGTTACAGGGGGGGGGACACACATTTTACCACTTTGGAAGTGTCTCTCGCGCAAACTATTGAGTTTAGAAAAAAATGATATTAGAAACCTCAATGTCATTTTTGAAGACCTATCCATAGATACCCCACACGTATGGGATGGATGAATTTTTTTTTGTTGAGTTTCAGTTCTAAGTATGGGGAACTCCAAAATTATTTGCTTTTTTTCTATTTTTATGTGAAAATCTTAATGCGGTTCACAGAATACATCTACTTACCAAGTTTCAACAGCGTAGCTCTTATAGTTTCGGAAAAAAGTGGCTGTGACATACGGACGGACAGACAGACAGACAGACAGACAGACAGACAGGCAGACAGACAGACAGACAGACAGACAGACAGACATGACGAATCTATAAGGGTTCCGGTTTTTGCCATTTGGCAACGGAACCCTAAAAATGGCTAACTGGATTGGTACATTAGAACTACAAGTAAGTTCGCTTTCCGCTAGAACATTACGACGTTTTCAATAGTACTCGTCATTCTGAAATCAATTCAATTTACTCTAAAATAATGTTGATATTTGTTTATTTTATAACTGCATTTGTTTTTAACCGTATGAACAGTGGGCTGTTGACGTGTGATCGTCCAAAAGATTGAAGGTCCCGTGTTAGTAGAAGACATACATATGTCGTGGATGGATGGCGCCACAGTACAGTGGAATTTAATTCGTAAACGCAAGCGAGCCCTACCGCTTGAACACGATCGTCGGTGGAGGGGATGCAGCGACGGCTGGGGGAGAGACCGAGTGTTGCGCCAGTCTACGTTGGACAGTCGAGCTCGGACAGTCTTGGCAAACTCTCAGTACCAACGCACGTGTTTGTTTCCGAAGCACATGTTTGTTTAGATCGCTAGGTTATTAAAGTTATTTTAAATTCAAATTATCTTTCCGTTCGAGTACCCACACTAAACTATGTCGGATCGTGAAGAAGACCAGATGTTTCGCACCTCGGCCACCCATAATGCGACACATATATTAATAGTTGATCGCTGACTGTTAACACGACCGGCGAGTACTCGTTAGTCGCAGCGACGAGAGAGCTATCAAAGAGAGTTCTCGCTCAACAACGCTCGCTTGGCGGGCTGAGCACTCGCTGAGAGACTCGTCTCGCTTGGTACACGCATACCAGCGAGTAGTGCTCGTCACCTGTCGCGAACTTTCCAGCGGTGGAACAAGCCTCAGGTATGCTGGTAGTGCTTCTCTGGACCAGCTCCACCAAGAAGGGCTCTGCTACATGAGAATGATTCCTTGGCCAGCAGTGGACTACTTACTTGTACATGGCGTAGACCAGCATGAGCCCCAGCTGCGCGGCCACGACCACGAGCAGGCCGGTGAAGCTCACGCAGCTGATGTCGGGGCAGGCCGGCAGGTTCAGCGCCTGCGGGGCGCCCTGGGCCAGCCTGCACACGAATGTGTTTCATTAGGAACGTATTGAATACATTTACCGGTCGAAAACCACATCACGACGAACAGCGACGAATTTTCATACAAACTGAATCCCATATTTAATCCCTTTAGGGGATGATTTTTCAAAAATCTTTCCTTAGTGCTCACTTTCGCTACAAAAGAAACTCTTGTGCAAAATGTCATGCTTCTAGACCCAGCGGTTTAGGATATGCGTTGTCTATTAGTGAGTAAATGTAAAGAGGAACAGAGTGTAAAATTCACTCATCCTCTATAAAATGGGAGGATTCTCCGACCAGACAGGTGTTGTGCCTGGCGATTGCTGTCGGGACGTTGTATATATGTTAGTTCAAAAGTACCATACATGAGCCTATTTGAAATAAATGATTTGACTTTGACTTAGTCGCACGGTTAACTCTGCTTGCGCGATGCAGGACTTTACGTGACGTCAGTGCGATGCGTAGTTCTCATGTGGCGATGTAGATCCCGCCACAAATGAATGTATTTTAGATTTTTATTAAGTAAAAGATAAATGCATGAAATAAATTACTTTTTTCTGGTTTGGTCTTGTAGCATAAATTGTTCATAATGATGAGTTCAATGACCCTTTAAGAGGTTTCCAGTAAGTTTGATTCCACGTAGATACACACCTCTGCGCCACTCCGGTGAGCGTGGCCCGCACCTGCTGCAGACCGTCCCTCAAGTCGGTGAGCAGCTGCGGGCTCGCGCCGCCCGCGCCCGCGCCCGACGCCGCGGCCAGCGAGTCCGACTTGCGGGACACGTCGATTATGAACCCTCTGTAGATGAGAATAAGATTGATTGTTGAAATACAAGGAGTCATAGATAATTGTCAAAGGAGTAGGTTCAAAATTCAAAATGTATCGAACAAAAATGCAAAATTTAGTATTAAAAGATTTTGTGTGCTAATAGGTTAATAATAATTGACGAAATAACCCGATTCAAGTAGCCAGTCTATTCATAATAAAAAATAAAAGTAAATTAAATAATAATTAGATTTTTTTTTCTATGATTTTTTTTTATTAACATTGAAATAAGTTCTACTAATAATTAGAAAATTATACAGGTGACTTGTAACTTGACGTATTCCTTCCTGTGCCCTGTTTATCAAAACTTACAAGCCTTGTATTACAAGCACTTTTCCTGTAAAAAAAATCATTATTATAAATATGTGTTTATCAAAACTACACGTGTAAATTACGGGTTACAAGTGTCGTTATTTATTTTACAAATATATTTTTAACTTGTATTCGTGATTTTGTTCATCAAAAAATACTTTGTAAGTTACAATTTGTAGAAAATCATGGCAAATCCTGAGAATGTCCGGCGACGCTTTCTTAATTAACCGACTTCCAAAAGGAAGAGGTTCTCAATTCAACTGTGTGTTTTTTACTTTTTTTTGGTATATTTGTTACGTCATACTTCAGTGGTGCAGCAGTACAGCAGTGGTGGCCCTGTGGTAACGGCCGTGACTTACGAGTTGTAGGTCGTAGGTTCGAACCCAGACAGGCGTTTTACTTTGTGTAAATTATTTCATCACCACTGCTCTCAAAACGGTGAAGGAAAACATCGTGAGGAAACCGGCATGTCCTAGAACCGAAAATTCGAAGACATGTGACATCTACCAACCCGCACTGGGCCCGCGTGGTGGATTACGGCCCACTCCCTCTCACAGAGGCCTGTGTCCCAGCAGTGGGAACATTTATAGGCTGATGATGATACTTCAGAAGTGGTCCCATATATTTTTTTATAACTTTGCTTGGGTAGTTTTTGAGTTAGCTTCAATAATACGTATTTTTTCCCACTTAGTGTGTGGATGATATGTTAAATTCCTGTCACTGTTATTTACATAGCAGGTAGTGTATTGTGTGAATTTCTGTGGGGTAAATACCATAACTAAAAAGTGAAAAATAAAAACTTTTTACAAAAAAAAATCAACCGACTTAAAAAAAAAAAACACTACAAAGTGAAATATAACTTTAATTTCGGAAGTCGGTGACAAAAAACGAAAATTAAAAACCAAAGACACCGACTTCCGAAATTAAAGTTATTTTTCACTTTGTAGTATTTTTTTTGGAAGTCGGTTGATTTTTTTTTGTAAAAAGTTTTTAAATAACACGACAGATATGAGTTTTTAACCGACTTCCAAAAAGGAGGAGGTTATATGTTCGTCGCGTATGTTTGTTTTTTTTTTTTTTTTTTTTATGTATGTCCACCGATTTCTCCGTCAATTGTGGACCGATTTTGAAAATTCTTTTTTTGTTTGAAAGGGTGTGCTCTGGAATTGGTCCCATATAAATTTTATTAACTTTGCTTGGATAGTTTTTGAGTTAGCTACAAAATATGTATTTTTTTCGCACTTAGTATGTAGATGATATGTTAAGTTTCTGTCATTGGTAGCAGATAGTGGTATTCGAATGTGTGTGGGGTAGGTACCACAACTAAAAAGTGAAAAATAAAAACTTTTTACAAAAAAAAAACAACCGACCTCCAAAAAAAAACACTACAAAGTGAAAAATAACTTTAATTTCGGAAGTCGGTGGCAAAAAACGAAAATGCAAAACCCAAGACACCGACTTCCGAAATTAAAGTTATTTTTCACTTTGTAGTGTTTTTTTTTGGAGGTCGGTTGTTTTTTTTTTGTAAAAAGTTTTTTAAAGTATTTTATTTGACCGCTAAACGCGACAATTGCGCGCTCTATACTCGCTTGTTTTTGACCAGTACAGCATTTTCGATGTATCTCGAAGAAGGTTGTCAATAATAATGTTCGAATTAGCAAGCGTGTTTGAGAAAAAGAATGTGGCGGCATACCATTTTGATTTTAGAACTTACAAGGAGAATCTACAAGCGTTAAATCTTACAAACCCTGTAGATTTTTTAGTTAAACGTAATTTACATGTACTTGTAAAAACTTCCTTGTAAACATGTAGACTTGTAAGTTTTGATAAGGAAGTGATAGTGTGACCCATTTGCAACAATTAAGCACCCTAAAAACTAAAACCGGCCAAGTGCGTGTCGGACCACGCACAATGAAGGGTTCCGTAGTTGGGATGAATTTATCCCAAAAACAAACTTAACTTTGTAGTTGATAAACATGTTCTCCCATACGGAATGTATGGGAAAACATGTTTTTGCAACTGCAAAGTTAAGTTGGTCGATTATTAATCGATAACTAGTAAACTGCTGTGATTTTTTTCACACATCCAAAACCAACCATTTAGCTGGCAGGGGCGGGACACTTGACTCTAACAAAAATTAGCACTTTAAAGCTTAATATTTTGCAAACGGATCCCTGAATCCAAAAATGGTTTTCACAAACTCATAATGTTTTTGTAAGACCTTTCCAATGATACCCCCACTATGGGATAAAAAAATAAAAAATAAAACATCACCACTTTACGTGTAGGTACCCTAAAAAAAAATGTTTTTCATAATTTTGTTTTACCACTTTATCGGCGTAATTAATATGTATACCTATGTCAAATAACAGCTTTCTAGTACTAAGGGTCTCGGAGCTAGACCGCGGACAGACAGACATGACGAAACTATAAGGGTTCCTTGTTTACTACGAAAAACCCTAAAATACCCAATTTTTAAGTATTTTTCAAAATTTCCCAGAATTCGTCTCTAAATATCGGTTTTCTGTTGAACAAACTCCTTTAGCTTTTAACTGTTTGATGTTTTAGAAAATTTGGTACCATCGACAGGTTTCTTAAAGTATTAGATATCCAATGGAATAACAATGAAGGCCTTTCAAATTGAGAGTTTGTACATTATATTTTGTGTCGAATACTGGGAAATTTTAAAAAAATACATAAAAATTGAGTTTTATCGAATCCCATGAATTTTCGCCTACGGGCTTAATTGTTGCAAATGGTTCACACTACCACGTCCTGGAAGGAATACGTCAAATTACAAGTCACCCTGTATAATTTTCTAATTATTATTTTTGTAAAAACATATTTGAAATAATAAACTTGCTTGAGTTCAGCAATAGTGTTGATCATGATTTGATTGTTGGCGACCAACGCGTCCCAGTCGTGGCGGCCGATGGGCAGGTTGGGCATCTGAAATTATAATTTTATTTATAACCCCCATTATTTATAGTTATAAGATGGCAAATAAGGTGGTGGAGCTGAGATAGGCAGTCGCTCCATGTAAGATACTGGTATCCGGTTAGACTGGAAGCTGATCACAAAATATTTGAGAAAAGGTAAGATAAGATGGCAAACAAGCCAACGGCCCACGGGCGACACGAGGGCTCTGACAAACTTAAAATTATGACTATAGCGATTTAAGCCGACATGCGCACGGACGTAATAAAATCACGGCAGGATTTTATCGCGCACTGGGTTTTCAACACTCGGTGTTAAGCCGAGCGTTGAGAACCCAACGCGCTGGGACGCACTATTGTCCCAGCGCGTTGAAAAAACACACTGTTGAATTTTCAACTCTCGGCGCTAAGCAGAGCGTTTAGAATCCAGTGCACGAAAAAAAATCGCGGCGATTTTATTACGTCCGTGCGAACGTCGGCTAAGGATCTTTTGTCGCGTGGCCGAAATCTTAAAAAATTGTTTGTTTGCTAAAAGATAATGATAGTTTTAGTTAATTGGCGAACTTTCAGATGTCATCAGGTCTCTGAAGTATTAAAGAATTAGAAAAAAAAAACACAACTGCCCGCCACAAAATGAACTAAAAAAAGGGAAAAACAAGTTGTGTTAGTGATCTGTATATACAAAGCAAAAGGTCACTCGTTTACTCGCTGATGCGGGGACTGTTATGTCGTTGTATAGAACACTTTTAAATCTAAGAGGTCCCCCAACTGCAATGACAATTTTTAAGTGAAAACTTCTTTAGGGGCGTTGGGCATTTTTGACATGGGACTAAACCATTGATTTCGCCTGTTACCGACACTGTGGAGTAAAAGACATCAACGTGTTGATTACTGCGGTGCCGATTTTTTTTTCAAGATTTCGTTTTTGTCGGCTCTCCCGGAGTGCCAACTGTTTTTTTTTACACATTTGAATATGGAGCCATAATGCCGCCATTTAGCAAAAATTATAGTCTGTCACTCGGGATGATGTAAGGATTCTAAAGATACCCCATACATCCAAATCTGTTCAGGCATTTAAAGTTATGGTGGCACAAAGAAACACACATACATGAACCCTGAAAACATTACCCTCCTTTTTGGGCAGTCGTGTAGTGACATACCTGTGCGGGCGGCGCGGCTCCGGCCTGTACGGGCTGGCCCTGCGTGTGGCCGTACACGGCCGTCAGCATGGACAGGGAGCTCATCTGTTTGCCGATCACCTGCGGGAAACAGCATTTATATATCAGTAATGTAATAACTTAAGTACCATGTAATAAGGGGTGAGCTTAATGCCATTAACTGGACACAAATCCAGACTCAGAAGACATCTCTGCCCGAAAAATTTTGCCCAACCTGGATATCGAACTTGGGATATCTGCATATGGTATCAAAGCATTGCAGACGTATTGCAATTCCAGAGACTGTCTCTCGGCAAACTTCGTGTTTCGTCAGTCGTCGGATTCCTATCAGTTGCCCTTTGCACTTGGTGCAGACCGAACGCTCTCAATCGACTTGGAAGTATATAGAGTTGTTAATACTATTTTAACTTAATGTTATTTTTTTTTTAAATGGGAGAAAACTGCTAACGTCGCAGTCACGAAAATAGTTTTACAGCTCTATATAGTTCACACAGAAATCAAAACAAAACAACAATAAAGTACCGAGTTCTGAATTAAAATGATTATACACGATCAATCTAATAATTGATGGACATGAAAATTAGCATTCGTTTGTGTTCGGATGCGATGATTTCCGAGGGACATTGAGAAAATAGTCGGACTGTCTTATGTGTCTGTAACTATCACCCCTCAACGAAGGTGTTATACGAGCCCAGTAATGTGACAGTAAGTCAGTAGACTTGTGTAAACACGAGTTTGAACCCAGTCCAATGCTGACTTCGCGCCCTCAAGTCGGTCCAGTAGACTAACTACCCGTCTAATAACATGCCCAGTAGCTGCCTCCGCCCGATTTCGTCTACATGAACCCGCTGACGGGCTCCGAAATTTCGAATCAATGGGGACCCATTGAGTCGGACTCACTCGTTTAGCTCTAGGACGTCACTGCCTTCGTATCAACTAGGCCAGGGCTTCCCTAACTTGTTTTTACTGTGACGCCCTTGAAAATCTGCCATTTTTTTTCTACCCAAATAGTACCTACCAGTTGTAGTTTTAGCGCCTAGTAACAAGTTATTAGAAAAACTCCAATTAAAGTTATAATTTTTATTAGAAAATAAGAACAAAAACAAATTTTATTATTTTTTATATTTAGAAATCGCCACTCTCATCTCTTTCTCTACATGAGAAACTGATCTCCAAAATTCAAGCAGTTTGTCGTTGTCGTATTGGAGCTTAAGGCTGGAGTCACAGGACAATTCTATTAGGTAATTGTTCTTCTTCCTCTGTCGAAAGTATTGATAGTGGTAAGGTTGACTGGAAAGGGTTTCTAATCTATGTGGATCGCCTCACGACGCCTCTGGGATAATGCCGTGACGCCCCAGGGCGTCGCGACGCAGTTAGGGAAACCCTGAACTAGGCAATAACCTCCACACAGCGCAGCTTGGTCGTGGATATTATTAGTTAAAGCAATGGCACGTACATTTCTACAATTGTAACATTTCTTTTTTTGACATGGCATTCAAAAGTTTAAGCTCTATTATGTGTAAGGAATTTGTGTGTATCAATACCATCCGGTTGCCACCTAAATAATGTACATAATTCTTGAAACTCCTTACCGATAATTTATCACCGAAAATGAGGATTAATTTTATCAAAACCAGAGGGCGTTGATACACACAAATTTCTTGCACATAATAGAGGTTAAATTTTGAATGCCATGTCAAAAAAAGAAAATGTTAGGCCCCCATCCCCCATACTAGTATCTCCGCCCCCGTCCATTTGGGGTCCATTCGGACGGTACGGGGGGTTCGGTATCACTTCAATACCTTGATTACCACTCGCCATCCGGTTGCCTCTCCGATAAAATTTTACGTGCCATTGCCTTGAATATATGGTGGTACTTCGAGACGAGCTCCTTCACAAAGAGCTCTATTACCAATAGTATAAGGTTTACAATAATAAAATTATTATTAATTAGCTGTCCTTACCTCATCAACCTTCTTATTAAGTTCCCTCAGTACATCATGTATCTGCGTCTGTCCCTGGAAGATCTGCCTCAACTCGCGCTGTGCGTCCGACTCGAACCAGTCTTCGAACTCGCCGTCCTTGTCGCGCACCTGTAAGCAAACGGAGAATCAGTAGGTGCGAGAGAGATAGAGATATGGTTTCGTGATGCGTTTTCTGGAGATGTAAGATTAGGATTTTTTTTTAATGTGATTTAGGCATGTTTGCACCAAAAAATTATTTGATTATAGGGCTAAACGAATTTGAAATATCTTCCAATTTTTTGGTCAACCGCAAGTAAGTAAAAACTTGAATGACGAGAACCTCCCTCTCTAATACGACGTAAAGACGCCGTTACAGAAAATATGTTACCATAGACATGAAATGAAATTGTTTATTCTGTAAATAGGATATCGGGATCACTTTACACGTCATATTAAAAATAAGCTAGACGAGTTCGGCGTTCAGAAGACGGTCTCTTTTAAAGTCCAGACATTATCTTGGTTAGGCCATATGAGGACCATGTAGATTAGTGTCTGAAATGATCTTTTGAGGAAAGAACCACACAGATTTGAGTGGACCTATCCAGTCAGTGCAAGCATTTGTCAGAACTTAAGGAGACATGCGGTGGACTGTACAGATGTATGGAAGAAAAAGACGTAGGTAATGGACGGGGTGTACCAACCTCATCAGGATGTTCTTTCCTATAATCTTCTTTCTGCTGATCCAACTTCTTCTGGTACTCTTGGTACTCAAGCGACAGCTTCTGCTGTTCATCTTGGCTCATTTGTTGGCCTCCTGGTGATAAGAGGTTACGATTAGATTAATTATAATTTTATGTTTGTTTTCAATCTTTTTAAATATTTTGCAGAGCATAACCGCATCTATGGTAGTATTGATAGATAAAATTCTGGGGCTGATTCCGAAATTATGTAAATCTAAATCCCAGATAGTATAATTTGCATGTCCACTGTACACATGTATAGTGGTATACAGTGCTTGTAACTTGTATATTGTACAAAATCGTTATTTTTGTGTTATCTTCATGGTTTTCGAGGGTGCAATGTCGAATGAAGAAGTAGAACGATGTCAATGTTAAATATGTCAAATATTAAAGTCATAATATCCAAGACTTAATCACTGTTATCTTTGTCCGTTGTCTTTTATGGTTATTATTATTATCAATTTTATTTTTAAATGTTTTTGTTATTAATTTGTTTTGTATTTAATTTTGTTTCCTTTATGATTATTTTCGTGTTTTATGTTTTGATTTATTTTATGATTATTATTATTTCACTTTGTCAAGCTACCTAGATTATAAGAGAATGATGTGGTCTCCCATAATTGGAAGCGCACACTCTTATTTGTCCTCGTATTTGTAATCTTGCATGTAATTGTGTAGCCTCTGTTGGAGATCCAATAAATAAATAAATAATGTCGCAAATAATTCTTAATGTGATTTTCATGATTTTTCGGGGTTTTCTGTAATCATTTAAATCTGTAAAGCCGATTCTAGGCTGAAATTATGTTGACGATAATACCTTCATATATAGATGTGTGAGTTTACATATACGAGTATCATCGTTTTTTCATTATACCTTTAGATAAGTAATTTAAAATTTGATTAATAAATATTTTTTGTACCGCTCGATCAGCATATATATAATTTCCCGACATCAATCGTCGACACCACCAGACACGACACCCGTCTGGTCGGAGGATCCTCCCTTTCCTATAGAGGACGAGTGAACTGTACACCCTGTTCCTCATACCCCTAAACTTATATCAGGAGGGCCGCTAACAATAAGCACCAGGCTATCACAAACGTCCGGAGACTCACCGCTCTGCTGCTGCTGCGTGTGCAGCGAGGTGGTGAGCAGGTGGATGACGTCATGGTCGTCGGCGAGCCCGCCCGTGGCGGCCGACAGACCGAGGAACCCTCCGCGCGGAAGGATTACGTTTTCCGCGCGGAAACACAGCTCGTAGTCTGCTTCGTTGTTTGTCATGCCTGGGGAGGGGAAAAATATATTTTTAATGGACATCACGGGTATATTTAGCGAAAAGGAAGCCAGAGGTTTATAGTACACCACGCTTATATCGTCACTTCACTTCGTCAGGTGGTACACTTTGTGTTGTCATCTGACAATATGCTGAGTTGAGGCCCTTTTGGCATTATAATCATTGTTTTCTGTTTTTTATAGTTATAAGGTGTATTTTCTCTGCTGTAATGCCAATAAACGCATTTTAATTTCTTTCTTTTCACTTATGTAAAAAGTGATTACAAAAAAAAAAAACAACTGGCTTCCAAAAAACACTACAAAGAGAAAAATAACTTTAATTTCGGAAGTCGGTGTCTTTGGTTTTAAATTTTTTTAAACAATGAATTTCCCTGACTGTTCTAGGATGACGAATCTATTGTCATGCGTATGAGTAGTCTATTGTGCACAGTATAGACTATGAAGTACCAATACCTCCTAACTACCTTTTTTTTAGTGCCTATCGACGCGAAATAGCATTTTACGTCGATTGGCATTAAAAACTTAAAATCGAAAAAAACGGTAGTTAGATGTATTGGTAGTTCACAATCGATGAGTAGTCTACACTGTGCCAGGGTTGCCAGATGTGATTTTTTATTTCTCCCCAAATTTGAAATATTTTTTCTCCAAAATGATACCAATTTTCAAAGTTTACAAAACACTGCGCGGGGATTCCCCTTTTCTCTGACACCCAAGGGCGTATTCTGTTTTACGCAGAAATATAGTTACTGTATGATAAAAGGAAAAAAAAAATCGTTATTAATTAGGACATTTTTTTGATTTTTTTCATAAAATCATAAGTTTTCCAACCCTGGACTTTATTCTACTTTACTAAGTATACATTTCAAATAAAAATAAAAGCAATAAAATATCCTAACTAAACCAATTCTAAGAACAAACTAAAATATTGCGTCGAAAAATTCCTCCACAATTGTACTTTCTTTCTAGTCATTCTGAAATGAACTTAATTTACACACCTATTAAGTTGATATTTGCATAAGTGGAAATAACATTAATTCCAACGCATTTTATAATTAACAGACAATGGTGCCGATTCCCTTCTTCACAAACTAAACTAAATTTAAGTTCAGTGCATCTTTTTCTTTCTATTTCATTATGAAAAGGACAGAAGATAAATTTTAGTTTAGTCCTGTCAAATTAATCAGCGCCTGTCACTCTCCATACAAGTTTAGACGTGATTAAAAACTTGCCGACTAAAATTACGTCAATTTACGTCAAGCGCCGATTAATTTGACAGGACTAACCTAAAATGTATCTTCTGTCCTTTTCCTAATGAAATAGAAAGAAAAAGATGCACTGAACTTAAATTTAGTTTAGTTTGTGAACAAGGGAATCGGCACCATTACTTACCGTTATGGAAGTACACAGTGAGAGTGTTGAGGTAGTACTCAATGCGCGCGCGCGTCGGGAACGGCTTGTTACGGAAGTCGCGCAAACAGCCGGACAGTAGCTGCTGGGACCCGTCGCTGGAATAGTGAGGGTGTGTGTTAATACAGATATATATCTGAAGTCCGACCAACAATCAACATCATCATCTACCTAGCCTTATTCCTTAGCCTCCAGTCCAACCAGATGCAGCTGAATACCAGCATTTTACATGGAGCGACTGCCTATCTGACCTCCACAACCCAGTTACTGGGTAACACGATACCCCTTGTCAAGACTTTTGGTCTTTTACCGAGACCGACAGCTTAACGTGCTTTCCGAGGCACGGAAGGGTCTCGGTATCTTATGGTTGGTTACCGATCCACGGACCGACCTCGGCCAGCGTTGCTTAACCTAGAAGATGGATCCGTGCGGCTGTTGTTATTTAACCACGAGCCCCTCTCTTGTGATGTCGTCATTTCAGCCGAAAGACGTCCACTGCTGGACATAGGCCTTCCCCAAACATCGCTACTTGAACCGGTTTTGTGCTTGTCGTAATCAGCGGATTCCTGCGCTGCCCCCGATAGAAAAAAAGACGCATCTAACATTTTATCCAGATTTGAGTTATATATCAGACAGATGCGCTTTTTTTTTCTGATTCCGGCAATGTATTTTGGAAAAAATGCTAGATGCCTCTTTTTTTCTATCGGGGGCAGTGCGGCCTTCACCAGGTTACCGATCCACATTGTGGGGCCTTCCAACGCTACGTCTTCCGATACGCGGTCGCCACTCCAGAAACACTCCAGTAATTAATGTCTGTAATTTTTATGGTGTACATAATAAAGAATATTCTATCTATCTATCTTTCGGCCCCAACAGCCATCAGTTCTCCGAGCAATGTGCCCTGCCCATTGCCACTTAAGTTTAGAAATTCTTCGGGCTATGTCAGTTACCTTGGTTCTCCTGCGGATCTCTTCATTACTGATTCGATCACGTAAGGAAACTCCAAGCATAGCCCTCTGGTGGTGTGCTTGTGGTGTACTTGAACATAAATAGTGTACCAACCTCTTATGATCGAAGACCTTGGTGCCATCGTTGACGACGGCACTGATGTAGGGATTGTTGTGTTTGTTGTCATTATCGAACGAGTCGAAGATGACCGCCAGACCGTTCCACCGGTCTGAGGAGCCGAATACTTCGCCCGTGTAGTCACCACGTTGGGTTGTGTACCAGAACGCCTGGGGAACGAGGGGTTATGTTATTACTACGTGATATATCTAATGGGGGGCCACAAAAGGGATGAAGGACCAGACTGCTATCGATCGACGTTGATCAGTCGATATTGCAGATCACATCAAAACAAATTCGATGGTCGATTTCTCAAAGGGCGACCGTCGATCGATGTCGAATGAAAACACGTCGACTGTAACGCGGTTGCCGTGCATCACACTCGGTCCAGCTGAACGGTCGATTTCATCGATCAACCGCACTCTGGTTGCATCTTAAGAGGAGTGTATGGTGTAACGCGAATGGATTGAATAAGTAATGATATTGACACGTCATAGGAAGAATAAGGAAGGAACATGTTGCGAAGGAAAGTATTGAGTATGAATGTGGAGGGCTATCTGGCCACGCTAAGTCTGCATGAGTTAAAAAAAACGGTGGAATTTGAAAATCTATAGACGGCAACACCATCCTGTCCTACGAAAAAAGAATTTGATACTTTGTCTTTTTTTTTTTTGATAGGTTATTTTGTTTATATCCTGATTTATTCCTAGTAAAGAATAGTCACTTTAGCACGATGCAGTGTGGATTTGATACAGTTTTGTTATCGTATGAAGGTAGAGCATAGGGTACGACATAGTCGTACACATAATCTATTATGCAAAAATTAAGGCAAAATATCAAAATCATTAGATCTACTTACAACCCCGAAACTGACTGATGTAAAAGTATACCATATATAAAACTTTTTGGGGTTGCCCATTTATTGACTGACCACAAATCAATTGTGATAAGGGAAAGAGAATTATGAACGACTTACCAATCCGTCGGCACCTATCCTGCCTCTACCGGTGACTTTGAACATGACGTCGATCTCCCACCAGTCGAAGTTGAGCGGCTGCTTGCTCCAGATCGCGCCCTTCTGGCTGCGCAGCGACGGCGCCAGGCGGACGCTCTCGCCCGATGCTATCGCGTCTGGAAAGTAGGGAATTATTGAGTTAGCCTTGTCTTTTTAATAGATAAACTTACTTATATAAAGTCAAGCGCACATAGCCGCAGCGTAACGCATTTTTATACAAAAAAAAAACCAACCGACCTCCAAAAAAAAACACTACAAAGTGAAAAATAACTTTAATTTCGGAAGTCGGTGTCTTGTGTTTTGTATTTTCGTTTTTTGCCACCGACTTCCGAAATTAAAGTTATTTTTCACTTTGTAATGTTTTTTTTGGAGGTCGGTTGTTTTTTTTTGTAAAAAGTTTTTATTTTTCACTTTTTCGTTGTGGTACCTACCCCACACACATTCGAATACCACTACCTGCTACCAGTGACAGAAACTTATCATATCATCTACATAGCAAGTGGGAAAAAAATACGTATTTTGTAGCTAACTCAAAAACTATCAAAGCAAAGTTAATAAAATTTATATGGGACCAATTCGAGAGCACACCCTTTCAAACAAAAAAATAATTTTCAAAATCGGTCCACAATTGACGGAAAAATCGGTGGACATACATAAAAGAAAAAAACAAACATACGCGACGAACATATAACCTCCTCCTTTTTGGAAGTCGGTTAAAAAGTACGATGCGGCTAGGGTTACCATCCGTCCGGATTTGTGCGGACATGCCCAGCTTTTTGGCCTCCCGTCCGGACTATGTCCGGCCTTTTCGATTTAAAGGGATTTTCTTTAAAATAGATAAATGATTAGGTACTAAAAAAAATAAGATTCATCATTTGCTTAGCCTTTTCTCAACTATGTTGGGGTCGGCTTCCTGTCAGAAAAATAAGTATAAAAAGTTAAATATCCGGACTTTTTTGCAAATGTCAGGCTTTTTAAAATTTCGAACTGGTAACCCTGGGTGCGCACAGTGGGAAAATCGCGTATGTTTCGTCTCAAAACTCTGTATCTCAGTTGTTTCAAAACTAAATGAGCTGTAATTTTGCACACATATACTTGGATGTATAAAGTTTAATGGAAATAATTTTGATTTTAAAAATTCTGTTTATTAATTAATTTTAAAATTAAACTTAAAAAATACATGCATTTTTTATGACAAAAAATACAATATATGTTTGTTTAATTTACATAAAACGGAATATACATAGTGCCAAACGAGAAAACAAAATATGTACACAATTTAGCAAGCTCCTACAGATTTTCATTGACAACAAGAAGGGCCTTGGCTTCATCTAAAAGTTCTTTCGATATTGTTTCTGAGATATTTCTCAAACTTGATATATATGGATCAGAAGTGTACAATAAGGTATGGAACACGTCTTCATTGGTAGCCGCTCTTGAACACTTTCTAGAATGATGAAGTAAAATTTTTTTGTAATCCTTATTTCGGGATTCTTGCGCGTCTTCGCACAATTATCCGATAGGTAAAATAGCATAGTACTCAATGATTTTTTCGCCGTAAATAAGTATTTTATGCACAGAGGAAGGCATATATTACGTTATAATTATTTACGTACAGTTGGGCTGTACTATAGTAATAAGTTTATTTGAATGTAGGAGACCACAGTAGCCATATCCTCTGGTGACAAATTGAAATTTTCTTGTAAGTAGTCTTCTACATTATGCTCATTTATCAACAAATTGCACAACTCTCGTTTACTACAAACAAATTCACCCATTTTTCAAATCAGTCAACTTCTGCGAATATTTTAAAATAAGCAACAACTGCTTTTGAGGGCAACTGAATATCTGACCAACAACTGTGAATGTTTCAGGGTTCGTCTTCCTTTTATTGACCAATGAAATAGTGCAATGTGCAAAAAGATAAGAAACTGATAATTTGCACTCTTCCCATAACCAACTTGTTTTTAATTCGACCCTAATAGATAATTGGCCATATTTCATCAAGTAAGGTGGTCAAAACTGTATCAAAACCACAAAAAACCATTAATAATACTCATCACTGTAATTAACTTTTTATAAATTTGACCTTAATAGATAAAAAATAATTTCATGAAAAATAAAACGGAAATGAAAAAAAAATATAATTTTACCTCGCGATATGTTTTGATCCCGTGTCAGAAAAAGCGCAAGTATGCGCAAATTTTTATTTTCTCCTTGTATATACTAATGTATAAAGATCTTAATAGAACAAATATCTCGACAGCGGCAAGCAGCGGTAAAGGGAAAAAGTCTCGTTAAAACTAAAAAATACACAAAAAATATACCATCTTAAACTATATTGGTTAATTTTATTTTTATTAACCAATGTATATAATATTATTTACTAAACGTTATGAGGACATTATAAGCATTCCAAAACTGTATAACACTTGTACATTTATATCTAAAACTTTTGAGTAATGTGGCGTTGAATTATAATAACGTATTGCGTTTAAATTACCTCATTGAACATGAGTTAGCTTTGATGCCTATTTATATACATTATGATTAAATTTAAAAAAACAAAAAAATTGCGAAAAGAAAGCTTACTTATTAGACTATATTAATTTATTAATTTTATTCCATTACAATGACTTTCACGTAAAACGGTTTTGAGACGGCTTTGTATGGGGCTTTCCCACAGTGGTGCGGTCCGCCTGTAGTGTGCGTTGGTTCATAGAAAATGAACGAAAGCGTCCATGTAAAAAATTCTATTGATTTTTGCTATGCGTTCAATGCGGGTCGGCGGAAGTCACATGTCTTCGAATTTTTGGTTCTAGAACATGCTGGTTTCCTCACGATGGTTTCCTTCTGCAATACCAGTAGCATCGTAGATGTGTTGCCATCTTATAAACAAAGCTGAAATGTCCTTGTGTGTGTGCCTGTAATTTCACCGCCACCCATACCCTTTACACCGGAATAAAGCGACGCTACTTTTCGGCACAATCGAGTATGTGGGAAGTACTTCCTCGGACGATCTCCTTTACAAAGAGCTCTATGTGCTTGTTAGATAGACTCACTTTTACGATCGTCATTTATTTATTTATTGAACATTTTGTAGACTTAACAGGTCAACCCAAGGCGTCTACAAACAAGTTACATTTCGTAATATACGCGTACAGATACAATTTGAGCTTAACATATTATATTATTAAATACTAATGCTTAACTACTAGCTTATAATGAATACAGCTTCGATGAGTTAGCCTGCATGATTGTGTGAGGTGGACATTTACCGCAGATATAATTTTGCACAGTTTGTCAGTGAATAGGTCCACATCTTGAGTAAGTATGATCGAGTTGAGGAGCGTAAGAGTACGTCGCCGCGTAGTTGCATTTCTTGTGGCACGGGTGCGGGAGCCAGCCACAGCCAGCAGGGGCCGCCGCCGACGCAAACCGTGCTCCCCCGCACCCCGCATGGCTCCCATTGGGACGTTTAGGCTTATATCTCTCAGTGCTGAGGGATTGTCGATTTTATTGGTAAGTAAATGATTCATTTAGGGGTCTCGCGCACTAGACCGGCACGACCACGATCAGTGGTCGCAGCGACTAGGTAAACTATAGAAACCGACACGTATCGCGCACTTGGTCGCAACGGCCAAATAGCCGCACACCATACAATACCGCTAGACGGCCACGACTGGCCGGAGTCGTGGCCGCCTAGTCCGCAAGATCCATAACAGTCGGTACGCGGTCGTTGTATGATACATCGGAGCTTTAAAGAGAGACTCACACAGATATGAGTGACAAAGGCTCTTTCATTACCGCGGAACGGAGTGGAAGTGAGTTTTTGTAACGATACGATTTTATACCATAGCAAAATGAACTTTATGTCAATTGTCTAGCATACAAACTAATACGAGCCTGTTACTTCCCGGGAATGCGCGAGAATTCTTGAGTAGAGGTGCGCCCTGTTATTTTGCTTGTATCTAGTTTGTGCGTTACACTATTGACATAAAGTTCATTATGCTTTGTACAAAAAAGTCGATTCCATTCCGTTCCGCGGTAAGTAATGTAAATTGAGCCAGAAACGGACGCTCTTTATAGCTGATTTTTTTCTAAGTCATTATGGCTTATTGTGAAATGTTAATTCTCTTAGAAACAGTTTAAATTGTTATGTTAACAAGTTATGTCATTATTCGAATGGTATGCATTGTATGATATTAATATTCATGCTTGTAAGTTCGGTGTTCGATGGTATACTTTATTCAGTGGTCAAACTAGGCTACGTTTGTCATGGCTGTTGTAACTAAATTACATATTACTGAGAACTTTCAAACAGAAAAAAAAAAAGCGGCCAAGTGCGAGTCGTACTCGCCCATGAAGGGTTCCGTAGCAGCAAGTAACGATAAGTTTACGATTTATGACGTATTAAAAAAAACTACTTGCTAGATCTCGTTCAAACCAATTTTCGGTGGAAGTTTACATAGTAACGTACATTATATATTTTTTTTAGTTTTATCATTCTCTTATTTTAGAAGTTACAGGGGGGGGACACACATTTTACCACTTTGGAAGTGTCTCTCGCACAAACTATTCAGTTTAGAAAAAAATGATATTAGAAACCTCAATATCATTTTTGAAGACCTATCCATAGATACCCCACACGTATGGGATTGATGAAAAAAAATTTTTTGAGTTTCAGTTCTAAGTATGGGGAACTCCAAAATTATTTGTTTTTTTTCTATTTTTGTGTGAAAATCTTAATGCGGTTCACAGAATACATCTACTTACCAAGTTTCAACAGCATAGCTCTTATAGTTTCGGAAAAAAGTGGCTGTGACATACGGACGGACAGACAGACAGACAGACAGACAGACAGACATGACGAATCTATAAGGGTTCCGTTTTTTAACGGAACCCTAAAAAAGTCGCGACAGAAGTGAGAACTTGAACAAAATCGCCTTGGTAGAAGAAAAATACTGGTATGGAACATTGGTCCGTAACCTTATCTAAATAAAGAGCACAATCGCTTTTACAAAAATAATACTTCCGAAACCTTTAATGTAAAAATACTTGCATAGAACATTGACATGTAACGTAATATAAATAAAGAGCACAATCGCGTTTACAAAAATGAGGTGTCGTCATGGTGTCGCGAAATCAATGATTTAGTAAGTTTTCACTTCGAAAACTTGAATAAAACTGTCAAATTGAGAATCGAACAGCCGACCTATCTACTGCTGTTCGATTCCCACATTCACAGAGGTGAAAAATCCACCCTCGACTCGACAGTTATTGATAAAAATATAGAAATTAATTTGTTAAACCAGGCATAAATCCAGATTCTAGGCTGATAGGAACAGAATAAAAAAAAAAAACATAATTTTGCCTGACCTGGGGTTCGATCCCAGGACCAACAAGGCAGTCTACTAAGTACCTGGTACTTGTTGATAGGCCTACACTGTCGTCTCATACTTATTAACACTGTAATTTGAAAATATTGTAGAAACTATTTTTAAAAGAGTAACCGTGGAGTTTCTTGCCGGCTCTTCTCCATAGGAAGCGACCAATTGGAACCGTGCACCTAGCTTCTGACGTTTCATAAGTACTCTTGTAGGTTTATGTGAAATAAAATAATTTGAATTTTGCGTCAATGCTTTTATTTCTTTTTAAATTATTTTATTCGCCTGCCTACAAAAATGCCTGCTTTAAAATTACTAAACCAGTACCAGAACGTAGCGCGATAATTTGAAACATAATAATGTTCAATAAATAATGATAAAGTATAATAAAGATTAACGGTAGCTAACTGACCTGTTTTAATGTGTAATATTATATGTTTGTATCTAATCATCATTTTTATACACATAGTAGTCTTCCTATATCTATTACAAATTGTACCTCGGAGCTCGGTCGCCCACCGAGCTCTGCTCTGGTGAAAATGGTTATAGTTCATACTAATTCCATGCTGCCATGATAGTAAGTACTTACTAATTCCATGCTACCATGATAGTAGGATGGATAACAAAGGGAATAAAGGTGTCCAGTAAAATGAAACGGTTCCTTCTTCAAAGCATAAATAATAAGACTTGCACAGAGGGTATAAGAACATATACAAAAACATACATTAGAACATACAGACTAGTTTTAAAAAAAGCAAGGCGGATGGCAGTTAGGACAGAAATTAAAAAAGCAAATATGTCATCAAAAGCTATATGGCGAGTTATAAATAGACATAGGAATAAAGGATCAAAACGAGACGGTGAAAAAACCATGCTGCTTAAAATGAATGATACAATCATATCAAATCCCCAAGAAATAGTGGACATTTTTTCGAATATTTTTGACAAAGCTGAGCTAGTTAGTGAAATTGACACTTTTGAACAAGCTATAAGAACCTTGCAAGATAATGTCAACAGAGTGAGCGTAGAAATGAGCTGCGAACAAGTAACATCATTTGAAATAACAAATATTGTCAATGCAATGGCAAACAAGAAATCTTATGGTCATGATGAAATACCAATAAAATTAATAAAAGATCACATTGCCTTATTGGCAGATCCACTAGCACATTTAGTCAATATGTGTATAGATACGAGTACATTCCCTGATCAACTCAAAATAGCCCGAGTTTTACCTACGTATAAAAAAGGTTCCCATTTAGATCCCAATAATTACAGACCGATTTCGCTATTACCAATAATATCGAAAATTTTTGAAAAAATCCTTAAAATTAGGCTCCTGAGGCATTTAAATCGCAATAAAATTCTGAATCTCAGGCAATTTGGGTATCAAAAACATGTGGGAACAAATGACGCAATTGCTACTTTAATGGAGGAAGCTGTTGACAAGATTAATAAGAAACTGAAAGTTGCAGGATTATTCCTTGATTTAAGTTCTGCTTTTGACACAGTTGATCATAAGCTACTATTAGCAAAACTGGAACACTATGGAGTTCGAGGACCGGTTCTAAAACTATTTAAGTCTTATCTGGAAAATCGAAAGCAATACGTAGAAATTAAAGTGATTGAAGCAAATTGTGAAAAAGTTTATAAATCGGGTTCTAAACTAATAAAGAAGGGAGTTCCACAAGGCTCAATATTAGGGCCAATCTTTTTCATATTATTCATTAATGATTTAATTAATTACATGCAAAAGCATATAGATGCTGGACTTGTTCTTTTTGCTGACGATACGAATGCTATAATATCCGCTAATGATATAGAAACTCTGTCTAATAAAGTAAACATGGCTCTGGCTCTCTTCCATTCTTGGTTTACCATCAACAGTCTCAACCTTAACACCAGTAAAACAAATGCTATGTTATTTAGAACAACGTCGAGAAATAAGGACACAATTGACATAATTTTGAATAATGAAAATATAATCTTAGTGGATAACGTAAAATTTCTAGGTATTTACATTGACGAAAGTTTAAACTGGAAAAAGGAACTATCAGCAATAGAAAGTTCAATTAGTTCGGCTTGCTATGCCCTTCGAAGTCTACGAGAGGAGATCACTATCGAACAATTAAAAGTAGTGTACTATTCGCTTGTAGAATCTAGGCTCAGGTACAGTATTTCTCTATGGGGAGGTAGTTACGCGTACAATGTGAACACAGCTTTTGTCGTTCAAAAAAGGGCCTTAAGAACTATAGTGAGAATTCCATACTGGGTATCGTGCAGGGAGTATTTTAAAGATCTACAAATATTAACTGTGCCGTGCTTGTATATTCTAGTAGTACTCACTGACCTTATGAAAAAACTGAACAGGTTCGAAACAGCAGAGGAAAGAAATAAGCGGGAATCTACAAGGCGTAAGGACTTGCAGTATGACATACATCCACATATGAAAGTGATTAGTCATGCGGCAAGTTTTCAATCGATCAAATTGTATAATAAACTACCTGTGGAATTAAAATCCTTATATAACATAAACCAGTTTAAGCAGCAAGTTAAATCTTTTCTGCTAGGAAAATGCTATTATACTGTGGACGAGTTTCTCACTGATGTGGTTTAGCTAGATTTTGACAAAATTATGACAAAAGAACATAACATTTTGGAAATGCTGACATTAACGAATTGAATTATTGTGACATTAATTGTGACATTTGATTGGTGATTAATAGGCATGTGTAAATTTGAATTTTAATGTTTTTGATAATTTGTAACAGGTTCTGACATTTTTATTATTATTTAAATTACTTATTTGTGTTTTTATTGTTATTATTTAAATTACTTATTTTTGTTTTTATTGTTATTATTTAAATTATTTGTGTTTTATAGTTATTATTTAAATTATTTGTGTTTTATTGTTATTATTTTTAATTACCTTGTAAAACATTCAGACACAATGTAAATTGTTATTGAATAAATAAATGAAATGAAATGAAAGTAGGTACTTACTAATTCCATGCTACCATGATAGTCGGTACTTACTAATTCCGTGCTGCCTTGTCATTATTCTAAGGTAGCCATCTTGTTCTAAACTTTGGGCGACCGAGCTCGGGCGAAAATACGCAGAAAACGAATTTTTCCAGATATAAAACCTAGCTAGATCGATTTTTCGCCCCCATAAACCCCTATATTGCAACTTTCATCGAACTCATTACAGTCGTTTTCGAGAATGTGATTACAAATATTGCTCATAGAAGGATTTAGTAGAAAAAAAAGTGGTGGCGCTCCGGGAGTGCCGACAGAAGTGAAAACTTGAACAAGATCGCCTTGGTGGAAGAAAAATACTTGCTTAGAACATTGATCCGTAACGTAATATAAATAAAGAGCACAATCGCGTTTACAAAAATGAGGTGTCGTCACAGTGTCGCGAAATCAATGGTTCAATTCATCTCAAAAAAATGCCCAACGCGCTTAAAGAAGTTTTCACTTCTGAGCGTGTGTGAGGTTCTGGGTTTACACATCTGTCTTGAAGTAGATCGGAACCTAGATCATCATCATCATCATTCTCCTACTTTTATCCCAATATATTAATGGTCGGCGTAACATGTATTTTTCTTCACATACTTCTCTATCAGTCGTCATTTTGGTAGCCATATCATCTTTCACACTCCCCTACTCTTTCTTATAGCCATCGACATTCATACTCAAGATCGGAGCCTAGCAGATAACATTACATAGGTAATATAATATCACCTGTAATCCCAGGAGGGTTAAGCAGAGGTCATAGAGGTGCACATACAGTAAGGAGGTACATTTCGCCAGTTATGTTTTTAAGTCCCATTTATAGGGGATGATCCTATTGCCTTTGTTATCAAGAGCACAAAAAGCCTAGATATCTGCCCAATTATTGGCAAAAGACTCGCCCTCCTTTAACATGGGACTTATGACAGAGCTGGCGATGTACAGGCTGTCTTGTTTATTGGGAAAACCGGATAAAAACCGTTTAAACAACACGTAACCAGCAGTCATTGCTTCCTGCACTGATAAAATGATAAGACATTGTTGTTATGTTATTAATATAATCTAAATCCGAAGCATTTTACTATTGACAAGTTTATAGTCTAGTGGTTCAGTCTACCGTGAGGTCATAGGTAAAAAAAAAAAACGCAGGGGACGTGGCTGTCCGATGTAAAATGCAGTTCGGCAGATTTGCACGGTGTAGCAAACTAGCAAGCACGTAAAAATGACACTCTTCAGAGCTTCCTGCCAGTCATTCTACACGTGCAGCCTGTGGGTTAGGTATACGCCCTGCGAGTGCAGTACAACAATGCATTCAGGATGCTGGCGGGGCTGCCGCGTTTATGTAGCGCTTCGGGGATGTTCGCTGAGGCGAAGATTGACGGCTTGCATGCCATCATCCGAAACCGGTGGGCCTCGAACGTTCGTAGAATGCGTGCCAGCTTCCACAGCATCCTGAGCACGTTGTGCGGTAGGTGGGGTTGTCCAATGCTGCGCCACTGGGTCGGACTTCACACGTCTACGAGCACGTACTGCATACTACGTAGATAGTGTAAAGTTCGGCTCTAGACGTCGTTACCTAGCTGATTACTATTTTGATACTAACATTAGTTTTCTAATGTTAAACCTGCCATACACGGCCACTCAACTCCATAACATTCCACGGCAGCGCTTCCAAATATAAAATAATAAGTTTCCTCTACTAATACCTACTAAGTACTGTATGGATTCAATGTGGTCTGATGATAAAAGTTTATTATTATTATAGGTTTCTGTTTGCTCGATGTTTGTTGTGTTGTATGTGTTTGTTATTAAGCCACTTCTTCTGTCGTTGTGTTGCTTAAGGAACCACCGATTAGGTTCCATTGAATGCATAGGATGAATTACACCAATGAAACTGAAGACGTTCAGCACGTTTAAGTCGCGTTCAAGAACTGTCACTGTCAAAATTGTTATTGAATATTGACGCTGACATCTCTTGAACGCAATTTAGGTGTGCTGAACGCGTTCAGTTTCAGATGGAGGGGCGAACTTGACTCCTACCGAAAGTATTGGCCCGCGATGACAATGGACAGACGCGGATGGGAAAGAGAGGTATTTGGCCAGCAGTAGGACATTAGGGGCTCATAGACAATGTTGTTTGTTTTCTGACAGAAAATTTATAGTTACGGCCCGCTCTGGGATGATCAAGATTACCTAATACCCACATAACATATCATCATCTGCCTAGCCTTTTCTCAACTATGTTGGGGTCGGCTTCCAGTCTAACCGGATGCAGCTGAATACCAGTATTTTACATGGAGCGACTGCCTATCTGACCTCCACAACCCAGTTAAGTACTGGGTAACACGATACCCCTTGGTAAGACTGGTTGTCAGACTTTCGGGCTTCTGACGACCCGTAACAACATAGTCAGTTTCTAGTGTTTCCACTGCTGGAACTCAGGCCTCTCTGAGAGGGAGTGGGAATACAACATGCGGATAGGGTTGCCAGGCCCAAAAATAGAAAAGCTGGACACAGATTCATATTTGTGTATTTATTACTATTATTCATTTGAGACTTACTCTACTCTTAATTATATGAATCACTTTTTTTTCTTACTATCGCAAGTCATGTGTGTCCGCATGAGTCGCTCGCGCGTTTTCGTTCGGCATGTTTTGGTGGTGCGGGGTTGACCAAAAGCCTAACAAAAGCCGAAAAGCCGGACTTGTATACATTTGACCGGACACCTGTCAAACCTACACATGCCAGCAAGTGCGGGGTGGTGGATGTCAGGGATGCAACGCTCTTGTTCAGGTGATAATTCGACACAGCCGGACGCAGGCCGGGCGGCATGATCGAATAAATAAATTTGACGCCCGGGTGTACCGAATCAAGTCTGTAAGAACGACTTACATTTTTTTTTGTAACTTATTTGTTCTTGTGTCTTATGATAACATAACATCACGCCTGTAATCTCCAAAGGTATAGGCAGAGGTGTACCAATAGTACAGTGTACACGCACATTATACCCCCAGTTATGTTTAAGTCCCTTGTAATAAATAGGGGGCGAGCCTATTGCCATCAACCGGGCACAAATCCAGACTCCGAGCTGCTACTGAGAAATTCCAGAAGGAAAACCCAACAACACTTAGCCTGACTTGAGAATCGAACCCAGAACTTCATGCTCATCTGTAGCACTTGCGACCAACGAGGTAGTGTTGCCGGTGCCTTATTTTATAATAGAGTTTAAGTAATAGGAAGTAATAAAACATAAAACTGCAGTTTTAGCAGAACAGCGTGAATATTAGTACTAATTATAAAAATCAATGATGTAAGCGTTTCGTAATTATTCGTAAACAATCGTCCATGTTCGCCGATATCGATGTTTGTAATATAAAAGCGTGTTAAACCGACTGCTAGGAGTACGTTTTTACGGAATTATCGACTTAAAACACGTTTTGTTTTATCAGAAAACTTGTTAGGAATTCTAAAGAATTAATTTTAATAATTTTTTACTTTATATTAATGTTTTGTAGCATGTCTACATCTTCGGTCAAAACGGTGCAAGAAACCGGTATATCCTACAACCAAAAATGCAAATACATGTGACATCTATCAACCCGCACTGGGCCCGCGTGGTGGATTACATCCCACTCCCTCTCACAGAGGGGAGGCCTGTGTCCCAGCAGTGTGAATATTATAGGCTGATTATGCTGCATCTTCGTTAGAAGAAGCACTAGCAGACCAAGATTTAGATGACCTACAGAAGATCGCGGGGAAGACCTGGATGAGAGTCGCACAGACCAGGGAAGCATGGCACAAAAGGGAGGACAGCTATTCTCAGCAGTGGCTGGAACAAGGCTTCCAATAATGATGATGATGTCTACATCTTTGTTTAAAGTTTTTGGGTGGCAAATAAGTCAGTCCACCTCATGATACTTGGTCACTGCCACCTATGGACATCCTGCAGTACCAGAGGCATCACTGATCCGTTACTATCCCAGAGACAACGCTGAAGTATCTCATGTGCCTGTACACCTCACATTATCAGTGTATAGCAGTCCACTGCTGCACATAGCCTTCTCCAATCACCAGCACTTACGCCAGTCAAATTTCAATTAATTTTTTTTTTATGGATCTTGTACTCCTTTGTGGAACATGCATAATATGTAGTGTGTATTTTGGGATGATATTTCAACCTAAACTATTAGGTAAGTATTAACTGCGCCCCGCGGTTTCACCCGCATAAGTCTCGATCCCGTGGGAATATTAGGATAAAAAGTATGTCCAATTTCATCCAAATCTGTTCAGCTGTTTTAGCGTGAAACCATAACAAACAAACTCACTTTCGCATTTTAGTTAGGATAGTGGTGAAACAAGTAATCTGTTTAGCACAGTGATAATGCAAGCCATTTTCATTGATAAAATGAAAGGTACTCTTTTATCCCTGGCTTCTAAAATATACCAAAGATAACAACAATCATATCTTATCTAGGGCTGCCAATGTTACCATGTTCTCCATTGTTAAGGTAATATTTCAAAATGAATTAGCATAGCAAAGATTTTCTGGGTGATTTTCTTTTTTTTGAGGTTTCTATGCATTCTGGGTATTATGGTCCTTAGTAAAACACCAAATATCGTTATTTGTGTATTGAGCTAAGTAGCCTCGAAATACAAGTGAGTACATAAGAGTAGGGTAGGAACAATAATATGATAGAGGGTAGACTTAGAACTAATAAACACACAACTTATAAACTACGAAGTATGTAGAACACTGAACCTATATACAACACTGGATGAGTTGGGAATCAAGCAACAGTGGACATTAACAAAAGTTATAACATCACGCCTAATTTCCGTAAAGGAGTTGGGTAGAAGTGTTTCGTGCACACATTTTACAGACAACACTTCATTTGACTGTATACAACAAAGCTGCTCAACTCCACGCCTGCCAGCATCTTTGAATTTGAATTGAATTGAGTTTGCCTGCTAATAGCGGTCGACTGGTCAGCGATTGATTTCAGGATTTCAAACTAGATCTAAATTAATAAAATCTTCCATAAATGACACTTCCATAATTAATGAACTGAATAATTAAAAGTTTTATTTCATTGTAATAGTTAGGTGTCTACCACAACTGAAGGCAAGTTTTAGTTTTATTTTTTTATTACAAAAGATGGCCTGCCGGATACAACAAAGTCAAAATTTTGGCCTATCTTCAAAATTAGTTGAGTAGCCTTGGTCTACAATGTTCCGTAATATCATCAATGTGTAACAATTAAGTTCCCAATTTAAACAATATAATTTTAAAAAAGAGTGTTCATGAAGTTTCTTGCCCGTTCTTCTCTATACGAACCAACTACACAATGGAATGGGCAACTTGCTTCATCTTTCTGACTGACTGACCCCTTGACAATTTAAAAGTGCCTGTAAACGTTATAACTCATCATCTGTTACGAAGCCTCATTGAGGTGGATAACAATTAAAATTCTATTGTGTCTCGTTAATGACAGTTGAAAGGTAACTTGAAATAAATGCTGACCAATATATTTTATTATTGCAACAATATTATGGAAAAAAGATTGCAAACAATCAAAGAATATTCTTGTCATTATATATCATCTTTTTGAAACAGACTGTACCAGCCAGCTGCCTTCTACAGGCATCTATCGAGCTGGAAGGTGTGGCATGGCAGGCTATGCTTCGTGATGTTAAGATTAGGTCATAAATAAGCTGGGTATATGATAGACTGTCATATCAAAGCTGGGCCTGATAAACATAATCATCATCTTTCTCTTGCCCTAATCCAAATTTATTCGGGATCAGCGCAACATGTCTTTTTCTTCCATACTTCTCTAGTTCTCTATTAGTTTTCATCTTGGTATTCCCCCCCTTTCTACCAATATCATCTATCACACAGCCCATCTATCGATAAACAGAATAAGCTACAAAAATTAAAGATTGTATAAAAGAATATTAATGATTGATCTGAGAACAATAGTTAAGCAGATGATATTATTTTATTAAGACAAGGAAAGTCTTAGGGACAGGAAGCAAACGCATAAAGTTTATAATTTAAATTTATTATTTATATGAATAACGGTTTGGTTTATAAACATAATTAAGTAAATGGAAATTAATCAACATTAGATTTAAAACAGGAATGTGCAAATGATGTTGTTGCTTCACTTGCTTCAAATAATTGCACTGTTGAGATAATAATAACCTGCAGCCATACCTACAGCACATCATTGACACGTTCTTTGTAGAAAGTGTTCAAAAATATTAGGAGAAAGAAATGAATGATCATTTCCTTACATACTCTGTTAATAGCGTGTCTTACCAACAATTCGCATTCATTATTAAATAAAACCATTAACGAACTAGTTATTATAACAATAACGAGTATTTAATTTAATATTTTCAAAAATTTGTTAAGGTTTTTAACCGTGTCGACTGCTTTCGTGGAACCAAAAAACATAATCTCAGCAACTATTTCATCTCTCTTTCCAACACATTCAAATCTGTATAGCTCTGTCTCTTTCACACTTGACAGATTTCACTGACGTGTCGCCGTCAAATTGTATGAACCGAAACAACAAACGATTTTAGATTTTTTATTCGATATTTATAACTTAACATGAATGTTTATGAACATAGAAACGGAGATAAGGAGTCCATAAGTATATTTGATGCGGCTAAAACCTATTTATCAGTGATGAATATTGAGAAATTAGGTTATACTTACTGCCTCCGTACTCCCAGAACGGAACAGATCCATCTTTTTGCGCTAAATACGGGGGCTTGAACGAATATTTGTATTCGAAACGTCTGTGTACTGACTGGGTATTAACGCACACCAAAATGCATAATATCACACTGCACAATACTAAATTAAATTGAATCGACGACATTTCGACGGCTAACAGCAACCGTACTCGCTCACGTCAAGACTCTCGAAAAAAAATTGTTGATCGTGATATTCGACCGTGATTTGTCAGCTGAGTTTCGTTCGGATACACCTACCCCACAATGAGGTTTAAAATTGAAAGCTCAGAACAGGTGGCAGCACAGTCTTGGTTGTGTTGTTTACTTTTGTGTCGATCACAAATTATACGAAAACTAGATAAATATGTATGAGACTTGGAGTGTAGCACTATTAGAAAACAACCCAAGGACAGGGGAAATGTCTACCACTGGTAAAAAAGCAGCTTTAGTGGAAAAGTCAATAAATTATGAACGTTTTATATTTTACTAGCTGCGCCCCGCGGTTTCACCTGCATAAGTCTCGATCCCGTCAGGATAAAAAGTATCCTATGTGTTAACCCAGGTTATAAACTATCTGTGTGACAAATTTCATCCAAATCTGTCCAGCCGTTTGAGCGTGATGAAGAGACAAACATACACACTCACAAACTTTTGCCTTTATAATATTAGTAGGATAGGTTAAATACTGGATGATTTTTTTTAGTCTACAAATTTTTACAGGATTTTCTACCCATGAATGTAAACAACTTTCACTATGGAAGCAACACTGAAATCACGAAAAAAAAAATTGTGCTGTTTATACAAAAGTTCAATATCTACTTAACCATAATGTATGAAACAGCAGATTTTTTTTCGTGATCTCAGTTACTCCCATAGTGAAAGTTGTTTATATTCATGGGTAGAACACCCTGTAAAATTCTGTATTGTGTTTGTTGACTTTAACGCTCCTTCTTATCACTTTTTATATGAAATAAAAGTACTTATGTTAAGAATAGAGTAGAGGAAGACCAAAGGAAGTGAAGAAACGAGGGATGGACTGTGTAAAAGTCAACGATGTTAATAATATGTCTGAAAGGAGGGTGACTAGCAAAACTCTCGACTAATAGAGAAGTGTAGAAGAAAAAGACATGTTGCGCAGACTCCTAATAAATTGAGTTACGGGCAGGAGAATGATGATGAAAAGTACCTTAGATTTTCTAGTAAAGTAAAGGTGAATAAAATCTAAACTTAATAATTATAAAGAGAAAAGATTTGTTTTTGTGTATGTATGTATGTTACGCTTTTACGCTAAAACGGCAGAACGGATCTGGATGAAATTTGGCACATAGGTAGACCATGACGTGGGTTAGGACATAGCATACTTTTTATCCTGATATTCCTATGGGATCGAGACTAAAGGTGGGTTTACACCGGCGGCGCGAAACGTGGATGGGATGGGGGAGAATTGAAATTTGTATGGCAAAGGAGACGTTTCATTTTTGTATGGGACTCCGGCCATAACATGTACACTTTAGAAAACCCGGGCAACGAACCCCTGAATACAATAAAGACTGTTTTTTTTCCATAATATCTACTAGTTTTTGGGCACAAAATAAAAACCGAAAATGTTTGACGTTTGTCAGGAGAAATACGACCATCGACAGCTAGTCATTTTCGTCCAGAAGTACCTACAAATCTACAATCCACAAAAGCAGTTTAAAAAAAAAATGTTAATCACACTTTCTAATTAATCAAAAAAGTTGTATCAGTTAGCTATCTTATTATAGTACAGAAATACATGCCTTTCATATTTATTTAAATAACATCTACGTGATATTATTATGTTAAAATGTAACATGATTTCTGGACGAAAGCAGTATGCAAGTAAAACGACGCCATGATGAATAAAATATGGCAATAATTTGTTAAACTATTATTTTTTGTGCCGAAGTAATCAGGGGAATAAACAGGAAAGAATATTTTTCCTCAATTCGTGGAATTTTTTCCTTTTTTTTCATTAACGTACACTTCATGGCCGAAAATGAAACATCTCCTTTCTATCCACGCCCTGCCCATTTTTGGTGTAAAAGGTCTAGATGCGCAAGGCGAGAATTTAAATATTTGTTAGTACAGACGCCAGCACATCAAGCTACCCGAAACTGTCAAATTTTCCCAATCAACTTTGAACGTTATGTTTCAGCGATAAAGTTGAAAATCTATTAAATAAATTTGACAGATTGTAGTAGCTTGATGTGCTGGCGTCTGTACAATATTGAACTTTATATTTGTAACAATAGAGTATTTATATACATTGTAAAACAGATTTACAAATCTTGCACCAGCCATCGAGGACCCACACGGTCTCTCTCCGTCAAGCACTGACTCGCCATGTTTCGCACAGGCACGCACTGCGCAGTCTCGCTCCGACCATCGCGAGACATCGCTGCATACTATATATTCTCGTCTGGCTGGCGCGTGAGACACGGCTGGTCGGGCGGCGCGTGAAATCGCGAGACGGCGGCGGCGTGGGGCAGCACTGGCAATCGTGAGACGTCATGGTATAGCAATGGACATCTTTCTGTGTAAAAGGGTAAGCGTGATTTTAATTCTCGCCCATCCCATCCACGTCTCGCCTCGCCGGTGTAAAACCACTTTTATGCAGGTGAAACCGCGGGGCGCAGCTAGTAATCAATAAAACTACTAACACTGTGTATCCGAACATACAAGTGATCCAAGCAAAAAAAAAAGCAAATGTCATTTGTTATGTTAAATTGTCAATGTCAAAAAAATACGATGGAATGTCGGCAATCAGCACTGTGCAATTATTATTTTTTAATTTTTGATTAATTCGGTAATTTCTTCTATGAATGGCTATTTTAGGGATAATTTAGAGCACAAAAGAAATGTAGGTATCAAGTTTAATTAATGATTTTCCTGTGTTTTATCTAGAAACCACGCATTATCGTGTATAAACAAACTTATCGCATGTTATGGTTTCATTTCGCTCCATATTTCTAATAATATTCAACTATGAAGTCAGTTTTTAATACTAAGATATTGATATGCTATTTAGGTGACTGGAGTCATTCTTAACTGTATTTTATAAGAATAAGAGAACGTTTAGGAAATCACAAACATGGGTCAGTGGGTCGTCTTAGGGGCGGATTGTTTATATATAAGACGCATCGGTTGACAGAGGCTGGATACTTAATTTCTGCATTACGTATCGTGGGTTTGCTTCCCACACAGCAAATATTTGTTTTACCTACTGATTTTTGTTCAAGACCTGGCTTTTCAGTCGTGACATACTACTATTAAAATTCCTGGAATGGACAAACCCATTGACACTGCCCAATCTGGGAATCAAACCTAGGATCTATTTCAGCAGTCACGCTTGCAAACATGACCAAGGAGGTAGTCTTTAAAAGAACACATAACACCACACCTATAATTCCCGAAGGGTTAGGCAGAGGTGTACCATCGGGGTAACGCATATCTAAGCATTTTGAAAACAAAATCCCGTGCACACGACCCTTTTTTTTAGTAGGTAAGTGATACTATAGCGACCGAGCGTTGCAAGCAAGAATAGTCCTTACAGTGTTCAGATATGCGTTTCTTCGATAGTACCTCCTATAGCACACCTACATTGCGCTATTTATCTTTAAGACCCATGTAATAGGAGGCGAGCTTAATGCCATCACTTGGGCATAAATCTAGACTCCGGTCTGCTACTGAGAAATTCCAGATGGAAAAATCCAATCACACTGCCCAACCTGGGAATCAAACCCAGAAACTCATGCTCAGCAGTAGTGAGACCAATGAGGAAGTTAAAAAAAAAAAAAACGTTCCCTCAAGTCAGATAATGCACAGCCTACACTGCTGGGTCTAAAAGCATCGAATTTCGCATCAGAGTTCATTTTATTATAAAAGTGAGCACTATGGAAGTATTTGTGTAAATTCACATTCCCCTATAGGGATTTAACAGAGGATGAAAGTTTGTATGGAAGTCACAATTTTTGTCAACGGCAAACCTAATCTGACACAGCTTGCATATTATATAAGTTTCATACATACTAATATGCTCATTCTAATTCCAGAATCATGTCCGAAGAACTGACCTACCGTCGCCAAGTCTCCCGGCAGCACCTCGAAGTCCTAGCACAGTACATGGAGCGCTATCCTCCGCTGGCCCTTGCCAGTGCACGTTCTAGAGAGGGACACCTTCAGTCCAAACGGATGTGGGAGAAGATAGCCCGGACGCTGAACAGGATCGATGAGAGTGTTACGAAGAGTGGGCGGAGTTGGGCTAGAGTGAGTGATGCCATTAGGGATGCTATTAAAAAAAAAAGTGGTGGCACTTCGGGAGTGCCGACAGAAGTGAAAACTTGAACAAGATCGCCTCGGTGGAAGACAAATACTTGTATAGCACATTGGTCTGTAACCTTATCTAAATAAAGAGCACAATCGCGTTTACAATAATGAGGTGTCGTCATGGTGTCGCGAAATCAATGGTTTAGTCCCATCTCAAAAATACCCAACGCGCCTAAAGAAGTTTTCACTTAAAAAAAAATAGTACCCTAATTAATTTTATTTGTAATTGTCGCTGTTAAGAATAAGGGCCTGCGCACACTGCCAGACGGCAAGGGAGAGCATCGAGGAGGATTCCTCTATCCGCCAGGGTATACTGACAAGAAAAATCTTTTGCGATACTGCGAGCGTCCGCCAGCTTACCGGAGCAGCGCCGGTATGCCGCGGTATCCGCCGGGTAGCCACCGCTCGCCGGGATTTGTTTATTCCACAAGCGACTAAGCAGTCGAAAAGTTGCTTTGAAAGAGTGTGGCAGACTGGCAGACTCCGGCGCATACGGGCGCACGCGGAGTATAATGGCATATACCGGCGCATACCGCCTCACGTCGCGGTATCCTCCAGTGTGCTCTTCGATGCTCCAGAGAAAATTGCGCTGCGATGCTCCAAGGTCGATCACCGAGCATTGAAATATATACCTTATTTCGATTGGATAAGTATTAAATTCAATTGATAAATTTTAAATCCTCTGCTGTCCCGTCCGCCAGTCTGCGCAGGCCACAAGTAGTTCTTTTTATTGTTTGTTCGATTTTCAACGCTCGGCTCAGCGCCGAGAGTTGTAAATCCTAAAGTGCAATAATGTCTTTCCTGCTCAAAAATGAAATATATTCCATCCTTTATCCCCAGTACTGGATAGACCTAAAATTCAAGATCCGCCGCAAATACGCGGTCATACAAAAGTGTCACTCTGAGGGCACCCACTGCTCCGTCCACCTCAACCCTCTGGAGGAGAGGATCGTGAAGGTCTTGACTGATGAGGAGGGGAACCTGCTGCCCACGGCGTCTGTGTACCATCAGATGAAGAGCTACCATCCGCTGCATTATCCGTTGAAGGGGACGGGGGTATGTTGTTGAAGATATTTTTACCCATCCTGCTTAAATTACTAGCCTAATGCATGTCTCCTGGAGCAGAGAAGACGAGAGGAGCGGAGCTGTGCCAATATTAACCAATACAATCTCTGGAGCGGACAGATTCTATTGGTTAATGCAGGCACAGCTTCACTCCTCTCCTCTCTCAGAAGAGCTATAGGCATTGGTCCCCACGCTTGCTCATGGCGCGGTGACTTATTCAATTCAAAACATTTATTTCAGACGTAGTCCATATACTGTTAGTAATACAAAAACCTTATAAAACTATTGTTAGTATACACCGTGAAATTTGAATCACAGTTTTGCTAGAACAAACGTTGTTCAGACCATGGTCTACTACCATTCTACAGCATCCAATAAAAAAAAAACATATTTGGTTTTTAAAAAAACATAAAAAAACAAAGTTTAAAATGTCAAGATTATCGTTACTCCCTACAACACAGACACCACGCATGGGAAACAGTATTGTTTACAGGGAAATGTACCTCCATAAACGAAATTTAGTAAGCAGTAGACAATCTTGACATTTTAAACTTTGTTTTTGTGTTTTTTCAAAAACCAATTATGTTTTTTTTATTGGATGCTGTAGAATGGTAGTAGACCATGGTCTGAATTACGTTTGTTCTAGCAAAACTGTGATTCAAATTTCACGGTGTATACAAACACAAAGCCACAGGAAGAAATAAAAATCACAAAGTGGCATCGCACAGGAGTGCCAGGTTATGCCAAGTCCTGGGACGCGTCCACCCGCAGTCGCATCCAGTGCCGCCACATCGGCGAGTCCCAGCGGTCCACGAACACGCTCAGAAGGCTGTTCGAACTGGCCCGCATGCGCCTCATAAGAGACGCACAACGCTTCCGCATGATGGCATGAAAACCATCCACGGTTTTAACCGCAAACATTGCTGAAGCGCTGCAGTGGCGCTTATTAAGCAAAACTTTTTTTTGTTTTTATAAAATATCACGCTGGCGAAGCCGCTGGCGGAAGTTAGTATTATTAAGTATAAGTCCAGGTTCCCTCTCGGTGATTTTCGTTTACCGATATCAGTAATGTCCAAGAAAACCTCGGAGAAAAGATATGAATTGAAAAAATCCAAGTCATTTGGGATTGGTGCAGTATCTTCTTCCATATATCTCTTGGGCGTTATCTCAGTGATCTCTTCGTAGCCATATCGTCTTTTTAGTTTTAAACACCCAGATTTGCCACGTATGTTTAAGTACTATGTGATACGGGGCGATCCTCTACTGTGACCATAAACTGGGCATGCTGCTGAAAAATTCTAGAAAAATCCCAGAAGATCCCATTTTACTGTTTTATTATAAAATCAGTTCTAATTAACTTTATTTCAAACTTACGTCTTAGCCATTTTATGTATTTTGATCTTTATTCCAACTCGCTTAAAATTGAATTGTTAACTTAGACTTGGTTGGAGTCAGGTTTTGTATTAAAAACTTTACATTCGTCGGAATAAAGTTCAAAATACAACTGGCTCAAATATTTTGCTTTAGCTTACGAGATGGAATAAGTGTGCCCGACCTGGGAATACAACCCAGGAGCTCATGCTCAGCCATCCCGCTTGTGGCCAACTAACGATACTTGTACTAGATGATACTAAAATATGGTTTTATAAATTTTTACAGAACACTCGCCTTCTAAAACAGATATCAGACAACGACACAAAAATTGACGACAGTGGCGGCTTAGACACAGCCGACGACCAATCACAGGACTTCCTAGTCACAGCTTCACCAATCACAGAACACATAGTCCTGCCCCCTTCCGACATTAAACCAATCATAGCGAGCCTCAAACATGACGTCGCAGACCCCATACAAATCACAGAAGAGAAAAAAACAGTTGAAGATTTAAAAAGAGAACTAGTAGAATTTGAATTGAAAAAGCAAAAAGAATTATTTGAAATGGAAAAACAGTTTATGAAAGAGAAACATGAGATGGAGATGTCCATTTTGAGGTTAAAAAAACAGTTAATGGTAAAAGAATTGAAGAAGTTATAGCCTTGAGAGCCAGGAACTGCCGAGGCCTTTTCTCCAACTATGTTGAGAGCTTCTTGTCTGACCAGATGCAGCTGAATACCAGTATTTAACATAGAGTGACTCCGCAACCCAGTTACTGGGTAACACATTACCTAAGTAAGACTGGTTGTCAGGCTTTTGGGCTTCTGACGACCCATAACGACTATCAAAGATTTACGGATGACAGCCGGGACCAACAGCTTAACGTGCTTTTCGAGTCACGGAGAGTAGCGGTCCCTCTAGGCGCCAGATGGCAAGGGGTGTCAAAAAGTCAAATGCGAAAAACAATTTCCAGCGCAAAATAAAATTATGCTGTCGGGAATCCCGCGAAAATATAACTTTGCTAAAAGTAGATTTTTGAAAATTTGCATATTTTTATTTATTGACTCTAACAAAAAGCAGCTAAATGGTTGATTTTGGATTTGTGTAAAAAATCACAGCAGTAGGTTATATAACGAAATTAAAAGGAAAACTATCACAGCTAAGTAGACTCTACAAGTTAACGAGTAATAATCGACCAACTTAACTTTGCAGTTGTAAAAACATGTTTTCCCATACATTCCGTATGGGAGAACATATTTTTCAACTACAAAGTTTGTGTTTGGGATAAATTCATCCCAACTACGGAAACCTTCATTGTGCGTGGTCCGACACGCACTTGGCCGGTTTTTACTCTCGGCATTGTACAGATGATTCACTCCGCAAAATCATTTAAATGAAAAGCGACTCTTGCTGCGACACAATAAAGTGCAATTCAGGTCGCACAGTGCTAATTACCTACAGTTATATTAGAAGTTGCCTCTCTTTCTATTGCGTAACTCTTAGCCGACGATCGCACGGACGTAATAAAATCGCGGCGGGATTTTATCGCGCACTGGATTTTCAACTCTCGGTGTTAAGCCGAGCGTTGAGAATCCAACGCGCTGGGAGCCTGGGACGCACTTGTCCCAGCGCGTTTAAAAAACACACTGGATTTTCAGCTCTCGGCGCTAAGCAGAGCGTTGAAAATCAAATGCACGAAAAAAAAATCGCCCCGTTTTTATTACGTCCGTGCTTACGTGGGCTTATATCTTATGACTACGTTACACTCACTGAATTGGCCCGACAAGACGAGCCCGCCGCGTACATAACTTCATACCTAAAATGTGGAGTGCGCCTTCTGTACTATTCTGTGCTCTCGGCGCTAAGCAGAGCGTTGAAAATCGAGTGGCTTACCACCTAAAATCCTGGCACAATGGTGCCGATTCTCTTGTTCACAAACTAAACTAAATTTAAGTTCAGTGCATCTTTTTCTTTCTATTTCATTAAGAAAAGGACAGCAGATAAATTTTAGTTTAGTCCTGTCAAATTAATCAGCGCTTGACGTAAATTGACGTAATTTTAGTCGGCTAGTTTTTAATCACGTCTAAACTTGTATGGAGTTGTGACAGGCGCTGATTAATTTGACAGGACTAAACTAAAATTTATCTTCTGTCCTTTTCTTAATGAAATAGAAAGAAAAAGATGCACTGAACTTAAATTTAGTTTAGTTTGTGAACTTTCCAACACCAATGTTTAGATATATGTACAGACGCCAGCACATCAAGCTACTACAATCTGTCAAATTTATTTAATAGATTTTCAACTTTATCGCTGAAGTCTAAGGTTCAAAGTTGATTGGGAAAATTTGTCAGTTTCGGGTAGTTTGATGTGCTGGCGTCTGTACAATAAAAAGTGATATACAAAATAGTCATAGTTTGTAAGTGTAAATAAAGATTATTATTTTGACAAGTTTTAGAAATACGACTAATTATTGATGTCCCCTTCTTCCATAAGGAATTTCTTAGTAGCAGCCCGGAGTCTAGATTTATAACTGGCGAAATGTATATGAACTTTTTTAGCTACACTTCTACCTAACCGTTCGGGTACACACGCGTGACTCAAGGCTGCTACTGAGCATTTCCTAATGAAAAAATAAAGTATTTATTCCAATTAAAACCATTAACAGGCACTTTTGAATTGTCAAGGGGTCGGTTAGTCAAAAATATGAAGCTAAAGTTCATTTTTGAATCCCAGAAACTAATTTGACAGGTGCAAATGTCAAACTCCAAATTGAAAAACAAACAACAATCACTTGAAATGTCAAAATAGTCTCTGGGATTTGCTCGCGCAAGTTTTAATAATAAGTTTTTTTTATAATAGTCCGAACGCAGTTTTGAGCTATATTCCTTCCTTCCCAATTCCCGTACAACGGAACGAAACGGACGCTCATCGCACGCACCAATCAGAGGCTGCTGCCGCTGTAACGAGAGCCAATCGCATCTCCTGTGATTTGAGGTTGCTTCTCAAATTTTGGACACTTGTCAGTGACCGCTCACCGCTAACGCCCACGCGCCGCGCGCACACCGCGCCGTCTTATATCCATCTTATATCAAAATTCACGAGCTCTCTATTTGTAAGGCCGATACAATTGTGACATTTAAACCAAATAAGTGCACCACAGTGAGTTGAATCAGTGAACACCAGGATAGCCAGAGCTGTCCTTGAGTCAACGTGTTTCGTCCAGAAGATTCCCAAGTAAGTCCATCCATTCCTATTCCTTATTCATACCTGTGTGTAGCTCAATTCTGTGTCGGCTAATATTCCACACCACGTAAATTATTTTCCCGCGTATGGTCCTTCGAAGTCCCTTCAGCTTATTCACCATGATTAAAAAACGAACTATAGTTGCCCATTCCAAAGCGTAGTAGGAACTATCGAAGAAATGCAAAAACCAAATCCCGTGAACACGACCACGAGCGCTGCAAGCAGAAATAGTCCTTACGTTGTATATATTGGTGCCGATTCTCTTGTACACCGAACTAAACTAAACTATCACTAAAATTCCTTACTTTTGACTATGAGAATCTCAAAGCTATTCTGCAAAATAAATTCTCTAAATTTTAAAATAATTTTGACACATCTAAATCGAATTTGACAATCGCGACTCCACACGTGATACCTAACCACGTGAATCTTTTTAGAGCCGGAGGCGCGCAGTGGGGGCAGCCTCGACGTGTTTTATATGGATTTTTCACTTTTTGTATGGTAAATAAGAAAAAATATTACCTACATGTAGAGTGTTAGGGGTTTTATAAAGGGTGTCGAAATTTTCATTATTTTTGCGATTAGACACACCGTTTTCGAGATATAAGCAAGAGAAAAAAAAAAAATCAGTACTGTTTTTTCATCTGAAGTCGAGGTGTTGGTATGAATTTTAGTTCATGACAACCAATTTTATTCCACATGTTTTTAGTCGCGATTAAAAATAGTCATATTTAGTTAGAAAATCTAAATTTTAGGTTAAAAACGTCAAATTCAGAATAGTAAAATTACCTTTTTCACTAAACTAATATCTCACTGCCATATTAGTGCTGTCAAACTAAAATATAGTTAAGTTGTGTCATTTTAGTCTATTTCAGAATGGGAAATCGTCGTTTGACAGGAATAAACTAAATTTTGGTGATTTTTAGTTTAGTTTAGAGGCATTTGTGACAAGAGAATCGGCACCAATATGCGTTTCTTCGATAGTAACAATGGAGAAAAAAAAAATTTAAATTAAATTTTATTTCAGACTAAGGTCCATAATTTTGTTAGTAACAATGGTGCTTAAATAAATAGGTTAGTATTGTTATATTTTTTAACAATATTATTTATTTACGCAGACCTATGACTGTCCCCACCCAGTGTCCCTGAAAGGGGACAGTCCGGTCTGGCAGCTATCATTTTTAGAATGCTGTTGTCACTACCATGCAGGCGCTGTAGTAATGAGGCCGCTTTCTTTCGCATGATGGCATAGAAACCATCTGTGCGAGTCTCCGCGAACATTCCTGAAGCGCTACAACGCCATGGCAGACCCAACAGCATCCTAAAAGCATTATTAAATTGAACACGCAGGACGTTGTAGGCTCGGCGCGTGTATGACACCCGCAGGTCACTCGTGTAAAAAGATTGACAGAACGCCTTAAAAAGGGTTACTTTGACGTCTGTAGTACAACGAGCGAACCTGCGGGCAAGCTTATTGCTCCTCACAGCCAACGCCCTGCGCTCCCTCTCTATATCTACGTCCATGAAATAGTACATGCGATTACTCGAGGCAGTAACATACATGAACTCACTCATCCTTACATACCTACTCATAAGGCTCGTTTCACAGCTGTCCGGGAGACACGCACGGGCCGCCCGCACACGGGAGACCCGTACGCGTAGCACTCACAGTGCTCTGAAACAAGGGAGTTAGTACGATACGGTCGCAAGCGTTGTACGGGCTCTAACACGGAGCGGGTCGTGTACGGACCAATCCGCGTCGCTGTGAAAACATCAATGTTCTAGAGTGTGTCTCCGTTCCGGGAGACCCGTACGGGCGGCCCGCACGGGTCTCCCGGGCAGCTGTAAAATCAGCTTTATGCTTTGTTTACGTTCGCGACAGTTATTAAAATTAAAATACAATATTTATTAATGAATTGTTTTTAATTTGACTTATTCCTTTGTTTTCTCAAAAGGATAGTATGGGTGGTCGAGCCACTTCAGTTGAGGTATGGTCCTGTAGTTTCTGTCGAAGCTTTTCAGTACATCTTTGTCTTGCTGGGTCAGACTGAAGTCGAAAACATTGATGTTCTGTTCAATGCGGGATTTTGTCAGAGATTTCGGTATAGGGATTACGCCTAACTCGACCTGGAATAGAGAAGATACCATTAATTTTATTAAAATCTAGAACAGTGAAAGTTTGAGATGTTTCGATGTTTGTTATAACGTAATAAATAACAAAAAAAAAATTCATACAAATAAATTCTTTCTTTCCTCTTTCATTCAGCTCATCTAATTTTTACATTATTCCCCAGGGATCAAAGTATCCCCATACCAAATTTCATCAAAATCGGTACAGCGGCAGCCGTGAAAGCGTAATAAACAAACTCACATTCGCATTTATAATATTAGTTAGGATTTGATGTTCAGCAGTTTCTACTGCAAGAAATAGTACGTTAGTCGGCTGTAAATAATATGACACGTCGACTCATCGAATTTCCAAAAAGTTCGACCTGAAACGACCAATTGGAACCGTGCACCTAGCTTCTGACGTTTCATAAGTGCCCTTGTAGGTTTATGGGTTTATGTGAAACTAGCTGCGCCCCGCGGTTTCACCCACATAAGTCGATCCCGAGGGAAAAAAAAAAGTATCCTATGTTCTTTTTCAGGGCATCATCTATATATCTGCCAAATTTCATCCAAATCCGTTCACCCGTTTTAGCGTGAAGGTGTAACAAACAAACTTACTTTCGCATTTATAATATTAAGGATTAAGGATAAAATAATTAGAATTAGAATTTTGAAATTTGAATTCGGCTTTGTGGAGCGCCATCTTTGTCGTACCTGTGTGACTATCTCTTTCTGCAGTTCGATGTGACATAAATGCTTTGGTTGCAGAAGATGTCAAAAGATGGCGCTTAACTGGATGTACGGTAGTGCATCGCAAAGTTTCCCATCATTATTTTTACTTTATACATATTGATGATTGGATTTTTTTGCGAGAATTACCCACTAGTTTTCTGCTTCAAAACTCACCAGATATCTCAATGAAATTTGAGGTACAGTCTTGTTATATTTGTTCGCGATCTCCAGAAGCGCGGGGTCATCGACCCTTGGGGGCGGAGCGTCGGGCTTCGCTTTGTTGTAGAACAGCGAGCCGAACGGAGTGTAGCCCATCACGCGGATGTCTTGGCGGGAGCAGTAGGAGAGGAGTTCTGGTTGTTGCAGGTTTAAATTGATCTGGGGAAGAACATACCATTTATTATTATTAAAACAATTATATATCACGACTGTATTTGTCGAAGGGATTGGCAGAGGTATGTAGAACACCTACATTTCGCCAATTATGTTTAAGTCTTAGGAGGAGCTCGTGGCTAAGTAATAACAGCCGCACGGGTCGATCCATCAGGTCAAGCTACGCTTGCCGGGGTTGGTCCGTGGATGGGTGACCATCTTTACATACCGAGACTCCTCCGTGCCTCGGTAAGCATGTCAAGCCGTTGGTCCCGGCTGTCATTCGTGGATCTGTGACAGTCGTTACGGGTCGTCAGAAGCCCGAAAGTCTGACAACTAGTCTTACCAAGGGGTATCGTATTATCCGGTTACTGGGTTGTGGAGATCAGACAGGCAGTCGCTCTATGTAAAATACAGGTATTCAGCTGCATCTGGTTAGACTGGAAGCCGACCAGATGTTTAAGTCTTATGTAACAGGGGGTGAATTGATTACTATTAAATGGAGATTTTATTTATTTAAAACTTCATTTAGGTACTGAAAAAAAAATCTTGACTTCAGACTGGTACTGTGAAATTCCTGATGGAAACACCCATTGGTGCCGATTCCCTTGTTCACAAACTAAACTAAATTTAAGTTCAGTGCATCTTTTTCTTTCTATTTCATTAAGATAAGGACAGAAGATAAATTTTAGTTTAGTCCTGTTAAATTAATCAGCCCTTGACGTAAATTGACGTAATTTTAGTCGGCAAGTTTTTAATCACGTCTAAACTTGTATGGAGAGTGACAGGCGATGATTAATTTGACAGGACTAAACTAAAATTTATCTTCTGTCCTTTTCTTAATGAAATAGAAAGAAAAAGATGCACTGAACTTAAATTTAGTTTAGTTTGTGAACAAAGGAATCGGCACCATTAACACTTTCCCTGGGGTTTGAACTCAAGACTCCATTCTCAGCAAGCGCTATTGCGACCACTATTATTAGACCTATGATGCAGTCATTGCATGAGCATCATCAGCCTATCATGTTCCCACTGCTGAGACACAGGCCTCCTCTGTGTGAGAGCGAGTGGGTCGTAATCCACCACGCGGACAGACGCAGTCATTGGCTTTGTTTCAAAACAGTGGCTGTTTTTATTCCAATCCCAACGTAACCTAACCTACATATGGTATGAATTGATCATCACTCATAAAAATTATCAATTTTGCCGATGACATCCGGCGGTCGGCGCTTTAATTATTTTGCATCTTTCTGCTCACGACGAGCCAAGCAAATGAGCTTGGCATAAAATAAGCATTTATTTTTAAATATTGCAGCATAAAGGCTCGTACAGACCAGCGCAATATAGTGGGTGAGACTCGGGTCGCGCTGCCTGTCGCGCCCGTGATATCGCACTGGTCTACACGAGCCTTTATGCTGAGATAAAAGGCCTTTTGGTCTCGTCGTCGTACAGGACTTTTTTTTTGTTTATTTTATTTGCGTTTTTTATATTCCTACTTTTGTTTCTTTTTACGTATTATTTTTCTATTGACATTCTATTTAGTTTGTGTTCTTCCTTTTGTCCTAATTTCTTTCTATGATGAACAAGCGAGGACATGAAGTCATTATGTTACTTACTTCGACTTGCAGCACCGTTGGTTTCTCCAGCCCTAGTTCTAGAAGCCTGTCGATCTGCTGCTGGTTGAAGTTGGAGACTCCAATGGACCTGGTCAGGCCCAGGCTCTTGGCTTCCATCATCCCGCGCCAGGTGTCCACGTAATCTGTGTAGTCGTAAGTTCCGTTGTTCTGGAAATTTGAGTTTATTACTGGTTAGGAAAGTTTTGTCTCCCTTGACTGTCACGCGGACTCATTGAGTCCGCGGTGAATTTTGCCTTGTCTGTCAAAGGACTCATTGAGTCCGCGTGTTCCGGGTCGAACAAACACGCGCCAAATTGCCTGTATAAACTATATCTTCCTGTTCTAACTTATACAAATTGTAGGGAAAGGATAAGGAAAGGCATATAACATCACATGTCAAATATCTGAAAACGATTTCGTCTTCGATCGTCTTATAGAATAAAGGACTTTGACCCTGGATGGCTACACAAGCGTCAATTGGTGATACGGAAGGTATAATTTAATATTATATTCGGTAGGAGTTAAAGTTCAACATAGGTTTCCTTCGCGTGCAATATAATAATGCGTTCGGGGTATTGTTGGGGCTGTTCCGCTTCTGTAGCGCATCAGGTGTGTTTGCTGATGCTCGTGTCGATTGCTCTATACGCTACGATGCGAAAAAAATGCGCTTCCCTGGTGCGCCGGGTGCGGGCCAGCCCCGACAATATACTGCAGTCTCTCGCAAGCAGACTGAACTGTTTCTGTATGAATCGCTGCTGCAAACTTTCCACATCTGTGTTGAGCGTTTTTTTTTTTTTTTTTTTTTTTTTTTTTTCTGTATTAATAAGAATTGACGTTCTTATTAATTGATTACAATCTAGCCTAATAGACTAGTAAGTAATTTAATTCTAACTTAATATATTACGAGATAGATTAATTATATCTAAGAATAGTGTCAATTTGCACTTTTACACAAGGTCAATTTCGTAGCACTTTCTTAGGGTCTGATAATTGATAAAACACTTTGTTCTTGTGTTATATGTATAGCACAGCATTGTTACTATTTATTAATTCACTATTTACACACTACACTAACTCAAATGGTTTAGTTCTCTTTAGCCTACGCACTATGTCCGTGTTGTCTAGCAGCTGAATTGCTTCGACATTAACATGTCGGTGGAGTCTGTGTTCGTGGGCTTCAGCAAATTTTTGGATGATGGTGGTGACGAGTTCCATTTTAAGGTCACGGTGGAGGTCGTCATTTCTAATATACCATGGTGCATTTACAACATCCCTGAGTACTTTGTTTTGAAATTGTTGAATTATTTTGACGTTGCTTTGTTTAGTACAGCCCCAAAGTTGGATGCCATACGTCCAAATTGGCATAAGAATATGCTTGTATATTATAAGTTTATTATGTATTGATAGGCAAGATTTTCTTCCGAGTAACCAATACATACTTTTATAACGTATGTTTAGTTCCTGTCTTTTCTTTTTGACATGAGATTTCCAACGCAGTTTCGCATCAAGAGTTATGCCAAGGTATTTGGCTGTATTAGCATAAGGCACTTGCATGCCATTTATATAGATTGGGTGGTAATCGCAGTGTTTATTAGTGAAATCAATATGAACTGATTTTGATTCATTCAGTTTGATCTTCCACTTTTGTGTCCAGTCATAAACTTTGTTCACAGCTAGTTGTACTTTTTCGACTGCTTCTTTGTGGCTTGATCCGGTAGCCATAATAGCAGTGTCATCTGCAAATGTCGCAATGGTGTTGTTTTCCAGCTCAGGGATATCGCAAGTGTATAGCAGGTACATGATTGGGCCTAACACACTTCCTTGTGGTACCCCGGCTTTTATAGTTTTTAGCTCGGAATATGCGTCCTCTTGCCTTATTCTAAACATTCTGTTACTTATATATGATTCTAGAATGTCTGCAAATTCTGGAGGTAGCATGCGTCTGAGTTTAAATACCAGACCCTCATGCCAAACTTTATCAAAAGCTTGCGCGACATCTAGGAATACGGTGGCGCAGACTTGCTTGTTTTCGAGTGTTTTTTCAATAATGTTAGTTATTCTGTGTACCTGGTCTATTGTGGAGTGTTTTTCCCTGAAGCCAAATTGATGGTTTGGTATTAGGTCTTTTTCTTCTATTATTGGTTTCAACCGTTTTAATAACAGTTTTTCAAATAGTTTCGATAATACGGGCAACAGGGAAATGGGTCTATATGATGATGCTTCATGGGGTGGTTTCCCAGGCTTCGCAATCATAATGACTTCAGCTACCTTCCATGGCTCAGGTACATATTTTAGCATAAATGCAGCATTTATAAGTCTAGTCAGCTTTACTATGGCTTTGCGCGGGAGGTGTTTTAAAATTTCTCCTGTTATGAGATCGTAACCCGGGGATTTCTTTGAGCTAATGTTGGTTTGAATTTCTCTCAGAACTTCTTTAGGAGTCACAAGTCGAATTCTTTGACTTTGTGATAACTTTTCACTCTCAAGTATGTCTATGGAGCTCTCATTGGGTTGAAAAGTGTCTTCTAAGTATTGGGCAAACCTAAGCGCTTTTTGTTCATTGCTTATTGCCCATTTTCCGTCGCTGTTTCTGATGGGCGGTATTTGCATAATCGGCCTTTTTAGTTTTCTTGTCGCTTTCCAAAGAGAGAAATCCGTGGATTGGTCGTTGGTTAGTTGCACAAGGTTAGCATTCAGACATTCATCTTCAAATTGTAGAATTTTCCTTTTTAATCGTTTAGTTAGATTATTAGTAATATTTTATCCCGTGGACACCTCGTTTGCTGCCACCGCTTTCTTTGCTTTCTTTTCTCAGATAGTAAATTCACAATTTCCTTGGGATAGATATGTCCCTTATATTTACGTTTTAACTGTGGCGTATTGTTCCACGCACATTGTTGGATGTTAACAACATATTTGTTTACTTCCGAGTCCAGCTGATCCGGATTTTGCAAAGGAGTTTTTAGGTCGATAATATTATTTAGATCGAGGGCAAAACTGTCCCAATCTGTAGACTTATTAACCAGGGTTAAATGGCTTTCTCTTAGTAGGATTTTTTGACTAAGTCTTAGTATAATCGGGGAGTGGTCCGAATTCATGTGAAAACCTTCCTCCAAATTAAAGTAATTAGTGGATATATTTTTGCATATAAAAAAGTCTATAAGATCCGGTATTTTCTGATGGTCAGTTGGCCAGTATGTTGGTTTCCCTGTGCTCTTAACGTCACAATGGTTTTCTTTTACTGCATTTAGGAGCTGCCTGCCCTTTGTTGTAGTAAGTCTTGATCCCCAGTGCGTATGTTTGGCATTGAAATCACCGCCTAGGATGAATTTCTGGCCTAGAAGTTCAAAGAATTGTAAATATCGCTCTTTTCTTATCATGTGCCTTGGAGGACAGTATATGGCTGCTATCGAAACGTGACACAATTTGGTTTTAACAGATACTGCCACTGCTTGAATGTCTGGTTCTTCAAATTTACTTTGTTCATAATGATTGATATTTTCTTTGATTATAACCGCGCTACCTCCTCTGGCGGAGTTGTCAGGGTGGATCGAATTATATATCTTGTACCCTCTAAATTTGATGAAAGATTGGTTAGTGAAGTGCGTTTCGGAGATCAAACACACGTCTATATTTTCTGTCTCTAGGACTGCCTGCAACTCATTCTGATGTTTGAGGAGCCCGTTGGAGTTCCAAGCCATTATTTTTAGTGTGTCACTCATTTTGATAATTAAAAACAGCTGTTTTGGTACTGGATTCTAGCTTCTCTAATCTTTTGTCAAATGTAGTAATACACTGCAAGATCTGATTTATCTTATCCTCCAGATTAGAAGGTTGAGTACCTTGTTTCGCAATTTGTGCATAGGAAGTACTTACTTGAACAGGTTTTCCAGATGTCTGAAAACCTACTTTCTGTGCCTGCTTGTCAGGATTTCTTATGGAAGAATACTGTTGGGCAGTTGGCACAACAAGTTTCTTTTTGATGTTTTTATTTTTCATAATTTGCATCTCCTTGGCTACTTCACACCCTCTGTAGTTGGCTGGGTGGGGTAAGCCGCAGTGGACGCATTTTGGTTTCTCTTGAGGAGATTTAGTACAGTTCGCTGTAAGATGCTTGCCAGTGCATTTTACACACCTTGGCTCTTTTCTACAGTATTTATGTGTATGGCCATATGCCTGGCATCTCTTACATTGAGGAATGAGTTTCGGATTTTTAAGAGGGTGTATTTCAATTTTACACCCTAAAATGTGCTTGATGCCATAGATTTTGTTGACATCTTCGTCATTATTAAATGATAAGACGAACATATTGAGTGGTTCTTTACTCTTCCAGCTCAACTTGCTGTCAACTTTTTCTATTTTCAGACCTTGCGATTTTAAATCGTCTTTGATTCGATCTGGCTGGCAGGAAGAATGTATTTTTTTCACTACAACTCTTATTGGTCGAGCCTGTTTGTTCTCGTATGAATGCCAAAGATATTCTTTTTCTGACAAAAGTCTAGCAATCGCTCTATAAGAGTCCTCGGTTTTGGCGTTGAGCTTCACACAATCTCCATTCATCATTTTTGCCGTGAATGATTCTGTTGGTTGGGTTTCAGTTAGTGAGTCGTAGAACATTTGATAGTTCTTGACTCCGTCTATTATGATTGGGGGTGGTGGAGGCACTTTTTTGACTAATGTCTGTTCTTTCTCACAATTTTGTTGTGTTGAGCGTGTAGCAGGGATTCGTTAAGTGAGTATGTAGGTTAAGTTTAGTTACTAAACAATATTTCTTGTCTTGTTACTTGTTAATTAAATATAAATAAATAACTAAATAGGCCCCATTGGGGTTGTTCAGTTATGCAGGCCTTCACGAGAATGGTTTTTTTACTGACACCAATGAACAATTGCAACACCAATTTTTTGGAAATCCTCTTGACCAGTGGCAAGACATCCAAAATGATCTAAACGCCATATACAAATGGACTCAGGACTGGTTGTTGACGCTGAATGTTGACAAATGTACCATCTTACACATAGGTAAAAACAATCCTCGAAAACCGTATCGTCTCGGACTCCAAAAACTCTCATCTGTTGAGTCACAGAAAGACCTAGGTGTTGTCATGTCCAACGACCTCAAGTGGGAAGCGCACATATTCAGTATTGTGAAAAGAGCAAATTCGAAACTATACATCATCCGCAAGGCATTCAAGTGCCTGACGCCTAAAACATTTGTCAGGTTGTACAAGGCCTACATAAGACCTCTCTTGGAATATGCCAATGTCATCTGGGACCCATATTTCAAAAAAGACATTGTTCTACTTGATAATGTACAACGAAGAGCAACCAAGATGGTTCGCATCATGCGTAATCTACCTTACGAACAGCGCCTCAAAGACCTTGGCCTTATCACACTGGAACAGCGTAGACAAAGGGGTAGGCTCATTGAGACGTACAAAGTACTATCAGAACACTATGAAGTGCCCAGCCTTCAAGAACTTTACACTCTGAATGCCAACAAACATTTGCGTGGACATTCCCTAAAGTTATGGGAAAATTTATCTAAGAAAAAGCCTTTGAAGCAATTCTTATCTAATCGAGTTGTAACAGCATGGAATAGACTCCCGGAGAATGTTGTGACGGCTCCCTCACTGAACTGCTTCAAGAATCGACTGGACAAATTAAATATTTCCAAGCTATTTGATACACACGCATCAGCTGCTAGTGTGTCTAACCAAATAATAATAATAATAACCCCACCGCCGTATCTCTACGTTGACGTCGTGGTGGGGCTTGCGCGCTCCAAACTCTCGGCCTGTGCCGGTAGAGTTTACTTTGCTGGAACAGGTTGGGATGAGGAGCCAGACCAAGAGAGATACAAAAACCCGCAGGGCAGCATGTGGCGAGCTGTTGGGCAGTAGCGACCCCACGGACCCTATCTCCCGGGAGAAGTCTTGTTCCTCACCTCTGGCTTGCCTTTATTGGCCGGCTGGAGTGAACACTGACGAGGAACGGCGCTCCCGCCTCATTCTTGCCTTAGTTGGCCGGCTTGAGTGGAGATTCGCAAGAGCAAACGTGCTCGGAGGAAGGAAGTATTCCAGTAAGATGCTGGTAGGGATCTTGACCGTACTTCCGGAATTGTCCTGATAGCCGTGGAATACCTCTCCACTCCTCATAAGCACCTCAGGACGTGTTGCCCCCTTGTCACTACGACACTATGTGCTAGCGACCATTTTCTGGGGCCCATTATTGAGTGTGCAAGTCACCCCCTGCCATTTTATCCGTGTGCATATAAAACATAGATCAGGCAGGGGCCATAGTCCTTCCATAGTTCTAGGTGACCAGTCCACTTTAGCAACCCAAACCCATAGTCCGATATCTTTGTTTCCATATCTTACAATAGCCCTACACCAACTGGGGGTTGTCCTTGGCTGCACTTGCATAGTGCGAACAGGGATAATCGTCGGTTGGTAGCTCATTTAATTAAAAACGTCTAAGGGGCCTCTGCGAGTTGGCTTCGGCTCCTCGTACGCCTTCCAAAGGTCCGGGACCCCTGGGTCCCGAGAAATGTCAAAGACGTAAAAAAATAATAATAATAACCAAAGAGATTGTTGATGTAGTACTTAAAGACGAAACCGAAATGTTACACGTTTCCATAGAATACCACTGACATACGGCCGCCTGCACTAACTAGAACACAGCAGTGCTGCTTGAATATAGAAATGAGTTGTTTAGTGACCTACTTTCGCGTACGATGCGAAGTTTTTGATAGGGAGCTAAAGGGATAGGGCTCTGCTAAAGTTAAAACATTAACTTCAAAAACCACATTAACTTTTGAATAGTCTCCAGGATTTTTTTTACTGAAATTCATGGATTCATTACGGTTTACTTACAAATTGCCCAACAGGCCAGTGCACTAGGTACAGGTCGACATAATCCAGACCCAGGCTGGCGAGTGAGGCACGCAGTGCTGGCACCACTGCATCTTTAGCGTGCTCACTGTTCCATAGCTGGGGATGATAAAATAATCGAGTTAAGATATTTAGTAAAAAACTGGTAACTAAATGAAGTATGGAAAATTAGTTATGTGGTCGATGATGGTGCATGCTTGCCTTGAAGGAATTATAAATAGGTTCCTTGAATAGGTTCAAGACTTGAAAACTCTGGGGTGTTAGTTATCAGGAAACACGGAGCCGGTAGATACTTTGAATATCTAGAAAGCGTCAGGATCATCATTCAGCCATAAAGTCCACCGTCCACTGCTACGTCGTAGCATGTGCACGGAGAGGTTTGCCACGCATCCGTGCGTAGCTTAGCCGCGGGCCGCTGTGGAGCGGCAGTTAGCGTTAAAGTTGTCCACGAGACAGGGGATGCCCCAAGCTTCGCTACAACGACCGGTTCTGTGCTTCTCTCACCCAGCTGAATCCCGCGAATCACCACGTCATCAGTCCACCTTGTGGAGGACTTATCCACACTGCACCTGCTAGTACGCGTAAAACTAAAAAATGCATGCACTAACCTTAGTAGTAATAAACAGCTCCTCTCTCTTGATTCCTTCTGCGATCTTCTTAGCGAGTGCCCTGCCGACCTGGTCCTCAATTCTGTAGGCGAAGGCGGTATCGATGTGGCGGTACCCCGCGTCGATGGCCCAGGACACAGCCTGCTCCACCTCGTTCACTCCGGGCTCCAACCGACCATGTTGGAGGAAGAGGTAAAATTATTTGTTTGTTAAAACATTTCGCTCTGTAGTTTCTGCATTCATTCAAGGGAAAAGGGTTGATGTATGTATGTGTACCTAAATAACATAGCATCACGCTTGTATTCCCTTCAGGGATGGGAAGTTGTGTATAATTAATTAATTAATTTACTACCACTCGAAGATCGACGTGAGATTGCCGACTGTTTATTCCTATTTAAAATCTTTAACAATAATATTGACAGCCCTGAGTTATTATAAAATTTTTATTTCAATGTTCCAAACAAAGCATTTCGATTTTTACAACCCTTACGTGTACCTCAAAGTTCTACTAATTATAGGCAGAACAGTTATATTGTGCGTGCAAGCAAACATTTTAATAAAATATGTAAACAACACGACTTGGATCTCTTTACAACCAGTGTGACCTCAGCTAGAAGGTGCTTAAGCCTCAAATTTTTTAAATAGCTGCAGTGCTTTTAAATGTTTTGTTTTCTTCTTGCTCTCTCACTTTTGAATTGCAGACACAAGTGGTTATTTTGATAGTTTTAACTATTGAAATATAGTATATAGCGATATGTTGCTGCTTTTGTATCTTCACAACACAAATTCTATTATAAGTCTAAACGTGAAGATTTGTAATTGGCTTTCTGTCGACTATTGTTTTCTTTTTGTTGTTTTTTTTTTAGCTGTAAGTAAATAAATAATACAACACAGGGTATACTCAGCTAGAGTCTAGTTATCTGTAAGTTCCATGTGTTAGGGGGCGAGCCTAATGCCATCAATCGAGCATAAATCCAGGGCTGCTACTGAGAAGTTCCATAAGTAAAAACTCATTAACACTTGCCTGACATGGGGATTGAACCCAAGAAGTTGGGCAGTTGCGGTTGCGACCATCGAGAGTGTCTTTTGTTATTTGTCATATGTAACTTGTCATGTTAAATGCCCTTTCTGTCATTCAGGAATAATCTTCAGTTACCATACCGAAGGTTATTCCTGAGTGACATGTGTAGAGTTACAATATAAAGTCGTCCATTGCTACGTATCCGTGCGTAGCGAGGCCGTGCGTGGCTCGCAGTGGAGTTTATTTTTATTTTTTGTAGGGCATCTCGCAGTACTGACCACTAAGGTCTTGGCTGCTGAACCGGATTTTCCTGTGGGTGCCATAAGCTTCTACACTTAGAGCCTCCAGCCAGGAGCTTTTTAAAACTTATTCTAAATTAAAATTAAGCGAATGCTCTCTAAGGGCACCCCCTGTGGGGTACGAACCTCGGCTTAGGGCATCGCTGATGGGAGGACAGCAAGAAGGGACAGGCTGGATCAAATTTATATTTTCATCGTGATTATTATGCGGGGTATTTAAAGCTACGTTCTCAGCTGCAACAACTGCTGGCACCTCGTTTTCGAACAAGGGTCGGGGGGCAGTGGAGTGTAGACGATCTCGCCTATATAGTGCGTGTAATTTACGAAGACACGCCCCACTCCGCTCCGCTCCGTACTAAAGTACAGCGTACAGTACAGTCATCGTGGAGTGGGGCGCGTCTTCGTGGATTGCACAATCTGTACCTACACTCCATACAAAGTGAAGCTAACTTAGCCGTGAGCTGCTATGGAACGGCGCCAGTGTGAAATCGGATGCATAGGTCTGGCTGGATCTGAAAGACTTAGGTTTCAGAAACCAGATGCTAGTAGTACCTAATCTTGAAATAAATACCTTTGTGTTGTTCCCCAGCCATGTCCCCAGAGCGAGAGCCGGGATGTCTTTGCCATTGTGAAGTTTTAGCGTCGGGACAGTCGCTACGATGACCTGGAACAAGTTACGTATTTTTCTGTTCCTTTTGTCTTGTCTGTGTATTATTTGTGTGTACATAAATGGTTAAATAAATAAATAAATTAGTCGTACCTATAGAGCATCATAACTTCATAAGAAAACAATCATACAACATAGAAAAGGGCTTTTAAAAATTCGAAAAATTTACGTAGGTAGAGGTACTATCGAAGAAACGCATATCCTAATTATTAAAAAAAAAAACTCGTTCAACGAGGGTTCCGTATCATTTAAAATTTTCATCGGCAAATCCTATATTCGTCAGAGAATTTAAACAATGCACTCTGCGGTGTAGAATATTGCAGTTTTCGGTCAGCGCCATCTCTTGACCGATAGTGGAACTAATGTAATTTTTGTTGATAATTTCTGAAAAGTGTGCTATTTAGAGACATCGTTTTATTTTTCCTGTAAGTAATCTTTACATAATACTCCTATCACAGAATAATTTCAGATTTTTCGGTACTTATTTTTTTTTTAAATTTTTCGTCTAAAGTCGAAAACAATGCGGTCTAAAAAAATATTTTAGAATGTGCAAATAGCGCTCTTTCATATTATGCCCCACATGCCCTAGTAGCCACTTCGAATTTTAAAGAATCCGGTCAAACCTATTGCAAAAAAAAAACATCTTTCTTGTTTGGAAAATAGTTGTGCAAACATCATCTAAAACTATTCCAAATTTCAAGTTGATAGCATTAGTAGTTCTTGACAGACTGAGTCGCACCATAAGGGTTCCTTTTTACCATTTTGGTACGGAACCGTAAAAAGAGTCGTGTTCACGGGATTTTGTTTTCAAATTGGTTAGATATGTGCTACCCCAATGGTACATACGTAATTAGGTACTTATACTCCATAGGTTTAGGTAGTTAAAAAAAGGTAAACAAATCATAAAAAGGGTTTTTATAGATGACATTTTCTAGTTAAAAAAACAACAAAACCAAATTAAATTTATTTTAGTGTTTTACCATAGTTTCCTCTTTTATTAATGTATGTTAAACTTTATTGTTTATTCTTCAACTACTTTTCGTAGATGTAACTGCTTGAGCACATTTTTTTTTGTCTGATTAATAATATTTTGTAATCTGTCTTTTGTAAAGAGTCCAATTTCTAAACGTCAACGAAATATAACGTTGCTAAATTGAAGAGTTCAACTGTGACGTAGCATAACAACTGAAGTGACAGATATTACGTTTAGTCGGTTACTTGACAGCTGTCTCGTCACGTGGTTTTTTGTTTACCTTTATTTAACTACCTAAACCTAGAGTATAAGTAGGTACATAATTATAACTACCTATTAAAAAATAAAGAAAACGATTAAATAAATAATCTTTATATAGGTACGTATGTAAATGCTGATTATTTCTGTAATTAGGTTAAAATATTATTGACATGTAAAAGTGTTTGTAGTGTACCTACAAATAGTGCCATCCACGAAGACGCGCCCCACTCCGCGATTACTGTACCATTTAGTTTTGTGACTGTACCACAAGAATTCTTGTGACTGTACTGTACGCTGTAGGTACATTTAGTACGGAGCGGAGCGGAGTGGGGCGCGTCTTCGTGGATAGCACTATCTATACCTAGGTTTATGGGTACAAACACTTTAACATGTCAAAAATATTTTTAGACTAGATTAAGTAGGTACCTACTTGATGTCGGTTACGTACCTAAATCTTATTGCGTAGGTTAGTGTACCTACCTACTTAGATAACCTCAGTATGTGTAGATAATACATACATAGATAGGTAATTAAAATAACTAGTAGTTTCCAACATAACGAAAATTAAATGTAACAAAAAAGCAATTATTTTTACACGAAAATTAGTTAATTGCACCCCAAATACTTAACAGCACCCATCAAGATCATTATCATTCATTTAGGCATCGTTCGCACCAAACGTATTGTCCGCCGCCGACTGTGAGTATGCTCACTGTCTGCCCCAGTGTGAACGTGGACTCAGTCTGCAGTACGCGTTCTCACCAAGCCGACAATACGCTACAGGCGCTTCAATCTAATACGCTGTTACGTTCGGCAACGTAGCCAATCCGCGTCCGCCGTGCATAGACGCGTAGTACAATAATCGGCCACCGAGAGTCAGCGACAACTCACTACGTTATAGCGTATAGTCGGGTCGGTGTGAACAAGAAGTTAATATAATATTAAAAAGCGATAAACTGCGTAACGCGTGCTCACAGTCAGCGGCGGATAAAACGTTTGGTGTGAACGATGCCTTAAAGTCAAACCGAACATAAAAATTAATTCATTTTTATAATTATCATTTTCCTACTTACAACAGTGGGAATACTTGGCACATAACTTAGATTAATTAAAAAAGAAAAATAAAAGAAACATATTAAGAAGCACAACTCTTAAATCATAAACCGGCTTTTATTATTCGTAGTAAACCGGTAATTCAACCAAACATTAGCAGAGCCATGCATAAAAACAAAAGAAGCTCCGTCAAAACAGCCAACTTAATCTTTCTTTAAAATATACCTAAATGAAATGATATTCGTTGGTAAGCGCGGCACTTGAGAACGGCTGGACCGATTTGGCTATTTTTTTATTTTAAAATGTTCGTAATAGTCCGAATCGGTATCCTAATTGCGTAATACAACACAATCTGTTTCGATTTGAAGCAGATTGCTAATCCATTGCTTCATAAGTTGGAAAAAAAAGTGCTCAACAACTTAAATAACGCAATGAATGTTGTTGAACTGTCAAAATGAAACAAATTAGGCAAAATTGTTTACTAAAATAAGTTACCTACGCAATTAGGGTACAGGTTCTTACGGAAAGAATAATTGGAAAACATTCCCGGAAAATATTAAAATTCGGGAAAAACTGAACGTGTTTTTTTTGTTTGAATTATTGAAAATTGGACAGGGCCGGCGGGTCAGCTAGTACCTACTCAATATAATTGTATTGCTTGCCACAATGCGAACTTAAGTAGTAGGTTTTACAAACACAATGATTATTGTGGACCTTGTCGGGCACAGCAAACTAGGAGAGAGGATGAAAATTGACTATTAATTAGTTGTTACTTACCGAAATAAACGCGAAAAACACGACAACACTACTAAAAGTCCCCATGGCTGTCTTCTAAATAAACAAATTATGTACTCTGTTTGGTGTTATAATCGCAGAATTAAAAGGTATTTTTGATAAAAGTTGAGTTATTTGCTTGACCTTTTGATAGCCGACCGCGCGACGTGCACGGCGCGTAGATGTGGACTAAGTTCTAGAGGAGGGGGATATTGACTTCGATTATGTAGGTCCATACTCCATACATCTACTGAGGTATGGACCTACATAATAATGACTCGATTAGGAATGCCTAGACACAGACAGGGTGACTTGTAATTTGACGTATTCCTTCCAATTGCGTAACTTTTTTTCGTAAACAATTATGCCTAATTTGTTTTATTTTGACAGTTCAACAACATTCATTGCGTTATTTACGTTGTAGAACAGATTTTTTTTCCAAATTATGAAGCAATCTATTTCAAATCGAAACAAATTGTGATTGATCGTACATTGCGCAATTAGGGTACAGGACATGATAGTGTGACTGTGTGACCCAATAACAACAATTAGGAGGCTCCCTAAATTGTATTTTAATTTGCATTAAATTAATATTCTGAAAAAGTCACGCATACAATCAAAATGGAACTTTAGTATATGATTTATTGGATCTTTTTCTTTCCATATATAAGACAGTTACGTAATTGGAACATTTTCGCTCGATTCATTTTGTATTTGAAAATCATGTCTTTTTTATTTAAAGATTATTTGAAACAAAAACAAGATTACACAGTAATTGTTGACTGTAAGTAAATATAGTTTATTATCCAGATATGAGATATTTTTTCTCTACATCAATTATTACTTTAGTTATAAACGAAATAAGAATTGAGACTTACGACATTTAGTTCCGTGCTCGAACACGACCAAAGAGCGCACGCGATATTCAACTTTATTACTGATGTATTAGCGTTTAGCACATAGTGGAGTGGTGGGGTGCATGGGGGCGGAGCTTGCGTGGAAATTGTCTTTGGAGTGCCTGGTCTTAAAGCCTAGGCGAAAATTCATGGGATTCGAGAAAACCTAATTTTTATGTATTTTTGAAAATTTCCCAGAATTCTTCACTAATTATCACCAATTTATCCCTAATTGGCCGATCCGGGAATCGAACATACGACCTCATGCTTAACAGTAGCGCCTTGAGCTTGAGACCACTAGACCAACTAGGCATAGGTTGCCTACTCCCTTACCAAGAAGCCCGTAGTTTGGCCGAAATTACGGGCAATACCTACACCGTATCACCTACGGACATAAGATTAGATCGGGGCCTGAATTAATAATACCTAAATGACAAAAAATTATAATTTGACACTTTTTTTTATGAATAAACTACTTTCAGACGAGTCCATAAACTCGTTGACGGTTAGCGAGCATACCCCCAGGTACGTCTTGTCAAATTATTTGGGCCCGGTCTGTAGGTGGCCATGTTAATCGTGGATGGAACCCTAAAATGTATGTAAACAATCCTAACTTGTTATTTTTAGCTAGCTATTAAATAAGTGGTTAATAATATTAGCATTTATTAGCAGTTTTAATAGAATATAAACAAAAACTAGTTCTTTAAGTTTGCTTAGTTTCACGGGTCAATGAAAGGTCAATAGGTTTTGATGGACACTATGTGCCTCTTATGTTCTATGATATGGGGTTTGGTTGCCGCACTTACTCCTTCAGGTGTACCATTGTGCGTGGGCCATGGCGGCCGTCCAGCCCACCGCCCTGCAGAAGTTAATTAAATCTCCTGGTCTATTCAGAACATCTGTGAAAGATCTGGGTGACCAGAGGGTTTCTGTTCTAATGTGGGTGATGCTTATACATTTAAAGAGCACGTGCGCGACGGTTTCCTCAGCCTCCATGCACGACCTGCACAGAGGACTGTTCGTTATACCTATTGTGTGGAAGTGTTTGTTTAGCGAGCAGTGCCCCGTGATGGTCCACGTCACGAGGCGCAGGCCGTTCCTGTCCAGGCGTAATAAACGCCTGGTTAGCCTGTTATCCAAGGATGGCATAGGTTACCTGATTGACGGCTCACGTCCAGGTCACTTCGCCGAAGTATTCATGGTGAGGTTTATACAGATTCCAATTCACTTTCTAAGACATTGGCAGAATAGTCGATATCGGCTTTGCTTGCCATAAGAGATTTTTACAGAAGAGATCCGATAGATCATTGGAATGGAACCCTAAAATATAAGCAACCAGGGTTGTAACGGATGTCGTATAACGGATGAGGATGCGGATGAGGATATCGAGATAATCGGGTTTGAGAATGCGGATGAGGATACGGATATTGGAAAATCCCTTATTGAGGATGCGGATGAGGGTGCGGATGCAGATGTCGTATGAAAAATAGTCCTTGTTTTGACACCTGACACCACAATCATGCCACCACTGTCACGTGCGGCCGATCGTCTGTCATAGGACAGGGACACTGCGGATTCAGGCGATAGGAACGCGTCACTCACACTCCGACCCGCACAGCTAGCTCGAAGCGAGTTTAAAAAAGTTCACTATTTGAGCGAACAACGTAAGTAGGGTCACATCCCCATAGAAATTATGAGGATGCGGAGCTTTTAAAATCAAAACTTAAGGAAGCGGATGTTTTGCGGATATCAAAATTTATGCGGATGCTCCGCAGTTGCGGATGCGGATACGGATATCCATTACATCCCTGTAAGCAACTGATGGCTTTTATTAAAATTGTGATAAAACTAACAATAAGCTATTAGCACAGTACTCGTATATTAGCAGCTATATCCCCAAAATACAATATAAACAAAAACTAGTTTGTAAAGTTTGTTTAGTTTCTTATATAAATAAAATGTCGATGAACGAATAGTTTTTTTTTTCTTATAGCGATGCCTAGCAACTGCGGTGATGTTGATTTTAACTTCTGTAGGTATATCATCAACTTCTACCGAGCCTTTTCCCAACTATGCTATAGTCGGCTTAGAGTCTAACTAGATGCAGCTGAACACCTGTACAAGGAGCGACTGCCTATCTGACTTCCAGAACCCAGTTAGTGGGAAACGCGATACCGAAGTAAGACTGCTTGTCAGACTTTCGAGCTTCTGACTACCAGTAACGACTGTCAAAAATTCATGAATGACAGCCAGAACCGACGGCATAAAAAAACGTGTTTTCAGAGATACGGAGGTATGTAAACATGGTCACCTATCCATTGACCAACCTCGGCCGTAGCTTAACTTGATTGATCAGCCAGTACACGTGTCGCTGTTATTACTTAGCCACAAGCCCCTTAGTAACCATCATCACCTTCCTGTCCTTGTCCCGTGTTACGTGGGGTCGGAGTAACACGTTTTCTTCTTTTATTTTCCCCTGTCAACCGTCAGGCTATCATTCACTCCCTTCTCTTTTATATAATATTTTTTATATCATTCCTCACACTCCCTTTTTTTTCTCTTTCCCTTTTTTGATCTGCAATCAGTCAGTCATCTATGAGCAGATGTGGAGTAGAGCTTTGCAGAGTAATTTCTTCATTAAGAATTCTCTTTATTTGCATTAGACTTGCAAGGCATAGTGTAGCTTGATAGGTCTGTTGTTGCAAGTCTTTTAAGTCTTCATTTGTTTTCAAACTTGGTTAGTGCAGGTGCTAGTGGGTTTGGATGCTTCTCAAGTCTTGTCTCGAGCAGCAGCGAGCGAGCGAGCAGCAATAGACTTTATCTCCTTTTGCACATTGTTAATTTTTGGAATGTCGTGTAACTCTTGAGTTTCTGATAAACCATGAAGCATTTGATATGGCTTTTAGAATGCTGTTTTGTGCCCTCTGGAGTATGTTTAAGGTTGAGACACTTGCTGTGCCCCAAACCTGGATCCCGTATCTATGTCCAAATTGGCTTTAGTATGGCGTTGTACAGGAGCAACTTTTTATCTATGCTCAGTGTGGAGTTTCTACTCAGGAGCCATTGTAGACTTCTGTGCTTCATGTTTTAAGTTGATCTCTCTTTGCTTGAATATAAGCTTTCCATGTGACTTTTCGATCAAGCTTTATGACTAGATATTATACAAAGACGCTTTGTGCTGGTTCCTGATCACCTAGTTTTAACAGGTGGTTTTTTTTGGCGAAGAGTGAATGTCACATGGACAGATGTATTGGCACTGATTTTAACTATCAATTTTTTAGGCATTTATCCAACTTCAAGAATCTTATGAATAGCGAGGATGGCTGTATCGTCAGCATAAGTTGCAATGGTCACCTGGGAATTTTGAGGAAAATCTGCTGTATATATTGTGTAGAGCACAGGGCCTAACACTGACCCCTGGGCACACCTGCCGTGTTATCATAGAATGGAGATGTGCAATCATCTTCCCTTACTTGAAATATCCTGTCTGAAAGGTATGAGCTTATAATTTCAAAATATATATGTATGGGGTAGTGACTGCTTGATTTTAAACAATAGCCCTCAGTGCTAGACTTCATCAAAGACCTGTTGTATGTTCAGAAAGACGGAGGAACAGTATTCTTTCTCCTCCAGTTATTTTCAGACTCTGCTACAGACCTGACTTGACCTGTTCTACTGTACCATGCTCTTGTCGGAACCCAAACTGGTGGTCTGGTATAATAGATTTTTCTTGTAGGATAGGTAGCATTCTATACAGCATTCGTTTTTCAAACGGCTTTGAGAGCACTGGTAGTTTGTGATACTTTCTATAAGCCTGGTTAGTGTCCTGAAAATACCATAGAACAATGATGTCATGTACACTATCGTCTTCCTTCTTCACACCCCCTTAGTAACCATAGTACTTATATTACGCCGGAAGGTTTTCTTTGTTCTTAACAAAGGGATTGATTGCATTTGAGGTATAAACTACTGATTCATTACGTATTTGTATACATATGGCATACACAAATTTGTGTTTCACATTGTGTTTTGAATAAATAACCATTTATAGAGACCTCTACTTTTACTTATAATGTACACAAGTGCAGGTCTTCCTTATTTGGTCATCAAAATAGCCATTTGAAAAAGGCCTATGTTTTCATGTCTTGTTTACGGTGGTTTGGGTCGTTAGTGGTGGTCTTCATGTACTCTTATAAAACCGGTTTTCCATAGTAATTGTGTTATGTATTGCGAAAACGTAACGTCAAAGATTATTTTCGTAGAAGTGGCAGTGCAAGTTGCGTCAAAGATTATTTTCGTAGAAGTGGCAGCTTGACAATTTCTTGCCAAGAATCATACCTCCTACTTTATAATCTTGCCTAGCGTAGCTTAGCCTAAGTAACTATAATGTTCCCACTACTGTGTCTCAGGCCTCCCTGTGATAGGAAGTGGGCCGTAATCCACCACCCGGACACAGTGAGGGTTGGTGGATGATGAATCTCTTCGATTTGTTTTTCTTTCACTATTTATAAAACAGTAGTTTAAAAAAACAAACGACTTAACCGTTGTTTCCCGTTTGGCTATCACTGCTCGTTTTCAGGTACAGACGCCAGCACATCAAGCTACCCGAAACTGTCAAATTTTCCCAATCAACTTTGAACCTTATACTTTAGCGATAAAGTTGAAAATCTATTAAATAAATTTGACAGATTGTAGTAGCTTGATGTGCTGGCGTCTGTACCTACATTTCTACAAGGATGTACTGGCGCTTGAATGACATAGACAGGAGGGCTTTTTGGTAAACATATTTTGTGAAATTGTATTGAAAAAACAAAATGGCGGCATTCGTTCTAATTTTGGCTACGCGTCAAAAATTGCACCGTGAAAACATATGTGAAGTAAGTTTCAAGTGAGCTGTCATTCCACGGTGAGCTTTTTCTACCTACTGCCGCATCTACAACTACAGGGACAAACCTAGGTTAACGATACAAATACCAAAGTTGCGCATACATCTCTCAGTGTCGCTCTGGCTGTCAAGTGATCATGATTCTATTAAAGTTTACCGCTATAGTGTTGTTGGGTGTTTACTCCGTAAGTAATTATTTTTAAATACTCATTGTTTTTTTTATAGTAAAGTGGATGTGGGGGTACAAGGTGGATCTGGTGAAGGCGGCAGGAATCCGCTGGATGCGAGAAGCACAGAACCGGTCGAAGTGCTTGAGACCATAAATTATTTAATATAAAAAAATGTCCAGCAGTGGATGGCTGAAATGATGAGGATACGCCCCGTCCCATGTAACTACAGCCCTAAAAGGGCTCTCTAAAAAAATTCGCGGGTTTTTTTTGGCAAATGAATCTGACTGTCTTGGGTCTACTGGTCTTTCTGAGCGTGGGGTCCTGGGTTTATCCTCGAGGAAAAGATGTTATTTTTAATCCATATTACCAAATTCTCAGTAGCAGCCCGAAATCCCGAATACTACATTTTTGCCGGGTTTGTAGAATGTACCATTGCCATTTTTGCATAAAGCCTTCTTTCACAACATATTTTGAAAACAATTTTGTCAATAAGTTTCGTTGTGAAATCTCTTGTTTTGTCAAAACCATAGAGGAAAGTAATATAGTACGGAGGAAAGTAATATATATGTCAAAACCGTAAATAATAACACCTACCTAACTTAAGAATGTAAAAAATGACCTGATCTCTAAAATAATGAATTCACGAGAGTGCAAAATCAAAAAATGAAAGCAAAAATTTAACAATTTTGAAACCAATAAAAATCAAAATGATAGACCAGTAGACAACAACCACAACATGCCAAGACTACCAAACCGAACTCTCGAAGAATTTGAGGAAGACTACAAAAGGACGCACAAGATCTTTCGTCTGAACCCTGACTGGGAAGAAGACTTGCTACAGTCGGTGGTGGTGACTCCTGAGATACAAGACAGGGTGCGGACTTACACACAGTTTAAGAAGAAACAGCGCAGGATTGAGTGTTGCTGTCAGGTTGCTGCTGTGTTATTTACTACAAGAACACTTTGTTACGGGTAGAAGACCAAAAGTCTGACAACCAGTCTTGCCAATATTACGCAGTAACTGGGTTGTGGAGGTTAGATAGATAGTCGCTCTTTAAAAAATACCTACTGGTATTCAGCTTCATTCGGTTAAACTAGAAGCCGACCACAACATAGTTCGGAAAAGGCTAGACAGTGGATGGTGAAGTTCAAGTTTAAATTCAAGTTTTATTTTTTATTCCGCCTTTGCTAAGCTCCGTTTTAACCCTCGTGCAGACTGGCGCGACTTGTGACACCGGTATTGTTCTACCGAGAAGTATTCTTAGAAATTGTTTTGTTAGAGTCGCGTCGCGTCGTGTGTCGTGTGTCGTGTCGCGCCACTCTGCAGGATAACTATAGGTCCATCGACCTTTCATTGACCCATGAAACGAAATATACTTGTAGAACAAGTTTTTGTCCATATTCTATTAAAGCTAATATTAAAGTGTTTATACATTTTTAACCGAGGAAGGAGGAGGTTCTCAATTCAACTGTATTTTTTTTTAATTTTACCTCAGAACTTTCGACTAGGTGAACCGATTTTGATGATTCTTTTTTTATTCTAAAGCTGGTGCTTCCCGTGTGGTCCCATATACATTTTATTAACTTCGCTTGGATGGTTTTTGAGTAGGGTTCAATAATACGTTTTTTTTCCCACTTAGTACATGGATGATATTTTAAGTTCCTGTCACTGTTATTTACGTAGCAGGTACCTATTCGAATTTGTGTGGGGTAGCTACCACAACTAAAAACTGAAAAATAAAAACTTTTTACAAAAAAAATCAGCCGACTTCCAAAAAAAATACTACAAAGCGAAAAAAAAACGAAAATTCAAAACCAAATTAAAGACACCGACTACCGAAATTAAAGTTATTTTTCGCCTTGTAGTGTTTTTTTGGAAGTCGGTTGTTTTTTTGTAAAAAAAATTTATTTTTCAGTTTTTTATAATATTATACCAACAGGTTTGGATTGCTTACATACATTTTAGGGTTTCATAGAGAAGTAAATACATTAGTTTACCGTTGTCTATCGTTGTCCGTGTTGTTGTTAGAGCAGTGGTGGCCCAGTGGTAACGGCCACGACTTACGAGTTGTAGGTCGTAAGTTCGAATCCAAACAGGCGCTTTACTTTGTGTAAATTATTTTCATCACCACTGCTTTCAAAACGGTGAAGGAAAATATCGTGAGGAAACCGGCATGTCCTAGAACCGAAAATTCGAAGACATGTGACATCTACCAACCCGCACTGGGCCCGCGTGGTGGATTTGACCCACTCCCTCTCACAAAGAGGAGGCCTGTGTCCCAGCAGTGGGAACATTTATAGGCTGATGATGATGATGATGACCGTTGTCTACAGGAAGCAGTGACTAGGCCCGGCGTGGCACCTCTCATTGAGCTGAACGATGGCAACACAATCCCCAGTCTTGGCCTCGGTACCTGGCTCGGATTTAGCCATTCGGTAAGTTTATAACAGCGCTATCTATTGCCGAGTGGCTGTACTGCTTAGGTTTGTGTTTTAGGTGTAAGTTCCGATGTAGGCCGCTTTTAAGGTGAGCGCTGTTTCATGATTTTGATATGTAGTATGAATCTACAATGAACTTATGAGTTTCGAGTATTTCTATCATTTATTAAATTGAAGTTGGAATTTTGTTAATTTTTATTATCTTTCTGTTCTTCGTATACTTTAATTATGTTCACAGGGAGGCCTTGTCCCGGTAAAAGATAATAACGTTCAGAGGGCGGTGGAAGCAGCCATCGACGCAGGATACAGACACATCGACACAGCAGCCATATACAGCACGGAGGAACAGGTACCATCCTACAGTACTCGTACGTTGGTATGACAGATCGAGTTTTTGAAAGAGATGTCACACAAGACAAGTATGGAAGTAACAGAGATGACGTGAGACGAAGATGAACTTTTTTTTAACTGGGTGTGCCTCATGGCTGCTAACTGTACATTTATCTTTTACAACGTTAGTTTTTGTTTATACTAAACCTCTTAAGGGATCATTGTACTCATCATTATGAACAACTTTCACTATGGGATCAATGCTGAAATCGCGAAAAAAAATCAGCTGTTCCCTACATTTCAACGAGATATGCGAACATAAATGTAGGGAGCAGCTGATTTTTTTTTCGCGATTTCAGCTTTGGTCCCATAGTAAAAGTTGTTCATAATGATGAGTACAATGACCCCTTAAGAGGTTTAGTGTAAACAAAAACTATGGTTGTATTATCCTTCGGATTATTCAACTCACTTTCTGACTGGATAATTGTCTGCCAAACTTAAAGTTCTGTAGCTAATGTTATATGGATATGCTGTTGGTGTACTATTCAACAAATAGATTAAAAAATAAAAAATTTACAGGTTGGCGTCGCGATAAAGAATAAAATAGCGGAAGGCGCTGTGGCTAGAGAAGATCTGTTTGTTACTACCAAGGTACCTAATAAACTTGACAATAATTAAAAATTATTTTTTCAATTTGGATATGCGAGAATAAGACATAATTTTATTTTTTTAATAATGAAGAATAATTTGAACGTTAATTCCAGCTATGGAACGACCGGCACGCCAAAGCTGCGGTGGTCCCGGCGCTCAAGGAGTCTCTCGCTCGATTGGACCTCAAATACCTGGACCTGTATCTGATCCACTGGCCGGTAGCACAGTTTGTAAGTATTTAAATAATAATATAAGCCTTTATTCAGACACATTTTTTTTACATAGATTCTGTCTATATCGACGACTCTGGTGAGTCGATGACACCGACAACTTGGGTCTGTTAGCTCAACTTTGGCAACTTTGTAAGTATTTAACAGACTTCAAAAAAGGCGCGATATCAGCGGTTCTAACGTATGTTTAATCGATTTATGTGCACATAAATGTACCTAGATAACTTAAAAATTGTTCATAATTATGAGTACCTAATAATAATGAAATTACCCCACGTTCTCACGGACGTAAAAGTATAGCGGCGGGATTTTTCCGCACACTGGATTTTCAACGCTCTGCTTAGCACCGAGAGTTTAAAATCCAACAGTGTTTTTTCAACGCGCTGGGATGCATTCTGCTATTCATAATAATGTGTCACTGACAGACTCAGACAGTAAAAAAAAAAAAAAACATGAAATATCCCGGTCTTTTAAAAAGTTTGAGGTTATTGTCAACTCGACATTAGTCAAAGGTGTATAACTATTTAGGTGTATATCTTTGTTATCAAGTAATTAAACATAATTTTCTATGCAGTACCGCTCAGTACTGTAGCTTTAAATGGTATTATGTGTCTTGACAAAGAAAAGAATGTGAAAACTGACGTAGATATGAAAGATCTGACTGTCCTTCAAAAATAAGATACTCTTGTGCGTGTTATGTATTAAAGGGGTTGAATAGAGATGTAAAGAATACTCGAACTGAAAGTACTATTTGTTTAATATTGTTCCACAATTACTTAGTTAATTATTACAGGGATATATGACGTGGCAAGGCGCTGGTATGTAAGCGACTGGCGAGCCGCCCACATGCGCTCCGTTAAAACATCAAAAATGCAATTCAGCATATCGCATCGCTAGGGTCGCTACAATACTAACAGTTAGAGGCATCGAGAAACCAGGGGTGGTTCATCTATTTAACCAAAACCTTCCTTTAAATTCGCAGGAGAACGGCACGTTCGCTGATATAGACTATGTGGAGACCTGGCAGGGTATGATGGACGCTCAGGCCATCGGGCTGGTGAAGTCCATCGGAGTCTCCAACTTCAACGTCACGCAGCTCGATAGACTCATCTCCATGAGCAAGGTTAAGCCTGCTGCTTTGCAGATTGAGGTGAACATTTTTTTTTTACTATAAAGTCTTCAGGAAATGGTGGGTTGCACGATATTTATTAAATGATTTGTTGTAATAATACCTAATGTTGGAGTTATTGTTTAAAATACAAATCACCTCGATGTCCTGTTAAAATACATGTTATATTGTGTCAATTTCTGACAGTGAAATTGACAGAAATAGAACCAATATAAATGTACTCTATGAATATAACGTTAACTGTGTGGTTCTTTCCTCAAAAGACCTTTTCAGACACTAATCTACATGGTCCTCATATGGCCTGACCAAGATCATGTCTGGACTTTAAAAGAGACTGCTACCTCTGAGTTTGTTTCGGCCTTTCTTCTCAGAGTAGTCAGATAGGAAACGCCGAACTCATCTAGCTTATTTTTAATAAAAAAAATTATATGACGTGTAAAAGTGATTCCGATATCCTATTTACAGAATAAACAATTTCAATTTAATTTAATTTCATTTCGTTATAATCATTTAGTGCTAAAAGTTGTTGATTTGTGGTGCAGCTAAATCTGCGCTAAGCTTGGATTACTGTAGGTTGATGTGGTAATCATCAATCAATCGCAAAACTAGCAATCGGATAAAAGTGTAACTTTGAATATTTTTATTATCTATCCAGGTGAACCTAAACCTGCAACAGGCAGAGCTGATCAAGTTCTGTAAAACGCGCAACATCGCCGTCATCGGGTACACGCCCTTCGGATCCATCTTCCACAACAAGGCGGCCCAGGATGCCCCTCCTCCCAGGACCGATGAGCAAGCTTTGTTGAAGATCGCCGACAGGCACCACAAGACCGTCGCGCAAATTAATCTGAGATATCTTGTAAGTGAAGCTTCCGTTCATTATACGACATACCAAAATATACCAATTTATCGAATCAAAAGAACAATTTAAGCAAGGAAATATGTGGAAAAGTAGTGAGAATGTTTATAGTATGACTATTGAACGCTAGAGGGCGTTGATGAGAAGGAATTGTACTTTAAGAGTACCGCATTGTTGATATGCCTTGCATCATATTATAGTATTTACATTGTGGAGGCATCCTTTTTCATAAAATCTTTATACGATAACCTCCCAATCGAAATTGAATTTATTTACTTTCAAAACTTGTCTAAAGATGGCACTGATACAAATTTTAATTTCAGATTGAACTAGGAGTGATTCCGATCCCGAAGTCGGTGACAAAGAAGCGCATTGAAGCCAATATTGAAGTCTTCGACTTCCAATTGAACCAGCAGGAGAGAGATGTCATGAAGTCGTACGACAGAAACTACAGGACCATCGGTGTTACCATGTGGAAGGAGTCACCGTATTACCCTTTTAACAAATAAAATTAAGTTCTAAAAATAAAGTAACTAATTCATGAACAGCTAGGTTTTTTTTTCGTCGATTAAGACGCAGATATATGACAGTGACCTTGAATGGTTAGCTTGCGTGTTCTGTACTGAGCTCAAGCAATGCGTCGTACGTCCAGCCAGTAATAGGACTCGCCCATCAAGGAGCGCTGTTCCAAATTAGATGCATTATTAATTTATTACACATAAAACAAAAGGTATTTTAATAAAACACGTGTACTAAAAGATCAATAATTTAATAATCTTTAAAATAGTGAAGTTTTCAGAACAATACGCTCGATAGATTTTGCGTCATTCTCAGTTTTTAATCCGCGTTAGACATAACTTTACAAATTAATTTCACTATGTAATATAAACATAATCAAAAATATGCCTATATTAAAATATTAGAAAAATGCCCTAATTTAACATATATTTTTTCCAAATCACTAACACTACTCGTTAAGACGTCATCTTCAATATAAAATCATTAAAAGTCGGTTATTGTCCCCTTAAGGGCTTTAGATATGCTTCTTTAAGCATCGGCGACCAGTAATTTATTCGCTTTTCGCAATCTTATACTGACAGATTGACTCCCGTTGCACGATACCACGTTCAAACACAGTGATCTGCCAAAACGAGATGCACTTAAAAAGTTGCTGAAAAGAGCAATTTTGCTACGTCGACCGGCGACCGAGGAAAGAGTCGCCAAATTGCGATATAGCAATGACGAAAACGCAAAATCACCGATAGCACCAGTGATGCTCGGAGTATGTCTACTAAGGCTTACCTTCTAAACGTTTCAAGGTACCGAGGACGCTTAAAAATTAAATGAAAGAAAATACCTCCCAAGTACGTGTCAGACCACGCACAATGAAGGGTTCCGTAGTTGGATTGAAGTTATCCCAAGAACAAAAACATGTTCTCCCATACATTCTAACCTCAAATGTAAGTTTGTACGCACAATAGAGATTTACCATGTTATTTTAAGACCATAGACTTTTTGTAGGTTTTCCGGTTTTCCTGTAATCTATGAGTCCAACCATTCTCTGTATTTTTTTTCAACTTTTTAGGCTCAGTAGTTTCGGAGATAACGGGGGAATGGTAAGTTTTCATAAATTTTCATAAGACAGTATCTTTAAAAGTATTTATTTTAATATTAGAAAAAAAAAGAAATCCTCGCAACGCAACAAGCCCCCTTTCATTTGATATTTCACACGATACTTTTTAATTTATTTGCACGCTAAAAGTGACCCCCATATTCAAAATTTATTTACGTTACATGTCCATGTTTGGGTCACAGAAATACATAATTATGCGTACCAAATTTCAACTTACATAGGTCCATTAGATTCGGAGTAAATTGGCTGTGACAGACGGATAGACAGACACAAGACTGATTCTATAAGGGTTCCGTTTTTTTCCTTTTGAGGTACGGAACCCTAAAAATCACGATGGAACTGCTTAAAAGACAACACAACACAAAAACGAACTTAAAATAAAGACATCACTTAACAAAAACAAAACAAATCGTCAAATACAATTTAAATACCCGAGCGTTAATATGACATACCTATCGGGTTTTAGAAAGAAACTGTCACACTGGTATGAGTGACCGAGATGATAGGTACTTTATAATTTGATATGCCATTTTTTTGGGATTGGCATCTCGCGGGTTACCTAGGAGGTTGTCGATTGCTTAACTGGACTATCCTCTGGGTGCCTCAATAAATTAAGGCCTCCAGCCAGGGCATAAAACATTATTAAACTAAGCAACTACACTCTTCAGGCACACCCTGTGTGGTGCGGACCTCGGCTTAGGGCGTCGCTGGGGGAGAACAGCAAGGCTGGTTCGGATCGTGATTATTTAGGGACGAAATTAAAGCTAGGGTCTCAGTGGCTCGAGCAAGGGCCGGGGCGGGCATGGACGGGCCTCGGCGGGTGGCGAAGACGGAAGGACGGCGATTATAGTGTTTGTATTTCGGTCGGTCGGCGAATCTTACTAACGCGGGAGGGAGTGTATCGGGCAACCACCTCAATCAGGGGATTGAGGTGCTTTATAGCTGAGTCAAAAAAACGTGCTTTGAGAGGCGTTTCATGAACTGCTGGACGGTGGGCATTCTGAGATCTAGATGAAGATTCTCATTGCGAACATAGAACGGGGCTCCCTTGACCTTTCTTAAGAAATGGTTCTGGAGGGTCCGCATCCTATGGATAGAGCGTCGTATACCGTTTGCGAAGATGATGATGACGGCGCTGTAGATGTGCAATTTTACACTTGAGTGACAATTTTTGTTCAAAGTCTAACTCCTGCATCCGTGGACCTACTGGTAGGACAAAAACTAGGTCCACGAGAAAACACCCAATCTGCCGAGCCTTTTCCCAAATATGTTGGGGTCGGCTTTCAGAAACTTGATAGTCACTCATCCACGGATCGACCTAGGCAAGCCTTCGATCGACCTGTGCGGCTGTAATCACGAGCCCGTTAGTAACCATAGTCCTTATATTACGCCCGAAAGTTTTCTTTATTCTCGACAAAGGAACTGATGGCATTTTAGGTATTTACTGATTCATTAGGTATACATTGGCACACAATGAACTCTGTTTAGAATAAATGACCATTTATGGAGACCTCTACTTTGACCTAAAATGTACACAAGTCTAGGTTTAGTTATTTGGTCATATAGCCATTTGAAAAAGCCTATGTTTCCATATAATTCTTGCCGTGGTTTGGGTCATGTAATGGTTGGTCTTATAGAACCAGTTATCCATAGGTAGTTGTGTTATGTATTGCGAAAACGTATGGTCAAAGATTATTTTTATAGAAGTGGCACTGCCCGGCTTATTACAGCACTTGTCGTGAGGAAAGTTTTGAGTGTGAATGTCGATGACGATGGCTATAAGAGAAGGGGAAGACCAAAGAAACGATGGATGGACTGTGTGGAAGATGATGACGTGGTTAGAAAGGGGGGCTATCGAGATGACGACTGATAGAGAAGTATGTGAAGAATAAGATATTTTACGGCGACTCTAAATAAATTGAGATAAGGATAGGAGAATGATGAGATGTCGTGAAAATACATAAATTTTGTAATTTTTGTTTTAAATTTTTATGTAAACAAAGCAAAAATATTTAAAAATGTAAAAGAAATGTAAGTATATAGATGAAATAAAGGAAATAATAATAACGACGGTTGAAAGGCTAATTGATCTAAGCGACATTTTGTTAAACTTGCTCCTGCATATTTATGTTTTTTGAATTTTTTTTCATAAAAATCAACTATTTGATAGACTATTATTTACTTAAATCAATCAATCGTAATAAGATCTTATTATGATTTAAAAAAAACAATCAATCCATCCTTCTGCAAGTTTTAAAAAATGTCGCTTAGATCAATTAGCCTTACAACCGTCGATAATATTATGAAGGGATACAATTTGTTTGATTGTATGTAGGGGGTAATCTCTGGAACTACCAGTCGGATTGTTAAAATCATTTTTGCATTGGATAGTCCGATTCTTGAGGAAGGTTATAGGCGGACGAAGTCGAGGGCAGAAGCTAGTGTTGAATATTTGACTTAATTCCAAACTTAAGTCGCAGTGGGCAGGGCACATTGCTCAAATTGCTCGCAGAGCAGATGACTGATGGGGCCGAAAGGTTCTGAAATGGCGACCGCGTACCGAAAGACGTAGCGTTGGAAGACTTCTCAAGGTGAATCTTGTGGTTGTGAAGGCCGCAGGAATCCACTGGATGCGAGAAGCACAAAAGTGGTCGAAGTGACGGTGCTTGGGGGAGATCTACGTCCAGTAGTGGACTACGTCTTACGGTTGATACAATGCATAGGTCATGTTATGGAAGCATCTTTTGTACATGAGTCAGTTATCAGGAAATACTATTAAAATACTCTCTCTTTTATCCACTCTGTCTGAAATAAAAGTTATCTATTCTATTCTAAAATCAGGGATTTCTTTTTATTTTCACATTGATACTCGTACTGGGGGTGTGGGGGTGTGCTGACGTGTCAATCCAATACACTGTAACTCGAGGTAGTGTTTTGCCTTAATAGCGCTCATTCGATTATTTCGAGGCAGTTACATATCCCTATATATTATTATTGCGTCAATTAATGTGTTGAATAAGACCCTGGCTATCATTGCTTGTTTTCACATATTCTACCTACTGCCACATCTACAACTTCAGGTACAAACCAAGTTGGGTTTGTACTTGACGTTGGTATTTTTAAAAACGACACAAATACCAAAGTTGAGTTTACATCGGTCAGTGTCGCTCGGGCTGTCAAGTGATCATGAGACTGCTCAACTTAATCGGTGTGGTGTTGTTGGGTGTGTACTCCGTAAGTGTAACTTGATTTAAATTGATGAATTGGGAAATAACTGTTGATTGGTGGCTGTGTGCCACACCATGCTGTGTGTGTGTGGCTGTGTGGCCACGTACTGCTCTGCCAATCCGTGGGGTAATGCAGGCGTGAAGTTATATGTTATGTAATTTAATTAAATTAATTATATTAAAATCTTTTCTTTTTTCAAGATTTTATTTAATGTTTTTTCAATAACAAGTTATGTTATTGAAAAAAAAAACAATAAAATATCCTGACACCAATTACTTAATTACCAGAGGTCGGAATTAGGTAGAGTTATTTATGTACTTGCATCGAAATATTGATATCAATCCCGTGTGACCAACAATATTACAAATAAATAATAATAAAAACCTCAGAGACAGATAAGGCAAATAAAACAAAGATAATTAACATACAATTTTATTAGTATTAAATTCACAATGCACACGTGTGCGCATTGGAATTTTGCAACTTCGGACATCCGATGTCGTTGATGTAAATTTGGCAACGTCGCGCGTGCATTGGTTTAAATTGTGTAAAAGTAAATAACTTTTTATTTAATAGATCACGGGATTTTTCTGGTCTTCAAAATTAATCCCGGGATTTGGGGCATATCCACTTTATTCTTTCGTTGTATGAAATCAGGGTAAGTACATAAATAACTCTACCTAATTCCGACCTCTGTTAATTACTCTTCGTTGGTCGCAAGCGCTACTGCTGACCATGAGATTCTAAGTTAAATTCCTAGGTCGACAAAATGTTATTCGGTTTTACCATCACGATTTTCTCAGTAAGAGTCTGGATCTGTACCCAGTTGATGTCAATAGGCTCATTCTCTATATTACATTATTATGGGACAAAAATATATGTAACTGGCGGAATGTATGTGTATACCTCTGGCTAACCCTTCGGGGGAAACAGCCGTGATGTTATGTTTATGTTCATTGAGATAATTAAAATCAATGTTTATGAGGAAATGCGATTGAGTAGAATAAGTAGTTTTAGTATGCAGTTGTCCTTGGAGGAATCTTCCGATTGTAAGAAAGTTTAATTTGTTGATGACATGCAATCTATTTAAAAATAACATAACATCGCGTGTATATCTCGATGGGTTAGGAAGAGGTGAATAGATACTCAGGAATTTCACCAGTTATGTTTTAGTCTAAAAGGAATGATAGACGTGCGAGCAAGTTCGCGTACTTATGGCTCGGTGACCTTTCTCGCCCGCGAGTCATACTAAGTACGCGTACTATAAAACCGTAAAGTTCGACGGCGATCCAACAAGTTTGAAATTTTGCTCGTAGCCCGCCTTGGTTCGTAGTTTCGTAAGTCTGTCATCACTAGGGTTGCCACCTGTTATTATTCAAAATTCGGGAGGAAAAAAAAACATTTTATGTACATTTTTTATTTTATTTTAAATTTATATTATTCATTTGAACCATTTACCATTTACACACTTCAAAATATCTGGTCTTGAACTAACTTTAAAAAACTCTTTGCAGTCTATTTTAAAATTAAAAATGTTTGGATTTCTGCCTTGACATGTTCGTAATTTCAGCGGGTTTTTTCTTTTGTCCATAATATCGAATACTATACTAATAAAAACATGCTCGCAGGCGGCGTTTGATACAGGTATGGACAAAACGTAGTTTCGAGTGTCGCGAGTTCGCAACTGCATTGGCCAGTAGCGTGCTACCGTTCGCGGTAATACGATTTTTGCCACTATCTAAAGAAAGAGAAAGAAAGAAAATACTTTTTCATGCGGTAAACATAACGAAATGAAAGAACACAAAACAAAAAAGAACAAGTTGGGGGAAAATATGCGTCACGTCCATGCAAAACAGCTATCGCTCAGTATAATGCTGCGACCCTATGCGAGACAGAGCCCCAGCGTTGGTTTTCAACGACAGCCGGAATTGACGTTATGACGTTGACCGGTGCAGCATACAATAAGATATAAAATTAAATAAATATACAGTAATTCTACATGTTGTCTGTCAATTACTACGCCAGCTCGCGTGAATTTTAAATTCCGGGATTTTTTTTTTTTAATTCTTTCCGGGAGTCGGGAGATTTAAATTTTCTTTACTGAATTCTGGGAGACTTTCGGAATTCCGGTAGAGGTGGGCACCCTAGTCATCGTCGCGAGTCGCGAGCCACCGTTTTGTATCGACATTTCGACGGCCACCACGTAAAGTATCGAAACTGCAAAACCTCTACTTTACAGGAGAGCGATTCTAAGTTTAGATTTAGATTTTTGTCGAACATGAAATTCGAAAATTTTATATTACCAATGTATCTAAAGTGGAAAATTTTACCGTTTTTTGCTGTCTACTATAGTTTTTGATAATTATTATACTTTTTCTAATATTACACATTCGATAGTTTACTTGGTTACTGCTGGTTACTTTTTTACCGAATATGCCAATTTCGATTTTGTTCAACTGAAAAACAATTGAGGGTATAAAATTAGTACATAATTTTTATATAAAATCATACATCTTTATCTCTACTTGCTATTAGTGCAATAAAACGAAAATGGCATTTTTGTAATTTCGATAGTATACGTGGGGGCCGTCGATTTGTGTAATGTTTGTTTAGTTTGGTTCAGAAAATTCGACATCATCGCGATACAGTGTGAGCAAGCTTCATGTGTGTCACCGACGACGGGTCGAGTAAGTTCGCGAACTTAAAAATCGCGTACTATAAGTTCGCACGTTTATCAACCACTTAAAAAGTCACCCTACACATTTTACAATTATACAGAATTTGCTACAATTAGAGACCAGCCGTGGCTCTGTAGGTCCAATAGAACTCAAGATACAACACTTCAAATTTTGGCCTGAAAATGATGATAAGGGTGACTTTTTCCGTAGGAAGCACATTTTAGAAGTTATATCCGAAAATTTCGAGGTATTTCGAGCACCACACAGCAAAGGTCTTTTCAAGCTACATATTTGGTTTTACACTATTGGCACGGATAATATAATTCTACGTCTATTGGTATCTATCCTAACATCCGAAAAAATCAGTTTAGTGCAAATTTTTGCAGCCTACGATGTTATAAAAACATCATAACATCGTCATTTAAAGCAGTGTACAGTGGAGCGAAAAATACTGATACAGCTATTTGAGTTTTACATTCGTTTGTCCACAGGAAGCAGTGACCAGACCTGGTGTGGCACCGCTAATTGAGCTAAACGATGGCAAGACAATCCCTAGCCTTGGACTGGGTACCTGGCTAGGATTTACCAAATCGGTAAGTTCAGAACAGTGCCATCTATTAACGGATAGCTGTACTGCTTAGGTTTGTGTTGTAGTTGTAAGTTCCGGTGCTGGCCGCTTTTTAAGGTGAGCGATATTTCGTGATTTTGTTATTAGGAATTCACACATTTATAATAATACCCGATTTTAGGTTCTTTTTTTTTGTTTTTAAATCACAGCTCTGCCTTTCTATATTATGTGTAGGAAGCCTTCAGCAAGCTTAAAACAAATTCGTAAAAGGATTTTCGAAACTTTTTTTCGTTATTTTCTTTAAAAAAACTGGGTGTAATCATGTCATATAGTTTGTTAAAGATTAATTTTAAATTTCGAGTAATAAATAAATAAGTGATCAAGTATTCGTTTAATGTTTATCAAAAAGAATTTATATTATATCCACAGGGAGACCGTGTGCCGGTGGAAGATGACGCCATCCAGAAGGCGGTGGAAGCTGCCATTGACGCAGGATACAGACATATTGACACAGCTGCCATTTATAGCACGGAGAAACAGGTACTTTGTGAAACACATTCTGCCTTAGACCGCGTCCTATATAAAAGCGATCGTCGGACGAATACGCGAATGTCGCGCGTATCACTTTTTGTTCGGTGAATCTGAACGCGTGTTCGCGCCGACAGAGGGCGCTTTCCGGTTTTCCGAATAAAAAGTGACATGCACGCGTCGATTTCTTTTGTATAAGACGCGGGGTTATAATAAAACGTGTTCTAACGTTTATTTTAAACCCAAACATTCGGGTCAATTATTATATTTTGAACTTTACCCTGAGAGCAGTGGTGGCCCAGTGAGAGCAGTGGTGGCCCAGTGAGAGCAGTGGTGGCCCAGTGGTAACGGCCGCGACTTACGAGTTGTAGGTCGTAAGTTCGAACCCAGACAGGCGCTTTACTTTGTGTAAATTATTTCGTCACCACTGCTCTCGTGAAGGAAAACATCGTGAGGAAACCGGCATGTCCTAGAACCGAAAATTCGAAGACATGTGACATCTACCAACCCGCACTGGGCCCGCGTGGGGGATTACGGCTCACTCCCTCTCACAGAGAGGAGGCTTGTGTCCCAGCAGTGGGAACATTTATAGGATGATGAACTTTACCCGTAAAGTTCTTAATACAAAATTGCCACTTGTACTTGAGTTTAACGTCAGTTTTTGTAATTATCCTATTATTATGACCATTATTGTATCATGTTTTGCAAATAAAATAATATTCTATTCTATTCTATTAGAACTTTGCTCTAAATTAAAAAAATGGTTCGATGGTTTAAACCTGAGCCTAACGATAAGGCCCGGACTCTACCAAAGCGGAGACGAGAGATGAGATGTGTTTTAAACAACCAATAGAATTTCGTTATTCACACATCTCGTCTCCTCTCAGCTTCAGTGGAGACCACTGAGCGGAGATGTAAGTTGGAAATAAATAAACAAAAACATTTGTATGGCGCGATCGAAGCGGAGATGTCAGCAGTGACTCGCCGAGATTGAGCTGGGCTGCGGTACAAATCGGAGATGTGAGCAGTAGTGCTATTCTGTAAAAATCTCACCGTGATATCTTATACTTCATAAAAGATAGCTTGATCTCTACGACAGCTGTCAGTAAAATCATGCCTATGAAGTCCTGAATTTCATAATAGTACAGACAGTACCTGTCAATATCATACTTTATGGGCATGCCGACGTAATTAGTGATGGGCGATGAATGGTGTAAAATCTTCCGGGCTACCAGTTCAGTTAGGTGTACCTCAAGGCTCGATACTGGGTCCATTCTTGTACTTAGTGTATATTAATGACTTACCATTCTATTTAAAGGGTATCTGTAAAGTTGTACTGTTTGCAGATGATACCTCTCTTATTTTTAAAGTAGACCGGAACAGACAAGATTTTGACGATGTAAACAGTGCACTCTCATTAGTTACGGATTGGTTTGTGACAAATAACCTTGTTCTCAATGCCAAGAAAACGAAATGTGTAAAGTTCGCCCTACCAAATGTTAGAAACCTAGGACCCAACATCGTCTTAGATAAAGAGATGCTTGAAACTGTGAACTCGGCAGTTTTTCTGGGTATAACAGTAGATGCCAAACTTCAGTGGGGCCCACATATATCGAGCCTAGTGGGAAGGCTCAGTTCGGCCGCCTACGCTGTCAGGAAAGTAAGACAATACACTGACGTTGATACAGCTCGGTTAGTCTATTTTAGTTATTTCCATAGCGTTATGTCTTACGGTATTCTGCTGTGGGGCAAAACTGCTGATATTCAAAATATATTTGTGCTTCAAAAACGAGCTGTTCGAGCAATTTATCAGCTAGGTGCCAGAGTTTCACTGAGAGATTTTTTTAAAGAAATGTCTTTGAAAAAATCTCTCAGTGATGGTATCCTTACAGTGGCATCGCAATTCATCTTCGCCAACATTTTATATGTATATTAGGCAAAATATACACTTATACACTAAAAACAGTGATTTACACAATGTTAACACTAGAAATAAGGACAAATTACGAGCTCCCTTTCACCGGCTTCATAAGGTACATAACTCATTTGTTGGGCTTGGTATAGACTTTTACAACAAGCTACCCTCTTCTTTGCTAGATTTGCCTTTTAATGCGTTTAAAACTAAAGTAAAATCCAACCTTTGTTCAAAGGCATACTATAGTATCAACGACTACTTAAATGATAAGAATAGTTGGTCGCTGTGAATACCTCAAGACAATACTTATGTTCTTTCTCCAGAATTAGTTTACCTATTGACAGTTTATTTTATTTGAATGTAAAAGTCAATTTATTTTTATTTTATTTTATTGTTGACATAATCTACTCATTACAATGTTTTTGTTATGAGTTGTATTGCAATTTGTGGTTAGCTAGCGACCTCGACAGTTGATCATATTTTTTTTTTTTGCCTGATCAACCAGCCGCAAGTTCGTTATGCTCCCTTAGATGTCACTGCTTGCGGTAGCGTCGGGGGTCGGGTAACCTCCTTCCCTCAAATATGGCGAGGGGGGTAATGGCTCATCTTTGCGTTATGCTCGTGAACGGGTGCTGCTTGTGGTGACTGGTCGTCTTGCTGATCATGGTTTTGTTATTGTAACTAGTAACTAACTGTTTATTTATTTTACCTCGATGGTCCTAGTTTATCATTTATAATAACTTCCAATTATAGCTTTAAATAGCTTTATGTAAGCGGGCACGCCCTTTATGCCTGGAGGCTTTTATTTAGATACGAGTATTTAGTTCTGTTTACGTTTAGTTTTTATTTTTTATTTCTGCTTGAGTATAGTTCTCGATGTTTTTGGTTGGTATATTGGCGTGTGCTAGCTGACATATGGCGAATAATTTATTTATTTATGTTTTGTGTTGCATAATGAACTTACATTATGCAATTTGCATACTATTGTATAGAATCATTTTTTCTAACTTGAACAGACAGCTGTGCTGCTGGGGAGTTTGTTGCGCCACTTCTTCTTCCCAGCTAAAGGCACTAGGAAGTGGTGAAGGGTGGGCGTTTTGGGGGACTGTCTTATGTAATTTTGACGTTCGAAAAGTGCTGATTCTCAGCCTAGTTTGAATAAATGACTTTTGAATTTTGAATCATCGTGACCACAGACTATAAACTATTGATATTTTAAATAAAACTTAATTTAAAATTAATTTATCTTTTAATTTTATTATATATTTTAATATCATAACATTATTTACATTTGTACATACTTGATCTAAAATAATAGTAAGTAAATAAAATCAAATTTCTCACCTACTCATGTAACATTCCATTCGTCAACGTCCCATCCTTGGGTTTCGGGAGAAGACACGCTACGTTTGGCTCACAGGCCGTATTACCAGACCAAATTAAACCCAATTATGTTACATTAGCATCGATAATACTAAGAAATGTCGATAATTTCTATCGACAATTTTTTACATCCTGACAACCCTAGGAATGTCAGTTTGACATATGTCGCAGAGATCAAGCTATCTTTTATGTAGTATAGGTGAAGTGAGCTGCCAATAATGTCAATCCATAGCAACTGACAGCTCACTCCACGCTCACTTCACCTAAGCTATCACGGTGAGATGGTTACAGAATAGCACTACAGGTGCCTCGAATGCTGGCGACGGCGCGCAGCGGAGACGAGAAGAGATTCAAAATCCAATTCAAAATTCAAAAGTCATTTATTCAAACTGGGCTGAGAATCAGCACTTTTCGAACGTCAAAATTACATAAGACAGACCCCCAAAATGCCCACCCTTTACCACTTCCTAGTGCCTTTCGCTGGGAAGAAGAAGTGGCGTAACAAACTGTCCAGCAGCACAGCTGTCTGTTCAAGTTAGAAAAGTGATTCTATACAATAGTATGCAAAATAATTTACATTACATTACGCAACACAAAACATAATTTAAATGATACCATACGAGTATGTCAGCTAGCACACGCCAATATACCAACCAAAAACATCGAGAACTATGCTCAAGCAGAAATAAAAAATAAAAACTAAACGTAAACGGAACTAAATATTTAAATAAAAGCCTCCAGGCATAAAGGGCGTGCCCGCTTACATAAAGCTACTTAAAGCTGTAATTGGAAGTTATAAATGATAAACTAGGACCATCGAGGTAAAATAATAGATGTGCGTTTATCTCAACATCCAACGCTCGCCGCACGCAGCTTTGTTCCGCTCTAGCCAGCAGTCGCAGCCCAAGATTTTGGAGGGGTCATCATGGGTGCCGAGGAATATTTTTAGGGAAATAATTTATTGATACTCTAAAGGCAGGGGGGGGGGGTATTTTATGATGCTGCAAAATTGGTTGCCAGCTTTTTTTTCAATAATAGGTATAAAGGAGAGTATGTAGGGTGAGAAGAGCGAGCGAAGCAAAGTTGATAATTTTAATATCCCGTCTTGGATAGGTTAGGATTTGATTTACATTTTCAATCAGAAATAGTTATATTGTCGACTGCAAGAAAGGCCAAGCAAATATGAAAATATAGAAAACAAGAGCGAGCGGAGTGAGCTCAAAAATTTTACACACTCTCGGATACGTTAGCTTTTCTTTTGATCATTCCAAAAGAAATAAAAATTACTTGCTTTGTCGACTTTGAAAAAACTCAAAATCAAGCCAAGCGAGCCTCAATATTTTAGCACCCTGCCTTGAATAGGTTCTGTTTTCTTTTGACCATTATATTTTACAGAAAGAGAACTTGCTTTGTCGAGAAGTTTAACAGCAGTTTAGGTTTTGAAATCTGGCCTTAACTCGAGCGTAGTCATCATCTGCCTAGCCTTTTCCCAACTATGTTGGGGTCGGCTTCCAGTCTAACCGGATGCAGCTGAATACCAGTATTTTACATGGAGCGACTGCCTATCTGACCTCCACAACCTAGTGACTAGGTAACACGATACTCCTTGGTAAGACTGATTGTCAGACTTTTTGGGCTTCTAACTACCCGTAACGACAGCTCGCTCGCTCGCTCGTTAACTCGAGCGCAGTGGTGCTTTAAATTCCCGAGTTTGTTTCGCTCGCTCTTGCATCCTACCTATATCCTCTATTTTTATAACAGGCTTTTTTTTTAAATGTTGTGTTGCCCATTGGGGTCACTGTGGCTCAAGTACCTACAGTTTTTAGTTAGACATGTAAATCATTCAGGCTCTCTACAGCTTGAATGATTGGGGGCGGGGGGTGTTACGACACCCCTGACCCCCCTCCTGGGGCCGCGCCTGGCCAGCACATATCTCCTCCGCTCCAGTCTAGCCAGGGCGCATCTCCGCACAGTTTCGGTGGATACACCCTAGCTGAAAAACATCTCGTCTCCGCTTCGGACATCTCCGCACATCTCCGCTTTAGTAGAGTCCGGGCCTTAAACTGGTTTTGTAATAAGGCCAATTGAGAGATGGCAGGTATGAGTGACACAGACGACGTGAGACAAAGTCGAACTTTTTCTACAACTCTAATGCCATTATATTAACGCCTACAGTAACTGATGGATTATTTAACTCTCTTATTGACTGTATTTGTTTGCCAAGATTACCAATACCTAGTTCAATTAAAGAATTAGACATACTTATTTAAGAAAAGGCTTAAATATTACTACTAGCTGCGCCCCGCGGTTTCACCCGCATAAGTCTCGATCCCGTGGAAAAAAAATATCCTATGTTCTTTTCCAGGGCATCATCTATATATGTGCCAAATTTCATCCAAATCCGTTCAGCCGTTTTAGCGTGAAGGCGTAACAAACAAACTTACTTTCGCATTTATAATATTAAGGATTAAATAAAGCATACTACAGCATTTCGGAATTTTTGACAGACAAAATACAATGACTGTTTTTGACCGTAGTTGGTACTCAACATTGCACGTGTAATTTTTTGTATCCTTTTAATTATTACATTACTTTTTCTCTCTTTTTCTTTATACTTTATTTGAATATTGACGTAGTAAACTTATTTTTTCTTTTTGACATGTATATTTTTCTTATCATTTATTTTTGAGAAAGTCAATTAATATCGTTTGATTAAATGTTATAAATTTTTAATATCAATGACATCCATGAATATTTTTGTACGCCTTCTGGTATAACATAGCGCGCTTGTAATTTTTTTTTAAAACAACTGTTGTTAGCGCCTTGAGCTCACTGTGAAACCTTTAAACGCTAACATGACACAACAAATGATTAAATGATTATGATTATTAAAATTCTGGAAACGATTGAAAAATAAAACTTTGTTGACAGGTTGGTGTCGCGATAAAGAATAAAATAGCTGAGGGCGCTGTGGCTAGAGAAGATCTGTTTGTTACTAGCAAGGTAAATTAACTCGACACAAATTTAAAGGAATATTTTCATTTTAGAGAAAAATGTAGAAGACAATTTACAATAATTTTATGTTATACCTGCTTAAAGCAAAGTTAAGAAACTAATGTAAGTAACCAATGATATTGTAATAACTCGATTTAAAGAGTAACCAGGGAGTTTCTTGCCCGTTCTTCTCCATAGCAAGCTACGCCTTGGAATGGGTAACAGCTTCAACATATTCCTTGACAATTCAAAAGTGCCTGTAAATGTTAACTTAAATAAATTACTTTACACCAATGAGATTATATACACGTCAATAATATTTTAAAAACTGGACGAGGTTGGTGTTTCTGGGTGTTTCCTATCCGACTACTCTGAGATGAGATACCGAAACAAACTTAGAGATCCCAGTCTGTCTGATTAAATGAGGCCATGCAGTTAATATTTTCACGTTAATTCCAGCTATGGAACGACCGGCACGCCAAAGCTGCCGTGGTCCCGGCGCTCAAGGAGTCTCTCGCTCGATTGGACCTCAAATACCTGGACCTCTATCTGATCCACTGGCCGGTAGCACAGTTTGTAAGTACATTTCTGATCAATTTCAAAAAGGGGTGCATTATATGCATTCGCCAAGTCGTTTTTTCACCTCCTACGAGATTTCTGTGATTCTGTTTTGTCCACGAGCTCCCATAACAATTTGATTAACTTTAGTTAGTTTTCTTACAGCTTCAACTCAGCTCGATTTCATCTATATCGACAATGTAGATAGATAGATAGAATATTCTTTATTATGTACACCATAAAAATTACAGACATTAATATAGAAATTTTACATTGGGTGACACAATGGGTGGTCTTATCGCTAAAAGCGATCTTTTACAGACAACCTTTGGATGGATTTACATGGAAAAGGAGAGACAATACTGCAGGTAGTCAGTGGTGTACCATTTACATATACAACAGAATACACAGATACATAAAGCATATAATTACCTATATATATATATATTAGACAGATATACATAAAATTATAAACATGAAACAAGAGCAAGGAATTATATGTAATGACGATGTTTAAGGAGAGAGAAAGTGTTTTTTCACCAGAATTTTAAAAGTGGACAAAGATTGAGCACGCCTTATCGACACGGGCAAGGCATTCCATAACCGTACTGCTTGAACCTTAAAAGATTTGTCATAAAAGCCGGTGGAATGCATCGGCATCTCTAGTCTCAAATTTTCCGATGACGTCAGATATCTATTATGTGTGTCATGAAGGAACTTGAAACGTTCTTTAAGATAAGAGGGGGTTTTAGGATTGAACAGAATACTGTAGAGCTGAAATAAGATATGAGCATTCCGGCGAAGACGTATGGGAAGCCACTTGAGCTTTGTACGAAATTCAGAAATGTGATCATATTTGCGCAGGCCAAATATAAATCTTATGCAAAAGTTTTGATGTAGTATACCTACGAATAATATATGAATTCGCAAAAGTAATCGATGTAACGAAAAAGTACAAATCGAGATGTTTGCAAAATTCAATTTCAAGCACGTTGCGCTAGTGTGAGTGCCTGTCGGAGCGATATACACCTACAGTGAGCAATACTACCACGCACACATTGACAATTATTGCTTGACGCGATAGCACTACTAGCTTTCGAAAATTTATGATAAATTTGGATGTGTTCTGTAATACCAAAAATGATGAATGAAAACTTAATATTTTTCCATTTTTTTTTTTCAATAATTTATAACTTTATAAGCTATGCTTCTGCTGAAATAATATTATAAATATTGTTGTTTATAATGCATAAAAAACAATATGAAAAAATATCATTTAGGTACGCTGTAAAAATGTGCGAAGGTAAATTAAACTTCATTTTAGAAAAGTTTTTGGAAAAAGAAAGATGTAGCCGCCTAGATAAACACTGTCTAAATCCGAATAACAACATAATATGGTGGAAATATGCCCAATTGCAAATGATTTAGGTATTACGTTTGTATGGACAATTCATGCGTCGCCGCGTTCTTAACAATAGAAGGTGTTATACAAGGGGCTAAAATAACCCATTCTATCGAGGTAGTTTTACTCCCGAGATTTAGCGAGGGAGTAAATAGAAACCGGGTTATAATGGGTTTTAGCGCCGTGTGTTAAAAAATATACAATTTGTTCAATCTGAATTTTTAAGGAAACTTTTTATCCCGGTATGTGGTAGTACGTTTCCATGGGATAAATTCCGACTTCTACGTGAGCGAAGCCGCGGGAAGAAGCTATTTTTATATAATAATAAAGACTTTTTCGTTTTTGTAGGCTCGTTGATTACAGACAAAAATTACTTTTTCCCCTAGAGCAAGATATGCTATTTTTTCCCCGCTCTGGTACGCTACAATGACGGACTTTTTGAGCATGAGGAGTGAAAAAAAATTTTATGAAGAAAATTAAGGGAATAAAGCGAAATAAATAGAAACGAAGTAATAAATAGGGTTCCAGAAATTAGCGGTAATTCATCACTGAAATATATCGATCAAATTTGCAGGAAAACGGCACGTTTGCTGATATAGACTATGTGGAGACCTGGCAGGGTATGATGGACGCTCAGGCCATCGGGCTGGTGAAGTCCATCGGAGTCTCCAACTTCAACGTCACACAGCTGAACAGACTTATCACTACGAGCAAGGTGAAGCCTGCCGCTTTGCAGATTGAGGTAAGAATTTTATGTTAGAATAGGTCAATGTAATATAGTAAGTACTTTTTGGTTAGCAACACTGTTAGGCCATATATTGATAAAAAGTAATGTACAAGTCAAATGTTCAATTGTTAATGGAGCTTTGAAATGGTTGGAAAATAAAAGTCGTTTTGTTTGTTTAAACCTGTTGTTTTGCTTCAACTTTATCAGGTAATGGGCCCAGCCGCATAATCTAGTATTCGTGAGCAAAACAAAGGGCCAAATACTGCTTTTCGTCAAAAATACTGTCGGCATCGGCACGGAGCACGTGTGACGTTAGGCCAGCAGGAAGGAAAATTACTTGTTTCATCAAGGACGGGACGAGCAGGAAGTAAGCACGACGATGGAGGACAACGTAAGAACTCCTGGCTTGCATATAAAGCTGGAGGGAGCAATAAAATTGGAAGGTGCGAAGAATTGGAATATATGGCGGTTCCAGACTACGGTTTTGCTGCGAGGCCAGGGCTTGTATGACATAGTAAACGGCACTAAAATAAAACCTGAAAATGATGCCGACCGTACTCGATGGGAAACTTACGATGCAAAAGCCCAGACTTTGCTGGTTACAAGAATGTCAGAAGATGTCATGCTACATATTTTATCATGTGAAACCTCGGCTGAGATGTGGCGAAAATTACTAAGCGTCTATGAACAAAAATCGGAGACGAGCATTCATATTGTGCAGCAAAGATTCTTTCAGTTTAAATACGAAGAAGGTGCAGAGATGTCTACTTTTCTATCAAAGATACAGGAAATGCAGAATCAATTGAAACAGTTCGGTGAAACTATATCGGATAAGTTCGTAATAACGAAAGTTTTGATGTCGTTACCAGATCAATACAAACATTTTGTTTCAGCCTGGGAATCTGCGCCTGACGATAAGCAGACCTACGATAATTTAGTAGCAAGATTATTAATAGAAGAGGAAAGATTGAAAGAAAGAGGGGAGGTGCCCCAGCAATCATCAGCTTTTGTTGCTAACAGAACGGATAAGAAAAACGTGAAATGTTACAAATGTAATAAAATGGGACATTATCAAAGCGAGTGTCGGAGTAATGTAAACAATCGTAATGACAGTTCGGCAAATAATAATAGATTGGCTAAAAAGTGTTTTTACTGCAACAAATTGGGACATGTTAAAAGCGAGTGTTGGTTTAAGCAAAATAAGGACAGAAACAGTAACGCATTTGTGATAGCGAGTTCAGGTGGACATTTCCAACGGTCACAGTGGTTAGTGGACACCGGCGCAACCCAACATATGTGCCGTGATCGAGATTTATTTACGACATATTCTTCGTTGTCGAATAAATCAGTGATTGTCGGTAATGGGAACGCAATTAGTGCAAATGGTTGTGGACAGGTGGCGGCACAGGTTTACAATGGCCGCGAATGGATAAACACGACCATAAACAATGTCTTGTACGTGCCGGACCTAAAAACTAATTTATTCTCTGTGAATTGTGCGACAGATAGAGGATATGTCATGGTGACAAATGAAAATTTACGTAAATTTTACAAACAAAACAAACTGTCTGCGGTGGCTAAACGTTATGAAGAAATGTATTATATGGATTTTCGCTTCAAATGCGAGGTTGCGAGTGTTGCAAAAGGAGTAAAGAACGAAATAAACGAGTGGCATGAAAGACTCGCATATCAAAACATTGATCATGTAAAGAAAGTTTTGGAGAAAAATAACGTTAAAATAAAGCAAACAAAAGAAAAGAAATTGGCAAAAGAAGTGAATAAAGTGCAGGAATCAGTTAAGATAGTAACTTTAGAAAACCAACCATCACAGGAGACTAAAACTGTGGTAAATGAAGGAAATGGAAAATCAGAAGATGCCATTTGTGTGAGAGAAAGTGATGTTGAGGAAAGTTCGTTTCATGAAACAGAATCTGAAAGTGAATATGAACCATGTCCGGATAAGTTGAAATTATTAACTGATGATAAAACACCATCACTCGACAGTGAGAGACCTAAAAGAAGAAGCAAACGAGTGAGGAATCAAACAGCGTTCTATGAATGTCTCAATGTTGAAAGTATTGAGAGTGAGCCAGTTACATATAAAAAAGCCTTGAAAAGAAGGGATGCGAGTAAGTGGAAGGAGGCGATTAATAGAGAATTGCAAACCTTAAGAGATAATAATACCTGGGACCTTTGCGAAGAACCTGCTAGTAAAAAGACTGTAAGTAGTAAGTGGCTAGGGGCTTTGAACAGGATGATATGTTTGACTTATGTGAGATTTATGCGCCAGTAGCTAAGTTATCTACTTTCAGGTTATTTGTGTCAGTAGCCACAAAATTAAATTTACCAATTTATCAGATGGATGTGACGGGGGCCTTTTTGTATGGGAATATTGATGAAGAAGTATATTTAGAACTGCCAGAAGGTGCCTATAGTGGGAATAAAAGATTGTTAAATTAAATAAGTCTTTATATGGGTTGAAAAAGTCACCAAAATACTGGAATGATAAATTTAACTCTGTAATAATAAAACAAGGTTTTGGAAGGTCTCAAAGTGATTGTTGTTTATATACTAAGTGTAACAGGGATTCCAAAACGTATGTTTTATTGTATGTTGATGATTTGTTAATATTTGGAAATAACAAAACAGAAATATGTGATCTTAAGTCAATGTTGCACAGTGAATTTTAAAAGAAAGACTTAGGCTTTGTTTCAAATTACTTAGGTATAAGGGTAAAACAGGATTTAGAAAATGGAATTACTGAGTTGTGTCAAAAATAATATTTAGAAAATGTTTTACAAAAATTTGAAATGCAGGACTGTAAAGAAATGTGTACCCCTATGGATCTGAACTTTAATACTAAAATATTAGAAGAAACTAATGATTTTGTAGCTGACAGGGACATTGAAAAAAAAAAGTAGAACGATAATAGGTTGTTTGTCTTATGCAGTATTAGGAACAAGACCAGATATTTGTGCTGCTTTATCAATTTTAAGCAGACATCAGAATAAAGCAAATGATGTTTTGTTAACAGCAATAAAAAGAGTACTTAGATATATTAAACACACTATTAATTACAAGTTAGTATATGAATGTAATAGTGAGATGTTAGTTGGATATTGTGATGCAAATTGGGGTGGAGATTTGATGGATAGAAAGTCTACCACGGGATATTGTTTCATGTTTGCAAATTGTTTAATTTCTTGGTGCTCAAAGAAACAAGCTAGTGTTAGCCTGTCTTCAACAGAATCGGAGTACATAGCAATTAGTATGGCCTCAAGTGAAGTCTGTTGGCTTATAAATTTACTTAAGGATTTTAATATTGAAAATGTTTGTCCTGTCAAGATTTGTTGTGACAATTAAAGTGCCATAATGGTAGCTAACACTGATAATTCAAACATGTTGATATAAGATTCCATTTGATTATAGAGTTGATTAAAAAGGGGACATTGATTTTGAAATACTTAAAAACAGAAGATCGGCACCCTAATTGCGTAATACAACACAATCACAATTTGTTTCGATTTGAAACAGATTTCTAATCCATTGCTTCATAAGTTGGAAAAAAAATCTGTTCAACAACGTAAATAACGCAATGAATGTTGTTGAAATGTCAAAATGAAACAAATTTCGCGAAATTGTTTACGAAAATGAGTTACGCAATTAGGGTACAGATTGCAGATATGTTTACAAAGGCATTGAATAATAATTTGTTGTTGAGGTTTATAAATAAGTGCGGCTTATATCAAAAGTAAGTTTTATGTTTGTATTGCAAGTATATATTACATTGAGGGGGGGTGTTAGAATAGGTCAATGTAATATAGTAAGTACTTTTTGGTTAGCAACACTGTTAGGCCATATATTGATAAAAAGTAATGTACAAGTCAAATGTTCAATTGTTAATGGAGCTTTGAAATGGTTGGAAAATAAAAGTCGTTTTGTTTGTTTAAACCTGTTGTTTTGCTTCAACTTTATCATTTTATATAGCACTCGTGTTCAAAACACTGCATTGTTACCTTTAAAGTTGAACTAGTCGCGGGTTCGAACTCATTGGTGGGCTTGGTCAAAAAGCACGCTATCTCACCTGGCATCGTGTCCGACAGAGATAGTATCAGTGATGAGCAGTTAGACGCTGGTCTACATGCACAAACTCTAGTTCGCGCGCACACAAACACCGTTCAGAACGATGTTAGTAAAACGAGCGCGTAAAAAGTTACGAAAAGTCCTTTGGAAGGTGGAGTTTTCATCATCGAAATTATTCGAAATCAATGGTTAAGTGTGTGAAATTATTATACTATTCGAATTTTTACAGGGGTCATATAAAATGTATTTGTAAAAGAAGCATTAAAATGATGGTCACTTTTGGAGGTCAAGCAAGAAAATTTAAAAAAAAGTTTTGCAAATTGTACCGTGTGAAATTAAAAGGCTTGTTGCGAAGACTTCAATTTAACAAAAAAGAAAAATCTTTTAAAGAGAATTTTAAGAAAATAGATGAAAATTGACCATTCCCTTATCTCCGAAATTACTGAGCCTACAATTTTAAGAAAAATACAGAGAATGTTTCTTTACTCATAGATTATAAGGAAAATCTATAAGAAGTCTATGGTGTGGTATTTGGTCTACTTATATTTGTACGACCACTTCAGACACCAATCCACATGGCCTTCACATGATCTGACCAAGATTATGTCTGGACTTTAAAAGAGACTGTGACCTCTGAGTTTGTTTCGGCCTTTCTTCTCAGAGTAGTCAGATAGGAAACGCCGACCTCATCTAGTTTTTAAAATATGATTGACGTGTAAAAGTGTTTGTACAAACCTACTTACAGAAATAAAATCATTTATTATTTATCTTTACGCCGTTAAGGCAAAACATGACTGTGGTAAAATTTTATTGTAACATCTTGCATACCATGTGTGTGTATACCATGTTTTGGACAAATAAATGATCTTTATCTTTAAGATAACATTGTAAATCTCTAAATATTATGCGTACAAACTTAAATTTGCAGTTGGAATGTATGGGAGAACATGTTTTTCAATTACACTGTTAAATATGTTCTTGCTTGTGTTAAATAATAAATTCATCCCAACTACGGAACCCTTCATTGTGCGTGGGCCGACACGCAATTGGCTGGTTTTTTTAATCGTTTGATGCTAAATGTAAGTCAAAGTTAAAAAGTAAAAACGTTTATTGCAAACAAAGTACCTACACAAATATTGGTACGTATATTTAGTGATTTGTGTTGCAGAAAAATTTACAAAAACGCAATTAAGTTAAATAATCATCGATCAATCTGTAATATTACCTACCTGTAATATTTGTACTATCCATCCAGGTGAACCTAAACCTGCAACAGGCAGAGCTGATCAAGTTTTGTAAAACGCACAACATCGCCGTCATCGGGTACACGCCCTTCGGATCCATCTTCCACAACAAGGCGGCCAAGGATGCCCCTCCGCCCAGGACCGATGAGCAAGCTTTGTTGGAGATCGCCGACAGGCACCACAAGACCGTCGCACAAGTTAATCTGAGATATCTTGTAAGTAGAGCTTCTTTTATTTCATAACTAGCAGCGCCCCGTGGTTTCACCCGCATCAGTCTCGATCCCGTGGGAATATCGGGATAAATAGTATCTTAAGGTTAAAGACTATCTTTGTGCCAAATTTCATCCAAATCCGTTCAGTAGTTTTTACGTGAAAAAGTAACAAACATCCATCCATCCATCCATGCTCTTAAAATTTCGCGTTTACAATATTAAGAGGCCGGCGATACGGCTCGCAACTACAAATCGAGATGTTTGCAAAATTCAATTCCAAACACGTTGCGCTAGTGTGAGTGCCTGTCGGAGCGATATACACCTACAGTGAGCAATACTACCACGCACACATTGACAAATATTGCTTGACGCGATAGTACTACCAGCTTTAGAAAATTTATGATAAATTTGGATGTGTTCCGTAATACAAAAAATTATGAATGAAAACTTAATGTATTTCCATTTTTTTTTCGATAATTTGTAACTTGATAACATAAACTATGCTTCTGCGGAACAATATTACAAATATTGTTGTTTAAAATACAGAAAAAAGAATTTGAAAACATGTCATTTACGCTGTAAAAATGTACGAAATGCAATTCGCTTACACTTCATTTAAAGATAAGTTTTTGGAAATAAAAAGACGTAGGAGCCTAGATAAATACTGTCTCAATCCGAATATTAACATAATATGGTGGAAATATGCTCAAATTGCAAATGATTTATGTACTACGTTTGTATGGACAATTCATGCGTCGCCCCATTCTTCAGTAGAATATACAATATTTATCAAATCAAATAACACAATAGCAAAGAAATGTGTAGACATATAAAGTGTCTACGTGTTCCTTAAATGGTTAGGTTAGGTTGTGTTCCTTGTGGTGGGTCGCATACGATGCCTGGGCCTGGAGGTGGCTCTCAACAAGCCTGAATTGCTGTCGAGGTCACCATGAAGTACCTGGGACTGGTGCTCGACAGCGGTGGGACTTCAGACCCCAATTTAACTGACGTCCAAGGGCACCAGGGCGCCGCGGGTGCCTTTTCGACGCTGCTTCCCAATCTGGGGGGCCCGAGCACCGCCTGAAGGCGGTTATCCTTGGAGATCGTGCGATCCATGGCCTTGTATGGTGCCTCGGTGTGGGCTTCTGACCTGACGGCTGGTAGCATCACAATACTGCGAAAACCGCAGAGGGCGATGGCCGTCAGAGCTATCAAGAGATACCGCACGATCTCCTACAAGGCAGCTTGTGCACTGGCCGGATCCGCGCCCTGGGACCTAGAAATGAGAGCCCTTGCTTCACTGCACCGGTGGTGCGAGGAGGCGCGAACGTGGGGCGGTGGAGAAAGATCGAGCTTCGTTGGTCTCAGCTCCGCGAGGTCCTGGTGACGGAATGGCGGGACAGGCTTCTGCGACCTACCTCGCTACCGTCGACGCGATCCGACCAATGTTCAACAAATGGCTCGGGAGGAGGCACGGCTCCTTGTTCGGGCAATGCAGGTGCTCTCGGGGCATGGCTGCTTTGGGAAGTACCTGTGTTGCAGAAGCAGGGAGCCGGACGCTCGGTGCCATCACTGCACCCACTGTCGGGAGGACACGGCGCAGCATACACTGGCAGAGTGTACCGCTGGGGAGGAGCCGCGCCGTGCCTTCGTATTAGAAGTCAGATCCGACCTGTCGGTGTCGTTCATTCGATGGTCGGGAGCGCCAAGTCGTGGGACGCGGTGATCTTCTGTGAAACCGTAGTTTCGCAGAAGGAGGCTGCGGAAAGGGAGAGGGAGACTGAGACTACTCTCCTGATCCGTAGCAGGCCGACTGGGCGTCGGTGGAGGGTGGACAACGCCCTCTTTCAGCCCCCATAAACAGTTCCGGAGGGACGGCGGACTCGGGTACGTCTCCGCCACCCCCCCATCCAGCAGGACCCGAGGTGGCGGCGCGTAGTGTTCCACGCCCCTATTTGACGTCGCGGGGGAGTCTCACCTCACTCCCCCCGCGAGCATGAAGTGGCCCGTAAAAGCGGGCGCCCACCAGTTGGGGATGATGGAAGGCGCACAAGATCTCATGATTCCCGGTCCAAGTGTGGGAAGGGAACACCGGGGTGGTTTTTAGTCAGTAGGAGTCTGACAGATCCCTTCGCCTGCCCCAGGGCGGAGGACATCCATGAGGATTTTCCACCCAGGAACAAAAAAAGGTTGTGTCCCTTGAATGGTTAGGTACCTACTCAAATATTACAAAAAAATTATTCGTTATAATTAGATCCAGTGATTTTTTTTTAGGGATCATTGAACGCTAGAGAGCGCTGGTAAACAGTCGTTTTGCCAGAAGAGTGCGGCTTTTTAGGTGTTATAAGTTATTGATATGCATTGTGTAGGCATAATTGATCATAGAATGTTTATACATACGTTAGAGTTAAAAACATGAAAAAAAAAAAATTTTTTTTCTGGAGTAGGTTTTTTTTCAAGAGTACGAAAATAAAAATATGGTAAGGTGGTTATCGTAAATGAGTTGATACATTTTTTTTTGTTTAATAAGAAAATACCATTTATTTTTTTGTTAAGTACTACATAGATATCTCAAAATAATAGGCAACACCCACTGAAGTTTACATTTACGGACGGGGATTTCCCTAATCCTCGGTTGGGTTATGTTTTGGTTGAATTTCGTGCACTCAGACTGCAGAAAACTTGAGACAGTAAGAGTTCGTTTTTGTTGAGTGTGAGTGTTAGGTAAACATTAAAATCGTATTGAGTAATTTTATGTAATTGAGCATATTTGTAAATATGCCGAAATGAGTCAGGTCGAAAGACGTCAGTCGTGGCAATTTTTTTTAACAATGTTGTTCTTCGAAAGTACCTAAAGTAGAATGTACATTCTGCTCAAAACGTCTACAACAAACGGCACAATAATGTCAAAGCATTTGTCTGTAAAAAATGCCCAGACTCTTGAGACTTTCAAAAGAAAAAATTTAATTATTGTGTTTCACTTAGTCAGAAAAAAAAGCAAAAAAATAATATTTTTTTTTCAAGATTGTGAAAGAAAAGCTTTTTGTTTTTTTTTTTTCAATTTATATCTCTATGTATACATACCTCCCAATCGAAATAAAATAATTTTCTCGCGAAAATGTATAAGTCTATGCAACATTTAGTACGTCTACTCGTCAACATATGGCGCTAATAAAAAAAAAAAAATTTCAGATTGAACTAGGAGTGATTCCGATCCCGAAGTCGGTGACAAAGAAGCGCATTGATGCCAATATTGAAGTCTTCGACTTCCAATTGAACCAGCAGGAGAGAGATGTCATGAAGTCGTACGACAGAAACTACAGGACCATCGGTGTTACCATGTGGAAGGAGTCACCGTATTACCCTTTTAACAAATAAAATTAAGTTCTAAAAATAAAGAAATTCATGATGTGCTTTGTTTTTATAGGATACTCTGAAAAGTTAGTAGCTTTATAAATGTTGACGGTAAATTTTTTTGAGTACATCTACCTAAAAATAGAAGAAAAAAACGCTTTTGAGTGCAAGCGTTGTATCGACCATCCGGGGCCCCCATGAGGTCAAGGGCCATGGGCACGGGGCCCGTGTGCCCTTATAGTAAAGACGGCACTGAATGCCAATTTATCTCGTCTGGTCGACGTCCGTATGTCACTGCAGGAATTCAGCAGAATATCAGCGTCAGCTATATTTGCCTGACACATGCTGAGCTGGACTCCCATTTGGTGCAACCTTGAGACGCACATCGCACCTTGTACATTTGATTTGAAGTATGTCAAAATGACACTCCATTTCTAACCGTGTCTTTTCTTTTTAACCGACTTCAAAAAAAAGGAGGAGGTTCTCAATTAGTCGGGATATATTTTTTTTTTTAATGTATGTTCCCCGATTACTCGAAGACGGCTGGACCGATTTGAAAAATTCTTTTTTTGTTTGAAAGGGTATAATTTCGAGTTGGTCCCATTGTCATTTGGTCACGATCTGATGATGGAATCTTGGAGAAATCGAGGGAACTCTTCAAATATTAAAGGCACATCTATAGCGATTTGGGTATTTTTGATGACATAAGGCTATTGTAACTTAGATAAAAAACAAATCAACCCACTAAATAAAAAGTGAAAAAAAAACTTTTTTACAAAAAATACAACCGACTTCCAAACTACAAAGTGAAAAATAATTTTAATTTCGGAAGTCGGTGTCAAAAAACTTAAATACTGATCCAAAGACACTTTCACTTTGTAGCAGGGCTTGTTAACGTTACCAAATAACAAAATAATAACCGTTATGTAACGTTAATTTCAATGTGATACCTTACTAACGTTACAAAAAAAGTAACGATACTTGATAACATTACCAGTAATATAACGTTAATTAACATTAACGTAAAAACGATAACTAACGTAAATTTTAACCTTGATTTAGCAGCGTTGCCGTTCTGTAGGTTAACATTGTGTGCGCTCGCTTAGCATTCGATTACTTTAGATACACTGTTGCACTTGGTTGAAAAAGATGTATGGACAAATATGTAAAAAGGATATATTTCAACTTTGGTACAAGTGCCCCTAATGTTCTTATTTTTCTGCATTTTTTGACATATCGTACAATGCGTGCACGCGTTAGATTTTGGGAGAAGAAAATAAAATGTGTTTTTAGAATATAAAAAAAGGTTTTAATCTGTTTATAATTGACATTAGGTACTAAATGATTATATAAAATTATGTGAACATAAATGGAATAGAAATCAACTATTTTTAAGGTACATGGTAATTTTCTAAAGATTTTTGTAATTTAGTGAGAGTAGTTAGATAATTATAATGAGATCTAATGCCCTGAGTATCTAATATTACGTCCTATATACCCTTCCTTGCATAGTTTTATAAAAAAAAAATGTGAATGACGGACTCACAATTAAAAATTATTTAAAAAACAAAAAAACTCGACTGCAAAAACACATAACTGAAAAGAGAAAAACAAGCATTATAAATCTATAAAATTTTGGTACCTCTATCTAGCAGGCGGGACAAACCAATAACCTGAAATGATGGTGTAAATTTTGTTTGTCCCGCCTGCTATACCAAAATTCTATAGATTTATAATGCTTGTTTTTCTTTTTTCAGTTATGTGTTTTTGCAGTCGAGGTTTTTGATTTTTTTGATTTTTTTATTTCAAGCTTTTTAGTTTTATTAAAATAATACATATTGACTCATTACAAGCTTTTATAAAAAAAAAATTGAAAATATTTAAACAAATAAAAAAAAACATAATTAAAGCTGCAAGATTAAATTTATTTATTTTCAAAAAGAATTGTTAACATAACTTTACAGTTTTTAACATAACTATTTACACTAGGTACTAAATTAAATAAAAGACTAACTATCTGTATAAATAAAAATAAAAAACGAAGCTTAGGCTTCGAAGTATTCGTCCGTATCGCTGTCATCCGGAAACGTGCCCAGAAGACTGGCAGCATTGCCACGTTGAATGGCAATGCTAATTCTTTGGCCAAAGAAAAAGCCAGCCCTCTGGTCACGTGAAATGTCGATCAATCGACGAGAAATTTCCTTAAAAAGGAGACGCGCACTCGGGCCCCATGATCCGAGTGTTTCGCCCCAAACGGCTCAAAGCTATAGTTACCCATAAGGTTACAGTATTTGCGCCGCTTGAGGGTCTCAGCAGCTGCAGCAGTGGCGCCAGCACAGCCCGCCGTGCTAGGAACATGAGATGATGCAAGGGTTTCGACACAGGTTGCGTCCCACACCAGAGGCCTACCCACCTTCCAAGGCAACAACGTCATTCCCTCTGGTCTCTTCCCATCGTCACGTACCAAGCTGTTAGGTTCTAATACCGCTGGTACGCCGGCGGTGACAAGGGCTCGACGAATAATGTCGTTGATGCTGGCGTGCCGTGCTATGCGACCTCCGCTCCTGCAGCAGGACAAGCCATGGTGTCCGAGACTATCGACAGCGTCACCGCACAGACACCGATGCGGAGTAACATAAGGTGCACCCAAGCGGACACACGTAGCGAGCCGAAACGATGAGTCATCACCTGAAGCCACAAGCCTGATTCCCATTCTCCCACAGCCAGCAGACGGGCGCACTCAACAGTATTAGGTGACGTGTTTAACAGGGTGTTCCGTATAATACTGCAGAGCGGCACGTCCCATCGTCTCTGGGAAGACGGGTTGTCGGGCAGATCCGTATTGGGACAAGCCATTTTCCAAGCGTTCAACGCATCGGTAATGCAAATTTTATCCACTGGGCGATTTTGACGTACCGTACCTCAAAATCGGCCAGTGAGGAAGATAAAATTTTCCTAGTTAATTTATTGGTACTGTGGACCGAGGAGAGGAACGCCGCGCCGGTAAACTTATACTTGAAATTTTTCGGACACCGAGACCACCCAGGCGAATGGGAAGTGTGGCTTGCTGCCACGCTCGGTCGTCCAGAGTCACATTTAGAATTGATGTTAAAGTGTTTCTAATTATGTGGTCTACCTTTTTCTAAAAGTTGTGGATGCTTCCATAGATGGGAGGAACGGAAGCTATAAGTAAATTTTGGTCCAAAGCAGCAGTATTGAATTGAGTGTGAAGGCCGAATGAATATTAATTTTGAAAAGTTTTTCCGAGATACAGTTGAAATTTTGTATTTTCTCCTCAATGAACGTTGGAAAGGATTCATTAAAAACTGGGGACCCCAGGAGGTGAAGAGAGTTTCTTTCCGTAATTTTGATATTTGGTGCTACAGTATAAAATTTTGCTATGATAGTCTGTCTGTCAGTTGTTTGGGAAAGATAAATTTCACATTTTGAAAGGTTAAGTTCTAGGCTAATGGAACTGATTTTTTCTTTAAAAAAGTTAAATCTTTTAATATACTGTGTTTACATCAGCTCCTAGGGTTCCATCATCCAAATAGCATACGTTGAATTTAGAATTTAGTTGTCGAATAATTGGATTTATTGCCAAACTAAAAATGACTGGCCCGAGAGGGTCACCCTGTTAAAATCCAACGGCTGATTCCAAAAGGTTATCTTTATAAAGTAATTTGGAGGGGTGGGTGCCTGTTGATAGAGAAAACTGTAAATTTTGAAAATTTCTTTTTGAACTTCTGTCAACAAGGTGTCCTTATTTACGGAATTGAAGGCATTCTTTATGTCAACCTTGAGGATGACCTCACCTTTATCGCTATTGAGGCATGTATCGCAGACTCACAGCCCCCTTTAGACCCGAAGCCCAGCTGTAGGGGCTGAAATTTGCTGGCCAGTGTTTCATTGTAGAAAGCACAACAAATTTTGGCTGCGATACGGCGGTAGGTGGACCCTACGGCAATGGGACGAATGCCGCCATCCTTCTTGCGCAGAGCACATAGATTTGCCCCCAAGATAGATAGATAGATAGAATATTCTTTATTATGTACACCATAAAAATTACAGACATTAATTTAGAAATTTTACATTGGGTGACACAATGGGCGGTCTTATCGCTAAAAGCGATCTTTTACAGACAACCTTTGGATGGATTTAAATCGAAAAGGAGAGACAATACTGCAGGTAGTCAGTGGTGTACCATTTACATATACAACAGATACACAGATACATAAAGCATATAATTACCTATTTAAATATTTATATATATATTAGATAAATAACAGATATACATAAAATTATAAACATGAAATAAGAGCAAGGAACTACAAGCATCCTAAACATCTATATCAGATTCATCAGACTGTGTCATAATTAATTACATCTATGTCACAGAACTCAATATCTGTCTGTTGCTTCGGCTCAACAATTAAAAGATCCAAGGTTTCTTCCCTCATCTTTGTTTTATGTTGAGCACGATGCATTATTGGCCGTGTTGCAGAAACGTAAGGATCTGAAGTCAGAAACATTATCTTCATCATATCCTCATTCGTGCTCGTCCTATTTATTTTACGTAAATAGTGCTCTCTGTATTTGCGAAAGTTTTTGTTACGCGATTCAGATGCTTTTTCAGACAGATTTCCAATCGGTACAATGGAGTTTTTCATAATATCAGCTCCGTGAATCAACAATTTATGTAGTGTTGCTGACATATAGTACTAATGATAGAACTGTAGGTATCTCTCTGCGGTTGTACGGGGTATAAGCTCGAAATTTTTCGATATCTATGTTTTCACCTAATGTAATTGCTTGTAAAATAACTGCAAATCTGCGCACTATTTCTTCATCCAAATCAGTAATAGCTGGCGTTTTTTCAGGAAATTCGAAGAATTGTAATGCTGTATTTCCATCATTTGCTGTCCCTAATCCCTGCTTCACGATATCTATCAGAAGTCCTAACTCCTCTCGAAATCTCTCTTGTATCTATTTCTTCCTCTGCTTCATTACGTATTTGTTGTCTTCTCCTTTGATAGACCAAGTTTTTACGTCTTGTTTTATGCTATGTGCAAAAGACCATGTTATTAATTTGAGTATGCAAAGGTGACAAACCAAACTTGATCATATCAGATGACACTTCTTTACGCAATGCTGCATCGAGATTGTTCATCCGAGATGGTTTCGCCAAATACAAGTAATACACAGCACTGGAGTGAGCTTCTAATAGATACGTGCATATTTTTCCATCAGTCATCGTCATGACGAGATTGTGTTCAACTTCAATGCCATCAACACATTTGGATGGGCTTAAGTCTTTTATTTCTGCTTCCATTTTAGTCATTTAATCTTTGACTACCAACTCACTTTTTTGAAGAATATGAATTGGATAGGTCAACAGTATAGTGTAGAGCACGGCTTAGGATTTTCCCATATTATTACTTCCTTTCCAACTACAGCAGTTAGTTTTAAGGGAACTAAAGTCGTTATAAAAGTGGTTTCATCAGTCTTTCCTTCTTCCATTTTTTGTTTATATCTACTTTGGTTTGATGACCCATCGAAACCCCATTTTGACAATAAATTTAAGGACTGGTGAGGTGGCTTGTCTGGTAGACTTCTGAGTATACGTTGCACAGCTATGTCAAAAAGAGCTTGAAGAGATAGTTTGGCCATTGTATACGTTAAACTAAATGCTTCCTTTGGAGGGTAACATTAATTTAAGCCTATAATACGATATAAATTTCAGATGCACCCTCGCGGATTGTAGATTCTCGCAATATAATGTATTGCCACTTCGACAGTTTAAGTGATAGTGGCAATCCAAGCGCTTTCTTCAGATTAATAGTACATTTCTGGTGCCTCTGAGTTTTAATTAGTTGCGAAAATGTTGCTAGTTCTTCAGGATTTTTCAGAAAATAATCAATGACTTCAGTCAAATTTTCTTTGCCATCTTTCTTTATTTTGCTTACTGTAGCGTAAGCTAGTTCGTCAGTCTTGTTGATTCTGTTCTTCAATCCTCCGTTTTTTCTGTTTAGTACACAATTCTACAAATGGTTTACGCGGACTAAAATGCTTAGTTAGTATTCCAACAGATACAGATTGGCTGGTTAAAGGTGCTTGATACTCTGTAATGGCATCTTCTGCAGCTTGTTGCGGAACAACACAACATAGCCAATCCACTGTAAGCGCCAACCACTCTCCGTATTGTTTCTTAAATGTTTCAGAGTTTCCTTTGGCATTCTTCCATCTTTTTATCACAGTCTGGCTGAATTTTCGAAAAAAATCCTTTACAATATCGCTGTCTTCTTGCGAAATAGTTAAACTGAACTGAGACACAACAGTTTGTAGCAATGCAAGGTAGTTACCCAACAAGCCAGACTGCTTTAAAACAACATACAAGTCAAGGTTATGAATTAAATTCACTTGTTCCATTTTAGAAAAATAAATTTTCAATCACTCTTTAAAAAAATATACTTAAGGCTCGAAAAACTATGTAGGAAGAGTGGGAGTTAGTTAATGAGATCTAATTATCTCAGTAATAGGACTAGAACTAGAATCTCATTTTTTAACCATCTTCGTTATTAAATTATAAAAAAAAAACATTAAAATTTGTTATGTTTAATAAGCGCGGCATGAATTGTCCATACAAACGTAATACCTAAATCATTTGAAATTTGGGCATATTTCCAGCATAATATGTTGTTATTCGGATTTAGACGGTTTTTATCTAGGCTCCTACATCTTTAGTTTTTTCAAAAAAACTTTTCTAAAATGAAGCTTAAACGAATTTAATTTCGCACATTTTTAAAAATAAGGGAAAAATATTAAGTTTTCATTCATCATTTTTGGTATTACGGAACACATCCAAATTTATTATAAATTTTCGAAAGCTAGTAGTGCTGTCGCGTCAAGCAATAATTTTCAATGTGTGCGTGGTAGTATTGCTCACTGTCGGTGTATATCGCTCCGACAGGCATTCACACTAGCGCAACGTGCTTGGAATTGAATTTTGCAAACATCTCGACTTGTAGTTGCGAGCCATGTTCGCAGGCCTCTTAAGCGGTAGCTATTACATTTCTGTTCATAATTTATTTATAACCATTAAATACCTAATGTCAATTATAAATAGATTAAAACCTTTTTTTATATTCTAAAAACACTTTTTTTTTTTTTTCCCAAGATAGCACGCATTAGGCGTGCTCGCACTATGCGATATGTAAAAAAATGCAGAAAAATAAGGGGCATTAATCGTGCCAAAGGAAATTAGGGGCACTTGTACCAAAGTCGAAATATATCCTTTTTATAAAAAAAATTATGGACAAATATGTATTGTCCATACATTTTTTCAACCAAGAGATATAAAGTAACGAAATTGTATATTGAAAAACTGAAATAGCATTAAATTGATCAATAAGAAAGAAATCCGTTTAGGTCTCGTAATACCTAAATCCATTTCAGTCGAAAAAAGAAAAAAATTACTAAGTTGATCCCTAAGTCTATGTCTATTTTCAGCCCACTGTGCTGTGGCAGTCAGTGACTATAATCGACACGCCACGTTGCGGCGGCGTGGTAGACTATTAAATCCTGCATGTTTAAAACAACTCTCATCTTGATATTGGATAAATATTATTATCATTTATCATTGCCACCAGCACTTCTCACGCGTAAGAATCTGGCAACGTTTTGATCGGTACGACCTCAGCGCAGCGCGCGGGGGGCGGCCCTCCGCGCGCCTTAGGCATCGCTAATTCCACAAGTTTAACCGTTTAATAATAACGTTAAAATAGAATTAACGTTATTATATATTAACGATAAAAAATTGCATAAATACCGTTAAATCTATTAACGTTATTTTAATATTAACGGTAACTCTGTAAAATGAAGGTAACGTTACGAAAATTTTACCGTTATGTAAAGCCCTGCGTTTGTAGTGTTTTTTTTGGAGGTCGGTTGTTTTTTTTTGTAAAAAGTTTTTATTTGTATATTCGCATCTTGTTTTTATATATTTTATTGTGCTTGTGTGTGTCTTTTGTGTGCACTGAATAAATGTTTTATCAATCTATCTAGCAGATATGTTGCTCTATGCATCGGTGATAACGTTTGTAACGTTTTGTGGCAACCTTGAACAGTGCCCGATTCCTGTATCAAATGATGCAGCATTGATAGAAAACGCACAATTATGACAGCTACCACGCTCAAACGTAGTGATTCGCCAAACGAAATGTAGTATTGACGCGATTTTGTTATGGCGACCGATAAAAAAAGAGTCATCAAAACGCGATGCAGCTTAATGAAAACGCGAAATCGCCGACAGCATTCGTGATGCTAATATATAACTTACTACGTAGGTAGCGTGTCTGTTGAAGCCCTAAAACTTTCAAACCGTTTCCAATATCTACAAGGAAGTTTAAAAAACAAAATGAAACAACGAAACCATGATTAAACTGTTTAAAAACACAACACAAAACAAATACAAAAAAAAAACGTACTCAAAAATACGTATAGACAATATGACATATCAAAAACAAAACAAATCATAAAAAAGAAATTAAATACCACCCGAGCGTTAATACACATCGAGATATAGAAAGAGACGTCGCACAGGTATGAGTGACAGAGACGGCGCTCTACAACTCGGCGTGCCAGACATCATAAAATCTCCTTCTGTCTGAACCATGTTCAAAAGCCGTGTTATAACGGTTAGAGCTCTTATTGTTCCCGTGCAAAAGAAAGATGGAGCCATACAGGATGCATAAGAAACTGACTTTAACATATCGCGGTACCAAAGGGACAATTCCCGTACCTATTTAAAAACGTTCTCATTCTAATCTCTCAGTCTCAAAATCTGTCAAAAATACATATAATGTACAGCTATATTTTTGACAAATTTGTGACATTTATGGTCGCTGATAGATATGATCCGCAGAGGAACCACCTTCACCCATCTGTTTAACGGATGAAAAGTATTTTTCTCAAACATGCATGGAAATATTATCATTATTTTCAAAAAAAGAACACGCGAAGTATCGAATTTACGGTCAAAGAAAATCAAATACATTGCTGGAGCGTTTTTTGAATTTGGAACATTACAACGCTCCAGCAAAACATTGCTGGAGCGTTGTAATGTTCCAAATTCAAAAAGCGCTGAAACGGCGTGCTGGGGTTATTAAATACTCTTTGATTGGATCTCTTTTATCATTCTTGGCATACCAAAGTAAGTCTCTTTGCTTAGTACAAATTGCGTTCACGTGGCTGTATAGCCATATATGCGTTTGCCTTTCGGCACAGATGATAAATAGAAAACTGGCGGCAAAGCTGAAAATTCGTCTTGATTTGTTATTTACATACATAATATACAAACATACCTACATGTACCGGGGAAATCAATAACATTTTCTTTTAGTAATTGCCCCAATATGACTAATGTAACTTTTAATATTAATTTAATTAAATGTGTAATATAAAAAGTATGTTTTATTTCCATGCATTCTTTTGAGAAATCACTAGGTATATATGCCTCGGCGGAAATGGCAATTGCCTGTCTCCTAATACTCGACCTGCAATTGCCTATTTCCCGGTCTTTGCAATAATGTACTATTAAATCAAATTTAGTATGTTAGAAAATATATTGCGGGTTGGCTAAAAATTCCTGGCCAGAATGTGATTAATAAAAAATTCAAAAATGTTTTTTTTTTAAACATTGCAAGATGTACATACATACAGCAATTGAAAGAGCTTTTCAAAGGTTCTCCCTTTGCTACTAACTCGACTTTTGCCATTTAGTAGTCGTTAGTTAGATATTTTTTGACATAATATTAAATTTGATTTATAATACTTTTTAATCATTAAATAGATTGGGTGTAGGTCACTCCTCTGCGGATCTTAGACCATGAGATGAGATTGCGAAGCGACTTCAGTCCTTTCAAAGATATTTTACCTCTGTGAGCAACCCAAGCAGCAACTGACCAGCAACCATATTGGAACTAAAATTATGATCACTGCTATTTTGATAATGATGCAAAATCAGAGGTACTATATGAAAGGACGCTAGATTTTGAACTTATTTAAATGCGGGAATTTGCCTCGGTCAGGTTTGTACGAACCAGTAGGCTAGCACGATGGCCACATGGCCGTGGATGGTTTTGAAGGAAGGTTTCTCACGAGTCGCTCGGTTGCACCAGTTGCTGCTACACACGCAGGTGTGGAACCGCGCGTACAGTGAGATACCCCGCGACACCGGCAGCAGAGTCGCCATCGGACTAATGATGCAGCCGTTTTCAACGTTCTGGGAACAGACAAAAACATTTTACAGCGATGCTTATAAAAAGAAAAGTCCGGGCTCACTCATTGACTGACTCATCAAGGCCTAGCCTAAATCCTTGGACCCAGACAGCTGAAAATTTTGTACAAAGGTTCCCTTTAAAATGTAGACAAGGAATAACTGTGGATTATTCCCAATTCTCACGGGAAAGGGAATATAGTCGAACGAAGTCGGTGTCAAAGTGCTAGTCTGAACTCTGAGTCTGTGCCGGTAGAGTTTACAAGGGTGAGGAGCTAGACCAAGAGAAATACATAAAGCCGCAGGGCAGCATGTGGCGAGCTATTGGGCAGTAGCGACCCCACGGACCCTATCTCCCGAGAGAAGTCTTGTTCCTCACTTCTGGCTTGCCTTTATTGGCAGGCTGGAGTGAACACTGATGAGGAACAGAACTCCCACCTCTTTTTTGCCTTTATTGGCCGACTTGAGTGGAGATTCACAAGAGCAAACATGCTCGGAGGACGGAAGTATTCCAGTAAGATGCTGGTAATCTTGACCGTACTTCTGGGATTATCCTGATAGCCGTGAAAACACTTCAGGGCATGTTGCCACCTTATCGATACGAGACTTTGTGCTAGCGACCGTTTTCGAGGGCCCATTATTGAGTGTATTTTACCAGTTCACTTACCGGTTGTCCTTGGGTGCAATTGCATAGAACACACGTACACAACGAACACACGTATTAAAATATTTATGTTTAGGTTAAGGTATTTTTCTATGGGCCTGTGTCGTCTGCAATAAATGGTTTTATTATTTTAGTAGAGTGTTTTTTCTTCTCAGCTCTTTGGCTGGTATTTGCAACATTTACGGATCGAAGCCAAGTAAATGCAGCGTGTGGTGTGTTATGTTGAGGATGTGTTATGATGGGGACCTATTTCATCTATTTGCATGAACTTTCTGACAATTCGACATGTATTTAAAATTGCAGCTTTTTGTAGGGTGATATAGAGGGTTTCTTTTAGGTTTAGTAATTTAAAGCTATGGAGAAGGTGATTCGGGATAACGCCGGTTATGGAGAAGACTATAGGGACCACGTACACTTTTTTTGGTGCCATATTCTAGTTACTTCATCTTTGAGTTCTGCGTATTTACAATTTCTTTTTCAGATATGGTCTTCTGAATGTTATATGTGTTGGGAACGGCAATATCTATCAGGTAAGTAACTTTATTTATTTTATCCTGTAGGGTTATATCCGGTCTATTGTAGTGACTTTAAAAGAGACTGCGACCTCTAAGTTTGTTTCGGCCTTTCTTCTAAGAGTAGTCAGATAAGAAACGTTGAACTCATCTTGTTTATTTTTAATATTTTTTTATATGACGTGTAAAAGTGATTTCGATATACTATTTACAGAATAAACAATTTCATTTCATTTCAAGAACGTCAAAAATTAAGAGTCGAATGAGAACTTACGCTGCAAGAGCGAGCGAAGCGAGCTCAGGACTTGGGGCACCCCGACTTGGATAGGTTAGGTTAGAAGGAAACCATTGATTTCGCGACACCATGACGACACCTCATTTTTGTAAACGTGATTGTGCTCTTTATATTACGTTACGGATCAATGTTCTATGCAAGTATTTTAACTTTAAAGGTTTCGGACCAATGTTCTATACAAGTATTTTTCTTCCATCAAGGCGATCTTGTTCAAGTTTTCACTTCTGTCGGCACTCCCGGAGCGCCACGATTTTTTTTTTAAACCACACAAATATGTATTTTCTAAACCAAATGTATTATCACACTGTATTTTCAAACTCTGTATGTTTTTGTATAAATAAAGATTTTATTATTATTTTTAGTTTTTATCTATTCTCGGGACCATGGATCCCGGTCCTTTGGAAGGCGTACGAGGGGCCGAAGCCAACTCGTAGAGGCCCGTTAGATGCTTTTAAAGAAATGAGGCACCAACCGACGATTATCCCTGTATGCACTATGCAAGTGCACCAAAGGACAACCCCCGGTTGGTGTAGGACTATTGCAGTACATGGAAACAAAACATTGGACTATGGGTTTGGGTAGCTAAAGTGGACTGGTTATCTGGAACTATGGTAGGACTATAGCCCCTGCCTAATCAATGTTTTATATTTACACGGATAAAATGGCAGAGGGTGACTTGCACACTCAATAATGGGCCCCCAGAAACGGTCGCTAGCACATAGTGACGTAGCAACAAGGGGGCAACATGTCCTGAGGTGCTTGAGGAGTGGAGAGGTATTCCACGGCTTTCAGAACAATCCCAGAGCCCGGAAGATGGTCAAGATCCCTACGAGCACTTACTGGAATACTTCCTTTCTCCGAGCACGTTTGCTCTTGCGAATCTCCACTCAAGGCGGCCAATTAAGGCAACAATGAGGCGGGAGCGCCGTTCCTCATCAGTGTTCACTCCAGCCGGCCAATAAAGGCAAGCCAGAGGTGAGGAACAAGACTTCTCCCGGGAGATAGGGTCCGTGGGGTCGCTACTGCCCAACAGCTCGCCACATGCTGCCCTGCGGGTTTTTGTATCTCTCTTGGTCTGGCTCCTCAATCTAGACCTGTTCCGGCAAAATAAACTACCGGCACAGACCCAGAATTCGGAGCGCGCAAGCCCCACCACGACGTCAACGTAGAGATACGGCGGTGGGGTTATTATTATTATTATTAAATAGGAGCCCCCGCCTGGCGGGGGCTCCGTTGATTTACGAAAGAATTTTTTTAGTCGACAGACTTGTTTCCGCTAAAGGTGCTAAGGTGGTATATCTTTTAAGCCTCTCCCTCCATTTTGTTTTTTGATAGTTAGTCTTTCTATTGCAGATTTAAGGTGTAAGTTGTTATGTTTTGTGTGGTGCGTGTGATTCGTTCTAATGGTTCTGTGTCTGCTTTTGTCCATTTAATAACTCCGAATGAGTATGTTAATATTGGGATGGCAAATGTATTTAAGGTCTTGATGAGAAAGCTGTGTTTTACATACGGCGCTAAGTCTCCTTTTGTACTAGTACAGTAAGTGTTTCTTTAATCCTAACATGATCTAGTCCCTTTAGTTGCGTGTACCCTAAATATTTATATAGGTCGGTCGGTTCCATTGCTGTTATGGTGTCTGTGTTATTTACTACATAGTTGCCGGGTCGTATCTTGTCACGTATGATATGAAGTGTTTTACATTTATCCAGACCAAATTGTATTATTATGTCTAGGCTAAACTCTGCTGTAGCTTCTACAGTTTCTTCATATCTTTATCGGTTTGTGCATATAGGTTACTATCGTCCATGTAAATGAGATGTGAGACTGTTGTTTGTTCTGTCGAGTGTTTGAGATAATATCCGGCCCGACAGCGCTGCAGCAGATGTACTATTATTATTTTATTATTATAGTGCGAACAGGCATAATCGTCGGTTGGTGCCTCCTCATCATTTAAAATTGTCTAAATGGCCTCTGTGAGTTGGTTTCGGCCCTTTGTACGCCTTCTAAAGGTGCTCCAGGAAACCGAGACATGTCGGACAAAAAAAAAAATTATCGTCATCTTATAGCAGTCCACTGCTGGAAATTCAAAACGTCTCCATTCTCCAATCGCACGCTATTCAACTCGACCCTCGGCTACTTATATGCAGCTGTTCTGCTGCTGCCAGCCACCCTGCGGAGATCGTTGGCCCACTTAGCTTGAGGGCGTCCTACCTTACGATTGCCGATTTGCGGTCCCCACTACTTAGTGAAATCAAATAATAATACTTTGTTTAATAACCATGCATGCAGGCATGTCTTAGAACCAAAAATTCGAAGACATGTGATATCCACCACGCTGTGAATGTTGTTTTTACGAACCCACACTGGGATCGCGTGTTGAGTTATAGCCCACTCTCTCTCACAACGCGGAGTTCCAGCAGTGCGGGCGTTTTACGCCCGCCGATTGTGCTAGGTTCCGTCCGTGCCAAAAAAAGAAAACGGAACTTATTCAGATTACTTTTTGTCTGTCTGTCACCCTTTTATTTTACAGGTTTGTGTTTAATTTAACATTAAATGTTTACCACGAGTGCTAGCTCCAATTTGGCCATCCGTTTACTGGCCAAGTGTTTGCCCATCAAGGGTTTGAACTTGGACCGGCAGGTTCTCTGAGTGTAGACCCCTGTGAGGTCTGTCCAGCGCACGGCACAGCCGCCCGTGAACCGCCCATATATGGCACGCGGATCGTCGGGGTTCTCTATGTAGTTATGCCTAAGTAAGAAATAATTAAATAGAATTTATTTAGCACAGACAGAAAGGAACACAACATAACGTACACTGCTGCAAGGATCTTTTGGCGCTCAAATGACATCGACAGGGAGCGCTGTTGGTAAGCATTTGTGCAATTATTGTTTTGTGAAATGTATCGAAAAACAGTGTTAGTTCCGATTTTGGGCAAGAACCTTGTAGCGGTATAATCACATACGTATTATTTTATTAAGTAAACGAGACATGAATAGTGAAAAGGAGGTACACTACGCTACGTCTTTGGCTATTCGTGGAACTGTTCATTCACGTAATGATCAAAATTTATAACTGACTTCGAAAAAGTAGGAGGTTCTCAATTCATCGGAATCTTTTTTTGGATCGTCAGCGATTTTGATGATTCGATATGTATTGGAAAGGGGATGATTCTATTTTTACACCGATCGTCCACGGCCAGCTAAACTAAGTTAGTTTAAGGTTAGTTAAGTTTAGCTCGCCAGTTTTTCATACATAGCATAGCTAAGTTAAACTAAGTTCAGCTGGCGGTGGACGGCTCACGTTAGGGGTGGTGCCATATGAAAGGTCAAGGTCTGACGAGTGTTTTTTGAGTGAGCTTTAATAAAATGTATTTTATCTACTTCGTCTGTGTTGATGATGTTACAATACTACTACAAAACACAAAGCAAGACCACCTTTTACTCTGTGGCAAGACTTCGTGAGAAAACAAACAAAAACTTACAAAAAGAACCGGCTTCATAACCTATTGACCGCCACGGACGTCTATGGATGTCAAATTAAAACGTGCTTACGACGCCTGGGACGGCATGGCACGTCGAAAATAACACGTTTTTACATTGTCGCTTGGCGTAGAGAACACAGAATTTCGTTATTGACGTGGCGGTCAAAAGGTTAATAAATACTACATACAAAGTGCAAAATAACTAAAGTTAGCTTCGGAAGTCAGTGCTGCGGTCTGTCATCGCGATTAGGTAAAGTTGCCGCTTTTGGTTAACGGCTGCGGTCGCCTTCAGAAGAGCTACTTAATACTTACGTATCCAGAAACCGGCAGTACTTCCTGAATTCGGCAATCTTTCCTCTGGCCCTCGCGTCGACAGGCATCAGCGGCAGGAAGTCGCCAGCGAATGCGTCCGCACAATGCGCGTTGCGTGGGATCTCCGGCGTTTGCAGTCCACAGACGAAGCACTGGACACAATTTGCAACTCAGTTATCATCATCAGCCTAACCATTTCCCAACTATGTAAGGGTCGGCTTTCAGTCTAACCAGGTGCAGCTGAATACCACCAGTATTTTACATGGTGCGACTGCCTATCTGACCTCCATTACTCAGGGTTGACTGGTTGAATGCGGAACCAGGTAAGGATAATAATATCCTATCCACGGTCACAGCGTCCAGTCTCAATGGAGATTAACCAAGTACGGAGAGTGCACCATGGGCACGCTACAATTGCGGCGATAAGTCCTCTCTTTGAGAAGTGGCTAGAGAGGCGCCACGGCATCTTCACCTTCCGCCTGACGCAGGTCCTCACCGGACAGGGTTGTTTCGGGAGGTTCCGGTTCCGGATAAGGCTAATGTGGATCACCCGGAGGACACGTTGGAGCTTACGGTGGAGGTCTGTCCGGTTTGGGCGGAGCACCGCCGTGTCCTCGAGGAGGCAATCGTACAGTAGGTACAGTATATAAAACTCTTTTTTAAATTTTCTAATTTGCTTCTCAAAAGTGATCCCCATATTCAAAATGAATTTATTAACGTTACACGTGCGTGTTTGGGTAACAGAAATTTATATCTCTACTAAATTTTAATTTAATCAGTTCATTGGATTCGAAGCAAATTGGTTGTGATAGACGGACTCACAGACAGACAGTCAAACAGACACACGAGTGATTTTCCGTTTTTAGGTTTCCGTAGTAAACAAGGAACCCTTATAGTTTCGTCATGTCCGTCTGTCTGTCTGTCTGTCTGTCTGTACGCGGTCTAGCTCCGAGACCCTTAGTACTAGAAAGCTGTAATTTGGCATAGGTATACATATTAATTACGCCGACAAAGTGGTAAAACAAAATTATGAAAAATATTTATTTTTAGGGTACCTCTCATACACGTAAAGTTATTTTTTATTTTTTTAACCCATAGTGAGGGGTATCATTGAAAAGGTCCTTCAAAAACATTGTGAGTTTGAGAACCATTTTTGGATTCAGGGATCCGTTTGCGAAATATTAAGCTTTAAAGTGCTAATTTTTGTTAGAGTCAAGTGTCCCCCCCCCCTGACGGCTAAATGGTTGGTTTTGGGTGTGTGAAAAAAATCACAGAAGTAGTTTATATAACGAAATTAAAAGGAAAAATATCACAGCTAAGTTGGCTTTACAAGTTCACGAGTAATAATCGACCAACTTAACTTTGCAGTTGCAAAAACATGTTTTCCCATACATTCCGTATGGGAGAACATATTTTTCAACTACAAAGTTAAGTTTGTTTTTGGGATAAATTCATCCCAACTACGGAACCCTTCATTGTGCGTGGTCCGACACGCACTTGGCCGGTTTTTCTTTTTGAGGTAAACACATTCACTTTTTCGTCCTGTCGATCGCCACCATAAAACTAATAAATTATAATAATAATTATCCATCAATAATAGCGAGGGACGATTAGTTCCCGTTCTCGTGGGAGTACGGGGATATAATATAGCCTATGTTATAATGTAGCTATCCATTGCTGAAAGAATTTTTCAAATCGGTCCAGTAGTTTTTAAGTTTATTCGTTACATACAAAAATACAAATCTTTCCTCTTTATAATATTAGTAAATTATAATTAGTGATGTCCTCGGATATCCGCGGATACGGATATCCTATAATAGTGACAGTAAGTAAAAACAATCTCAGTACGGTGCCCCGTCCCATTCGCGCCGGAGTTCCTCAGGGATCCGTAGTGTCCCCTCTTATTTTAACGCTCTTCACCAGCGATATCCCTATAAGTAAAAAAGGCGCAGTTGGCTCTGTTCGCAGACGATACGGCCATTTACTACAGAGGCTTCGGCCCCGACTCGATAGCCGCCATTCTCCAAACCGCAGTCGATAAACTCGGCGCCTGGTTTAGGAAATGAGGATTGAAGTCAATCCCGCCATAAACCAACAAACTTTACAACAAATTACCTGATGTAATTGTGTCAAGCAACAGCATGAATGAGTTCAAACGTAAGCTTTTTAAATTATTAACTAACAAGGCGTATTATTCTGTTAATGAATATCTCAACGACAAATTTAAATAATATTTTTATAATTTTGCATGTCTGTTTAAAATGTTCCTATTTAATTTATTATTGTATACGAAATTGTGACTAAATACTACCTATTTGTTTATGTGACGTCTTAATTTATTGACATTTTATTATTATTATTAGCCTAGCTTTTGGCATGAAATTGTGACATGTAATTTTCTTGACTTTATATTTTTATTTTATTAACGACATTATGATTACCACAACAATTTTGTATGCCTTCTGGCGGGACGTAGTATGGACCAATATTTCTTTGTAAAACATCTGTATAATTTTTACCCTATGTTCACAAAATTAATAAATGAATTGAACCAAGCGGTTCTCTTTTCGTTTAAAAAGACCCAACCCCGTCTCCCCCGACCCATCACCATGCTAGGCAAGCCTATCCCTTGGGAGAAGCGAGCCAAGTACCTAGGTGTAGTCCTTGACCACCATCTCTCCTTTAAAGAGCACATAAACCAAACCCGCGCGCGAGTCGCATGGCTCCTTGGAAGGCTTCACTATATCCTAAATGCACGTAGCAAATTGTCACTACGAAGCAAATTGCGTATTTACACAACGTGCATCCGCCCAATCATGACCTATGCGGGTGAGCTGTTCAGTATCAGATTAAACAGTAGAGTTAGTGGTTTTGTTAGATACGCGCATCCTGTCTTTATAACTTCATTGGTGATCCTGTCGGTGCCTGGACTTTTCTCCATTAGTGATTTAACCCTTCAGTCACTTCGGATTCGTCTATGACTACTCTCGCCTCTACTCTATTTGTATCAGGTAATTCATATGCATATTGATCCGGTGCACTGTATGGTTTCTTATAGAATTCTGTTGCTATTTTTAGTATTTCTGTTCTACTTTGGGTATTTTCCGTTTTGTCTTTCAACTCTTTAATCCATAATTTATGTGTTCTCAGTTTCTTGTATGCTTTCTTTACACTATTTGTAGAACTAAGATGTTTTTCGATTATTCTTGTGCGGTGCGCCTTATAGTCTAGATCAGCGGTCGGCACACGCGGCCCGCGGGCCGCATGCGGCCCGCGGACGTCTTACTTGCGGCCCGTGAATGTTTTGTAAATAAGTCAAATAGCGCGCAAACTATTGTAAATTATAGAAAAAATAAATATACTTCTCGTCTCACAGATGAGCATTTGAGAGCCATTCTACGAATTGCAACTACAAATTTGACAGCTAACATACAAGAAATAGCCTCCCAAATGCAACCTCAGACATCACACTGAAATTTTTATAAAATCGGATACCTATTTAGGTACTTTGTAGTTGAAATTAATTTCTGAATGATTTACGGTGGTTATTTTTCTAGCTATAAAGCCCAACATTTAAACATAAAGTAAGTATAACGTGTACGAATTAAATTCCATATGGTTTAACAATTTTTAATAGCATTTTATTTTTCCTATGGGATATGACCAATTATACGTAGGTATATTGGGCTTCTAGGGTTAATACCACAAGTGCGGCCCGCTTTTAGTTTATTTTGCCACCTTGTGGCCCTTGCCTGCCAAAAGGTTGCCGACCGCTGGTCTAGATGGATACGTTTATTTATGAGTTTGTAGAGTGCTTTTAGTTCGTTTGCATTCATATACAAGTTAAAAAGATTTGGGATTTGATTTTATTTTTGATTTAATGATTGTGTGAAAGGTGATATGACTGGAAAGGGGAGACTTCTGAGATGACGGCTAAAGAATGAGGACGAGTGACGCGAAATCGGCTCGATCAACAACATTGTTGATCAAAGAGCCGTCAGACAGAGTGCATGCAAAACAAGCGAAAAACTCGTCATTTGCCTTGTTTCGGTTTGAGCGACTCGACAGGCGTCGAACTACTCGTTTTTATTGGATGGACATAAAACACTTCCTGAACGGCTGCCATACCGCGTCAATAAGTGAGGTCACTCCCTAAAGCTAGGGTTTCTTAAGACTGCGGTGAAGGCCACACAGCGTCCGTAATTACCGTCGAATCATCATCATCATCATCATTTTAGCCCAAAGACGTCCACAGCTGAACATAGGCCTCCCCCAAGCACTGCCACTTCGACCGATTCTGTGCTTTCCGCATCCAGCGGATTCCTGCGACCTTCACAAGGTCATGGTCCATCTTGTGGGAGGCCTTCCAACGCTACGTCTTCCGGTACGCGGTCGCCACTCCAGAACCTTTCGGCCCCATCGGCCATCCGTTCTGCGAGCAATGTGCCCTGCCCATTGCCACTTTGGCAATTCTTCGGGCTATGTCGGTTACCTTGGTTCTCCTGCGGATCTTCTCATTTCTGATTCAATCACGAATTGAATTACCGTCGAATAGCACTACTTAATCGTTATTTATGAAAGTAAGTTGGTGTGGAGTAGAAGTGGGCGCCGACCAAAAATTTATCGGCGGCGGCGCGTCTGGAGAAACCGACCAGCGTGGCGCGACTAAATAAAAAAATATCTTTTTTGGATTAAGAGGCCTGCGAACACGGCTCGCAACAAAAAATCGAGATGTTTGCAAAATTCAATTTCAAGCACGTCGCGCTAGTGTGAGTGCCTGTCGGAGCGATATACACCTGAGCAATACCACTATGCACACATTGCCAATTATTGCTTGACGCGATATCACTACCACAGTATAAGGAGAGGAAGTAAGCTATCTTACTTCTTCTCCTTATACTATGGCACTACTAGCTTTTGAAAATTTATGATTTTGGATGTGTTCCGTAATACCAAAAATGATGAATGAAAATTTACTATTTTCCATTTTTTTTTGATAATTTATATCTTGATAATATGAGCTATGCTTCTGCAGAAACAATATTATAAATATTGTTGTTTACAATACAGAAAAAACAATATGAAGACGTCATTTACGCTGTAAAAATGTGCGAAATTGAATTCGTTTAAACTTCATTACCCGACTGCCCCAGAAGGAGGGTAATGTTTTTCGAGAGTATGTATGTATGTATGTTTGTATGTATGTATGTCTATTTCTTTGGCACGCTCTGTAGCCTAAACGGCTTGATGGATTTTAACATGTGAGGTGTCGTTAGATTTGTATTAATTGTGGGAGTGTCATAGGCTATATAATATTTATATATTGCATCTGCAAATAGAAAAAAAGGGAGGGGTAGGTTTAAAAAAAAAACATTTTTGGTATCAAATTAAAAGCTAATATCTAATCTAAATATATAAAAACGAAAGGTCACTCACTCACTCACTCACTCATTCACTCACTCAGTCATCAAGAAAAATCGAAAACCGCTTGACGTATGAAGATGAAATTTGGTAGGAAGGTAGTTTATAGTTAGTAGACGTCCGCTAAGAACGGATTTTTGGAAATTCGATCTTTAAGAGGGTGAAAAGGGGGGATTTTGTTTGTATGAAAAATCTTATTCCTTGAGTTAATAAACTTGAAACTTAGCCGAATACTTATCTATGTAAATTATAAAGTTTGCCACTTTTAATTTTTCTAAAGCACCCCCTAAAGGAGGATTGGGGGGTATCGAAGTTTGTATGGAAGAATTTTAACGAGCGGTCTAATTAACTCGAAACTCAGTATTTATAATTAAAACTGAAAATAGATAAAAACGTATATCAGGGTTTTTTAAAAATCTACCCCTAATGGGGTGAAACGGGGTATTAATTTTTACAATGGAGGATTTTACTGTGTAGCTTAATTAACTTAAAAATTGGTATAAATAAACTTTATAGTCAAATAATGGAAACGTCACAATAGATTTTTCAAAAATTATTATCACGCTATTTGCTATGGGGGATGAGCAATATAGCATTATGTTCGTATTCTTAATAGTTTACCGCAAATTGTAAAAAGACTAGCCAAAAGGTTAGAATATTGCAGATAGTTACGGATTTAACCTTTTGTACCTTTATGGAGCTAAGCAGTCAATCATAGCATATACAGGGTGGATTTTGAGATGGAGCAATAAGGGCAGGTACCTTAACCGTTGTCGCTACAAGAAAACGGTCTTAGGAGACTGTCCTTAACATTTTGAAACATTTTGATCTGCGTTCACAGATTTTGAAAAAAATTTACAGTCAGTAAGAAAATAGCCAATTTTCACAAAAACTTTTTTGATACCAGTCGATCCTATTTCTTATTATTTATTATTAGGATCAAAAAACTATATTGGGCCAACTGAGGTTTAAGTACGAGAAAAGTCAGAAATTAAAAAATAACTCCCATACATTTCGTAGGAAATGAGAGGAGATAGAACACAATACAAGTATACCTTTGTATGTTGAAAAATATTTTTAATGAGGTACTTACTATTATTCAAATGAACACAATATACTATGCAACAGTTGAATTATTCCAATACTTCACTGGGCTGAATAAGGACCGAATGTAGCAGATAGTTACAGATTTAAGTTTTAAATGATTATCAATCCGCTATACTTTTATGCAGCTAAGCAGTCAATCATCAATTCATCCATCTATACTAATATTATAAATTCGAAAGTAACTCTGTCTGTCTGTCTGTCTGTATGTTACCTTTTCACGCCTAAACCACTGACCGGATTTCGATAAAATTAGGCAAGGAGATAGATGGCATCCCGGAAAAGGACAAGCAACTTTTTGTCTCAAAAATAAACCTAAGGGGATGAAAGTTTGTATGGGAAACCTATCATTTCTTAAGTTAGGGCTATGAAAATTTAAATTTGTGCTTTTGGTAACAAATCAAGAATGACGTATTTCAGCGTTTTTCAAAAATTATCCCTCAAGAGGGTAAAATAGGGATGATATTAAACTGCCTCGTTGGTCTAGTGGTCGCAAGCGCTACTGCTGAGCATGGGGTCCTGGGTTCGATTCCCGGGTCGGGCAAAGTGTTATTGGGTTTTTCCATCTAGAATTTCTCAGTAGCAGCCCGGAGTCTGGATTTGTGCCCGGTTGATGGCAATAGGCTCGCCCCCTATTACATGGGACTTAAACATAACTGGCGAAATGTGGGTGTACCTGCTACAGGTACACCTCTGCCCAACCCTTCGGGGAAACAAGGCGTGATGTTATGTGTGTGTGTGTGATATTAAAATTCACATGTAATATTGTTTTTTGTCTTCTTTTCAAGAGATTTTTGGGATTGGAAATATAGTCATAGTCCGTATCTTGGATTTACATTTAGTCTTTATTAAAAGTTATTACAATTTAAATTTATAAACTAACTTTTCAAACATGCAGGTCCTGTATTAATATGTTCAATGGCGGCAAGAGTAGGTACTACAAATCAATGGTGACAATAATAGTAAAACGAACAATTTGTATTTTAAGAAAGGCATTTAGAATCATATAAACTTAATTAGAATCATATAAAATTTGTTAAAAAAACTGGTCAAGTGTGAGTAGGACTTGTGCCCTGAGGGTCCCGTTTCAAAGCTGTGCCTGCTCGGCTGCCCGAATTTCCAAATCTGGATTGAAGGACAAACTTAAAATGAATAACAACATATTATGTTGTAATGTATTAATATTAATGTTGTTCTCTTTCAATTGAAAAAGAACTTTTATTAGAGTAATTAAATACAGACTAAATGTTACTTCAAGACACGGCCTTTGTATTTTTTATCTCAGATTGCAGAAAAAACGTAACTTTGCCGTTCATTATAGAACTATAAATTACCAATTTTCAGATTATCCTCTTTACTTGACCTTACTTCACGCCAAACTTCATGCTGCTGGACCAACGGGAAGTACCAAATAGACTGGTTTATTTGCGAGTGTCAAAATATGCGGCATAAATAGCTCTGGGCGGAGCGGGAGAGCGTGTTAGGCTTATACTGACAAAAACCCACCCGTGTTCCTTCAGTTGCCTGTGTGTTGCCAGGGGCCACGGTAACCCTTTCGGACTTTCCCGCGACCCTGGCAGGCATCGGCCCTAGCGTACCATGGCTTGGACCAGGGCCGGACGCGAAAAATCACCACCGCCGATCGTCTCCACGAGGACATGGCGGTGCCCCGCCCAAGCCGGGCAGACCTCCACCATATGCTCCACCGTGTCCTCCGGGCGATCCACACAATGGTCTCACCCGGGCGCTTCCTCCCACCTTATCCGAAACAGGAATCTCCCGAAACAACCGTGTCCGGTGAGAACCTGCGTCAGGTGGAAGGTATGGACGCCGTGGCGCCTCTCTAGCGACTCTTCAATGAGGGAACTTATTGCCACAGTTGTGGCGTGCCCATTATTGCGTTGACTTGAAAATTTGATTTTCGTTACACTTCCAAGAGACCGTAGATCTAAGTTTTTAATATCTATTTCAACTTCATGCCTCCACGCGTTCCTGAGAAAAAGGGTCTTGACAGACACTGAAGTCATCCTTTAAGGGCTTTAATGTTTCATTTTGAGGTACGGAACCCTAAAACAGATTTATTATCAGCCTGTTACCTTTTCATGCCGTAACGGCTAAACGGATTTAGATGATAGGCATACGGATAGGCCATGACCTGGGTTAGGACATAGGATACTCTGAATCCCGGTAGCACGTTCCTGTGGGATATTTTCCGACATCCACGCGGGCGAAGCCGCGGGCAAAAGCTAGTTATTTTAATAAAACTAAAAAGCTTGAAATAAAAAAAGTTATTTAAAAAACAAAAAACCCGACTGCAAAAACACATAACTGAAAAGAGAAAAACAAGCATTATAATCTATAGAATTTTGGTATTGCAGGCGGGACAAACAAAATTTACACCATCATTTCAGGTTATTGGTTTGTCCCGCCTGCAATACCAAAATTCTATAGATTATAATGCTTGTTTTTCTCTTTTCAGTTATGTGTTTTTGTTTTTTTTTAGAAAAGTTTTTTGAAAAAAAAAAAGACGTAGGAGCCTAGATAAATACTGTCTCAATCCGAATAACAACATAATATGGTGGAAATATGCTCAAATTGCAAATGATTTACGTATTACGTTTGTGCGTCGACAATTCATGCGTCGCCGCGTTCTTAAGTGAAAATCTCCACTTCTTTTGGATCGACCAAAGCTGAGTATCTCCAGTGTTCTTGAGACATCTGTTTCTGTTGCCTCGTCAACATTGCTGAAACTACTGTGGTTCTTAGACAATTTTGTCAGCAAAGATTGAGTCTGATTATGACTCTGATAGATCACTGTTTTGGAAAAATTGGAACATGGCAAATCAGAAGAATAACAATGTGCATTGATGACGTATGCCAGAAAAGCCGCACTTCAGAGCTCCGCTCCTATTGGTTAATATTGGCACATCTCGCCGCTCCGCTCCAGTGGACAGTCAGCCTTAGTTTAGACTTTTAGAGCCTATTTTTTGTCCATCTCTAAATAAGAATCGATTTCTCTCTATCCTGAAAATCTGGGATCTACAAGAGATGCCATTACTTCATTTTTGGTCAAAGGAAATTTGGGATCAATGTACTCTAACATATTTAGCGCCGACTGAGGCGATCTCAGATGAAGAAAGAGTCAAAAAGGCGTTATTATTGTGACTCTTTTTTCGTCAGATTGTCTCAGTCGGCGCTAAATTTCAAATACTTGGCGGCGGCGGCGCGCAGTAAGCGGCACGGCGCCCACCTCTAGGCGTGGAGGTAACACTACACCAACTTACATAACGGTAGCGTTTTTTGACACCGTATAGTCAAACCCTGTTGCCATAATTTTCACGACAGCCGTGACTACGGCCGTTATGTTGCGGCCACCGCTGCCATAAGAAACCGTAGCTGAATAGAGATTTACAGCAAAAGAAGACATGCTACGAAGACCATAAATCAATTGGGATATGATGATTAATGACGATGTTATCATACCTTGCTGACTACAGAGCTGTTCTCGAAGTCCCAAGGATACAACGTGGTGGCATTACTGTCAGGGGTGGTGGTCCAGTTAGCAGACGGCCCGCAAGTTGGGACTCCAAACCTGGGGAAACATACGCCTGTTATTTGAAATCATTTTACAAATTTGGGAAAGGCAGCGGTAGAGTACAGTTAGGCTGGGCTTGGAACCGGTACCAAAAGTACAAGTTCTGTATCGGTACTTAGCGGTTCTTGCCATTTCGGTACCTGGGTACCGGTTTCAGACGGGTATCGGTACTCCACCTAACAAGTACCGGTACCAAATTTAGGTACCGGGCGAGTACTACAAATCTCGTATTCGTTTTGTTTCGTACGGTTGGCAACCTTGAAGTTATTTTTCTAATACCTAGTACCTAACTATCCTGTTTACGTACTAAAAGTATCTGTTTTCTCACTCTAACTTACGAAAATATTTGTTTGGTACCGGTACAATAGCGATAGGTACTGAGTTGAAATTATCGGCATCAACAGTACAGGTACTACGTATTCTATGGTACCGGTACCAATACTACAGGTACTTCGTCTGGTACCGGTATCACACCAAGGCCAATGCTAGGTACAGGTTCCCAAAAATACCAGTATTTCAAGCCCTGAAGTAGGTACCCATATTTCGCAGTGCAGCTCATGGTTGACTACGGGGCCTACCACCAGCTCAAAAACAGTATTATTTTAATATTACTTCAGTGGGAGAAAGAGATGGAGCTATACGGCCTGTAGAGCTTCATCTCTTTCCCACACTGAAGTAATATTAAAATAATACTGTTTTATGAGTTGGTGGTAGGCTTCCTGTCTTCCGTGTGGCTGAGCTGACTAACGCAACGCGGGGGTAAAGAATAGAACAGAGGAAGAAAAAATACTTCATATTTATTTGGCAACAGATCGTATATTTATTATTTATTTAAAACTTCAGGTACACAAATGTACAGAGGTGGAGTTTAATGCTTAATGCGTATAGTGGAGCGCCTGGGAGTTTTGACCTCGAACTTTTGTAACAGGGGATAATTTTTTAAGATCGATGTGGGATTTTGTTTTTATAGTATAAATTGCAATGTCTACCAAAATTTTTACCTTTGCCACTCGATAAAGGGCATTTGTTTCATCGATAACAGTGAATAAAACTCTCTTTTACTTACTGAGTGAATAAAAACATTTTGAGGAGGTGCTTGGGGGAGGCCTATATTCAGCAGTGGACGTCTTTCGGCTGAAATGATGATGATGATGATTATGGACGAAGTTATGATGACGATCAACTACCAGAAATATATAGTGAAGGACGGCACGGTTGACATCTGTTGGGCATGCCACAGTTCCGGAAAATCAATCCGACACATTATTTCTGGCTGTTGTCATCTGGCTAACGGAGACTGTTTGCATAGGCACAACCTTGTAGCCAGGATTATCCACCAGCAAGACGACCAGTCATCACAAGCAGCACCCGTTCACGAGCATAACGCAAAGATCAGCCATTACCCCCTTCGCCATATTTGAGGGAAGAATCGGAAGTCCCGTACTATAGATATGTGCCCGACCCAGTCCTCAAAAATGGCAATGTCACATTGTATTGGGATCGATCTATCATCACTGACAGGACTATTAGGATTAGAGCGTCGCGCAACATGACGAGAACCTCGTGAAAGCTGAAAAAGATAAACAGATTAAGTATCTTGACCTGGCTCGCGAGGTTGTCGACATGTCGGATGTGGATACAGCAATCATTGTGCTGATAGTCGTGACGGTCAATGGCATAATAGCCAAGAGCCTCGACCAACACCCGAGGAGGCTCTCGTTAGGCAGTTGGATCAAGGGCTTGATCCAGAGAGCGGTACTCCTGGACACGGCGTGTATTGTTAGGAGGTTCCTCTCTCAGGAACCCTGACCACCGGTGGTTTGGACCCTATTCCCGACACCGGTGGGTTACTATTTTTTATATTTTTAAATGATTTTTTAATTTTTTTATAAGAATGTAGCTGCAAGACATCAAGACATCCGTCCGCCGACACAGCGAACGCTTCACTGATCGTTAGTTAGGTGGAGCCTCCTATATATTTATATACGCGCCACGGCGCGCGCGCATTGCGTTGACGCGACACCGCACGGATAGATGATGAACCAATGTTTAACTATAGCTAATATTTATTACTGCTTTCCTACTTGTTAGTTTATTTATGTTCGCAAACTACACTACCTATGTAGAATTTTAGCTTAAATCTGTACATATTTTATAATGATTATTACATACGATATACTATCATCAAGAGTTTCACTTGAACACCTACCAAGCGCTACAGTGGGTTCGGTGCCAGCGTTCCACGATGCCGTTACTCTGCGGGTGGTAAGCACCCGAGGCGACCTCCCTGTGGCCGATCCTGCCCCAAGCAAAGCGCAGGTGGCCACAACTACAGACCGCGACCAACCTACAGGTGGCGCCAAAAACGAGCGGCGGCAAAACGCGGAAGTGCGTTCGTACGCACAAAAGCCGCTCGGTACCGCCACCGTCGCGGTCAACGCCACTCACTCGCAGCGACAGAAACGGGAACAAGTTAAGTTCACCGGAGCTGCGAGTGGCGGCGCGCGTGTAGCGCCGCAAACTCACAAAAATGAATTTACCACCTGCACCATTAAATTACTGATGGACTTAATAAAAGCCATTAGGCAGGGGCAGGTTGTAGAAAGCGTTATCCTGGACGGACTAGCGACATTACTAACTCTCTACCATTGTCATCCAGCCGCTCAGGATGATGCATTGGAATGCACGCGGCTTTAGGCACAAGGTCCTCAGCCATCTCCTGCGGGAGCAGAACATAGACGTGGCGCTCATCAGCGAGACGATGTTGGGACCTGAAGTAAGGATAAGGTTCCCAGGACACATCGTCTACAGGAAGGATGAGCGGACGGCACAGAACACTCCATACCGCGGTCTGGCAGTATTGGTGAAACGAAGAGTCGTCCACCAGAAAATCCCCCCACCACCACTCATGTCGTTCGACGCGCTGGGTGTACAGCTACACATAGCCGGTGAGGACATAGATATCTACGCGTGCTACAAGTCGCCCGCAGCCCGCTTGGACCTGACCGAGCTGTGGGCACTACTCACGCGTACTCAGCACGCCACCATCCTCGCCGGTGACTTAAATTGTAAGCACCCAGCGTGGAATTCATATACAATAAACCCAGAGGGGAGACGACTCTTTGCGAACGCGGAAGCTCTCGGGTATACGGTGTCCGGCCCAGAAACGCCGACACGTTACCCAGATAACCAAATCGATATGCCGGACGTGCTGGACATTGTAGTCCATCGAGAGCTACATTCCCAGACCGTGCAACAGCAAGTAATAGACGACGAGCTACAGTCGGACAAGACATAACTGTAAACTGTAGTGCCTCGAGCGTGTTTGCTGAAGCTAGCGTCGACTGCTTTTATGTGACGATGCGTAAGCGGAGCGCGTCTCAGGATGCGTGGTAGCCCCAACAGCGTGCTGATGATGATAGCGGACAGGCTCGACTGACCGTACATTAGACGCTGCAGTGACTTGCACGTCACCTACAGTCGTCGGTCACTAATGTGGTAGTGTTGATAGTGCGGTGGTTTTAGTTTTTGTTTTGTATTGTAATGTTATGTTATGTGTATTAAATATTTGTGTATGAGTCTTGTTACTTGAATAAATAAATGAATGATAATAACTCCACCGGCGTATCTCTACGTTGACGTCATGGTGGGGCTCGCGCGCTCCGAACTCTAGGTCTGTGCCGATAAAGTTTGCTGGAACAAGTCTATGAGGAGCCGGACCAAGGGAGATACAGAAACCCGCAGGGCAGCATGTCGCGAGCTGTTCGGCAGTAGCGACCCCACGGACACTATCTCCCGGAAAAGTCTTGTTCCTCATCTCTATCTTGCCTTTATAGACCAGCTGGAGTATACAATTACGAGGAACAGAGCTCCCACCTCATTCTTGCCTATAAAAGCTGGCTTCAGTAGAGATTCGCAAGAGCAAACGTGCTCGGAGGAAGGAAGTATTCCAGTGAGTGCTGGTAGGAATCTTGATCATCTTTCGGGCTCTGGGATTGTTCTGATAGCTGTGTAATACCTTTATACTTCTCAAGCACCTCGGGTTATGTTATCCCTACGTCACTAAGTGCTAGCGACAGTTTCTGGGGCCCATTATTGAGTGTGAAAGTCGCCTCCTGCCATTTCATCCTTATATATATAGTAAATATAACATTGGTCAGGCAGGGGACATAGTTATTCCATGGTTTATGGTAGCAAATCCACTATAGCCAGCCAAATCCATGGCCCAATATATTTTGTTTTCATATTTTGCAATAGTTCTGCACCAACCGGGGGTTGTCCTTGGGTCTACTTGCATAGTGCATACAGGGATAATCCTCATTCCTTTTAAAATTGTCTAAGGGCCTCTGCGAGTTGGCTTTGGCTCCTCGTACGCTTCCCAAGAGACCAAGACCCCATGGTCCCGAGATATGTAAATATAAAGATAATAACAAAAAGATAAGCAGATATTTCTTTTTTTTTGGGGTGGAAATTATCAAATAACTTCTCCCGATCTAGGAGGAGCGGGATGTCAGACTCTTACTGACTAAAACCCACCCGTTTTCCTTCAGTTACCATGTTGCCGGGGGCCACGATCTCCCTTTCGGACTTCTTTGCAACCCCGGCAGGTATCGGCCCTAGCGGACCCCGTCAGTTCAGCTGACATCTCTTTGAGGCGCGCGTGGAACACAACGCGCCGTCAACCCTGGCTAGGTCCTTATCGGACGGTGAGCTACCCATTGCTTATCGTCCGCAAGCCCGCGCCTACGGTGGCCGGAAATCGGCCTGCGATTCTCGACGCCCAGGGCATCTCCTCCTGCAAGTATCTTGACCTGACTCGCGAGGTTGTCGACATGTGGGATGTGGATACAGTAATCATTGTGCCAATAACCTCGACCAACACCTGCAAGTTTATCAGCACCTTTAAGCTGCTGGATCAAGGGCTTGATCCAGGAAGCGGGACTTCTAAACACGGTGCGTATCATTAGGAGGTTCCTCTCTCAGGAACCTTGGCCACCGGTAGCTTGGACCCTGTTGCCGATACCGGTAGGCTACTATTTTTATATTTTTAAATTATTCTTTATGATTCTTTGTTTTTATAAAAATGTAAATGATGTGTTCAACGATGAAATAATATTATTATTTATTTATACTGTGCTTTTACTGACTTTCAAACTTACTCATAAATTGTCTTGTTGAACTGCTCAGAGAGATTCCATTCGTAGTCGTAAGTCAGGTTCGAGATGATGTCTAAAATGGCCTTGATGTCCAATTTTATCTCCGGCGTCGTCGTCGGCGTCGTCGTCGGCGTCGTCGTTGGCTTCGCCTTTGTCTTCGCCGTTGGCTTCGCCTTTGTCTTCGCCTTTGGCTTCGCCTTTGTCTTCGCCGTTGTCTTCTTTTTGCCCTGTTTCAGCGGACCTGGCGGTGGTGCGTCCGGTACCCGCAGACCTGGCGGTAGTGCGCCCAGTACCGGCGGATCTAGTAGCGGTGCCGGCAGATCTGGCACCGGATCCCCCTTAAGGAAAAAAAATGGTTTAAGTACAAAAAATTAAAACTTTGCCTCTATGGCGTAACGTTCGTATTAATTCGGAAACACGAAGATTACTAAAGCGCATACCTTTTCGAGTTTACTTTAATATGATTTGGGGCTAAAAGAGACGTAAACAAAGCCGTATCGTGGATTATGACGTCACATTCGCCACGACCGGACATTTGAACTTTAGTAAATTGTTTTTTTATTTATTAAATACTTTATGCTCTCTAATGTACAGAGGCGGACTTATACTGCCATAGGCATTTTCTACCAGTCAACCTTCGGGTGATGCAGAGACAAACTATAGATGCAAAGGATGCGGCCGAGCGAGCTAGCGCGCGGACGTGTTGTTTGCGGGATAATTACCTACTTAAAAAAATTACTTACTACGTATTTTCTTAAATGGATAAGAAATGTGACGGCTGTGATGATGTGATCAAAGATTTGTTGCATCCGCAGAGTTCACGAGATAAGTGTAAAAAAGTATATCATCTGAAGTGTCTTGCCTTAACGGAGGTGCCGTTCGGGGCATTCACGCCGGATTACAAGAACAGATGGATATGTCCAGAATTCACATGCAGTATCCCAAAGAAAGGTAATTCGGAAACACCGGTTCGAGGAAATACAATGATGGACGAAACTTATACACCAAGTTACGTAAACACAGCGCGACACTCGTCCTCGCAATCTAAAGGAAGTTACTGTGATTGCTATCGGGAATTAAGTGCTTTTAATGAACTACGGGATTTTCGCCTAGAGATTAAAACTCGTCTGGATGAGCAAAAGGAAAGAGTTCACACTACTGCAGAATAAATTAGTTGGGTCATTTTCAGAAAAAGTGTACACTATTAACAATATGCCGATTTTTTTAAAATAGTTATTCGGTTTTTTTATTTAATTTACAATTGATATTGTTTTTACTTGATATATTAAAATTATAATAAGACCTCTTAATCAAAATTATTTACTGAAATTGATTAAATTTATTGCCCCTGGGGAACAAAATGTATTCCATTCCGAAACTAGTGGCTTTCGATAATTCAATATTTTTTAAAGCTCGTTCAGTACCATATGCTTTGACAGACAAAATTGATAACGAATTAGATCGACTCGTCGAATTAGGAGTATTAAAACCAATCAAGTACTCAGATTATGCGTCACCAATCATACCCGCTTTAAAAAAGGACGATGGAGTGAGAATTTGCGCAGATTTTTCCGTGACAATTAATAGGCAACTTATTGTCGATAAGTATCCATTGCCAACGGTAAATGATTTGTTCGCAAAGTTACATGGTGGCGTACAATTTAGCAAATTAACCAATTTTGCTTAAAAGAACAATCACAGACTATGACCTGTATCAATACACATCGCGGACTGTTTAAATATACAAGGTTAGTTTTTGGTTTGTCGAGCGTACCAGCAATATTTCAACGTGCCATGGAATGTGTATTATCAGGGTTCGATGGAGTAGTATTTTTTCTCGACGATATTTTAATAACAGGAGTCGACAGTAAACAACACATGAACAGGTTAGTCACGGTACTAGAAAGGCTGGCGGACACAGGTCTCACAATACAACCAAGCAAGTTATCTAGGGCATATTATAGACAAAAACGGTATAAAAAGTCGCCCGAAAAAGTTACAGCAGTTTCACAAGCACCTAGACCACAGAACGTGTTACAACTGCAATCTTTTCTAGGATTAACTAATTACTATCGCAATTTTGTCTCAAACGCTTCTACCATACTAGCACCGTTATATAACTTGTTGCACAAAACGACAAAATGGGAATGGTCTCAAGTACACGAAAATGCTTTAAAAAAATCAAAGAACAATTGGCATCGGAAGAGGTACTGGCACATTTTGACCCTGCGGTGAAATTAATATTGACAGTAGATGCGTCTCCATACGGGTAAGGCGCTGTGCTGTCACAAGTAGGAAGCGATGGGTGTAAACGACCGATTAGCTATGCATCTAGAACGTTAACAAAAGCCGAGAAAAAATATGCACAAATACAAAAAGAGGCAACAGCTATAGTATTCGGGGTAAAGCGTTTCCACCAATATTTATATACCCAAGCGGTGCCCTATACCTTGCGAACAGATCATAGGCCGCTATTAACCATCTTCGGTCCACACCGTGGTATACCGGAGGTATCAGCTAACCGACTACAGCGGTATGCAATCTTTTTATCAGCATACAATTACGTCATCGAATATGTTATTAGTAAAAATAATAGTGCCGATTATGTGTCGAGCGCTCCGATAGGGAATGAGTCATCGTCATCAGGCAGCGTAGGGCCGGGTGCCGACGCGGGGGCAAGGCGAGAGCGAGACCAACCACGCGCTGCTGATGACCGCGCCACATATGTTTACTTTGTTGTTGACGGAGGGCTACCGTTACGCTAACTGTTTTACAACGCGAAACCGAGCAAGATACAACTTTGCGCAAAGTAAAAGATTATGTAGTGTTAGGTTGGTCGAGAAAAGTATATGACGACAAATTGAAGCCGTACTTTTACTGTCGTAACCAAATATCAGTAGAAAACGGATGTTTGATGCGTGGCCACAAAGTTATCATACCAGAATTGTTGAGAGATCAAATTTTTAATGAACTTCACAGTTCACATTTTGGAGTGGTAAAGATGAAGGCAGAGGCGCGCAAGCGGTTGTGGTTCCCGGGCGTGGATGGCGCTCTGGAGCGACTGGCCAGCGCGTGCGCAATATGCAGCGCGCTGCGCCCCGCGCCCCGCTCACGCTCTGGCCACATCCTCCCCTTCTACAGAATACACTTGATTTTCTAGGGCCCTTTAATAATCAGATGTTTCTAATCGCAGTTGATGCTTATAGTAAATGGGTAGAAGTATATTTAATGACATCATCATATGGCTCGAAAGCAGTCATTGAGAAACTTATAGATTTAATGTCTCGAGTCGGTATTCCACATACTATAGTAACTGATAACGGTACTTCGTTTGTTTTGCTAGAATTTAAAAAATGGTAAATAATTCAAAGAATGATATTACTCATACGCTTGCTCCGGTATATCATCCGTCAAGTAACGGACAAGCTGAAAGCTTTGTTAAAATTATTAAAAGGGGTCTCAAAGGCATAATCCTTAATAACAAAGGGAAACCAATAAAGGAACAAATTTCCAAATTTTTCTTCGACTATCGGAACTCCAGGCATAGTACCACCGAGAAATCACCCACTGAGCTCGTGTACGGCCAGTCGCTTTCGGACGCGACTCGATTTATTGTCACCGACAACGGCGTTGGCGACGCCGACATCCGCTGCGTCGACCTCCTCTTCCACTTGCCTCACTCAAACCGTGGAGCAAAACCAGTGCTTACAGCGTAAATACTATAAAGGAAAAAAATGAAAACAATTCCAAAAAAAAGAAGTGGTGTGGATTATGAAAAATTTTAATAATAAAAAAATTGTATGGATCGAAGGAATAATAAAGAAAAAAGATCGGTAACGTAATGTACGAGGTTTATGTTCCAGAAATGGATCGGTTGGTAAAAAGACACTTGGATCAGATACGAGCGCACGGACAAAAACAAATGTCAGAATGCGACACAAATTGGGATTCAGATGTCGTCTCGGATTTTCAGAGCGATGCACCAGATGCAAACCAGACAACACTTGATGACGACGACCAACAACAAATAAACGCCAACAACGACAACCGAACCAGCAACAACACCAACTCAGATATAGAGGAAATAGGAATACCACCACCAGTACACATTACGATATCACCATCAGTCACCAGTACACCGGTCAGAGGAGAGGGAGAAGGTGAATGTGGAAATGTGACCTTCGCCACGCCTCAAGCTGACACTAACACAGACAGTTCGATCGATGCGCTGACGCCCATACCGGTGATAAATCCACGACGTCTCGAGTTGTCTCCCGACAACTTTACTCCTTAGCATAGTTTTGCATTTAATTATTGTTTAATTAGGGTTAATTAGTAGTTGCAATATAAAGGAAAGGGGATGTTATGTATGTATGTGTAACGTATCGCGCCTGCGACCCGGTAACCCGTGCATAGATATTAAAGTAGTGTGTCATTGACTAGCGTGTTTGACTGTTGTCCGTCCTATACCTGCATATCTAACAGAATATAATCTCCTCAAATATATCTAACTAGCTGCGCCCCGCGGTTTCACCCACGTAAGTCTCGATCCTGTGAGAATATCGGGATAAAAAGTATCCTATGTGTTAATCCAGGTTATAAACTATCTGTGTACCAAATTTCATCCAAATTGGTCCAGCCGTTTGAGCGTGAAAAAGAGACAAACATACACACACACTCACATACTTTCGTCTTAATAATATTAAGTAGGATAATAGTCACTATAAAAATGACATTGACGAAATAAGTCTTATTAATGTGACATATTATTATAATGATCCCTTCGACATTTGTAATATATTTAACGACTTCTTTATTAATTTGACATTTAAAAAGAATATAAAAAGAAAGAAATTCTTTAATGTAAAAGATGCCAAAGATTTGGACATCCATAAAACCAGTGTCAAGGACCTTTTTGCTGCGTTAAATGTGGCAATGACCGCTCGACAGCGCAGTGCACCAAAAAACCTGATACATAGGCCACTTGTGCAAACTGTGATGAGAAACACCCGGCCAGCTATAGAAGCTGCAAAATCTACAAGCAATTTAAAGAAAGAATTCTGTGGACTGCTCCCAAGCCCAAAGAACAACAACCTTCAAGGAAACAAGAGACCTTACAACATAGACAGTGTCACTCCACGTGAATTCAACCTTAAGAAAACGTACGCCGAGACCATTATGACCAAACCACCAGCTCCTCCATCGGAGAGAAAGAACGACCTGAATGACATGACCGACATAATGGAAACAATGCTAGAAAAACTACAGCACACTTGACAATGATAAAAAAAAATGACGGACCGAATGGTTCAATTAGTCAACAGCCTTGTTAAGAAATGAATCGCAATCTCCGAGTTGTCACTTTGAACGCCAACGACTTGACGGAACGACGTCAAGAATTTGAAATCTTTCTTCAGACAGAAATGATCGACATAGCATTAATATCTGAAATGAGGTTTAGGTTTAGAGGGTCTCCAGTGCTGAACATTGCTAGATACGCTCTGGTGCTGAACATTGCCACGAGGACTCCATTGCCGCATCAATTGCCTTTCATTCGCACGCATGGCAGCATTGTTGTACGATTAGGTTTCTTGCTGGAGACAAAATAAAAATACAACGAACTACCAGCAAACCGGTTAAGTGGCCTATTCAAAATAATCTGCTGTTTCATTGAAAAGTGCAATATATGGTCACAATGTATGGAACAGCTGACTTTTTACAAAATAACCGACGAAAAATTTCAACGCAGGGGTTCAGAATCATGTACTGAATCCATGGTAATAGTTTTCGCGTCAATGTCCCTGCCACCCTGTATACAAGGTCAAACTAAATTAGCTAGAGAAACTCCGTAGACGTGATGGATATCGATATCTAAACATGATAAAACGAAAAAGAAATTAATTTGACGATGTTTTTTTTTGGGTCATCAACCGCCGGTAGTGACGTCACTTAAAACATCGGTTTAAAAATCCTTTTTTTGTTTGTTATTTTCACAGACGTGATGAGTAGGTAATTAGGTATACCAGGTATCGATAGGTTGGGCACGCCACAATCGCGGCGATAAGACCCCTCTTTGAGGAGTGGCTGGAGAGACGCCACGGCGTTCTCACCTTCCGCCTGACGCAGGTCCTCACCGGACACGGCTGCTTCGGGAGGTTCCTGTTCAGGATAAGGCGGGAGGAAACACCCGGGTGTCACCATTGTGTGGATCGGCCTGAGGACACGGTGGAGCATACGGTGGAGGTCTGCCCGGCTTGGGCGGAGCAACGCCGTGTTCTCGTAGAGGCGATTGGCGGCGGTGATCTCTCGCGTCCGGCCCTGGTTCAGGCCATGGTACGGAGCGAGAGGAAATGGCAGGCCGTCACCTCCTTCTGCGAAGCGGTAATGCTCGCGAAGGAGGAGGCGGAACGCGTGAGGGAGAGGCAAATTTCGCGCCCTCACGCCCCTAACCGCCGCAGGAGGAGACGCCCGGGGCGGGAATCGCGAGCCGATTTCCGGCCACCGTAGGCGCGGGCTTGCGGACGGTGAGCAATGGGTAGCTCGCCGTCCGATAAGGACCAAGCCCGGGTCGATGGCGCGTTGTGTTCCACGCGCGCCTCAAAGAGATGTCAGCAGAATTGACGGGGTCCGCTAGGGCCAATGCCTGCCGGGGGTTCGAAGAAAACCGATAGGGATATCGTGGCCCCCGGCAACAGGGCAACCGAAGGAACACGGGTGGGTTTTAGTCAGTAAGAGTCTGACACGCCCTCCCGCTCCGCCCAGAGCGGGAGAAGTTATTTGATGATTTCCCACCCAAAAAAAAAAAAAAGGTATCGATAGGTCAACACGATAAAACAGATCCTATCAACTCACATTTCAAATAACAACACTACTAGCGGTCTTGACCCCAAAAAAAAGATCAATTTTTTTATCTTTGCGTATTTAGATATCGATTCATCACGTCTGCGGAGTTTCGCTAGCTAATTTAATTTGACCCTGTATTTTATTAGTCACCTTTCATTCGCTTCTCATCCCACTAGTGTATTTATTAGTCACCTTTCATTCCACTAGATTATTTATTAGTCACCTTTTATTCCACTAGATTATTTATTAGTCACCTTTTATTCCACTAGATTATTTATTAGTCACCTTTCATTCCACTAGATCATTTATTAATCACCTTTCATTACACTAGATCATTTATTAGTCGCCTTTCATTCCACTAGATTATTTATTAGTCACCTTTCATTCGTCTCTCATTCCACTAGATCATTTATTAGTCACCTTTCATTCGACTCATTCCACTAGATCATTTATTAGTCACCTTTCATTCCACTAGATCATTTATTAGTCACCTTTCATTCGTCTCTCATTCCACTAGATCATTTATTAGTCACCTTTCATTCGACTCATTCCACTAGATCATTTATTAGTCACCTTTCATTCCACTAGATTATTTATTAGTCACCTTTCATTCGCCTCTCATTCCACTAGAGTATTTATTAGACTAGCTAAAGTATCGATATTTATTTACAAGGTCTTCATAAGATTCGTAACGCATTTGTTGGGCTTGGTATAGACTTTTATAACAAACTACCCTCTTCTTTGTTAGATTTGCTTTTTAATGCGTTTAAAACTAAAGTAGAATCCAACCTTTGTTCAAAGGCATACTATTGTATCAACGACTACTTAAATGATAAGAATAGTTGGTCGCTGTAATTAACTCAAGACAATACTTATGTTCTTTCTCCAGAATTAGTTAACCTACTTATATTTTATGTAATTGTTTATTTTATTTGAATTTATAAGTCAATTAATTTTTAATTTATTGAGTCAATTTATTTTATTGTTGACATAATCTAGGAGGGCTTATACTGACCTTATTGGTGATGTTCTTCAGAAAGGCCAGGTGCGTAGTACTCGCAACCAGCGTGCGTGTATGACCAGATGTATGAACGTGAACGAGGCAAAAGGAGTATGTAAGGATCATAGCAGGTGGCGTTCTGTAGTTTCTGCCTACCGCCATGGGAAGAAGGCGTGAGTTTATGTATGTATGTATGAAATGGTCGATCATCAATTCTAAGATCTGGCCACGATATATCGACCGAGTTATCGACTAACGTAAATGAGAGGCTCACACTTCAAGTACTACCAGCAACATAAAATATTTAAAAAAAATATTTTGGCGTGTTTAGGTATCGATTTCCATCACGTCTGCGGAGTTTCGCTACTTAATTTAATTATTTGATCCTGTATTTTATTAGTAACCATTCATTCGCCTCTAATTCCACTAAAGTATATGTTACATTAGCATGTATCAAAATTTATTTACACTTACACTGGTACTTGGGCTCCAGTGCTGAACCAACTTCCTCACTTCGGCTTTCGTGTCAGAGTTGCTGTACGTCGTCGTGGGTTCTTGCATCTACAATGTAAAAAATATACAATTTATTTAACAAAAAACTACGGATTAATGTTATACCAGAACCATGTCATCAATATTCATTATGAAATCTTCTTCATTTCGAGTCGATGGCAAAGGTAAATATTTATTTCATAATGTTAAATGAGTTGGGCCCAGAGGTGACCACGCCAAACGCGGCAGCAGTGGCGGTGTTTAGGTCCTCAGAATTGCAGGTGTACGAAACAAAATGTATGATGTATCACACATGTTTCTGAAAAACTTGCAATATTCATTTAGGTTACACAGTGAGGACGGGCTTGGATAGCCGGTGGTAAAAAGGCTCGTTTTCGTTGATATACAGGGCTCGTATGCGGGGTGCGGGAGATTTCTGTTACGCATGTCATTGGGCCCATGTGGGGTGCTGGAGACCGATGAATTTCATTGGTTCAAAATCAAAATATTTTATTTCACATAAACCTACATGGGCACTTATGAAACGTCAGAATATTGTTACTTTTCACGCCATTTGTGACACCCCGACCAAATGGGTTAGGTTAGGTTAGAACTGTGAACAACTGAGTGCGAGCCGAGCGAGTGGTACCGCCGCAGCGCCCAGCGAGAGCTACTTTCAAGTTAATCGCACCCTACTTTTGTTTGATTTGCTGTATGCCGCCGCCATGATGCACAACAAAAACAAAGCGACATCAACGCCTCGACCGGTGGATAATTTAACTATTTTACGATATGATCACTAATGTTTGACTAGGTACATCATGAAGTAGTCGTGCGTTTAACTGTTCATATCGTCAAACGTTGAGTATTCAATGATCTGGCCAGACCACATTATACTGTGACCAGCAGTCGATATTCTATTTCAAGAAATGGTCGAATCAATCAAATCAATATTCTTTATTTGTAAACATAGGTTACAATAGTGTGCAAGATGTTGTGTGTTGATGTGTGAAGGCTGATGTGAAGGGAAAGGCCGGGCGGGGACGCCCTAGGAGGACTTATACTGACCTTATTGGTGATGTTCTTCAGAAAGGCCAGGTGCGTAGTACTCGCAACCGGCGTGCGTGTATAATCAGATGTATGAACGTAAACGAGGCAAAAGGAGTACGTAAGGATCGTAGCAGGTGGCGTTCTGTAGTTTCTGCCTACCCCCATGGGAAGAAGGCGTGAGTTTATGTATGTATGAAATGGTCGATCATCAATTCTAAGATCTGGCCACGACATATCGACCGAGTTATCGACTAACTGATTTGGTCCTAAGAAAAGCCGTTGGTCATGGTTCTGGAGAGCCGTTTAACATTTTCGACTTCACCCAATTTTCATAGAAAACGAAGTAAAATTATGTATTCAGGAGGTCTTGTCGCTATACGTAGTATCTCTGGGAGATATTTTCATAAACTTGTGGGATGGGGACCGCTTCCGACCTACTCTGCGCCCGACTCGCGCACGCCTGTCGTGTGCTGACATCCATGTAATACGAGGAATAACAATGTATACAAGTTCACGGTACTCCCGTCCCGACCTGCGACCGACACGCACCCGCTTTGTGTGTGTGTTGAGCTTTATCGTTTGGTATATACAAGGTACTTAAAGAGACAGCCGGGCCAATGTGGAAGAGGAAAACCCATGACCGGGAACTCTGGAAGAATATGGGGGAGGCCTATGCTAAAGCAAAACAATCTTCGGAAACCGATGTCTGAAAAATAACTTTATTTTTATTATGATATCTAAATAATATATGTAACTAGATTGTAAGATTGTTAATAAAGGCTAATATTATTATTATTTTTAGTTTTTATCTATTCTCGGGACCATGGATCCCGGTCCTTTGGAAGGCGTGCGAGGGGCCGAAGCCAACTCGTAGAGGCCCGTTAGATGCTTTTAAAGAAATGAGGCACCAACCGACGATTATCCCTGTATGCACTATGCAAGTGCACCAAAGGACAACCCCCGGTTGGTGTAGGACTATTGCAGTACATGGAAACAAAACATTGGACTATGGGTTTGGGTAGCTAAAGTGGACTGGTTATCTGGAAGTTATGGTAGGACTATAGCCCCTGCCTAATCAATGTTTTATATTTACACGGATAAAATGGCAGGGGGTGACTTGCAACTCAATAATGGGCCCCCAGAAACGGTCGCTAGCACATAGTGACGTAGCAACAAGGGGGCAACATGTCCTGAGGTGCTTGAGGAGTGGAGAGGTATTCCACGGCTTTCAGAACAATCCCAGAGCCCGGAAGATGGTCAAGATCCCTACGAGCACTTACTGGAATACTTCCTTCCTCCGAGCACGTTTGCTCTTGCGAATCTCCACTCAAGCCAGCCAATTAAGGCAAGAATGAGGCGGGAACGCCGTTCCTCATCAGTGTTCACTCCAGCCGGCCAATAAAGGCAAGCCAGAGGTGAGGAACAAGAATTTTCCCGGGAGATAGGGTCCGTGGGGTCGCTACTGCCCAACAGCTCGCCACATGCTGCCCTGCGGGTTTTTGTATCTCTCTTGGTCTGGCTCCTCATCCTAGACCTGTTCCGGCAAAATAAACTACCGGCACAGACCCAGAATTCAGAGCGCGCAAGCCCCACCACGACGTCAACGTAGAGATACGGCGGTGGGGTTATTATTATTTTTATATATTTTAACAAATCTCGGGACCATGGATCCCGGTCCTTTGGAAGGCGTACGAGGGGCCGAAGCCAACTCGCAGAGGCCCCTTAGACATTAATAAGTGGTTAGGCACCAACCGACGATTATCCCTGTATGCACCATACAAGTGCACCCAAGGACAACCCCCGGTTGGTGTAGGACTATTGCAGAACATGGAAACAAAACATATTGGGCTATGGATTTGGGTGGCTATAATGGATTGGTTAACTGGAACTATGGAAAGACTATGGCCCCTGCCTGATCAATGTTTTAAATGCACACGGATAAAATGGCAGGGGGTGACTTGCACACTCAATAATGGGCCCCCGAAAACGGTCGCTAGCACAAAGTGTCGTAGCGACAAGGGGGCAACATGTCCTGAGGTGCTTGAGGAGTGGAGAGGTATTCCACGGCTTTCAGAACAATCCCAGAGCCCGGAAGATGGTCAAGATCCCTACGAGCACTTACTGGAATACTTCCTTCCTCCAAGCACGTTTGCTCTTGCGAATCTCCACTCAAGCCGGCCAATTAAGGCAAGAATGAGGCGGGAGCTCTGTTCCTCGTCAGTGTTCACTCCAGCCGGCCAATGAAGGCAAGCCAGAGGTGAGGAACAAGACTTCTCCCGGGAGATAGGGTCCGTGGGGTCGCTACTGTCCATCAGCTCGCCACATGCTGCCCTGCGGGTTTTTGTATCTCTCTTGGTCTGGCTCCTCATCCTAGACCTGTTCCGGCAAAGTAAACTCTACCGGCACAGACCTAGAGTTCGGAGCGCGCAAGCCCCACCACGACGTCAACGTAGAGATACGGCGGTGGGGTTATTATTATTATTATTATATACAAGGTTAAACTAAATTTAGTTTATCTAGCTGATAAACTCCGCAGAAATGATAGGTATCGAGATCTAAACATGATAAAACAAAAATGAAATTAATTTGACGATGTTTTTTTTTGGGTCATCAACCGCGCCGGTAGTGTAGTCACATAAACATAAGTTTAAAATCAGTTTTTTTTTGTTTTTTTCACATACGTTATGGGTAGGTATACTGGGTATCGATATATCAACACGATAAAACATATTCTTGACTTCAAGTACTACCAGCAATATAAAATATTTAAAAAAAATATTTTGGCGTGTTTAGGTATCGATTTCCATCACGTCTGCGGAGTTTTGCTACTTAATTTAATTATTTGATCCTGTATTTTATTAGTAACCATTCATTCGCCTCTAATTCCACTAGAGTATTTGTTACATTAGCATGTATCATTATTTATTTTCACTTACACTGGTACTTGGGCTCCAGTGCTGAACCAACTTCCTCACTTCGGCTTTCGTGTCAGAGTTGCTGTACGTCGTCGTGGGTTCTTGCATCTACAATGTAAAAAATATACATTTCATTAAACAACAAACTACCGATTAATGTTATACCAGAACCATGTCATTATGAAATCTTCTTCATTTAGAGTCGATGGCAATGGTAAATATTTATTTCATAATGTTAAATGAGTTGGGCCCAGAGGTGACCACGCCAAATCAGTGGCGGTTTTTAGATTCGCAGAAGTGCAGGTGTATTGCATGATGTATGACACTACACCTTATACGGGACATTATTCTGAAAACTTTCAATATTAATTCAGGTTACAGTGAGGGCGGGCTTGGATAGCTGGTGGTTGGTGCCTTTAAAGCTCGTTTTTATTGATCTACTAGCTGCGCCCCGCGGTTTCACTCGCAGAAGTCTCGATTCCGTAGGAATATCGGGATAAAAGTATCCTATGTGTTAATCCAGGTTATAAACTATCTGTGTACCAAATTTCTTACAAATCCGTTCAGATGTTTGAGCGTGAAGAAGAGACAAACATACACACACACTCACAAACTTTCGCCTTTATAATATTAGTGTGATAATATATTGCTCACTACCCCGCGTGCGGGGAGTCCCTGCATGCCATATATCTGTCGTAGCCAGATCTAAAGCCCGCTCTACACTCGCGCGCGAATCTTGCTGCGAATTCACGGCGCGAACCGCGGCGTGAACTCCACGTGAAAACGTGTCCCTCCACACTCGCAAAGTTTCGCAGTGTCGTTCGCGATCTCATAGAAAATGGACGCCGATGTGTCTGTTGCTGCTGCTGTGACGCTATGTGCTGTAGCGTACTACAATTATATTTGTTTTAAAAATAACAAACAAATAAAAAAGAGATGGAGAAAGAGAAGATGGTGGATGACGAAAATCCTTATAAAAAAATCTATGCTTATTAAAAATCACGTTTGACCACTCCCGACAGCGACTCGTGCGCTACTGCGAAAAGCTGCGAGTGTAGATGCGTTCGCGTTCGCACGCTATGAATCAAGCGCGACCTCTTTGTCGCGGGACCAAAAACCGACACCGATCGGGGAACAGCGCGAAGCGCGAACGCGAAGGCGCGAAACCATCTACACTCGTGTTTCACGGCTTTCGCGGGCGTTCGCGCCGCGAGTGTAGAGCGGGCTTTAAAACTGATAATTAAATGAAGTGTTCGAGCATTTCATGAAATGGCCAGCAAAAATTTACCATATCGTTTAAACGTCAACGTTAAATAATATTTCAGTCGATGTTAGGCCTTATCATTAATGTAGGGTATTCATGGTTTAAGGTGCAGTAAAAATTTCGAAGTAACTGCGACTAACTTGGAAGTGTAGTGGTCGCCGGCCACTGCCGCGGAACCGCTAGCTTCGTGAATTTGTTATATTTAAAAACTAATTTTAAGTGTTGCTACTTTTACGTTACTTTAAAAAAAAAAAAATATCGTCAAACGTCGAATATTCAATGATCTGGCCAGACCACATCATAATGTGACCAGCAGTCGATATTCTATTTCATGAAATGGTCGAAGGCTGATGTGAAGGGAAAGGCCGCCTTTCCCGGGGACGCCCTAGGAGGACTTATACTGACCTTATTGGTGATGTTTTTCAGAAAGGCCAGGTGCGTAGTACTCGCAACCGGCGTGCGTGTATGACCAGATGTATGAACGTAAACGAGGCAAAAGGAGTACGTAAGGATCGTAGCTGGTGGCGTTCTGTAGTTTCTGCCTACCGCCATGGGAAGAAGGCGTGAAATGGTCGATCATCAATTCTAAGATCTGGCCACGACATATCGACCGAGTTATCGACTAACGAAAATGAGAGGCTGATTTGGTCCTAAGAAGGGCCGTTGGTCATGGTTCTGGAGAGCCGTTTAACACTTTCGACTTCACCCAATTTTCATAGAAAACGAAGTAAAATTATGTATTCAGGAGGTCTTGTCGCTATACGTAGTATCTCTGGGAAACTTGTGGGATGGGGACCGCTTCCGACCTACTCTACGCCCGACTTGCGCACGCCTGTCGTGTGCTGACATCCATATAATACGAGGAATAACAATTTATACAAGTTCACCGTACTGCAGTCCCGACCTGCGACCGACACGCACCCGCTTTGTGTGTGTTGAGCTTTATCGTCTGGTATATATGTCCTGGCCAGATCTTAGAATTGATCATTTCATGAAATGATCAACCATTTCATGAAATGGTTGCATTTCATGAAATAGAACATCGACCGCTGGCCACATCATGATGTGGTCTGGCCAGATCATGGAATACTCAACGTTTGACGATATGAATAGTTAAACGCACGACTACTTCATGATGTGGCCAAACATTAGTGATCATATCGTTAAATAGTTAGATCATCCACCGGTAGAGGCGTTGATGTCGCTTTGTTTTTGTTGTGCATCATGGCGGTGGACGATAATTCAATTGAAAAAGCAATTATAAATATGCAAATGGAAGATAAAAGTACAGCGAAGTATCGTTATTATACCAAGCTACGTGACTTTTTTGAAATTCACTTGAATTACGAGCACAACCTTAAAAAACCACGGAGTTTGGAACATATTTCACAAGTTACTATTTAACTATTTAAATCTTAGTAATAGTTATTTTTCTTCTAGAATGAAAGCTATTTAAAATGTTTTATTTATCCATTGACCCAGATTACTAAAATTTAATGAATGCCAGTAATATTTGCATGGATACCGTACTTAATGATATGGCCAAACGTCGACTGACATATCTTTAAACGTTGACGTTTGAACGATATGGTCAATTTTAACTGGCCATTTCATGAAACACAACCATTTCATGAAATAGTCGATTATTTCATGAAATGATCAATTCTAAGATCTGGCCACGACATATACAAGGTTAAACTAAATTTAGTTTATCTAGCTGATAAACTCCGCAGACATGATAGGTATCGAGATCTAAACATGATAAAACAAAAATGAAATTAATTTGACGATGTTTTTTTTGGGTCATCAAAAATCAGTTTTTTTTGTTTTTTTCACATACGTTATGGGTAGGTATACTAGGTATCGATATATCAACACGATAAAACATATTCTATTGACTCACACTTCAAGTACTACCAGCAACATGAAATATTTTTATAAAATATTTTGGCGTGTTTAGATATCGATTTCCATCACGTCTGCGGAGTTTCGCTACTTAATTTAATTATTTGACCCTGTATTTTATTAGTAACCTTTCATTCGCCTCTATTTCCGCTAAAGTATTTATTAGATTAGCATGTATCAAAATTTATTTTCACTTACACTGCTACTTGGGCTCCAGTGCTGAACCAACTTCCTCACTTCGGCTTCCGTGTCAGAGTTGCTGTCCGTCGTCGTGGGTTTTTGCATCTTTAGTGTAAAAATATACATTTTATTAAACAAAAAACTACGGATTAATATTATACCAGAACCAGGTCATCAGTATTCATTATGAAATCTTCTTTATTTCGAGTCGATGGCAATGGTAAATATTTATTTCATAATGTTAAATGAGTTGGGCCCAGAGGTGACCACGCCAAATGCGGCATCAGTGGTGGTTTTTAGGTCCTCAGAAGTGCAGGTATATGATACAAATGTAAGATGTATGACGCTACACCTTGTACGGGACATGATTCAGAAAAACTTTCAGTATTCATTCAGGTTACAACGAGGGCGCGCTTGGATAGCCGGTGGTTTATGCCATTAAGGGCATCGTTTTTATTGAACTATAGGGCTCGTATACGTGCGGTGCGGGAGATTTCTGCAACGCATGCCATACGTCCCAAATGCAGGGAACCGTTTTCATTAGTCGATAGGTGGTACTACTGTGACCATAAAAAATAACATCAAGCATTACCTACACAGTCAATTACTGCCCGAAAAACCGATAACATTTTTAACAACGCTATTCAACGCGATCCTCAGAGTATACCACTTTCCGAAATTATGGAGAATTTCAACAAAATGCATGACGGTCAAACCGGGAAAACTATCAACTGAACCCAGCTCATACAGACCTATAAGCTTACTTGCAGTTCTATCAGAGCTGTTTGAAAAAATTTGTTGTTCAGACTTAAACCAGTTTTAGACGAGAACAAGATTATCCCAGATGACCAATTTAGATTCCGAGAGAAACATGCTACAGAGTAACTCAAGTGCACAGAGTAACTCAAAAAATCAGACAATCCCTCGAGAAAAAAGAGTACTGTTCTGCTGTACCTATATGAAAAAAAAAAAATGAAAATGAAAAATGAAAAAGCGTTTATTTTGTGGTGACATCAGGTTACAATAAAGTTTACTTCTGCCAAACTGCAAAGCAGTTTGTTGGCAGATTTAGTTCCCATATACAATTTCTTAACTTCTTATATCGTAGGTACTTTTTCATCAAATATATAAAACACATTTACCGCTAAACATAAAGCCTCGCGCAGACTAGCGGAACACGACGGCGCGACGCGTCTCGAACAGTACAATTTCAAAGAAAACGTCACAGTACAACAATAACCGGTGTTGCGCCAGCATGTACGAAGCCCTACATATAGCTGCACACACATATTGTACAGCAGCACAAAGGCTGACTAATTACATAATGCTAATAACTATGCTAACAGAGCCAATAAAAATGTAATTTTGAGATTCGAAAAGTGCTGATTATCAGCCTAGTTTGAATAAATGACTTTTGAGTTTTTACATTATAAACTGCGTAATAGCATTTAAAATCACGTCGGCGAAGCCGCAGACATAAGCTAGTATGACATAAATTTAATCTCCATTTATGAGGCTTTGACAAAAGGTATTAAAAAGAAACTTCCCCATTTTATTTTTAAAAGACATTTTTGAGGTACAACTACTTTCCAAATCGAGTGGTATATCATTAAAAATTGTTGGGACTATGCATTTTCTACATCTTTTTCCGTAATAATTAATACTAGTGGGTACTACAAATCTTCTAATCGATTTATTCCTTTGCGGTCTTATGTTTACCGTCTTGAATTTAAACTCATCCTTGCAATAATGTTCTAAAGCCAACAACAGCACCACCTTTTGATGGACTGGCAACAGCTTACATTCTAAGAATAATTCTTCGTAACCACTGCTTTTACATCGTGTTTTTGTGTTTTTATCAACTAATACTTTCATAAATTTGATTTGCAAAGTTTTTAATTTATCTAAATATGTTTTAAATGTATTGCCATAGCATGCCAGTCCATATGAAAGTAGTGAGTCCACCAGCGCGTAGTAGACCGTGTACAAAGTAGCCCGCTCCAATACAGAACTAAGGTGGTGAAACTTTACAAGCACTAACCTGAGTTTGTCACATAGGTGTGTTATGTGTGTTTTCCACGAGAAGCTACTATCTATAACTAAACCCAGGTACTTGTATTCTTCCACCACCTCAATATCTGCACACGAACAATAAGTCGCGTCTTCCGCGTGTAGGCACTCATAGCTATGCCCCACCACTCGCGGCGACCGCTCACTGTTTTTGCGATAAGGAGACCGTATGCGCATACACTTAGTTTTCTTTATATTTATTATGATTCCATTATCATGAGCCCATTTAGTTATACTAGTGAAATCCTCCTGAATATTGCTTTCAATCACATCTAATTCTTTATCTGCATACACTAAACAGGTATCATCAGCATACATGTATATACGACAGTTTCGAACCACGTTGCACATGCTGTTGACATGCATGATGTATCCGACGGGACCAAACACGGAACCGGTTGGCACACCGCATGTGACGTATCTGGACTCTCCAACGACGCCGTCAATGACAGTTCGCAGTGCCCGATCTGTAAGGTAGGCACGGAACCACCTGTTAAGTGGTCCCGCGACGCCACATTCCTCCATGGCTTGAAGCAGCTGGTGATGTTCCAAGGTATCAAACGCTTTTTTGAAATCAATGTAGACCACCACCACCTGCTTCCTTTGATCCAAACACTCATTGACGTCGTCAGCAAACCGCGCCAATGCCGTCGCTGTGCTCCGTCCACGCCGGAAACCATGTTGTGCATTTGACAAAATATTGTTGTTTTCCAGGAACACACTAACCTGGTTCATGATGAACTTTTCCACAATTTTATTTATTACAGACAGTATAGCTATTGGCCTATAATTTGAGTAATCACTGTGTACACCTTGTTTAAATATAGGTCTTATTAAAGCGGTTTTTAACTGATCAGGATATAAACCATTTTCAACACATAAGTTAATGAATAAAGCTATTACCGGGCTCAATTTGGATTTCAACAATTTTATTTCCTTTACTCTAATTTTATCTATACCTGCAGACTTATCAGTACTTAGAATACTTATTATTTTATCTACATCCTTTGGGTAAGCTTTTTGAAACCGTAATGACATGTTACTGCTACTGATATAGCTAGACCTGTCTAAAAACTTATGACTACAGACATGTTTTGTGTCTAAAATTTCCTTAGTAAATGTTTGAGAGAACTTATTACAAATATTAATTATACTTTCCGTTTTTCCTAGATATTTTAAAATAACAGAATCTACACTACTCCTCTCTCTTCCTATTCATGAGTTGATTTTAGCCCAAATTTTCCTAATATTTTTATTACACTTTTTTATTTCCTCTTGGCGGTATTTATTTTTAGCTTTATTAATACATTTGTTTACCCTGTTTCTGTATCTAGTATATTGCATTCGCAAGTTCATATCTTTCGGTTTACTTTTCCAATATCTGAACAGCTTGTCCCTGGTACTAATCATGTTTTTAAGGTTTTTTGTAATCCAAGGTTTGTAATATAAAGTTTGGCATTAGGGACTTCTATACAAGCTTAAAACTCTGCTTCCAAACTCATTCTACATAATTCTAAAATCATACCTGGAACAAAAATGGTTTTAAGTGAAATATGAAGAACAATTTTCAAAGCTTCATCAAATTAAAGCCTCAGTACCGCAAGGGTCGGTAGTAGGCCCTGTACTTTACTCCACAAATACGGCAGACCTGCCTGAGACTGCTAATGTAGTTACAATGACCTTTGCAGATAATACTGCGTGTCTAGCAAGCGATACTGACCCCGTAAAAGCATTCGCTAAACTGCAGGCACAGTTGGATAAGATCGAAGTGTGGCTGCAAACATGGAGAACCAAGCCTAGCGTAACATAGTCCACAAACGTCACAATTTCACTCAGAAAAGGGGATTGCGCACCTGTTTGCATAGAATGAGGAACTCTGCCAACCAGCACCACGGAAATACCTAGACTTGCACCTAGATAGACGAGCAACATGGGTAAACTACATTAAAGCCAAGAGAACAGGGGCAAATACAGAATTTATGAACTTCTCATGGCTATTAGGTCAAAAATCATGACATTCTCTCAGCAATAAATTGCTTGTCTTCAAAGTCATCATAAAACCAATTTGGACCTATGGAGTGGAACTCTGGGGATCTGCTAGCAATTCTAACATGGAGATACTTCAGCGATTCCAAAACATTGCTCTAAGAACCATCTCCAGTGCACACTGGTTTGTAAGAAACTCAGAAATACAGTAATACCTAAAAATGCCGACCATTAGAGAAGAAGTAAACAAATACAGCAAAAAGTACGAGGAAAGACTTAACAATCACAGCAACACATTAGCCAAAGATCTAATTCAAGACAGATATCACACAAAACGCCTTAAAGATGGCACATACTGGAACTCGAGCAAAGGACCTGAAGTGTTCTCCACAACAGATGGTGCTATTAATTGGAATGGCAATCAAACAAATTCCAGCCCAGACCACATCTAATCATGACTAAACAGCCGATTGTAGATAAAACGGAGAAAAAAACATACAATAATTATTGCAATATATCACAAGGTATTTTGTTGTAACATTTAACATAGTACCCCATAAAAGATGTATAATAATAATATAATATATAATAAATCGTTTATTTATAAAAAGGTGCACATTTACAATAAGTAGGTAACTTAATAATTAAAATAGAGCACAGTTGCTTATTTGCCTGAACTAGGTTAAACCTGTGTTTCAGGCTACGAATTGCATAAATACTTAATGTAATAAATTAAACTATGAGTATAAAGTATAAACTAAATATAAATTAGGTAAACAAAAGTAAAATGGCATGTTAGCGGTTCTATTTGCAGACAACAAGTAGATCTTCTGTCTGTGCATAATCTATGGTTAGTAAATATTCAAGTATAATTTTTTTACAGCTAAAGTAATTTAATTTATAAATACTAAGTTTTCTATTTAATCTTTTGTACAGAAATGGGCCTAAGAATGTAAAAAATCTTTCTACAAAGACATGTTTTGAGGTCGCATTAGATGTGCATACTATATCATTCCGTCTCTTGTTAGAATTGTCAGCAGTGTAGGTAAGCATGGTGTGCTGTTTTAATACTAAGTGCATAATGAAAAGTTGGCGAACAGTCAGCACGTTGCAGGATTTATATAGCAGGTCTGTGGGAAAGAAAAAGGGATAGAAGTTTGCTACCTTTAAAATTGCTCTCTGAGCTCTTTCAAGAGGAAGTAGATAGGATTTTGGTGCGCCACCCCATGAAGTGATGCAGTATTGAGTTATAGATTGACATAGGGCCAAATAAACTTGAGTGATTAATTTTGAATCTGCAAATGTTCGCAATTTTTTTTAAACATATATTAATTTGCGCACTCTTTTAGTTAGACTTTCAATATGTTTTCTGAAAGACAGTGTGTCGTCCATTATTACACCGAGGTATTTTATGCTGCTCGTTTTGAGGATAAAAGGGCAATTACACATGTTGACTGAACGGTTTCCACATTGATGGGCATATTAATAGATGAGGGTTAGTAATGTTAAATTGAGGCTTGCGCATGGAGAAGTAAATGTATTTTGTCTTGTCAGCATTTAATGTTAGTAAATTGCTTTGAAGCCTTAGTCACAGTATTAAAACCTAGTTGAGCAAGTTCGAACAGTTCGCTACTGGTTTTAGCGGTAAATATTAACGCCGTGTCGTCGGCATATGATATAATTTTTCCGTCTTTGATATTCAGATTACACAAATCGTTAATATAAATCAGGAATAACGTAGGGCCCAGAATACTTCCTTGGGGAACACCAAAACCAGTACTTTTCTGCTCATCGCTCGTGATATTATCTATTCTAACACATTGGTATCTGTCATCTAAATAGTCAGCAAAAAGTTTCAGCGGCGTTCCCCTTATTCCTATGGCCTCTAATTTATTTAGAAGGACAGAAACAGACACTGTGTCGAAGGCTTTGGCTAAATCAAGGAAGACTCCCAGGGTCTGGTTACCTTTGCCGAGTTCTTCTGTAATATAATCGGTCAGGCTATGCACCGCATCGGCTGTGGATAATTTGGCTCTAAAACCAAATTGTGCAGGGGATAAGATATGACTTTTTTCTAGATAGTTAACTAATCTACTATTTATAATTTTGTCAAATATTTGTGATATTGAGGAAAGTAACGATATTGGCCTATAATCATTTACTAAGTCTTTATTACCAGATTTAAAGACAGGGACTACAACCGCACTTTTAAGAGAGCTAGGGAAAATTCCTTTGGATAAACAGATTCCAAGTATATGCGTTAAGGGAGGTACTAAAATATGCTTAAAGAGTTTAAGGATCTTATTGCTTATACAATGTCGCCCATCGGCATGTGACCGCCCGCATTTTTCTGAATGTTCATGAAAGATTATTGAAAAATAACTTTAAAAGGGGTCTATCTTATTTTTTTTGTTTTCAATTTTTTTTTTTTTTCAAAATCCCTCCCTATTATTTTATGAACTTCTTACACTTGTGTATTTTTTTTTAAATACGATTTTTTTTAGAGTAAAAATGTTATCACCTCCATTATTTTTGCATGGTTGACAAATTTTAATAAAAATGTTAGTTAATCCGATAAAATAACTCATAAGCTTTTAGAAATAATAAACAGAATCCAAATCGAGCCAATAACATCGGAGATATGGCAAACGCTATTCAAAACATAAAAAATTGTATAACATGAAAAATATTGAAGATAGACCCCCCTTTGAAAGTTATTTTTCGATCATTTTTCATGAATATTCAGAAAAATTCGGGCGGTCACATGCCGATGGGCGACATTGTATTATCCTATCAAACTGCACAGTCATCTTTTAGTCCAGAAATGATTCGAGTAATTTCGGCTTCGTCAGTGTCCAGCATAGCAAAAGATTTCAAGTTACAGTTATTGCTTGATTTTTGGAAAGGTGGTTGGTCACAATAATGTTTCGGAATCTGTTCAGCAAGAGTTTTCCCAACATTGACAAAGAAGTTATTAACGTTGTTAACTGACAAGAGTGGTGAAGGATTAGTAAGCAGTAAGCTCGAATTTGATTCACGCTGTTTAGACATATTGGTGACGTTTTTAATATGTTTCCAAAGTTGCTTGCTATTGTTACCTGCTCTATTTAATTAATTTTTATCGTAATTATTTTTTAACTTCTTTAGGAGATTATTGCAGAAGTTTCTGTATCTTTTATAAGTGGTTTGAATTATTAGATTATCAGGGTATCTCTTAGTTCTCTGATGAAGTTTATCTCTGTGTCTTATACACCGAATTAGTCCAGGAGTAATCCAAGGTTTAATATTATAAAGTTTCTTATTGACTGTAGAAACTGTCGTGTTACGTAAAATTGCTTGTTGGACATGTTTTATAAAATACGATAAAGCCAAATTAGCGTCAGCAGTATTGTAAACTAGGCTAAAATCTAGGTTGCATAAATCATATTCGAGTTTATTTGTGTTTAATTTGCTTTTGGTCTGGGGACGATTAAGCTTAGGCAGCGTTAAATTTACGGTAAGTAGGACAGCATGATGATCCGTGATTGTTGCGTTAGTAACAAGCGTAATAAATGATAGACTTGTTTTAATCATCATATGATCGAGACAGGAACCGCTCTGATGAGTCGGCAATATGTGAGCGGGGACAAAACCATGGTATGAGCAGATATTAAAATAATCTTGGGTCCCTGCATCGCAGTTTTCAGAGCCAATATTTATATTTAAATCACCTGTTAGTATAACATTCTTAAACGAGTTTAGTGATTGAAAAATCTGGTTTAAGGAATTGTGAAAAGAATCCAAGTTTCTAACGGAAGGGGACCTATACATAGCGATTATCGCTGTGGTTGTACCAATTTTGATTACTAAGCAATTAATCATACAGTCTTGTAGAGTAGGTTCCTCGACTGTTACCTTTAATTATTCCTTAGCAAAAACCACTACACCATCATTTTGATTTTGGTTTCTTTTCGTATGCAATAGGTTGTAACCAGGTATTACTGGAAGGTTATCGATGCGGTTAGCTAGCCAGCACTCTGTTAGTACCAATAAATCACAATCAAAGTTAAGTCTATGAAGGAAAATTTTAAAGCTATCTATGTTCTTATAAATACTACGAATGTTTTGGGTTAGTACGGTTAGTGACTTTTTATAATCGGAAAGATATAGTCTACAATCCTCAACGTCACATGTCTTTGATACAGTTAAAAATGTATTATCTATGTCGGTAATTAAGTTATTATTCATACTAAACTAGAGAAATAACAATAATAAATTACGTCTAAAATATACACAAGTATGTGGCGCTCTTAGGCGCCTTCATAATCGATCGAGTTAATGTACCTGTATTCGGCAGCTTTTTTAGCTGGGCAATCTGCGTCTCCTGTCTTGTGGTCGGCTTGTTTTTTAAAGCGCAAACATGTAGCACATTTTGGCGCACCGGCTTTCTTTGCGCAGTCTTGAATAGTGTGTCCTTCTTCTCCGCAATGTCCACATGTAGGGGCAGCAATTTTGCATGTTTTGGCCGCATGACCGTACTGCTGGCATTTGTAACATCTTGTTACCAGTGTGAAGTCACGTACCGGGCAGGACGACCAATTTATAAATAATCTGTCTTGAGTGATGAGGGCCTTACGTATGACGGCTGGAACTTCTAAAATAAAGTTGCAATTCTCTGCATCTTTCCTGCCAGATTTGTGGCTTAGTTTTATAGAGGTCAAAAATGTATCTAGGGATATAGTGGGCAGTTTGTCGACTAAGTTTCGTTCATAAATACATTTATAAACCTCCTTTTCAGCCATTGATGTAGGTACTCCTATTACTATAATGCGAGGTTTTGCGTTTTTTAGGGTCGTCGACGGTAAGACCTGACGAAGCGAGTTGGACTGTTTGCTTGAGCCTGTCTAGGTCATCTTTGGTCTCAGTGCTGATTATAAGTCCTCCTTTTCCAATTTTGCGTACGCCTCGTACTTTCAGTTTCATTTCTCCAGGGCATATGATTTTTTGAATCATGTTCTTGGTTTCGTCACTGGTCTTTGAGTTGTCACTGGGATAAATGGCCACGGAGCTGAGAGTATTAGGACGAACAAAGGTTTTAGACCCGTTCTTCACCATAGCTGCAAAAGATGTAGAAGTTGCTTACTGCTTCGTACAGGACTCCTGAATTGTCCGGTTCATCTCCATTAAACAATCTGATAGGTCTCGAGCTTCGGTCATAGTTTTAAGGGAGGTATGGGTTTGTATGGCTTTTTGCTTTAATGACTGGTATTAAACAGCCATTTGCGAAACTCCATGTCCAACTTTTCGGCAAAGATTACTTATTTTTACCTTCTGATCAGCGTTTAGCTTTCCCTCATTCAGGCACTGCTCAATAGACCCCATCCAGTTCTGAATCTCCGGAGTGGACACAACTTCAACTTTTTCATCTTGGTCCTGTCTTGATTGTTGGGGCGATGTCGGTGCTGGTGTCAGCACCGGGGTCGGTGTTGGTGGAGGGCTGCGTCGCATCTTCGCGCTCCGATTAAAGGGGCTGCCTTCCATGTATCAGTTTATAAAAATTATTCAGTTCATTATTTTAACTTATCACTATAATGTTTATTTGTACACGCTAATACACTGAAACTAGGTCACTATTTATGCAACCGTTAATTTATTTTATTGATATTATGCATTGATGAGCACGTCTGCATGCGTTGAATGCAAATCCAAATTAGTATGTACTTTAGGTAATCTGAAAAGTGGTTGATCTAGTTTATCTTTATTTCTAGTATTAAAATTATGTCTAGAGTCTAGCCACGCTAACTGTGCAATAGAATAAATGGGCAACCCCAAAAAGTTTTTATATGGTATACTTTTACATCAGTCAATTAAGTCAGTTTCAGGGTACCTACTTGAGCTGTCAAAGTTGTTGTTTTCACAAAATAAAGGAGAAAAATGGTAAAACCTATTAAAAGTAGAGTGCGGGAGTTATTATATAATTAATGAGATTTAAATTCCAAGATGTGAATGAACAGTACGATGTCGTCCTTAGCCAAAAACGACAATGTTTACAAGATATCGAAAAGTTGACGTGTTAGTAGATCTAATGATTTTGATATTTTGCCTTTTCATTTTTGCATAATAGATTATGTCGTACCTATGCTCTACCTCCATACAATGATAAAACTTCATCAAATTCACACTACATCGTGCTCAGAATATAAACAAAACAAAAAGATACAAAGTTTCATATTCTTTTTTCTTATAGTACCTACAGATGGTGTTTCCGTCTATAGATTTTTAAATTCCACAATTGTTTTTATCTACTTAGCGTGGCCAGACTCTACCACTTATTTTCTTAAAAAGTTGTAGATTTTTTCTTACATACATAATATTTTCATAAATGAATTGGCAAGGTACCGTCATAATATTAATCTTTTTAAATAGTTTCCGAAGAGATTCGCGGCGACGTAGATTATAAATGGCTCTGACAGCTCTCTTTTGCAAAATAAAGATAGATTCAATGTCAGCAGGCCGACCCCACAGTAAAATGCCATTCGCCATAATGCGGTACATTCGCCTCTAATTCCACTGGAGTATTTATTAGTCACCTTTCATTCGCCTCTCATTCCACTGGAGTATTAATTAGAGTAGCTAAAGTATGAAGTTTATTTACACTTACACTGCTACTTGGGCTCCAGTGCTGAACCATCTTTCTCCCATCGGCTTTCATGACAGAGTTGCTGTACGTCGTCGTGGGTTCTTGCGTCTATAATATAAAAAATATACATTTTTATTAAACAACGAACTACCAGAACGATGTCGTCAATATTCATGTATTTCATAATGTTAAATGAGTTGGGCCCAGAAGTGACCATGCCAATCGCGGCAGCAGTGGCGGTTTTTAGGTCCTCTTCTGTCGACTATTGTCTTCTTTTTTGTTGTTTTTTTTTTTAGCTGTAAGTCTTCGATGCTGTAATAAATAAATAACACTGCACCTTAAACGGGACATGATTTTGAAAAACTTTCAATATTCATTCGGGTTATAGTGAGGGCGGGCTTGGATAGCCGGTGGTTGGTGCCCTAAATAAACGGTGTACCTACCGACCGCGTTATCGACTTATCACTTTTATTAGTCATTATAATTCACTACCTCGCCTGCGGGGAATCCCCGCATGCCATATTTAACTGTCGTAGCCAGATCTTAGAACTGATAATTTAATTAAGAGTTCGACCATTTCATGAAATGACCAGCTAAAATTGATTATATCGTTTAAACGTCAACGTTTAATGATATGTCAGTCGATGTTAGGCCATATGATTAATGTAGGGTATCCATGGTTTAAGGTGTAGTAAAAATTTCCAAGTAACTGCGACCAACTTGGAAGTATAGCGGTCGCCGGCCACTGTTATGCCTATATTTTAAATAATATATTTATTTAAACATTTAGGACTTAGTATTTGTACCTATTTATTTTATTTTTGATTTCGTAGTTTGTTATTTTACTATAATAATATGCTGTACCGGTTGATGTCATCGCGTCAACGCCGCCCGGCTGTCGCTGATAACCAGCGCTGTGGCTCTGTCTTGCATGGGGTCGCAGCATTTTGCTGAGCGATGGTCGTTTTGGGTGGATGTGACGCATATTTTTCCCCAAATTGTTATTTTCGTGTTTTGTTGTTTCTTTGCGTCATGTTTACGCAAATAAACGTATTTTCTTTCTTTTTCTTTTTTTCACTGCCGCGGAACCACTCGCTTCGTGAATTTTTTATTAAAAAATAAATTAAGTGTTATATTACATTTCACGCCGTTTGTGACACCCCGACCAAATGGGTTAGGTTAGGTTAGAACTGTGAACAACTGAGTGCGAGCCGAGCGAGCGGTGCCGTGGCAGCGCCCGGCGAGCGCTACTTTCAAGTTAGTCGCACCCTACTTTGTTTGATTTGTTGTATGCCACCGCCATGATGCACAACAAAAACAAAGTGACATCAACGCCTCGACCTGTGGATAATTTAACTATTTTACGATACGACTAATGTTTGACCACATCATGAAGTAGTCGTGCATTTAACTGTTCATATCGTCAAACGTTGAGTATTAAATGATCTGGCCTGACCATATCATGATGTGACCAACAGTTGACATTTTATTTCATGAAATGGTCGACGATGTAGATTTTTTCTTACATACAAAATATTTTCATAAATGAATTGGCAAGGTATCGTCATGATATTAATCTTTTTAAATAGTTCCTTGAGAGATTGGAGACAACGTAGATTATATGGCTCTGACAGCTCTCTTTTGTAAAATAAAGATGGATTCAATGTCAGCAGCCCGACCCCACAGTAAAATGCCATACGCCATAATGCTGTGCATTTGCCTCTAATTCCACTGGAGTATTTATTAGTCACCTTTCATTCGCCTCTCATTCCACTAGAGTAAGTCAATAGAGTCAATAGTAAGTCAATTAGAGTAGCTAAAGTATCGAAGTTTATTTTCACTTACACTGGTACTTGGGCTCCAGTGCTGAACCAACTTCCTCACTTCGGCTTTCATGACAGAGTTGCTGTACATCGTCGTGGGTTCTTGCATCTACAATATAAAAATATACATTTTATTAAACAACAAACTACCGATTAATGTTATACCAGAACCATGTCATCAATATTAATTATGAAATCTTCTTCATTTCGAGTCGATGGCAAAGGTAAATATTTATTTCATAATGTTAAATGAGTTGGGCCCAGAAGTAATCACGCCAGACGTGGCATCAGTGGCAGTTTTTAGGTCCCTGAAAACCAGCGCTGGGGCTCTGTCTCGCATAGGGTCGCAGCATTATGCTGAGCGATGGCCGTTTTGCGTGGATGTAACGCATATTTTTCCCCAAATTGCTATTTTCGTGTTTTGTTGTTTCTTTGCGTTATGTTTACGCAAATAAACGTATTTTCTTTCTTTATTTTTCTATTTTTCACTGCCGCGGAACCGCTCGCTTCGTGAGTTTTTTATTTAAAAAATAAATTAAGTGTTATGTTACATTTCACGCCGTTTGTGACACTCTTACCAAATGGGTTAGGTTAGGTTAGAACTGTGAACAACTGAGTGCGAGCCGAGCGAGTGGTACCACCGCAGCGCCCAGCGAGCGCTACTTCCAAGTTAATCGCACCCTACTTTTGTTTGATTTGCTGTATGCCGCCGCCATGATGCACAACAAGAACAAAGCGACATCAACGCCACGACCGGTGGATAATCTAACTATTTTACGATATGTTCACTAATGTTTGACCACATCATGAAGTAGTCGTGCGTTTATATCGTCAAACGTTGAGTATTCAATGATCTGGCCTGACCATATCATGATGTGACCAACAATTGACATTTTATTTCATGAAATGGTCGACCACTTCAAGAAATAATCAATTCTAAGATCTGGCCACGACATATCGACCGAGTTATCGACTAACGAAAATGAGACGCTGATTTGGTCTAAGAAGGGCCGTTGGTCATGGTTCTGGAGAGCAGTTAAACACTTTCGACTTCACCCACTTTTCATAGAAAACTAAGTAAAATTGTGTTTACAGGAGGTCTTGTCGCTATACGTAGTATATCTGGGAGATATTTTTATAAACTGGCGGGATGGAGAGGGGAAATGAAAAAAAATAAAAATGAGGAAATTATAATAACTCGCTCTGGTCCCGGGACTGGGGTGTCCAACCTCTTAAGTTTTGAATCAATATTTGTAACCGTGAAAATGGTCTTCCACTGGCCTCCTAACACAAAAAAATTGCGTGTCGGACCACGCACAATGTAGGGTTCCGTAGTTGGGATGAATTTATCCCAAAAACAAACTTAACTTTGTAGTTGAAAAACATGTTCCCCCATACGAAATAGTAAGTAAGTCGTTTAAAACATGTTTTTGCAACTGCAAATATAAGTTGGTCGATTATTACTCGTTAACTTGTAGAGCCTACTTAGCTGTGATAGTTTTCCTTTTAATTTCGTTAAATAAACTACTGCTGTAATTTTTTTCACACGCCCAAAACCAACCATTTAGCTGGCAGGGGGGGGGGGGACACTTGACTCTAACAAAAATTAGCACTTTAAAGCTTAATACTTCGCAAACGGATCCGTGAATCCCAAAATGGTTTTCACTTACTCGTAATGTTTTTGAAGGATCTTTAAAAAAAAGAAAACATCACACTTTACGTGTAGGGGACGAACATTAAATTTTATTTTTTCATAATTTTGTTTTATCACTATGTCGGCGTAATTAATAAGTATACCCGTGCTAAATTACAGCTTTCTAGTAATAAGAGTCTCGAAGCTAGACCGCGGACAGAGAGACAGACAGACGGACATGACGAAACTATAAGGGCTCCTTTTTACTACGGAACCCTAAAAATTGAAAATAAGTACCTATGCTTGTATTTCAAAACCAATGCATATACCTACTAATAAATCTTTTTAAAATATACAACAGATTTTATTTTCACAGTTTATAATGCTGTATTTGCTACGAAAAACCTACATTGAAAATGAGCCCTCCGCGAGGGCTCCCGGTATCCCATATGCAACTAGAGTGAGCCCTCCAGGAGGGTTCCCTGCACTGAATGTGTTTTACCATTTACATAAGTAGCGTCCCCTCCCAGCTTTTCAACAGAAATCTGTCTGTTACATCATTCGTTAATCGCCTCACATTCATCCTCTCAACATGACCGAACCATCTAAGCATACATCCTTCTTTTATTACATTTTAAACAGGGTCAAAACTTCACAGAAGTGATGGGTATTGACTTCAAATAATGACAATGTTTTCCTAAACTCATCCAAGATCAAGTACTTAAAACTACACTACCAGCGGCCGTTGATCCCGTACACAGCTGCTCTGCATTTACTTGAAATTACAAGTTTAGAATATATATTGTTTTGTTTCCTCTTCATTAGATATCGTCACCCATCACGCCTGCGAAGTTTCGTTAGCTAATCTTTATTTAAGTGCTACAACGGTCTTTTGGCGCTTGACTGACATTGACAGGAGGCCATGTTGGTAAACAAAAGTACTAATTAATATTTTGTGAAATTGTATAGCAAATAAAATGGCGGTGTTAGTACCGATTTTGGCCACGCCTCAAAAGATCCTAGTCCTTGTACAAGTAGGTATATTTACATTTTCGCTGCCACTTGTAGGGCTCCAGTGCTGAACAAACTTTATTATTTCGGCTTGCATCCCAGAGTTGCTGTACGACGTGGATTCTAGCGGGTACATCTACAATATTAAGAAATATCTAGAGGGTAAAATTGAATTCATGGGTATCCTCTTAAGGGGTTATTGTACTCATTATTATCAACAACTTTCACTGTGGGACCAACACAGAAATCGCGGAAAAAATAAACTGTTCCCTACATTTTGACGAGCTATGCGAACATAAATGTAGGGAACAGCCTGAGCTTGGTTATAGTTTGAGTATTGTTCCGTGTCGTCATAATTTACGGCGAGCAGGTATTCTCTTATTTTTGGTTTGCATTGGAATTTGTTCAAACAATGAATGTTCAACATGTTGCGGAGTTTATTGTACATAAACAGGGTGGGGCAAAAGTAATGCCTTAATGTAAATGAGGCATAATTTTGCAAATGGCGTCTGTCATTGTGATTGGATAATTTATTATGTTATAGACAAATAAAGAATAAAATTATAATAGTTGACAATGCAATGGAATTATACATACACAGCTCAGGCAACGATGGAGATTTTGAATCACCAATTTCCGGGCTTTGTGATCTCACGTTTTGGCGATTTGACCTGGCCGGTCAGATCGCCAGATATGACGGCGCCTGCAGACTCTTTTTAAAATCTTGTGTTTCCCACAATAAACCACAAAACTTGCAAGTCTTAAAAGCCAATATTTAAGAAAAAGTAACCATTTTGGAGGTTGTTTTGGGAGCAATAATTCAAAATGCTGTACGTTGGTGGTCATTTGACCGATACAATTTTTTCGACTTTAATGCCATAAATTTTACACCTTTAAATAAATTTTCCGGGAAACCAGAGCCTAACTTTTTCATTTCAACTAAATGGCAGCCAGTTCACATTTTGACATTACTTTTGCCCCACCTGGTAGTACGGCTTGTGGTACGGTTATACCATCGTGCAAAGGTGGTATTTTTACAAACTTTTGGGACAAACGGGTTTGGGTCTTCTTCTAAGCGTAGGGCTTTTTTTACATCTATTAGGAGGAGTAATTCTATATATGTACGCGTGATCACACGAAGTATAGGCATCTGGCGGATTATCAGTACCTTAAAGTCTGAATAAACTTGCTGCGTGTGATACCTAAAGGGTTTGTTTGACAGGACTTTGATTACTGCTTGTTGAGCTCTTTCAGCTGGTATGGAGATTGTTTTGGCTGCACTGCCCCACGCAGCGATACGTAACTTAGTGTTGATTTACATACGGCGGTCTATACCATTTTAAAGATTTCTTTATGGGCAGAATTTCTTAACTTTTTGAACACGTAAATGAGTTTTCTAGTGCGCGCAGACAGAGTTCCAATGTGGGTCGTCCAGCTGAGACTGGAATCAAGATAAAGGCCGAGATACTTGACGGAGGAAGCTCTCGTCACTGACTGGTATGAACAGAGATTGTTGATGTCACGCTCGTCACAAACACATGGGCAGTGGGATGATGTAGGCTGACAGTAACCAGCAGCCTAAGGGTCGCTAAGGGGTAAGCCTGCTGGCGATGTGGTAAATACCTACTTCCACCTGAAAAAATACAGGCCCAAGATGGCCGCGTGTCTCTCAAGAGGAACTACGGCCGTAGGGTGACGGCCTCAGAGGGTAACGGGGTCCGCTTGTAAATCAGGCAGACCAATATTTGGCGCGAGCGAGAGGAATTGCACTAGCGCTTCAGCGCCCCAGTCAATGGCATTTCAAGAACACCGTGTGGTTTTAGTCAGTAAGAGTCTGACAGACCCCTCCGCCCGCCCGTCATCTAATAGAATTTCCAAACGCCATGAAATAGTGAGACATGTTATGTAACTAAATACTTAACTGGGCAAACATGCGATGCAAATGTCCACATCTGGTGGATTTATTGGAAAATTATATCGATCATTATAAGCATAAATCTTTTTTATATAATTGGAACGAGAATCGAATACTGAATAGGGTTTCTAGTGGACATCTTGAGTTCAATGGTTTCCAAGTCAGCCTGTAGGTGGATTATGATAAGTGATAAGTGACTCTTAAATCATTGTAATCTTCTATACAACATGAAAAAACAAACGTTGTCCGATCCGTAAGAGTGTTGTTAAGTATCGTACTGAGAGTTATTTATGTGGAAATTTTCAAGAAAAAAACTTTTTACAAAAAAAAAACAACCGACTTCCAAAAAAAGCACTGCAAAGTGAAAAAAAAAACTTTAATTTCAGAAGTCGGTGTCTTTGGCATTGAATTTTCGTTTTTTGCGACCGACTTCCAAAATAAATTAAAGTTATTTTTCACTTTGTAGTGCTTTTTTTGGAAGTCGGTTGTTTTTTTTTTGTAAAAAGTTTTTATTTTTCTGTTTTTAGTTGTGGTTCCTATCCCATACAAATTCGAAAAAATACGTGTTCAATATTTTTTTTTAAATCTACAAGAGGGACAAAAAAATTATTGGACACAGGCCTATTTATTGGAATTTTGACAGGAAAAAGTGTGTCAGGTCAGCTATTAAGGTATAAATTGGAATGATCTGTACCAAAGTATCTTCTGTCTCCTCAATTGTCTCAGCAGAGCTTTTAACTTCCTGTGTAGGCCTCCAGGATTCGATAGAGGACCGTCTGGGGACATCCACGTCCTTCACAGTTATCATCTTCCTTACTTCAGCTATGATATCATTCTTTTCGTAGGTCGAGGCTTCAGGCGTGTATACCTGCCAAGATTAATAGGATCATACATTCATATGTCTGCTTTTACCCAACTATGTTGAGGTTGGCTTCCAGACTAATTGGGTGCATCTGAATACCAGTATTTTACATGGAGCCACTGCCTGCACAACCCAGTTACTGGATAAAACGAACCCCTTAAAAGACTGGTTGCTACCAAAAAGGTAAGCGTGGTGAATGTTGTAGAAATATGCTGGATGTGGGTGGCACAGGATGAGTCAAACTCAAACTATTTATTTCAATTAAACCAATTACAGGTACTTTTGAATTGTCAAGGTCGTTGTAATGATGCTTGCAGGGAGAGGACCCCTGCTGAACGATGACAGCGATGAATACTAGGCGCTCAAGGTGAAGGGACTGGTCCTACGTAAACGAATGCAAGTGGAAAAACAAGCAACTGTTACAATCCTGAATGTGTTAGGTACTAGAGTTAATCTATTCACCCAACCCAGCCAACCAACAATCAAACCAACCAGCGGCATCGTAACTAACACTGCAAATCAGCGCTGGGGTTCTGTCTCGCATGGGGTCGCAGCATTATGCTGAGCGATGGCCGTTTTGCGTGGATGTGACGCATATTTGCCCCCAACTTGTTATTTTTTGTGTTGTGTTTTTTCTTTGCGTCATGTTTACCGCAACGTTTTTTCTTTCTTTCTTTTTTCCTTTTTTCTATGACACTACGGCCGAGATTGATACACGTTATTTAGCACGTACTTTGGCTTAGATAATTAAGTTCCTATCACTTTGTTGTTTGACAGTGACAGAAATAATTCTACGCCAAAGGTACCCAAGTCAGAGCACGTGCTGGAGCCGATAACAGACACTTCACTGAAGTGAATGGTTCACTCTCCAATGAATATTATAATTTATGCTTCCCGAAAGTAAAAGTTAAAGTTAAAACTAATCAAAAGAAACAAGACTGGATTAGCAAGGGACTGAACCAAAGTTGTAAAACTAAACGGTCTCTACGATATCAATATTATAGAAATAAAAATGTAGGAAATAAAAGTAAACAAATGCAATATTCAAAATCTTACAGAAATGTATCTACACATCAAAAATGAAAACAAATGCAAAGCCGTATGGAAATTAATTAGGGACAAAACCATGAATAATAACTTCAAGAACAATATAGAAAATATTCAAATTGAAAACACATTAGTCACGGATCCTATAGAAATAGCAACTGCTTTCAATAACCACTACATTAGTATGGCGCATACTTCTAGTTTGGATAAACAAACAAGCCCCAAGAAAAATTCAGCAGTTCATTCGATGTTTCTAAAACCTGTGTCTGAAAATGACGTTAGAACGGAGATACTATCATTAAAAAACTCTGAAGGATACGATGAAATCAATACGAAATTTATAAAAGCATGCACTATTGAGCTAAGTGCAATTATAGCACATTTAATTTATTTATCTTTCTCACTTGGTACTTTTCCTGAAGCATTAAAAGTGTCAATTGTTAAACAATTTTTAAAAAAGGAGAAATATTTGATGTTAATAATTATCGCTCAGTAACATTAATATCTCTACCCTTTCTTGTCGAAGATATTCGAAAAGTGCATGTACGATAGATCGAATTTTGTAATAAAGGACATGTCCTAAAATGGTTTTTTTTATTATTCAATAATTCTAACCAGGATAAGTTAAGTAAGTATAGAGAGAGTAGTTATGTATATTTGGATAGACACCCCAAAAACTAGTGGTTCTAACTATATCATACATTTTTAACCTCCAATGATGAGAAAAATATTTTTTTATTTTAGTAAGAATTTACTCCTTAAACGAACAAACCTTTCTAATTATCTAGGATAATATAGTGAACACACCCCAAAAAATAGTAAACTTGTCAAAATTGACACATGTTACTGTCATTACTGTCAGTTCATTGACAGTAATGACAGTACTATGTGTCAATTTATGTCATATTGACATATTCAAACAGTAAACTTGTCAAAATTGACATATATGTTACTGTCATCACTGTCAATTGATTGACAGTAATGACTGTACCATGTGTCAATTTGTATCATATTTGTCATAGTTGCCATCAACAAATAAAATGTTTGTACTTTAAATAGTTTATATTTTTTCTCTTAAATGGAGGGGTCTAAAAATATTATTTCAGTGGTTCTTAGTTCCATATTTTGTCGTTTTTATTTAGATGTAGTTTGATGCTGGTTAGATTTTTCTCGGAATAAAAAACCAACGTCCCTACAAAAAGCGGACATCTTCTTTAACATAATTAAGAAAGAACAGTTCGGCTTCCAAAAAATCCACAACACTAGCTATCTTCATTCTTATAAAAAATATATTGACGAATATTAATCAAAACCGTCTTACTACAGATTTGTTCTTCGATTTATCTAAAGCCTTTGACCTAGTTTCTCATGACCTATTCATACTACAGAAACTGGAGGCAATAGGAATTAAAGGCACAGTGCTTTAGTGGATATCGACATACCTAAATAACAGACGACAGCGGGTTACCATTACAAAAGTGGATAAAAATAACGATATAATACCACACTCATCCGAACTCAAGTACAACAGATATGGCGTCCCGAGAATGCTCATGGATGTATGGAATCCCGTACCATGTTGCATCAAAATCAAACTTTGTTTTTTATAGACTACACTGATCATATTAACTCCTACAAAACTTATTTTGCTAATGATATAGAAACTCTGTCTAATAAAGTAAACATGGCTCTGGCTCTCTTCCATTCTTGGTTTACCATCAACAGTCTCAACCTTAACACCAGTAAAACAAATGCTATGTTATTTAGAACAACGTCGAGAAATAAGGACACAATTGACATAATTTTGAATAATGAAAATATAATCTTAGTGGATAACGTAAAATTTCTAGGTATTTACATTGACGAAAATTTAAACTGGAAAAAGGAACTATCAGCAATAGAAAGTTCAATTAGTTCGGCTTGCTATGCCCTTCGAAGTCTACGAGAGGAGATCACTATCGAACAATTAAAAGTAGTGTACTATTCGCTTGTAGAGTCTAGGCTCAGGTACAGTATTTCTCTATGGGGAGGTAGCTACGCGTACAATGTGAACACAGCTTTTGTCGTTCAAAAAAGGGCCTTAAGAACTATAGTGAGAATTCCATACTGGGTATCGTGCAAGGAGTATTTTAAAGATCTACAAATATTAACTGTGCCGTGCTTGTATATTCTAGTAGTACTCACTGACCTTATGAAAAAACTGAACAGGTTCGAAACAGCAGAGGAAAGAAATAAGCGGGAAGCTACAAGGCGTATGGACTTGCAGTATGACATACATCCACATATGAAAGTGATTAGTCATGCGGCAAGTTTTTAATCGATCAACTTGTATAATAAACTACCTGTTGAGTTAAAATCTTTATATAACATAAACCAGTTTAAGCAGCAAGTTAAATCTTTACTGCTAGAAAAATGCTATTATACTGTGGACGAGTTTCTCACTGATGTGGTTTAGCTAGACCATTATGACAAAAGAACATAACATTTTAGAAATGCTAACATTAACGAATTGAATTGTGACATTAATAGTGACATTTGATTGGTGATTAATAGGCATGTGTGAATTTTAATGTTTTTGATAATTTTGTAACAGGTTCTGACATTATTGTTATTATTTAAATTATTAGTGTTTTTATTGTTATTATTTAAATTATCTGTGTTTTATTGTTATTATTTAAATTATTTGTGTTTTTATTGTCATTATTTAGATTATTATTTTTAATTACCTTGTAAAACATTCAGACACAATGTAAATTGTTATTGAATAAATAAATGAATGAATGAATTTTTGAAAAAAAAAAACCCGGGTTTTGGAGTTATTTTATAAAATCAAAAATAACCTAAAAACTAGGTTATTTTTTTCGACGCTTCCGACGACCTATTTTAAATAGACACGTTAAACACGAACGAACATTATTGCTCTAAAAATAGCGTAATCCACTAATATTAGTAAGAATTATCAGATGCCGACCTACCTATGTCGTGTGGTCGAGGCCTATCTGACGGACAGGGCTGTCATCTACCCCGGTCACCAGGGAGAATGGAACCGGCAAGAGATGTCGTGCGGTGTCCCACAGGGATCGATCCTGGGGCCGCATCTGTGGGACATCGGATACGACTGGGTGCTGCACGCCGACCTCCCTAGTGGCGTCAGCGTCGTTTGTTCCGCTGACGACACGCTAGTCCTGGCGCAAGGGAGGTCGTACCAGGTGGCGGCCGATTTAGCGACACGCGGGGTTAAGACAATCGTTAACAGGATCCGGTAGTTGGGACTCGAGGTGACCCTGCACAAGTCCGAGGCCATGGGTTTTCTTGGTCCTCGGAATGCACCACAGCCAGGTTCCCAAGAAATAGCGGGAGGGGTTCACATAGGCGTCGATTCGACGAGCTCTACGCGGGGGTCGTGTGGTCCATGGCCCTTTAGGGGGCACCAGTGTGGGCGCGTTCATTGAGTCTGCGGCCAGCCCAACGGTTGAACGCATCCCAGAGGGTCATAGCCATCCGGCTGGCCCGAGGATACCGCACGGTCTCCTGTGAGGCGGCAAGCCTCCTTGCCGGATTATCGCCATGTGACCTGGAGGCAAAAGTCCTCGCGCACATCTGGGAGTGGCTCGAGGAAGCGAAACGCCGAAGCTTAACTCCGCTGCCGCTAGAAATCACAGCACAGCGGACAGAGCTCCGGCGGGATCTCATGGCGTTATGGAGAGTGCGATTGTCGCAACCCAGCGCTGGGCACGCCATAATTGCAGCGATAAGTCCCCTCTTTGAGGAGTGGCTAGAGAGGCGCCACGGCGTCCTCAACTTCCGCCTGACGCAGGTCCTCACCAAACACGATTGTTTCGGGAGGTTCCTGTTCAGGATAAGGCGGGAGGAAAAGCCCGGGTGTGACCATTGTGTGGATCGCCCGGAGGACACGGTGGAGCATACGGTAGAGGTCTGCCCGGCTTGGGCGAAGCATCGCCGTGTCCTCGTGGAGGCGATCGGCGGCGGTGATCTCTCGCGTCCGGCCTTGGTTCAGGCCATGATATGGAGCGAGAGAGTATGGGAGGCTGTCACTTCCTTCTGCGAAGCAGAAATGCTCGCGAAGGAGGAGCTGGCACGCGTGAGGGAGAGGCAAATTTCGCGCCCTCACGCCCCTAACCACAACAGGAGACGCCCTGGGCATCGGGAATCGCAGGCCGATTTCCGGCCACCGTAGGCGCGGGCTTGCGGACGGTGAGCAATGGGTAGCTCGCCGTTACACTCCTTTAGGGGTTGAATTTTCAAAAATCCGTTCTTAGCGGATGTCTGAGTCATAATAATTATCTGTGTGCCAAATTTCAGCCCAATCCGGTTAGTGGTTTGAGCTGTGTGGTGATAGATCAGTCAGTCAGTCACGGCTCCCTTATAATATCTTTATACGGGTGGATTTTCGAGTTGGGACAGTAAGGGCAGCTACCTCTTCACTCTGTTATTCGCAGCGCTATGTCTTGGTTTTTTTAAATTGGTTTGAGGCCGTGATATATGTAGTTATATCCCTAGGGATATAGCTATACACGGTAAATAGTTATATGAAAGCGGTTCATAACATATGATATAAGATAATGAACGGTCATCTGCTCCTTTCATTTATTTTACGATCATTCGGCAGACGAGTGAAAGAAATCCAACGATCGTTGTAAGTATATTGGCATTCATACTTTCTGAAGAATTAGTTTTGCACTTTTAATTGATTTTGTGTTTAGATATTTCACTTGGAGAAGACTTGGAGAAGACTCCGAATGAAAGGCAAGACTGAACAAGAAGTAAAGTGTCTGATATCGACTTTACATACTAACATATTATGTTATTAATTTCGGCCGTGGGTCGAGTTTTCGAGCACACTTACAAAACTCCAATGTTGTTCTGTGGCTGTTCTCGAGATTTCCTCCAAATATTCCTGGTCATCGTCAATAGGACTCCAGTCTTGGACTTCAACGGCAGGCTGCCAGTTCTCGAGCCTCTCGTCAATGTTGTATTCTGGTTGATCCTTCACAATTCGCCGTTCTCTCAAAGGCCCTGATTTCTTGCCTTGAAGAATTTTGCTTAGCATTTCTGGGGCGTAAATGACAAAAAATTTGTTTAATAATTAATCTATCTAAAAAAAAACCGGCCAAGTGCGTGTCGGACCACGCACAAAGGAGGGTTCCGTAGTTGAGATGAATTTATCCCAAAAACAAACTTAACTTTGTAGTTGAGAAACATGTTATTATTTACTTATTTTTATTACTTGTAAATGTTTTAGGAATATCGTATACGTATGCACCTACTTTTACAACATGGTGTTTACATATTTATATATACAAGATATATAAATATGTCAACACCATTGTTAGGTTAGTGCACTAGTTTAGGTGCACCTTTGTGTGTACGGGAAACTTGTTGTAAAATCACAAATGCGTCTGTCTTCAATGATGTTTATTAGCGACTAATTGAATGAGTCTTACGTAGCTACTTAAATACATAAAATGAGGTTAACGACGCAACATACCGCCCACCAAAGGGACAACAAGGCCCTTTTAAAATAATGTTTAGTGGACTGTATACACATGTTGAAAAATTTAACTCGATAAGCAGTATGCAACGTTTCCAATAATCCAAATTCAAACAAATGATTGTAACTAGTGTTATTAATTTTAAATGAAGTTAAATTATACAATACGATAGTACATAATGCCTGCATGCAAAATTGAAATGAGGTTTGACAAAGTTATGGAATAATTGTTAACAATCAGTTAGTATCAACAGGTAGGGGACATAGTTTCGTGACAGATCTCTTCACAATGCTATTGCCAGATGTGACGCTATACTCCCGTGTGAGTCCATCATGACCGGGATGCTTGTCTACAATTCGGCCTAGTAACCATTTCCCTGCCGGTAATCCATCAGTTTTGATTAGAACTATGTCACCAACAGTGAATTCTTGTTTCTTCTTAAGCCAGACAGGACGCTGTTGTAGACTTGTTAAATATTCGTCTTGCCATCGTCGCCAGATGTCGCCTACGAGCCTTTGAGTGTATTGCCATCGTGTTAAATTATGAATCTTTGAGTCTTTAAAATCTGGTGAGGGCACGACGATTGGGGCTTCATGTATCAAGAAATGACCAGGCGTTAGGGGTTCTATAGAATCTGCATCTGAGTCATCAATAGGACATAGAGGTCTTGAATTAAGGCACGCCTCGATTTGGCACAGTATTGTTGTCATTTCTTCGAAAGTGAGATTTGTTGTCAACACTCGTTTCAGATGAGTCTTCAGGGACTTTACACCAGCCTCCCAGAGGCCTCCAAAGGACTATAGGCTGGTATAAAATGCCACTGTGTACCTTCCAAAGCCAACTTGTGTGCGATGTCTTTCTCAAAATTCAAGTTAGCTTCTTGCCATGCTGCGGCTAAATCCTTTTCTGCACCAACAAAGTTTCGCCCTTGGTCACTCCACATGTGGCTACATTTACCTCTTCTTGATACAAAGCGTTTGTAAGCAGCTATAAATCCTTCTGATGTAAGGTCTCCTACCAGTTCAAGGTGTATTGCCTTTGTAGACATACAAATAAATAAAGCAATGTATGCCTTTTGAGTTTTCATGCCTCTTCCCCTTGACATCAATATTTGGAATGGACCGGCATAATCCACGCCGCTGTGCAGAAAAGCTCTAGCAGGTGTTACTCTTTCCTTTGGCAGATCTCCCATGATCTGAGTTCGTACACTAGCTCTTTGCTTAGCACATACTAAACATTTGCGGTTAAAGTTTTTTATTAATCCCTTAGCTCGAATAATCCAATATTTAGAGCGTAAAACGCACAGCATTAACTGAACACCACCGTGTAGTGTTTGAGCATGAGCATCTGCTATGAGTAAAGGAATTAAATTGTTGTTATGTCCTAATATTATAGGATGTTTGCTTTGTTCGTCTAATCTTGCATGTCGAAGACGTCCGCCCACCCTGAGGATACCATCTTGGTCTAAGTATGGGGTAAGTGTTTTAATGTTACTATTTTTCTTCACATTTTTATTTAATTTTAATCTGTTTATGTCATCTGGAAATTCTTCCCTTTGTACTAGCTTGATGCATTTTATCAATGATGTATGTAATTCTTCTGTTGTTAAACTTCTAAAATTTTCGTAAGTATCCAATTCTCTTATGTAATTAATAAATCTTCGACAGTATGTTATCACCTTTAATAACTCTTGTAAGTTATCAAATTGCTTAAAGTTTGCTGTGAAATTATGTTCTTCTTCATCTTGAATTTTAATATTTATTTGTATTTTATCCCTTTTCTGTTCCAGGTCAGTGACGACTACAGCTTGTTGATTTAATATTATTTTCCTTTCAGATAACCATTTAGGACCGTTCCACCATAACTCTGATTGTTTCAGTTCAGCAAGTAACATGCCTCTCGACGCAATATCTGCGGGATTATCTTCTGATGCAACGTGGTACCATTGGTTGTTATTGAGATTTTCAGTGATTTCTGCAACTCGATTGGCTACAAATGTTTTCCACCTATGTGGTTCACCGGATAGCCATGCAATAACGATTGTAGAATCCGTCCACGTGTACATTTGTGCTGTTGATATTCTCATAGCTTTTCCTATTTGGTTCAATAATCGAGAAAGAAGTAGTGATCCAGAAAGTTCCAAACGTGGTAATGATACAGTTTTTAGTGGTGCGAGTCTTGTCCTTGCTGCTATTAGTTTTGTTGTAATACGGCCGTCTTGAGATTCGACTCTAATGTATGCAACGGCTGCATAAGCTTTCATGGACGCATCGCTGAAGCCATGAATTTGTATATCGTTTATTTTGGTGCTATAGGTTCCAAGCCATCGATCGATGTAAATGTTGTTAACATTTTTGAATTCTTCACGAATTTTCATCCATTCTTCTTGTAGTTCAGGGCTTATTATGGCATCCCAATCGAGCTTTTCCAACCACAGTTTTTGTGTAAACATCTTAGCCATCACTACACTTGGGGCAATCCATCCCAAGGGATCGAATAGTCTTTGAATATCTGACAAAATTGTTCTTTTTGTAATGTTGACAGAAGTTGTTGGTAATTTCAATTGATATTTAAATTGGTCTGTTCCCAAATTCCAAATCAAACCTAGTGCTTTTACAGTGCCATCCATTTTGTTTATATCTAGGTGTGCAATGGAACTTCGTTTGTCTGTGTCAATGGATTTCATAAATTGCGGACAATTAGATGACCATTTCGAGAGTGTGAATCCACCCTTCTTCAATATGTGAGATACTTCTTTTGCAGATGTTATGGCTTGATCTGTTGTATCTTCACCCGCTAACAGATCGTCAACGAGGAAATTTTCTTTAATAATTTTGACTGCATTCGGGTAATTGTGTCCTTCATCATCAGCAACTTGATGGAGTGTTTTCACCGCGAGATAGGGTGCTGATGCTGTTCCGAATGTAACTCGAAGCAAGCGATATTCCTTAATGCTCTCATGTTCCTCTTCTCGCCACAGAATACGCTGATACTTATTGGCGTCTTCTGGGTAAACACATATTTGCAGGTACATTTTTGTTATATCGCTAGTGTAACAAACACGTTTCATTCTCCATCTCATTATAATATTTCTGAGATCTTTCTGAAGCTGAGGACCAACCAACAACTCGTCGTTGAGCGAAACTTGGTTTGAACCCTTCGCCGATGCGTCAAAGACCACGCGAGTCTTCGATGTTTCCTTATCTTCTCGGACGACGGCGTGGTGAGGTAAGTATACAACCCTTTCATTTATGACTTCTTTTTCAGGTATGACTTCCATATAGTTTAAATTTAAGTATTCTTTCATTACTTTATTGTAATTTTCTTTCAGTTTGGGTGTTCTTCTAAATTTTCTTTCCAATTGTAGCAATCTGTTTTTGGCTATTTCTTTTGTGTTTCCTTCTAGACATGTTGGCTGTGGTGTTTTTAAAGGTAAGTTTACCATGTATCTTCCCTCTTCTGTCCGTGTGTGTGTTTCTTCATAAACTGTTTCACACAATTTTTCTTCTTTTGTTAAGTTTCTTTTGTTTTCTATGTCTATTTCCCACAGAGATTTAAGCATGACATCCATGTCTACTTGGTGATGAAGAACAAGAGCAGAATCGTCTTGTGACCTTGTGTTTATTTCACCGAAGAGAATCCATCCAAGGTATGTTTTTTATGCACATGGTGTACCCGGTGGACCCTTGATAAGTTTTTCTTGTACGATTTCAGAGTATTGTTTGACACCTAAAAGTAAGTCTATAGGGCCTGGTGTATCATAGTTCGAGTCAGCCAGGTTGAGTCCTTCTAGATGTGGCCAGTTGTCAGCAGTAATTGTTTTAGGAGGGAGTTTAGTGGTAAGTTGCTTGGACATGACGAATGCTTCGACATCTATCTTGAAGTTTGTGTTCCAGCGGGAACCGATTTGCAGCTGTACCACGTGGTTTACATTTGTCTTCGTTGAACCCACTCCAATGATACTTCCTCTCGTTGATCGTTTGGTCAGATTGAGCATTTGAGTTGCTTTCTCACTAATAAGTGCTATCTGCGAACCTTGGTCCACTAGTGCGCGTAGTACAACAGTGTGGTTTTGTTCGTTTCGTACTGTCACTGTTGCTGTAGCTAATAGTGCTATGCCTTGTCTAGTACTGTGGTGTGAGGCGACCGTTGTATTGACAGTTACTTCCTTTTGTTCTTCTACATTGTTTTGAGCAGTCTTCGGTTGCGTGGAGGTCTCTTGTACCGAAGTCTCAGGTTCTTTGTTGAGATGTAGAAGACTATGGTGACGCCTTTTGCATATACGACAGGACACTGGTAGTCTACATTTTCTTGATGAATGTCCTGGTACTAAACAGTTGTAGCATAGGTTGTTTGTTTTTGCATAATTAACTCGTTCAATAGGTTGCAGTTTTGTGAATTCTTTACAGTGGCATAACGTGTGATTTTCATTGCATAGAACACATGTTTTTCCTGACGGTGGCGATGACGTACTTGAGATATGAACAGCACGTTCTTTTGTTGGTTTATTTTGTGTTCCTGGTGTGACAAGCTCTAATGTTCGGTATGTGGACTGAAGAAACTTTTTCAGTTCATTCCATTTGGGTAAGTCATCGACATCTTCTTTGTATGCGTATTGTTCCCAATCCTTGTGTGACTCAGGGTCCAATTTCTGAACTACCAGAAAAATAATTATAGGATCCCATGAATCTAAGCAAATATTTAAGTTTTGAAGGTTATTTAAACAGTCTGTCGTGATGTCCAATAAACTTTTAATTAGATTAGGTGATTGAGAACTCATCTTCTTTTGATAAACTAACTGTTTTAACACAGAGTTCATAATCAAACGTTTGTTTCCATATCTGTTTTTTAAAATGTCCCAAGCTTGTTCATAATTTTTCTGTGTTACCTGGATATGTTTCAATAAGGTCTCTGCTTCTCCACTAACACTACACTTCAAATAATGTAACTTTTGAACGTCACTAATACTTGTGTTCGTATGCACTAACGATGAAAATAAATCTTGAATTCTTCATATTTTCCACTAAAAGATGGCAGCTGTATTCTAGGTAACCGTAAAAGCGCATTTTGTTGATCAGGATTCGTCGCGATGCTAGAATTATTTTGCGATGACGTCGTCGGCGCTGTTGCATTTTGTTCAATCAACATATCACGTAAATCAGCCAACAAAATAAGATATAAGTCTTCATAAATATAAAACTCCTCATTAGCAAAATATGGTAATATCGCTTTTTGTTCCTTCGGCGTTATTTTTACCAAAGAATGATGAGCGTTTTTGAAAGTAGACCAATAATCTTCTATCGCCTGTATACGGGTTTCGATATATCCTTTAGTTAACCGTGATTTTGAGCATTTCTTGAGATTAACTTGAGTTTTTTGCAATAATGAAGCGGTATCTTCCAATACATTTAATAATTCCTTCGTAGTAGTCATCTTTACAAATCCTTATCGCTCAGGAATGCGGTGTCCTATTGTTCTCGCGAGCCGGCCGCTCAACACGTGCGCTCAGTTAACTGGTAATGATCCGGCGAGATATCGACCATATGTTAATGTAGTTTAGGTGCACCTTTGTGTGTACGGGAAACTTGTTGTAAAATCACAAATGCGTCTGTCTTCAATGATGTTTATTAGCGACTAATTGAATCACTCGAAAGAGGTCGCTGCGCCCCCGCAAGGGGGCGCGGCGAGCGGGGTCAGGGCGTAGCCCCTCGCCCGCAGAGGCTATACAGTGGCCCGCTACTGCGGACCCCTCAATATGTTGCCTATAGCGGCGAAGGAAGTGAGTGCGGGGGTTTAGGTCGCACTCGTGTGTCTGGTTGCACTGAATAGTTTCCGTAGGAGCGCCGCGACGCTTATAGTGGCGTCGCTTTCTTCACGACACCCCGGCGGTCCATCCCTGCCGAGTGAGACCCCCAGTTACCTGGGGGAGGCCCAGCAGGAGACGACCAGCGGCGAGGGTGCCGACTCTGCGCGCCTACGGGGAGAGTATGTAGCTCCCCCCCGCCCCGCTCACAGATCTAGCCGTTTACGGATTGGGGGGGGGACCGTCGCGTGTGTGTGAGCAGCTAGTGTTGTTGTGTACGCTGCTCAGTGAAAATGTGTGACGCATGGCGCGCTCGCGCCGCGTCTACACATGGTTATGTAGATGCACGTATAGTAGTGGCTGTCTGTATAGTTACGCGGTGTGCCTATATTAACTTAGAACACACCGCGCAACAGATGTGTGAGTACATCTGTAGAGTCCCTTTATTCGAGTAAGCCGCGTGTAACCTGAGTGCAGCTACTCGAGGCGTCATATTTGGAGGATGGGGGCGTCGTCCGCAATCAGGTCGCGGGGCAACTAATTGAATGAGTCTTACGTAGCTACTTAAATACATAAAATGAGGTTAACGACGCAACAACCATGTATCCATTACTAATTATTTTTACCTATTATGGTAGTAGTAATCTTATGCCAGGTGCATCGTCTTCACATATAATTATAATTAACTAGCTGCGCCCCGCGGTTTCACCCGCATAAGTCTCGATCCCGTGGAGAAAAAAAAAAAAAAAAAAAAAAAAAAAAAGTATCCCATGTTCTTTTCCAGGGCATCATCTATATATGTGCCAAATTTCATCCAAATCCGTTCAGCCGTTTTAGCGTGAAGGCGTAACAAACAAACTTACTTTCGCATTTATAATATTAAGGATGTATACAAAATATTGTAAAACATTTTAAAAGAGTAACGGTGGAGTTTCTTGCCCATTCTTCTCCACACGAAAACTACCTTTTGGAAGGGGCGACTAGAATCAATTCTATTTTTTGTAAATTTTGACGTTTAAAAGTACCCCTTATGTGCCTCATTGAAATAAATTATTTAACTTTTTTCTCCCAGACATCGATATACATCACGGTCAATTCTCCAAATGCAAATGTAAGTTTGTAATCGCATTTTTTTATGTGATATAACTACAAATTAACAATTTTCAGTCTTTTCCTTAACTTGTGCTGTGAGACCTTGCTTCCTGCCAAATTTCATGATTCTAGGTCAACGGGAAGTACCCTGTAGGTTTTGATTTATTTGCGAGTATCAAAATATGTCGCTAGAAATGGCCTTATTTTTTTATTGCCTTGACTTAAAAGCTTGATTTATTTAGAGATCCAAGGAAACCTAGACCTACTTATTTGATATTAATTTCAACTTGTTACCTTCACACGTTTCTAAGAAAAAAGGTCTTGACAGACTGACGGACGGACTACGAGTGATACTTTCCTTTTGAGGTACGGAACCCTAAAAATCTTTAGATTTGATGAAGTAGGCCGAAAAAGTCTTCATCATTCATTTCAGCCGAAAGACGTCCACTGCTGGACATAGGCCTCCCCCAAGCATCGCCACTTCGACCGGTTCTGTGTTTTCCGCATCAGCGGATTCACAAGGTCATCGGTCCGTCTTGTGGGAGGCCTTCCAACGCTACGTCTTCCGGTACGTAGTCGGCACTCCAGAACCTTTCGACCCCATCGGCCATCCGTTCTGCGAGCAATGTGCCCTGCCCATTGCCACCTAAGTTTGGCAATTTTTCGGGCTATGTCGGTTACCTTTGTTCTCCTGCGGATCTCTTCAATTCTAATTCGATCACGTAGGAAAACTACAAGCATAGCCCTCTCCATTGCCTTTTGGGTGACTTTTAGCCTTCTGATAAGGCTCATTGTGAGCGACCACGTTTCAGTACCATAGGTCATCCTGGCAACACGCACTGGTCAAAGACTTTCGTCTTGAGACACTGTGGTATGTGGGACGAAAAGATGAATAAATTTACTTTAAATTAGTTACTTTAAAATTTTATTTTAAATTAGTCGACTATAAACCACAGAATATCAATGTAAAAAAGGACGCCTTCGTATTTTTTTTTTACAGTGTTGGGCACGAAGTTTTTAGTAGATAACTTTTATTGTCTATGGCTTACAAATATTCTTGCCAGTGTAGGAAAAATATTAACAATCAACTAAGTTCCGTACTTTACGCAAAAATAATATTTTAATGATGTAGCCAATTGGCAACGTGCGCCGTCCTCGGTTTCTAAATAATTATGAAAACATGGAATACTCGGACAAAAGCCAAAAGCGAGTTTGTTTTATACTTACTAATTAGAGATTTTTTGGTTCGACCGGAGAACTTCACCTTATTAGACAGCACAGCTTTCCTAATAATGTATGCGCTTCGAGAATGATTGTTCCCGAAGCATTACCGAAGCGCATAGCTTCTTTGGTTTACCTGTAGGTACTTGAGAGGCTATTGTATTGTACCTTTCACATCAATGAGTTCTTCATGTTTGAGTGGTGTTATGTCCAGGTTCCTTCTCTTCAACTGAGTGATAGCCTCCATGACAGTAGTCATCCTTTGGGGATATAAGATTTCTGCACAAAATGAAGAAAATAGTTAAACCAAGTCGGATCAGTCAGGATTAATTCAAGAGCAGTGGTGGGTAAGGAATGCACTCTCGAGATCTCGAGCCTTTCTTCGAGATTCAATCTCGTGGGAAGAGAATCTCGTTCTTGAAATCTCGACCGCTTCGGTAGAGATCTCGAACAAGAATTCCAGAGTGAGTGCGAGCGACTAAGCTCGCTATGCTGCTCGAGATGCCATTTTCAATTGAATAATTAAATACTAGATTTATATGTTGCGTGATGTGTGTGTGCTGATTTGACTCGAGATTGAAAGAAAGAAAGAAAAGAAAAGAAAGAAAATAAATAAAAGAAAGAAAAGAAAGAAAAGAAAGAAAAGAAAAGAAAAGAAAAAAAAGAAAGAAAAGAAAAGAAGAAAAGAAAGAAAAGAAAGAAAAGAAAGAAAAGAAAGAAAAGAAAGAAAAGAAAGAAAAGAAAGAAAAGAAAGAAAAGAAAGAAAAGAAAGAAAAGAAAGAAAAGAAAGAAAAGAAAGAAAAGAAATATAATGATATAGCCGGAATAGGTTCAGCCATATTTTACCAGTAGGCATTAAAAAATTACAAAATTATAAACTAATCCACAAAATTTTAACAAGAACAATACAAAAACCATACATAATTATTTTTAAACATTACAAACGGTCTTAAGTTACAAAAATGTTTTCACTCAAGAATTCTGTTATGCTGAAGTATGCTTGGACTGTCAAAAAGCTTCTTTCTAAGTCTTTTTTAAAATAAGAATAGCGGATTCTTTCCGAGTTTTTGTATTTTGTCTTAAATGACTCCCCGGGCAGTATACACTTTTGCGCATTAGTGCTGTCTTAGCGGACCGATGACACAGTAGGGTCACTACGAAAACGACAAAGAAAAGAAAAATGTTTTATTTGGGACACGAAATACAAACAGTAATTATTAACATATTACAACTTAACATACTTCGGAATAAACGAAAACAAAAATAATAATAACGACATGTGCGAAGCCAAAAAGGCTCCATCTCAGCATAATGCAGCGATATTTAAAAAATAAATACCGCAGCGCTGGTATTCTGATAGGGCCCGTTGCCCGCTGTGGTGCCACGGACACACCTGCACTGGACATTTATTTAAAACCCAAAAACAGGGTATCACAAAATAAATAAAACAGTAACAGATAGATTACAGTCCCTAATGGTGGTCAAGTACAATCGCATGCTCAGCAGTAACGCTTGCGGCCACTGGACCAACGAAGCAGTCAGTGTATAATAATGTATATTGTACCTAGCAATAGATATAGATACTGCCCTTAGATACTAACCGTCGTTATAGCTGTCATAGAAATCTACATTTTGGACGTCCCCATCTGCATCATCATAGTACGCCGAATAGGAATCCTCCTTAGCCCACTTAGGCCCCCGACACACGGGGACGCTGATGGCCAGCAGGACAACTAACACGCGAGCCAACATTGCCTCGAACACAAACCATAAATTAAAACATTTTTTTAAAATGTATAGCAAAATAATAAATACATTTTTATTTTATAATATACATCTAACACTAAAATAAATAAATTATGTACAAGTATACAGAGGAAAAAATAAAATGTAGGAACAAATTATTGGGCATTCAAAAATTCATCCGCATTGCTGTCAGTGGGAAAGGTGCCCAAAAGGCTAGCAGCATTATCACGTTGTATGGCAATGCTAATTCTTTGACCTAAAAATTGGCCAACCCTCTGGTCACGTGAAGAGTCGACCAACCGTTTGGCGATGTCCCGGAATACTCAATGAGCACTCGGACCCCTAGTGTTTCAACTCCAAACGGCTCAAAAATATAGCTAATGTCATTAATCCTTGCGTGCCGTACCAACCGACCAGCGCTCTTGTTGCAGGAAAGGCCATGGTGTTGGTATCCGAGGTGGTCGACTGCTTCACCGCACTGACAGCAATGCGGAGCCCCGCAAGGAGCGCCCAAACGCAGATTTGTAGCGAGCCGGAAAGTGGTGTCATCCAGCATAGTGCTAATGTTGGGTGACGGTAGCGCCTGAAGCCAGAGGCCCGACTCCCACTCTCCCACAGTCAGTAGGCGTGCACGCTCGGCAGTATTGGTGGAAGAATTAAAGAGGTTATTCCGTACCAACCTGCAGAGCGGCTCATCCCACTGTCTCTGGAAAGACGGGTTCTCGGGCTGCTCCGTATCCGGACAAGCCACTTTCCATGCGTTCATCGCATCAGTCAAACACGGCACTTCAGAGTCAACTTGAGAAACGGTTAAGATTCTTTTGGTTAATTCTTCCGTGCTGTGGACCAAGGACAGGAAAGCCGGTAAGCTGACACTAGAAATTTTGCGGACGCCGAGCCCACCAAAACGAATGGGTAGTGTGGCTTGCAGCCACGCGCGGTCGTCCAATGCCACATTTATAATTGATGTTAAAGTGATTCGAATGATTTGGTCGATTTTGTTCAAAAGGTGTGGCTTCTTCCATAAAGAGGAAGAGAGTATCTGATAAGGGTGAGTGGCAAATGTAAGTTAATTTTAGAAAGTCTATCCGAAATATCGTTGAAATGTTAAATTTTTTCATCAACGAAAGGTGAAAAACTGTCTTCTAAAACTGGGGAACCTAGGAAGGAGGTGCAGTGAATTTTTTTCCAAAACTTTGATATCTGAGGCTATTGAATTGAATTTGTGTATCGTCGATTGTCTGTCGGTATTGTCACAAGGGTCAAATTCGCATTTTGAGTAGTTGAGGTCGAGGCCGATGGATTGGAACTGCTGCTTTAGGAATTGGAGATCTTTTAGAACAGTATCTACAGTATCTACGTCACTTCCTAGAGTCCAGTCTTAATACCACACATTATATTTTGAATTTAGTTGTTGACACTTATGCGGACTAGAGTGGTAAAACTGGTGACACATCTGACATGAACAACTATCGACCCATCTCGCTAGCCACCACCATGGCCAAGGTGCTTGACGGTCTGATGAAGGGCTGCCTCTCAGAATTTATTAAAGTGCATGACGCCCAGTTCGGGTTCAAGGCGGGAGTGTCCACGGAGAGTGCCATCCTCAGCCTGAAACATAACGTCAAGTACTACACCGCGAACGTGTACGCGTGTTTCCTCGATTTGTCGAAAGCTTTCGATCTCGTCTCGTATGACGTGCTATGGGACAAGTTGAGGGGCACGAGTGTACCGGCGGAGTACACAGCCCTCCTCAGATACTGGTATGCTCACCAAACAAATCGGGTAAGATGGGTCGGTACTGTCGGATGAATATCAAATGGAATGTGGCGTAAGGCAGGCGGGGTTAAGCTCGCCCCTGTTATTTAATTTATACGTCAATCAGCTTATCGAGCGACTGAGCAGCACACATGTCGGCTGTCACATAGACAGTACATGTGTCAATAACATAAGTTACGCGGACGACATGGTGTTGCTCAGTCCATCGATGAGCGGACTGAGGAAGCTACTCACGATCTGTGAGACGTATGCGGAGGTGCACGGCCTTAAATATAACTCAAAAAAGAGTGCGGCCTTAGTGTTTACGGTACCTAAACAACAGCCCCGTCGTGTACCTCCGGTATATCTCAACGGCGTAGTACTTAATGTTGTGAATAGTTTGAAAGTACCTGGGTCATGTTGTCACTAATGACCTACGGGATGATTGCAACATTGAGCGCGAGCGCAGGGCGTTGGCGGTGAGGAGTAACATGCTCGCCCGTAGGTTCGCTCGCTGCACAGCAGACGTCAAAGTCAGTTTATTTAAGGCGTTCTGTCAGTCCTTCTACTCGAGCGGCCTGTGGGTGTCATATACGAGCCAAGCCTACAACGTCCTGCGCGTGCAATACAACGCTTTTAGGATGCTGTTGCGGGTGCCGCGGCGTTGTAGTGCGTCTGGAATGTTTGCTGCAGCGCACACGGATGACTTTCACGCCATCATGCGCAAGAAAGCGGCTTCCTTACTACAACGCTTGCGTAACACTCGTAACAGTATCCTGAAAATGATTGTTAGCAGACCGGACTGTCCCATCCAAAGACACTGGGTAAAAAAAGCATTAGGTTTGTGCAAACTAATTAATTATATTGCTAACAACACTAACATAGCATGTAAGCAATCTGTTACTAACCACTAACAACTTATGGACTAATTTCGGTCTGAAATAAAGATATTTTATTTGTTATTATTATTTTTATTAGGGAGTGAATAGCTAAACTGAAAATGACTGGCCCGAGGGGATCACCTTGTTGGCATCCGACTGCAGATTCCAAAACGTTGTCTCTATAAAGTAATTTCGAAGGGTGCCTATAGTATAGCACTGCCACAAAAAATCATAAATTTCCGGTAATATTTTTTTTGCTTCGGCCAACAGGGTGTCCCTGTGAACGGAGTTGAAAGCGTTCTTCACGTCAACCTTGAGTGAGGATGACTTCACCTTTACCGCAGTTTTAAAAAACTGGAAAGGGCATGTACGGCAGCCTCGCAGCCCCCTTTAGATCCAAATTCAAGCTGTAGAGGCTGGAACTTGTTTTTTTTAAAGATTCTCCGTATAATCTGCAGCATATTTTGGCTGCCGTAAGCCTGTAGGTATACCCAACGGCAATGGGACGGATGCCGCCATCCTTCTTGCGCAGTGCATGTTAATTTGCCCCGTACAAGACATCGACGACGGCATCATTGACACTGCCGTTGAGCAGGTTAATTAGAGCCGCAAGCTCCTTCAAAACTGACTCACAAGCTTCCCCGGCATCTGAACTCAATAAGTCTTTTAAATGCTGAGGAGTTAGGTCGTCGAGGCCGCCGGCGGAGCCACTTCGGAAGGAGCTCACGGCAGCAATCAGCTGGGGGCTGAGACCATCGGCAGGCGCTGGAGATTTACTCTCCAGGGCTGAAATAGTTTCTGGCGCCACCACATCGCTACTGAACAGTAGCCTGGCCGCTACCCTGATGTCACCATCACTTAGTTTGGAGAATCCAAACTAAGTGATAGTCAACATAGGCCTTCGTGTAGGCTTATTGGAAACAGGTAATTTTGGATCTAAACTAAGGGTCGAATTGTTGCAATTATTTTTAATTTGGCTCGTTAATGGTTTTTTGGTCGCCGATATTTTTTGGACATGCAGAATCCTATATGGGAAGGTGAGTACTTGCTCCCAGGCACTTGTTCTCCTGGGTCGTAAGACGGAGACATCGCGCCATACTCAGTGCAACGGACCGTCTCGCGCCCCGGGGAACTCTCTTTAAAACTGGGGTAGAATTTTAGAATTTTGATAACGTTTTCCACAAGCTTTGATCTGAAGGTATTGATACAAAGGTACACTATAAGATTTGTGGATCTTGCCATAGTGTATCCTCAGCCCCCTTTCGCCTTTAAAAAAACGCCTGCGAGCAGTGGGGACATCTTACCAGCTGGACATCAATAGATGTGGCAATAATGATAACACCATTATCGTTGTAACACGAATAAAACTTAAAATTAATTAGTGGTATAAATTCAAATCTTCAATAGATTTTGTGGAGACATAACATGTTTAAAAGATTTTTGGCAGAATCTTGTTGCCGTGACAGGCACAAACAGTGATGTTTTCCATAGATTTTTCTGTGATGTCATAGAATTTTTATTCCAAATAGGTTCCTTCATGTTCTTCTGAAAAGCGTTGTTTAGACCATTGACTAGAGTCTGGCACAAGATTGTTCTACCGCCGAATAACTTCTGAGGCGTAAATGTGTTAATTTAGCGGCTTTAGTATAGGAAATAAATCAAAATCAAAAGTATTATTCAAACTAGGCTGAGAATCAGCACTTTTCGGCACGCCAGCCCTTCACCACTTCCTAGTGCTTTAGCTGGGAAGGAAAAGTTACGCAACAAACTCTTCAGCAGCACAGCTGTCCGTTCAGTTAGAATGCCAAACTACCCTATTTATTATCTCTCTCATATACCTAACTATGGTTAAGCTATGGTTTCCTAGAAAAGCGGTGACCGCTCACGTAGCGTCCGCAATTTACGGCGAGTGACGTCACTGAAACGTTGATTATGAAATTAAATTTGTGTGGTTTGCTAGAGAACGTTGTTGACACCGTAATGCAAACGTCACCCTCCATAGATTTAAATCGCTAGATTTGCCCTCACCGAACTCAGTCACAAGAAAAAGCATCCATATTGAGAAGAATGAGCTCACACATTTTTAAATAGCGTTTCCATGACAAACAAGTGTAGGCACTACGTCATTGTGTGTTAGACGTGTCAAAACGAAATAGAAACGCAACTATCTTTTGAGGTGGTATGGCGAATCTAACGATTTAAATCTTTGCTGCAGTCATCATTTTTATGACAGTCGACATTGTAGCCGGTTGGTTTTATTAAGAGTAACAAAGTATAGAGCTTCGGGTAGTATGGCCACATGAGACTTATTATTATGAACATAGCCATAAATGTATAGAACCCAATGATACCAAAAACCTTACCCTTAACCCAGAAACAGGGAGATTTAAATACCACACAGTTTCATTAATCTGAATAAATATGATGGATTAATTGCCAAAAAAGATACAGGAGGGTTGAGATATCCATCGAGGAGCGTCGATTTTGGCCACGCTAAGTCTGCTTAGTAAAAAAACGGTGGAATTTGAAAATCTATAAACGGCAACACCATCTGTCCTACGAAAAAAGAATTTGATACTTTGTTTGTCTTTTTGTTTTGGTAGGTTATTTTGTTTATATTCTGATTTATTCCTGCAGGCCTAACGAGACTGGGCACGCCACAATTGCTGTGATAAGACCCCTCTTTGAGGAGTGGCTGGAGAGACGCCACGGCGTTCTTACCTTCCGCCTGACGCAGGTCCTCACCGGACACGGCTAAGGCGGGAGGAAACACCCGGGTGTCACCATTGTGTGGATCGGCCTGAGGACACGGTGGAGCATACGGTGGAGGTCTGCCCGGCTTGGGCGGAGCAACGCCGTGTTCTCGTAGAGGCGATCGGCGGCGGTGATCTCTCGCGTCCGGCCCTGGTTCAGGCCATGGTACGGAGCGAGAGGAAATGGCAGGCCGTCACCTCCTTCTGCGAAGCGGTAATGCTCGCGAAGGAGGAGGCGGAACGCGTGAGGGAGAGGCAAATTTCGCGCCCTCACGCCCCTAACCGCCGCAGGAGCTGCGTCGTGCTCGTGCTGTGGACTTGATGTTTTGTCGACAAACCCTAACATGGCACGTTAGTTATCTCGATTTTTGACAATCCAACACGAGATAATCAGCGTTTTTTCGATCATTTTGTCGTATTTAGGCTAAAAAGCAGCCATAGGAAACTGCTCGCGTATAGATTGGAAATCACTTTTTTACTAAGGTCTTCCAATCTATACAAGAGTAGTACGCAAATACTCGCGTATACTTCGTAGTGACGAAATTAAACTACTTACCTCATTCCATAGTATACAGTGCCAGTACGCATACGGACTAATCGAGTTATTGTGAACTGGTAACCAACTTGTTTGCGACGTAATGCACCTTGCGCTAATATTAAATAGCCTGCCTGGCTGCGAGCAACTTAGAAGTAGCGCTCGCCGGCCGCTGCCGCGGCACCGCTCACTTCGCTCGCGCGGCTCGCGCGCGGTTGGTCACAGTTCTAACCTAACCTAACCTAAGCCATTTCACCCAGTTCACACTTTTGTTCTTTTCTTTTTTTATAGACTATAAAACTCTTATCAGGCGTAAGTGATGTAGTATAGTTTGGAACCAGGACGCGCTCGTCCACGTTACAAACTATACACCAGCAATACGCAAAATTCGTGTATACACTGTAATCACAGATTTAAAAATTAGCATTACAATGTATACGCGAGCAGTTTCTTATGGCTGCGTTCTGGCCTTGTATAGATTGGAAATACGCGGCAGATTCATAGTCGTACTTGCTGTAGGCATAATTTTTTTTTTTTTTGCTTTGCTTGATCTTTAAACTGATTGAGTGTACACCGGCGTGAGTTTCTTACGGCGGCGGCGCAACAAAATAAACAAGCAGAGATCGGATGACTTTCTGACCGGTATCATCATAAAACGGCGTTGCTTGCTTAACTTTCGATTTTTCTGAATTAACAGAGAGTCAGCAACAAAATAAAAAAGCATAGATCGGATGAGTTTTTGTCCGGTAACTAGGTATATAAACCGGCCTTGCTAACATAATTCTCGGTTTTTTTTTTGGATAAATTAACTTAAATAACTTTGTTGCTCACGGTAGCAATGATTGATGATGCCCAAAGAGTCAGCAACAAAATAAACAAGCAGAGATCAGATGAGTTTCTGACCGGTATCATCTTAAACCGGCCTTGCTAGCTTAATTCTCGATTTTTCTGGATGAATTAACTTAAATAATTTTGTTGCTCACGGTAGCAATGATTGATGATGCCCAGAGTCAGCAACAAAATATTTATTTTTTGTAGATTAAGGAGTTTCTGGGTTGTGCTATTGCCTTTGCAATAGATAACCGTGTCGTCTGCGAACAAAGCCAACTGCGTCTTTCTTTGCTTGGGGATATCGCAAGTGAATAGCGTGAATATGAGGGGGGTGAGCACTGACCCTTGAGAGACTCTTGTGCGTAAGGACGAGGGGAGGATAGGGCTCCTTCAATTTTTTTAAAGTTATTTCATCCAAAAAATCGAGAGTTAAGCTAACAAGGCCGATTTATATAGTTACCGGTCAGAAACTCATCGGATCTCTGCTTGTTTATTTTGTTGCTGACTCTCTGGGCTTCAGCAATCATTACGTAAAGCTAGCATTTTGTCGATTTCTCGAGATCGATTTGAGCAAAAAAATTGTTTTTTTTTTTGCAACTAATTAGCACACATTGTTGAGAGGTGAAACACGTGTCGATTTATTTCAGGGGTTTTTTATGACTCTTTAGAAATAGCTAAGCGGAACAGGTTACTAAATACTTCTATTGTATTTTATCAAATTAGCAACAAAAAAGCAACAAATTTTAAGTATTTTCAGTATTTGCCCATCTGGCGATGCCAGTTTTATGGAGCTGCCTCAGCATGTCGATGACGTGTTGATCACGCAGCAAGAGTTGGGTTCGATTCCCACTTGTTTACAAAGTGTACTTTTAATATGAGTTTTAAATTTTCTTTCATTTAATTGCAATTTATTCCGCGGCTGAACAATCTTGTGTTCGATAGAGTCTAACACAAAATTGTTCAATCGCCGAATAACTTCACGTCCACGACTGAACGATGCATTTCAGAAGTAAATTATGGAACCTATTTGGAAGAAAAATTCTATGACATCATGGAAAAATCTAAGGAAAACATCACGGTCTGTGCCTGTCAAGTGTATTATCTAAGCCTGTCACGACAACAATATTCTGCCAAAAAACTTTACACATGGTTTCTCCACAAAATCTATTGAAGAGTTGAAGTTTCAACACTTATTTATTTTAAATTTTATTAGTCCTTACAACGATCATGGTGTTATAAAATAAAAATGTATTAATAATTTTACTACATATTTCTAAATTTTTTGTTTAAATTTATGGTTTGCGTTCGAGGCAATGTTGGTTCGCGTGTTAGTTGTCCTGCTGGCCATCAGCGTCCCCGTGTGTCGGGGGCCTAAATGGGCTAAGGAGGATTCCTATTCGGCGTACTATGATGATGCAGATGGGGACGTCCAAAATGTAGATTTCTATGACAGCTATAACGACGGTTAGTATCTAAGGCCAGCATCTATTGCTAGGTATATCTATATATTATTATACACTGACTGCTCTGTTGGTCCAGTGGCCGCAAGCGTTACTACTGAGCATGAGGTCCTGAGGTCGATTCCCGGGTTGGGCAAAATGTGATTGGGTTTTTCCTTCTGGAATTAGTAGCAGCCCGGAGTCTAGATTTGTGGTTGATGGCAATAGGCTCGCCCCCTAATCAAAATCAAAACATTTTATTTCACATTAAGTTTCATCATCATCATCATTTCAGCCGAAAGACGTCCACTGCTGGACATAGGCCTCCCCCAAGCACCGCCACTTCAACCGATTCTGTGCTTTCCGCATCCAGCGGATTCCTGCGGCCTGAGGTTCCATTCCACATTAGGTTTATGTGAAATAAAATATTCATGGGCACTTAGGCTGGTTTCACAGCTGTCCGGTAGACCCGAACGGACCGCCCGCACACGGGAGACCCGTTCGGGTAGCACCCGCAGTGCTCTGAGACGAGGGAGTTAGTACGATACGGTTGCTAGCGTTGTACGGGCTCTACCCGAAGCGGGTCGCGTACGGACCAATTCGCGTCACTGTGGGCTGTGAAATAATGTTCTAGCTCCTCATGTGTGTCTCCATTCCGAGGGCCCGTACGGGCGACCCGCACGGGTCTCCCGGACAGCTGTGAAACTAGCCCTTATGAAATGTCAGAAGCTAGGTGCACGGTTCCAATTGGTCGGTAATTAAACATAGGTAGCGAAATGTGGGTGTACAAAGCAGCCAGGCACACTTCTGCCGAACTCTTTGGGGAATATAGCGTGATGTTATATATATATTATAAATTAAAGTCGATTCTCGTGTCTGTCTGTGTGACCCTGTTGTTCTTCTAAACTAGGCAACGTTTTTGAATGCAGTTTTTTCCATTCCACATTCGTTTATTATCCACGACGGAACGGAGACGTTATATGCGTTTGGGGTGAGAGGATGTTTGTGCAAATCCATGTTGCCATTTTTCTCCAAAACTACTAATCCGAATTTGATGCAGTTTTCAGTTATGTATTCAGGTTTAATTGGTGCATTTTCTTAGATCGGTGTTACGGTGACAACTCACCAGGGGGCGCTGCAGCAAACATTGTTTGTGCAAATGCGTGTTGCCATTTTTCTCCAAAACTACTAGTTCAATTTTGATGCAGTTTTCAGTGATGGGTTTGGGTTTGATTGATGCATGTTCTTAGATAGATGTTACGGTGACAACTCACCAGGGGGCGCTGCAGTAATCATATGTTTGTGCAAAACCAAAACTACTAGTCCGGTTTTGATGCAGTTTGTGGTTGATTAGTGAGGGTTCTTAAATAGATGTTACGGTAGTAACTCACTAGAGGGCGCTGCAGTAATATATTTTATATTAGTTACTACATATTAAAGACATTTAAATTTTATCCTTTTTCAATTACTTTTTAACAGTCGTGGGTTTTTTCAAAATTTTTAATTTTGCTTTTATTTCAAATTTCAAATCATTTATTTCGAGTAACATAGACTCATATTATTATAAGAATAGGCATACACATTTACAAATAAAATTAAAATAGAATTGAAATACATTCATTTAAAATTCAATAAAAATAAGATTAAAATTAAAATTAAAATACAATCAAAATTAAAACTCAAATAAAAAATTTAAAAAAATACAAATAAGAATACATTACATTTTTCTTCATAAATAACAATTAACAATGTCATTTAACTTTAAAAAGAAAGCGACACATAACACGCTAGGAAATATAAATTTTATCTCCCACGCGCGCCACGTGTTAATGTGTTATACAAATATGTTATACATATTTATATTACATTTTAAAATAATAACGATTATCGGTGTTATGTCTGTGTCGGTATATAAATAAGAGTGGTTTCGCACTACTTCCGATCCGAATCCGAGTAATGTCGGTCCGAAGTAGCCATAGTACTATTTATATGAGGGGTTGCGTTATAAATTTGGATTGAACTCTGATCATGAATTCGGATTCGAATCGGATGTAGTGCGTAACCGTTCTAAGGCTGCCTTTTCACAAGGGATGTGCTAAGCTGTATAGCAATAGATATGTATGATAATATATCAACCAATAGGATTGTTTGATTTTCATAGCGTAGCTTAGCTTGGCTTAGCTCTGGTGGAAAAGCATTTAAAACGAAATTTTTAGATATATCTAAAGTGCATCTTTCTAGCACATCTTAGGTAGAATAAAACTTTTTACAAAAAAAAAAACAACCGACTTCTAAAAAAACACTAAAAAGTGAAAAATAACTTTAAATTCGGAAGTCGGTGTCTCTGGTTTTGAATTTTCGTTGAAAGTAAAGTAATTTTTCACTTTGTAGTGTTTTTTTTTGTTAAATATTTTTATTGTGGTACAGTACACCTCAAAAGTCCGTAAGTATGCTAAGGATTACATTGCTATGATCTCGAGCACGATACAGTCAGTGCGTGTGCATATGCGTGTATGAGTGATGTCTCAACATTCCACAGATAACACACACTAATGAATCGTCGTCACTCGTCACACAGTAACGTGAAATAACATTATATTTCTGTTGCATTTAGAATATGCGTCACAGTGGCGACCTGATGCTAAAATTCGCATTGAAATATCATGTACTGGTAGCTGTCTGGGCTAAGCAATGGATTCACGATCAGTGAGGTGAGGACCGTGTGTGGCCGCATACTTTTCACATACGGCAAGCAACTTCCGCAATGCACAAATCGAGGGAGCCAGCAGCACCATATCATCGGCATAGCTAAGGTTGTTTACACTGACACCATCCACGTAGCACCCTACGGGCATTTGACTGAGTTCCTCGATCAGCGCATTTACGTATAGGTTAAAAAGCAAGGGCGTACTCAACCCCCCCTGCATCACTCCGCATTCCAGCCTGTATTCACTCGACAGTTCATCCGCCCACTTTGCATTAGAATTGAATATTTCGCAAACGGATCCCTGAATCTAAAAATGGTTCTCACAAACTCACAATGTTTTTGAAGGACCTTTCCAATGATACCCCTCACCATGGGTAAAAAAAACAAAAAAAAAACATGACCACTTTACGTGTATGAGAGGTAAACTAAAAAATTTTTTTTTTCATAATTTTGTTTTACCACTTTGTCGGCGTAACTAATATGTATACCTATGCCAAATTACAGCTTTCTAGTACGAAGGGTCTCGGAGCTAGACCGCGGACAGACAGACAGACAGACGGACATGACGAAACTATAAAGGCTTGTGCAGACCAGCGCGATATCGCGGGCGCGACACTGGTAGCGCTGCCTGTCGCGCCCGCGATATCGCGCTGGTCTGCACAAGCCTTAAGGGTTCCTTGTTTACTACGGAATCCTAAAAAATACAGTCGAATTGAGAATCTCCTCCTTTTAGAAATCGGTTAAAAAGACACATCGGCGCTTCTCAGGAATAGTATTGTAACAAATAAAAGCTTTATATTTAGATTTTTACATAAAAATGGCACATAATTAGCGCATTAAAAGACTTAGTTCCAAAAATTACCAACGCGGCGCGGTTGTGCCATAATTCCATTGGTCGAAATTGCACACCATTTTGTCATGAATAACAAGCTATTGTCAGTTGTATGTACATGTGCGATTCAAGTAAAACGCCACATTTTCTTATGAATACCGTACTAAGTCGAAATACAGGGCGACAGGGACATAGACACGAAAACTGATACCATGGATTCAGTACATGATTCTGAAATTTGTTGAAATTTTTCGTCGGTTATATAAAATAAAATCTGAGTTCGCATACATTTTGACTGCGTTGGTATTGCACTTTTCTATGAAACAACAGATAAAAAAATTAAATAAACGATGATAAATTTCAACGCAGGGTTCACAATCATGTACTGAATCCATGGTAACAGTTTTCGCGTCGATGTCCCTGTCACCCTGTATATTATTTTACTAACAGTTTGATTTTGGTGAACAGTGTCATTTTGGATTACAATGAATTGAATTTAATCATTATTTTTCAAGACTTTTTAATATTACATAAGTCTAGGCTCACTTTGAGAGTTATGTTGTTATTTGATTATTGAGGATTTAATAAATTAATTTTGAAAACATTATTGTTTCTTTTCTAAGGAATTGAAAATAAACCCGGAATAAAATTTTAATTATTTTTATGAATAGTGTCACAAATTGAAATGGTTCCAGTTCTTCCCTCTTCCTTTTTTTTGTCTTTCTGTTTTTTTTTTTTTGTTTTTGAAAACTGTGCCTTAATCTGGGTCAAATAAATTTATTTTCTTTTCTTTCTTTTTTATTTTCTTTCTTTTCTTTCTTTTTAATTAATTTTTTAAATGAATTTTATTTAGACAAAAATTTAAATATAGAAAGTGAAGGGTATAATATAAATTATAAAATTAATACTATACATAGATATATATATATATTATATCGCTTCGTGGCTTAGCTGCACCGCATCCTCGCATCGCTCAGCGGTCTAGCACATCTCTGGTGGAAACACTCACATTGTTTCACAGCTTCATTACGCATCTTCGCACCACTTAGCTACTTCGCACATCTCCGGTGGAAACGCAGCCTTAGTCGCGCGCGTTCACTGTGGAATTCTCGTTCGAGATCTCGACCAAAGCGGTCGAGATTTCAAGAACGAGATTGTCTTCCCACGAGATTGAATCTCGAAGAAAGGCTCGAGATCTCAAGATTACGTTCCTTACCCACCACTGCTCTTGAATTAATCCTGACTGATACGACTTGGTTTAACTATTTTCTTCATTTTGTGCAGAAATCTTATATCCCCAAAGGATGACTACTATCATGGAGGCTATCACCCGGTTGAAGAGAAGTAACCTGGACATAACACCACTCAAACCTGAAGAAATCATTGATGTGAAAGGTACAATACAATAGTCTCTCAAGTACCTACAGGTAAATCAGAGAAGCTATGCGCTTCGGTAATGCTTCGGGAACAATCATTCCCGAAGCGCATACATTTCTTTGGAAAATTGTACTTACCTTAGTTCTAATAAGGTGAAGTTCTCCTATCCAACCAAGAAAATCTCTAAGTAGTAAGTATACAACAAACTCGCTTTTGGTGTCTGTCCGAGTATTCCATTAGTTCTTCTAAACTATATTTTGATGCGGTTTTCATAATTATTTAGAGAATTTATTTCAAAAGATTTTTGTGTGTATTATATTAATATTTTACAATGTTGATGTGCACATTACAAGATTAGAAGATTGCAGCTTGGATCAGACCAGTACCCTAATGTGGTTAAACACTGAAAGCTCGTAACAGGTGGCAGCTCAGTTGTACGTCTTTAAACCGTCATTGTTGTGTTTGTTTACTTTTGTGTCGATTAGAAATTATACGAAAACTAGATAAATATGTATGAGACTTAGAGTGTGGCACTATTAAAAAAACCGGCCAAGTGCGTGTCGGACTACGCACAATGAAGGGTTCCGTAGTTGAGATGAATTTATTTATCCCAAGAACAAACTTAACATTGTAGTTGAAAAACATGTTCCCCCATACATTCCAACTACAAATCGTCGCTCGGCATCCAATACCGCGAATGTGACATTTTTTTACGTTTTTTTTTTAATTGCAAGGTCATTTATTTGAACGTGTAGAATGAAATAAAACAAAAATCTGATGTTCGTTAAAAATTTCACATTCGCGGTATTAATATAATAATAATATAAATCTAACACCTTTAAACGAGCAATTATTTTATATATGTAGGTATATATATAATCTGAACCTTGGAAACGGCTCAAAGAATTTTTATGAACTTTAGTACGCAGGGTGTTTCGGGAGCGATAAATCGATCTAGCTAGGTTTAACTTTTAGAAAACGTCGTTGAAAAAGAAAAATGGTCACGATATTTTTCTTTATTCAAGTAACAAGGACTCATTGTGTTAGTAAACTTATGAACTATGTTAGCTTATTTTACCAGGTCACTCAGAAAGTTTTGCGACTAACAGTTTTTGTCTATGGGATACTGGCTGGTTTTGATATCGATAAAAAATATGACTATTTATTACAAAAAAAACATAACATTCTAAATTGAGAGAAGTTATATCAATTCTACGGTTTTGGTATAGGAATCAGACAAATTGTGTAAGGTGGGCTGGCTCGTTATCGGATGTGTATAGGCTGGAGTGCGGGGTGAGGCAGGGCGGCCTGACCTCCCCTCGCCTTTTCAGTCTGTACATAAACCGGTTGATCATCGAGCTCAGCAACACCTATCAGGGTTGCCATGTGGACGGAGTATGCGTCAACAATATTAGTTATGCTGATGATATGGTGTTGCTGAGCCCATCGATTAACGCAATGATAAGCCTGCTTACGATATGTGAGAGGTACGCGGAGACTCATGGGCTCAGATACAATGTCAAGAAAAGTGAGGTACTAGTCTTCAAGGCGGGCACTAAAACTTACCCGATTGACCCACAGCTGAAACTTTGCGGAAGTTCCTTGAAACAAGTCACTTCTTTCAAGTATCTGGGCCACTGGGTTTCCGAAGACCTAAAGGACAGTCTGGACATTGAGCGTGAGCGCAGGGCGTTGGCTGTCCGCTGCAATATGTTGGCTCGCAGATTTGCAAAGTGCACGACTGAAGTGAAGGCTACACTATTTACAGCGTACTGTCAGTCGTTTTATACATGTACTCTGTGGGTCAACTACACTCAGAGAGCATACAGCGCCCTGCGCGTACACTACAATAATGCTTTCAGGGTGTTTATGGGGTTGCCGCGCTACTGCAGTGCTTCCGGCATGTTCGCAGAGGCGCGAATCGAGGGTTTTCACGCCATTATGCGCAAATAAAACAGCCCTATACTGGGACATTGGATACGCCTACATGCCATTGCGGCGTATTAATGTATAGTTTGTGTTTTTTGGTAGATGTAAGTACTAACACTAGTTTCTAAGTCGTGTGTATACTAACCAAATGGACTACATTGATGGGTCTGAAATAAAGGATTTAATTTAATAATTTAAATTCCCTCCACATTTTTTTACGAGCAAAATCAAAATACTCTGTCTTACTGAAAAGTGGATTTACAACGAGAACATTTTCGCGCGATGATTTTGTACGATTTCAAATGTCGACTAAAACCAGAAGAATTGTTTGAAAGACTTCAAATGGTGTTCATAGAAAAAAGCCCTTCTAAAGCGACTGTTTTCCGCTGGTTCAACGAATTTATGCGTGGTCGAGTAATTTTGGCGGACGAAGAAAGAAGTGGCCGCCCTATGACGGCTGTTACATAACAAAACGTGCTGGCTGTGAACATTTAATTCAAGAGAATATGCGAACTACATATGAATGGTTCACCATATACTGCAGATTTGACCGGGAAATGTGCATGAAATTCTACATGGACATCTTCGGGTAAGGAAGATAGTTTCACGCTGGTAACGCAAAATCCAACGCAGGCTCAGAAGGAGGTTCGGATAGAATGGTGCCGAGACATGATAAAAAATTTGAAGCAGGCTCGTCTCGGCACGTTTAAGATATCATTACAGCTGACGAATCTTGGTTTTATCAGAATGGTCCAGAAATGAAGCGTCAGTCGACCATGTGGCTGTTTCAAAATGAACCAACGCCTATCTAAATGAAGCGAGCCAGAAGTGCAGGCAAATTTTGATCGCAAGTTTTTTTTCTTTGACGGTTTATCTGGTGTCAGTACCCTTACGAGATCAAAGGAGCATCAATATTAAATGGTATGTTACCAAATGTTTGCCAGAAGTTTTTACTGCTGCAAGCAGCAAGCGACCGAACACTGGCCTCCGTGGGCTACTGCTTCACCACGACAACGCGCTGACTCACTCGGCGCTCAAAACAAGGGAATTTTTGGACAGCACACCGGTCAAATTTATAGGTCATCCTCCTTACAGTCCCGATTTGGCTCCGTGCGACTATTTCTTGTTCCCCAAAATAAAAAACCAACTCAAAGGAAAACAGTTTTCATCACCGGAAGCTGCACTGGCTGCATTTGAGAAGGAGATTGAAGAGGTGTTTGATGTGGACTGGAAAATGTGTTATGAAAATTGGTTTAGACGTATGAAACTGTGTATTAAAGAACTCTCTATTTGTTGACGCAAATGAAGAGTTCTTTGAAAAGATATATTAAAAAAATATAAAACCTGTAGTTTATTTTTTTCTAGTATCGCAAAACTTTCCGAGTGCCCCACGTAATCTAGTTTAAATTTATTTCACCCCATGGGAGATGGCACTGCAGTGATTGATGTACATGCAATCCAGCCTGCTAGTGATCATTTTTAGGATATTGTTGGAGCTGGCCCGCACTCTGCGCAACAGGGATGCACACCTCATTCGCATCGTTGCGTAAAACCAATTAATATGTGCGTCTGCGAACATTCCCGATGCGCAACAAAAACGGGGCAGCCCCACCAATAGGTACCCTGAAAGCGTTGTTGTATTGGACACGAAGGGTGTTGCACGACCTTTGGGTATATCTAGCCCATAAGCTGCACGTGTAAAACGTTGTACAATAAGCTCGAAACAGAGTAATTTTGACATTTTAAGTGAGCAGCGTGCAAACCTGCGAGCCAGCATGTTCGCCCTTACCGACAACACCCTTCGTTCCCGCCAATATCGAGTCCGTCATTGAGGTCAGGGGTCAATATATGACCAAGATATTTAAACGTAAATACTTTTTGTAGTGGAGTCTCATTGGGTAATACAGGTGGTACATAACCTGGTCTACCCCAAGCCTCAAAGACCATGATCTCCGACTTATTGGAGTTATACATCAAACCATGTATTTTGGCATACTGCTCACATTTGGCGACCAACTTTCTGAGACCACATATTGACGCGCTCAGAAGCACCATATCGTTTGCATAGCTAATATTATTTACACAAATACCATATATATAGTTACCTACTCTGGTGCTGTTGAGCTCGCCAATCAGCTCGCTCGAAAAGCGAGGGTGAGCTCAACCCTCCCTGCCTCACCCCGCATTCCAACCTGTATGGCCTGGAAAAAGTTCCAGCCCATCACAATAGTGTATATTGATCTTGTTACCATACCAATATTTAAAGATGTTTATAAGCTCCGTTGGCAATCTATCCTTCTCCATCTTTCTCCGCAATACGTCATAAGCAACCAGATCGAAAGCCTTGAATAAGTCGAGGAAGCTAACATAAATCTGCGTCCCACGCTGTGTATAGTATGTGACAGTATGCTTAAGACACAACACTGCACTTTCTGTTGACAAACCACGCCGAAACCCGAATTGGTTGTCATGAACATTTACAGTTTTATTTTTTAGTTGTGTATTAAGCAGACTGTCAAACACTTTTGATATTTTGTTGTTGATATTATAATAGCTGAGAGATGGGCCTATTGGATGCCGAGCGACGAAATGTAAGTTTGCGCGCACAATATTGAGAGATTTACCATGTTATTTTAAAACCATGGACTTCTTATAGGTTTTCCTGTTATCTATGAGTAAAGAGCCATACTATGTATTTTTTTCAAAATTTTTGGTCCAGTAGTTTCGGAGATAAGGTCAATGGTCAATTTTCATTGAATTTCTTAAATATCTTTAAAAGTGTTTATTTTAAAATAATATAAAAAATATATTTAAGATCCTCATAAGAAGTCCTTTCCTTTGATATGTCACACAGTACTGTTAGTAAAACTTTTTTTTTAATTTTCTTGTTTGCCCCCTAAAAGTGACCCTATATTCAAAATTCATTTATTTACGTTACACATTCGTGTTTGGGTCACAGAAATACATATGTGTACCAAATTTCAACTTAATCGGTCCATTAGATTCGGAGTAAATTGGCTGTGACAGACGGACAGACAGACAGCCAGACAGACAGACAGACACACGAGTGATCCTATAAGGGTTCCTTTTTTCCTTTTGAGGTACGGAACCCTAAAAACGAGCTAAGAACAGTGGAAGCGTCTACCGCTGGTAAAAAAGCAGCTTTAGTGGAAAAGTCGATAAAGTATGAACGTTTTATAATTTATAGGTTATTTTATGTTTGTTGACTTTAAGTTCGATTTTTGGTAAAGACTGGAGGCGTACGATAGAAATAACCTGAGTTGAAAACCAACTCAGGCATGATCTTCCTGACTGAAAAACTTCAGAGATAGCACTTCTAGCACTGATCTGATACGATAATATAATATAAACATACACATACTTTACTATAATTTATACAATATCACATCACAAGTGCCTGTTTGTAATGAAAACAGACTTAGTTCTCTTGGGAGCATCACCTATAAACCACTTTCTCCATAAAAGGCTTAAAGGATAGCACATCATCTCGACGAAATATAGGGTTCCGATGATTTTTCGGAGAATTTTCTTCTTATAACATATTTGGCAAACACATGGGTCCCTGTATTTTTGCAGTAAACAGCTGCGCAACTGGGCTCAATAATTAATTATGCGTAAAAGAAGTCGCTTGTTTACAAAAAATGTATGGCTAGCTGTCAAATTATTAGACGCCGGAGATCAGCGCCATCTGAAGTAAGCAAGTGACAGTTTTTATCCTTATTACGTAATACACGATCAATCAGAATCTGAATCGTTTCGAAACAGATTGCTAATCCATTGCTTTAATAGTTGGAAAAAAATCTGCTCAACAAGTGGTAAAATTTGTGTGTGTGTGTGTGTCCCTGTAGGGGGACACACAGGGGGGGACACACATTTTACCACTTTGGAAGTGTCTCTCGCGCAAACTATTCAGTTTTCAGTTTAGAAAAAAATGATATTAGAAACCTCAATATTATTTTTGAAGACCTATCCATAGATCCACACGTATGGGGTTGATGAAAAAAAAAAAATTTGCGTTTCAGTTCTAAGTATGGAACTCCCAAAATTTATTGTTTTTTTTTTCTATTTTTGTGTGAAAATTTTAATGCGGTTCACACAATATATCTACTTACCGTTTCAACAGCATAGTTCTTATTCTTTCCGAAAAAAGTGGCTGTGACATACGGACGAACAGACAGACAGACATGACGAATCCATAAGGGTTCCGTTTTTTGTCATTTGGCTACGGAACCCTGAAAACGACCCAACACTAGTACGTACTGATCCGTAGGTGCCATTTGTGGAATCAAATTTTAAATAACTAATTATTTCACTAATGGCACCTGCGATAAATATCGATAGGTCTGTGCCGTATGTGCAATACCTCAGGTGCCATTTAAGTGGGTGCCCAATGTGGAATACGTATTTTTTTAGATAGATTAAATTAATAAACAGATTTTTTGTCATTTACGCCCCAGAAATACTAAACAACATTCTTCAAGGCAACAAACCAGAGCCTTTGACAGAACGACGAATTGCGAAGGATCAGCCAGAATACAACACTGACGAGAGACTCAAGAGAGGCTCAGAAGGTCCTACAGTCGATGAACAGGAATATTTGGAGGAAATCTCGGGAACAGCCACAGAACCACATTGGAGTTTTGTAAGTGTGCTTCAAAACTCGGCCGAAATTAATAACCGTTAGTACCTATGTAAAGTCGATGTCAGACGCTTTACTTCTTGTTTATTCTTGCCTGTCATTGGGAGTCGTTCACTTCAAGTGAAATATCTGAACATAAAATTAATTAAAAGTGCAAAATTAATTCTTTAGTAAGTATGAATGCCGATATACTTACAACGATTGTTGGATTTCTTTCACTCGTAGACGAGTCGTAGCGCCTGTCACTACTCCATATAAGTTGACTAAAAACTTGCCTACTAAAATTACGTCAATTTACGTCAAGCGCTGATTAATTTGACAGGACTAAACTAAAATTTATCTTCAGTCCTTTTCTTAATTAAATAGAAAGAAAAAGATGCACTGAACTTAAATTTAGTTTAGTTTGTGAACAAGGGAATCGGCACCAGTGTAAGATTTATTATTTTCCACCAGTACCTATATCTATAAGTTTTGGGCATACGATACTATTGAGCAAAAGACATAAACTTGACCATGTTAGAAACAAGGAGTGACCAAATGAATTCCTGCTAATTTCAGTATTAGGTCATTGATAATACCAACTTTAGTGGAAACTGCAGCCTCTTAATTTGAAATGGCAAATTATTTGGAATAGTTTTATTCCGGTAGTACGTTCCCGTCAGATTCCGACATCCACGCTGGTAAAACAAAAGCTAGTTCTTACCTATATAATTTTGTCGGTGTTGTGTGAACGTGGAATAAAACAAAAATTAATATTCATTGGAATGACCCATTCACTCGAGTGAAGCGTCTGTTATCGGCTCTAGCACGTGCTCTGGCTCTAGCACGTGCCCTGGCTCTAACATGTGCTCTGACTCTAGCACGTGCTCTGGCTTCAGCACGTGCCCTGGCTCTAACATATGCTCTGACTCTAGCACGTGCTCTGGCTCTAGCATGTGCCCTGGCTCTAACATGTGCTCTGACTCTAGCACGTGCTCTGGCTGTAACATATGCTCTGACTCTAGCACGTGCTCTGGCTCTAGCACGTGCTCAGGCTCTAGCACGTATTCTGGCTCTAGTACGTACCCTGGCTCTAACATGTGCTCTGACTCTAGCACGTGCTCTGGCTCTAGCACGTGCTCTGACTCTAGCACGTGCTCTGGTTCTAGCACGTGCTCTGGCTTAGGTACCTTTGGCGTAGAATTATTTCTGTCACTGTCAAACAACAAAGAGATAGGAACTTATTTATCTAAGCCAAAGTACGTGCTAAATAACGTATATCAATCTCGGCCGTAGTGTCATAGTAAAAAGGAATAAAGAAAGAAAGAAAAACCGTTTATTTGTGGTAAACATGACGCAAAGAAAGAACACAACACAAAAAAGAACAAGTTGGGGCAAATATGCGTCACATCCACGCAAAACAGCCATCGCTCAGCATAATGCTGCGACCCCATGTAAGACAGAGCCCCAGCGCTGGTTTGCACCGTTGGTTGCGCTGGTTTGATTGTTGGTTGGCTGGGTTGGGTGAATAGATTAACTCTAGTACCTAACACATTCAGGATTGTAACAGTTGCTTGTTTTTCCACTTGCATTCGTTTACGTAGGACCAGTCGCTTCACCTTGAGCGCCTAGTACTCATCGCCGTCATCATTCAGCAGGGGTCCTCTCCCTGCAAGCATCATTACAACGACCTTGACAATTCAAAAGTACCTGTAATTGGTTTAATTGAAATAAATACTTTGAGTTTGACTCATCCTGTGCCACCCACATCCAGCATATTTCTACAACCTTCACCACGCCTACCCTTTTGGTAGCAACCAGTATTTTAAGGGGTTGGTGTTACCCAGGAACTGGGTTGTGCAGGCAGTGGCTCCATGTAAAATATTGGTATTCAGATGCACCCGGTTAGACTGTAAGCCAACCCCAACATAGTTGGGTAAAAGTAGACAGATGAATGTATGATCCTATTAATCTTGGCAGATGTACACGCCAGAAACCTCGACCTACTACAAGAATGATATCGTAGCTGAAGTAAGGAAGATGATAACTGTGAGGGACGCGGAGGTCCCCAGACATTCCTCTATCAATTCCTCGAGGCCTACACAGGAAGCTAAAACCACTGCTGAGACAACTGAGGAGACAGAAGATACTTTGGTACAGATCATTCTAATTAATACCTTAATAGCTGACCTGACACATATTGTCCTGTCAAAATTCCAATAAATTAAAAAATACAATAGACGTGGATATATTTAGTAACCTGTTCCGTTTAGCTATTTCTAAAGAGCCTTAAAAACCCTGAAAGAAATCGACACGTGTTTCACCTTTCAACGAGGCATCCTCAGGATGACGATTGACTTGTCGCGAACCCGAACACGGCGTGTTGCCACACCGAGCGCTGAACGTAGAGAACAATCAACAATCAATCGATTAACAATCCAATAAATTACACAAAAATCCCATAGAAAAATGGACGTTCAGTTTTTCCCGATTTTTTTTTTTGGGGTTACTGTTCCAATTATTATTTCCGTATAAACCTAATTCGGACTATAATGAACATTTTAAAACAAAAATTTGCCACATCGGTCCAGCCGTTCTCAAGAGACGCGCTTATCAACGGAACAGCATTTAATTTTTAATATACAATATGTAAAAAAGGGAGTGCTTCCGCTGCCGGCGGCGGTTGCTGTTTTGGTTGCCGGCGCTGAGTTTGAAAAAAAAAGTGGAAAACGGGGTTGACAATTTGGCATATTGGAGTAGATAGACGGGGTAGGCATAATTAAAAAAACACGTAATAAAGTATTATTAAGGCCACCCATTGTATATTTTGTAATGCTTGATTTACTTTTTGGTGCATTCCGAGGACCATGAAAACCCATGACCTTGGACTTGTGCAGGGCTACCTCGAGTCCCAACTGCCGGATGCTGTCGATGATTGTCGTAACCCCGCGTGTCACTAGATCGGCCGCCGCCTGGTAAATTACCAACTCCTGAGTTGATGCACATTTGTGCTTGTTGTACGACATTTTGAATTGTTGCTCCCAAAACAACTTCCAAAATGGTTATTTTTACTTCAATATTGGCTTTTAAGACTTGCAAGTTTTGTGGTTCGTTGTGGTAAACGCAATATTTCAAAAAGAGTTTGCATGCGCCGTCATATCTGGCGATCTGACCGGCCAGGTCGAATCGCCAAAACGTGAGATCACAAAGCCCGGAAATTGGTGTTTCAAAATCTCTATCGTTGCCTGAGCTGTGTATGTATAATTCCATTGCATTGTCAACTATTATAATTCTTTATCTGTCTGTCTTTGTCTGTCTGCCATTTGCAAAAATCATGCTTCATTCACTTTATGGCATTACTTTTGCCCCACCCTGTTTATGTACAATAAACTCCGCAACATGTTGAACATTCATTGTTTGAACAAATTCCAATGCAAACCAAAAATAAGAGAATACCTGCTCGCCGTAAATTATGACGACACGGAACAATACTCAAACCATAACCAGGCTCAGGCTGTTCCCTACATTTATGTTCGCATAGCTCATCAAAATGTAGGGAACAGTTGATTTTTTTCGCGATTTCTGTGTTGGTCCCACAGTGAAAGTTGTTGATAATAATGAGTACAATAACCCCTTAAGAGGATACCCATGAATTCAATTTCACCCTATAGATATTTCTTAATATTGTAGATGTACCCGCTAGAATCCACGTCGTACAGCAACTCTGGGATGCAAGCCGAAGTAATGAAGTTGGTTCAGCACTGGAGCTCTACAAGTGGCAGCGAAAATGTAAATATACCTACTTGTATAAGGACTAGGATCTTTTGAGGCGTGGCCAAAATTGGTACTAACACCGCCATTTTATTTGCAATACAATTTCACAAAACATTAATTATCACCTTTGTTTACCAACATGGCCTCCTGTTAATGTCAGTCAAGCGCCAAAAGATCGTTGTAGCACTTAAATAAAGATTAGCTAACGAAACTTCGCAGGCGTGATGGGTAACAATATCTAATGAAGAGGAAACAAAACAATGTATATTCTAAACTCGTAATTTCAAGTAAATGCAGAGCAGCTGTGTACGGGATCAACGGCCGCTGGTAGTGTATTTTTAAATAGGTACTTTATCTTGGATGAGTTTAGGAAAAATTTGTCATTATTTGAAGTCAATACCCATCACTTCTGTGAAGTTTTGACCCTGTTTAAAATGTAATAAAAGAAGGATGTATGCTTAGATGGTTCGGTCATGTTGAGAGTATGAATGTGAGGCGACTAACGAATGATGTAACAGACAGATTTCAGTGGAAAAGCTGGGAGGGGACGCTACTTATATGGTAAACGAGCGGTTCCGCAGCAGTGATAAAAAAAAGAAAGAAAGAAAATACGTTTATTTGCGTAAACATGACGCAAAGAAACAACAAAACACGAAAATAACAATTTGGGGAAAAATATGCGTCACATGCACGCAAAACGGCCATCGCTCAGCAAAATGCTGCGACCCCATGCGAGACAGAGTTCCTTGCATGTGGGCCTCATGGCATGTGTTACAGAAATCTCTCGCGAGCCCTATAGATCCATGAAAACGAGCCTTTTAGGGCACCAACCACCGGCTATCCAAGCCTGCCCTCACTGTAACCTGAATGAATATTGAAAGTTTTTCTGAATCATGTCCCGTATAAGGTGTAGCGTTATACATCATACATTTGTTTCATACACCTGCACTTCTGAGGACCTAAAAACCGCCACTGATGCCACGTCTGGCGTGGTCACCTCTGGGCCCAACTCATTTAACATTATGAAATACATATTTACCTTTGCCATCGACTCGTAATGAAGAAGATTTCATAATGAATATTGATGACATGGTTCTGGTATAACATTAATCGGTAGTTTGTTAATAAAAATGTATATTTTTTACATTATAGATGCAAGAACCCACGACGAAATACAGCAACTCTGTCATGAAAGCCGAAGTGAGGAAGATGGTTCAGCACTGGAGCCCAAGGACCCGTGTAAGTGTAAATAAACTTCGATACTTTAGCTACTCTAATTAATACTCTAGTGGAATTAGAGGCGAATGAAAGGTTACTAATAAATATTCTAATGAAATGAGAGGAGAATAAATAAATTCTTTGTTGCCATAAAAGGTTAAAGAAAAATTTGAGACCCTGGCTCCAGAGCTAGTTAGAGTACCTGTATTTCTGGAGCCAGTGACTTCTTCTATTTGTGTTACTGTTAGCAAGTATCTGCAGCAAAAGATGATTATAACAAAACACAATCAAAACACAATCGACACATTAACAAACAAAAACCTTTCCCAATGCAAAACTTGTTGTGGATAGTATAAGTACAGTAAGTAAGTAGATAGTATACTTATAAGTACTTACTTACATAATTTTACTCCACGCATAACACTGTCACAATCACAACACCAATTTATCTCGTCTGCTCGACGTCCGTACGTCACTGCAGGGATCCAGCAGAATATCAGCGTCAGGTATATTTGCCTGACACATGCTGAGCTGGACTTCCATTTGGTGCAACCTTGAGACGCACACCGCACCTTATATATTTAATTATTCCGAAGTATGTCATAATGTCACTCCATTTCTATACTTATATTTTTTCTTTTTTGTATATTGGCATCTTGTTTTTATTTACATCCATATAATTTGTTGTAATTTAATTGTGTTTATGTGTGTCTTTTGTGTGCACTAAATGAATGTTTTATCTATCTATCTATCTATTATCTTCAGCAGTTCTATATAGGTTTCCTCTACAGTCTACATCTTGGCTTCGTAAGGCTGAGAATATTACGCTGTGCTTGATGCTACCAAAAGTCTTTGCGTAATTTACGAAAGCCAGATATAAAGGTTTCCGAAATTCTGAGTATGTTTCTATTAGTTGATTAAGGGTTTAAAGGTGGTGGAAAAACTGGGTTTGGGTTCGGGTGGTTGGTGTGAGTCTAATATTGCGTCGATACGGTTGTGAATGACTTTTATGAAAGCCTGATAGATACGTGAACCTTAACTTATAGGCCTGCGTATGGCTCAGAGGTAGCCAGTTAGTTACAGTAGAGTTGTTGGATGTATGTAGATCTGATATATGTAGCATTGTAGTGAATGTTGAGGAAGTTTCTAACTTGCTTCGCAAGTTGGATACTTCTAAAGCGGCTGGCCCAGATAATATTTCATCCAAATTTCTTGTACGATGTTCGACTGCAATTGCCCAACCTGTCTCGATTCTCTTCAGGAAATCCTTGGATACTTGTGTTGTACCTGAACTTTGGAAATCGGCTTTCATAACGCCTATTCATAAAAAAGGTGTCAAAACCGAAATTGTTAACTATAGGCCGATATCCAAGCTCTGTATTGTGGCAAAAATCTTCGAAAGGATTATCTATAACCAGGTGTATAGCGCTCTTAAAAATTCGTTTAGTTCCTTTCAACATGGTTTTTTGAAAGGAAGGTCTACCGTCACCAACTTAATTCTGCTCAATGATTTTATTACTGACGCCATGGATAACGGTAAGCAGGTTGATGTCGTTTATACTGATTACAGTAAAGCTTTTGATCGAATTGACCATGAGATCTTACTATCAAAATTATACGGTATGGGAATACGAGGTGATTTACTTAGATGGTTTAGTTCTTATCTGGAAAACAGGTCCCAAACAGTAGTATTAAGCAATTATATGTCTAGTTGGGTGCCTGTCCCCAGTGGAGTCCCCCAGGGTTCATTGCTCGGCCCATTACTTTTCATTATCTATATAAACGACATCAACTCTTGCTTGATTTCATCCAAACTGTTGTGTTTTGCTGACGATATGAAGATCTACGCCACAATATCATCACATGTGGACGTAATTGCACTTCAGGATGATTTACGTCGTCTGGAGGCTTATTGTCGTCGGAGTAAGCTTGATCTCAACCCTGCTAAATGTTCGGTTTTAACATATTCTCGAAAGCGCGCAATTATACCTTCATCGTATATCTTAGGTGATCAAGTTCTACCTAGAACGAATTGCATCAGAGATCTGGGGGTATATCACGATTCTAAGCTTACGTTTGAATTTCATGTAGATGCCATAGTCGCTAAAGCATCTAAAGCACTAGGTTTCATAATGCGGCTATCCAGGTGCTTCACTCAAGCCAAAACTTTGAAAATTCTTTACTGTACATTTGTTAGAAGCCACTTGGAATACGCGTCTGAAATCTGGAATCCATGTTATCACAAGTACATTGATCGTATAGAGAGCATCCAGAAAAGGTTCATCAAGTATTTGTGTTATCATCAGAAAGTGCACTACCGGTCAGAAGATTACCTCAACCTCTGTAAGAAGTATCATATATTACCCCTAATTAATCGGCGAGCAATCTCCGACTGTATTTCACTATTTAAAATTTTCAATAATTCTATTAATAACTCCGATATTCTATCCAAATTTTATTTTAGCGTTCCCGGAAGGTCGAAGCGATGGAATGCACCGTTGCGTGTTCCATTTACCTCTACGAATTACAGACAAAATTCATTTATAGTGCGTGCAAGTAGCAACTTTAATAGCATGTGCAAACGGCATGATTTTGATCCATTCATAACAAGTGTGTCCTCGGCCAGAAAGTGCCTGAGCCTTGACTTTTTTAATTAAGATTTTGTATGTTCAGGTTTTGTTGTACAAATTGAATATGTAATGTGAATTTAGTTTAAAATTGAATGTTATACTGTTTTTTTTTTTTCGCTCTTCTTTTTCTTTGGTAGCTGTGTTGTGTTGTTCACACTTTTTCTTTCCAATCTGTTTTTAGAAGTGAAGACTTTTAATTGGCTGTCAGTCTCGCATACAATTTTTTTATTCTGTTTGTTTTAGCTGTAAGTCATCCATATTTTATAAATAAATAAATAAATAAATGTGAGTTGACGAAAACCACACACTTCATGATAAAATAGTTTATTCGTAAAAGTTATACGAAAGTTCCTTTGGATGCTAATCCGCAGTTATAGCGCTACGGCAGCTATAGGTCAACTAAACTATACTCCATTTGAAATAAGATTAGACATTTAAACAAACCTTTTTTACAGTCCGTTCAACCGATTCTGACTTCTATACCGTAGGCATAAGGATGGCATTAAAAGCAAAAAAGTGTTTACAATACCAACTGTTTACTGCAGCTACCATTTGTCTTACCTCCAACGCAATAGAAGTCAAAATCGGTTGAACGGATTGTAAAAAAGGTTTATTTAAATGTCTAATCTTATTTCAAATGGAGTATATGTCGTGGCCAGATCTTAGAATTGATCGTTTCATGAAATGATCGACCATTTCATGAAATGGTTGCATTTCATGAAATAGAACAGCGACTGCTGGCCACATCATGATGTGGTCTGGCCAGATCATTGAATACTCAACGTTTGACGATATGAACAGTTAAACGCAAGACTACTTCATGATGTGGCCAAACATTAATGATCATATCGTAAAATAGTTAGATCATCTACCGGTAGAGGCGTTGATGTCGCTTTGTTTTCGTTGTGCATCATGGCAACGGACGATACTTCGATTGAAAAAGCAATTATAAAAGTTCAGTGAAGTATCGTTATTATACCAAGCTACGTGACTTTTAAGAAATTCACTTGAAAAACGTGCGCAACGTTAAAAAACCATGTAGTTTGGAACGTATTTCACAGGTTAGTATTTAACTATTCAAATCTTATTCACTATTTTTTTTATTCTGGAATGAAAGCTATTTAAAATGTTTTAATTATCCATTGAGCCAGATTACTGAAAGTTAATGAATGCCAGTATAATTTGCATGGATACCCTACTTAATGATATGGCCAAACATCGACTGACATATCATTAAACGTTGACGTTTGAACGATGTGATCAATTTTAGCTGGCCATTTCATGAAACACAACCATTTTATGAAATAATCGATATTTTCATGAAAAGATCAATTCTAAGATCTGGCCACGACATATACATAATAAGCATAGTTATAAAACTAATAAAACGTGTAGCGGAAAGTAGGTCGCGGCGTTAGCAATTTGCCTGTACGTGAACCGTACAGCCTGTAGTTATTTATATTGCATTTGTCACCTTTTTATGGAGAAGAATAATGTTAGAATGACACATCTGAATTGAGAGAACGGTAAATTATGGAGTACCACAAGATAGTGTACTCGGGCCGCCCCTATTCATTGTTTATATTAACGACTTTCCGACAGCTTTATCATGTCCTATGACAATGTTTGCAGATCACTTCACTTTTTAATAGTGACGAGGCAAGTACTTTAGACTATCATTGGCTGCAAAATAATAATTTGGTTATAAATCTTGATAAAACAGTATTAATGTAATTTCAACAAAGCGTAAATGATTAAATACAAGGACAAAATTATTAATGAAACAAATGTGACTAAATTTCTTGGACTAAACATAGAAAAGACTTTAAAATTGAATTCACATATTGACTAAGTATGCAGTAAGCTAAACCAACATTCCTATGTTTTGCACATGTTAAGTACAACGGCCAATCGAGCAACAGTCTTTTAAAGGCGTTTCATGGTCTAATAGCCTCAACATTGAGTTATGGAATTATATTTTGGGGCAATGTCCCGGGTAAAGATATGGTATTTAAGTGCCAAAAAAAGTGCATATGAGGCATATATAGTTTGCGGATAACAGACAGCTATGAAACGTCTATGTTCGTCAAAAATTATTTACATAAATTTGTTCGAGTAACTAGTCAGCGCCGTTGTGATCGGTTAGAAACAGTCGGATCTAGTATTGCACTATACATATAGAAACAGTATTTTTGTAATGGCTCTAAAGATCTATAATAAATTATCAAAATGTATAAGGAGTGAAGATAATGTCCACAAATTGTATTTATTTCTAATAGATAAGACATATTAAATAAAATATGACAGTACCAGCTCTTAAATATAATATTAACCATTGACATGCATGTAAAAATAAATAATTATTTATTAATAATACATTTAATTGACATTATTAATAATACATTTAATTGACATTATTTATTTGAACGTGACTTTGCTTTGTATAAATTCAGACTTATTGCTAAAAACTAATATATTTGTACACCAATTTCATTGATAGGACATAGATCTCAAGTGTAAACACTTCCTGTCTCCTTAAACATTATAATTACATATAGTTCTTTGCTCTTGTTTCATGTTTATAATTTTATGTATATCTGTTATTTATCTAATATATATATAAATATTTATATGCTTTATGTATCTGTGTATCTGTTGTATAATTATGCAAATGGTACACCTGCAGTATTGTCTCTCCTTTTCCATTTAAATCCATTCAAAGGTTGTCTGTAAAAGATCGCTTTTAGCGATAAGACCGCCCATTGTGTCAACCAATGTAAAATTTCTAAATTAATGTCTGTAATTTTTATGGTGTACATAATAAAGAATATTCTATCTATCTATCTATACATGAGACCTTTATTGTAATACCTGTGATCACGAATAAAGATTGATTGATTGATTAATAAAATGTATATTTTTTACATTGTAGATGCAAGAACCCACGACGACATACGGCAACTCTGACATGAAAGCCGAAGTGAGGAAGTTCGGTCAGTGGGGGGGTCCGCCGAATAGCAATGAAGTAAGTGCAAGAAGTTTCGACTGGCAACACTGCTCGAGTGATATGTCAAATATTTGTTCCGTAGTTTAAAATTATTTTTAATTAATAATTAAGTAATATTATGGTGTAATTATATGTGTAAACGTAATATAATTGCATAAATACTCAGGATTATTGTTTTCCTGTAAATATATGAAGTAAACACAGTGTTTGGTTACACACCGGTAACCTAAAAATATCAACAGCTGACTATCGAACTACGGATTTAAACGGGGAGTATTGCTTTACTTTTTACTTTATAATAGCACACAATCGTCGCTTTACCTATGTTACACGTCCTAGTTAAGTTTTAACATAAATAGTTCGCTGATTTAGCACTCTGCATTCGGTTTTTGTCGCATTGTTTACATAGTAGAAAACGTAACTTAGCCAAGATTCTGTTAATCTTAATCTGATCTTTAATAAAATATACAATAATATAAACGTTCATGATCGTTATTTTTGTATGATCGCTATACTTTAATATCAAATACATATTAACTTTACAAGCTACCCACTTACAGAAAAGTAAAATCATAAAAGGCAATAAAAGCATCAAAAGTTTACATTCAATTTAATAATATAGCTTTGATAATAGCTCTTTAAGCCAATTCAGTAGCCTACCTCATTTCTCCACTAATAACGCTAAATTCTCCCTTTTTCCCTTTCATTTCTACCTTTACTTTATTTGTCTGTCTACTTGTTCTCACCGTTTCTTTATTCTAATTCCAGTAACAAATCCTGAAACCATGCCTGTGATGACCCGTAAGGCTACTGCTCAGGATATGGAACTTAAATTGAGAACGGCCCTCCAAAATCTTGAAGCATCTCAAGCCCAATGTAAACAATTGTTACAAGAGAATGACGAAAGTGAGGAGGAAGTTCAGAAGATAATCAACAAAAACTCAAGCCTTAAACGGGAGCTAGTAGACCTACATCAGCAATATGTACACCACTGACTACCTGCAGTATTGTCTCTCCTTTTCCATTTAAATCCATCCAAAGGTTGTCTGTAAAAGATCGCTTTTAGCGATAAGACCGCCCATTGTGTCACCCAATGTAAAATTTCTATATTAATGTCTGTAATTTTTATGGTGTACATAATAAAGAATATTCTTTCTATCTATTCTATCTATGTAAATGTTGTTGATGAACGCGATCAACTGAGGGTGGTCACGGATGGTTTCAACAACTGTAGTAATTTGTATGAGGAGGCTTTAAGCAAAGTTAGGGACCTTGAAGATGAATTAATTCATGCCAATAGTCATATTATCCGGTTAGAGAAAGAAAAAGAATGTACTCGGGTTAAAGAAACTAAACACTTATACAATGAATTAATAAATACTAATTGTAACCCACATTCCTTAACAACTATTGACCTTACTGAAGATTCCTTGCTGAAACAGAATTATAGTTATAAAGTTAGTCATAATAAAATTAAAAAATATGCAAAACTGAATAGAATAATAAAAAAATGTAATCAAATTAAAAAACAACAAAAACACTTTTCCAAAAATATTCCACTGAGGAAAGAACGTGTTGAATTACTCAATAAATTAAACAATTATCAAATTAAATTAGAAGACAGCAAAAAAATCTTTGAAATTGATACACAGCGCTTACAGTCTGACATAGTTACTCGAGGGAAGACTTAGTTCCCTTTACATTAAATATGTGGGTTCTCAGAACCAAATTAAAGAACATATTCTTGCTGCAAATGAGTTAGTTATGTGTCAGTGTACTTGTCAGGTTTCAAACCCTGTTGCTGTCCAGCCTGAGGCAACGGAGGACCCGTCCCAGACTGAGAGTTTGAATCAAGGTTTTATTCTCAACCAAGATATTTCTGATGTAGTACAAGATCTATCACAAGTGATACAGCCTGAGATTGGTAGTTGTCCATCTTTTAGTAGTCATGATTGTTATCATTCAGTTATGTTCTCAGATAGTATAGGAAGGGGTTTAGGTAAATTAATTAGTAACAACCTGTGTTATTTGAGCAGTGGTGGCCCAGGAGCAGTGGTGGCCCAGTGAGCAGTGGTGGCCCAGGGAGCAGTGGTGGCCCAGTGGGAAAGGCCGCGTCTTACGAGTTGTAGGTCGTAGATTCGAACCCACACAGGCGCTTTACTTTGTGTAAATTATTTCATCACCACTGCTCTCAAAACGGTGAAGGAAAACATCGTGAGGAAACCGGCATGTCCTAGAACCGAAAATTCGAAGACATGCGACATCTACCAACCCGCACTGGGCCCGCGTGGTGGATTACGGCCCACTCCCTCTCACAGAGAGGAGGCCTGTGTCCCAGCAGTGGGAACATTTATAGGCTGATGATGAACCTGTGTTATTCTATTCAAAATTATTGTATGCCAGGGTCTACCTACAAAAGAATAATGGCATCAGTAACAGGAAATGTTTACAATCCTAAAACCAACATTACTGTATTTGTAGGTAATAGTTCTAAGGTTAAAAAAGACGAAATCACTGACTGTGTAACTGAATTGTTAAAGTTAAATTGTAGTAAAATAATATTGTGTGCTTTCCCATATTTTAAAAAATTGACGAATAGACAAAACAATTATATTCATATGCTTAATAAGCATATGCAATTCTTAGTTAGTCATTATAGTGACAAGTTTGTATTTTTTGACACCAACAGTTTTGTGGAAACTTTAAAATCGACTAGGGATACTGTGTATCTGCCTGTTAGTTTTAGACACATAATAGCACAGCTATTAGCTTTTTTTATAAACTCAGACATAAGTAGTATGTCGCAGTCTTGTATTATTAACACCACAGTGGTTAGTAATAATACTAATAATAAGGTGGTGAACTTGAATAAATGTAGCTCAAATGCTATAAATATTTTTACAAATTGTACGAAGGAGGTTCCATCTCCCTCACTCACTATGAGCTCACTGCCTGGTGATGACACTGAAATGGGGTTAACTCCGGATAGTCATTTAAACTAGTTTGTAAGACAACAGAAGGCACCAGTAAGAATATTCTTATACCTAACAACAACAAGGTGTCTTCTTGCTCCAAAATTAATAACTATCAAAAAGGAGATCAGCAGAATGCCTTGAAATTATTTCATCAAAATATTCAAGGTATTTCTTCCAAATTATTAGAAATCGAAATGTTTTTAGAAAAAACAAAGTTTGACATTGTTTGTTTTACTGAACATTGGTTAAAGGATTACCAAATGCTAATTAATTATGAGAACTATAATGTGGGCAGTTGTTTTAACCGTAAATCTATGCTGCGTGGAGGTTCTCTAATCTTGATAAAAAATTGTTTAAAATCTAAGCAACGTAATGACATAGTTGGTTTATCAGTTGAACATTGCATCGAACTGTCCTGTGTTGAGCTGGATAAGCATGTTGTAGTGTGCGTATACAGACCCCCTAATTATCAGAACTTTTCTTTATTTGAGTCAATAATGGAAGATGTCCTAGCGAAACTTGCATCCAGTAACAAAGCCGCAATTATTTGTGGTGATTTTAATATAAATATTCTGGAAAATAATTCAAATAGCAGTAGAATATTAAGCCTTTTTAAATCGTTCAATTTATCAAATATTTTTACAGAACCAACTAGAGTAACTTCAACTTCTGCTACTTGTATCGATAATGTCTTCTGCGGTTGTGATTATTTAGATAAAGCCATCGTAAATTATTTACCGTCTGATCATAGTGGACAAACGGTAACTTTTAAATTTAGAACACCTATTCAAAAAGTGCAAATACAAATTAGACCAATAACAACTGGCAAATTAAATAGATTCAATAGTACCCTAAATAATAAGTTAAATGCTCTGGGCCCTAATATGGACGATGCAAATAAATTGTATGAGGATTTCTTTTCAGCAGTGCACACTGAATTCAACAAAACTTTTGAAAAGAGAACAAAAAATATTTGCCCTAATTTTATTTTTAGTGACTGGGCAACTAGAGGTATTAGGATAAGTAGGGAAAGACTGTTCGAGCTGTATGGCCTTAAGCCTTACATTAATACTGAAACTTTCAACAAGTATGTTGCTACATATTCCAAAATTTTTAGAAATACTTGCAAGATAGCTAAAGCTCTGTATATTAGCAACAAGATTAAATCAGCAGAAAATAAAATAAAAACAGTTTGGAAAGTTATAAATAATGAAACTAATAGGAACAAAGTACGAAACACTGAGTACAAATTGGAGACTTCACGTGGTGCCATTAGCTCTAACTTAGAAGTAGCGCAAGAATTTGTACATTTCTTTACTAATATACCATCTAAAACGACAGAAGCTTTAAATTCCTCACCCGATGTCTCAATTAATTTATTAAGAGCGAACGTTCCAGGCTGCCCGGTTGAATTTCAATTTAAACATATAAACCCTATGATAGTTATAAAAGCTTTTCGGCAAATTAAAATCAAATTGACCGAAGATCTATGGGGATTATCTATCAAAGTTTGTACATCCATAATCGAGACTATAGCACCGTACTTAGCTTTAATATTTAATTTGTGTGTGGATCGAGGAGTCTTCCCGGATTTAATGAAATACAGTAAAGTTATACCACTTTTTAAATCTGGGGACAGTAAAGACACTAACAATTATAGACCAGTATCTGTGCTGCCGGTATTCAGCAAGGTTTTCGAAAAGGTAATGCTCAATCAAATGCTTAATCATTTTAACGCCAACCAAATCTTGCACGATCAGCAATATGGTTTCACCAAAGGACGTTGTACAACTGACGCTGGTGTCACCTTATTAAAACACATATTTACAGCGTGGGAGGAGGCCCAAGATGCCATAGGAATCTTTTGTGACCTCTCCAAGGCATTTGACTGCGTGAGTCATGAAACCTTGCTCTTGAAACTTGAGCATTACGGACTAGGTAAACTTGCGCTCAGTTTAGTAAAATCTTATTTAAATGATAGACAGCAGCAGGTTCAAGTAAATGGTGTCCATTCAATCGGTTTAAAAGTAAAAATGGGCGTTCCACAAGGCTCGATATTGGGTCCTTTCCTCTTTTTAGTATATATTAATGATCTACCCCATTTATTAAAAAACCAACCACAAATGGTGTTATTTGCTGACGACACTTCCTTAATTTTTAAGATAAATAGACGTGCATCAAATCTTGACGACGTAAATAACGCCCTACTGCAGGTTCAAAATTGGTTCACTGCTAATAATTTAGTATTAAATGGGAAAAAAAACTAAATGCATAAGATTTGCTTTACCAAATGTTAAAAGTAGTGATTGTGACATAGTATTGAATAAGGAGAAACTAGAATTTGTCGATAAAACTGTTTTCTTGGGGATCACGCTCGATTCAAGGCTGCAATGGGGTCCTCATTTAACATCTCTAGCAGGACGGCTAAGTTCAGGAGCATATGCTGTGAGAAAAATCCGTCAATTTACTGACGTAGATACCGCGAGGCTAGTCTATTTCAGTTACTTTCATAGTATCATGTCTTACGGTATTTTACTATGGGGACGGGCTGCAGATATCGAGTCTATTTTTATTCTGCAGAAGAGAGCCATCAGAGCAATATATCGTCTCCGCAGACGCGATTCTCTAAGGGATCTGTTTAAAGATATTAACATCATGACGGTACCTTGTCAATATATCTATGAAAACATCATGTACGTAAGGAAAAATCTAAGTACACATACATACATAAACTCACGCCTTCTTCCCATGGGGGTAGGCAGAAACTACAGAACGCCACCTGCTACGATCCTTACATAGTCCTTTTGCCTCGTTTACGTTCATACATCTGGTCATACACGCACGCCGGTTGCGAGTACTACGCACCTGGCCTTTCTGAAGAACATCACCAATAAGGTCAGTATATGTCCTCCTAGGGCGTCCCCGCCCGGCCTTTCCCTTTACATCAGCCTTGTAAATACATTTTGTTAGTCGCCAAAAATCTAAGTCTTTTCAGTAAAAGAGGTGATAGACACAATTATAGGACTAGAAATAGGGACCAATTAGTTCAACCGGGTTTCAGATTGGCTAAAGTAGACTCATCCTTCATGGGGTGCTGTTTAAAATGTTATAATAAAATACCTTCCCACATACTCCAACTGAACGAAACGAAATTTAAATCATGTATAAAACGCACACTATGCTGCCAAGCATATTATAAGTTGGGGGATTACATCGCTGATAAAAATGCTTGGCTCAGCGCTGGTCCAGCTCCACAAGGGCGCATAAACTAATTGATTAGCATTCGAAAATATTGTTGCAGCTGCTGAAGATTGTAAAACTATCTTTTCCTTGTATAAATTCAATCTCTTTGTATTGTATAATTGCATATCACATGTGTGAGCACTGTGACCATGTTGTACATTCCATAAAGCTACCATTTACTGGGTACGTCTTTCATTGACTTGAATGTGCTCTGGCAGCTGAGAGTATGTCATGCTCACTCAAATGTCTCGCTGATGGTGGCGTGTGTGTTGGATCATTAAGTTCCCTTCAAAATGGTTGAGCTAAATGGTGCTGATCCATGCGTCATGTTCGTGAACGGGCACCGTCAGTAGGGACTGGTCATCTCTTAGCTGCCACGGTTTATTTTATTTTAATTTATTTAAATTTTTGAATTGTCATTATATTTTTATTACGGACGCTTTTAACGTGCACGTCTTTCTACATTGTTCTCACATGTATAAATTCAACACGAATGATGTAACCAATATTTTGTAACAATATTTTGATATAAAAGAGTGTCCGTGGAGTTTCTTGCCTGTTCTTCTCCATAGGTACCTACTACGCTTTGGAATGGGCAACTAGCTTCATTTTTCTGACTGACCGACCCCTTGACAATTCAAAAGTACCTGTAATTGGTTTATTTGAAATAAATGCTTTGAGTTTGAGTTTGAGTTTGAATGTAAGTGAAAATAAATTTTGATACTTTAGTTAGTCTAATAAATACTTTAGCGGAATTAGAGGCGAATGAAAGGTGACTAATAAAATACAGGATCAAATTAAATTACCTCGTGAAACTCCGCAGACGTGATGGATATCGATACCTAAACCTGGACAAATTCAAAAAAGAACTATTTAGAATTTTGACTAATAAATGCTATTACTCAATAAAGGACTATTTCGACGACAATTCTATAATTACTGCCTTAGAACACCCTACCTGACCTGTTTTAATGACCTTGAATTTTGTTCGACATTATCATTAACTTCCGTTAAGGGACCGTTGTTGCCAATTGGCAACAAGACTCCACACGACATACAACTCGCAATCGTATTCGCTGTAATCAATATTTTTGTTTGAAATTTTTTGCAGTCTATGGTCAGATAGATATTCTTGTCAAATAAATCGACTAAAAGCAAAAATATAAATGGGCAACACTATAAAAAAATGTTGAAAATGACATTCCCGCGCGGTCAAAATGACAGTAAAAACGCAGTAATAATTCGTTTTTTAATGGTTTTAGTGTGTAAATCGTCGGAAAGTGGTGATATTTTCATTTTGAAGTAAATATTACATCGTTTTAGATAATATTCGCACTAAATAACATTAGATTATACCTATTTTGACCCAACCAAAAATAGTGTAAACAAACGTGAAGGAGAAAGTTCTCGTGAAAGTGAAAGTTGTGATATTTTGTGAGTTTTCTGTATGGATCTGATCGGTAAGTGTTTTATTTCTTTTCTATAATAAATTCTTCAACGTTTTTTCAAAAAATTTCAAAAAAATAAAAATAAAAAATATTTTTTTGGTACGGAGAAAGTTATGAAAGCACTAGAAATTCTAGATCAGCAAAAACCTAGATTTTTTGAATTTTTTTGAAAAAAATTTTGTCTCTGAAAACGCTTTTATTATTAGATAACTTATCTATCCATAATGTACCCTGAAAAATTTCGTGTGAATTGGTACGGTAGTTTTATTAGAAATCGTAAAAACATTAGAACATAGAAAACACAAAAAAAACGGGTAATAAAGATCAGTAAACGTTGATAACAAAGACTGTAACCATTTACAATGTATCTCTAATCTATTCGAGTAGCAAAAAACATAAACAAAACACTATAGACGTTATTATGAAACCCGATGCTTTTGTTTATTCAAGTGCGGTCGTAAATCTGTCACGGCGCGGACCACCCGCCGTCCCTGATCGGTTAACTTAATTATGATATGAAACTTAACCATTTGACATCTATTTGGAAATTGATTGTAAATATATATTTTTTTTCTTTTGATATGCTATGCCTATTTATACTTTTTATAACTGACGTGAAAGTTGACACAATTTCACCAATTTGTTATTTTTAAACCCTAAACAATTATATTTGTACGCCTCTGGGCAAAACATGGAGGATCTACCTATTTATAACACCTCACACTATGTGTAACTTGACCTATGTTCACAAATAAAGATTTCTGATTCTAAACAAGATAAAAAAAAAAAATTTTTGGTTCAAGACCTCCGCTGGTAATATTGTTACTTGAAGTGTGAGTTGATAGAATCTGTTTTATCGTGTTGACCTATCGATACCTAGTACACCTACTCGACGTCTTACAAAAAAACAATAAAAAAACTGATTTTTTAACTGAAATTTTACATGATCCCCGACTGGTGCCGGTCCGCTTTTGCAGGCCACTTCATACTCGCGAGGGAAGTGAGGTGTGAGACTCTCTCCGCGAAGTCAAATAGGGGCGCGCGTGAAACACTACACGCTACCACCTCGGGTCCTGCTGCGAATTTTGTCGACGGAAGAATAGACAAAATGACAGATTGTGATTGTTTATCCGTCATTTTGTCTATTCTTCCGTCGACAAAACTCCTTTCTACGGTGGTCATGCTACGCGTGCTGGATGCAGGGCAGCGAACGTCCCCGAGTTCACCATCCTTCCAGACCTGTTTACGGGGGCCAGAAGAAGACGTTGTCCGCCCTCCGCCGACGCACATACGGGTATTTTGCATTCCTAGCCGGGCGAAATTATTTGTGCGGTTTTTTCTGCTGTAAAGTAGGTAAGACTTACTAAAATGTACAGACAACCAATGGGGAGGGTCCAACAATGAGCTTTATGGGCTAATATGTTGATAATTAAAAAAAGTGTATTCATGATTTAGAAAAGGTTTAATTTTTTAAATAGTTACATCAAAAAATATAAAATAATCTAATTTGATAACGAAGAATGCCAGGGTTCATCGTCACTTTCTCCGACCTCTTCTGTTTCATATTCCGAATCTGAATCATCTTCAGATTCTGGTGATGGTGGCAACAAAATAGCTATCGCTTCTTTGGAAAAAGGTTCCATTCTGCTTTTTGGTTTTGGCCTTGACTTGTGAGCAGTGGATCCGAAGATAGTAGAAGGCGATTCATTACATCTGCATTGCAATCTATTCTCGAAAACTTCCTCGCAAAATGATATCTATACATTCTGAAATGTTTATTCCTAGCTTCAGCAGCCTCTTCCGATAGTAGTCCGATAGGCAATAACGCCTTTTCCATGACTGTAGCACCATGCATCAAAATTTTGTGCATAGTTGGACTCATCGGATGCCAGTCGTAGAGCGAGACGTAGACGTTTGCCGTCTCCCAACAGTAGTCAGCAAATTTTTCAAGTCAACTTTATGGCCGCTTGAAATTACCTCTAAAATTATTTTTAATCTGAATATCAAGTTGTAATCGACACCGGTAATTTCTGCAGCCTTCTGTGGGTCACCAAAAAATCGCCTGCTGATATTACCATCATTGGTGTTGCCGAACCCAGCTTTCGGCACATCCACAATTAATCCAGTTTCTTTTTTAAATCTTTGTTGTATGGTGGCTTTTCTTTCTATTTTTCTTTAAATCACTTTTGAAATATGAAATTTTATGTTTCAAAACTTTTAATTGTTCTTCATTAAAGTTGTCAGACGATAAAAGGTAATTTTCCAAATAATCGACTTTTTCAGCAAAAGTGTGTAATTCTTGTTGTTGCATTTTATTGAATAGGTATTCTCTGGTCACAACTTTGTAGTTAGAGCCCCTGGTAACCCTAAAACAATAAAAAGAAAACACTTCATAATTTGCATGAAAATAACGGTTAATACTTTTTAGGTAACACCAAACGCATACGTTTCGTCGAAAGTAGCGTAAAGTAGCACTCTATTCGTAAAATATCTATAATATGACAGTTTTTGTCATGCGTAACAATAAAAATCGTTAATCGGAAGTACTCGGAAGGATAACTATAATCACTTTGAAATTTAAAATTCAGGTAAAAACTGCTTAAAAAATCGAGATAGTTGTAAATTGATTTTGAACCTTACCTACATGTAAACATTAGTGAATCTTAATAAATAAAACTGTTCTTACCTGTATTATGATGATCCATAGTAGTTTTGGTTAAATAACTCACTATAAAAAAAGCCCTGAGGTCTCAAACGCAGCGCAGTACGTTTTTAATGTAGCCAGTAACTGACGCGAGCGCATGCGACAACGATTAAGTTCCGACTGGCTTGCTAGCTACGGCGCGGGCGCTTGAGCCCGAACAGGGTCGTCTATTGTTCAGTAGCTACCTAACTCGCTGACTAGTATTCATTTTTGCTTTTATGTTGGAATTTGTTTTTACCAATTACACCCGGCTAGGAATACAAAATACCCGTATGTGCGACGCCCGGTCCGTCTGCTACGGATCAGGAGAGTGGTTTCAATTTCCCTCTTCCTTTCTGCAGCCTCCTTCTGCAAAATTATGGTTTCACAGAAAGAAATCACTGCATCCCACGACTTGGCGCTCCCGACTATCGAACGAGGGACAGCCGGCAATGACAGGCAGCCGCGACTTTTAATACGAGGGCACGGCGCGGCTCCTCCCATGCGGTACACTCTGACAGTGTATGCTGCACCGTGTCCTCCTGTCAGTGGATGCAGTGATGGCACCGAGTATGTGGGTCACTGTTTATACAACACAGGTACTTCCCGAAGCACCCATGCCCCGAGGGCACTTGAGTCGCTTGAATCAACAGGAACCCGTTCCTCGTCTCGAGCCATTCGTCGAGCACTGGTCGGATCGCGTCGACGGTAACGAGGCCGGGGTTAGACGCAGAAGCCTGTCCCGCCCTTCCATCACCAGAACCCCGCGGAGCTGTGACCGACGACGCTCGATCTCCCGCTGCATCGGTCCACAGCTCTGCGTTCGCACCTCCTCGCGCCACCGGTAAAGTGAAGCAAGGGCTCTCGCTTCTAGGTCCCAGAGCGGGGATCTGGCCAGTGCACAAGCCACCTCGTTGGAGATCGTGCGATACCCCCTGACAGCCATCGCCCTCTGCGGTTTTCGCAGTATTGCGTTGCTGCCGGCCGTCAAGTCAGAAGCACACACCGGGGCCTCGTACAGGGCCATGGATCGCACGATCCCCAAATACAACCGCCTACAAATGGTGCTCGGGCTCCCCAGATTGCGAAGCAGCGTTGACAACGCACCCGCGGTGCCCATCAACTTGGGCGTCAGCCGCGGAAAGTGGGGGCCGAAGTCCCACCGACTGTCGAGCAACAGTCCCAAGTACTTCATGGTGGACTTGACAGCAATTCGAGTCCCCCTGACTACGATTCACAGTTCTGACCTAACCTAACCCATTTGGTCGAGGTGTCACAAGTAGCATGAAATATAACATAACACTTAAAATTTGTTTTTAAATATAAAAAATTCACGAAGCGCGCGGTTCCGCAGCAGTGGCCGGCAACCACTATACTTCCAAGTTGCTCGCAGTCACTTGGAAATTCTTACTACACCTTAAACCATGAATACACTACAAGTTTTTTTTTTTGAACTTTGCCGCACACTAGGAATTTCTCCTGCATTGTGAGTGCGTTTACAAACATTTAAACTCACATACACAAACAACCAGACCCGGAACAACTACTTGTAGGTCATACAAATATTTGATCCGTGCGGGAATCGAACCCACAACACGCAGCGCAGCAGTCAATTAATGATAGGGCCTAACGTCAACTGACATATCATTAAACGTTGACGTTTAAACGATATGGTCAATTTTAGCTGGTCATTTCATGATATGGTCGAACACTTCATTAAATTATCAGTTATAAGATCTGGCTACGTCAGATATATGGCATGCGGGTACTCCCCGCAGGCGGGGTAGAGAGTTATAATAACTAATAACAGTCATAAGTCGATAACGCGGTCGGTACACCGTTTGAAAGAAAGAAAGAAAAAGTATTTATTGAGACTCGCACAGGAAATCACAAATGAAACTAAAACACACTCATTAAAACATTAATAAAAAATATAAAAACAAGTTAAAATAAAAGCAGAAAGTCTTGTACGAGGCCAAAAGGCTCCTATCTAAGCATATGCTGCGACATTTAAGAAAAGAAAACCGGCCAAGTGCGTGTCGGACCACGCACAATGAAGGGTTCCGTAGTTGGGATGAATTTATCCCAAAAACAAACTTAACTTTGTAGTTGAAAAATATGTTCTCCAATACGGAATGTATGGGAAAACATGTTTTTGCAACTGCAAAGTTAAGTTGGTCGATTATTACTCGTTAACCCGTAGAGCCTACTTAGCTGTGATAGTTTTTCTTTTAATTTCGTTATATGAACTACTATTGTGATTTTTTTCACACACCCAAAACCAACCATTTAGCCGGCAGGGGGGGACACACTGTCAAAAAACTAAAATACTGATCCAAAGACACCGACTTCCGAAATTAAAGTTATTTTTCACTTTGTAGTTTGGATGTCGGTTGTATTTTTTTTTTAATTTTGTAACTAACACTATGGGCCTTCGTTGTCTGTGAATAAAATATTTTTATTTTTATTTAATCTCTAGGCGGAAATCTCGTAGGTAGTTCAAGCAATCACAGTAACTTCCTTTAGATTGCGAGGACGAGTGCCGCGCTGTGTTTACGTAACAAGGTGTATAAGTTTCGTCCATCATTGTATTTCCTCGAACCGGTGTTTCCGAATTACCTTTCTTTGGGATACTGCATGTGAATTCTGGACATATCCATCTGTTCTTGTAATCCGGCGTGAATGCCCCGAACGGCACCTCCGTTAAGGCAAGACACTTTAGATGATATACTTTTTTATACTTATCTCGTGAACACTGCGGATGCAACAAATCTTTGATCACATCATCACAGCCGTCACATTTCTTATCCATTTAAGAAAATACGTAGTAAGTAATTTTTTGAAGTAGGTAATTATCCCGCAAACAACACGTCCACTCGCTAGCTCGCTCGGCCGCATCTTTGCATCTATAGTTTGTCTCTGCATCACCCGAAGGTTGACTGGTAGAAAATGCCTATGGCAGTATAAGTCCGCCTCTGTACATTAGAGGGCATAAAGTATTTAATAAATAAAAAAACAATTTACTCAAAATCAAAAAATCAAAATCAAAATATTTTATTTCACATAAACCTACATGGGCACTTATGAAATGTCAGAAGCTAGGTGCACGGTTCCAAATGGTCGTTTCCTATGGAGAAGCGCCGGCAAGAAACTCCACGGTTACTCTTTTAAAAATAATTGGCTTTTACAATACTTTCATATAACAGTGTTTCTAGGTATGGGAGGACAGTGTAGGTCTTTCAATAAGTACCAAGTACTTAACAAAATAGAAAATGGTCAACAGGTCTACAATCCAGTAAGCCTACAGCGTTCTCACATTCACAAAATATGTAGAAAAGAATCTATACAAAAAATAAATAAATGAATAAAAGTAAAAAACCTATTTTAATAAAACGCAATTATATTATTGCTGTTACAACTGTAATCAATCTGAGTAATTATCATGTCCACAAAAGTCACTAAAAAAAAGTTGAAATTAAATCGTAGGTATATAATGTCAAATAATAGAATAATAAATATGTCAAGGACGAATGTAAAAACAAAAAAAAAAAAAGATTTAAATAAACATGGTAATTTGGGAGCAGTTAATAGACTCTTACTTATTTATGCCGTTAATGAGGTACCAGGGAAGCCACATGTGCAGAAGGAATTATTGCCAAACTTTCTTATCTTCAACATAGTCTTTAATTTTATAATATGCTTTCTTGATAAGGACACGTTTGATGTGGGTTTTGAACTTCCCATCGCTAAGTTCTGTCACAGACTTTGGCAACTTGTTATAAAAGCGGATACTATTTATAAGAAATGACTTGCTTGTTTTAGTTAATCTAAATTTGTGTATCACAATTTCATGTCGACTACGTGTATTTATATTATGGAAATCGCTTCTTATTTTGAAAAGTCTTAAGTTTTTGCGAACATACATAATACTTTCTAAGATATAAAGTGAAGGCAAAGTCAGTATATCAATTTCTTTAAATTTGTCTCTAAGGGACTCGCGAGGGCCCATTTAAATAGATCGCGCGGATTGCCCTCTTTTGTAAAATGAACATTGAATCTACGTCAGCTGCCGATCCCCACAGTAAGACGCCATAAGACATAATACTGTAGAAATAAGCAAAGTATACTAACCTAGCTGTGGCTATATCAGTCAACTGCCTTATTTTTCTTACTGCATATGCAGCTGAACTTAATCTACCTGAAAGAATTCTAATATGGGCGCCCCATTGTAATTTTGAATCTAAAGTAATTCCTAAGAATATAGTTTCCGTTATTGCATCTAGGTTTTTGCCATCAAGTTTTAGATTTAGACCTACTTGAGGTACATTTGGTAATGAGAACCTAATACATTTCGTTTTGTTCGCATTAAGTAAAAGATTATTAGTGTCAGAATGTGTAACTTAATAATACAGTAGACAATACAGATGTTTAATTAAATATAAAAACTTACATTAGCTGCGAACCATTTTGAAAGTACAGCCAGACTATCGTTAACATGTAATACATCTGTATCTTTCTTGTCTATTTAAAAAATAAGAGAAGTGTCGTCAGCAAATAGAATTATGTATGATAAGTTAGTCATCATGTAAGGAAGATCATTTATATAAACTAGAAATAAGAAAGGGCCGAGAATTGAGCCTTGAGGCACGCCCATTTTAACTAGAGACCTCGAAGACGTCGTCCCATTAACATTTACTTTTTGCTGCCTGTTTGATAGATAGTGAATCTGTCCGTCCAAGAAATATTCTGGCAACATTACCATCAGAAAGGCAACGTGATATGCTTCTCTCAGCCCTCACGCAATATAATAAAGGCAAAAAAGACGACGTCTTGAACTCGTCGCACCTGGGCGTTCCTGGAGATAAACGCACTATTTACTTGGCGAAACATCTTTCGCCCGAATGCAAGAAGCTTCACGCCGCGACGAAACTGGCAGCTAGGGAACATTCTTATAGATTTGTATGGGTAAAATACGGCCGCATTTATGTTAGGAAAATTGAGCAAGAACAGGCTATACTTATAAAAGACGCTAGTTGCTTGGCTAAACTTGTCTAATTTAAACTCACACGATTGTTAATTACTTGGATCTATTTACTGTACCTTTTTATGTTAATTTATTATCAGAATGTGAATAGAATAAGATCAAAATTGCAGGATTTATATATTAACTCACTAAATTGTAATTATGATGTCATCTGCTTAACGGAGACGAATTTGAATTCTGGTATTTTTGATAACGAGCTTTTTGACCAGCGGTATAATGAGTTTCGAAGAGACCGCGAAAATTCATGTTTAACGAAGGTTGACGGAGGGGGTGTATTAATAGCTATTAAAAAACATTACAAAGTAATAAGACATTCCTCATGGGACAGCAGAGTGGAAGATATTTGGGTGAGTATTTTGCCTAACAACTCGCATGAGGATCAGTACAACCTTTGTGTATGTTACCTTCCCCCAGATTTGCCAAATAGTGAACTTAAAGCTTTTTATACGAATACACAAAGGATTGTAACGGGTTCTCGTGACGATTGTGTCAATCTAGTTATTGGAGATTTTAATGTTCCGGGTTTGTTATGGACACCCACGTCATCAAGCTGCAGATTAACGAATGCTGTTGCAGCTACTGATTATAAGTCCTCTCTATTGCTGGATTTGTTGGCTCTTTGTAATTTGTCACAATTTAATCATATACCTAACAAAAACAACAGATTTTTGGACCTTGTCCTATGTACTTCCGATAGTGTCCAAGTAATATTAAGCGATGAGCCACTCAGTCGGGTTGATGATCATCACCCACCTCTGAGTATACATATAAAGGGTAACATTCCTACTAAACAAATGAAACCTAATAACATCGAACGGCTAAAGGAGACGTTTCATTTTTGTATGGGACTCCGGCCATAACATGTACACTTCAGAAAACCTGGGAAACGAACTCCTAAATACAGTGAAGACTGTTTTTTTCCATAATATCTAATACTTTTTGGGCACAAAATAAAAACCGAAAATGTTTGACGTTTGTCAGGAGAAATACGATTATCGACAGCTAGCCATTTTCGTCCAGAAGTACCTACAAATGTACAATCCACCAAAGCAGTTTTTTATTTTTATGAGTTGTATAAGATAGCTATCTTATTGTAGTACAGAAATACACGCCTTTCATATTTATTTGAATAACGTCTACATGATATTATTTTGTTAAAATGTAACATGATTTCTGGACGAAAGCAGTATGCAAGTAAAACGACGCCATGATGAATAAAATATGGCAATAATTTGTTAAACTATTATTGTTTGTGCCGAAGTAATCAGAGGAATAAACAGGAAAGAATATTTTTCCTCAATTCGTGGAATTTTTTCCTTTTTTTTCATTAACGTACACTTTATGGCCGAAAATGAAACATCTCCTTTCCACAAGTGTGATTATGCGAAGGTAAAGGTGGCTATCGCAGAGGTTGATTGGGCTACCCTATTACTGTCAAGTGATATCGACCGGGCGGTGGACGAGTTTTACATGACTCTCAACTCTATAATCAGCAAGCATACACCCATAACCAAATTGGGTGAGTCTGCACAGCCTTTCTGGTACTCAACAGCTCTTAAAAAATGTCTCAATGTGAAAAATAAGTATCACAGACGTTACAAAAAATATAAAAACCCCCGTGATTATGACACCTTCTCAATGTTGCGTGGTAGGTGCAAGTTTCTGACAAAAGAGTGCTACGGTTCCTTTATAACATCCACAGAAGACTGTTTATCTGATAATATCAAATCATTTTGGAAGTTCGTCAATAGCAAAAAGGGTGCGAATGGCTTACCACATACTATGAAGTTCGGTGGAGTGGTTTCTGACAGTCAAGTAATTAGCGAATTATTTTCGGACTTTTTTAGTTCAGTTTTTGAGGATACGTCGCAGGTGTTGAATCCATTTCTTTTTTATCGGAGATTTATGTTGAACACGATTATGTTTTGCGTGCATTGAAACAACTGGATCCATTGATGTAAATCAAGGATTCGCCCTCGCCATACTTACGTCGCGCGAAAACTGTCATTCCCTAAATTGTGCGACGTGGCTCACTTGCGAATCATTTCCTCATTCGTCACAGTTCGTAACACATCGGAGCAACTTTCTCGTTTTTAATACACATAGCTGTACAAAGATGCCTTCTTATGCCTTCAAGAAATGTACCAACAACTCCAAAAATTCATATAAAACTGAAGGTATTACTTTCCATGCGTAAATTTTTTTTTTCACATTTATTACGATTTCTAAAATAAATATTATGACGGAAGATGACAAGTAACAAAAATTACGTTCCCATGATAACGAACGATAGGGTAGTGTAACGTTGACAAAAAAAGTTTGAAATGTGAATTAGGAAGTATGGAGGTTACATGCCATTATGATTTAAAATATTTTAACTGCCGGATTTTTTAATGTCTTTCTTTTTTTAGATTAACTTTTCTTTGAAACTATGTTTTCGAATACAAAATTATAGGTACTTAAACAATTATTATAAAACGCGACTTGCTTCGAAAGCACAGCGTGGGCTTCGCCTGATCTCTCTCCGCCATCCCGTCAGACTATGAGTGTGAGGAAATAGAGATTCCACCTATTCAAACACGTCGAAAGAATCCAGGGAAAGTAGCGTGAATAAAGGCGCAACACAAAATTTTGTCTTTCAACCTTAAGGCGTGAAAAGGTATCAGACGGACAGTTACTTTCGGATTTAAAATATTAAATAGATGTACTGATGATGAATCACTATTTGTATTTAACTATTAAGTTCCCACAAGAAACATGTGTTAAAGAAAAATGGATTCAAATAATCCAAGAAGAACAAAGAGACGATGAATGGTTGCCAACCAAATACAGCCGCATTTGTTCACCGCATTTGATCAGAGGTCCGTGGATCGGAACCACGCTCTGCTACCATTTTAAGATGGTAACAAAATAATGTATCTGTGGAACCAGCAGAGCAATCTTGTATTAACTATGTGAACTAATGTTGAAATAAACTTAGTCTATGCGAAACAGCCATTGTTTTAATAATTTTAATGATGATATGTTCTACTAGACACAACATTATAAAAACAAATATTTTATTTTTACAAAAGCACCTCCTTTTAAAATTAAGTATTCTTTTCAAAACGAGTATGCTGACCGTACAGCGACAATTCTCTACGTCATTGTGTGACAGATGACAACTCATGCACAAATGCGGTCATCTTTTGACGTGGTAAGGCGTATCCTTCGATGTAAATCGATGACTGGATCATAATAAATGCGCTGGCACGGACGGAATACCTTCTAGTTTCCTGGTTAAGTGTGCTGAAGAGCTGTCATTGCCACTCTATTATTTGTTTAATAGATCTCTAAAACTAGGTATGTTTCCAAAATGCTGGAAAAAGGCGCACGTTGTGCCCATTTATAAGGATGGTGACAAGTCAGATTGCATAAATTACAGACCCATAAGTATATTATCTGGTATGGCAAAACTTTTTGAAGCGTTTTTGTATCAGCATTTTTATTCTCATTTTAAACCGTATCTTTCGCAATCCCAGCATGGATTCGTACAAGGTAAATCAACACTCACAAACCTGCTCGAGTACAAAAACTATCTGTGTACTGCTTTCGCGAAGGGTGGTCAGATAGACTCAGTCTATACAGACTTTCGGAAAGCGTTTGATAAAGTTAACCATGAAGTACTGCTTTTGAAGCTGAAATCGTACGGTATACATGGTTCCTTGTTCCGGTGGATACAGTCTTACTTAAAAAATAGAAGCCAACTCGTTTCTGTCAGGGGATACTTGTCGTTGCCGGTTAATGTTGCGTCAGGCATTCCACAGGGATCGCATTTAGGACCCCTACTTTTCATAATTTTTATTAACGATCTCGTGACAAAATTGTCATGTCCCTGTCTCTTGTATGCCGATGATCTAAAGGTATTCACGTCGATAAAAAGCACATCTGACAGTGAATCCCTTCAGAACGATTTAAATATCATATCTGACTGGTGTACCCTTAATCGAATGAAATTAAACATAAATAAATGCTTTGTTATAACATTTACGAAAAAACGTATAAAGAACACCTATGACTACAGACTCGAGGGTCAATCGTTAGAACGAAAACACGTAGCCAGAGATCTCGGGGTATTGTTTGATGAACAACTATCTTTTAGAGATCATTACAATAACATGACAAATAGAGCATTGAAACTTCTTGGTTTTATATCCAGGTCTACCAAAGGATTTAAAAAACCTCAAAGCTTCATACTAGTTTATAAAAGCTTAGTAAGAAGTATATTGGAATACTGTTCGATAATTTGGTCACCGTGTTACGCAGTACACTCTGATAGAATTGAGAGTGTGCAAAGAAAATGTGTTAAGTGGGCCTCATACCGGTACGGCTTCTCTAGAACGCTACAAAGCTATTCCGAACGCCTTGTGAAATTCAACTTGGAACCTTTGCATGCTCGTCGCAAACACCAAGACTTATTAAACCTACATAAGATCCTGCATTCCACGCTGGACTCTTCGACTCTGCTGTCCCTCATCAACATCAATACTAGGTATAACACCCGAACACCGAAAACTTTTGCACTTCTGGTCTTTACAAATCTACCTCTTATTACAACCCTATTGTTAGAATGTGTCGACTTTATAATGAAATTACAAGGGACAATAACAGTATCGACATCTTCGATTCTCGTGCCGCTGCTTTCAAAAGACATGTGCGTACTCTTTCTTTTTAAATTTTTATTAATCTTGTAACGCTTTAAATAGTGTAACGTTGTGTCACTTATGTACTATACCTGGTGTGTTTGGTCTCCTACACATTCCTTGCCTAAGCAGAAGTGTGTTGGAGGGCAGACACATAGACCTAGCTGTAAATTTGTGAACTAAGCTTTTTACTGTAGTTGTCATTTTTTATTATTATTGTTGCTAATCATGTTGTGCGATAACGCTTTGGGTGATAATCAGGTCGAAACCTATAATGTGAACCTAGTGATATATTGTGATTGTTACCTGTTGTAGTTGCCTTGTGAATAAATAAATAGATAGGAAAGAACAAGATCAGCAGCTTGTCCACGAATTCCGTAGTGGTGTAATTTACAGATCAGTGTATTGTGGTCAACGCCGTCAAACGCTTTTGAGAGGTCACAGAAAATGCCAATTGCATCCTGGGACTTCTCCCAAGATTCCAAAATGTGACTGATGAGTTTTACTCCTGCGTCAGTTGTCGACCTACCTTTTGTGAAACCAAACTGGTGACTATGTAAAATCCCATTAGAATTAAAAATGTGACAACATCTGGTCTAGCATGATTTTTTCATATATTTTACTCAATGCTGGTAGCACAGATATTGGTCTATAATTAGAGGGATCACTCTTACTACCCGATTTGAAAATTAGTACCACTTTACTATGTTTCATTAAATCAGGAAACGTACCGCTATCTTAACATTGATTAAATATGCCTGTTAGGACAGGGGCAATTGTGTCAATGATATCTTCAAGAACCTTAACGGAAATCCCCCATAAGTCTTCATTGTTTTTTATGTTAAGACTTTTAAATGCTTTTTTAATTGTGTCAATAGAAATGGGCTTGAATTCAAAACTTGGAATGTCTCTACTGAAGTGTTCTTTTAAAAGAGATTCAGCTAGTATAGATGATGAGGGGAGAGATTTCGTAACCTCTATTGGGATGTTGGTAAAGAAGTTTTCTAGTATCTCAGTAACTTTTAACTTATCTGAAATGGTTACATTATCAATGTTTAAAGACAATTCATTCTGATCTCGCTGTTTTGTGTTTCCAGTTTCTTTGTTAATTACCTGCCACACAGCTTTTATTTTATTGTTAGAATTATTAATTTTGTTACTTATTAATTTAGATTTAGCTTGGGCGCAGACTCTTTTAAATATCTTAGAATAGTTTCTTACATAATTATGAATTACTTGATCAGAAGTCAATGATTTTTCGTTATATAAATTATATAAAATATCTCTGCTTTTTCTAATGCCAGGAGTGGCCCATTCATTAAATTTTGGTTTGGTATTGATTGTTACTGTTTTTACAGGACATGCTTTATGGAATTCTTGGCATACTGTAAAAAATAATGTACCATAGTTTATGTTGGGGTCTTGTGAATCAAAACTAGCTGTTGAAAGATTGCTAAGAACATTATTCAAATCAAATCAAATCAAATTATTTATTTGCTTAATACAGGTAGGTATAAACAGATGTTACAAATAAATATGAAGTACTCTGTATCATTACCTATTATGGTGTGCAAATATTTACATTATTATTAATCTAATTAAATAATTATTACAACAACATTACAAAATTATTACACTCAAAAAAAAATATATAAAAATAATTTAAAAAATTCAGAATACTACACACGTCAAAGGTTTAAAAATAAAAATTGTCAGATGATTTAAAATACATGTCATAGGTTCAACAATCAGATAAATTAAATAAAAATATTGATCCAAATTAAAATAAAATAAAATTATAGAGATGTCAAATTAAATTATTATAACATGTCACACTATTTGTATTGTCATATTTTAAATGTCAATAAATTACTCTTAATTTATGTATCTATCTATATTTTTATCCTGTAAATACTCCTTGGCATTATAATAACATTTATTTATCAGGAATTTGTGCAGCTTCGACTTGAATTGATGAACAGGTAACTTTTTGACATCATCGGGCAACTTGTTGTAAATCAATGATGCCATACAGAGAATACTTTTATTCATTAGTGCTGTTTTTCCATAAGGTATATTAATTTCTAATCTTTTTTTGTCACGTAGTTGTCTATAGTAGCTTTTAGAAGCAGTCTTATAATAATTAGGATTTAATTTCACAAAAACATTTAGTTCATATATATATAACGAAGCCAGTGTCAGAATTTTCAAGCTTTTAAAGTAGGGTTGACAGCTGGTAGTGTTGTCTACATTACACATTGCTCTAATGCATTTCTTTTGAGCTTTAAATACAGATTCCTTATCGACTGAGTTGCCCCAAGATATAATACCGTATCTTAGGACAGGTGCAACAAGTCCGTGATAAGCAGCTAATACAGCTTCTTTATTAACAATTTTTGAGAGTTTGTATAGAGCAAATGACGATTTATTAATTCTTTTGCAGACATATTCTAAATGTGTTTTCCATGTCAGTTTATTGTCAATATTAATTCCTAGAAACTTTGTTTCTGTCACAGGATGTACTATTTCGCCTTGGTAACTAACGTTTATATTTGTCGGTTGAGTTCTCTGGTGAAAGTGTATAATTTTCGTTTTGTCCATATTTATTCTAAGATTATTTTCGGTTAACCATTGTATTATCGTATTTAATGTTTGGTTGACTACGTGCTCGTAATCATTTTCTTTGTCACTTTTTACTATAACTGTGCTGTCATCTGCAAATAGTACCATTTGTTATTATTAAACATTTTCAATTTATTTTTAGTAAGAGGTCTTAACTGAATAGTTTTATCTAAACGTAACTTTTTATCTGATTTAAATGATACAAGTTGACCAGTATGGTCACTATCTGATTCAAATGATACAAGTTGACCAGTATGGTACTAAAGTTCAAATGTCCGGTCGTGGCGAATGTGACGTCATAATCCGCGATACTGCTTTGTTTACGTCTCTTTTAGCTCCAAATCATATTAAAGTAAACTCGAAAAGGTATGCGCTTTAGTAATCTACGTGTTTCCGAATTAATACGAACGTTACGCCATAGAGGCAAACTTTGAATTTTTTGTACTTAAACCATTTTTCTTCCTTAAGGAGAATCCGGTGCCAGATCCGCCGGTAACGGGCGCACCACCGCCGAATACATCACAAAATCGCTATAGAAAGAAAACGGCGAGGCCATACCCGCCATGGAAGAAGCGAAAGACGAAGCGATGGATGAGGGGGACGACGACGCCGAGGACGTGGACGGGGACGGGGACGAGGTCGTACAGCGATTCGATTAGAACATGCCAGCTAGACAAAATTATTTATTGGGGTATTTTGCTTCGTACGGCTTTTTTATGATGTTTTAATGCAGTTTCAGCACAAAACACCCAAATAAAAGACGGTAGGGTCACGCGTACCAAAAAAAAAAACAACAAATGGCAATCAATATTTCGTATATTGAGACAGATAAAAAAATAACAATCCTAAAATTATTAACAACAGTCATAAAATAATCAACTACTTATAGCCTAGCTAATAATTACACGAAGGCACATAATGGGACATCATTACTACTCATTAACAAATTTTTTCCGCGATCGCGGTGTTTCCCAGACCTTTCCCATTTTCTGTCAACTAGGATGCCGATCTTCCAATTATCATTTTGACTTCCCTCGCAGATGCTTCCGTGATATTTGTAAAATCATTTTTCATCGATAGAAAATCATATAATCTACTATTACGGTTCTCTTTGGGATGTTTCTGCCATTCATCAAAAAACTCTATTTTTGAGACTGAGAATTGGTATTCTGAAAAACAGGCAAAAAAACAAAGTTGTACTCAAGTGCGCAAGCTGAAATGACTACAATTTAAAAGCTAATAGTTATAGCTATGATATATATAATTTCTAGCCCGGGTACATGAGGGTACAAGTAGTTTCTAGTCCAATGAATACAGAAAATCGTCAAAAACTAATAAAATTATTTAAACTCAACGTAATAACAAAAAGTGTGGTTAAAGTATATACATTTATTAATTATAATTAAAAAGTACATACCTTTAACTTGAAGATCCATCACTAATATTTTAAAAAAACTTAAACTCGCTGACATATAGTGTTACTTCGGTAAGCGTAAAAATGAACTAAATAAGTAATTTTTTAATCCTTTCTTTATAAACTTCCTTCATTACCTTATCAGTAGTTGACATTAGCGCAAAATAATTCTTGGAATTGGGACAAATGGGGTTCTGGCTAGATGCTCAAGTAATAAATTCCAGGAAATTCAACAGTGACTTTTGTCCAGCTAGCATGTTCTAATCGAATCGCTGTGCGCCGGAGATAAAATTGGACAGCAAGGCCATTTTAGACATCATCTCGAACCTGACTTACGACTACGAATGGAATCTCTCTGAGCAGTTCAACAAGACAATTTATGAGTAAGTTTGAAAGTCAGTAACAGTATTATTTCGTCTTTGAAAATATCATTTACATTTTTTTTTTTTAAACAAAGAATCAAAAAGAATCATTTAAAAACTTTTTACAAAAAAAAACAACCGACCTCCAAAAAAAACACTACGAAGTGAAAAATAACTTTAATTTCGGAAGTCGGTGTCTTGGGTTTTGTATTTTCGTTTTTTGCCACCGACTTCCGAAATTAAAGTTATTTTTCACTTTGTAGTGTTTTTTTTGGAGGTCGGTTGTTTTTTTTTGTAAAAAGTTTTTATTTTTCGCTTTTTAGTTGTGGTACCTACACCACACACATTCGAATACCACTACCTGCTACCAGTGACAGAAACTTATCATATCATCTACATACTAAGTGGGAAAAAAATACGTATTTTGTAGCTAACTCAAAAACTATCCAAGCAAAGTTAATAAAATTTATATGGGACCAATTCGAGAGCACACCCTTTCAAACAAAAAAAGAATTTTCAAAATCGGTCCACAATTGACGGAGAAATCGGCGGAAATACACAAAAAAAAAAAAAAAAACAAACATACGCGACGAACATATAACCTCCTCCTTTTTGGAAGTCGGTTAAAATATATAAAATAGTAGCCCACCGGTATCGAGAACAGGGTCCAAGTACCAATGGTCAAGGTTCTTGATAGAGGAACCTCCTAATCCTTATCCTTACATATTATAAAACAAAGTACCCCGCCGCGTCTGTCTGTCTGAACGCGATAAACTCAAAAAACTGCAGAATGGATTTTCAAACGGTTTTCACTAGTGATGCAACGAATACGAATACGAATATTCGTATTCGCCGAATAGTAGGTTTGATATTCGTATTCGTATTCGTAAAAGTACCTAGTATTCGTTGCATCACTAGTTTTCACCAATGGACGGAGTGATTCTTGCGGAAGGTTTTACTGTGTAATTCATTAAATTTTTGTGTAAATTGGCTGAAATATGACGATTATTGTCGAAGATGTCGGAAAAAATCATGCCGACTGGGAGCTTTACTGGCGTGCGCTACGTAAACCGTTACAAATACATCAAATTTATATTTTATAAAATTGAAGATCTTGAAAAGTTCATAAAAAAAAATCCGCGATGCATATATCTTTTAAGGATGACTCACAGTAACCATTTTTATCTTTCAGAATTTGATAAAATATCCATTGTTATTTCCGAAGCTATATTGACCGGTATAATATTAATCCTTATCCAATAAAATATGTTATTTAAATTGGGCATTTAATTGAGAGTAAAATATGCCTTGACATCATATAATTTAAATGAATGGATTAAAAGATATCACAGATTCAAAATTATGCGTAACAAAATAATTATGGTTGGAGCGCAGCGGTAGGAGTCAATAATCTTTTCCTGGACTATTAGGTATGTAATCCCGGTACTGCCCAGTAGTACGTTCCCGTGGTATATTTTCTGACAACCACGCGAGCGAAGCCGCAGGCAAAAGCTAGTGATATTATAAAGAAAACACCCTTTTCTTGCTATACTTTTAATCCATACCTCTGTAATATTTCACTATCAAACGACGACTAACTATGCATTACATTTTACCATATAAAACGACTTTTGCCTCAACCCAGAAATAACGATACCTAATCATAACCGTCACTTCGAAGTGTTGCCAAAGTAAAACAATACATTCAGTTGCCATAATGAAAATACATTTAGAAGTTTCATAAAATATTATTAATTTGTACTTTGACAGTGTTGCCACAGTGGATATTATAAATCGATATTAAAATATATATTTTTTAAATTAAATCAAAGAAACCATGACAATACGCACCGTGTTCAGAAGTCCCGCTTCCTGGATCAAGCCCTTGATTCAGCAGCTTAAAGGTGCTGATAAACTTGCAGGTGTTGGTCGAGGTTATCGGCACAATGATTGCTGTATCCACATCCCTATTCCTACCAGCACTTACTGGAATACTTCCTTCCTCCTAGCACGTTTGCTCTTGCGAATCTCCACTCAAGCCGGCCTTTATAGGCAATAATGAGGTGGGAGCTCTGTTCCTCGTCAGTGTTCACTCCAGCCGGTCTATAAAGGCAAGCCCGAAATGAGGAACAAGACTTTTCTCGGGAGATAGTGTCCGTGGGGTCGCTACTACTCAACAGCTGCGGGTTTCTGTATCTCTCTTGGTCCGGCTCTTCATAGACTTGTTCCAGCAAACTTTATCGGCACAGACCTAGAGTTCGGAGCGCGCGAGCCCCACCATGACGTCACTGTAGAGATACAGCGGTGGAGTTATTATTATTCATTTATTTATTCAAGTAACAAGACATTTAATACACACAACATAACATTACAATAGAAAACAAAAACTACTGCACTATCAACACTTACACATTTGTGGCCGACTGACGACTGTAGGTGACGTGCAAGTCACTGCAGCGTCTAATGTACGGACAGTCGAGGCTGTCCGCTATCATCATCAGCACGCTGTTGGGACTACCGCGCACCCTGAGACGCGCTCCGCTTACGCATCGCCACATAGAAGCAGTCGACGCTAGCTTCGGCAAACATGCTCGAGGCACTACAATTACGTCTTCATAGAAAGCCGCCGAAACTACGCGCTCGAAATCTCAGTGTATATCAGTACGCAACTAGTATTGAGTGTGCGGCAGTTACGCACGCACGCGGAAGGTTTATCTACCGAGCGGCCGTAGGTAATTATTCCAAGGTCACTGCCGAGATATAATACTTCTACTTTATTATACTGCGGTAAAAAAAAATTATGCAACAAATAGTTTAATTTCAATGCCACGCTTATGCAATGCTTAAGGCTCCGTGCTGTCGCACCGCACGAAATCACTGATTTTTATCAATTTTGTTTATTCGTTGTGAGAAAGGGGACGAGAATTTAAACAAAATTATTTGTGATTTGAAAAGTCCAATTCTTCGTCTTGTACATAGGGGAAAGGGATTTTTGAAATAAATTAAGGATTCGTGGGAAATCACTAAAATTCGCAACAAGTTTTCCAAAAAATGACGCGAGACTAACGTTTGATCGTTTGGTTAGAAGAAACTGCTTTTGATGTTGAAAATTAAAAAATATCATCAACATCATTATATGGTCTACTTGTACATAGGGGAACCACTTTTTTCAACTTTCATACAAAATATAGCAGAAAAAAAATGTTAAAATAACGTAACTTTCTCAAAACTTCAAGCCAAATAAATATTTTTTTCTAATACTTAGAAACACTTTTAAGAAATTTTAAAAATTATATATTAATTTTAAGTTAATTGTTTAATAGAATCTAAATTTTATTTTATAAATAAACAATTACTTCATTACGTAAATAAATGGCAAAGTGAACTATATAAACGATCGCGGAAAATCTATTCCGTCAGTAGCGAACGGGCCTTCCCAGCGTGAGGACGTATCACTTTGCGTCGCAGCACGCACACACGCACGTACGTGTCCGATGTTAACATATTCCAGAAATTGTACGTCGACTACCACATTTTGATCCGCATTTTATTTTAAAGTACTTTGCTTGTTTTTGAAGAACATTAAAATTTTGCATGCCTGACAATAAATAAAATACCGGTGTACGTGTGTTCGTAATTCTTCTTATCCTAAACGGCTTGACTGATTTAGATGTTTTTTTTTTTTTTTTTTAATTCTTTTTGTGTAACTTGGATGGTTCATAACTATAGTTGGACCCGCGTGGCGCTGTTGTCGCAGGACAACATCTGCCTGCTGGGTTCACTAGTTATATTTTGACTTTAGATTTCATAGTTTTGAGTGATTTTTGGTAGGGGAAAAAGTTATAGGTTCGCGTCACCGATATGCCCGCGCCGATATGCTGTTGTAGCAATAAGTGAAGTATTTTTGGGACGAAGTTCTTTAACGCTACTGAAGACTACTTTAAGTCAAAATAAAGATCCAAGATGGCGGCTGCGAACATTTAAAAATATTTCGTCATGGGTATCGTTTTCATAGTTTTCGAGGATGCTAAAGCTGATAGTGAGGTCAAAATGAAAATCCAAAATGGCGCCTCTGAAATTTTTCAAATTTTTCATCATTGGTATCGTTTTTATGGTTTTCAATGGTGCTAAAGCCGATAGTGAGGTCAAAATGAAAATCCAAGATGGCGGCTGTGAAATTTTTCAAATTGTTCATGATGGATATCGTTTTCATGGTTTTCAATGGTGTTAAAGCCGATAATGAGGTCAAAATCAAAATCCAAGATGGCGGCTGTGAAAATTTTCAAATTATTCGTCATGCGTGTCGTTTTCATAGTTTTCGAAGCTGCTAAAGCCGATAGTGAGGTCAAAATGAAAATCCAAGATGGCGGCTCTGAAAATATTCAAATTTTTCATCATAGGTATCGTTTTCATGGTTTTCAAGGGTGCTAATACCGATAGTGAGGTCAAAATGAAAATCCAAGATAGCTGCTGCTGAAATTTTCAAATTTTTCGTCATAAGTCTTGTTTTCATAGTTTTCGAGGGTGCTGATAGTGAGGTCAAAATGTAAGTCCAAGATGGTAGCGATTTTTGTTTTAAATCATACGTAAGAAGGAACTTCGTTGACTGCACACGTTTTATTTTCTCATAGTGGGTGATAAAAAGTAGAGTGTTCACCTCGGGAGCAACACTATTTTAAGCTCGAGTGAAGTACTTTGAATCCCTCGCTGCACTCAGGATTCTACTTTAGAATCCTTCGCTCCGCTCTGGATTCAAAGAAACACTCTCGCCTTAAAAATAGTTGTTTGCTCGCTTGGTAAACAATCTACTATTATTTTGACAGCACTAAGATGGCAATATGGTGCCGATTCTCTTGTATACCGAACTAAACTTACTAAACTATCACTAAAATTCCTTACTTTTGGCTATGAAAATCTTGAAGCTATTTTGCAACAAAAATTCTCTAAATTTAAATATATTTTGACACACTAAAATTATATTTGACAATTGCGAGTCCACGTGGTACTTGTTTGCCCTACCTCGTGAATTTTTTTTAGAGCTGGAGGCGCACAGGGGGCAGCCTTGACGTTTTATATAGAATTTTTACTTTTTGTAAGGAAAATAAGAAAAAATATTACCTACATGTAGAGTGTCAGGGGTTTAAGGGTTTCATAAAGGGGATCGAAATTCTCATTATTTTTGCGATTGGACGCACCATTTTCGAGATATATGCAAAAGAAAAAAAAAGATACAGTACTGTTTTTTGCACCTGAAGCGAGGTGTTGGTGTGAATTTTAGTTCAAGATAACTAATTTTATTCCGCACCTTTTTAATCGCGATTAAACATAGTCAGATTTAGTTAGACATGGTGCCGATTTTCTTGTCACAAATGCCTCTAAACTAGACTAAAAATCACCAAAATTTTGTTTTATTCCTGTCAAACGACGATTTCCCATTCTGAAATAGACTAAAGTGACACAACTTAACTAGATTTTAGTTTGACAGCACTAAGATGGAACTGAGATTTTCATTTAGTGAAAATAGCAATTTTGCTATTCTAAATTTGACGTTTTTCACTTAAAATTTAGATTTTCTAACCGAATCTGACTATTTTTCGCGATTAAAAACGTGTGGAATAAAATTGATTGTCATAAACTTTAAATTCACACCAACACCTCGATTTCACATGCAAAAACAGAACTGAATCTTTTTTTTTTCTTTTTTATATATCTCGAAAACGGTGTGTCCAATCGCAAAAATAATGAAAATTTCGACTCCCTTTATGAAACCCTTAAACCCCTTATACTCTACATGTAGGTAATATTTTTTCTTATTTTCCATACAAAAAGTGAAAAGTTCCATATAAATCACGTCGAGCGTGCGCGCCTCCGGCTCTAAAAAGATTCACATGGTTAGGTATCACGTGTGGAATCGCGATTGTCAAATTTGATTTAGATGTGTCAAAAATTTTCTTAAACTTAGAGAATTTATTTTGCATAATTGTGCCGATTCCCTTGTTCACAAACTAAACTAAATTTAAGTGCATCTTTTTCTTTCTATTTCGTTAAGAAAAGGACAGAAGATAAATTTTAGTTTAGTCCTGTCAAATTAATCAGCGCTTGACGTTAATTGACGTAATTTTAGTCGGCAAGTTTTTAATCACGTCTAAACTTGTATGGAGAGTGATAGGCGGTGATTAATTTGACAGGACTAAACTAAAATTTATCTTCTGTCCTTTTCTTAATGAAATTGTAAGAAAAAGATGCACTGAACTTAAATTTAGTTTAGTTTGTGATCAAGGGAATCGGCACCAATAGCTTTGAGATTCAAAAAGTTAGAAATTTTAGTGATAGTTTAGTTAGTTTAGTTTGGTGTATAAGAGAATCGGCACCAATCAAAATTTTAGGTGAAAAAAGTCAAATTCAGAATAGCGAATTTTTCATTTTCACTAAATTAATAACTCATTCAGTTGCAAAAACTGTACTTTATCTTTTTTCTGTTCTTTTGCTTATATCTCGAAAATTGTGTCTTATTGCAAAAATAATGAAAATTTCGACCCCCTTTATGAAACCCATAAACCTATAAAACTCAACATGTAGGTAATAATTTTTCATGTTTTCCATACAAAAAGTATAAAACTCCATATAAAACAGAATTGTTATAAATATACTAAACGAATATACACAAACATTCCAGACTTATTTCATAAGCGTACCTACGTAACTTAACAAAATACCGTCTATAGGATCAAAACTGTTTAAGCGATCACTACGCTCGATGTTTAGGCGTGTGTGCGTGAACGGTGCACACAAACATAGCATCGCAAGAATTTACCTAAACTCTGTCGAGTGAATTCACAGCCAGGAGCCTTAATGTAAAAACTATTTCAGAAATTAAACTTTGTTCAAAACTCAATGAATTTTAATTCTTTTCATCATGTGCAAATGTGACATTTCCATTCATACCCCTACCAATAAGTCACAATTCCGAAAAGGTTGCTTACAAAAGGTAACATTTCCAGTGATTGCCAGCAAAACGTTACATTTCCAAATTTATAACTGAAATAATTCAGAGGCCAATGTACAAATATTATAGTAGTTTATGAAACTGTTGCATAATTAAAACATGAGTGTGTGTTTAAAAACCGAGCCGCAGGCGAGGTTTTTAATAGTATCACACGAATGTTTTAATACCTATACTCCATTTGAAATAAGATTAGACATTTAACTAAACCTTTTTTACAGTCCGTTCAACCGATTTTGACTTCTATTGCGTTGGTAGCATGACAAATGGCAGCTGCAGTAAACAGTTGGTTTGTAACCACTTTTTTGCTATTAATGCCATCCTTATGCCTACGCAATTGAAGTCAAAATCGGTTGCACGGACTGTAAAAAAGTTTGTTTAAATGTCTAATCTTATTTCAAACGGAGTATAGTTATGTGCAGTTTCATACACTACTTTATCTACTCTCAAACATTGGGATTGAAACAAATACTAAATAAAAGATCAAAGTTAAAGATCAAGAATAAATTTAAATATCCCACGAAATTCAGTAAGTACTACAAAACAAATGAATGGCGCCTGCACCAGCACATCACCGCACATGCGCTACAGCGGGTGCTGCTGTCCCCCTCCAAAATTTGATGGAAACTCCTTGGTGAAATTAACTTCTTGGATTAGCGCTGTATCGTAATAGAAAAAAAATTGTTTTATAGTATTATTTTGTTAGAGAAAAAGTGTTATAATATGATTCTATTTTTAAATTTCGGTATTCTGTTTATAAAATATGTCAATGTAAACTCGTAAGTTCATAATTCGAATATTTCGCTATGAGTAGATAAAAAAAAAAAATATTAAGAATAACAGTAATGCTATCTCACCTGCTCAGATTTTTAGAATAAAATTATAAAAAATATTTTGCATTAAATGTCTTTTTGTTTTTCTTAAATTCCCTAAAAAAAAAAAATGGAAAAGTGACCTTTTGTTCGCCTACTCCTCATATGTGGGTGGAAGATTGTAGGTAAGCTTTCTTTAAAATAGAATAAAATGTTGTAAGACGGGTGGGTATCGGTGTCATTACATACACATGACACCTGTCATTTGTCTCTGGGATGGCAGCGCATCTGTGATTTGCGCTCACACTTGGTGCACTCTCCGTACTTGGTTAATCTCCATTGAGACTGGACGCTGTGACCGTAGATAGGATATTATTATCCTTACCTGGTTCCGCAATCAACCAGTCAACCCTGAGTAGTGGAGGTCAGATAGGCAGTCGCACCATGTAAAATACTGGTGGTCAAAAATTCAAAATTCAAAAGTCATTTATTCAAACTAGGCTGAGAATCAAACTTTTCGAACGTCAAAATTACATAAGACAGTCCCCCAAAAGCGCCCACCCTTCACCACTTCCTAGTGCCTTTAGCTGGGAGTAAGAAGTGGCGCAACAAACTCCCCAGCAGCACAGCTGTCTGTTCAAGTTAGAAAAAAAAATGATTCTATACAAAAGTATGCAAAATAACTTACATTATGCAACACAATACATAATTTAAATGATAAATTATTGGCCATATGTCAGCTAGCACACGCCAATATACCAACCAAAAACATCGAGAACTATACTCAAGCAGAAATAAAAAAAAAAAACCTAAACGTAAACAGAACTAAATATCTAAATAAAAGCCTCCAGGCATAAAGGGCGTGCCCGTCTACATAAAGCCGACCCTTACATAGTTGGGAAATGGTTAGGCTGATGATGATGATGACTGAGTTGCAAATTGTGTCCAGTGCTTCGTCTGTGGACTGCAAACGCCGGAGATCCCACACAACGCGCATTGTGCGGACGCATTCGCTGGCGACTTCCTGCCGCTGATGCCTGTCGACGCGAGGGCCAGAGGAAAGATTGCGGGCTTCAGGAAGTACTGCCGGTATATGGATACGTAAGTATTAAGTCGCTCTTCTGAAAGTGACCGCAGCCGTAAACCGCAAGTGGCAACTTCGCACAATCGCGATGACAGACCGCAGCACTGACTTCCGAAGCTAACTTTAGTTATTTTGCATTTTGTTGTATTTATTAGAAAGCCGGTTCTTTTTGTAAGTTTTTTAACCGACTTCCAAAAAGGAGGAGGTTATATGTTCGTCGCGTATGTTTGTTTTTTTTTTTTATGTATGTACACCGATTTCTCCGTCAATTCTGGACCGATTTTGAAAATTTTTTGTTTGATAGGGTATGCTCTCGAAGTGGTCCCATATAAATTTTATTAACTTTGCTTTTATAGTTTTTGAGTTAGCTTCAATAATACGTACTTTTTCCCACTTAGTATGTGGATGATATGATAAGTTCCTGTCACAGCTGTTATTTACATAGCAGGTAGTGGTTTTCGAGTGGTAGGTACCACAACTAAAAAGTGAAAAATAAAAACTTTTTACAAAAAAAACACTACAATGGGAAAAATAACTTTAATTTCGGAAGTCGGTGGCAAAAAACGAAAATTCAAAACCAAAGACACCGACTTCCGAAATTAAAGTTTTTTTTCTTTTTGTAGTGTTTTTTTTGAAGTCGGTTGTTTTTTTTTTTGTAAAAAGTTTTTATTTTTCACTTTTTAGTTCTGATACCTACCCCACACAAATTCGAATACCACTACCTGCTATGTAAATAACAGTGACAAGAAGTTATCATAATATCATCAACATACTAAGCGAGGTAAAAATACGTATTATTGAAGCTAACTCAAAAACTACCCAAGTAAAGTTAATAAAATTTATATTGGACCACCTCTGAAGTATGATCTACCAAACAAAAAAATAATCATCAAAATCAATTCATAATTGACGGAGTAATCGCGTAACAAACATACAAAAAAAAAAAAAACAACATACAGTCGAATTGATAACCTCCTCCTTTTGGAAGTCGGTTAAAAATATGAAGAAATGGGTTTTAATGCATTTTCATATCTATTAATATTCATCTTTTTTTGCATTCCATAATGTAGGCATAGGTGTTACAATTAATGGCTTAAAGCTAAGGTACAATTACGGACCCAGGTAGTGGTTTTCGAGTGGTAGGTACCACAACTAAAAAGTGAAAAATAAAAACTTTTTACAAAAAAAACACTAGATACAATGGGAAAAATAACTTTAATTTCGGAAGTCGGTGGCAAAAAACGAAAATTCAAAACCAAAGACACCGACTTCCGAAATTAAAGTTTTTTTTCTTTTTGTAGTGTTTTTTGGAAGCCGGTTGTTTTTTTTTTATTTGTTGCGTGTTCCCTCACGAAGTCTTGCCACAGAGTAAAAGGTGGCCTTGCTTTGTGTTTTGTAGTGGTATTGGAACATCATCAACACAGACGAAGTAGATAAAATACATTTTATTAAAGCTCACTCAAAAAACACTCGTCAGTCCTTGACCTTTTATATGGCACCACCCCTAACGCGAGCCGTCCACCGCCAGCTGAACTTAGTTTAACTTAGCTATGCTATGTATGAAAAACTGGCGAGCTAAACTTAACTAACCTTAAACTAACTTAGTTTAGCTGGCCGTGGACGATCGGTGTAAAAATAGAATCATCCCCTTTCCAATACAAATCGAATCATCAAAACCGCTGAAGATCAAAAAAAAAGATTCCGATGAATTGAGAACGTCCTCCTTTTTCGAAGTCAGTTAAAAATTTTAATAAAATAATACGTATGTGATTATTTATTTAGTTCGGACAACAATATGGTCCAATTTGTTAGTAAAATACCTTATCACTAGTGTTAGTAGTACACAAAAAAAGAATAAGTTTAGCTGGTGACTGCGGCAGGATGTGCAGAGATGCCGGAGTACCGCCATGGGATCTGGAGGCAAAGGTCCTCGCGCACATATGGGAGTGGCGCGAGGAGGCGAAACGCCGGGGCTTAACACCGATGCCGCAAGAAGTTGCGGCGCAGCGGACGGAGCTCCGGCGGGATCTCATGGCGGAATGGAGAGTGCGATTGTCGCAACCCAGCGCTGGGCACGCCGCAATTGCGGCGATAAGACCCCTCTTTGAGGAGTGGCTAGAGAGGCGCCACGGCGTCCTCACCTTCCGCCTGACACAGGTGCTCACCGGACATGGCTGTTTCGGGAGGTACCTGTTCAGGATAAAGCGGGAGGAAACGCCCGGGTGTCATCACTGTGTGGATCGCCCGGAGGACACGGTGGAGCATACGGTGGAGGTCTGCCCGGCTTGGGCAGAGCATCGCCGTGTCCTCGAGGAAGCGATCGGCGGCGGTGATCTCTCGCGTCCGGCCCTGATTCGGGCCATGCTACGGAGCGAGAGGAAATGGCAGGCCGTCACCTCGTTCTGCGAAGCAGTAATGCTCGCGAAGGAGGAGACGGAGCGCGTGAGGGAAAGGCAAATTTCGCGCCCTCGCGCCCCTAACCGCCGCAGCAGGAGACGCCCTGGGCGTCGGGAGTCACGAGAGGATTTCCGGCCACCGTAGGCGCGGGCTTGCGGACGGTGAGCAATGGGTAGCTCGCCGTCCGATAAGGACCAAGCCCGGGTCGACGGCGCGTTGTGTTCCACGCGCGCCTCAAAGAGATGTCAGCAGAATTGACGGGGTCCGCTAGGGCCAATGCCTGCCGGGGGTTCGAAGAAAACCGATAGGGAAATCGTGGCCCCCTGGCAACACGGCAACTGAAGGAACACGGGTGGGTTTTAGTCAGTAAGAGTCTGACACGCCCTCCCGCTCCGCCCAGAGCGGGAGAAGTTATTTGATGATTTCCCACCCAAAAAAAAAAAAAAAAAAAAAAAAAAAAAAAGGATGTGCAGAGAACGATAAAGCAAGGAATGCTACCTGACCATTCTCCCCACATAGTGCCTCAGAAAAGGGGAGTAAGGGCTCTCCACCACTGTCTTCAGGATGCTATTGTCACTGACCCGCATTCTACGCATCAGTTATGCAACTTTTTTGCGAATCACTGCATGGAAGCCGTCAGTTCGGTGCTGAGCAAACATCTCCGATGCGCTACAGAAACGGGGCAGTTTCAACAGCATCCTAAAAACATTATTGTATTGGATACGTAAGACATCCAGCGATCTTTTGGTGTAGCTGACCCATAGACCTCCCGCATACAGACCTTGACAAAACGCCTTGAACAGGGTGATTTTGACTTGGTCCGCACACGAATGAATATACGGGCCAACATGTTCTCTCGGACCGCCAGTGCCCTACGTTCCCTTTCGATGTCTGCATTATCTTTAAGGTCGTCGGTATGTGCCCCAAGTACCTACTTAAATTGGTGGACTTTATTTATGCTCACACCATTCAGAGAAAAACTAGGTTCATGATTAGGGCACTTACCGGCGGCCTTAAAGACCATGTATTCACATTTACGGGCATTGTACACAAGACCGTGTAAGGCAGCGTACTCCTCGCAGACCTTCAACATTTCTCTGATATTGTACCGCTACAAGGTTCTTGATGTGGTGCGTGCCCAAAATTTTAACTATAACCGCCATCTTGTTTTTCAGTACATTTCACAAAACAATAATTGCACAAATGCTTGGGACACAGGCCTCCTCGTTGTGAGAGAGAGTGGGCTATTATATAACTCAACACGCGATCCCAGTGCCGGTTCGTAACAACAACATTGGATATCACAAATATCTTCGAATTTTTGGTTCTAACACATGCCTGCATGCGTGCATGCGTGCATGCATGGTTATTAAGCAAAGTATTATTATTACTTAGTGGAGACCGCAAATCGGCAATCGTAATCGTAGGACGCCCTCAAGCTAAGTGGGCCAACGATCTCCGCAGGGTGGCTGGCAGCAGCAGAACAGCTGCATGTATGTAAGTTGAATAGCGTGCGATTGGAGAATGGAGACGTTTTGAATGTCCAGCAGTGGATTGCTATAAGATGACGAAGTTTTTTTTTTTTAATGTCTCACATATCTCGGGACCCTGGGACCCCGGACCTTTGAAAGGCGTACGCTTGGCCGAAACCAACTCGGAGAGGCCACCTGTACACAATTTTAATGATGAGGAGGTATCAACCGACGATTATGCCTGTTCGCACCATGCAAGTGCACCCAAGGACAGCCGGTTGGTGTAGGATATGGAAATAAAGATATTCGATTATGGGTTTGCGTGGCTAAGTGAACTGGTTATCTAGAAATATGGAAAGACTATGGCCCCTGCCTGACCATTTTTTTTTTTGTTAAATACTCTCAATAATGGGCCCCCGAAAACGGTCGCTAGCACAGTGTTGTATCGATAAGGTGGCAACATGCCCTGAAGTGTTTTCACGGCTATCAGAATAATCCCGGAAGTACGGTCAAGATACCCTACCAGCATCTTACTGGAATACTTACGTCCTCCGAGCACGTTTGCTCTTGGAAATCTCCACTCAAGCCGGCCAATAAAGGCAAAAAAGAGGTGGAAGTTCTGTTCCTCGTCAGTGTTCACTCCAGCCTGCCAATAAAGGCAAGCCAGAGATGAGGAACAAGACTTCTCCCGGGAGATAGGGTCCGTGGGGTTGCTACTGCCCAACAGCTCGTCACATGCTGCCATGCGGGTTTATGTATCTCTCTTATGGTCTGGCTCTTCACCCTAGTCCCGTGTAAACTCTACTGGCACAGACTCAGAGTTCAGACTAGCACGTTCACACACCGACTTCGTTCGACTATATTCCTTTTCCCGTGAAATCGGGAATAATCTACCGTTATTCCTTGTCTACATTTTAAAGGGAACCTTTGTACAAAATTTCAGCTGTCTGGGTCCAAGGATTTAGGCTAGGCCTTGATGAGTCAGTCAATGAGTGAGCCCGGACTTTTCTTTTTTATAAGCATCGCTGTAAAATGTTTTTGTCTGTTCCCAGAACGTTGAAAACGGCTGCATCATTAGTCCGATGGCGACCCTGCTGCCGGTGTCGCGGGGTATCTCACTGTACGCGCGGTTCCACACCTGCGTGTGTAGCAGCAACTGGTGCAACCGAGCGACTCGTGAGAAGCCTTCCTTCAACACCATCCACGGCCATGTGGCCATCGTGCTAGCCTACTGGTTCGTACAAACCTGACCGAGGCTAATTCCCGCATTTGAAAAGTTCAAAATCTAGCGTCCTTTCATATTGTACCTCTGATTTTGCATCATTATCAAAATAACAGTGATCATAATTTTAGTTCCAATATGGTTGCTGGTCAGTTGCTGCTTGGGTTGCTAACAGAGGCAAAATATATTTGAAAGGACTGAAGTCACATCGCAATCTCATCTCATGATCTAAGATCCGCAGAGGAATGACCTACACCCAATCTGTTTTATTGAATGAAAAGTATTATAAATCAAATTTAAAATGTCAAAAAATATCCAACTAACGACTAATAAACGGCAAAAGTCGAGTTAGTAGCAAAGGTTCTCCTTGAAAAGCTCTTTCAATTGCTTTATACAGTACATCTTGCAATGTTTTAATTTTTTAATTTTTTAATAATCACATTCTGGCCAGGAATTTTTAGCCAACCCGCAATATATTTTCTAACATACTTTGATTTATAAAATACTTTTCATCCGTTAAACAGATTAGTGAAAGTGGTTCCTCTGCGGATCATATCTATCAACGACCATAAATTTAACAAACTTGTCAAAAATATACCTGTACATTTATGTATTTTTGACAGATTTTGAGACAGAGATTAGAATCAGACCGTTTTTAAATAGGTACGGGAATTGTCCCTTTGGTACCGCGATATGTTAAAGTCAGTTTCTTATGCATCCTGTATGGCTCCATCTTTCTTTTGCACTTGAACAATAAGAGCTCTAACCGTTATAACACGGCTTTTGAACATGGTTCAGACAGGAGATATGATGTCTGGCACGCCGAGTTGTAGAGCGCCGTCTCTGTCACTCATATCTGTGCGCCGTCTCTTTCTATATCTCAATGTGTATTAAAACGCTCAGTATTTAATTTGTTTTTGATGATTTGTTTTGTTTTTGATATGTCATGTCTATTTTTTGAATACGTTTTTGTTTTGCATTTGATTTTAAACAGTTTAATCATGGTTTCGTTGTTTCATTTTGTTTTTTAAACTTCCTTGTAGGTATTGGAAACGGTTTGAAGGTTTTAGGGCTTCAACAGACATGCTACCTACTTAGTAAATTCTATATTAGCATCTCGAGTGCTATCGGCTTTTTTTATCGGTCGCCATTGTCATGATTTCCAAATATTAAAAAGATTTACTGATTTTAAATACTAAATATAAAATTAAAAGTATGTGATTTGCCTCAAATGATTTTGTATCAGTGTAATTATGAAGTTTAAAAGTATCTCATTTGACAGTTCCGTAAAAGTACTGGTTTTTAACGAAACAGAATTGGAAACATGATGTTTGGAGCGTCGCTTAACTTCTAGTTCAGTTGGCTATGAGCCTCGTAACCAGAAGGTGTCTTCAAGAAGTCTAAGGTTTGTGGTGTGCAAGATGATAAATCCAGAGGTACTGGTGCTGAAATGGTGTATCGTATCATTTCAGAAGTGGGTTAAACCAAAAAGGTAAGGTAAAGAGGCTTATGGGAACAACTACGAGCCTACAAGGATTATTGAGTTTTGTTTTGGTTTGCTATCATTTTATCGGCTGCATGGCGCTGCACATCAGGTCAGGGCAACTCTCTGATGATGTGTTGTATTGTGTAGATTGTGTGTAATGGTGTGTGTGGGTACGTGGCTAGGGCTACTCTCTGGCGGTACTTTAGCACGCATTATTGCACATACTGACCAGACAAATCGTGTGCTTGATCGGGGCGACTCTCCGATAGCACGAGATGTGTTTTGGTTGCCTAAATGAAAGCAATGAGCGTGATTTCGGGGTACTAGTATGGGTATCCCACATCAGGTCAGGGCAACTCTCTGATGGTGTGCGGTGAAGTATACATGGGTATAATGTTTCCTTATAATTTTGCTACCACTATAACTAACAGATACGTTCCCACAAGCCTCTATAAGGGAAGCAAATGAGCAACATTTGACAAAAACATTTTTTTATGATTATTTAAAAGCAACACGAGATTAACATAAATAAATTGTTGGTTATGATTATTTCTACCTTAGTGATTGCCATGATAATTGAACTATGGTTGTTCACTGTTAGGGGGCGTACTTTGTGATTTCGCTGGATTTTGAGTGGGTATGATAACTACTGGTTGTTCGGTGAGTCACTAGTCGTCGGATAAATTGTTCTAAATGCATAATAGTTGGACATGAAGGTATTACGATTACCTCCCAGGTAACACAGGAAGCATTTAAAAAAAAAAACGAATAGTAAACTTATGTAGAACTTAAGGGGACGATAGCTGACTTTTAATGATTTTATACTGAAGGTGACGTCTGAACGAGTAGTGTTAGCGAAATGAAAAAAAAAAAAAAATGTTAAATTAGAGCATTTTTTTAAATATTTTAATATACGCATATTTTTGATTATGTTTATATTACATAGTGAAATTAATTTGTAAAGTTATATCTAACGCGGATAAAAAACTGAGAATGACGCAAAATCCATCACGCGTATTTTTCTGAAAACTTCACAATTTTAAAGATAATTTTATTAATGATCTTTTAGTATACGTGTTTTAAAGTTTACGTGTAATAAATTAATAATGCGTCTAATTTGGGACAGCGCTCCTTGATGGGCGAGTCCTATTACTGGCTGGACGTACAACGCGTTGCGTGAGCTCAGTACAGAACACGCAAGCAAGGTCACTGTCCATTCAAGGTCACTGTCATATATCTGCGTCTTAAGGACCGTATAAACTCTTATATAAGTTCACCGAGCATCTTAACGCTGTATATTGGCATTTTAAAACCATTATGATGCTTTACACTGTAAAACGGTTGGATAATGGCATATCAAAACTTTTGTAAAGCCTTTAGTTTTAGTGCAGCAAACCATAATGCAGCTGTACAGCTTTCACTTGTTTTTAGTGCATTTAGATCTACAATAGCATTTTTAAGTAGTAAATAAATGCTTAATGCTGTTTAATAGCATAAACATGAACCATTATAATGACCTGTAAATCCGCTATACAGCTTTCAGCTGTGTTTAATGCCTTAGGGTCTACAATTGCATTTTTAAGTAGTAAGATAATACCTAATGCTGCTTAATAGCATAAACTTGTATCATTATAATGCACCGTAAATCCGTTATACAGTTTTGAGCTGTTTCTGGTGCCTTTTGTTGTGTAATAGCACTTTTAAGTGGTTAGTAACAGCCTAGTACTGCTGAACAGCATAAATGTGAATCAATGTAATTCTTGCATTTTTAAAGATTAACCGAGTTCTGTTGTACAGCTTTAATCAAATACACGTGAGTTATTGTAATGCGTAAAACTGTATATATATTCATTTTACTGTATTCGTAAAACCATTTGTCGGTCATATTGTGGAAAATCACATATTATATGATCAACAAAACATCATTTTTTATGGTGGACGTAGAACTACTTTATAGGCAATGGCACTATAGTGGTTCATCAAAAGTCTTCTCTCTGGCCTCTGGCTTAATAATTGTTCACGCGTGAGTATTTATACTCCTGGCGGCATTAATTAGCCTTTTTAAAGGCTCACCAGGCTACTATAGACCGACACCATTTTGTAAATATTTTATAACCAAAAAAAAATATCATTCGGACCTATTTATAAAAGCAATAGACCTATTTAAAAATGATATAACTTAATACTGCCCCACAAATACTATTATGTTAATTATGCAAAATTCGTTCTAAACTAGGAATACACAATTGTTTTGGTTATTTCACACTTTACAGTAAACTAAATTGTGCAGTAATATTTGAAGCCATGAAATAACAAAAGAGTCAAAAACTTAGCCAGTATTATAAATTTTGTTTTGATGCAAACAAATATAATGTCACTCACTCAGTTTTGACAGTCTTCGTCCATATTATATTGCGAGACAAAATGGTTAAATTACAACGTTAATTGTATTATAACATTTGTACCGTGGTAGTAGAGGTGTTTTTGCAATGATCTAGGATTTATTTATGTTCTAGCTATGAACACTTGAATAGCTCTAATAATTCTTTTACTACATTCTAATGCTAGTCTAATGCTTTTGTAATGCAAATAACATCTTCATTATCAATAATATTGCTAGTATAATGCACCTGTAATGCAATTAAACAACTGTTGTGAACATATTTAGGATCTAAAGCCGTATAATTTGTGCCCAAATAAGCATTACAGTAGCCCTATACACGTTTGTAATGCTTCTAAGAACTAACTCAAAATGCGAAAGGGATACAGAAATGCTGTAAGTCTGCCGCTATACTGCTTTGATGTGTTACTTGGGTTATGATTAATTTTATTGATTGAGATAATGAACTTAACCAACACTTTATTTTGGATGGGATTTATTTACATGGCTGTTGGGGCGTAACTCCCAACAGTGAAAATGTTATGTTGATGTTGTGTATTGGGATGTTGTGTTAAACGAGTAAACAACCGATTGTTATAAAGGTTTTATTGCTACTAAAACAATATTTAATAAAGTAATAATGCACAATTAATGTTGGGTTAACAAACTGCAACGTTTCACTGTAAGGACAAATTATTTTCATGTACAGCGTAGCTCGTACAATGGCATTCTTTCATCTTTGTCTGTGCTAAATAAATGTATTTTCTTTCTTTCTTTCATGGTTTTCGTGAGTCATTCTATGTCTTATAACGTGTCCCCTGCATGAGCATGATCACGATGACGTGATGATTGCCCGTCATGAAACCGTTGAGACCGTCGTGGGATTAACCAAAAGTGAACAATGATGTTCACACTTGATAAATGATAAGTGAACAATGATGTTCACACTTGATAAATGATAACTGCAGTATGTTTGTTTGCACTTGATAAATGATAAGTGAACTATGATGTTCACACTTGATAAATGATAACTGAAGTATGTTTGTTTGCACTTGATAAATGATAAGTGAACTATGATGTTCACACTTGATTAATGATAACTGCAGTATGTTTATTTGCACTTGATAAATGATAAGTGAACTATGTTCGCACTTGATAAATGATAAGTGAACTATGTTCGCACTTGATAAATGATAAGTGAACTATGTTTGTTCGCACTTGATAAATGATAAGTGAACTATGTTTGTTCGCACTTGATAAATGATAAGTGAACTATGTTTGTTCGCACTTGATAAATGATACGGTGAAGGAAAACATCGTGAGGAAACCGGCATGTCCTAGAACCAATCACTCGAAGACATGTGACATCTAGTGTACTATGTTTATTCGCACTTGATAAATGATACGGTGAAGGAAAACATCGTGAGGAAACCGGCAGGTCCTAGAACCAAATATTCGAAGACATGTGACATCTACCAACCAGCACTGGGCCCGCGTGGTGTATTACGGCCCACTCCCTCTCACAGTGAGAGGATCATAGGCTGATTATGATAAATGGTTTTGTTAATGTGGACAGGGTTCGTTTGAGTATCTGATCTTGTTTCAAATGGAGTATTATGATACTTATTGATTTTTTGATACTATGATTGATTTTATGATACCATTTTATTTTATGATAATTATGATACTTAATGATTATTGTTCTGGATCAATGAAACATTAATTGAATATAACTTGATTTGAATTCTGGTATAGTTTTCTAAGCTATATAGAATCATGTGTAAAGATTGTAAATGGATTACGCCCCAAGTACGTACCACATAAATAATAATGAAATGCTGTTCATTGGTAAACGCATTACCTGAGAACAGCTGAAACGATTTGGCTATCTTTTGTTTTAAAAAAAATGTTCTTTATAGTCCGAATTAGGTTTTTGTGGAAAGCAAAATCAAAAAGTTTCCTTGTATCTGAACGTTCTTTTTCTATGAATTTTTGTATGAACGTCTGTAAGAGTAATGTTTCAATGAGATGTGATATCTGATGTGTGATATCAAATGATATCTGATGTCGAGCCTGGCGCTAAAATTATTTTATTAAACTAAGTTGTCTGTGTGGTTACAATGGTATTTTTCCTACGTTTCGAGTTTATTTTGTTTTTATAAGTTTTGGTGTTTTAAATGATTATGGTAGGAGTTAAAAAAATTACTGTTTATTTTTGGTGATACTTCTTGTGATTATTTTATGTTATGTGAGTATTTGAATACTTCTGTTATTCAACGGTTCAATTAAGAGGGACATATTAAGTCTAGTCTGTACTGAATATTTATAATTTTATTATTTAAATAGTTCGACGACGTTACCTTTATGTTGATGTTTTATCTTCCTGGGTAGAACTAAGCTGACCAGCCTCGCTAATGGGGGCATAGCCCTTGCAAGGTGTGTCTAGTTGACACAATTAGTTCAACTTACGACTGAGGTCTCAGTTTAGTCGGAGCTAACTGACGTTCAATAAAGATTGAGTCTTGTGAAGATAGAATGAGGTTTTGAGATTTTCCCTCTGGAGTATGGTCGTGAGTTATTAATGTTGTTGAGCGCTTATTTCTTGATCTTTCGTTCCCTCTGGCTCAATTATGTCCGATGGAGTTAAGGCTTAGGATGTGGAGCCTAGTTCTTTATTTTCATAAACCCCCTCTGGGTAGATGTGAATTGTCACGTCAGTTTGTTTGTTTTCTGAGGCTTGCCGTATCTTTTTCGATGGTTTTGGTGCGGTAAGGTTTAAGCATGACGACGTTAATTTTCTGGGTGCGTGTTAACACATATTGTCATTTAACTTGGCTGATACCTAGCCTGGTATCAGAACTTTGCGATTCGTACGTCCTGACTTAAGCCTTCTCTTGCAAGAGAAAGACCTCACTATGTATTTTAATTGCCATCGTTAGGTAATGTTTCTTTTAGGTATAGGCAGGAAGGGTTCGATTGTTCGGATGCTTTGAATAAAAGTCTCTGCCTGATCCATTTATTCAAGTGGGGCGTAGCTCATGTGAGGTTTTATCATGAGATGCAACCTCATGCTATACAGGCTGGCAAGAACACTGTACGTCATCCGAACAATCTGACAAGATATGTTTAAATTAGGATTTTTTTATATGGTTTTCACTTGTCGGTAAAAAAAAAAAAATGATAGTCTAGTCTCAGCAACGGCGCGCGCATGTATCTTTATAATATTGTACTAATGGTTAATATAATCGTCTCTTAAAAAAATATTTGATTTATACACTGTCCCGAGCAGCCAAGCATGGTGCTCACAGTACAGTGAATTTTAAAAGATTACCTCGTAGTTTTGAAAATCTTTCAATGTATGATTTAAATGTTCACCCATAACTCTTAATTCCGTATGCTATTGCTAAAGAAATTTATTTTCATTTAATTTTTATTTAACATGCAAAATGTCATGATTTATGTAAAAAAATATATATTATTTTATGATTGTTGTGTGTGTGCCAGGAGGCAACACAGTGTCGGATGGCCGAATGTCATGATTTCCAAATATTAAAAAGATTTACTGATTTTAAATACTAAATATAAAATTAAAAGTATGTGATTTGCCTCAAATGATTTTGTATCAGTGTAATTATGAAGTTTAAAAGTATCTCATTTGACAGTTCCGTAAAAGTACTGGTTTTTAACGAAACAGAATTGGAAACATGATGTTTGGAGCGTCGCTTAACTTCTAGTTCAGTTGGCTATGAGCCTCGTAACCAGAAGGTGTCTTCAAGAAGTCTAAGGTTTGTGGTGTGCAAGATGATAAATCCAGAGGTACTGGTGCTGAAATGGTGTATCGTATCACCATAGCAAAATCGCGTCAACGCTGCATTTCGTTTGGCGAATCACTACGTTTAAGCGTGGTAGCTGTCAAAATTGTGCGTTTTGTAATACCTTTTTTTCTGAATCTTTTTTTTTAGCGCCATATTTTAACGAGTAGACGTACTAAATGTTGCATAGTTTTATACACGTTCGCGAGAAAATTATTTTATTTCGATTGGGAGGTGTGTATAAACATTCTATAATCAAATATGCCTATACAATGCAAATTAATAACTTACAACACTTAAAAAGCCGCACTCTTCTGGCAAAACGACAATTTACCAGTGCCCTCTAACGTTCAATGGTCCCTTAAATAATTTTACTGGATCTAATATTACGAATAACATTTTTGTAATATTTGAGTACCTACCTAACAAAAATACAAAAAAAAAAAACAAAATTCAGAATATTTTATTTCACATAAACCTACATGGGCACTTATGAAACGTCAGAAGCTAGGTGCACGATTGCAATTGGTCGTTTCCTATGGAGAAGAGCCGGCAAGAAACTCCACGGTTACTCTTTTAAAAATAATTGGCTTTTACAATACTTTCAAATAACAGTGTTACTAGGTATGGGAGGACAGTGCAGGTCTTTCAATAAGTACCAGGTACTTAATATAATTGAAAATGGTCAACAGATATACAATCCACTAAGCTTACAGAGTTCTCACATTCACAAAATAGAAAAGAATCTATACAAAAGATAAATAAATTAATAAAAATAAAAACCTATTTAATTAATACGCAATTACATGATTGCTATTACAACTGTAATAAATCTGAATAATAGTTATGTTCACAAGTCACTAACTAACAAAGAGTTGAAATGTCGTAGGTATATAATGTGAAATAGGTAATAGGAGAACTATGTCAAGGACGAATATAAAACATTAAAATTAAAGATTAAAAATAAACATGGTAATTTGGTTTGGGAGCAGTTAATAGACTCTTACATAATTATGCCGTTAATGAGGTACCAGGGAAGTCACAAGTTCAGAAGGAATTATTGCCAAACTTCCTTGTCTTCAACGTAGTCTTTAATTTTATAATAGGTATGCTTTCTAACCATTTAAGGAACACGCGGTAGACACTTCAATTTATGTCTACACATTTCCTTGCTAAAATTGGTGTTATTTGATTTGATAAAAATTGTAGGTATATATTCTACTTAAAAACGCGAAATTTTATTAAGATGGGTGGATGGATGTTTGTTACCTTTTCACGCAAAAACTACTGAACGGATTTGGATGAAATTGGGCACAAAGATAGTTTATAACCTGAAGATACTTTTTATCCCGATAGATTTGTTTGACGTCGTAGCGAAAGGACGTCTCGAGCGCACCGCGTCTTAGTTTTATTGTACGTTTGGCGTTACAACGCCGTTTTAATTGCCGGTTAACATACTTGACCAGGATTTCTTTTGTTTGATGTGGCTGTGACTTTACATATCGACTAATAAATACATTAATATAGTGCAAAAATGAGGTGTGCTAGGCCTACGTGCGTTCTTAACCCCATGCGAGCAATCCAGGGCAAGCGAGGGTCTAATCGTCTGCCGAAGGTTCCAGGGCCACTGAACAACAGAACCAGGATAATCCGGTGAGATCATTCCATATTTTTCAGGGCGTTACTTCCCTCTACAAAATACACACCTCGACCTGAGTAGGACTGCGTCAACAGACGCACAGAGCTCACTATTTCATAAACACCACTAATCACTCAGTCAATAAATCGAATTCATATATTTCAAACTTAGATAACGTTGGCTCCAACGATAGATACAGAGGGCCTACCACCAGCTCAAAAGCAGTATTATTTTAATATTACTTCAGTGGGAGAAAGAGATGGAGCTATACATCCTGTAGAGCTTCATCTTTTTCCCACACTGAAGTAATATTAAAATAATATTGCTTTATGAGCTGGTGGTAGGCCGCCAGATACCATAACGACTTGCATTTTGAATAGTTTCTAGCAAGTGTAGCGATCAAGAGGACTGAGTTCAATTCTCGGCTCTATTTCGATTACGTGGCTAAAATTCAGTGCCAAAGTTTGGTATATTATTTGATAGATAAGGTACAACATCGTGAGCGCGCATCTGCAGTTGAGTAGTGACTGGCGAAGTTTAGAGGTTTGATGCTACGCGAAGAATCAACTATTATTTTTAAGCTACAGGTATAAGATTATAATGTGGGAGAAACGATACACTCAATTGATACAAAAGCGAAATTCTTATTATAAACGAAAACATCCAGTTCATGATTCCGCTGATCACAATATTCCTGCTAAAAAGACCAAACATAACTCGCAAGACTATAAGTTTAGACGTTGTCAAAAATACTTTATGGTGGGCCATTTGCAAAGAGACTGTCGTTACTGTAAGGATTCAGACACTCCTACTATTAATCAATCTCGTCAGACCCATAAGCAAAATGACCAAACTAAGGATATGCCAACTGGTGTAGCACCTAAATCTCGCGTAGTATGTTCCTTTTGTCAAAGGACGGGTCGTAAGTTTAAAAATTGCTTCAAACGCTTAAATTCAAAACCGAAATCTGTAAAATCAGGAAAATCGGTAAAGACTTGCTAACAACCATTCCACGATTGGCAAAATCGATGATCACGAATGTTTCTGTCTCATAGACTGTGGCGCTGAGTGCTCCTTAATGCGCGAAAGTATTGGGGATTGCACCAGTGCCAAAATATCTTTTAAAACTACAATGTTACGTGGAGTTGGAGAAAATTCATTTTGTTCTACTCGTATCAAAACAAGTCAGATTTGTATTGATGGCCTGAATTTGGAGCTGGAGCTTGTATTGGTTTCCAAATCATTCTGCTGTTCAGTTTCTATCCAATCACTATAATTTAAAACGTTATTTATGCTGAGAATTGCAGAGTTTCTACTGAGAATTTCCACATGAGGTATATGCTCTCCTTTACGATACTCAATTTCAAAATCAAATGATTGTAAGTATGCCCACCATCGATGAACACGGGGCAAACGCTCTTTTTTATTCCTAGATGCTTTTAGCAAATTACAATCCGTCACGAACTTAAAGCCTGAAACTGCGTTAAGCGGACGTCCGCGCGGTTCCATACAAAAGTGCTCCGTTACGGGGACACGCGGGTATCCATCGCGGGGAAGCGGTTTCCGCGCTCGCGCCACGTGTCCCGCCTCCGTGCGCCGGAAACCCGCGCGGGAGCACGCGCGGTGGCGCCAGTGGTTTTGCAATGTAATCTTATACTATTGAATGAGCATTCTCATTCTCTATTTTCACCAGAGCAGAGCTCGGTCGCCTAGGTACTACTTAATATATTAAGTTCTTCATCGACACGGCTGTGCATTCACACCGTTAAAATGGAACTAGCGACACTGCGTAATTAAAATAATCCCATCCGCGTGTCCACGCGCGTAGACACGCGACGGGTGTCCGTAGCGGGCGCCCGCTTAACGCAGTTTCAGGCCTCAAACTTCTGCCGAACAGGTAGTGCCTAAAATGTTTTATAGTTTTAACTACTACCAAAGTTTCGAGCTCGTACGAATGAGACCGCGTTTCGGTGTCGGTGGTGCGCATATTGAAGTACTCTACGACTTTAAGCTGGGCATCGTGTTTTTGAAACAACACAGGACCAAATCCAGAGGAACTGGCATCAGTATGAAGTTCAATAGATTTAGTTGAATCGAATAAGGACAAAGTTGGTTTCGAAGAGAGGTACCTACCTATTGAATATTTTTTTCTCTTGCTGGATCTGGTTTGATGTCCAGTTCCACTTGGCATTGGCCCTAGTTTAATCATATTTATAAAGGGCTCATCGTTTGAGAAAAGTTTGGTATAAATTTTCTAAATTTGAGAAAAGTTCTTGATTCATTAAAATGTACTGGTTTTCCTTAGTGTAAAAAATGTAAATTTCTCAAAACAGAAATTTAATATAGGTCGAATAATTTCCAATGGTAGGTACTGTTAGACCTAGTCCTGGGAAAGTAAAAACCCTTATAAAATCTATCCCTCAGACAGTAAAACAGGTCCGCCAATTTTGCGGCCTTGCGGGATATTTTAGAAAATGTATACCAAACTTTTTTCAATCGATGAGTCCTTTATACGATTTAACTAGGGTCAATGCCAAGTGGAACTGGACATCAAACCATGATCCAGCAAGAGAAAAAATTATTCAACACCTCTCTTCGAAACCAACTTTGTCCTTATTCGATAAAGACAGCTGTGATTTTAAAACAAAAAATAAACAACCTAAATTTCAACAAAATCACGAAATAGCGCTCACCTTAAAAAGTGGCCAGTACCGGAACTTACAAGTACAACAAAAACGTAAGTAGTACAGCTATTTGTTAATAGATGGCACTGTTCTGAACTTATCGATTTGGTAAGCCAGGTACTGCCCGCCGCCTCGCTGCCCGCAAAATTCGAGGCAGAGGCCTAAATGTGTCTGTATCTTGCGTCGATGGATGCTTCCACCGCCTTCTGGATGGCGTCATCTTCCACCGGCACACGGTCTCCCTGTGGATATAATATAAATTATTTTTGAAAAACATTTAACGAATACTTTTGATCACTTATTATTTTTACTGATAAAATAAACTAAATGACACGATTACATCCAGTTTTTTTTTTAGAAAATAAGTTTCGAAAATCCTTTAACGAATTTGTTTTAAGAAGGCTACACATAATATAGAGACAGCTATGATTTAAAAACAAAATCACGAAATACCGCTCACCTTAAAAAGCGGCTAGCACCGGAACTTACAAGTACAACTACAACACAAACCTAAGTAGTGCAGCTATTCGTTAACAGATGGCACTGTTCTGAACTTACTGATTTGATAAATCCTAGCCAGGTACCCAATCCAAGACTAGGGAGGGATTGTCTTGTTGCCATCGTTTAGTTTAATCAGTGGTGCCACACACGTCTGGTCCACAGAGCATGTAACTTTGTCTGGTCACTGCTTCCTGTGGACAAACGAATGTAAAACTCAAATAGCTGTATCATTATTTTTCGCTCCACTGTGCACTGCTTTAAATGACGATCATCGTAGGCTGCAAAAATTTGCACTAAACTGATTTTTTCGGATGTTAGGATAGATACCAATAGACGTAGTATTATATTATCCGTGCCAATAGTGTAAAACCAAGTTTGTAGCTTCAAAAGACCTGAGTGTGTCTGAGCTAACTGCGTGGTGCTCGAAATAAGTACCTTGAAATTTTTGGACTTCTTTCAGTTTAAGGCTTATAACTTCTAAAATGTGTTTCCTAAGGAAAAAGTCATTCTATACATTTTCAGGCCAATGTTTGAAATGCTACATCTTGGGTTCTATTGAACCTACAGAGCTACAGCTGCACTCTAATTGTAGCAAATTTTGTATACAGGGTGGCAGGGACATCGACGCGAAAACTGTTACCATGGATTCAGTACATGATTCTGAATCCCGCTTTTTTTTTGGATGTGAAATTATCAAATAACTTCTTCCGCTCTGGGTGGAGCGGGAGGGCGTGTCAGACTTTTACTAGCTAAAACCCACCCGTGTTCCTTCAATTACCTATATTGCCAGGGGCCACGGTAAACCAAGATTGACACAAATGTCGAAACAAAATGGCGGCTCACGACTCACGGCGATGACTGACGTACGAAACTACGAACCAAGGCGGGCTACGAGCAAAATTTCAAACCTGTTGGATCGCCGACGAACTTCACGGTTTTAAAGTACGCGTACTTAGTATGACTCGCGGGCGAGAAAGGTCGCCGAGCCATAAGTACGCGTACTTGCTCGCACGTCTATCATTCCTTTTAGGACACCTTTTAGACTAAACCATAACTGGTGAAATTCCTGAGTACCTATTCACCTCTTCCTAACCCGTCGAGAAATACACGCGATGTTATGTTATTTTGAAATAGATTGCATGTCATCAACAAATTAACCTTTCTTACAATCGGAAGATTCCTCCAAGGACAACACTTAACATAAACATTGATTTTAATTATCTCAATGAACATAAACATAACATCACGGCTGTTTCCCCCGAAAGGGTTAGCCAGAGGTATACACATACATTCCGCCAGTTGCATATATTTATGTCCCATGTAATATTTGAAGAGGATGAGCCTATTTGTATCAACCGGGTACAGATCCAGACTCTTACTGTGAAGTTCCTGATGGAAAAACCCAATAATAATTTGGTCCTACCCAGGAATCGAACCCAGGACCTCATGCTCAACAGTAGCGCTTGCGACTTACGAACACTAAATTAATTAATTGAGTAGCTCCATAAAACTGTCATCGCCAAATGGGCAAAAACTGAAAAAAAAACTCAAAATTTGTTGCTTTTTTGTTGCTAAAAATTTATTTTGTTGCTCAAACTGATCTCGAGAAATCGAAAAAAGCTAGCTTTACGTAAAGTTAACAGAAAAACAGCCACACATGAGACAGTCGAAAAAAATTGCCAAAATTTGTTGATGCAAAACCACATAAAAGAAAAGTTTATTTAAATATTCTTATAAATATTTTAAAAAAATACTGGATGATACTGATCAGAAACTCATTCGATCTCTGCTTGTGTTAGGTTTCAATTTATTAATACGTAATTGTTGGATATTGTACTGGCAACACCCAAAGATTTGAAATGTGAAAATGGGGGTAATAACGACCTTCTAGGTCGGGCGCTCGTGACGGTAGGACGCGCTTAGTGGCTGTGTCGGTAAAAAGAGAGATTGTCATGGTATTGGTTGGAGGTTTACTGTAAATTAAGGTAACATATTAGTTTCATGGTAAATATTAGAATACTGATTAAATAGTGATATTACTTATGTGGGGAATAGGAGATGTGATGGTATGGCGTAGAATATTGAATTTGATGTTGGCAAAGAAATATAAATGACTGACAAATTATCTTGGTGTTTCATATTATTTTCCTTATCCCTGAAATATTGTAAATATGTAGTTTTTTTTATTAAACAGTTTTAGATTATGATATTGGGATAACGACTTCAAGATTAATTTGGGTATTAGTATCTATTTTGAGGTTAAATAATTATATTCGGAATTAAATTAGTTATTTTAGAGTAAGGATGGTTCTTATTTCACTTGTTTATTTTGTTGCTGACTCTCTGGATTATTTTGTTTATTTAAAGCGGAAAAATCGTTTTTTTTTATGGACTTAAACATAACGGTTCCATAGTTGGGATGAATTAATCCCAAAAACAAACTTAACTTTGTAGTTGAAAAATATGTTCTCCCATACGGAATGTATGGGAAAACATGTTTTTGCAACTGCAAAGTTAAGTTGGTCGATTATTACTCGTTAACTTGTAGAGCCTACTTAGCTGTGATAGTTTTCCTTTTAATTTCGTTATATAAACTACTGTTGTGATTTTTTTCACACACCCAAAACCAACCATTTAGACGGCAGGGGGGACACTTGACTCTAACAAAAATTAGCACTTTAAAGCGTAATATTTCGCAAACGGATCCCTGAATCCAAAAATGGTTTTTAGAAACTCGCAATGTTTTTAAAGGACCTTTCCAATGATACCCCTCACTATGGGTTAAAAAAGAAAAAAATAACATCTCCACTTTACGTGTATGAGAGGTACTCTAAAAAAAAAATGTTTTTCATAATTTTATTTTACCACTTTGTCGGCGTAGTTAAAATATATACCTATGCCAAATTACAGTTTTCTAGTACTAAGGGTCTCGGAGCTAGACCGCGGACAGACAGACAGACAGACCGCGGACAGACAGACAGACAGACAGACGGACATGACGAAACTATAAGGGTTCCTTGTTTACTACGGTACCCTAAAAATTACACTTTAAAGTTAAGAAAGTTGTGAAACTAGAAGAAAGCAAAAAAAAATTTTTTTATTTCTAGGGCGCCAGGGCCAAATAAATTAGGGCTGAGTAAGTAACAGATGACCCCCACCTATCCACCATTTTCGTATGTTCAACGTTCTGCCAAACACCCTGTATAACATTGATTTTACATTCTGTGATCACACTGACTTATTAATTGTAATATTTTAGGAAAATCGTCTACTTTTACAATGTTTTAAATATGTGAGCACCATGTTTCTATCACATAATTAATTTATCTGTCGTTACTTTATTTTTAATTATATTTACCTATTGTGAAATAGTAATTTTATTCTAGGTGCATCGTTCTCACGAGTAATTCCACTTTGCCCCACCAAGCCCGCCACCCTGGTGTGGCAAAGTGGACTGCCTAAAATTTTGCAGTGGAATATGCCCCACTATTCTGATTTGATGGGGCGGATAACACTAGCATAAACACTTTGTGGATTCTGCCCCACTAGGGTTGGCACCTTTTTTTTTTTTTTTTTTTTTTTGGGTGGGAAATTATCAAATAACTTCTCCCGCTCTGGGCGGAGCGGGAGGGCGTGTCAGACTCTTACTGACTAAAACCCACCCGTGTTCCTTCGGTTGCCCTGTTGCCGGGGGCCACGATTTCCCGATCGGTTTTCTTCGAACCCCCGGCAGGCATTGGCCCTAGTGGACCCCTTCAATTCTGCTGACATCTCTTTGAGGCGCGCGTGGAACACAACGCGCCATCGACCCGGGCTTGGTCCTTATCGGACAGCGAGCTACCCATTGCTCACCGTCCGCAAGCCCGCGCCTACGGTGGCCGGAAATCGGCTCGCGATTCCCGCCCCGGGCGTCTCCTCCTGCGGCGGTTAGAGGCGTGAGGGCGCGAAATTTGCCTCTCCCTCACGCGTTCCGCCTCCTCCTTCGCGAGCATTACCGCTTCGCAGAAGGAGGTGACGGCCTGCCATTTCCTCTCGCTCCGTACCATGGCCTGAACCAGGGCCGGACGCGAGAGATCACCGCCGCCGATCGCCTCTACGAGAACACGGCGTTGCTCCGCCCAAGCCGGGCAGACCTCCACCGTATGCTCCACCGTGTCCTCAGGCCGATCCACACAATGGTGACACCCGGGTGTTTCCTCCCGCCTTATCCTGAACAGGAACCTCCCGAAGCAGCCGTGTCCGGTGAGGACCTGCGTCAGGCGGAAGGTGAGAACGCCGTGGCGTCTCTCCAGCCACTCCTCAAAGACGGGTCTTATCGCCGCGATTGTGGCGTGCCCAGCGCGGGGTTGCGACAATCGCACCCTCCATGACGCCATGAGATCCCGCCGGAGCTCTGTCCGCTGTGCCGCAATTTCTTGCGGCATCGGGGTTAAGCCCCGGCGTTTCGCCTCCTCGCGCCACTCCCAGACGTGCGCGAGGACCTTTGCCTCCAGATCCCATGGCGGTAATCCGGCAAGGAGGCTCGCCGCCTCGCAGGAGACCGTGCGGTATCCTCGGGCCAGCCGGATGGCCATGACCCTCTGGGACGCGTTCAACCGGCGGGCTGGCCGCAGCCTCAATGAACGCGCCCACACCGGCGCCCCGTAAAGGGCCATGGACCGCACGATCCCCGCATAGAGCCTCCGGCAGGAGGCGTTTGGATCCCCTAGATTGGGCAGGAGCCGCTTCAATGCAGCCCCGGCCCGGTCCAGTCTGGGAGCCAAACGTCGGAAGTGTTCCACGAAATTCCACCGGCTATCGAGGACGAGTCCCAGATACTTCATCGTCGACTCGACACCGATGTGAACCCCTCCCGCCATTACCTGGGAACCCGACGGTGGCGCATTCCGAGGACCATGAAAACCCATGGCCTCAGACTTGTGCAGGGCCACCTCGAGTCCCAGCTGCCGGATCCTGTCAACGATTGTCGCAACCCCGCGTGTCGCTAAATCGGCCGCCGCCTGGTACGACCCCCCCTGCGCCAGGACAAGCGTGTCGTCAGCGTAACAAACGACGCTGACGCCGCTAGGGAGGTCGGCGCGCAGCACCCAGTCGTATCCGATGTCCCACAGATGCGGCCCCAGGACCGAACCCTGTGGGACACCGCACGACATCTCTTGCCGGTTCCACTCTCCTTGGTGACCGGGGTAGATGACGGCCCTGTCCGTCAGATAGGCCTCGACCACACGACAGAGGTAGGTCGGCATCCGGTGATACCGGAGTGCCTCCCTGATGCAACTCCAGGGCAGGGTGTTGAAGGCATTGGCGATGTCTAGAGACACCGCCAAGACGACCCCGCCCCGGGCCACAGCATCCCCCGTCGTGAGGGCCCGCACGCGCATGATGGCGTCCATCGTAGAGCGCCCCCTGCGGAAACCGAACTGGCTCTCCGCCAGATCCGGCCCCACTCGCACCAGCTGCCCGACGAGGCGGTCTGCAATGACTCTTTCAAAGAGCTTGCCCACCTCGTCGAGCAGCACAATGGGCCGATAAGCGGACGGAGAGTCCGCTGGGCGCCCCGGCTTCTTGATGAGGACCAGTTTCCCCGTCTTCCAACGAAGTGGGAACTGGCCCCTCTCCATGCATGCGCTTAGGAGCCCCCTCAGTCGAGGCCCGAGAGCCCCCATGGCCAGGACCCAGGCTTTTCCGGGTATGCCGTCGGGTCCTGGGGCGGTATTCTTCGCACTCATCTTGCGTACCGCCACTCTCATTTCTACCTCAGTCACCTCAGGAGAATCGTCGTCGTCGGTGTGGTCCGCATCGGGCACCGCAGTAGGCGGAGCCATGGGCGGAGCAGTATGATCCCCTCTAGAGGGGAACAGAGCGCTCACCACGTCCCCCACAAGCTGGGGCCGGAGACTCTGCGTCAGCGGGGGAGCCCATGGGCGGAGTTTCTCCCGCACCATCTTGTATGGGCGCCCCCACGGGTCCCTGTTGAGAGTCTCCAGCATCTCCTCGCGGGCCAGCGCCCTGGCCCGCAGGATCTCCGCTTGGAGGGCGGCCTTCACCGCTCTGTACCCCTCGTACAGCTCCGCCTCAATGGCTTCCGTATCCGGAGGGCGGATACGGAGCCTGCGATGCCTGGCGTACCGGCGTCGCGCAGCAACACACGCCTTGCGCAGAGCCTCCAGCTCTTGCGACCACCAGTACAGCCGGCGCGAAGCATGTCTAGGATGGACCCGGGGCATTGCCATGTCACACACATTGGACATGGCCTCCCGGAACCACTCCGCCTCGTCGTTGATGTCGGCAGGCCTGTCCGGTGATGACACCCAGGCCTGCACGATCGAGGCTTCCAGGAGAAGCTCCCGGTCCAGCTGCTTCAGCGCCCACCGCGGACCACTCGGGGCCTGTCGGACCGGCGCACTCGAGGTCTGGGTGGAGACGTCAAACCGGATGTACCGGTGATCGGAGTAGGTCTCCACCCCCTCCATGACGCGCCAGTCAATGACACGCGGCGACAGAGCGGGGCTGGCGAACGAAATGTCCACCACCGATTCGCCCCGCATCCGCACACACGTGGGGACAGAACCCCGGTTTAGGACGACCAGGCCTGTCTCCAGAGCCCAGTCCTCCACCATCCTGCCCCGTGTGTCCGTATACCGGGAACCCCAAGCCAGATTCTTGGCATTGAAGTCCCCGAGTACGAGCACGGGGAGGGAACCAAACCCGACGACGACGACTCTTAACTCCGCAAGGGAGTTGTGGAACTCGGCAAGAGTTCGGTTCGGGGAGAAGTAAACACCCACCACGACAATCTCCCCGAACCGTGCTGCAACGCAACCCCGTCCTCTCTTGACCGACTCGAGGGACGGAGTACCGGCGGCGGCCGATGAAATGAGGGTCACTGAGCCGCTCAGGTCCTCCACCCAGTCATCCCTGGGCGGGACAAAGTACGGCTCAGCGACCACGGCGATGTTGATCGACCACTGCGCCATGCTCTGGAGCAACAGATCCTGAGCGGCGGCGCAGTGGTTGATGTTCGCCTGGAGGAGGCGAAATGGGGCCGTTATTGGCATTCCATCTCTACCTCCCCCCGAGCCCCCTGCGAGGGCCCTGCCGCGGCGGAAACGGCAGCGGCGACAGCGACGGTGGACGCGGCGGTGGCCACGGTGGAAGTGGCGGCGGCTGCGGCGGTGACGGCGGTGGTGGCTGTGACGGCGGTGGTGGCGGAGCGCTTGCCCCTGCCTCTGGCCTCGGCGGGTGGAGCGCAGGCCCTGCTCCCAGCCCGGTGATCGGCCGGCTTGCCAGCCGCCGCACATACGACACAGTGCGGCGTGGCGTTGCACGAGCCGGCCTTGTGACCGGGCTGACCACAGCGGAAGCAGAGGTTGCTGCGGTCTACCTCCGAGGTGCATTTGGCCCCCACGTGGTGGCCCACCTGGCAACGGAAGCACCTCAGAGGTCTGGGGTCCAGCAGTTTGACCTGCGCTGAGACCCAGCCCACCAAAAGCCTTTGGCCCTCCCCGGCTATCTTTTTGGCCGCCGTCACGGGGCAGCTCACCCTAATGGCTTGCATCCCCGTGTGGTCAGGATGGATGGTGCCTGCCTTTATCTGCTCGACAGAGCACCCTCCAGCCATGGCGACGGCGGCCACCACCTTTGCCTCCGTCACGGAGTCGTCCAGGCCCTGGATGCGCAAGTCAGCGCACTTGGTGGGCCTGGAGACTCGGGCCTCGTCTGCGTTTAGGGACGCCCTGAGCTTTTCAGCCAGAGCGTCAGCGGCCGGGCCACTGGCCGCACCGGGGACCTCCAGCATCCGGGCCCCAGTTGCCGTGATCTTGATCTTAATCCCCTTGGCGGCGCCGATCTCCTCCAGGTTCATCACCTTGTCCACCGTCGCGAACACGTGCTGATAGGACACGCCCCTTTTCTCCGCTTCCGGCTGCAGTGTGACCACCACAGCTGCGGACTTCGGGGCGCGGAGCCTAGCCGCGACGGTTCTCTCTTTGCGCCGCTGCCGCCTCGCCCTCTTTTTTGCCGCCCTTGCCTCCTTACTAGCCTTCTTCTTCTCCCCGGCTACTTGCCATCCGGCGTCGGCCGGAGGAGAAGAATTAGGAGGCGGAGGTGGCCGTTTCGCCGCCGCCTGGGCCGGAGCCCTCGCCGTCAGGGCCGGGGCCTTCGCCGCCTGCGCAGCCGCTCCGCCCTTGGCTTGCCCCTGCCTGCCTTGGCCTGGCTTGGCCGCGGCAGATGCGGCGGCGGCATACGACGCCGCCTTCCTCTGGTCTATAGCCGGCTGGCTTGCCGCTAGCGGGGGGCGCAGGACGATAGCCTCTAAGGCGGAGAACCTGCTCCGCAGGGCTGCCATCTCCTGCCGCACCAGGGCCAGAACCCGGTCCTCAGCAGGCACAGGCACGGGCTCCTGCCCATGCCGCTCCCCTCCCTGCGGTGCCTCCCGGGGGGCGGCTGCTCGCAGTCCAGCCAGGTCCGCTCGGAGCTTCTCGTTCTCCTTTCGGAGAAGCTCCATGGCGGCAGTCAACTTTGCGACCTCCGCCCGCATCTCGGACATACCGTCCGACGGAGGCCCAAAGTGCAGCTCCTTTGCTGCCGCCAAAATAGAGGCCGCGGCCGCGGGTATGGCCTTGTCCTTAGAGGATTGAATCCTCTTCAAGGCCACAGCCCTGATCGCGGCTTCCACGACCTCCGCAAACCTGGCTTCCTGCTGCGGCTTGTCGCCGCCGCCAGCGACGTCTGGCTCCCCACCAGAGGCCTCTGAGAGGACCGGCCCGCTGCTGGTCTCTCCCGGGTGGTGCTCCTCCGTGGCGAGACTCTCGGTTCGCCGGGCCTGGGCCCTGGCCACTGGGCCGGCCTGGCTTGACTCACCAGCCTTCTTGGTGGTGAGCCCTCTACCCACACCTTTCCCCTTCTCTCGGGCCTTACCCCGCCGGCTAGTGTGTATTTTCCGCCTGCTGTCGGCGGAGGACCACTCACCATCATCCGATTTTGGGCGCTTCCGGAAGAATTTTCGGATTATTCCGTCAGCACCCACCACTTCGCGCCCCGAGCTAGAGCCCTCTGCGCCCGATGCAGCGTCGGACTCCGACCCCGCATCACTCCCCACCTTCTTGTTTTGTTGTTTTTTGTTTTTTAGTTTATCCATATTTGTTCCCACGAGTATTTTTCATTTTATCATCTCAAAATTGTGTGGTTCGCACTAGTGACTAATTAAGCTACCCATTAGTCAAGCTAACAACCTCCCTCACGGTGCGCCGCCGCTTGGAGGTTTGGGGTGATTTTTTATAGAGGTTGTCTACCTCGCGGCCCGGGCGGTTAAGCCAAGACCCTCGACCCCCGTCAAATGCCAGAGACATGACCTTGACACTCTTCGGGGCTACGAGACCAACGGTGACAGGAGAAAAGACTTCCCCCTGCCCGCCCGACGGCAGGGTTAGTGCACGCCGAGCCCGTTCCTACTCTAACGCTGCTCAACGAGTGCTCTCTACAGAGTACCCGTTAGAGCGTTCCTCCGACAGGATATTGGCATACGGACAATGAGACCCCTAACTGGGGAGTCATTGTCCGCACCCCAGGGTGCACCGTCCCGGAGACTGGCCTTCCCCCCTAGGGTTGGCACCTCAGGAAGTTTTTTACAAAAGTAGAACCTTAATACACTGTTTAAATAACCATTTTGATGTATTTAGATTTACGTTTGCTTGTCTCAGACTTGTCAAATCCTAACGTCAGTGGTTACATTTATTTTTTTTAAAAACAAATGTAAAAACAAATCCTGAGGTGCCAACCCTAGTGGGGCAGAATCCACAAAGTGTTTATGCTAGTGTTATCCGCCCCATCAAATCAGAATAGTGGGGCATATTCCACTGCAAAATTTTAGGCAGTCCACTTTGCCACACCAGGGTGGCGGGCTTGGTGGGGCAAAGTGGAATTACTCGTTCTCACATGTAATTATTTAGCTAGTGTACCTATACAAAATTTGTTTCTTGCCTATTCGTCTCCATACGAAAACTACCTTTTGGAAGGGGCGACTAGAATCAATTATATTAGTTTATAAATTTTGACGTTCAAAAGTACAAGGGCCTATAAATCAAAAGTCATTTATTCAAACTAGGCTGAGAATCAGCACTATTCGAACGTCAAAATCACATAAGACAGTACCCTGGCACGCGCGCCCTTCATCACTTCCTAGTGCTTTAGCTAGGAAGGAAAACGTCGCAACAAACTGTCCAGCAGCACAGCTGTCTGTTCAGCTAGAAGGTCAAACTACCCTATTTATTATCTCTCTCTTAGAACTCTCTTTCTTACTCTATTCATAGAGTAAGAAAGTATGTAAATTCGGGTAGCATGGCCAATGGCCACATGAGAAAAATATTATGAAAATAACCATAAATGTACAAAACTATAAAAAGGGAGATTTAAGTAACTTCTAAACTAATATTATAAAGAGGAAAAATTTGATTTTTTTGTTTGTTTGTTACGATTTAACTCAAAAACTGCTCGACCGATTTTAAAAATTATTTGATCATCAGAAAGCTACATCTTTACCGAGTAACATAGGCTATATAAATAATATTTTCAAAAAAAAATTAGAATCCTACCTCATCATCATCATCAGCCTATATGGCTGGGACACAGGCCTCCTCTCTGTGAGAGGGAGTGGGCCGTAATCCACCACGCGGGCCCAGTGCGGGTTGGTAGATGTCACATGTCTTCGAATTTTTGGTTCTAGGACATGCCGGTTTCCTCACGATGTTTTCCTTCACCGTTTTGAGAGCAGTGGTGATGAAATAATTTACACAAAGTAAAGCGCCTGTCTGGGTTCGAACCTACGACCTACAACTGGTAAGTCGCGGCCGTTACCACTGGATCATCACTGCTCACCGCTGGGTCAACCCTACCTAAAATAGAACAATGTAACCCAAGGTATCAAAATGTTGCCAATAAAAGTCATTAATTTTCGTGCGCTGCGAAAACTATTGACGATATTTAAAATAGTGTTCTATATATCAATAGTACTCATGATTTGCTCACAAAAAAGAAAGCGATGGTATATGCCTAACTATTATAGATAACAGTTTTTGTTTAAACGTATATAAATTGAATATTTGGATGAACATTTTACGATACTCTATATTTCTAAGCTTTACTGTGGCTCTACAAATCCCTCCGTGCCTCGGAAAACACGTTGAGCCGTTGGTCCCGGCTGTCATTTGTAGATCTTTGACAGTCGTTACGGGTAGTTAGAAGCCCAAAAGTCTGACAACCAGTCTTACCAAGGGGTATCGTGTTACCTAGTCACTAGGTTGTGGAGGTCAGATAGGCAGTCGCTCCATGTAAAATACTGGTATTCAGCTGCATCCGGTTAGACTGGAAGCCAACCCCAACATAGTTGGGAGAAGGCTAGGCAGATGATGACTGTGGCTCTACAAATGAGTACCAAGTAATTTTATCGTTACATATTAAAAGCTATTCTCTTTACGTTCCTACAACCCTCTCCGGCTTCGCACGGGTGTAATTCCGTGAGAAGCATCGGCAGGCAGGCAACACGGCGCGGCACGGCGGGCGGCGTTTGGTAGACTTGGCGTCCACTGTATTTTATGTAATCAAGCGTTTTTAAAGTTTCAAATTTAAAACTATTCTTTAACGTAAATGCTTACGTAAATTTGTATTTGTTAATAGACTAAACGTAGGACAGTTACATAGTCCGGTCAAATGCGAATTTTTGTACTTACCCTCGGACGTCTAAATTGACCGGACTATACAGTTTGTTCAAACCGTGACATTTTTATAACTTAGAGAATTTTTATTCACGTCATTACTTCTGATCGAAAAGTCCGATCCGAGTAATTTAAAATGGAATTTACAAGTAGATACATCACGCTCGCAATTTTGCTTTTTCAGTGTTCCTACACTGAAAAAGCCAAATTGCGAGCGTGATGTACTTGTAAATTCCATCGGATAAATGAAATGGAACATTGTTTTGAGGCAACGCGTTTAGTCGGAGTATAGTTAAGGCGAAAGCGTCAGGGTAGCCCGTGAAATTTGTTACGGCCGCGAATCATATTTTAATCAACATAAAACCTGACACTGACCTGCAAAATGCAAAAATAGTAAGAAAATTTGAATTTCGCGGGCTTCCCTGACGCTTCCCCCTTAAGGTAGTATCTAATAAACATAAATTAATGATTTACTTCAAAACTTGCTTTGTAATTTGATTATTAGAGACTGTGACATCTGTTAACAAGACTTGTTCACCTCACATGGATACTTCACCCGTAGAAGCCACCCAAGTAGGTAGTAGCGTTGCTAGATTCTTAGTCAACGTGTTCTGTCTGCAAGACTACATCTAAGCCTCTCGTCTGTTCGTTGAATGAATGAATGAATGATATTTATTTGCAAGAATATAGGTACATATGTTCTTAAGTTCGTTCACTGTGAGACTGGTTTATTCATGCGCCGTCCAAGATCTGATAGGAATCAGGCCATTTCTGAGAGATACGACCAAGTTATTGCAACAGTTGCTTTCTGAGATCGACGCCTTACCGCTTTTGAACTGCAGCAACAGCTCCGTGTTGTTCGAAGGGTGACTGTGAATGCCTGTACAATTAGACGAAGATTGAAGGAATGTGAATTGGTAGGTACCACACTGCAAGCCAGCCAAGCAATGGGTCGAATTAACAACATACCATCGAAGAGCGCACCGTCAGTTTGCACGTGAGCACTTAAATTGGGCATAACTGCAAATAATTACATTATATTTTACCAAACTAATGATTTACCTACTGTTTGTAATCTTACATCATGAAGATTTTTTATTTGGCGCGCTTTTTAGCATCAACTTTTATGAGCCGGAGTCTAATCGTGTAAAAACGACATAAGTTCCAAAGTTATGTTTCCGCAAGCTAGCAGGCTATGTCTCCAAATAAAACACACCAGTTCCAGAATTTTCCCGCTCTCTGTATCCAGCCTTTCTGAATCCAGCAGCCTAAACACAGCCCTTCTCAGGTTTGGTGAGGCCTTAGGCCTAGACTACGACCATTCCTACTGAATTACGATTTAAATCTAACTGCAGATTAGCTAAAGTAACTGAAATGAGTAATAACAACAAAAACACTAAAGTAAAAGCACTGATACTCCGGGTAATGTTATAAGAATAGCCACAGAATCTTATTTGTAAAGTTAGACGGCCATAACAGTAAATTAGGTGGCATAATAGAGCGAAGGCGGAAGCTGGCTGAACAGGCTAATGTCTGTGCCTCCGTAGAAAACGAAATGCGGCAAGATGGCAGCGCCGGCCTGTCTGGCGCCAAAATTTTCACTTGCGCGACTTTGAAACGTCAGAACTCACCATTTATTCTCCGATTAATTTCGATTCTAAAGCTGAAAGTTAAGGTTGAATTTCCTATAGCAGATTTATGCAGTTCCAGTATTGACTTTTCAATATAAGTGGTATGCGTTTCGTGCTACTATTTCTTTCGTCAAACGATTTTCCACCTTAGCGTACACAAAATAGAGTAAATATTTTATTGTATAGCGAAATTCGCTACTGTAATATTTTTTTCGTTGGCGTAGCTTTGTCTGGGTGGCGCCAAAACTACTTAGATGTTACACAATGAGTTATGCACTGTATTCCGTGGGGATAGGGTTAGTTTTCGTGAACTTTGAATTTAAAAGGGCTGCTCCTGTTTTGAAATTCGCGTAAAAGTTACATTTGCTACCATGTACCTACTCTGAATGATAGATAAAAACAATATAGTAGAAATGCTACATTGTTTTTATCTTTTATTCCGCTGTGGAAGGATGATTTTACATTTGTAGAGTATAAATAAATTACTTATAGGTACCTACAGCTTTTGTACATAAGTATGAATAGCATTTTACGCTTGCTTAGAATTTGTAGTTGTATTTAAAGTTTAATTAACACCAAAAGAGGGAATACACATTCTATTCCCACTTTCCTTTTTGTGTTAAAAGCGACAGAGTATTCTTTCGTTGGTTAATCCACACTTACCAATATTTCGAGAATATCAAGAAAATAATGCTCTTATTCATTTGATGATGTAACCACCTTAAGAGTTATTTCGAAGCATTTATTTCAATAAAACCATTTACTTACAGGCACTTTTGAATTGTCAAGGAGTAGGTCGGTTAAAAAAAAAAAATTGAAGCTAGTTGCCCATTCTAAAACGTAGATTTCTATGGAGAACAACGGGCAAGAAACTCCATGTTCTTCTTTTCATTCTTATTCTTCTTCTTCTTAGCGTGTCGGTGGCAAAAATTACACGAAAAAATATATTATCTTGGTTTTTCATTTTTGTTTTGGGATGCATGAAACTTGCCACCCCGTGTGACGTATTCTTTAATCTTTTGCTAAGTCCGGCGCACCGGGCAATCGACTTCTGCCGATTGGTAAATCCTTTCACCGCGAAAATAAAAAAAGGATTGTGTGGTTTTATGAAACCACGGTAAAAGTGAAACTTTTAAGCGAACTATAGGCGCCGCCATATTGGCCTTGGCTGCTCTGACGAGCGCCTTTCACTTTATCCCTACTCCGCGGCCGACCGTCACGCGACATGCAATACACGGACGAAAAATTTTGAAACGATGTAATAAAAGTTTCACTTTAAAAAATTTTTTTCGCTAACAATTTACTCTGTGTTTGAAATAGAAAGAAAGAAAGAAAAGTACGCTTATTTGCGGTAAACATGACGCAAAGAAAGATAAAAAAACACGTAAATAACAAATTGGGGGAAAATATGCGTCACATCCACGCAAAACGGCCATCACTCAGCAAAAAAAAAATACATTTATAATACAAGTAACACATTTAAAAATTAACAACGTATCTCACATCATCATCAAAGTTAATACGATTCAAAAAAATGTAAGTACATTACACTTGTAACACAACCTATTTACTAGAGATTTGAAAACTCCAAGATTCTGGCTATCTGGAAACACAGACTGGCAGGAATTCCAGTCCTATGGATCTATTTCAAATCCGATAATTTGAAAATCTTGCATTAGTTTGCCTTGTATTTCAATTGATCCCCAAATAATTTCCATCCTTATTGATTCGCTAATCTACAAACTCAAAGCATTTATTTCAAATAAGTAAACCAATTACAGGTACTTTTGAATTGTCAAGGGGTCGGTCAGTCAGAAATATGAAGCTAGTTGCCCATTCCAAAGCGTAGTAGGTACCTATGGAGAAGAACGGGCAAGAAACTCCACGGACACTCTTTTAAATCAAATATTGTTATAAAATATTGGTTACATCATTCGTGTTAAAATAATACAAATCAATTTTCTTCTTCGAATTAATTAGCGAACCAATTACTTAGTAAGTACTTAGGTATTAATTCGCTAATTTATAGGGTGACTGGTAATTAGTGACCGATACTTTACTCATCATTATGAACAACTTTTACTATGGGACCAAACCTGAAATCGTGAAAAAAAATCAGCTGTTCCCTACATTTATGTTTGCTTAACTCATCAAAATGTAGGGATCAGCTGATTTTTTTTCGCGTCCATATCTTGAAAACTCCTGAACCGATTTTGATGAAACTTGCACGGTTCCCTAAGTTGAAGTAAATGTAGGTAAGCCAATAAAAAAAATGGTCACGTTCCGATTTATTTATAGATAGTTTCGAAGTTATGCGTGGACAAACAAACATACACCTATAAAATTTTGTAAGTACATTTGTTTGGAAGCCCTAATAGATTATCATAATTATGTGAATATATTGCAGTTCCAATAATATTACATAATAAATACGTATCGAATTGATAACCTCGTTTTTTTTAAGTCGGTTAAAAAGGTGTGTTGAGAAGCTGGTGGCTAAGTACGAACAGTCGCATGGGTGGATCCATCAGGTTAAGCTACGCTTGCCGGGGTTGGTCCGTGGATGGTTGAATATTTCTACATACCGAAACTCCTCCGTGCCTCGGAAAGCACGTTAGTCCCAAAGGTTGGATAGCACGTTACGAGTTGTCAGAAGCCCGAAAGTCTGTCAACCAGTCTTACCAAGGAGTATCGTTTAACCCAGTTACTGGGTTGTGGAGGTCAGATAAGCAGTCGCTCCATGTAACATACTGGTATTCAGCTGCATCCGGTAAGACTGGAAGCTGACCCCAACAGAATTGGGAAAAGGCTAGGCAGGTTGATATTGGTTAAAAAAGGTGTCATCATTAGTAGATCAACAAGTTTTTAGAGGGTCAATTAAATATTCCCCTTCATAAATCTAAAATATTATCAGTAACATCACTACCTACGTAGTTCTGCATGTTTCAGAAAGGTGATCCATATTTTAGGATGTGGTACAAGTACGATCATCAAACTGAACAACTTTCTCTATGCGACCGACATGTTTAATCGAGAAAAAATTATCGGCAGTTCCGTACACGCTGTTTATTATAACTAAGGGGTTCATTTTATAACCGTAGCTTTACATTTTTAACGTTTGAACGTCACTTAACTTTAAGCAACGGTAATAAATAAAACCCTAAAAGCTATAATGCCAATTGCCCAGCTCCATAACTACGTTGTAGCCAGATTCTTACTACGCTGCGGGTCACTCATGTGTCTAGACTTCCCCCCTCGCATGGAGTCGCTTGCAAACTAACCAGATGCAGAATATTGTAGGTAGAACAATTTCCATAAAGTTTTAGAAACTATTCTACTAGAGTTGCGTTGCGCCAGTTTGCGTATTTAAGGGGGCCCTTCCCGATCCATCTATCGTCAACGCAAGCATGATCGAAAAGCATGTTGTTTCATCTAGCGCAAGTGAAAACTGCTAACAAGCAAGTGAGAACGCGATAACATTATACGAAAAATAGTGTGCGGAAACTTGTTTCAGGAAGTAGGTACATTTTTTTGACTAAGCTTTACTAGTTTGTAAAATAAATTTTGTCATTTAGAATCTCCATTACATGTGCAAGGTTTCTATGCAGATGTTTTCTTTACTTTTACAATTTATGAGTACATTATGAACGGCCAAAGTTCAGGTAAAAATTGTGCAAAAATTAAGATTTTCGGAGGCTTGTACTGAATTTATTTCTCGAAATTTTATTTTTTTGGTTTCATAGAAACCTAGAAATAGTGCACAAGACACCTATTAGTTTAAAAATGTCAAAGAAAGATGTGTTACGACGCCATAATGACGTACGAGCGTTTGTATGAAAAGCATGACGGGTTGGCCACTCTTAAGCGTGCACAGCGCGCGCGTCAGTGGTGCGCGCTGAAGCAGATTGGTTCGCGCTGTCGGCACTACCAGCAGCCGTGACCGTCGCTGCCTGCTCACATACTCGTCTGATACGCACAGCCGAATTGACAATAATATAGCAAAATTAGAAAGTTTACCTCTTTATTACACGGAACAGGTATATGTGGCTAGTGCTAGTTCTCGCTTAATATCTAATTTTATAACCAACTTCTTTGTTAGTCACCTCTTTTCTAGCCACGTCATCTTCCACACAGTCTATCCATCGCTATCCATACCTTATAGAAAACGAATAAGTATTGACCACTAACTACATACGTAACGTTGTTTTTCATCGAGCTGAACGGACAGCCAAATAGATGATTCCATTTCCCCCAAAGAAAATTGTAACTTTTCAAAATGGCGATTCGCGCCCACCTGTTTCAAAGCTCTGTGATTGGTCGGTTGAGTTCTGCGTTCGGATACACCCACCGGTAAGGTGTGTCGAGAGAAAATACTTTATACAGCCAGAATGATTATGTTGTTAGTACCTAGTTTCGAAAGTGTGCGTATAAAATCGGTGATGATTTGGAATTTTTAGGTTGATATTTTAGAAGATGAGTGGCGTTTCATGTTCTTTAAGGATTTAAAATCTTTGGGTAGTCTACCTACGATATATTTACCATAAAGTATTTAGTGCGTAAGTATGAATCACCGTAAATAAAATTAAGCAAATGAGCCATTTACTTACATTTATTTACTCAAACTGGTCATCTTAAATACAACATACAAGCTAACACTAAAATATAAATTATTTTATGTAAGTACAAGTTTATAAAAGCCAAATAAATTGTACTTTGATGCAATTCGCTGTTACTTATTTTATTTATCGCATCAAATTCCTCTAGTCATTTTCATTTGCTTAACAATATCTCCCCCATGTTTTATATGCATCGCTGAACTTTTAATGTTGTTCACAAATTGCGGTAACAAAATGTTATTTTTAATGACTTTGTTTTAATATTAGGGGGTAGTTCTATTGTTTATTGGATGACAGGATATCACAAGTTTATGAAGTATCATTTTCTCATCAGCACTTAAATTTCGTAACACATAAGTACTTTCATTCAAAACCCGGAGCATTTTGAAGATAATTCCTAATTGTTTCAAAAATTCGTGTCCTGCTACAGCGTAAGTAAGTAAATAACGCAATGAATGTTGTCAAATTATCAAAATAGAAGGCACTGCAATTTCTTAGTATGTACCTACGCAATTAGGTGCCACGCAGGTTATTCGCGAAAGGAAATGGATTTATCTACGGAATGACAACATAATGCCTCTGACGGAAATTTAAAAGTGTCTTCATAATATATTTCCATACATTTTACTTCCCTGTTGTCGTTATGCCGTGGACGTCCACAAAAATATCGTCACGTCAGAAATTATAAAAGCGCACAATACCCACAATCGGCTCAAAAGAAAAAACGATAAATATTCAATATAATTTTGTCTTCCTAGAGAAATGAAATGATATTGTTTATTCTGTAAATAGACTATCGGAATCACATAAGGCGTCTTAAAAAAAAAATGAAATAAATATTTAAAAAAAAAACAACGAAGAAGAGTACACTTTGTAAACAAGCATAATATATTACAAATTAGAGGATTATATCCAAGATAAGAGTGCTTGGAAACATGCTGGTCCTGCTCCATAGGACAATTTAGAATCAAGACAAAATCAAACTGGTTGCTAATTTAATTGTAAAATTTATTATTTTGTGTTTTATGACATTGATTTTACATTCTGTGATTACTTCCTCATACACTGATTTATTCATTATAAAATTTTAGGAAAATCGTCTACTTTTACAATGTTTGTAAATATGTGAGCACCATGTATCTATCACATATTAAATTATCTGTCGTTCTTCATTTTTAATTCTTTTTACCTATTGTGGTATAGTAATTTTATTCTAGGTGCATCGTCTTCACATATAATTATTTAACTAATTTACGTGCCTATACAAACAATTGTAAAACATTTTAAAAGAGTAACGGTGGAGTTTCTTGCCCATTCTTCTCCATACGAAAACTACCTTTTGGAAGGGACGACTAGAATCCATTTTATTATTTTGTAAATTTTGACGTTCAAAAGTGCCATATATGGGCCTATTTGAAATAAATGATTTGACTTTGAGTACCATCGACACGAAAAAATGAAGAATAAAAAAAAACAATTATATCTTGTCTAGTCTGACTACCCCTGAGATGAAATGGCGAAACAACTCGGAAGTCTGTTGCCTTCTGTACCATGCATGGAAACACAAGGAGTACCACACTCCCCCATGCATGACATAAATCACTGCAATACTACACTTTTATTGTTATTTTGTTAGTTATCGTACGCGCATCTTTGTTGCGTTCGGATACGCTTCCAATTTGCAATGTCGTCTTGGATACTACTGTTTTTTTTTTATTACACCAATAGGCAAATAAATTATGAATTAGTAACTTTTAATTAGTAAATTTTAGTTACTTTTAATTGAGCAATTTGTACAAGTTTAGCCAGATTTGCGATTCCCTATTGTTGATATCAGAAAGTGTTTTGTTGTACTCGCTGTTTATTGACGATTAAAACTTTAATAGCCAATCACGGCTTCATCCATTTTTAACCAACTTCCAAAAAGGAGGAGGTTATATTATGTTCGTAGCGTATGTTTTTTTTTTCGTTTTTTTATGTATGTCCGTCGTGTTCTCCGTCAGTTGTGGACCGATTTTGAAAATTATTTTTTGTTTGAAAGGGTATGCTCTGAAATTGGTCTCATACAAATTTTATTAACTTTGCTTGGGTGGTTTTTGAGTTAGCTACAATAATACGTATTATTTTTCTGAGTATGTAGATGATATGATAAGTTCCTGTCACTGGTAGCAGGTAGTGGTATTCGAATGTGTGTGGGGTAGGTACCACAACTAAAAAGTGAAAAATAAAAACTTTTTACAAAAATAAAAACAACCGACTTCCAAAAAAAACACTACAAAGTAAAAATTACTTTAATTTCGGAAGTCGGTGTCTTTGGTTTTGTATTTTCGTTTTTTGCCACCGACTTCCGAAATTAAAGTAATTTTTCACTTTGTAGTGTTTTTTTAATTTAAATTTATCACTTTGAGAGTAGGTAGTAAAAACGAGCCTGCGGTCAGTTTCCCAAACTACTAATTTTGTTAATAACTCAGTTTCCGTTTTTAAGGTTCCTTGACCAAGCCATTATATTCATAATTATTATTTATAATTTTTTCAGAAATGTAGCATTTTTGCACCTTGCCAGAAATGCGGTTTTGTCCGAAAGGGTTACACAGGCAACTGAAGGAACACGGATGGGTTTTAGTCAGTAAGAGTCTGACTCGCCCTCCCGCTCCACCCAGAGCAGGAGAAGTTATTTAATAATTTCCCAACCAAAAAAAAAAAAACAAAAAAAAAGTATTCTTGCGCGAGACCAGCCGGGCTAATTGCGTAACACTTAAGTACAGTAGCAATGACTTAAACTTTGACAGTTCAACAACATTCATTGCGTTATTTACGTTGTTGACCAGACAAATTTTTGGAACATAAGAAGTAATGGATTAGCAATATCCTTCAAACTTATTCAGATTGTGATTATTGTGTTAGTAATTAGGGTGCAAATCAACTAACATGCATGTGCTCACCATAGTACATGCTGAGTTGGACTCCCATTTGGTGCAACCTTGAGACGCACACCGCACCTTATAAATTTGATTATTCTGAAGTATGTCATAATGTCACTCCATTTCTATAAGTATGTTTTTTCTTTTTTGTATATTGGCATCTTGTTTTTATATATCCATGTAATTTGTTTTCATTTAATTGTGTTTATGTCTGTCTTTTGTGTGCACTAAATAAATGTTTTATCTATCTATCTATCTACTTCTAACTACCACCACAGATTGTGGAGCTCATTTTTTAGACAGCTGTAAGCCACTAATCGAAAAACTTAAAATTCTACCTCTACCATGTTTTTTTTTTTTTTTAATAGGACGGCCGAAGCCAGTTACACTACTTAAACATATATTTTTGAATGTATTTTTGTTAAAAGAAACTACAATTTATTGAAACAAGCACTGACAGGCCAAATAACCGAACACGGCATAAAGATAGACTTCGGCTGCCTCCAATAAAACTAAAATTATTTAAGAAAAATGTATACTGCATGTCGATTATTGTTTACAATCATTTACCAAATAGTTTTCAAGACTTACCGCTGACAATGTTTAAAAAAATACTTTTCAAACTACTTCTATTTAAAAGATATTATACCATTAAGGACTATTTAGAAGACAAATCAATAGAATCTGTAAATTGTAAGTTAGATTAATTGACATCACTGATTGTGAATACATTTGCACGCATGTTACGGCAGGATATACTGAAACAAATTTACTGTAACACCTTATGTACCATATTCTAGCAAATAAATATTTTTGATTTGATTTGAAATGAATACAAATGGTTCACTCCACATTTTAGGTATGAAGCTACAAGTACGCGGCGGGCCCGACTTGTCGGACCAATTCAGTGAGTTGAGCTCCTTAAGTTCTGAGTTGAGCTCCAGAATTACTGACAAATGCTTGCACTGACTGGACAGGTCCACTCAAATCTGTATGGTTCTTTTAAAAGACTCATATGGCCTGACCAAGATTATGTCTGGACTTTAAAAGAGACTGCGACCTCTGAGTTTGTTTCGGCCTTTCTTCTCAGAGTAGTCAGATAGGAAACGCCGAACTCATCTAGCTTATTTTTAATATGACTTGTAAAAGTGATTCCGATATCCTATTTACAGAATAAACAATTTCATTTCAGTGTAACGTAGTCAGAAGATATAAAAGTTACGCGAAAGAAAGAGAGGCAACTTCTAGGTGAATATAACTGTAGGTAAATAGCGCTGTGCGACCTGAATTGCACTTTATTGTGTCGTAGCAAGAGTCGCTTTTATTTAAATGATTTTGCGGAGTGACCCATCTGTATTCAACTGTATTACCACTCGTAAACTATAGAAACCAGACGTAAATCCATTCCATCGACGTCCCTACTCCTGAATTAATCAACCCGAGTGCCTTTACTTCAAGTTATGACAGTTATAACAAATACCGCTCAGTTCGGCGGCCATTTATCACATCTACCCTCGGTAACCCTCGGTAACGCTCGGTAAGCTTCGGCTTATGCTGAACAAACGTCATTTTCTTAGTTTTAGTGTTGGTGAAATGTTAATTTGTTTATGAATCTGCCTAGCCCTTTCCCAACTATGTTTTAGGGTCGTCTTCCAGTCTACCCGGATACAGCTGAATACCGCTATTTTAAATCAAGCGACTGCCTGTCTGACCTCTACAACAACCCAGTAACTGGGTAATACAATACCCCTTGGTAAGACTGGTTGTCAGACTTTCGGGCTTCTGACGACCCGTAACGACTATCGAAGTCAAAGATCCATGAATGACAGCCGGGTTTCGGTGTGTAAAGATGGTCACCCATCCACGGACCAACCCCGGCAAGTGTAACTTAACCTGATGGTTTAACTCGTGCGGCTATTATTACTTAGCCAAAAGCTCCTCCAAGAACTCGTGGGGCTCGTGGCTTAATAATAACAGCCGCACGGGTTGATCTTCAAGGTTAAGCAACACTAGTCGAGGTCGGTCCATGGATGGGTGACTATTAATATCGAGAGCCCTCCGTGCCTCGGACAGTACGTTAACACGTTCAGTGCTGGTACACTGTGATGGCAGAACTGGCAGTGACACACCAGTGTGTTTTCTCAGGAGTGTATAAAAAAAATGGCAGTGAGACGTCAAAAATTGTGGTGTAGGCAGATTTTTTAACAAAAAAAGTCATTTTTTCCCACTGTGCGCCGTCGCGTCGCATCGCGCTTGTCTGCAGGAGGGGAGCCTTAATATCGAACCGTACTATGATGGGAAAAATAAAAGAAAATGATCAATTTTAAGATCTCGATTTTGAGAAAATCAAAAATAGAAGTCTTTAACCACGGTAGAATTTTCTAAAAAACACTCCAGGTATGGTCGAAACTGAAAGGTTATGTAAAAAACAAAAAGTTAGATGTATTTATTTAATATTTTGTAACAATTTTTATTTATAAAAAGTGTCCGCCGTGGAGTTTGTTGCCCGTTCTTCTCCATAGGTACCTACTACGCTTTGGAATGGGCAACTGGCTTCATATTTCTGACTGACCGATTCCTTGACAATTCAAAAGTTCCTGTAAATAGTTTAATTTAAATAAATGCTTTGAGTTATTATAGAATTATTAAGTTACTCTGTATGGTTGTCTCATATTCATGAATAAATAAATATTTACACGTCTTTGACATTTGTCGGGACCCAGGGGTCCCGGACCTCTTTGGAAGGCGTACGAGGGGCCGAAGCCAACTCGCAGAGGCCCCTTAGACATTTTTAATTAAATGAGGTACCAACCGACGATTATCCCTGTTCGCACTATGCAAGTGTAGCCAAGGACAACCCCCGGTTGGTGTAGGACTATTGTAAGATATGGAAACAAAGATATCGGACTATGGGTTTGGGTTGCTAAAGTGGACTGGTCACCTGGAACTATGGAAGGACTATGGCCCCTGCCTGATCTATGTTTTATATGCACACGGATAAAATGGCAGGGGGTGACTTGCACACTCAATAATGTGCCCCCGAAAACGGTCGCTAGCACATAGTGTCGTAGCGACAAGGGAGCAACATGTCCTGAGGTGCTTATAAGGAATGGAGAGGTATTCCACGGCTATCAGGACAATCCCGGAAGTACGGTCAAGATCCTACCAGCATCTTACTGGAATACTTCCTTCCTCCGAGCACGTTTGCTCTTGCGAATCTCCAGTCAAGCCGGCCAATTAAGGCAAAAATGAGGCGGGAGCGCCATTCCTCGTCAGTGTTCACTCCAGCCGGCCAATAAAGGCAAGCCAGAGGTGAGGAATAAGACTTCTCCCGGGAGATAGGGTCCGTGGGGTCGCTTCTGCCCAACAGTTCGCCACATGCTGCCCTGCGGGTTTTTGTATCTCTTTTGGTCTGGCTCCTCATCCCAGACCTGTTCCGGCAAAGTAAACTCTACTGGCACAGACCTAGAGTTCGGAGCGCGCAAGCCCCACCACGACGTCAACGTAGAGATACGGCGGTGGGGCTTATTATTATTATAGAATACCTACTGCATGGTTCCTTTATTCTACAACAATATGGTGTTTTTTAGGGTTTCGTACGTCCGAACGAACGAAAAAACGGAACCCTTATAGGATCACTCGTGTCTGTCTGCCTGTCACAGCCAATTTGCTCCGAAACTTCGAACTAATGCCTGGTTACGTTGAAATTTCGTACCCATATCGATTTTTGTGACCCAAACACGGTTGTGTTACGTAAATATTAATTTTGAATATGGGGTGAATTTCGGAAAAAAAAATTGTACACTGTGTAGGTAGGTGTGACATAGCAAATGAAAGGGGTTAATGGGTATCAAATATGTATATTTTTTTTTTATATTAAAAAACAAACAAAAAATACAGGAAAATCTATAAGAAGTCCATAGTCTCAAAAGAAAAAAAAACTTGGTAAATCTCCTAATATTGTGCATAGAATCTTACATTTTTGCAGTTCGAATGTATAGGAGAACATGTTTTTAAACTACAATGTTAACTTTGTTCTAGGGATAAATTAATTCCACTACGAAAACCTTCATTGTGCGTGTTCCATGTCTATAAAATACAACAAAAAAGGACTTGCCTTTCAATACTATAAACTCTGTTACCATTTGTATAAACATAGAATAGCTAATTACAATGACTCAACCACAAAAGACAGAAGAATCATAAATAGTTTTGCACTCAAACTGTTAATAAACTCGCCCCCTCGTTTCACCCCATTCGTCCCGAGTCCCGGCTCACCCCCAGGGACGTGTAACATTTGTTACCACAACCATTAACAACTTTTTAATTGTTTATAGTTTACATAGACAATAGAATCGTCTACGGGCCAACGTGACTGGCGCTAAGGGATCACTTTAGTTTATTAAGATGACGTTTTTTATGATTGTCTTTTATTTTATGACTTTGATTAATTAATATCTTGGGATCTGTGATAATTAGCAGTCTGTCTTACTTGTTCCCTTGTTTCAGAAAGTCATCATTATTTGAAAAGTTTTGTAGTTTTCTCAAAAACGCTGATGGAAAATTTAGTGAAGAAACTGGCATGTTTTAAAAACAAAACGACATCCACCAACCTTCACTGTGTCCGCGCAGCCCCGGCTCTAGAATTTTTTTGAGGCGGGGCAAAAACTGCTGTCTGCCGCCCCCCGCCAATCTTTTATGGGGATGCGCTTAGTTAGCCCCCGCGAAATTAAAATTTTCTCAAAATTATAATTTTGCCAGCAACTTAATCAAATAGTATCGATCGATAATGCGCCAATTCAACAGGGGTGCCAATACTGTTGTAAAAAAGAACAAAAATAGAAAGATTATAAATGTGTTGCGCGTCTCATTTATTGCAAAGTTGCTGTGTGCTGGGTGGTGCACTTGTCTGCTACGCTTGAATTTGTCGCCCCCTGAAGTTGGCGCCCAGGGCACGAGCCCCGGCTTGCCCCCCCCTAGATCCGGGGCTGTATCCGCGTGGTGGAATACGGCCCACACGCTCTCACAGAGAGGAGGCCTGAGTCACAGAAGAGCTGTATCTGTGCTGTGCGACTGCATATGTTGTTGTTGTTTCTACAGTTACGTCTGTAATTCATAATAGTGTACAGTACCGGGGCCACCGAGCTCTGCTCGGGTGAAAATTGAGTAAACGAATTGTTCTAGATATATGAGACCTAGCTAGATCGATTTTTCACCCCTTTCAACCCCTACATTGCAACTTTTCATCGAAATCGTTAGAGCCTTTTCGAGAATATTATTACAGAAATAATACATGGTGTCCGGTAAATAATGGATAACCTTGAAATAATAATTTAAAATAAGATAAAAAAAGTTAGTTAAAAATCTTAGATACTACTTGAGATATATTAATTTTTGTATTTTATTTAGAACGGCCATATGGTTTTATAAATGCTATTTCAAGGTTGTCCATTATTTACCGAGCACCTTGTATACAACTCATTTAATAGTATAGGATAATGAAGAGATTTCTATTCTATTTTATTCTGTATGCCTAATCAGAATTCAAAACCAGCTTCTTTTAAAAGTCGCTTAATAAAAGAAATCGAACTCGTCAAGAGAAAACTTTGGCCGCATTCCGAGTTACGCTAAAAGTGAATCCAAGCAAATTTAATAGTCACAAAATATAAGGGTTATTGAGTATTTTAATTGTGAATTTGGACTTTGGTCGGATTCGCGATATTATCACTTTTGGCGTAAGTCGGAATGCGACCTCTGTGAATCAGCCGCAAACAAAAATCTAACTCAAAAAAAGAATTGTTACTTACTATAAAGTCAATGGCCCGTGTCTCCCAACATCAAAACGAATCAATCATTTCGTACAAAGAGCAATGACTTGCATCCCTCGGCAGATTTGTATATAGATATTAATATTATACATAAGCTATATAACTAACAATAAAACTTTACGAGCGTGTATCACGGTTACAAATTGTTCTTAGTAGGGTGACTATGGGATCGGACGCAATAGCGCTGTAAATAAAAAAAATATTATTATTTTGTACGTCCTTGACATTTCTCGGCACCCTAGGGTCCCGGACCTTTGGAAGGCTTACGAGGGGCCGAAGTCAACTCGTAGAGGCCCGTTAGACGTGTTTAATGAAACGAGGCACCAACCGACGATTATCCCTGTTCGCACTATGCTAGTGCACCCAAGGACAATCCTCGGTTGCTGCAGGACTATTGCAGGATATGGAAACAAAGATATTGGACTATATGGGTTTGGGTGGCTAAGTGAACTGGTTATCTAGAACTATGGAAAGACTATGGCCCCTGCCTGACCAATATTTTATATAAAATACACAGGTAAAATGGCAGGGGGTGACTTGCACTCAATAATGGGCCCCTGAAAACGGTCGCTAGCACAAAGTGTCGTAGCGACAAGGAGGCAACATGTCCTGAGGTGTTTAATATTTATTTATTTCTAAAACACTTAATATTACATTTGGTTTTAGCCTCACAACGAAAATCAACAAATAAAACTTCACATGACGCATGAAATACCAAAGGGAAGGATAGGAATTTTATTATAATATTTATTTTACAGTAAAAGGAAGATCGAGGATCACAAAATAACAGGGTATCATCATCTGCCTAGCCTTTTCCCAACTATGTTGGGGTCGGCTTCCAGTCTAACCGGATGCAGCTGAATACCAGTATTTTACATGGAGCGACTGCCTATCTGACCTCCACAACCTAGTGACTAGGTAACACGATACCCCTTGGTAAGACTGGTTGTCAGACTTTTTGGGCTTCTAACTACCCGTAACGACTGTCAAAGATCTACAAATGACAGCCGGGACCAACGGCTTAACGTGCTTTCCGAGGCACGGAGGGGACTTGGTATGTAAAGATGGTCACCCATCCACGGACCAACCGCAGCTAACCGGTAGCTTAACCTGATCGATCGACCCGTGCAGCTGTTATTACTTAGCCACAAGCCCCTACAAAATAACAGGGTATACAAGATGTAAAAAAACCCCGTCCGACCCGAAAGGGGCACATAGGTACCTACTGAAATAACATTAGAAATAGAAATAATTTATTTGCCAATAATGTAGGTATACATATTATGATGGTTATTTTGATGAGAGTCCCGATACATTTTGCCTTACGGCATGCAAAATTATTTAATGTAATACATTTACTAGACCAAAAAAAAAACAAAACACAAACAATCATAAAAAGAAAAAAATACAAAGAAAACAAAAAAGGATTCCATTTACTAAGTAAAATTTACTATTCTTTGTTAAAAATACTAAACAAAAAGTATTTCTTTTTTTTTAGAAAATAGAAAAGTTATTGCTCTTTGAAATTCACCTTTTTTGTACCTACCAATATTACTTTATACAAAATTAATCCCTAAAAAATTTGCAAATTTTCAACAGCGTTATAAGTTATAACTTTTAAACACCCGCTAAATGACAGCCGTCCGTGCTCAATGTAATAAGATAACCAGGTAAACATTTTTTGAAGTGAAAACTTATTTAGGCGCGTTGGGCATTTTTGAGATGAGAAAAAAAAATGGAACTCGCGACACTGTTACCGTTACCGTAAAATTGTTCAAGTTTTCACTTCTGTCGGCACTCCCGGAGTGCCACTCTTTTTTTTCTTTTTTCCTTAAAATTTCCACATAAATATACTCTCAGTACGATGCCTAACAACACCCTCACAGATTGGACAGAGCTTTTTACATGTTGTATTGTGAAAAAGGGTAAAAGTGTAAACATTACGGATTTTTTTTTTCCACTTTGTTTCCACTCGCTTTAAAGAACTTTAAAAATTCAGATGTTACGAATAAAAACAGAAATTGACAGTTTTCTAACGTCAAATCAAGCAGGGCAAAAGTCTCTCCTGCTTGTGCCAATCTCTACGCTTCTGTGCCCGACTTCCGCGATGGCAACAATGTCGTCCGCCGCACCGTCAACCAATTACCAACATCTCATGATTACAAAAAATAATATTTACAGCGAAAAAATAATAAATATTGATAAAGGTTTGTGTTGTAAATATATCTATATGTCGGAGATGAGTATGTGACTCTCGTTATTCTAAGGCATATTTATTTTTAACTACTGTGGGCGTAGTGTGGGTAGTGTTGGTTAATGCGCAATAGAAAAACAGTTTGCAGTTCAGATCACATTATAATTTACTATCAAATTAATCACACTAGCTAAATTATACACACACTGGGTGCGACAGCGTTTATTAAAATCACTAATTAACACAATGATCACAAATTATAACTAACACAATAACTGAGCACCACGAATCGAGAACAGTTCCGCGATGTCTTAACTCCTATGCGATCCGAGGCTGAATCCCCTCCTCGCCGTGGGCTTAAAATATCACGACTCTGTAGAAGCGCGCGCTTTTGGTGTGGGTAGATCACGTCCTGTCGCCAGCTGCGCGCTTGCGATTCGTTTCGTGTCCGTACTAATGACCGGATCCGACATATATTTCTCCAAAAATAGATTATTCTTATTTATGGTCATCCTACACCGTCTTCGCCCCCCGGTAGTGACGGAGCGCCCGGAAGTGCGGAAGCAGTGCGATCTGTAGACTGCTCCTCTACTGAGCTTGCACATTTTACTTCGCCGTTGTATTTGTGATTTGTGCACAATGGCGAAGTGACAGCTTGTTCTTTCTCTTATTTTGTTTTTCTAAGTTTGACATGCTTTGTTAATAAGTACTTGCGTTTAGTTTGTGAGAATTACTGTGTATTTTATATACCTACATACATACATAAACTCACGCCTTCTTCCCATGGGGGTAGGCAGAAACTACAGAACGCCACCTGCTACGATCCTTACATACTCCTTTTGCCTCGTTTACGTCCATACATCTGGTCATACACGCACGCCGGTTGCGAGTACTACACACCTGGCCTTTCTGAAGAACATCACCAATAAGGTCAGTATAATTATGTCCTCCTAGGGCGTCCCCGCCCGGCCTTTCCCTTTACATCAGCCTTGTAAATACATTTTGTTAGTCTCCTTTCATTCATCCTCTCGACATGCCCAAACCATCTCAGCATACCCTTTTCAATTTTTGTCACTACATCTTCTTTTAAATCACACCGCTGTCTTATCACATCATTCCTCAGCCTATCATTCATAGTCAGACCACACATGCTTCGCAAGGAACGCATTTCCACAGCATTTATTCTACTTTCATGTTGTTTTTGCCACACCCAATATTACCTATGTACTTTATAATTTCCTTAGCCATCACTGACGTTAGTGAAGGACAACATCGTGAGGAAACTTAGACTTTGTCTATTTAAACTAATATTATAAAGAGAAAAGATTAAATTTTTTGTGTTTGTTTGTAGATGATAAACTTAAGAAATCTCTAATCTCTAATTAGCCTGTATTGTCCCACTGCAGGGCAAAGGCCTCCCTCTCCCTTTTCCACACAACTCTGTCCATTGCTAGTGTCGGCCAGTCCTTTCGGTAGGAGTCAAGCTCGTCCCGCCATCTTCGTCTCGGCCTGCCGCGATGTCGTCGTGCGTTTAGTGGGACCCAATCGGTGGTTCTTTTAGTCCATTTGTCATCTGACATGCGGCAGACATGTCCGGCCCAGTTCCACGTAAGCTTAGCGGTTTTCTGGGTAACGTCCATGTGGTTTTAGCACGCAGTGTTGTGTTCCTTATACGGTCCGAAAATCGAACCCCCAGTTTACTGCGTTCCATGGCTCGCTGGCAACAAATACTTAAACGATTTAAAAAATTCTTTCACATATAGAAAGCTACATTATCAGCGAGTATCACGGGCGCATTTTATTTAAATAAATAAAATAGAGGTCCCTGCGAAAGTTGCAATAACGTAACCCAAGGTATCAAAAATTTGCCTATAAAAGTCATTATTTGGCGTGCGCTGCGAAAACTATTGATGATACATAAAATAATATACTACACGTTTACAGTACTCAGTATTACCCACAAAAAATCCGAAAGGCCAAATGTCTAACTATTATAGTTAAGTCACAATAACTGCTTTGTGTTCAAATTAGTCAATCAAAATACGGGTAGAATCGAAAGATGATAATGTTCGTATCATGATATTAATCCTTATACAACTAGTTTCATAATCAAGGTTGATCATCATCACGCCATAACCCTTAGGAGACGAGCAAAAGTAAAAGAGAAAGGACGCTGCAGGCGGAAGATGCGAAGGAACAAGAAATTTCACGCGGACGACGCGATTTCGTCCAGCAGACTGAAATCGCAAACCCGGCTTGAGCAAGCGTAGTGATCAATGCTCATGCCTTTTCTGTATAAGAGGCTCTGTTTTTGCCTTGCAAATCAATCTGCCTAGCCTTTTCCCAACTATGTTGGGGTCGGCTTCCAGTCTAACCGGATGCAGCTGAATACCAGTATTTTACATGGAGCGACTGCCTATCTGACCTCCACAACCCAGTAACTGGGTAATACGATACCCCTTGGTAAGACTGTTTGTCAGACTTTCGGGCTTCTGACGACCCGTAACGACTGTCAAAGTTCCACGAATGACGGCCGGGACCAACGGCTTAACGTGCTTTCCGAGGCACGGAGGAGTCTCGGTATGTAGAAATGGTCACCCATCCACGGACCAACCCCGGCAAGCGTAGCTTAACCTGATGGATCGACCCGACCGGCTGTTAGTACTTAGCCACGAGCTCCTCCAGCTCCTCCAGCTTTTCTTTGCCCTGCAGTGGGACAAAAATAGGCTGGCATTTAAAAAAATATATATTATACACCTAAGCTTTTGCTAAGCATTATCCCACGGGAATGTACCTTACCTTGACAAAAAGTATGCTTTGTCCTAACCCAGGCCATGGTCTATCCTTGTGCCAAATTTTATCCAAATCCGATCAAGGTAACAGACAGACAGAGTTAATTTGGCATTATTATATTAATCTGGATAGCTTTTTTGAAAGTATATTTCATGATCTCTGGATCATCTATACTAATACTAGTAGTTCTGCGAACAGTAGACCTCGCGAGCACAAACTTTTTACAACATTTAATATACTACTAAATTTCTGTCAAGGCAGTCTGTGCCTTCTTGTTCTAGGTGTCGCAAGTTCGATTGCTGACTTCTTACTTAAGCATGGTTTTAACTACCCGGTCAGGAAAAATATTGTTGGGTTATCCACTACGAGGTCTTTCTTCAAATAAATCTAAATTCATGCCTGCTGCCTAGTTTAGTTTAGCTCGCCAGTTTTTCATACATGTAAATGGACGCACTTATTAACTTAGTTTAGCTGGCGGTGGACGGTTGTGGGTGTAAAAGTCGAGAGTCACTAGTTGTTCCCGTTATTGTGATTTTTTTTTGTGCCGGACCATACTAATTTATTACCTGTGAACTTGCTAGTTATGGAGATATTGATAGTTCCAACTTTTTCTGACGTTTTTTGATGAAAACAAGTTGTAAATGTTATACTTAAAACTTAACTTTAAATACTACGCTTTAAATAGGTACAAGGGTCGTGGGGGTGGATCGACCATTGTACCGTGCCCTCATAAGCACAATGTTTTGCGTGCCTTACATTGTACGCTACGTTACCGTAAACAGCGACTTTTCACACCAAAAATAAAACTCCATTTTCTATTAATTATTTTTGCAAATAGTTGTTTACTTATTTTGATGTACAGAATACGTAGATGACGGCTATGAGATGGGTCTTGTTACACCTTGTATACAGTACCCTAATTGCGTAGTAATACACGATCAATCACAATTTGTTACGATTTGAAACAGATTGCTAGTTGCAGAAGCACTATTGCTTCATAAGTTGGAAAAAATCTACTCAACAACGTAAATAACACAATGAATGTTGTTGAACTGTCAAAATGAAACAAATTAGTCAAAATCGTTTACGTTAGTAAGTTACGCAATTAGGGTACAGAACAGCACCCTCATTGCGTAATACAACACAATCACAATTTGTTTCGATTTGAAACAGATTGCTAATCCATTGCTTCATAAGCTGGAAATAATCTACTCAACAACGTAAATAACGCAATGAATGTTGTTGAACTGTCAAAATGAAACAAATTAGTCAAAGTCGTTTACGTTAATAAGTTACGCAATTAGGGTACAGAACTGGTTTAATGTGGGTGACGATAGTATAAACCTCTGCCTAACTTTTCTGAGAATACACCCGTAATGTTATCTAAACCATCTTCAGCATAGCAACAAGATTGGGGAGCATCCTCAGAGCAAGTCAGACAACAATAAATCACGCTCCGCCCCCTCGATACAACGGCGTCGGCGTCGCCTCATTGACCAGGCATCTCTACAGCTTCAAATGTATGCGGTACGATGACTTGGTATAAACAACTTTTGAATAAAAAGGGGTCTGAATATTGAGAACATGCATGTTTTCTTGTATTGTCCACAACGTGAAACATTACTATCATTTCGAAAGTCGGTGGTATATTAACGAAAATGCAAAACCAAAGACACCGATTTCTGAAATTAAAGTTATTTTTAAATTTTTCCCGACTACGGCAAATCCAAAGAAGGGGTTATGATTTTAACAGGCTCTGTATGCATGTTCATCTGCTTACTCATAAATAACTCTTAAACTACAAGTCGTATTTTGATAAACAAAGTATTGTTGGAAGAAACATGTTCGTCGAGTTCAGCTCACAATAGCCTGTAAGACGCTGCGTGGCGCTATTGACGCTCCTGATCTGCTTGATGTGCTGGCGCGCTTCTTTGTCCCAGACAATTACTGCCGGGGCAGAAGGCACAGGCTGTTTGCCGTGCCTCCATGTCGTACTGTTGCACGTGCTAAGTCGCCAATTCCTCGCACTCTGGCCGCGCTTAATGATCTCTTGGATTCTAATCCTACAACCGACCTGTTTGCGGATGGATGGACGAAGTTTTTATTGATATGTCAGGAGTACTGTGAGAGGAATTTGTGAAAGTGTTGTTACTTCTTTTATTTTATTTATGTTTTATTATTATTTTGTATTCTTTAATGATTTATACTTTAATTTTTATACTTTAATTTACCTGACTTGATTTCCGTACATCTTTTTTTTTCGGATGACCACTGAAAATCAGCGCTGTGCTGTGTCCCCCATAGCACTGCATCATGCTGAGTGGAAGCCTTCTTGTCACAGTCATGTCGTGCAGCTGCCGCCTAAGTAGTTTCTGTTCTATGCTCGTGATTTGTTATGTACTTTGTGTTGTTCTCTGATTACTCTTGTCTTTTATGTATGCACGTGTTTCTGTGACAAATAAACCTATTTTTCTTTCTTTCTTTCTTTCTAATGTGTGTTATAATTGTTTCTTTTATCATTTTAGTTACTGTAATTGGTTGTAACACAACCGTTGTTGCTAAATAAATAAAATGTTGTTCCGCGGGCTAGAGGCTATATGAGGTCACAAAGAACACAACATGGCGGCTTATATATGTATAATAAGACTTAGTTTTTAAATTGAGACATTTTGATATCTAATAGAAAATGAAATGTTTTTACTTAGCCCCTCTGTTATCCAGCGTAGAAAAATTTATACTTTAACATAGCGAGAGAAGAATTTTTTCTTTTCTGGCTGAGACGTGGCAGATTCCTACTGTTACCCACCCGTGTTCCTTCAATTGCCTTTATGTTGCCTGGGATCACGGTATCTCTTTCAGACTTTCCCGTGACCCCGGCAGGCATCGGCCCTAGCGGACCCAGTCAGTTCTGCTGACGTCCCTTTGAGGCGCGCGTGGAACACAACGCGCCGTCGACCCGGGCCTGGTCCTTATCGGACGGCGAGCTACCCATTGCTCACCGTCCGCAAGCCCGCGCCTACGGTTGTCGAAAATCGGCGATTCCCGACAACAAAACAGATTTTTATACTGATATTTCTAGTGACTACACTAAATAGTAGTAAGTACAGTATAGAGTGAGTGAAGAGAGTGTGTAGAGTGTATAGTTAAGTTTTATTTTATGTATTCTGTTTTCTCTTTTACTCTTACACACGTTGTCTACATCTCTTTAACTACTTTCCTATCGCAGGTATGCTGGAAGAGATTTCTATAGAAATAAGCATCACCTTTGTACGTATTTTTCTGTTCCTTTCTTCTTGTCTGTTTATATGTGTGTACATAAACTGTTAAATAAATAAATAAATAAATTATGGGTTGTAAAAATTGGAATTGGAATCATTTTGGAAAAATCGGCCTTACATAAAACATTCATAATAAACAACTTAAAAGCTATGACAGTCGCGAACCCGCGCTTCTGTCCCCCATTCGACGCATGACTGCCCTCGCGGGTCATCGCTACTTCATCCGCCTGTCTGTCCGAGAGGGTCGGCACCACAGTAATTGTTATATATGGCCATAGCAATATGGTTAGCGGTACGTTGAAAACATTTAAGTTGATTTGAAAGTCGATCTAATCATTCTAAAGATAGTTTCATGATTTTCATACCAAAAACATAATGTTAGACTACAATAATATAAACTTATAACATCACACAAATGGATGTCCATTCGCCAAAGAAGTTTGCGCGCTTTGACCACGCTTTTCTCCCTTCTCAACTCTCCCACTCCTCCTTCTTATCTTTTGTCTCACTTCCAATATCTATGTTCTTCACACACTAAGAATCTGCGTTCTTCTAACAATCTACTCCTACTTTGTCCTTCTCATACTTCTGACTTTATTTATTCTTCCTTTCATATTCAGTCCATTCTTCTATAGAACGCGCTTCCTCTTGATATCAGGACGGCCACCAGTCGGTATGCATTTAAGCGGAAATTGCAGAGTTTTTTTTTCAAAATAAATAGAGTAAAGTCATCTCTCAACACCTCTCTCCCTTGAATTTGTATACATATATTATAGATATATAATATATTATATTAAATGTATGTATGTGTATTATAAGTTATAACCTATTTATGTACTGTTGTTCCTACATTTTATTTCTAATGATATATTTTAATAATTTTTTCTTTGTTCCTCTCAAACAGAGCACCTGCCATCCAATCTCTTCACCCTTGGTTGACTGGTAGAGAATGCCTAAGGCATTAAGTCCGCCTTTGTACCTTTTTGTGTGTGAAAAGTTTAAATAAACATCGGGGCTAAGTAATAACAGCCGCACTGGTCGATTCATCAGGTTAAGCTACGCTTACCGGGGTTAGTCTGTGGATGGGTGACCATCTTTACATACCGATACTCCTCCGTGCCTCGGAAAGCACGTTAAGCTGTTGGTCCGGCTGTCATTCGTGGATCTTTGACAGTCGATACGGGTCGTCAAAAGCCCGAAAGTCTGACAACCAGTCTTACCAAGGGGTATTGTAATACCCAGTACAGTAATTGGATTGTGAAGGTCAGATAGGCAGTCGCTCCATGTAAAATACTGGTATTCAGCTGCATCCGATTAGATTGAAAGCCGACCCCAATATAGTTGGGAAAAGGTTAGGCAGATTGAATAGGGGGCGAGCCTATTGCCATCAACGGGACATAAATCCAGACTCCGGGCTGCTACTGAGAAGTTCCTAATGGATCACCCAAAAACACTGCCTGACCTGGGAATTGAAATCGGGACCTCATGCTCAGCAGTAGCGCTTACAACTACTAGACAGTCACTATTAAAACATATGAGTAACAATATTAAAATTACCGTATTTCAATTTAATTTAACTAAGTTCCTTCTTGTTATCCATTGATCACAGCAGACCCTTCGACATAAATCGTTTACTCACAAGTTAACAGAAGTGAGTTAGAGCAGTTAACTGATATTTATGGGCAAATAGATTTTGATCAGCTTCATGACCAACGTGATTTGATTATTTTTAAAATGTTTCTTCACTTAGGAATTAAGAACGCGGCGACGCATGAATTGTCCATACAAACGTAATACCTAAATCATTTGCAATTTGGGCATATTTCCGCGATATTATGCTGTTATCCGGATTTAGACAGTGTTTATCTAGGCTTCTACATCATTTTTTCCAAAAACTTTTCTAAAATGAAGTTTAAACGAATTTAATTTCGCACATTTTAACAGCGTAAATGACATGTCTTCATATTGTTTTTTCTGTATTATAAACAACAATATTTATAATATTCTATCAGCAGAAGCATAGATTATATTTTCAAGTTACAAATTATCGAAAAAAATTGAAAAATATTAAGTTTTCATTCATCATTTTTGGTATTACGGAACACATCCAAATTTATCATAAATTTTCGAAAACTAGTAATGCCATCGCGTCAAACAATAATTGTCAATGTGTGCGTGGTAGTATTGCTCACTGTAGGTGTATATCGCTCCGACAGGCACTCACACTAGCGCAACGTGCTTGGAATTGAATTTTGCAAACATCTCGATTTGTAGTTGCGAGCCGTGTTCGCAGGCCTCTTAAGGAGGGGTTCGTGGCTTATTGATAATAGCCGCACGAGTCGATCGAAGGTAAGGCTACCCTTGCTGCGGTCGGTCCGTGGATGCGTGACCATCTTTACATACCGAGACCATCCACCTTTTGACATCAATTTGTTAAGCTAACGTTGGTCGCGGCTGTCATTCGTAGATCTTTGACAGTCGTTACGGGTCGTCAGAAGCCCGAAAAGTATGACAACCAGTCTTACCAACGGGTATCGTGTTGTAGAGGTCAGATAAGCAGTCACTCCATTAACATACTGGTATTCAGATGCATCCGGTTAGACTGGAAGCCGACCCCAACGTAGTTGGGAAAAGTCTACATATTGATTTTAGGAATTAAATGGCTAATGGATTATCTCCGAAACTACTGGACCAAAAATTTTGAAAAAACTACATAGTATGGCTCTTTACTCATAGATTACAGGAAAACCTATCAGAAGTCTATGGTCTTAAAATAACATGGTAAATTTCTCAAAATTGTGCGTACAAACTTACATTTGCAGTTGGAATGTATTTGGGACAAATTCGTCCCAACTACGGAACCCTTCATTGTGCGTAGTCCGACACGCACTTGGCCGTGTTTTTTTTACGTTGTTACAAAAAATATTTAAATAACCAAGTTACAGAATCAGTTTTAACTAAACTAATATTATATTATTATAAGAGAAAAGATTTGATTTTCTGTATGTTTGTTTGTAATGAATAAACTCAAGACTCTAAGAATTCTTTCACCAGTAGAATGCTATATTATCATTGAATAACATAGGCTATAATTTGTAAAGATATCACGCGGGTGAAGCCGCTGGCGGAAGCTAGTAGAGTATAAAGTTTGTGATTCGAAACATTACCTACTGAAAGAAAAGAAAAGAAAGAAAATACATTTATTTAGCACAGACAAAAAGGCACACAACACAACATAATTATAACACAAGTAAAAGATAGAAATAAAAAAGGAAACAAAAAACAGTGTGTAAAATAATAAATTAACATGATAGTTAGTGTGCCTCGCGGCTGCGCCAAATAGGCCCAGTTCAGCAAAAATGCCAGACAACTAGTGCCTGACGCTGGTTTTCAACTGGACCTGAAATGTGAGGTGACGGATGTAAATCAGTTTGTACTACAATGTGTGTGTGTATACATATATATAATACTGGAAAACGAAAAAAACGGAAAACGTCTCGCTACGCCATGCGCTACGCCGTAGCCTTTCACTTTGCTACGGATACGCGGTCTGTCTACGGAGTGCTACGCATTAAGTTACGGTGAAATTATAATATTTTATGTGGATGTAAGTATTTTTGTCGTATTTCACAACATTATACTAGTCAGAGAGTCCTAATAGGAATATCAAATTTTTTGCTCAAAGGACATAATTATACAAGGTGTCTGTTCGGGCTCGGGCGTCTCCGACCACTCGGTGATCTTCGGCTGCCGTCGGGGACAGCGGAAGGCGGCGTGCGACGACGAGAGGTGCGGCGTGCGGGACGCGGGCCATCGAACCACTTCGCTACTGACCACGGACGACGGCACGCGCGCGCACTCCATACGTTTACCAACACATATATATTTTGTACTTATTTCGGATTATACCTTTTATCATACAGTCCACTGCTTTCAATTAAGTCCTTAGTTTAGGTCCCTAACAGGACACTGTTAAAAGGGACACCTTTTGATGTCCCTTATCTCTAAGGTATACTTATAAGCAAAAATAATACAAAATGTCCTAAAAAAGTGGTACAAAAATACATAGTTTCGAAGATAACACTAGACTCGCGATGTATGTATCGATAAGTACGAGTTAATCATTTTCATTCAAACCAATTATTTATATTTATGCCAACCATCCATTCATGCATCCAAGCTAAGGAAATGAGACGTTGTCATATTTTTTTAATGTATAAATAGTCCAATTTTTAGGGTTCCGTAGTAAACAAGGAACCCTTATAGTTTCGTCATGTCCGTCTGTCTGTCTGTCCGCGGTCTAGCTCCGAGACCCTTAGTACTAGAAAGCTGTAATTTGACATAGGTATACATATTAATTACGCCAACAAAGTGGTAAAACAAAATTATGAAAAACATTTTTTTTAGGGTACCTCCCATCCACGTAAAGTGATGATATCATTGGAAAGGTCTTACAAAAACATTATGAGTTTGTGAAAACCATTTTTTGATTCAGGGATCCGTTTGCAAAATATTAAGCTTTAAAGTGCTAATTTTTGTTAGAGTCAAGTGTCCCCCCCGCCCCCGCCAGCTTTTGCGTTTTGGATGTGTGAAAAAAATCACAGCACTAGTTTATATAACAAAATTAAAAGAAAAACTATCACAGCTAAGTAGGCTTTACTAGTTATCAAGTAATAATCGACCAACTTAACTTTGCAGTTGCAAAAACATGTTTTCCCATACATTCCGTATGGGAGAACATGTTTATCAACTACAAAGTTAAGTTTGTTTTTGGGATAAATTCATCCCAACTACGGAACCCTTCATTGTGCGTGGTCCGACACGCACTTGGCCGGTTTTTTTTTTATATATGTCTCGTAAGAGTGTTTTACGTAAATAATTAATCGTGACTTTGTCGAATTACTATGTACAGAAAAAAGAAATCATAAGCCCGTTGATTCTTTGATAAGGTCTCATTAATACCCTGGAGTTATGGGATATCAAAAGGAACACTTTATATTATACTGACCTTATTGGTGATGTTCTTCAGAAAGGCCAGGTGCGTAGTACTCGCAACCGGCGTGCGTGTATGACCAGATGTATGAACGTAGACGAGGCAAAAGGAGTATGTAAGGATCGTAGCGGGTACTCAAGTAACATTCCTTAGTTTCTGTCCACCCCCGTGGAAAGTGTAGCGGTTACACCGCCACATACGAACTACGCAGCATAGACATGACGTCACACAAATCCTGCATCGCGGAGTTAGAGTTTACCGAGCGATCGACATATATATGTCACCGTAAAATTATAAACTTCGTTAGTTTATAATCTATCGGTATTATTTCCGTTAGATTACAAACTGTCGAAAAATTGTGAACTGCAATAAATCATTTACGATTTAACGCATTATTTTTCGATAGTTTATATTATATCCATGAGAAACGAGCGCAGTAAGCGCTTACTGCGCTCGCTCGACTCACGCGGTTGGTCACAGTTCTAACCTAACCTAACCCTAATTTCACCCAGTTCACAATTTTTCGACAGATTATGATCTAACGGAAATAATACCGATAAATTATAAACTAACGGTGCTCACAATCTTACGGTGACATATACAAGATTTCAACTTCAAACCGATGGAACTGCCCACCAGACACAACACTCGTCTGGTCGGAGGATCCTCCCTTTTCTATGGTTGATGAGTGAACTTTACACCCTGTTCCTTATACCACTAAATTGGTGACCCCGAGTATGAATGTCAACGCAGCCTTCGTGCAAATATTTCGGCGTGACGTCATCATCATCACTCCTGCAAGCTTTCGTGAGGCGACTCACACAGCCGGCCAGCATCCTCGGCTTCAACGGGTATCCTGACCACCAGCATGCAGCAAACGCGCATTCCTGGTCATCACCCTCAGTCTCATCAGCAACCTTGGCAAAGCACCTGCACTTTCGGCCGGTCTCACAAGCAGAGCCTATTCTACCCTCTCCTGGTCAACGCCAGCAGTCAGCCACAACCCGGCGCTGTACCACATCCGACTCACTGGATCATGACGCAGCGCCACCCAGACTCACTGGGGAATCACCACAGACAGTTCCGACTCACCGCGAACTGTGTAGCACACGGTTCCGACTCACTAGAACCACAGCTGGCACTGTGAAGCATCACCTCCGGTCTCCGGAGGGGAGTGATGTAGCGGTTATACCGCCACATACGAACATAGACATGACGTGATACAAATCCTGCATCTCGCAATTAGAGTTTACCGAGTGATCGACATATAGGGTAAATTCGTTAGAGATGGCCGTACGGGAGAGTTGGCCAATCAGTATATTTTGCTCATTTACTCATTTACTCACAAGGTGGCGCTGTATTTGAATTAATACACTTCGTGCGCCACCAAGAACAATATCCAAACAAAACATTGCGCAAAAATAAGTAAAAAAGTAAGTAAATTGGCCTTAATTGAATTTAGTACTTGTGAAATTTTGTAGTAGGTTCTTATATCATCCGGAAATACTAGTATTTTTATTACTTATTTGTATTTTTGGGAGTGTATTGTGTTTGGTGTTTTCTTCGTTTTAACATCAAAATGGGAACATCATAATTGTAATTCGTAAGTTTAAAAATTGAGGTGGCCATCTTACCCGGACAAAAAGGAGAGATGACCATATAACGGCTGTCAAAAAAATAGAAAGAAGTTCTGAAAGTAATACCAGTAAGGAGAAACCAATATTATGTGATACATCTGGTGAAGAAGACGCAGAAGATGAAGCTGATAATTGTGCTAGATGTAGCGAAAAATATTATAAAACCCATCTCATGAAGATTGGCTTCAATGTTCGATCTTTAATCTGTACTCCACATGAGAATTGTACACTTTTTGATGACATGAGCTCTAAATGTGGACAGAAGAATAAAAAGGAGCTCCAGCAAGCAGAAATCAAAGAAAAGGCAGAGGCAAATCTAGTACCGGCCATCTATCCCGTACCACTACGACCATCATTATTTTGTTAAATACCACTGTTTAAATCTTTAATTATCTTTTAACTTAATTGTATCATATCGATTTTATTATTATTTGCTACACATATTTATTTATTTTTTTATTTAAATATTTACACACACTATAAAACTGATTTACATCCGTAAGACGTACTCGTAACATAAGGTTCAGTTGAAAACCAGCGTCAGGCACTAGTTGTCTGGCATTTATGCTGAACTGGGCCTATTTGTCGCAGCCGTGAGGCACACAATACTGTTTTAAACTTTCTTTGCTTTTTCCTGTTTTTTTTTTTGTTTTTGAAAACTGTGTGCCTTAACCTGTGTCAAATAAATTTATTTTCTTTCTTTCTTCTTTATCACTACCGTATGTACCGGGTGAGATGGCCAGTGATGTTTTTTTTTAATATTTTTTTTATGGATGTTCCTCACATTATAAAAATATCTTTATACTGATTTTCTAAAGACTGATAGTTGCTAATTTTCTTAAAAATAAAAGTCTAATTGTGATCGCAATATTTTTAGTTTTATTTAACCCTAAAAAAACGATGGCCATCTCTAACGAATTTACCTTATACAAGATTTCAACTTCAAACCGATGGGCAGTTGCCCGCCAGACACAACACCCGTCTGGTCGGAGGATCCTTCCTTTTCTATGGTGGATGAGTGAACTTTACACCCTGTTCCTCATACCACTAAAGGAAGAATCATGTATGTCTTGATCGATTAATTCGCCACGATAACATTGTTACTTTGTTTAACTGTTTCGTCTCAAAGTGGGTGTAACCAGACACGTTGACAGACAAACAAACAAGGGGTTTAACTTGATACTTAGTTGTTGTGCAACCGGAAAGCTTCAGACAAGGGTTTATTAACCGACGGAGGTTGTCAATTCGGCGAGTTTTGTACGTACACCAATTCTTTTTCATTTGGTAGAGGAAGCTCGAGAAGTGGTTCCGTGGATTTTCTTATTATTTTTGCTTAAAAATACATAAATTATTATTGAAGCTAACTCAAATACTAGCCAGTATTTGAGTTGCTTCAATAATGTGTATTTTTATCACTTTGAATAATCTTTATGATGTTATAAATAACTTCCTGTCACCTGTCACTGATATTTACGTAGCAAGTAGTGATAGAAGAATTTGTGTGGGATAGGTTCACAACGAAACCGAAAATAAACAAATTATTCTTAAAACTTTTTACAAAAAAAATACCGGCTTCAAAAAAAATAAAAAACAAATTCAAATATTCAAAATTCAAAAGTCATTTATTCAAACTAGGCTGAGAATCAGCACTTTTCGAACGTCAAAATTACATAAGACAGTCCCCCAAAACGCCCACCCTTCACCACTTCCTAGTGCCTTTAGTTGGGAAGAAGAAGTATTGATAAATAACTTTAACTTCGGAAATCGTTGATTATGTTTTTAACCGACTTCCAAAAAGGAGGAGGTTATATGTTCGTCGCGTATGTTTGTTTTTTTTTTTTTTTTTTATGTATGTCCACCGATTTCTCCGTCAATTGTGGACCGATTTTGAAAATTCTTTTTTTGTTTGAAAGGGTGTACTCTCGAATTGGTCCCATATAAATTTTATTAACTTTGCTTGGATAGTTTTTGAGTTAGCTACAAAATACGTATTTTTTTCCCACTTAGTATGTAGATGATCTGATAAGTTTCTGTCACTGGTAGCAGGTAGTGGTATTCGAATGTGTGTGGGGTAGGTACCACAACTAAAAAGTGAAAAATAAAAACTTTTTACAAAAAAAAACAACCGACCTCCAAAAAAAAACATTAAAAAGTGAAAAATAACTTTAATTTCGGAAGTCGGTGGCATAAAACGAAAATACAAAACCCAAGACACCGACTTCCGAAATTAAAGTTATTTTTCACTTTTTAATGTTTTTTTTTTGGAGGTCGGTTGTTTTTTTTTTTTTTACAACAAAGACTTATTTTATACCAGCTTTTGGCCGCCGCTTCGCCCCGCGAGACGGTCGAAAATTATCCCACGCACGGGAACATACAGCCGGGATAAAGAGTATCTTATATCCTGCCCTGGTCATAGTCTACCCGTGTGCCATTGAAAGGCGTGAAAAGGTAACAAACAGAGCCACTTTCACATTTATTACATTACTAAGGCCTGAATTCCTTTTAGGGATGGCGATCTGAGATCGATTAATCGAAGAATCGATTTTTCAGGCCCAAAAGATCGATTTTTTAAATCGATATGCAGTACTGAATCGATTCAGTGAATCGATATTTCACCTTTGAAAATCGCCATTCGATTTTTTCGGCTTGTGAGCGTCTTTTTTTAATTGCTACATCACAAGTGATGAGCGGAGGTTAGAGGAACGACATCAGCGTAAGAGGAATTTCCTCTTACGCTGATGTCGTCCGCGTACCCAATGTACGTACCATCGAAGAAACCCATACCTATACACCGTAAGGACTATTTCTGCTTGCGGCGACGGTTACCTACGAAAAAAAAGGGTCGTGTGCACGGGATTTTGTTTTCGATTTGCTTAGGTATGGGTTTCTTCGATGGTACGTACGCGTCGCTGACGTCAGCGTCGCAGTATGGTGCTATTTAGAACACAACGTATATACGCACGTGCGACCGACGTACGCGACCGACAACAGCGTAAGAGGAATTCAGGCCTTAAAAGAAACATTTCGTGTACCTTTAACTTATTGTTATATTATATACCTACTACAGTGCCTCAAGCATGTTCGCCGAAGCGAGGGTCCCGGACTTTTACGCCATCATGAAGTTGAAGGTCGCGTCTTTTTGACAAAGTTTGAGACGCTCCAGTAACAACATTTTGTGGGTTGTCTCGCAAAACAAGCCCCATAGGTATTTGTGCATTGGATTTCTGTTCACCTACGCGAGAATACAGCATAAAATCAAGCTCAAACTCAAAGCATTTATTTCAAATAAACCAATTACAAGTACTTTTGAACTTTTAAGGGGTCGGTCAGTTAGAAAGATGAAGCTAGTTGCCCATTCCAAAGCGTAGTAGGTACCTATGGAGAAGAACGGGCAAGAAACTCCACGGACACTTTTTAAATCAAAATATTGTAACAAAATATTGGTTACATACATCATTCATGTTGAAATTATACATGTGAGAACAATGTAGAAAGACGTGCACGTTAAAAGCGTCCGTATTAAAAATATAAAAACAAATACAATACGAAAATTAAAATAAACCGTGGCAGCTGAGAGATGACCAGTCAGTCCCTACTGACTAGGGGTTTCGAATACCGGATTATTTCAATACCGGTATTAATACCGTATAGAAAATTTCCAATACCGGGATCCCGGGATCCCGGTATTTGAAATTTTGAAATTTAGAATTCAGACTCAATTTTTTACTTAACATTGTTTTTTTTATTCAACAACTAATAAGTTTCACAAAAAAATAATAAAACACTGTTTTTTAAATACGAAATATTTTTTTTAATAAGTTGCAAACAGAATCTATTCACAAAAATAACAAAATAACCTGACAAATAGTACGAGAAGAGTACCTAGATAAAATAAAACGATTAAATTTGAATAATCAGTATCTAAGCAATTACAATTTAACGAACTATTTATCTTTGTTTTATGAAATAAATCTCTTTAAAATCAACATACAATATTTTTTACTAAAATCACATGAAAATCAGTCAAAATTGTTCATGGTGCTTTTAACCTTTTGACCGCTTGTGTCGCATTTATGCGACAAATATTTCCGTGCCCCTACCGCGCGTGTCGTATTTCTGCGACAGAAAACAAGTATGATTTTTTCGTTCAATTTTCGTCCTATTAACTGCGTGGTACAACTAAAACCATTACTAAATAGATATATTTTATAAAACAATTACTTAAAATTATGTCTCGAAGCTCTAAGTTATGAAAAAGCTTAAACAAAAATACGTAAATACAGCTTGGACTTTTCTTCGGTGTGTAACGCGCGTGTCGCATATATACGACCATAGGGACGGGATACAATGCAATGCGCATTTTAAAAACTAAATAACAAATAGTTAAATAATTAGGTATAATGCATCATTTTCAGCATAAAATAAACAGTGTCATACGAAATAAAGTTTATTTAACATATTGCCTTGTGTTATGAATTCTATTCCTTGTTTTTCATAAGAAAAATATCCCTCAGGTTATTATAACATTTCACGTTAGTTCCCATCCCTAGACGCTTATGTTTGCAACAAATTTCTCTAGTTAGTCTAGCGCGGCTGTCGCATTTATGCGACCACTGCCTACGTCACAAGCGGATCAAACGAATGGATAATGTTGTTCGTGGGTACACACATTATCGATAAAATAGTCACTTTTCAACAATGACTACCGAGTTTTTTTATGTGTGTTCGCGGATAACTTCGTCGTTTATGAACCGATTTTGATGATTCTTTTTTTATTGGAAAGGAGATATCCCAAGGGTAGTACCATGATAAGGAAACTAGGATCTGATGATGGCATCTCAGATAAATCGAGGGAACTCTTCAAATATTATAGGCAAACCTATAGCGATCTGGGTATTTTTTTTATAGTAACTCGTGCAGTTGCTCTTGGAAAGCACCATTTGGTTAAGTGGAACTGATGATGACGACCACAAATAGCCACCGGAACTACTCAATAATAAGTATTTCACGGGTTGCGATTCGATTACTTTAATATGGTTGCAATGCAATTTATGCTCGTCACAATGCATATGGAGAAGTGGAGCTGATTGTGAAGTACCAAGAGAACTCCTCAACGATGAACGTCCCTGCATCGGGAAAAGCAATATTTTGTAAAAGGTGATGAGCTGTTGGCATTAGGCGAATGAAACTTAGACAAATTACAAATTGACCCACTAAAAAGCGAGAAATAAAAACTTTTTTACAAAAAAACAAAAACAACTGATTTCCAAATACTACTAAGTACAAAGTAAAAAATAACTTAAATTTCGGAAGTCGGTGGAAAATAACGAAAATACAAAACCAAAGACCGACTTCCGAAATGTAAGTTATTTTTTACTTTGTAGTAGTTTTTTGGAAGTCGGTTGTTTTTTTTTTTTGTAAAAACGTTTTATTTAAATATTGTGATGTAATTCTGTTATTTACTATATTACTTATCTACATATCCTATTGATTGTTCAAATTTGGAACCGTGTTGAATGTTGTCCTTACCATTAAAAAGGTATTGTGACAGTACCTACAAGTCGGACAGGCACTCGCACTCGAGTTCCTTATGGTGTTGTCTCTTACTGTGCTCCGGCGATGACACTCAGCGCGGCACGTTTGAGTTATGACGACGCCACGCGCCGGGCACGGTTAGATAAATCGAAGTCTGTCAGAGACTGGCGTAGGCACGTTTTTATAAAACTTATTTAATTGATGGGTGATAAGTTCCGTGTGGTGCCGGACGTAAAAGAATAGCACCATCCCATTTCTTGCCGTGGGTGTCGTAGGCGACTAAGGAACTAACTAGAGAATGGGCAGCAGCGTTCTCATACTGCTACCGCCAACCCGCCTACCAAGCTTGGCGATTATGGCAAAACCCCCCTCTTGGGGAGGCTTATGTCCAGCAGTGGACGTCTTTTGGCTGAAATGATGATGATGAATGGGTGAAAAGTTCTTTGATGTGCATTTAAAAATATCCCGTTTATATTATACCTACCTGCTTTAAAATCCGTAGGTATGGACTTTAACGACTCTGTCGGTCTTTCTGTTGATTAGGGTGGTTAAATTAAGGCTGATTTAAAATAAAAACAAAAAACTTTTTGACTATTTTTTTATCGATACAACGATTGCTCCTCCTTATTTATTGTAGGTATTATTTTGTCGATTTTTAGCCGCGCGCTAGGGGCACGCCAATTGATATTTGGCCAAGCGCTTAAAAGGTTAAGGCTCTTTTTTTTCCCTGCGCGAGGAGGCGAAACTTCGGGGCTTTACTCCGATGCCGCAAAAAATCGCGGCACAGCGGACAGAGCTCCGGCGGGATTTCATGGCGTCATAGAGAGTGCGATTGTCGCAACCCTAGCGCTGGGCACGCCACAATTCCGGCGATAAGACCCCTCTTTGAAGAGTGGCTTGAGAGGCGCCACGGCGTCCTCACCTTCCGCCTGACGCAGGTTCTCACCGGACATGGTTGCTTCGGGAGGTTTCTGTTCCGGATAAGGCTGTAAGAAATGCCGGGGTATCACCGTTGTGTGGATCGCCCGGAGGACACGGTGGAGCATACGGTGGAGGTCTGCGCGGCTTGGGCGGAGCATCGCTGTGTCCTCGTGGAGGCAATCGGCGGCGGTGATCTCTCGCGTTCGGCCCTGGTTCAGGCCATGGTACGGAGCGAGAGGGCACGGGAGAAGTTATTTGAAAATTTACAAAAAAAAAGCGGCTTCGATTGTGCGTTGTCTTTAAGATTTTATTAAGAAGACGTAAATTGTAGGAAAGGCAAGAAACCCCAGAAAAGCACTTCGCATAATACAAAAAGCTTTGCACAAGTTCCGCGGTTCATAGCTCTCATAATTCATATTTATAGTGCAACATACCCTCACTAAAAGGGCTTCAGAGAATATAATCAATTGTATAAAGTATATCACTTAATTCTAGCTAGTGAACCGCGGTGCAAATCTGTACAAATACACTAAGCTCCCACAAGAGGGGAGCGGACACACAGATGTACGTTCACTAGACGAGGCAGAGAATGGACTTATCCCGTGGGCACGAGCTACACGCTCAAGCGACACACGCGTCTTGCGACAGTGACTGCGGAGAAAACAAATGAAAGAACTTGTTGAGCATAATGCCACGAGTCACCGCGACGCAAGTTGCGTCGCCCGAGGTTCGAAAAATAACGATAATATAACAGGCGACGTGAGATACGGATAGGACCAATTTATTGACAGGAAACATAACATAACTGCGCCGGTAATCCATATTTCGTTAGTTATAATTATAAAAGTTTCATGTAGGTTTTAATACGGGTGGGCCTATTGCCACCAACTGGACAAAAACAGGCTGCTATTGAGTCAAGAAACCCCTATGAAGAAACCCAATAACACTTTTCAACGCAGGCCGGAGTTAACATTTTGTGAAAAATGACGATTTTTAAGCTATTGCGTAGCTTTTATCGCGGGCTTTGAGCGCGGCGACCGAATCAAGAAATTCCGTAACGTAACGACAATAAAACCTAACACCCCCCACTCCGCCTACCATGTAATGACGGTTCCCATGACAACGTGATGTTGTCATGGAGGTTACAAATGCTATGCAATAGCTTTACCGCGGCAGTCCCCGAGTGCCACACGTTTTTTTTTTGCTGTCAAAATATGCCAATTTGCTCAGTATGTTTCCTTCACTGCAGCTCACAATGCTGATAAAATAAATTGGACAAAGTATGCATGCCTGCCTGGGTCAAACACGACTCAAATCGTAAACAGCCATTACAACAAACAATTTTTTTTTTTGTTTCCAAGCTTTGTAACTTTGTTCCACATGAGTATCTAAATCTTACTTGCCACATCCAGCACCTCTATGCAGACCAATAAGCCTAATGCACGCTTAACTCAGAACGTGTCAATATTTGTGAACTCGGACACCATGGCCGTGCGCTCGTGGGGACAAACACCACGGATAACCGACGGGAATGGGATTACCAGGAGTCAAGTGGTATGTATTTGAGTACTGCCCGTTTTCTGAAGTAACTAAGTACTTAAAAAGTAACGCAGATGCCAAAAAACTGCCAACAAACTGCTGTGCAGTTTGGCAGAGGTAATTCATTATGTAAAAACAAGTATTGCTGTAGGGAGACGTCATTACGTCATTCCTTAGGTGAGTTCCTAAAAACCAGCGCTGTCGACATTAGGTTCGTCCGAATTCACAGCTTTTTGCTGAGCAATGACTTGTTCTTGCACAGATGCGACGCACAGCTTAATTTTTCTGGTTATTTGCTATAAATTTTTAATTTTTATTTTTCACTTTTTAGTTGTGATACACCTACCCCACACAAATTCGAATACCAATACCTGCTATGTAAATAACAGTGACAGGAAGTTATCATATCATCCACATACTAAGTGACGAAAAAATACGTATTATTGAAGCTAACTCAAAAACTACCCAAGCAAAGTTAATAAAATTTATATGGGACCACCTCTGAAGTATGATCTACCAAACAAAAAAAAGAATCATCAAAATCAATTCATAATTGACGGAGTAATCGCGTAACAAACATTCAAAAAACAAAAAAAACATACAATCGAATTGAGAACCTCCTCCTTTTGGAAGTCGGTTAAAAAGTAGTTAACTCTGTAATCGGCATCTTGTTTTTGTTATGTTTTTGTATTGTTGTCATTTGTCAATGTTGCAACAGTAATTACGCAATATTGTCTTTGGTCTGTGGCCTGATATTACTCTGAGGGCCTTGACATCAACCAATGAACCAGTGTTATTTCTATGCTATGAACAACAATGTCAAACTTTTTTTGCATTGTTTACGAGGCTTTTGGCTACTTTTGTATTGTGTGTATTTTATGTCTAGTTTATAAAATGTGCGTTTTGTTCAAAATCAAAATCAAAATATTTTATTTCACATAAACCTACAAGGGCACTTATGAAACGTCAGAAGCTAGGTGCACGGTTCCAATTGGTCGCTTCCTATGGAGAAGAGCCGGCAAGAAACTCCACGTTACTCTTTTCAAAATAAATTGTTTCTACAATGTTTTCAAATTACAGTGTTAATAGGTATGGGAGGACAGTGTAGGCCTATCAACAAGTCCCAGGTACTTAGTAAAATAGAAAATGGTCCACAAGTCTACAGCCTACAACGTTCTCACATTCACAAAATCTAAAAGAAAAGAATCTATATAAAAGATAAACAAAATAATAAAAATAAGGACCTATTTAAACCAAATGACATGATTGCCTAGTGGCATGTTACAGTTGTAGTCAGCTGTAACAAATCTTATTTGATAAAAAAAAATATAGACAATTGTAGGTATATAATGTCAAATACTGAAAAGATTATGTCAATGAAGTAGGTAAAAAAAGTAAAATGAAATAGTCATCGTAATTTGGGAGAATATTGTTTGTGCAGAATTTTGAACACTTTTCATTTTCTTTTTCCATATTACAGCCTCGGTTGTCTAATATTTTTCTGAAGTAACTCCTATTTCTGTATGGAGAGTTAAAAGAAAATCTAACTGGTAAAATATTTTTTTGCTTACTTATTTCTTTTTTTGAAAATTTGCTGTAAAATTATCAAGTTATGTACTTGAGTCCTGAATCCGCCACTGGTCTAGAAGTTTTTCGCAGATGTCGACACATAGCTCGTGGCTTAATACTAACAGCACGGGTTGATCCATCAAGTTAAGTTACGCTTGCCGGGGTTGGTCCGTGGATGGGTGACCATTACTATATACCGAGACTCCTCCGTGCCTCGGAAAGCACGTTAAGCCGTTGGTCCCGGCTGTCAGTCGTGGATCTTTGACAGTCGTTACGGGTCGTTAGAAGCCCGAAAGTCTGACAACCAGTCTTACCAAGGGGTATCGTATTAGAGTCTGATATAGGTAAAAAACCGGTCAAGAGCGAGTCGGACTTGCACAACGAGGGTTCCGCCGTACCATTTTAAATTTACATCGGCGAGGCCTATATTCGTCAGAGAATTTGAACACTGCGGTGCAGAATATTGCAGTTTTAGGTCAGCGCCATCTCTTGACCCATAGTGGAACTAACGTAATTTTAGTTGATGATTTCTGAAAAAGTGTGCTATTTTAGAAACATCGTGTTATATTTCCTGTTATCTTTACATAAACTTCTATCACATAGAATAATTTAAGATATAAGATTCAAAGATATTCGGAGATAAGGGGCCCCTTTATCTCCGAAGTTTGCATTGACGGTATTTTTTTTTACATTTTTCGCCGAAAACGAAAAAAATATGTATGTGAATGTGCAAATAGCGTTCTTACATGTGATACCTCACATGCCCTAGTAGCCCCACTTCAAACTTTTAAGACCCCCGTTCAGTACCTGTGGCAAAAAAAATCTTTCTTATTTCCAAAATAATTGGGCAAACATCTAAAACTATTCCAAATTTCAAGTTGATAGCATTAGTATCTAGTTTATGAGACATCCAGCTGTGATAGACAGACGGACAGACAGAGTCGTACCATAGGGGTTCCTTCTTACCATTTTGGTACAGGAACCTAAAAACAGTGGAATTTGAAAATTAATAGATGGCAACACCATCCCGTCCTACGAAAAAAGAATTTGATACTTCGTATCTTTTTGTTTTTGATAGGTTATTTTGTTTATTCCTGGTAAATAATAGTCACTTCAGCACGATGCAGTGTAAATTTGATTCAGTTTTGTCTTCGTATGGAGGTAGAGCATAGGTACGACTTAGTCTATTTATTACAATTAATCCATTATGCAAAAATCAAAAGGCAAAATATCAAAATCATTAGGTCGACTTACAACCCCGAAACTTACATAACTGACTTATGTAAAAGTATAACTATGTACAATTATATACATAGTTATACTTTAGTTTTTGGGTTTGCCCATTTATTTCATTGCAGACTTAGCGGGACCAGACTCTACTGGGTTGTGGAGGTCAAATATCTAGGCAGTCGCTCCATGTAAAATACTGGTATTCAGCTGCACTGGTTAGACTGGAAGCCGATCCCAACATAGTTGGGAATAATAGGCTAGGCAGCTTGATTTGTTGACACAGCCGTCGCGCCGCCATGGCAGCAGCGTGCGGCGCAACGATTCCGTGCTCTGTCTACATTTAAAAGACTAAGAGACCTGCTTGGGAAGTAGAAAAAACAAAAAACCCATAAACTTCTGTCGCCCATTTGTCACAAGACTTGACACAAAGAATAACAACTAATAAAAGAACAATAACTTACAAAATCCTATCCATCGACATACAATTGCGCAAAACAAAACTATTGAATTTTTTTAAACGGACATCAATTTATACAAGTCAAGGATGAAAGCAGCATGTATTGTGTTAACCGTTCTTATATTGATAGCCATCATGGCCGTCTGTGTGATGGTGAAATTTGCCACAGACATTACCGTTGAGGAACGGAAGAGGGACTTCGTGCAGGGGAACACTATTTACCAGTTGCCCAAAACTAAAGCTATGGGGGTTATCTCTCTGGTTGATAACTCATCGCTGCCAATCGCTCAGCGATTTCCTTACTTAGCTGCTGTGACTAGGAACTCGTCTACTCTGTGGTCTTTTGCATGCTTTGCTAGCATTGTTCTTGTAAAGTGGGTGATCACTTCAGCTCATTGCAAGTAAGAGCAACCAGGTTTTAATCAGGCTATTGTATAGTTCCAAGTGTTTCTTGAGTTATGATTTGCTGACTATTTCATGAAATCATGACATTTGAGGCCAATTCAAACTTAGAAAGTTCTATTGATGATTTTAATTAATTAATCCTACATATTTGATACGGTCGCAAACCATATTTTGATCAACTTTCCCAACTACATAATTATATTGGGGTCAGCTTCCAGTCTAATCGGATGCAGCTGAACTGAATACCAGTTTTTCACATGGAGCGACTGCCTGTCTAACCTCCACAACCCAGTTACTGGGTAACACGATACCCCTTGGCGTGCCTCTATCCAATAACTTAAAAAAACTTTTGTTGCAGACGTCCCAGTGCGAGCCACCGCGTCCTCTTCTTCCACGATTTCGCTCGCAACTACACACATACATACCCCGTATTATTTTGGCGTCTCCACGAGAAATTTAACATCAGCAATCCGACACCTCGCCACGATATTGCCGTCGCTAAACTGAACCTGGACTTCTATCCTCATGCCTTGAGACCTTCTGTTTTCGACGCCAGAGAGGCTTTCAAGCTCGATGCCAGTGTATGGAAGACACTATCAACAATGGACAAGAGACTTTTTTTAACAAATGATGTGGTGAAATATGAAGTGCAGATCACAAATCCAGGGAAATGTTTTGAAAGCTATGGAGTAGAACTAGATGAAAGTATGATATGTATTGACGTCTCTGATCACAAAGACTGTTTCATCCATGAATTTGGACCTTTGTACTCTGGTGATAAGGTCGTCGGTATCATGGCGGTGAAGCCCAAAGATTGTGATATGAAACTGTCGATATTCACCAATGTTTCTTATTATACTAATTGGATTTTGAAAGCGACACATACTACTTATTATGGATGATGTTGTTTTTTTTTGTGATTTTGTTGTTTTATTTAGTGGTTTGTAATATCCTACTTTATGCTAGTACTTAAAAACACTGCGATCTAATTATTATCTACAATATGATGCAAAGTTCTTTCGCTGTCCGACTGCAGCGGTGGGGCTAATGTTGAGGAAAGGCCGTTTACATGTTTCTTATTTTCGTGTGGTTAATGACTAACCTAGGCTGTACCCTAATTGCGTAACTTATTTTCGTAAACAATTCTGCCTAATTTGTTTCATTTTGACAGTTCAACAACATTCATTGCGTTATTTACTTTTTCCAACTTATAAAGCAATGGATTAGCAATCTGCTTCAAATCAAAACAGATTGTGATTGTGTTTTATTACGCAATTAGGGTACTGGTGTCCGAGTTGTAAAGCCGATCAGTCAGAGGCCCATTCTCTGACTTGACTTCACATGCCGTCGAGAAATATTTCTCAGGCATACCAATAACCTCACGAAGTTTTTGAAGCAAATGATAATTATACTTCAAAAACGGTTATATAAATAATAAATGCACATCAATCCGAATAAAATTAAAAAAAAATCAAAATTCAAAAGTCATTTATTCAAACTAGGCTGAGAATCAGCACTTTTCGAACGTCAAAATTACATAAGACAGTCCCCCACCCACCACCACCACCACCTTTCACCACTTCCTAGTGCCTTTATCTGGGAAGAAGAAGTGGCGCAACAAACTCCCCAGCAGCACAGCTGTCTGTTCAAGTTAGAAAAAATGATTCTATACAATAGTATGCAAAATGCATAATGTAAGATCATTATGCAACACAAAACATAATTTAAATGATAAATTAATCGCCATATGTCAGCTAGCACACGCCAATATACCAACCAAAAACATCGAGAACTATACTCAAGCAGAAATAAATAAAAACTAAACGTAAACAGAACTAAATACTCGTATCTAAATAAAAGCCTCCAGGCATAAAGGGCGTGCCCGCTTACATAAAGCTATTTAAAGCTATAATTGGAAGTTATTATAAATGATAAACTAGGACCATCGAGGTAAAATAAATAAACAGTTAGTTACTAGTTACAATAACAAAACCATGATCAGCAAGACGACCAGTCACCACAAGCAGCACCCGTTCACGAGCATAACGCAAAGATCAGCCATTACCCCCCTCGCCATATTTGAGGGAAGGAGGTAACCCGACCCCCGACTCTACCGCAAGCAGTGACATCTAAGGGAGCATGACGAACTTGCGGCTGGTTGCTCAGGCAAAAAAAAAAATATGATCAACTGTCGAGGTCGCTAGCTAACAACAAATTGCAATACAACTCATAACAAAAACATTGTAATGAGTAGATTATGTCAACAATAAAATAAAATAAAAATAAATTGACTTACAGCCTCCCAAAATGGATGTAGGAACGGGTCCCGCGGTACTAAGGAGCTTCTCCTCATCGACATGGCCATAAGCCAACAGGTTCGTCGATCCCGCAAAGATCTGTCGACATGCTGGATAGACTATAAGAAGGCCTACGACTCGGTGCCACATACATGGCTCATGAGGGTGCTGGAGTTGTACAAGATAGATGCAACTCTGCGCACCTTCCTGATGTCGTGTATGGGGCAATGGAGGACGGTCCTCCGCTACCCAGGATGCCGACAAATCCAGGGGAATGACGAGCCTGTATGGATTAAACGGGGAATATTTCAGGGCGACAGTTTAAGTCCACTTTGGTTTTGCTTAGCCCTGAATCCTCTAAGCACACTGCTGGAGGATTCAGGCCTGGGCTATAGGTTGAGGAGAGGTGGTCAGGTCATATCTCACCTCCTCTACATGGATGACTTGAAACTCTTTGCCCCCAACAAATTGCGACTGATGGAGCTACTGAAGATAACTGAAACATTCAGTGGCGCCATCAGGATGGAATTTGGTGTGGACAAATGCGCAGTCATGCATGTAAAGCGAGGGGAGATTATGGAATCCGAGGGAACCCAACTCTCGGACTCCATACACCTCAGATCCCTCTCCTCAGCTGAAAGCTATAAGTATTTGGGTATGTCGGAAGCGTTAGGCATCAACGTTTATTTATGGAGAACTATGATGTTCAGGTATTATGTTTGACTGAACACTGGTTGAAAGAACATGGAGTAGTTTTTATCAATGATGATTTTTTTACTGTACAAAGCGCATTTGTAAGAAAGAGTGCTATCCGCGGTGGGTCTTTAGTTCTTGTTTCAAACAAGTTGAAATGTAAACAACGTTTAGATTTAGTTAATCTTTCCATTGAGCGCACTATTGAGTTGTCTTGTGTTGAACTAGAGCGATATGTTATAATTTGCGTTTATCGACCCCCCTCTGGGGATTTTATTCGTTTCGAATCGGTAATGGAGGATTCACTCAATAGGTTAAAATCTAGTAATAAAAGTATAATTTTATGTGGAGATTTCAATATTAATATTTTAGATGATACTCCATTAAGTATTAGACTTCTCAATTTGTTCAAATCTTATAATTTAATTAACTTGTTTTTTGAACCTACTAGGATCACGGCATCTACGTCGACTTGTCTCGATAATATATTTAGTGATTGTGATGCCAAAAATAAATTAGTTTTAAGTGACTTAACGTCTGACCACTGTGGTTTACTAGCTAGCTTCCCTATGCCATTACAAAAAAAACCACATAAAATAGAATGCAGGCCTTATACAGCTAGTCATTGCAACAAGTTTAAAAATAATATAGCTCATAGAATTACACCGTCTATAGTAGAACACGAGAATCCTAATGAAATCTATGGGGCCCTTTATGATGTTGTGCAAAAAGAGTACCAATCTACTTTCAAGACCAAAACTATTAACATTAATAGCACCTCTGTTGGCTTTAACCAATGGGCTACTCCAGGTATTTATAAAAGTAGAGCGACACTATACGAGTTATATGGTTTAAAAAAATATAGGTTTGACACTCCTTTCTTAGAGTATGTCAAAAATTATTCAAAATTATTTAAAAATATTTGTGTTTTTGCAAAATCAAAATTTTTAGGCGATACAATTAAAAATTCAAATAATAAAGTAAAAACCACTTGGAAAATTATTAACAATGAAAGGGGTAAGTCGGTTAAACAAGAAAAACAACTCGAGATTATGGTCAACAATAAATTAGTTAATATATCAGCCGACGTAGCTGAGGCATTTAATGAATTTTTTGCCAACATACCAATAACTACGACTCGCTCCTTAAATTCGTCCCCATCTAAAGCTGAAAACCTTTTACATAGCACTGTGCCTAAATGTAGTAGCTTATTTAGCTTCGAGCATGTAACACCTCGTGATGTAGTTAATGTTTTTAACACACTTAAGTCTAAAAACACTGGTGATTACTGGGGTATCTCCATTAAACTATTAAGTAATATAATAGACATAGTAGCTCCATATTTAGCTGTAACTTTTAATAAATGTGTTGATTTAGGAACTTTTCCTGACCTCATGAAGAGTAGTAAAGTCATACCATTATTTAAATCGGGTAACAAAAATGACGTTGGCAATTTCAGGCCTATCTCTATCTTACCAGCATTCAGTAAAATATTTGAAAAATTAATACTCAAGCAGTTAATAAGACATTTTAATTTAAACAGACTTCTTCATCATGAACAATATGGTTTTACAAAAGGTCGTTCGACCACAGATGCGGGTGTTGCTCTGCTGAAACACATATTTAACGCATGGGAGGACTCGCAAAATGCTATTGGAGTTTTCTGTGATCTCTCCAAAGCCTTTGATTGCGTGCACCATGACACACTTTTGCGTAAACTACGTCATTACGGTGTCCAAAACGAAGCTGTTAAAGTAATAAATTCTTATTTACATAATAGGTTCCAATGTGTAGATGTTAATGGTGTGAAATCTTCCTAGCTACCAGTTCAGTTAGGTGTACCTCAAGGCTCAATACTGGGTCCATTCTTATTCTTAGTATATATTAATGACTTGCCTTTTTATTTAAAGGATATCTGTAACGTTGTACTGTTTGCAGATGCCTCTCTTATTTTTAAAGTAGACAGGAATAGACAAGATTTTGACGACGTAAACAGTGCACTCTCAATGGTTACGGATTGGTTTACGACAAATAACCTAGTTCTCAACGCCAAGAAAACGAAATGTATAAAATTCGCTCTACCAAATGTTAGAAGTCTAGGACCCAACATCGTCTTAGATAAAGAGGTGCTTCAAATTGTGAACTCGGCAGTTTTTCTGGGCATAACAGTAGACGCCAAACTTCAGTGGGGCCCACATATATCAAGCCTAGCGGGAAGGCTCAGTTCGGCCGCCTACGCTGTCAGAAAAGTAAGACAATACACTGACGTTGATACAGCTCGGTTAGTCTATTTTAGTTATTTTCATAGCGTTATGTCCTATGGTATTCTGCTGTGGGGCAAAGCCGCTGACATTCAAAATATATTTGTTCTTCAAAAACGAGCAGTTCGAGCAATTTACCAGCTAGGTGCCAGAGTTTCTCTAAGAGATTTGTTTAAAAATATTGGTATTCTCACGGTGGCATCACAATTTATTTTCGCCAACATCTTATATATTAGGCAAAATATACACTTATACACTAAAAACAGTGATATTCACAATGTTAACACTAGAAATAAGGACAAACTACGAGCTCCCTTTCACCGGCTTCATAAGGTTCATAACTCATTTGCAGGCTTGGTATAACTTTTTATAACAAGCTACCCTCTTCTTTTCTAGATTTGCCTTTTAATGCATTTAAAACTAAAGTAAAATCCAACCTTTGTTCAAAGGCATACTATTGTATCAACGATTACTTAAATAATAAGAATAGTTGGTCGCTGTGATTAACTCAAGACAATGTTCATGTTCTTTCTCCAGAATTAGCTTACCTACTGTCATTTTATATGAGTTTTTATTTTTAATTTTATTTTATTGTTGACATAATCTACTCATTACAATGTTTTTGTTATGAGTTGTATTGCAATTTGTGGTTAGCTAGCGACCTCGACAATTGATCATATTATTTTTTTGCCTGAGCAACCAGCAAGTTCGTCATGCTCGGACGTGTGCTGCTTGGTCGTCTTGCTGATCATGGTTTTGTTATTGTTACTAGTAATTAACTGTTCATTTACCCCGATGGTCCTAGTTTATCATTTATAACTGCCAATTACAGCTTTATGTAAGCGGGCACGCCCTTTATGTCTGGAGGCTTTTATATAGATATTTAGTTCTTTTTACGTTTAGTTTTTATTTTTTTTAAATATTGCTTGAGTATAGTTCTCGATGTTTTTGGCTGGTATATTGGCGTGTGCTAGCTGGCATATGGCCTATAATTTATCATTTGAATTATGTTTTGTGTTGCATAATGTAAGTTATTTTGAATACTATTGTATAGAATCATTTTTTCTAACTTGAACAGACAGCTGTGCTGCTGGGGAGTTTGTTGCGCCACTTCTTCTTCCCAGCTAAAGGCACTAGGAAGTGGTGAAGGGTGGGCGTTTTTGGGGGACTGTCTTATGTAATTTTGACGTTCGAAAAGTGCTGATTCTCAGCCTAGTTTGAATAAATGACTTTTGAATTTGAAAACGGTGCTGACATGAAGCAATCGTTGAAGGAGCGCTTCTTTGGTCGCCTGAAGAAGGTATTAATCAGTCTTCTTTCAGGCGGAAACAAGGTGCGCGCCTTCAACGGGTGGGTCATGCCGGTTTTGATGTACTCTTTCGGCATACTCAAATGGACTCAGACCGAACTCGACGCCCTGGACAGGAGGGTCCGTACACTCCTGACCGCAAACCGGATGCATCACCCACGTTCATCGGTGATGAGACTGTACATCCCGCGGAAGTGCGGGGGTCGAGGCTTTTTAAATGCGAAGACCCTCCACAACCGCGAGGTGTGCAGCCTCAGGGAATATTTTTTTAAAACCGATGTGGGTATGCACCGTGATGTGGTCGCAGTGGACAACGGGCTCACCCCGCTCTCCATGGCTAAAGAAAACTGGCGCAAACCTGTAATACTTACTACAGATGACCGCAAGGAGGTATGGCAAAGCAAGGCGCTTCACGGGCGCTTCTATCGGGCTCTTCATGAGCCCGGTGTAGATTTCTTAGCGTCCGTATCCTGGCTACGTTTCGGTGACCTTTTCGGGGAAACCGAAGGTTTCGTCTGTGCAATTATGGATGAAGTTATCTTGACAAATAACTACCGGAGACATATTATGAAGGACGGAACGGTTGACGTGTGTCGGGCATGCCATCGTCCGGGTGAGTCCATCAGACATATTATCTCTGGTTGCTCGCGTCTAGCTAACGGCGAGTACTTGCACAGACATAACCAAGTGGCTAGGATTATTCACCAGCAACTTGCTTTGAAATATAAACTTGTGGACTCTGAGGTACCGTATTACAAGTATGTGCCCGACCCAGTTCTCGAAAATGACCATGTCACGTTGTACTGGGATCGGTCTATCATTACTGACAGGACTATTGTAGCAAATAAGCCTGATATAGTAGTGATAGATCGATTAGCGCGCCGCGCAATGATAGTCGATGTTACCATTCCACATGACGAGAACCTCGTGAAAGCTGAGAAAGAGAAACAAATAAACTATATCGACTTAGCACACGAGGTTGTTGACATGTGGAATGTAAGCTCGGCTATCATTGTGCCGATTGTCGTAACGGCAAATGGGCTGATGGCCGAAAGCCTCGACCAACATCTCTCGAGGCTCTCGTTAGGCGGCTGGATCAAACGCCTGATTCAGAAGGCAGTACTCCTCGATACGGCTCGCATTGTGAGGAGGTTCCTGTCTCTGCAGCCCTAACCACCGGTAGCTTGGACCCTGCTCCCGATACCGGCGGACTTCTATTTTTTATATTTTTAAATGTTTTTTTAAATATCTTCTTAGAAAATGAAATATTTAAAAATGTAATCACATGTGAAAGAAAATAAATAAACAAAATAAAAATTGACTTATACATTCAAATAAAATAAACTGTCAATAGGTAAACTAATTCTGGAGAAAGAACATAAGTATTGTCTTGAGTAATTAGAGAATAGTCAAGGTGCGTGTCTTGGGTTCGAACTCGAGAGCGGTTACACCACTATACTCCATAGGTTTAGGTAGTTAAATAAAGGTAAACAAAAAAAAACCACGTGACGAGACAGCTGTCAAGTAACCGACTAAACGTAATATCTGTCACTTCAGTTGTCATGCTACTAATTTAGCAACGTTATATTTCGTTTAGAAATTGGGCTCTTTATAATAGACAGATTACGAAATATTATAAATGTAACAAAAAAAATTGTGTGCAAGCAGTTACATCTACGAAAAGTAGTTTAAGAATAAAAGATAAAGTATAACATACATAATAAAAGAGGAAACTGTAGTAAAATACTAACATAAATTTAATTTGGTTTAATCGTATTTTTAAACAAAATCAAAATCAAAATATTTTATTTCACATAAACCTACAAGGGCACTTATGAAACGTCAGAAGCTAGGTGCACGGTTCCAATTGGTCGCTTCCTATGGAGAAGAGCCGGCAAGAAACTCCACGGTTACTCTTTTCAAAATAAATTGTTTCTACAATGTTTTCAAATTACAGTGTTAATAGGTATGGGAGGACAGTGTAGGCCTATCAACAAGTACCAGGTACTTAGTAAAATAGAAAATAGTCCACAAGTCTACAGCCTACAACGTTCTCACATTCACAAAATCTAAAAGAAAAGAATCTATATAAAAGATAAATAAAATAATAAAAATAAGGACCTATTTAAACCAAATGACATGATTGCCTAATGGCATGATACAGCTGTAGTCAGCTGTAACAAATCTAATTTGATTCAAAAAAAAAAAATAGAAAATTGTAGGTATATTATGTCAAATACTGAAAAGATTATGTCAATGAAGTAGGTAAAAAAAAAAGTAAAATAAAATAATAATCGTAATTTGGGAGCAGTTAATAGACATTTACATTGTTATGCCGTTAATGAGGTACCAGGGAAGCCACATGTGCAGAAGGAATTATTGCCAGACTTCCTTGTCTTCAACGTAGTCTTTAATCTTATAATATGCTTTTTTGATAAGGACACGTTTGATGTGGGTTTTGAACTTTCCATCGCTTAGTTCTGTAACAGACTTTGGCAACTTGTTATAAAAGCGGATACCGTTTATAAGAAATGACTTACTAGTTTTAGTTAATCTAAATTTGGGTATCACAATTTCATGTTTACTACGTGTATTTATATTATGGAAATCGCTTCTTATTTTGAAAAGTCCTAGGTTTTTGCGAACATACAAAATACTTTCTAAGATATAAAGAGAAGGCTGAGTCAGTATATCAATTTCTTTGAATTTATTTCTAAGGGACTCACGAGGACTCATTTTGTAGATCGCGCGAATTGCCCTCTTCTGTAAAATGAAAATTGAATCTACGTCAGCTGCCGATCCCCACAGCAAAACGCCATAAGACATAATACTGTGGAAATAAGCAAAGTATAATAACCTAGCTGTGGCTACATCAGTTAACTGCCTTATTTTTCTTACTGCATATGCAGCTGAACTTAATCTACCTGAAAGGGCTCTAATGTGGGCGCCCCATTGCAATCTCGAATCTAGAGTAATTCCTAGAAACACAGTTTCCGTAATAGCATCTAGCTTCTTGCCATCAAGTTTTAAATTGAGACCTACTTGAGGTACATTTGGTAATGAGAACTTAAGACATTTAGTTTTGTTCGCATTAAGTAAAAGATTATTAGCTGCGAACCATTTCGAAAGAATTGCCAGACTATCGTTGACATGTAAGACATCCGTGTCTTTTCTATCTATTTTAAAAATAAGAGAAGTATCATCAGCGAATAGAATTATATCCGATAAATTAGCCATCATGTAAGGAAGGTCATTAATATAAACTAGAAATAAAAAAGGGACAAGAATTGATCCTTGAGGCACGCCCATCTTAACTAGAGACCCTGAGGACGTCGCCCCGTTAACATTTACTTTTTGCTGCCTGTTTGATGGATAGGAAACAATAAAGTGTCATCTATAAAAACCCTTTTTACGATTTGTTTACATTTTTTTTAACTACCTAAACCTATGGAGTATAAGGCTATCACTGCTTACATGCTGATACTTACCTACTACTACTACTACTTTCTTTATTTTATATTGGCACGCCGAAATTAAAGGCAGAATAAGAGAACAATTTTGTACATTTTACCAACCTTCTGTACCTTATTTAGGCAAATAAATGATTCTGACTTTTTAAATTTTGAACTAAGTATTATAATAACTCTATGGACTCTATGGCCTCATGCTAAACCCATTCATGTTGCTTTGTCACGTAGCACAAAGATACATGCTCCACATAACTGCGTAAATAATCTTTGAGTTTCCACCTTAAGTATGAAGGTTTGCAAATGCTAGACCACACGTGCCCGTCAATATGCCCGACTAAAACCCGAAGTGCGGCTACACCTTGTTTTAGCCGGCTACAACTAGATGTGGCCGGTAGCAGTTGGTTAAACTTGCCTAAATAACAAATACGAAATAGAAATAACAGAATATGCAAGGCAACTAAACACAACACGGCATTCTTCACGAGACACTCATGCTTCCTTGCTCCTTATCTATATAATAAACTCAACTCTTTTTTAAATATATTCCCAAAACTCACGCATGAATGTAAATCTATTATACAAAAATATTTTCTGAATTTAAATTACAATGATACGGAATCCTTACTTATAATTTCTAAATAACATCTCTGTTCTGTCTGCAGTAAATCAAGAGCAATCAAAGCTCAGTTATCCATAACCACGCATACATTTATATACATACTCCTACAAACACAGATGAGTGCAACCGTACTCTCACTCATCACACACACAACACACACACACACAAAACATACACGCACGAACACACTCACAACACACACACCCACTCACCCAAACACAAACAATATAATTATTAATTAACTACACCTCTAGTTGTAATTTGTAATTGGTACCAACTTACTCGCCGTGGGAGGAAGACCTGGAGTCCTGAAATACAGGGCTGCCCTAGTTTAGGCTCCAGTCCACTCCATTTATTTTATGTACCTATACTGTGTTTAGATTAGTGTGGAAAATAAATGAATTTTATTTACTTACTTTACTTAAATAGACCCTGGCACTCGCCGGCTGCTGCCGCGGCACCGCTCGCTACGCTCGCTCGGTTCGTGCGGTGTGTTATATGGTCACAGTTCTAACTTAACCTACCTTTCAGCCATTTTCATTTGCTACAACAAAATTTAACCAACTGCTACCGGCCGCACCTAGTTGTAGCCGGTTAAAACTAGGTGTAGCTGCACTTCGGGTTTTAACCGTGACAGGAGGGACCAAGTCTTTGACAAACCTACCTACATAAAAATTTAAAACTGAAGTCGTCATCGTCGGTCGTCGACGATCAGAGGCAAATGCGTCGTTGAGATACTACTAATGCTGCGGCTACATCTGCGTCTATCGTCACGAAGCAATGCATGCCGAAGCTTCGTATGTTTTGATCATTCATAAGTTATCGTACTAATGCGATGATCACATTAGCGGCTTCATCATTTTAACGAATTATCGTACAATATAAGGGCTCTCCATTATTTCGACAGAGCGTTTAAGCAGTCAGGAAACAACAGTCGTAATGATCAACGATAGTCCGACCACGCGCCACGCTAATTAGCGTCAGATAAAAAAATATAAACCTTTGCTGTACCCGGGCGATAAGTGCTACGCAGCCCGTCTGCCCGAACTATCGCAACGATAGCCGATAATGATTGGTCACATCTATGTGTATCGTATCACTGTGTGAGCTTCGTCCCGATAGACGCAGATGCGGCTGCAGCATTAGCAACCTAAATTAGAGTGGTGTCTAGTTGTGACGGAGTGTGTACCTGCTTAGGCTTCCTTACTGATGTCGACATGGACCCATAACTTAAATAAAACAACAAAAATAAAAATACAAAATCATCACTCATTAGTAGTCTTCAAAATCCAATTAGTATAATAAGAAATATTTGTAAAAATAGACAATTTCATTTCACAATCCGGAGGCTTTATAAATAATAGACCCACTACTTTATCTCCTGAATAAATAGGGCCGAAATCGTGTGTAAAACAATCTACGAAGTCTGAAGTATCGACGCAGATTAAGCTGTCATCGATTTCTATGCCGTAGCTTTCATAGCATCTGCCTGCGTCCATAATCTTGACATCATATTTGTCGAACTGATTCGTCAGATACAGTTCCTTTTTCATTGTAGACACTGTCCTCCAGACGCTTGCTTCTATCTCAGTGGCTATGGACTCATCAAATACTGCTGATCTCAGCATGAATTTGTAGTTCTCCAGATTCAACTTGGCGACTGCGATGTCGTATTTGGAAGAAAGCAGTGTACTGTTGTACCTCTGGTGGATCCGCCAGAAGAGAATTGGGAAGGAATGCGTCTGATTCATAGCGAAGTCGTAGTAGAGGATCGCGTGATGTGTGTGACCAGGGATTCTGCAAGGAAAAATAATCAAATTCACATTCAAAATACTTTATTTCACATAAGTACACGGGCACATACGAAACGTCAGAAGCTAGGTGCGCGGTTCCCATTTGGTCATTTCCTAAGGAGAAGAGCCGGGATGAAACTCCACGGTTACTCTTTAAAAATAAGTTGTTGTAGCAGAAAAATAAAGTAAGTACCCAAACGGTTTCGGTTGCATCACATGACAGCCGTAAGGCCTGTAAAGGTTTTCTTTTGTAAAATATAAAGATTTACGGACGTATCCAAAAACAATTTCGGATATTCCTGCTTGGCCGCTATCTCGGTGCGTTTTTTTCACTAAATCAGAATCAGAATAACATTTATTTGCCTACTTTGTGTGTTACAAAATATGTCTGTGGCCGGTGGGCCGTACAGAGGTGAGTCAGCTAACTTATGTCCTAATGGATCTATGTTTGCGATCCCGACTCGTAGTCACACCAATGTTTATTCGCAATATGTGAGACTATACAAACAAACAAGGGCGGATCCAGCCTTCGAGTCAGGGGGGGGTCACATAGTCGGGGTCAGTCAAGACAGGTTCCAATCAGTGGCGGACTAAGCCTGTCGGGGGCCCAGGGGTGCAAAACAAAATAAGGTCGGCGGCGGTCTTCTCAGCACATGTAGATATTACTATTAAAACTTCACAAAAAATTATCAAAAAAAAAACAAGTATGTATAACGTGTCTAATTATTATCTAACTACACCATGGACCTCGCAACAGGCAGGAGAATTTTTTTCAGGGAGGTGCATTTTCGTCTCCTCATCAATAGGATACGATAAGCAAAAATGTAGGGGAGCGCGAGCAAGGCGAATTTTTTTGCACCTCGTCTCGGAATTCTCGGTTAGGTTTCTATTCAACATCCTTACGGAAATAGGAATTGCTTTGTCGACTTATGCAGAAAAGTTTGAGAGTTAGAAAAATATAGAATCCAAGAGCGAGCGTAGCGAGCTCGAAAATTTTAGCACACCGCCTTGTGTAGGAGAATAGGTTTTTTTTAAGTCATACATAAATAGGAGTTCCTTTGTCAACTTGTGCAGAAAGTTTGAGAATGTAGATTGTACCGAGCAGAGCGAGCTCGAAAATTTTCATCCTCAGCCTCCAACTCTAAACTGCTTCTTGCTGAGTTATTATATGTTGACCGTGTTTGGGATATCATTAAGAGTACTTTTTAAGATTTAGGGGGCCGCCAGGAACGGCGCCGGGGCGGTTTGTCTTAACACTATTCTGGGGTGTATAATTTTTACGTCTAGTTGCTAGCTTCAGATAAACCTACATGGACACTTATGAAACGTCAGAAGCTAGGAATCGTTGCACTTGGTCGTTTTCTATGGAAATGACCCGGCAGAAAACTCCACGGTCAATCATCATAATTATAATAACAGCACATAGTCTCATTTTGCATGTCGTTCGCATGTGTGGCAATGGCAAACATCCTACGTGGCAACATCATACAAAGTATTTATTTGATTAAATGTATCAATGAGATTAGAAAAAATACCAGTGGTTGACCTAAAGGCAGCCTATGGGGGTCATGACCCCCCCTGGATCCGCCCTTGCAAACAGATTACGTGTTTTATTAGATATAGATAGATACAGTCTCAATGAGGCATTATAATTATGGTTATTGTTATTTATTATTGTTACTTCTTTTACATATCTCGGGACCTTGGGATCCCGGACTTTTGGAAGGCGTACGAGGGGCCCGAAGCCAACTCGCAGAGACCCCTTAGACGTTTTTTAAAATGAAATGAGGCACCAACCGACGATTATCCCTGTTCGCACTATGCAAGTGCAGCCAAGGACAACCCCCGGTTGGTGTAGGACTATTGTAAGATAAGGAAACAAAGATATCGGACTATAGGTTTGGGTTGCTAAAGTGGACTGGTCACCTGGAACTATGGAAGGACTATGGCCCCTGATCTATGTTTTATATGCACACGGATAAAATGGCAGGGGGTGACTTGCACACTCAATAATGGGCCCCCGAAAACGGTCGCTAGCACATAGTGTCGTAGCGACAAGGGGGCAACACGTCCTGAGGTGCTTATGAGGAGTGAAGAGGTATTGCACGGCTATCAGGACAATCCCGGAAGTACGGTCAAGATCCCTACCAGCATCTTACTGGAATACTTCCTTCCTCCGAGCACGTTTGCTCTTGCGAATCTCCACTCAAGCCGGCCAATTAAGGCAAGAATGAGGCGGGAGCGCCGTTCCTCGTCAGTGTTCACTCCAGCCGGCCAATAAAGGCAAGCCATAGGTGAGGAACAAGACTTCTCCCGGGAGATAGGGTCAGTGGGGTCGCTACTGCCCAACAGCTCGCCACATGCTGCCCTGCGGGTTTTTGTATCTCTTTTGGTTTGGCTCCTCATCCCAGACCTGTTCCGGCAAAGTAAACTCTACCGGCACAGACCTAGAGTTCGGAGCGCGCAAGCCCCACCACGACGTCAACGTAGAGATTATTGTATTGTAGGGGTTATTGTTACTTATTATTATTTTTATTTATTGCGAGTGTTCTTTTTCTCAGCTTTTAGGCTGGTTTTAGCTACAATTACGGGCCAAAGCCAAGTAAATGCAGCGTGTGGTGTGTATTTAAGATGAGGGTGCGTTTTCTTCAACTAACTGCATGAATTTTCTAACTATTCTGCAGGTGTTTAAGATGGCAGCTTTCTGTAGATTGATATAAATAGAGTCTTCTAAATCTATTAGTTTCAGGCTACGGAGAAGATGGTTGGAGATAACAGCTGTCGTGGAGAGAACTATAGGGATAATGTACACTTTTTCTTGTCTCCAGATTCTTGTGACTTCTTCCTTAAGTTCAGCATATTTACTTATTTTTTCATTATTGTTATTTATTATTATTGTTACTAATTATTATTGTTATTTTACATTATTATCTGGTATCGCGGAGTCTTCGTTTTGTCGGTAGGCCACCGCTTGTATCCTTTTTTATTTGGGTCATACATTATCATCGCAGTCTCGCTTGTGCCGCGTTCCGATGCGGATGCGTTTGAGTTTTCTTTATTTCGATTAGCGCAGCGCAAGCTGTCGCTCGTAATTTGCCCGCCATGAGTAGTGAACTAGTGGCGAATGAGCTGTTGGCGTTCCTGCAGCAGAAGCTGGATGTGACGGACGAGGTGTCTGCTGTCCAGATCTGTGCAACGAACTTCAGCGAGGATGACATAGCTGCTGCCAAGCTGTTGTTGTACAGTGTGCTCAACAAGCGCGACCAGATGGTGTTCCGCCGGCGTGACGGGACTAAGAGGAGCCTGCAGGATATAATTGCGCTGTTCAAGGAGACCGACCCTGACGATGTGCCGACGTTTGTGGCAAAGGAGCTACACAAGCTTCCTCCCGTCACCTTCGACCACGTCGATGTAACCAGCCTTCTGAAGGACATTGTCTTTCTGAAGGCCCGCCTCGCGGATGTGCTAACGAAATTAGACGCGTCCCAAAACACTGTCACTGATTTGCGTAATGAAGTTAGCGATTTGCGCAACAGTGTGGCGGTAATTAGGTCACCTGTCGATGCGTCAAACGTAAACACATGTCGCGGAGCCGGCCTCGATGTATCGCTGTCCGAGCCCCGCGCCCTATCCCGCTGCCAGTGTCTGCAGCCCTGGCAAAACCCCTACAAAGGGATTTCGCTAGCGTCACCGCGAGTGCCCCTGGCGTTCTTATTATCAAGCCCTTGCCTGAGAAGGCACCGAATTTGTCTGATAATGATGATGGTTTCGTGACGGTGCAAAGGAGGAAGCGCCAAACGCGAACTAACAAGAACCGCTGCGGCAAAGCTCCTACGGGCCCCGAAGTGAGCCTGCGTGCCGTAAAGCCTAACACACCGGTGTACATCTCCCGCCTGCACTACACCACTAAGGCGGAAGACATCGTGGAGTACGTGCGCCAAAAGACGAGGTACGCGCCGAGGGTGCAGTTATTAGAGTCGCACCGGAACGTCAATTTCAAGGCGTTCGTCGTGCGTGTACCGAACTTTTATCTGCCCCTCGTCATGCAAGAAGACTTTTGGCCACAGGACGTGGTGTTCCGTCGCTTCCGCGGACAAGTTCCACAAGACGGCACTAAGTCAAGCTAGTGCATAGTGAAGTGCTACTAACATAGTCTAAGCCTTATTTACTAACACAAGATTTGTTTATAATTTTAAAAAATATGTATGTTTAGGTTAAGGTATGTTTATTTATGGGCCTGCGTCGCCTGAATTAAATGGATTATTATTATTATATTTCTAAATGTCTTTGACATATCTCGGGACCCTGGGGTCCCGGACCTTTGGAAGGCATACGAGGGGCCGAAGCCAACTCGCAGAGGCCCCTTAGACATTTTTGAGTATTGAGGCACCAACCGACGATTATCCCTGTTCGCACTATGCAAGGGCACCCAAGGACAACCCCCGGTTGGTGTGGGACTATTGCAGAATATGGAAACAAAGATATTGGACTATGGCTTTGGGTGGCTTAAGTGGACTGGTTACCTGGAGCTATGGAAGGACTATGGCCCCTGCCTGATCAATGTTTAAATGTACACGGATAAAATGGCAGGGGGTGACTTGCACGCTCAATAATGGGCCCCCGAAAACGGTCGCTAGCACATAGTGTCGTAGCGACAAGGGGGCAACACGTCCTGAGGTGCTTATGAGGAGTGGAGAGGTATTCCACGGCTATCAGGACAATCCCGGAAGTACGGTCAAGATCCCTACCAGCATCTTACTGGAATACTTCCTTCCTCCGAGCACGTTTGCTCTTGCGAATCTCCACTCAAGCCGGCCAATTAAGGCAAGAATGAGGCGGGAGCTCTGTTCCTCGTCAGTGTTCACTCCAGCCGGCCAATAAAGGCAAGCCAGAGGTGAGGAACAAGACTTCTCCCGGGAGATAGGGTCCGTGGGGTCGCTACTGCCCAACAGCTCGCCACATGCTGCCCTGCGGGTTTTTGTATCTCTCTTGGTCTGGCTCCTAATCCCAGACCTGTTCCGGCAAAGTAAACTCTACTGGCACAGGCCTAGAGTTCGGAGCGCGCAAGCCCCACCACGACGTCAACGTAGAGATACGACGGTGGGGTTATTATTATTATTATTATGTCTTTGACATTTCTCGGGACCCTAGGGTCCCGGACCTTTGGAAGGCGTACGAGGGGCCGAAGCCAACTCGCAGAGGCCCTTCGACGTTTTTAATTAAATGAGGTACCAACCGACGATTATCCCTGTTCGTACTATGCAAGTGCAGCCAAGGACAACCCCCGGTTGGTGTAGGACTAGTGTAATTAAGGAAACAAAGATATTGGACTATGGGTTTGGGTGGCTAAAGTGGACTGGTCACCTGAAACTATGGAAGGACTATGGCCCCTGCCTGATCAATGTTTTATATGCACACGGATAAAATGGCAGGGAGTGACTTGCACACTCATTAATGGGCCCCCGAAAACGGTCGCTAGCACAAAGTGTCGTAGCAATAAGGGGGCAACATGTTTTGAGGTGCTTGAGGAGTGCAGAGGTATTTCACGGCTTTCAGAACAATCCCAGAGCCCGGAAGATGGTCAAGATCCCTACGAGCACTTACTGAAATACTTCCTTCCTCCGAGCACGTTTGCTCTTGCGAATCTCCACTCAAGCCGGCCAATAAAGGCGAGAATGAGGTGGGAGCTTATTATTATTATTATTATATCGCCTATTCTATGATTAACCCTGAGGGGGTTAAATTCGCCGTGCGCTTGGTAGGGGATTCAAGATCTTCTATTTATAATTTAGCAATTTTTTCAACATTTTGGTGTTAAGGTCCTCGGCGCGTAAATGCCAGGCTTCTATGTCAGCCATCTCCCAGATCACTTCCGTGGGTGTTCGTCTTGGTAAATTGTGCGGCATTTTTAGTGCCAGTTTGTATTGGCGTTCGATTTTGCTTAGGTTCGTTGCGCTATACCTTGAGAGTAGTTGCACCACTCCATAGTCCATCAGCGGTAAAATGCAGGCCTGAATGATGGCCAGTTTCGTGTCTAGTTCTGTCTTCGCATTGTATCCTATTATTGGACCGAGGGCTCCTCTGACTTGTTTTAGTTTTTAACGACCTTTTCGGTGTGCTGGTTCATCTTCATATGTTTGTCGAAGATGACACCGAGGTATCTGATCTGCTTTTGATAGTACAACGTTTGTTGTTTAAGTTTTACCGTTGGCCGATATTATTTCTTTTTCGAGAACATGATGCATTCTATTTCATGATGTTCTCTATATTACACTATAATCCCCATCTCGTGTAGTAGTAAACGATGGCTTCCGCTGCCCATTCAGCACGCATAGCCACGTGTTTCGGGTTCGTGGCTCTATTGAGTATACAGAGATCATCCGCATACTGTGAGAGTTTGAGACCTCTGATGTGGTTTTGTATATCCCAAATGTATATCACTCACTGGCTAGCGGTCGTACGGAGTAGTCAAGTATCTATTATTTAAATATCTACCCCCAAAGCTAATATTCTAACGGGAAAATGCCTAAATGCGATAATTGTGAAAAAACTATTACAAAAAAATCACCTGGGCTTGAGTGTAACAAATGTGGCAAAATTGTTCACGCAAACCAATTATGCACAGGCTTATCCTCTAAGCAGCTGTCAGCCTTGCGGAATGCAGAAAACCTAGAATGGACCTGCGACGAATGTCACAAGGAGTCTCCTCATCGCAAGTCCTTTGTAATTCCGGAAGATGATGAAAATGAGGATGATAATGTTAGCGAGCTGGATGGCAACAGTGCTGCGGTGAATAAATTGCTACGAGATATTTCACTCGAGGTTAAGAAAGCAGTGAAGAAAGAACTGGCATCTGTCAATGAATCGCTTAGCACTTGTTGCATAAGAATGAATACTATAAATTCTACACTGGAAATTCTTACGGAGAAAGTTAAAGACATGGAGAAGAAAAACACATACCTCACAAATCAAAACACACACTTGGAATTAAAAATTGATGCATTGGAACAACACATCAGAAACGTTGAGCAAGAACAACTGGGGAATGTACTGGAGATCACTGGTATTCCTGAAAATGAGAACGAGAACCTGGAAATTCTATCAACTAAAATAGCTTCGAAGCTTAAAATTGAGAAACGCGAAGTTACAATGGTCAAAAGACTTAAAGGCAGGAATGGTAAAGAAGGAGTTATTCAGGTGACGTTGCAACAAGAGGAGCAGGTGGATCAGTGGATACGTACAGCGCGGAAGGAACCAATTGTTGTTCAAGATGTAGTCCCTGAGGTCAGTCCTTACTTAGCCAAGTCAAAAGTATTGTTTCGATACGCTCTTACCAAAGCAAATAAATCACTACTATGGCAAGCTAAACAAACATTGACGGAAACGCACAAATACATCTGGTTCCAGAATGGCAAAATATTGGTTCGTAAAATCGAAAACGACAAACCGATTGTCATTAGGAACACTAGTGATATTGATAAAATGGCGGTTCAGAAAAATAATTGTCGATAGTAGTTAGACTCAGTGATCACGTCAGTCTCTTCACCGCAAATATCAGAATTCCTTGAGTGTTCAACCATCAACGAGTTTAGTAACCACCTTCCAAATAGTAAACAAAAACTAAATATTGTCCATATTAATATTCGCTCGATTGTCAAAAACTTTTCTTTAGTCCTTCAATTCATTGATTCTTCTAAAATTAATATTGACGTTATTATTTTAACAGAGGTAGGTATTTCTAAAAACAGTAATCTCATTCAAGTCTTTAATATAAACGGCTATGAAATGTATCATACGCTGCGGGAGCAGCGTAGGGGTGGTGGCATTGTAATGTTTGTTAAACGTACCAACAACTTTCAAATCATAAATAATGTATCACTAAAACACTGCGAATACATAATTGGACATTTGACCACATCCTATCACTACACGACATCAATCTGCACAGTATATAGACCCCCCAAAGATAGTAAGCACTTGTTTATCAGAGAATTAAAGGAGCTATTATGTAAGGACACCTTCAAACACACAGATTTATACTTGTTAGGGGATATCAACATTGATTTAAAATTAAATGACAATTTTCGGGATTACTACACGAGCTGTTTGGCTGAGTGTGGCCTGACGAGCGCAATTTCTGATTACACCAGAATCGAAAAACGAAATGATATTATCACTCGAAGTTGTATTGATCATATTTTTGTAAGATCGCGCTCGTTAGACCTCTACTCGGCGGCGCTCGGTACGGTTATGGCAGACCATCGCATGATCGTGTTATCTTGCATTGGAGGCGGAGCTAAAGACGCTACACAGGATGTTGCAAAAGTAAAAGAATTAATTGATTATAATAAATTAAAACCAAAGTTGGACGCCATAGATTGGAATGTAGTTGATAATATGCAATGCCCTTTAGAGATATATAACTATATTAAAAGTAGCTTTGAGTGTTGTTATGAGCAATGCAAGTATTCAAAAACAATTAATACAAACAGTAAGAGGAATAAAGAGTTGTGGATAACAAGTAAAATTAATAATATGTGTCATAAAAGAGATTTACTTTTCAGTCAGTGGAAACAGGATATAAATAATAAAATACTAAGATTACAATTTAATAAACAAAGAAATAAGACTAAAAAAGTAATAGAGAAATCCAGAAATCAACATTACTTCAACCTAATTAATGATAATAAAATGAATAAAAAGAAAATGTGGGAAATACTAAATAAACTATCTGGTCGAATTTGTAAGTCAGTAGACGAAGCAATAATCAAAGCATTCAAGAAAAATGATTTAACTATAAGTAAAATAACCAACAATTTCAGTAAAGGATTTAGCGAAAACGTAAAGAAAATATTACCTAAATGCAACATAAAACTAATCCCTGAATCAGAATACATATTTCCAGTTAACAAGTCAATGTTATTTAAAAAACCTACCGTTCGTAATATATCAACTATTATAAAAAATCTTAATATTAATAAATCACCTGGTATAGATGGCATTCGATGTATAGACGTGAAAGTTTTAAGTGATAAGATAGTTAAGGTCATTGTTAAGCTAATAAGCACTAGTATAAAAGTTGGGGCATATCCTCAAGAATTAAAAGCAGGTATCGTGCGACCAATTTATAAAAATGGATCACATAGTAACTATGACAGCTACAGGCCCATTACAATATTACCAGTCATAGATAAGGTAGTAGAAAAATACGTGTGTCAACAAATTCAGAATTTTTACATTAAAAACGATGTCTTATCGGATTCTCAGTTTGGCTTTCAACCTAATAAATCTACTTCAATTCTGCTTTCTAAATTCACAGATGAAATAAACCAACACCTCAATGATAAAAAACATGTCATCCTGTTATTCATTGATTTTAGCAAAGCCTTTGATACTCTCAGGCATGATACACTTATTAACAAGCTCGATAATACGGGGGTTCGAGGCCCGATATTAAACTGGTGCAAAGATTATTTAAAAAACAGAACATGCCGTGTAAAAATCAGCAATGAACTTAGTGACGAAGTTGTAGTGGATACGGGAACAGCACAAGGCTCAGTTATAGGACCCTTGCATTATTTAGCCTATGTCAATGACATGGAGAATGTTATAAGCAATTGCTCAGTCTATCAGTACGCGGACGACACCTGTCTTGTAGCAGCTGACAGAGACTTATCTAAGGCTGAGCAATCGATTCAAATTGATTTTGATAATGTATGCAAGTGGTCTCATGATGCTGGACTGGTGCTTAATGCTGGTAAAACTAAGACCATCCACGTTAGGTCCAATCACTTACTCAACTCTGATAAGGCAGTTAAAATAATTGCGCACAATCACCAATGTTTACATGAAGTACAATCATCTAGGCTTTTTTGCAAATGTAAACCACTGGAGCAGGTTACCAACTATAAATATTTGGGTTTAGTTGTTGATGACAGATTTAATTGGGGCTATCACATAGACTCCATTTGTGATAAACTGCGAGCAATGCTAGCCAAATTTGCAATAATTAAACACAAAGTACCTTTTAAAATATTACTAAACCTTTATAATGCACTCGCAGAGTCAATAATTTCATATGGAGTTACTAGCTATGGCAGAACATTTAAAACTTACCTAGACAAAATATACAACCTACAACTTCGTTTATTAAAAATAATAATACCATATAAAATTAAAAAAACACTTTATGATGGTGATGACGTAACAGGTTTCTTTAGATATTGTAAAATCTTGCCAATACACACTAAAATACGAAAGTGGTTATTGTTAGAACAGTTCACCAACAAAGAACTGCAAATTAAATTCCATCATAGCATAGCAACAAGAATGGCAGCCCAACCAAAACTGATAGTACCGAGATACAAAAACTATTACGGGAAACGAACGAACGCTTATTTAATACCTACTCTAATTAATGACGTTCCAACAAAAATTCAATCGGAAATAACAAATAATAATTATAAAAATAAATACAAAAAATTCTTTGATTCTCTTTGAAAATGCATCATCCTGTTTAAATTTCATTCAATTAGTAATTAGCATCGACGGACTGCCTGACCCGCGCCGTCGTCGTTTTTGTACTTTTTTCGTTATTGTTCAAACTACCTTACAATATTTTATAAACTATGTTTTAACCATAAATTGTATATTTCGTTAGCATTAAGATTGCTTTAAAGTGTTTCAACATCCGGACAAACCTATTGAGGTTTTTGTGATGTTTCTGTTTATATTTTGTTTTGTTCCTTTAATTAATAAACAATAAAAAAAAAAAAAAAAAAAAATATCATGGACGTACAAGTTGAAGATCATTAGTCCCAGGATCGAGCCTTGGGGCACGCCGTGAGGTATCGGTTTGTCTTTGGTTATGGTAGTTCTGAATCTACCTCTCAAGTTTTTGCCTTCGAGGTAGTTCTCAATTATTTTAATGATATTGTTAGGAACGATTCTGAAATTTCTTGATCAGGCCCTTGTGGTTGATCGAGTCAAAGGCCTTCGATAGGTCCGTAGATATCGTAGAGACGCTGTCTTCCGTGGCTAACGCATCAGTGATTATTTTTCCGGTACGTAGAATCTGGGTTTTTGTGCCTCTTGCTCTTAGTTAATTGATTCAGGCGTGACCTTGCGGAAATCCATTATAAAATACAATAGACGTGGATATATTTAGTAACCTGTTCCGCTTAGCTATTTCTAAAGAGCCATAAAAAACTCCTGAAATAAATCGACACGTGTTTCACCTCTCAACGAGGCATCCTCAAGATGACGATGGACTTGTTGCGAACTCGAACACGGCGTGTTGCCACACCGAGCGCTGAGTGCAGACTGAGCCTTATCGCCCATCGAAACCCATTTATATAGTGTCACCGTTATCAGTGCGACCGTTATTAGTGCAATCGTTATCAGTGCGATAAGGGGCGAACAGACAAGGCTACCTTGAGGAACTCCATAGGTAATGGAAAGGTCGTCACTTATCCAATCGCCAACTCTGACACATTGAAATCTGTTACTAACGTAGTCTGTGAAGAGTTTAAGCTATAACCCCCTAATGCCCATTCGCTCAAGTTTGACTAGCAACCTGGGGACAGAGACTGTGTCAAAAGCCTTTGCCAAATCGAGAAAAATTGCCAGAACTTTATTTTAATTATCAATATTATTGACAACAAAGTCCGATGCTCATTTAATAGTATAGAAACCTACTAATTCCATACTGCCATAATAGTAGGTACTTACTAATTCCATGGTGCCATGATCATTGTTCTACTGTCAATAATGTCATATCATTATTCATTTATCTTGTTCTAAACTTTGGGCGACGGAGCTCTGCTCGGGTGAGACATATATGAGATCTAGCTAAATCGATTTTTCGTCCCAATAAACCAATATTGCAACTATCATCGAAATCGTTAAAGCCGTTGTATGACGGAGGAGGGTAGGTGTCTCTTTCGTTATTATCAGCCATATTTTAACTCCTGTGAGCGTACTGTGGGTAGTGTTGGTTATTGCGCAATAGAAAAACCGTTTACAATTCAGATCAAATTTTAATTTACTATCAAATTAATCACACTAGTAATTCACACACTGTAGGTATACGACACAACTATTCGGAATGCGCAACAATTTGTAAACGTCTTCACTGCTTGACTGCCACCGATGAACCCTGCTCAGCTCCGATCCGGCCGTCCGAGCGTTATGTTCAGACTCTCGAACGCCGCTAGGCGGCGCTGGCGTCCCGATTATTCAACTCATTAGCGTATTTTCGACACGGCCAGCCTGCCAGCACACGTCCTCGTGTGTTAACCTGCAACCAAAACTCAACAACAGTGCCTGTTCGACTCGGCCAATTCTGACCATCTACGACTTCCGACTTTTGACATCAGCCTCAATGTTTTTATTGTTTTCACAAAGCAATACCTCTGAATGAACTAAACAATCTTACTAATCATAACAAAAATTATCAACCAGAGCCATGTACCATCGTTTTTCACATCAACAATCATCTTTTTCACTAACAGCCTTTTCATACTTAGAAACCCATACACGAGTAAACCATTCTAACGCCACGGCTCTCTAGCCAACTAGCAATCGCATTGCTCTCACACATCCAGCGCATGGATCAAAATTATGGTCTCTCCAGACCCCGACCTCCGCCAGTAACACTGGCACGGTCCCACACAATACGACCGATAGAGAACCCTACTCGCGTGTATCCCATAACTTAGGCTTGCTCATCACCACTGTGGTTATCATCTACTTCGACTGGTACATGACCTACTGGCATCTTTCTTAACCTATCGGAAACATGTTTGTAAGTACGGTGAGAATTTAAAGCTTTTAATTTTAAGGTATAGCGATCACCATTCAAAACTTCAGCTACATTAAACAGACCTCTGAACTTCCGATCTAACTTAATCAGATTTCACTTTTTTTTTCTAAAAACATGAAATCGGCAACCGAAAATTGTGTTATAGCTGCCTTTGTCTAATCAAATCGAGCCTTGTCATATTACACACTACGTTTAATATTGTCGGACGCAATCTCGCGGACTTCATCAATCTCGACTTCGGTCTTCATCAGTGTCCTATCATGATATTACTACTTCGCAAATAAATGGCGAGAAGTACATCATAAAATCAAAACAAACAAAACACAAAACCTCAAGTTGGTGTTCGCTAATCGTCACGCTACATAAGATTTGTTCTGAGCTGAATACACGTGTTTGACCAATACCAGTCAACGCAACGTTATTAACTCGTTTGCCACTTAATTTGGCTGCACAACTCTCCTTTACTAACGAGCATAAAACACCAGAATCGTTAACAAAACAATACAGCTCACCTTTTTTTAACGTGCCTAAGGGTAGTTGTGCGACGCAAATTTCCACTCGCTGTTCACTGCTTGCAACACGTACTCCAGCATCCGACTGGCTGCCACTGTTCGTGCACCGGGTCTCGATATGTCCTGGTTTCCCACACGTGAAGCACACGACGGGCTTCACTGACGGCGTCTTCAGTATCAAGCAGCCCCGCGCTGCTTGATACTGAAGACGTCATAGATCTTCCTCTGTTGTCAATCGGCTTGGCTTGACTGTCGCGCACTATGATCACGCATAAGCGCTTGCAAGTTTTATTTTAATGCTCAAACACGTAATGCCAACGGTTATTTTCAACGTTTTCACTATGCGCCTGAACCAACACGAATCCCACTTATGATGTCGGATACTGAAGTACTTGTTGCAAGCAGTGAACAGCGAGTGGAAGTTTGCGTCGCACAACTACCCTCAGGCACGTTAAAAAAAAAGGTGAGCTGTATTGTTTTATTAACGATATAGATAAGATTCTGGTGTTGAATGCTCGTTAGTAAAGGAGAGTTGTGTAGCCAAATTAAGTGGCAAACGAGTTAATAACGTTGTTGCGTTGACTGATATTGGTCAAACACGTGTATTCAGCTTAGTACCAATCTTATGTAGCGTAACGATTAGCGAACACCAACTTGAGGTTTTTGTGTTTTATTTGTTTTGATTTTGGGATGTGCTACCCGACACTTATTTGCAAAGTAATTAAATTATTATGATAGGACGTTGATGAAGTCCGTGAGATTGCGTCAAAGAATATTGGAAAAAGGCAGATATAACAAAAATTTTGTTTAGGGATTTCGTGTTATTAAAAAACGAAGAGCGTAATCAAACTAAGCTTGACGTGAACTACAGAGGGCCAAGTACCTATTGAGGTTTTTTGAGGAAGACGAGATAGTGAAAGTAGAGTCGAATTGAATTGTTTGTGTGAGTTGCACAGGTTCTCGATTCGTTGGGTCGGAGACCGTACCAGAGTATCGTAGCCATAGCCCGTTAGAAATCGGCATCTACTTACTAGACCGTGGGTACGTGGTGTGCGGTAGCTCTGGGTAGTATGGTCGGGACTAGCCTTGAAGCCAAGACCGTATGAGACCGTACCAGAGTATCGTGTACGTGGTACGCGGTAGCTCTGGGTAGTATGGTCGGGTCTAGCCTTGTAGCCAAGACCGTAGAGTCAAGGACGACTCGGCATTCTTTTGAGAAGTGCGTATGTGATTGTTGACCGCGAATGAGATATCCGGGGCTTTGTTAATTGGTTAATGACTTTGGATCAATTCTTAAATTATCAGTTTACATAATCCTCAATAGTACCTGGACTCTGATCGATTGTCATGTTGCTTATTTAATTGTTACCGCTGCCTACAGTTTGACTTGTAACCAAATTGTTTATCTATTGTTTTAAATTGGTTTTGTTATTTTGGAAGTTAGTAGAATGATGTTAGAAATGTGATGTTAGTTAAATAAACAAACTTTACAGAAGTTCACGTTTACGTTAGGTGAAGAAAGATGCCAGTAGGTCATGTACCAGTCGAAGTAGATGGTGATCACAGTGGTGATGAGCAAACCTAAGTTATGGGAACCATGCGAGTAGGGTTCTCTAACGGCCGTATTGTGTGCGACCGTACCAGTAGGTACTGGCGGAGGTCGGGGTCTGAAGAGACCACAGTTTTGATCCATGCGCTGGATGTGTGAGAGCAATGCGATTGCTAGTCGGCCAGAGAGCCGAGGCTTTGGAGTGGTTTGCTCGTGTGTGGGTTTCCAAATGTCCAAGCCTCTTAGTGAAAAACGATGGTACATGGCTCTGGTTGATAATTTTTGCTATGAGTAGTCGAAAGTTTGTTTCGGTCATTTAGAAGGACCTACCTATTGCTTTGTTAAAACAATGAAAATATTGAGAATTAGTTTCCGGATGTCAGAAGTCGGAAGTCGTAAATGGTCAGAATTGGCCGAGTCGAACAGGTAGGTAGGTAGGTTGAGTTTTGGTTGCAGTGTAAACATACGAGGACGTGTGCATAGCAGGATGGCCGTGTCGGATCCGGTCATTAGTACGGACACGAAACGAATCGCAAGCGCGCCGCTGGCGACAGGACGTGATCTACCCACATCTAAAGCACGCGCTTCTACAGAGTCGTGATGTTTTAAGGCCACAGCGAGGAAGATTCAGCCTCGAATCGCATCGGAGTCAAGACGTCGCGGAACTGTTCTCGATTCGTGGTGCTCAGTTATTGTTGATCTGAACTACAAACTGTTTTTCTATTGCGCATTAACCAACAGTACCCACACTACGCCCACAGTAGTTAAAATATGCCTGAAAATAACGAGAGTAACATAACGGTCTCCGACATACGTATATTTTATTATATTCGTATATATACAAATATGCTCATTTAATAGATTTGAGGAACATTGAGTGGACTGTCGAATATTTATTGGAATGACCTTTTGTTTGCGTACTAGTACAATTTAATTTTAACGTGTAAAAGTGTTTTATTGAATCAATTTAAAAGCAGCTAAGAATGCCTAATGCTGAAATAAATAGTTAAGTAAGTGGGTATGGAGTATAAATTTTATTAAAGTGAAACTTTTATTACATCGTCTCAAACTTTTTCGTCTGTTTGTTGCATGTCGCGTGACGGTCGGCCGCGGAGTAGGGATAAAGTGAAAGGCGCTCGTCAGAGCAGCCAAGGCCAATATGGCGGCACCTATAGAAGTTTCACTTTTACCGTGGTTTCATAAAACCACACAATCCTGTTTTTATTTTATTTTTAGGGTTCCGTACCTCAAAAGGAATAAACGGAACCCTTATAGGATAACTTCGTTGTCCTTCCGTCAGTCTATTAAGACTTTATTTCTCAGAAACGTGTTTTTGACTTTGAAAGTTGAAATTAATATCGAAAACGTAAAACGTTCAACGTACGTAGCTCTAAAAAAATCAAGCTTCCAAGTCAACGCAATAAAAAAATACGGCCATTTAAGCGACCTATTTTGATAGTCGCAAATAAATTAAAACCTAGAGGGGTACTTCCCGTTGACCTAGAATCATGAAATTTGGCAGGAAGCAAGGTCTCACAGCACAAGTAAAGGAAAAAGTACAAAAATCAAAATTTTTAGTTTTATTACATTATTTTGTTTTGTGATTAAGTACTAACTTATATTAGTTGGAGAATCACCGTGACGTATATCGATGTATGGGAGAACATGTTTTTCAACTACAAAGTTAAGTTTGTTTTTGGGATAAATTCATCCCAAATACCGTGGGCCGACACGAACTTGGCCGATTTTTTTACCGACTTTCAAAAAGTAGGTTATATTTTCGAAGCTATGTATGTTTTTCTAAGTATGTCCTACGATTTCTCCGTCAATTATGAACTGATTTTGAAAATTATTTTTTGTTTGAAAGAGTATATGCTCTCGAGGTGTTCCCATATAAATTTTATTAACTTTGCTTGGATAGTTTTTGAGTTAGCTTAATAACACATATTTTTTCCCACTTCGTATATGAATGACATTATATATAATTTCCTGTTAATGATAATTACATAGCAAGTAGTGGTATTCGAATTTGTGTGGGAAATTTGTAAAAGTATAAAAAATCGACCAAGTGCAAAACTTTGTCAAAATTCTGTTATTAACAGGCTTTTTTATTGTATTACCATACTTAAAAGAAGGCCCTCTACAAATTATTTGCTAAAACCTGTTGATTATGAAATAAACATATTATGTATATTAATATAATTTATAGAAATAAATACAATTTATCATTTGACGATGACTCACCTACAATGTGCCGCAGTAACAATCCATTTCGCCAAAATAACACTTGCAAAACACGCAAAGGACCATAGACTACTAGAGTTTCTGGTCACAGCAACCACGTAAGGGAACCTTTCCGCCAAATGCATGCTGTGATTGACGTTGTTCTCGCTCAGAAATATTACGTGGCTCAATGCATGGTGAGGAATGTATTTAGGTTCGGGGTCAACCTTTTTGGTGAGATTGTTAGTACCCACAGCCGATACATAGTTTACACACATTAAAATTGCTGCCACAAATATTACTACTAATACGACAATGATTACTTTTGTAGCAGTACCATTAATACCCCTTTGGTTACATCTTTGGTTGTCATCTGTCTCCATGATGTTTTTGAATTATGGAAAATATTGAACTTCATCTTTTCATTGCTGGGTTTGTGAAAGCCACAATTTTGCCAGTGAAATTGTTTTACAATTTACCGGTATTTCTTTCTGAATCCATCTTTCGATTTTGACAGGTTTTAGTCTATGGTTGTCTGGGTTTGGGAGCGTTCGTTTTGCTGTCATAGAGTTTTATAGAAATGTTATAGAGTTATCTCATAGCGTTTTTTTTTGTCAGTCGTGGATTTAAGCATAGTCTGGAAAGGCTTATAATACTGGGCCAGGTGGAAGGAAACGCGCTTAAGACGCAGATATATGACAGTGACCTTGAGTGGTTAGCTTGCGTGTTCTGTACTGAGCTCACGCAACGCATCGTACGTCCAGCCAGTAATAAGACTCGCCCATCAAGGAGCGCTGGCCAAAATTAGACACATTATTAATTTTTAGACGTCATCTTCAATATAAAATAATTAAAAGTTAACTATCGTCGCCTTAAGGCAGAGCACGGGCAAGATGGTCAGACGCGATCAAGAAGGTTCTTGGAGGCAGTATGTACCGAGGGGTCCACAGTGTAGAAGACCGTATAACTTGGAGACGTCGTCGTATGTGGTCGGGAACCTCAGCATTGAGGGAACAACGAAGAAAAAGATCTTCGACAGTCGACACGGTAGTCAGAAGTCAGAAAATTTGACAAGTAGTCTTAGTATATCCAAGGGGTTACGGTCGTGGTTATAAATAAGATGTTTTTTAAGTTCCTCTCCATTTTTAGGGTTCCGTACCACAAAAAGAAAAAACGGAACCCTTGTAGGATCACTTTGTTGACCGTTTGTCCGTCTATCTGTCTGTCATTACAATTTTTCTCAGGAACGCATGGAGGTATCAAGTTGAAATTAATATCAAATACGGAAGTCTACGGTCTCTTGGAGCTCTAAAAAAGTCAAGCTTCTAAGTCAACGCAATAATAAAATACGGCCATTTATGCCACATGTTTTGATACTCGCAAAAAATCAAAACCTATCGGATACTTCCCGTTATTCTAGAATCATAAAATTTGGCAGGAAGCAAGGTCTCACAGCACAAGTAAAGAAAAAAGTCCGAAAATTGTTAATTTGTAGTTTTATCACCTTTTTTTTTTGCGGTTATTAACTTACATTTGCAGATGGAGAATTGACCGTGTCGTATATCCATATAAGGGAGAATATATTTTTCAACTACAATGATAAGTTTGTTTTGGGATAAATTCATCCCAATTAAGGAACCCTTCATTTTTATTTAGAAAAATTTGTTGCGGTTAGAATTTGAGAATTTGACAATAATTTTGAGGAATCTGATCTGTTTCCTCTATGGATCTGTCTTCTATGATTTTGACAGATTTTTTGTCAGGTTGAGTTTTGGGTGCGTTCCTTTTCTTGTCTTGGTCTGCATTTAGAGAGTTTTTATTGTGTCTATTTTAAAAGAGGTTTAGTAATAAGATTAGGCTATGGTATCCTAAAGGCTGATGGTACCGTCTCTTAAGCTCCAGTTATGCTACAGTTTCCAAGAAGAGCAATGGCCGCTACATAGCGTCTCAAAATCGGCGAAATACGTCACAAAAATAAAATCTATCACAAAATAAAGAGAGCATTCAAAACAATTAGGTACATAGATACAGAATTTTTTCTTTTTTTTTCTTTAGGTATTGAAAATCAATCAAAATCAAAATATTTTATTTCACATAAACCTACAAGGGCACTTATGAAACGTCAGAAGCTAGGTGCACGGTTCCAATTGGTCGCTTCCTATGGAGAAGAGCCAGCAAGAAACTCCACGATTACTCTTTTCAAAATAAATTGTTTCTACAATGTTTTCAAATTACAGTGTTAATAGGTATGGGAGGACAGTGTAGGCCTATCAACAAGTACCAGGTACTTAGTAAAATAGAAAATGGTCCACAAGTCTACAGCCTACAACGTTCTCACATTCACAAAATCTAAAAGAAAAGAATCCATATAAAAGATAAACAAAATAATAAAAATAAGGACGTCCCTATTTAAACCAAATGACATGATTGCCACTACAGCAACTTATGCCCAAACTAAGCCAGGGCTGTATTTTGGTAGTCAGTCCTCAAACGTGGAGCATTACAGGGAGATCGTATAAACGTGAATGTCGGAACGTAAATCACATGATATATCGTCGCCCTCCCCGCTAACTGTCGTAACTAGCAATTGATATTTTTCCAGGGCAACAGTTTTTCGGTCGGGCGCTACAATCATGTTAATATAGTTGCGTTAGCTGTGGCTTTATTAATGAATTAATAACTTTTTATAAATAGCTCTTGACTTAATCTTTAACTCACTAACTGTAGATGTGTGCATATAGGACAGGTGGTGAGAATATTTTTTTCCCTCAAACAAAATACGTGATTATCTTCTAAACGGTAAACAACACAGACACGACGATTAGAGAGAATTTTTTCGAAACGAAGTTCTGAACACGTAGGTAATTTCAGTGCAGATACGACAGTTTGTGAGATACGACAGTTAGCGGGGAGGGCGACGATATATCCTATACTATTAAATAAGCAATATTTGTACATTTATAATTACATAAATATACTAGCGGACCCGACAGACGTTGTCCTGTCAAAACATTGTCCAGCGGACAAAATTGTGAATCTAAACCATTCCCAGATCCCCTTGAACACACACAAAAAATTTCATCAAAATCGGTCCAGTCGTTTGAGAGAAGTTCAGTGACATACTCACTCACAGAAGAATTATATATATAAAGATTTGTAATCACGTTCTCGAAAACGGCTCTAACAATTTCGATGAAAGTTGCAATATAGGGGTTCACATCGGTGAAAAATCGGTCTAGCTAGGTCTATCGATCTGGCTATATCTGTAAAAAAACAACTTATATTAACAGTTTGCACCACACTTACAAGTTATAGGTCCAGTAGTGCTATTCTGTAACCATCTCACCGTGTTATCTTAGGTGAAGTCAGCGTGGAGTGAGCTAAGGATTGATACTATTGGCAGCTCACTTCACCTAAGATATCACGGTGAGATTTTTACAGAATAGCACTACAGGTATCTATTAGTAATTATAATTACACATACAATCATAAAATTAGATTAAAGAAAAAAACAAAAACATTTTACAAAAAAAAAACCGACTTCCAAAAAAAACACTACTAAGTGAAATATAACTTTAATTTCGGAAGTCGGTGTCTTTGGTTTTGATTTTTGTTTTTTTTTTCACTTTGTAGTGTTTTTTTGGAAGTCGTTTTTTTTTTTTGTAAATAGTTTTTATTTTTCACTTTTTAGTGTGGTACCTACCACACAAATTCAAACATCACTACCATAGTATAAAGAGTTCTAAGTAGGCTATCTCCGGCTCAATCCGCGATATAATTGCCTACCATACTTGCCTGTCTCAGGGTTGTCACTTTTAGCTAAATTTTAATTCAGTACCTAGATATTCGCAAGGGCCGGGAAGTTCTATTTTTAGGGTTCCGTAGTAGTGGTAAAATAAAATCATGATTTTTTTTTCAGGTACCTCCCCTAGTCGTTAAGTTAGGATGATTTTTTTTTCTCTCAATAATCCCATAGTGTGGGGTGTCGTTGGAAAGGTCGTTCAAAAATATTGTGAGTTTGCGGTGACCATTTTTGGATTAAGGAATCCGTTTTCGAAATATTAAGCTTTCAAGTGTTAATTTTTGTTAGAGTCAAGTGTGTGTGTGTCCCCTTTTTTTTTTTTTTTTTTTTTTTTTTGGGTGGGAAATTATCAAATAACTTCTCCCGCTCTGGGCGGAGCGGGAGGGCGTGTCAGACTCTTACTGACTAAAACCCACCCGTGTTCCTTCGGTTGCCCTGTTGCCGGGGGCCACGATTTCCCGATCGGTTTTCTTCGAACCCCCGGCAGGCATTGGCCCTAGTGGACCCCTTCAATTCTGCTGACATCTCTTTGAGGCGCGCGTGGAACACAACGCGCCGTCGACCCGGGCTTGGTCCTTATCGGACAGCGAGCTACCCATTGCTCACCGTCCGCAAGCCCGCGCCTACGGTGGCCGGAAATCGGCTCGCGATTCCCGCCCCGGGCGTCTCCTCCTGCGGCGGTTAGGGGCGTGAGGGCGCGAAATTTGCCTCTCCCTCACGCGTTCCGCCTCCTCCTTCGCGAGCATTACCGCTTCGCAGAAGGAGGTGACGGCCTGCCATTTCCTCTCGCTCCGTACCATGGCCTGAACCAGGGCCGGACGCGAGAGATCACCGCCGCCGATCGCCTCTACGAGAACACGGCGTTGCTCCGCCCAAGCCGGGCAGACCTCCACCGTATGCTCCACCGTGTGTGTGTGTGTCCCCTGCAAGTTTAATGGTTGGTTTTGGGTATGTGAAAAAATTCACGGCAGTAGCATATATAACGAAATTAAAAGGAAAACTATCACAGGTAAGTAGGTTTTACAAGTTAACGAGTAATAACCGACCAACTTACATTTACGGTTGCAAAAACATACCTTTGTACAACTTACCTTTGTACAAAGGTAAGTTTGTTCTTGGGATAAATTCATCCCAACTACGGAACCCTTCATTGTGCGTGGTCCGACACGCACTTGGCCGGTTTTTACTTATGTGTTATCTGGGTTCAGGGTTTGTGAGGTCGGTTTTACATAAACGATGATGTTCATAGTGTTTGTATGAATGACAAAGTTATATTTGCGGTTTATATTTTCTGTTACGAATGGTTACGATTCGAACTTTGCTCTACTTATCTGATTCACAATTCGTCAAATATTTGAAATTACCATTTTAGAATAGAATAGAATAATATTTATTTGCTTAAAAACATGGTATAAAAAACTAACTGGTATAACTGTATGTACTTAGTTACTTTACTATACCTACAATACTGAGAAATCGGCATGACTAAACGTAAACAAAGCATTAGCGGCATATCAATTGACAGATCAAAAGTAGGTACCTAGTACATTTTAGTGGGAAAGTAGGCCTAGTAGGCCTGCCTACTTCGTCTGTCTGATAGATAACTAATACAACAATAAATAAGTAGGTATCTCATCATCAAGTAAAAATTATAATATATGCTAGAATAAGTGACTAACCAAGTCACTTATTCTACCATAGGTACAATTTTTACCTTTTCTGTTCAGTAGGTAATCTGAACAGAGACAACTCTGGAATCGATGAATTATTTAGACACCCAAACGCACAGCAATAATTTCTCCTGCGATTATCACTCATTTTTCATACATTTAGCAGTGCCGAAAAGCCGCGACGCGCATACCTTGTGCGGCGTTAGCCCCGACTGGCGCACTTTAAAACAGCCGAGATTTTGTTAAGTGTGCGTGCAGCGACGCATAGATACAAGCCGCGCACACATACAAGCCGCGCGCGGTGCGTTTGTATGAAGATAACCTACTTCCTCTCTTTATACTATGTCACTACCTGCTATGTAAATAACACTGACAGGAAGAGTTATTCGTCCATTTGTCGCGCACATACTTTTTGCAAATTTAAGACTTATATGGTTTTCTCATAGATGCCATTGTCAGAATTGGACCAAATTGAAATGGGACCACACGGGAACAACCAGCTTTCGAATAAAAAAGAAACATCAAAATCGGTTCACCCAGTCGAAAGTTCTGAGGTAACAACAAACATTTAAAAAAAAAATACAGTCGAATTGAAATTTTCAAAGTCGATTAAAAAGTAGGTTGGTGTGTTTTCCTAGAGAGCGTATGGCGTCTTGTATTGTGAATTTGTGAACGCACATAATGAATACGTGGCGTCGCTTTTAATGATTGTGAGTGAATGAATTTATTTTTAATGAATTCACTTGGTCTAAAAGTAAAAATGGGTGTTCCACAAGGCTCAATATTGGGTCCTTTCCTCTTTTTAGTATATATTAATGTAGAAGCAACAAAATTCGATCTAAAGAAAAGCGGCCATATTCCTCTAAATCGTATTTTGTTGCTTCGTGTCTGAATATGAAACTTTATAAAAGGTATTAGAAAATTCTAGACACACTTACCGAGGGTCTTTATTCCGTTATGCATAATTCCTTCTCAGTCACGAGATAATATTTTTTTTAAGGAGCGGCGCTAGTGGACCATTGAGGGCTCTCTTGTGTCCGTGGAGTTTCTTGTCCGTTTCTCTCCATAGGAACCTACCTACTACGCTTTGGAATGGGCGACTAGCTTCATCTTTCTGACTGACCGAAACCTTTTTTTTTTTTTTGGGTGGGAAATTATCAAATAACTTATTCCGCTCGCGGGAGCGGGAGCGCGTGTCAGACTCTTACTGACTAAAACCCACCCGTGTTCCTTCGGTTGCCCTGTTGCCGAGGGCCACGATTTCCCTATCGGTTTTCTTCGAACCCCCGGCAGGCATTGGCCCTAGCGGACCCCATCAATTCTGCTGACATCTCTTTGAGGCGCGCGTGGAACACAACGCGCCGTCGACCCTTCGGGCTTGGTCCTTATCGGACGGCGAGCTACCCATTGCTCACCGTCCGGAACCTCCCGAAACTGACCGATCCCTTGACAATTCAAAAGTTGATGGTTTAATTGAAATAAATACTTTGAGTTTGAGTTTAATATTTTTAAATAAGTATGTATTTAATCAAAGTTAGTCAGGAAAGCTACGGTTTGGGGCCATAGCGTTCCTTAAGTAGCGTCCCTCTCATACAGCAAATTCTTAGGGAATGAGTTTCCAACAGACGGTGATACAACTTATTTTTACTGTCTCACTCTTGCTCGTCAACCGTCGTGGCGTGTTGGTCGGGTCAGCTACTTAATTATAATTATTAAAGCTCTCTAAGTAAAATGTATAAGAGCTGATATAAAGCATGCTATACAGATCTTGAATAAAGAAGATTGAATTGAAGAAAGAAGATTCATAAAAGCTCTACGGGCAGCAGCAGATTTATCTCAGCGTACGGTCACAATAGCAAAATCAAGTTTTAGTGATTACTTCGACGCTGCATCACGTTTTGACGATTCGGTGTTTGAGTACCTAAGGTTTGAAAAAAAATTCGGAGAGATAAAATTTTTTTTATTTCTTTTCCTATCACAGAATCAAAACAAACAAAACCAAAAGTAACGTGTTCTTAATGAGATGACCATAAAGTCTCAGATTCGATTCGAGATATCGCATGTCTCCCTCTCTCCCTCTGCATCGTAATTGAGAAACTTCGCCATGTGGTGACGTCATTGTAGTAATGAGCAATAAAATTGGACACTGCAGTTAAAATAATTTAATAAGACAGTGGTCAGTCGGGTCAATGACCGTGGAGGTAATTAGTTAGTTTCTGAATTCCATCGTGAATTAATGCCAGCAATAATTAACCAATGTGAATAATTTTATTAAAAAATGTGGTAATTAAGAGGGTTTGGAGGAAATTTTGCCTAATAGTTTAAGACCAGGCACTCCAAAGACAATTTCCACGCAAACTCCGCCCCCTTGCACCCCACCACTCCACTATGTGCTAAACGCTAACACATCAGTAATAAAGTTGAATATCGCGTGAGCTCTTTGGTCGTGTTCGAGCACGGAACTAAATGTCGTAAGTCTCAATTCTTATTTCGTTTATAACTAAAGTCATAATTGATCTAGAGAAAAAATATCTTATATCTGGATAATAAACTATATTTTCTTACTATCAATGATTATTTTAGACAAAGAAAAGCCGCGAGCAATCTTGTTTTTGTTTCAAATAGTCTTTAAAAAAGACATAATTTTCGAAAAAATATTAATCGAGAGAAAATGTTCCAATTACAACTGTCTTGTATATGGAACGAGGAAGATCCAATAAATCGTACACTAAAGTTCCATTTTGATTGCATGCGTGACTGTTTCAGAATATTACTGCAAATAAACATACAATTTAGGAAGCCTCCTCTTAAGGGTGAGTTTGTGGGCACTAGTGATTGAATGAAACTGTAAACGGTCACTTGTTACCTCCTATGATACGCTAGTCTGTATGGACAATCACACGGACTCCCAAAAGGTGCCGTTAATCAGCTTTAAGACCACTGTTATCCCTTATATTGCTATTGTAATGCTATTATAAAGCTGCTGTGCAGCCATTGTGAACTTGAAGCCACAATTTGTGCCCAAATCGGTTAAATAAGATCTCTATAGCATGCTATACAGATCTTATACAGTTTATTTGGAGAGCTTAATCAACTACTTAACTTCCTGACCTGACAGACGTTGTCTTTGTCCAAACATTATACAATATTCCCATAGAAAATGCACCAATTTCCTCGGCAACTTTAATTTAAAAAAAATTAAGCTATTGCATAGCTTTTATCGCGGGCTTTGAGCGCGGCGACCGAATCAAGAAATTCCGTAACGTAACGAAAATAAAACCTAACACCCCACTCCGCCTACCATGTAATGACGGTTCCCATGACAACGTGATGTTGTCATGGAGGTTAAAAATGCCATGCAATAGCTTTACCGCGGCTGTCCCCGATTGCCACACGTTTTATTTATTTTTTTCATATCAACCTGATTCGGACTATAACAAACATTTTAAAACGATAAATAGCCAAATCGGTCCAGCCGTTCTCAAGTTACTTATGCGCTTACCAACGAACATAATTTTTAGGGTTCCGTAGTCAACAAGGAACACTTACAGTTTCGCCATGTCCGTCTGTCTATCTGTCTTTCCGCGGCTTAGCTCAGAGATTCTTAGTACTAGAAAACTGTAATTTGGCATGGGTAGGACAAAGTGGTAAAATAAAATATTAAAAAAATAATATTTGAAGGGTTCCTTCCCTGCACGTCAAGTGGGAATGATATTGTATTGAAGTGAAAACATCTTTAGGCGCGTTGGGCATTTTTGAGATGGGACTAAACCATTGATTTCGCGACACTATTACGACACCAGCTTTTGACCATTAAACAGACATCAACGCGTTGATTAACGCGGTGCTTTTCAAGTTTTCACTTCTGTCGGCACTCCCGGAGTGCCACTGTTTTTTCCTCGTCTATCCTATGGTGTGGGGTATCATTGGATAGGCTGTTCAAAAATGAACATTGCGGGTTTGTGAAAACTTTTTTTCAATTCAGGATTCTGATTGCGTAATTTATTTAAGCTTTAAAGTGTTAATTTTTGTTAGAGTCAAGTGTGGCGGACACTTGACTCTAACAAAAATAACTTCTCTGGAAGTCGGTGGCAAAAAACTTAAATTCAAAGACACATTGAAGACACAACATTTTCAAAACATTTTATATTTAAAATGTATGAAATAATAAATATAAAATGTTTTGACATAGGAGTCAAAAGGGGTCATTTGGTTGTAAATGACCTCTCCTACATCCCCCTAATGGATCCAATAACCCTGAATATAATAGTTAGTTGTTTATCATAGTTTAGATAATTTATTAATTTGGAATGAGAAAAACTGGTTGCTTATAAATAAACTCTACAAACATCTGAGATATACATTAATAATAGGTACCTATTTAGGTACCTATATAATTTAAATACTAAAAAGGGAAATGCCCATTTGATAAAGAGATTTTGGCCAAGTGACGCCCATGAAAGAAACAAGTTATAGGCATTAGGGTTGATATTATAGATAAAGAAACAACCACTACTTTTTACGTAGAACTCGGTGGGTCTCTTATAAATTAAAGGTTAAAAAAAAATATTTTATAGTTTTGGTGTAATTCATTCTGCAATTATATTCTTATTTGTATGTCTCTTGTGCCTGTTTTGCGTTGGTATAAATGATGAAAGTACTTTCTTAATACCGATTGACCACAGTTTACATAATTATATTTGTCAATGCCCAACATTTCGTTATTGTGGTGCAGAAGACTGCTGTGCATTCCTTGCCAACATCTAACATTGGTCACACATCAAACTATTATCTGAAACATAATTTCATACTGTCATAAAAATAATTTATACCTATTAACATGCTGTAGCATCAAAAGGTCTTTATGTATAAATACATTGAACGACACCGGTCTCGTGATACCATTTTTGATGATCACACAATTCATTACTTATGTCACATAAAATATGTGGCAATGGTTTGAGACAAAACAAACTTCAATTATTTATTTCTATGGTTTTCGTGAGACTAACCAACCGAATTATTTAATTCAAACCTAACGTAACGTAGCTATGCAGTAAGAGTTGCTGAGTATGTACCTTGTATGTTCATAAAGTAACTTAGTTTTTGTGGTGCAATCCATTGCTGAAATATAAACCGAACTTCCACGTTGCTTAAGGGAAATCTCTTAAAATAAGTCTTCGTGTACCCACGCCACAGTTGACACAGAGATGGCTCCGTGGTGAGCTGGTAAGTTTGTGTAATTCAGGTTCCATATTCGTGTCAGATCCTTGGCTAGAAACAGGTACGGTATCCATTGGCAAGCTGGTGTCGTCATGGGAGGCGGGTAAAAAATCCAATGTAAAGCCAAGGTCATCATCGGGAGAGGTCCATAATCGTAATCAAGTCTTCGGAAAATCAAACAGAAAAACGCAGTCGGAAAAATACAGCACCAAACAAAATGTGAAATATCAATGTCAATCAGTTGTCAATTACGATTATTATTGACGTAGGGATGCCATATGACATCAACTTTTCGAAAAATCGATATTAAAAAAGAATCTATACAGTATCGGTTCAATAGATTATATTTAGAAGCCGGAAAATGAACAAACACATTGATTTTTGTCTCTAAAGAAAATAACAAAACCAGAACAATTGACGCTGACGAGACGCTGGGACAGTTAGACCAGATACTGCACAGCCTAAATAGAACCTCTCGGCTGATTGGCCTCGGCATGAATTTGGACAAGACGAAAGTCATGTACAATTCGCATGTCTTGTCAAATGCAATCCACATCAAAGGGTCGCTTCTTGAAGTTGTGAAGGAGTACGTCTACCTAGGGCAAGTCATCCGGCTCGGTGGGCACAATTTTGAGAAAGAAGCCGACAGAAGGATCCAGTTAGGTTGGGCAGCATTTGGAAATCTTCGTCAAGTCTTTTCGTCGCCAATCGCGCAGTGTTCGAAGACTAAGGTCTTTAACCAGCGCGTCCTGCTCGTTATGACACGGTGCCGAAACGTGGACACTGACAGTCGGGCCAGTCCACAAATTCAAGGTTGCTCAGTGCGCTATGGAGCGGGCTCTGCTCGAAGTTTCTTTAAATAAGATCAGAAATGAAATTATCCGAAAAAGAACCGGATTTACCGACATAGCCTGCAGGGTAAGCAAGCTGAAGTGACAGTGGGCTGGTCATATTCGTTGAAGGACCGATGGCCGGAGCACCCGAGTCCTAGAGTGGAGACCGCGTATCGGTAAGCGTAGTGTGGGACGACCCCAGCTAGGTGGACCAACAACTTTAAAAAGGTGGCTGGGACAGACTGAAGGCGGAGGTTGTGGCGCAGCCTGGGAGAGGCCTATGTCCAGCAGCGGACTGCGATTGGTTGAGTTGATTGTAACAACTACATAATAAAAGATCGATTTTCCATAAATCTATTTTTGGTAACAGGTTTTGAGTGGATCGATTTTTTTAGTAAAGGTTGCCATCCCTACTTTGACAGGATTGACCAACAATCGGAAGTGGAAGTAGAATAAGGAAATAAACGATTGAGTGTCTTGATTAAATCGGCTTTTAATTCCGGAGATTTCGTTACAAATAAGTAACAGCAATATTTTAGTTACTAAATGGGTATTTTTTTTGTATTTACTACATTTCTGGGCAAACTATGGCCAAAAATAGGCGTTTCCCTTTACAACGATGTTCTAATATTAACTACAAAACAACCTTTTAATATAACAATTTTTATTTAAGTACCACAACTTACAAAAATAAAATCATTTATCACAAGTATAAAAGGGCATTTTTTATTTAAATACCGATTTAATGAGGTCAGCAATATAACAACAAATTCAAACCCAAATCGATTGCCTTCGGATCATAATGTTCTAAGACCCCCTCAGACACAACAACCAATCTATTTTCTACTTCATCCACTGCGAAATAAAGTTCATATTACCTTGACTCTCTATCCAAGTGATTTATCTAGCAATTTTTAACCTTGTGACAATGTAGAAAGGTATATTATACCATGTATGTGTGACATTTTGTTTTTCATTGTGGTTTGCAAATGAGGCGATGAAAAAGTTGTATTATTTATAGTAGAATTGATTTTCTACGCTGTTTCAAGTGAAAAGTGAATGTTCCCTCACTCATCTGCCTAGCCTTTTTCCGATTATATTGGGGTCGGCTTCCAGTCTAATCGGATGCAGCTGAATTCTTCTTCTAATTCAAAGAGAAAGAAAGAGAGAGAGAGAGCGAACGCCGGCAAAAAAAACAAAAGAAAAGAATAAAGTGATTACCTACACTGTCGTGAGATAAAATGGCACACATCGGCCCGAGTACACTGCATGCCGGATAGATTGAGCGAAAGTGTGAATTTAATGTAAATTCAAGATGGCGGCTGCGAAAATTTTTACATTTTTCGTCATAGGTGTCGTTTTCTTGACGGGGGTCCCCCGACCGCACACGTTCTTTATTATTAATTTTATTTTAATTCAAATTTTATCTAAATCCGATCAGCCGTTTTGGCGTGAAAGCGTCACAAACAAACAAACTCTTTCGCATTTATAATATTAGTTAGGATTGTGTTTCCCATAGGGAGACAAAACGATATCATGTTTAACTTTGGATCTACAACATGCAATGTCAAATAGTGGAGTATTAATCTTCCGAAATTAGTAAGTATGGAAAAAAATATAGACTACTAGCTTTTACCCGCGGCTTCGCCCGCGTCATCATCATCAGCCTATAAATGTTCCCAATGCTGGGACACAGAACTCCTCTCTGTGAGAGGGAGTGGGCCGTAATCCACCACGCGGGCCCAGTGCGGGTTGGTAGATCTCACATGTCTTCGAATTTTCGGTTCTAGGACATGCCGGTTTCCTCACGATGTTTTCCTTCACCGTTTTGAGAGCAGTGGTGATGAAATAATTTACACAAAGTAAAGCGCCTGTCTGGGTACGAACCTACGACCTACAACTCGTAAGTCGCGGCCGTTACCACTGGGCCAACACTGCTCTCTTCGCCCGCGTGGATGTCGGAAAATATCCCGCAGGAACGTGCTACCGGGATTCTGAGTATCCTATGTCCTAACCCAGGCCATGGCCTATCCATATGCCTTTCATCTAAATCCGTTCAGCCGTTACGGCATGAAAAGTAACAGGCAGATAATAAATCTGTTTTTGGATTCCGTACCTCAAAATGAAAAATTTAATCCCTTTTTTTGGGTGGAAAATTATCAAATAACTTCTCTCGCGCTGGGTGGAACAGAAGGGCGTGTCAGACTCTTACTGATTAAAACTCACCCGTGTTCCTTCAGTTGCCTGTATGTTGCCACGAGACCACGGTAACCCTTTCGGACCCCTTCAGTTGTGCTGACATCTCTTTGAGGCGTGCGTGGAACACAACGCGCCGTCGACCCGGGCCTGGTCCGTATCGGACGGCGAGCTACCCATTGCTCACCATCCGCAAGCCCGCGCCTACGGTGGCCGGGAATCGGTCTGCGATTTCCGACGCCTAGGGCTAGGGCGTCTCCTGCGGCGGTTAGGGGCGTGAGGGAGCGAAATTTGCCTCTTCCTCACGCGTTTCGTCTCTTCCTTTGCGAGCATTACTGCTTCGCAGAAGGAGGTGACGGCCTCCCATGCCCTCTCGCTCCGTACCATGGCCTGGACGAGGGCCGTACGCGAGAGATCACCGCCGCCGATCGCCTCCACGAGGACACGGTGAAGCCGGGCAGACCTCCACCGTATGCTCCACCATGTCCTCCAGGCAATCCACACAATGGTGACACCCGGGCATTTCCTCCCGCCTTATCCGGAACAGGAACCTCCCGAAACAACCATGTCCCGTGAGGACATGCATCAGGCGAAAGGTGAGGATACCGTGGCACCTCTCTAGCCACTCCTCAAAGAGGGACTTATCGCCGCAATTGTGACGTGCCGAAAATTTTAACCCTTAAAGGATAACTTCATTGTCTGTCAAGATCCTTTTTCTCAGGAACGCGTCGAGGCATCAAGTTAAAATAGATTTCAAAAACTTAGATCAACGGTCTCTTGGAGCTGTAACGAAAATCAAATTTCCAAGTCAACGCAATAAAAAAAAAACCGGCCAAGTGCGTGTCGGACCACGCACAATGAAGGGTTTCGTAGTTAGGATGAATTTATTCCAAAAACAAACTTAACTTTGTAGTTGAAAAATATGTTCTCCCATACGGAATGTATGGGAAAACATGTTTTTGCAACTGCAAAGTTGGTCGATTATTAATTACTCGTTAACTTGTAGAGCCTACTTAGCTGTGATAGTTTTCCTTTTAATTTCATTATATAAACTACTGTTGTGATTTTTTTCACACGTCCAAAACCAACCATTTAGCTGGCAGGGGGGACACACTTGACTCAAACAAAAATAAAAAAATAAAGTTTAAAAAACTGTAACCCGACTACGGGAAAATAAAAATGATCTAAAAAGTACGAAACAAGCAAATATTTCAGACAGAAATCAAGACATAGGTACAAAAATGGTCAAGGTAAAGCCGTGGTCGCATGCCTGTATACCATGTTGGTGCCAAGAACACCTACAAAATTATAATGGCATGCGACGACGGCTTTACCTTGACCATTTTTGTACCTATGTTTTGATTTCTGTCTGAAATATTTGCTTATTTCGTACTTTTTAGATCATTTTTATTTTCCCGTAGTCGGGTTACAGTTTTTTAAACTTTATTTTTTTATTTTATACTTTTCCGTTTTTACACTTGATAAACGTAAATAAGAGTAGAGTAATACAATAGTTCAGTAATTAACCTATTTTAAATTCCAATAGCAGTGCATAGTGCTTTGGACGGAACTATAGAGCGATTTATTTCGACGCCAACACCATATATCGATATCGAGCTTCGAAGAAATCCAAAATATAAATATTTCGTTGTACTTGTTTTTCTTCATAAGAGTGGAATTACAAATCGGTACTACTTATTAAGATTTGATTAACTGTACGTTGGTAACATCTTGCGATACTACGTAGCGCACTCTCACTTTTGCTTGTTTTTAACGATTTAAACATATTTGTTTACTTTGAAAATATAATATTATATACATATTTGTAATGTGCTCGTCAAGACCTTTCTTTTGATACCAAACATATCATGATCATCCCATTTTAATTTTTTTCGAGGTTAGAAATTTACGTGTAAAGTCCATCAAATTAAATTTAGGGAAAAATTATATAGCCTATGTCACCCGGACCATTATTACGAATCTATTGATACCTCATTCATTAAAATCGGTTTAGTAGTTTAGGCGCTACGGTGGAACACACGTAAAAACAAACATACATACATACATAGACTGCTAAAATCATAACCCTTCCTTTTGGCTTTGCCGTAGTCGGGTAATTAGCACTTTAAAGCTTAATATTTCGCAAACAGATCCTTGAATCCAAAAATGGTTTTCACAAACTTACAATGTTTTTGAAGGACATTTTTAATGAGGGGTATCATTAAAAATGTCCTTCAAAAACATTGTAATGGGTTAAAAAAAAAACATCACCACTTAACGTGTATGGGAGGTACCCTAAAAAGAATGTTTCTCATAATTTTGTTTTACCACTTTATCGGCGTAATTAATATGTATACCTATGCCAAATTACAGCTTTCTAGTACTAAGGGTCTTGGAGCTAGACCGCGGACAGACAGACAGACAGACAGACGGACATGACGAAACTATAAGGGTTCCTTGTTTACTACGGAACCCTAAAAAGGAATCTGGTATAAAACCATGCAACGCCGTGTCCTCGTAGAGGCGATTGGCGGCGGTGATCTCTCGCGTCCGGCCCTGGTTCAGGCCATGGTACGGAGCGAGAGGAAATGGCAGGCCGGCACCTCCTTCTGCGAAGCGGTAATGCTCGCGAAGGAGGAGGCGGAACGCGTGAGGGAGAAGCAAATTTCGCGCCCTCACGCCCCTAACCGCCGCAATAGGAGGAGACGCCCGGGGCGGGAATCGCGAGCCGATTTCCGGCCACCGTAGGCGCGGGCTTGCGGGCGGTGAGCAATGGGTAGCTCGCCGTCCGATAAGGACCAAGCCCGGGTCGACGGCGCGTTGTGTTCCACACGCGCCTCAAAGAGATGTCAGCAGAATTGACGGGGTCCGCTAGGGCCAATGCCTGCCGGGGGTTCGAAGAAAACCGATAGGGAAATCGTGGCCCCCGGCAACAGTGCAACCGAAGGAACACGGGTGGGTTTTAGTCAGTAAGAGTCTGACACGTCCTCTCGCTCCGCCCAGAGCGGGAGAAATTATTTGATAATTTCCCACCCAAAAAAAAAAAAAAGGGTCTCGGAACTAGACCACGGACAGACAGACAGACAGACAGATGGACATGACGAAACTATAAGGGTTCCTTGTTTACTACGGAACCCTAAAAACGGCCATTTATGCCGCATATAGACAATGCCGCAATGTAGACACACAAGCACACACATATAATATTATATGAAATTTTGTCAAAATATCTGTCAACTTATTATCTACTAGCTTTTGCCCGCGGCTTCGCCCGCGTAAATGTCGGAAAATATCCCACGGGAACGTACTACCGGGATTCAGAGTATCATATCGACACCGGAAATTTATATTGTCGTAAAGGACAGAGAATAGAATGTCCTTTACGACAATTGAAATTTCCGGTATCGATATATATACAAGCTTAGTTTTTGTTTATACTAAGGTTTAGTATAAACAAAAACTAAGCTTGTCTTGTGTCTTAAGGGGTCATTGTACTCATCATTATGAACAACTTTCACTATGGGACCACCGCTGAAATCGCGAAAAAAAAAATCAGCTGTTCCATACATTTATGTTCGCATAACTCGTCAAAATTTAAACTTAAAAAATAAAGAGCTTTAATTAAAACAAAATTTCATCCCCTATTCACTCGCTTAAGGGTTGAAATTCTTACAACACTGTTGCGTTAGTTTCCAACCATAAGCCTAGATAGTAAATTTAGTGATTTTTCTTCGAAAATTAAGGACTTTTCAACTTCATCCCCCTTTTTAACCCTTCGGGGATGGAATTATCAAAAACGCTGAGACACGTATAAATTAATTTTCAATCGTCAGCCTAAACACAAAATTTGAACTGACGGACTTTCATATAATCTTCCATCCCCTATTTTACCCCTTTAGGGGTGGACTTCCCAAAAATGCTTTCTTAGAGCACCCCTAGACTTCATAAGGAACCTACGTGCTAAATTTGGAATCTCTAGACCCAGCGGTTTGAGCTGTGCGTTGAAATGTCAGTCAGTCAGTCAGTTTCTTCTTTTATATATTTAGAAGATATGAATGTAATTTGTGGAGATAAATAAACATAATTTTTATTTACTTATTTTTATTTCTATTTTGACACTCGCAAATAAACCAGTCTATTTGGTACTTCCCGTTGGCCCAGCAGCATAATTTTGTATGCAGAGCAGTGGTGGCCCAGTGGGACCGGCCCCGACTTACGTGTCGTAGGTTGTGGGTTCAAACCCCGACTTTGAATAAATTATTTTATGACCATTGTTCTCAAAACGGTGAAGGAAAACATCGTGAGGCTACCGGCGTATCCTAAAAGAACCAAAAATTCGAAGACATGTGACCTCCCCAACCTGCACTGTGCCCGCGTGGTGGATTACGGCCCACTCCCTCTCACAGAGAGGAGGCCTGTGTCCCAGCAGTGGGAATGTTATAGGCTGATTATGTATTAAATTTAAAAATCGATACCATTTTCATAATTACGATTATAATATATATAATATATTTATACATTTCAACCCCATCGCACCCCAACAGAGGATAATGGTATTTCACGTCCACCACGTTGGATTTTAAAGTCGTTGTTGTTTTCGTAATCTGCGACCCGATAAACCATACAAACGATACCTATGTTGATTTACATACTTTGTCACCCCATTTCCCCCTTTTAGGGGTTAAATTCTGAAAAAACCTGAAACACTCAGGAGTACTCCTGTGATGTTTCGAATAAAATAGTCAAACTAATCGCGTTTCCCCATAAAAACTTTGGACCTCCGTTACACCCCTTTAGGGGGTGAATTTTGAAAAATACTTTCCTAGACCTCATAAGGAACCCACGTGTTGGAATCTCTAAACCCAGCGGTTTGGGTTGTTCGTTGATATATTTAGAAGAAGAAGATTGCGACCTTAAGATACGGTACCGTCAGCTTTTGGGCTACCAGAGCCTAACCTGATTAGAACCTCTTTTAATAAAAACTCTTTAAATGCAAACCAAGACAAGAAAAGGAACGCACCCAAAACTCAACTCAACTGAGAAAATCTGTCAAAATCTAAAGTTACCTACATGCTCGGTATCATAGAGGAAAGTAATATAGTCTCGGTATCAAAATCATAGAAGACGGATCAGATTCCTCAAAATTATGGTCAAATGCTCAAATTCTAACAGCAACAAATTTTCGTAAATAAAAAATGGACAGAATCACAAAAATGTTCCTGGGTGGGATGACAGTAGTCTTCATTTTATTTATCATTGCCACGGTTATACAATATTATTATATTTCGGAGAAACCCGATACCAAATACTTCGAGAAGGACAAGAACTGCCCTCAATCCTTACGACGACATGTGATAACTCTGAGCGACAATGACTTGAGTCATACTACGCATTTGGCGGAAAGGTTCCCATATGTGATAGCTGTGACCAAAAACTCTACTACTATATGGTCTTTTGCATGTTTTGCCAGTGTTATTCTAGGTAAATGGATTGTTGTTGCGGCTCATTGTAGGTAAGTTATTATAAAATCAGCTTATAATGCATTACTGCCGTTGAGCTCTTTACGTTCTGACTTGAGCTACAAGATTGGTGACACATGATTACAATGACCGGACTGGTCCACTAAATCGGTCTGGTTCTTTCCTCACAAGATCATTTCAGACACTAATCTACATGGTCCTCATATGGCCTGACCAAAATTATGTCTGGACTTTAAAAGAGACTATGATGATGACGAGATGTGTGGTCTGACTATGAATGATAGGCTGAGGAATGATGTGATAAGACAGCGGTGTGATTTAAAAGAAGATGTAGTGACAAAAATTTAAAGGGTATGCTGAGATAGTTTGGGCATGTTGAGAGGATGAATGAAAGGCGACTAACAAAGTGTATTTACAAGGCTGTGTGAAGGGAAAGGCTGGGCAGGGACGCCCTAAGAGGACATTTACTGACCTTATTGGTGATGTTCTTCAGAAAGGCCAGTTGCGTAGTACTCACAACCGGCGTGCGTGTATGACCAGATGTATGAACGTAAACGAGGCAAAAGGAGTATGTAAGGATCGTAGCAGGTGGCGTTCTGTAGTTTCTGCCTACCCCCATGGCAAGAAGGCGTGAGTTTATGTATGTGTGTGTATGTATGTATGTATGTTTAAAAGAGACTTTGACTTGACCTTGAGTTCGCCATTTCTTCTCAGAGGAAGTCAGATAGGAAATGTCGTATTTTTTTTAAGTTAAATGGCTTGTAAAAGTGAATCCGCTATCCTATTTACAGAATAAACAATTTCATTTAATTGCTGTGTCACAGGCCTTCTCTCTCTAAGAGGGAGTGGGCCGTAATCCACCACGCGGGCATATTGCGAGTTGGTGGATGTCACATGTCTATGAATTTTTGCTTCTCGATGTTTTCCTTCACCATTTCGAGAGCAGTGGTGGTGACATAAACTTAAATGCATACCTGCCTGTTTGCACACACGATCTACATACAACTCGTAAGGGCTCGTGTAGACTGAGCCGCTGCCGTGCTCCGTCACGTCGCCTCTTGATTTTGCCATATCACTAATTCACTACAGTCCGCGGCAGCGACGTGGTGGCGTTGCTTGCGGCAGCGGGCTGACAACGTTGCATATTCACAGCTTAGAGACGCGGCGGCGGCGTGTTGGCGGTGTGGCGATGGCGTCGTATCTCTTAGCACTTAGTGCTCTTAAAGATGCAATGAATCGCCATTCACTTTTAGCTTGCACGTACGTAATAAGCCCTTGGGTATCATCCCTGGCTTCAAGCTTGTCATGGCTGGCCTGCTGGTTCAGTTGTGTACTGCTAATTATAGGATGGTAAATAATACACTAACATTATCATCTGCTTAGCCTTTTTCCATCTATGTTGGGGTCGGCTTTCAGTCTAACCGAATGCTGCTGAATACCAGTATTTTACATGGAGCGACTGCCTATCTGACCTCCACAATCCAGTTATTGGGTAATGCGATACCCCTTGGTCAGACTTTCGTGCTTCTGGCCACCCGTAACGTAAAATATCTACGAATCTCAGCCTACATGATTATTTTTCCTTCCAGGGTCCCTGGTCACACACATCGCGCGGTCCTCTACCGCGACTTCGCTCTGAATCGTACACATTCTTTCCCTATTCTCTTCTGGCGAATCCACGAGAAGTACAACAGAACACTGCTTTTTCCCAAATACGATATCGCAGTCGCTAAGTTGAATGTGAAAGACTACAATTTCACATTGAAACCAGCAGTCTTTGATAAGTCTATGGAAACTAAGATAGAAGCAAGCGTTTGGAGGACAGTGTCTACAATGAGTAAGACACTGTATCTGACGAACCAGTTCGACAAATATGATGTTAAGATTGGGAACTCAGGCAAATGCTATGAAAGCTACGGCATAGAAATTGATGACAGTTTGATCTGCGTCGATACTTCAGACTTCGATGATTGTTTTAACCACGATTTCGGCCCAATTTATTCAGGAAATAAAGTAGTGGGTCTGTTATTGATTAAACCTACGGATTGTGAAATGAAATTGTCTATTTTTACAAATGTTTCTTACTATACAAATTGGATTTTAAAGACTACTCACGATGAATGAATGATGTTGTGTTTTTATTTTTAATTATGAAATAATAGTCATTTTCCAATATCCGTATCAGTAAGTAACCCAACTGGTTGCTTCGAAGACATTCAGATTTGCCTTGCCCAGCAATGGGACTCCTTATCATAGAACTCATACGCCATGCCGCCATACATATTGGAAGTGAACCCTCCGGGAGGGTTACCGGCATTACGTTTGCGCTAAAGTTTAACCATTACAGGCGGTCAACGACATTAGGTTTAAAACCGTATTATAAAACACTTTAACATGTAAAATAGTGTTTTAGGGGTCTTGTCGCTATTCGTAGTTTCCAACCTTTTAAATTTTTAGTGAATATTTGCAACGGCGAACAAAAAAAGAAATGCTTGGATTTTGAAACCAACGCATATACTAATAAATCTTGTTAAAATAAACACCAGATTTTATTTTCACGTTTATAATGCTGTATTCGCTAAGAAAAACCTACATTTAAAATGACCCCTCCGCGAGGGCTCCCGGCATCCCCAGCATTCCAATATGCGACTTGGTGAACCCTCCAGGAGGGCTCCCGGCGCTGAACGTGTTAAGTAGGTATTTCAAGTTTTGTCTTCGAAAATCGATCATTTTTATCCCAATGTAGCAAACCAATAGTCAAAGTCAAATGATTTATTTCAAATAAGCACATATGGCATTTTTGAACATCAAAATTTACAAGAAAATAAAATTGATTCTAGTTGCCCCTAAAAGGTAATTTCGTACGGAGAAGAATAAGCAAGAAACTCTACTCTTTTTAATTGTTTTACCATATTTTGTAAACATTAATTATTTATTGTATTTGAAGACTACATTAGGTATTCAGTATTGATAATTAAAAATGAAACAATGACAGATAAATTAATTACGACCGAACTCTGCTCTGGTGAAAATAGAGAATGCTCATTTAATAATATATTTTATGATAGTACCTACTAATTCTATACTGCCATGATAGTAGGTATTTACTAATTCCATACTGTCATGATAGTAGGTACTTACTAATTCCATGCTGCCATGTCATTCTCATGTCAGTATTCATTATTCTTGTTCTAAACCATAGAGGAAAGTAATATTTCTAAACTTTGGGCGACCGAGTTCTGCTCGGGTGAAAATACGGAGTAAACTAATTTTCTCAGATATGAGACCTAGCTAGATCGATTTTTGACCCCGTAAACCCCTATATAATATTGCAACTTTCTTCGAAATCGTTAGAGCCGACTTTGAGAACGTGAGTACAAATTGTATACTTATACTTACTTACAAAAAAATATCGCTTCTTTGCTTCGATAACGTGATAAGTCTGACAATAATGTTGTCGGACTTTTCACTTTATGGAAGCAACAATAAAGTGAGAAGTCCTACAATAATATTGTCAGATTTATCATGTTATTGAGGCAAAGGAGCGATATATGTACAAACTAGCTGCGCCTCGCGGTTTCACCCGCAAAAGTCTCGATCCCGTGGTAAAAAAAAAAGTATCCTATGTTCTTTTCCAGGGCATCATCTATATATGTGCCAAATTTCATCCAAATCCGTTCAGCCGTTTTACCGTGAAGGCGTAACAAACAAACTTACTTTCGCATTTATAATATTAAGGATATTGCTCGTTTAAGAACGCGGTGACGCATGAATTATCCATACAAACGTAATACATAAATAATTTGCAATTTGAGCATATTTCCACCATATTATGTTGATATTCGGATTGAGACAGTATTTATCTAGGCTCCTACGTCTTTTTATTTCCAAAAACTTATCTTAGAATGAAGTGTAAGCGAATTTCATTTCGTACATTTTTTCGTAATGACATGTTTTCATATTGTTTTTTCTGTATTATAAACAACAAAATTTGTAATATTGTTTCCGTAGAAGCATAGTTTATGTTATCAAGTTACAAATTATTGAAAAAATAATGGCAATACATTAAGTTTTCATTCATAATTTTTTGTATTACGGAACACATCCAAATTTATCATAAATTTTCGAAAGCTAGTACTATCGCGTCAAGCAATAATTGTCAATGTGTGCGTGGTAGTATTGCTCACTGTAGGTGTATATCGCTCCGACAGGCACTCACACTAGCGCAACGTGCTTGGAATTGAATTTTGCAAACATCTCGATTTGTAGTTGCGAGCCGTGTCGCCGGCCTCTTAATAGAATAGGATATGTTATAGATACATGGTGCTCACATTATGTACAAATATTGTTACCATAGACGATTTTCAAGTTTGCCTTGCCCTGCATTGGAACTAAGTATAAGTTTAATTCTCCGAAAATCGATCATTCTCACCCCAATAACCAGTAAAACGGCAAACACAATCAAAACACTTCAAATAAATCAGATTCGCCATCAGATAACTTGGTACAATTGTAGCGGGGACTGTAGATGTAATTTAGTGCTATCTATTGATGTGCTTCGTTGTAATGTAGATACATATCGAGATGGGACGCCCCGTTGAGATGGCTTGACGAGAAAATACGAAGTAGTAACATGTGATACGGTCTGGGGTGAGAGGAGATCGAAAAACAAAATTATCCTGTGGCGAACCAACTAATTATCTATGGTGCCCACTGTTAAATATAACCTGACAACACTAGTTGGTCTAGAGCAGTTAGTCTATGGTTCAAGGAATAGTAGAAGATTTTGAATTTGAATGATAAAGATAATTTATTTGTCAAACATGCGTTTACATACAAATCGAGCATGCAACATCTTAAATAGGTAAAAAGTCCGTACATGTTTTGCCTGACGAGGCGTACAATTTTTTTATTTTTTATATAACAAACAAATAATTATTAAATAAATAAACCAAAGACTAAAGACTGGTTCACTAACATTCATTAATACATTTTACGAGAATAATAAAACTATAGAAATAATAATATAAAGTTCAAGCATGTCAAAACGTCATTTATATTATAATAGCACTTGTCTGTTAATAGATTTCGAATCTTGTTTTTAAATTGATTAGTTGTCATAGCTCTATATGACTGTGGTAGTTTTTTGTATATTTTCGGGGCCATACAGAAAAAGCTTTTCCCCATGAGTGCAGTTTTTGCCGAGTTCAAGCAGTTGGCTATTGTCACATCTGTTGCGCAGAAAAGTGTCAGATTGTCGTGAAAAGGGTTGGGGGTTAGATTTTATAAACGATGCTACTTCAAAAATATATAGAGATGGTAAAGTTAGTAATTTGTATTTTTTAAACAATGGTCTGCAGCTTTCTGTCAATTGTAATATAAACATAGCCCGAATACACCTCTTTTGGGCTTTAAACGCTATTTCCTTGTTCGTAGAGTTACCCCAAAATATGATACCATAAGTAAATATGATACTTAAGTGGCAATGGGCAGGGCACATTGCTCGCAGAACGGATGGCCGATGGGGTCGAAAGGTTCTGGAGTGGCGACCACGTACCGGAAGACGTAGCGTTGGAAGGCCTCCCACAAGATGGACCGATGACCTTGTGAAGGCCGCAGGAATCCGCTGGATGCGGAAAGCACAGAATCGGTCGAAGTGGCGGTGCTTGGGGGAGGCCTATGTCCAGCAGTGGACGTCTTTCGGCTGAAATGATGATGATGATGATACCATACCGCAGAATTGATGCTACTAATCCATGATAGGCTGTCACCAAAGCATCTGGGTTAAGTTCTGCGGACAGTTTGTACAAGACATACGCGGACGAGCTCAGTTTTTTGCTTCTGAAATGAAAATAGAATGAATGAAAATAGAATCTCAATATTATTACTAGACTCTGTGTGTATCGTGTAACTAACAAGTTTATCATCCTGTGTTTGTGTATACGTTTGTTCCGCTGTCGCTTGGACACTGTGTTAAGTGATACAAATACACATCTATCACAACATTGACAACTTTCGAAACTCTTCTTGATATAGTTTCTTGATTTTCTTCTCTCGCTGGTATCGGTACGAAATAAAGAGGGTCTAAAAAGATCTATCACGAAGCCGTCATCTACAAATTCCGTACATCAAACTCAGTAACTTTGTAAAAAAAAAAAATGCTGGAAAACTACTTTTATGTTTGCTGTGAAAATTCGCTGTTTACGCCAGTTACGCTCGTAAAACATTGTGTTTATGGGTGCATAACGGTACAAGGATCGTGGGAGTATTTAAAGAAACTTGTTTTCTCAAAAAAAAGTACTTACCAGAAGATTTCCAGGTCTAATAGGGTCAAGTACAAATAAAAAATAAGTTTAAAAACTAAAACCCGACTACTGAAAAATCACGCTCCGAAAAGTATGAAACAAGAAAATATTTCAGACAGAAATCAAGCATAGGTACAAAAATGGTCAAGGTAAAGCCGTGGTCGCATGCCTGTACACCTACAAAATTATAATGGCATGCGACCACGGTTTTACCTTTGTCTACAAAATCCACCAATAGAATTTGAAACAACCTCTGATTGGTTGCTTTGATTCAACCTCCGATTGGAAGTAGCGCTCGCTTGCCTCGGGCGTGGTCGATCACAGTTCTAACCTTTTTTGTTCTAATTTTATTTATTGCGAAATTTTTCGTCTATTATTTAAAAAACAATCAGCTGTTCCATACATTTTGACTGCCGTATTGCACTTTTTTATGAAAACTCAATCGCATAAGAGTCGCTGAAGACATGCTAGAACGAGTCAATTCCAGCCCAACATTCATGACACGCATTGTTACTGGTGACGAGACGTGGGTTTACGAGTTTGACATGCAAACTAGTCAACAAGCTTTAGAGTGGCGCCTTCCAACTGAACCGAAACCGAAAAAACCGGCCAAGTGCGTGTCTGACCACGCACAATGAAGGGTTCCGTAGTTGGGATGAATTTATCCCAAAAACAAACTTAACTTTGTAGTTGAAAAATATGTTCTCCCATACGGAATGTATGGGAAAACATGTTTTTGCAACTGCAAAGTTAAGTTGGTCAATTATTACTCGTTAACCTATAGAGCCTACTTAGCTGTGATAGTTTTCCTTTTAATTTCGTTACATAAACTATTGCTGTGATTTTTTCACACATCTACAACCAACCATTTAGCTGGCAGGGGGGAGACACTTGACATCAACAAAAATTAGCACTTCAAAGCTTAATATTTCGCAAACGGATCACTGAATCCAAAAATGGTTTTCACAAAATCACAATGTTTTTGAAGGACCTTTCCAGTGATACCCCAAACCATACGATAAAAAAAACACCACTTTACGTGTAGGAGAGGTACCCTAAAAAAAACGTTTTTCATAATTTTGTTTTACCACTTTGTCGGCGTAATTAATATGTATACCTATGCCAAATTACAGCTTTCTAGTAATAAGGGTCTCGAAGCTAAACCGCAGACAGACAGACAGATGGACATGACGAAACTATAAGGGTTCCTTGTTTACTACGGAACCCTAAAAATGGTCAAGGTAAAGCCGTGGTCGCATGCCTGTACACCTACAAAATTATAATGGCATGCGACCACGGTTTTACCTTTGTCTACAAAATCCACCAATAGAGTTTGAAACAACCTCTGATTGATTGCTCTGATTCAACCTCCGATTGGAAGTAGCGCTCGCTTGCCTCAGGCGTGGTCGATCACACTTCTAACCTTTTTTTTTTTCTTTGTTATTTTTTTATTCCTTATTCCGGGGTGGAAAATCTCATGGACGTCCTCCGCCCTGGGGTGAGCGAAGGGGTCTGTCAGACTCCTACTGACTAAAAACCACCCCGGTGTTCCTTTTCCACACTTGGACCGGGGATCATGAGATCTAGTGCGCCTTCCATGATCCCCGACTGGTGCCGGCCCGTCTTTGCGGGCCACTTCATGCCCGCGGGGGAGACCCCGCGACGTCAAATAGGGGCGCGCGTGAAACACTACGCGCCGCCACCTCGGTTCCTGCTGGATGGGGGGCGGCGGACGTCCCTGAGTCCGCCGTCACTCTGGATCTGTTTACGGGGGCTGGAAGAGGGCGTTGTCCGCCCTCCGCCGACGCTCAGTCCGCCTGCTACGGATCAGGAGAGTGGTCTTTCACAGTTCTAACCTAACCTATTTCACCCAGTTCAAAATGCGAGTGGTGCCACGGCAGTGACCGGCGAGCGCTACTTCCAAGTTGCTCGCAGATTTTTTTTCACCATTGTCTAATAATCCGTATTTTCGCAATATCCCAGATGGATTTCACTCACAAAACTCAGTGATGAACTCTGCTTATATGCGTCCAGATGTGATCGATCGCACTACGTCAGTGGTGACCTTAAGCTGACCTGGTGTAGTACGAAGAAAAATAGAATCAAAAGGAGAAAATTTTATTGGTTTGTCCACAGAACAGAAAAAACAAGGTCTGTCATAAGTACTACTGTGAGAGACATGTTGTTAACTTTTTACCTCAACTTTATGATTTTATATTTTCTCTTTTTAACCGACTTCCAAAAAGGAGGAGGTTATATGTTCGTCGCGTATGTTTGTTTTTTTTTTTTATGTATGTCCACCGATTTCTCCGTCAATTGTGGACCGATTTTGAAAATTATTTTTTTGTTTGAAAGGGTGTGCTCTCGAATTGGTCCCATATAAATTTTATTAACTTTGCTTTGATAGTTTTTGAGTTAGCTACAAAATACGTATTTTTTTCCCACTTAGTATGTAGATGATATGATAAGTTTCTGTCACTGGTAGCAGGTAGTGGTATTCGAATGTGTATGGAGTAGGTACCACAACTAAAAAGTGAAAAATAAAAACTTTTTACAAAAAAAAACAACCGACCTCCAAAAAAAACACTACAAAGTGAAAAATAACTTTAATTTCGGAAGTCGGTGGCAAAAAACGAAAATACAAAACACCGACTTCCGAAATTAATATTAGTTGTTAAGTTATTTTTCACTTTGTAGTGTTTTTTTTGGAGGTCGGTTGTTTTTTTTTGTAAAAAGTTTTTTAAGTGGATGTGTATACAGGGTGGCAGGGACATCGACGCGAAAACTGTTACCATGGATTCAGTACATGATTTTATTTATTGCGAAATTTTTCATCTATTATTTAAAAAACAATCAGCTGTTCCATACATTTTGACTGCCGTATTGCACTTTTTTATGAAAACTCAATCGCATAAGAGTCGCTGAAGACATGCTAGAACGAGTCAATTCCGGCCCAACATTCATGACACGCATTGTTACTGGTGACGAGACGTGGGTTTACAAGTTTGACATGCAAACTAGTCAACAAGCTTTGGAGTGGCGCCTTCCAACTGAACCGAAATCGAAAAAACCACGCCAAAGTCGATCAAAAGTCAAAGTCATGTTGACTGTTTTCTTTAACTATCGCGGTGTTGTGCATTCAGATTTTTTACCGAAAGGTCAAACGGTAAATAAAGTATCTATATTATTTGAGCATTATGCGGCGTTTAAGAGAGCAAATACGACGAAAAAGGCCAGATTTGTGGAAAGAAAATTCTTAAATTATCCACCATCGAGCAACCAACCACCTTATTCACCAGATATGGCTCCAGCCGACTTCTTTCTTTTTCCTAAACTCAAATTACCACTTCATGGTACCCGTTTTCATTCGGTAGAAGACACAAACGAGAATTCGCGGCGAGAACTAAACTCAATTCCGGAAAAAGCGTTTAAAAATGTTTTAGGCTGACGTTTGTCCTGCACCGTGTCACCGTAGAGAATGAAAGTTTACGGTCTTCAATGGTACCATCTCGGGAAGCCATAACTAGCCACCGTAAGGACTATTCTTGCTTGCAGTACTCGGCCGCTATAGAACCGGGGCGGTAACAGATGTAGTCATCGTGTGCACGGGATTTTGTTTTCAAAGTGGGGGCTTCAACGATGGTACCTACAGGCTTGACCCCGCGTCCTATTTAACACTCTCGACTACACCCACTTTCATAGAACTCATACGCCATACCGCCATACATATTGGAAGTGAACCCTCCGAGAGGGTTACCGGCATTACGTTTACGCTAAAGTTAACCATCGTGGACGGTCAACGGCATTAGGTTTATAACCTTGTTATAAAACACTGTAAAACGAAGTAAAATTGTGTTTTCAGGGGGTGTTGTCGCTATAAGTAGTTTCCAACCTTTTGAATTTTCAGTGAATATTTGTAACCGTGAACAAAAAAAAAATCCTTGGATTTTAAAACCTACGCATATGCTAATAAATCTTGGTAAAATATACATCAGATTTTATTTTCGCGATTTATAATGCTGTATTCGCTAAGAAAAACCTACATTTAAAATGAACCCTCCGCGAGGGTTCCCGGCATCCCATATGCGACTAGGTGAACCATTCAAGAGGGCTCCCGGCACTGAACATATCGTTGCGCGAATAAACGATCGTTCGAACTTTTTGTTCGATGAACCTGAACGCATGGTCGCGCCGACAGAGGGCGCTTTCCGGTTTTCCGAACAAAAAGTGACATGCACGCGACGATCGCGTATTTGCGCGACGATCTCTTTTAAATAGGACGCGGCCTGAGTTTTTGAAAAAAATCGTAAAGGCCAGTAGTGCTGTAAAAACTTAGGTAAAGTAAGCTGTCAATCTCTAGCAAAATGGGATGACAGTTCACTTCAAACTCAATTCACCTAAGTTTTCACGCTCATGTTTTTACAGAATAGACCGTCTGAACAACAAGTGAACCTCTATTTTTCGTAGTCGGTTTAAAATTAAAAGATGTGTCTCTTCACTCTCGACTTGACATTCGTTATCAAATAAACAACAATTATTTAAATGAGTGAAACCATTAAGGGACGCCCAACCGTTTTAGTTTTAACTTAATTATAACATCTTTTCATTTCGTTGCTGATTGTACTGTCAGACAAACAAATCGTTTTTAGTTATATTACAATTTAATAAAATACTTTTTAGTACACTTTCGATTCCACCCACTTTTCACTTCCCACTTTTATACGCCATGCCGCAATACATATTGGCAGTGAACCCTCCGGGAGGGTTACCAGCATTACGTTTACGCTATTGTTAACGGGTCAACGGAATCAGGTTTAAAACCGTGTTATAAAACACTGTTAAACGAATTTAAATACTGTTTTCAGGGGATGTTGTCGCTATAAGTAGTTTCCAACCTTTTAATTTTTTGTTAATATTTGTAACCGTGAAAAATAATATTAAGAAAGAAAAAAAAGGAAGAAAGAAACTACGTAGGTAAATAAAATGCTTGGATTTTAAAACCAACGCATATATTAATAAATCTTCTAAAAAAATACATCAGATTTTATTTTCACGGTTTATAAAGCTGTATTAGCTAAGAAAAACTTAATATTTCGCAAACGGATCTCTGAATTCAAAAATGGTTTTAACACACTTATAATGTTTTTGAAAGACCTTTCCAACGATACCCACTTTACGTGTAGGGGAGGTACACTAAATAAAAATATTTTTCATAATTTTATTTTACCACTTTGTCGGCGTAATTAATATGTACACCTATGCCAAATTACAGCTTTCTAGTACTAAAGGTCTCAGAGCTAGACCGCGGACAGACAGACAGACAGACGGACATGACGAAACTATAAGGGTTCCTTGTTTACTACGGAAACCTAAAAACTAGTCTACCAATTTCATCTTCCACACAAAAAACATGACTGAAATCATCTTCCAAACGAAAATAACATCAAAAGATAGAACTTATTTAACTTTCTATGCTGCCAGTACACAATCAAGTTATTTCGCAACTACTATCCACCCCTATTTCAGAACAATAAAAATATTCATATCGGTTCTCTGCCCCTTTCTCTCCCACAGCAAATTACTTAAGAGTGAGCGAGAGGTGAATATGGCAATTTATCAAAAATTTTGCAAGGGAGCGTAGAGATATTTATCTCTATTAGTGTTTTGTATCTTCATCCCTCGTGTTGTGAGGGTAGGTTGAAATGTATGTTGTTTTTGGTAAGATTTTTTCTATGTTAAGTGGGATGGAAGAGGGTAGTCGAATGTTTTTGGGTCGTTAAGTTTTTCGCGCTTATGGGGTGCTTATGTGGCGTCTTAAAGAGTCCACATGGGGCTCCTTATATATACCTACTGCTGTAATAAACTAGGCACTGTATGATGGCGTCCGTAACAGATTTTAATAAGTACTTGGGCGACCGAACTTTGCTGTGGTGAAAATAGAGATTGCTCATTTAATAGTATAGGAAAGTACATACTAATTCCATGCTGCCATGATAGTCGGTACTTACTAATTCCATGCTGCCATGTCATTATTCTAAGGTAGCCATCTTGTACTAAACTTTGGGCGACCGAGCTCTGCTCGGGTGAAAATACGGAGAAAACGAATTTTCCCAGAAATGAGACCTAGCTAGATCGATTTTTCGCCCTCATATATCTTGCAATTTTCATCGAAATCGTTAGAGCCGTTTTCGAGAACGTGATTACAAATATAATATCTCGGATCCAGTCATCAGTACGGACACAAAACGAATCGCAAGCGCGCCACTGGCGACATCAAGTGATCTACCCACACCAAAAAGCCCGCTTCTACAGAGTCGTGTTTTAAGGCCACGGCGAGGAGGGATTCAGCCTCTGATCGCATCGGAGTTAAGACGTCGCGGAATTGTTCTCGATTCGTGGTGCTCAGTTATTGTGTTAATTGTAATTTGTGATCATTTAGTTAATTGGTGATTTTAATAAACGCCGTCGCACCCAGTGTGTGTATAATTTAGCTAGTGTGATTAATTTGATAGTAAATTATAATGTGATCTGAACTGCAAACTGTTTTTCTATTGCGCATTAACCAACACTACCCACAATACGCCCACAGTAGTTAAAATATCGCTGATAATAACGAAAGAGTCACATACCCGTCTCCGACATATATATTATTGTTATGTCGGAGCGCTGAGCTCACAATCGTCGTCAGAAGGGTAACTATCAATTAAATCGTTTATCATGTAACTGTCTGCCTACTTCGTGGGCGAAGGAAACGCGTGAAGTAAATATAATCACTCTGACTAGAAAAGCCTACATGTAACTATGTACTATCTACGCTTTTCTTAAATAAATTGGAAGGGCGTAACGAGTCCACGGGTCGCGCACAGTCGATCTCGCGGTCTGAATAGAACTGACTGCCTGATCCAGGCTCCTCTGATGCTAAACTCTTATCGTCTTAAAACGTTCTTACGAGAAAATGCAAGCCGACCCCCGGCCACGTTCGACGCAATCAGATTTACGTCGTCGCCTTTCATATCGGAAACAATTATTTAATATCAATAAGCTTTTTTCGTTACGGAAGTTCTTGATTCGGTCGCCGCGCTCAAAGCCCGCGATAAAAGCTATGCAATAGCTTAAAAATGTGACGAATTTTTATTTTTCAATTTTCCTGAAAATTACCACATAAAGAGACTCAGTACGATACCTAACAACACCCTCACGGATGGGATAGAGATTTTTTACATGTTGTATTAACGAAAGTGAGCAGTAGGAAAGATTTTTGAAAATTTACCCCCCAAAGTGGTTTAATAGCGGTTAATAGTTTGTATGGAAGTTCGTTGTTTTTGCTGATTGGATATCCCATCGACACAGATAATATAATACCCATCGGGCACACGGTTTGATGTAAATGTCAATTTGTTAAGAGTGTTTATTCTGAAAGTGGGCAACGTCGCAAATAGACATAAAATATTTCGCTGTTTTAATTAATTTGGCAATATTACTGAATGGAAATAAGAAATGTGGCTAACTAGCGAAGCTTTTCTAGATGTAAAAAAGGCATTTGTAAAGTTGCCAAATACTTTTTTACATCTACAACTAAATATTCGGTGTACGATACTTACGATAGGTATTAGTTATTGCATTTCATAATCAATATTTTAGTTCCCTAGTTGGCCACATTTCTTAATTCCATACAGTAATATTGCCAAATTAATCAAAACAGGTAAATATTTGACAGCTATTTACGATGTTGCCAACTTTTAGGATAAACCCTCTTAACACTGACGTGCGGTTGGCTGTACCTGCATGTGGGATATGACCTGTGGAACCATGATAAGAATAATACATTTTTAACCGACTTCCAAAAAGGAGGAGGTTCTGTATTCGTCTGTATGTTTATACACAGGATGGATTTTTGAGATGGGGTAGTAAGAACAGCTAAGTACCATAACCATTGTAGCTACAGGAAAATGGTAAGTATTGGGAAAAAGCCTTTTTTCTCATTTATTCTATTTTCATGTTTCTTTTGTCACACCCAACATTCACTTCCATACATAAGCGTGGGCACCAGCACACCATTGTGAACAGCCAGTCGAGCCTTTTTAGACATCGGCTGGTTGGTGACAATCGCATGTATAGCACCATTCACTTTATTTTCCGTATTTACTCTCCTTTCCACATCTTTTCAGAGGAATGAGGAACAGGGTGTAAAGTTCTCTCATCCTCTATTGAAAAGGGAGGATCCTCCGACCAGACGTGTGTCGTGTCTGGCGGGCAACTTCTCAACGATTGATGTCAGATAGTCATATATATGTCGTTCGTGCGGTAAACTTTAACTGCGCGATGTAGGATTTGTGTGACGTCAGGTCTTTGTTGCGTAGTTCGCATGTAGCGATGTAGATGCCGTCACATCTTCATCAATCTTTCCATCCATTATAAACTGACTCCCCAAATATACAGACTATACTCCATAGGTTTAGGTAGTTAAATAAAGGTAAACAAAAAAAACCACGTGACCAGACAGCTGTCAAGTAACCGACTAAATGTAATACCAGTCACTTCAGTTGTTATGCTACGTCACAGTTGAACTCTTCAATTTAGCAACGTTATATTTCGTTGACGTTTAGAAATTGGGCTCTTTACAATAGACAGATTACAAAATCTTATAAATCAGACAAAATAAATTGTGCTCAAGCAGTTACATCTACGAAAAGTAGCGAAGAATAAACGATAAAGTTTAACATACATTAATAAAAGAGGAAACTATAGATGAACACTAAAATAAATTTAATTTGGTTTTATTGTTTTTTTAACAAGAAAGTGTCGTCTACAAAAACCCTTTTTACGATTTGTTTACCTTTTTTAACTACCTAAACCTATGGAGTATAGCTTACATGTTCCAAACTCATAACATTTATTTTCGCATCACACACCGATATATCGTCTTCTCTTTCAAACATCATAACCTTCGTCTTATTTACATTTATATTCATCCCTTTTATCTTAGATCATATCTTGCAAGTTGCAACTGTTCTGTTAACGATGCAAGTAGAACTTGATCATGTGCGTAGAGAAGGCATTTGACAGGCAACTCGTTCATCCTCAATCCGCATTCACCCTCTTTCAAATCTATCAGACAACTAACCATGTACTTACAAGTTGAACAGCCACGGTGACGCTCCACAACCCTGTCTAACACCCCTTGAGATGCAGAACCAGTCTGTGTACACCCCATTTATTCTAACGCAAGCACTAGATTCTTTTTATGCTATGCAATCAATTGCGGTAAACAGATTCCGGTCTCAAAAATTATAAAACGATAATAAAAACTTCAGTATTTTTATTGCAGTGGTAACATTGTAACCTAGATTTTCCCCTTGTTATATTATTTAATTAAAAATGTAACAACATACGTAAATATCAATGTCTGTTTATTTCATTAGAGTTGACAAAGAAATTTCCAAAAGCGTTGTTTAAACTGACTGATAAACAAGACGCCAATGCCAATTTAGTTCTCCTACTCGACAACAGATGGCGTTGTTACCAGTTTTTTTCATAACGGGACCCATGAAAATGCTTGTGGGTAGTAAATCAATACACCGCGATTGTTTTTCGCGCTGAAGCAGTTGCTGTAAACACTTTTTGAAACGGTTGACTACAATATGGCACCCTGTCGGCTAACCGGTACAAAAACCTGCGGTAAAATTGATTACAACAAATAGGTACGCATTATTTTTTTGAACCAACGAACGTGTTAGCCAAATTTCGAACTTTTTCTAGGAAAATGCCTTGTTGTAGACATTAGCGAGTCAAAGTTGTAGATAACGAGACTGTCCTTATACTTTAAAAGTGCAATATCACTACCGCATAAGGTAACCGGTAACTGCCCAATATAAATCACTGCAGTGGCCCATCCATTACATTGATTGGAAGTTATGTAACCGACAGGGCAGCAAAGAGGCTATATTTTGGCAGAATACAGAACAAACATTTTTATAAGTGTTACGGTACTTAAATATCCTTGTTCGGACCCTTTGGTGGGTCGAAGACCCTCAAATTGTCAGATATTAAAACTTGGCTTCAATATTACGGCATGATAAATCTAAGTTTTATAAACTTAATTAACGTTGTTCTAACTTAGTTATGCTAGTATTAGTACATCACAGAGTCAGAGCGGAAGTTACTGACAGTGTACAAGATAAATCGATTAATTAGCTTTCCTTACAAGTCGAACTGGCCTACGCCGACCTTGATTCAATGAATTCCTAAGATGAAATCAAGATCTACCTATATAGCTGACCACTTACCATATTTGGTCATGCGCTCAAACAAACAATTTCTAACTGAATACAGCATTATCAACAATAAAATATCAGTCAGAACTTCATAAAAATCGAACAAAAATAACGATGAGTCAAACTTTGTTCTCGATTGCGCGAAATCGGACGTCCTATTACGTTTGCCAGCTAGTGAATCAGCTGCGTGAAAAAATCAATACTGCGCGCGTTACATGAATTTATTCAGCATTTTCAATGGACTGAGGCACCATTAAGCCTTTAACGTGTATGTTTTGAACAATATTATCCTTAATAATAGTTGTTTTATTGAAAATTAGTCATAATTTAAACTTAACTACGCTAATTACTCCGACGAAATTAAATTAACACCGCAGTGAACATAGCCACAGGTAATTGCTGCATTAGATCAAGAACGCACCAGATGGCGCAGTAGTACTCGTGATGTTGTTACATACCGTATGGGCGTGTGAGTGCTTGTGTAAAAAATTAAGTGTTTTGTGTTGTTTTAAGCGCTAATGGAGAACGAAAACGGTAAGAATAGTTTTATATCATCCCAAACTATCATATACGGTAATCGCAACATTGTCAACTTTACAGAAAACTCATAGGAAACGAGAATTCTTACATCTGTCCGATCAGACGTATAGCCCGACCGAATTTGGGTCGCGTCATTATCGATGCACTTCCTACTGGTCCCGTCGTTTTCAGTTCGGCAGGGTTATATTCCCGCCATCTTGTGACTTGAGCTTTCAGGATTTCGTATAAATATATCGATCGGAAGCTCTGTGTAACCTAATTCCTTCGTTATTCTCGTTCTACATTAAGCGTAGCGTCTGTTAAATGCTGATAATTAATTTGGTTTACATGTTAACCTGTCGAAATTGGAGCCGCTGTGCTTTGTTGACATAGAGGAACATGTAATTTTTTGTGTAAAACTTGATGATAAGCCAGTTTTTTTAGAGGAAGCCGTGTAGAATGCAAAATATGTAACGCTTGTTTGGCTTACAACTACTGTAAGAATCTCTAATTGCTTGTAATGGTAGTAGTTTACGTATATTCCATCGGCCTTGCTCGAGGCGCCTACATAACCAAGAGTGACATCAGATTTCTTAAATAGATTTTACTAAAGAATTACTTTGTTTTTGGGTGATGTTACTACATTGGACGCTTCGTCTCGACTCGTTTACCTTTGGAAACAACATTTGAATATCGTCAATGCTACATTGGATAGATTTGTTGAGCTAAGATGATCATATGTGGATGACCTAATGTATAGCCTACCATACCTATTTAGTCATAAAGTGACATTAGTAAGTACTATGTTTTATTTTAAATTCTAGTTTGTCCACAGATTGTAAAATATTGTCACACTCAATTAGTAGGGTTAGGGTACACTAATTGACAACCTAATAATTAATCTAGATTTCAGACCAAATTTTGAGTATGACCTCTCACAAGTATGGGCTAATTTAATGTAATATTTTGTTAAAAATATTCCAGTGAGTCACTGTACTATAGCTACTTATGTACAATAATTCATTAATAATAATAAAATATTGATGAAAAATTCAAACTCCGCCCCTAAGATCACCCACTGACCAAATGTTCTCATCTGTAGCTATGACTAATAATATTGAGAAAATATCAATGTATTAATGAATTAATTCATGTTAAATTCTCAGAATTTTCCCCAGATATAAGGTAAACAACAGAGGCCCAAACAATTTAATTTTTCAAATATTATTATTTTATACGACTGTCGTCATAATTTACAATTTAATTTTTCAAATATTATTTTATACAACTGTTGTCATAATTTAAAAAATACATAGGTATCTATGGTGTACCTCCTACTCTATGGTTTATGATTATTTTAGTCTATTATTACTATTACTCAGTTTTATCATTTAAAAAAAAAACTGGCAATTATCCACTGCTGGACACTGACAAACGATAATGTTGTTGATAGTGGAGCATGCTTACCTTGAAGTAAGCACTTGAAACTTAAAACAACTCTTAGAATCAACTTTTTCCTGTATGTGTTCTAAATACTAAAAATAAAATTACCTAGGTACTTAATTTACTATTTACACTGGTTTATCAGCCAGGATAATATATTAATTTTACAGTAATTAAGTAATTATTCTATTAATAAAACAACATTTCATTAACTCTTGCTAATTCTAACTTTTTCCTTGTTTTATCAAATAGATGTCATTATTTCATTTACTAAGGTAATAACTATAATACGCATTTAACTACTTTTGTGGCTTTGATACTAATCTAAACTAATATTAGAAAGAGAAAAAAATATGTATATGTTTTTAATGAAAAAACTCAAAAACTACTGGACCAATTTAAAAAATTCTTTCACCAGTAGAATGCTATATTATCACTGAGTAACATAGGCTATAATTTGTAAAGATATCAGGGGCGCAGCCACTAGTGGAAGCTAGTTACACATAATTTTTCATATGCTCATAAAAAGGAAAGAATAGAAAGAAGAAAGAAAGAAAATTCGTTTATTTGCGGTAAACATGACGCAAAGAAAGATAAAAAAAAAAAAACACGTAAATAACAAATTGGGGGAAAATATGCGTCACATCCACGCAAAACGGCCATCGCTCAGCATAAAGCTGCAACCCCATGCGAGACAGCCCCAGCGCTGGTTTTCAGCGATAGCCGGCGCTGACGTGATGATGTCAACCGGTGCAGCATATAGTGAAATAACAAATCAAAAAATAAATACAATACTAGTCCTAAATGTTTATACAAAAACTAGCTGACCCCGGCAAACGTTGTTTTGCCTATTTGTTTGGGGTGGACAACCCTTATCACTTAGGGGTATGAAAAATAGATAGCAGCCGATTCTCAGACCTACTGAATATGCATATAAAATTTGGTAAAAATCAGTAAAGCCGTTTTGGAGGAGTAAGGTAACTAATATTGTGACACGAGAATTTTATAGTATATAAGAAGATAAAGTACATTGAAACGGAGAAGTGTAAAAACAATCAATTCATCAGCTTGGATTGTAGCAGGTGGCATTCTGTAGTTTCTGCCTACCCCCATAGGACAAACGCGTGAGTTTATGTATGTATGTGTATCAATTGATTTTACTGGATCGTTGCACTTCTCAACTTTGTTCTAATGGGCATACAGCCAGCCAAAGAAAGTCCCAGCAGTCATAATTTTAGCTGGAAGTCATTTATAATAATGTTTTATTAGTATGCTCTATTGTAATATTGTGTACAGGGTCTTATCAGTAATGCTAAGTACACAACAATGTAAATTAATTATTGACATTAAGGGTTTGCTACACTGTTTACAGACAACCTTCAAACTAAGGCACAGTTCATACTTAAGTAAATTCTAAAATATATAGCATTCCTCACCATTATCTTCTTGGTTTTTATTATTTATCTTTTTTTATCATTGTCCACTGTGAGCCATAAGGTCATAGTTATTAATTTATATAATAATAGACACCGGTTTATCCTATCTACTTTTTGCTTCGACAATACTTAAACTATTAGGCTCAATGCTCATGCCTTCTCTGTATGAGAAGAGGCCTTTGCCCTGCAGTGGAACAATAATAGGTTATTATTATTATAGAATATTGGCCAGATTCTAATAATAGAATAAGGCCTTATCAGACGATAGACTATCTGCAGCGCATTTCTTTGAAAAATAACGCGGTAGAATCGGTCGCACAAAGTTTACATACGCCTTACCAAAATTCAGCATCCGCCCCTCGTCATCTATCTTCCTTGGGGTCCGCACAGCATGTCATCTTCCGTACACCTCTATCGGCCCCCTTTTTTATCTCCCCCTAAAAACGATTTCGTACAAAGAGTACCAATTAGGAATATGTATGTACAATGTAAATTAACGCTAACAAGAAGACGTTTGTTACAACAATCTTCAAATTAGCAACAAAAAGACATTATCATGCATCATTTCAGTCGAAAGACGTCCACAGCTGGACATAGGCCTCCCCCAAGCACCGCCACTTCGACCGGTTCTGTGCTTCCCGCATCCAGCGGATTCCTGCGGCCTTCACAAGGTCATCGGTCCGTCTTGTGGGAGGCCTTCTAACGCTACGTCTTCCGGTACGCGGTCGCCACTTCAGAACCCCATCGGCCATCTGTTCTGCGAGCAATGTGCCCTGCCCAAGTTTGGCTTATGACAAAAGGGCAATGTTCTTGAATACCTAAAATGGCAGTACCTTATTTAATCGATGCTACTGAACCAGCTAAGCAGTAAATACTTAATCGTGGGCGGGACAACACAATGACGGAATTTATGACGATATTATCAAGCTGCAAGTTTGTCCGGTAGGATCTTCCATACAAACAAATTTTCTTCTCATATTTAACCCGTTTAGGACTTGAATGTTCAATAAAAACTTACAAAAAAAAACAACCGAATTCCAAAAAAAAACACTCATCATCATCTGCCTAGCCTTTTCCCAACTATGTTGGGGTCGGCTTCCAGTCTAACCGGATGCAGCTGAATACCAGTATTTTACATGGAACGACTGCCTATCTGACCTCCACAACCTAGTGACTAGGTAACACGATACCCCTTGGTAAGACTGGTTGTCAGACTTTTTGGGCTTCTAACTACCCGTAACGACTGTCAAAGATCTACAAATGACAGCCGGGACCAACGGCTTAACGTGCTTTCCGAGGCACGGAGGGGACTTGGTATGTAAAGATGGTCACCCATCCACGGACCAACCGCGGCAAGCGTAGCTTAACCTGATCGATCGACCCGTGCAGCTGTTAATACTTAGCTTGCTTCCAAAAAAAAACACTACAAAGCGAAAAATAACTTTAATTTCGAAGTCGGTGTCTTTGGTTTTGAATTTTCGTTTTTTGTCACCGATTTCCGAAATTAAAGTTATTTTTCGCTTTGTAGTGTTTTTTTTTTAAAGTCGGTTGATTTTTTTTGTAAAAAGTTTTTATTTTTTCAGTTTTTAGTTGTGGTACCTACCCCACATAAATTCGAATACCACTACCTGCTATGTAAATAACAGTGACAGGAACTTAAGATATCATCCATATACTAAGTGGGAAAAAAACACGTATTATTGAACCCAACTCAAAAACCATCCAAGCAAAGTTAATAAAATTTATATGGGACCACACGGGAAGCAGCAGCTTTCAAATAAAAAAGAATCATCAAAATCGGTTCACCCAGTCGAAAGTTCGGAGGTAACAAACATTTTAAAAAAATACAGTCGAATTGAGAACCTTCTCCTTTTTTTTGAAGTCGGTTAAAAATCCTTCTTTACCTTACCATTGTTATTAAAGAAGAAACTAGTGCAAAATTTCATTCTTCTAGACTAGTGTTCTAGACCCAGGGGTTTGTGAATAAAATAAGATATTTATTAAGTAGAAGATATACATATTTCCAGCTTTTGTCCGCGGCTTCGCCTGCAAAGTCAGCTTATGACTTTGCAGGCGAAGCCGCGGACAAAAGCTAGTATAATACGTATTTTTGCCTGATATGTGGTCTTGCGTAGTTACCTACGTGCCGATAAAATGTCGCACGTCTGTACCAGTCCTTATGTTTATGTAAATACAATGTAATAATATTGTCTGTTATAATTAAGTATGCATGTAATGTATTGGATGCGTACAGCTAATATTTATTTAATTAGTACTCTCATAACATAACATCACGCCTTGTTTCCCCGAAGGGTTGGGCAGAGGTGTCCCTGTAGCAGGTACACCCACATTTCGCCAGTTATATTTAACCTTTTAAGCGCTTGGCCAAATATCAATTGGCGTGCCCCTTTTTTTTTTTTTTTTTTTTTTTGGGTGGGAAATTTGGTGGCTAAAAATCGACAAAATAATACCTACAAAAAATAGGGAGGAGCAATCGTTGTATCGATAAAAAATAGTCAAAAAGGTTTTTATGTTTTTATTTTAAATCAGCCTTAATTTAACCACCCTAATCAACAGAAAGACAGACAGAGTCGTTAAAGTCCATACCTACGGATTTTAAAGCAGGTAGGTATAATATAAACGGGATATTTTTAAATGCACATCAAAGAACTTATCACCCATTCATCATCATCATTTCAGCCAAAAGACGTCCACTACTGGACATAAGCCTCCCCAAGAGGGGGGTTTTGCCATAATCGCCAAGCTTGGTAGGCGGGTTGGCGGTAGCAGTATGAGAACGCTGCTGCCCATTCTCTAGTTAGTTCCTTAGTCGCCTACGACACCCACGGCAAGAAATGGGATGGTGCTATTCTTTTACGTCCGGCACCACACGGAACTTATCACCCATCAATTAAATAAGTTTTATAAAAACGTGCCTACGCCAGTCTCTGACAGACTTCGATTTATCTAACCGTGCCCGGCGCGTGGCGTCGTCATAACTCAAACGTGCCGCGCTGAGTGTCATCGCCGGAGCACAGTAAGAGACAACAGCATAAGGAACTCGAGTGCGAGTGCCTGTCCGACTTGTAGGTACTGTCACAATACCTTTTTAATGGTAAGGACAACATTCAACACGGTTCCAAATTTGAACAATCAATAGGTTATGTAGATAAGTAATATAGTAAATAACAGAATTACATCACAATATTTAAATAAAAACGTTTTTACAATAAAACCAATCGACTTCCAAAAAACTACTACAAAGTAAAAAATAACTTACATTTCGGAAGTCGGTCTTTATTTTGTATTTTCGTTATTTTCCACCGACTTCCGAAATTTAAGTTATTTTTTACTTTGTACTTAGTAGTTTTTTGGAAGTCGGTTGTTTTTGTTTTTTTGTAAAAAAGTTTTTATTTCTCGCTTTTTAGTGGGTCAATTTGTAATTTGTCTAAGTTTCATTAGCCTAATGCCAAAAGCTCATCACCTTTTATAAAATATTGCTTTTCCCGATGCAGGAACGTTCATCGTTGAGGAGTTCTCTTAGTACTTCACCATCAGCTCCACTTCTCCATATGCATTGTGACGAGCATAAATTGCATTGCAACCATATTAAAGTAATCGAATCGCAACCCGTGAAATACTTATTATTGAGTAGTTCCGGTGGCTATTTGTGGTCTTCATCATCAGTTCCACTTAACCAAATGGTGCTTTCCAAGAGCAACTGCACGAGTTACTATAAAAAAATACCCAAATCATAGGTTTGCCTATAATATTTGAAGAGTACCCTCGATTTATCTGGGATGCCATCATCAGATCCTAGTTTCCTTATCATGGTACTACCCTTGGGATATCTCCTTTCCAATAAAAAAAGAATCATCAAAATCGGTTCATAAACGACGAAGTTATCCGCGAACACACATAAAAAAACTCCTCAGTAGTCATTGTTGAAAAGTGACTATTAATTTATCGATAATGTGTGTACCCACGAACAACATTATCCATTCGTTTGATCCGCTTGTGACGTAGGCAGTGGTCGCATTAATGCGACAGCCGCGCTAGACTAACTAGAGAAATTTGTTGCAAACATAAGCGTCTAGGGATGGGAACTAACTTGAAATGTTATCATAATACAAAGATCCTGAGGGATATTATTCTTATGAAAAACAAGGAAAAGAATTCATAACACAAGGCAATATGTTAAATAAACTTTATTTCGTATGACACTGTTTATTTTATGCTGAAAATGATGCATTATACCTGATTATTTAACTATTTGTTATTTAGTTTTTAAAATGCGCATTCCATTGTATCCCATCCCTATGGTCGTATATATGCGACACGCGCGTTACACACCGAAGAAAAGTCCAAGCTGTATTTACATATTTTTGTTTAAGCTTTTTCAAAACTTAGAGCGACGAGACATAATTTTAAGTAATTGTTTTATAAAATATATCTATTTAGTAATGGTTTTAGTTGTACCACGCAGTTAATAGGACGAAAATTGAACGAAAAAATCATACTTGTTTTCTGTCGCAGAAATACGACACGCGCGGTAGGGGCACGGAAATAGTTGTCGCATAAATGCGACACAAGCGGTCAAAAGGTTAAGTCCCATGTAATAGAGGGCGAGCCTATTGCCATCAACCGGGCACAAATCCAGATTCCGGGCAGCCCTGAAAAATTCCAGATGGAAAAACCTAATAACACTTTGCTCGACCCGTGAATCGAACCCAAGACCTCATGCTCAGCGGTAGTGCTTGCGACCACCAGACTAAAGAGGCAGTCTAAGTTCGTTTTGTTGCAAAGTAGTAGGAGATCTTTGCAAAGAGCATATCTACATTAGTGCCAGATTAAGGAAGCGCGGGGCCCGTAGCAAATTTTATCGAGGGGCCCCTGATCTGCTATGGGTTAACTTATAAAGCGGTAAAAAAATATTAATAAATGTTTATTCGCCATCAACTTTTAGAAATATGTTAAAAATAGTATTACCGATTATCTGTCGTGGATTGTCTTAGTCGGGAAGGGTGTTACGTATCACGTTTTTGTGAAATCAAGTAAATTCAGTATTCTTAATAAGTTTCACTCAAAAAATTACGCTCAAGCTAAAATGGGCTAAGGTAGGTATGGATTCGCGGGGCCCGTAGCAATTGCTACTCTTGCTACGTGGTTAATCCGGCACTGATCTACATAGCTACATTGTGCACATTGCACATTGTGAAGTTAACTCAAAATCGATTCAAGCAAAGTTAATATTTAAATGAGAGAACCTCGAGAGCATACCCTAACAAACAATTTTTTTTTTAGTTTGTCCACATTTGACGGAGAAATCGGTGGACATACAAACGCTACGAACATATAACCTCCTCCTTTTTGGAAGTCGGTTAAAAATAGGATTTTAGAAGAAATTCGTCTTTGTCTCAAGTCGTCTGTCTCCCTCTCACCTGTATGGCAGTCTCTCTCTAAAGCTCGATCTGTTATATTAACGCCTGGGTACTCTGAAGTCATTGGCTTCACACGTATGGCTTCTAAGATTGTTGTATGTACAAGAATAGCCTGTTGAGGTAATTTTATAATATTGTTGTGTAAGGTTGTGTTGGCGTGTTAGATAACTTTGTCGGGAAAAGGTGTCCGTTATCCACTTAGTAAGAAAAAAGTCGGGAGGTGTCGTGGGACACCCGGCTCGAACGAAGTTCCCTTCGCTGTATATTATGTACTAGCGGACGTCACGCGGTTTCATCCGCGTAGTTCCCGTTCCCGTGGGAGTACGGGGATAAAATATAGCCTATGTTGCTCGCTGATAATGTAGCTATCCATTGCTGAAAGAATTTTTCAAATCGGTCCAGTAGTTTTTAAGTTTATTCGTTATATACAAAAATACAAATATTTTTGCTTTATAATATTAGTATAGATTGAATAACAGACACAATAAAAAGAAAAAAAGTGAAAACCTACGACCTAAAATAAAAACTTAGACAAAAAAGTCAACTAAAAAGATATAAACAAGACATCACAGACAGACAAATAAAAAATCCGAAGTCACACGTGTTATAAATTGAACAGATTACGTGTGTGTGACTCCGGATTTTCATACCCAACATGGCACGATTTTTTTTCCATGACTTTGACATTTAGTAAACATTATTAGCTAAGCATGGACCTTCTGAAAAACCGCTAAATTTAAAGACTGATTATTTATAGAATACTAGCTGCGCCCCGCGGTTTCACCCGCATAAGTCTCGATCCCGTGGGAAAAAAAAAGTATGTTCTTTTCCAGGGCATCATCTATATATGTGCCAAATTTCATCCAAATCCGTTCAGTCGTTTTAGCGTGAAGGCGTAACAAACAAACTTACTTTCGCATTTATAATATTAAGGATTGAACTTGAAAGTTGATCAGGCGCCGACAGTTTCAGAGGCCGACGGACAGTCTTCTTCTAAATGAAATGCTGAAATTCATTCACTGAAATTGATTTGCATAAGAGTTCCTTGAATATAACAAAAGTAAGCACCAACGAAGGATTTTATAAATTCATCCCATATAGGGGTTCCATAGAGGAGCTCGTGGCTAAGTAATAACAGCCGCACAGGTCGATTCATCAGGTTAAGCTACGCTTGCCGGGGTTGGTCTGTGGATGGGTGACCATCTTTACATACCGAGACTCCTCCGTGCCTCGGAAAGCACGCTAAGCCGTTGGTCCCGGCTGTCATTCGTGGATCTTTGACAGTCTTTACGGGTCGTCAGAAGCTCGAAAGTCTCTCAACCACTCTTATCAAGGGATATCGTATTACCCAGTTACTGGGTTATGGAGGTCAGATAGGCAGTCGCTCCATGTAAAATACTGGTATTCAGCTGCATCCGGATAGACTGGAAGCCGACCCCAATATAGTTGGGAAAAGGCTAGGCAGATTGATTGATCTCATATAGGGGTTATAAGGGGATGAAAGTTTGTATTGAAGTTCGTAATTTTTGTCGATGGGAAATTCAATGGGACGCGTCGCTTGTATGTTATAATTTGAAATGATTAAAGTTCTTGTTTATTTGTCAAATATCTGAAATGACACAATCTGTCCAGATTTTCGTTTGTTGATAAAAATATCACGATAAGAGTTCGTTGACTTGCTGATAACGTCATCCCAATAATACGTACTTTTGTTAAAAATAAATTAATACTGGCCCTTTGAAACGACATGTTTGAAGGGAAAAACTAGGGCAAATAAATTATTCATTCATTTAAATTAAATCTGAATGTTCAAATGATAATGCGAAAGAGAGTTTAGTTATTTGTTACGCTTTCTCGGTAAAACGGCTGAACAGATTTGGATGAAATTTGGCACATGGGTAGATCATGACCCGGAGGACATAGGCTAATTTTCATCCTGAATCGCAGGCGAAGTCGCGGCCAACAGCCTGTCTACATTAATATTATAAAGAAAAAGATTTGTTTTTTTTTTTATTTGTAATGAATAAAACAAAAACTAAAGAAACGACAAAAAAACACCATTAGAATGCTATATTATCACTGAGTAACATAAGCTATAATTTATAAATATGTCACGCGGCCGAACCCGCTGGCGAAAGCTAGAAGAATATACAGGATGTTTGGCAGAACGTTGAACATACGAAAATTGTGGATAGGTGGGGTTATCTGCTACTTACTCTGCCCTAATTTATTTGGCCCTAGCCCTATGGATATTTAAAAAAAAAAATTGTTTTGCTATCTTCTAGTTTCACCACTTTCTTAACTTTAAAGTGTAATTTTTATAAAAAATGGGTAAAACAGGCAATATTTTTGTTTTTTTTTTAATGTTTAATGTTGGCAGATTCTTATAAAATTATTGCTTTATTCAGATGTTAGCTAGAAAAAAAGTTATGAGTCCTCAAACTTACAGAAAGATTTAAAAAATATTTAAATCTTAATTTCAACTTGCATTAAAAAAAACAAAGGCCAAATAAGTTAGGGCTGAGTAAGTAGCAAATGACCCCACCTATCCACCATTTTCGTATGTTCAACGTTCTGCCAAACACCCTGTATATATGAGGAAAAAACATAGGACACCGTGTGATTTTTTGCGATCTATCATCATCTGCCTAGCCTTTTCCCAACTATGTTGGGGTCGGCTTCTAGTCTAACCGGATCCAGCTGAATACCAGTATCAGTCGCTCTAGTCTGAAAAGTCTGACAACCAGTTTTACCAAGTAGGGACCTTGGTAAGACTGGTTGTCAGACTTTTTGGGCTTCTAACTACCCGTAACAACTGTCAAAGATCTACAAATGACAGCCGGGACTAACGGCTTAACGTGCTTTCCGAGGCACGGAGGGGTCTTGGTATGTAAAGATGGTCACCCATCCACGGACCAACCGCGGCAAGCGTAGCTTAACCTGATCGATTGACCCGTGCGGCTGTTATTATTTAGCCACAAGCCCTCCCTTTTCTGCAATCTATCTTTTTCTGAATACAGAAAGACGTACATCTCAGCTAAAACGAAAACGTCTGCAATGCAGAAGCACCGCAGTTGCGTTGCTATCTCAGAGCTGATAATTCCTGATGTGCCTGTAATTATACCAACACCCATAACAAATAGGAACACTACATCGCTACTTATCGGTGGACATCAATTATGGTGTTAGTAATTCTTCAGATGAACTCCATCGCAAATACCTCTACAACTCTTGTTCTTAACATCAAACTTAGTACACTCAAATATCGCCAGTTATGTTTAAAATTCAAAAGTCATTTATTCAAACTAGGCTGACAATCAGCACTTTTCGAACGTCAAAATTACATAAGACAGTCCCCCAAAAACGCCCACCCTTCACCACTTCCTAGTGCCTTTAGCTGGGAAGAAGAAGTGGCGCAACAAACTCCCCAGCAGCACGTAATAGGGTAAGTCCCATGTAATAGGGGGCGAGCCTATTGCCATCCTTACCGACCCTGACGACCCCATTACCCTCCTCCAGGAGAGCAGTAGGGAAACCAGCACAGTGTACAAAAATAGATGCCTCCCGTCATTCTGACCTCGCCGCCGAGGTCCTTTGCGATCGCGACTACGTCCCCGAGTAAATGATACTCCCCCCCGATTTTTGCTCGATAACGAGGTGCCAGCAGTTGTTGCAGCTGAGCACGTAGCTTTAAATTCCCCGACTAATAATCATGATCAAAACTTTGATCCAGCCCGTCCACTCCTTGATGTCCTCCCTCCAGTTGACGTAGGGCGAGCCGAGGTTCGTACCCCACAGGGGGTGTCTTTAGCGAGCGTTCACCTAGTTTTAATTAGCATAGTTGAAAAACTCGTGGCTGGAGATTTTAAATGTAGTAGCTTAAGGCACCCACAAGAGTCATGATCTCAGAGATCAACTAAGAGATGCCCAAAAAAAAAAACCTATTGCCATCAACTGGGCACAAATCCAGAATTCGATCTGCTACTGAACAATTTCAGATGGAAAACCCAATAACACGCCCGACTCGTGAATCGAATCGCTTGTGAGCAATAGACCAGAGAGCCAGTCCCTCACAGGCACTACCTCTCTCTACGAGTAAGACTTCATCAATACAGCTGTTAATAAACTTTCCACAAATAATATGGGAAACGGCGCTTGGAGTCGTAACACAATTGCAGTAAAGTAAATAGGACAGCTTGAAATAGCACAGGAAGTGTTACAACATGTACCTGCTGGGAATGTGTGAACGGAGTTGTCGATTTGTGCAGTCGAGCCATTTTAGCATAGTGTGCCACGAAAGTATTGAATTTAGTCTTTTTCTTTCTCGTTTCGACGGTACATCTACGTTGCTTATACTGTTTGGGTCCAGTATTTGTACGACACATTATTAGTCGCTGACTGTTCAGACAACCGCCGGCGAGTACTCGTTAGTCGCAGCGGCAAGAGCTATCAAAGAGATTACTCGCTCTGCGACGCTCGCTTGGCGGGCAGAGCACTCGCTGAGAGACTCAACGCTTGGTACATACGCATACCAGCGAATAATCACTTGTCACCGTCGCTCGCCAACTCGTTTTTAGGGTTCCGTAGTAAACAAGGAACCCTTATAGTTTCGTCATGTCCGTCTGTCTGTCTGTCTGTCTGTCCGCGGTCTAGCTCCGAGACCCTTAGTACTAGAAAGCTGTAATTTGGCATAGGTATACATATTAATTACGCCGACAAAGTGGGTAAACAAAATTATGAAAAAAAAAATTTTTGAGCACCTTCCCTACACGTAAAGTGGTGATTTTTATTTTTTTTATCCCATGGTGTGGGGTATCATTGGAAAGGTCCTTTAAAAACATTGTGAGTTTGTGAAAACCATTTTTGGATTCAGGGATCCATTTGCGAAATATTAAGCTTTAAAGTGCTAATTTTTGTTAGAGTCAAGTGTCCCCCCCCTGCCAGCTAAATGGTTGGTTTTGGGTGTGTGAAAAAAATCACACCAGTAGTTTATATAACGAAATTAAAAGGAAAACTATCACAGCTAAGTAGGCTCTACAAGTTAACGAGTAATAATCGACCAACTTAACTTTGCAGTTGCAAAAACATACATTCCGTATGGGAGAACATATTTTTCAACTACAAAGTTAAGTTTGTTTTTGGGATAAATTCATCCCAACTACCCCTTCATTGTGCGTGGTCCGACACGCATTTGGCCGGTTTTCTTTTTAGTTGCTAGCTCTACTGGATTCTCGATAATCGCCGGCGGTAAAACAGTTGTGTCTTCCGCGTGATTTCCTATCTTCCGCATTGGACGTTTAGCAATCTAATGATATGTCTGACAAGTCACAAATCATACATGACAATTAGTTCAATTTAAATTAGGTAGGGAAACGCCGCAAACGTGATTGGTATCTATATCTAAGCATGATAAAACAAAAAGAAATTAATTTTAGGAGGTTTTTTTTTGGGGTCTTCAACCGCCGGCAGTGTAGTATTGGTGATTCGCCTGAATTTACTCACCCAAAACGGGCGAAGCGACTTTTAATAGTACTATGTTTTCTTGAGACAATTCGCACGAAGCTAATCTATTTGTAGGCGAATCGACAACTCCAGAAATCGATTCGCCTATCAATAAATTTAACTATGGGCCCAGTATGTCGCCACGATGATTGCAGCGTCAGAGACGTTGAACACATCATCAAGGTTGCAAGTGAACGGAAAATTGAGGCACTCTTGCAGATTGAGATAGTCTGTTCAGGAGTCCCGCACTCGCCACTTTCTCGCAATTTAGTAAAGAATTCAGATGAATGCAGTCTTATTTCGTATTGGCAGGAACTCATTTGTCATCTTCTTGCCCTTATCTGAATTTGTTTGTAGTTATCTTCTGCCATACTTCTCCATCAGTTGCCATCTCATTAGTCATCCGCATTTTAGCCATGTCACCTTTCAATAAGTCTATCCATCTTGGTGTTCCCCTACTCAGAAGTCACCCACATTCATACTCAACGCAGTAAGTTTGAACAGAATCGGCAAGAACTATCAAACCCGGCAAAGCATGAATAATTTCAATTAAATCATTTACTGGCATGTTTTAATTGACAAGTCGGTCAGTTAGAAATAAGTTAATTCCTATAGAGAGGAAGGGCAAAAAAACTCCATGGTTTCACACTTTAAAATCTAGTTTTCGTGTTCATGTAATTTCGTATTTTGACTACATTAAAATTTAAAAGCATTGCACTGTTGAATGTTGATGATTACAAAAAACAAAGACACGCGAATGATATTAGCGCGTGCCAACAAATGGGTCAAGACTAAGCCGACATCGTCACGCTAAATCGATCGGTGATGTCACGCCGAATTACAGGAACGCCCAATATAATTAAGCCGCTTTGAAAAATAGCTCTGTAAATCGTGATTAAAGGTATAATTCAGCTGGTTTCCAGTTTAACCAGTAGCATAATCAGCCTATAATGTTCCCACTGCTGGGATACAGGCCTCTCTGTGAGAGGGAGTGGGCCGTAATCCTCCACGCAGGCCCAGATTGACACAAGTCTTCGAATTTTCGGTTCTATGGCATGCCAGGTTCCGCCACTAAGAGTTAAATTGTATTTTCTTTAGGAATTTCTCAATAGATTCGCTCCCTAGAGAGATAATTACTTATTATGAAACGGAACTGACGAAATGAGACTGTACCGATGTTCTAATACATCGCTGCCAACCTCTTCGGGGCATTCAGCCGTTATACATATTATAGTTAAAGTTAAAATAAGTTATTCTAAACAGTTTTCGCTACGCCTAGATCGGTTCGTTCCGCTTCTACGACAAGATAAGATACGAAGGTCGTCTGCGTTCGGTATATCTAGTATTTTTACGTCGTATCTAAACTTAACCTTGTGTAAACAGCTGTTGTAACGTTTGTGTTTATGTAAAAGTAAATAAGATGTTTATGGTTAACAAACAATATACACACAATCAGCAAATAATGTTCCAACTGCTGGGAATCAAGCCTGTTTGACTTAGCTTCAAACTCAAAAATTTTACTTGTACTTTTGAAATGTCAAGGAGTCGGTCAGTCAGAAATATGAAGCTAGTTGCCCATTCCAAAGCGTAGTAAGTTACTATGGAGAGAAACGGGCGAGAAACGCCACGGACACTCTTTTAATCTTAAATATTACAAACACTTGTGTAGTAATGATAAACATTGGTTTTTAGTACTGAAATATTTTTAGATTTTCGAGCTAATCTAACGACTTTATAAACAGTCTGTAGTAGAAACTGAGCGATTGAAAATCGAGAAGATAATGTGTCCACTGTAGCCAAATGCAAAAAATATTCGGCTGCTTTTTGCACTGCATCTTACAGTTTTTGCTCTCAGAATTCTACGGAAATAGTAGATTGTTATACGAGGGGCTAAAATAACCCATTCTATCGAGGTAGCTTTACTCCCGAGCTTTAGCGAGGGAGTAAATAGAAACCGAGTTAGAATGGGTTTAGCGCCATGTGTTACACTCTACTTTTCACTACGATTGCGAGAAAATAAAATACTCCAATACAATATTAAATTGTTAATTTTATTTAAAAAATAAACTATTTGTTCAATCTGAATTTTTATGGAAACTTTTTGTTATGGTATGCGGTAGTAAAAAGCTAGTTTTACTTAAAAATAAAGAATTATCGTTTTTGCAATCTCGTTGACAAAACGTATAGACAAAAATTACTTTTTCCTCTAGAGCAAGATATGCTATTTTTTCCCCGCTCTGGTACGCTACAATGACGGACTTTTTGTGCAAAAGGAGTGAAAAAACATTTGTGTGGCAGTAAAGACTTAACGTCTATGTCAAATATGTAGATTTCCTGAATGTTCTGCAAGTTCTCATTCTCTTCTCCTTATTCCTATCTATTTGGGGACGGTACAGCATTTCTTCATCTTCCATACTTCTCTATCAGTCATCATGTCAATAGTCACCCCCTTTCTAGCATTATTATCTTTCACACAGTCCATCCATCGTTTTGCTTTGGTCTTCCCCTAGTTTTATAGCCATATTGTGTCTTAACTTGGGTCAAAAACATTTATTTACTCTTTTCCATCCACATTCAAAACTGTCCTCACGACATTATCCTCTGCTAGTCACATGTCTAGCCTTTATCCAACTATGTTGGGGTCGGCTTCCAGTCTAACTTGATGCACCTGACCAGTATTCTACATAGAGCGACTGTCTATCTGGCCTCCACAACCCAGTTACTGGGTAATAAGATAACTCTAGGTAAGACTGTTTGTCAGACTTTCGGGATTCTGAGGATCCGTAACGACTGTCAAAGATCCGCGATTGACAGCCGGAACCAACGGCTTAACGTGCTTTTCGAGGCACGGAGGGGTTTTGGTATGTAAAGATGGTCAACTATCCACGGACCACACTCTCCGACCCAGATGACCCCATAACACTCCTGCAGGAGAAGAATAGAGCCACCAGTACAGTGCATAAACACAGACGATACCCATCATTTCGACCTCGCCGTCAAGGTACTTCGCGATCGCGACCGCGTCCCCGAGTAAATGATACTTCCCCCCGACCCTTGCTCGAAAACGAGGTGCCAGCAGTTGTTGCAGCTGAGCACGTAGCTTTAAATACCCCGTATAATAATCAAGATGAAAATCTTAAGTTCGATCCAGCCTGTCCCTTCTTGTTGTCCTCCCCCAGCAACGCCCTAAGCCGAGGTTCGTACCCCACAGCCACAAGGGTGCCCTTAGCGAGCGTTCGCCTAGTTTAAATTTAGAATAGTTGTTGCCCCTGGCTGGAGGCTTTGAGTGTAAGCTTAAGGCAACCACAGGAAAGCCCGGTTAAGCAGCCATGACCTCATAGGGCAACTGAAAGAAAGAAAGAAAGAAAATACATTTATTTAGCACAGACCAAAAAAAAGCACACAATATAATTAACAGCAGATAAAAATAAAAAATAAATAAAATGAAAATCAAATAAAAAGTGTAATGAACGATGTAAAAATTAGCGAGAGTGTGGAAGTGTGCCTCATGGCTGCGCCAAAAAGGCCCAGTTCAGCAAAAATGCCAGACAACTTGTGCCTGACGCTGATTTTCAACTGGAACTGCGAGATGTCCTAGTTAAAAAAAAACCACGGACCAACCGCGGCAAGCGTAGTTTAATCTGATCTATCGACCCGTGCGGCTGTTATTACTTAGCCACAAGCCCCTGAAGACTTAAAAATTATCCTCTGCTAGTAAAGAATTATTTTTCTGAACGTTACGCAATGATGTCCAACCAGCAAAAAATACAAAGCAGTCATTCCTATTTACTAAGACCCAAAGATCACAGAAAAAGTTGTAAGCATGAGCTAATCATTTTATCAAACGGTGGACCAAATGTTGGCAGTTGGCCAAAGATGGGCTCATGGGTATAAGAGCCAGCCTAGTATGAGTCAGGATCGGAAGCACGTGAATTTGTATATTTCTTACGTTATGAGTAGCAAGATGAATGGAGGAAGTCGACGAAAATAACAATAGCAACCGACCTATTTTTGTACAAAGTTATTTTTTAACCGACTTCCAAAAAGGAAGAGGTTATTTATGTTCGTAGCGTGTTTGTTTTTTTATTTGTCCGCCAATTTCTCCGTCATTTGTGGGCCGATTTTGAAAATTCTTTTATCTACACCCATGTTGTAAAAGTTTCTGGAACAGTTAGCTTATTGGCAACATTATAACAGCCAGTGTCATAGTAACCATTACCTCATCCAAAAGAGTGTTACAATGTTGTACTAAATTTCATTACGCAACTCGTTTCAACGTTCAAGCGGGGGACAGCAGCACCCGCTGCACGCATGTGTGTGATGTGCTGCTGCAGGCGACGTACATACGTGCAGTTGTACTGAATTTCGTGGGAATTTCTTTATTCTTGATCTTGAATTACAAACACCCAATGGTTTCAGAAACTTTTATAGAGGATTCATATCATGGGTGTAGATAAAGTATTGTATGCAACTGTTATAATTAGGTATTAAAACACTCATGTGATACTATTATCACATTCGGCTTCGCCTCGTGTGAAACACCCACATTCGTGTTTGAATACCCCTTATTATACAACAGTTGCATAAATAACTATTTTAGTTTGAAAGGGTATGCTCTCAAATTGGTCCCATATAAATTTTATTAACTTTGCTTGGGCAGTTTTTGAGTTAGCTACAAAATACGTATTTTTTTCCCACTTAGTATGTTGATGATATGAAAAGCTCCTGTCACTGGTAGCAGGTAGTGATATTCGAATGTGTATGGGGTAGGTACCATAGCTAAAAAGTGAAAAGTAAAACCTTTTTACAAAAAAAAAAAAACAACCGACTTCTAAAAAAAAAAACACTACAAAGTGAAAAATAACTTTAATTTCGGAAGTCGGTGGCAAAAAACGAAAATACAAAACCCAAGACACTGACTTCCGAAATGAAAGTTATTTTTCACTTTGTAGTGTTTTTTTTGGAGGTCGGTTGTTTTATTTTGTTACAAAATAGACCGGCTGTTTCATTAGTAGTAGAACTGATTGTGAAGGAGGTCGTCTGGGAAGTACCACCACCATACAATGTACATCGACAAGCTGCGCTGGGTGAAGGGTGCCGGTGTAACATAACATCACGCCTTGTTTCCCCGAAGGGTTCGGCAGAGGTGTCCCTGTAGCAGGTACACCCACATTTCGCCAGTTATGTTTAAGTCCCATGTAATAGGGGGCGAGCCTATTGCCAGGTGCCGTGTAGTTACAGGCAAATGAGAAATTCTGGTTTTTCTCTAGGATGGCTACGGATCTACGATATCTCTGGTATTGCAGATGACCATAACTTACCATCAGGTGAACCGACGGCGTCCAATCCTGATAGCTTTTTTACAAGACGACGAAAAGGACGATAATATTAATAAGCATTCTTGACTACGGTCTTTCTGATGTTAATTCTCTAGGATATTGTGTTTGGTTTACCAATATAACAACAGTTAATCGAATCAAATAAAACTAGAGCAGTGGTGTGACTGTCGGACTGCCAAGTCATAGGTCTCGAGTTCGAACCCAAGGCACGCACCTCTGACTTTTCGGATTCATGTGCGTATTGTATAATTATCACTTGCTTCAAAAACGGTGAAGGAAAACATTGTGAGGAAACCGGCATGCCTGAGATATTTCTCGACGGCATGTGAACCCAAGTCAGAGGCCCATGGGCGGCTTTAAAACTCTGACACCAAGTTAGTTACTAACCACACGAAAATAAAGGAGGTAATAAAATTTATTTTGAATAGCTTTTCTAAAACTGGGATTATAGTATCGTTTTCAAATGCCGCAATGCGGCAATTCTATAGACTTAAATTTCATTATCATCTAATTTTATAAAAAATTACTAGCTGACCCGGCAAACGTTGTTTTGCCATATAAATATTTGGGGTGGACCACCCTTATCACTTAGGGGTATGAAAAATAGATTACGACCGATTCTCAGACCTACCGAATATACATATGAAATTTCATTAAAATCGATCAAGCCGTTTCGGAGGAGTATGGCAACTAACATTGTGATACGAGAATTTTATTATTATAGAAATAATATTTGAACAGGCTTTTTATGGAAATGGGACTTAAAAATAATGGCGAAATGTGGGTGTACTTACTATGTTGGCACACCTCTGCCTAACCCTTCGAGGAAAACTGGCGTGATGGACTGGTCATCTCTTAGCTGCCACGGTTTATTTTAATTTATTTAAATTTTTGAATTGTTATTATATTTTTATTATGGACGCTTTTAACGTGCACGTCTTTCTACATTGTTCTCACATGTATAAGTTCAACACGAATGATGTAACCAATATTTTGTAACAATATTTTGATTTAAAAGAGTGTCCGTGGAGTCTCTTGCCCGTTCTTCTCCATAGGTACCTACTACGCTTTGGAATGGGCAACTAGCTTAATTTTTCTGACTGACCGACCCCTTGACAATTCAAAAGTACCTGTAATTGGTTTATTTGAAACAAATGCTTTGAGTTTGATGTTATGTTGTGTTAGATAATATGAATTTTCTATGCCATAGAATTCCTAAATCTAGCGATGATTTCTTTCAAAGAAATAATTCGTGTAGAACAATAACACAGCTGTTTATTATCATAACAATAATTAATGTTAGTCTATTATTATCTAAGTGATTATGAGTCATCATTAAGTAACAAGGTCAAAGAATACATATGTATTTTAAACATGAACCGTATTACAATATGATTAAGATTCTAAAAATGTTAATACATACATTGTTGAAGAATTTTAAACTTTACTTAGTTACTGTTAAAGTTTAAAATGTGTGATAAAAGATGTTGGCTCAGTAAATTATTGTGATAAGTTCCTTGTGACTAAATATGGACAAAAGAGGTCTTAGTTTGAATACTAATAATGACTAACACAGTCTTATATGGAAAACCGGCCAAGTGCGTGTCGGACCACGCACAATGAAGGGTTCCGTAGCTGGGATGAACTTATCCCAAAATCAAACTTAACTTTACAGTTGATAAACATGTTCTCCCATACGAAATGTATGGGAAAACATGCTTTTGCAACTGCAAAGTTAAGTTGGTCAATCATTAATCGTTAACTTGTAAAGCCTACTTAGCTGTGATAGTTTTCCTTTTAATTTCGTTATATAAACTACAACTGTGATTTTTTTCACACATCCAAAACCAACCATTTAGCTGGCAGGGGGGGGGGACACTTGACTCTAACAAAAATTTGCACTTTAAAGCTTAATATTTCGCAAACGGATCCTTGAATCCAATAAAAAAATAAAGTTTAAAAAACTGTAACCCGACTACGGGAAAATAAAAATGATCTAAAAAGTACGAAACAAGCAAATATTTCAGACAGAAATCGAGACATAGGTACAAAAATGGTCAAGGTAAAGCCGTGGTCGCATGCCTGTATACCATGTTGGTGTCAAGAACACCTACAAAATTATAATGGCATGCGACGACGGCTTTACCTTGACCATTTTTGTACCTATGTCTTGATTTCTGTCTGAAATATTTGCTTGTTTCGTACTTTTTAGATCATTTTTATTTTCCCGTAGTCGGGTTACAGTTTTTTAAACTTTATTTTTTTATTTTATACTTTTCCGTTTTTACACTTGATAAACGTAAATAAGAGTAGAGTAATACAATAGTTCAGTAATTAACCTATTTTAAATTCCGATAGCAGTGTATAGTGCTTTGAACGAAACCATAGAGCGATTTATTTCGACGCCAACACCATATAACGATATCGAGCTTCGAAGAAATCCAAAATATAAATATTTCGTTGTACTTGTTTTTCTTCATAAGAGTGGAATTACAAATCGGTACTACTTATTAAGATTTGATTAACTGCACGTTGGTAACATCTTGCAATACTACGTAGCGCAGTCTCACTTTTGCTTGTTTTTAACGATTTAAACATTTTGTTTACTTTGAAAATATAATATTATATACATATTTGTAATGTGCTCGTCAAGACCTTTCTTTTGATACCAAACATGTCATGATCATCCCATTTTAATTTTTTTCGAGGTTAGAAATTTACATGTAAAATCCACCATATTAAATTTAGGGAAAATTTATATAGCCTATGTCACCCGGACTATTATTACGAATCTATTGATACCTCATTCATCAAAATCGGTTCAGTAGTTTAGGCGCTATGGTGGAACACACGTAAAAGCAAACATACATACATACATACATACAAACATACAAACATATAAACATACATACATAGACTGCTAAAATCATAACCCTTCCTTTTGGCTTTGCCGTAGTCGGGTAAAAATGGTTTTCCCAAACTCACAATGTTTTTAAAGAACCTTTCCAATGATACCCCACGCTATGGGATAAAAAAATAAAAAAAAAAAAACATCACCACTTTACGTGTATGGGAGGTATCCTAAAAAAAAAATGTTTTTCATCATTTAATTTTATCACTTTGTCGGCGTAATTAATATGTATACCTATGCCAAATTACAGCTTTCTAGTACTAAGGGTCTCGGAGCTAGACCGCGGACAGACAGACAGACGGACATGACGAAACTATAAGGGTTCTTTGTTTACTACGGAACCCTAAAAACCGTCCAGCCACTTGCTTTTTAAATTCTACGTCTATCTTGAATAAATCAAAATCAATCTGCCTACCCTTTTCCCGGCTTCTAGTCCAACCGGATGCAGCTGAATACCAGTGTTTTACATGGAACGACAGCCTATCTGATCTCCACAACCCAGGAACTGGGTAATACGATACCCCTTGGTACGACTGGTTGTCATACATTCGGGCTTCGACTGTCAAAGATCCACGAATGACAGCCGGGACCAACGGCTTAACGTGTGCTTTCCGAGGCTCGGAGGAATCTCGGTATGTAAAGATGGTCATCCATCCACAGACCAACCCCGGCAAGTGTAGTGCGGCTGTTATTACTTAGCTACGAGCTCCTCTCGTCTATCTTGGATATCAATTCAAAAAGGACTTGCAAAAGAAAATTGAAAAAACAATGAAATGACATCTACCAAACCTGCACTCTCCTGCGTGGTGGATAACGTCCCGCTCCCTCTCACAAAGAGGAGGTCTGAGTAACAGCAGTTGGAAAATTAGGCTATTGAGTCTATTGCTGTTCCCTGCTGGTCATATACCTCTCCCAAGTTACGTCACGGTTGGTCTTCGGCCTTCTACATCAAAAAAAAATATAAATTGCCTTTATTTCCTCTGACCCTTCTTCGTACATCAACAAGTTCTTAATATTAATAACATTTAATTCTGATTGTTAACTCCTTAAAAGTAACTATCAGCTACCTCGTCAGGCTATCTTGTGACATAGGACTCCTCTATTTCCCTCCAGTTCAAAGCTGCTCTCCTACTTCATCTAGGTTGATTTAACTACTTAACCCAATGCTGGGCGTAGCCCTCTCATTTCTTGTGCCAATTCCCACGATCCTGTGTCAGCTTCATCCAGGCTCTACCCGTGATGGTATCAACACGTTCGCTCATCTGCCGCCGGACGACCAACACCTTGTCTTCCAGTCCTCGGACGCCCTTCGGTCACTGCTTTACTCCACTTGTCATCACTGCGCCTTGTCAGGTGTCCTGCCTAACTCCATTTGAGTTCCATAACTCGTTCTTTAACTCATTATTTCTAGCTATTTATCTAGCTCAATTTACCTGACGGAGATACCCAATTATGTTTCTCTAACTTGAAATTGAACTCGGGATGTTCAGTCGGCTACACGCTGAGACAAATTGAGTGGTCTACAGAAAATCAACCTTCCATTTTGCTCAAACATTAACTCAACTTTTTGCACCATGGTGATAGACAGAAATTATGTAGATCGTTTTGTGCTACGATCTTCCTCATATACCTACTCCTATATTATGCCTGTCTGGATATAAAATCCATATTAGTATTATAAATAATCGGGTAGTCAGAAGCCCAAAAGCCTGACAAGTGACAATACCCATTAACTGGGTTGTGGAGGTCAAATAGGGAGTCGCTCAATGTAAAAAACTGGTGTTCAGCTGCATCCGGATTGACTAGAAGCCGGGAAAAGATTAGGCAGATTGATTGACTATTATTATAAATAATGCGAAAGACTGTCTCGTTTGTAATCAAAGGATATCGATGGAAGGCACAGGAGGTTGACCATAACCTGGGCTAAGACATAGGATACTTTTTATCGCGGTAGCACGTTCCCGTGGGTTAATTTCCGACGTCTACTCGGGCGAAGCTGGGGGGTAAAGTGAATTCGTCCGCGTAAATGAAATATATCGTATGACACTCGGCAATACTGAAGTTTCACATTAGTGAAAGAAGGTTCGGAATCGAATCGGTAGTTTCGAAAATTTCCCCCTACATTAGAAACTCACAAATTTTACCTCTTTATATTAGTATGTAAAAGTAAAAGTGACTCACTGACAGACAATGCTAACAACCTACACCGGGGACATAAAAGTCAGAAGATAAGTTCCATTTCGTCTGAAACTCTTGGATTTCTGCTCAGTCCAAAATCTTCTTTTCGTGTGATTGGTGACTGGTGTGAGAGTTATAAAGCCGCCCATGGGCCTCTAACTTCACTTCACATGCGTCGAGAAATATCTCAGGCATGCCGGTTTCCTTACGATGTTTTCCTTCACCGTTTTTGAAGCAAGTGATAATTATACAATACGCACATGAATCCAAAAAGTCAGAGGTGCGTGCCTTGGGTTCGAACTCGAGATCTATGAATTGGGAGTCTGGTCACACCACTAGGCTATCACTGCTCATAACCATACTGCCGTGCTGTGTCCAAAATGAGATTAATTTCACATGGCCTAACATCAGACCAGTAATCCCCGAAGAGTTAGGTACAGATGTATCAATAGGAACACCCACACACATACAGGCCTTATTGTTACAAATACTAAATCATTATTTACTATAGCAGTTAGTATTAGTCATTATAATTTAGCATAAAAGCACGCGCAGAGTGGAAACATTATTGTATCAGCATCCCTACTACTTCCTAGTAACTATGACTATAATGTATATGAGTATATGACTCATCTCAGTGAATCAATGGCGAAGCTCTTGATAAAACCCCATGAATGTATCATAGTACCGTTAGTTGTAATACCATATTTTACACCAATATTTGGATGGCTCATCGTTTTTTACTCATCGAGAACCCTCTGTGCCTCGGAGAGGATCTTAAACCGTAAGTCCATAACACACTTTCTTCAGATTCAGATTTATTTTGCCAACAATGTAGGTACAGGTACTCGTATAAGATGGTACATCACTCATCATCTTCCACACTCCGAAGGATTTTGAATGAAATTCCTAATTTTTATTTATGTTTGATAAATTCGTCTGCTCGGCAGTATAAATAACACAATTAATGTTGTTGAATTGTCAAATGAAAGAAATTGCCACCCCGCTGGTTGTCATATTCAGAATACCTAACGGCAGAAGCCCTAAAATATTGGAAACCGGTGTCCTCAGTTTGCAGAGATGAAATAATAGCTGTTCAATAGATAGTTGGGATATTTCGCCGCATCTGGCAATAGTCGAAGGCTACTACTTGTCTTCACCGCCTTATGTCAAAAGGCCGACAGTCTACCTGATGGAAAGTGGTTGCCGTAACCTTATAGACTTCTTCTTTATGTCACTGGGACCAATACTTCGCCACTTCCACGGGATTATCGGTGGCATTGTGGAGGTCACTTTGGCTACACGTTTTGAGGTACAGAGGGCAGGATAGGAGGTGAAGCATAGTTTGTGACACATCTGCTGCTGTCGTTTCGTCGAGGTAGCCCCACTTTACGAGGTTCGATTTACACCTTCCCACTTACGTTGCCAAACTTAGAGATAAAGATAGTCAATGTCTCGTGTGTCTGCAATTCATTATAACACAGCTATACTTCTTGGAGTTAGAAATATGTATGCCGGTAGTACGGATGATCCCTTTCATAAGTAGCTCTGTATTATACAATTATTACGTATTGTAAAAACAAAGGCCCCCCCCCCCCCCCCCCCGCATCTCGCATCTGCCTGAACGCGATAAACTGAAAAACCACCGAATGGATTTTCAAACGGTTTTCACCAATGGACGGAGTGATTCATATTAGGAAGGTTTATGTGTATAACTCATTAAGGTTTTGTGTAAATTGGCTGAAATATGCCGATGATTATTGAAGATGTCGGGAAAAATCATGCCGATTTGGAGCCTAACTGGCGAGCGCCACGAAAACCATCATCATCTGCCTAACCTTTTCCCAACTATGTTGGGGTCGGCTTCCAGGCTAACCGGATACAGCTGAATACCAGTATTTTACATGGAGCGACTGCCTACCTGACCTCCACAACCTAGTTACTAGGTAACACTATACCCCTTGGTAAGACTGGTTGTCAGACTTTTTGGGCTTCTAACTACCCGTAACGACTGTCAAAGATCTACAAATGACAGCCGGGACCAACAGCTTTACATGCTTTCCGAGGCACGGAGGGGTTTTGGTATGTAAAGATGGTCATCCATCCACAGACCAACCGCGGCAAGCGTAGCTTAACCTGATCGATCGACCCGTGCAGCTGTTGTTACTTAGCCACAAGCGCCGCGAAAACCAATAGAGTTATATGAAAACCATGTATAACGGACCTAAAACATTGTTTACTTGGATTAACACATGGTATTTTAATCGCAATAGTACGTTCTTGTGATATATTTTCCGCCATCCACGCGGGCGAAGCCGAAGGCAAAAGCTAGTACTGTATACTATGCCAAAGTATTCTTTAAACACCACTGATGTCATGGTACCGTTCTGTCAATGATTTTGGCTATAATTATACACCATCAAGTCGTCTCATAGTCATGCCCAATGAGTCATTATTCTAATGGCAGCAAGAAATAACATTATGGATTTTTGGAGTTACAAATCCGAATGATACTAGCCTGCTTCGTTGCTCGGCAAACTCATTAGTCAATAAAGCTAAATATCAATACTATAACGATTAAGATTTCTTATGAAAACCAATTCTTTCTGTGTGTCCAAACTGTTCACTCCACAACGCTTCCTAAAATTAACTTGCTAAGAAGTAATGCCATTGCATTATCATATCTCAGTAACAACTCGGAGCCTGGATTTGTGCCCGGTTGATGGCAATAGGCTCGCCACCTATTACATGGGACTTAAATATAACTAGTGAAATGTGGGTGTACTAAAAATCTGAATGCCAGTTTATGATCGAGCCAAATCCAATCGTGAAGACGCAGCGTTCTGAAGGTTCTGCCTACCCTCAAAAGCAAAAGTCGTGAGTTTACATTATCAAATAATGCAAGAGCATAGTACTATCCTTGAGTATTGAACTTGCTGATATCTCTATATAACCGCGACATAATAATTTATTGTAAAAGTAGGTACCTACATACACAACTTAGTGCATGTTTCCAACAATATTTATCTGTTATCAGTGACCTGACCTTACGCTAAATAGAATGACTGTTATGTATGTATATACTAATAGTAACTAAGGCACAGCGCGGGTGTAAAATGTGACACAGCGAGCTTGTCACATATGAATCGGGCAACTGTCCACCACGCTAGCTACGAGTATCATCGATTTTCTCGCTCAAGAAACGTGGAAAAAATTGTAGATCCCGTGAAAGAGATCATATACTAATAGTCTGTTGATCGCTGACTGTTCACACTCCCCCCGTCCCTTGCTCGAAAACGAGGTGCCAGCAGTTGTTGCAGCTGAGCACGTAGCTTTAAATACCCCGCATAATAATCATGATGAAAATCTAAGTTTGATCCAGCCTGTCCCTTCTTGTCCTCCCCCAGCGATGCCCTAAGCCGAGGTTCGTACCCCACAGGGGGTGCGATCACTCGCTTAATTTTTATTTAGAATAGTTTGAAAAAGATCCTGGCTGGAGGCTCTAAGTGTAAAAAAAAAACTGACTGTTCACACCGCCGGCGAGTACTTGTTAGTTGCAGCGATAAGGGCTATCAAAGAGACTACTCTCTTCAGCGACGCTCGCTTGGCGAGCAGAGCACTCGCTGAGAGACTCGAGCTTACTACTATGCATACCAGCGATTAATCGCTCGTCGCCGTTGTCCCAACTTGTTTTTAGTTGCTAACTCTACTTCTTGTGCCTCAATGACAAAGACGCAGTGACATATTAACGACTGCGTATTGTATTGGTTAATTTTCTGAGCCTGTGTCGAAATTTATTCAAGTGCTTTGCATTCCGTCAGGGGGAAAACCACAGAGTTCTGAGTGTAAGACCTTACCTTGGCCTACTGAAGGAATCATGGTGTAATAAATGGGATATGATTCAGACTATATCGAGCGATGATTCTTGGAAGGTGGCTGGATGAGGAAAAATGAGGATAGAGAGGAATGATGTGTGTTCAGGAGTTGACTAAATGAAAATGTTTCATTACAAGTACTTGCATTATATGCCTCAGACCAAATAAAAAACCAAGACATAGCGCTGCGAACAATACAGTGAAGCATGCCAAAACTACACCTCCGCTCTGTGCATACATGCTCACACGCACACATTTACGACCATTTACAATCAAACTACACCTCTCTAAGTGCACATATATTGTGTAAGAAACCGGCCTCACGTGAACTCACGTCACAATTGACAGCGCTATGATTTGTTTTTTAAAGTGAAACTTTTATTACATCGTCTCAAACTTTTTCGTCTGTTTGTTGCATGTCGCGTGACGGTCGGCCGCGAAGTAGGGATAAAGTGAAAGGCGCTCGTCAGAGCAGCCAAGGCCAATATGGCGGCGCCTATAGAAGTTTCACTTTTACCGTGGTTTTATAAAACCACACAATCCTTTTTTTTATTTGGTCTGAGTTAGACGCCTGCAATATCGAGAAACCCGTTTAGGTATCGCAGTATGATACCACACACAGTAAACAGATTGTTGAAGGTATTTGCCTTGTAGTATCTTTGCGAGAAAGCCCGTTCGGAAGAACAACAACTAGTAACTATTTCTGCCACCGTAGCGTTGCTGTGTCCCGGTTTGAAGGGCTGATGTAGTTTAAGCACATGAGACATATCAACTTTGTCTCTGGGATGGCACCGCATTTGTGATGCCTCTGGTATTCCAGATGTATATAGGCGACGATGACCACTAATATCAAGTGGGCCGTCGATTTTTTAACCATCACATGGGTACGTAAAAAACACTTGAAATCAAGGCTTATGATGAATTGAAAAGTGTAGCCAACCAAGCGGTAACACGAGATGGCAATAAAGTTTATCGGTTCAAGTGGATTGTTGTAGTTAATAGCCAGCACGTGGCGTTCCCACGGGGTTTGTCGTTGTAGGAATTGAACTCAACATATGCTGCTTCTTTCTCACCCATTCACTCAAATTAGAGTTTATCTATACTAATAATTAAGTTGAAGAGTTTGTTTGTTTAAACCCATTTCTTGAGGAAGGCTATAGGCTATTTAACATCAAGCTACGACCCGCATCTGCAATACTTTTGGTATTGAAGATGTCGATAGGTCGCGGTGACCACTTACCATCAGGTGGACTGTCCACTTTAGCTTCACAATAGTTGCTCATTGGAAGATGTCTGACATCATTAACTGTTATGTTGCTCTACATTCCCTTATTAAGACGTTACTACATCATCATCTACTTAACCTTTTCCCAACTATGTCGGGGTCGGCTTCCAGTCTAACTAAATGCAGCTGAATATCAGTATTTTACATGGAGGGACTGCCTATCTAACCTCAACCCAGTTACTGTGTACCCAATACCTCTTGGTAAGACTGGTTGTCAGAGTTTTGGACTTCTGACTAACGGGACCAACGGCTTAACTTGCTTTCCGAGGTACGGAGGGAGACCTTCGCCGACGCGACGTAAATTTAAAGATGTAAGATGTTACTTCATACAGGGTTGTATATCAATGTACATTATGCTCCACTTTTCCCTATTTATGCTACAAAAACAATGTTTTTTTCCTCATACGAGCGTATTTAAAGTAGTGCTAATATAAACGACATTGACCCACAAGCGATTCAAATGATTCGCTTGTTTTTGTTTTTAATAGGATGACTGAGTCGGAACTGTTTCGTCATTTCATTGAAATAAATATTACAGAGTTATTTGCTAATGTTTTTAATTGTAGTAGTTTGTGGTTTATATGACGAATGCCTGTAGTCCTGTGGAAGGAATCTCGTGTAATAGACGGCCAGTCGTGGTCCATGAACTGTAGCCCGGTCTGCGGCAGTTTGCCGTTGCGATTTAGCTGGCTCGCGTTTTGCGTTGCGTTTAGCTGGTCTCTGCGATCACTGGTCTAGTTTATTTTATTTTATTTATTAAGGGATAATAAACAACTACAACATATAATAATACTAAGGGTTAACATAACTTTTTGGTGACAATGTTGCAGTCCACTGCATTATCCGCAGGTAAAACATATTTAAAATCAGTGGTTGCCACTAGACGAGCATTACCAGAATCAACAAATAATTTTTTATTAAATAAATAAGTTACATAAAGCAATTTCATTTACTAAAATTAAATTAAACAATAAATAAATAATAATAATAAGATTCAATTATGATAAAAATGTTATAATATTAGATTTAAATTTATATTTGGAACATGCAAATATATCAATATCAATAAAATTTGAATTATAGGATTCCAACATTCTATGAATAGGGCAGCGTAAGCCAGAGTTCGTACGACAAGAGCTTAGCGCGAACAGAGTACGTGCACGAACCTGACGCGCGTGAACTGTTCGGGGGACAGAATAGCAAAGCTTACTCGTCAGATCAATGGCATCAAAATTATTGTGAACAATATCATAAAGCACGTTGGCCTCCAGGTATTTGCGCCGGTTCTCCAAGCTGATGAGCTTGTACTTATCCAGAAGTTGGGAGTATGACAGATAAGTATTAGCCCCCTGACATCTGTAGTACATAGCACGGAGGTACTTGCGCTGGACTCTTTCTATTCCAACTACGTACTTTTGGTAGAAGCCGCTTATGGCCGTATACTGCGCGAGATCCTTAAAGGTTTACCTGTCTCTGCGTTTTCCACGCACTTCTGTTCTTTGCTAATTCAGGCCAGTCTTTTCCGTAGAATTTAAGCTCGTTCCAACGTCTTCGCCTCGGTTTGGTCTAACACTTACCACGGTGTCACCCAGCGTATCTCAATTTCAAGGGTTATAAAAAAGACTTGCTTCTGAAAAATTTTGCGGTCGTCCGCGCGAATTTTCTTGTTCCTCGACTCACATCGCATCGCATGGCTTGACTTTGTTTTCACCGTCGTTCTGTCTGACTTTTTTTTCTTTTTGCTCGCCTCCTAAGGGTCCTAGCATGATGTTAAATAGCCTATAGCCTTCCTCAAGAATTAGGCTATCAAATTCAAAAATAATATTTCTAATCTGACTGGAAGTTCCAGAGATTAACGCGTTCAAACACACACACAAAAAAAATAAACTCCAGCTATATTTATTTACTTCTCTTTCTCTTTATTTAAGTCTCGATCCCGTGTTAATATCGGGATAAAAAGTATCCTATGTGTTAATCCAGGTTGTAAACTATCTGTGTACCAAATTTCATCCAAATCCGTTCAGCCGTTTGAGCGTGAAGAAGAGGCAAACATACACACACACTCACAAACTTTCGCCTTTATAATATTAGTGTGATTATTAGTATATGCCTAAATGAGAGTAGAACTTTAATATCTAGTCTATCTTGCAGTCTGAAATCGCCAACAGGCCATGAGCAACCGTGGTGATTAATGCCTGTTCCTTCTCTGTAAAAAAAGAGGCTTAAAAAACATAATAAGCCTATAATGTTCCCATTGCTGGGACTTTGTAAGAGGGAGTGCGCCGAAATCCACCACGTGGACACTGCGTGCTGTTGTATGTCACATGTCTGTCGTGGTGTTTTCCCCGTAGTTAGGATTACTATACTATTTGTCCCACCCATTCAGCAGCTGATACTCAATATTATTTTCCTAACAGTAACGTACAATTACAAATATACTTATTATGTTTGAACCAGTTTTCCTCGAACTGATCATGACACACGGCACGTCACGGCCATTCATAACGACGTTACGTCATTCATACAATCATTTGAGAATTGAGTTCTTATTTATAATTTACCTCAAACTTCTTCTTCAAACGCGAACTATATATACCAGAATAATTCATATCGTGGTAACAATATTAGCCAGTCAGTAGGGTATACCGTACTGGGCTCGCGTGGTGGATTACGGCCCACTCGCTCTCACAGAGAGGAGGTCTGTGTCCCAGCAGTGGCTGATTAGATTATGCTAAGGTAGTACAGGGATCGATTGTTCAGACGAACGCCAATTGCAAAATGCTTCTTTTTAAGGCAAAATTTCATATCCATTTTTGAGACTCCTACCCGGAAACGGGACAAGTACTTACTTTTCATCTTAAAAATTTCAAAAATTTATTCTATTGAGACTAAAAAAAATCTCGTACTAAAATCGCCTTATAAGTCGATGTAGCAAATAAAAAAAGCGGCCAAGTGCGAGTCGTACTCGCCCATGAAGGGTTCCGTAGCAGCAAGTAACGATAAGTTTACGATTTATGACGTATTAAAAAAAAACTACTTGCTAGATCTCGTTCAAACCAATTTTCGGTGGAAGTTTACATAGTAATGTACATTACATATTTTTTTTAGTTTTATCATTCTCTTATTTTAGAAGTTACAGGGGGGGGGACACACATTTTACTACTTTGGAAGTGTCTCTCGCACAAACTATTCAGTTTAGAAAAAAATGATATTAGAAACCTCAATATCATTTTTGAAGACCTATCCATAGATACCCCACACGTATGGGATTGATGAAAAAAAAAATTTTGTGTTTCAGTTCTAAGTATGGGGAACTCCAAAATTATTTGTTTTTTTTCTATTTTTGTGTGAAAATCTTAATGCGGTTCATAGAATACATCTACTTACCAAATTTCAACAGCATAGCTCTTATAGTTTCGGAAAAAAGTGGCTGTGACATACGGACGGACAGACAGACAGACAGACAGACAGACAGACAGACAGATAGACAGACAGACAGACAGACAGACAGACAGACAGACATGACGAATCTATAAGGGTTCCGTTTTTTAACGGAACCCTAAAAATGGCGACTCCAAAGACGATGTCGTAAGCGCTTGCGCAAGTGATGTCAATGTCGAGTGGACGGTGAACGGAGACCGTTTCTGTAGGTTTATAATAATAAGGGTTTGATAAATGCAATATTAGTTCGTTTGCACACTTATTGAATTTTGTGTTGTTCCTGTGAAGTAACAACTCTCGTAAGATTTTGAACAAAGCGGTAAAATTTGCATTGCTGGTCCGAAGACTGAATAAGGCGACGATAGCTGATTTTTAAAGATTTTATACTGAAGATCACGTCTAAACGAGTAGTGTTAATGATTTGGAAAAACTATATGTTGAATTAGAGCATTTTCCTAATAACTCAATCTGTGAATATTTTAGATTATATTTATATTACATAGTGTAATTAATTTGTAAAGTTATGTCTAAGGCGGATAAAAAACTGAGAATCACGCAAAATCTATCAAGCATATTTTTCTGAAACCTTCACCATTTTAAAGATTATTTAGTTATTTATCTTTTAGTATACGTGTACTATTAAAATACCTTTTGTTTGATGTATAATAAATTAATAATGCATGGATTCGTGGAGGAGCTCGTGGCTAAGTAATAACAGCCGCACGGGTCGATTCATAAGGTAAAGCTACGCTTGCCGGGGTTGGTCTGTGGATGGGTGACCATCTTTACATACCGATACTCCTCCGTGCCTCGGAAGGCACGTTAAGCCGTTGGTCCCGGCTGTCATTCGTGGATCTTTGTCAGTCGTTACGGGTCGTCAGAAGCCCGAAAATCTGACAACAGTCTTACCAAGGGGTATCGTATTACCTAGTTACTGAGTTGTGGAGGTCAGATAGGCAGTCGCTCCATGTAAAATACTGGTATTCAGCTGCATCCGGTTAGACTGGAAGCCGACCCCAACATAGTTGGGAAAAGGCTAAGTAGATTGATTGCGTCTAATTTAGGACAGCGCTCCTTGATGGGCGAGTCTTATTACTGGCTGGACGTACGACGCGTTGCGTCAGCTCAGTACAGAACACGCAAGCTAACCACTCAAGGTCATTGGCATATATCTGCGTCTTAATTGAAATAAATGGTTTAAGTTTTATCGGATAAAATACTCGGACATATTTCGATGGCAGCGCATACAACCAAACTTGCTATGACGAAGATAGAACAATTGTAAACATGATTATGTCCGTAAGACCAATAAGCTAAATTGCGGGGTAATTGACCGTGAAAACGATAGTACACGCGGCAGAAGAATCAAGCGTGTAAGCTAACAATCAACATTGTAACATTACGTAAACAACTTGTATTAAAATAGTGCAGAACGCCGGCCGGCAAGCATAGCTTTGCAAGTTGCGAGAAATAGATATAATACTTTTCTGATTTAAGGTTGGACACTAAAGAAAGACCGTTCTAAGGATTTTAATAATACGTTTATTATCCTTTCTTATAATATAGGAAGGTGTGTTTTAATAGTATTATGTGAGACGTGTGATCCTGCACAAGGCTAAAAGTATAGTACAGTCACTATGAGAAACTAAGGATTTCATCAAGTGGTTAAGGGCGGGCTCCGATAGTAAAAAGTAATGTTTATGAGTTAGAAAGAGAAAGACTATGTTGAAGTAGGATCGATTTGTTTTTGCTAAACTCCAACATTTTCAACACAGCAAATAAAGAAATATCAAAATAAATTTTACATAAACTTTACTCTTTTGGGGTCAATCGGGTAAAATGGGTAAAACAATGGTTGGTGGGCGATATGTAGCGAGCATTTGAGCATCTTTGCCATCTCACTTTGCAAAGTCTTCCCAAACAATCAAATGTTTGAAGCTAAACGGGCCTTGTGGTTTAGACTCCGGACTTAGGTTGGCCGAAGCAAGGAAAACCTGTTCATAGACGATCCTGGCTTTGGAGTGTGACTGTAAATGTTATGCTATTCCACAAACGATGAGACACCTAATATTGTGTCCTGCGTCCTGCTAGTGATGGCGCCAAACATGTAGCCGAATTCTGGGCTGAGTCCATTTAAATTGCCATCGACATGCTAAGGAGCAGCAAACATCGGACTTGCAAGATCAGTGCACATAATGTTGTCTGTATGGTAATTTCTTTTGCTAACTGTACACAAATTACCTTGCCTGAACACAACAGATCGTTACGATTTAGCTCTGCCTTACCTACAGCACTTACGTCATACATTAAACAACATGGTCTGGAAATGTGGTTTTCCCTGATATTATGAACTGTATATTATATGCAAACGTGATCACAGACCACGTACGTTTATAAATTGGAGACTGTAACGCAGACCGGTGAAGGAAAACATCGTGAGGAAACCGGCATGTCCTAGAACCGAAAATTCGAAGACATGTGACATCTACCAACCCGCACTGGGCCCGCGTGGTGGATTACAGTCCGCTCCCTCTCACAGAGAGGAGGCCTGTGTTCCAGCAGTGGGAACATTTATAGGATGATGATGATGTTGATGAACGCAGACCGAAAAATACCTACCTCCATACTTAAAATCAATCTGCCTGGCCTTTTCCCAACTATGTTGGGGTCGGCTTCCAGTCTAACGGATGCAGATGTATACCAGTATTTTACCTGGACCTCCACAACCCATTAACTGGGTAATACGATACCCCTTGGTGAGACTGGTTGTCAGATTTTCGAGCTTCTGTCGACCCGTAACGATTGTCAAAGATCCACGCAAGACAGCCGGGACCAACGGCTTAACGTGCTTTCCGAAGCACGGAAGAGTTGGTATGCCTATCTATACCTACCAACATATTTAATCGACCTAAAATGTTCCCACTGCTGAAATGAAATGAAATTGTTTATTCTGTAAATAGGATATCGGAATCACTTTTACACGTCATATAAAATTTTTCGTCGCTCCATGTAAAATACTGGTATTCAGCTGCATCCGGTTAGACTGGAAGCCGACCCCAACATAGTTGGGAAAAAGGCTAGGCAGATGATGATAATTTTTTTTTTATTAAAAATAAGCTAGATGAGTTCGGCGTTTCCTATCTGACTACTCTGAGAAGAAAGGCCGAAACAAACTCAGAGGTCGCAGTCTCTTTTAAAGTCCAGACATAATCTTGGTCAGGCCATATGAGGACCATGTAGATTAGTGTCTGAAAAGGTATTTTGAGGAAAGAACCACACAGATTTGAGTGGACCTGTCCAGTCAGTGCAAGCAGACTCAGTCCTCCTCTTCGTTAGAGAGAATGTACTGTAATCCACCATGCAAACACAGTATGGGTTGGTGGATGTCACAAATGTCTTTGAATTCTAGAAAGTGCCGGCTATCGTTAAACCTAGTAGTGTAAATCTGATTTACATTGATCCAGTATTTCAACCCAGCGATGGAAACAAATGACATTAAATCGATATTTTGACCAATGTAATAGTAGTTTATGAAACTGTTGCATAATGAGGGGTATTAAAACATGAGTGTGGGCGAGGTTTTTAATAGTATCACACGAATGTTTTAGTACCTAGTTATGTGCAGTTTCATACACTACTTTATCTACTCTCATACATTGGGATTAAACCTAATACTAAATAAAAGAGCAAAGTTAAAGATCAAGAATAAATTTGAATAATCCCACGAAATTCAGTGCAACAAAACAAATTAATGTCGTCTGCACCAGCACATCACCGCATATGCGCTACAGCGGGTGCTGCTGTCCCCCGCTTAAACGTTCCAATGCAAAAGTTGATGGAAACTCCTTGGTGATATTAACTTCTTGGAATAGCCCTGTATCGTAATAGAAAAAAAATTGTTTTATAGTATTATTTTGTTAGAGAAAAAATGTTATAATATGATTCTATTTTTAAATTTCGGTATTGTGTTTATAAAGTGTGTCAATATAAACTCGTTTTGAATTTTATAATTCGAATATTACGCTATGAGAGTAGATAATAGTTATTTATGCAACTGTTGTATAATAATGGGTATTAAAACACGAATGTGGGTGAATCACATGAGTGTTTTAATACCTAATTATATACATACAGTTGCATACAAGACTTTATCTACACCCATGATATGAATCCTCTATAACAGGTTCTGAAACCATTGGGTGTTTATATTTCAAGATCAAGAATAAAAAAATCCCACGAAATTCAGAACAAGTGCACGTATGAATGTCGCCTGCAGCAGCACACCACCGCACATGCGTGCAGCGGGTGCTGCTGTCCCCCGCTTAAATGTTGAAACGAGTTGCATAATGAAATGTACAACATTATAACACTCATTTGGATGATATTATGGTTACTATGACACTGGCTGTTATAATGTTGGCAATAAGCTAACTGTTTCTGAAACTTTTATAGAGGTTTTATAGCATGGGATAAACACTTTTGAATGCAGTTGAGCGACCAGTATCCAACATTATCAGCCTACAATGTTCCCACTGCTGAGACTCAGGCAACCTCTCTGTCAAGCCGGCGGTAATCTAGATCGTGGGCCCAGTATGTATTGGTGGATGTCACATGTCTCTGAATTTTCTATTCTTGGAAAAGTCGGCTAACTTAAAACCTGCAAATATAAACCCTAACAAACCTTGCAGAAAGTTCAAATGCCCAAATTTGGTTTCTCTGCCCCACTTTTTGTTTCGCAATTCGGGACGATTTAAAACTCTGTGCTTAAGCCCACTTGAGAACAACTTTCTCCATGATTGCATGGGGGCCTGCGACCTTCTGCAGGCGTAGGCAGACCGCCTACTGGCCGGATGTCTGACCTATTAGTGGAGCTTAGTAGGAGAGAGAAGTTGAAGCGGTGCCGTAAACGGTGTTGCGGAATTTTAATTTTACAACCGCCATTTTCATCAATTTTTTCATTGTTTTCTTTCTGAGTTTATCTTGGACATTACTGACATCGTTGAAGGAAAAACATCATGAGGAAACCTTATTATAAATCTCAAATCGCCAACCCGTCTCGAGCAAGCGGGGTGCCTTCTCTGTAGGAGAAGAGGCATGCCCTGCAGTGGGACAATAATAGACATTATTATTAATTTATTTTTACCGCCATTTCGATGATTTCTTCTGATGAAGATGGACGGTTCATAAAGCTATCTAGAATGTGCTAGATTTTGCTGCAAAGATCTTATGTATGGACCTATAAAGGGTCATACCACAAAACTTTGGACACTGGTTCAACTTGTGTTTATCAAACTCTCGTGTTAAGACGACGACCGAGAAGTGTTAATAATTTGGAAAAAATATATATTGAATTAGAGCATTTACTTAATAACTTAATATATGAATATTTTAGATTATGTTTATATTACATATTGAAATTAATTTGTAATGTCTAACGCGGAAAAAACCTGAGAATCACGCTATATCTATCAAGCGCATTTATCTGAAACCTTCACCATTTAAAGATAATTTAATTATTAATCTTTTAGTACACGTGTATTATTAAAATACCTTTTGTTTTATGTATTTTAAATTAATACTGCGTCTTATTTGGGACAGCGCTTCTTGATGGGCGAGTCCTATTACTGGCTGGACATACGACGCGTTGCCCATCAGGCACATCTGTATAAAGGCTTGTCAGTTGACAAATCGCCAATAACTCCACTTGCCAAGATACAATTTTCCCAAATCATTCCAACAATTAAGACAATTAAAATAATTATGTAACAGCTGACTAATCCATCCTGCTGAAATCTGGACCACTGACCTCTCGCGGCACTAGCGCCACAGTTAAATCTGCGGCTATTTCGAGAACCATTGCTTCATGAGATATTACAGTTCGGAAGTGGGTTAGTGTGTCGTTTATAAGGTTGATAAACCCACTGTCCTGATGCAATGGGTAAATATGCCCTGACGCCATCATATGAAGTGAAGACCTTGTGAAATTTAAAGTATGTACTTCAAGATTGGGGTTCTCTTGTTTCTGGGTACGGGTGTAGCCAGAATTTGAATTGTTGGTTCTTTTGAGTTTAAACTCATATTATAAAGAGCTAACATTGTTTGTTTATGTGTTTGTAAAAGTTAATCTTTGGATCAAAAATTATTTTGCTGATAGAAAATTCCACTATTACCGAGTGTCATATTATTATGTTAAAACAACACGCGAATGTAATGATAATGAAACATGAAATAATAGCATAATCAGCTTATAATGTTGTAATGCCCACTGCTGGAACACAGGCCTCCTCTCTGTGAGAGGGAGTGGGCCGTAATCTACCACGCGAGCCGAGTGCGGGTTGGTAGATGTCACATGTCTTCGAATTTTTGGTTCTAGGACATGCCGGTTTCCTCACGATGTTTTCCTTCAATTTTGAGAGCAGTGGTGATGAAATAATTTACACAAAGTAAAGTGCCTGTCTGGGTTCGAACCTACGACCTATAAACTCGTTAGTCGTGGCCGTTACCACTGGGCCACCACTGGTACAAAGTAAGAGAAATTAAAAAGTGCTTCATGCAATTAAAACGATTTCCAAATTAGATCATTCGCTGCTCAAATGAAATAAAAAACCAAGACATAGCGCTGCGAACAATACAGTGAAGCATGCCAAAACTACACCTCCGCTCTGTGCATATGTCACCAATTATGAAGTTTTTTAGTTTATAATCGATCGGTATTATTTCCGTTAGATTATAAACTCTCGAAAAATTTTGAACTGCGACAAAATTTAATCATTTACAATTTAACGCATAATTTTTCGATAGTTTATAATGTATCCATGAAAAACGGACAAATTGTGAACTGGTATCAAACTTGCTTGCGACGTAACGCACCTTGCGCTAATACTAAATAGCCAGCCTAGCTGCGAGCAACTTGGAAGTATCGCTGGCCGGCCGCTGTCGCGCAGGGTTGTAACGGATATCCGTATCCGCATCCGCAACTGCGGAGCATCCGCATAAATTTTGATATCCGCAAAACATCCGCATCCTCAACTTTTGATTTTAAAAGCTCCGCATCCTCATCCGCATCCTCATAATTTCTATGAGGATGTGACCCTACCTTGTTCGCACAAATAGTGGATTTTTAAAAACTCGCGCCGCGCTAAATGGGCGGGCCGATAAGTGAGTTACGCGTTACTATTGGCTGAATTCGCAATGTCCTTGTCCTATGACAGATGATCGGCCGCACGTGGCACTGGTGGCACGACTGTGGTGTCACATGTCACAATCTGAGTAAGCCGACGTTCACACGGACGTGATAAAATCTCAGCGATTTTTTTTTTCGTGCACTGGATTTTCAACGCTCTGCTTAGCGCCGAGAGTTAAAAATCCAACAGTGTGTTTTTTCTACGCACTGGGACGAGAGTGCGTCCCAGCGCATTGGATTCTCAACGTTCGGCTTAACACCGAGAGTTGAAAATCCAGTGCGCGATAAAATCCCGCCGAGATTATATTACTTCTGTGTTTACGTCGGCTTACTGGGTATAAAATCATTCGATTTTTTTTATCACCGCCACTGGCAAGTATCCCGAGCGAACAATTATTTTGTGGAGCAGGCTCTTATTTATGATGAACTTAGAAACCGCTTAGAAGGCGAAACGGCCTGCCAGTTACTTTTTATCAAATATAATTTACCTTTACTTAATTTTGAATATTAAAGTTGTGCATTCGACTCCACAATTTGAAATTTCAGTTACCAAATTTCATCATCATATATCATAATCAGCCTATAATGTTCCCACTGCTGGGACACAGGCCTCCTCTCGGTGAATATTAACAACTTTAATACCTATTCAATTTTTTTACCTACCAAATAATTACCTACAACCTATACAAATATAAATACTATAAAAAACAAGGGCTATTTTTCATACGACATCCGCATCCGCACCCTCATCCGCACCCTCATCCGCATCCTCAATAAGGAATTTTCCAATATCCGTATCCTCATCCGCATCCTCAAACCCGATTATCTCGATATCCTCATCCGCATCCTCATCCGTTATACGACATCCGTTACAACCCTGCTGTCGCGGCACCGCTCGCGCGCGTTTGTTCACAATTCTAACCTAATCCATTTCACCCAGTTGACAATTTTTTGACAGTTTATAATCAAACGAAAATAATAGCGATAGATTATAAACTTACGGTTCTCACAATCTTACGGTGACACATACACTCTCATACGCACACATTTAAAACCATTAACAATCAAACTACACCTCACTAAGTGCACACATGTTTACGAAATCGGCCTCACGTCACTGTTGACAGCGCTGTCTTCGTTTTTTTTTGTATGAGATTCGCTAATGCAAAATTTTTCAACGCCCCTCTCGTGAAGATAATTGGAATTTTTGGTTTTGTATATAGTCTGTCCCTATTAGAAACCACACTCGCGTCTGACAATGTAGAGCCGAGCAATTAGACTAAGCAGCGCAAAGACAATGGCTAATTGAGTTTTCGAAAAAAAAATATGGTAGCAACAGAGCGAGTTCAGCTCACAATAGCCTGTAAGACGCTGCGTGGTGCTATTGATGCTCCTGATCTGCTTGATGTGCTGGCGCGCTTCTTTGTCCATGACAATTACTGCCGGGACAGAAGGCACAGGCTGTTTGCCGTGCCTCCATGTCGTGCTGTTGCACGTGCTAAGTCGCCAATTCCTCGCACTCCGGCTGCGCTTAATGATCTCTTGGATTCTAATCCTACAACCGACCTGTTTGCGGATGGATGGACGAAGTTTTTATTGATATGTCAGGAGTACTGTGAGAGGAATTTGTGAATGTGTTGTTACCTGCTTTTATTTAAGTTTTTATGTTTTTATTTTGTACATTTTAATGTGTGTTAGGTATAATTTTTGTTACTGTAATTGGTTTTAACACAATTGCTAAATAAATAAATAAACAGCATTTGCCAAAACGTCAATTCCTAGTCATCATCTCCATATTCACCCACGTACTATAAAAGGTATTGAATATAATCTGATGACAGGTTGTTGAGCACCACCCACGGTTCACATAACTACGTTACTTATGGTCACTGCACAAATTATATGTGGGTAGATAGATCGACATAGCACCGCAGACATTTTACTATCTGCACAACCATTTGATACGCTTCCGTGCCGAATCGAACTTCAATCAACGTTATGGAAGGAGTTCTAAACGCTTTTCACTAATCCAAAGCTCGAAAAAATTTTCAGTTTACTTACGAGCCCATAGTACCTCAGCTCAAATTCACTTTTTATCTTACTCGCACTATGCGGATCGCGGACTGAGTGAGAGCGAGACTGAGTGGGGTACTGGCGGCTCCAAGGCGCCGATAGTTAAGGTAATTTCTTTTCACGATGATAAAAAAAACCGTATCTGCTTTATATTTAGTTCAGCAAAGTTTCAAGATCTAATTTGAAGTATTTTTTTCATATCATACTCCATTGGTTTCTTCTAATATTGACTCTTTACAATAAGAACTTCACAACACCAATTCTCTTTTCAAATGTCTGAACTATATAATTTATACTTTTTTGTTTTAATTCATAATGGTGAACAATGGTGCCGATTCCCTTGTTCACAAACTAAACTAAATTTAAGTTCAGTGCATCTTTTTCTTTCTATTTCATTAAGAAAAGGACAGAAGATAAATTTTAATTTAGTCCTGTCAAATTAATAAGCGCTTGACGTAAATTGACGTAATTTTAGTCGGCAAGTTTTTAATCACGTCTAAACTTGTATGGAGAGTGACAGGCGCTGATTAATTTGACAGGACTAAACTAAAATTTATCCTCTGTCCTTTTCTTAATGAAATAGAAAGAAAAAGATGCAGTGAACTTAAATTTAGTTTAGTATGTGAACAAGGGAATCGGCACCATTATCTAATTTTATCTCAATGCCTAACCCACTAACACCGCCATCTATCTGCCTCTACCCGAGCATGTCATTACATTATAAACAGTTGGTGTAACATATCAAACAGTAGCGTGATTGTTAGCGCGTGCCGTTGCGCCCGCGCATGCCCCGCACGCGTCGTTACTTAGTACGGTCAACAGCTCGCACATGGTAACAGTTTGAGTTTGACAGAGCCTCTATTTCAAAGCAATAGGGTGTCAGGGACGATTCAATTAATATTACTGACGTATGGTTGACTGTACAACACAATCGGTTGATTATGATCTGTGCGGGGTCCGATAGAAGTCAAATATGGAACAGTTTTGAATCTTCATTTAAATTCATTGGTTAACTAATACCGACGCATATTTTATTGAAACGTTTGAATTTAACGTTTCACTGCCCGATTCGGGAATCGAACCCAGCTGGGTAATTGCGTAACACACATAAAGAAAGAAAGAAAGAAAAAAAAAATTACAACACGCTTACAATACAATGGCAGTGCCTTTAAATTTGACAGTTCGACAACATTCATTGCGTTACCTACGTTGATGAGCAGACCAATTTTCTATAGTAGATTTGCAATTTCCTTCAAAATCTTTCGAATTGTGACTGTAAGTGTGTTACCCAATTAGATTGCTATGTCGGTCATCTCGTAGTTGACCTCTGAGATCATGACTACTTAAACGGGCTTTCCTGTGGGTGCCTTAAGCTACTACACTTAAAACCTCCAGCCAGGGGTTATTCAACTATGCTAATTAAAACTAGGTAATCGCTCGCTAAGGGCATCCCCTGTGGGGTACGAACCTCGGCTTAGGGCGTCAAACGGAGGGAGGACATCAAGGATAGGACGGGCTGGATCAAAGTTTTGATCATGATTATTAATCGGGGAATTTAAAGCTACGTGCTCAGCTGCAATAACTGCTGGCACCTCGTTATCGAGCAAGGGTCGGGGGGGGAGTATCATTTACTCGGGGACGCGGTCGCGATCGCAAAGGACCTCGGCGGCGACAACAGCGTTATGTATGGCACTTAGTTGACACTAAATATTGGTGAAACAACAAACAGGAACCTGTTTAGCACGTGCGGCGGCGCAGATAACTGGCGCTACCGGCACGTGTCAACATTGACACGCGTCGATCTATACGACATGTGTTTTTTTAGACACTAATTTGTTTAACATGTCTTGGTTTTAAAATCAGATCCGGTTAGACTGGAAGCTGACCCCAACATAGTTGGGAAAAGGTTTGGCAGATGATGACGTCTGGGTTTTAAAATAAATGATTTGGCTGGTGACCTCATTGTTCTCCTTGTAACGGCTAGGGCTGCGCAGGCTGTTATCGGTTTAGGTAGTAGTAAGTAGAGGTAGATAACAGAAACAGCTGATAGGTTTATAGATATTATTATAATTTAAATAAATAGTAGAACACGGCTAGGTTGTGGGTAAGGTCCTGACCTGAGTCTGAGCACTCGCACACTTAGGATAGACAGGAAGGGTACCGTCCTTGGTAGCACATGGTAGATGTGGGCGCCTGGTCAGCACAGGCACCGTAGTAGGTCGGATGGCCCTCGTAGACTGCTGGTAGTTAGAGTGTAGCACGTGCTCTCGGCAGTAGGCCGCAGGTAGGCATTAGGAGCACGTGGTAGGTCGCCTGTCAGCCCAGGCGCGCGGCGGTAGGCCGCAGGTAGGCAGGCCTTTGTCAGCGTGCAGCCTGAGCCCGTACAGAGAGCCCCTAGGTCGGGGCACACAGTCCTGAGGGTCACTCCCTTCAGGGAGGCAAACGGCAGTCGAAATGACAGAGTGTCCTTAGGAAATTAGTGTTGTGCCACATTTGTAGTGATGTGGTTAGTTACTTACTAATTGATCACTCGACTAATGTAGTTGAGACCGCTCACAACGCTACATCCTGATACAGAGACTCTTAAACTTATCTTGATGATATTTGATAGTGATATTAAAATTATACTATTTGATAGTCAAACATTCCAATGAAATATTTCAAAGGTCTAAAAAAGGTTATAAAGGCAACAAGAGCACAGTAGACAGGTATTGATCATATATACCCACGCGAACTTTCAGTCACGGATCACGCCCAAAGAATAGCATGCGTAGGAGAGAATGAAAAGGTTTTATTAAATTCACGACATTTTATAAGAATCTATATAGCATCGTATAGTTAAATGTAATGGTAAAAGGAGCCCAAGGTCTCGGCAAGGATATGCAAGAAAATTTGCATAGAAGTATATTTTAAGAGAGGAGTCGCACACTAGTTAAATTTTTCTTATGGTTCCACGCGGCTTTCTTTACTGTAGCTGAGAACAGACGATTTTTTCAATCCTATGTAGCTATGGATGTCAAAATGAAAGGCATTGCAATCGATTGCTATTTTATTTGTGTTACGCAATTACTCCGCTAGTGTTTTTTTTACAAATTCTGTTTCAAAATTCCACCAGACCCAGATTGGGATTCAAACTCCAAATTGTGCTCTACAATTTTATGGCTTGTACCTTAGACCTTACACCCTAATTAATTCAGTTCTAATTTCTGCCTACCCTCTTTCCCTTTCACCTCTACTTGTACAGCAAAACATTTTACAATTAATGAGGCGTGCACATTAGCACACGTAACCAGTTCTTCATATAATAACTAACCGCTGTTATGTCATTATTGACCTATTTACGGCTTATTGCCGAGTAGGTGCCGACTTGCCCTCAATTCAACTACTTCTACTTGTATGCCCTATAAATCTCACCTGTCATTGCCATTTTCTTTGTAATGAAATGGGACAAAAGATATTGTTCTTTGGTTATAGATTTCTATGTTATAGGGAGGGTAGTTTGCTAAAAAAAGTAAGAGACTGGCAATTTTTGACTTTTGGTAAAAAAAAATGTTCTGACATGTTCGTCAAAAATTCAGATAGGCAGTCGATCCATGTAAAATACTGGTAGTCAGTTACATCCGGTTAGACTGGAAGCCGACCTAAACATAGTTGAGAAAAGGCTAGGCAGACGATGATGATTCGTCAAAAATGACCTAAATTATTGTTTATGAGGTCATTTTGCTAGTAATTCTGACAATAATTTAATAGAGTTTTAAAAATTGTCAAGAGACGCATTAAAAAAAACCCTAGTAACAACGGAAAATATATGTTCCCCTGCTTCAAAGAGGTCCTGAAAAATCACATAATCCTTACATAAAACCTAGTGGATTAGCGAAACACGCAGAACAAGGGAACAGAACAAATTGTATCATATTTCACTCTTATCTCCTCTTATATTTAATGCCAAATATCTCCATAATGTGTGTGAAATTTTCGCGAGTTAAAGGACGAATTCCCGGGCTGTGGCTGGGCTCAGGTTATGTAAGAGGCTCCATGGAGGCGGCAGACAACTGCCAGACGGCGCCGGCCCGACTGGCGCCAAGAGAAAGACAGACTCACACTTTATCCCCCCTCTCGCTCCCCCACAGACTTTTGGCGCCCAACACGGGGCCGTTACTGAATAACTTCTTAGGGGGGAAAACTGTTTTTATAGCATTTTGATTTGTTTAAATTTATTGCAGTGTTATTTTTTTCGATTGCAGAAAGTTTACGGAGATAAATTTGATGTAGTTTTCATGTCGGTTTTTTAATTTATTGGTTTGGGGAGGGGCGTTATCTTTCCGAGGGAAAACTATTTAGATGGATGTTAAGATAACTGGGGTACAAGATAAAACTTCTATCTTGTGCTATTTAGACAAGTAATTCCAGTATACAAGTGTTTTTCTATCTGGAATATCTCAGTAGCAGCCCGGAGTCTGGATTTGTGCCCGGTTGATGGCATTAGGCAAGCCCCGTATTACATGGGACTTAAACATAACTGGAGAAATCTAGGTGTACATCTCTGCCCAACCCCCCGGGAAAGGCGTGTTGTTATGATATGTTCAGTGCAAATCTCATGAATTGAATGAAGTATTCTTACTTCTATTTTAAATTTATGATCCAGAAAACATCAATGTAAATGTTCGTTAAAGAAAATGCCTTAGTGCACAACCTACTGTGGTTTCAAGCACTAGCAATTCTTATGGACATGCACATAAGCCTTGAAATAAATGAGATTATAGCTCGCTTGCCAACAAACCTTCCCCTAGCAACACAGATTAGTAAATGTCAATGACTGGAAACGTGTAGAGTTGCCAAACTATTGTTTATTAGTACTTGTTTCTTTTTATTTTCTCGTATTTATGTCATCGTATTATTTATGGTTTCACTAAGTTTATGAGTATGGCTTTTGTTAATCTCGAAGTTATTGGGTACTTTGTCTTGATATCCAAGAGGGATGTTTTCTTTCTTCGACAAACTGCGATTATTCATCATCCGGTGAGACCCATCTTAAGTTCCGCTTCCTAATTCATGACTTTCGTCTTCAACGAATGGTCCATTGGACTACAATATGCTTAAATTCTTTATTCTACGTATCTATTGATTAATACTACTAATGCGCAAAGTATTCGCCTTTCCAAAAATATGGAATTTCTCAATAGAGCAGTTTGAAGTTTTTCACATTTGATGGCAATAAACTCATCGGACTCATGTAATGGTAACATAACTGCCGAAATATGGGTATACCTCTTACCACCTCTGCCCTCCCCACATAATACAGGCGTGATATTATGTGTGATCCACTCAGTGGCCCATGCCTAAATTAGAAACCTACCTGAACTTAGTTGGTAAAAGCCTAAAGTTTATGTTGACGATGTTGTTCCTTTACTCTCCACCTCTTGATTAAGGTCTTGAAATTCATTATCGTCATCGTTGTCATCCTTGTTCCTGTCACTGTTAAGTTTAGGCATCCTCTCTTTTGTGCCAAGCTTCCCTGGTCTCCGCGAAGTTGATCTTGAAGTTACCAAATTTATTAATAAGTTTCTCTTGTCTTCCTCAGGTAAACAGACTGCAATGTAAAGAAGACTTTAGTAAACCACGCCAAACGAGTGCCTTACAAACGACTAAGTGCCTATTTTATAAATAGTTACGTTTAGCTACGAACGATACGAAGTGACGATACGCGAATTATTGGTGAGTACCAACATATATTTCTTATAAATAGTCAATTTTAAGACTTAAGAAGCAGAAGTCATTTTCTAAAACCAACCGTACATAATTAATGTCATTTCCGATAACATCAAAATATTGCGGTGTAAAACTACAAACAAGAAAGTTGTGACGACATTTCAGATAATTAAAAATAAAACAAATTGTTATCTCAATTGCCTACCGTGACACCTAAGACACAGGTTTTATGGTTGAAAACTAAAATATGTCGCTCCCTATCTCTAAGAAAATTGTGTCGGTACTTCTACCAAACACTCTGTATTAGTAAATATATGGATGGATCTTAAAGGCATCATCATCATCTACAGCCGGACTTCACCCACTGCTAGGCATAGAGTTCTCTTTGCTTGTGCCAATCTCCACCCTCTTGTGCCAGCCTCATACAGATTTTAATCCTTAAGAACATAATTTATCGGCTTTCTGGGCTACTTTTTAACCGACTTCCAAAAAGGAGGAGGTTATATGTTCGTCGCGTATGTTTGTTTTTTTTTTTTATGTATGTCCACCGATTTCTCCGTCAATTGTGGACCGATTTTGAAAATTATTTTTTTGTTTGAAAGGGTGTGCTCTCGAATTGGTCCCATATAAATTTTATTAACTTTGCTTTGATAGTTTTTGAGTTAGCTACAAAATACGATTTTTTTCCCCACTTAGTATGTAGATGATATGTTAAGTTTCTGTCACTGGTAGGAGGTAGTGGTATTTGAATGTGTGTGGGGTAGGTACCACAACTAAAAAGTGAAAAATAAAAACTTTTGACAGGTTGACATTTTGTGTATTTTAATTAAAGAGATAGCAGGACGATGATCAATATCGTGATGATAAATACGCTCCGTCTTCCTCGAGAATTGGTAAAAAAACTTTTTACAAAAAAAAACAACCGACCTCCAAAAAAACACTACAAACTGAAAAATAACTTTAATTTCGGAAGTCGGTGGCAAAAAACGAAAATACAAAACACAAGACACGACTTCCGAAATTAAAGTTATTTTTCACTTTGTAGTGTTTTTTTTGGAGGTCGGTTGTTTTTTTTTGTAAAAAGTTTTTTTACCAATTCTCGAGGAAGACGGAGCGTATTTATCATCACGATATTGATCATCGTCCTGCTATCTCTTTAATTAAAATACACAAAATGTCAACCTGTCTATGCTCTTTGCTTCTTCCTGAAGCGCAATACATATATGAATTAATTATATGTAGATTTATAGAAAGTAATATTACAGCTCTGGGGAAGTTCTACCTCTGTACTTATTTCTTCGCTTTGCATTGCTGTGTTCCGGTTTAAAAGGTCGTACTGTCGATCGGGCACATGAGACTTTTCAGCTTTTCCCTATGATAACAAAGCATTTTATATGTCTTCTGGTATAGCAGATGTCCATTGGCAACGGTGAACGCTTACAATCAGGTGGATCACAACAACTCAGGGTTTATGATGAATTTAAAAGTGTAAACTTAGCGATTGTAACACGAGATGGCAATAAAGTTTATCGGTTCAAGTGAATTGTTGTAGTTAAGAGCCAGCACGTGGCGTTCCCACGGGGTTTGTCGCAATTTTGTAGGTATTGAACTCAACATTATATTCTCCTTTTTTGTCACTCATTCACTCAATTTAGTTCGAGTTAATCTGCACTAATAATAAAGCTGAAGAGTTTCGTTTTTTTTTTTTTAACGCGCTCATCTCTGGAGTCATATTTAAAAAAATCTTTTTGCATATTATAGCCCAATTCTTGAGGAAGGCTATAAGCTATTTAACATCACGCTACGACTCTGAGGAGCCGAGCAAAAATATTGAAAGTCGCGAGCGGGCGGTGCGATGCGACGCGGTGGGTCGTTTTTGTATATTTTGATTTCTTACGATTTCCACGCAAACATAAAAGCTAGTCTAACATATTAGTATACATTTACCATCGACTCGATAAAAGGAGAAGCAGTACACTTAATTTAGAGTTTAGGCCAACCATTCACTCTCGCTCTCGGTCATCTATAAATTAAATATGAGTAATTCTTGAAAGCTGTGTGTGAAATAAAATGGGTGCTTTTATAAGCACAAACACAGTTCCTATGCCTAAATACCCAGGAAAAATAAATCTCCAAATTATTATTCAAAACATCAAACCGAAAAATATATCTCCGTTTATTTTTCCAAAAAACGTCCAAGCAGTCCTTTTTCATGTAAGAGACAGACCCTCACTTTAAACCCAAATGTATTTTCTATGCAGCACAGCAGGATACACGTCACTCTTAAGTGCCTCCGATTTACTGAACATATCGACGGAATTTGGTAAAACAAAATACTGGCAAAGCATGGCGTGTTTAAAAATAGAGGGACTTCAAGCCGCCCGCATATTCATCATCCAATCGGTGATATTCAGGGATCAAAAGAATACCCAAGCTATAGTCACTAGAAAAGCTATAACAGTACTTTATAACGACTTTCTGTCCAGAAAACGATAAATTTTTACTGTAATCCTCATTTAAATTCCAAAAAAAAAACTTTTGTCTCAGTTTTATTCTTGTTGAAGTCCTGAGGTCTCCAGACAAATTTTCGATAACTGTATTATTTTTCGCTTTGTAGTGTTTTTTTGGAAGTCGTTTTTTGTCAAATGTTTTTATTTCTCGCTTTTTAGTGGGTCAGTTTGTAATTTATCTAAGTTACAATAGCCTAATGTCAACTGCTCATCACCTTTTACAAAATATTGCTTTTCCTGATGCAGGGACAATCTTTGAGAAGTTCTCCTGGTACTTTACCATCAGCTCCACTTCTCCATATGCATTGTGACGAGCATAAGTTACTTGACAACTATATTAATGTAATCGAATCGCAACCCGTGGAATACTTAGTATTGACTATTGAGAAGTTCCGGTGGCCATCTGTGGTCTTCATCATCAGTTCCACTTCACCAAATGATGCTTTCTGAGAGCAAATGCACGAGTTACTATAAAAAATACCCAAAGTGCTATAGATGTGCTTATAATTATAATATTTGAGGAGTTCCCTCGATTTCTCTGGGATGCCATCATCAGATCCTGGTTTCTTTATCATGGTGTCAATCTTGGGATATCTTCTTTCCAACAAAAAAGAATCATCAAAATCGGTTCATAAACGACGAAGTTAACCGCGACCACACATAAAAAATAAACCGGCCAAGTGCGTGTCGGACCACGCACAATGAAGGGTTCCGTAGTTGGGATGAATTTATCCCAAAAACAAACTTAACTTTGTAGTTGATAAACATGTTCTCCCATACGGAATGTATGGGAAAATATGTTTTTACAACGCAAAGTTAAGTTGGTCGATTATTACTCGATAACTAGTAAAGCCTACTTATATACCATTTGAAATAAGATTAGACATTTAACTTAACCTTTTTTACAGTTCGTTCAACCGATTTTGACTTCTATTGCGTTGGTAGCATGACAAATGGCAGCTGCAGTAAACATTGGTATTGTAACCACTTTTTTTGCTTTTAATGCCATCCTTATGCCTACGGTATAGAAGTCAAAATCGGTTGAACGGACTGTAAAAAAGGTTTGTTTAAATGTCTAATCTTATTTCAAATGGAATATAGCTGTGATAGTTTTCCTTTTAATTTCGTTATATAAACTACTGCTGTGATTTTTTTCACACATCCAAAACCAACCATTTAGCTGGCAGGGGGGGACACTTGACAAACAAAAATTAGCACTTTAAAGCTTAATATTTTGCAAACGGATCCCTGAATCCAAAAATGATTTTTACAAACTTATAATATTTTTGTAAGACCTTTCCAATGATACCCCACACTATGGGATAAAAAAATAAAAAATAAAACATCACCATTTTACGTGTATGGGAGGTACCCTAAAAAAAAAATGTTTTTCATAATTTTGTTTTACCACTTTGTCGGCGTAATTAATATGTATACCTATGTCAAATTTCTAGTACTAAGGGTCTCGGAGCTAGACCGCGGACAGACAGACAGACAGACAGACAGACGGACATGACGAAACTATAAGGGTTCCTTGATTACTACGGAACCCTAAAAACGTGTGGCACTCGGGGACTGCCGCGGTAAAACTATTGCATAGCATTTGTAACCTTCATGACAACATCGCGTTGTCATGGGAACCGCCATTACATGGTAGGCGGAGTGGGGGGTGTTAGGTTTTATTTTCGTTACGTTACGGAATTTCTTGATTCGGTCGCCGCGCTCAAAGCCTGCGATAAAAGCTATGCAATAGCTTAAAAATACATATACGGTCGAATTGAGAAGCCTCCTTTTTCTGAAGTCAGTTAAAAAGAAATGTCTATTGAACTTTTCCATAAGAAGTTCATTCTTATGGAACAAATCTAACATACAGAGATGTAATGATTACAATTCTGTAAATACATATCAGTTATAGTCGCGAATCATATTTTGATCAAGATACAACCTGACACTGGAAATTGCAAAAAAACTTAAGAAAACATGCATTTCGTGACCCACAACTGCGGATCAATCTTAAGAATGCCTCAGAAACCGGGCATAGGACACCCTTTAATTATAACTACGACATTACCCATTTCAACAGCACTCACTAACAAACAATTTCGGTTTACCCCTTCTCCTCAAGTGCCAATGTAATCATCAGCAAAAACACTTACACCGTACCAGGAATGTGAACCTCGAAGTGTTCACTCATAAGTACTCATACGCAACTCCAGCAAATCATAATTGATTTGTGTGATACAGCTGATGTAACAATATTTACTTTGATAATGGATTTGGAAGAGGAAAATTGATCTGGCTAATAAGTAGGGAATGGCGAGGATGAAGATGGTAGGGTTATTTTTGATAGTAACAATAGAGAAAATACAGATAACGGTAATGAAGAAAAATATAATAACATAACGCCTGAATTCCCCGAAGGGTTAGGCAGAGGTGTACGTATAACTCAAATTCAAAATTCAAATCATTTATTTCGAGTAACATAGGCTCATATTATTATAATAATAGGAATACACATTTATAAAATAATGTAAAATTCAATCAAAATAAGATTAAAATTAAAATACAATCAAAATTAAAACTCAAATTAAAAAACAAATAAGAATACATTAAATTCTTCGTATAGTACACCCACATATCGCCAGTTATCTAAGTCGGATGTAACAGGGGGTGAGCCTATTGCCATCAACCGGGCACAAATCCGGGCTACCTAGCTGCTACTTAGAAATTCCGGATGGAAGAACCCAGTAACATTATGCACGACCCGGGAATCGAAACCCAGGACCTCTTGCTTAGCAGTAGCGCTTGTGACCAATAGACCGACACGGTAGGCTTAAAACATATAAATATCAATGGAAATACTCTGAAACCTTTCAATTAGGAATTTCTCAGAAGTAGCACGAATTAAGACAATAGGCTTGTAACATGGGATTTAGACATATCTGGAAAAGTGTGGGTGTACTAAACACCTCCGTCTATCACTTTGGAGAATTCAGGTATGATGTTATGTTATATGAATAGAGTACTCTATTTGTAGCCATTCATGTAAGAAAGGATAAGGGACGCACGTAGGTGGTAGTTGAATATACCCGTGCTTATAACGACATAAAATAATCTGCTAATAGAAGCTATATGTAACTCAACGAAGACAGTGCCTCAATCATTCTGCCTAGCCTTTTCCTAACTATGTTAGGATCGGCTTCGTCTCTAACCGGATGCAGCTGAATCCCAATATTTTACATGAAGCGACTGCCTATCTGACCTCCTTGCCATTAACTGGGTAATACCCCTTGGTAAGACTGGTTGTCAGACGTTCAGGCTTCTGAAGACCCGTAACGACTGCCAAGAATGACAGCCGGGACCAATGGTTTAACGTGCTTTCCGAAGCATGGAGTCTCGGTATGTAAAGATGGTCACCCATCCACGGATTAACCCCAACAAGCGTAGCTTAACTTGATAGATCGACCCATGCGGCTGTTATTACTTAGCTACGAACTCATCAGTAAAAATAAAATGAAAGGCAGAGAACTATTTTTAAACTTGCTAAAATGAGTTAAGATCACTCATACAGCTAATTCCACTAATAAGAAAAACATCGCAACTTTTTATAAACCAGTGGACCGAGGAACTCAATGTCGTTGAAATCTTTCATTCGGAATAACAACAGCGGCGGCGGCTGACCGTATAGGGAAATGTTAATAATCTCTAACTAGAGCTAAGTTAATGTAGTTTTAAAATACAATAAGCTAAAAAATAAAATGTTTGAAATATAATGCATCGTATGATTTTCTATATATATGTGCTTCATCATGTATCAAACGAACTGTTTCTCCCATCGTTATTCCAAGTAATGCAATTACCATAGATACAAACAATATCTATAGCGACATCAATATCTCTCAATTCGCAACATCAACAGCGTCATGCACATCGGTGTTGCGAGCGTCTCAACCCTTCATGTCGCCGCCCATTACTTCTCTTCCACCGCACACTGCACTCCGCTACGTAAATATTCATAATTGTCCTCTATAACAACACTCTTTAGGGTAACATCTCGGCCCACTAACTACATACTTCATTGAACTGTTTAAAATCTTCTGTGTTTAAAAATAAGGGTGAAATTTGCGTGAAAGGTGGTGTTTTTTCAAATTTCCTGTCAATCAGCAGCCTTTTGTCGAGCAAAGTGGCCACACACAGGTGCATTGTTAGCCCAACCCTCTTTATAATTCTTTTATTGTACAATTGAGTTTGAGTCGGTGCTCGCAAATTTCGTCCATCATCGAGGGAGATATTAATGGCCAGTAAAAAGTTTTATTAGTAACAACACGATCACTAAATCTTATAGTGACATGATAAGGGGATTAATAACTTTGGCGTCCCCAAAAAGCATCCCATGGAAGTCTTCACCCCGATACGAATCAATAAACAAAATCACGAACTCCGGAAATCCGAACGGAGTCCGAGATGCATTTCCATCTTTCATCGTCTTTTCACCCTCCGAATATCATCCCTAAAGTTCGTTCCCCCATCTCTGTGTTATGCGCGGGTGCGTGAAGGACGGGAGATCCGCAGGGCGCGTGCGCGGATCAACCCCTCATGAGCTTCGGAGAACGTTGATAGTGGCAAGCGCGAGATCCTGGCGCGATGCCGGGGTCGCGGTACATTCCTCCGTGGACCGTCCGCGGAGGCGGAGGTCCCGCTCTCTCACCCCCGGAATCCAATCTTGCACAACTGCACAACACTTCTCCAGTGTTAGGTGCACCGCAGGGAGCCACACTAGGCCCTGACTTAGAACATTTCAACTCAATCTCTCTGTAGTCCATACTCCATTTAAATCAATTCTCCAGTCTTCTAAAAGCCAAGATTAACAATACAAGCAAGCGGGGTGTGAGAGAGCGAGAAGGTAAAGTATTTCTCTAAAGTGGGAACGAGACGACGAGATGGTACGCCGCTCCCGATCGAGGTAAGCACCACTTGTACGGGGCCACGTGTTCCAACTTTTAGTTTTCAGTTTCAGGTGGTTGGAACTCGCCGCTGACCGTTGTTTCGTCAAAAGCTATTGTTTGCCTTTTGAATTCATTTCACAGATTTTCGGTTGGTAGCACGCTCGTAATATGTTCTATTGATTATGTTGTGTGTTGCTTTGTTAATGTTTATCCAATTGGTTTCTGTTTGGTGTCCTACTTAGCGCGGGGTTTATTGTATTATTTAGGGTACTTCGTCAGTAATTCCGAATTTCTTCAATATGCGCCCTTTAATTGTTTAGCCAAGCTCCGTAACGTTTCTATATAACAGATATTAAGATTATCTACTGTAAGATAAATTTCCTTTCAAGTTTCATTACGTCTGTTATCGGCCTTAAATTCATCTCTATATTTCTGAGCCGCAATATTTTATCGTAAACAGCAGTTTATTTTGATAAACCTAGCTTCTGACGTGACTTGTCTTCTCTGATATCTTTCTTACTATCGCAGGATTACATGTTTTATTTAGATTATTTAAGCTCCTTTATAATTTCCTACCTCTAAAACATATTTTTCATCCATTTTGTCTTATTCAAAATCGGTAACTAAAATGACTTGCCCCATCATTTCATAACTCTATAATTCATACCTTTTCAATAAAACCACGCATTTCACCATATCGGTTCCCTCCAAGCCGCGTATAATTATCGCCTGCATTCTCTGCTGTGATTACATCTCGTTAGTTCTCTTCAAAGTTCTCACCAATTCGTTTGTATGCCTTTCAATTAACTAGAATTTTCTTCATCTGTTTGGACGTACATTAAAATTTACGTCTTTAAATCAGTCTGTTTGCTCGTCCCGTGTTTATCCGGTATTGAATACAGTTTCTTTTACGCCACAGATATCTTGTACCTCATTGAAAATTTTCCGAGTAACTCCTACACACAACTTTCTGTCTTTCACAGTGCTACGTTATCGGAAAATTACTTTGTTGTCCCATTTCTTATTCTTATCCATTGTATGAAAGCTTGATCCATTCATAAATTCTACAGTCGTAACAATAGTTGCTCTTGACATTCAAAATTCACAATCTTATCTAAATCCTTATCTATGTAAATAGTAAATGCATTCTTTGTAACGTACTTTAGTAGACAAGTCAAAGTTTTAAGTATATACCTACAATACTTTGTTACGTAAGATAGATAACGTTTCCTCCGATTTCAATGTCAATATCAAAAATTTTTGCACTTTTACGATTAAACTAATACTAATCTACTTCATTCTCGTAACTGTCTTTATCAAAATCCCGATTACCGTTACGTAGTCCCCTAGCTATCTTATCAGTAGATATAATTCTCTAATCAGACAAACTTCACGTGTACAGGAATAGTATCGTCATTCATTAGTTGTTCGCAAGGATCGTTAGAGTCAATTTTGTCTCCACGGGGGTCACCTCCTATGGAGATGATTGACTTGTCTCTTATCCTACCTTCTTCGATTAAGGGGTGATGAATGAATGGGAATTAGTCTGGCTTGTTTAAGGATAATCGGGGATTATTTAAAGAGATGTTTTTGTTAGTGTTCAGTTCTGGTATTAGAATTTTCCTTTGTAATTTCTCTTGTAAAGATGAATTAGTTACTTTCAATAGAGTGATATGATTATTGGTAGTTTTACTTATAAGTATCCCATTATGCATTCATATATTAAAGCGTTGATTTCAATAGTGAATGCAATTTTAGATGTTAGTTAAAGTATTCTTTAAGCTTCCTCTGAGTAAGAAAAAAAATTAGTCAAGGAAAAGTCCAGTGGTTGTCCTTAACTAGACTTAAAAATGTCTTTCCTTCTTCATATTGTCTGTTTTCTTTTTACTTATTTGACTATGATCTTAATATGATGTGATACTTGTGTTGAAAAGAATACCATTGTTTTATTAATTAAAAGCATAGTTACAGAAGATTTCTAAGGGGCTTGTGGCTAAGTAATAACAGCTGCACGGGTCGATCGATCAGGTTAAGCTACGCTTGCCGGGGTTGGTCCGTGGATGGGTGACCATCTTTACATACCAAGTCCCCTCCGTGCCTCGGAAAGCACGTTAAGCCGTTGGTCCCGGCTGTCATTTGTAGATCTTTGACAGTCGTTACGGATAGTCAGAACCCCAAAAATCTGACAACCAGTCTTACCAAGGGGTATCGTGTTACCTAGTCACTAGGTTGTGGAGGTCAGATAGGCAGTCGCTCCATGTAAAATACTGGTATTCAGCTGCATCCGGTTAGACTGGAAGCCGACCCCAACATAGTTGGGAAAAGGCTAGGCAGATGATGATGAGTTACAGAAGATTTCTTACCATATTATGTGTTCGTTGAATATTTCGTTATCATCTTCCGAGTTGGTATCGAAAATTCTTCTTTTTATTCCAAAAATCTGATCATGGTCTTCAATCATCCCATCTAACAAACAATTTGACCAATCATCCCTAAATATATTAAAATGGCAGTCCCTCCCCTGTATCCGGCCACTCAATAATCCCCTAATTCGCTAATAGAAAAACAGAACTATCGGATTTCCCGCGTACGCTGTGACGACTTCCTGTGGAGACCGGAAGTTTGTTGGCGGACATGTATAGACGTTTTTATCTCTCCTTGAGATATTCTTGTTTGATCTTTTCGGTATTTTTATTTTAGTCATATTTCATCGTATTTATGATCTGTGTGATCGTTATCATTGCTATTATTAGTATTTGCTAATTTATATATTTGTGGGTGTATTTCCATCTATGTTTAATAAGTTAACTTTACTCTTTATGTCATTGATTTTAGCTCTGGTCTCCGCTAGCTCATGGATCTTAAGATCCCTATTCACTGTTCCCTTGAGCAGATCCCTATATGGTTAAAAAGCTTTGAAGGCGTGTACCAACGTATCCACAATAGTCGATCCAAAAATATCTTAAGTTTTTTTCTTTTCTTCCTTATAAGTATTACTTACTTACTTTGTTAAGCAACAACAGCGTTCATTCTTATCATAATGAGTTTTGTCATTATTCAATGTTTTTCTCATTACATGACGTTCACACATTTTTGGAATCAATCATCTAGAACTATTCTTGCTTAGAAACAACACTAATTGCGTAGCACACGATCAATTACAATCTGAATCATTTTGAAGGATATTGCTAATCCACTGCTTCATATGTTCTAAAAAAATCTGTTCAACAACGTAAATAACGCTATGAATGTTATTTAACTGTCAAAATGAAACGGATTGTGATTGATCGTGTGTTACGCAATTACGGTGCAAGTCCCCATTTCATCATATAGTTTAGAGAAAGTACCTATCATGTTTTTCATGGATTAGCAAGTTCTAGTACCTAATCTTGTCAACCACGCCCGATTCGTCTCCAATTTCATCCACATCTTCCATTTCACTTAACCTAATACCTTCATCTCCAAGAGTGATAGAGAGAGCAGCATCCCGGCGCCAGACACGGCGGCGCCGGAGTCTATCGATTCAAGGGGGTACGCATGCGCGATGCTTGTTTGTGAAGATTTCTTCTGATTATAGATTTTCTTTAAGTACATTATGTACTAGAAGTTTATTAGCTTTTAGTTTTATGGAGGCTTTCATTTTTACATTTAGTTCGGTTTTATGGATGATGTGATTTGTTTGTTCGTTCTGATTGGATGATGAGCTAATTAGATTGATATTGGTAATTAGTAAGTATGTTCTGGTGTCGTAATATGGTACACCCTTTATTCAGGTAACTATGGATTATGAGAAGGGTTAAGAAATATTCTGGATCCGCTTTTTCTGGAATTTTATAGTTATCTTTCAATGATTAATCAAACACAATTAGATCTTCAAATATTTTTAATTTTAAATATTTTATGAATTTGAATTTAAACAATAGTTTAATTTCAGCTTCAAAACCTGTCGAAACCATGTCTTCAGTGTTGTAGTCATACTTTTCTGCACCAGTTTGTATGAATACACTCATTTCATTTACTTGTTACAAAGGCGCCCCTTTTCAAGAAATACTAAAGAAAATTTCGCTTTTATATTTCGCCCTCATATCGGATTAACAGCTACACCCATTGTCTTTCAAAGAAAAAGAAACCATGACGTCACTTATAAGGTAACATTACACCATAATAGTGTCGATATTCCCATTGTGTGGTGACACTTTGGTCAGTGACGTGTTGTGACACTCCCTTTGTGTGTCTGTATTGTTTAGTGTATTGATTCTTAGTTGTACTTTTGTTATTGTAGCTGCAATTTTGATATATGTCACGGGTGAGTGCGACAAAGTTCAGATGTGTCGCGTTTGTGTTTGATCACAATGTTAGTTTGTAAATTTACTCTTGCATCATCATCATCTGTAGCCCGCCTAGCCTCGCTTTGTTTGTAGCTTCTGTGCTAGTTATACTATTGCACAAACTAAATGAACATCTCACGTCGGTAAAAACATTCTATTAGCTAGTCATCAAGCTATTAGCTGAGCTGAAGACACCCATTACCCAGGATGCACCGTACTTACATTTAAATTTTTACCGTACATTCAAGTGCACTCGTAGAGGCTATTTTAATTCATACTAATATAGTAACTCTATCAATATGTCTGTCACCTTGTTACGCATTAACGGCTGAACGTATTTCGATGAGCACAGGCAAACTAGGACATATTAAACTTCTAATCCCAGTAGTACGTTTCAGAGAGATAATTTGCGACCTCCACACGGTCAAAGCTAGTTTCACTATAAGGTAAAGCGCTTTTGTACAAAGAAAGAACAATGTATTGATCACAACGTAGACCTGTAGAGTGTGTACATGTTTCAAACCATTAACTTCGGCTTTCCTTCCGATTTTCCTCATTACATTATTCGACGTAAGAATTAAAAATATCTCTCCGAAGCCAAAAATATCACAACCAAATAACACGCAATCATTATAATAACACAATTTTATTTTCACCTCCCATTCATTCATCCCACGCACCTTTCGACCAACTTTCCAATTGATTCAACCTCTCAACTTTAGACTTTACTTAGCGACAAGCTCCCGTTGCCAGGCAACCGACGCGACGTAGCGTCGCCGCTGAAACTTCAAGCTTGTCTGACTTTGAATTTGGAACGTATTGTGGGGTAGTAGGAAATTATTTTGGCATCGGGACGCTTGGATCGGAAAAGTAGGGCAGAGTTTACTTATGTTATCGAATGTTCCTGGATGTTGATGCCGGTGTTACGATTTGAGTTATAGGGATGTTTTTGTCTTTGTCTAACCCACTTTCTTGGGTATTTGTTTTTTTCTTGTTATTTACTAGAAATTAAAATTGAGTGAATTGGATTCGAAAATATTATTAGATTCTTAATTGGAGTTAATTTAAGCTGGAATTTATCAGTGCCGTTCGACTTACCCGACTTCGTCGAAGCCTGAAAGGAGACTAGGTAACGTTTTCAATCAGTATGTTTCGTTTTAAATTATTGTTGCAAGAAATTTTTGGGTAAAGTTTGTACTATACCAATCTATACTAATAATATTATAAAGAGGTAACATTTGTGAGTTTGTATGTAGGGGACAATCTACGGAACTACTGATCCCATTCCGAAAATTCTTTCGCCAATGGGAAGCTAGCTACAGTATCACCGACTGTAGTCGGATTTATTTTGTTTGATCAAGACATTTTTAAATGCTTGTTTAAGATTAATAACGACGTAACTTTTGTATTTTTTATTGAATCAGAAACTGTCTTCTGCCCGCGACTTCGTCCGCGTGAAGTTTTTTTCTTCTTTTCATTTATTTACAAATGACTCATCATACAATACAAAAGAGACGCATCTACTAACAACAGTCGACGCGTTAAATCGAGATGTCCATGTCCATCAGCTTCGGATGAAAATATTCCCGTATCCATTGATCCGTTAACAATTTGTACCGACATGCTTTGAACTCTATGAATATTTTGATAAGCCGTCAAGTTTATATTCACCCTCAGTTGTTTATGTTTTTAATTTTATTGATCCATTGGATATAAAGACAGCGACGACATTATGTTTATGATTTTCGTCATTAGAGTAAGCAACAAAGCTATGATTGTAACATAACATCACGCCCGTATTTTTTGAAGGGTTAGGTAGAAGTGTACCTATTAGTACACCCACATTTTGCCAGTTATGTTGAAGTCCCCAGGGAGCAAGCTATCAACCAGGCGCAAATCTAGACTCTGGGCTGCTGCTGAGTAATTCCGGATTGAACAACCCAATAACAATTTGCCCGACTCGGGAATCGAACACAAGACTTCATGCTCAGCAATAGCGCTAGCGACCTACTATGCTACATAAAATTGTAACTGGAATCGGTATCGATACATTTTGAATTATGTGTTAGTTAGTCTGTAATCTACTTAGATAATACTCATTAGTTCACCCTTTTTATACTTCGTAAGTTATTTACTGATGAATGTCTGGCTTTTGTCAATTATCTGGGTAATTTGATTAGAAGCGTCCCCATTTCTGCTGAATGTCAACTAATAAATGAAGTGCTTCAGATAATCTAAGCTAAATTATATGCGTTAGGAGTTGGATATGACGTCACTCAAAAATTTTCATTTTGACCCTTAGACTAGTCTGTCATAAAACAATAAAGTCGTCCACATAAACGAATGCAGACAAACTTATATTGAACTATTAAAATTCCAACAGGGTGGTGTGTTGCGAGTGCCAGGGGCTGCTCTGATGCCTTTTTATGCAAAGCTGTATGCAATAACTCGCCCGTTATGACTATGGGCTTTTTAATGAGTCCATGTGAATTTGTTAATATCCCGAATTCGTATCCAGTCACCCTTATGCGTGGGGAATAAGGTTTAATGTTCTGTTGCGTTCAAGATTGGGTGAAATGCCTTCGCGTCGGTTTTTATTGCATCTCAGTTGAGTTGTTGAGGGGTCTACTCCTTAGTTCCTTAGTATGAGTTTATAGATCTAGATATTAATTCGAGGGTTTAGTACTTTTTACGGATGTTAAGTTTATCGGTTAGTTATTTCGTATTAGTCACGTTTTCGTCATTAATACGTCGTTCAGTATTTGATGGGGATTCAAAATGATGATTAAATCCTGCTCGACATTATTGGTCGTTATAACTTTTGAGATAATTTAAAAGGTCACTACTTGACTTGTACTCCTTTTAATAGATCTGTATTTTGTATAAGTTTTGGTGATCTAATATTCTTCTCCATAGATAACTACGTTTTGGTCAAACTAGCTTTTGGAGACCTAGCTTCACTACTCCTTGACAATCCAAAAGTAACCGTAAATAGTTTAATTGAAATAGATACTTTGATTTAAGAATAAGCTTTTATCATGAAATATAATTAATATTCCTAGTATCTATTCATCTTCATTTTGACATGTGCTTCATTATTGTACAAAAAATCTATTTAGACAAATATCCTGTTAGGAAGTTCAACAACCAAACATTCAAATTCTAATCTCATTCCCATAGTTATCTCCCAAATAACTATCAGCTGTGTCTACTCGTTTTTTATCCAAGCGCCCGCATAGCAATCGTTTTAAATACCGACTCGCATACATTACGAGTTACAAAAATAGATGAACTCATAAATATTGCTTTGTGGCTAATAAACGGAATGAGTTTGAAAGTTTTGACTTTTCAAATGGTGTATAGTCAACCGTTCGGACACAGTAACAATTTGAAATCTAAGAGCTTTTATTTCTTGTACTTCTGGACGGTTTTCGTAGTTGAAGTTTGGTTGACTGTACGTATCGTGTTAAATAGTTTTCTCTATACTATTTTTATTTAGTTATGAACCATGAATCTTGCGTCGTTAATCTAAAAATTGACTCGCTCTGTCATAACATTTTGTAATGAATGATGAGGCAGATTATAGTCTGAAAACAGTGTAATATTTTTAAGCTATATTTTACGCAGGTCGACAAATATTTCAAGGAAACAGTACTAAGCATCAATAGGTGTACAGAATAAAGGGCTTTTTGACAATGTTTTAGTTGATGTACGTAAATAAATGTGAGATTAGGATAGTTATACTATTGACACTAAAACTAAATAAGTAAATAATAAGTTTATTGTACAAAGAGAAACACATAAAGTTAATCATACACTAAACATGATTGTACAAGTCTACTGTTGTTGTGTTGCTGTTACCATTGTTATTGTGTATTGTGTTGTTATTAATTTTGTCTTACTTCAGCACAAGTAGCATGACCACTTCTATCTCTACGAAGACAAAGTGACATTAATTTATTTTCTTCATTCTTGACATTGGCTCCGCGTTGAGGCAATATTTCTACAATCTTAACATAACACCACGCCCCTAGTGCCCGGAAGGTTAAGCAGAGGTGTAACACATTTCGCCAGTTATGTTTAAGTCCCATTTAACAGGGGCATGTCTATTGCAATCAACCGGGTATAAATTGAACTCCGGACTGCTACCGAAAAATTTCAGTTAGAAAAACCCAATAATACTACCCGATCCGAGATCCAGGATCTCATGCTCAGTAGTTGCGCTTGCGACCACTAGACCAAATAGGCAGTTCTACAATCTTATCTTTCGTTTCTTCCGTTTCTACGGTTTCTCGTGCTGGTGTGAACAAACTCATTGTTATGCATAGAAGACTTTCAGTAATGCTGAGGCCGCGTCTTCGTCTATCGTGACGAAGCTTCGCACGAATACACGCAGATGTGACCAACCATTATCGGTTATCGTCACTACAGTTCGGGCTGCGTAGCACTTCTCGCTCGTGTGGCGGTACGTAATAAGCGCGGCGCGTGGTCGGACTAGTGTTGGTAATTTCGACTGTTGTTTCCGGACTACGTAGACGCTCTGTCGAAATAATGGAGTACCATCTTGGATTATTGCACGGAAGCTTTAATGTGGCCACCGCATTAGCGCGATAACTTTTTAGCGAGCAAAACCTACGAATCTTCGGCACGCATAATTTACTGTAACTAATCTCAGAACATACAAATATCAAAAACTTGAAACCGGCCACCTTTGTTTCCTTCGATATATATTTCTACTTTTAGATATTATCACATCCAATTTTCTTAATGATCATCAAATGCATCATTTCTTCCACTCTCAAATGCCGGAAGATATTTTCGTCTCCTTTTAGAACCAAACGCAACAAATCATAACTTAGAAAAGAATGTTCAATCAACGCCATCTAGCATGACATTAGGAAGAAGAATATTTATAGAATGTTTGTTGAGCTGATATACGTGACACAAGAAACATAGTTTCAAAACGTGCTTTTCAAAGATTTCAAACTGAAAAAAAAAAAGAACAAAAACCTGGAGATTCAAAGTGAATGGAGTTATCCATGATCGTACAGTTAACTGCTCGACCATGGTAAAAATGTACTGCTCCTGTATTTCGTAGCAGTAAAACTACGGTGTCCCTGACTGCTGTTATGGCAATGATGACAGCGAGGTTTGACTTTACGGTGTCCTAAAACGCCCTCTAGGAAAACACACCAACTTACTTTTAACGTTTCAGTGACGTCATTCACCGGTAAATTGCGGACAGTATGTGGCGGCCATCGTTTTTCAAAGAAACCGTAGCTTAAGGCGCGGTAAGAAGCATGTCTTTAGGAATTGAAGGAGGTGCGACAGTAGTGCATCGCGGTGTACAAATACGGTTGAAAATGGCGATGCTTTTGATTTTAGTTGAATCTCGTTACGTTCTCGTTGAATATGACAGTTATTTCGCAGTTTTAATTAAATTTAAAAAAATACTCCAATAAGTTAAAACATTTTTACATATTTTTTTAGTTGATAAATTTTCATTTTTATATACTTACATTAAAAAAAAAATGTATAGTTGTCGCTCAAAATATTTGAGCATTTTGAGACGAAACTGTTTTTTCATGGTCATGCGATTTTTTTTTTCAATCTTCTAGATCATTTCTATAAAATATCTTTGTGTTATTCTTTTTTATACACTATGTATATTTTTTGGACTTGTAATACGTAGCAATACGGCTAACTGTGCGACGAAAAAGTGGACGTTTTACAGTTTCCCTGCTTGGGCAGCGTCTTAAGACGCAGATATATGACAGTGACCTTGAATGGTTAGCTTGCGTGTTCTGTACTGAGCTTAAGCAACGCGTCGTACGTCCAACCAGTAATAGAACTCGCCCATCAAGGAGCGCTGTCCCAAATTAGACGCATTATTAATTTATTACACGTAAAACAAAAAGTATTTTAATAAAACAAGTATACTAAAAGATCAATAATTTAATTATCTTTAAAATGGTGAAGTTTTCAGAAAAATACGCTCGTTAGATTTTGCGTCATTCTCAGTTTTTTATCCGCGTTAGACATAACTTTACAAATTAATTTCACTATGTAATATAAACATAATCAAAAATATGCCTATATTAAAATATTAGGAAAATACTCTAATTTAACATATATTTTTTCCAAATCACTAACACTACTCGTTTAGACGTCATCTTCAGTATAAAATCATTAAACGTCGGTTATCATCACCATAAGACGGTTTTAGTGGTCCAAGTAACGTGCAGTTGGGTCGTACCTACCGGACTCTTGTTAACACTTCCCCAGTCCCCATTTGGTTCGTCTGTTATTCTCATGTTCTGGTAGTGCCACCCAATTACATAAAATACATAAACATCGTCACTTTTAGAATTGAATAATGTTTTATGTATTTTGTCTGGAAATTCGGAAACCAGGCGCAGAAGAGTTACAAAATCTATGTTTATGGATGCAGGGAGTGACGTGGGGCACACACTGTTGTTGACAAGACAGGTAAAAACAGAAGACCTACTAACGGCCTCCTATCATTCTTATGTATTTAATGTAACAGTTTGGATGTTTGTACTCTATTGACACTGTAATAATAATACGAAAATATTATAGTACTCCTCGATCTCGCATCGTGTGAGGTTCCTGTCTCTGGAACCCTAACCACCGGTAGCTTGGACCCTGCTCCTAATACCGGAGGACCACTATTTTTCAATGTTTATTATTTGTGGCTAAGTAATAACAGCTACACGGGTCGATCGATCAGGTTAAGCTACGCTTGCCGCGGTTGGTCCGTGGATGGGTGATCATCTTTACATACCAAGGCCCCTCCGTGCCTCGGAAAGCACGTTAAGCCGTTGGTCCCGGCTGTCATTTGTAGATCTTTGACAGTCGTTACGGGTAGTTAGAAGCCCAAAAAGTCTGACAACCAGTCTTACCAAGGGGTATCGTGTTACCTAGTCACTAGGTTGTGGAGGTCAGATAGGCAGTCGCTCCATGTAAAATACTGGTATTCAGCTGCATCCGGTTAGACTGGAAGCCGACCCCAACATAGTTGGGAAAAGGCAGATGATGATTATAAAAATTCTAGCTGACCCGGCAAACGTTGTTTTGCCATATAAATGTTTGGGGTGAACCACCCTTATCACTTAGGGGTATGAAAAATAGATTACGACCGATTCTCAGACCTACCGAATATACATATAAAAGGAGATGTCCGCTTTTTGTAGGGACGTTGGTTTTTTATTCCAAGAAAAATCTAACCAGCATCAAACTACACCTAAATAAAAACGACAAAATATGGAACTAGGAACCACTGAAATAATATTTTTAGACCCCTCCATTTAAGAGAAAAATTATAAACTATTTAACTACAAATATTTTATTTGTTGATGGCAACTATGACAAATATGGTATAAATTAACACTTGGTACTGTCATTACTGTCAGTCAATTGACAGTGATGACAGTGATGACAGTAACATGTGTCAATTTTGACAAGTTTACTATTTGAATATGTCAATATGATATAAATTGACACATGATACTGTCATTACTGTCAATAAATTGACAGTGATAACAGTAAAATGTGTCAATTTTGACAAGTTTACTATTTTATGGGGTGTGTTCACTATATTATCCTAGATAATTAGAAAGGTTTGTTCGTTTTAGGAGTAAATTCTTACTAAAATAAAAAACGATTTTTCTCAAAATTGGAGGTCTTTAAAAATGTATGATATAGTTAGAACCGCTAGTTTTTGGAATGTCTATCCAAATATATTTAACTTATCCTGGTTAGAATTATTGAATAATAAAAAACCATTTTAGGACATGTCCTTTCATAAAAATCGATCAAGCCGTTTCGGAGGAGCATGGCAACTAACATTGTGACACGGAAATTTTATATATAAAATTAATTCATTTACAAATGTGTTTAATAAGTATGAAAATAAATAAACGAAATAATACGAAAACATTGTAAAAGCAATTACTTTAAAAAGCGTACCTATGGACTTTCTATCCTGCTCTTCTCCATAGGAAACCGTGCAGCTTCTAACGTTTTATAAAGTGCCCAGTACAAACATTTTAAATTAAAAAGTTGTACTTGAAATATGAGTTGAGAAAATCTGTAGTCTTTTGTTTTATCTTATTCCTGACTGAACTGTTATTTCGAATGACTACACTACCTGCGGTCGATGGCTCCTTAAAAAAAAACATAATATGTAATCATTTTTTGTTTTATCATGTTTGGATATGGATACCCATCACTGCGGAGTTTTGCTAATTTAAATTTGCCCCTGCAGTAGTTTCCCTACGATGTGCAAGAAAGAAAAAGTATTTATTGGGAGACGCACAGGAGATTACAAATTAAACTATGTCAGTCAACAAGCTAGTTAAATAAAAGCTCACATTTCCCAAATAGTGATGTGCCGGATATCCGTATCCGCGGATATCCGAGGGAGAAAAAAGATCTGTATCCGTATCCGTATCCGTTACTTTTTGGCGGATCTTGAACGGATCTTTTAAATTAATACATTTCATTACGTATATGAAATTTTAAAGATATGTAGCAATGAAATACTGTTAACTTCAATCCAAATTAGTAAAAAAAATAAAACATATTTATTATAATTCAAGTAGAGAAGTACCAGTAAATTAAGTTATAAGGTAGTAAATTAAACTATCTTTGTAGTGAGATCAAACCTCTAATATTTGTGCTATGCTTATTGAAATAATTATGTGAGTTTACACATCAATTAACTATTAACTTGTTCCCACAAAAACAATGATCTCCTAAAACAGGGCTCTACCCTCCTACCCTTTTTGCTGTGCCCTACAGGGTCCATCATCATCTGCCTAGCCTTTTCCCAACTATGTTGGGGTCGGCTTCCAGTCTAACCGGATGCAGCTGAATACCAGTATTTTACATGGAGCGACTGCCTATCTGACCTCCACAACCTAGTGACTAGGTAACACGATACCCTTGGTAAGACTGGTTGTCAGACTTTTTGGGCTTCTAACTACCCGTAACGACTGTCAAAGTTCTACAAATGACAGCCGGGACCAACGGCTTAACGTGCTTTCCGAGGCACGGAGGGGACTTGGTATGTAAAGATGGTCACCCATCCACGGACCAACCGCGGCAAGCGTAGCTTAACCTGATCGATCGACCCGTGCAGCTGTTATTACTTAGCCACAAGCCTCTCATAATGATCCAAATCCATAATGACCATAATGATCCATAATGATCTAAATTATATAATTACCACCTAAGTACACATTATGGTAAAGCAATAAAGATATTGAGTAATGAGTAAAACTATGTTAGTCAAAGTCAAATAATTTATTTCAATTAGGCACAAAAAGGCACTTTTGAACGTCAAAAACAAAAAAAAAATTGATTCTAGTCGCCTTCATTGTTGTTTTCAAGAACTTAAAAAAATATACGTCATAATTAATACTGAGTAATGGTAAATTGTATTTCAAAAAGAGTAACTTGACAGCTTTGTCCCTCAAAAGTCAGTTACGATATGATCCTCATCATAAATAATTCCTGCTGAACCTGAAGAAAGTTGAAATCCGTATCCGTATCCGCGAATCACATTTTTTAACGATCCGGCACATCACTATTCCCAAACATCCAAAATCATACAAGCAACCAACAGTAGTAAATTTAGTCAAATTGAGCGTAAATGACACGCCCTTTCAAAAGGCTCGCTTCAATTATTTTTATGGAGGGTGCAAATAATTGTTCGTACTTAGTTTGACAGGCTTGGTACGCTGTATTGCACGATTTGCATTCTTCGTACTAAGTTGGCTTGACAGTTTTTGGCGTCATCGAGGTCTTGTGTGAATTATTTATGGTGCCCTTAAGTGAGCATTACATTATCCAATTTGCAGAGCGCTAGGTGCACTAGCGTGCTAAAATTTGATGGTGTTAAGGCAGTTAGGCAGTTAGTGATTCAACCTAGTGCGATCGTATGGGCTCTGCCACGCTTGCTCATCTAGTGCACTGGCTAGCGCACCAGTTTAGCGCTCTGAAAATTGGATAACGTAATGCCCGCTTTAGGCATGCGATTTTGATGAATGATATGTCTTTATTGTGCGAGTGTCACTGGGTATCAAAATGGCGGAGGAATGAGATTGTTAATAGAATTAAGACGCAGATATATGACAGTGACCTTGAATGGTTAGCTTGCGTGTTCTGTACTGAGCTCACGCAACGCGTCGTACGTCCAGCCAGTAATAGGACTCGCCCATCAAGGAGCGCTGTCCCAAATTAGACGCATTATTAATTTATTACACGTAAAACAAAAGGTATTTTAATAAAACACGTATACAAAAAAATCTGTAATTTAATTATCTTTAAAATAGTGAAGTTTTCAGGAAAATACGCTTGATGGATTTTGCGTCATTCTCAGTTTTTTATCCGCGTTAGACATAACTTTGCAAATTAATTTCACTATGTAATATAAACATTAGAGTGGAGTGAAACCGACAAAAAATATTTTTTTATTTGTTTCTTATCTCCTGTGTCTTTAATAGTTGACCCTATAGCATAGAATTATGCATACAAAATATCAAGAGCGTAGGACTTCATCTTCAGGTGGCGCACAGGGTTTAAATAAACAAAAAAGTCAGGTTATACTACATACTTCTACCCGCTATTATGAAGTGTTTTAACTATTTTCACTGTCATTATGTATTGTTATTGCGTTCATAATAGCTTACTACTCCATGAATAGTTGCTGTTTACCCATAATTTCGATCAGATTTTTCACTGTAAAGCTTCAATTCAAGCCAATTTGACGAAAGTTTGTTTAATATCTATGTTTTGTAAGTGTCTAGCCTAACTTAGCTGAAAAAGATCCAGGAAAGCTAGCTCATTCCAGATGGTAAACTTGCGCAAACATAATTCTGCGTTTGTATATGGGAACCGCAAAAACATCCTCAAACCGAATGAATTAGCAATTTTTATAATGAAAGTTTACGCTTATACCTGGTTTGATTTCAAGACTAAACCTTCTTGTAAAGATGGCCCAATCCATATAGGTACAGTCAAAACCGTTATTAACGAAGGAAACGTCTGATTACGATTGTTATAGCCGAGTCGTTATAACCAAACACTATGTTATGTAAACAGAAATGCTGGGTCCTCAAAATTTCGTCGTTAAAACCGAAACGTCGTTTAAAACGAAGTCTTTGTAATCGGTTTTGACTGTATTTAATATGGTAAAAAGATGTTTGTACTTGAAAAACGATCTGAAAACAATTGTCTTAAAGACTATTCAACACAATTCTTTCTTTGTGCATCCAGAAAATGTTTTGCTTGCTTTGTTACAAGACGATGCACCAGAAATAACAGAGTTAGCTCTTCGAAGAATTTTGAAGGCTAGGGTGCATACCAAATGCAAGAAAGTGCGTCAATTTCAGCATCCTGAACTTCAGATTGAGGCGTCACACTATTACGATTTAATAGACTCAAAAGAATAATTTACCGAGCCATCAATGACAATGAATTACAGTGACGGCGAAATCAAAGAGATGATATCATCTGGAGACAATTTACTGTATTTCCAGAAGTTCCCTTGTCACACCCAGGCTGTAGAGCGATGTGTTAAGCTTGTAACAGAAGCTTCTTCATCCGTTGGCAAAAGATGGGTCCATAAGATCAAGAATAAAAGCTGGGCAAGACCAGTTACCAGTTTTTGACACAAAATCGCAATATTTCCTTCAAAAACAAAGACCAACGTCTCCTGAAGAAGACCCTGAATGCTCTTCATACAGGTGCATTTTGTTAAAATATGTATTATTCATTCAATATCTTCAATAAAAATTATAAAACATTCATCTTTCATTGTTACTACCTAATATTTGTGCCTCGAGTTTTAGCTATTAAATTGAAATTTTGAAACATGGTGCGCCACCTGAAGATGTTGACTTAGCAGGCTGATTTTTTGCATACTTATATCTTACTACCCAGGTCAATGATTGGTCATACAGGAAAAACATAATTTAAAAATAAAAAAATTCGCTCCACCCTAATAAACATAATCAAAAATATGCTTATATTAAAATATTAAAAAAATGCTTTAGTTTAACATATATTTTTTCCAAATCACTAACACTACTCGTTTAGACGTCATCTTCAGTATAAAATCATTAAAAGTCAGCTATCGTCCCCTTAAGTGGAATTGAAGACGGAAATAGGTCATCTTAGTTCCATCTTTTTTTAAATTTACTTTTTACGCAGTCTGGTTTTAGATATTTTTAAGCTATTGCATAGCTTTTATCGCGGGCTTTGAGCGCGACGACCGAATCAAGAAATTCCGTAACGTAACGAAAATAAAACCTAACACCCCCTACTCCGCCTACCATGTAATGACGATTCCCATGACAACGTGATGTTGTCATGGGAACCAGGAGGTTACAAATGCTATGCAATAGCTTTACCGCGGCAGTCCCCGAGTGCCACACGTTTTTTTTTTTATTTACATTTTTTTCTCGCACTTTCTAGGTATTTGGAAAATAAATCATCTCTCAACCCGTACTGGGGCCGCTCCCTCTCACAGAGAGAAGGCTAGAGTCACAGCAGTGGGAACATTATAGGCTGATTATGTAATGTGATGTTATCTATACATCTTCTTAGAATTAATTCCTTTTTACATACTGAAACTTCTGCTCTATCCCTTCAGTTCTCATTTATAAATAGCTGTCTATATTTACTGTCACAGGTGATGGCGTTTGCTATAGAAAAACACACTAGTGTGCCATGGAACGTTGACCGACGTGATGTTTGAGAAATATTCTGTTATTGGGAATGGGATTTAAGTGGGTCTCGATTGAGGAGTTGTCATCAATTGGAGTGTTATGGTTGAAAGGTTGAGGACTTCGTTGTCCATTACGTTTGCGAATTTAGAGCATTTTGACATGAATAACTTGTAATCCATGCGTTTGTTTACTTCATTTTTCGACAAGTTTGACTAAGACATCGATCCATATTGTCATCTTACTCTGCGCGTGCAGCTCTCTCGTCAATACTATTATTTAAATCGTCATTGAACTCAATCTTTTAAAAAACACAAAAAACTATGTTTAACTTCGCGTCTTCTTCTAACCGCACTATAAGATCTTGATACGCTTTCTGATCATCAAGAACATGATCTTATTTACTGATCATCTTGTGATCAAAATTTAACAACATCTTCTCTTTGTCATCAGGTACCAACTGACGATCCACCACCGCAAGCACAGGGGGAGTCGTGACGAAACCTGCGCCAGCGCATCGAGGACGCGTTACACGACAACTGGCGGCGGCTGACTGCCACCACACGCACTGTAAGTCACCCAAGTATTGTAGTAATATTAATAGTAGGAGCTCTTTGTGAAGGAGTTCGTCCGGGGAAATACAACCACCATACATATGTCCATTGTCATGCGCAGCTGTTCTCAATCAAATGAGCAAAATCGGACGCCATGGTCAAAATATAGGGTCGACGAACGTGGGTCGAACAGATAGTACAAAATGATGAATATAAATAAAACTATATCTCAACGACACAAAGAGTGTTTCAGAATGAACACAGTACTCGACTGTCCTAATAAGATTTTTATCCAATGAGGGTTTTCATGAACATCCACGCCAGAGGTTCCCAAACTTTTTTCTCGTAGACCACTTTCAAAATTTTCCTGATTTCGGTGGAACCTGTTGCTACATATTCCCAAAACTCGTTAAAAATGCGAAGATTAGATCTAACGTTGACTAGAACCGGTTTTCTGATGAGCGACCCAATAGCAAGCAGCTAAGATTCAAAACATTCAAAAACATTACCATGTGTGTGACTCACGTATTTACCGATAGATGTTTACGGCTTAAAAAGTTACGTGCAAATTATTGTTACCTACATTGTTTGCTTATTTATATAATAGAAGCAAATAATGTGGGTGCATGGATAATATACATGAATAACATAGAATAAGTAAATACAAGTTATATTTAAGTGATTAAGGAGTGTTATTATAGCGAATGTGAGTACCAAAACAAACCATTTCTGGTATAATGGTACAAAACAAACATGAACCTGTATCAAGACTGTATGTATAAATAAATAAAATAAAAATAAATAAATAAAAAAACGATGGAAATTGCGAATTTTTTTTTCACGCCGTCGTAGAACCCCGTCGTGTCTCCCGTGGACCCCTGGGGGTCCACCTAGACCACTTTGGGAATCACCGATCCATGCCATCAGTGGGCGCCACTTTGACAAGAGGTCTTCCATTTCGACAATGAATATAAAATATATGATGACGTTCATCATTCGTTTCATTCATTCGTTCATCATTCGTTTCATTCATTCGTCCATCATTCTATTAGGGTTTAAGGTTGGACACTAAAAGAAAGACCGTTCTAAGGATTTCAATAATACGTTTATTATCCTTTTCTTTATATATTGGAAGGTGTGTTTTACTAGTATTGTGTGAGACGTGTGATCCCACACAGGGCTAAAAGTATAGTACAGTAACTACGAGGAAGTAAGGATTTCATCAAGTGGTTTAGAGAGGGCTCGGACTCGGAAAGAAAAAATATATTTATGAGTTAGAAAGAGAAAGACGTGTTGAAGTAGGATCAATTTATTTTTGCTATACTCCAACACGACTAAAGAAAAACTTTTTACAAAAAAAAAAAACAACCGACTTCAAAGAAAACACTACAAAGTGAAAAATAACTTTAATTTCGGAAGTCGGTGTCTTTGGTTTTGAATTTTCGTTCTTTGTCACTGACTTCCGAAATTAAAGTTATTTTTTACTTTGTAGTGTTTTCTTTGAAGTCGGTTGTTTTTTTTTTGTAAAAAGTTTTTATTTTTCACTTTTTAGTTGTGATACCTACCCCACACAAATTCGAATACCACTACCTGCTATGTAAATAACAGTGACAGGAAGTTATCATAATATCATCCACATACTAAGTGAGGTAAAAATAAGTATTATTGACGCTAACTCAAAAACTACCCAAGTAAAGTTAATAAAATTTATATGGGACCACCTCTGAAGTATGATCTACCAAACAAAAAAGAATCATCAAAATCAATTCATAATTGACGGAGTAATCGCGTAACAAATATACAAAAAAAAAACAACATACAGTCGAATTGAGAACCTCCTCCTTTTGGAAGTCGGTTAAAAATAAAGGCGCTTTGACACTTGACAGGTGCTCGGACCTGATGTCTCAGTGCTGCCACCTAGTGAATGTTATTTCAGAAAACCCTCATTGGGCACATGAGACATTTCAGCTGTATCTCGGGGATGGCAACGTATCTGCGATACCCTTTGTGTTTTCATATTATGTCTATAGGCGACGTTGATTACTTAATATCCAGGTTGTCCATGCTCTTATATCGTGTGATATAAGGGCACGGCTCACCTGGATATTAAGTGTCGCAATATATGCCATTCAAACATACTTACAAAAAAAAAACAACAGACTTCCAAAAAATACACTACAAACTGAAAAATAACTTTAATTTCGGAGGTCGGTGGCAAAAAACGAAAATTCAAAACCATTAAGAGCGACTTCCGAAATTAAAGTTATTTTTTGAAGTCGATTGTTTTAAAGGTTTTATTTTTCACTATTTAGTTGTGGTACCTACCCAACACAAATTCGAACTTACCACTACCTGCTATGTAAATAGCAGTGACAGGAACTTATTAGAACATCATTACATCATTCATACAGACTAAGTGGGAAAAATACGTATTATTGAAGCTAACTCAAAAAATCCCTAAGCAAAGTTAGTAAAATTTATATGGGACCACCTCTGAAGTATGACCTACCAAACAAAAAATGATCATCAAAATCAATTCGTAATTAGCGGAGTAATCGCGTAACAAACATACAAAAAAAAACACACTAGAATTGAGAACCTCCTCCATTTTGAAGTCGATTAAAAAAATCCTTTTGTACGGCTATTTTCGCTATACTTTATTTATTTCTCAACAAAAATGCTCTTGTTTATTCCAGGGTTCATTCCAATCCCGGCCGCGCCTGCGCTCGTTCAGTCAAGAGCGACGTCGCCGGCCCAGCGCCTGCTCCCTAGACCTTCAGGAGTTGGAAGACAGACCCTACAACACTGCTACTATACACAGGTGAACTATTTATCAATACCGTACCTGGGCGTGCATATGACACATATTTGTTATTTAGCTTTAGAAAGAGGATATTCGGATGCATATTTACCTAAAGTTGAGGTGTTGGCTATTATGGAATGCACTATTGTATCGAAAAAAATATTAATTTTTTGCTTAACAATTATAGCGGCAATAGAAATACACTATCTTTGAAAATATCAAATATCTACCTATTCATGAGATACACAACCCGCTGACAGACAGATGGACAGCGGAGGCTAAGTAATAGGGTTCTGTTTGGCACTCTTCGGGTACGGAATCCTTAAAACAGCCCCGGATCTAGAATTTTTGGAGGGTGGGCAAAAACTGCCATCTGCCGCCCCCGCCATCTTTTATGAGGATGCGCTAAGTCAGCCCCCGCGAAATGAAAATTTTCTCAAAATGAAAATTTTGGCAGCAACATATTAATCAAATTGTATCGATCGAAAATGCGCCAATTCAACAGGGGCGATAAAACTGTTGTAAAAAAGAAAAAAAAAAAGAAAGATTATAAATGTGCTGCGCGTCTCACATATTTTGTCTGCTACGCTTGAAGTTGGCGCCCGAGGCGCGGGCCCCGGCTTGCCCCCCTCTAGATCCGGGGCTGCCTTAAAACACTGAAATATCTATACTTAACGTTTTCAGGCGATGACAATTAGATATTAGATTCCCTATTCTCATATACTGGCTTAAAATAAAGTAGAAGTCTATAACTATTCAAACGCGTTTGCTGTTATCTTTTGTGCAATAAATAATAAGTTTGGATGACGAGTTCAAGCTGACGTTAAATCGATTGACGTGATTTTGATTTTTGTGTCGAATATAATGTGACGTTAAATAAAATCCTACCACCTTATAACCGTGTTCCTTTTGATGTTCCATAACTCCAAAAATAATACAAAAGTCCTAGAACAAGGGTTCCATAAATACAGTTTCGAAGATAACATAACTCTTGATGGGATGTAAGTTTCATTAATAAGTACGAGTAAATCATTTTCATTAAAACCAAACATTCATATTTAAAGCTAAGAAAATGCGGCGTTGTAATTTTTTTTATGGACTAATAAAGTCAGATTTTTTTTAAAGTGAAATCTTCTATAAGCGCGTTGGGCATTTAAAGATGGGAAAAAAAAATTGAACTCGCGACACTGTTACCGACACCTCATTAAATCGTTGTTGTCCGATAAATAAAGTATAATAATAAATAATAATTAAAAGTATTTCCTGCACAGTAAAATTGTTCAAGTTTTCACTTCTGTCGGCACTCCCGTAGTACTTTTTTTTTTCTCTTATGGTTGACTTGGTCTCATTAATACCCTAGAGTTTTGGGATATCAAATCGAACACCTTGTATTTGAGCAAATAACAGATCGTTCATTAATTTCACCGCTTTGTTTTCTTGATACACTTGTACAACTTCAATTTTGTCCACAGAACCCACTCTCTAACCAAAATGGCGGCGCTATCGCTAAAGATATCGATAGACGGCGGCAAGGTGGTGAAGACCATACAGTTCGACCCTTCCACCACCGTGTATGATGCCTGCAGGATCATCAGGGAGAAGATTCTAGAAGCCAGCAGTGGTGATCGTAAGTATTGATCAAGTTTGTATGTTTAAAGCAGTGGTTCCGGTGGACCCCCGTTGCTACATATTCCCAAAACTCGTTAAAAATGCGAAGATTAGATCTAACGATGGAAATTGCGAATTTTTTTCACGCCAACGTAGATCCCGTCGTGTCTCCCGTGGACCCTTGGGGGTCCATTTGGACCACTTTGGGAATCACCGGTTTAAAGTGACCCAGTCGTAACGGCCCCGACTTACGAAGTGTGTCATGGGTTCGAAGTCAGGCTCTTGCACTTTACATTTTGTCTATCATCACCACTATTTTGAATCCGCTGGATGCGGGAAGCACAGAACCGGTCGAAGTGGAGGTGCTTGGGGGAGGCCTATGTCCAGCAGTGGACGTCTTTCGGCTGAAATGATGATGGTTCTGAAAACTGTGAATCTTGAGCCAACCGGCATTTCCTGTATTTTTAACCGACTTCAAAAAAAGGAGGAGGTTCTCAATTCGTCGGGATATTTTATTTTTATGTATGTTCCCCGATTACTCGAAGACGGCTGGACCGATTTGAAAAATTCTTTTTTTGTTTGAAAGGGTATACTTTCAAGTTGGTCCCATTGTCATTTGGTCACGATCTGATGATGGGATCTTGGAGAAATCGAGGGAACTCTTCAAATATTATAGGCACATCTATAGCGATTTCGGTATTTTTGATGAGCAGTTGACATTAGGCTATTGTAATTTAGATAAATTACAAACCAACGCACTAAAAAGTGAAAAAAAAAAACTTTTTAGAAAAAAAGTTTTTTTTTTATTTGAAATATTAATGTGACTTCCTATGAGGTTATGGGTCTCCATAGTTGGTGTATCTTAGAGTTGTGTCTGTTAAAGTCTTCAGATTACATGACAGATTCCTTACCTAGGACAAACTAGTATCGTCCATGGTGGAACATAATTCTATTAATAGTATTTTAATGTACTATGTTTCAATGCAAATCTTCTTTTCGTGTGGTTTAGTGAATAACCAGGTGTCAGAATTTTAAAGCCGCCCATGGGCCTCTGACTTGGGTTCACATGCCTTCGAGAAATATCACTCAGGCATGCCGGTTTCCTCACGATGTTTTCCTTCACCGTTTTTGAAGCAAGTGATAATTATACAATACGCAGATGAATCCGAAAAGTCGGGGGTGCGTGCCTTTTTTTTTTGGGTGGGGAATTATCAAATTTCTTCTCCCGCTCTGGGCGAAGCGGGAGCGGCGTGTCCAGATTCTCACTGACTAAAACCCACCCGTGTTCCTTCGGTTGCTATGTTGCCGGGGGCCACGATCTCCCTTTCGGACTTCTTCGCAACCCCGGCAGGCATCGGCCCTAGCGGACCCCGTCAATTCTGCTGTCACCTCTTCTCGGCGCGCGGGGAACACGTTGCGCCGTCGACCCTAGCCTGGTCCTTATCGGACGGCGCGCTACCCATTGTTCACTGTCCGCAAGCCCACGAGAGGTCTTGGGTTCAAACTCGAGACCTATGGACTTGGCAGTCCGACGGTCACACCACAATAAAAATATTCTATTATATTCCAAACTATCTGAACCTGGAGTAACTCATACTACTCTATGGAATTTTCCTATTGATGACAAAATATTTTACAATCAAATAGCCAATCAAAATGATGGATGCCGTTTTTACTGCCTTAGGACACAGTTAGAAATAGTGACCTCTTACAACACCCACTAAAAGAGAGGCAGTGGCCTATTTCCACCTCATCTAAACCTTCTAATTTCCTCAACAGCAAAAGAATACGGCCTCTTCTTAGCCTCAGAAGAGGACAACAAGAAGGGAATATGGCTGGAAGCGTCCAGAAGCCTGGATTACTACATGCTCAGAAATGGGGACCTGCTGGAGTATAATAAGAAGACCAGGAATCTGAGGGTGCGGATGTTGGATGGTGAGTGCCTTATGTATAGCGGGATAAGGTTGATATATGATTGGGGATGTAAAAATTGCGGAACATTGCTTTAATAACCAATTCATTCAAAATTAAAGTAAAATTTTTGTTGTTATGAAAAATATAATAATAACAGAATCAAAGTACAATCGAAAAAAAAAAATGTTTTAGCTTGCTTTATTTGTTACCTAGATAGTTCAACATCTGCTAAATAGGATATGATTTTAACTAATTACATTCTTGAATTCACAGGAACGATATAATTAAAATATCAATCCTATGCCTAGCATTAAAACAGTAAGAGAGAATGTCTTTTAATTTGGCCGAAATGGAATTGTAAAAACATAATTTAAAAAAATGTACGTTCGTATAATTATTACAGAAAATACTTATAGTGGGTATACTGATATGTTCTAATGTTTTGAAATTGGTTTCCGCACTAATACCCGTTTTCACCGACAACTAAGTGACACCTAAATTAATCCCTAAATAAAAGTGCATTGTTGGATTTTCAACGCTACCCAGTACTACCCAGTTATTGGATTGTGGAGGTCAGATAGGCAGTCGCTCCATGTAAAATACTGGTATTCAGCTGCATCCGGTTAGACTGGAAGCCGACCCCAACATAGTGGGAAAAGGCTAGGCAGATTGATTGTTGGATTTTCAACGCTAGACTCAGCGCTGAGAGTTGAAAATCCAACAATGCACTTTTGCAAAACAGGCAAATGCAAAACGGGTATTAGTCCTTCAAGTAGACTATCGCACGTGGCCCATAGGGGCAGTCCCTCTCCAGAAGTACATTAGGTCTCCTAGTCTGTTCTGAACAAAAAGTATAGTATACAGCTTGTAAATAGTAAAAATCATAATTAGAATATCCTTTCAAGTCACAATTGTTTCTCCTAACACCTCATGATACATTTCTGACAGTACCGTCCTTGTTCCAGGTACGGTGAAGACGTTGTTAGTAGACGACAGTCAGGTGGTGGCCAACCTCATGGTGGTGATCTGCACCAAGATCGGCATCACCAACTACGACGAGTATGGCCTGGTGAGTACTACACTACACTAGCTGGTTCTAAGGGTATATGCAGATTCAGATTATTTATTTATAAACATAGGTAACAAATACACAGGTGTGTGAGATGTTACATTTTTTGTAAGTCCTCTACGCTTTGCCATTGGGCGTACACTTCACAATATCAAATAAAAATTATAGAATGATCTAGAGTGTTGGCTAAATCAATATAATACAAGTAACCTGACAATTAATTAAAAATTACAATGTCAAAATAACTACCAAATTAATAAAATATTTAAAAAAAAAAATTCAACAATAAAAATTTAAGATAAAAAAGAAATGTCAAAAATAAATAAAATAGGATAATGTCAACTAATCAAATTAATACAAGAGTGTCAAAATAAGTGATAAATCAATATTTTTTTTTAGAATGCCAACACTAAAATCTAAGAAAGTACAAAAATAAAATAAAATTATATTGAAAAATGTAAGTGTGTGTGTGTGTGTATGTGTGTGTGTGTGTGTGTTGTAATGTAAGTGTATGTGTGTGTGTTGAGTAGTAAGTACAAAATTAATAAAATATATCCAGAATGTCAAGAGTGCAGATAGAAATTTGCGTTTACATTACAGCAGAAAAATACACCTTAAAACAATAAAATAATGATTATAATGCCAAAAGGGCCTCAGCTCAGTATATTGTCAGATGACAACACAAATTATACCTTTTTTTTTTGGGTGGGAAATTATCAAATAACTTCTCCCGCTCCTGGGCGGAGCGCGAGGGCGTGTCAGACTCTTACTGACTAAAATCATAATAAAAAAATATTGGACACGTATTTTTTCTTTTTTTACGTTATCGAAAGACTACGGCGATACATTAGTTAAAATGTGCCATGACGTCACGAGTATGTAGATTTTATACTTACTTGTGATGTAGCGACCCCCACTCCCCAACTTTAATGCGTTTTATCTAAGTATTTTTTTATTAATATGATGAAGAAAAAAATACGTGTCTAATATTTTTTTTTATTATCTGACTAACGGACTAAATAGAATTTCTTTTTTTTGACCCAGGCATCGTCCTTATTCAAATTAATATTATTGGTGTAACTTTCAAAATGTCAGAAAGCCCAGGTGCGTAGTACTCGCAACCGGCGTGCGTGTATGACCAGATGTATGAACGTAAACGAGGCAAAAGGAGTATGTTAGGATCGTAGCAGGTGGCGTTCTGTAGTTTCTGCCTACCGCCATGGGAAGAAGGCGTGAGTTTATGTATGTATGTATGATGTAACTTTTTTTCCTTAATATACATGAACACTAAAACAATTCTCTTCTACCCTTAGGTCCGTGAAGATCAAAAAGATGAGCCAGACCCCTGCGAGAAGCCTAACTTCGGTACCCTGACCCTCAAGCGCAAGCACCAGGAGAAGGAACGCGACGCCAAGATGGAACAGCTGCGGAAGAAGCTTAGAACTGATGATGAAGGTAAATATACACCTCTGCTAACCGCTCCGAAAAATAAAGGTGTAATGTTATGTACTGATTCAAATTCAAGTCATTTATTCAAACTAGGCTGAGAATCAGCACTTTTCGAACGTCAAAATTATATAAGACAGTCTCCCAAAACCGCCCACCCTTCACCACTTCCTAGTGCCTTTAGCTGGGAAGACACACAAGAACATGTCTAAGAACCATCGCAAGAAAACCTGCTTTCAAATAAATAAAAAAACAGCATTCAAATCGGTTCACCCGTTTAAGAGCTACAGTGCCACAGACAGACACACACACATAGTGGGCAAACTTATAACACCCTTCTTTGCGAACGTGATCGTGTTATTTTTACCCATTTTATAAAAAAAAGCCCACGTATATTAGTCTCTCGATATTTTCGTTTTCTTTAGCTGAGAACTAACTGAGCCTTCCACTTTACCACAATTAACCAACAAACCCTTTTCTCTTCCACAGTAAACTGGGTGGAACCCTCAAAAACCCTCCGCGAGCAAGGCATAGACGTGACAGAAACCCTGCTCCTGCGCCGCAAGCTGTTCTTCTCCGACCGCAACGTGGACTCGCGGGACCCCGTGCAGCTGAACCTGCTGTACGTGCAGGCCAGGGATGCCATACTGGACGGCCAGCACCCTGTCACCATGGACAAAGGTAACAGCTAATATTATTATTAAAATTCGAAAATTAATTAATATCAAATTACAGTATTTCTACTTTCTTAATGCCCCTCGGTAATCATCGCATTTCCGAATACAAACGAATGCTAATTTCCATGTCCATCAATTATTAGATTTATCGTGTATAATAATTTCAGAACAATACTAATATAATACTATATTATACTGGGTGATTTTTTTACCGTCTCGAAATTTTTACAGGGTGTTCTACCCATGAATGTAAACAACTTTCACTATGGGAGCAACTCGGAGATCACAAAAAAAAAATCAGCTGTTCCATACATTTTGACTGCGTAGGTATTGCGCTTACAGAGGAGCTCGTGGCTAAATAATAACAGCCGCACGGTTCGATCCATCAGGTTAAGCTACGCTTGCCGGGGTTGGTCCGTGGATGGGTGACCATCTTTACATACCGAGACTCCTCCGTGCCTCGGAAAGCACGTTAAGCCGTTGGTCCCGGCTGTCATTTGTAGATCTTTGACTGTCGTTACGGGTCGTCAGAAGTCCGAAAGTCCGACAACCAGTCTTACCAAGGGGTATCGTGTTACCTAGTAACTAGGTTATGGAGGTCAGATAGGCAGTCGCTCCATGTCCCTGCCACCCTGTATTTATTAATACTAATAAAATGTGTGTATTGTCAACAGCTTGCGAGTTCGCTGGTATACAATGTCAGATTCAATTCGGTGACCACAGGGAAGACAAGCATACTACTGGGTTCTTAGAGTGAGTATCAGTTATCATTAGAGGTCGGATATTCGGATACTTTTATTTACCTAAAGTTGAAGTGTTGGCTATTATGGAATGCACTTTTGTACCGAAAAAATCCCGGGATTCCGGGATCGACAAATTTACGTTTTTTCTTACGTTCAGGTTTTGGCTTATAAGGAATGCACTTTTGTATCGATCGAAAAATCTTGCGATTCCAGAATTGATAAATTACTATAGTAATGCTAGCTAATGTTGTAAAGTAGGTTGCTAAATTGGCATAGCACATAGTGACAAACAACTCGGTGCCTTGAGTTTCGTAATTTTATTTTTTTATAGTATATTATTTTTATTTTATATTAATTTTTATGTGATCGTCGCGAAAGTAACTTTCATAAGAGGGTTGATAAGTCGTTTCCATACCATGTATCTGATTAGTTGTGCATTCCCGGATTTTCTTGGAATTCCGGGATTGTTATTATGAAAAAAAAAATATCGCTTAAATTATTTCTTACAAAAATTAACTTTAGGTAAATATGCATCCGAATATCCGATCTCAAACGATTGAATGATATTTTTTATTGTGTTTTTTTTTTCCAGATATCATTCATCTTCATCATACGGGATTTTTTTTATCCAGTGCGCAAACTCTAACACGTGACTTTACTCATCACTATGAACAACTTTTACTATGGGACTAAACCTGAAATCGCAACAAAAAATCAGCTGTTCCCAGTGGCGTGCCTAGGGGTCAAAATTAGGGCAAGCCGCCAGATTTTTCACGAAAAAAATATCTGCCAAGTGAGGGATTGACTTATTTTCATTTATGTTGTTCATGGTACAACATTATTATAATTTTGGTTAGAAAACCTTTCAAATGCGAAAAGGTCATGACATGTCAGGCACGTAATTGTCATAAGCGCCATCTATCGCCACGAATGCGCGTATTTACACCGTTTAGTCGAACCTTTTTACCATAATTCATATTGGCTTGTCTCATGCAAAATTTTTCAATCAAAAGCCACTAGATGGCTCCCATAGTATCGATTTGTTGTTCTATTGCCAAACGCATAATTTTATGAGTTTAAAATTTAATGTCGATTGAAAATGTTAACATGAGATATTACCTACCTAAACAAAATTTTATAATTTATCATAATCATAATGACAATAGCCAACTCTAATCTTTATTTCAAAACACCTATGAAGAATCTCTTCGATACGAACATTATTGTTTTGTGATCTCAATGAGATGTACTTAAACATAATAGGATGGTTTATTTTTCAGTAGTTTTCCAAAACTTCATTGCCATAAAAACAACACTAATCATATGCTTTCATGGCACCAGCTACTTACATAAGTTTGTGTAATAGACATTCGAATGCCTATTTCAATCTATTCTTTGACTGACAAAAATACATGTTTTTTTTTCCGAGAAATAGGTACAATAATTTGAGGTTGGTTACGGTGAAGTAAAGAGTTACTTATTGTCAGAAAAATCAATATAAATACCTTTACGAACACAGTTTCCGAATTCCCATTTTGATGATAAAATTACCTTTCCGAGTAACAATTTCACACACTTTAGTCCTTCACAAGGAACAATTGCATGCGTTTCCGAATTAATTTTAATGATAGGAAACTTTTGAATCACTTCAAAACAAAGATAATAATCACAGCAAAAACTAATCACAATTCACAACACTTAAATTCACAGAAAATGAAAAAAATATCAAAGCAAAAAACAAGGGCGAGTCGTACTCGCCCATGAAGGGTTCCGTAGCAGCAAGTAACATTGAATGAAAGGTAAATTGCGGTTTACGATTTATGACGTATTAAAAAAAAACTACTTGCTAGATTTCGTTCAAACTAATTTTCGGTGGAAGTTTACATGGTAATGTACATCATATATTTTTTTTAGTTTTATCATTCTCTTATTTTAGAAGTTACAGGGGGGGGGGACACACATTTTACCACTTTGGAAGTGTCTCTCGCGCAAACTATTCAGTTTAGAAAAAAATGATATTAGAAACCTCAATGTCATTTTTGAAGACCTATTCATAGATACCCCACACGTATGGGATTGATGAAAAATTTTTTTTTGAGTTTCAGTTCTAAGTATGGGGAACTCCAAAATTATTTGTTTTTTTTTTCTATTTTTGTGTGAAAATCTTAATGCGGTTCACAGAATACATCTACTTACCAAGTTTCAACAGCATAGCTCTTATAGTTTCGGAAAAAAGTGGCTGTGACATACGGACGGACAGACAGACAGACAGACATGACGAATCTATAAGGGTTCCGTTTTTTGCCATTTGGCAACGGAACCCTAAAAAGCGCCAGTAGCCGCTCAAAACAAATTTGAACTAACTTGAAAATTGTATCATTCTAAAGAAAATCACGCATTGCGCAGCGTCTTGCAACGACATAGGTAGTTGCTTTACTCCTACTATTCATAATCAAATGCACGATTCGTTCCATTCATAAAAAATCAAAAGCCGGGCTTAAAAATTAGAACATTTTGCGAAATGAGTACATACTAATGGTACAAACAACGTTAACAATTTTCCAAGCAAAAGATAAGATGTATGAAGCCTCATAAAAAGCCCCCTTGTGTGAGCGAGAAAGCAATGCAATGTACCACAGAATTGACGTTTTCATTCATCGATGCGATCTCGCGTCCTGCTTAACGCTATAGTGTTAGAGTGAGATCGCAACTGCGGCATCCGAAATAGTATGGCAACGTGCGTGATGAAAACGGCGCGGAATTTAAATATTATTCTTTGAGTACGTAAACCTGGCATCGTAGCTTCTAAAGCGCGCGGCTGATACGGTGCAGCGCGGAGTTTAATGTTATTATTCTTATCAATTCTTGCGACACGAATGAATTACTTGGTTGCTTTACAAGTTTACGGGTGTAGTTTTTGACGTGACAACGTCTTATAAATTGGTTTGCCGGGTGACACTTCAAGAAACTGCGTTACGCTCCGCTCACGTTATGCGCTCACAATGAGAGCGAGTGAGAGGCACGCGTCCCTTCCACTCGGGCATGGTTAGCCCGCCTAAGAGCGAGAGAGACAGACATAAAAAGTGAAAGGCACGCGTCCCTTCGTCGTTGTCACGTAAAACTTTCGCCCGTATACCGACTTTACAGGCAACCAATTTTTTTTTTTTTTTTTGTGGGCTCGTCTTTGAATGCCAGCCGGGCTTTTCGGCTTCTATGGAGGTACCGCCGCTGGCTGTTCCCTATATTTATGGTCGCTTAACTCGTCAAAATGTAGGGAACAGCTGATTTTCTTTTCGCGATTTCAGGTTTGGTCTCATAGTAAAAGTTGTTCATTATGATCAGTAAAGTCACGTGCTTAACTTTGCGCACTAGTTAAAAACTTTCCTGTATATTTAGATACTCGTATGTTTCTAACATTCCTTATAGACTAAAAAACCATTAAAATGATCATCATAGTCACAAACTATATTTTGTTTCTTCCAGCCTCAAAGAATTCCTGCCCGCCTCCTACATGAAAGTCAAGGGCATAGAGAAGAAAGTGTTCAAAGAGCATAAGAAACACATCACTCTGACGGAGCTCGACGCTAAAGTGCTGTACACCAAGAGCGCCAGGGACCTCAAGACTTATGGCGTCGCCTTCTTTTTAGTCAAGGTATGTGTCCTCAGGACGTGGCTAAGTAACAGCCGTACAGGTCGAACGTTCCAAGTTACGCTTATCGCAGTACATTTCGTACTGTGCGAAACATTCACGACAAAACATGTTGAAATCTTTACTTACTGTCAATGTTCCATACAATATTTGATAGGAACCAGAGATTTCATCATGTTTTGTTGTGAATGTTTCGCCAGTGCAAATGCACAGTGAGAACCAGTCTTACGAAGGGGTATTTGTACCTAGTATCTACTTTAGCGTTAAAAATAGATTTTTGTGTAACTGTTTGCAATAAAAAAATCCTAAAAAATGTACTACATTGAGTTAGTTATTCCAAAACTTGACAGTTATATCAGATTTTCAAATCAAATATAGGGTAACTTATACTCCACTGGTTTAGGTAGTTAAATAAAGGTAAACAAATCGTAAATAACCGGCCAAGTGCGTGTCGGACCACGCACAATGAAGGGTCCCGTAGTTGGGATGAATTTATCCCAAAAACAAACTTAACTTTGTAGTTGATAAACATGTTCTTCCATACGGAATGTATGGGAAAACATGTTTTTGCAACTGCAAAGTTAAGTTGGTCGATTATTACTCGTTAACTTGTACAGTCTACTTAGCTGTGATAGTTTTCCTTTTAATTTCGTTATATTAACTACTGTTGTGATTTTTTTCACATACCCAAAACCAACCATTTAGCCGGCAGGGGGGGGGACACTTGACTCTAACAAAAATTAGTACTTTAAAGCTTAATATTTTGCAAACGGATCCCTGAATCCAAAAATGGTTTTCACAAACTCATAATGTTTTTGTAAGACCTTTCCAATGATACCCCACACTATGGGATAAAAAAAAAAATAAAAAAAAAACATCACCACTTTACGTGTATGGGAGGTACCCTAAAAAAAAATGTTTTTCATCATTTATTTTACCACTTTGTCAGCGTAATTAAAATATATACCTATGCCAAATTACAGTTTTCTAGTACTAAGGGTCTCGGAGCTAGATCGCGGACAGACAGACATGACGAAACTATAAGAGTTCCTTGGTTACTACGGAACCCTAAAAAGGGTTTTTGTAATAATAATATAAAACTTTATTTCGGGTGGCATAGACCCATAGAAACCTTAACCTAGTACATATATTTTTATTTGCCATAACTCGCCACACCAACACAAGACTTGACCCACTGATTCTGAGGGACAGTCAAAACGTAGAGCTATTGCGTTCAGAATGCTGTTTTTGCTACCCCGTGTACGGGCCAACAGGGAAGCTGCTTTGAACATCCCACACGCGCTGTATCGCCACGGCAGATACAACAACATATAGATAGATAGATGACATTTTCTTGTATAAAAATACGATAAAACCAAATTAAATTTATTTTAGATTTTTACTATTGTTTCCTTTTTTATTAATGTATGTTAAACTTTATCATTTATTCATAAACTACTCCTCGTAGATGTAACTGCTTGAGCACATTTTATTTTGTTAGATTTATAATAATAATATAATATTTTGTAATCTGTCCATTGTAAAGAGCCCAAACTCGAAACGCCATGAATTATAACGTTACTAAATTAAAGAGTACAACTGTGACGTAGCATGACAACTGAAGTGAGTATTACTGACAAATGCTTGCATTGACTAGACAGGTCCACTCAAATCTGTGTGGTTCTTTCCTCAAAAGACCATTTCAGACACTAATCTACATGGTCCTCATATGACCTGGCCGGACTTTAAAAGAGACTGCGACCTCTGAGTTTTTTTCGACCTTTCTTCTCAGAGTAGTCAGATAGGAAACGCTGAACTCATATAGCTTATTTTTTTAAATATGACGTGTAAAAGTGATTCCGACAACCTATTTACAGAATAAACAATTTCATTTCACATTTAGTCGGTTACTTGACAGCTGTCTCGTCACGTGGTTTTTTTGTTTACCTTTATTTAACTACCTAAATCTATGGAGTATAGTATATTTTATTAAAAAGATATTCGAAAAATCTAGTTTTAACTTTAATAATTATCTCTTCACAGGAAAAAATGAAAGGCAAGAACAAGCTAGTGCCTCGCCTCCTGGGCGTCACCAAGGACTCAGTACTGCGCCTGGACGAGAAGACCAAGGAGATCCTGCAGACCTGGCCCCTCACCACGGTGAGGAGGTGGTGCGCCAGTCCCAACACCTTTACCCTGGACTTCGGGGATTACAGGTTAGTCTTCTTCTGGCTCTTACCGCGTGTCACCTAGTAACTGTGTCAAATAGGAAGTCGTTCCAAGTTCTCTAGTGTGACTTCTAAACTTGGGGCTTTGGGTCTTTCCATCAGGAATTTCTTAGTTGAAGCCTTTTTTTTTTATTTGGAAATTATCAAATAATTTCTCCGCTCTGGGCGGAGCGGGAGGGCGTGTCAGACTCTGACTGACTAAAACCCACCCGTGTTCCTTCAGTTGCCATGTTGCCGGGGGCCACGGTATTTCAGGCAGGCATCGCCCCTAGCGCCCCCTACAGTTCTGCTGACATCTGTCCCGGCGCGCGTGGAACACGTCGCGCCCCCCCCGCGCCTGCCCCTTATCGGGCGGCGAGCTACCCATTGCTCACCGTCCGCAAGCCCGCGCCTACGGGGGCCGGGAATAAGCTCGCAATTCCCCTCAGTTAGCGCCTGGAGTCTGAATTAGTTCCCGATTGATAGAAAAAGAATAATTTCCTATTACTTCTAAACATAACTGTCCAAAATCTACGTGGGCTTGGTACTATAATAACTGCTGCCTATCCTTTCAGATAATACTGTCATGATGATAATTTATGATGTTTATTTGATTTGATAAAAAAAATATAACAATGCCCCAATGAGGGTTTTCTGAAATAACGTCCATTAGGTGGCAGCACTGAGACGACAGGTCCGGGCACCTGTCAAAAGTGTCAAAGCGCCTATATTTTCTTTAGTCGTGATATGGTCGTGATTGAATGATAAACGTCATCATATATTTTATATTCGTTGTTGAAATGGAAGACCTTTTGTCAAAGTGGCGCCTAGTGGTGCCGTAAATTTTCATGAAACCCTCATTGGATCAAAATCTTATTAGGACAGTCGTGTACTGTGTTCATCCTAAAACACTCTTTGTGTCGTTAACATTAAAGTTAATTTTCTTTATTGTTCTGATCATTTTGTATTATCTGTACGACCCACGTACGTCTCGACTTTATATATTGACCATGGCATCCGACTTTTTAATATGACTTCTCATATGTGTATACCTTCAACACGAATGATGTAACCAATATTTTATAACCATATTTTTATTTAAAAGAGTGTCCGTAGAGTTTCTTGCCCGTTCTTCTCCATAGGAACCTACTACGCTTTGGAATGGGCAACTAGCTTCATCTTTCTGACCGACCGACCCCTTGACAATTCAAAAGTGCCTGTAATTGGTTTATTTGAAATAAATGCTTTGAGTTTGAGTTTATGATATAATATTTAAATGAGATATATTTTCAAATAAACTATTAACATTATAATCTCTTTTGTGCACAGCGATCAATACTACTCGGTCCAGACGACCGAAGCTGAACAAATTCTACAAGTGATAGCGGGCTACATCGACATCATAGTGCGCAAACAACGCGCCAAGGAACATCTTGGAATAGAGGGCGATGAGGGCTCGGCCATGTTGGAGGACTCCGTGTCGCCTTCCAAGTGAGTACTAATTACTGGACTTTTCTGGAAAATTTATGAAAAAAACCATGGTTTGAATACATATATGTGACGGAGGAGGGTAAGCGTCTCTCTCGTTATTATCAGCGATATTTTAACTACTGTGGGGGTAGTGTTGGTTAATGCGCAATAGAAAAACAATTTTCAGTTCAGATCACATTATAATTTACTATCAAATGAATCACACTAGTTAAATAATACACACACTGGGTGCGACGGCGTTTATTAAAATCATCAATTACCACAATGATCACAAATTACAACTAACACAATTACTGAGCACCACGAATCGAGAAAAGTTCCGCGACGTCTTGACCCCAATGCGACCAGAGGCTGAATGCCCTCCTCTCCGTGGCCTTAAAACATCACGACTCTGTAGAAGCGTGCCTTTTCTGGTGTAGGTAGATCACTCTTGATGTCGCCAGTGGCGCGCTTGCGATTCGTTTCGTGTCCGTACTAATGACCGGATTCGACATATATATTTCAGTCTTTGGAATCGAGTTTGCGTTATATTGCGATGACTCTGTTATACTAGAACATCAACCAACAATCAATCAATATTTGTATTGTCTCTGGTATTACCCTCACCTCGCGTCCTGTTTAAAAGCGATTGCCGCACGAAACGTGATCGTCGCATGCAGGTCACTTTTTGTTATCAATCCATATATTATCACCTTTGTCAACAGAGCCAACATCATCCAACACGACACTTTCAAGTCCGGCAAGGTGAACACCGAGTCTGTAGCCAAGCCGGCCGTGCACAGACCCGGCGCCGAAGGTAATTATGTACTATTTATGATAAACAGTGTATTTTGGCTTACATGTCTTATTTGGTAAACAAATTCAGTACAAAAATCACGAGTTTTCGCATCACTAAAACAATTTCGGTTAGATAAAAAAACGTGTGGCACTCGGGGACTGCCGCGGTAAAGCTATTGCATAGCATTTGTAACCTCCATACTTCCTATTTGTGAACGCTACACTTGGGATGATGACGTGATGACATAAAACAAAAATTACGTTCCCATGACAACATCACGTTGTCATGGGAACCGTCATTACATGGTAGGCGGAGTGGGGGGTGTTAGGTTTTTTTCGTTACGGAATTTCTTGATTCGATCGCCGCGCTCAAAGCCCGCGATAAAAGCTATGCAATAGCTTAAAAATAAAAATGTTTATTTTTACAAAAGGCATTTAGATACAATATAATTGGAGATCACCTTTTAAGCAAGGAATTGCTTGTGAATGTAGACAATGTAAACATGCAGAAAAATTAATTAAATGGGTAACTTAAAATTATACAAAAATGAATGAGTGAATGATTTGTAAATAAGTGAGCGTTATGCATAGAAAAGGGCCAAGTCGCGCGTTTACGTGTGATTATTTGTGAGTATGGGTGAGAGTGTGAAGAGTGAGGGTGTGTAATGTGTGAGTTATAATTAGCAAATTCAGCTATACTCAATCAATCTGCCTAGCCTTTTCCCAACTATATTGGGGTCGGCTTCCAGTCTAACCGGATGCAGCTGAATACCAGTATTTTACATGGAGCGACTGCCTATCTGACCTCCACAACCCAGTAACTGGGTAATACGATACCCCTTGGTAAGACTGGTTGTCAGACTTTCGGGCTTCTGACGACCCGTAACGACTGTCAAAGATCCACGAATGACAACCGGGACCAGCGGCTTAACGTGCTTTCCGAGGCACGGAGGAGTCTCGGTATGTAAAGATGGTCACACATCCAGTGACCAACCCCGGCAAGCGTAGCTTAACCTGATGGATAGACCCGTGCGACTGTTAGTACTTAGACGAGCTCCTCAAATTCAGCTATACTATGTTATCCTTTAATATCCTGCCCAATATTAAATATAAATACGGAAGTTTATTTGTTTTTGTAGATAAGAACGTTCAGTGGGGCAATTCCCGTAATTTTTAAGAACGTTCGCATTCTAATCTCATTCGCAATCTCAATAATACAATCAATTTACCAATATTTTTGACAAGCTTGACAAATTGCGACTTGAATGTAAACGTTTTTTTAAATACGAGAATTGGCCTTCTGATCTTTGTAAGAGATTCGCAACAATAACACAATGTAAGTTGGTCACAGATTAATACAAATGGTTCACTCCGCAAAATCATTTAAATAAAAAGCGACTCTTGCTGCGACACAATAAAGTGCAATTCAGGTCGCACAGCGCTAATTACCTACAGTTATATTCACCTAGAAGTTGTCCCTCTCTATCGCGTAACTCTTATATCTTCTGACTACGTTACGCGCACTGAATTGCAGAGAGAACCATCTGTTTTCATCTGTGGTTTGGTGAGAATGTCTGTGGAATGTCTTGTCTATGTAAGAGACACTCATGATGGAAATTGATCTCGAAATCTCAGTACGGTACGCCATAGTTGGTTACCAAATAAAACATGTAAATAAAAATACACATCGCCATCCCCGGAGAATAAAATGATAACTGCCATTATCTTAGTTTTAGTGTTATGTCATTTTTGGAATCTGTAGGTGCTTAATACATCTGCTTAATTTTTTTCGTAATTTTTATACAGCTCATTACAAAGTTACAAAATATTACGATAGTATTCAAAGTTTTAACACAGGCCTTAAATTATGAGAATAAAGTGTTTTATCAAAATGTATTCCCACTTGTTAGTATGACAAACAGTCATAGAATTATATTCTCGTGACAAAAAATAGTTGAGCTCCACGATTACTGACAAATGCGTGCACTGACTGGACAGGTCCACTCAAATCTGTGTGGTTCTTTCCTCAAAAGACCTTTTCAGACACTAATCTACATGGTCCTCATATGGCCTGACCAAGATTATGTCTGGACTTTAAAAGAGACTGCGACCTCTGAGTTTGTTTCGGCCTTTCTTCTCAGAGTAATCAGGTAGGAAACGCCGAACTCACCTAGCTTATTTTTAATATTTTTTATATGACGTGTAAAAGTGATTCCGATATCCTATTTACAGAATAAACAATTTCATTTCAATAACTTTTTTTCAAAGCTGACAATCATCTCTCTACGTCCATTATTTATGGAGCAATCGACGAAAACATGTTTTTTATTTTTCCTGAAAAGTTGCGTTTTTGTAGTTATCATTTTATTCTCCGGAAACTTAAAATTGTTTTTTTTTAAATACTTTTACTTTTTTTATTTGCTTTGAAGTTTTTTTTTTGTTTAATTAAAGTTGATGGGACATCGTATTGTATTTCAATTCTATTAAGCAAAACGCATATCGACCTTAGCAATTAACATTGTCGGATCTACATTTTTGCGATTTTTATTTTATTGCAATAAAGGTCTTAGAATAAATTATAAAAAAGCCTTCGCAAAGATTTAATGCAATAAAAAAAAATAAACGCAAAAATGTAGATCCGACAATGTCAATTGGTACGGTCGATATATTCAATTGTATATCAGTTTTACACGACTGAACGTTTTCTATAGTTTGACCGAAATCGCTGTTCCGCGCTGTAGGTATGTCCCGCACGCCGCTGATTTGTCAACGCTGTCCTCCCACTTCGCCTGCGCATTCCTAAAGCTCGGAACAGTGATCCCGGTCAAACTAAGCTCTATTAGCCGAAGAGTATTCAAACTCAATACGACATTCCATCAACAAAACCACACAGTTTTGTATTATGTTGCCATCGCTTCACACACATTATAATTTGCCGGCTAGGAGCCAAGCCGTTCGCCGTGAACCACATGACGGGCGCGCAGCAGACAACCGTGTCCGGACAGATCATCACCGGACACACGCCGCCGGCCGTCAGTATACGCTTATTTATTTTATTTTTTTGCTTTAAGCCTGGAATACACATACACACTAAAAAGGAAAAAATTATGAGTATTTTACCAACAGGAATGGAGTTCTTTTCGTGGTATCCATGCTTTTTATATTTATTAGCATGTGTAATTCAGGCTTTTTTTTTTGGTTAAGAGTTTTTCACTATATCGTTATTTTTTGGTTGTCTCAGCAAAAGTGGCATATTTTGAGAGGTATTCAGGTATTGTTTTATTAATATTACTTTCTTTCTCTCCAATTGTTGATTTTACAAGGTGTTAGTCAGTCTTTTGATTGTATAATCTGAAAAATTTAAGAATTTAATTGATAGCATACTAAAATAAGTAGCAAAAACAAAACAACACTTTAAAAAAACCCTCTAATTAAAATACATAAAATGCAGTATACAGGGCGTCCCAAAATTATGGGACATGAAGGGAAAGTACCTTAAATATCGTAGATAGGGTATTTTGCTGAAAGAAGACTTTATGTTATTTTTAAAAGTTAGTAATTCTGCATTCAAAGATTTTCTAAAAATTACTTGCCTCGTCTGGGAATCGAACCGACTTAAATGTAAAAAAAAAACACCCCTACTTTTATGATACCAATCGAAAGAATGGCCAAAAAATAATAACTCTTCTTAAGTAACATAGTATTTTAAAAGAAAGGATCAGCGTGAAATTAATCATTTTAATCAAATTAAAAACATACATGAAACTGCCGTAGTCAATTAAGTGGGTATTTTTTTTAAATTAATTAATTAAATGCTCAAAATGTGATCCCTCTTGTCTGGTACGAGTAATACTGTACGAATGGACCGATTAGATGGCCGGCCAGATCCCCGGACCTTATACCATTAGATTTCTTCTTTTGGGGATACATGAAAGATATGTTATACAAAAAGCGATACGAGAACGTGGGCGAGTTACAAACAGAATTGTGCCATATCATATCGAGTATTCACCATAAAATGGTAAGAAAATCAACAGGCAGCGGACTCATTAAAAGATTGGCGATTTGCGTAAGACAAGAGGGATCACATTTTGAGCATTTAATTATTTAATTTACAAAAAAATACCCACTTAATTGACTACGGCAGTTTCATGTATGTTTTTAATTTGATTAAAATGATTAATTTCACGCTGTTCCTTTCTTTTAAAATACTATGTTACTTAAGAAGAGTTATTATTTTTGGGCCATTCTTTCGATTGGTATCATAAAAGTAGGGGTGTTTTTTTTTTACATTTAAGTCGGTTCGATTCCCAGACGAGGCAAGTAATTTTTAGAAAATCTTTGAATGCAGAATTACTAACTTTTAAAAATAACATAAAGTCTTCTTTCAGCAAAATACCCTATCTACGATATTTAAGGTACTTTCCCTTCATGTCCCATAATTTTGGGACGCCCTGTATAGGTATGAGGAACAGGGTGTAAAGTTCACTCATCCTCTATAGAAAAGGGAGGATCCTCCGACCAGACGGGTGTCGTGTCTGGTGGGCAACTGCCCGACGATTGATTTCGGAAAGTTATATACATGGTGGCAGGGAGTTCGACGCGAAAACTGTTACCATGAATTCAGTACTTGATTCTGAAATTTCAACGGCAGGGGCCGTTGAAATTTTTCGTCAATTATTTTAATAAAAATCTGCTGTTTCATAGAAAAGTGCAATACCTACGCGGTCAAAATGTATGAATTTTTTAAATAACCGACGAATAATTTTAGGCTTTAGACTTGTGGACCATTTTATATTTTACTAAGTACCTGGTACTTGTTTATAGGCCTACACTGTCCTCCCATACCCATTAACACTGAAATTTGAAAACATTGTAGAAACCATTTATTTTTAAAAGAGTAACCGTGGAGTTTCTTGCCGGCTCTTCTCCATAGGAAGGTACCAATTGGAACCGTGCACCTAGCTTCTGACGTTTCATAAGTGTCCATGTAGGTTTATGTGAAATAAAATATTTTAAATTGAATAACGCAGGGGTTTCAGAATCATGTACTGTATCCATGGTAACAGTTTTCGCGTCGATGTCCCTGCCACCCTGTATATGCTGATCGCGCGGTAAACTGTTAGCGCGATGCAGGATTTTGTGTGACGTCTTGGATGCGTAGTTCTCATGTAACGATGTAGATGGCGCCACAGCAGCATGCACCACTTTTGCTCAAATAAATTTATCCATACTTATTTAATTTTACAATTTAAACATTTTTAATTACAATGACAAACATTTTGTTCCACGCTGCTATCATGGCTACATGTAGTCATCGAAATGGGCTGTGTAGGTATATATTGTATACTCATTATTATACTTAGTAGAAATTATATGAAATAGCTTTTGAATGCCGCGTTTTTCTCGATGTTGCAAGTGCGACTACTAATCATTGGGGCATGGGTTGGCGATTTTTTTTCGCACATTGGATTTTCAACGCTCTGCTTAACACCAAGAGTTGAAAATCCAACAGTGTGGTTTTTCAACGCGCTGGGTTGCACTCTGTTGAATTCTCAACTGAAACCTTTAGGGAATACGATGTAATATTGTAATAACAACAGCTTTATCGATTAGTAAAACTACAACATAGCGGTTTCTAACACCATTATTTTCGTGTTTAGGCATCTCAAATGCAACAAACGCGAGTGACGTCAATCCTAACGGAGCCACAACGTGGGTTAATGTCGACCATCATCAGCGGCGTCGAAATCATCAAGCAGACTGAGGAGGGACTCACCAGGGTATGTAGTGACTCTCAAATTAATATGAAAATGTCCTCAAATCACAAGTTATCTGTAAAAATGAAATGCTCGATCGAAGAATCGATTTGGTTATTTTGACGTGATAACGTCTTATAAATCGATGAACGCCCTTTTCGGCTGCACGCACGAAAAAGTGTCACGTTCCGCCTGAGAATTTATATAGATTATTTTCTTTTAGATTTTGTGAATGTGAGAACGTTGTAGGCTGTAGACTTGTGGACCATTTTCTATTTTACCAAGTACCTGGTACTTGTTGATAGGCCTACACTGTCCTCCCATACCTATTAACACTGTAATTTAAAAACATTGTAGAAACCATTTATTTTTAAAAGAGTAACCGTGGAGTTTCTTGCTGGCTCTTCTCCATAGGAAACGACCAATTGAAACCGTGCACCTAGCTTCTGACGTTTCATAAGTGCCCTTGTAGGTTTATGTGAAATAAAATATTTTGAATTTTGAGCCGAGCGTGCAAGCGAGAGCGCGGAACAAGCGATAGAGAGGCACAACGAGGTAAACCGACTTTACAGACAACCAATTTTGTTGTTTTAAAATGTCTGTCACGTCTTTACGTCACATAAAAATAGAAGCCGACATTAAAACTTTTCATTTTTGAAGTGAGATGGTGACCTCATTCGAGTCTGTAAGTAAAAAACCTCAACTAAATTTTAATTTTGTTCCTCCCCAGGCCACCTTACCGGCTCTAGGCCACGACGCGGCCTCAGTGAAGTGGAAGCAAGTAACGATGGACACCAACAAGCAGGTCGTGACGTCACAGATCGCCGCCATGAACGCGGCCACCGCGCAGGTCGTCACACTTACTTCAGGTGAGAAAAATGTAGTCAAAATTAAAAGTAATTTATCTAAATTAGGCTGAGAATCAGCAAAAAGGATGGTTGTGGTTTTGACCGGTATGTATCTATATATGTTCATCTTTTACTTCATAACTTCTAAACTACCGATCATAATTTGACAAATGTATCATTGGAAGCGTCTTGATTGTCTGCTGGTTATAGGCTATGTGACGTCACATTAAATGCAATATGACGCCCTCTAGAGGACATAAAATCATTAACTAAAAAGGTCGCATGGTTGTACATCTACAAAATCATAATGGCATGCGACCACGGCTTTTCCCTTGACCATTTTTGCACCTATGTGTTGATTTCTGTCTGATATTTCTTGTATCATACTTTTTAGAGCGTGATTTTTCAAGTCAGGTTTTAGTTTTTAGGGTTCCGTAGTAAACAAGGAACCCTTATAGTTTCGTCATGTCCGTCTGTCTATCTGTCTGTCTGTCTGTCCGCGGTCTAGCTCCGAGACCCTTAGTACTAGAAAGTTGTAATTTGGCATAGATATACATATTAATTACGCCGACAAAGTGGTAAAACAAAATTACGAAAAACATTTTTTTTTAGGGTACCTCTCATACACGTAAAGTGGTAATGTTTATTTTTTTATTTTTTTACCCCATGGTAAGGGGTATCATTGGAAAGGTCTTTCAAAAATATTGTGAGTTTGTGAAAACCATTTTTGGATTCAGGGATTCGTTTGCAAAATATTAAGTGTCGTCATTTAGCCGGCAGGGGGGGGCCCCTACCGGCTAAATGGTTGATTTTGGGTGTGTGAAAAAAATCACAACAGTAGCTGATATAACGAAATTAAAAGGAAAACTATCACAGCTAAGTAGGCTCTACAGGTTAACGAGTAATAATCGACCAACTTAACTTTGCAGTTGCAAAAACATGTTTTCCCATACATTCCGTATGGGAGAACATATTTTTCAACTACAAAGTTAAGTTTGTTTTTGAGATAAATTCATCCCAACTACGGAACCCTTCATTGTGCGTGGTCCGACACGCACTTGGCCGGTTTTGAACTTACTTTATTGTTCGTCAAAATTACATAAGACAGCAACACAGTTGTCTGTTCAGTAAGAGGAACTTGATTTTATATAATGCTAGCTGTTGCCCGCGACTTTGTCTTCGATCCAGATTGAAAAGTAGCATATGTCCATCTCCAGGTCATGGTCTACTCATGTGCCAAATTTAATCCAATTCCGTTCAGCCGTTTAGCGTGAAAGTGTAACAAACAAACTCCCTTTATAACTATATTAGTTAGGATTATGTATGCAAAGTAATTAACACAAAACAATAAATTAAATTATATTATTTGCCACACGCCAATATATCGCCACATCAATCCGGTCGGATCCGGCCGGATCGATGAAAATCCAACCGGATCCAGCCGGATTGAAAATGACGCCGGATTGCAATCCCTACATGTGAAGGAGCGGGTCCAGCACGTGTAGCATGACAACCATAGAAACGGGTTTTCTGCGGGTTTTGTCGACGGGAGAATAGATAAAATGACAGATTGTGATTGTTTATCTGTCATTTTGTCTATTCTTCCGTCGACAAAACCCGTTTCTATTGTGGTCATGCTATGCGTGCTGGAAAGAAAGAAAGAAAAATATTAAAAAGAAAAAAAAGAGAAGAAACATGTAAGAGAAGAAGAAATATTGTGGAGTACTATCATCATATCCTTCATTAAGTTTCATTACGGTACGGTGTATAAACCGCGCCGTAGAAAAAACTTGTCCATCAACAAGCTTTTATAGTGATCGATACAACACGGACGACCGTGCCAACACATAGCGAATAAACCGTAGGTTTTCACGGCAAGAAAAACGTTTGCTTACAAAGGGCCTTTTGATTTGTAGGGTACATAATGACATTCCAACTTTATCTCAACATACCAGTTATAAATATTTAATAGAATCGTCCTCCCGCTATCTCCCGCACAGGCACCGAGGAAGTGGACCACACGGCCGTGGGCGCCGCCATCACGACCATCACCAGCAACCTGCCGCAGATGACGAAGGGCGTGCAGATGATCGCGGCGCTGCTGGACGACTCCGAGCACGAGGACAAGCTGCTCGACGCCACCAGGAAGCTGTGCAGCGCCTTCACCGACCTGCTGAAGGCGGCCGAGCCGGCCACCAAGGAGGTAAGAACCCTGAACACTCTACAAGTCCTCTGCTGGACATCGGCCTCTCCAATCATACGCCATTGGCTGAGCCAATGACCAAACCAACTTTTGTAGAGTTGCCGTGTTCCGGTTTGTAGGGTATATGGACGCCAGTGTAATTAAAAACACATATAGTCTCAATTTCTCTTAGATCAACAGTGCATCTGCAATACTCTGATATCTGTTAAATATGTATCCATAAAAAAGTTCTGGAGAATCCAACAAGTTCAATAAAATTTTGTATGCATTAAAAAATATGGTGAAAAAAATATGGCAGTGGTGGTCCAGTGGTAACGGCCGCGACTTACGAGTTGTAGGTCGTAGGTTCGAATCCAGACAGGGGCTTTACTTTGTGTTAATTATTTCATCACCACTGGTCTCAAAACGGTGAAAGAAAACATCGTGAGGAAACCGGCATGTCCTAGAACCGAAAATTCGAAGACATGTGACATCTACCAACCCGCACTGGGCCCGCGTGGTGGATTACGGCCCACTCCCTCTCACAGAGAGGAGGCCTGTGTCCCAGCAGTGGGAACATTTATAGGCTGATGATGATGATGATTAAAAAATATCACCACAGCTCATTTAATGAACATAATTGACTTAGAGCTGATTGTTCCAATTTCAATTCTCTGTAATCCTTGGAACATATTTGACGTGTGACAGATGTTGAGTCAAAAAAAAGTGTCAACATTTCAAAATTATTTATTTATTTATTTGCTCTCATGCACATCACACATTTTACAATATTTTACAGTCGGTTTTTATACATGAACCCTGTCAGGGCACTGCAATGAAAAATGTTGGTTTGCTGTTGACTTTGTGAACATTAATTTGTCATAAATTGAGTCAAAACTTTAAAAATACATTTCAGAAATAAAAATACATGTCAAGACGTCGATATGATTTCCAATTAATAGTAACAGTAATAAACAATATACAATCAAACACAAAAATACACATAGACATATTTAATCAGATGGCATTAGTAATGTAGAATAAATATTGAATAATCTTTAGATACAGATATCTAGTTTTATTCATAAATGTTGCTTTTTATGAAAGGTTTAAACGTTAAAAAATAATGGTTAGCTGACATCAATCATTAGATAACTTGAAGCAACGTTTTAACAGTCTAGTTCTCTTTTGTATAACTATTTTCTTAATGTCCCTCGGCAAACTTCGTGTTTCGTCAGTCGTCGGATTTCTATCAGTTGCCCTTTGCACTTGGTGCAGACCGGACACTCTCAATCGACTTGGAAGTATATAGAGTTGTTAATTTTCTTTTAACTTTTAATTTTAAAAAATGGAACGAAAAGCCAAAGTCGCAGGCACAAAAATAGTTTTACAGCTCTATATAGTTCACACGGAAATCAAAACAAAACAACAATAAAGTACTTAGTTCTGAATTCAAATTATTATACACGATAAATCTAATAATTGATGGACATGGAAATAAGCATTCGTTTGTGTTCGGGAATGCGATGATTCCCGAGGGACATTAAGAAAATAGTCAAGATTTTTTTAAATTGTAATTCTTTGCAGATTGTTAAACCTAAACACTTGTTTTCAAATCAAAAATCAAATCAAATCAAATTATTTATTTGCTTAATACAGGTAGGTATAAACAGATGTTATAAATAAATATGACGTACTCTGTATCATTACCTATTATGGTGTGCAAATATTTACATTATTATTAATCTAATTAAATAATTATTACAACAACATTACAAAATTATTACACTCAAAAAAAAAAATATGAAAATAATTTAACAAATTCAGAATACTACACACGTCAAAGATTTAAAAATAAAAATTGTCAGATGATTTAAAATACATGTCATAGGTTCAACGATCAGATAAATTAAATAAAAATATTGATCCAAATTAAAATAAAATAAAATTATAGAGATGTCAAATTAAATTATTATAACATGTCACACTATTTCACTTTCATAAACAATATAACTCACAATAACCCCATCTATTTCCAGCCGCGCCAGAATCTCCTAAACGCAGCCTCCCGCGTCGGAGAAGCATCCACAACAGTCCTCTACACCATCGGCGAGGAAACTGAAGAAGACAAGGAGACACAGGTAATAGACCCCAAGCGAAACCCTAAGAAATCTTACTTGTATAGGAAACTTAATTACTGCTATGATAATTTCTACAAAGTATTCTTCGGCAAAGAAAAAGGGGATTCTTACGACACTGACTTTGAAAATGTTCACATAGGCAATGGAATGTCTAAAGACGTAATTGATGATGGCATTTACGAAGATATCGATACGACACGTAATTGGGGACTCGATGTTATTCAAGAAGAGTCTGATAGCGATTATTACAAAAGTATCGATTATGCTAACATGCTGTTCAAGAATCGGCCGGAGAAATCGAATAGCGATAACGATTTTGAATCGATTGTGCAAAATTGTGAGGGGTATTTAGATAGCAGTAATCCAAAGTTGTATCCGAAAACTATTTATGATAAGATTTATAATTTTAAGAAGGATTTCTCCAACCATGACTACGCTAATGTTAATTATGACGTTAAAAGTAATATCGATAAATCTAACTTGAATAACGAAAAATTGAATATAAATATCGATAAAACTAACAATGAAAATGTTAACATAGACTTTAATAGACGCACCAAAAACGATATACTCCGCGAACAGTTCTTCTTATCAGACAATATCGATAAAAACGACATTAATGATCAATTCAATCGATTTAACGGCAAAAAAATCGAATGCCACAGCATAGTCAATGACATCACTAAATCAGGCCCAGATGTCAAAGTATCAGGGTCATTAAACATGAAATTGCTGAACCCAGACAGATACAATCGCGTTTTGACAACAACAGAGACATTCATGGAGACGGCTGACGCAAGTTTCACTAAAACCCAAATATCGAAACTACGACACGATGGCTTCGAAAATTTCGTCAAAAAAAGCGAACGATACTATACCAGCGAGACAGGGGACAAACATACAGAAATTTTTAACGATTCTACTGAATCTAACGCTAAAACTGAGATTAGGATATTCTATAACCCGACTTTTAAAACTACGAGCGAAAATATTCGAGGTTTTTGCCAATTTTGTAAGCGTAAATGTCCTAGAACCGAAGAGAAGTGCTGTCCTAAGTGTGAATGTTTGGAAATCGAGCTGGCGACGATTTGGAAAGATAATTGGCTGAATATTTTATGTTTGTTGTCCATTATATTTATGTTGTTAGCGTTGTTGATACAGTGTTTTATGCCCAAAGATGTGTGTGGAGGGGATAATAGTACGGAAGTTAGTGAGAAGTGTTTTGATATGATGTAGGATGGAAATGGATAAGAGTGTGCTTCGTTTTTCCAAAAATATAAATATTTTGACACCCAGTTTACAAAAACAATTTAGCTTATCTTTGGTTAGCGAAAATGTTTCTAAAAAACCTTAAAGAATTAAATACGTTTAAATATTTTCATTTCTTGTTAAGAATAGAGATGAAGTCTGGGTAAAAAAAAAGAAATTCTATTTAGTCCGTCAGTCAGACATTAAAAAAATATTAGACACGTATTTTTTGCTTCATCATATTAATAAAAAATAACTTAGATAAAACGCATTAAAGTTGGGGAGTGGGGGTCGCTGCGACACAAGTATAAAATCTACATACTCGTGACGTCATGGCATTTACTCTCCGACCCAGATGACCCCATCACACTCCTCCAGGAGCAGAATAGGGCCACCAGTACAATATACAAAAACAGACGCCTCCCGTCATTCTGACCTCGCCGCCGAGGTCCTTTGCGATCGCGACCGACTCCCCGAGTAAATGAAACTCCCCCCCGACCCTTGCTCGAAAACGAGGTGCCAGCAGTTGTTGCAGCTGAGCACGTAGCTTTAAATACCCCGCCTAATCATCCATCATCATGATGGAAATATAATTTTGATCCAGCCTGTCCCTTCTTGCTGTCCTCGCCTCAGCGATGCCCTAAGCCGAGGTTCGTACCCCACAGGGGGTGCCCTTAGCGAGCATTCGCTTAATTTTAATTTAGAATAGATAAATAGCTCCTGGCTGGAGGCTCTAAGTGTAAAAGCTTATGGCACCCACAGGAAAATCCGGTTAAGCAGCCACGACCTTAGTGGTCAAAACTGCGAGACGCCATTTCATAATAAAAACGTCATGGCACATTTTAACGTAATCTTTTGATTGCGTTAAAAAAAGAAATAAATACGTGTCCAATATTTTTTTTTTGTCATCGTCCCTTTAACAAACACAGACTGAATTTTTGTTAATAAAATATAAAAAAAAATCAAAATTTATGCTATTATATTTTTGGGAAAATTGTAAAGTATGTGTGATGGAATGGTTTCGGTGACATATTCCTATGGTGTTAGGGACCTATTATATAGTAATATTGTGTATCCTTAAATTGTCCATACTGGTATTTCGTTCCTTTTGAATACCCTCAGTGTATTCAATAATGCTCTTATAGAGAATCTCAGTCAAAGAATCTTCAATGTGACTGAAAAAGCCTTTTTTTCATTCACAAGGAAAAATAAAAACCGGCCAAGTGCGAGTCGGACTCGCGCACGAAGGGTTCCGTACCATTATCTATAAAAACGGCAAAAAAATCATGTCTGTTGTATGAGCGCCCCCTTAAATATTTATTTTATTCTGTTTTTTTAGTATTTGTTGTTATAGCGGCAACAGAAATACATCATCTGTCTAACTATCACGGTTCATGAGATACAGCCTGGTGACAGACAGACAGACGGACGGACAGCGGAGTCTTAGTAATAGGGTCCCGTTTTACCCGGATACGGAACCCTAAAAATTATCAGTCGGAGTCCACTGCTTGAAATAGGTTTCTCGGGAGTCTTTGAAGTCAAATAATGACTCGGAAACCAGCATTAATACCTAAAGAACAATTAAAGTTTATATAAAATCTTGTCACTTTCCTACCATGTCAGAAAATGGTACCAGGTTCGCGTTTTATTATAGATATATCTATAAATAATCTTCCCTTTAAAGTATTCAAAAATATACAAGTATTACATTTTAAAAGTATTCCTTTTATACTGCCTCTCTAGGCATTAATATTAACATAAATATTTTAATATAATAAAGCACGTTTTTCTCTTTATAGTATTTAAAAATCGTCTTTTTCCTTTATTTTTACGTTTTCTTGTTGGATTAAAGATAATCAAAATTATAAAGACAAATGAGAAAGGGAAAAGACTGCACTATGACATTTTTTTTTTTTTTGTAGTATGTAAGGTTTTGTAAATTTTGGGAGTATATGATTCACATAAGTAAGTTAAATGCTCGAAAAGCATGCTGCGGTTTGCGTTTAAGAGCCCATACTACCTCAGCTCAAATTCACTTTTTATCTCGCTCGCACCATACTGCTCGCGGACTGAGTGAGGGCGAGATGGAGTGGGGTGCTAGCGGCTCCGAGGCGCCCATAATTTAGGTAATTGCTTCTTACGGTGAAAATAATGGTAATTTAAAAAAAAAAAAATTATCGTCGCTGCTTTATAGTTCAGTAATTATGCAAAGTTTCATCATCTAATTTGAAGTATTTTTTGAATACCAACGGTTTATTGTTCGGTTTGGAGGTAGGAATTTTTTTCTATCAAGTTAATTTTATGGAATCGTGTTTTCGTCTAACATAGTAATTAACATTAATCCTTAACTTTGACATATATTTATTTCAAAATTAATGCTGCAGTATTTTCGATATAACGCAGGATCATGCTAAGCCATTTGAGGTAGTATAGGCCTTTAAGAGTAGTATTATCCCCCTCTCTTGGTCTCCGCCGCGAGAGGGAATTTTTTTCTATCTGACCAGATAGAAAAACCGGCCAAATGCGAGTCGGACTCGCACTCGTTTGTTGTATCGGAGCCCCCTTAAATATTTATTTTATTCTGTTTTTTTGTATTTGCTGTTATACCGGCAACAGAAATACATCGTCTGTGAACATTTCTACTGTCTAACTATCACGGTTCATGAGATACAGCCTGGTGACAGACGGGCAGATAGCGGAGTCTTAGTAATAGGGTCCCGTTTTACCCTTTGGGTACGGAACCCTAAAATTATCCTTCTCGCATGGCCTAAAATCGTGATATTTGCATTGATAAAAGCTATGGCAACGTATTCAACTGGCTACCTACTATGGTCAGAAATATACAGCCCTGAGACAAACATACAGACGGATAATTAGACAACGTAGGGTTAGTAATAGGGTCCTGTGTGCTCCCTTTAGGTACAGAACTTTAAAAAACATTACCCTCCTTTTGAACTCCGCCGAAGTCAGATAAAAATATGTGAATCATAATACTTTCCTCTAGTTCCACAACAAAGGGTTAACGTACTAACTATCAGTTAGTTTGTCTTAATCTTTAGTTCGGTAGACCAATTTTTGGTAACGGTAAAGTGTAAACTAGGGGTGGGTCGTTACGTGATTTTCGCGAAACGTAACGTAACTTGAAGGAGTCAGCTGTTTCGAAAACGTGATTTTAGTAACTAGTTATTTTTTCAAATTCTATTCGGTGATTCCATCAAAGTATTACAGTTATTTTCGAAACGAAAATATAACTGATTACCTACGTAATACGTTACATATCACAAGCTTTACGTTTATGAAACGATTAAGTTTTTGTAGCTACATATCGTTGCTTATCGAACAACACCGCTCAAGACGAAAATTGGCGGTTTTTACTTTTGAATGTGATTGGATAAAGCTACTTTTCCCGCGCGAAACTACATCGTCAAATTACGACTATTCAACCAATAAGCGGCCAATAAGTCAAAATAAAAAGGTAAAAAACATTAACATTCAACATTACTTATTATCTATAAACAGTTCATCTTTTACAAAAAGTAACTCATAAACTCTTGAAATTAATAATTTAAGCAGTTTTTTCACCCCCCTGTAAAGTCAGTCAAAATGACTTGAGCGGTATTGTTCGATAAGCGACGATATGCAGACAGTCCTAAGCCTGAATAAAGTACAAAAGGAAAATAAAATACCGCGAATGTGACGTTTTTTGTACAAAAATCAGATTTTTGTTGTATTTCATTCTACACGTTCAAATAAGTGATACTACATTTTAAAAAAAAAGTAAAAATGTCACATTCGCGGTATTGGACGAGCGACGATATGCAGTTTTTTTTTATTCAAAAGGAACAACAAACAGCAACAATATGCAGTATAGAAAAAGAAATACACAAACATTTGAACAATATTGTAGCCCACAATGCTGTTCACAGATTAACTGTGGAATATACAATTAATTAAACGCTAGGGTAATAATAAATACATAATGGTGCCGATTCCCTTGTTCACAAACTAAACTAAATTTAAGTTCAGTGCATCTTTTTCTTTCTATTTCATTAAGAAAAGGACAGAACATAAATTTTAGTTTAGTCCTGTCAAATTAATCAGCGCCTGTCACTCTCCATACAAGTGATTAAAAACTTGCCGACTAAAATTACGTCAATTTACGTCAAGCGCTGATTAATTTGACAGGACTAAACTAAAATTTATCTTCTGTCCTTTTCTTAATGAAATAGAAAGAGAAAGATACACTGAACTTAATTTTGGTTTAGTTTTTGAACAAGAGAATCGGCACCAATATTAATAAAAACTAAACTTACCTACTTAACTTTCATGTTTATCTTTATCTTGAACTATATATTTACATCTAAATCAAGAGAGCTCCTTAAGTATAAGACCTTTGTACTTACTGGGAGGACATGCAAAAATGTTAATATGTTCAAAAGTCCTATTGTAAATACAAAAAAATTCAAAAGTCATTTATTTAAACTAGGCTGAGAATCAGCACTTTTCGAACGTCAAAATTACATAAGACAGCCCCCCAAAAACGCCCACCCTTCACCACTTCCTAGTGCCTTTATCTGGGAAGAAGAAGTGGCGCAACAAACTCCCCAGCAGCACAGCTGTCTGTTCAAGTTAGAAAAAAAGATTATATACAATAGTATGGAAAATAACTTACATTATGCAACACAAAACATAATTTAAATAATAAATTATTGGCCATATGTCAGCTAGCACACGCCAATATACCAACCAAAAACTCAAGCAGAAATAAAAATAAACTAAACGTAAACAGAACTAAATATCTAAATAAAAGCCTCCAGGCATAAAGGGCGTGCCCGCTTACATAAAGCTATTTAAAGCTGTAATTGGAAGTTATAAATGATAAACTAGGACCATCGAGGTAAAATAAATGAACAGTTAATTACTAGTTACAATAACAAAACCATGATCAGCAAGACGACCAGTCACCACAAGCAGCACCCGTTCACGAGCATAACGCAAAGATTATCATGTAAGCATCCGGTGTTAGAATTGCAAGTACGCACGGAAAATACATCACATTACATCATTAACGTAATAATGACAAAAATAAACTTCCTTTCGTACTTTAATTAGGCTTAGGACCGTCTACAACGAAAATGTAACTACTTACAAAATAACGTGTTTACAGTTTCACTCGAAACTAGTTATTCGGTTACATGCTTCGTAACTAGTTATTGTAACTAGTGACTTAATAACGCCCACACCTAGTATGAACATAATACACTAACTTCACTGTTAGTAGATATTATAGTTTTATTGTGTAGGCTTTTGTGGAACTGGGCATCTTAGGTGGAAGATGAGGTTGAAATGGAAGGGGTATACTCGCTTATGAGATGTTATAGTAAAAAAAAGGATTGTGTGGTTTTATGAAACCACGGTAAAAGTGAAACTTCTATAGGCGCCGCCATATTGGCCTTGGCTGCTCTGACGAGCGCCTTTCACTTTATCCCTACTCCGCGGCCGACCGTCACGCGACATGCAACACACAGACGAAAAAGTTTGAGACGATTTAATAAAAGTTTCACTTTAAAAGATTCCGACGAAAGAACCTCTTCCTATTTTGAAGTTGGTTAATTAGTCCTTGATTGCTAGTCAAAAAGTCATCACAATTTTCAGGCCGCATCTATTAAAATAATCTGGATTTTTTGATCCAATCATGCATATAAATATTTGAAAGGTTTACAAAAGTCTAGTCTAATTAAAGCTGAAAATTAGTAAGTCAAATTATTAGTAGAGTAGATTTCAACAACAACTCCCGGGTCAGTCAAAAAAAACTGAATGAAGACAATTAATTTATAACATAAAAAAATCTGGCTGCTATTAAACTTAGGTTTGACTTTGTTTTTGGAGATAATAAGTTTAATTGTGAGTAATCACAAGCGCTACTGCTGAAAATGAGGTCCTAGGTTCGACTCCCAGGCAGGGCAAAGTGTTATTGGGTTTTTCTATCTGGAATTTCTAAGCCCGGAGTCTGGATTTGTGCCGGGTTGATGGGAATACGCTCGCCCCCTATTACATAGGACTACTAGCGAAATGTGGGTATACTGTAGATACACCTCTGCCCAACCCTTCGGAGTAACAAGTCGTTATGTTATGAGTGACTGACCCCATGTTTTAGTTGTTCATGAGTATAATAAGAATCTCAAAGATCGACATTCTTTGCCAATATTATGAGCCATAATAAATATATCATCACAATCTTGCCATCACAAAGACATAAGCGAGTTTATTATAACCCTTATAGAGCTTCCTTATACAATGGTTCATCCTGGACTTTAAGGCGTTATTCCACTGCTGGGTAGGATATGCACGGAGATGTAACGCACGTTAGCAATGTTATTCATTTTTTTACCAGTCACTATCGTGGCCGTGGGCTGCAATGGAACGGCGCCTTAACATTTTGCATGCAGAAAAACTATCTATACACTTGAAGGACATACTTATGGGTCCGTATTTGCGTAGCACGGGCGTAAGGATCGTGGCAGGCAGCGTTCTGTAGGTTCTGCCTATCCTACATGAGGAGAAAGCGGGAGTTTATCTATGGGCATTGATCGAAGATGGGCATCAAACATCACGGGATATAGGAAACAGTATTTGTGCAGTGTAAGTCTTTAAAATGTGCACATATCGAAATGAGGGAATCTATGCTTAATTTTATAGACGGAAAAAAAATATTAGAAAAATTCTAAATATTTTTTATATATTTTTATGGAATTTTTAAACAAAACGGTGTAACTTTTAAACTAAATAATCTATTGCGATGAAACAAACTGCATTATGATTGGACGTAATTAGGCGTCCTCATAAAATGAAAATTGTGGAAAAAAAAATCTACTCTCAATTAAAAATAAACATGTTTTGTTAGCAAAAATTTTTTCATCAATTTTTACAATAATCGTAAATTTCTCTATAAGACCCTTACGTAGGAAGTTGATGTTTTTCCGTCGATAAAATTAAGCATAGATTCCCTCATTTCGATATTTGCACATTATAATGTCTCACAATGTATATACCGCGAATTTACTTAAGTTGGTAATATTTTAGTTTTTCGTGTAAGTACGTACGGACATACGGAGGTATGTTGGGAGTATGTAAGGATCGTAGCAGGTGGCGTTGTGTAGTTTCTGCATACCCCCATGGAAAGACGGCGTGAGTTTATGTACGTGTACGTTCACCTTGAACCATTGTGTAAAGAAGCATCATATTTTACGTTAAATTTTGTGTTCATTTATTTTTGTTAACAATAATCTTAATGCTTACTAATCTAGTCTTTATTTCTTATTATTTTCCCTTTTTTCATTAAAAGCATTAAGGTAATTGGCAGCTAAGGGTCGGCGTAACCTGCTAACTTATTAAATTGGACGTCAATGTGAACCGACTCTTAATTTTTATTTATTTTTGTTATTATCTGGCAGCTAATTTATATCTTAGTCATTTCGGTTCTGAATTCTTTACTTGTACATATTTTTCTGGTTGTCTTTTTTAAGTTCTAGTACACATTGTCGAATAATCGAAAATATAAAATTATTTCTCAAATAATGTTATATTACTTTCGTCACCGAAAGTAACGTGAGTAACGTTTTAGTCGCGAACTTGTATAACAAAACGCGATTAATCGACAGTGTGTACATTTACTAAGTCTGTTAATGATGTCTTTGTATATATGTCCTTTTTGCATTTCTAAATAATCATGTCGCATTATTAATTAAATTTGTAAATAATACTAATACTTTAAAAAAAAAGCTTAATAATCTTGAGAACAGTTATTGATTTTGTCAAAACTTCTACATTTTGTCTTTAAATGCCACAAGCAACAGTGTAATTTATTATAAATTTTATAAATTAAAATGGTGGATTTATACAATGCAAAAAGTCACATATATGCAAGGACTCAAAATATTGCCATCACGAAGTACAAACATACAGATTGCCATTTTATATGAAAACGGAGGTTTATTTTTAATTAAATTCTTTTGCCATTTATTTTTTAAACGCTTGGCGAGTTTCGAGTTCAATGAAAACTCGGCAAAAGTGACTCATTTAATTATAAAAACGTAGAATGCCAAAATATTAGTAAAAATATCACTTATTTTTTTATAAGTTGGATGTTACTTAATTTTTTGAGTAAAGACTGATCTTCTTTTATTACTTACTTATTAATTTTGAAGGTGGTATTGCCTTTATATTTTTTTGAGTATCTTATTTTTATCTTCTCACTCGAAACTCGCCAGCCACTCGACATAGTTATTTTTGTAATTATTTTAATACAATTGGGAGCAGAAAAATTGTACCAGTATTTATAAGTTAAGTTTATTTTTCCTCCAAGTATTTTACTTCAAATCTTATCATATTGAATCTCATAACATTTATTTATTAAGCATAAGTAACGTTGATTAATCAAGAATAACATATCAAACCCTAAGATATATATAAATACTGGTACAATTTCTCTGCACCCCAGTGTACGGTTGTGGTTTCTTAAACTTTCACTGCCATGTTGGTTATTTTTGGTTAATACATTTGCTTAAAAAAAAACAATTGTTTTATTTATAACTAACCGTCTCGAAAGTAAATGTATTTAGCAAAAATAACTAACTAATTACCCCCCCCTGATGGAATAACATCATGCTGTATATAGCCCGTGAAAACCTGGACCTAATCGTCTGAAATCTTAAACACACCTTCTCTGTATCAGAAGAGGTATTTGACCTGCATTGGAGCAATTACAGGTCGACCAAAAACAATTGAAAAATTGTTTAAAAATGGCCATGACTCATAAAGTCATAACATACTAAAGACATTTCATTTGCCAGATATGTATAAAGCATTTTAATGTAAAGGAGTATTGTTATAATCTACACAATGTAAATACAATAGGCTCGCCCCCTATTACATGGGACTTAAACATAACTGGCGAAATGTGGGTGTACTGTAGCTACACCTCTGCTCTTCTTTTAAGGAATACTAGCGTGATTATATTACTATATGAAGGCATAAATATCCAAAACATAATATTAAGTTCCAAAACAAAATCACGTCATAACACAGCGCCATACAAGCACATTTCACGTTCGATACGTAAGGAAGTAATTCTACACATTGTCAAGAGATGGCGTTGTTATAAAAATAAACGCGTGACCTAGATAGTTGAGCGGACAGATGTCTGGTTTTTATATCGTGTATGTCGCGAGCTCGATGTCTGAGTGGAGACTAATGTCCGGCCTAGATTGTTGACTAGGGTGAATGTTTTTGTTGGGTATGGCAGGAATGAAAGATACTTTTCGATTATAATAATATTCTCATAATTAAATGCCCATTAAAGGTATAAAAATAAGAAAATAAAAAAAATAAAAAAATTAAGATGCAAACAGCAGCATTAACATGAAATTATGGCCAAGAAACTCAATCGGGGCTTAATAGGAAGGACAAATTCAAATTCAAAAGTCATTTATTCAAACTAGGCTGAGAATCAGCACTTTTCGAACGTCAAAATTACATAAGACAGTCCCCAAAAACGCCCAATCAATCTGCCTAGCCTTTTCCCAACTATGTTGGGGTCGGCTTCCAGTCTAACCGGATGCAGCTGAATACCAGTATTTTACATGGAGCGACTGCCTTAACTGGGTAATACGGTACCCCTTGGTAAGACTGGTTGTCAGACTTTTGGGCTTCTGACGACCCGTAACGACTGTCAAAGATCCACGAATGACAGCCGGGACCAACGGCTTAACGTGCTTTCCGAGGCACGGAGGAGTCTCGATATGTAAAGATGGTCACCCATCCACAGACTAACCCCGGCCCCAAAAATGCCCACCCTCACAAAAAGGGTCGTGTAACAAAATAATATGTAGAGAGATGATAAATTAGCTAATAAAAAACATAAAAATCATAACCAAAACATTCTGAATACCGGCCGTGTTATAATTGACGTATACACGTAACATCAAAAGTATTTTTACGTCCGAGACAGTTTTTATTTATGAACACGACGTAGTGAACGCTTGTGTATTTCATAAAAAGTTCATCGTAATATTTCAGACGTGTTTGAATGCTGAAACATTTATCAAGACTGGACATTTTCTATATCAACATTTGATAGGGAATTTGCACTCGGTATATTTTATTTATTGAATGATTTGTATCATCATCATCAGCCTGTAATGTTCCCACAGCTGGGACTGCGGCCTCTTCTCTGTGAGAGCGAGTGGGCCGTAATCCACCACGCGGGCCCAGTGCGGGTTGGTAGATGTCACATGTCTTCGAATTTTCGGTTCTAGGACATGTCGGTTTCCTCACGATGTTTTCCTTCACCGTTTTGAGAGCAGTGGTGATGAAATAATTTACACAAAGTAAAGCGCCTGTCTGGGTTCGAACCTACGACCTACAACGAATGAATGAATTGCATAGGAATTGATTATTAGAATAGTGTTAGGGGGAAAGAATCCTCAAATAAAAGTAAATTTTGTAGGTTTTTTTCTGTACTAAATTAAATAAATCTGCACGCTTATTTTTAAGGGGTATCGGCTCGAAATTAATGTAACCATTACCAGTAATATTTTAAAATTTGCTTCAAAGAAGTTACAGTGGACTTTCTTTTCCGTTCTTCTTCATAGGAATCTATGCTTGGGAATGGGCAACTAGCTTTACCCAGCCCCGGATCTAGAATTTTTTGAGGCGGGGCAAAAACTACCGTCTGCCGCCCCCCGCCAATCTTTTATGGATGCGCTAAGTTAGCCCCCGCGAAATTAAAATTTTCTCTATATGAAAATTTTGGCAGCAACATATTAATCAAATTGTATCGATCGATAATGCACCAATTCAACAGGGGCGCCAAAACTGTTGTAAAAAACTTTTTACAAAAAAAAAACAACCGACCTCCAAAAAAAACACTACAAAGTGAAAAATAACTTTAATTTCGGAAGTCGGTGTCTTGTGTTTAGTATTTTCGTTTTTTGCCACCGACTTCCGAAATTAAAGTTATTTTTCACTTTGTAGTGTTTTTTTTGGAGGTCGATTGTTTTTTTTTGTAAAAAGTTTTTATTTTTCACTTTTTAGTTGTGGTACCTACCCCACACACATTCGAATACCACTACCTGCTACCAGTGACAGAAACTTATCATATCATCTACATAGCAAGTGGGAAAAAAATACGTATTTTGTAGCTAACTCAAAAACTATCAAAGTAAAGTTAATAAAATTTATATGGGACCAATTCGAGAGCACACCTTTTCAAACAAAAAAATATTTTTCAAAATCGGTCCACAATTGACGGAGAAATCGGTGGACATACATAAAAAAAAAAAAAACAAACATACGCGACGAACATATAACCTCCTCCTTTTTGGAAGTCGGTTAAAAAGAAAAAAATAGAAAGATTATAAATGTGCTGCGCGTCTCATTTATTGCAAAGTTGCGGTGCGCCGGGTGGTGCACTTGTCTGCTACGCTTGAATTATTCGCCCCCTAAAGTTAGCGCAAGGGGCACGGGCTCCGGCTAACCCCCCCTAGATCCGGGGCTAGCTTCAGCTTTCTTTCTACCTAACTGACTTTTAATGAATGTTTTAAAACAATGATTTTAACAATTTCTCTCTCTCCCACAGGATATCCTCCTATCCCTGGCCAAGGCAGTGGCCAACACAACAGCCGCGCTAGTGCTCAAAGCCAAGAACGTGGCCGCGCAGTGTCGCGACGACCAGCCGCTGCAGAACGCGATCATCTCCGCCGCCACGCACTGCGCTCTGGCCACCAGCCAGCTTGTCGCTTGTGCTAAGGTAAGAAAGATAGAAAATAAGTAAAAAGAAAAGCAATCAAAATTGCTTGCTCGTTTTTGAGAAAATCGCACATACGTACGGGTACAGAACATCCTTTTTTGGAGTGTGCTAAAGACACAACTAGCAATGCATTTTGGATAATTGATTTTTTAATTTTCGAATCTCCGGTTGAATTAAAACAATTAATTACCCTAAATGTTTCAAATAATAAGTTTTATTCGACTGCCTGTTTGGTCTAGTGGTCGCAAGCGACTGCTGAGCGTGGGGTTAGATTCCCAAGTTGGGCAAAGTGTTATTGTCTTTTGTCATTAGAAATTTTTCAATAGTAGCCCAGAGTCTTAAGCCTCTATAGGTGCCCGAACGCTGGCAAAACGCTTGCCCTTTATTACAATATAAAACTTCTTCTTTTCGTGTGTCAGAGTTTTAAAGCCGCCCATGGGCCTCTGGCTTGGGTTCACATGCCGTCGAGAAATATATCTCAGGCATCGGGTTTCCTCACGTTTCCTTCTCCGTTTTTGAAGCAAGTGATAATTATATAACACATGAATCCGAAAAGTCAGAGGTTGCGTGCCTTGGGTTCGAACTCGAGATCTATGACTTGGCAGTCTGACGGTCACACCGCTAGGCTATCATTATATAACTGACATCCCTTTGGAGAACACAGGTGTTGAAATCCGTCTGCAGAGTCTGTAAATTAAGACATAAAAAAACATTACAAAGTGAAAAATAACTTTAATTTCAGAAGTCGGTACCTTTGGTTTTGAATTTTCGTTTTTTGCCACGGACCCCCGAAATTAAAGTTATTTTTCATTTTGTAGTTTTTTTTTTAGATGTCGGTTTTTGTTTTTTGTAAATAGTTTTTATTTTTTACTTTTTTGTTGTGGTATTTACCCCACACTACCTGCTATGTAAATAACAGTAAGAGGAACTTAAGATATCATCCACATACTAAGTGGGAAAAAATACTTATTATTGAAGCTAACTCAAAAACTACCCAAGCAAAGTTAATAAAATTTATATGGGACCACACGGGAAACACCAGCTTTCAAATAAAAAAAGAATCATTAAAATCGGTTCACCCAGTAGAAAGTTCTGAGGTAAGAAACATAAAAAAACAGTCTAATTGAGAACCTCCTCTTTTTTTTAAGTCGGTTAAAAAGTGCTGTTTCTCAACCCAATTTAAATAAATAAATTATGATTTTAATCTTTCTTTCCTAGGTGGTAGCCCCAACTCTCCACAACGCAGCGTGTCGCGAGCAGCTGACCAGTGCTGCGCGGCTAGTGGCACAAGCGGTGGAGAGGCTGGTGGAGGCGTGTGGGACCGTGCCAGAGAGTGCCGCCCCAGGTATGTCAGCATCATCATCTGCCTTTTCCCAACTTCGGGTTTAAGAGGCCGGCGACACGGCTCGTAACTACAAATCGAGATGTTTGCATAATTCAATTCCAAGCACGTTGCGCTAGTGTGAGTGCCTGTCGGAGCGATATACACCTACAGTGAGCAATACTACCACGCACACATTGACAATTATTGTTTGACGCGATTGCACTACTAGCTTTCGAAAATTTATGATAAATTTAGATGTATTCCGTAATACAAAAAAACATGAATGAAAACTTAATGTATTTCCATTTTTTTTTTCGATAATTTGTAACTTGATAACATAAACTATGCTTCTGCGGAAACAATATTACAAATATTTTTGTTTATAATACAGAAAAAACAATATGAAAACATGTCATTTACGCTGTAGAAATGTACGAAATGCAATTCGCTTACACTTCATTTAAAGGTAAGTTTTTGGAAATAAAAAGACGTAGGAGCCTAGATAAATACTGTCTCAGTCCGAATATCAACATATTATGGTGGAAATATGCTCAAATTGCAAATGATTTATGTATTACGTTTGTATGGACAATTCATGCGTCGCCGCATTCTTAAGTATTCAAATCAAAGCACTCAATATGTAAGTGGCGAATTGGTATCCATAGGTACAATAAACGCCACAAAAGATGAGACTTAACGAGCGCGGTAGCACGGCTTTCCGCCGCCTCAATGACGCCCGGTCCCTTCCCCCCTCAGACCTCCTTATCACAGTGTAAAGAGTAACAGTGGGCCGACGCCTTTGATGTTTGCGTAAATGCCGACACCGCACAAGGCCACAGTACTTACCTAGGGTTGTCACAGACTTTACACAACTGCCCAAAAAAGTAGGCTAATGTTTTTAGGTTTCATGTATGTACGCATGTATGTATGTACATTTATTTTCGTAATCAGCACCACGAGGAACCTCGAAAATGACACCCATATCATTATATTAAAAAACATACGTCCGCCATCTTGGATTTCAAAATTAATGTCATTTTCGTAATCGGCACCCCGAGGAACCTCGAAGATGACACCCATATCGATTTTGAAGAAAAATATAACGTCCGCCATTTCGTAATCAGCGACCCCAAAAACCTAGATAATGACAAGCTTAACATTATTTTAAAAAGTCATGTCCGCCATTTTGAATTTGAAAATGGATGTAATTTTTTTGTTTACACAGAAACAAAAAATTTGCGAAATTTTTGTCTGATATTTTTTGCGGTATTTCAGTTTTTGCTGGCAGGCGTCACTTTTACACCCGCCATTTTGTTTACGTTAGCATGACATGACAAAAATGTTAAAAATTTACCACTATAAAATAATATAGGTATTCACCTTTCTACTGACTGTGGAAATTGATGAAATCGCAGTTCTTTATTAATGCGAGATGACGACTTGCATTCTCGCACAGCACATGTCGTATGCACCATTTTAATTGTGTCCAAATAAAAAAAAAAAAAATTTAAAACAAGACACGCGTTAGCCCTGAAAGTCATGTCCCGAACTACTAACAATGGCGACGTATGCAGTTCGGGCTCGCTCTACTCGCCCCTCGCCCCTCACACCCCGCACGATTGCCCTGTCTAGACGGCTTCGTCGAATGACTGTATTGGTTTATAGACTGTGTCCTTATGTAGCCATGTACCTCATACCGCTAAAGAGAGCTATATAAATCGTCTACAACGCAAGTCAACCAGGGATGTAACGGATATCTGTATCCGCATCCGCAACTGCGGAGCATCCGCATAAATTTTGACATCCGCAAAACATCCGCTTCCTCAAATTTTGATTTTAAAAGCTCCGCATCCTCATAATTTCTATGGGGATGTGACCCTACCTACATTGTTTGCTCAAATAGTGATTTTTTTAAACTCGCTCCAAGCTAATGTGCGGGCCGGAGTGTGAGTGACGCGTTCCTATTGCCTGAATTCACAGCGTCCCTGTCCTATGACAGACGATCGGCCGTACGTGATAGTGGTGGCATGATTGTGGTGTCAGGTGTCAAAACAAGGACTATTTTTCATACGACATCCGCATCCGCACCCTCATCCGCATCCTCAAAAACATAAAGTACAAATTAAAGGAACATTTCTTAAAAAATACAATATTTAATATCTAATATATGATAAGTGAATGTAACTAAATGTTGTAAATAAATATAGTTAAATAGTAAATAAACATAATACCCAACAATATCATAGGTAAATAACTACATATTACTAATACAATAACATACTTTTTAGGAATAACCTGTATCAATCTAAATCACATTCCTCCACTACTTTTTGTTTTAAGGACGGTCAGTAGATTGGTCACCGATGTTCGCTCGTTAGTAATAGATAAATATTTCGCTTACTACCCTCGTTGTGTTTTTGTCTCATTTTATATTTTTGTTTTAATTGTCTAAAACTCTAAATCATTTGGTCGATGATTTTGGTGCACGGTAAAACTCTAATGAGTTTATGTTTGCACCAACTTATTATGTATAAAGATATAAGTATACTACTGAATGAATATAAATAAATAAATAATAAGGAATTTTCCAATATCCGTATTCTCATCCGCATCCTCAATCCCGATTATCGATATCGATAATCGATATCCTCATCCGTTATACGACATCCGCTACAACCCTGAGTCAAACCACGTGGTGTGTCAAGTCTCATCTTTAGTGGCACGACTTGTACGTTTTCTGATCCAAGTTTTTACACTTTCATCTGATACTTTTGGAAAAGACCATAGGTTGGGGTCGGCTTCCAGTCTAACCGGATGTCAGCTGCATCCGGTTATTAATGCCAGTATTTTATATGGAGCAACTGCACAAATTCAATCATTTAATTTGTTTTCAGGAGTGGAACATTTAACAGCGGCCGCGCATAGAGTGACTGAAGAGCTGGAGCGATTGTTGGCGCATTGTGATCTAGGTGAGTACCAGGGGGTTGATAAATAATTTTATAACAGGTTCAAATGGGCTCTTAAGTGGCTATTGTACACAGAGTGATTTTTTTCAAATGGAACTTTAGTTCCATCCGAAACTATGATGCTTAGAAGAAAATGGTTAAAAAAACTCGATGTGGGGAAAAAACTGAAATTGAATTTTTGCATTTTATGATCAAATTATGAAGGTTCTTCAGGTAAAGTCTTCCCTATCTATAAAAAAAACCCCTGTTAAAATGTAAAAGTGCATTAACGGACAGACAGATACTCTTTAATAGTCAGATTAAGTATTGTTTTCAATCAATGTCTGACTTAAAACGATGTGGGTTTGGTCTTGGCGCAGGGTAAACACAGGGTAAGCTTCTAAAGAGCGTACAAAATTTAAAACTATTTTGGTAGGGTTACCACTGGAGTTTAAAATTATATATAAACAAAATGTTAGTCAAACTTTTGTTTGTAACTATGATATAATGTTATTTTACATATTACTAACACTAGGTAACAAGGTGGCGGTGCGGGGTAGATCGGGGGGAGGTAAAAGCCAACTCCAAGTAAATCATCTCGTATTTCAAAGTCAAATCATTTATTTTAAAAAGGCCCATGTATGGCACTTTTGAACGTCAAAAAACCATACATACCAATCATCTGGCGTTAATTATAAACTAAATATTCTCAAGTAGTCGTTATTTTTGCTCTTGAACACACCGTTTACGAGATAGGTAGGTACAAGCACAACTATTTTATTAATGTCCCTCGGGAATCATCGCATTCCGAATACAAACGAATGCAAATTTCCATGTCAATCAGTTATTAGATTTATCGTGTATAATATTTTGAATTCAGAACTAAGTACCTTAGTTCTGAATTCAAATAATTCGGAAATGCGATGATTCCCGAGGGATTTTATGAAAATAGTTATAGCTATTCAGTACTACTTACTAAAAAACCATTTACGATCAATACCAAAACTTTGTTGCACCCCCAAGTTGAGTTTTCTTTCGATGTTGAGGTATCTATATACAAAATTAAAAAAAAAAACAGTTGCACTCCGCGAGTGCCAACAGTAGTGAAAATTTGAACAAGATTGCCTTGGTGGAAGAAAAATACTTGTATAGAACATTGGTCCGTAACCTTATCTAAATAAAGAGCACAATAGCGTTTACAAAAAAAAAAAAAAAACTTCAAATACTTTAAAGTAAAAATACTTGCATAGAACATTGATCCGTAACGTAATATAAATAAACAGCACAATCGCGTTTATAAAAATGAGGTGTCGGTAACAGTGTCGCGAGTTCAATTGTTTTTTCCCATCTCAAAAATGCCCGACGCGCCTGAAGAAGTTTTCACTTCAATAATTATAATCAAGATACTATTTATCTAGTGGAATCTTTGGAACAATTAAAAAATTAAATGTTTATATTCTTAGTAGTGTTGTTCACACACATAGTACAATAAACATCCATATTTACACACTCACTCTTTTTTATCTATTAATTAAAAAAGTAAAAACATACAGTTTAAAACACTATTATGTTTTACGAAACTTACGTTTATAAGCACGACACGCGATGCTTCCGCGCAGGCCTGAGCGATGCAACTGGCCGAGCCGGTATGAACCGGTTTCTCCTCGTACGTGACGAGGCCGCCAGTTGTACGCACACACGCGCTTCATTCTTGTAGTAGTGTACCTATCATAGCGCGGTTGGAAACTCAAACTCAAAGCATTTATTTCAATTAAACAATTTACAGGCACTTTTGAATTGTCAAAGAGTTGGTCAATTAGAAAGTTGAAGCTAGTTGCCCATTCCAAAACGTAGATCTCTATGGAGAAGAACGGGCAAGAAACTCCAAGGCCACTCTTTTAATTATAGATATTACAAAATCCTGGGTACATTATTCTTGTTGCTTCTATATGTGAGAACAATGAACAAAAAGTAATCAAAGCAATTGAAAATATAAGATTAAAAATAAGCCCTGGCAGATAAGAGATGACCAGTCTCAACTGACGGCGCCCGTTCACGAACATGACGCGTGGATTAGCACCATCCAGCTCAACCATTTTGTAGGGAACCGAATGATCTAACACACAAATGTATGAAGCTTACCCTCTGGTTACTCTGTGGTCTTGGCCTGATATTCTTCTTTTGAGCAACAAATAATATCAAACTTAATTAATATCTCGTGCAGACCGGCGCGCCCAGCAGCCCACAGTGACGGAGCGCTCGGTGGAGAGCGTGATGTGCGCCAGCGAGCGCGTGGTGGCGGCCGGCGACCCGGCCGACATGGTGCGCCACGCCAGGCTGCTGGGGCAGGCCACTGCGCATCTCATCACCAACATCAAGGTGAGCCTGACACTACCAACTTCAATTTAAAAAATACAAAGCCTATCGCAGTCCACTGTTGGGACATAGGCCTAGCCCAAGTTACTCCACAATCCCGGTATTTTTTTTTTTACATTTCTTGATGTTGAATTCTGTCTAAATTATAACCTTTTGGATAGTTGGTTCCACTACTTTTTTTTTTACAAGTGGGTTCAGTAGGATTCAAGTACTCGTGTATCCACTGCTTTACGTGTGTGGACAGTTCGAAAGGATCACTTGAAAGACGTATTTCTCATCGATATGTCCTATAGTCTTACTATTTACTGTTGGTAGTGTAAAATATTTAAAAGGTTGATGAAAAAAAAAAAGTGGTGGTACTCCGGGAGTGCCGACAGAAGTGAAAACTTGAACAAGATCGCCTTGGTGGAAGAAAAATACTTGTATAGAACATTGATCCGTAACATAATATAAATAAAGAGAACAATCGCTTTTAAAAAAACGAGGTGTCGTCATGGTGTCGTGAAATCAATGGTTTAGTCCCATCTCAAAAATGCCTAACGCGCCTGAAGAAGTTTTCACTTCAAAAAACTATTCCAAATAAAAATGCATTACCAACTAGATCAATGCTATTTGCAATTGCTAACATTGTACAATTTGTTCATATTTATGAATACAACACCCATTTAAGCTGATTTACATCCATCACCTCAAACTTCAGGTCCAGTTGAAAACCAGCGTCAAGCACTAGTTGTCTAGCATTTTTGCTGAACTGAACCTATTTGGCGCAGCCGCGACGCACACATTTCTGCTAATATCTTTTACACTTTTTGTTTTCTTTCTTTTTTTAAATTTATTTTTACTTGTAGTATAATAAATGTTGTGCTGTGTGCCTTTTAGTATTTTTTTTTCTTTTCAATATTTTACACTAATATTATACTTTGTGATGTTTTCGACTTACCGAAAGAAGAAAATTGTTTATTTCACACAAAAAAATAAAAATACTTAACACAAATCAGATGGTTAATTGATTCAGGCGTAAATCCATTATAAAATATAATAGACGTGGGTATATTTAGTAACCTGTTCTGCTTAGCTATTTCTAAAGAGCCATAAAAACGCTGACAGAAATCGACACGTGTTTCACCTCTCAACGAGGCATCCTCAGGATGACGATTGACTTGTCACAAACCCGAACACGGCTTATTTCTACACCGAGCGCTGAACGCAGAGTCTGTGTTTCTCACTCGCGAATTTCCACGTCTATTGTATTTAACAGAAATCTTTAAACAAGCTTTATATTTTACATTTTTAAATGTTTTCGACTTACTAATCCAATTACCCAACAGACGGAGGCGGAGTCTCAGCCATCCGACTCCCAGCGCAAGCTGTTAGCGGCCGCCAAGCTGCTGGCCGACGCCACCGCGCGCATGGTGGAGGCGGCGCGTCTGTGTGCGTCGTCACCACAGGTATGTGTATATCATCCGACTCCCAGCGCAAGCTGCTAGCGGCCGCCAAGCTGCTGGCCGACGCCACCGCGCGCATGGTGGAGGCGGCGCGTCTGTGTGCGTCGTCACCACAGGTATGTGTATATCATCCGACTCCCAGCGCAAGCTGCTAGCGGCCGCCAAGCTGCTGGCCGACGCCACCGCGCGCATGGTGGAGGCGGCGCGTCTGTGTGCGTCGTCACCACAGGTATGTGTATATCATCCGACTCCCAGCGCAAGCTGCTAGCGGCCGCCAAGCTGCTGGCCGACGCCACCGCGCGCATGGTGGAGGCGGCGCGTCTGTGTGCGTCGTCACCACAGGTATGTGTATATCATCCGACTCCCAGCGCAAGCTGCTAGCGGCCGCCAAGCTGCTGGCCGACGCCACCGCGCGCATGGTGGAGGCGGCGCGTCTGTGTGCGTCGTCACCACAGGTATGTGTATATCATCCGACTCCCAGCGCAAGCTGCTAGCGGCCGCCAAGCTGCTGGCCGACGCCACCGCGCGCATGGTGGAGGCGGCGCGTCTGTGTGCGTCGTCACCACAGGTATGTGTATATCATCCGACTCCCAGCGCAAGCTGCTAGCGGCCGCCAAGCTGCTGGCCGACGCCACCGCGCGCATGGTGGAGGCGGCGCGTCTGTGTGCGTCGTCACCACAGGTATGTGTATATCATCCGACTCCCAGCGCAAGCTGCTAGCGGCCGCCAAGCTGCTGGCCGACGCCACCGCGCGCATGGTGGAGGCGGCGCGTCTGTGTGCGTCGTCACCACAGGTATGTGTATATCATCCGACTCCCAGCGCAAGCTGCTAGCGGCCGCCAAGCTGCTGGCCGACGCCACCGCGCGCATGGTGGAGGCGGCGCGTCTGTGTGCGTCGTCACCACAGGTATGTGTATATCATCCGACTCCCAGCGCAAGCTGCTAGCGGCCGCCAAGCTGCTGGCCGACGCCACCGCGCGCATGGTGGAGGCGGCGCGTCTGTGTGCGTCGTCACCACAGGTATGTGTATATCATCCGACTCCCAGCGCAAGCTGCTAGCGGCCGCCAAGCTGCTGGCCGACGCCACCGCGCGCATGGTGGAGGCGGCGCGTCTGTGTGCGTCGTCACCACAGGTATGTGTATATCATCCGACTCCCAGCGCAAGCTGCTAGCGGCCGCCAAGCTGCTGGCCGACGCCACCGCGCGCATGGTGGAGGCGGCGCGTCTGTGTGCGTCGTCACCACAGGTATGTGTATATCATCCGACTCCCAGCGCAAGCTGCTAGCGGCCGCCAAGCTGCTGGCCGACGCCACCGCGCGCATGGTGGAGGCGGCGCGTCTGTGTGCGTCGTCACCACAGGTATGTGTATATCATCCGACTCCCAGCGCAAGCTGCTAGCGGCCGCCAAGCTGCTGGCCGACGCCACCGCGCGCATGGTGGAGGCGGCGCGTCTGTGTGCGTCGTCACCACAGGTATGTGTATATCATCCGACTCCCAGCGCAAGCTGCTAGCGGCCGCCAAGCTGCTGGCCGACGCCACCGCGCGCATGGTGGAGGCGGCGCGTCTGTGTGCGTCGTCACCACAGGTATGTGTATATCATCCGACTCCCAGCGCAAGCTGCTAGCGGCCGCCAAGCTGCTGGCCGACGCCACCGCGCGCATGGTGGAGGCGGCGCGTCTGTGTGCGTCGTCACCACAGGTATGTGTATATCATCCGACTCCCAGCGCAAGCTGCTAGCGGCCGCCAAGCTGCTGGCCGACGCCACCGCGCGCATGGTGGAGGCGGCGCGTCTGTGTGCGTCGTCACCACAGGTATGTGTATATCATCCGACTCCCAGCGCAAGCTGCTAGCGGCCGCCAAGCTGCTGGCCGACGCCACCGCGCGCATGGTGGAGGCGGCGCGTCTGTGTGCGTCGTCACCACAGGTATGTGTATATCATCCGACTCCCAGCGCAAGCTGCTAGCGGCCGCCAAGCTGCTGGCCGACGCCACCGCGCGCATGGTGGAGGCGGCGCGTCTGTGTGCGTCGTCACCACAGGTATGTGTATATCATCCGACTCCCAGCGCAAGCTGCTAGCGGCCGCCAAGCTGCTGGCCGACGCCACCGCGCGCATGGTGGAGGCGGCGCGTCTGTGTGCGTCGTCACCACAGGTATGTGTATATCATCCGACTCCCAGCGCAAGCTGCTAGCGGCCGCCAAGCTGCTGGCCGACGCCACCGCGCGCATGGTGGAGGCGGCGCGTCTGTGTGCGTCGTCACCACAGGTATGTGTATATCATCCGACTCCCAGCGCAAGCTGCTAGCGGCCGCCAAGCTGCTGGCCGACGCCACCGCGCGCATGGTGGAGGCGGCGCGTCTGTGTGCGTCGTCACCACAGGTATGTGTATATCATCCGACTCCCAGCGCAAGCTGCTAGCGGCCGCCAAGCTGCTGGCCGACGCCACCGCGCGCATGGTGGAGGCGGCGCGTCTGTGTGCGTCGTCACCACAGGTATGTGTATATCATCCGACTCCCAGCGCAAGCTGCTAGCGGCCACCAAGCTGCTGGCCGACGCCACCGCGCGCATGGTGGAGGCGGCGCGTCTGTGTGCGTCGTCACCACAGGTATGTGTATATCATCCGACTCCCAGCGCAAGCTGTTAGCGGCCGCCAAGCTGCTGGCCGACGCCACCGCGCGCATGGTGGAGGCGGCGCGTCTGTGTGCGTCGTCACCACAGGTATGTTGAAATTATATATATATTATAATCATCTCATCATCTCTGCCCTTGTCCCATGTCACTTGGCTAGTGTCATCCACGAAGACGCGCCCCACTCCGCTCCGCTCCGTACTAAATTACAGCGTACAGTACAGTCATCGCGGAGAGGGGCGCGTCTTCGTGGATGGCACTTCTATACAAGTTTTTTCTTGTGTTAAATATATAGGTACCTGCCGAATACATTTATTTACGTCTTATTTACATTTAATACAAGAAATAATTATGGATATACAACATAAAGCTTGGCTCCTTAAGAACGCGGCGACGCATGAATTGTCCATACAAACGTAAATCCTAAATCATTCGCAATTTGGGCATATTTCCACCATATTATGTTGTTATTCGAATTTAGACAGTGTTTATCTAGGCTCCTAAAGTCCCCGTCACGAGAAGCTATAAATTTTGTAAACACACATTCAGGGGTTTGCAATCTTTGGGTAAAATAAAATAAAAACAGTTTTGTACTATTTTTTTACAGGGATATAATTATATTAACACACACATCTAATTACAAACAAACAATATAACCTAATCCGCGAAAACACTACAAACAAACAGACGCATTCGAAACTCGAAAGACAGCAGAGACAACGTCAGCGAGAACTTACTTCAAAATCGTGGCCCAAATGTTTACGTTCCATGAATCAGATGCGTTCCAGTACCACAAAACCTTAGACGACAGCGCTTTATATCGCTAAAATATAACCCGATCAAGTGAAATTGCTCATTAGTTTCGTATAACACGTACGTTACTTTGACTTCATTGAATTTGGGATTATTTGTTGTTGATTAAATTGTCGCTACGTAACTTGGTAGAAGTTCTTTATTTACAAAAATTATAGCTTCTCGTGACGGGGACTTTACATCTATTGTTTCCAAAAACTTTTCTAAAAAAAATGAAGTTTGAACGAATTTAATTTCGCTCATTTTTACAGCATAAATGACATGTCTTCATATTGTTTTTTCTGTATTATAAACAACAATATTTATAATATTGTTTCTGCAGAAGCATAGCTTATATTATTAAGCTACAAATTATCGAAAAAAAAAATAGATCAATATTAAGTTTTCATTTATAATTTTTGGTATTACGGAACACATCCAAATTTATCATAAATTTTCGAAAGCTAGTAGTGCTATCGCATCAAGTAATAATTGTCAATGTGTGCGTGGTAGTATTGCTCACTGTAGGTGTATATCGCTCCAACAGGCACTCACACTAGCGCAACGTGCTTGGAATTGAATTTTACAAACATCTCGATTTGTAATTGCGAGCCGTGTTCGCAGGCCTCTTAAAACCTTTTTTAGATTTTAAATCAGGGTAAAACATTTTTGCAAAACAACAGTCACTAACAGAACCATTCTTGTTTCACTGTTAGTATCAAATCTTACCAAATCAACCAATTATAAAACCATAAAAGTTTGTTCAGTCGTTTTTGAGAAAATCGTGGACGAACAAAACATATAACATACTGATTGAATACAGAACATGTCTTTTGAATTTGGTTAAAAATATCAAATTACATTATTCATTTATAGTTTTAATATTGTCTTTGATAATACTTATTTGTTGTTATATTTGTGCAGGACCGGGAGAAGCAGGAGGCACTACGCAAGGCTGCGGAGGAACTGCGCTATATTACTGTGGACTATGCGCAGGGACAAGACATCGTGGGCTCACAAGTCGCCAGACTACAGGTAACTTACATATAATTTATTTTTTCTTATGTAGAGCATCTCGTAGTTCACCTCTGAGATCATGACTACTTAACCGGGCTTTCCTGTGGGTGCCTTAAGCTGCTACACTTAAAATCTCCAGCCAGGGGTTATTCAACTATGCTAATTAAAACTAGGTGATCGCTCGCTAAGGGCACCCCCTGTGGGGTACGAACCTCGGCTTAGGGCGTCAACCGGAGGGAGGACATCAAGGAGGGGACGGGCTGGCCGTGTGCGTCGGTAGTATAGAATTCCCTTTGCACTATCGTTTGCGGTCAAATTGACCGGCCCGGCCCGTCCCGCCATGTTTCGCGCGTTACAGTACGTGGTCGTTAATACGGCAAATCTAGTTCTAGACAAGTTTTATTTTAAAACATGTGATACCCATATTGTAACAGTATAAGATTTATTTTCACGTTATAAATGGAGCCATACTGCCTCCATACTGAACAAAAAATAATTTAAAAAAAAAACATGTGGCACTCGGGGACTGCCGCGGTAAAGCTATTGCATAGCATTTGTAACCTCCATACTTCCTATTTGTCAACGCTACACTTGGGATGATAACGTGATGACATAAAACAAAAATTACGTTCCCATGACAACATCACGTTGTCATGGGAACCGTCATTACATGGTAGGCGGAGTGGGGGGTGTTAGGTTTTTTTCGTTACGGAATTTCTTGATTCGGTCGCCGCACTCAAAGCCGGCGATAAAAGCTATGCAATAGCTTAAAAAAAAAACAGTGTCTATAATCTTATTTCGAATTCAAATTCAAGTTTCAAAATTCAAATTCAAAATATTTTATTTCACATAAACCTACATGGGCACTTATGAAACGTCAGAAGCTAGGTGCACGGTTCCAATTGGTCGTTTCCTATGGAGAAGAGCCGGCAAGAAACTCCACGGTTACTCTTTTAAAAATAATTGGCTTTTACAATACTTTCATATAACAGTGTTTCTAGGTATGGGAGGGCAGTGTAGGTCTTTCAATAAGTACTAAGTACTTAATTGAGGTTATTTTCACTTATAAGCATCAACTTTATGCAAGTGTGAATAAAGTTGATTTTAGACTGACTAGTACAATTGAAAAAGTCGTTAAAAAATATGAAGTTGTAGCGCTAACTGAACTTTGCTTATAAAGATAACTAAGCCAATTCAATAGGTATTGAAAATCCTCAGAACCGGGCGTCCTCGTTCTTGTACACGGCTACACATCAAGCTATATAAACCAGTCCATGTTGATCTCGCATTATATAATATTTCCGTACAATGCGAGGTCAGTTTATACTGGAAATTTATAGTCTGATGTGTAGCCGTGTGTACTCCATCTCAATCACTGTATAAGAATTCCTTATCCAACTTTGGCTACCATTTCTACCTTATCTTTGATATAATGTACAGTCGACAAAAATGAAGCATGCTCAGTTAAGGAAATATTTCTGCAGCAGCGCTGTAACCTTACCCATTCCTGGTTTCGCCCAATTAAAGACAATATGTGTTTGTTTGTGTGAGTGTCACGCTTCTAGACATCATTATATTAATAGGAACACGATTAAAATACGCTTCGTGCATTCTATTGGTCAAAACGCATGCATCGGGCGATCGAGTCGTAAGCCGTGCTATGCGATGCGTTAAGTTAGCCCGTGAAATTCAAATTTTCTTTTGTTTTTTACATTTTGTAGGTCAGTGTCAGATTCTATGTTGATTGTTGTTGTTGATACTTTATAATGTGATATAAATTATAAGAATAGTATGATATAATGGTGTCGATTCCCTTGTTCACAAACTAAACTAAATTTAAGTTCAGTGCATCTTTTTCTTTCTATTTCATTAAGAAAAGGACAGAAGATAAATTTTAGTTTAGTCCTGTCAAATTAATCAGCGCCTGTCACTACTCCATACAAGTTTAGACGTGATTAAAAACTTGCCGACTAAAATTACGTCAATTTACGTCAAGCGCTGATTAATTTGACAGGACTAAACTAAAATTTATCTTCTGTCCTTTTCTCAATGAAATAGAAAGAAAAAGATGCACTGAACTTAAATTTAGTTTACTTTGTGAACAAGAGAATCGGCACAAATATCAAATGTATGAATAATGATAATTAATATAATATAATGTAAAATGTATAACTGGAATATTGAGTATGATTATGTTTTTATTAAATTTTTATATCCATTTAATTGCAATGCCTTAACAGGCAACTAAGTTCCAAGAACCTACCTATTGTTAACATCTTCAAAATGTTGTACACATAGTTCGCAATAAAGAATTTGAATTTGAATTAAAATACGATTCGCGACCGTAACAAATATGGCTTTTCATAATTATAATCATTACAATCAGCATTACAACTCCATAAGTTAGCATAACTGTCAAATGTCATGATTTCCCTGACCTACAAAATGCAAAAAACTAAAGAAAATTTGAATTTCGCGGGCTACCTTAGCGCAACCCCTTAAAGGTGAGCTTGCGGAAGATTGGTCGATTGTCCATAAACTAATATTATATGTTGTTTCGACAGGAAAGCGCCCGTCAAGCCGCTTCAAGCGCTACGCAGCTCATCACTTCAGCTCATAACGCTACTCAGTTCAACACCAACAAGTATACTCAGGTATGCACCAGTTATATAAATTTGTAATCTATTGCTAGACGAGAACAACTGCCGACAAACTGTTATGCAGTTTGGCAGATTTTATGTATTTTATTGTAAATACAGATTTTGAAGAAATAAATAAAATATATTTTATTTTCATTATACTATTGATTAGGAGCAGTGGTGGCCCAGTGGTAACGGCCGCGACTTACGAGTTGTAGGTCGTAGGTTCGAACCCAGACAGGCGCTTTACTTTGTGTAAATTATTTCATCACCACTGCTCTCAAAACGGTGAAGGAAAACATCGTGAGGAAACTGGCATGTCCTAGAACCGAAAATTCGAAGACATGTGACATCTACCAACCCGCACTGGGCCCGCGTGGTGGATTACGGCCCACTCCCTCTCACAGAGAGGAGGCCGCAGTCCCAGCTGTGGGAACATTATAGGCTGATGATGATGATGATACTATTGATAAAATAAATATTCACTTTTATTAATTACACTCGAGTAATATTAAATAATGTAATAGAATTTACTAACGTAAGTAACATAATTTCTAGTGATTTGATTGGATGTTGTTTTTTCTGTTAGCTAATCAGTTAAAATTAGTTTGACGCCATTTTGAAGACGGAAATTATTTAATTCTTCATTAGCACATCATATTTTTTGCTGGCAACGTCGCAAATGTCAAATATTTCACTGTTTTGATTAATTTGGCAATATTACTGTATGAAAATATGAAATAACTAGTGAACTAGAATATTGATTCTGAAATGCAATAATTAATATCGTAACACCAAATATTTAGTTTTAGATGTAAAAAAAATATTTGGAAACTTTGCGAATGCCTTTTTTCGGCTAAAACGATTACAACATCAAATTCAGTGTTATAATTGCAATTCATTATTAATATTCTAGTTCGCTAGTTAGCCACATTTCATATTTCCATACAGTAATATTGCCAACTTAATCAAAACAGCGAAATATTTGACATCTATTTGCGACGTTGCCCACTTTCAGAATAAAGCTCTTAAGCTTGTTACTGCCAACAAAAAATAGAGTGATGTTATGGCAATATAATAAGCCAATGCTATCCTGCCTTAAAAATGCATGCATACAATTCGTAATTGAACTTTTTAAATGCAATTTTTTTTACAGTGTTTGTAACTTACATAACTTTTGTGTTGTTGTCACCAGGAAACTCTGATCGAGGAGTGCAAGGCCCTGACGGAACAGATCCCTCGCGTGGTGGACGCCGTCAAGGTGTCCAGCGTGAGGCCGGGAGAGGCAGCCGCGCAGCTTGATCTGATATCTGCTTCCGAGGCTTTCTTACAGGTATAATGTTGCTGGTTGTTGGGACCTTATGAGTATCGTGGTTGGAGAGGGATAATAAATGAAATTCAGGTGTACAATATAAAGTCTATTTATATGACCATAAATCTTTATCACAATGACGTTTCTAATTGTAGTTACACGGTACAAAAGTTATTGCTACGGCGCTGGGAAAACCACTGGCCTCTAAACCTAGCTAAGCGCGGAGGACATTGCATTCTGCACCGCTAGCATTATTGCTACCCGTAGTCCCTATACTGGTCACGTCTATATACAAACAATACAATTAAAAAACAACAACACAAAACATAAAAACAAAACAAACACAAAAAAAAACAAACAAAAAAAACAAAATTTTTATTTTTTAATTTTTTTGTCTTCTGTTTGTTCCGGCTAATCTCCGAAAGGGTAGTAAGTAATAAACGCCCCGGAAAAAAGTCAAAATATGTGCATGCTCAAAATATGAAATTTACTGCCATAAATACAAATTTTCTGACAGCTTATATGCGAATAAAAATAAAGAAACGACTGAATAAAATACTGAAAATTCCGAAAAATTAATACGGAGTTTGCTGACGTAATATTTTTCAAACATGCAAACAGGCATACACCATACATGCAGCATGTAATATGCAGCAGGCATGGTTTCTGTCATAGCTCCGGCGCTGCGAGGCTCCGGCGGTCCCACGTGAGCTTATCGTCGCAGATGGTTCTAACGTTATAAACCCACCAGCTCCTCAGCTCGCGGGCCGCCTCGCCCCTCCGCGCCTACGCGGGCTTAAATTACACTCTAGGGGTAGGGCAGACAAGATGAAGTGGAGTCGGTTTTGCCGCGATTCGTTTCTGTCACCAACGAAAAATCAATATGTTGTCCTACAAATTTTTCGGAAACTTTGTATTTTTTTTTTTCGGAAGTTTAGTATATTAATTTTGTATTACAATCAACCACAGATTTTCGGAAGTTAATTTTTTTTTTTTCGGAAGCTTTCCAAAATGGCTGGGCTGATTTTGACGGGACTTTTACTGGCAGATAGCGGATGTTATAAGGCTACAATAGTAAATGTATAATAATGAAAAATAAATAGTTGAATTAGTCTCAAAATAACTCGATACGGATATTACAATCATAATTATTTGTTCTTGACTTATCAACACTTCATAATGTTATTGCAATAGTTATTCCGCCACTAATGAAACCGTGTGCTGTGTCTATAGCCGAGCGGCCACGTGGTCGCGGCCTCGCGCGGGGCCCTGCCCACGGTGGCGGACGGGCCCACGGCCAAGCAGCTGGCCGACACCACGCACACCTTCACCAGCAGCTGTGCTGAGCTCAGGTACCTACATACGGCAGGGTAACTCTGTCTTACAAACTATGTTCCTAATGTCCCTCGGCAAACCTCGTGTTTCGTCAGTCGTCGGATTTCTATCAATTGCCCTTTGCACTTGGTGCATACCGGACGCTCTCAATCGACTTGGAAGTATATAGTGTTGTTAATACTCTTTTAACTTAATGTAATTTATTTAAAAAATGGGAAGAAAGCTGCTAAAGTCGCAGGCACGACAGATAGGAAAATAGTTTTACAGCTCTATATAGTTCACAAATCAAAACAAAACAACAATAAAGTACTTAGTTCTGAATTCAAATTATTTTACACGATAAATCTAATAATTGATGGACATGGAAATTAGCATTCGTTTGTGTTCGGAAATCCGATGATGCCCGAAGGACATTAAGAAAATATAAATACACCTTTATGAAACGAAGCTGTAATATAAATTAACCCATTTCCTCAACAGGTCAGCGGTAGGTCGTGCTCGCATATCCTGCAAGGGCCTGGAACTGGACGCCGCGGCGGAAATTATCAAATCGTTGCAAGCCGAACTTGACGAGTTAGAGGAAGCTGCTAGAGCATTCGAACTAAGACCTCTGCCTGGACAGACCGTAAGTTATCATTGAGTTCTTGTAACTTTCCCATTTAGGAGTGTATTTTAATGGCCTAAAAACGATTTGACTTTGAATTTAAATAACAGATCAGAATCATAATTCAGTACAACGATGCTCTGAGAGCAACTTTGAGAAAATCCCAGTACTGTTTGTGGTGTATAAGTTGAAGCGGTTCTCGAAGGACCATACGCGGGAAAATAATTTACGTGGGGTGGAATATTAGCCGACACAGAATTGAGCTACACACAGGTATGAATAAGGAAATAGGAATGGATGGACTTACTTGGGAATCTTCTGGACGAAACACGTTGACTCAAGGACAGCTCTGGCTATCCTGGTGTTCACTGATTCAACTCACTGTGGTGCACTTATTGGGTATTAAAATGTCACTATTGTATCGGCCTTACAAATAGACAGCTCGTGAACTTTGATATAAGATGGCGCGGGCGGTTTGGAGCGCGCGCGGCGCGTGGGCGTTAGCGGTCACTGACAAGTGTCCAAAATTTGAGAAGTAACCTCAAATCACAGGAGATGCGATTGGCTCTCGTTACAGCGGCAGCAGCCTCTGATTGGTGCGTGCGATGAGCGTCCGTTTCGTTCCGTTGTACGGGAATTGGGAAGGAAGGAATATAGCTCAAAACTGCGTTCAGATTATAATAAAAAACTTATTACTAAAACTTGCGCGAGCAGTTTGCGGAGGCATTCATCGATGACTTCTTTGCCAAAATTAAAATAGTTATTTATGCTATAAGTGCGGAAAGTAGATGATTTTCGACGAATATCATACAACTTTTTACTATGCATTGTGTGAGGAAATATAGAATATAGTAGTCGCATAAGATGTGTAACATCTGAAATTTTGGCTGACGTATATAAATAATACCAATAATATTTTTCATCATCATCGTCATGACTTTGACTTTCACTTTGACTTTGACCATTATCATCGCCATTGCCATCGCCATCGTCATCGCCACTGACGCCATCATCATCTTATAATTTGTAAAACTTTTCTCAAATTATAAAAACTGCGTCGGGCTGACGACGGAGTTAATAATTAAAAAAAAAACAGAAAAGTAAAAAGCATTAGTTAAAAAAGTGACACTTTCCGCTCAGTTTGGTTGCTTGGAAAACGCTCTTTTTGAGCACATGCATTGTAAAAGTATCTCTGCAACATGCCTCTAGTTTGTATGTACTGCTGTGGTCCCCAGGCCGAATGGGCGTCGTCGACGATGAAGACGGCGTCCCGCTCGGCCGCGTCGCACACGGCGCAGCTGGTGTCGGGCGCGCGCCACGCCGAGCCCGGCGCGTGCGGGCGCGCGGCCGGCGAGCTGGCGCAGGCGCTGCGGGACTTCACCACGGGGCTGCGCGCCTCGGCCGCGCTGCACGACGAGCAGCCCAGGAGGGAGAGGTAAGGGAAACAAAAAAATACCTCCAATTTTCAGGCTTCGAAGGTGTGTTAATACATATAGTTAATTGATTCAGGCGTGACCTTGCGAAAATCCATTATAAAATACAATAGACGTGGATATATTTAGTAACTGTTCCGCTTAGCTATTTCTAAAGAGCCATAAAACTCCTGAAAGAAGTCGACACGTGTTTCACCTCTCAACGAGGCTTCCTCAGGATGACGATTGACTGAAAGCGACGACACGACGGGTTTAAAAAAATAAGTCACAAAATATATCTACGTCTATTTTTTTTATGTAACTATTATTACAAATGACTTATACTCCGTTTGAAATAAGATTAGACATTTAAACAAACCTTTTTTACAGTCCGTTCAACCGATTTTGACTTCTATTGCGTAGGCATAAGAATGGCATTAAAAGCAAAAAAAGTGGTTACAAACCAACTGTTTACTGCAGCTGCCATTTGTCATGCCACCAACGCAATAGAAGTCAAAATCGGTTGAACGGACTGTAAAAAAGGTTTAGTTAAATGTCTAATCTTATTTCAAATGGAGTATAGAACAATGTTATATAGTACCCAGAACAATAGACACAAAACAGTACACACATACAATAATTAAAATAATAAACTACAAACACACCCCTGCCTTTTCCCAACTATGTCGAAGTCGACTTCCAATCTAACTGGATACAGCTGAATACCATTATTTTACATGTAATGACTGGTTTATCTGACCTCCACAATCCAATTACTGGGTAACAACACCCTTGGTAAAAATTTCTGGCTTCTAACTGACCGTAACAACTGTAAAAAAAGTTGAAAAAAGCCATATATTTGCTGATAATATAGGTATACATTTAAGTTAAATTGTTTATAAATTGTCCCGATACATTTTGCCTAAAAAGATCTACAAATTAAAGCGAAAGGGTAAAAACCGATCAACGTGAAGGAATTCTAGCCGCAGTTAATTCATCAATGGGTGACAAATCATTTCATACTGAAACCCTTCCGCGATTCGTATTCCGTGGGTGATAGACGTGTGAACTTAAAATACGCGGTTGTTAAGTTCGCGAACTTACTCGGATCGCCGCCGTCGGTGACACACGTGAAGTTTACTCTCACTGTATCGCGATATTGTCGAATTTTCTGAACCAAGTTAAACAAACATTACACATTGACGTTGAAGACATGCTAGAACGAGTCAATTCCGGCCCAACATTCATGACACGTATTGTTACTGGTGACGAGACGTGGGTTTACAAGTTTGACATGCAAACTAGTCAACAAGCTTTAGAGTGGCGCCTTCCAACTGAACCGAAACCGAAAAAACCGGCCAAGTGCGTGTCTGACCACGCACAATGAAGGGTTCCGTAGTTGGGATGAATTTATCCCAAAAACAAACTTAACTTTGTAGTTGAAAAATATGTTCTCCCATACGGAATGTATGGAAAAACATGTTTTTGCAACTGCAAAGTTAAGTTGGTCGATTATTACTCGTTAACTTCTAAAGCCAACTTAGCTGTGATAGTTTTCCTTTTAATTTCGTTATATAAACTACTGCTGTGATTTTTTTCACACACCCAAAACCAACCATTTAGCCGGCAGGGGGGGGGGACACTTGACTCTAACAAAAATTAGCACTTTAAAGCTTAATATTTCGCAAACGGATGCCTGAATCCAAAAATGGTTTCCACAAACTCGCAATGTTTTTGAAGGACCTTTCCAATGATACCCCTCACTATGGGTTAAAAAAAGACAAAAAATAACATCACCGCTTTACGTGTATGAGAGATACCCTAAAAAAAAATGTTTTTCATAATTTTGTTTTACCACTTTGTCGGCGTAGGTAATTAATATGTATACCTATGCCAAATTACAGCTTTCTAATACTAAGGGTCTCGGAGCTAGACCGCGGACAGACAGACAGACGGACATGACGAAACTATAAGGGTTCCTTGTTTACTACAGAACCCTAAAAATTACAGACATTAATTATAAGAAAGAAGAAGATGATGATTTAGCGGGTAGAAACTTGCTTGTTGCTTTGGCGTTTCTTACCAGATCTTCCATGGCTATAGTATGACCAATACCGCTGTACCGCGCCTTAGGCAGGCGCGCAGCGAGACGGGGGAGCAGTGCAGGCCGCTAATTCGTCTTCGCTCTCGGCGCACGGCGTCCCCCCGCCGGTCATTGGCCAACACTGCCCCCCGCCTCGCCGCGTATTCCTAAGGCTCGGTACAGCGGTATTGGTCAGACTATACTTATGGTTATTTCTTCTCTATTCTAAACTCACTCTATCTCTTTCTACAGGGTGATCAACTCAGGTCGTCAAGTCCTCTACTCGTCACAGACTCTCGTAGAACACGTCAAGAGATACCTGACCACCTCGGAAGCTGTGGATACTTCCTCCATCATGAGCATCGCCAAGGATATATCACAGGTAAGTCAAAATCAAAAATCTGATGTTTGGTAATATTTAAAAGAATGTCCGTGGAGTTCCTTGCCCGTTCTTCTCCATAGGTACCTACTATGCTTTGGAATGGGCAACTAGCTTCATCTTTCTGACTGACCGACCCCTGGACAATTCAAAAGTGCCTGTAAATGGTTTAATTGAAATAAATGCTTTGAGTTTAGTGTGGTGACCATCATGTGCCTGCTTCATATCCAACCAGTACGATAAACAAATAAAAGCCTTTGTAAAAAAAATGGGGCACCTTACAGTCATTAGCTTTTATATGGATAATATTAGTATTTTTAGTATGTCATTACCATTAGCATAAATGACTAGAAATTTCTTATTATTTGGTGTGAGACGTAACATTGGCTACACCCCGCTTCCAGCAGCGCTATAATTTTACTAGCTCTTATTGCTTTTTCTGCCATTACAATCGACACAAAGATATCTGTTTGAAGTCACAATAAGTCAGGATTATGCGACAAACATAAATTATTCTACTAAAAATAACGAGAAGTTAGTTTTAGTTGCCTGATAACCTTTTAACCGCAAACCCGCGAAAAGTAAGTAAAAAGTCACAAACTGAAAAAGATTTAACAAAAGTTTCTAATTTGGAATTAACTTTTTTTCATACCCATACTCTTTATTAAGTACCAGTAACATAGTTTGGCTATTAAAACCTCTTCAGAACTAAATGATTACCAATAATGTAGAAAAATCAATACCGCCTGTATTTTTTGCAAAGGAGTGTACTTTAAACTAACCAAAATATTTCTTCTTCAGGGTCTAGAATCAACGCTAGAGGCCATCCCCTCGCACACAGAACTGGACGTGGCCATGGAGAATATTAATGAGACTCTCAACATTCTCAACATGAACGAGTTCCCGCCCTCCGATAGGAGTTATGGGTGAGTGGGATAGAAATATAAATGGGTAGTAATAAACGCCCCGGAAAAAAAAAATAGGTGCATACTCAAAATATGAAATTTACTGCTATAAATACTAATTTTCCGACAGCTTATATGCGAATACAAGTAAAGAAACGACCGAATAAAATACTGAAACGACCCAATAAAATACTGAAAATTCCGAAAAATCTATACAGAATTTGGTGACGTAATATTTTTCAAACATGCAAACAAGCATACACCATGCATGCAGCATGGTGTATGCATGCAATATGCAGCAGGCATGGTTTCTGTCACGGCTCCGGCGCTGCGAGGCTCCGGCGGTCCCATGCGAGCTTATCGTCGCAGATAGACAAAACCATAAATATATATAATAATACCGATAAACCCACCAGCTCCTCAGCTCGCGGGCCGCCTCGCCCCTCCGCGCCTACGCGGGCTTAAATTACACTCTAGGGGTAGGGCAGACAAGATGAAGTGGAGTCGGTTTTGCAGCGATTTGTTTCTGTAACTAACTTTTATAACACAACATATTGACTTTTCGGAAAAAAGAATCAGCTGTTCCCTACATTTTGACGAGTTATGCGAACATAAATGTAGGGAACAGCTGATTATTATTTCGTGATTTCAGGTTTGGTCCCATAGTAAAAATTGTTCATAATGATGAGTAAAGTCACGTGTTTAAGTTTGCGCACTGGATGAAAACTTACCCTGTATAATCCCTCTTTTTTATAGCAAGTGTGAGCCTTGAACAAAAACATGCATTCTTGCAACATTATACTTTTCTACAAGCAAGATTTTGGGGGGCAAACAGGTTTTTAATTTGGTTTATCTCCCGCAGCGAACTACAAACAGAACTAAACGCCGCAGCCGTAGGCCTGAACACCGCATCATCAGAAGTAGTCCAGAACGTGGACCGTCCTGCCGCCCTGGCTTCTACCAGCGAACACTTCGGAGACGCCTTCAACAGACTGCTGGGCGTCAGTATGGAGATGGCAGGACACACAGAGGTAAGAGCGCAAATTAATCAGCGCCTGTCACTACTCCATACAAGTTTAGACATGATTAAAAACTTGCTTGATAAAATTACGTCAATTTACGTCAAGCGCTGATTAATTTGACAGGACTAAACTAAAATTTATCTTCAGTCCTTTTCTTAATGAAATAGAAAGAAAAAGATGCACTGAACTTAAATTTAGTTTGTGAACAAGGGAATCGGCACCACTGCCTTATCTCAATATATCATCCCAGTTTTTACCAAAACAAACTTTAAAAAAAACACGAATCTAGAAAATATTCTAGCCAGTTTCCATCAAATAGAATTTTAGCTGTTTTTCCTATATTTTAGAAGTAATAAGTGTTCTCTTGTTGACAGGATCGCGACGCTCAAACTCTGATGGTGAGCTCCATGAAGAGCGTGACAGTGAACTCTTCCAAACTGCTGGGAACCGCCAAGTCCGTCAGTCAGGTGAGATATTACTCTATACGATCCTCTGTTAATGATAAAACATATTACTTGTGTTCAGAATCTCTGGGTACTTTCATCAGAGAGATATACGTTTGGGATATTTGGGTCCAATTATTATATCTATGTGTATCTTCTTATTTCTATATAAATAATATTCTCGTGTCACAATGTTAGTTGCCATACTCCTCCGAAACGGCTTGATCGATTTTAATGAAATTTTATATGTATATTCGGTAGATCTGAGAATCGGTCGTAATCTATTTTTCATATCCCTAAGTGATAAGAGTGGTCCACCCCAAACATTTATATGGTAAAACGTTTGCCGGATCAGCTAGTAATGATCTAAGATTCTGAACTGAAGTTTAGACAGATAAGCCCCTTTTAAAATATATTTAAAATTTATCAACTGTCCAAAATCATTAGAATTTATTCTAAATCAGAGATATTCAGGGTTGCTGTTTTTGGGATATTTGGGTCGAATTATCATATCTATGTGTATTGTCTCTATGTAAAAGTATAGTTTTGTTTATTTCCTTAGGACTTAACGCGTCCCAATGCTAAGAACCAACTGGCGGCCGCAGCTCGCGCCGTCACGGATAGTATCAACAGACTTGTGAGTATTTCCTCTATTTTAACCGACTTCAAAAAAAAGGAGGAGGTTCTCAATTCGTCGGGATATTTTTTTTTTTTTTTTAATGTATGTTCCCCGATTACTCGAAGACGGCTGGAACGATTTGAAAAATTCTTTTTTTGTTTGAAAGGGTGTACTTTCAAGTTGGTCCCATTGTCATTTGGTCATGATCTGATGATGGGATCTTGGAGAAATCGAGGGAACTCTTCAAATATTAAAGGCACATCTATATCGATTTGGGTATTTTTGATGAGCAGTTGACATAAGGCTATTGTAACTTAGATAAATTACAAATCAACCCACTAAAAAGTGAAAAAAAAACTGTTTTACAAAAAATACAACCGACTTCCAAACTACAAAGTGAAAAATAACTTTAATTACGGAAGTCGGTGTCAAAAAACTAACATACTGATCCAAAGACACCGACTTCCGAAATTAAAGTTATTTTTCACTTTGTAGTTTGGAATTCGGTTATATTTTTTGTAAAAAAGATTTTTTTGTTGGCTTATTTAAAGTGCAGAAAACAAAAATCAAAAAGAAACAAAAGCTTTTAAACAATTCTACCAATAACTACAATAAACTAATATTCTAGTTATTTAGAAGAAATACAAAAATGCGAAACGTACAGAATTAAAATCTATAAAATTGCTGATCTTATTTCGATATTTCAGAGTTGGTCGCATAGTAAAAGTTGTTCATATTCATAAGTACTATCATCACTTAAAATAAACTATTATTGTCAGATAATATTTACGCTAAACTAACCTCCTCCAGGTGGACGTGTGCACCGAGGCAGCTCCAGGTCAGAAGGAATGCAACGCCGCCATCCGCAGCATTGAGAGCACGAGACCTTTGCTGAACAGTCCCACACAACCGCTCACCGAGTTAGGGTACTTCGCGTGCTTGGATTGTGTCGTGGAACAGAGCAAGAGCTTGAGTAAGTAGACTATCAAAATCAATGTGTCCCCACTGCTGGGCCTCAGTGATCCTCCACCACATCCCCCCCCCCCCCCCCCCCCCCCCGGATATCACGTGTCTAACGTTTTGGTTTTTCGAATCATAACATTTTTGACGGGTCGTAACAGTCTTGTGCTCAAAAACTTTTTATTCCGTCTTGTAGATTATAAAAAAATAATAAATACGTATTTTTTCTTTTTTGACGTAATCAAAAGATTACGGCGATACATTGAGTTAAAATGTGGCATGACGTCACGCCTTGCTAGATTTAATACTGCGTTGTGACGTAGCGAGCCCCCACTCCCCAACTTTAATGCGTGTTTTCTAAGTTATTTTTGATTAATATGATAAAGCAAAAAATACGTGTCTAATATTTTTTTATTATTTGAAAGACGGACTAAATAGAATTTATTTTTAACTACCCTATTATTTTTAATAAGTGACCTTTCAATCAACATTGAATCAAATCTTGAAAAAACGACGAATACGTCAAAAAACATGAATCCGTTCAAAATACTATCACGAAGTGTCATGACTACACATCGTGAGTATGTAATCATTTATGTCATCTATAACTAGAGATCGGATATTCGGATATAAAGTTAATATTTAGGTAAGAAATTATGGAAGTGTGGCTTCTTAATAAATAAAAAAATTAACTTAAATCCCGGAATTCCATAACATCCGGGAATGCACAACTAATCAGATACATGGTATGGAAATGACTTATCAGCCCTCTTATGAAGGTTACTTTTGCGGTGTTAACATAAAAATGTATATACTAAACATTTTTTTACGAAACTCAAGACACCGAGTTGTTTGTTGCTATGTGGTATGCCAATTTGGCAACCTACTTTACAACATTAGCTAGCATTTCTATAGACAAAAATGTACTAAATTTGACAATTCCAGAGTCGCGAGATTTTTGCGATCGATACAAAAGTGCATTCCATATTAGCCAACATCTGAACGTTAGTAAATATAATACATTCGATTCTATAATCACAACTCTTAAAGTCGATCCGGGAATCCCGGGATTTTTCCGATATAAAAGTGCATTCCATAATAGCCAACACCTACACTTTAGATAAATATGCATCCGATTATCCGATCACTGTCTATAACACACCTTTAAAAGTCGATTATAGAATAAGATTTTCCCGTATTCGGCAAATAAATCTGTGAAAAGACAGTAACCGATACTAATTATTTTCTCTTTTCCCCAGGCGAGGGCATGTCCTCAATGGCGAGCTCCGTCAAACGCAGCGAGGTGGAGCAGTTCAGTCGCGCCGTCGGGACTGTCGCTAATGCTGTGCAAGGGCTGGTGGAGTGTACTGCTCAGGCGGCTTATTTGGTGAGTAGAGTACCTAGTCTAGTCCACTATTGGACATTGTATTATTAATTTATTACAGAATTTTCGATAAATCAATTTTTTTAATATGTTCTTAGCATGATAAAATCTTCCCGAAAATACAGTAGACGTGGATATATTTAGTAACCTGTTCCGCTTAGCTATTTCTAAAGAGCCATAAAAAACTCCTGAAAGTAATCGAAATGTGTTTCACCTCTCAACGAGGCATCCTGAGGATGACGATTGACTTGTCGTGAACTTGAACACGGCGTGTTGCCACACCGAGCTCTGAGCGCAGACTGAGCGCTCGGTGTGGCAACACGCCGGTCTTAGGGCCTAGACAAAGTTATATTATATTGGAGATAATGATAGAAAATTGAATGCTGGCACTGCGTATTTGTAAGAATATTCGCGTTACATCGTAAATACAAAATTAACTGTATATTAATATGAATAAAATAGATTTTGTATTTCCGAAGTGACGCGATTGTTCTGACAAATACGCTAAGTGAAGTGCCAACATAAAATGTATATGTTTGACAAACCACAAGCTACTGATTGGTCACGTGGTTCAACGAAAACAATAAGAAATTAAACCGTGGCAGGCAGTCGTGGATCCTCCTTTATTTCACTCCCAAAAAACAACAATAACGTCGTGTTTCTCCTCTGCAGGTGGCCGTATCAGACGAGACCAGCGTGGCCGGCAGGCCAGGCCTGGTGGACCAGGCGCAGTTCGCGCGCGCCGCCGTGGCCATCGACCAGGCGTGTCGCGCGCTGTGCGACAGCAGCAGCAACCAGCAGCAGGTGCGTACTCGCGGGGCAGCTGTGCGGGCAGATGATGGGATCGCATTCATGGGATGAAAAAAAAAAACATTGGCACTCCGGGAGTGTCGACAGAAGAGACAACTTGAACAAGATCGGCTTGGTGGAAAAAAAATACTTGTATAGAACATTGGTCCGTAACCTTATCTAAATAAAGAGCGCAATCGCGTTTACAAAAATGAGATGTCGGTAACGGTGTCGCCAGTTCAATTGTTTTTCCCCATCTGAAAAATGCCCAACGCCAAACTTCTTTAGGCGCGTTGGGCATTTTTGTGATGGGACTAAATTAATTTCGCGACACTGTTACGACACCAACTTTTGACCATTAAAAAACAATGCGCGATACATTATTTTCTACACAATAAAATTGTTCAAGTTTTCACTTCTGTCGGCACTCCCGGAATGCTACTGTTTTTTTCTCCATATTTCCAACACAGTACCGTTATGAATGCAAACATTGTCGGGCAGGTGCTGTCCGCAGCCACCGTGATAGCCAAGCACACGTCTGCGCTGTGCAACGCGTGCCGCGTGGCGTCGGGCCGCACGCCCGAGCCCAGCGCCAAGCGACACTTCGTGCAGGCCGCCAAGGACGTCGCCAACTCCACCGCCGCCTTGGTCAAGGAGATCAAGGCGCTGGATACTGACTATAGTGAGGTGAGGGACATCATGCGGCTATTTGAATACAAATATGATTTATTTTCAATTTTCTATCAAACACAATATTTAGTTATCTTATGTAATGCATTATTATATCGTAAGAGAAATGGTTCAATAAATATTGAATAGGTGCATACTCAAAATATGAAATTTACTGCTATAAATACTAATTTTCCGACAACTTATATGCCAATACCAATAAAGAAACGTCCGAACAAAATACTGAAAATTCCAAAAAATCAATATAGAATTTGCTAACGTAATATTTTTCAAATATGTAAACAAGCATACACAATGCATGCAATATGCAGCAGGCATGGTTTCTGTCACGGCTCCGGCGTTGCGAGGCTCCAGCGGTCCCACGCGAGCTTATCATCGCAGATGGACAAAACCATAAATATATATAATAATACCGATAAAACCACCTGCTCCTCAGCTCGCGGGTCGCCTCGTCCCTCCGCGCCTACGCGGGCTTAAATTACACTCTAGGGGTATGGCAGGCCGTCACCTACTTCTGCGAAGCGGTAATGCTCGCGAAGGAGGAGGCGGAACGCGTGAGGGAGAGGCAAACTTCGCACCCTCACGCCCCAAACCGCCGCAATAGGAGGAGACGCCCGGGGCGGGAATCGCGAGCCGATTTCCGGCCACCGTAGGCGCGGGCTTGCGGACGGTGAGCAATGGGTAGCTCGCCGGCCGGTAAGGACCAAGCCTGGGTCGTCGGCGCGTCGTGTTCCACGCGCGCCTCAAAGAGATGTCAGCAGAATTGACGGGGTCCGCTAGGGCCAGTGCCTGCCGGGGGTTCGAAGAAAACGTGGCCCCCGGCAACAGGGCAACCGAAGGAACACGGGTGGGTTTTAATCAGTAGGAGTCTGACACGCCCTCCCGCTCCACCCAGAGCGGGAGAAGTTATTTGATAAATTCCCACCCAGAAAAAAAAAAAAAAAGGGGTAGGGCAGACAAGACTACGTGGAGTCGGTTTTGCAGCGATTCGTTTCTGTCACTAACTTTTGAAGCACAACATATTGACTTTTCGGAAACTTAGTATTATCATTTTTTTTCGGAAATTAATTATTTTTTTCGGAAGCTTTATTATTTCCCATATTAAATTATCAAAAATAAATGTTTGAAAGGGTAATTATAAAATCTTGTCAAAGTGACCTGGGTTTTAGAACCCTAAGTAACCTGCATTATTTAAAAGCATTCCCATTTCATTCCTCTTTCCCAGCTAAAGAAAGAATAGAAAGTGTAGGATGTGCGTTTTTGAGAGCCATTTTTGCTACTTTTGACGTTCTACAAATAAAGAAACAGTTTTTTTACAATTAAAATGTTGTCTTGCTTGAAGACAATTTTAATATCAAACGGATATTACGAATAGTTACATAATATTTTTCTTCTCTTGTCCCTTAGGCAAACCGTGCCCGTTGTGCGTCAGCAACAGGCCCTCTCCAGGACGCAGTGCGCAGTTTGTGTCAGTTCGCAGACTCGCCCGAGTTCGCATCCATCCCCGCCAAGATATCACCACAGGCGAGGAACAACCAGGAGGCGATACTGGACTGTGGCAGGTATGTGAACCCATCGTCAACTACCTGCCTCTTCCCAACTGTGTTGATGTCAGCTTCCGGTCTAACCGGTTGCTGCTGAATACCTATAATTTACATGACCTATCTGACCTTCACAACCCAGCTCCACGCGGCAAGACTGGGTAGTAAATAGATACATAATTATATTAAAGGTATTACAAATCGCTTTCATATTTGCGTGAATATTCTTGAGTCAACTAGAAATGAAAATGATGACGTCATCAGAAAGAAAATACATTTATTTAGCACAACCCAAAAAAGCACACAATTAAATTAACAGCAGATAAAAATCAAATAAAAAGTGTAAGTAAAAACGTATATTCCATAGGTTTAGGTAGTTAAAAAAGGTAAACAAAAAAACCACGTGACGAGACAGCTGTCAAGTAACCGACTAAACGTAATACCAGTCACTTTAGTTGTTATGCTACGTCACAGTTGAACTCTTCAAATTAGCAATGTTATGTTTCATTGACGTTTAGAAATTGGGCTCTTTACAATAGACAGATTACAAAATCTTATAAATCAGACAAAAAAAATTGTGCTCAAGCAGTTACATCTACGAAAAGTAGTGAAGAATAAACGATAAAGTTTAATATACATTTATAAAAGAGGAAACTATAGATAAACACTAAAATAAAATTAATTTGGTTTTATTGTTTTTTTAACAAGAAAGTGTCATCTATAAAAACCCTTTTTACGATTTGTTTACCTTTTTTTAACTACCTAAACCTATGGAGTATAAGTGTAAGTGTAGTGAGAGCGTCTGAAAACGCCACAAGATACCTTCTATGGAAATGTTTATGACACGCTCAGTCAGCGCCATCTACGGAAGCGTTTTCATAGAATTTCACTGAAGTCGTGTCGCTGTGGTCTGTCATAGCGATTGAGGCGGTTCTGCCACTTTCAGCATTTGTAAGAGACCGAAGCCTTATTTGCCTTAAGTGCCTTAAGTGCCTTAAGTGGCAATGGGCAGGGCACATTGCTCGCAGAACGGATGGCCGATGGGGTCGAAAGGTTCTGGAGTGGCGACCGCGTACCGGAAGACGTAGCGTTGGAAGGCCTCCCACAAGATGGACCGATGACCTTGTGAAGGCCGCAGGAATCCGCTGGATGCGGAAAGCACAGAATCGGTCGAAGTGGCGGTGCTTGGGGGAGGCCTATGTCCAGCAGTGGACGTCTTTCGGCTGAAATGATGATGATGATGATGAAGCCTTATTTAAGTATTATTTTGTCGTCAGGAACATAATATCCGGCTCGTGCTCCATGCTGGAGTCGGCCCGCTCGCTGGCCGTGTCGCCGGCCGAGCGCTCGCACTGGCAGCTGCTGGCGCAGCACAGCAAGACTGTGTCCGACAGCATTAAGGCGCTCGTCACTAACATCAAGTGAGTAGAACATTATATTATCATCATCATATTAAAATTTAATAGTGGGTGGTATGTCTTCTCATCTCTAATTTCCGCTATCACCTTTTTTGTAGCTACTTCTTTCTATAAGAATAAAAAAACAGGGGCACTCCGAGAGTGCCGACAGAAGTGAAAACTTGAACAAGATCGCCTTGGTGGAAGAAAAATACTTGTATAGAACATTGGTCCGTAACTTTATCTAAATAAAGAGCACAATCGCGTTTACAAAAAATAAAAACAATGGCACTCCGGGAGTGCCGACAGAAGTGAAAACTTGAATAATTTTATTGTGCAGGGAATAATGCATCGCGCGTTGTCTTTTTAATGGTCAAAAGCTGGTGTCGTAACAGTGTCACGAAATCAATTGTTTAGTCCCATCTCAAAAATGCCCAACGCGCCTAAAGAAGTTTTCACTTCAAAAATACTTCCAAAACCTTTAAACTAAAAATATTTTCATAGAACATTGATCCGTAACGAAATATAAATAAAGAGCACAATCGCATTTACGAAACCTTTAAAGTAAAAATACTTGTATAGAACATTGATCCGTAACGTAATATAAATAAAAAGCACAATCGTGTTTACAAAAATGCGGTGTCGTCATGGTGCCGCGAAATCAATGGTTTAGTCCCATCTCAAAAATGCCCAACGCGCCTGAAGAAGTTTTCACTTCAAAAATCGTCTTGTTTACATCAAATTTAAAAACGCCATACATATTGTTGAATTGTTGTTTTTTACACATTTAGCTATGTTGTATATGACATAGCTTGTGTGAGTAAATTATTTAAATACTTATTGAACTCCACTTTTACAGAGAAAAAGCCCCCGGTCAACGAGAATGTTCAGCCGCAGTGGAGACGCTCAACAAGCAGCTGAGAGAGCTGGACCAGGCCGCTATGCAGGCGGTGGGGCAGGAACTGTATCCCAGGAAGAACAACTCGCTGCAAGGTAAATGCCAAATTTTTTTAGACAAACAATGGTGCCGATTCCCTTGTTCACAAACTAAACTAAATTTAAGTTCAGTGCATCTTTTTCTTCCTATTTCATTAAGAAAAGGACAGAAGGTAAATTTTAATTTAGTCCTGTCAAATTAATCAGCGCTTGACGTAAATTGACGTAGTTTTAGTAGACAAGTTTTTAATCACGTCTAAACTTGTATGGAGTAGTGACAGGCGCTGATTAATTTGACAGGACTAAACTAAAATTTATCTTCTGTCCTTTTCTTAATGAAATTGAAAGAAAAAGATGCACTGAACTTAAGTTTAGTTTATGAACAAGGGAATCGGAACCATTATCTATAAATTAAAAATAAGAATCTTTAAAAAAAAAAACAACTTGTTTCTAAAAAAAAGCACTACAAAGTGAAAAATAACTTTTGAAACAGGTTGTTTTTTCTACTGTAAAAAAAAAACACTTTTTAGCTGTGGTACACACGGCTACACATCAATCTATATATTTCCAGTATAAGCTGACCTCGCATGGTACGGAAATCCTACACAATGCGAGATCAGCATAAACTGGAAATGTATAGCTTGATGTGTAGCCGTGTGTACTTACTTACCCCACACAAATTAGTTTTTTTTTTTCGCGAAAACTTTTGTTTGTTCGCGTACATTCGGTGGCGCTTGGCGGATTTTCATATGCCCGTTCATGTTAACGACTGAACCGAAAGCAGAGCGCTCCCGCAGAGAACATGTTCGTGTACAAATGTGCTGTACAGCACGTTTACAAAAGTGACGCACAGTTTTGCCAGTGTACACAGACAAATTACATCTGCAGCTCGCACGCACTGCTGAGGTTCTGCATACTATTTTGGTGGAATGGCACCTTTACAGTTAGGTAGGGGCTTGTGGCTAAGTAATAACAGCCGCACGGGTCGATTGATCAGGTTAAGCTACGCTTGCCGCGGTTGGTCCGTGGATGGGTGACCATCTTTACTTACCAAGACCCCTCCGTGCCTCGGAAAGCACGTTAAACCGTTGGTCCCGGCTGTCATTTGTAGATCTTTGACAGTCGTTACGGATAGTTTGAAGCCCAAAAGTCTGACAACCAGTTTTACTAAAGGGTATCATGTTACCTAGTAACTAGGTTGTGGTCAGATAGGCAGTCGCTCCATGTGAAATATTGGTATTCAGCTGCATCCGGTTAGACTGGAAGCCGACCCCAACATAGTTGAGAAAAGGCTTGGCAGATGATGATGGCACCTTTACAATTTACCTCTGATAGCTGTATTTAACTATAATAAAGTTATCGAAAAAGAAGAGTCAATAAAACAATATCTGTTTCTCTCCCACCAGGCTACTCGGAACAGATAGAGAACAGTGCGACGGAGATGCTCGAACGACTGGAGCCGCTGCACATCGCCGCCAACGGGGAGGCCGAGAACCTGGGACACGCTGTGATACAGCTGGTGAGTTATTTACTATGACCATTGTACGGGAAAATCGCGTCAATTTGCTATGATTTAGCCATTTCATACAACTATCAAAGAATGACAGTTGTGATTTGAATATATGGATTAAGTTGGTTCATCATCATCATCATCAGCCTATAAATGTTCCCACTGCTGGGACTGCGGCCTCCTCTCTGTGAGAGGGAGTGGGCCGTAATCCACCACGCGGGCCCAGTGCGGGTTGGTAGATGTCACATGTCTTCGAATTTTCGGTTCTAGGACATGCCGGTTTCCTCACGATGTTTTCCTTCACCGTTTTGAGAGCAGTGGTGATGAAATAATTTACACAAAGTAAAGCGCCTGTCTGGGTTCGAACCTACGACCTACAACTCGTAAGTCGCGGCCGTTACCACTGGGCCACCACTGCTCTCAGTTAAGTTGGTTAATCCTATACTATTAAACGAGCAATACATTTGCAATCACTTCCTCGAAAACGGCTCTAACGATTTCGATGAAAGTTGCAACATAGGGGTTTAAGGGGGCAAAAAATCGATCTAGCTAGGTCTCATATCTGGGAAATTTCGTTTTCACCGTATTTTTAACCGACATCCAAAAAGGAGATTATATGTTCGTCGCGTATGTTTGTATTTTTCTTTTTTTTTATGTATCTTCACCGATTTCTCCGTCAATTGTGGACCGATTTTGAAAATTATTTTTTTGTTTGAAAGGGTATGCTCTCGAGGTGGTCCCATATAAATTTTATTAACTTTCCTTCTATTGTTTTTGAGTTAGCTTCAATAATACATACTTTTTCCCACTTAGTATGTGGATGATATGATAAGTTCCTGTCACTGTTATTTAGCAGGTAGTGGTTTTCGAATTTGTGTGAGGTAGTTACCACAGCTAAAAAGTGAAAAATAGCTTAATTTCGGAAGTCAGTTACAAAAACCGAAACCAAAGACACCGACTTCCGAAATTAAAGTTATTTTTCACTTTGTAGTGTTTTTTGGAAGTGGGTTGTTTTTTTTTTGTAAAAAGTCTTTATTTTTCACTTTTTATCACCCGAGCAGAGCTCGGTCGCCCAAAGTTTAGAACAAGATATTTAATAATGACATGGCAGTATGGAATTAGTAAGTACCTACTATCAGGGCAGCATGGAATAAGTAGGTATTATACATGGATTAGTGTGGATGACACATGTCTTCGAATTTTCTGTTCTAGTACATGCCGGTTTCCTCACGATGTTTTCCTTCACCGTTTTGAGAGCAGTAGTGATGAAATTATTTACACAAAGTAAAGCGCCTGGCTAGGTTCGAAACTACGACATACAATATAATGACAAAACATTTTTTTTTTTTTTTTCGTTATCAAAAGATTACGGCGATACATTGAGTTAAAGTGCGGCATGACGTCATGAGTATGTAGATTTTATACTTACTTGTGAAGTAGCAATCCCCACTCCCCAACTTTAATGCGTTTTATCTAAGTAATTTTTTATTAATATGATAAAGCTAAAAATTTGATTAAATACGTTTTTATTATTTGACTGACGGACTAAATAGAATTTCTTTTTTTTTTGACCCAGGCATCATCCCTATTAGTAAGTCGAGGCCGTTACCACTGGGTAACCACTGCTCTCAAAACAATCAACATGACAGTGTCCAATTTTCAATATTGATCTTCATTTTCAAGCATGAGAATAAAAGTTTCATTCTCCTACAGGTATCCTACGCAGAACCTCTAGTGACAGGCGCCATCGGAGCCGCGTCCAACATCACCGAATCCAACACACAAGCTGGCTTGTTGGAGCACACGCGCACCGTGCTGGAGACGCACGCACAACTCGTCGTGTTCGCGAAGACTGCGGCCGGTAACCCTAGGGTGAGTAGCTATTACTATGAATCTCTGAGTCTGAATTTTGAAGTAACTGTGTCACGTCTATCTACATTGTTCTCACATGTATAATTTCAACATGAAGTAACCAATATTTTGTAACAATTTTTATTTAAAAGAGTGTCCGTGGAGTTTCTTGCCCATTCTTCTCCATAGGTACCTACTACGCTTTGGAATGGGCAACTAGCTTCATCTTTCTGACTGACCGATTCCTTGACAATTCAAAAGTGCCTGTAAATGATTTAATTGAAATAAGTACTTTGAGATCTTTGTTTGAGTTCATAATAGCCGCACGGGTTGCAACTTGCCGGGGTTGATCCGTGGATGGGTGACCATCTTTACAGTCGAGATTCCTCCGTGCCTTGGAAAGCATGTTAAACCGTTGGTCCCCAGTAACTGAGTTGTGGAGGTCAGATAGGCAGTCGCTCCATGTAAAATCCTGGTATTCAGCTGCATCCGGTTACACTGTAAGCTGACCCCAACATAGTTGGGAAAAGGCCAGGTAGATTGGATTGGAGTTTAAGTTCTATGGTTGATTGATATTTATATAGGTTTTCTGTTGGTCCCACAGGCAGTGAACACCCACGGCAAGGTGTCGGCGCAGGTGTCGCAGTGCCGCGGCTCGCTGGCCGAGCTGACGGCGTGCGTGCGCGAGCTCAGCGCGGCGCGCGGGGCCGTGGGGCCGCTGCTCGACACGATGCAGAGGGCCATCGCCAGGCTCACGGAGCACAGGTCAGTTGTTCACATAAGATACGAGTATTGAGAGTGACCTTATTGGTAATGTTCTTCAGAAAAGTCAGGAAGTCGACGTCAACTATATAGAACTTTTTTTAGGGTTGAAATGAAAAATTCATTAAGTATAACACAATTAATTTAATGTTAAATTACTATAACTAAACACGGTTTATAAACAATTACTAAGATAGACCGGCTGTCTTTTTTAGATGTTTGACCCAGTAACTGGGTTGTGGAGGTCAGATAGGCAATCGCTCCATGTAAAATACTGGTATTCAGCTGCATCCGGTTAGACTGGAAACCGACCCCAACATAGTTGGAAAATGGCTAAGCAATTTTGTTATATTTCGAAAAATCTTTTAGAGCTTAAATTGACATCGACCTTACCGCTGAAATATAGCTGTACTATCTCTACCTATCCCTTTAAAGAATACAGGCTTGATGTGACAGATTTTTTTTTTTAAAACATCTAAAATAATTATAGAATACTTTAAAATTTTGTAACAAAACGATGTAACTTTTAAACTAAATAATCTATCGCGATAAAAAAAACTCCATAATGATTGGAAGTAATTAGGCGTCCTCATAAAAATTAATTGTGGAAAAAAAACTACCCTCAATTGAAAATAAACATGATTTTTTTTAGCAAAAAACTTTTCACTTCAAAAAACTTTAGATTCCCTCATTTCGATGTGTACACATTATAAAGACTCACACTGTATTATAAATACTGATATCTCAGCTGGCCTTAACCGCTCAGCTGTAGCACAGATATAGCGCTATGACGTGCGCTATTTTAAGATGCGCTCAACGACCCACATGTACCGAGAGCTTGGTGTGTAGGCTTTTAAATTCTGTGAGATGGAGATTTTCAGGGACAACAGTATTTTTTGTAAATTGTTTTATAGTTTTGGCTCAATGATAGAAAAGTAAAGTTCCCATAAAGGTGACTGGTAATTCGATGCATTCCTTCTAAGGAGTTAAATACTAGAGGTAATTTGCATATACGGATGGTTCACTCCGCAAAATCATTTAATTATTATAAAAAGCGACTCTTGCTACGACACAATAAATTACAATTCAGGTCGCACAGCGCTAATTACCGACAGTTATATTCACCTAGAAGTTGCCTCTCTTTCTATCGCGTAACTCTTATATCTTCTGACTACGTCACGCTCACTGAATTCGACAAGTCGAGCTCGACGCGTACTTACTTGTAGCTTCATATCTGTGCCCTGAGTATTTATGCCTAATATGACGCATTAAAGTAAAAACCTTGGGGTCGAAACTTTGTTATTTCTTCGTTATTTTATTTTTTACTTCTTCACCAAAAATTACTATTTGGGAAAAAATATACTCCAATCCGGACACTAATTTAATATTAACGTAAGGTATAACGTGGTATTGGGAGGCCGTCACCTCCTGCGAAGCAGCAATGCTCGCGAAGGAGGAAGCGGAACACGTGAGGGAGAGGCAAATTTCGCGCCCTCACGCCCCTAACCGCCGCAGGAGGAGACGCTCTGGATGTCGAAAATCGCAGGCCAATTTCCGGCCACCATAGATGCGGGCTTGCAGACGGTGAGCAATGGGTAGCTCGCCGTCCGATAAGGACCAGGTCTGGGTCGACGACGCGTTGTGTTCCACGCGCGCCTCAAAGAGATGTCAGCAGAACTGACGGGGTCCGCTAGGGCCAATGCCTGCCCGGGTTGCGAGGTGGCAACTGTAGGAACACGAGTAGGTTTTAGTCAGTAAGAGACTGACACGCCCTCTGTTTCCACCCAGAGCGGGAGAAGTTATTTGATAATTTCCGACCCATTAAAAAGGTATAACGTCGTATAACACCGCTAGTAGTTTAATAAAATAATGAATTCGTCAAAAACCAAGTACCCATAACTTTGGAAATAAAACAACGTTAAAACACGCTACTGTTTTCTAAAATGACCCCCTTCGAAAAATAAACGCGTTTTGCTAAATGTTTTGATATTTGTAATTATGTACATCAAATTCCTCCAATTATCCATTATCATACCTTAGTTTATCCCCACTTCAGCCCACTTTTGATCTTCAACTGTCAGAGATTAATTTATAAATTAATTATGGCTCGCTAATTTCTTAAGTAGTCTCTGGTTCAATAAGACTTGCACTTGGCAACGCTCCAACTCTTTGACTGTCGATGATCTAACTGAAGATGGTATTATTTTTGTCTATAATTAGTTATGTGACGTCACACGATAGGATAGTGGCAATGCACCGTAGCGTCAGTCTTCTTGAAACATATTCAGCTACCGGTTAGTCTAGAAGCCGACTCCAACATTGTTGGGAAAATACTAGGCAGATGATGAGGCAGTTACTGTGCTTACACAGCATGTAATACACATTAAAATATACAAAATAAAAACATGAAAACTTAAATAAAATAAAAGCAAGTAACAACACTTTCACAAATTCCTCTCACAGTATTCCTGACATATCAATAAAAACTTCGTCCATCCATCTGCAAACAGGTCAGTTGTTAGGTTAGAATCCAAGAGATCATTAAGCGCGGCCAGAGTGCGAGGAATTGGCGACTTAGCACGTGCACCAGCACGACATGGAGGCACGGCAAACAGCCTGTGCCTTCTGCCCCGGCAGTAATTGTCTGGGATAAAGAAGCGCGCCAGCACGTCAAGCAGATCAGGAGCGTTAATAGCGCGTGATATACATAGTCCTCTTCACCGTATCCGACGACAGCGACCCATACTAATTTTCTTTCCTTTCGTAACCTCTCTGATGACTAGCAAAACCAAATTTGGTCTTGAAAACCCGGTCACACCGTGCACTGAAGAGCTGATCAGCATCGCTGTACGACTTTTGCGTATTTGGTGCTTCTTGTCTAGGTCTTCAAGACGACTTGTTTCAAAGCATTATCAGTTGCTTTGTGGATTGAGGTGCGCCACCTTTCTCCACGGTTTCGAGCAAGCTCCTGCAGCGATCAACGGGTATGCCGCAGGTCGTAAGGTGACGTTTAAGGACGTCTTTGACCTCGCCCTGTGCACGTGTTCCTTGGGCCGAGCTCTGAGTAGAAAGTGGTTTTAGATGGTAGTCTACTCGTATCCATGCAAACTCCATAGGACCAACATTGTAATTCCGAAACCCTTAAATATCACCACACGTTTCTGATTGATACATGCTGTCTGTTGCCAAACATGCCTTAAAAGTTTTGAAAAAAAATACTATGGTTTTGTGGACCTTTCCGAGTTCATATCAAACGGCCAATTTGTAACCATATTTTTATTTAAAAGAGTGTCCGTGGAGTTTCTTGCCCGTTCTTCTCCATAGGTATCTACTACGCTTTGGAATGGGCAACTAGCTTCATCTTTCTGACTGACCGACCCCTTGACAATTCAAAAGTGCCTGTAAATGGTTTGAGTTTGCCTTTTCCCAACTATGTTGGGGTTGGCTTCCAGTCTAACCGGATGCAGCTGAATACCAGTATTTTACATGGAGCGAATGCCTATCTGACCTCCACACCCCAGTTACTAGGTAACACGATAAGCTTGGGAAGTCTGGTTGTCAGACTTTCGGGCTTCTGACTACCTAACCATACCCCGAATTTCCAATTGTATGTCTTTCAATAAGTCTAGACGTCCTATATCTAGATTATCGATATACCTGCGTATGCGCATACGCAAGTCTTGTTTACTATAACGGTCAGTTGAGTTAGGTCGCTCGTTGAAATCGTGGCCAGTTGAGCGCGACTAAATTGTTCTGTTTTTACTTAAGTGTTAGTAAAGTAGTTTAGTGTCAAGTGTGAATTGTATTTAGTGAGGATTTTTTTTGTAGTTAATATTTTTATTTTTTATTGTGTGTTTGAAAGTATATTATTGATAGTGTAGTGTGTATTAGTGTTGTGGTAATTTTTTGTGAAATTTGGAAAGTCTACTTGAGTTTCATAGTCGAGTTTACAATATGGATAAATTGAAGTAAGATTTATTTATTTATGTGGATATCGTCTTGATATTTACCCCCTGATATAGCACTCATTAGATTCATTCAATAAGAATCCTTTATAAGTCTATAATATCTATGGTAAAATACTCATAAAATATATTATCATGGTTATAACTTGTGATGCATATGACGTCAATTTCACTTCGAAATCTACGTTATATTTAGTTATTACCTACAAACTAAAGTAAGAAATCAAAGGGCTGTTTAAATTACAAGCCAACCTTTAATCCGAACTAATATCCTAGCAATCTATACTAATATTATAAAGAGGAAAGATTTGTATTTTTGAATTTTTGTATTTAACGAATAAACTTAAAAACTACTGGACCGATTTGAAAAATTCTTTCAGCAATGGATAGCTACATTATCAGCGAGTAACATAGGCTATATTTTATCCCCGTACTCCCACGGGAACGGGAACTACGCGGGTGAAACCGCGTGACGTCCGCTGGTAATATTATAAATGCGATAGTGAATTTGTTTGTTACGCTTTCACACTAAAACGGCTGAATGGATTTGGATAAAATTTGGCACATGGGTAGACCATGACCTGGATTAGGATGTAGGATACTTTTTATCCCGATATTCACACGGGATCGAGACTTATGCGGGTGAAACCGCGGGGCGCAGCTAGTTCTAGATACTCGTAAATTTAAGAAGCATGCACGCCTAACCTTGAGGCGCTGCGACTTCAAACGCGAGTAAACGTTAAAACTGTTAAAATATCTTTACGATGTCTGTTTCTTTAACGTGGTCACTAGTCACGCGACATTGACACCAACACTAGAGTTTATATACTGTGAAATTTTATAGATATCTGCGTTTTATCACCTACTAGATCAGCGTTTCCCAAACTATGGGTCACGACCCACTGGTGGGTAGTGGAAAATATATTTTCAGCTATGATTATTTTAAAACTAAATACCGAAATAAATTGGACGTTGATAACTTATGGCGATTAAAAGTAACTAAAATTGAATTTGATTCAGATTATTTGCCTGTGAAGAACGTCTCCAGGGCAAAGGCCACTTCTCATACAGAAAATGAATGAGATTTGATCACCAGATTTGCTCAAGACGTGTTGGCGATTTCAGAGTAGTGTTGAAGTAACTCGCGGTGAACCGGATCTCATGTCGCATTGGCTTCTAATAAATCAGTTCGATGCCTAACACACGTACACTGCCCGACCGCGCAGTCGACCAGTCCTCTTACCTCTTACCTCCGTTGCGGTGCGCGAATCCCTGTTCTCCTGAGCGTGTTAACAGATACAAATCTCACATATCTAAATACATACATTAGACATACATACATAGATCTGGAATAACAATCTGTAGGACATATCATATTAATCGATAAGTTTTTGATCGATAAATGCTTCCTTTAAAGTTTAAAGGAAAAAAAACACATTATTAAAAATATACATAAAATACACACATACAAAGTAGCCAAAAGCCTCGTATTCAAGCAGTAGAAGTTTGACAATTTTATAAGAAAGTTAGGGGGGCGCGTATGTTAAAAGGTTGGGAACCTGTGCTTTAAACTGTATTTTAGCGTAAAAAAAAAGTCCTCGTCTCTCCTCATAGAAACAAAATAAATTGATTGTTTACAAGTTTGTTTACAGCCAACAATGTTTGGCATCCCTAACTGCTCCATGTAGTAAATTAGTAAGAAGTTCGCGCGCAGTATATTAGGTATATAGGTCATGTCCAACGCTAACGCTCTGCGTCTGTTTATTTGTTTGTGACTGACGTCCGTCTGTGAAAGTTACAAATATTTTTGAATACTAGTAATTCGATATCTATATCCGTCTTTAAAAGCGTGGTAATCAATAGGCCTAGCGTTTTCCCAACTATGTCGGGGTCAGCTTCCAGTCTAACCGGATGCAGCTGAATACCAGTATTTTACATGGAGCGACTGCCTATCTTATCTTTTTTGTTTTTGTTTTTTTTTTTTGGTTTTTTTTAAGACGTTGCCCCACACTAGGAATTTCTCCTGTATCGTGGGTGCATTTACAAACATTTAAACTCACATACACAAACAGCCAGACCCGGAACAACTACTTGTAGGTCATACAAATATTTTGTTCCGTGCGGGAATCGAACACGCGACACGCAGCGCAGCAGTCAATCGCTTAACCACTGCGCCAACCGTGCCGTCTCTGTATCTGACCTCCACAACCTAGTAACTAGGTAACACGATACCCCTTGGTAAGACTGGTTGTCAGACTTTTTGGGCTTCTAACTACCCGTAACGACTGTCAAAGATCTACAAATGACAGCCGGGACCAACGGCTTAACGTGCTTTCCGAGGCACGGAGGGTCTTGGTATGTAAAGATGGTCACCCATCCACAGACCAACCGCGGCAAGCGTAGCTTAACCTGATCGATCGACCCGTGCAGCTGTTGTAACTTAGCCACAAGTCAATATTTTTAAATACTTACTGGTATATTTATTTGTGCTTATTTTATACATGTAATTAGACCTATATATTATATTTATAGTTTGTAATAAGTATATGTGTATCCTCATATTTAAATATTTTATTTTTTTATTCCTTCATTTTCGTAATTGCACCAACCACAGCTTGTCTCTGCATCACCCAAAGGTTGACTGGTAGAAATAACTAAGGCATTACGTCCGCCTCTGATTAAAAGCGTGGTGATCAATCAATCTGCTGTCGGCTTCCAGTCTAATCGGATGCAGCTGAATACCAGTATATTACATGGAGTGACTGCCTATCTGACCTCCACCACCTAGTAACTAGGAAATACGACACCCCTTGATAAGACTGGTTGTCAGACTTTCGGGCTTCTGACGACCCACAGATCCATGAATGACAGCCGGGACCAACGGCTTAACGTGCTTTCCGAGGCACGAAGAAGTCTCGACTATAAAGATCTGATCGATCGACCCGTACGGCTGTGATTACTTAGCCACAAGCCACTTAAAATGTGTTTAAACATATTCTATACCTTTGTTACAGAATGTCACTGATCGGAACGTACGATGAGACGGATTCGTTCGTCGACTATCAGACGAGGATGGTCGGCGCTGCCAAGGAGATCTCGAGACTTGCTACTGACATGGTAACATTATAATTTTTTGTTCTAATTATTATCCTTTCAACTGTCATTAACGAGACACAATAGAATTTTAATTGTTATCCACCTCAATGAGGCGTCATAACACGATGATGAGTTATGAAAGTATTTAAAATGTTAGCGAGGTGCTCTATTGATTTGGTATATTTCCTACAAGAGTTTAATGTGGGTGCTTATTAAAAGAAGCTTAAGAGTTTCAATGAACATTTGATGGTATGAGGAACAGGGTGTAAAGTTCACTCATCCACCATAGAAAAGGGAGGATCCTCCGACCAGATGGGTGTTGTGTCTGGCAGGCAACTGCCCAACGGTTTGAAGCTGAAATCTTGTATCTATGTCGATCGCTCGGTAAACTCTAACTGCGCGATGCAGGATTTGTGTGACGTCATGTATTTGATGCGTGGCGGTGTAACCGCCACAAATATTTGATTTCACTTGGCTAAATAAAAGTCTTTCTTTCTTTCTAAAACCCAAAAAAGTCAACTAATAAGGTATAAACAAGACATCATAGATAGACAAATAAAAAATTCGGAGTGTTAGGACATAAATCGAACAGATTACGTGTGACTCCGGATTTTTTTACCCGCGGACGATCAAGACGCTTCCAACGATACCTCATTTTGTCAAATTATAATAAGTAATTTAGAAGTTATGAGAGAATAGATGATCATACATACATACCGGTCAAAATCATAACCCTCCTTTTTGCTTCGCCGTAGTCAGGTAAAAAGTATTAGTAATTTCTGATAATTATAATTATTACCTCGACCCCTGTCATACAGGATGTCCTAGTTCAGGGGTCGAGACCTCATTGATGTAATGTATTCTGAAGTTTTGGAAATAAATTACTATTACTATTAATTAGTAATTACCTTCAATACAATCGATTCACTGTTATCAACGCCCATGTCAAAATATGTCGTTGTATTTTATTATTGTGAACACTATTAACAATTTAACTAAACTGTTTTTACTGAAATCCAGTTCCTGTGCTCTACTTTACTCTTAAATTATTATTATTAATTTTCATGCTTCTTGAACTATTCTAACCTTAATCTTGTCCCACAGACAGCAAAGTCAGCTACGGACGCTAGCAGGCTGGTGCAACTCGGTAACGAGATGTGTCAGAAGTACGAACAGCTCGCACAAGACAGTGTCGGCGCCTCCGCAACCACACCCAACGGAGATGTCGCTAACAGGTTAGTTTTTATAATTAACAACAGAGGAAAACTGCCTTAAATACTGATGAAAGCAATAGGGATGATGCATAGGTAAAAAAAAAAAAACGTGTGGCACTCGGGGACTGCCGCGGTAAAGCTATTGCATAGCATTTGTAACCTCCATACTTCCTATTTGTCAACGCTACACTTGGGATGATGACGTGATGACATAAACAAAAATTACGTTCCCATCACAACATCACGTTGTCATGGGAACCGTCATTGCATGGTAGGCGGAGTGGGGGGTGTTAGGTTTTTTTCGTTACGGAATTTCTTGATTCGGTCGCCGCGCTCAAAGCCCGCGATAAAAGCTATGCAATAGCTTAAAAACTTTGGTCCTTCATTCAGATACTAAAAAAATATTAGACACGTATTTTTTGCTTTATCATATCTATTAATAAAAAATTACTTCGATAACACGCATTAAAGTTGAGGAGTGGGGGCTCGCTACGTCACAACTCAGTATAAAATCTAGCAAAGCGTGTCGTCATGCCACATTAACTCAATTTATCTCCGTAATCTTCTGATTACTTCAAAAAAGAAAAAATACGTGTCAAATATTTTTTCTTAAAAAAATTTTTTTGGACACATACCATTTCGCAGTTTTTACAGTTTAAAAACAAATACCTAAAGTAAAGGAGTTAGGGAGAGGGAGGGGAGGAGGGGGGGGAGTTAGGGGTTAGGTGTTGGTTTAAGTTATTTTCACTTACACAAATATCAAGTTTATGTCAGTGTAAATTAAGTTGATTTCAGAGTGACTAGTATAATTGAAAAATCATAAGTATTAGCGCAAACTGAACTTTATGTGTAGAGTTTAAAGTTGTTTTTCCAAAAGCACTTGTTTGTTTACATGTTTGGAAACTAGACCACGAACGCAGTTTAGGAAAGCTTAGTTTTAAGCGCTCTGTTCCTTTTTGAAAACACGCTCTAATACAACTACTCGTGGTATCGCACCCTTAGAAATATAAAGGCACAACTCGAAATATTGAAGTTTTGAGTTTTTGTGTTAGATGGGGTCAATATCAACTGTTCTACCGTTCTTGGCTTTCACAGAAAGAGAAAAAAGACAATATTAAAACGAATACTGTAACTGTGTCTCTTTCACACCACCCTCTCCGTGGTAGAACAGTTGATATTGAGCCCATCTAACACAAAAACTCAAAACCTCAATATTTCGAGTTGTGCCCTTATATTTCTAAGGGTGCGGTATGTAACATTGATTAAAAGACAGCGCTCACTGTCATCTTCCCGTTCAACAAGTTAAATTTACTATTGATGTTCTTCGTCAGGATCCGCGTGGCGGTCGTAGAGCTCGGCGAAGGAGTGTCGGAACTTATCAAGGCCGGCGGACACTGTCGCCTGTCCGCCATCCCCACCAACCAGCGCGCCGTCGCTGACGCCGCCAAGATTGTTAACGAGAAGGTATAGTACATTACTGCCGCGGTCTATAATGACTACTTTGCTGGTCGCGCTGATGATGGCCGACAGCGCAGCTCCAGGCCGACACAGCGCGGTCAGCGTGCAGCACTTGATGGACGAGCTGAGATAAAGGCCGAGGCCGTAGGTCGAGGCCTTTACAGCGAGGACAGCAAGGGCTGCAATGATGGCCAAGCTGGAAGGCCTAGAGCGTAGCTAGGCTAGCTCGAGGCAATCATAGCGTGAACAGCGAAGCAGTCATAATGGGCCAAGGCTTGTATAGTGCTTTACTCAAAAATGCAAGTACCTAATCTAAATAAAACCAGCAAGTAAAGATTTAGATTTCCTACTGATTTTCCTCTGCACAAATTTTTCATATGCAAGCTTATATTTTTCCTTTGAGTTTCGCGGTATTCAATTTTCAACCACTAATTTAGCTTCATCTTTAATGTCTGGCGGTGTTAAACACATTGAATCGAAATAATTTTCGCTTTGACAGCTCATTTTTAGCAAAAAAGTCACTAAATAAAATAAAATTTTCGCTGAACGGTGCTTTTGTTACTTCTTTGTTTTTTTTTTTAACAATGGTAGTTGGAACTATACAGCCAAATATGGAATAAAATCTTTTTGTACCTATCTCTATAGATACAAACAGCTGTGTTTTAAATAAAATCTTTTTGCATTTGATTTTTTAAAACGTTAAAACGTCAAAATAGCGGCCGGCAATGTTTTGCCGGCCTGTTAGAGCGACCAGCAAAACTTTGCCGGCCGCTCCTTGAAACAGAACGGCAAGGTCGACTTTGCTCAAACAAGGTTGTCAAAATAATGACCACATTACATGCATTTTTGAGTAAAATATATTAGAACTTGTAGCTTTCTTCCAGGGATATTCCCGATGAGCCCATAACCCTCCTCCAGGAGAGCAATAGGGAAACAAGTACACTGTACAAACACAGACGCCTCCCGTCATTCCGACCTCGCCGCCGAGGTCCTTTGCGATCGCGACCGCCGCGCCCCCGAGTAAATAATACTCTCCCGACACTTGCTCGAAAACGAGGTGCCAGCAGTTGTTATAGTTGTGCACGTAGCTTTAAATTCCCCGATTAATAATAATGATCAAAACCTTTTAATCCAGCCCGTCCCATCTTTTGATGTCCTCCCTCCGGATAACGCCCTAAGCCGAGGCTCGTACCCCACAGGGGGTGCCCTTAGCGAGCGTTCATCCTAAGCTTTTTAGCTTAGTTTATGTGTGCCCTGGCTGGAGGCTGAGTGTAGTAGCTTAAGACTACCACAGGATTGACCGGTTAAATAGCCACGGTTTCAGGAACCAGCTATGAGATGACCTACAGAAAAAAAAAACAGGGATATTGCGGATATTCGTATCCGCGTTACTCAATACGGAGCTCATGCGAATGCAGATGTTGGTGTAAAAAGATGAATCTATATTGATTTTTGAACTATTATAATTTACTGCTTTTTTTTACTGCCTCGTTGGTCTTAGTGGTCGCAAGCGTTACTGCTGAGTATGAGGTCCTGGGTTCGATTCCCGGGTCGGGCAAAGTGTTATTGGGTTTTTCCATCTGAAATTTCTCAGTAGCAGCTCGGAGTCTGGATTTGTGCCCGGTTGATGGCAATAGGCTCGCCCCCTATTACATGGGACTTAAACATAACTGGCGAAATGTGGGTGTACCTGCTACAGGGACACCTCTGCCCAACCCTTCGGGGAAACAAGGCGTGATGTTATGTTATTTAGTAGTTATTTTAATACAGGCTGGCAGGGACATCGTCGCGTAAACTGTTACCATGGATTCAGTACCTACATGATTCTGAACACCCTGCGTTGAAATTTTTCGTCGGTTCTTTAAAAAAAATCAGCTATTCCATACATTTTGACCGCATAGGTATTGCACTTTTCTATGAAACAGCAGTTTTTTTTTTATAACCGACGAAAAATTGTAACGCAGCGGGGTTCAGAATCATGTACTGAATCCATGGTAACAGTTCTCGCGTCGATGTCCTGCCACGCTGTATAATTGCCGCAAATAGAATTATGACCAACATACAACGAAACAACTCTGCAATTTGTAAAAAACGTAAGAAACTTTGAATTTCGCCTTGCCGCCTTGATATCATCATCGAAATTCAAAAAATAATTTAATAAGCTAGATATTCGTGCTACTAGTGTCTATAAAAAATTTAAGTAAAACTGTAATATTTCCTTTGTCCTATAGGAATATCGTATAGGTACCTACTTTTACAATGCTTGTAAATATGTGAACACCATGTATCCATTACATAATTATTTTTTCTATCATTGCTTCATTTTTAATTATTTTTACCTGTTGTGGTATAGTAATCTTATTCTAGATGCATCGTCTTCACATATAAATTATATAATTAATGTATACAAAATATTGTAAAACATTTTAAAAGAGTAACGGTGGAGTTTCTTGCCCATTCTTCTCCATACGAAAACTACCTTTTGGAAGGGGCGACTAGAATCAATTTTATTATTTTGTAATTTTTGACGTTCAAAAGTGCCATACATGGGCCTATTTGAAATAAATGATTTGACTTTGACTTTGTCCACTCGCAGGTGATAGCAGTCCTGTCGGCCCTCCAGGCGGGTTCGCGCGGCACTCAGGCCTGCATCGACGCCGCCGCGACCATCGCCGCCATCATAGGCGACCTTGACACTACCATACTGTTCGCTAGTGCTGGTGAGTTGTTACTATTACCACAAATGGGTCACTCCGCATTTTAGGTATAAAGCTACAAGTAGGTACGCGGCGGGCTCGACTTGTCAAATTCAGTGAGCGTGACGTAGTCAGAAGATGTTAGAGAAAGAGAAGAAGAGTTACGCGATAGAAAGAGAGGCAACTTCTAGGTGAATATAACTGTCGGTAATTAGCGCTGTGCGACCTGAATTGCACTTTATTGTACCGTAGCAAAAGTTGCTTTTTATTTAAATGATTTTGCGGGGTCAATTATCTGTACTAATATGTGCTATTACATGATAATATACATTATCAGTGAATACTCTCCCCATTGCTCTGACTCAGGCCTCCTCTCTGGGAGAGCGAGTGGGATGTAATCCACTACGTGGACACCATGGTTGAAGTCTACGACAGATCAAAATGTTATGAATAACATATTTTTATCGAACGTAGAATTGAGAAAAAAAAATACCGGTCAAGGGCGAATCTGACTCGCGCACCGAGGGTTCCGTACTCTGCGAGGCCTATATTCGTCAGAAAATTTTGTAACATAAACTCACGCCTTCTTTCCATGGGGGTAGGCAGAAACTATAAATGAAACTATAAATGAATCGCAACAAAAATTATAAAGTATCACCAATATTTTCTCTCTTCCCTAGGAACCCTTCACTCCGAGAAAGAAACAGACACATTCTCTGATCACCGCGAGAATATCCTCAAGACAGCCAAGACACTGGTCGAGGACACCAAGACCTTGGTGGGCGGAGCGGCCGGCACCCAGGAACAACTGGCCAGCGCCGCCCAGAGTGCTGTCAACACTATTGGTAAGCTAGCAACACTACACCTCTGCCTATCCTTTCAGAGAATACACGCGCGATGGTAAAAATATCATAATATATACAATAGCATCTACAATTTTTATTTGATTGGTTGGGAAATTATCAAATAACTTCTCCCGCTCTGGGCGGAGCGGGAGGGCGTGTCACTCTTACTGACTAAAACCCACCCGTGTTCCTTCAGTTGCCTGTATGTTGCCGGGGGCTACGGTAACCCTTTCGGTCTTTTCCGCGGCCCCGGCAGGCATCGATCCTTTAGTTTTGCTGACATCTGTTCTCGGCGCGCGTGTAACACGTTGAGCCGTGAACCCGGGCTTGGTCCTTACCGGACGGCGAGCTACCCATTGCTCACCGTCCGCAAGGCCGCGCCTACGGTGGCCGGGAATCGGCCTGAGATTCTCGACGATAGTATCTACACTGCGTTCACGATTTAATTTCCAAATATGTAATCAACTTTAAGGTATTAAGTTCGTCTTAGTACAGTTGCTTATACTTGATCAAAAAGTTCAGTTATAGCTTCAAACATATTTTTGACATTTCTAAAAGGACTATATTCTATAAGTTTAGGTAGTTAAATAAAGGTAAACAAAAAAACCACGTGACGAGACAGCTGTCAAGTAACCGACTAAATGTAATACCTGTCACTTCAGTTGTCTTCACTTCTATTACCATTCAGTACGTATTCGGATACCAACCGCGTAACTCAAACCAAACCATATCATCTTAGTGCTAATTTAGCTTAGATTTACCATTTAAAATATAATAACCAGTATTCAATATAACCTTTAAACCATATTATTTTGTATCATTAAACCAGTGTTATTGCCAAATCAACCAAATATCAACCAACTCAGAAGGTAGTGTTAAACTAAGCAGGCGCTACTTTCTACACATGGTGTCTGTCTTCAATTAAACCATTTACAGACACTTTTGAATTGTCAAGGAATCGGTCAGTCAGAAATAGGTATGAAGCTAGTTGCCTATTCCAAAGCGTAGTAGGTACCTATGGAGAAGAACGGGCAAGAAACTCCACGGACACTCTTTTAAATAAAAAATTGTTACAAAATATTGGTTACATCATTCATGTTGAAATTATACATGTGAGAACAATGTAGAAAGACGTGCACATGAGAAGCGTCCGTAATAAAAAGATAAGAAAATAACAATTCAAAAAATTAAAAATAAGCCCTGGCAGCTAAGAGATGACCAGTCCCAACTGCTCCTCTCGTTATACGCCAGGGCCGCCGTTGCCTCTGGAATGCTGCAATTACAAACATAACAATTCTTTCGGTCTGCGTTCCGGCCATACAATTTGTAGCAATAGGATTCTTCTGCATTCCATATGTGTACCTAACAAAAGTTGTTTCTCCCCAGTCCAACTGTGCGAGGTCGTGAAGCTGGGCGCCATGTCACTGGGTTCGGGCAACCCGGAGCCGCAGGTGCTGCTGCTGCACGCGGCGCGCGACGTGGGCGCGGCGCTGCGCGACCTGGCCGCCGCCACCACGGCCGCCAGCGGCAAGACTGTGGCGCATCCCGACATGCACCGCCTCAAGCACGCCGCCAAGGTACGGGGGGGAGTATACGCTGGCTTTGCATATTAGTCAGGGCGGAATTTTTGGCAAATATTAAAATATTAATATGAAAAAAAAAATACACTGCGAGAAAATACCGAATCATATGAGCATAGGCCGCTGGCGCCACTGTCGAGATTGTTTAGCCATATTATAAAGTGTTAAAACCATCATATTTTCATTGCCTGAAAGGGATGATGCTATCGGCCTTCTATAGCTCCATCTCACTCTCACATTCGAAAAATGGTGGCAGTAATACGTCATTATACGGCACCTGGAGCACTCAGAATTCCTGGTGAACAGGCCCTTGGGACTCTAGTCTCAAGGAACTGTTCACCAGGAATTCTCTGAAATTGGAATGTGTGCCAGATTGATGGCAATAGGTTCACCCCATAACTAGCAAAATGTCGGTGTACACACGATTACACATCAAACTATACATTTCCAGTATAAGCTGACTTCGCATTGTACGGAAATCCTATACAATATAAAATCAGTATAAACTGGAAATGTATAGGTTGATGTGTAGCCGTGCGTACCATTCACAAGTCTGCTTACCCCTATCGTACCAAAAATACAGGTATAGAGTTATTTTATCTGTACAAGATATTCTCTTCCATTATTTGTCACTTATAACTAGAGATCGGATATTCGGATGCATATTTACCTAAAGTTGAGGTGTTGGCTATTATAGAATGCACTTTTGTATCGAAAAAATCCCGGGATTCCCGGATCGACTTTAAGAGTTGTGATTATAGAATCAAATGTATCGTATTTACTAACGTTCAGGTGTTGGCTAATATGGAATGAACTTTTGTATCGATCGCAAAAATCTCGCGACTCTGGAATTGATAAATTTAGTACTTTTTATCTATAGAAATGCTAGCTAATGTTGTAAAGTAGGTTGCCAAATTGGCATACCACATAGCGACAAACAACTCGGTGTCTTGAATTTCGTAAAAAAATGTTTAGTGGGTATATAAATTTTATGTTAACACCGCAAAAGTAACCTTCATAACAGAGCTGATAAGTCATTTCCATACCATGTATCTGATTAGTTGTGCATTCCCGGATGTTATGAAATTCCGAGATTTATGTAAAAAAAATAAAAAAATATTAAGTAGCCACTTCCATAATTTCTTAGCCAAATATTAACTTTAGGTAAATATGCATCCGAATATCCGATCTCTACTTATAACGTATTATAAGCGTGAATTTTAAGTGTCAATCTTCGCTTAAAATATTTTAATATTTGCCAAAAATTTCCGGTATCTGTAAATATACCTACAGAAATTTTTCATACATTTTTCTGTCTTTGTTAATATCAAATTAAGTAATTTCAGATTTACTTTTTATGCAGTAAATCGTCGCTTAAGTAGAATTGTTGATAAACAGTGTGTTTTAAAACCGTATCGATAAGATACTATTAAATAAAAACTTTTTTTTTTTCATCTTGGTATACAGACAAAACTCTTTGAAAGACTTGACAATCTGTTCGTCACACTGTAACATATTCCTTTTTCTTTGTTTTAACACAGATTTTAATAGTTTGGCAAAGCGCAAATAAATGCAATAGTTTAAATATTACACTGAACAAAAAAAGTATAGCACCACTTTTGAATATAGCTTGTGTTATGTAACAACAGTACGCTTGAAACTAAATGCTTTCATTTATTCTTTGATTAATTTATGTTACAATAATATTTAAGATGAAAAAATCTTTACTTTTTTTAGAAATATGGTATTCACAAGTCATGCAATACTTTTAGACCAGTGTAATATCTAAAACCGATAAAAAACATCTATAAATTCAAGAAAAACTTCCATTCCATAACATTTGTGTTGTTGTCTATGGTAACGCGGCAATATACCCTCCACCTGGCTATATTGCCGTCATATGGTTTGCCATCGCCTGGTTAACCGCCACATTGTGTTAGTCTGTCAATATTGGACTGAGCTGGTATTTTCTTTAGCGGCTGTCGGATGCCACTCGTCGTTGGAGCCTCCCCCTCAAAGCCAGCACCATTCCTCGCCCCAACAGGCGCTCCGCCCTCTTACGAAGCGACTATAACTCAGCCGACTCCGAAACTGACATCTTCCAATCAGACCAGGAAGACGAACTTATCAAACTCCTCGACTATTCCAGTCAAGATGATGACGTCTCCCCGAGTGTCTTCCATGATAATTGTGAGGAAGTCATCTCGTATATTGAGAATTTGATGACCATACCGCCTGTTAGGAGCCATAAAAATGATGATTTAAATGAAAGGTACAATTTGGCTGCTACAAATAGTTTGCTAGATATGGATTGGAGGGTATTAAAATATGGTGAGAATATACTATTAGGAGAGATCAAAAAACTTGCAGATCTTGTACAAGATATTGGGGATAGAGTCGAAAACAAACGTAAAATAGACAAGATCCAAAGAATCAAAGCTAACAATGATTTGGATACAGAAATGAAACGATTATCAGCTGTCATTGAGAACATAGACACTGAAATAGAGATAAACGTCAAAACTGAAGTTAAAATCGAAACTGTACCTCATAAAAAACCTAAGTTAGAAGATGTTAAACTAAAAAGTCCTGTATTTACACTTAAAAAGGTCAGACCAGTAAGCTTAGATATTCAGACCACATCTCCTGAAGCGACAGATGCTATCAAACAAACGCTAAGTCCAGAAGAGAGGCAGAAAGAAGAATCAATGGAAATCCTTGTCAACCCAGAGACGAAAACTGTGACAAAAGACGTATCTGACGTTAACACAATGACGAGAAAAGTCAGAATGGAGTTCTGGAAAATGTTCAAAGATGACACAGAATGGTGGAAAGCGTTAGCCAAGAGAAATCTGGACAAAATGGAAGAAACTAGACGAGAGTTGGAGCGATTCAGCGGACATGAACTAGTCTTAGGCGAGTTTCAAACTCAACTCGATAGATTTGAAAATGAGAAACATACTCTACAGTACTTTATCGAAGAAGTCGATAAGTCCAAAGCTGTTAACCAGGACTTAGAATATAACAAAAAGTACGAAGATATGGTTTTAAAACTAATCGATTTTGCTAAAAAGGACTTCATTTATAAAGGTTTCGATCCTCTAATTGAACAATTAAAAGCTCTCTCTAACATAAAAATCGATCGCAGAAAGAAAGTCGACATTCAAGAAATACTGAACATTTATTCCCAAATTGACACAAGTAAATATACTTACGAAGAACTGTGCCTACTCGAAAAATATTACAAAGAAATTATCAGAAAGTATAAAAAAGATTTCAGGGATAAAGAGAATATAATCCCAGAAAATCGTCAAGATTTTAACAAAAAAATTACTACTACAAATGTTTACTCAACGAACAGTTTACACAGGAATATAAACCATCATATTACCTTCAATACGGATACAATTAAATCTACAAGATCTAACCCAGAAAATTCACAAAATACCCTCGAGATTTTAGACTTAACTCGCACCTACCCTCTCCAATACTACGCTAATAATTGGTGGACAATTTATGAAGACGTACTCAAAAGCCGCGAACAACAATTTGGCTCCATTGACAACTGGTGGAGTGTCTACGAAAATATACTTAACAAAACTGAAAGTTATGAAGATATTGAGAGGATACGCTCTCTAATGCGTAGTCAGTCCCGATCAAGACCAAGTTCGAGAATGGAAGAGCAACTACGGATGCTAAACGATATAAGAAATGATCGGTTTAAGGAGACAGAGGCCGTGACGAGAAACGACGATGAATCGGTCAGAAATACTTGAATTTGATCGCTACTGCGCACGCCAAGCATGGTGTGGAGGCTTCTCATGGTTCTCAAGTCATTGTCGTGTGGCGGACGGTTTTGCACTGTGTCTATTATCTTGCACGCTGTTGTAAAGCTTTTTATATTGTGTTTTTTGGGTATTTTGGTATACGGGTGCAAAAACATTTTATCATTAAAAATTAAGTGGAATCTTATCATAATTTTCAAGTATCATGGCCATTTTTTAACTCGCCGTACCGGGTCGGCTTGTTTACTATACAAAAATATAATTTAGAAGATTTCGATTACAGAAATCACTTCATATTTTAAGAAGCAAAATTATTATTTTAAAAAGAACTTGATTTTATTGTTAAAACTATAGCTACTGTTTTTTTTTTTAATCTTTCAGTTTTTTTTTTTTTTCACATTAAATTCCACTCTTTAATATCATAGAAGATTGTATTGTATATTTTTTTTAATTAATAGTAAACGAGTCCATTATACGGTAATTGCCTAGGTAACAAAAAAAAGAAATTCTATTTAGTCCGTCTTTCAGATAATAAAAAAATATTAGACACGTATTTTTTGCTTTATCATATTAATCAGAAATAACTTAGAAAACACGCATTAAAGTTGGGGAGTCCCGGCTCGCTACGTCACAGCGCAGTATTAAATCTAGCAAGGCGTGACGTCACGCCACATTTTAACTCAATGTATCGCCGCGAGCTGTAATCTTGTGAAAACGTCAAAAAAGAAAAAAATACGTGTCCAATATTTTTTAATAATCTACAAGAAGGAAAAAAAAAAAGGCCTATTGTGCAAAAACCATTCAAACTATTTTTCTCTTTTGACTATAGTGGATGGATAGTGTTATCCAAAACAGAACCAACTACGTAAATAGCTGCAAAAACCGGCCGCCACACAAACTAACTCGCTTCCGTCATTCTCATCGTCACACTTTTTCGAAATGTGTTTAGTTTTTTTGTCTCAGTGTGGCATGACCCTGACCAGTGTCCTAGCTTGTACATCTATTTGTTTCAGAATTCCATATTTACGATAAAATGTTTGAGTAACTGCATCCTTTTAAACTGGAAGCCGACCCCAACATAGTTGGGAAAAGGCTCGGCAGATGTCTGTGTGAAGTGTTTTAGATGTAGCTGCATTTCTGAGTCTCGAAAGATGTTGAAATATACTTAAGACGAAGAATAGCCTGGCCTTTGACCGGCAAAGGGACAATACTGGCCCAGAATTAATACTTAATAGTACTTAAATACTACATAATACAGGGTGTCAGGGACATCGACGCGAAAACTGAAACCATGGATTCAGTACATAATTCTGCACCCCCTCTACGTTGAAATTTTTCGTCGGTTATTAAAAAAAAATCTGCTGTTTCATAGAAAAGTGCAATACCTACGCGGTCAAAATGCATGGAACAGCTGATTTAAAAAAAAATTACCGATGAAAAATTTCAACGCAGGGGGGTTCAAAATCATGTACTGAATCCATGGTTTCAGTTTTCGCGTCAATGTCCCTGCCACCCTGTATATAACTTAAAACGTTAAAATGTTGTCTTGAAATTCTATGATTATTAGTACAATATTGTAGCCTCGATCGAGTCTGGAATAGACCCAAGTTATTGTTGTTATTAATTAATTAAACTATAAAAAGAAGCAGTAATTTCTGAGATCAAAATCGACGATTCAATTAGTTCATACTTTTAAGAGCTTTTCGCATCTTTTACGGTATTCATCGTTAGATATTGTATAGCCTTTTTTTTCTTAGGTCGTTTTCGAAGAAGTCATCTCCTAAACACATTTCCCTAGGAATCATGTCATGGTAGCCATCAACTCATGGTGCCCGGTTCAAGAGGACGCCTGCTTGTCATCTGTATATAACACAAACCACAAGCTTTCATATCAGCTGCCATACGGTCCAATATTGACAAACAAATATCTCTGAAAAGGCTGGGATCAGGGCGTTAATATACGTCACTCAAAATAAGCCGAAAATTTTTCGAGTCAGATTTTTTGCTACGTAATTTCGGTAGCTCATTCTGAGCGGCGTAAATTCGGTAGCTCATTTTGAGCGGCGTAAATTATGCTGCGTTACGCGTTTCTGGTCCTACCCTTATATAAATTATGTATGTATTTTTTTTAAAGATTATTTTCTTATATATTTATGGTGTTTTTTTGAAAGCTTATGGGTTACAGCTATGGCATGGCGCTTATGTCGTTTAGCTAACGGGTTTTCTCAATTATTTTTTTATTATTTCGTATTAAAAAATTCTAATTTCTAGTTGGCAACCCAAAGCTTTAAATTCATGTTTTTAGTTTAATTTTATTAAAACATTGTTGTTGTTTAATAATAATTATTTAAATGATGATGCAATTGGGAAGTTTTGGTGGTTTTCTCATCATATTTATAGGAACAGTTACAATTTAAGTATGATAATAACATTCTTAATAGCATACGAACTTCAAGATATACCAAATATAATCAAATGTATTATATATTTTTTTACTGACTTACGAGTTGTAGGTCGTGCGTTCGATCCCAAGCAGCAACTTTACTTTGTGTAAATTATTTCATCACCACTGCTCTCAAAACGGTGAAGGAAAACATCGTGAGAAAACCGGCATGTCCTAGAAACAAAAATCGAAGACATGTGACATCTACCAACCCGCACTGGGCCCGCGTGGTGGATTACGGCCCACTCCCTCTCACAGAGAGGAGGCCTGTGTCCCAGCAGTGGGGACATTATAGGCTGATATGCATGAAAGTAAACCAAGTAAAATTTTAAGAGTGGGTAGGCTAGGGCAGTTGTATACACGGCTACATATCAAGCTACACATGTCCAGTTTAAGCTGATCTCGCATTGTATAGGATTTCCGTACAATACGAGATCAGCTTGCGAGCTCGTGGCTAAGTAATAATAACCGCACGGGTCGATCCAACAGGTTAAGCTACGCTTGCCGGGGTTGGTCCGTGGATGGGTGACCATCTTTACATACCGAGACTCCTCCGTGCCTCGGAAAGCACGTTAAGCCGTTGGTCCCCGCTATCATTTGTAGATCTAACAGTTGTTACGGGTCGTCAGAGCCCGAAAGTCTGACAACCAGTCTTACCAAGGGGTATCGTATTACCCAGTACTTAACTGGGTTGTGGAGGTCAGATAGGCAGTCGCTCCATGTAAAATACTGGTATTCAGCTGCATCCGGTTAGACTGGAAGCCGACCCCAACATAGTTGGGAAAAGGCTAAGCAGATGATGACGAGATCAGCTTATACTGGAAATGTGTAGCCGTTTGTACCATACCTTTTTCTGCCGCCGAGCAGTTTTGTTATGTTCCAATTTGAAGCCTGTATAAATTAGGAACATAAGTTATATCCATCTGGACAAATATCAACTTTACTGAAATATAAATTAAGTTGGATTCAGAATGACTAGTACCTAAATGACGTAAAAAAATATTGAAGTAGTAGCGGAAACTACTTTATGTGTAGGCATTAAAGTTTATTTTCCAAAATCACATATGGGTTTATTTGTTTTTGTAACTGTTCTTATAACATTGATCAGAGAACCACAATTCCCATACAGAGTACCCTCACTAATAGTATGTATCCGTTAGGTGATGGTGACCAACGTGACATCTCTGCTGAAGACCGTGAAGGCTGTGGAGGATGAACATACGCGCGGTACCAGGGCGCTCGAGTCTACGATTGAAGCTATTTCACAGGAAATTGAGGTAAGAATACAACTACAGTCGAACCTGGATAAGCGAGAGTTCAAGGGACAGCGATCTCTTTTTCGCTTATGGAGGTTTCTCAGTAACTCGAGTTTCTAGCTTATAGAGGTACAGGAGTGGCCTGTCTCACTTATAGGGGTTGAGGCTGGTTGGGAAAGGTAGAGAGGAAAAAAAGAATGTTATTTCCACGAAAGGACATGTCCTAAAATGGTTTTTTATTATTCAATAATTCTAACCAGGATAAGTTAAATATATTTGGATAGACATTCCAAAAACTAGTGGTTCTAACTATATCATACATTTTTAAAGACCTCAAATTTTGAGAAAAATCTTTTTTATTTTAGTAAGAATTTACTCCTAAAACGAACAAACCTTTCTAATTATCTAGGATAATGTAGTGAACACACCCCTTATTTTAATAGTAATTTGTCAAAATTGACACATGTTATTGTCATTACTGTCAATTCATCGACAGTAATGTCAGTACTATGTGTCAATATATGTCATATTGACATATTCAAATAGTAAACTTGTCAAAATTGACACATGTCACTATCATCACTGTTAATTGATTGACAGTAATGACAGTACCATGTGTCAATTTATATCATAATTGTCATAGTTGCCATTAACAAATAAAATATTTGTACTTTATATAGTTTATAATTTTTCTCATAAATGGAGGGGTCTAAAAATATTATTTCAGTGGTTCCTAGTTCCATATTTTGTCGTTTTATTTAGATGTAGTTTGATGCTGGTTAAATTTTTCTCGGAATAAAAAACCAACGTCCCTACAAAAAACGGACATCTCCTTTAAGAATGAGTCATAAATAGCAGATGTTAAATTACGCTCGACTGTCGCTTATAAAGGTACAGGCAAGTAGCAGTCTCAATTATAGATGTCCGTGAGTGTAAAACGACTTTCTCTTATAGAGGTTTCTGTATCTTACTTATAGAGGTTTCCTCACTTACCCAGTTCTCATTTACCCGTTTTGTGTTTGACTGTAATTGTATAAATGATATAATTCGCGCCCATGGTCTTACAGACGCACGAGGAACAGGGTGTAAACACTCATCCTCCGAAAAAGGAGGATCCTCTGGCTGTTGTCTGGTGGGCTATAAAATAAATAAATAAAAAAATAAAAATTGTTTATTGGTAAAACAAGTAGAGGTATAAACAATTTTTTTGATTGGATCCTCCTTTTAGGCAGATAGTGCCTGTATTAGGAGAATCCGCTCTTCCATAGCAAGACGTATTATATAAATAGCAAATCGTATAATGTTTTTGCTAAAACTACATAAATTAACATTAATTTAAATCACATGTGTGTATGTGTTTGTATGTGGGGTGTAAGTATGTGTGTGAGTATTGTGAGTGAGAGTGTAGCCTGTAGGTATGACTGAGAGTACATGAGTGTGAGGATGTGTATGTGTCAAGGTTTCAGAAGTGTTTCGGTATCATTGTAGGTAAGCTTTTGTATCCATTCCATAACAATTTTTTTACTGTCATAGTAGTTTTTGGGATAAATGTAGATGTATTTATTGATTTTATTATACAGGGTGTTTGGCAGAACGTTGAACATACGAAAATGGTGGATAGGTGGGGTCATCTGCTACTTACTCAGCCCTAATTTATTTGGCCCTGGATATTAAAAAAAAAATTTTTTGCTTTCTTCTAGTTTCACAACTTTCTTAACTTTAAAGTGTAATTTTTATTAAAAAAATGAGTAAAACAGGCATTTTTTTTAAAATCTTTAATATTGGCAGATTCTTATAACGGAAAGATGTAAAAAATACTTAAATCCTAATTTCAACTTGCATTAAAAAAAAAACCAGGGGGCCAGGGCCAAATAAATTAGGGCTGAGTAAGTAGCAGATGACCCCACCTATCCACTATTTTCGTATGTTCAACGTTCTGCTAAACACCCTGTATAGCGCAGCAGATCGTTTACTAAATTGCATACTGGCAAGCAAAGTCCTTGTCCTAGGGCTATTGCCGGAATATTGATATTGGGACGTTGTATATATCTTAGTCGCGCGGTAAACGCTGCTTGCGCGATGTCAGTGTGATGCGTAGTTCGTATGTGGCAATATAGATCCACAGTCTGTCACCCATTGAAGAAATCTGGCGTGCGTTAAGCTATATTTACTTTACCCCCCCCCCCCCCCACAGGTGCTCATGTCACCGTCGGCCCCCAAGGCCGCCGCGACCCCCGAGGAGCTGATCCGCGTGACGCGGCAGATGACCGTGGCCACGGCGCGCGCCGTGTCGGCCGGCAACGCCAACAAGCAGGACCAGCTCACTGCCGCCGCCAACCTGGGCCGCAAGACTGTGGTCGACCTGCTGGTCGTGTGCAAGGTAACTATCTCGAATGATCCTGTCTTGTTGGTAAGAGAGGAGTCTTGTGTGCAATCTCTAAGTCGGTCAATAATAGATTGTATCATAAGGGAGCAAAATAATATTTTTACGGTGAGGTCGCTTTTTTGAATCCAGAGCGAAGTGAGGGATTCTAGAGTAGAATCCCGAGCGTAGCGGGGGATTCTTTAGTAGAATCCTGAACGTAGCGAGGGATTCAAAGTACGTCGCCCGAGCGAAAAATATATTTTGCGCCCGAGTGATACACTCTACTTTTCATCACCCTCTATGAGAAAATAAAAGGCGTCTCGTATTTTATTGTAATATTATTATTTAATAAAACATAGAGTAACAACTAAATTGAAATTAAATAGTATCTAATAAAAAAATATATTATTCATCACATTTCTTGCGTCAGTTCTAATACTTTCAGGAGTTAATTCTATACTTTCACTGTCACTTGAAGAATTCAAAACAAAACCATGAATTTCTAACAATCTGTGAAAATTGATGAAAACGCGGGCTGTAGTTCGCGCGTTTTTAATTTGATTTCTTTTTTTTATTCCGACTATGGGCCGTTGTACCAGCCAGTCTCTATTCAAACAATATTTGCGTTCGATTTCTTTGGCGTTGAACACGAAGATGTTCCAAATTCAAAAAGTGCGCAGCAAAGATAATTGCGGCGCACTTATAAAGAGGATTAAAAACTCATTACTGCCCGCTAAAAGTTTCTTTCTCAAAAAACACCACCTTTGGGTGCACTTAAAGGCGAACCAAGTTGTCCTTTTCGAATAGATGGGATGAAAAGCATTATTGTGTTGTCCGTTAGGAATTTCTTAGCTTGGTATTTATTTTTATAGGCATGTCCTGTACACAACTTAGATGTAGCATAAATTTGAAAATTTGCATTCATTCATATCAATTTTATGAATGTACTTTGGTATATGACTTCACAAATTATTGAGTTTGCGTAAAGATAATTTTTACCTAAAGCAGTAATAAATATTGGTGATTTTGAAGGCGCACTCAGTTCAGATTGTGATCGGTTTTACGAATTTTGCCGAAGCTACAGAGTTCCAGAATTATATTTCAGCATTTTCATTTAAAAGATTGATTATTATAATTTCACTTTTTATAAGTCATTTTAGCGAATGTTTTATTTATAACAGACTGCGATTATTATAAAAAAGAAAATAATAAAAGTCAATGGTTTCATTGTATTTCTTCTTCCGTCAGGGAGCAGCCCATTCCGCCGAAACCTCGGAACTCCACTCCCGCACGCTGGAGGCCGGGCGAGCGGCCGCGCAGGCCTACCGCGCACTCCTGCAGGGCGTACTCGCGGCCTGCAGCGGTGACGTCACTGCACGGCACCAGCTGCCCGAGCTGTCGCGGCACGTAGCGCATACCACTGCGGATATTATCGCCACTGCTGAGCTGCTTAAAGGTGAGGACAAGGCTTTAGAAAAAAGTGCCGATAGAAGTGAAAACTTGAACAAGATCGCCTTGGTGGAAGAAAATTACTTGCATAGAACATTGGTCCGTAACCTTATATAAATAAAGAGCACAATCGCGTTTACAAAACCTTTAAAGTAGAAATACTTGCAAAGAACATTGAGCCGTAATGGAATATAAATAAAGAGCACAATCGCGTTTACATAACCTTTAAAGTAAAAATACTTGCATAGAACGTTGATCCGTAATGTAATATAAATAAAGAGCACAATCGCGTTTACAAAAACGAGGTGTTTTAGTCCCATCTCAAAAATTCCCAACGCGCTTAAAGAAGTTTTCACTTCAAAAAACTTCAGCATTTTTATTAAAATCCTTGTGACGCGCGTAGTCTTTTTCAAATTCTGTCCTATCTACTAGCTTGTGGTCAATTACACTGCAGTACCTCCTGACAGAAAAGATAATAATATACTTCTTTATCCTCCTAGGTTCCGACTGGGTCGATCCAGACGATCCTACAGTGATAGCTGAGAACGAACTGCTTGGCGCCGCGGCGTCCATCGACGCAGCTGCTAAAAAACTGGAGTCGCTGCGACCTAGGAAGAGTGTCAAAGTGCAGGTCAGTGGGGGAAGGATAAGGGCGTAACAACGGGAATGTTTGACACATTAGCCGTTCAAATCCTACTAAAATAAGTATTTATGTAAAAGCACAATCAATGTGCCCAGCCTTTTCCCAACTATGTTGGGGTCGGCTTCCAGTCTAACCGGTGCAGCTGAATACCAATATTTTATTTAAAAAAAATCTCGTTAGGCCCTAAAAACACTATCATATATTTATCATAGAACTATGATTTCATATCTGTCAAATTTTTTGATCATAAAATCACACTTATTATCATATAAACGTCATATTTAATCAAGATGGATAACGGTTTAGCCGTGTTTGATTTAACAATTTTTGAGGTCAGACGGATATGATTATTTGTACGCTTGCTGTCAAATAGCATCCCTTCACTATGATCATAGACGATATGAGTCAAATGTAGTTGTTATACCGCCATAGGTTCTTCATATAAAAATGACTCGTACATCTCTGATCATATTTCTATGATAGTCTAATATGGCTTTTACCTGATAGAATCTATCAGGTAAGAGCCATATTACACTATTTTTTATATCAACTTTTTCTGTGTATCTCTTTTTGTGTAGTATGTTGTCTGTCTATAAATGTAAAAAAATACAAAATAAACTTTTAACTCACAAATAGAAAAATAATTTGAAAATGTTTTTTTTTTTTTTTTTCGATTTTTTTGTATCGTATCAAACAGATATATGCACATATACGTACTACATGTTTGTCTATCGGTATTATTATTATTTAAATCTACTCTTCCTTGACCTACAATATCTACCAAAATCCAGAAAAAACTTTCCGCAAAGAAGAATTACATAGAAGATCTAAAAGAAGAACATCTCTTCTTGAAGCCTACCGCGTGTCGTTGAGATATGTTTGATATTCTTGGTTGTATCGTTAGCGTCACCCAGGAATCAAACATATTACACATCGATGCCGGTACTAACTACTGAACGGCGGCGACTATGGAAGAAATTATGAAGAGTATCTTTTAGCAATATTTTTTTTGTCTCTTCGTGTGTCTGTCTTTTCTTCTAATGTATTCGTTTACTATATTATTATTATGTACGTTTTGTGTTACTGGCGAAACCTGAATATCAGATTTCTTTTATTCGTTTAAATTTAATTTATATATAATATATATAAATGGATCGAAATAAACATTGAATGAAACTTGGTGAGAAATGAATTAAGAAAGCCTTTTCTATAAACAAATTATTCGTTATTAAATTCAGATTTTTACAATTGACACATTCAAGTTTTAGATGCCAAAGTAAGCTCTTGAACCCTCACAATAATTTACAAAATTTGGGTTTTGTCTGTAACATTATTTATTGTATGTCTTGTAATATTTTTTATATTTCAATCTATGTATTTCAATGTTTGTCTTATATACTTTTAACTTTCTATCTAATGTGTATATTGTCAGCGTAGAATATAAGTACAAAAAGATAGTTATACATCAATTAAGTTGGAGAATAACTTTCTGAAATGTCCGGATTATTTTGTACAGCCTTTTAGTTCTTATATTTTTGACGCTGACTACCTTTTAAGACTCTTGTCATAGATAAATACGGATGGGTCACTCCGCAAAATCCTTCATATAATAACAGCTGACAGAGTGGACTGTCCATATATAATTCACTGTTGTCAGTTACATGTGTCACCGTATTGTGTTGTTTACTAACACGTAGTTTTTAAGCATATTGTTACTAACCCTCTATGAGTCTTGGCTCGAAGTAAAGTTTTTAATTTTTTAAAAAGCGACTCTTGCTACGACACAATAAAGTGCAATTCAGGTCGCGCAGCACTAATTACCTACAGTTATATTCACCTAGAAGTTGTCCCTCTCTATCGCGTAACTCTTATATCTTCTGACTACGTTACGGTCACTGAATTGGCCCGACAAGTCGGGCCCGCCACGTACTTGAATACGGAGTGAACAATCTGTATATATCTGTGGTCTTGTATTATTTTTTCATATTTCATTCGTTGTCTATGTCACTGTCCGTCTTATACAACGTGTAACGTTAAATGCGCAAAACAGACACCCCAACTGATTTTTAATTCAATTGACCTTTTTTAGAGAGAAAAAAAATAATTAAATAATAAAAATTGTGAAGGTTTAATGTGCTGTTTTAGTTCGTAAGATTCGTATTTGCATTGAAATAAAAGCTATTATTATCCCGCGTATGAGAAAATTTAAATTTGTCGACAACAATTTGTGCTTGTTTACCTATTTTGGCGGGTTTGCGCATGTGATGGCTTGACCTATTAATAAATAGACACGGCAACGTTATTAATTAAGATTTTTTGAAAAATGTGACCTATATAAAAAAGTTGTTCAATTGATTCTGCTCGTTATTCTGATCAAACTATTTTCAGGTTTTGCGCATTTAACGTTACACGTTGAATACTTCCGAATTACAAATATTATGTAAATATATCATTAATAATAATGCATCATTCAAACCCTCGCTTCGCTTGTCTGCAGGAGGCGGATGAGAGCCTGAACTTCGATGAGATGATCCTCGAGGCTGCCAAGTCCATCATCACGGCCACGTCAGCTCTTGTTAGGGCTGCGTCGGCGGCACAGAGGGAGCTTATCGATCAGGTTAGTTAAGTCAATTTTCTATTTATTTAAAATATGATTAAATAAATACAACAAAACTAATAATATAAAACTGAAATTAAATGGCATCGAAGTATTACTATACAGTACCAGCGGCCGTTGAACCCGTAACCTGCAGTTACTAGAAATTATTAGTAAAAAAAACTTTTTTTTTGGTAAATTTTTGTCTATTTTATATCTTTAAAACAGATTTTTTTTTTTTGAGATCCTCACAACAACCCTTTTCATTTGATATGTCACACAGTACAGATTGCAAAAAAAAATATTTTTTAATTTTCCAATTTGGCCCCGAAATGTGACCCTTATTCAAATATATACCCCTGTGTTTGGGTCACAGAAATTGATATGTGTACCAAATTTCAACTTAATCGGTCCATTCGATTCGGAGCAAATTGGCTGTGACAGACGAACAGACAGCCGAGACATACACGAGTGATTCTATAAGGGTCCCGTTTTGTCATTCGGACGTACGAAATCTTAAAAAGATGCCTCGCATTTTGAACACAAAACTAAAACAATTTCAAAATTTCACAGCTGTAGGCTCTTTAGTAAACGTCGTTTATATTGAGTGATAAGTACGTATATTTCAACCTCTGTAAAAGTAATGATTTCATATGACAACATGTATAATTAAAAACTTAACTTTTTCGTTTCCTAGGGCAAAGTAGCCCGCCGCCCCACGTCATCGTCAGACGACGGGCAGTGGTCCGAGGGTCTGATCTCCGCCGCCAGGCTGGTGGCCGCTGCAGCGCACTCGCTGGTGGAAGCTGCCAACGCCTTAGTGCAGGGAGCTGGCTCCGAGGAGAGGCTCATATCTAGTGCGAGGCAGGTGGCGTCTTCGACGGCACAGCTGCTCGTGGCTTGCAAGGTAGGTTACAATCTATATCTATACTAATATTATAGAGAGGTAAAAGGACATGTCCGAAAATGGTTTTTTCACTACTCTTGCTCAAAAAGGCCGTCATTGTAGAGTACTAGAGCGAGAATCGATCGATCGAGGCGCGATCTATAAAATGGGCCCTCGCGAGTCCCTTAGAGACAAATTTAAAGAAATTGATATACTGACTTTGCCTTCACTTTATGTCTTAGAAAGTATTATGTATGTTCGCAGAAACTTAAGACTTTTCAAAATAAGAAGCGATTTCCATAATATAAATACACGTAGTCGACATGAAATTGTGATACCCAAATTTAGATTAACTAAAACAAGCAAGTCATTTCTTATAAATAGTATCCGCTTTTATAACAAGTTGCCAAAGTCTGTGACAGAACTTAGCGATGGGAAGTTCAAAACCCACATCAAACGTGTCCTTATCAAGAAAGCATATTATAAAATTAAAGACTATGTTGAAGATAAGGAAGTTTGGCAATAATTCCTTCTGCACATGTGGCTTCCCTGGTATCTCATTAACGGCATAAATAAGTAAGAGTCTATTAAGTGCTCCCAAATTACCATGTTTATTTAAATCTTTATTTTTTTTGTTTTTACATTCGTTCTTGACATATTTACTATTCTATTATTTGACATTATATACCTACGATTTAATTTCAACTTTTTTTTTGTGACTTTTGTGGACATGATAATTATTCAGATTGATTACAGTTCAATCATATAATTGCGTTTTATTAAAATAGGTTTTTTACTTTTATTAATTTATTGATTTTTTTATTTTTGAGGAAAAAATAGCATTGGCTCTAAGAGAAAAAGTTTTTTTTTTTTGTTCCAACTAGCCTTGAATAACGAAAAAGGCTTTATTATTATGTAGAATAATCATGATTATGGACTCTACTTATTACTGGTTCACAAAAAAGGAACATTTTATTTTTGAAAATGGAACTAAATGCGGCTATCTCTTCGGTAGAATGCGTGCATTGCGTTGCGGCTACAGAAGAAATAAAAAAGGCATTGGCGCGAAATGTTTAGATTTTTTTCTAATTACGAATTGAATTGGTGACCGTAATATAATTTACAACAGTGAAAATGTCATTATCTGGTGAGAACATCTTCACAGAGGACTGAAATTAAGTTCCCGGAAAAAACATCTCGTTAAATATTCAGAATTGTACAAATTGTACATTTAAATAAAATAAACAATTTAAAATTGTATTGGATTATTTTATTTTCTCGCAATCGTAGTGAAAAGTAGAGGGTATACGGCGCTAAAACCCATTATAACTCGGTTTCTATTTACTCCCTCGCTAAAGCTCGGGAGTAAAACTACCTCGTTACAATGGGTTATTTTAGCCCCTCGTATAACAATCTACTATTTATTATTCAATCATTCTAACCAGGATAAGTTATATATTTGGATAGACATCCCAAAAAGTAGTGGTTCTAACTATATCAAACATTTTTAGATACCTCCGATTTTGAAAAAAAACGTTTTTTAGTGTGATTTTACTCCTAAAACGGACGAACCTTTCTAATTATCTAGGATAATAAAGTGAACATACCCCAAAAAATAGTAAACTTGTCAAAATTTAAGCTGTCATTACTGTCAATTGATTGACAGTAATAACAGTACCATGTGTCAATTTGTGTCATATTTGACAGATAAACAGAATTATCTGTCAATTAAGACATTTCAAAGTGTGTGGGAGGTATTAATTGGGTTGCCATCAACAAAGAAAATATATCGATACCGGAAATTTCAATTGTCGTAAAGGACATTGTATTCCCTGTCCTTTACGACAATTGAAATTTCCGGTGTCGATATGTACTAACATTAAAAAGTTTATAATATTTCTCTTAAATGGAAGGGTCTAATAATATTATTTCAGTGGTTTCTAGTTCCATGTTTTTGTCGTTTTTATTTAGGTGTAGTTTGATGCTGGTTAGATTTTTCTCGGAATAAAAAACTAACGTCCATACAAAAAGCGAACATCTCCTTTGTTTGTTTATTTGTTTGTAAGTTTGTAATCTCCGGAACTACCATTCGGATTTGAAAAAATATTTTTGCATTGGATAGCCCAATTCTTGACAAAGATTATAGGCTCGCGGACAGAAGTAAGTTTGCTATAAATTGGTAATTAAAAAGAGCCAACTTTCGACATCACTCGTTCATCATCTGTCTAACCTTTTTCTAAATATATTGGGGTCAGCCTTCAGTCTTACCGGATGTAGCTGTAAACCAGTATTTTTACATGGAACGACTGTCAAAGATCGGATAGCGGGACCAAGGGGTACTCGATATCAAATGGTTGTTTATTCATCCACGGACCAACCTGTGCGGCTGTAACTTAGCCACCAGCTCCCCTCTTATCCTTTGAGAAACAAAAATGGCTAATTCCTAATTTGAGAAAAGTTTTGATTATAAACTTTTTTTTTAGGTGAAAGCCGACCCATCATCAGAATCCACGCGCCGCCTACAATCAGCCGGCGCCGAGGTGATCCGCTCCACCGACAACCTGGTGCGCGCCGCGCGCGACGCCATCACCACGGAGGAGGAGCGCAGTCTCGTGCTCAACAGGCGCATGGTGGGCGGCATCGCGCAGGAGATCGACGCGAGGTGAGGGTGGAAACAAAAACAGAAAATACAGGATGTCAAAATAATCATCACCAAATCATTATCGACATGTAACTAACATACAGCAAAAATATTGACTTATTATAGTATTTTTTGGTATGTTTTTAATTGTAGCATGCAAAAAATGTGTGTTTAGAACGAAACGGAGAACGTGTGGATGTTTAAAGTTTAGCAAGAAAATCATAAAATGTGACCAAAAAATCTCCAAAACCAGTTGGTTCTTAGGTATACAATACCAGTTCAAAAATGTATCGCAATGATGTAAAGAATTGACTATCTTGGCTTGGTTACTCATTATAAAATGGTAGGAAATAATTAGCCTATAATGTTCTCACTAAATGTGCCTCAGACCTCTTTGTGAGGAGTGAGACGATATCCACCACGTTGGGTCAAGCAAAAAAACGACTGACAAAAAATCTTCTTTCTTACAAAAAAAGTGAAAAAAAATTGTTTTTTTTTTTCGGAAGTCGGTGTCTTTGGATCAGTATTTTAGTTTTTTGACACCGACTTCCGAAATTAAAGTTATTTTTCACTTTTTAGTTTGGAAGTCTGTTGTATTTTTGTAAAAAAGTTTTTTTTTCCCTTTTTTTGTGGGTTGGTTTGTAATTTCGTCAAGTTACAATAGTCTAATGTCAACTGCTCATCAAAAATACCCAAATCGTTATAGATATACCTATAATATTTAAAGAGTTACCTCGATTTCTCCAAGATTCCATAATCAGATCGCGACCAAATGACAATGGGACCAACTTGAAAGTATACCCTTTCAAACAAAAAAGAATATTTCAAATCTGTCCAGCCGTCTTCGAGTAATCGGGGAACATACATAAAAAATATCTCAACGAATTGAGAACCTCGTCCTTTTTTTGAAGTCGGTTAAAAATGGTATTTCTCTCTCATCAGATCCGAAGTCCTTCGCATAGAGAAAGAGCTAGAAGAAGCTCGGGGCCGACTGACTGCCATCAGACAAGCAAAGTACAAGATCCGCGCCGGAGAGACGTCGGGAGATGACACCGATACAGATGTGCAGCTGGGATACAACAGTGACGCGTCGCAGCATCGGTAAGCACTGAGACAGACCCGGAAAATTTAAATAAACAAAGAAATTTCGCACAAAATTGGCCTAGCGGCTGTGTATATTAGACCCAGTTCAGCATGAATGCCTGATAACTAGTGTGTTTTGGTGTACAAATAAAGCATGTTCTATATAACTATACTCTATTGGTTTAGGTAGTTAAATAAAGGTAAACAAATCGAGTATTTATAGATGACACTTGTTCAAAAATACGATAAAACAAAATTACAATAATTTCCTCTTTTAATAATGTATATTAAACTTTATCATTTATTCTTAAGAGCGGCCAACCCGTCATGCTTTTCATACAAACGCTCGTACGTCATTATGGCGTCGTAACACATCTTTCTTTGAAATTTTTAAACTAATAGGTGTCTTGTACACTATTTCTAGGTTTCTATGAAACCAAAAAATTAAAATCTCGAGAAATAAATTCAGTACAAGCCTCCGAAAATCTGCATTTTTGCACAATTTTTACCTGAACTTTGGCCGTTCATAATGTACTCATAAATTGTAAAAGTAAAGAAAACATCGGCATAGAAACCTTGCACATGTAATGGAGATTCTAAATGACAAACATTTATTTTACAAACTAGTAAAGCTTACTCAAAAAAACGTATTTCCTGAAACAAGTTTCCGCACACTATTTTTCGTACAATGTTATCGCGTTCTCACTTGCTTGTTAGCAGTTTTCACTTGCGCTAGATGAAACAACATTCTTTTCGATCATGCTTGCGTTGACGATAGATGGATCGGGAAGAGCTCCCTTAAACTACTCTTCGTAGATGTAATTGCTTGAGCACAATTTTTTAGTTAGGTTTATAATAATAATAAAATATTTTGTAATCTGTCTATTGTAAAGAGCCCAAAGTCTAAACGTCAACGAATTATAACGTTGCTAAATTGAAGAGTTCAACTGTGACATAGCATAACAACTGAAGTGACAGGTATTACGTTTAGTCGGTTACTTGACAGCTGTCGGGTCACGTGGTTATTGTTTACTTTTATTTAACTACCTGAACCAACGGCGTGCTATGTGTAACAGAACTTACCTAATATCTTATAATTTTCATGTAATCTTAGAAATTTCACAAATTCCCGTGTTAAAATAAATGACGTTGATTCCTGTACGTCTACGTACATAATGGCGGATTTATGCCACAAGGCATTGTCCGCCAACTTTTAGGTTTCCCGATGTAAATAATAAATTTATCTCATTTTCCACAGATTCAAAACCCCAAACAGCAGTTTCGCAAACACAACCTACAGTCCGAACAGCACGTACTCCCCACACAACACAACACAAACGACGCACAACACTACCAACATTAGCACACACATTTCTCACCTCAACCAGTCTATACACGGAACGCCCGGGCAGCCTGCGAAGAGCCCTGTTTCACCCGGATACGGATACACGACCCCTAAAAGTCCGACAGTACCTGCCAGACCGGATAACTTCAACAATTTGACATCTTTGAACCAGTCATCTCTGAACCAGTCAACTTTGAACCAGTCATCTCTGAACCAATCATCTCTGAACCAGTCATCGTACAGTCAGAATTCTGGTTATAACCAGCTAAGAGAGGAGAAACAGTATACGGTTCAGAGTCCGACGTTCTCAAGTTTTAGACCGCAAGAAGAGCCGAAACAGAACTATGAAGGATTTACTACTCGGTAAGTGTTTTCTTGACTTATTTTCTGTTTATTTGTTTTTGGTGGTGAAACTTCTAGGAAGGTAATTGTTTTAGATGTTAACTAAAATAAGAAAAGATAACAAAAACGAGTAAAAATAATTAAAATAAATGATAATAATTATTAAAAATGTATGATTATTCGCTTACGAAAAAAAAATTTTGGTCCCTGTGAGGCAAAAGCCTTTACCTTGTAATGGGAAAAATTATATATTTCAATGTTAATATGTCAGTAAAGTGTGGTGGCCCATTGGTAACGGCCCCGACTTACGAGACAGGCGCTTTTCTTTGTGTAAATAAATTCATCACCACTGCTCTCAAAACGGTGAAGGAAAACATCGTGAGGAAACCAGCATGTCCTAGAACCGAAAATTCGAAGACATGTGACATCTACCAACCCGCACTGGGCCCGCGTGCTGGATACGGCCCACTCCCTCTCGCAGAGAGGAGGCCGCAGTCCCAGCAGTGGAAACATCATAGGCTGTAAATCTGTCTAAGATTCAATAAAACAATCATGGAATTTCACCACCAAAAACAACGGACACAATTTAACAACACAACAATCTTTATCTTTTTCCAAATTATTAACTCCAATCTTTTGCTTTCCACGCTGCCATCGGACACAAACAGATGATTAAACTATTTATACTTTTATACACAAAATACTACTTTTTCAAAGTGCCTTCACAACTTATGATATGTGCCTATTTAAATTATATATTATACCTATATATTATAGTTTATAAGATTACGAACACAAATATACAAACACTCTGGATACCAAACTCAAGGTTAGAATAATTACTTTTTAGAAGAAAATTACTTTTACCGGTTATTTTGCAATATAACTAAAAAATATTTAAAATATTCAGATAAAATGAGAAAATACGGTAATTCTCACAATAATCAGTAAAAGTAATATTCAATGTGTAGAAATTACATAATTACCGTATTTAAAGTAGAAATTATAATAATTAAAAACCTTAAAATTACACTATTAGTCGAGCAACACTGCAACACTGTCTTATTTTCATTTTCAAACTTGTGAACAGTAAAATAAATTGCTAACCATAAATTTTTCCCCTAAATAAGATACAATTTAATCGTAACAGCCTAGATTTGTGCCCGGTTGATGGCAATAGGCTCGCCCCCTATTACATGGGACTTAAACATAACTGGCAAAGGTGCACTATAAAACACCTCTGCCTAACCCTTCGGGGAAACAAGTGTGATGTTATGTTAAAATAATTATAATTTAATCGTTGCCAAGAGTTGCTATATGAGCATTTATTTGACTGTCATACACATGAATGAATATACTTCATGCATGTCTTCACGCTTACATAATGTATACTCCGCAAAATATAGAAATACTTTTATAATATGTATCTGTTAGAAAACATGTCAATTTTACTAGTTAAACAGCGGGGCGAGCACGGCCTTGTGACATGGCTCGAGTCACACATTTTATCACAATTAAGTCATATGACTCGAGCCTTATCACCAGTGATCGGAGTAGGTAGATTGATTTTACGTACTCGCATCATGAATAGTCATAGAAATCATAACATGGATAAGCCTTTTTTCCGGGATTTCATTTTAGTACTTACGGGATTGAATCAAATATTGTTAAAGTAAGGATTTTTGCAGTGGTAGCTCAGTGGTAACTAACGGCTGCGACTTACGAGTTGTAAGTCGTAGGTTCGAACCCAGACAGGCGCTTTACTTTGTGTAAATTATTTCATCACTTCTGCTCACAAAACGGTGAAGGAAAACATCGTGAGGAAACCGGCATGTCCTAGAACCGAAAATTCGAAGACATGTGACATCTACCAACCCGCACTGGGCCCGCGTAGTGGATTACGGCCCACTCTCTCTCACAGAGAGGAGGCCTGTGTCCCAGCAGTGGGAACATTGTAGGCTTATGATGATGATGATGATTGGTTTTACAGTATACCTATCCTTTTCTTGGAGTCCGATCACCTATATACTATTAAAAAGACAGCAAAAGGGTTAAACATTTCTTATTCATATTGATGTATTCTTTATTCTACACATTACAACATTTGAAATTCCTTAAAAAAGTCTTAATTATTTCAAGATCCCGGAATCCCGGAGGCATATCCATACTAATATATACGTGCCAGTTCATTGACCCCAAATCACTCTACCTACTCCGATCTCTGCTTATCACAGTAGGCCGCTCTCGCCTTGCAGTTGTTTCTAATAATTCACTTACTGACTGCAAGATTACTGTAATTTTATTTTATTACTATTTCTGCTGTTGCTTGCTATTATTACTGTTTTAGTTTAATAGTTAGTAAGAGAAACTAAACTAAGGTTAGTGTTGATAATGACCGGGTGATTTAGAAATTAAATACTCACTGAATAAAGTTCAATCAATTGATGTATAGTCCAAAATACAAAAGAGTTTTTCTCGTGACATAAAAATTTGAAACTTTGAGTAAAGACCTATTTTATAACAGTATGGTTTCGACAATACTATGTTCGTTACATCATACAATATTTATAAATACTTTAGGAGAAAATAGCTTTTGAATCTTACGAGGAGCGTGTAGCTAAGTAATAACAGCCGTACGGGTTGATCCATCAGCTTAAGCTACGCTTGCCGGGGTTGGTCCATGGATGGATAACCATCTTTACGCCTCCGCGTCCTCCGCATCTCGAAAAGCACATTAAGCCGTTGTTCTCATCTGTCATTCGTGGCTCTTTGACAGTCGTTACAGGTCGTCAGAAGCCCGACAGTCTGACAACCAGTCTTACCAAGGGATATTATTATTACAAGGTCAGATAGGCAGTTGCTCCATGTAAAATACTGGCATTCAGCTGCATCTGGTTGGACTGGAAACCGACCCCAACATAGTTGGGAAAAGACTAGGCAAATTGATTAATCTTTTGAATCTTACGAAATTTACGCTCGTGACTACTTACCTCACCCGGATAAATTCTTTTCGGTAAACTATCAACTTTACCCGGCCAATATCAACACTAGCCAACAACCATAGCCACACTATTCCACTCTACTTGCACCACAGACTGGTTTAGCTTTAAAACAGTCTATCCTAGCTTTAAACCTAGATTTAATCCTAGATCTGTGCCTAGTTTCTTTGATCTGTGCCTATAATCTGTTCGAAGAGTATTTGATCAAAATGTAAACAAATTGAACAGTAAATATATTTGTGGATACCAATTTGTAATGGCACTAACAAATTGAATGCAACCCGAAATTGTAATTTTAAATCACGTTAATGATATTATTTGAGAATTGAGATTATACAGGATGGCAGGGACATCGACGCGAAAACTGTTACCATGGATTCAGTACATGATACTGAACGCCCCTGCGGTGAAATTTTTCGTCGGTTATTTAAAAAAAAATCTGCTGTTCCATACATTTTGACCAGTGCAGAGTCCAGACCAGTCTAGAGCAGTGGTGGCACAGTGGTAACGGCCGCGACTTACGAGTTGTAGGTCGTAGGTTCGAACCCAGACAGGCGCTTTACTTTGTGTAAATTATTTCATCACCACTGCTCTCAAAACGGTGAAGGAAAACATCGTGAGGAAACCGGCATGTCCTAGAACCGAAAATTCGAAGACATGTGACATCTAACAACCTGCACTGGGCCCGCGTGGTGGATTACGGCCCACTCCCTCTCACAGAGAGGAGGCCTGTGTCCCAGCAGTGGGAACATTTATAGGCTGATGATGATGACATTTTGACCGCGTAGGTATTGCAGTTTTCTATGAAACAGCAGATTTAAAAAAATAACCGACGAAAAATTTCAACGCAGGTGTGTTCAGAATCATGTACTGAACCCATGATAAAAGTTTTCGCGTCGATGTCCCTGACACCCCGTATTATTTGAGGAGGCAACCTCAATATTCATCAATGTTTTTTTTTAAATTACAATTTATTAATGTTATTCAAATAAAGAAATGAGATACAAGGTGTTGAAACCTTCTAAATTCAGATAAATATTACTTATTCAGTTAAGTGAGTGATTGCGTATGAATTGAACTTGATCAGGGTTTGTTTACACTTTCACCAGATATTTTTTGAACAGACATTAGTTTCCTAGATCTATTCCCAGTTTCCTAGATCTATGCCTAGTTGAGTCTCATGTGCCTTTCATTGCAGAGTCTCTTCCAATGACAGAACGATGAATCAAGAGTAAGTTTTAAAAACAAGGTTTTTTTACATACATTTATACATATATTATAGTTGATTTTTCTGTTATTTTATATGGCAATGTGGATAAAGATGTAGTAAAAAAATATTCACTGTAATACACTCGAAAGAAAATAACGAATACTACTTGCTAATGTGTCATAATTTTAAAATGAAATAAAATTTTATTGCAAGAATTGTAGTACATTACATTTTTTTAACAAGTTCTAAAACAATTCGCAAAGTTACATAAATGAAATAATAAGCTAATAAAATTGGAACAAACATCATAATTAATAGAATAAAAATGTCAATCATTTGTCAAATTATAGTATGTAGTGTAAATCTTTAAAATTTAGGTACTCTTTCACAGAATAGAAAGATTTTTCTATGAGCCATTTGAATAACGCTGTTTTAAAACGATTGTTTGGCAGTTCCCTATATGATTTTGGTAATTTATTATATATCCTTATAACCATTGGAAAGCAACTTCTGTGATATAAGTGGCTTTTCATTGGAGGAATAATTAGCCTGTCAGGATATCTTATATTAAACGCAACAGTGTCTCCAAGACGTTGAAATAATTCGGAGTGCATTTTACCAAATTTACAGCATTCAAATATGTACATACCGGGAACAGTTAATATTTTTAAATCTTATTATTATTATATTAAGAGAGATTAAATTCGGGCATAAATCCCCACCCCAGTCTACTACAGAGAAAACTGGAAACCAAATAACACTGCCCGACCTGGGAATCAAACCCAGGCTATCATGTTTAGCACTGGCAGTAGCGACCGCTAAACCAACGATGCAGTTTTTGTTACATAACACAACAACATAACACCATGCATGTATTCCCGAAAGGTCAGGCAAACGTCTTTGTTTACATTGCCGACCAATGATATTAAAATCAACTATAAATATTATGTAAATAAATACATATTCAAAAAGAATGTAAATAATTTTTTTGTGAGCGCGTCCAAGCTTGAATTCCGCTTTGCAATATGCTAGGAACGTTTTGCTGCACTATGTATATTTGCTTTATTTTTATTTATGATATAAACAAATTAAAATTTTCGACCTGAACTAGGAATTTCTTCTGTGTTACATGCCTACCTGGAACATCTATCTGTTCAAAAATTCGCAATCTTAGTTGACAGTGTAAGCGCACCAAAAGGCATACAAATATATGTTTACCTCAGGAATTCGACAAATAGAAACATCAGAATTTGTACACATTGACCACCAGTTTTTGAAGAGCATTTTAATTTGCACCCTAACTGCATAACACCCTCTGAATTAAAATTATTTGCATTCTGCCAATATACAACAAAATCCATTGCATCTAAAATTTCTCCGCCTTCTCGACAGGAAAAATTATTCAATGGATATTGTGGAATTGGCAAAATAAAAGGGATTGTAATTCCGAGTGTTAATTACACAATTTGCGTGCTGTTGCCAAATCTCATATCAACTTGTATTTAACATGACATTTGTCAGAAGATTGACTTTAAAAATAGGTGGTTACAAATATATCTGCTTGACCCCGACGCTCCTAACATATGCGCAAGCGGATCGAGCCATCGTTCTGTACATAATACTGTGTATAGCTTGTGTATTATCTACTTTAAACTGTGTACTTTTACTTAGAGCACTAACTAGGCATGCTCTGTTACTTATTGATGCGAGGTTTGAATGGTGGTACAGTTTTTAGATCGAGAAATTTTTTATATTAAAGGAAGTTGATACAATTCCAGTGTGTTCTGTTGATATCAGTCAGTATTGATGCGTTTTTGTTCTGAAATATCTATATTAAAACAACTGATTTGATTTTACTCAATTCACAAAGACTCCGGGAGTCCCGTAACAATAGATAATTAATGTTGTCTCACTACAAGACGACGCTTGTTAAATTATTTATTTCTATATGTTTCTCTAGAGCAAGAACGTAATCGAAATGGCAGCGAATTCAAAGATTACACCGATATCGACTCTTGAAAACATCGATAATATTCCTACATCTTTGCTAGACAAAGAGCTCCTATTAAAAACTTTACCACCACGAAACTTTTTGACAAACTAATCTAATCTAACTAACCTGCATGGGGTGCTTCAAAAGGACAAGCCTAGAGGAGGTGACAGTGAGGTCGCTAACCCTGCCCGAGGTGCGCACGGCGCTCCTGGTGGGGGAGGAGCGGGTGCCCTACCGCAGGGAGCGCGCCCCCCCGCCCCCGCCGCGCAGGGCGTCGCTACTTAGGTGCGAGGATACGGCTAAGTGATTGCGGTTTGTGATGTACTTCTTCTACCTTTTGTTTTGTTCTGCACTGGGTTGCCAGGTAAGGGGGTAGTTTTGATTTGGTTGGGGTAGAAAATAGGGAGAATTGGTAAAATTTCTATGTCGTTTGTCGTGTCAGTCAAAAATCATTTTGGGTATTAAAAAGAGGAGGTTCTCGGGAAAAATAATGGTTTTTAGTTTTTGTGTCGGGATATTAAAATTTCATTGATCATCATTTCATTGTAGTTACTAAAAAAGTATCAATCATTTCGAGTTTAAAAAATCATTTTTAATTTAAGATGACTTTATAATCCTTTGAATCGTGGTTGCCGTAAATGACAACAACCATCAGAAAGATGATAACCATATCCCGCCAAAGATATGGTGTATTGAAAGGCCGTAAACTGGCAATACATTTAAGCCATTAAAATTCATTTTTTCTACCATAAAAAATACTTCAAACTACCATTAAAAAACAACTATCTTGTAACAAATCATCATCGTCACCTATATTGTACGCATCTGGGCACACCCATCAATTTCATCGTCAGAACCTGGCAACCTCATCGTAGTAGGTATTGGGCACACTTTGTGCAAACATGGCACATGACACCATCACTGACCGCGGACGAGAAACGCCATGTAAAATGGGGCTAAGATATTATAAGCAAGATGAGGTAATAGACAACGCTTTGGAACTTAAATTTGAGGTATCGAAACCATTAATGCAATTTAAATATATTTCTTGCCTCATAAGATAAAAATTGAGGCATTAAATGGCTTGCATCGTCTAAGCACTGTTTAGATACTACGTCGTTTAATATTAAATCAATTTCTGGCGTTGCAGGCGATTAAATCGCTTTGTATATGTCGAACTTAAATGACAATTGAAATACAGAGATGGCGTATAATTTAAAAGCCAGAGCACGTAGTACAAACTACTTATAATTATGCGTTTTCGTTTGAATAAAGAGAAATGGTAACAAAATACATAATTATACTCCATAGGTTTAGGTAGTTAAAAAAAGGTAAACAAAAAACCACGTGATGAGTCAAGTAACCGACTAAATGTAATACCTGTAACTTCAGTTGTCATGCTACGTCACAGTTGTACTCTTCAATTTAGCAATGTTATAATTCGTTGACGTTTAGAGTTTGGGCTCTTTACAATAGACAGATTACAAAATATGAAATTGTTATTATAAACCTAACAAAAAAATGTTTTCAAGCAATTACAGCTACGAAGAATAGTTTAAGAATAAATAATAAAGTTTAATATACATTAATAAAAGAGGAAACTATTGTAAAAATCTAAAATAAATTTAATTTGGTTTTATCGTAATTTTAAACAAGAAAGTGTCATCTATAAAAACCCTTTTTACGATTTGTTTATCTTTATTTAACTCCCTAAACCAATGGAGTATAGGTATATTGAGAAGAAAAAAGAATTAATGATTGAACGAAGGAATGATGAATGAGTGAGAATGTAAGTTGATTGAATGATGAATGAAGTGAACCGAAATCAGTCTTTTATTTTACGTATACGGAAGTTTAAATTGAGCTATATGTATATAAATAAATAAAGTATATTTAATGTGTAAAGTGACTGAATAATATAAGTCGAATGATTGAATGAATGATAAGCTTGGTCCTTTAAATATTTTTGTGAATATGTTTGCTGTTTCAACGAAAATAAAAATGTGTTACTAATATTTCTACGAGTCAAAACTTCTAGAATATTCAGAGAACATACTAATATTTTGTTGCCTGTAACTAATTCTTCTTGTCCTTAATACTCTTCTGGCATGGCATGGCGGTGTTGGTGTCTTTAACTCTTCTGGAAAACTATCTATTGGGACTAACTACATCACTCTTTGTTCAGCAATTTGGTTTTAATATTATGCTAAGTTATTTGTTTTACTTGTTGGGAGATTTTTAAATTTGGGGTAGGGTTTATAATTTGAGTAATTAATTATGGTTTTGAGTTGTTTATGGGTGAAAAATAATAATTATTTGAAATACAAACAAGTTTAAAATATGATAGTGTAAGTTTACAGGGTGGCAGGGACATCGACGCGAAAACTGTTACCATGGATTCAATACATGATTCTGAACACGCCCCCACTGCGTTGAAATTTTTCGTCGGTTATTAAAAAAAAAAATATCTGCTGTTCCATACACTGACCGCGTAGGCATTGCACTTTTCTATGAAACAGCAGATGTTTTTTTTTTTTTTAATGACCGTCGAAAAATTTCAACGCATGGGGGGGTTCACAATCATGTACTGAATCCGTAGTAACAGTATTCGCGTCGATGTCCCTGCCACCCTGTATAATAAATAATCAATAAAAATATCACAGAACTTAGTTTCGAAGTCTTTTCATTTTGATACATGAATCTTTTGTTCAGTTAATAGTAAGGGGATCACTTGTTATTACATGGGACTTAAACATTATAACAACATCACGCCTGTATCCCCTAATGGGGTAGGCAGCGGTGTATCTATTGTGAAATGAGGTTGTAATATGAACATCTCTGCTAATCCCTTCGAAGAGAACAAACATGTTGCTATGTATATGTATTTCATCGAAAAGTCTACGTACAACATGCGACTATCTCCAATAAAGGTTTTTTTTCTTTTACCTTTCTTAAAAACCACCCATAAACAACCCAAACCAATAACCTACTACATTAAAATTTAATCAACCGATAACCAACTAAAAATAACATTACAGCTACGAGACTCGTCTGTACGACACGCCGCGCCCCCTACACGACACCCCGCGCCCCCTACACGACCCCCCGCGCCACCTGGAAACCAAAACCGAACGACAGGAATCATCGCATTACGATTACAAGGAACAAAAGTATGGTTACGAACCCCCTAAGACCCCACTGAGCCCCAAATTCAATGCCAGAGAACTCAAATTTGATGACAAGGAACCTATCTACTCAACCCTCAAAAAACCATTCGATGGTGTAGGTCAGACATTTTCTGAACACCAGAAATCTACTGAAGCAATCCCTGGAGGGACCAAACAATCTGAATTCAAGATCCATAGCGAGTCTTACCAATCGTATCCTAAAACGGAATTCAGTAAGACGGAATTCCGTGAAGAAGTCAAGTCTCCTTTCGCGTCTACACCCAAGTTTGATCGGTCTACCGAGCTGGTCAAAGCAGTAACTCCAGATTACGATAGAATTGCTTCTCCATACAAAGAAAGTTCGAGCTACGGTGGTCCGAATTACATGGAAGAAACCACTACTGAAGTAAAAGAAATCCCGAATGGTACTCAAAAAATTACTACCACAAAGATATACAGTTCGTCACCAGTCAATTTGACAACTACCAACACTAAATATGAACCAATCCGACTCGATGGAATCGATGAATTATCAAAGTCCTTCGATAACGATTCGAAGTACAGCACTTTAGACTCTCGCTTCAACACTTTAGAGTCTAAACTAAGTTCGGATACCAGTCGGTCCTTTATGCGGCCTTCAGAATTCCAGTCTTCGGACTACCAAGCAGCCACGAATGTGACCAAAGTCAAAAAGCCATCGGAAATGGTCAAAGAAATAGATGCTTTGGACAAAAAGTTCTCGAAACAAACCATTACTTCGGAAACTATTGAAAGGAAGTCGGTTATGACCAGTTCGCATAAGTCAGAGTCTTCGTCGACAGTCACTAAGAAATTCGGCAATTTTTAAGAAGGTGCGTGTTTGTGAAAAAATGCTTTTATTTACCTCTAGAAATTACCTATATTTTAGAAATATATTTTCGGTAAAAAAAAATGTTGTTTACCCCTGTAAAATTTGGTTTTTACCGCGGTAAATAACTTGGGAAATTTAAATAAATTTTTACTGGTAATTTCTTGCGGTGGTTCGTAATTTAAGTGTTGAAATTAAAAGGACTATGCACGTTTTTAAAGAACTTTGAAATTATTTATATTTTAATAGTAGTGTTTGTAATTTGATGTTTTCTAAAAGTCTCGAAAATATGTTTTTATTGATATTTTGACTTTAGACATTGTTACAGGGTAGTCTGTATTGATAGTAGTCTCAAAATTGTATATGACAATATATAAAATATATAGCCCAATGACTGAAGGTTCATTTGCGATCGAAAGTTCGTCCATTCGAATCTCAACCTTTTCATTAATGTGTTCATAAATAAAATATGGAAAAAAAAATGTGTTGAAAGTCAAAATATCTATCGAAGCAAATTGTATAGTTGTTGTATATTAATATAAATCTCAAATTATTGAAAATTTTACTTAAAAAAGAAAGTGTGTCTATTTAAATGTTTGTCTTTGTGTTTTTGATCTAACATTTTAAAACGACAATTGTTAAAATACCTAAAATATTTATAAAAAATATAAAATAATAAAAGTTTTATAAACCAATTATTTATTAAAAACAAAAATATATAAGTTTATTCTACTCGTTATTAAAATTAATAAAGAAATGTGAGGTTAAAAACACGATTAAAAGCAAAAATGACTTAAATTAAAATATAAGGTGCTAATATTTAATTTAAAACAAACGGTGTCTTAGTCAGCCTTAGTGATTTGACGTTCAATTATTATTGTTATTAGTGCTTGGATTTAGTTGTGTCAAAGATTTATTCAGACATCTGCATTTACTTGCTTGACTAGGCAGGCAGGTTTTTAACGATAATATGGATTGTAATTTCGATGAAAAATCGCTGTTCATTAGCAACATAAATAGGTATCCACGGCAGCGTATTTTTTAAGTAATTTAATAACTCACTCTTAAAAGATCTAGCAGCATAATTGGAAAGTAAGAATAAAAAGGATCTTTAAAAAAAAGTAAACCGAAAGCCATTCAAGAATATTGATAAAATAATATATCGTGCCTTAAAGATGGCGTAATAATGCAATTTAACATAAAAGATTTTGCTGCCATTCTCAATTCACACATTCCATATTCAAAAAAAAGAAATTGCCTACACGTACATAGTAAGATTCGAAAAATTAGCTCATTTATAAGAAATCATATCTTATATATAAAATTCTCGTGTCACAATGTTAGTTACCTTACTCCTCCGAAACGGCTTTACTGATTTTTACCAAATTTTATATGCATATTCAGTAGGTCTGAGAATCGGCTACTATCTATTTTTCATACCCCTAAGTGATAAGGGTTGTCCACCCCAAACAAATAATTGGCGAAACAACGTTTGCCGGGGTCAGCTAGTAATTATGTATTAGATCTCTTTCGCAAATAAGGCAGCATTTACAAAAAAAAAAACTAACTTATTCTTTGACACAGTTAAATTCAAGTCAAATTCAAGCTGGGCTAGTTGCCCACGTTTCACAAAGTGCTAGCCCCACGGGGACCTTATATTCGATGCCTTCGAGTTAACCGACTGTGCCATTACGTATAGTATTGTTATATAAATTGTTTTTGGATATTTCGTGCCTTTCTCCTATAATATGTAAACGTTTTGAAGGGCTGTATTTTGGATAAAACATTGAAAAAATATTAATATGTTACTTAGCCGCTACAAACTGTTTGGTAAAGTAGTAAAACTTAAAAAAGAAAGTAGGATTATACAGTACATATACAAAACTATTTTAAAATAATTCAAGTAAAAATAATAATAAACAAAACCGTGGCAACTAACTCACTTCAAATACAGCCTAATTTATGAAACGATGTGCCATTTTCAGAATATATTTAATTTTATAAATTATATAATACATTTTATTTAAAAAATTTACTAACTGAATAATCTTCACGATGTCCTGTTATTAAATACAGCTAACTTATTTATTGAAATGAAGCAAAAATTAAAAAAAAAAAACATAAAATACATCAGACATACAAATACTTATGCTGACATGAAATACAAAGAAATAATGATATTTTATATAAATGCAGCTAAAATAAAATAAATCTACCTACCTCCTGCAGGATGTCGTGAAAACAACAGTGATCGTATGGTGCAATTATTTTACAAAAATACTAAAAATATATTTAATACAAAAAGTATTTGTGTACTAATACACTATGATTTAACCATTTACCCGACACTCGGTTAACATGGCAGTTAAATGTCGAGCAAATGGTTAACGCAGCTTGCAAAATTAACGCATTTAATGAAAGGAATTTGAATATTTAAAAAACAAAATTTTATTTTTATTGTTTTTATTTTTATAGCATAGTGATGGTGTCGACGGGCGAAGTCTCGTGAAATATATTTACGAAAAAATATTAAAATAAGATGTAACTTAAATTAATAAATTAAAAATAACATTAAATTTTTCGGAGTAACTTGCACTTATATTTAATGAAATGTTTGATTTGAATATATTATTTTATATTCAAACGTCGGATTGTCAGAAAAAAATGTAATCTTATTTTTCATATAATGTGCCTTATGTGATTCGCAGCTTAAACAACATTTTTCTATAAAAAAATATTCAACTTAAACATTAAATACAGATGTTTAAATTGAATAAAGCTTCATGTATATTATACGTTGTACTCTTAGGATAGATGCCCGCGAAAGCGATTCGTCCACTGAAGGTAAAAAAACACCAATTCTTGTAGTTTAGTATATAAAAATATAAATATGTAGAGTTTATTATATAAAATACGTATTTTGTACCCAATTATATTCCCTTGTCTATAAATTATTGGAACAATAAAAAATCCGATATTTTAGATCTGTCAGAAAAAAAATGTCGTCGACTACAGAAAATTATTATTATATTCGAGTATAGTTTTGACGTAGTTTTAACAAAAACTTGAAAATGGTGTCGGAAATATGTTTTCTATGCAGTAAAAATATAATTAAGTGTAACGACAGAACCAGCGCTATAGTATGCTGACATGTTTGAATATTCTTACCAGAATTATATTTATTTAAGATTATATTAATATAAAAACGCCATAAAGTAGTATATTTAGCCTTAATAAATAGGGCAAAATATATTTGAGGGCGTGAAAACCACGAGCGATAGTTCGTGTCGGGCTAAATCGTGTCTTATTAATATTAATAATAAAGTATATACTATTGTAATCTATACTCTTATTATAAGCCGTGGTTTAGAACGCTTAAAATTATTACAAGAAAAAAACGCCTTTATTTTTCTACGTGTCGAATTTAGTTAAGAAATCCGACATTCTACGAAAAATATATAAAATATATTATTCTGGCAACTCTTAATATTATGATGTCTGGTTTCAGTTTTAAGAAATCTGACATTTGTTATATATCCAAAATTATTTATTGTCCAATGAAATCTTACTAAAATGGCGGCTATAGTAAAAATCCGACACTTAAAAATCAGTGTTGATTTTGCTGAAATTTTGAGCGCTCTAAGCAACGAATTTGGCTTGTACACTCATATAATATATTATTACACTAATTAAAAATAATATAACTATATTATACACGTAATAAACTGTAGTTTTTGATACATATAACTTCTAAGTCTCGATTACATAAATACAATCTCTTATAAAACCAAATGCAAAGTAATTTTTACTAATTTTTTATTGTTTAAAAAATCGCTTGGTATTTTTGTTAATATTATGTTAAATTTTATGTATGGTAGCTAGTTGTAAGCTTGTATGGTGATCGTGTCGATGTAATAAACTTGTAACTAATAGTACCGTGGTTTTATTTTGATTCTACCCTCATATTATACTCCTCATAAAGGATATTAATACACAGGCCTCTATCTGTGTTGTTGTTATCGTAATCCTAATGATAAGAATTTCGATAATTTTATGAAAAGCTTGGAAAAACTGCTGGAACATTTATTCAAAAGGAAGTGTGTGATTTGTGGAGATTTTAATATTGACCTGCTCACAGAGAGTAAAAAACGAACCGAGTTCTTGAGCCTGTTGACATGCTATAACTTTAGAAATCTTATTAATACTCATACGTTCATGCGCAATCAATCTTATTCCTGCATAGATAACATCTTAACTAACTTGCCTGATGACTGTGTAGTGGACCACAATGGCTTGGCAGATGGACACGGGGCTCTACTGGGTGAATTCGCTTTGGAAAATGTCATTGATAACTTTGAAAATAACAATCATTTTACTGTTAATAGGAGAGTTTTTAATTATAAGAATGGTGTAAATTTTGGACAACGAATACTTGAACATAACTGGAGTGCTATGGGAATCAACACTTTTCTGAAGACTTTTGGTAAGGTTTTTCAGTACAGTTTTAGAAAACGTAAACAAAAGATTAAATTAAGACGTAATTTTCAATTAAAGTGGATCACAAGAGGTGTGAAAACATCGAGTAAAATGAAACGATTCTTATGCTCTAGTGGAAAAAAACTCGACGCTAGTGTCCTTAACTACAAATATAACTATGTTCGAATTTATAGAAGGGTAATTTCGAATGCTAAAAAACTTACGGTCAGTGAAAAAATTAATCAATCAAAAAATTCAAGTAGGGAAATTTGGAAAGTTATAAATATGAGTACAAATAGGGTTAAAGCAACACGGGCAGAAATTCGCCTTAAAATAAATAACCAAATAATAGATAACCCAGAGGCAGAAGCTGACATTTTACTAAAGCAATTCGATCACAAGTACATCATACCTGGTAATGGTGGTCAGGATGCAGTCGTTTTACTTCAACAAAGCACGGAAAGAGTGGAAAACGATATAGATATCTCGCTAACTACTCCGAATGAAATTTCAAAAATCGTGAATAGTATGCAGAATAAGAAGTCTTGTGGCTATGATGAAATTCCAATATCAGTAATTAAAGACAATTTACCTATTTTATCTGAGCTGCTTTCGACTTTCTACAATAAGTGCATTGTAGAAGGCATCTTCCCGGAGCAACTTAAAATTGCTAAGATCGCCCCAATTCATAAGAAGGGTACAAAAACTGATCCGACAAACTATAGGCCTATTTCTTTGTTGCCCACTTTGGCAAAAATTTAAAAAAACCGCTTAAGTAGACATCTTAATCTGAATAAGGTAATTAATGTAAGACAATTTGGATACCAGAAGAATGTTGGTACAGGAGATGCTATTTATACGTTAATAAATGATGTAGTTAATAAAATAAATTGTAAAATGAGGGTAGCTGGTATTTACTTGGATTTAAGCGCAGCTTTCGATACTATTGACCATACACTACTCATCACAAAAATGGAGCACTATGGCGTAAGAGGTAAAGCTTTACAACTATACTCTTCATATCTCAAAAATAGAAAAATGTTTGTTGAACTTGATTCTACACAACCAAACGGATGTAAAAACAACTACAGGTCATCTATGTTAAACATAACAGCCGGTGTGCCTCAAGGATCGATTTTAGGCCCTATATTGTACATATTATTCACTAATGACCTAATCAATTTCATAAATAAACTTTTTCCGGACATACAACTTGTAGTCTTTGCAGATGACACAAATGCCATAGTTGCAGCTAACGACATCCAAGACCTCTCTGTTAAGGTGAATGCAGCTCTAGAGGCTTTACATTCTTGGTATAATGCGAATATGCTGATGATAAACACAACTAATATTATGTTATTTAAAACTACTGCGCGTAACAAAGATGATATGGATATTGAACTAGATAAAGTAAAAATTGAGCTTGTCCGGGAAGTTAAGTTTTTAGGAGTATATATTGATAAATTGTTAAATTGGAAGAAAGAATTAGCATCACTGGATTCATCCATATCATCTGCTTGCTATGCCTTAAGAACTCTTAGGGGATGAAGTGAGCATAATACAATTAAAAATGGTATACTATGCACTGATTGAGTCCAAATTGAGGTATAGCATACAGTTTTGGGGAAACAGCTACCATTACAACTGGCATAAGGCCTTTATTCTCCAAAAAAGAGCGATCCGAACCATTATCCGCATTTCACAACGAGACACCTGTCGACCATATTTCAAAAAACTTAGTATTCTCACAGTACCTAGCCTTTATGTAGTAGTACTGCTAAATAATTTAAAAAAATATGTTTTTGACTATGAAACTGACGAGGACAGAATGGTAAGGGAAAGTACACGAAGGAAAGATTTTGGAAACAAAATCATCCCAGCTTTTGGAATAGTTAAACATAGTCCACAGTATCAGGCAGTTAAAATATTTAATAAATTACCGCTTGAGTTAAAAAGCATACTGTACACAGGCTCATTCAAGGCAAGGCTCAAGGCATTCCTGTTGGAAAGATGTCTCTATTCATTAGATGATTTATAGTCCTTTTCTGTTAAAACTGACATGTCTCATTATTTAAGATAAGATAAGATATTTATTTTGCAAATATGGGTAAGTACAAAACTCGGTGACATAAAAAATATAATTAGCAACAGCCATATTTAACCAAACGGCATGCAAAAGTACAAAAAAATACACTAGAGATGATATCTCAGTCATATAAATAATGATAAACTATGTCAATATGAAAATTGATTAACTAATTACAATTAAATTATGAATCAATAGTAATTTATACTGTACACAATTCTTCTGCAGTCAACTTACTTCGTATTTGAATTATTGTAGTCATATTTTATTTTTTGATTATTGTTTGCTTTTATCTTGCTTTTGATTTTTGACATATGGGTTTTTAATTATGTTTGCATGATATTTTACATTTATTTTATTTTTTATCGAATTATTATTTCCTAATTTAAATTGAATTGCATGTATTTTAATAATATTTTTTTGTGTATGCTTATGTTTCATGTTAAATTATATTCGAACACAATGTGAATTGTTACAGAATAAATTAATTGAATTGAAAATTGAATATTAAAAAAGCGGCTAAGTGCGAGTCTGACTCGCCCATTAAAAGGTTCCGTAGCAGCAAGTAACATTGAATGAAAGGTAAATTGAGGTTTACGATTTATGACGTATTAAAAAAAACTACTTACTAGATCTCGTTCAAACCAATTTTCGGTGGAAGTTTACATTGTAATGTACATCATAGTTTTATCATTCTCTTATTTTAGAAGTTACAGGGACACACACACATTTTATTACTTTGGAAGTGTCTCTCGCGCAAACTATTCAGTTTAGAAAAAAATGATATTAGAAACCTCAATATCATTTTTGAAAACCTATCCATAGATACCCCACACGTATGGGTTTGATGAAAAAAAATGTTGAGTTTCAGTTCTAAGTAGGGGGAACCCCCAAAATTTACTGTTTTTTTTTTTTTGTGTGAAAATCTTAATGCGGTTCACAGAATACATCTACTTACTAAGTTACAACAGCATAGTTGTTACAGTTTCGGAAAAAAGTGGCTGTGGCATACGGACGGACAGACAGACAGACATGACGAATCCATAGGGTTCCGTTTTTTGCCATTTGGCTACGAAACCCTAAAACGGGTAATAATTTTTAAGATTCCGTACCTGAAGGGTGCCAAGCGGAACCCTACTGCTAAGCTTCCGCTGTCTATCCGTATGTCAGCGGGCTGTATAAAATTTTCACATTTAGTGTATTTCTATTGCAGCTATAACAACAAATCTTTACTCATATTGTAAAGAGGAAAGATTTGTATTTTTGTATGTAACGAATAAACTTAAAAACTACTGGACCGATTTGAAAAATTCTTTCAGCAATGGATAGCTACATTATCAGCGAGTAACATAGGCTATATTTTATCCCCGTACTCCCACGGGAACGGGACCTACGCGGGTGAAACCGCGTGACGTCCGCTAGTAATAAAATAAAGTTAATTTAAGTACGTCCAAGAAACGTGTTTTTTTTTGCAAAATATTGTACGGTGGTACGGAACCCTTCGTGTGCGAGTCCGACTCACACTTGGCCGGTTTTAACAACTGTTATTTAAACATTAGGGTGGTTAAACCAATGACAGTCCGTCCGAATCCAGCTGCAACACAGCGGTTTGTAGTGCAGCCGTATTTGTATGGCAAATTGCGTTATGTCGCAAGCAAGTTTGATACTTGCAAACCTGTAGTGTAGACAGAGCGAGTACTTATAATAAGCTGTATTGCAGTCGTTTTTGTTAAAACAATTTCTTTCGAAGCCAATCACATTGCAGACAGTTTTCAAATGTCTGTGATGTAATCGTGTTTGTAATACTTTATAGCCGGACGCGGCTGCGTTACAGAACAGCTATTGTCTGTGTTTCATCCGCCTTTGTATTTACGCTAACGAGCAGCGACAAAATGACAGATTAACAATCACAATCTGTCATTTTGTCTGTTCTTCCGTCGACAAAGCCCGTTTCTATAGGTGCGGATACTAAGGATTTTAAAGGGAACCCGTTAGATAGAACAAAACTTTCAAATGTCATTTCTGCTGTACTATCAAAGGATTTAATGGATAATTTGGAAGGTAGGATTAGGAAGGAGTAACTCCAATAATTTTTTCTAGACTATGCAATAGAATAAATAACTAAATAAAATAGGGTCCTGCTGCATAGAAACCGATGTCGCTGTCATTTTGTCTATTCTTCCGTCGACAAAACCCGTAAAAAAGCCGCTTCTATGGTCGTCATGCTACGCGTCAGTAGCGGATTCAGGGGGCTAAGGGTCTCAGGCCCCCCCTGCTGCCATGTATATTCACCGAGATATCTCTGGTAGTCTACAACCTAACGAAGTTATTAATGAATTTGCGAAAAGTAATCTGAGGAGAGTTGTAAAATGTTTTTTTAGTGTTTGCTAAAATCTACCATCAGCGGGGTCAAGCTCCCCCCCCAAACGACAATCCTGGACCCGCCACTCTTACGCGTGAATTAAGTACCTAAACGACAGTCGGAGAGTTTATAAAAATAACTTTATTTAACTGACAGAGTAACAGTGAAGATAATAATGATCTAATCCTAAAGATACAATGTACTGTAAGAAATACTGGAGATACAGGCAGAACCTGGTGTGGTGCTACGCTATGACGTCATCTGCTACGTCATGACGTCAGTGCTACGCCGTAGTCATCCCAGAGCTACGCGAGGGGAAGATGCGGGGAAGGGCGGCAGTCCTAATTGAGCTATCACTGTGAATGCACGTGTACCGATTGTTGATTAGTTAAACAATATAAGTGATTAGAAACCTCATGAGTTGTCTCATTTCTGGACTCTAACAGTTCAGAAGTGGGATACGGCGAATCTTCGCCATCCTAAAGATAGGATAACCCATCCCACAAGAAAATGGAAAGACAATCCCGAGAGCGACATCGTGGTGCGCGCCGATCGCGTACCGCATCCACACAGCGGTATCGTGACGCGCGGCAAGTAAAACGAAGAAGAATTGACTCGGAATCAAGACTTGAAAAATTGGAACGGATGGTTCAAAGACTAATTCAATCAAAGCAACCTGACCGCGAAGTTTCCGTCAGTGAAAGAAGTGATACGTGTGGTGGTAGAACGCCGTCACCGCTGCCGAGGGGCAGCCGATCACGTGGCGATCCACCATCTCTACAACGTTCGCCGGGTACACCGGAGTGGGCGCCGCCAGCTTCGCAGCGCACGTTCGATGCTGCGGGCGCCGTGGCAACGCGAGCAGCGCGTGATGCACCGGGTACACAGGCACGGGCGTCGTCAGCTGCGTAGCGCGCGCCTGATGCTGCGGGCGCTGTGCCAACAAGAGAGGTGCAGAGCGCACCGGAGGTCGTGGATGCTTCCGCGCCTGGACCGAGCACGGTCGGGCCCATGGTTTGGTCGCCAAAACAAGGTTATGTAAACAAATTATTATCAGGGTCGGAAAGTATACCCAGTTTTTCGGGTAACATTGAGAAAGATAATATGTCCGCACAAGTTTGGATAAAACGTTTAGTATCTTTGGCTAAGATATTTTGCTGGGATGAACGCTTTTTGATTCATCAAATGACATCTAAACTTTCTGGGAACGCGCGGTTATGGTTCGATTCACTACAAGAAATAGACTTCAGCTGGCTAGAATGGAAGACTGAACTTGTTAACAGTTTAAAAAGCTTTCTCTCGGAAAACAATGCGATCAGCCAGATCACGTTGTCGCGGACGTAATTATTTTTACGCTGAACAATTCATTGTTAAGGGCAGGGGCCCGGGGGGCTGCGTGTCGTGACACTAGAAGCTTGTTACAATATTTAACTGACGCCGCAGGCGACACGAATGTTGCTTATCAGAATAAAGTTACCGACGTACCAAATGTAAACAAAGCTCGAGTTGCCCGAACAACTAAACAGCGGGATGACGTAACTTGTTATAAGTGTGGTGTGAAGGGCCATTTTGCATCTCGGTGTACTAAAACCGATACACCACGCTGTGAACGTTGTTTAAAATTTGGACACGTAATGAGTGACTGTAAAGAGAATAAACAGTGCTCTAATTGTAACCAGTGGGGCCACAATGGGGAGCATTGTTATCGCGCAAAGAAAGAGTTGACTAGCAAACCTTCTAAAGTATTATTTAGAATATCGGATATTGATGTGAATGACAGAAAGTATCACAAAAATGCTATTATTAATAATCTTTCACTGACGGCTTATATTGACTTTGGTAGCGCATGCAATACCATTACGAAGAGCGCAGCAACGCGAACGGGGCTTCAGTTTAGTCAGGGAACTTCCCGTCGAATTCGGGCATATGGGGGTAGCCTTGTTACTCCAGTAGGCGAATTATCAGCACACATAGCTTTAGACGAAGCTTCAGCCACCGTACCGATGCTAGTAGTTGGAGATGAATTACAGGACACAGATTTGATTATAGGCCGGCCGTTTACCGAACTTCCTAATATTTTTGTAACGAAAACTTCGGATGAATTAATCATTGGAAATACTGATAATACGTTCAGGCATCTGCCTAATAATATTTCGTCTGTCGACAAGGTATTGAAGTTATCGGTTGTCCACGATACGACTCTGCATCATGGTCTTAATAAAGTTTTAGTCAGCATACCACAGGAAGATAATGACTTCGCATCGAATACAGTATTTGTAAAATATTCTCAGCGTAACGAACCCGGGCGAGAGATGGAGGTACTTGGATGTCCGGTGCCGCTGCAAGATAACACTGGCGAAATTAATGTTGTTAGGCATAGCCACTCACCATTGGTAATTTATGCGAACAAATGTATAGCGAGAGCGCAGTTGGTCACTACTGGACTGAATACAGATTTAACGGGAGGGGACAAAAATCGTCTAGAACTATTATTACAACAGTATGATCATTGTTTTACAGGTCAAGAGGGTAAAATTGGTGCTTCGTCTATCGAAATGACACTTGAGCTTACTAGTTCCACTCCATTTTATTATCGACCATATAGAATGTCCCCCCCAAGAACAACGTAAGGTAAAGCAAATCGTCGACGATTTACTAGAACAGGATATTATAGAACCCAGTAACTCCGCTTACGCCAGTCGCATTATTCTGGTATCCAAAAAAAACGGCGACACTAGTATGTGCGTCAATTATCCTCTTCCTTTGATACAAGATCAGATTGATCAGTTGAGAGGCCAAAGGTATTTCAGCACACTCGACCTATGCTCTAGTTATCATCAAGTGTGGGTCCACCCAGACAGCCGAAAGTATACAGCATTCGTTACCCCTTTTGGCCAGTACCAATACAAACGAATGCCGTTTGGTTTGGCTAATGCCCCATCGGTTTTTCAGCGGGCAATTAACCAGATGCTAGGCGATTTGAGATTTAAATTCGCGGGGGCATATTTAGATGACATTATTTGCTATTCGGACACGGTTTCAGAAGGCTTGGAAAGACTTGAATCCATATTAAAATTGATATCGGACACGGGGTTAACATTGCGTAAGGAAAAGTGTGCATTCCTCAAAAATCAGATTGAATACTTGGGTTTCGATATTACAAATGGCGAAATACGTCCCTCCTCCAGAAAAATAGAGTCTGTTGAGCGTTTTCCGAGGCCACGTTCCGTTCATCAACTGAGGCAATTTATTGGGTTAGCGAGCTATTTCAGGAGATTCATTCGATCGTTTGCCTTAAAAGCACGTCCCTTAACTGTACTGCTGAAGAAGGATGAGCCGTGGCTATGGGAAAGGGCTCAAGAGGACTCTTTTAATGACATAAAATCAGCGTTAGTTTCTAGGCCTGTTTTGGCAATCTATGATGAGAATCTTGAAACACAAGTACATACAGATGCTTCTGCCGTTGGGGTTGCCGGTATATTAATACAGAAGCAGTCTTCCGGTGAATTCAAGCCTGTGGCGTATGCAAGTCGGCAGACTACAAATGCCGAAAGCAAATATCACTCCTATGAGCTTGAAGCCCTTGCCGTAGTGATGAGCCTGAAGTAGTTTCGCGTATATCTCCTAGGAAAACCATTTACGGTGATCACTGACTGTAACGCTTTAAGCGCGACGTGGATCAAAAGGGATATGATACCTCGGATTAGTAGGTGGTGGCTTGAATTACTAGAGTTCGACTTTAAAGTTCAGTATCGTCCCGGAAAACACATGCAACATGCTGACGCGCTTAGTCGTAATCCAATTAACTCAATTGATTCCGTGTTACATCTCGATGAGATCGATTGGGTTATGGCGGTACAGCAAATGGATCCAAAGACAAACGCTATAATAGAGGATCTTAAGCCCACTGCAGACAGCAATGTAACTAAGAACGATTACTGCATGGTTGACGGTCAGTTGTGTAAAGTAGTGGATGGTAAGAAAAGGGTCGTAATTCCTAAATCAGTTAGGTGGCGTATGGTAAAAATGTTTCATGATGATAATGGTCATATGAACCAAGAAAAGGTCATAGGACTTATTCGAAAGAAGTATTGGTTCGAAAAGTTAAGACAGTTCGTCACAAAATATGTGAAAAGTTGTATTTCGTGTCAATTTGCAAAAAAACCTACGGGGATACAGAGAGGTCACCTGAACCCCATTGACAAAGGTAGTACGCCTTTATCATTTCGGTCCATTTTGTGAATCAAATAACGGTAACACTTATCTCTTATTAATAGTAGACGGATTCACTAAGTACACGTGGCTCCAACCACTCCCTAATACTAAAGCAGATCACGTATTGCAGACTTTAATTCTACTCGAGAAAATCTTTGGCAGCACTGCTAGAATTATTAGCGATAGGGGAAAGTGTTTTACTAGTCGTCAAATGGCGAGTTTTTGTTCTAACAGACACATAAAACATATTCTTAATGCGGTAGCTTGCCCTCGTGCAAATGGTCAAGTAGAACGTGTTAATCGTACAGTTCTACAATCTCTTACGGCTTGCATTGGAGATCAGCATGACAAATGGGAAGAATATGTACCCCAAGTGCAACGCGGTATCAACTCTACGATAAATAATTCAACGGGAAAAAGTCCATTTGACCTGGTGTTTGGTTACCTTCCTCGCTTTCCTTTGGAAGTTACTAATTCTAAGACAGTAAACGTCGATTTGGTAAAGAACCAAAAGGAAGCGGAAGATAAAATGAAAGTTAATGCAACTCGCATGAAAACCCGTTATGACCGAAATCGAATGCCAACGTTAGAATTTAATATTAACGATTTAGTACAAATCGAACGTAGAGTCCTAAAGAAAGGAATAACTAGTGGTAAACTAGTGGACAAATACGCAGGTCCCTATAAAATAATGACAGTTTTGGGAAATGACCGCTATCGCGTTCAATCATTAAATACACGCGGACGCAAGTATTGTAACGTCATTGCGGCCGATAAAATGAAGCCGTTCAGGATTCAGGAAGAATCAGATACTGACAGTGGAGAAGACGAAAGTGAAACAGGCTAGCGGGGTGATAGTTTCTGTCATACAAATTTTGCATCTTGTTCAACTACTTGGTAAACAATAAATTCGTTTAGAAGTCTAACCAGACATAGTTTTATTTTGATACAACAACAAAACCGCAATAACCAATCAGTTGGATTTGAAGTAAATCAAAGAGCCAATATCAAAACTTTGGTGTGATTTTGTAAGTTGAATCAGTAAGACTCGCTTTATGGCCGGTTCGGTTAAGACCAGTTCGGTCAAGACCAGTTCGGTTAAGACCAGTTCGGTTAAGACCAGTTCAGCTAAGACCAATTCGCTTAAGACCAATTCGGTTAAGACCAGTTCGGTTAAGACCAGTTCGGTTAAGACCAGTTCGATTAAGACCAGTTCGGTTAAGACCAGTTCAGTTAAGACTTGTTCGGTTAAGACCAGTTCGGTTAAGACCAGTTCGGTTAAGACCAGTTCGGTTAAGACCAGTTCGGTTAAGACTAGTTCGGTTAAGACCAGTTCGGTTAAGACCAGTTCGGTTAAGACCAGTTCAGTTAAGACCAGTTCGGTTAAGACCAGTTAGGTCCGTCTAGTAAAATCAATTGGATTTGAGGTAAATCAAAGAGTTCATACCAAAATGTTGGTGTGATTGTGTAAACTGAATCAGAGACTCAGTTTATAACCAGTTCGGTTAAGACCGGTTAGGTCGGTCTAGTAAAATCAGTTGGATTTGAGTTAAATCAAAGAGTTCATACCAAAATGTTGGTGTGATTGTGTAAACTGAATCAGATACTCAGTTTATAACCAGTTCGGTTAAGACCGGTCAGGTCGGTCTAGTAAAATCAGTTGGATTTGAGTTAAATCAAAGAGTTCATACCAAAATGTTGGTGTGATTGTGTAAACTGAATCAGATAGACTCAGTTTATAACCAGTTCGGTTAAGACCAGTTAGGTCGGTCTAGTAAAATCAGTTTGATTTGAGTTAAATCAAAGACTCCATACCAAAATGTTGGTGTGATTGTGTTAGCTGAAGTCAGATAGAAAGAGTTAAAAAAAAAAAAATTACAAACGATAATACGTGGCCGTATTACTTCTCAGGATGGCCGAGTGTAAGAAATACTGGAGATACAGGCAGAACCTGGTGTGGTGCTACGCTATGACGTCATCTGCTACGTCATGACGTCAGTGCTACGCCGTAGTCATCCCAGAGCTACGCGAGGGGAAGATGCGGGGAAGGGCGGCAGTCCTAATTGAGCTATCACTGTGAATGCACGTGTACCGATTGTTGATTAGTTAAACAATATAAGTGATTAGAAACCTCATGAGTTGTCTCATTTCTGGACTCTAACAGTACTTATAGCTAAATTATGCTAAGACGACAATTGTTGCGTGACGACAATATCCTACATTATAATTACTTACTAGATTTGGAAGAAGCTGTACTGCTGACAAAGCTAATTGTAGTAGGGTTACCACACTTAACTCGTGCTGGAAGAGATAATGTCTTTTCGACATAGAATAGGTAAGTGTGAGTGCTGTACGTATGGCCCTTACGCGTGTTGTAACAACAAACATTTCGACACAGGGCAGCCATAAAATATAATCATAACACATATATATATTTAACTATATATGATTTATTGGTGTTTTGATAGGTTTGATAGAACGATAACATTTAAGCCCGAATACAGCAGTAGTTTGAGTTAGTTCCTGGCTGCGTGGATACCTATATTGAAAGTAATGCAAACTTTTATTTCATTAGTAAGTACCTACTGTTTACTATGGGCCTTAGCCAGCCGGTCTAGTTTACTATGGGCCTTAGCCAGCCGGTCTAGCTACTGCCACATCAGCCATATCAATGGTACGAGGCCCCCAAGCTCCACGTGTGTTCGCAAAAATTCGTAAAACATTATCCAATACCTCGGAATTCTTATTGATAAGAGTCATAAGAGGCCCGTTATAGAATTAATATTAGGACCTGCAATGAAAATGTGAAAATAATACATTGTAGATTATTCACTAAGAGGATAAAGCAGTGTCTTATGAGCGTGCATTCTGAAAGTGGGCAATATCGCAAATAGATGTCAAATGTTTCGAATAATTGCTAAACTTAAGTGGCAATGGGGAAGGCCACATTGCTCGCAGAACGGATGGCCGATGGGGCCGAAAGGTTCTGGAGTGGCGACCGCGTACCGGAAGACGTAGCGTTGGAAGGCCTCCCACAAGATGGACCGATGACCTTGTGGCAGGCCGCAGGAATCCGCTGGATGCGGAAAGCACAGAATCGGTCGAAGTGGAGGTGCTTGGGGGAGGCCTATGTTCAGCAGTGGACGTCTTTCGGCTGAAATGATGAATGATGATGATGATTTCGGTGTGAACTAAAATATTGATTCCAATCCTGAGTGTAGCGACGGATTCAAGCTCTGCGAAGACGAAAACACCTTTATTCCCGAGGAAAATACTCTACTTTTCGTACCTACTGCGAGCTAGACCGTAGAATCAATTCGATTATTATTATTATTTTATTATTAATATTATAAAGGCGAAACTTTGTGAGTGTGTGTGTATGTTTGTCTCTTCTTCACGCTCAAACGGCTGAACAGATTTGGATGAAATTTAGCACACATATAGTTTATAACCTGGAATAACACATAGGATACCTTTTATCTCGATATTTCCACGGGATCGAGACTTATGCGGGTGAAACCGCAGGGCGCAGCTAGTAAATAATAAATATGACACGCCATAGCAACCGATCAGCTGTTGCGATGACTTGCCGTCATTACCGCCACTGATAATGTAGAAACACCGCTGTTAATAATCTTCGATAATTCAAAACGAAGGCGGAATGCATTACGCGCGTTTTTTTATTTTTTCACAAACTTTTATTAATTTTTTTAGCTCGTGCGCGTTTTATTTCATAACTTGTTCATAGAATGTTCGTGGTTAGAACTATTACTAACAATATTCACATTCCAAATTCAAATCACATTTAAGTCCCTAGGGATTAAAGAGCTATTTCAGTCCCTGTTTACGAAGAACAAACTAGCTCTTTTTGAATATATGTGATAAAAACATATTTTTTATGGCAATACAAAGGCTTCAAGCTACAGGCGCAGTCCAATTCTCAAAGCTCTTGCATTCATTTAGTAAAATCACACGAAAAATCGAACCTATCGATATCTATAGAGTCTATGGAGACCGCCCCATGCCCGGTGTGTCGGCGCTAGCGGAGCATTGACTGCGCCGTCGCGGAAGTTTCTGTTGCTGTCCACTTGTAATGACGAAGTACCATCATGTTCCAGGTTGTCACAGTCATCTTAATGGAGCAGTTCGCAAGGTCGCAGGTGGTAGTACAAACTCCAATTGAATTCCATAGGTACTGCCCGAACAAAAATTCCTGTGGACCAGCAGACTCACATGTTGTTTGCCAATATTACCACGCAAGTATTGTTATCTCTGTCTCACGCTAATTCAACCCTAAAATGACGTTTTTTAGGGTTCTGTTTTTAGAGGTACCCACCTATACTCCATTTGAAATAAGATTAGACATTTAAACAAACCTTTTTTACAGTCCGTTTAACCGATTCTGACTTCTATTCCGTAGGTATAATGATGCCATTAAAAGCAAAAAAGTGGTTACAATACCAACTGTTTACTGCAGCTGCCATTTGTCATGCCACCAACGCAATAGAAGTTAAAATTGGTTGAACGGACTGTAAAAAAGATTTGTTTAAATGTCTATTCTTATTTCAAATGGAGTATAGGTACCTCAAAAGGGAAAAAAACCGGAACCCTAAGTCTCACGTCGTTTTACGTCTGTCTGTGAAGAACCTTTTTCTCAGGAACAGGAGGAGGTATCAAGTTGAAATTGATAAGAATAGAATTTAAAGCTTAATATTTCGCAAACGAATCTTTAAATTCAAAAATGGTTTTAGCATACTCACAATGTTTTTGAATGACCTTTCCAACGATACCCCAAACTAAGGGATAGAAAAAAAAAAACATTTCTACTTTACGTGTAGGGGTACCCTAAAAAAATATATTTTTCATGATTTTATTTTACCACTTTATCAGCGTGATCAATATGTATACTATGCCAAACTACAGTTTTCTAGTACTAAGCGTCTCTGAGCTAAGCCGCGGACAGACAGACAGACAGACGGACATGACGAAACTATAAGGGTTCCTTGTTTACTAACAAGCTCTTTAGTCAGCGCAATAAAATAATAAATACGGCCATTGATGCCGCATAGTTTGACACTCGCAAATAAATCAAAACCTACAGGGGGTCTACCACCAGCAGAAATCGCTGTATGATCTCTATGTTAGTGTGATCTGTGCTGTGCCGTATACTGCCGTATAGTGGAATGCCATTGGTTCATCCATTAATGCTTGATATACTTTGTATAAGAGGATTTCATTTCCCAGGTGTAATTACTGCATGCATATTTCTGACCGCACATATAGAAACGGGTTTTGTCAACGGAAAAATAGACAGAATGACAGTTTGTAATTGTTTATCTGTCATTCTGTCTATTCTTCCGTCGACAAAACCCGTTTCTATTGTGATCATGCTAAGCATAGATAAAGGTGCACTATAAAAAGCGTGCTGTGTTACAGGTAATTAATGAATTTATGTTGTTTCGATATATTTTTACAGAATCAATCAAAGGCATGCTTAAACTATGTAGAGCACAAGATTACTGCCACAGATGTCACAGTGCTACTAAACGAACTAAACGGGTAAGTACGCACGCACATAGTTCAAAGCAGTGAAAAACTAGACGAGCTCTTCTGAGAGACTGAGACTGAACTAAACAACTGTCACCAACTGCATCAGTCATATTTTTTACTTGTATGCATCATAGGAACTAAGAACTTATGCAAGTGATCGCATCGCGCGGCGCGCACGCATCGGATACAGTGCACGTACTACCGCACACTAATCCGCTTGTTGATAAGCCGAACGATGCATGCGATGCGGAACTGTGGATGCGTACCTTTAAAGCTGAGCGCACCGGGCCGCAGCGCAATGCATTTTCATACAAAAAAGTGCGGTGCGGCCCGCCTGTAGTGTGCGTTAGTTCATAGAAAATGTGCAGAGTGCACCAATCTGCTTTAGCCACCGACCTCGTCCGTAGCAACACATGTACGCCGCATGCGCTGGCTCGCCGCTCGCGGGTGGCAACACTGGCAACCCCTGACTTGGTGGACGACTGACCATGGGCGCCGGGAGCGGGCTGCAAGGGTGTGCACTTGCACCTCCCTGGCTTCAAAATAAAATATTGATATATTCAGAACTAAAGAAATATCCGAAAACGCCTAACACATTAATGGAGAACTTAACCTATTCGAAGTGCAGAGATCTTAAAATTTTCGACCTCGCTTCAGTGGCTCTTGCATTCTACAATTTCCAATTCTAAAACTTCTGTGCATTCAAAGTCAAAGTCAAATAATTTATTTCAATTAGGCACAAAAAGGCACTTTTGAACGTCAAAAACAAAAAATAGAATTGATTCTAGTCGCGCATTAGTCGACAGAGTACCTACCGAACTCCTATTTCCAAAAATCGAATCAGCCTTAAGCGGGGTGCTTACTTTAAGATAAGATAAGCACATTTATTTGTCCAAAACATAAGTATAGGTACACACATGGCATGCAAGATGTTACATAAAATTATAGCACGGTCATCTTTTGCCTTAACGGCGTACAAATATAAACAAGTTGGTTATTTTATAGACTTCGCTTCGGTCGCTCTTGCATCCTACTCTATCTTAATTCCTTATAAGCTTCTTTGTATAAGTCGACACAGTTAATTAGTCCTCTTTCTGCACGAATGGACAAAATAAAACCTATCTCATTCAAGGCGGGATGCAAAAATTATCGAGTTCGCTTCGCTTGCTCTTGAATCCTACATTCTCTTATTTTAAACTTTTCTGCATAAGTCGACAAAGTTTCTCCTTGTATGAATGGACAAACGATGATAACCTAAGTCTTCTTATTTTTGTGTGGTTAGAGACTAACCTGGTGTCAGAATTTTAAAGCCGCCCATGGGCCTCTGACTTGGGTACACATGCCGTCGAGAAATATATCTCCTAGGCATGCCGGTTTTTCCTTACGATGTTTTCCTTCACCGTTTATGAAACAAGTGTTAATTATATAATACGCACATGAATCCGAAAAGTCAGAGGTGCGTGCCTAAGGTTCGAACTCGAGACCTATGACCTACATCTGAGGTGAATTGCAAAAATGAACGAGCTCGCTTCGGGAAGCTGAAGATGCATCCCCGAAAATAAACCTGCAGGCGCCCATGCGACTGACTAAAGCATAATACTAACACAAGTAACTATTGCAGCTATAGAATTGAAGTCGCCAACGACAAGGCGGTAGGAGCGGAAAAATTACCGAGAGGCTACGGAATGATGCGCCTGGTACGTGTCTCTGGCGTATTAATTGGTACCCTTGTCTTAGTTCTACACGGCCGCGACAGAGGGGGACGTATTTGTTAGTTTGCAACTCGTACAACCTTCGTTCTTAATACCTTTAAGAAATAAGTATAACAGAACAGAAATAAGAAGTAAGTGAGCGCAGTCTGTTGCAGGAGTGGGACAACGAACTGGCGGGCCTGGCGCAGTTCCTGGTGGACCAGTGCGTCATGTGGTACGACTACGTGTGCGCTAACACCTGTGAGTCCGCCGAGCTTAGTATGTAGAGTGGCATCGGGCAGCAATACATGCAGGGCGGATAGTTGAAGCGGGCCAGGGGAACTACCCTAAATACTGATGCTATCAATATTTACTCAACGGCAACAGTCGACTTTTCAACTCTCCACCCTGCGATTATGGCAAGACAGAAAAATAATTGAGCACTAAACTGTCCATTTATCTATGGCTAAAGGTACAATTCCGTAGGCGACGGCAGCAACAGTGCCGCCCAACCGCAACGATAGACCGCAGCGGCTGTTTTCTATGTATTTCTACGAAAACGTTTCCGTAGATAGCGACACTGCCGTCTGCTATTGAGGTCGACCGGCGACTGCAGACGGCATACCAGTAGTGCTGTCAGTGACTGTCATGCTCGGGCCACATCAACGGGAAACGCTGTTAATTATCATGATGATGGACCTTAACCCGTCGGAATAAAGATTATCATCGCGATAATCAACGGCGTTTCCCGTTGGTGTGGCCCCGGCATTCCCGATAGAGCGACAAGAGGTATTTTTTTGTTTGACAAATGATTTTCGACGTTCGCGAAACTAAAAAAGAAAAAGTGCCGCTGCTGTCGTAGGTAGATGTGACTTCGTGTTCGGTATCAAATCTGTAGCGAAACCATCGCCTGCGTTGTCAACTTGTCAAACACAACGCTGCTGCTGTCTGCGGTCTGCAGGGTATGTCGCGTTCGGGATGTACTGCGACTCGCGAGCGTCCCGCGGCGCGACCGACTCAGGCGCGGACGCCGCCGCAGTAGCTTCGCTTCACCCCGAAAAAATCATCAAATCATTTTCATTTTATCTTGTTTAGATATCGATATCCATCACATCTTCGGAGTTTCGCGAGGTAATTTAATTTGACCCTGTATTTATCGTGCGGGACGATCGTATTGTATATGTCACCGTAAGATTGTGAGAACCGTTTGTTTATAATCTGTCGGAATTATTTCCGTTAGATTATAAACTCTCGAAAAATTGTGAACTGGGTGAAATAGGTTAGGTTAGAACTGTGACCAACCGCGCACGAGCCGAGCGAGCGAAGCTAGCGGTGCCGCGGCAGCGGCCGGCGAGCGCTACTTCCAAGTTGCTCGCAGCCAGGCAGGCTATTTAATATAAGCGCAAGGTGCGTTACGTCGCAAGCAAGTTTGATATCAGTTCACAATTTGTCGGTTTCCCATGGAAAGATTATAAACTAGCGAAAAATAATGCGTTAAATTGTAAATGGTTCGTCGCAGTTCACAATTTTTCGACAGTTTATAATTTAACGGAAATAATACCGATATAAACTAACGAAGTTCATAACGGTGACATATAAATCACGCGGGACGTTCGTGTTGGTCGAGCTAACTTGCTATAAGTAGGCATACTAAAATAATTTGAAAATAGTCACTTTTTAGTAATTTTAGTAGCTTTTTGCCGATATTGTTTAAGGCTTGCTTTTTTATATTAATTTATATTTTAGATAAATTCCCAAATACTATTCCCATATACTTCCAAAAAAGAGTACTTGACATACCAAGAGTGCAGCTCGCTAATATATTGATGGACGTGCCCACTATACTGGATGAAGTTTCTGATCAAATGAATGAATCGCTAATGAAAGTAATGGTTTCGGATATTCACAGTTGCCCAAAGCTGATAGACGTGCCAATTCGGTAAGTAAACACTTGGTTTTTTATACGACTACTGACACTACCTGATGTCTATAAGTCTTTTAATGTTTCTATGTTACTTGACACCTTGTGGCCAGGTAGCCTACCAGCACGCTTAGCATGACCACAATAGAAACGGGTTTTGTCGACGGAAGAATAGACAAAATGACAGATTGTGATTGTTTATCTGTCATTTTGTCTATTCTTCCGTCGACAAAACCCGTTTCTATGGTTGTCATCCTACGCGTACAGGTGGCCTACACAGGCTACACAGTACACAGCCTAGTCGAATACCCAGCAGTGATGACCTCGGTATTTAATGACCAAATGAATTCGTGAAAACCTTTTGGATAGTCCGGAGCAATGAATTCGGATCTATAACATTTCGACCCCTATTTAAAATCAAAAATTACCATTCACAGACTTATGTTTACATGTAGGATCCAAACGTGAAGGTGACATCAGGGGAGCGGCCAGCTTACTGCTCAGTAACACTGTAGGACAAAGGACTTTTCTCATACAGAATAGTCATGAGCATTGATCACCACGCTTACTCAAGACCAGGTTTCCTCACGTTGTTTTCTTTCACCCATGGACTAAAGTGATGTCGGAGGATTTTTGCAATGTGGCACGGCCCGCATAGATCTGCGCTGTGGTTTATAGTTTATATTGCATTCCCTGCATTCTAAATTGGTCATGGGAGCGATGCCGCCGTATTCTGGAACTATCGGTCAGCTGCAGCATACCTCGGTTTCCATGCGCCCGGCCGGCGACCGCAGCTACACCCCGGTATCACCGCAGCCATGACGACCCTGCGAAGCGATAATGCTCGCGAAGGAGGAGGCGTAACGCGTGAGGGAGAGGCAAATTTCGCGCCCTCACGCACCTAATCGCCGCAAGAGGATACGCCCTGGGCGTCGGGAATCGAGAGCCGATTTCCGGCCACCGTAGGCGCGGGCTTGCGGACGGTGAGCAATGGGTAGCTTGCCGTCCGATAAGGACCAGGCCCGGGTCGACGGCGCGTTGTGTTCCACGCGCGCCTCAAAGAGATGTCAGCAGAATTGACGGGGTCCGCTAGGGCCAATGCCTGCCGGGGTTGAGAAGAAAACCGATAGGGAAATCGTGGCCCCCGGCAACAGGGCAACCGAAGGAACACGGGTGGGTTTTAGTCAGTAAGAGTCTGACACGCCCTCCCGCTCCGCCCAGAGCGGGAGAATTTATTCGATAATTTCCCAGCCAAAAAAAAAACCTATGACGAACCTGAAAAGTCCATATGAATCATTTTACTTTCAACTGTTGTTTTATTTTCAGTGAACGTGATAATCGTTTCATTAAAGTAATTCAGGGCTCAGCAACGCACGTTGGGTGCGGACAGGCACAGTTTGAATACGAAGAGGGCGGTAATAGGACGCATGCACACATAGTAAGTGTTGTAACACCTGCACGGTACACCACATACACTCTACATCACCACTGGAGGGCAAGTTAACTTCAACTTTCAAAAAAATTATCAATGTTGACCCATAAATCAGGGTTCGAAAAAGTCCGATTTTTATAATAAAGAAAAAGAAGCGAATTTCATTCTGTGAGGGGATTTAACACTTAAAAATATGAAAGAAATCGTAGGCACTAAAATATTACGTCTGAATAAAACGAAGTGAAAAACAATAATGAGTCAACGTTTGTCAAATCTTTCGATTGTCACGCTTGCGGGGATTCCCTAGAAAGTGAAAATTATTAACGCTAGGAGCACCAGGGAATCCCCATGTCTGATTACCTCGTAAAATAAACCTTATATGATATGAAATGAAGGTATGAATTTCAATAAAAAGCTAGCCGTACTGGTAAGTTAAAGGGGATTTCCTTACTTTAAATGAGGTTGCCATTTTGGGAAACATTCTGAATTGTAGTTTTTCGCTACGTATTGCTAGGGTAAACATTAATCTCCAAAATTTTTAGTTCAGAAGACAGGAAAAAATCAATTGATATATATCGTGATATATATCATGATATATATCCGCTGATATATATCGGCGATCCCTGCCCAAAATACCCCCGACCTTTCCCTATGTCGTGTCTGCCAAGTAGCTGGGCTCCACAGGCCGTGACACTTTTATTTCCCGATCGTCAACAGTGTTGACGACAAGGTGTTACTTATCGGGAATATTCGAATAGCGCGATGTTTCGAGTGAGTGGATAAAGTACCTAAAGAGTGGAAAAATATCTAGATGCTTACCACCTCCAACTTATTATCAGTCGCTCGGGGACCAGCTGACCGACGACTTTTAGAATTCAAGCTGGACGACTAACTCCGTACAACAACTATTCTGTATGTATAGTGTTCTTGCTTTGCAGTACTCATATTTGCGATGCTACATTTCAATTTCTACTAAAGAAGGAAAACAAGTGTACAACATGACTCCCCCCCGTATTGGCAGCGGTTTCACAAACAAGTGCGGCTGTCCTCCGTACCACAGGGAAGTAAAAGGCTGCCTCTGCGAAGAATATCATCCGATAAGTGAGTCTGATGATAAAAACTTTATAAACATAACTTATCACCATGCACCCACATTCGCCAGTTATGTTTAGTCCCATGTAATGGGGGGCGAGCCTATTGCCATCAACCGGGCATAAATTCAGACTCCGGGCTGCTACTGAGAAATTCCTAATGGGAAAACCCAATCATCCGATCAGTGACGGGGACTGCTCTCCCACAACTTGCTCGTGGCGGGGACTGCTCTCCCACAAGTTGCTCGTGGCGGGGACTGCTCTCCCACAACTTGCTCGTGGCGGGGACTGCTCTCCCACAACTTGCTCGTGGCGGGGACTGCTCTCCCACAACTTGCTCGTGGCGGGGACGGCTCTCCCACAACTTTCTCGTGGCGGGGACTGCTCTCCCACAACTTTCTCATGGCGGGGACTGCTCCCACAAAGTAAGACGACAATTATGATTCAAATAGAATAAAATGAATTCAGTATGAATACATGAACGTGAGCACAATAAAATGAAAAAGTAAACTGTTTACTTAATTAAATTGTTAATTTTATTTTTACAGCTGATTCCACGCCAGCCATTTTCTATCAACCGGTTTACCTAAATAAACGAATAAGAGGTATGACACTTTAATAAGAATAAGTCATATTTAGGATTCCTGAAAAATACAGTTTTTACATTCATTCCAATGATACACAGGCCCCACGGAACCCAGCGGCTCGACCTGATGCGCCCCCACGGACCGGCGTCGTGCAGCGACTGCGAGCTGTGTTGTAGCGCCCCGTCATCGCCGCCGCACGAACGTGGCGCGTCGCTTCTAGAGAGACTACAGCAGCCCTACGATACAATGTGGTTATTATTCTGTCATCACTGACTTGAGTTTTATAAGTAAAGTTGTAAAGTATCTGTATTGGTTGTTTAATTGTCATCCTTCTACTCGAGTACTCGTGGCTAAGTACTAACAGCCGCTCGGGTCGATCTGTCAGGTTAAGCTACGCTTGCCGGGGTTGGTCCGTGGATGGGTGAATATTTCTACATACCGAGACTCCTCCGTGCCTCGGAAAGCATGTTAAGCCGTTGGTCCCGGCTGTCATTCGTGGATCTTTGACAGTCGTTACGGGTCGTCAGAAGCCCGAAAGTCTGACAACCAGTCTTACCAAGGGGTATCGTATTACCCAGTTACTGGGTTGTGGAGGTCAGATAGGCAGTCGCTCCATGTAAAATACTAGTATTCAGCTGCATCCGGTTAGACTGGAAGCCGACCCCAATATAGTTGGGAAAAGGCTCGGCAGAACATTCTACTCGAGTACTCATGGAGTCATAGTGGAGCCCACAGTGTACAGCGTCATGTCAGATGAGAGACCAATCGTGTCTGCAAGGGTTCATAAATAAAACAAAAAAAAAATTCTCGCGTTAGGTTTTCTTTTGACAGCCCCAAGCTAAGACACTGGCAGGAACTAGGGATGCTAGGCCATTGGCACTTCCCCCAGAGCGGCTAACTGAAAAGTCGACCCTGACGCTGGGATGGCCTGTGGAGGATTTGTGACCAAATAATCAAAATTCAAAAGTCATTTATTCAAACTAGGCTGAGAATCAGCACTTTTCGAACGTCAAAATTACATAAGACAGTCCCCCAAAAACGCCCACCCTTCACCACTTCCTAGTGCCTTTAGCTGGGAAGAAGAAGTGGCGCAACAAACTCCCCAGCAGCACAGCTGTCTGTTCAAGTTAGAAAAATGATTCTATACAATAGTATTCAAAATAACTTACATTATGCAACACAAAACATAATTCAAATGATAAATTATAGGCCATATGCCAGCTAGCACACGCCAATATACCAGCCAAAAACATCGAGAACTATACTCAAGCAATATTAAAAAAAAAAAAAAACTAAACGTAAAAAGAACTAAATATCTATATAAAAGCCTCCAGACATAAAGGGAGTGCCTCCTTCATACTCATTTCATTCGGCAGTACCTACTGGCCATCTGCATCACAGGCCACTACACGCTGGACCTGGAAGCTGTTATTTTAATTTGAATTATGCAGACTTAGTGCCTTTTCATACGTCCCAGTTGCCAGATACCCAGCACCGGCTACCCGGCAACCGAGACGGATGAAATGGCACTAAGTGTATGGGCATGTACGTTATTTTTCACACGTACCGGCTTATTCCCGGCAACCGGCACGTATGGAAATGCACTTAGCCGCCGGGTAACCGGCACCGGCTATCCGGCAACCGGGACGAACCAGACTCCTGGGGGCCTACCAACAGCTCAAAAGCAGTATTATTTTAATATAACTTCAGTGGGAGAAAGAGATGGAGATATATGTCCTGTAGAGCTTCATCTCTTTCCCACACTGAAGTATTATTAAAATAATACTGCTTTATGAGCTGGTGGTAGGCCCCCGGTCCAAAAGGTTAATGTGTCTCATCATCATCTGCCTAGCCTTTTCCCAACCATGTTGGGGTCGGCTTCCAGTCTAACCGGATGCAGCTGAATACCAGTATTTTACATGGAGCGACTGCCTATCTGACCTCCACAACCTAGTTATTAGGTAACACGATACCCCTTGGTAAGACTGGTTGTCAGACTTTTTGGGCTTCTAACTACCCGTAACGACTGTCAAAGATCTACAAATGACAGCCGGGACCAACGGCTTAACGTGCTTTCCGAGGCACGGAGGGGTCTTGGTATGTAAAGATGGTCAAAAGGTTAATCTGTCTAATAGTAATTAATTAAGAAACTACAAATATTTTATTAATATTTGTAATAGAGAGCTGGAATGTCAATGGAAAAAAAACAGAAGAAAATATCCCCCCCCCCCCAACCCTTGCTCGAAAACGAAGTGCCAGCAGTTGTTGCAGCTGATTTAATTACCCCGCATAATAATCATGATGAAAATCTAAGTTAGATCCAGCCTGTCCCTTCTTGCTGTCCTCCCCCCAGCGATGCCCTAAGCCGAGGTTTGTACCCCACAGGGGGTGCCCTTAGCGAGCACTCGCTTAATTTTAAATAAGTGTAGTTTAAAAGCTCCTGGCTGGAGGCTCTAAGTGTAGAAGCTTAAGGCCACCACAGGAAAAATCCGGTTAAGCAGCCAAGACCTTAGTGGTTAACAACTGCGAGAGGCAATAGTTTAAAAAAAAGAAAAGAAGAAAATACGTTTATTTGCAGTAAACATGCGTCTGCGCATGTGCAATCGACAATGCCAGCAAAGTATTTACCGGCTTTATTGTTTGATCTAAGAGCTGATGTTCACTAGGAAACCATTGAACAAAGTCTTTATCAACGTAAGTGTCCTAGGTGGACCAGTGGGATAGGTAATATTAGGGAAAACCCTAGTTTCAATCTAAACAAAAAAATATTTCAACGAAACAAGAAAATGAAAAGAGATAATAAAAAAATAACCTTTTAGTCTAAATAAGCTCCTAAATTAAAGTAAATTAGGTACTATTTAATTAATGTAAATTAGCAGTGGTGGCCCAGTGGTAACGGCCGCGACTTACGAGTTGTAGGTCGTAGGTTCGAACCCAGACAGGCACTTTACTTTGTGTAAATTATTTCATCACCACTGCTCTCAAAACGGTGAAGGAAAACATCGTGAGGAAACCGGCATGTCCTAGAACCGAAAATTCGAAGACATGTGACATCTACCAACCCGCACTGGGCCCGCGTGGTAGATTACGGCCCACTCCCTCTCACAGAGAAGAGGCCTGTGTCCCAGCATTGGGAACATTTATAGGCTGATGATGATGATGATGATGAGGTACTATTTTGAATCCTCGCCAAACAAACAGTCAACCAAGATCTCAGACCAAATAAAAAACCAAGACAAAGCGCTGTCAACAGAAGTCGGTTTCGTAAATATGTGTGCACTTAGTGAGGTGTAGTTTGATTGTAAATGTGAGCGTGTACGCACAGAGCGGAGGTGTAGTTTTGGCTTGCTTCACTATATTGTTCGCCGCGCTCTGTCTTGGTTTTTTCTGGTTGACTGTTTAGCGAGGACTCAAAATGATTAATTTACATTCATTTAGGAGCTTAGTTAACTAAACGGTTTATTTAAATTTTTCACTTTTCAATTTCTTTTTTCGTCGTTTTAATTTTTTATTTCCACTAAGTACTAGAAAAGAAAATCAAGAACCCGTTTCTACGCGATAATACATAAATCATTTGCAATTTGAGCATATTTCCACCATATTATGTTGATATTCGGATTGAGACAGTATGTATCTAGGCTCCTACGTCTTTTTATTTCCAAAAACTTACCTTTAAATGAAGTGTAAGCGAATTGCATTTCGTACATTTTTACAGCGTAAATGACATGTTTTCATATTGTTTTTTCTGTATTATAAACAACAATATTTGTAATAGTGTTTCCACAGAAGCATAGTTTATATTATCAACTTATAAATTATCGAAAAAAAAATGGAAATACATTAAGTTTTCATTCATATTTTTTTGTATTACGGAACACATCCAAATTTATCATAAATTTTCGAAAGCTAGTAGTACTATCGCGTCAAGCAATAATTGTCAATGTGTGCGTGCTAGTATTGCTCACTATAGGTGTATATCGCTCCGACAGGCACTCACACTAGCGCAACGTGCTTTTTTATTCAGTTTTTTTTAGTAAGTCTCGTTAATCTGTTTTACAATGGCATGCATTACTAAAACACTCGGTACCTAAAGGCACTATTGTGTCCATTTTCCTTATAAAATTAATGCTATTCAACATTAATTCATATACTTCTAAAGGTTTTTATTACTTTTGAGCAAATACAAAATTTATTACGAATTGTTGTTTGATTACTTAAGTAAAAATCTAAATTGTTCTAGTTGCGGATAGTATAGTTTATGTATACTGACTTGTATATTGATGTAATATTTTTTGCATCGCCAAATCGCATTTTGTGCTTTTCCATCACCAAAATTAAAAGAACCGGATACTCCCGGATCAAAAATGAGCTTAAAAAAACCTTTTTCTTTCTATGCTGTCTGCTGGGTCATAGATAATAATAACATAAGGTAAATGTCTCCCTCATACTTTTCCATCCATCTTTGCCTGCCGTCTTTTCCGGCCAATCAGTCAAGAACGAGTCTGGATCGTCTCGCCAGCGTTTGGGCTTGCCTCGGTTGGGCACGCCACAATTGTGGCGATAAGTCCCCTCTTTGAGGAGTGGCTATATAGAGAGGCGCCACGGCGTCCTCACCTTCCCCCTGACGCAGTTCCTCACCGGACACGGTTGTCACGGGAGGTTCCTGTTCCGGATAAGGCGAGAGGAAACGCCCGGGTGTCATCATTGTATAGATCGCCCGGAGGACACAGTGGAGCATACGGTGGAGGTCTGCCCAGCTTGGGCGGAGCATCACCGTGTCTTCTTGGAGGCGATTGGAGGCGGTGAACTCTTACGTTCGGCCCTGGTTCAGACCATGATACGGAGCGAGAGGGCATGGGAGGCTGTCACCTAATGATCGCGAAGGAGGAGGCGGAACGCGTGAGGGAGAGGCAAATTTCGCGCCCTCACACCCCTAACCGTCGCAGGAGACGCCTTACGCGTCGAGAATCGCAGGCCGATACCCGGCCACCGTAGGCGCGGGCTTGCGGACGTTAAGCAATGGGTAGCTCGCCGTCCGATAAGGACTAGGCCCGGGTCGACGGCGCGTTGTGTTGCACGCGCACCTCAAAGAGATGTCAGCAGAATTGACGGGGTCCGCTAGGGCCAATGCCTGCCGGGGTTGCGAAGAAGTCTGAAAGGGAGATCGTGGCTCCCGGCAACATGGCAACTGAAGAAACACGGGTGGGTTTTATTTAGTCACTAAGAGTCTGACACGTCCTCAGCTCCGCCCAGAGCGGGAGAAGTTATTTGATAATTTCCCAACCAAAAAAAAAACTAAAAAAAGGCTGCCGCAGTGACGACGCTCGTCTTCAGGAGCCAGTACCCTAATTGCGTATTACACGATTAATCTGAATCTGAATCATTTTAAAATAGATTGCTAATTCATTGCTTCATAAGATGGAAAAAAAATTTGCTCAACTACGTAAATAACGCAATGAATGTTGTTGAACTGTCAAAAAGAAATGGATTTTACGAAAATGTGTTACGTATTTACGGTACTGGCCGGGACGATCCTGGCCAATCTGTCCTGATGCATCGTGTAGGCAGTGGCGGCTTTGCAGTCTTGTCCGCCCCATGCCCCAGGCCATGTAGTCAGTATCAGCTGGCCCTTTCTCAGCACCCATCATATAGACTACACAATGATTATTGCCAACTTTTATCGAAATCTGTTCAGAAATTTTGTTAACTATAACAAGCTGCTTGTTTATAATATTTTCCGAGGTTGGGATAAATGATTTTAGTCATACGATGTGGTGCAGTCGACCCGCCTCATAATGTGCGCGAACGTTTAGAATATTTAGGTACTTTGAGTTATTTCTTGTTATCATCAGTGAATTTTTTGTAACGATTGGCCGCCCTAGGCCCGGGCCTACTGGGCCTTAAGGCAAATCCGCCACTGCGTGTAGGTGTGGCTAGGTCATTAATTATTATTATTCGACTTTTTATCGTTAGGACTTATTGTCTAGAACAAAAGCGTGATCGTGGTACTAATCGGAAAGATTTTTTTATCAGCATCTGAAATCTGTTGAACTGTTATGTATACTTATTTTCGGATTTAATTTCAATTAAACAACTTATAACCTACCTAAGTATTTAAAACCACGCAAATCAAAGCAACAACACACATCTGTTTCATAATTCCAGTGAATAATTGAAAAATTCTTAAGTATTTAATAACAAAACAAACATTTATATGTCCAAACATGTTCGACATGTACCTACGTACCCAACTGAATCAATATTTGTCACAAGTTCGGTCACATTTCGGTGTGATGTGACGCAGTTTTGCTGAAACAAATAATACTCCTATGCATATTTATAAATCAGTTATAAATCAGAAATTGCCTGTTTATTTTGCCACTTTATCTACTTGACTCCAAGGGCGTCGCTAACCGATGGTCCAGGGGGGAGGGCAGTTGATACATAGAGGATGGGAAAAGTACGATTTGTAGGTACAGTCTAAAGTCAAGAGCACATGAAGCTTTACACTTGTAGTGCGAGTCTTACTACCTCTACGGCGCACAATGAAGCCAAAATCGACGCTGAAGGACATTTTATTTTTGACAAGTCAGTTTCATCTCGGTAGTCCCGATAGGAACTGAGAAAAATCATTTTTTCTATATTCAATCTATGAATTGGAAACGGACCTTTCGGGTCGTTTTTTCCAGATATATTCAGAACTGTAGAGCTCAAACATAATAGGTATTATGACTGGGCCTGCCACCAGCACATAGATACGAATATTACGTCCCCGGAGCCCGGATTAGACCCCGTTCAGGAGATATGGAACGTTAAAAAACCAAATAAAAGTCGTCCAAATAAACAAAATTTGCTGTATTAATAAGTATTTAGTTTCTTTACGTTAAAATGCCTTGTATTTACTTAATTAGTTAAATCTCTAGGGGGGGGGGCACCTGCCCCTTTTGCCCCCCCTTGGCGACGCCCTTGCTTGACTCATATCATAAATTCTGCTGAAAGACAAAAAAAATATGAATAACGTTTTTAAGTACTCGTTTCTGTGATTTTACTGCTGGCTGGCTGGACAGAAGCCTCCCTCAACCGTCGCCACATCGACCGATCGCCAAAACAGCACTACTCATAATTGACACATGTTAGCTGCTGTGATTAGCTGATTGAAATAACAAGAGCCAATCAAATCACTTGTTACCATCGCGGGTAGAACCTGGATGAGGGTGGCACAGGAACGTGGGGATTTATACAAGACAAGCATAAATAAAAAACCCCCGACACAAACATTTCCTTGTTTCTCTTTCCTACTCCCATCACCAGACCCTGTTCATCTATCTATAACCTGTTCATTGAGACCATTCCAATGAACCCAAACACGATACCTGTGTTGTAAGTTGATAAGAGAGTTGGGTATCATGCAAATTCCAGGTGATGCTGCAACATCAGTTCAAAGTTACTATGTTCTTCTAATATCATTGAAGTAACAGAATACCAAATTTCAAATCGATCAGACCTGTGGAAGATGCTCACATCCATTCATCAAGAGCTGATAATCTTTAAACGGCTGAACCGATTTTCTTGAATCATAGCTAAGAACATTATCGATCATGTCACCTTTCAAACAAAAAAAAACAAAAACACTATTTGTTCAGCCGTTTGGGAGCTACGATGGCGCAGACAGACGCACAGACACACACGTTCAACAAACAACCCTCTTTTTCCGTCGAGGGTTAAAAAGAGAGGCATCTACTCAGCTGTGGGTGAAGTCGATCTGTGGATGATGATAAAGAAGATAGAATATTCTTTATTATGTACACCATAAAAATTACAGACATTAATTTAGAAATTTTACATTGGGTGACACAATGGGCGGTCTTATCGCTAAAAGCGATCTTTTACAGACAACCTTTGGATGGATTTAAATGGAAAAGGAGAGACAATACTGCAGGTAGTCAGTGGTGTACCATTTACATATACAACAGAACCTATATCTTATATATAAAATTCTCGTGTCACAATGTTAGTTACCTTACTCCTCCGAAACGGCTTTACTGATTTTTACCAAATTTTATATGCATATTCAGTAGGTCTGAGAATCGGCTACTATCTATTTTTCATACCCCTAAGTGATAAGGATTGTCCACCCCAAACAAATAATTGGCAAAACAACGTTTGCTGGGGTCAGCTAGTAAATATATATTGGATAAATAACAGATATACATACAAGTATATTCATAAAATTATAAATATGAAACAAGAGCAAGGAACTATAAGTAATGATGATGTTTAAGGAGAGAGGAAGATAGTGTTTTTTCACCAGAATTTTAAAAGTGGACAAAGATTGAGCATGCCTTATCGACACGGGCAAGGCATTCCATAACCGTACTGCTTGAACCTTAGAAGATTCAAATTACTTCACATGGGTTTGATAATCTTACCGTATCGTGTTGTATCATGTTGCTGTTAACTTACCTTTTAAAAACCAGGTGTTACCCTACTTTATTCCAGTAGTACTTAGACCTCTTTGTGAAGGAGCTATCCGCAGAAGAACAGGTATTCTACCATCATATCTATTACTGCACGGAAATGTGTGCTGGCTAGAGCGGAGAAGTGTGCTGGCTAGAACGGAAATGTGTGCTGGCTATAACGGAAATGTGTGCTGGCTATAACGGAAATATGTGCTGGCTATAACGGAAATGTGTGCTGGCTAGGACGGAAATGTGTGCTGGCTAGAAAGGAAATGTGTGCTGGCTATAACGGAAATGTGTGCTGGCTATAACGGAAATATGTGCTGGCTATAACGGAAATGTGTGCTGGCTATAACGGAAATGTGTGCTGGCTATAACGGAAATGTGTGCTAGCTAGAGCGGATATGTGTGCTGGCTAGAGTGGATATGTGTGCTGGCTAGAACGAAAATGTGTGCTGGCTAGAGTGGATATGTGTGCTGTCTAGAACGGAAATGTGTGCTGGCTATAACGGAAATGTATGCTGGCTATAACGGAAATGTGTACTGGCTAGAACGGAGATGTGTGCTGGCTAGATAGGAACTGTTACGGCGCCGCTCACTGCACGCCGCTCACATCTCTTCTTATCTCCGCTGCGCACCGTCGCCAGCTTGCGAGGCACAGCTCACATCTCCGCTTTGATCGCGCCATACAATATATGATACATTTCCGCTCAATGGTCTCCACTGAAACTGAGTAGAGTCGAGATGTGTGAATAACGAAATTCTATTGGTTGTTTTAACACATCTCCTCTCCTCTCGTCTCATCTCTTTGGCTGAGTCCGGGCCTAAGTTAGGTCGAGTCAAGGCTTGTGCAGACCAGTGCGACACGCGACGCGACACAAAGACACCGCTCGTCGCGCGACGAACGGTGCCTTTGTGTTGCGTCGCGTGTCGCGCTGGTCTGCACAAGCAGTGCCGGATTAAGCCAGCGCGAGGCCTGTAGAAAATTCTACCTAGGGGCCCCTTATGGTAGAACTTGGTTTATTTTAAGTTCTAAAGTTTAGAAGATAAACTAATCAAATCAATGTTTCTAGACAAATACGTTCTGTTCCTGTTCGTAAACAGTCAAGTAGGTAGGTACTTCAACCAAATGGCTTTTTTCAAACAATACTAACTGTAGTACCTAGTTACTTTTTTAAACCTTTATGATTAATAGCTGATAGTGACAGTGATTTAATTGCAATTATTATAAGAGAGCTAGATTATTGACTGCCTCGTTGGTCTAGTGGTCGCAAGCGCTACTGCTGAGCATGAGGTCCTGGGTTCGATTCCCGGGTCGGGCAAAGTGTTACTGTACTGCAAAGTGTGTGAAAAAATACAAGAGCGAGCGTAGCAAGCTCGAAAATTTTTAGGACCTCACCTCGGAGAGGTGCAAAATAGGTAAGGGAAGCAACAATAGGAATTGATTTGTTGACTTATGCAGAAAAGCTGTAGAATTAAGAGAAACTAGGATTCAAGGGCAAGCGAAGCGAATTCGATTTTTTTTTTGCATACCGCGTGTGGGCGTTATGGGGCTCACACTCAATGCGCTGGATTGGAGGATACTGCTGCGTGGATTCTTGAATAAAACTCATTAGCTTGAAGAACGTTGTTTTACTTATTTCACCAATTGTTCGAAAATTACAGCCAGTGCCGCCCGCTCAATATGCCTTACAGTTGTAGTAAATTACATGGGTACAAGTAGCGGTGGTGACGTCCCGCGTAACAAATTAATTATTCAATTAAACTAATTTTCATAAATCGGTGGGCGGGCCCAACTCCTGGTCCACCAATCAGAGGCGTCTCGGGGCTGGACAGGTTTCGACATGTTCAAACCTGCATCGACTTGACCTGGAGTTGCGCCCGACCATTACAAAGTTAGCGATTAACAAATCAAATGTGTAACTAGGGAATCACTTATAGGTATGTATCACTATTCACTAATCACTGATTTTCCTTGAGTTCATTATGGTGCGAGTGGGCGTCCTGCACACCGCGCCTAGGAGGTTCGATTTGTTTTGACCGTTCTTACACAATATTTCTTTGGACCTTTTGTCCAAGCGCGTTTGTAGCATTTGGGACACCTACTACGTGGCTAATCCGGCCCTGTCCACATTGAGTGGCGAATAAGGGTGGTCGCACGCGTCAGACTTTTTGTAGAGCCGATTATCGGGCCGATTCAAATTCTATACATTTTTACGAGCAACTTTTTGTAGAACTTGTGCGTTTACTGTATGAAATTCTATGTTTTATTTTCGCCAACGAAATAATCGTTACCGATTGTCTGACGTTAATTGTCTTAGTCGGAAAAGGTGTTACTTTTCACGTTTTTGTGACATCAAGTAAATTCAATATACCTGTCTTAATAAGTTTCACTCAAAACATTACGTTCAGGCGGAGGTGCGCGGGTTTGGATACGCGGGGCCCCCTTTTGCGCGGGGCCCGTAGCAATTGCTACTCTTGCTACGGGGTTAATCCGGCACTGTGCACAAGCCTTTAGACAAAACTATCAACAAACTGGCCAGTAAATACTATAAATCAAAACAATAAGGTCAAATCCATCGCAAATCTATAATCACAATACTTACAAATAGATCATTTATATTGTTCTCATTATACTTGTGCAAGTGTATATTGTATTATAATTATAAGGCTTGTAACGGTTTCCGTTCATATGCAAGCTATCTTAGTCTGCTTCTCTTGGCTTCGTAATAATTAAAATGCCTAAAATTAAGAACATGATGTTTTCTCCCCGAAATGTAGACTCGAGTCAACACCCGCATTTCGCCAGTCCAGTGTCCAGATTCTGGAAACTACTGAGAAATTTTCAATAACTTTTTGGCAACTTGGGGATCGAACACAGGAACAGGATGAAAGAAAGGTATGTAGGTTCTGGTACCTACCTACTCATCTCGGTAGATGACAGACAAAACTACTTACCTACCAAATTACAGAAAAATAGTAGGTAGGTATCACTAACAATAAATCGATTAACACAATGCAGGCTTTAATTCTTCAAACTGTTCAAACACAATAATTTATCCTTTCAACAAGGTTTCTCTAGAACGTACAATTTAGTAAGTAAATAAGTGTTGTTATAATATTGTAGTCGGATTGTGCGTCAGTTGCCGTTCAGTTATATGTTGAGACAACCGCCTCGACAATATAGCAAAATGGTGAAAATTTTAATTGTTTTAGTGGTGATCGTGCTTTGTTCGACAGGTAACGTTTTTTTTTTGTGACTATCACTGTTTCCTGACTTCCATGATACGCGTTAAATAATTAATTATGCAGACATTAACATAAACAACGGTGGCCCAGAGTAACTTACGGGTTATATCTACCTAGTTGTAAGTCGTGGTTCGAACCCAAGCAAGAAGATGCACTTTACTTCGGCTAATGGAAACAGCGTGAGAATCAAAAATTCAAATATGCATGCTATCCGCAATGGGTCTGCGTGATGGATTACGGCCCACTCCCTCTCACAGAAAGGAAACCTGAATCACAGCAGTGGGAACAGTCTAGTTACTCAACTGTTAATTATGTAGATACAGTCAACAGATACACATTTTTCATCTTTCAAGTTATCTTTCAGCTCTCGCCAAGATCGTCAGACCTTGCAACTTCGACGACCACAAATGTATCCGCAACAATTTAGCAGCCAACTCCAACTGCGACAAGAATGTGAAGGGAAGTATCCCCAACAAGTACTTGGTGAAGGAATTCCGCTTTGAGACTCCGTACTTCAACGCTTCGTATATTGACCGGAATCTGATCGTGATCAACCATAATAAGTGCTTCGTTTCAGAGTTTTAGTAAGTATTTGATAAGGATGTTGTAAATATGGCTTCATTGTCTCTGTCCCTCATATAGGTGTGACAGCCTCTTTTTAAACGACTTCGAAAAAGGCGGAGGACCGGAGGTTATATCGTCGCCCTCCTCGCTAACTGTCGTAACTAGCAATTGATATTTTTCCAGAGCAACAGTTTTCCGGTCGGGCGCTACAATCATGTTAAAATAGTTGCGTTAGCTGTGGCTTTATTAATGAATTAATAACTTTTTATAAATAGCTTTGTTTTTTCGATGCGCTGGGATGCGCTCTATTGAATTCTCAACGGTCGAGAGTTGAAAATCCAGTGCGCGATAAAATCCCGCCGCGATATTTTTACGTCCGTGCGAACGTGGGCGAACACTGCCCGACTTCGAATCCTCAAGACAGCTTTCGAGCTTGCGACCACTAGACCAACGTGCCAGTATAGATTTCTACTAATAAAAACTATTTCAGCTTCAACACCGACACAGATAAGGCCGTGTTGACCATAGATTGCCCGCACCTGGACCTGGAGTCAGACCGAGTGCTGATCCAACATCGAAGCAAGAAAGAAGACTCCTACTATTTCTATCATATTCATGCTGTCTATCGTAAGTACCTTTATCAAAATAAATTGCTGCGCCCGGCGATTTCACCCACATACCTAAGTCTCGATTCTGTGGGGATATCGAGATAAGTCAAATAATAATTTAAACATTTCAATTAGGCACATAAAAGGCACTTTTGAACTTTAACATTTCCAAAAAATAGAATTGATTCTAGTCGCCCCTTCTAAAAGGTAGGTAGTTTTCGTATGGAGACGAATGGCCAAGAAACTCCACCGTTAAAATATTTTACAATATTTTATATAGGTAAATTAATTATATGTGAACACGATGCACCTGGAATAACATTATATACCAAAATAGGTAAATAGAATTTAAAATGAAACAGTGGTGCCCAGTGCCGGATTAAGCCAGCGCGGGGCCTGTAGCAAATTCTACCTAGGGGCCTATGGTAAAAATTGGTTTATTTTAAGTTCTAAAGTTTGAGATAAACTAGTCAAATCAATGTTTCTAGAAAAATACTACGTTCTGTTCCTGTTCCTAAACAGTCAAGTAGGTACTTCAACCAAATGACTTTTTTCAAACAATACTAACTGTAAAGTTATTAAAAAGCACTGGTTTATGGTTCATTTTTAGAATAGCTGGTGCTGGCAATAAGAGAGCCTTGATTGTAAGAGCGAGCGTAGCAAGCTTGAAATTTTTTTTGCACCTCGTATAGTCTAGGCTTCTTATTGACCATTTATACTGAAATAGTAGTTACTTTGTTGACTAATGTAGAAAAGTTTATGAAGGCAGAGAAATTAAGATGAACAAGCGAGCGAAGCGATGTCAATTTATTTTTTAACCTCCGCGGAGGTTAGGTGACTTATTCACCATTTATATTAAAATAGCTTATTAACAAAAAATTAGGAATGAAAAGAAACTTGCAAGAGAAGATGCATGAGCGAGCGCAGCGAGCTCGAACATTTTTCAGCACCTCACCACACACAGATTCATAATCACAATCTGTCATTTTATCTATTCTTCCATCGACAAAACCCGTTTCCATGGAAGTCATGCTATGAGTGCTGGGGTTTGGATATGCGGGGCTCCCTATTGCGCGGGGCCCGTAGCAATTGCTACTCTTGCTGCGTGGTTAATCCGCCACTGGTGGTGCCGATTCCCTTGTTCACAAACTAAACTAAATTTAAGTTCAGTGCATCTTTTTCTTTCTATTTCATTAAGAAAAGGACAGAAGATAAATTTTTAGTTTATACCTGCCAAATTAATCAGCGCCTGTCACTACTCCATACAAGTTTAGACGTGATTAAAAACTTGCCTACTAAAATGACGTCAATTTACGTCAAGCGCTTATACAATCACGAGGTCGAGGTGTTGCCACACCAAGCGCTGAACGCAGACTCCGCTCGGTGTGGCAACACGCCGTGTTCGAGTTCGCGGCAAGTCAATCGTCATCCTGAGGATGCCTCATTAAGAGGTGAAACACGTGTCGATTTCTTTCAGGGTTTTTTATGGCTCTTTAGAAATAGCTAAGCGGAACAGGTTACTAAACATATCCACGTCTATAGTATTTTACCAAACTAGGTTGGTTCGGCTTTAACTTCAAGTGCCTGTAACTGGTTTAATTGAAATAAATGCTTTGACTTTGAATAAATAAATTAAAACGTGCACATCAAACGATGGCATGCAGCTATTAGCTAACCAATCCTAATTTTTTTCAGCTTTGATCCGCATCACAGTGATCCTGCCCAGTTGGACCCACATGGACTTGTGCAGGGCGCACGTCTTCACTGAAGTTGTCACGCTGCCGCATTTCAAGATCGATCCTAAAGGTACTTACATATCCGATTCGAAAATCAATCTGCAATGTTATCGAAAGAGTCCTAAAGCTTCGGCCAAACCTGAGCGACCACAACGCGGGAGGAGGGAAGCGAAGCGCGAGCGTCTACCGCGCGGCGGACGCTGCTCGTGTTATCATATGGCGCCTTGCAAACCTACGCGACCGTCACGCGGGAACACCGCGTCGGCAAAGCGGGAGTGAGCGGGAAGCACGCGTGTAATGGTCAGACGTGTGTACAGATCGTTACATTATTACCTACGGACGTCTCATCATTTAAACTCTACGATGACAAACGTTAATAATATAAGGATGTTTATCGAAAAAGTAAGAGAACATATCCTGGATATGAAATATACGTAAAAAGGATAAAATGTGGGACTTAATCGTTCAGAGTCAGACTCTGATGTTAAATATGAGACTGACATAACACAACAATTTAGGTGCTACACTAAGCTATAGACGTGCGGCTGTGACTATTCACTAAACAAAATGAAGTTCGCTGTTCGTGCTGTAGTCGTGCAGGTGTGCACGATAATTCCCGCGTTATTTTCGCGTTGTTAATGCTCCCTTGTCCCGTGTTGTAGTCGTTCAGGTTTGGCCGAAGCTTAAACGCTGTGCACAAAGCGTGAAAATATTCTGTTTAAATCAAATTGACGACCGGTATTCTTCCGACATCGAATATGTATGTCATTTTCGACACGAGAGTCTGTTGTGAATAGCATTGCAGGACTAGGTATGTGCAGTTGCGAGTAACAAACAGATACTTACCAACTGAGAAAACATCGATAGAAAGGTTGGACTGAATGGTCTGAAATTGTCAACTCGCAGTGAGCAATCGTGGTGATCAACGCTCGTATCTTCTTCTTGTGAGAAGAGGCCTTTTCTCAGCAATGGGAAAATTAAATTAAATTAAATACCATTTATTTCAGGCAATTATAAAACCCATAACATACAGACATATACTCTTAAACTAATACAAAAATTAATAACTAAAAATATATACTAAAAGTCTTTTACCTCTCTTGCAAGATGGACGACATAGTACACAGCTTTTACAATTTCATTCTTACTCAGTGTTACCCTTGTGTAGAATGACACTCTGAGCTTACTTAGCAGCGCGGAAAAGCCAGCAACGATCCTCTCGGCGAATATGTCAGTCGCACTACACCGCCAGGGCAAGTTCATTAGTGCTGTTCGGAGGAAATGAAAGAGGCGGTGTCTTCTAGCGGATTATTTGTATTATCTGAGCATGTAACTGTAACAAACGTACAGAAACCTAACACGTACTGTTCCTACTTAATCATCATAAGTAATTGTAAGCCCAGCTGCACGAGCAATTTTTTCCCGCGGCGGTTTTTTTTTCGCGCACTTGATTTTCAACGCTCTGCTTAGCGCCGAGAGTAAAAAATCCAACGGTGTGTTTTCCGACGTACTGGAATGCACTTTGTTAGATTCTCAACGTTCGGCTCAAAATTTCGTGCGCGATGAAATCCCGCAGCGATATTTTTACGTCCGTGCGAATATGGGCTTACTCTTACAACACAGCATAAAAACCGTCATAACGGAGAAACAATACCTACTCATACTCATTGACTACAAGCCAAGCAATTTAATTAGACAACTGTCAATCATGACGAATACGCTACTTAATAACTTATTTGACGGATTTGAACGGTAGTATGAAGAATGAGGGACTTGAGGCGGCAAGCAAGTGGCCGCATTCCACCAACGCGTAACATGACAACTATAAAAACGGGTTTTGTCGACGGAAGAATAGACAAAATGTCAGATTGTGATTGTGTATCTGTCATTTTGTCTATTCTTCCGTCGACAAAACCCGTTTCTATTGTGGTCATGGTAACCGTGCTGTTGTCTAATCACCTTGCCCGGCTAGTAGGTAACCTAATTGCGTAACTTATTTTCGAAAACAATTTTGCCTAATTTGTTTCATTTTGACAGTTCAACAACGTTCAATGGGTTATTTACGTTGTTGAGCAGATTGTTTTTTACAACTTACGAAGCAATGGATCTGTTTCAAATCGAAACAGATTGTGTTGTATTACGCAATTAGGGTACAGAGCATTATCACTACCAAAACCATCACATCACTATAAAAACAATCATTCACTAAACAAGACATTTTTTTTCAAACAGACAAGCCTACAAAGAACTTCTTATCGAGGGATTTGACGAAATTGAACATATTTGAACGAGAGTCGTTCTACTATGGAGGAGATCGCATTGCCAAGGTGTTTTTAGACTCCTTGATCTGCGACTACGGTTGTAACCGACTCATACTGCCACATTATACTGATGATATTATATTAAATGAGGTTTAAAAACACACGAAGACAATAAACTTACTATACTATGTTCAATTTGTGATGGTTGATTTGACACATGCAAAGCGACAGCAATTTTTTTTTGCGGTACAAAAATATGAAAAAGAATTCATTTGACTGTCTACAATTTGTGTCCCATATAATAATTTTACAATGTGTTATACATGTGCAGCTGCAATCAAGTAAACAATGTGTTATGTTTTGCGGCTACACATTATAATGGAACGGCAATTAAATGAATTCTTAAATTCATTTCTTCAGATCGATTGATTCATTAATTTTTGAATGGACATGTTTTTGAGGCTGATTGTTCCTACAACGTCAAAGATAGATCGACAATTTACGAATCATTTATTCAGTAAGAATTGAGATTGACGGTGTGAGCACCGTGAAAAAGCTGGAGTGAGCTGTCATGTCAATTGATTCTAAGGATTCGATTTTAAGTTCTCAATTTGAGACATTTACAGAATAAATCGGCAGTAGGTATGATCAAATACCTACTAAGCAAATAAGATGTGCCATAATCAATCATCCTAAAATGAACAGATTTTAACATTTAGATACTAAGTACTTTATACCTATGACATTCTGTTTTGTAATAAAATACATATTTACATCAACTGACTCATATCAATTTTACACCACATCACGTTTTTTATTTAGGTACTCTACAATGTTACCTTTTCCCTCAAATACATGCAAGTGCCGTCTTTTCCATTGGCCATTCTGGGCAAGTGCCCGGGGCCCTGCGATCCATGGGGATCCCTAGTTCCTGTAAGCCTCGTAACTAGAGGCTGTCAAAAAAAATCTACCTAAGCAAATCCCAGACAGCCTGCAAAAATTTTTCGAGATCGCTTCGCTCGCTCATAGATCCATCCAAGTGACAAAGTAACTCCTATTTCTTTATGAACGGTCAAAAGAAAACCTAATGTATCCGACGCCTGCTATAAATGTTGAGCTCGCTACACTCGTTCTTACATCCTGCGTTCTCCATTCCCCATTATCATAAAGTACCCAGTGCCTCCAATAGATTAAAGACGGCCATTAATGCATTCTTTGCTACATAAATTAAAGCACATTCTTGCATGACACTGACCTGGCAAATTACAAAAATCTAAGAAAATTTGAATTTCGTCAGATACCCTGGCGCTTCCACCATAATAACAACTTTATCCGTACAAAAATCTTTTGGCGCTTCGGAACTAACGGCGCCATCTTGTTTTGTCACTACAATTTATCTGAGACAATGGGGAAGGCTAGGTACTGCCAAAATGGCGCTGTCGTAGTAAGTTCATAAAACAAGCTAATAATACAAGAAGTGAGGTGGTTTTATTCTATTTTTGCGAAAAAACTCATCGTTGTGTTTCTAAATCTACTCCCGAAACTGGGGTCTCACCATTTTTCAAATAAAACCACTCATGAATGAGCACGAAATGGAATGAATGGACGAAATGTCAAATTTATTGTACCTAGGCCCTAGGGAAGGGACATAAACTCCATTTGAAACAAAATTAGACATTTAAATAAACCTTTTAACAGTCCGTTCAACCGATTTTGACTTCTATTGAGTTTGCGGCATGACAAATAGCAGCTGCAGTAAACAGTTGGTATTGGGTTTATCTAAATGTCTAATCTGATTTCAAATGGAGTACAGCAATGGTCACGCCATCTACAATTAGCTTTGACAGGCTTACCGCATTTCGCAAATGTTAAAGAGCACTCCTAATATGGATGGATTTCTGATGATGGTGAACACAGTATGTTGTTATTAGCAAACAAGAGGACGCTATCCCATCCTCGAGGGTAAAGTAGGTAGGAACACTAACATTTTCTCAGTTATATTTAACCCCTAAAGGAGGCGAGCCTATTGCCATCAACCCTGCACAAATCTAGAGTTCTAGACTTCACACAGATAATTTCCTAATAGTAAACCACGACACCACTGAAGTCCGGCGGAAAATAGTGAAACTACATTTTTTAGGGTTCCGTAGTAAACAAGGAACCCTTATAGTTTCGTCATGTCCGTCTGTCTGTCTGTCTGTCTGTCCGCGGTCTAGCTCCGAGACCCTTAGTACTAGAAAGTTGTAATTTGGCATAGATATACATATTAATTACGCCAACAAAGTGGTAAAACAAAATTATGAAAAACTTTTTTTTTAGGGTACCTCTCATACACGTAAAGTGGTAATGTTTATTTTTTTACCCCATGGTGAGGGGTATCATTGGAAAGGTCCTTCAAAAATATTGTGAGTTTGTGAAAACCATTTTTGGATTCAGGGATTCGTTTGCGAAATATTTAGCTTTAAAGTGCTAATTTTTGTTAGAGTCAAGTGTCCCCCCCCCCCCCCCCTGCCGGCTAAATGGTTGGTTTTGGGTGTGTGAAAAAAATCACAACAGTAGCTTATATAACGAAATTAAAAGGAAAACTATCACAACTAAGTAGGCTCTACAGGTTAACGAGTAATAATCGACCAACTTAACTTTGCAGTTGCAAAAACATGTTTTCCCATACATTCCGTATGGGAGAACATATTTTTAACTACAAAGTTAAGTATGTTTTTGGGATAAATTCATCCCAACTATGGAACCCTTCATTGTGCGTGGTCCGACACGCACTTGGCCGGTTTTTTTTTAATGCATTTAGATGTAATGGCGAGACACTAGCGCCGCGTCTATCGCACTCGAGTGGTGGCGCGGACTCGAGCTATAAATTTTCCCAACCAGGGACTCCAGCTCAGCAGCTAAACCAGCGATGGCGAACCTCTCTACATCTACGTGCCATTTTTTCCAAATACATATTTAATGTTGCCATGACGTGTTGACAAACCATCTTGACTTAGTGACTCCCGGAAAAATATTATATAAATACTTTCACAATTCACAAAAATACCTTTATTATTATACAGTGGTGCCGATTCCCTTGTTCACAAACTAAACTAAATTAAGTTCAGTGCATCTTTTTCTTTCTATTTCATTAAGAAAAGGACAGAGGATAAATTTTAGTTTAGTCTTGTCAAATTAATCAGCGCTTGACGTAAATTGACGTAATTTTAGTCGGCAGGTTTTTAATCACGTCTAAACTTGTATGGAGAGTGACAGGCGCCGATTAATTTAACAGGACTAAACTAAAATTTATCCTCTGTCCTTTTCTTAATGAAATAGAAAGAAAAAGATGCATTGAACTTAAAGGAGATGTCCGCTTTTTGTAGGGACGTTGGTTTTTTATTCCGAGAAAAATCTAACCAGCATCAAACTACATCCAAATAAAAACGACAAAATATGGAACTAGGAACCACTGAAATAATATTTTTATACCCCTCCATTTAAGAGAAAAATTATAAACTATTTAAAGTACAAACATTTTATTTGTTGATGGTAACTATGACAAATATGAGATAAATTGACACATGGTACAGTCATTACTGTCAATCAGTTGACAGTGATGACAGTAACATGTGCCAATTTTGACAAGTTTACTATTTGATTATGTCAATATGACATAAATTGACACATAGTACTGTCATTACTGTCAATGAATTGACAGTAATGACAGTAACATGTGTCAACTTTGACAAGTTTACTATTTTATGGGGTGTGTTCACTATATTATCCTAGATAATTAGAAAGGTTTGTTCGTTTTAGGAGTAAATTCTAACTAAAATAAAAAACGTTTTTTCTCAAAATTGGAGGTCTTTAAAAATGTATGATATAGTTAGAACCACTAGTTTTTGGGGTGTCTATCCAAATATAATTAACTTATCCTGGTTAGAATTATTGAATAATAAAAAACCTTTTAGGACATGTCCTTTAGTTTAGTTTGTGAACAAGGGAATCGGCACCAATGTTCATGTTTATTTGAATTAACGAACAAATTATTTCGACTTCTGCTGGTGCAAACTAGATGACTCAAGTACCTAAATTCCTGAAAATGTAGTCGTGCCTAAAATATTTGGTTACGTGCCACCAATGGCACGCGTGCTATTGGTTCACCACCCCTGAGCTAAACCAACAAGGCACTTAGTTAACATGCATTTTTAATATTGGCTGTAACACCTTCCGATTATACCGCGCCACCGAGCTACAAGACTGCTTACACCACACTCACATGGATTTATGAAGAAGGTACTACATGTCATTTTGGATTACAGATACAGGTACCTAGTATACCTACTTTTAGAATCACTGGTTAAGGTTAACGTAAGTTCACAAACGTTAAGTACACAAGGCTACATAATATGTAGCCTTGTGTACTTAAGCTTGATATTATCAAGCTATACATGTCCAGTATAAACTGACCTCTCATTGTTCGGAAATCCTATACGGGGTGTATGGGACAGCCCTCCATTCAGCTCCTTATTTTGAATCATATTCCACCGAAAATTTTAATTTTTTTTATCGTTTTTTTTAGTTACTATTTCTTTATTTCAATGTAAAATTACATTCTCTGTACGCAGTACTAAATTAATGTAAATAAAACAGCTAAAATAAAAGGATTGTGTGGTTTTATGAAACCACGGTAAAAGTGAAACTTCTATAGGCGCCGCCATATTGGCCTTGGCTGCTCTGACGAGCGCCTTTCACTGTATCCCTACTCCGCGGCCGACCGTCACGCGACATGCAACACACTGACGAAAAAGTTTGAGCGATGTAATAAAAGTTTCACTTTAAAAAAAACAGCAATGGATCTTGAAATTCTCTAACAAACGACGCGTGAAATCAGTTCTCCAAGCCGCTGCGCTGCCGTTCGCTACGTGCGTTTTACCACAGTAGCGATACATTGCGTGTAAGGTAATAAAACAAATCAGGTTTATTGGATTCCCATAACGTTCCTGAAATAATTTCATGTACCGGTGATCTTAGTATGATATACTGAATTCACCCCATCAGTCTGCGGAGGGCTGTCCCTTACATCCTGTATACAATGCGAGATAATAATAATCAATAAATAATATAATAATAATAATCATCAATATACTAGACTATTGATTATTATTATAACACGTTGACATGTTGGATAGATTATAAGAAGGCCTATGACTCTGTGCCACATACATGGCTCATGAGGGTGCTGGAGTACTATAAAGTAGATACAACTCTGCGCACCTTCCTGATGTCGTGTATGGGGCAATGGAGGACGGTCCTTCGCTATCCAGGATGTCGACATATCCAGAGGAATAGCGAGCCGATAAGGATAAAGCCAGGTATATTTCAGGGCGACAGTTTGAGCCCACTCTGGTTCTGCCTAGCCTTGAATCCTCTAAGCACACTGCTGGAGGATTCAGGGCTAGGTTACCGATTGAGGAGAGGTGGTCAGGTTATATCTTACCTCCTTTACATGGATGACTTGAAACTCTTTGCCCACAACAATTTGCAACTGCTGGAACTACTGAAGGTAACCGAAACTTTCAGTTGCGCCATCAGGATGGAATTTGGTGTGGACAAATGTGCGGTCATGCATGTCAAGCGAGGGGAGATTGTGGAATCCGTGGAAACCCACCTCTCAGACTCCATACACCTAAGATCCCTCTCCTCAACCGAAACCTACAAGTATTTGGGTATGTCGGAAGCTTTAGGTGTCAGCGCAGCTGACATGAAGCAATCGCTGAAGGAGCGCTTCTTTAGCCGCCTGAATAAAGTATTAAATAGTCTTTTATCAGGCAGAAACAAGGTGCGCGCCTTCAACGGTTGGGTCATGCCGGTTTTGATGTACTCTTTCGGCATACTCAAATGGACTCAGACAGAACTTGACGCCCTGGATAGAAGGGTCCGCACACTGCTGACCGCTAATCGAATGCATCACCCACGCTCATCGGTGATGAGACTGTATATTCCACGAAAGTGCGGAGGCCGAGGCTTCTTAAATGCCAAGACCCTGCACAACCGTGAGATATGCAGTCTCAGGGAATACTTCCTAGAAACCGACGTGGGGATGCAACGAGATGTGGTCTCAGTGGACAAGGGCCTCACTCCGCTATCCTTGGCTAACGAGAACTGGCGCAAACCTATAGTATTAGATACTAATGACCGCAGGGAGGTATGGCAGAGCAAAGAGCTTCACGGGCGCTTTTACCGGGCCTTACATGGGCCCGATGTAGACCTGTTAGCGTCCGTATCCTGGTTGCGATTCGATGACCGCTTTGGGGAAACCGAAGGTTTTGTCTTTGAAGTTACGAAGTTATGATGACGAACAACTACCGGAAATATATTGTGAAGGACGGCACGGTTGACATCTGTCGGGCATGCCACCGGCCCGGAGAATCAATCCGACACATTATTTCTGGCTATTCTCGTCTGGTTAACGGAGACTACTTGCATAGGCACAACCTTGTAGCCAGGATTATCCACCAGCAACTTGCTCTGAAATACAATCTTGTGGAATCGGAAGTACCGTACTATAGATATGTGCCCGACCCAGTCCTCGAAAATGGCAATATCACATTGTATTGGGATCGATCTATCATCACTGACAGGACTATTGTTGCCAATAAGCCAGACATAGTGGTGATAGATCGACTAGAGCGTCGCACAATGATTATTGATATAGCGGTCCCGCATGACGAGAACCTCGTGAAAGCTGAAAAAGATAAACAGCTTAAGTATCTTGACCTGGCTCGTGAGGTTGTCGACATGTGGGATGTGGATACAGCAATCATTGTGCCGATAGTTGTGACGGCCAATGGCATAAGGGCTCCCACACAAAACTGCGAATTCGCATCGCATTGCAAAAATCTGCGAACTCGGCCTAAGCCAAACGCACTGCGAGCTCACAGATTTTTGCAATGCGATGCGAATTCGCAGTTTTGTGTGGGAGCCCTAATAGCCAAGAGCCTCGACCAACACCTGAGGAGGCTCTCGTTAAGCAGCTGAATCAGGGGCTTGATCCAGAAAGCGGTACTCCTGGACACGGCGCGTATTGTCAGGAGGTTCCTCTCTCAGGAGCCCTGACCACCGATGGCTTGGACCCTGTTCCCGACACCGGTGGGAGACTATTTTTTATATTTTTAAATGTTTTTTTTTATTTATTTACAAGAACATTTAAAAATATAAATAGTATGTTTTTAAATGAAATAAAGGAAATATAATAATCAATATAACAATAATAATTAAATAATATAGCAATAATAATTATTCAAAAGAAAACAATTTATTTATATGAATAAACAGAATTATAATATATAAAAAATAAAAGGTATACAAAAATAATCTAAATTTAAGTACTTTTTACAGATAAAACATAAATAATAATAGTTAAGTGAAATGTTAGTAGGTACCTATCTTATTCGCGATTTCCTGACTTTGATTATATGTAAGTTAAAACTTGTTCCCACAAAAACAATGATCTCCTAAAACAGGGCTTCCTCTCTCCTACCCTTTTTGCTGTGGCCTACAGGGTCCATAATGATCTAAATTATATAATTATCACCTAAGTACACATTATGGTAAAGCAATAAAGATATTGAGTATTGAGATCAGCTAATACTGGAAATGTATAGCTTGATATGTAGCCGTGTACCTACAGTACGGTTACACTTCTACTGACCACAATCAACACAATAAGGGATAGTACAACCCTTCGACAAGAAGCCCTCGTACTCACGGGCGATTTCTATATCGGGCACTGAATTTTCAACGTACTGCTAAGCACCGATAGTTGAAAATTCAACAGTTTATTTTTGACGCACTGGAATGCGCGCTGATGGATTCTCAATGCTCGCCTTCTACATAACCTAAATGTTACCAGTTAAATAAATTAGTAAGGATTATTTTATTTTCAACTATCGTTACCTACATAGAGTAGGTACAGTTAGGTACGATACTCTTAATAAATGGTAGTTACGGCACAGTCGCAAAATTACCACTTCTCAAAATGTCTACCGGACACAAAATGTTAATTTCTCAGAATGTCTCTTTCGCAAAATGTTCCTTTCGTAAAATCTCCATTTCTCAGAATGTCTCTTTCGCAAAATGATTACTTCTGAAAAGTCCCTTTTTTCCAATGCATATTCAATTCTTCACATAATACAACAACACGCCTTGTTTCCCGAAGGGTTGGGCAGAGGTGTACCTGTAGCAGGTACACCCACATTTCGCCAGTTATGTTTAAGTCCTATGTATTAGGGGGCGAGCCTATTGCTATTGTTCGAACGTATGCTTTCACGACACTCAGCAAATACCGGCTATACGACCTGGCATGGATTTTTCCTCCACCAGCTCAGCTCCCACGTGTGTTACATCCTCTCAACTCAGCAAGAGGAAATTTTATAATAGCACCCAAGTGAAGAAACATTGGTGGACTCAAATAACTGGGCGGGGAGTTCAAGTACTCAACCTACAGCTGGAAGCCTGGCTCATTTCGGCTGGGACTCCCTAAAACAAAACTGGTCAGGTGAGGAAAAGCAGCTTTTGTCAACATATTGGAGAGCTTCTACACTCAAAACTTAACTTATATTCCTATATGGGGCAAATGGGTACAGTGGTGTAATCTTAATAACCTAAATAGTCTTTGTCCAGCACCTGCCAATGTAGCCCGGCATTTAGCAAAACTTTTTCTTGAAGATAGAATAGCATACCGTACTAATAATACTACGAAAAACCCTGCTACGGAAAAATACCGATTGTGGTACATCACTCTTTAAAAACTGCCAAAAACTGGTAACACTGGAAATGTCAATGTAGTCTCCGAGATTTTAGAACTGACTAATGATGAGTTTATGTTATGCATTGGTGCCGATTCCCTTGTTCACAAACTAAACTAAATTTAAGTTCAGTATTTTTTTCTTTCTATTTCATTAAGAAAAGGACTAGGAGGAGAAGGAAGGAGGAAATTAATCAGCGCTTGACGTAAATTGACGTAATTTTAGTAGGCAAGTTTTTAATCACGTCTAAACTTGTATGGAGTAGTGACAGGCGCTGATTAATTTGACAGGACTAAACTAAAATTTATCTTCTGTTCTTTTTTGTTAATGAAATAGAAAGAAAAAGATGCACTGAACTTAAATTTAGTTTAGTTTGTGAACAAGGGTATCGGCACCAATATAAATATTTTTTTGAAATTGTTGTTGACATAAAAACCATCACCAAAATAAATAAATCTGTCCTTTATTTTGATTTGTTTCTATAAATGTACCTACGTACCTATCTGAATAAAATATTAATAAGTAATCCTCTGTGCACGAATCCGACTCGCACTTGACCAATTTTATACTGATATTGCGGAAGACATTCTGAGAAATGGAGAAATTACGAAAGCGTCATTTTGCGAGAGACATTCTGAGAAATGGACATTTTGCGTCCGGTAGACATTTTGAGAAGTTGTCATTTTGCGAGAGACATTCCGAAAAATGGACATTTTGCGTCCGGTAGACATTTTGGGAAATGGTCATTTTACGACTGTTCCGTTAAATATTTTTTTGGTAAAACTTTTGAAAAAAAAAAACACTTTTTAAAATTTGAAATATCTTGTTTTCAGATGCCTGGACAGCGAAATTCTTGACGAAAGATTTGAGTCTATTGGACATCTTTGAAAGGGAGAATTTCTATTACAGGGGATATCCTTTAATTAGAATCTTCATAAATTCGATAATTTGCAACTATGGGTGTCGACCTCATATTCTTTATTAAAAATCTATTCGGAGCATACAACTTGGAAATTAAATAGATAAAAATTTGCTTTTACGTGAATTTAAAGTCTTCTTTATTTAGGAATATCGGAAACGAGGATTTTGGTGTTTAAATTTTTCTACGTTTTATATAATTTTTTTTTTTTTTTCAATAAAATTAAATGTTTGGTTTAATAAATTGTTGTCTTCTTTTATTTTCTCCTCAACATCATAACATCACGCCTGTAATCCCCGAAGGGTTAGGCAGAGGTGTACCAATAGTACACCCACATTTCACCAGTTATGTTTAAGTCCCATGTAATAAGGGGCGAGCTTATTGCCATCAACCGCTCCACAAATCCAGATTCCGGGCTGCTACTGAGAAATTCATGATGGAAAAATCCTACAATACTGCCCGACCAGGAAATCGAACCCAGGACCTCATGCTCAGCAGTAGCGCTTGCCACCATTAGACCAACGAGGCAGACAATTATTTTCTGTCCTTGCAAATCTATACTTAAATAATATCAAACATTTTTTGATACGATGTAGAATTAAATTTAGTTTTATGCCTGTTTTCACGAACACTATGGCCTGCGCAGACTGGCGGACGGGACGGTAGAGGATTTTAAATTTATTATAGCTCCTTGCGGGGCTCCACATCGCTGTCAGTGCGGTGAAGCTGTCGACCGCCTCGCACACCATGGCCTTTCCTGCAGCAAGAGCGCTGGTCGGTTGGCACGGCACGCAAGCATTAATGACATCCTCCGTCGGGCTCTTGTCACCGCCGGGGTGCCAGCTGTTTTAGAACCCAATGGCTTGGCACGCGACGATGGGAAGAGGCCAGACGGAATGACCATAAGTTGGGTAGGCCTTTGGTGTGGGACGCAACCTGTGTCGACACCCTTGCGCCATCCCATCTTCCTAGCACTGCGGGCTTATATATTTCAATGCTTGATGATATATCTTGCGAGCATCGCAGCGCAGTTTTCTCTCGATTACCGAGCATTGAAATATATACTTTATTTCGATTGGATAAGTATTAAATTAAATTTATAAACTTTAAATCGGCACCTAAATGAATAACCACCATCTAAGCGACACCTAAATGAATGCAGAAGCGCGCTGTTGGATTTTCAACGCTCGGCTCAGCACCGAAAGTTAAAAATCCAATAGCGCGTGTTTATTTAGGCATTATTTTTGTATCACCAAGACTAGCATTTGTCAAACAAGTTGACCTCTAGAAAAAAGATAATACATACCTACCATACCATTCGAAATTAGTAACTTACGGCTTGAGATGGAAATGTTAAAAGAACAACTTAGCAAAGCGGTATCTCTTATTACGAACTACGAAAGTAAGTTAACCGGATATGCTTCCCAAATTGACTTCCTTAATACTCAGTTAAAGCAAAACAATGCCCTACTAGCACCTTGCATAAATGTTGGCCTGCAGCAACCCCTCTGTATTACCACTAAGCAGCCACACATTGTAACCACTCAACAACAGCAACAGCAGCTCACACCCTTAGCCCTGGATACTCCTGCACCGGTACAAACTACGCAACGTGCCAAAAAACAGAAAAAGCCCAAAGTAAAAAATACTGCTTCTACTGTACCCGTCCCTACTGGCTCTAACCAGCCTGTCGCCATTAAAGGTAACCCCGCCAACCTCGAAGTGCACACGACAGAAACCTTGGAACTGATTAGTGAGGATATGTGCGCATCTCTGGCTGACGACCACACTTCTGTAGCCAATGAACACACTTCACCTGCCAACGACCACACCTCTCTTGCCGATGACCTCACCGCTTGCGTTGAGGGCCACACTCCTACCGACGGATGCACGTATTCTTCTATGTCTGCTGGCGCTCTAAGCTGGACGGAAGTAAGGAAAAATAAACTCCGGAAACCCGCGTCTCTATGCGGTATCGCTGGGCCCAACATAACTACTTTAAGAGCAGTCGAACCACGTAAATTTATGCACTTGTGGAATATGGAGTCTAGCGTAGACGAGATTCATGACTATCTGCGTCAACTGTGCCCCACTGCCACATGCACGGTCGACGAGCTCCGGGCTAGGGGAAGTTACAAGTCGTTCAAGATTGGTGTCCCCGTTATTTATTATGAAAAATGCTTTTCTGTTGATGTATGGCCTATGAATGCGAGATTGGGCCCATGGGTTACTTATGAGAACCCGAGCCATACCAGAAAAGATAAGGCATCTGTTAAGGCCCAACCAGCGCACCAGACATTTCGTGCCTAAGCAGCCTCTTAAAAAGACTAAGAACATTGATGTGTTATATCAAAATGTCCGTGGTCTCAAAACCAAATTGTCGACGTGGAGAACGAACTTGTTACAGCTGGAACATACTCTGATCGCAGCTACAGAGACCTTTCTTGATACCTCTATCGAGGATGGGGAGCTTGCTGCCGGCGATTGGAATGTGATGCGACGTGACCGGGGAACATTGTGCGGTGGAGTGATGCTCGCCGCACGTTCCCCCATCGTGCTGTGCCGCCGCCGTGATCTCGAAACGGACGGTGGTGAGGACTTATGGGCTGACTTTACTTGGTGCGGACGTACTGTTCACGTATGTGTTGTATATATAAAACCTAGTGCAAGCGATGATGATTATATGAGATGGTTTTGCAAAGTAGAAGAGTTTATAACTAATTTAAAGGGCATTGTTATAATTCTAGGTGACTTAAATTTAAATAGTGCATCGTTAAATATTAAGAATTATTATTGTTACTTCGTGTCATTTTGTAGTCTGAATGAGATGAACGTTGTGAAGAATTCGCATGGAGGTATGTTAGATGTTGTTTTGGTTCAGGAGAGCATTAGCGCACCAGAAACATTCGTTACTGCTACCGAGGGTATAGTGCCACTGGATGCATATCACCCGGCTCTACACATTGAGGTACATAAGAGTCGATTTAGGTCATATCTCGGAGTCTATTGAACCCAGCAATATAGACAGTGCCAAGGATTGGAACTTTGGCAAATGCGATTTCGTACAACTCTATTTATTATTCGCTGATGAAAATATCTGGGAGGAGGTTTTGGAATCTAAGGATGTAAAAGGTGCTACTCTCAAGTTTTACAGCATTATCTATAATCTCTTTGACAAGTGCATGCCTAAGAAACGCAGAGGGAAATCGGCGAATAGGCGATATCCTGTATGGTTTACAAGCGATATCATCCATGATCTAAGGCTCAAGTTAAAACTCCATAAAAATTGGAAACTAACTAAGTGTGATACCGCCTATTTGTTATTTTCTGACCTCAGGTCAAGTCTTAAAACCCGTATTGCAGATGCGTATTCCTTATACATGAGAAACATAGAGAATAAAATTAAACTTAACCCTCGTCAATTCTGGTCACACATTTCCAGCCTGCGGTCCAAAGGTGGATTTGAACCGAATATAACATACAAGGGTTTAACTTTTTCAGGTACTAAGGCGGCAGGGGCTTTTGCAGAATTTTTCTCGTCTGTTTTTCTGCCTGACGTTCCGCAGCTTAATGCTGACCATGTCCGTGTGTCCGACCATTCCAATAACAGCAATTGTATTCATTTACCCCTCTTGAGCCATGTAGACGTTGTTAAAGGCATTAACAAACTTAAACCTAACAGTTCTATTGGACCCGACAACATCCCCCCCTTCATAGTTAAAGACTTAAGTAATATTTTCATCGATTCTCTTTGCCACATTTTTAATTTAGCCTTGCAGACTGGTACATATCCCTCTGAGTGGAAAGTTTCTGGAGTTACACCCATCCCAAAAACCAAAAACAAATGTTCCGTATAAGGATACCGTCCTATCGCAATTCTATCTTCCCCAGCGAAGGTCTTCGAGAACATCCTGCATAGTGCTATCTATGAGCAAATAAACAAGTATCTCTGTAATGAGCAGCATGGTTTCAGAAGCAAAAGATCAGTCGACACAAATCTCCTAACACTGGTGGATTATATCTCGTCTAGTTTGGACCGCGGGCGTCAGGTAGACGTTCTTTACTTCGACTTCCGGAAGGCGTTTGATAGGGTCAACAATGACGTGCTGCTAATGAAGCTTAGCAAAATAGGGTTCTCACCATCTCTCCTCTTTTTCTTTGCAGACTACCTACGTGATCGACAGCAATTTGTTAGGCTTGGTATGTACGTATCGGGTACCTATCACACGCGTTCCGGTGTGAGTCAAGGCTCAATTTTGGGGCCTTTGTTGTTTCTCATCATGGTCAATGATCTTCCTCAAGTTCTGCTTCATGCAAGATGTCTCTTGTATGCTGACGACTTGAAACTGTACCTGGAAATAAACTCCGAGCGTGACAGTTTCGCACTGCAGCAAGACATTGATGCAATATACAAGTGGAGCGTTGACAACAAGATGGAGTTTAATTCGTCCAAATGCTTTGCTATGACATTCGGTCGAATGCGGCACCCAGTTAATTTTGATTATAACTTAAATAATAATACCATCACAAAGTCAACAGCCATAAAAGACCTGGGAGTCACATTCGACCGAAAACTCACCTTCCACGACCATATGACCATGGTAGCTAAACAATCCTACCAAAGGTTAGGTTTTGTTCTACGTAAAGGCCGCGATTTTCGCACCGTTCATGCCATCAAAATATTATTTAATGCACTTGTACGTAGCAAGCTGGAAACCAGCTCTTGCGTGTGGAATCCACATGAAAGTACCTACGCACTTTTATTAGAAAAGGTACAAAAAGCGTTCCTTAGGTACCTATATAAGCAGAAGCACGGCTACTATCCTTACCTCTATCCGACTAAATTCTTACTCGGTTGCCTTGGATACAACTCGCTAGAGGTAAGGCGAGCTCGAGTTCAGCTCACAATAGCCTGTAAGACGCTGCGTGGCGCTATTGACGCTCCTAACCTGCTTGATGTGCTGGCGCGCTTCTTTGTCCCAGACAATTACTGCCGGGGCAGAAGGCACAGGCTGTTTGCCGTGCCTCCATGTCGTACTGTTGCACGTGCTAAGTCGCCAATTCCTCGCACTCTGGCTGCGCTTAATGATCTCTTGGATTCTAATCCTACAACCGACCTGTTTGCGGATGGATGGACGAAGTTTTTATTGATATGTCAGGAGTACTGTGAGTGGAATTTGTGAATGTGTTGTTACTTGCTTTTTTATATTTAAGTTTTCATGTTTTTATTTTGTACATTTTAATGTGTCTTAGGTATTATCTTGGTTACTGTAATTGGTTTAACACAACCGTTGTTGCTGAATAAATAAATAAATACCATACGTTAACTCACGCCTTCCCACGGGGTAGGCAGACACTACAGAACGCCACCTGCTACATACTTTGTACAACCCTGCCTTACATACTTTTTTTGCTTCATTTACGTACACACATTAGCGTGGTAATTGCGTAACACAAATAATCTGACAATTGATCGAAATGGGTTCATTTTGACAGTTCACCCACGTTCATTGCGTTATTTACGTTGTTGAGCAGATTAATGTTTCAAACCTATGAAGCTATGGATTAGCAATATCCTTCAAAACTCTCCGATTCTGATTAATAGTGTGTTACGTAATGGATAGTAATAAACGCCCCGGAAAAAAAATGTGCATACTCAAAATATGAAATTTACTGCTATAAATACTAATTTTCCGACAACTTATATGCGAATACAAATAAAGAAACGACCCAATAAAATACTGAAAATTCTGAAAAATCAATACAGCTGACGTAATATGTTTCAAACATGCAAACAAGCATACACCATGTATGCAGCATGCATAAACCCACCTGCTCCTCAGCTCGCGGGCCGCCTCGCCCCTCCGCGCCTACGCGAGCTTAAATTACACTCTAGGGGTAGGGCAGACCCGCCGGTACTCCGTCCCTCGAGTCGGTCAAGAGAGGACGGGGTTGCGTTGCAGCACGGTTCGGGGAGATTGTCGTGGTGGGTGTTTACTTCTCCCCGAACCGAACTCTTGCCGAGTTCCACAACTCCCTTGCGGAGTTAAGAGTCGTCGTCGTCGGGTTTGGTTCCCTCCCCGTGCTCGTACTCGGGGACTTCAATGCCAAGAATCTGGCTTGGGGTTCCCGGTATACGGACACACGGGGCAGGATGGTGGAGGACTGGGCTCTGGAGACAGGCCTGGTCGTCCTAAACCGGGGTTCTGTCCCCACGTGTGTGCGGATGCGGGGCGAATCGGTGGTGGACATTTCGTTCGCCAGCCCCGCTCTGTCGCCGCGTGTCATTGACTGGCGCGTCATGGAGGGGGTGGAGACCTACTCCGATCACCGGTACATCCGGTTTGACGTCTCCACCCAGACCTCGAGTGCGCCGGTCCGACAGGCCCCGAGTGGTCCGCGGTGGGCGCTGAAGCAGCTGGACCGGGAGCTTCTCCTGGAAGCCTCGATTGTGCAGGCCTGGGTGTCATCACCGGACAGGCCTGCCGACATCAACGACGAGGCGGAGTGGTTCCGGGAGGCCATGTCCAATGTGTGTGACATGGCAATGCCCCGGGTCCATCCTAGACATGCTTCGCGCCGGCTGTACTGGTGGTCGCAAGAGCTGGAGGCTCTGCGCAAGGCGTGTGTTGCTGCGCGACGCCGGTACGCCAGGCATCGCAGGCTCCGTATCCGCCCTCCGGATACGCAAGCCATTGAGGCGGAGCTGTACGAGGGGTACAGAGCGGCGAAGACCGCCCTCCAAGCGGAGATCCTGCGGGCCAGGGCGCTGGCCCGCGAGGAGATGCTGGAGACTCTCAACAGGGACCCGTGGGGGCGCCCATACAAGATGGTGCGGGAGAAACTCCGCCCATGGGCTCCCCCGCTGACGCAGAGTCTCCGGCCCCAGCTTGTGGGGGACGTGGTGAGCGCTCTGTTCCCCTCTAGAGGGGATCATACTGCTCCGCCCATGGCTCCGCCTACTGCGATGCCCGATGCGGACCACACCGACGACGACGATTCTCCTGAGGTGACTGAGGTAGAAATGAGAGTGGCGGTACGCAAGATGAGTGCGAAGAATACCGCCCCAGGACCCGACGGCATACCCGGAAAAGCCTGGGTCCTGGCCATGGGGGCTCTCGGGCCTCGACTGAGGGGGCTCCTAAGCGCATGCATGGAGAGGGGCCAGTTCCCACTTCGTTGGAAGACGGGGAAACTGGTCCTCATCAAGAAGCCGGGGCGCCCAGCGGACTCTCCGTCCGCTTATCGGCCCATTGTGCTGCTCGACGAGGTGGGCAAGCTCTTTGAAAGAGTCATTGCAGACCGCCTCGTCGGGCAGCTGGTGCGAGTGGGGCCGGATCTGGCGGAGAGCCAGTTCGGTTTCCGCAGGGGGCGCTCTACGGTGGACGCCATCATGCGCGTACGGGCCCTCACGACGGGGGATGCTGTGGCCCGGGGTGGGGTCGTCTTGGCGGTGTCTCTAGACATCGCCAATGCCTTCAACACCCTGCCCTGGAGTTGCATCAGGGAGGCACTCCGGTATCACCGGATGCCGACCTACCTCTGTCGTGTGGTCGAGGCCTATCTGACGGACAGGGCCGTCATCTACCCCGGTCACCAAGGAGAGTGGAACCGGCAAGAGATGTCGTGCGGTGTCCCACAGGGTTCGGTCCTGGGGCCGCATCTGTGGGACATCGGATACGACTGGGTGCTGCGCGCCGACCTCCCTAGCGGCGTCAGCGTCGTTTGTTACGCTGACGACACGCTTGTCCTGGCGCAGGGGGGGTCGTACCAGGCGGCGGCCGATTTAGCGACACGCGGGGTTGCGACAATCGTCGATAGGATCCGGCAGCTGGGACTCGAGGTGGCCCTGCACAAGTCTGAGGCCATGGGTTTTCATGGTCCTCGGAATGCGCCACCGTCGGGGTCCCAGGTAATGGCGGGAGGGGTTCACATCGGTGTCGAGTCGACGATGAAGTATCTGGGACTCGTCCTCGACAGCCGGTGGAACTTCGTAGAACATTTCCGACGTTTGGCTCCCAGACTCGAGCGGGCCGGGGCTGCATTGAAGCGGCTCCTGCCCAATCTAGGGGATCCAAACGCCTCCTGCCGGAGGCTCTATGCGGGGATCGTGCGGTCCATGGCCCTTTACGGGGCACCGGTGTGGGCGCGTTCATTGAGGCTGCGGCCAGCCCGCCGGTTGAACGCGTCCCAGAGGGTCATGGCCATCCGGCTGGCCCGAGGATACCGCACGGTCTCCTGCGAGGCGGCGAGCCTCCTTGCCGGATTACCGCCATGGGATCTGGAGGCAAAGGTCCTCGCGCACGTCTGGGAGTGGCGCGAGGAGGCGAAACGCCGGGGCTTAACCCCGATGCCGCAAGAAATTGCGGCACAGCGGTCAGAGCTCCGGCGGGATCTCATGGCGTCATGGAGGGTGCGATTGTCGCAACCCCGCGCTGGGCACGCCACAATCGCGGCGATAAGACCCGTCTTTGAGGAGTGGCTGGAGAGACGCCACGGCGTTCTCACCTTCCGCCTGACGCAGGTCCTCACCGGACACGGCTGCTTCGGGAGGTTCCTGTTCAGGATAAGGCGGGAGGAAACACCCGGGTGTCACCATTGTGTGGATCGGCCTGAGGACACGGTGGAGCATACGGTGGAGGTCTGCCCGGCTTGGGCGGAGCAACGCCGTGTTCTCGTAGAGGCGATCGGCGGCGGTGATCTCTCGCGACCGGCCCTGGTTCAGGCCATGGTACGGAGCGAGAGGAAATGGCAGGCCGTCACCTCCTTCTGCGAAGCGGTAATGCTCGCGAAGGAGGAGGCGGAACGCGTGAGGGAGAGGCAAATTTCGCGCCCTCACGCCCCTAACCGCCGCAATAGAAGGAGACGCCCGGGGCGGGAATCGCGAGCCGATTTCCGGCCACCGTAGGCGCGGGCTTGCGGACGGTGAGCAATGGGTAGCTCGCCGTCCGATAAGGACCAAGCCCGGGTCGACGGCGCGTTGTGTTCCACGCGCGCCTCAAAGAGATGTCAGCAGAATTGACGGGGTCCGCTAGGGCCAATGCCTGCCGGGGGTTCGAAGAAAACCGATCGGGAAATCGTGGCCCCCGGCAACAGGGCAACCGAAGGAACACGGGTGGGTTTTAGTCAGTAAGAGTCTGACACGCCCTCCCGCTCCGCCCAGAGCGGGAGAAGTTATTTGATAATTTCCCACCCAAAAAAAAAAAAAAAAAAAAAAAAAAAAAAAAAAAAAAAAAAAAAAAAAAAAAAAAAAAAAAAAGGGGTAGGGCAGACAAGACTACGTGGAGTCGGTTTTGCAGCGATTCGTTTCTGTCACTAACTTTTGTAGCACAACATGTTGACTTTTCGGAAACTTGGTATTTTTTTTTTTTGGAAATTTAGTATTACAATCAAACACAGATTTTCGGAAGTTATTTTTTTTTTTTAAGAAGGAAGTATTATTATTATCCACATTTATCCTTACGTTGCTGGTCATACACGCAAGGTAAAGTAATTTCAGTTTGTATTTGCAGTATCTAGGTATTTTTTTTTAATAGAAACAACAATTCAGTTTTAAAAACTTTTATTTATAAAATTGGTTGACATTAAAACTACGCATACGGACAGGCGAAGCTTATAACAATATCTTAAACATCTCATATTTATTTATTATCTGTGAAAAACTAATTTATACAATAATATTAATCGCTTGGGACTCACTTCAACAATAGTCTCTTTTTTATTATTTCACTACTTATAGAGAGGTAGCCTATTTACGTATTAGTTAAGTTAATGAGCCATTAACTTGACGATAACTTAGTTAATGAACCATTAACTTGACGATAACTTAGTTAATGAGCCATTAACTTGACGATAACTTAGTTAATGAACCATTAACATGATGATAACTTAGTTAATGAGCCATTAACTTGACGATGACTTAGTTGAGAGTCTTTTCATACATAAGGTCCAAACAAAATACTTGGAAATTATAATAGAGCACAGTACTCATTAATATCTTATCATTCGTTGATCTTTGACAGTCGTTAGGGTAGTCAGAAGCCCGAAAGTCTGACCACCAGTCTTACCAAGGGGTATTGTGTTACCCAGTAACTGGGTTGTGGAGGTCAGGCAGTCGCTCCATGTAAAATACTGGTATTCAGCTGCATTCGGTTAGACTGGAAGCCGACCCCGACATAGTCAGGAAAGAGTCTAGATTGATTTCTTTACGCGATGGGACCAACAATGAAATATTAAAAAAACTACTGCTTCATAAGTTTTGATCGATTTAGCATTACACATTTGTACGAGACAGCCGTTTTATTTTTACATATTTCAGAGTTGTCCCATAGTAATAATTGTTCATAATCATGAGTACCTGTGCTCTGTTAAGCCACCACATAGCGTCGAATGACGTCACTGAAACGTGATTTATGAAAATAAATTTGTATGTTCCAAACTCCGCTGATAAAAATTTTATAATAGCCGTCAGTACAGCCGTTATGTGACGGCCACCGCTCTTGTGGGAAACCGTAGCTTTAAAGTTTGTTCAGGTATTTTGTTTGGCTCTTATTGCGAACAGCTTGTTAGTTAATGTTTCATTAACTTTTATAAGTACGACAGATATTTTAGGTACTTAGGGCTTTACATTATTACATATTGCTAATCTTCCAACAGATAATTCTCCAGAGATATTCATAAATTATTTGATCAGGCACATATTAATATTCTCTAAAGAATTACCATAAACAATATATTTTATTCTTATTACGATTTTATCATTAAGATCTTCACAACAAAATAAACACTTTTTCAATTTTATACACAACCAATAATTTGTTATTAATAAAATAATAATTATAAATAAACAAAAATAGGCCACCTCGCATCACTATTAATATTATATGTCTATATTACGTGTTTTAAAATAGGCATTATCACAGACCTATTACGAGAAATTATTTTTGGAACAATGACAAAGGTACTAATAATCACTATTTCAATAATTGTACAATACGGCCCATCGGCCATATTGTATTCTGAATTGAGATACTCCTGCCCGAGTAGCATGACAACCATAGAAACGGGTTTTGTCGACAGAAGAATAGACAGAATGACAGATTGTGATTGTTTATCTGTCATTATGTCTATTTTTCCGTCGACAAAACCCGTTTCTATTGTGGTCATACTAAGCGTGCTGAAACACTTTATTAATTAAAATATGAGATTGTAAATAATTAGGTATAAATAAGGAGACAAATTTTTTTTGTTGCTAAACACTGCCCGATCCATTAAAAAAAACTGAATCATAACCCTACCCTAAGGGTTAGGTAAGCCATTTTTATAATACAGTCATATTCCGTCAGTTATGTTCAATCCCATGTCATAGGAGATGAGCCAAGTCATTAAAAGGGGATAAATGCAGACTACTCAGTTTCTCTAACGAAAATTATCGCAAAATTAATGTGACAAATTGACAAGCGCGCGTAACCTGCTGTGATTGCTTGAATGAGTTATCAACAGCCAAAGGCAGCAGTTTACGCGCGCTTGACTATTTGTGACATTAATTTTGCGATAATTTTCGTTAGAGAAACTGACCCTCTGTGATTCATATTCGACTTCAGTAATTAATAATGACTTGAATGATCTGGTTGAGATTTTATATTAGGAATTGGAACAGCATTTGCAATGAAAAAATGTGATTTGGTTTTTAAAAAGAAGATTACAGCACATTAAGCTTGTACATAAATATATTTCTATTAAGAAATTATCAAATTTAAATAAATTAAATATTATTTGTATCTATAAAATTAATTTAGGTATATTATAACATCTTTTGTATCGATACAAAACGCATATGAAAGTTACGCACACACATGCAGTGATTCTTGAAAAACGAATGGACGGCAATCAAGATTAGTTTGATACAAGCAAGAAATAACTGACAGATTGGCACACACATTTCAATTGATTTGATTGGCTTGTTTTTATTTCAGTCAGCCTATCACAGCAGTTTATAGTTTATTAGGAGGGGCTCGTGGCTAGATAATAACAGCAGCACGGGTCGAGCGAAGTGTTAATGGGTGATCAGCATCTCCGGATCTAGGGGCGGCAAGCCGGGGCCCGTGCCCCGGGCGTCAACTTCAGGGGGCGACAAATTCAAGCGTAGCAGACAATTGCACCACCCAGCAACTTTGCAATAAATGAGACGCGCAGCACATTTATAATCTTTCTATTTTTTTTTTACAACAGTTTTGGCGCCCCTGTTGAATTGGCGCATTATAGATCGATACAATTTGATTAATATGTTGCTGCTAAAATTTTCATTTTGAGAAAATTTTAATTTCGAGGATGCTGACTTAGCGCATCCCCATAAACGATTGGCGGGGAGCGGCAGATGGCAGTTTTTGCCCCGTCTCAAAAAAAATCTAGATCCGGGGCTGGTGATCAGCCATTACATATTGAGACCCCTTCGTGTCTCAGAAAGCACGTTAAGATGGATTATCCTAAAAATTGGCAACGTCGTAAATAGCTGTCAAATATTTACCTGTTTTGATAAATTTGGTAATATTACTGTATGGAATTAAGAAATATGGCTAACTAGGGAACTAAAATATTGATTATGAAGTGCAATAATTAATATCGTAACACCGAATATTTCGTTTTAGATGTAAAAAAAGTATTTGGAAACTTTCCAAATGCCTTTTTTACACCTAAAACGGTTACAACAACAAATTGCAATTCATTATTAATATTCTAGTTCGCTAGTTAGCCACATTTCTTATTTCCATACAGTAATATTGCCAAATTAATAAAAACTGCGAAATATTTGACATATATTTGTAACGTGGGGAACGTTACAAATATATGTCAAATATTTCGCAGTGTACTTTCAGAATTGCCATTAGTCCCTGTCATTCGTATATCTTTGACAGTCGTTATCGTCAGAAGTCCAAAAGTCTGACAACTAGCCTTTCCAAGGGGTATCGTGTTACCCAGTAACTGGGTTGTGGAGATCAGATAAGAAGTCGCCCCATTGAACATACTGGTATTCAGCTGCATCCGGTTAGACTGGAAGCCGATCCCAACATAGTTGGGAATCATTTGTTGCTTCAATTTTATTAAATTGCACAGGCAAGAAACCTGCATCGTGTAAATGGGGTTTTATTTATGTATTGTCTTGATTGGCTTTTCTTTGACCGGGTGTTAGTCTACTGCGATTGTATCACCATTTTAATTTGTATCAATACAAAAAATGAATTATAATGGAGCAAAAAAAAAATTTGTACGGGTTGGCATCGGCGCGAAAACAGTTGCCATGGATTCAGTAAGTACATGATACTGAAACCCCTTGCGTTGAAATTTATCGTCGGTTATTATAAAAAATAATATGCTGGTCCATACATTTTGACTGCGTAGGTATTGCACTTTTCTATGAAATAGCAGTTTTTTTTAATGACCTCAAAATATTTTAACGCCGGCGAGGGGTTCACAGTCATGTACTGAATTTCGCGACGATTTCCCTGCCAGCCTGTACATATAATTTTACTTCATAATATTGTTTTTTTCTTAAATTAGATCTATTAGAGATTCATAATAGAGAACTACGGTTTTAAAAATCACTAAGTATGAGCAAAGTTTTTAAGACATGGCGATGCATCGTGCATCAAAATCTCCGATACCCAACCTGTGGCATTTAGAGACTTAAGATTTAGACCGTTCATCCACCGCCACGTCACCGAGAAAGGCAAATTATTCGAACCGAACGTGACATCGTAAATGTATCGCTACTTTGGCGCCGTCATCTCGGTCCCGGTGACGGCGGCGATGGACAAACACCTTTACACCGTCACCGTCACCGGGACGGCACACAGTGGGAAAAAAAAAACTTTTTTTGTTCAAAAATCTGCCTTCACCACAATTTTTAACGTACCGCTGCTATTTTTTTTTATACACTCCTGAGAAAACACACTTTGGTGTGTCACTGCCACTTTTCCTTTTCCTTTTCCATAACCTCAAAAAATCGGGAAATGAAGCAAAAAACAATTTCTAAAAAAAATATTTTAACAAAAATCAGTTTCCAGGGGTTTTCAGGTCCTTGGTCATGAATTTATTGTCTGTTTATAAAAATTCAAAAAGGCAGCCCAAAAAAAATTACTATCCGTTTCCCGATTTTTAAAAGAAATTTTTTAAAAAGAATTTTCTATTTTGGAAAAAAGGCAGTGACACACCAAAGTGTGTTATTTCAGGAGTGTATAAAAAAAATATGGCAGCGATGCGTCAAAAATTGTGGTGTAGGCAGAAAGTACTTAATTTTTTTCCCACTGTGCGGCATCGAGAAACAAGATTATTCGAACCGATCGTGACAACGTAAATCTGTGTATCGCTACTTCGGCGCCGTCATCACGTTCTCGGTGACGACGTCCCGGTGACAGCGGGGTTGGATAAACGCCCTTAGACCCCACTTGCAACGCAAATCAGTTCTGTATGCGTTTCGCGCTAAACGAATTTAAAACATAGTTCTGTCTCATCTTCAAACGATTGAGAAAAACAGAGCGTTGTTTTCACTTATTTTAGCACTAAAAGAATTTATTGATTCGGGGTGCAAATAAGCCTTATAATCAGTTTTATTTTTTATTTATTCATAATTTCCATCTTAAGCAGTCCGTAAGGTACAGACTTATAAAAGTTATTTTCAGTAGAACTATATAATAAATAGAAGAGAGATAACTTTTTCTTCAATTTCCCGAGCAATTTTTGTTCGAAATATTTTTAGTAAACACCACTCCATTTTATAATTTTTAATAATTTTTATTATTCTCTTGAACTAATAAAAAGCTTATTTTAAACAACTATCAACAATACGGCACCAGATCTTATTTATATACTATTTTTAATATTAAATGTATAACTATCTATACAATTTTCTCGTCGACTAATTTTGTGAACGTTTTTTTCTTCTATTATAATTTTAACAACGGACTGGCTATTGTATCACTTTATTAATATACATTTTACTTTAAAAGATATTTGTATATTTATAAAGCGAAGGGCTTCAAAGTTTTTCACATTGACTATTATTAAAGGCAACTTTACTTGTGTATTATTTTTATTATTGTTCTTTTTAAGATTTATTTGGAATATAAAATTACTTTTGGATACGGTACTACCTAGTTTTTATTTTTAGGATATCTATTATCTTTTAACGGTAAAAACTTTTTTATCGACCGCCGATTATTTCCAATTTAAATTATTATAATTTTTAAATTATGTAACATTTTTTATCTATTTTTTCCCATAAACCTTTTAATTTCTTAAACTAAGATTTTATTATAATAATTTTATTTTACCATTGCTCTCAAGAAAAGCGGCTAAATAATTAATTCCATAGCTTTCACACTTTTTAATTCTTAATTTTGTATTACGAGCGCTGATAGTTTTTTACGACCATTAATGAAAATGCTTTAACTCAAACTCAAAACTCAAACTCAAAACATTTATTTCAATTAAACCATTTACAGGCACTTTTGAATTGTCAAGGAATCGGTCAGTCAGAAATAGGTATGAAGCTAGTTGCCCATTCCAAAGCGTAGTAGGTACCTATGGAGAAGAACGGGCAAGAAACTCCACGGACACTCTTTTAAATAAAAAATTGTTACAAAATATTGGTTACATTATTCATGTTGAAATTATACATGTGAGAACAATGTAGAAAGACGTGCACATGAGAAGCGTCCGTAGTAAAAAGATAAAAAAGAACAATTCAAAAAAATTAAAAATAAGCCCTGGCAGCTAAGAGATGACCAGTCCCAACTGACGGCGCCCGTTCACGAACATGACGCATGGATTAGCACCATTCAGCTCAACCATTTTGAAGGGAGCTAAATGATCCAACACACGCGCCACCATCAGCGAAACATTTGAGTGAGCATGACATACTCACAGCCGCCAGGGTACATTCAAGTCAATGCAAGACATATTACCCGGTAAATGGTAACTCTTTAGTACATAGTGCTCACATAGTGTGCTATGCAATTATATAATACAAAAGAGATTGAGTTTATACAATGCAAAGATGGTCTTACAATCTTCAGCAGCTCCAACAGTATTTGCAAATGTTAATCAATTAGTTGTGGTTGTGGAGCAGGACCAGCATTGAGCCAAGCATTTTTATCAGTGATGTAATCCCCCAACGTATAATATGCCTGCCTGCATAGTGTGCGTTTTATACAAGATTTGAATTTCATAAATAACCAATAACTTAATAAATAACCAATTAAATCTATCACCAATTTATAACAATGTTTTTCGACAGGTCCCTTTATTGGGTCAGAAGTGCTACCCAGTATGTATGTATAAGTATGTATATTATTCTTAAAAGATAAAAAAAAATAGTTTTTAAAATTTTGATTAAATAATCTCGAAAAATATAATCAATGCTGAGCAAATAATTTGGACAAAGCTACTAGCTAGCTATTTAAGGGAATGTCGCCAATTTAAAATATCACAAAAACATATGAATAATTTAAATGCAGTGGTTTATAATTTTATATAAGAAATTATATAAAAACTTTATTTGTTGTTTAGCCAAAAATTTCATTATAAAAAGCCCAGGGCCTGGATAAATTAATAAAATTATTTTAATGTTTTATATTTTATGACCAATAATAATTCTTGCTCAAATAAATAAAACCTTGAAATAATCTGGTATCAGATTTTACTTTAAAATATGGCAAAAAGGAAAAAAAATTAAATCAAATATTTACAATTGATATGAAAATAACTTGATATGAATCTTACTCTACGGGCAAAGTAAAGGAAATTAATTGTTAAGCAAATTGATTACTAAAAAGTGTCAGTTTATTGAAGTCACAACTGTCAATTTTTGACAGATGTATGAAATGGTTCTAACACGGCAAATTGATATAAATTTCCTAAACAATCAATTTCCCTGACCAAACATAATTATATACAAGGTGGTAGGGACATCGACGCGAAAACTGTTACCATGGATTCAGTACATGATTCTGCAACCCCCTGCGTTGAAAATTTTCGTCTGTTACTGAATCCATGGTAACAGTTTTCGCGTCGATGTCCCTGCCAGCCCGTATAATTTATCCGCTTCATCAGCTTTAATTAATTTTAGCAATTTCTAATACTGGCTAACAAATTTTGGCGTATTTTTTAACATCACGCCGCTTCCATATCGGGTATAGGCACATACAAAACCACTTTAGTTACTTACGACCTACCTACCTATTATAGATAATAACATGCTATGTACATTTATTATACTTATTTATGTATGTACAGGACGAATGGTATAAAAGTTATATATTTATGCGAATTTGTTTGTAAACTACTGAATTTGTTAGTATGACAACCATAGAAACGTTTTCTACTGGTTTTGTACTTTGTCGACGGAATAATAGACAAAATGACAGATTGTGATTGTTTATCTGGCATTTTGTCTATTCTTCCGTCGATAAAACCCGTTTCTATTGTGTTCATGCTAAGTGTGCTGGTTTATATTTGGATCTGGGTTTTTATCTCAAATTGGAAATCGTTGTGACATTATTTTCATAAAACTTTTAATTTTTGAAGTGAAAACTTCTTTAGGCGCGTTGAGTGATTTTTGGTATATATTTTATGGGTTCGCGTCACGGACATGTTAACAGTAAATCTGTAATTATGCATAGTTTTAAGTTTTCACTTGTCCGTTTTTTTATCGAGTTGTGTGATTCAATAATCACTCAATCTTACTGTAATTATGGATTCATTTTATTGCTTCTTCATAAAGAAAAGTGTTTATTTAATTAATAATATCAATATTAAAATAATTTTAACTGATTTCAATTTCCTACCTAACTGGTGTTGAGATTTTTACATAAAGAATAAACAATGTACAATAATTATTATTTTTATCCAAAAAAAAATCTTCAGTACATAATATTATTATGTACGTATGGCACATGTACATTGTGACAATTATAATTTGAAGATTGCTGGTTACCCCTATTTTTAATACTATGTACTTGTCCCAATTATTTTATTTTTTGACACCAACAGTTTTGTGGAAACTTTAAAATCGACTAGGGATACTGTGTATCTGCCTGTTAGTTTTAGACACATAATAGCACAGCTATTAGCTTTTTTTATAAACTCAGACATAAGTAGTATGTCGCAGTCTTGTATTATTAACACCACAGTGGTTAGTAATAATACTAACAATAAGGTGGTGAACTTGAATAAATGTAGCTCAAATGCTATAAATATTTTTACAAATTGTACGAAGGAGGTTCCATCTCCCTCACTCACTATGAGCTCACTGCCTGGTGATGACACTGAAATCTTGAGGTTAACTCCGGATAGTCATTTAAACTAGTTTGTAAGACAACAGAAGGCACCAGTAAGAATATTCTTATACTTAACAACAACAAGGTGTCTTCTTGCTCCAAAATTAATAACTATCAAAAAGGAGATCAGCAGAATGCCTTGAAATTATTTCATCAAAATATTCAAGGTATTTCTTCCAAATTATTAGAAATCGAAATGTTTTTAGAAAAAACAAAGTTTGACATTGTTTGTTTTACTGAACATTGGTTAAAGGATTACCAAATGCTAATTAATTATGATAACTATAATGTGGGCAGTTGTTTTAACCGTAAATCTATGCTGCGTGGAGGTTCTCTAATCTTGATAAAAAATTGTTTAAAATCTAAGCAACGTAATGACATAGTTGGTTTATCAGTTGAACATTGCATCGAACTGTCCTGTGTTGAGCTGGATAAGCATGTTGTAGTGTGCGTATATAGACCCCCTAATTATCAGAACTTTTCTTTATTTGAGTCAATAATGGAAGATGTCCTAGCGAAACTTGCATCCAGTGACAAAGCCGCAATTATTTGTGGTGATTTTAATATAAATATTCTGGAAAATAATTCAAATAGCAGTAGAATATTAAGCCTTTTTAAATCGTTCAATTTATCAAATGTTTTTACAGAACCAACTAGAGTAACTTCAACTTCTGCTACTTGTATCGATAATGTCTTCTGCGGTTGTGATTATTTAGATAAAGCCATCGTAAATTATTTACCGTCTGATCATAGTGGACAAACGGTAACTTTTAAATTTAGAACACCTATTCAAAAAGTGCAAATACAAATTAGACCAATAACAACTGGCAAATTAAATAAATTCAATAGTACCTTAAATAATAAGTTAAATGCTCTGGGCCCTAATATGGACGATGCAAATAAATTGTATGAGGATTTCTTTTCAGTAGTGCACACTGAATTCAACAAAACTTTTGAAAAGAGAACAAAAAATATTTGCCCTAATTTTATTTTTAGTGACTGGGCAACTAGAGGTATTAGGATAAGTAGGGAAAGACTGTTCGAGCTGTATGGCCTTAAGCCTTACATTAATACTGAAACTTTCAACAAGTATGTTGCTACATATTCCAAAATTTTTAGAAATACTTGCAAGATAGCTAAAGCTCTGTATATTAGCAACAAGATTAAATCATCAGAAAATAAAATAAAAACAGTTTGGAAAGTTATTAATAATGAAACTAATAGGAACAAAGTACGAAACACTGAGTACACATTGGAGACTTCACGTGGTGCCATTAGCTCTAACTTAGAAGTAGCGCAAGAACTTGTACATTTCTTTACTAATATACCATCTAAAACGACAGAAGCTTTAAATTCCTCACCCGATGTCTCAATTAATTTATTAAGAGCGAACGTTCCAGGCTGCCCGGTTGAATTTCAATTTAAACATATAAACCCTATGATAGTTATAAAAGCTTTTCGGCAAATTAAAATCAAATTGACCGAAGATCTATGGGGATTATCTATCAAAGTTTGTACATCCATAATCGAGACTATAGCACCGTACTTAGCTTTAATATTTAATTTGTGTGTGGATCAAGGAGTCTTCCCGGATTTAATGAAATACAGTAAAGTTATACCACTTTTTAAATCTGGGGACAGTAAAGACACTAACAATTATAGACCAGTATCTGTGCTGCCGGTATTCAGCAAGGTTTTCGAAAAGGTAATGCTCAATCAAATGCTTAATCATTTTAACGCCAACCAAATCTTGCACGATCAGCAATATGGTTTCACCAAAGGACGTTGTACAACTGACGCTGGTGTCACCTTATTAAAACAAATATTTACAGCGTGGGAGGAGGCCCAAGATGCCATAGGAATCTTTTGTGACCTCTCCAAGGCATTTGACTGCGTGAGTCATGAAACCTTGCTCTTGAAACTTGAGCATTACGGACTAGGTAAACTTGCGCTCAGTTTAGTAAAATCTTATTTAAATGATAGACAGCAGCAGGTTCAAGTAAATGGTGTCCATTCAATCGGTTTAAAAGTAAAAATGGGCGTTCCACAAGGCTCGATATTGGGTCCTTTCCTCTTTTTAGTATATATTAATGATCTACCCCATTTATTAAAAAACCAACCACAAATGGTGTTATTTGCTGACGACACTTCCTTAATTTTTAAGATAAATAGACGTGCATCAAATCTTGACGACGTAAATAACGCCCTACTGCAGGTCCAAAATTGGTTCACTGCTAATAATTTAGTATTAAATGGGAAAAAAACTAAATGCATAAGATTTGCTTTACCAAATGTTAAAAGTAGTGATTGTGACATAGTATTGAATAAGGAGAAACTAGAATTTGTCGATAAAACTGTTTTCTTGGGGATCACGCTCGATTCAAGGCTGCAATGGGGTCCTCATTTAACATCTCTAGCAGGACGGCTAAGTTCAGCAGCATATGCTGTGAGAAAAATCCGTCAATTTACTGATGTAGATACCGCGAGGCTAGTCTATTTCAGTTACTTTCATAGTATCATGTCTTACGGTATTTTACTATGGGGACGGGCTGCAGATATCGAGTCTATTTTTATTCTGCAGAAGAGAGCCATCAGAGCAATATATCGTCTCCGCAGACGCGATTCTCTAAGGGAGCTGTTTAAAGATATTAACATCATGACGGTACCTTGTCAATATATCTATGAAAACATCATGTACGTAAGGAAAAATCTAAGTCTTTTCAGTAAAAGAGGTGATAGACACAATTATAGGACTAGAAATAGGGACCAATTAGTTCAACCGGGTTTCAGATTGGCTAAAGTAGACTCATCCTTCATGGGGTGCTGTTTAAAATGTTATAATAAAATACCTTCCCACATACTCCAACTGAACGAAACGAAATTTAAATCATGTATAAAACGCACACTATGCTGCCAAGCATATTATAAGTTGGGGGATTACATCGCTGATAAAAATGCTTGGCTCAGCTCTGGTCCAGCTCCACAAGGGCGCATAAACTAATTGATTAGCATTCGAAAATATTGTTGCAGCTGCTGAAGATTGTAAAACTATCTTTTCCTTGTATAAATTCAATCTCTTTGTATTGTATAATTGCATATCACATGTGTGAGCACTGTGACCATGTTGTACATTCCATAAAGCTACCATTTACTGGGTACGTCTTTCATTGACTTGAATGTGCTCTGGCAGCTGAGAGTATGTCATGCTCACTCAAATGTCTCGCTGATGGTGGCGTGTGTGTTGGATCATTAAGTTCCCTTCAAAACGGTTGAGCTAAATGGTGCTGATCCATGCGTCATGTTCGTGAACGGGCGCCGTCAGTAGGGACTGGTCATCTCTTAGCTGCCACGGTTTATTTTATTTTAATTTATTTAAATTTTTGAATTGTTATTATATTTTTATTACGGACGCTTTTAACGTGCACGTCTTTCTACATTTTTCTCACATGTATAAATTCAACACGAATGATGTAACCAATATTTTGTAACAATATTTTGATTTAAAAGAGTGTCCGTGGAGTTTCTTGCCCGTTCTTCTCCATTGGTACCTACTACGCTTTGGAATGGGCAACTAGCTTCATTTTTCTGACTGACCGACCCCTTGACAATTCAAAAGTACCTGTAATTGGTTTATTTGAAATAAATGCTTTGAGTTTGAGTTTGAGTTTAAAATAATGTATTTATACAAGTAAAGCAGAATAAAAACAAAATGTTCACTGATTATATTATGCATACAATTTTAAAATATAAAATAACAAAAAAAAAGTATAAAATCTGTAAAACATTAAACATACATAAAAATTACGTAGGTATTGGACGATTTAAAAATAATTATGTAACGAGATTTCTTTTTTACGAGATTCCTAAGTATGGACTTTCATAAAATATAATTTTGAGATAATATAACAATTTGAAGGCACTAAAGCTATTTCGCAAAATATTCAAATATAATAAACTAAAATAAGTATATTTCTATCGAAAATAATATTGCGCTTAAGGGGAAGGCGAAGAGGTTCTTTCCATAAAATACCAAAAAAAAAAAAAAAAAAAAGGATAAAATTATATCCTAGTTAAATTTGTTCGTCAGTTACTTAAAATGGTTATTATTACTGTCGATCTATATAGCATAATATCACGCCTATAACCCCCGAGGGCTTTGCAGTGGTGTACACCCACATTTCACCAGTTATGTTTAAGTCCCATATAATAGGGGGCTATGCGTATTTTTTTTATTAGATTTGAAACTACATCTTTACAACTGCAAACCTGACCGATACAATATGAGCCTATTCAAGGTTTAATTGAAAAAACTGATAACCTCTTAAGGCAAAAGCGACAAAGTAGCGTGCGGAATTCAAATTTTGTTTTTTGATAAAACCAAAAATAATGAAAAAAAAAAAGGAAAAATCATACTACTATGTGCATAACATGCAGTTAAAAATTGTGCCACTACCACACACTACCACAAATTAAACTATTTTATTCATGTTTTGAGGTAAATAAACTACAAGGAATATTGGTAATTGGTTTCTCAAAAACTGTCAACTAGGCTATTTCCATCCAAATCCTTCGGATTGTGATTGAAAGTGTGTTACGCAATTGAGAAATATTTAACTGTCGTCTAAAAACTTTTATCCCTTCTCTTTAGAAGGGATAAAAGTTTTTATGCACACTCTTTTAAATAATTAAGCCTCTTTTTAACTTTCTGCACTTTTTCGACATTTGGTCGCTGTAACTAAGCTAGCATACCGACTAAACGGGTTAGGTTAGAACCAGGGATGTTACAGAGCTTCGGTTCCGGTTTCGAAAAGTTGGAACTTCCGATTAATTTTACACCTCCGATTCCGATTTCGGTTCTGATAATTTGAAAAATAAAAACGCAGCGATGCACGTGACTAGAGCGTGACAAACAAATTTTAACTCGTCACCAGTGTAATTTTAGTTTATACACGCTCGCGCTCGAAGTTTCAGTTTATTATTTTGTTTGTGGATATTATCGCTAATATTTGACTGATTAAAGAGACTGAATTATATTTCAATTGTTTTATTAAACCTTCCCCATAACACATCTTTCTTCTACTTCCACCTTTGACTCCGGTTCCGGTTTCGATGCCAGTCTATCAAATTTAAAACCTCCGATTCCGGTTCTGGTAAAACGACTTCCGTAATATCCCTGGTAAGAACTGTGATCAACCGCGGTCGGTGAGCGCTACATCCAAATTGATCGCAGTTACTTGGCTATTTAGTATTTCTAGGACCCCAAAATATGAAATATTTTGAGGTTTATAAAAGAGGCGCAATCATTATATTAGAGGTTCGATTAAATACATGCCTTACGCAATTGAAATGCTGACTAGACTAAGGAGAAAATGTGCACTATATGTGGGTTATAATAATATTGCAGCGAGCTATCACTAAAAACGGACGGGGCATAATATATCAATTATATCGATACTACACATACTCAATGAAGGCCAGCGGCCGTGGCAGTCGCGGGCACAAAACCCGGAACCGAGATGACACGACACCGTCCTGCTCGCACGTTTTAAGACCACCACTTCAAAAATGCGCCGTCAGTTTTTAGCGAGGCTATAAAATACTGAGATTATGGTTAAGGATAAAAAATATTACAATTTCATTTTCTTTTAAAAATAAATGCTGAAGCCGAATACTGAAGTTACTAAATTAGTTGAATGTTATAGTTTAAAAATGGGTGCAAAAATAAAGCATCGTTTACATCGTTTCAGCCTTTCAGCTGTCGTACTTCGAAATTCGGCTTTAGACCGACATATTCGGCGTTCGATTTAACAATTCGATCGACAAATATCTATTTAATAATTGATAAATAAAATGTAAGTGGAGCCCTGATTTACTCAGATCTATATTGTTTTAAAATAAATAAAATCTAATATCATTTCATTTTTTCACTTGAGCAATAAAAAGCTTGACAACTGTCACTTGAGCAATAAAAAGCTTGACAGGTGTCACTAAAGCAATTTTTTCTTGATTTTATTCGCCAATTTTTTTAATAAATATTACCTAAAAATAATACATAATCGCGGTTTTCTTTATAATCTCATAAGAATCTCAAATATGCAGCTTTCGGCTCGAAATTTTTACTCGACTGCCCTAAAAGGAGGGGTAATGTTTTATTCTCAATATTTCAGGGCCCTACTTTTTTTTAGCATTCGGTACTAACAAGCATTCGCAAGAACTTATAAATCACATAATCTCTACGCTGTCGTTCTTTTATCTGAAAAGGATGAAAGAAAAAATATCAACAAAAAAAAAAAAATTGAAAAAAAAAGTGATTTAAAAAATGGTTCTATGTACATTATAAAACTACAAAGACTGACAAAGCGGAATATTTATTATAGAATGTATCAGAAAGGTGAAACATGAGTATTTATATTTTCTTAATATCCCTCGGCAAACTTCGTGTTTCGTCAGTCGTCGGATTTCTATCAGTTGCCCTTTGCACTCGGTGCAGACCGGACGCTCTCAATCGACTTGGAAGTATATAGAGTTGTTAATATTCTGGGAGATTAGCTGCTAAAGTCGAGGGCACGACAGATTGGAAAATAGTTTTACAGCTCTATATAGTTCACACGAAAATCAAAACAAAACAACAATAAAGTACTTAGTTCTGAATTCAAATTATTATACAAGATAAATCTAATAATTGATGGACATGGAAATTAGCATTCGTTTGTATTCGGAAATCCGATGATTCCCGAGGGACATTAAGAAAATAGGAATAGGCTACATTTAGGTCGAGTAGATATTTAAGTTATTTGTCTGTGACAGTTGATATTTTTTTCGTGATTACCATGTTTGTCCCATGGAGAAAGTTGTTCAGTTCCATGGTCTGTAACCACACTCTTAAATATGAGCACACATTTCTGATACATGATGTTCAGGGTTAAATTAAATGAACTGGAAAAAAAAGCCTTTTTTTTGTACTGATTGGTTATTGATACCTTGCGGAAATCTATTATAAAATACAATAGACGTGGATACATAGTAGTTATGTTCAGGTTCGCGGACAAGTCAATCGTCATCCTGAGGATGCCTCGTTGAGAGGTGAAACACGTGTCGATTAATTTCAGGGTTTTTTTATGGCTCTTTAGAAATAGCTAAGCGGAACAGGTTACATTCTTCACGTCTGTTGAGTTTCGCCAGCAAATTTAATTTGACCATACTTGTCTTATTTAGTAAACAAATATGGTACGAAAATCGAGAATTTTTGGAAAAATCGCCTATTTTGTAAGAAACTATATTGAGTTATTCCGTTTATCCACCCTAGGCTGGATACTCGGAAACGTATGTGCGAAAATACAACCTTTTTTTTTGGGTCGGAAATTATGAAATCACTTCTCCCGCTCTGGGCGGAGCGGGAGCGCGTGTCAGACTCTTACTAACCCACCCGTGTTCCTTTAGTTGCCATGTTGCCGGGGGCCACGATCTCCCTTTCGGACTTTTCGAAACCCCGGCAGGCATCGGCCCTAGCGGACCCCGTCAGTTCTACTGACATCTGTTTAAGGCACGCGTGGAACACAACGCGCCATCGACCCGGGCCTGTAGTGCTATCCTGTAACCATCTCACCGTGTTATCTTAGGTAAAGTGAGCGTGGAATGAGCTGTCAGTTGCTAAGGATTGACACTATTGGCAGCTCACTTCACCTAAGTTATCACGGTGAGATTTTTACAGAATAGCACTACTGGTGCGAGAATCCACCCTAAGCTTATAAATTCCGTTTGTCCAACTAGGCCTAGGATGGATTCTCGGACATACGTTTCTGATTATCCACCTCAGGGTGGATTTTTTGGGGTGAATAACCCTACAGGATGTAAAAAAACCCATCATGAAGCTGTCATCTACGTATTCTATACATGGAACTAAGTAACTTGTGCAAAAATAATTGGGAAACTGCTTTTATTTTTGGTTTGAAAATTCGTTGTTTATGGTAGTGCGCAGTATAACGCAAAACACGGTGCTTATGGGTTATCGCAACAGTACAGGGATTAGGGAGTTTTTAAAATTAAGTTATATTATAACATTTAAAACTTATTTTCGGAAAAAAAAACATTTAAAGTTGGAACTTTGACCTTCAATATGTCCGTAACCAGACGGTTCCCAAGTATGGTCCAGTACCCTAATTGCGTAATACAATCACAATCTGTTTCGATTTGAAACAGATTCTAATCCATTGCTTCATGAGTTGGAAAAAAAATCTGCTCAACAACGTAAATAACGCAATGAATGTTGTTGAACTGTCAAAATGAAACAAATTAGGCAAAATTGTTTACGAAAATAAGTTACGCAATTAGGGCACCGGTCTCGGCTTCGCTAAGGGTATTATTGGTGAGCAATGGGTAGCTCGCCGTCCGATAAGGACCAAGCCCGGGTCGACGGCGCGTTGTGTTCCACGCGCGCCTCAAAGAGATGTCAGCAGAATTGACGGGGTCCGCTAGGGCCAATGCCTGCCGGGGGTTAGAAGAAAACCGATAGGGAAGTAGGAGGTTATTGGGCATTCTACCCCACCTTTCGTTCCAACGGCTCACTCCGTTCGCCTCGTCACTATCGGTGGAGTAGATGCCCAATAACCTAAATGAAAATACTGGTTCGGGGCCTATTCCACCAAATAGAGTGTGAATTCCTACAAGTGCAGTAAGGTGGAGAATAGCGTAGCTAAAATACTGGTTCGGGGCCTATTCCACCAAACAGAGTATGAATTCCTACAAGTGCAGTGAGGTGGAGAATAGCGTAGTTAAAATACTGGTTCGGGGCCTATTCCACCAAATAGAGTATAAATTCCTACAAGTGCAGTAAAATACTGTTTCGGCGTCTATTCCATTCGATGAAACGAAAGATGGAGAATAGCGTAGTTAAAATACTGGTTCGGGACCTATTCCACTAAATCTAAAACTCATTATTACCTTGTTACCTTGCTAACTAATATACACACATCACTCCGTTTTCTGTGACCAGATTGGCTCGCAGACATCTGAACTTTAGGATACACGTTAACAAACAAGGGCGCTCGCTGTTTGAACCGCTAGCCTAAAATTGAGGACAAATAGTCTTATATCCTTCATAAAGCAAGAAATAGCCTGCACCTACAGGCACACTCACATTCTATTTCTATGACCCAGATTGGTCACCAAGAACATCCAAATTTTTATTTCGAACAGACAACACTACCTTTCGCGTTAATGTCAAGTAATGTATTGAGAAGTTCTCTCACGCTCTGTGGTCCGAACATTCTGTTGGTTTCGAATGCTTATACACTTGCCAACGCTCCGTCTAGTCCGCCCGTATAATCACCGTCAAAACGGAGCATGCGCCGTTCAACGAATAACCGCTGTATCGTACTCATTCGTGAACCGACTGACGACACGGCGGCGCGGTGTCGGAAACGATCGTACAGTACAGGTGTAAGTGAGTCTTTAAAATCTCAAAGACTGCAAAATTGTATTATGTAAAATTTGCTGTATTTTAACTTTAACGTTGTTACATGAGGTGTATGTATGAGTAATTTCCATATTCATCAATTATATTGTAAGACGATCGCCATGCATGTTGCAGTCATTGATTAAAATTGGTCTTTTACAGGATTTCTTATTTCTCTCTCGTCTTCCGTGATGATGTTAGTTCTATCAATCTAAGATTGTTTGAAATATGATTCTTAATATCAGTACTGAATATTTGCATGAAATGATTATAAAAAGTTAGCTCTAGTCGTTGGATGATTTTATAGCAATTTAAAGTTTGACTGCAACATGTGTATGAATATCTTACTACGGCTTCGTTTACGCGGATTGTTCTGCACAATAAAAAAATTCAGGATATTTTACTTTCGACTCATCTTGACTTACACTTTTGAAAAATAAAAAAGCTTTTTTAATTTCACATGTTTTCATGCAGAGTTTATATCAAGGTTTATTAACAAACATATACTTTATCATAATACTTATTTTAATAATTATAAGATTTATAAGTCTGCAGTAGTAGTAGTATCGGCTTCACCTTTGTCGGCTAAGGTAAAAGCTGGTTTTGTATTTCATTTGTCATGTTAAAATTGTAATTTGATAAAATTGCTTTTTAATCACTCCTGTTTAATTAGACGTAAGTAAAATAAATTAGTCATACACCTGTGAGGACATATAGTTAAGGTTCAATGTTGATTAAAAAATTACATTCGCTCCAATATCTATTCTTGTAAATAAGTTCAATGTCGCTATCTTATAAAGTCCACCACTTTCAGTAAAAAGTAGTTCGTGTACTTGTTTCGATCACCGAGCAGTAACTTTGTTGCAGTTTTAATTACAAAATATATTATTACCTATAACTTTAAAAAATCGTCATGTGTTCATTCATCGAAAACATTATATATGAAGAAGATGTCTCCTCTGTATCGGTTGATACAGTAGTCAGTCCGCCATCGGTTGCTGTGGCGCTTGAAAATATTGGATTTGTTGCTGCCTCTCCGCCTCCGCCTTATTCTCCGCCACCGTCCTACACCCTTGCTGCACCGTATTCGTCTCCAAACCCTACATACTCGCCAACGACGGAGTTATCGCCGTTACAGATACCCGATCACAATATGTACGATGTCGGTGACGATCAACATGAGATCGATAGGAACATAATGCTGGTCACCGATTTTTACAACCGCATACGGCACACATCATCATATTGGGTGAAGATTCGGGTGCGGTTTTACTCTAGTTACGGGTCTATTTACCATCTATGTGCGAGTTGCTGTAGGACGTTTTTGTGTACCTATAAGACATTTGACTACAGTGATAAAGTATCGTGTTATCGGGACACTTTCCGAGAAGGCTACTATTGTAGTTTTTGTGATATACATCTCTATGAAATTGTCGAATAGTCGAAGTGATTTTGTAGTTAATAAATATTGTGCATGATATCGTGACAAATTGTTTAATTTCCCTGGACTTTCATCCTTTGTGTAATCCCGGTATAGGTAGTACGTTCGCGTGGGATATTTCCATACATCCACGCGGGCGAAGCCGTGGGAAAAGCCAATTAGTAATTACGTTATAATAGGAAAAATCTTTAATGTCTTTAAAGATTTTTGTTGCAAATAATAATTACTTATATCTCAATATTCGTGTTTTATTCCTGATAAAAAGGGTAATAATTGGTCTGTTAAATAAATACACATCAATCGTCTGTGGGGTAAAGTTCATCAGCGCTATGACGAATAACTAAATTCCAAATGTTTACCATCGACATTCTGAGCGAGTATGTATAAATATAAGATGTAACGATCCTTATACTTAACCATACACACAAAACCGAAATACTCGCCCAGAATTTCAATGGTTAATTTAATTTAATTTTTATTCAATAAATGAAGTAACAAGACTCATTGTGTTAGTAACTTACAAAATACTTTAGTAAAACATTAACACAGAAACAATTTGTAACAAAACATTAAGACAGAAACAATTAAAACTCAGTAACAATTTGTGACATCACTGCAGAAAGGTGATAGGCCCTTTTTTTTTTTTTTTTTTTTTGGGTGGGAAATTATCAAATAACTTCTCCCGCTCTGGGCGGAGCGGGAGGGCGTGTCAGACTCTTACTGACTAAAACCCACCCGTGTTCCTTCGGTTGCCCTGTTGCCGGGGGCCACGATTTCCCGATCGGTTTTCTTCGAACCCCCGGCAGGCATTGGCCCTAGTGGACCCCGTCAATTCTGCTGACATCTCTTTGAGGCGCGCGTGGAACACAACGCGCCGTCGACCCGGGCTTGGTCCTTATCGGACGGCGAGCTACCCATTGCTCACCGTCCGCAAGCCCGCGCCTACGGTGGCCGGAAATCGGCTCGCGATTCCCGCCCCGGGCGTCTCCTCCTGCGGCGGTTAGGGGCGTGAGGGCGCGAAATTAGCCTCTCCCTCACGCGTTCCGCCTCCTCCTTCGCGAGCATTACCGCTTCGCAGAAGGAGGTGACAGCCTGCCATTTCCTCTCGCTCCGTACCATGGCCTGAACCAGGGCCGGACGCGAGAGATCACCGCCGCCGATCGCCTCTACGAGAACACGGCGTTGCTCCGCCCAAGCCGGGCAGACCTCCACCGTATGCTCCACCGTGTCCAGCGGATACCTTGCAGCAGTGGCTCACAAACGCACAATCTATCCTGCTTGCTATCATAGATAGGATACTGTTGGTGCTGCCCCGCACCCTACTAACCAAAGATGCGCACCGCTTTCGCATCATAGTGTAGAAGCAGTCAACGCATGCTTCAGCAAACATCGAGGCAACCCATCAGCACCCTGAATACGTTATTGTATTGAACGCAAAGGGCGCCGTATGATTTCTGAGCATAATGAGCCCACAGACTGCAAGAGTTAAAAGACGTGCAGTAAGCACTAAATATAGTGCGCCTGACCTCCTTTAAGACACACCTGAATCTGCGAGCAATCATGTTAGCTCTCACACACACAGCGCCCTCCGCTCCCTGTCAATATCCTCATCATCTTTGAGTAGTGGTCAATAAGTGATCCAGATATTTAAATTGGTCCACCCTCACAAGAGACATACCGCTTAACTTCACTGACGGTACAGCTTCTGGGTACTTACCCTTGGTCCCCAAAGACTAGGACCATGCCAGACCATGCAGTCTGGCATATTGCCCGCAGACACATTCAGAATTAAGTAATTCGTCATAGCGCTGATGAACATTCTCAATTAAGTAATTCGTTTTAGTAAACTTTCTAAGTTACGTACAGACGTTAGCACATCAAGCTACCCGAAACTATCAAATTTTCCCAATCAACTTTGAATCCTTATACTTCAGCGATAAAGTTGAAAATCTATTAAATAAATTTGACAGATTGTAGTAGCTTGATGTGCTGGCATCTGTACATCGCGATTATGAACATTCCCCATAAAGTAATTCGGCATTGCGTACATTCTGTCTTTAGGTATACAGTACATCGATATTTTAAACTTCGAAGTTCAGTAGTGCAGTCCGTATAAATTGTTACAGTCTAAATGAATGAATTTGAACATGATGGATCGTAAGTATCTAAATATTTATGATTGGCTTTGACATGTCTTGTGAAACACACACACACACAAGCATCTCCTCGAATATATTTTTGGATCAAAATTCATAAAAAAGGTTAAAATTCAAAAAAAAAAAATTCACATAAACGTACATGGGTACCTACTTATGAAACGTCAAAAGCTAGGTGCTCTATTCTAATTGGTCGTTTCCTACAGAAAAGAGCCGCCAAGAATCTGCACGGTTACTCTTTTTTAAATAATTGGCTTTACAATACTTTCAAATAACAGTGTTACTAGGTATGGGATGACAGGGTAGGTCTTTCAATAAGTACCAGGTACTTAACAAAATAGAAAATGGTTAATAGGTTTACAATCCACTAAGCCTACAGCGTTCTCATATTCACAAAATAGAAAAGAATCTAGGTATACAAAATATAAATAAATTAATACCTACAAGTGAAAACCTAATTGAATAAAACACAATTACATGATTGCTATTACAACTGTAATAAATCTGAAAAATTATCATGTCCGCAAAAGTCACTAATAAAGAGTTGAAATTAAATCGTAGTTATTTATATAATGTTAAATAATAGGATAAATATGACAAGGACGAATGTAAAAATAAAAAGATTAAAATAAACATAGGAATTTGGGAACAGTTAATAGACTTTTAGATAATTATGTCATTAATGAGGTACCAGGGAAGCCACATGTGCAAGCGGATACTGTTTATAAGAAATTACTTGCTTGTTTTTGTTAATCTAAAGGTATCACAACTTCATGTCTACTACGTGTATTTATTATATTATAGAAATCCCTTCTTATTTTGAAAGTCCTAAAGTTTATGCGAGCATACATATTACTTTCTAAGATATAAAGAGAAGGCAAAGTCAGTATATCAATTTCTTTAAATCTGTCTCTAAGGGACTCGCGAAGACCCATTTTATAGATCGCGCGGATTGCCCTCTTTGTAAATGAAAATTGAATCTACGTCAGCTGCCGATCCCTACAGCAGGACGCCATAATACATAATACTGTGAAAATAAGCAAAGTTATATAAGTTATAGCACCTAGCTGTGGTTATATCAGTCAACTGCCTTACTTTTCTTACTGTATATGCAGCTGAACTTAATCTGCCTGAAAGAGTTCTAATGTGGACGCCCATTGTAATTTTGAATCTAAGTAATTCCTAAGAGTATAGTTTCCGTTATTGCATCTAGTTTTTTGCCAGTAATGAGAACCTAACACATTTAGTTTTGTTCGCATCATCGTTGTTTGATCATTCTCATCATCATCAGCCTAAGCAGCACTTATAGCAGTCCCCTACTGGATATAGGCCTCACCAATTGCACGCCATTCAGCTCGATTCTCGACAACTCTCATCCAGCTGCTACCAGCCACCTTACAAAGATCGTCGCTCCACCTAGCCTGAGGACGTTCTACCGTACGTTAATCACTAATCAATTCTAATTGAATTCCTGTTTTAAAGCATTACATCAAAATATAGGCTTGGTGCTGTAAGATTGAACGCGGATCGAGATTGTAATATCGTTTACAAGTTTTTCTAAAATTTCCAAATACATCTGTTAGCAACAGAACGCCTGTTTTGTGATGTAAATCTGTATACATACCCATGTTACGAATATTAAATACTGATCAAACAGACTGAGCGTGTTCATAGTCTTCATCATCAATTGACTCAATAGTTAGATATTTTAAAAAATGGACGGTAAGCACGTACGGTAAACACGTATCTTCGTAATGTTTCCATTGAGACATAATTATAGTCGTACGGATAAACTCCTTTACGGTTAAGTAGGTGTAATTTTTTTCAGGAAAATAGGATTTTAATTGTTTAAACTCTTGTTTTTTCATTGTACTAACCAACTTTCTAAGCTTGTTCCTAAAAACTTTGAAATAATCTACAAACCGAATCTACATGCTTGCCTCGGTGGAAATCGAAATAAACTTTGTTAAATAAATGTAGATTTCTTTTGTTATATGTATCACTTTCAATAATAACCAGACAAGTTATGAAAAAATACTGACAAAATTATGTTAGCTTATATTGCATATTACAATAACAACAAGCTGCGCTGCGATATTTACCATTCAAATTACAATAATCGCGAACCCTATCGCCGAACAAGAAGTGCTCACAGATAATAGGTATGTAGGTACCCTAATTGCGTAACTTATTTTAGAAAACAATTTTGTCTCATTTTTTTCATTTTAACAGTTCATCAACATTCATTGCGTTATTTACGTTGTTGAGATTTTTTTAAACTTATGAAGCAATGGATTAGCGATCTGTTTCAAATTGAAACAAATTGTGATTGTGTTGTATTAGGTATGCAATTAGGGTACCGTTATGAAGTCGCGTTATAAAAATCGTAAATTTTCGGGCATTTTTATAGATATACTTCACAAAATATTGAAACACAATCCGAACCGCGGTACGAAACGTAACGATTATAGCTTACGCCTAGCGTACACGTAATATGATAAGCAAAGCTAAAGGCACATGTTGCTCTAGTTGGATTAGGTTCACAAGATTCGTACTGTTCTAGCATTGTTTCAAATGTGCGTATACATCAAATGGTGCAATTTGCTTTCTATTATAATTTCAAACTTTATGAAATAACCTTTTGGAGGTCGTTGAGTTGCGAACTAAGATCGTTGCATGTATTTAAAAACATTAAACAACATCCAAAAAGTACTATTTACTGTGGTACTTTGTTATTTAACTCATTTCATTTCATTTCATCACTTTCTAAATAAAGCAAATGAATCACCTTTCTGTTCGAGGCTTTATATTTGTAAAGCGGTCCTATAACAGTTTTTTTTTTATCAAAAATGTGAAAACAAAGTTCAGGGTTATTAACTTCGAACCGCGCAATATCTGAGAAATTCAATGGAAATATGTCTTTATATACATTTGACACGTTTCGAAAATCAGGGTAGGACGAGAATCTTTAAACTTCTTAAAAATCTTTTTTAAACGCGCAAAGGTTGATCATTCTTAACATTTATTTCCAAATCAGAACTGCTCAATAACGTCCATCCACTGTCACGGTCCTGAACAATTCTATAGGAAGCTATACGATTACGAAATGCAGAATGTATTATTTCAACACCTTCCCATAATACGAGATATTTTTGTTTTTATGATTAGTACCAGGGCTCAGATAACGATATATTTTAGATACGGTTTGCTCTTAAGGCTCCGTGCACAAAAAATCCTTTTTCGTTACTAACTTATCTAATTGTAAGAAAGCTTGAAATAATTGAAACATTAAATCTGTTTACCTAAGTATTTTAAGTACAGTTTTCGTGGTGTTAAATCATTCGTGTCAGTCCCAGTACTTGTTAATAGTTGCTTCACTTTGCGCTCTCGAAAATATGGTGTATTTCGTCTTTCATTTACTTAATGAACTTACCTTACATTTACTTAATCATAAAATAATTTTTGATTTTATTTCAAGGATAGCTGAAGACTAATGTATGATTTTTAATTTTCTTGATATGGCTTGTTAATAAAATAATAGAAAAAAATACAACACTGACAGGATTTAAAAATGGATATTTCAACATGTTTTTCTGTTATATTTTGTTTGGAAGTTGAAAAAAGTGGTTCCCTATGTACAGTACCTAGAACATATAATGATGTTGATGATATTTTTTACTTTTCAAAATCAAAAGTAGTTTTTCTAACAAAACGATCCAATATCAGTCTCGCGTTAATTTTTGAAAACTTGTTGGGAACTTTAGTGATTTTCCACGAATTCTTAATTTATTTCAAAAATCCCTTTCCGCTATGTACAAGACAAAATTCGACTTCCAAATCACAAATAATTTTGTTTAAATTCTGTTTCCCTTTCTCACAACTAAAGAACAAAATTGATCAAAATCACACAACAAAAGGAGATTATTAATTTTGGGGAAAATTTATATAAAGTGCCGTAAAAGTAAAATTCGTAAAATAAAAAAGTATAATTCACAGTAAAAGATAATAAATGTAATATTTACTGGCATAAAGCTATTACTATAATTAGATTACTGTTATTCTTTCAACTAAAACATACTAAAAACAATATTTTTCAAACTCGTATAACAGCGCAGAAAATGGCTCTACAGATTTGGTCCCATAGTGAAAGTGACGAGAATAACATGTTCTAACGGAATATAACATTTTTTTTGTTTGGCAGGCACTTTAACATTTAGCCAAACATGCATGGACGGTGAATGTTCTCCTTTAAATAGTTCTCAGTTTATAAAACTTTTTTAATCGTTTTTCAATTTTTGGGTTGCTCGATAGGAAATTCACAACACAACCCTAATCAATATGTTAGTGGCAAACGCATTGGAATCAATAATTCAATAATGTAATGAAATGAGGATAGGTAAGGTATAATTTAACTAAACAAGTTCATGCTTGTCAGCGCACGCCCGGTGCGCGGCTGCGCCCTGCGAAATAAATCGGTTTTTGAAAATGTTCTCATTTCATTTTCCTTCTGAACAAAATGCATATAGAAGAACGAGAACTGTTAGAAACGTTTTAAAAACGTTATTTTAAATAACATATCCGAACTCTGATTATCACTAGGTAGGTGACTTGTCCAGTGACTGCGCTCAATAGATGTGTTACAAACCGTTCAGAAAGATGTTTTTGTATAGTTTTACGTCAACTAACCTGTACGTTAAAATAATTTTAGACTTAGGTACTATAAGATGTTACAATATGATTATGTACTTAAGGTAGCAAAGGTATCAAACAATAAATTATCTTGGTACCCATATATTGAAAAATAAATTATTATTGTTTATTCCTATCTATCGACGGGGTTAGAATGATCAAACAACTCATGATTCCGTCTCATAAATATTTTTAACCTGTCCCACTGCGGAGTCTCTATTGCACATTAAGTGCAACTGATGCTTCTTTACCGATCCTCTATAGGAGTATAGACAACTTCGCTCTTTAACCTCTATATAAAAGCAGGGCTCGGTTAACGGTATATTTTCGGTTACGATCGAACAGAACGTTATTTAAATCGTTCTCGGTTGATAAAATGTTTTTAGCCGTTTTTAACCATTTTGAGGTTAATCGATAGGAAACTCGCAACGCAACCCTATCAATACGTAAGCGGCAAAACGCATTGGAATCAATGATGTGATGAAATGACAATAAGGTACAATTTAACTAAACAAGTACCTACATGCTTGTCAACGCACGTGTTGATTCCATACCGTTACTGCAAAATTGCATTTTACTCTTAAGAAATGATATTTGAAACTAGCGTATTGATTGTATACTGTTACTGGAAAATTGTATTTTTTATCGTAAGAAATATGAAACTAGCGCTCGCCGACAAAGATGAAGCACCGACACCTGCACTCATTTAGAATTATTGCAATACATATTTTATTTAAAGTAGGTATGTGTGTTTGTTTAATACGTCTTGATATTAAAACTTTGAACGACATCACACTCGTGAAATAAGTAAAATTGTATTTTTGAGAAATCAGGATGTAACTAAAATATATAAAATCCTTACAAAATTTGTTGTATGCAGAACAATCCACATGAACAAATTCACGATAAAACTTAGTTAATTTTATGTTGCAGTTAAACTCAAAGCTGGTGTAAAATCATCAAACTACTAAGACTACAAACTTTAGATAAAACATTTAATGCAAAGGAAGTCAGTTTCTAAATTCCTCTCTGATATCAAGGGATCGCCTTTCAAAGAATTCCTAGACTAAAACCAGCTTAATACAAAAAATTAAAGTTATGTCAAAGAAAGAATCACTCATTTATAATAAGTTAACGGAATTGGTATCTATCTTATTTAAGGAACACCCCCCAGTTAGATGAAGTTGATTATAGGAAAATCTCTCAAAACTCCTATTTTAATTACGGACTACAACATTGTACAGCGATCGTCTTACAGTACAATAAAGTTCGAATAAGCAAATTCATGCATAATGCAATTTTGCTGTCTTTGATATTGTAAATAACCATTTATACATACACGGCGGCTACCGGATACGTTTTCCCGATGCTTAGTCAGGCGGTTTACGAATGAGTACGGGACAGCGGCTAACCGTTGAACGGCGCATGCTCCGTTTTGACGGTGACTATACGGGCGGACTAAACGGAACGATGGCAAGTGTATAAGCATGCGAAACCAACAGAATGCTTGGACCGCAGAGCGTGAGAGGACTACTCATTACATTACTTGACGTTAACGTGTAAGGTTGTGTTGTCTGTTTGAATTAATTAAATTAAAATTTGGATTTCCTTGGTGTCCAATCTGGGACCATAGAAATAGAATGTGAGTGTGCCAGTAGGTGCAAGCTATTTCTTGCTCTATGAAGAGATGTGACATAATCTGTCCCAAATTTTAGTTTAATATTTACGGTATTCTAAAGTTCAGATGTCCTTGGAATGCAACCTGGGATCATAGAAATAGAATGTGCGTGTGTCTGTAGGTGCAGGCTATTTCTTGCTCTATGAAGGATATGAGACACTCTGTCCTGAATTTTAGGCTAGCGGTTTAAACAGCGACCGCCTTGTTTGTTAACGTGTAAGGTAGTGTATGAATAAATTAAATTAAAATTTGGATATCCTTGGGGTCCAATCTGGGACCATAGAAATAGAATGAGCGTGTGTCATTAAGTGCATGTTATTTCTTGCTCTATGAAGAGATATTAGACTAACCGTCCCAAATTTTAGTTTAATATTTACGGTATTCTAAAGTTCAGATGTCCTTGGAATCCAACCTGGGATCATAGAAAAAGAATTTGCGTGTGCCTGTAGGTGCATACTATTTCTTGTTTTATGAAGAGACATGAGACCAACTGTCCTGAATTTTAGTTTATTGTTAACGATATCTTAACGTTCAGATGTCCTCGAACCAATCTGGTCACAAAAAACGGAGTGATGTGCATATGCGCTATCTCAAATTTGTGGAGAGACATGAGACAAACTGTCCTGAATTTTAGGATAGCGGGGTGCATGAAAGGAGCCTCCTCGTGGCGCACCCTGGAAGCAGCTAGACACGGTCACACAGTGTCTAGGCTGACTGATGCCTTCAACTTAGTAATTTGAGGTAATAAGGTTATAAGGTAACAAGGTAATTCGGTAACAAGTTAATATGGTAACAAGGTATCAAGGTAAAATAAGGTATCAAGGTAAAATAAGGTAACAAGGTAGGTATCAAGGTAAAATAAGGTAACAAGGTATCAATGTAAAATAAGGTAACAAGGTATCAAGGTAAAATAAGATAACAAGGTAATACTGAGTTTTAGATCTAAATAGTGGAATAGGCCCCGAACCAGTATTTTAGCTACGCTATTCTCCACCTTACTGCACTTGTAGGAATTCACACTCTATTTGGTGGAATAGGCCCCGAACCAGTATTTTAACTACGCTATTCTCCACCTCACTGCACTTGTAGGAATTCATACTCTGTTTGGTGGAATAGGCCCCGAACCAGTATTTTAGCTACGCTATTCTCCACCTTACTGCACTTGTAGGAATTCACACTCTATTTGGTGGAATAGGCCCCGAACCAGTATTTTAACTACGCTATTCTCCACCTCACTGCACTTGTAGGAATTCATACTCTGTTTGGTGGAATAGGCCCCGAACCAGTATTTTAACTACGCTATTCTCCACCTCACTGCACTTGTAGGAATTCACACTCTATTTGGTGGAATAGGCCCCGAACCAGTATTTTCATTTAGGTTATTGGGCATCTACTCCACCGATAGTGACGAGGCGAACGGAGTGAGCCGTTGGAACGAAAGGTGGGGTAGAATGCCCAATAACCTCCTACTAACTCCTAGATACCACGAGATTTGGATGTGGTTTTTTTTTTAGTGATTGGTTGGCGTCTAAATATGATTCACAATAAATATTGAATCCAACTAAGCAAAAATACAACCATGAAAAATCAAAATCTAAAAACACAAAAAAAGCATATTTCTTTACATCTGTACTAGTTAGTACTCTTTTGTATTTTTTTTCAAATACCGTTAATATATTTTTATGACACATAATAAAGAAAAGGGTAAAATAATGCTTACTTTTTTTGTAATGAATTAATTTATAAAAGTTTAAAAAAAAACAAATATTTTTTTTACTCGTGTTTGGTGTAAAATTGTCACACGGGTATTTTACTCTTACTTTTAAAATAACCTGTTCTATCGGATAAGTTAATAAAAAGGGAATGTCCGCTTTTCGAGGCAAAAACAATACTGTGCGCCGCTCACATCTCTTCTCATCTCCACTGCGCGCCGTTGTCAGCTTGCGAGGCACAGCTCACATCTCCGCTTTGATCGCGCCATACAATATATGATACATTTCCGCTCAATGGTCTCCACTGAAACTGAGTAGAGTCGAGATGTGTGAATAACGAAATTCTATTGGTTGTTTAAAACACATCTCCTCTCTCGTCTCATCTCTTTGTTGGAGTCCGGGCCTAAGTTAGGTCGAGTTTGACAAAACTATCAACAGACTGGCCAGTAAATACTATTAATCAAAATAATAAGGTCAAATCCATCGCAAATGTATAATCACATTACTTACAAATAGATCATTTATATTGTTCTCATTATACTTGTGCAAGTGTATATTGTATTATAATTATAAGGCTTGTAACGGTTTCCGTTCATATGCAGCTATCTTAGTCTGCTTCTCCTGACTTCGTAATAATTAAAAAACCTAAAATTAAGAACATGATGTTTTCTCCCCGAAACGTAGACTCGAGTCAACACCCGCATTTCGCCAGTCCAGTGTCCAAATTCTGGGAACTACTGAGAAATTTTCAATAAATTTTTTGCCAACTTGGGGATCGAACACAGGAAGAGGATGAAAGAAGGGTATGTAGGTTCTGGTACCTACCTACTCATCTCGGTAGATGACAGACAGACAAAACTACTTACCTACCAAATTACAGAAAAATAGTAGGTAGGTATCACTAACAATAAATCGATTAACACAATGCAGGCTTTAATTCTTCAAACTGTTCAAACACAATAATTTATCCTTTCAACAAGGTTTCTCTAGAACGTACAATTTAGTAAGTAAATAAGTGTTGTTATAATATTGTAGTCGGATTGTGCGTCAGTTGCCGTTCAGTTATATGTTGAGACAACCGCCTCGACAATATAGCAAAATGGTGAAAATTTTAATTGTTTTAGTGGTGATCGTGCTTTGTTCGACAGGTAACGTTTTTTTTTGTGACTATCACGGTTTCCTGACTTCCATGACACGCGTTGAATAATTAATTATACAGACATTAACATAAACAGCGGTGGCCCAGAGTAACTTACGGGTTATATCTACCTAGTTGTAAGTCGTGGTTCGAACCCAAGCAAGAAGATGACTTTACTTCGGCAAATGGAAAAAGCGTGAGAATCAAAAATTCAAATATGCATGATACCCGCAATGGGCCTGCGTGGTGGATTACGGCCCACTCCCTCTCACAGAAAGGAAACCTGAATCACAGCAGTGGGGACAGTCTAGTTACTCAACTGTTAATTATGTAGATACAGTCAACAGATGCACATTTTTCATCTTTCAAGTTATCTTTCAGCTCTCGCCAAGATCGTCAGACCTTGCAACTTCGACGACCACAAATGTATCCGCAACAATTTAGCAGCCAACTCCAACTGCGACAAGAATGTGAAGGGAAGTATCCCCAACAAGTACTTGGTGAAGGAATTCCGCTTTGAGACTCCGTACTTCAACGCTTCGTATATTGACCGGAATCTGATCGTGATCAACCATAATAAGTGCTTCGTTTCAGAGTTTTAGTAAGTATTTGATAAGGATGTTGTAAATATGGCTTCATTGTCTCTGTCCCTCATATAGGTGTGACAGCCTCTTTTTAAACGACTTCGAAAAAGGCGGAGGACCGGAGGTTATATCGTCGCCCTCCTCGCTAACTGTCGTAACTAGCAATTGATATTTTTCCAGAGCAACAGTTTTCCGGTCGGGCGCTACAATCATGTTAAAATAGTTGCGTTAGCTGTGGCTTTATTAATGAATTAATAACTTTTTATAAATAGCTTTGTTTTTTCGATGCGCTGGGATGCGCTCTATTGAATTCTCAACGGTCGAGAGTTGAAAATCCAGTGCGCGATAAAATCCCGCCGCGATATTTTTACGTCCGTGCGAACGTGGGCGAACACTGCCCGACTTCGAATCCTCAAGACAGCTTTCGAGCTTGCGACCACTAGACCAACGTGCCAGTATAGATATCTACTAATAAAAACTATTTCAGCTTCAACACCGACACAGATAAGGCCGTGTTGACCATAGATTGCCCGCACCTGGACCTGGAGTCAGACCGAGTGCTGATCCAACATCGAAGCAAGAAAGAAGACTCCTACTATTTCTATCATATTCATGCTGTCTATCGTAAGTACCTTTATCAAAATAATTTGCTGCGCCCGGCGATTTCACCCACATACCTAAGTCTCGATTCTGTGGGGATATCGAGATAAGTCAAATAATAATTTAAACATTTCAATTAGGCACATAAAAGGCACTTTTGAACTTTAACATTTCCAAAAAATAGAATTGATTCTAGTCGCCCCTTCTAAAAGGTAGGTAGTTTTCGTATGGAGACGAATGGCCAAGAAACTCCACCGTTAAAATATTTTACAATATTTTATATAGGTAAATTAATTATATGTGAACACGATGCACCTGGAATAACATTATATACCAAAATAGGTAAATAGAATTTAAAATGAAACAGTGGTGCCCAGTGCCGGATTAAGCCAGCGCGGGGCCTGTAGCAAATTCTACCTAGGGGCCTATGGTAAAAATTGGTTTATTTTAAGTTCTAAAGTTTGAGATAAACTAGTCAAATCAATGTTTCTAGAAAAATACTACGTTCTGTTCCTGTTCCTAAACAGTCAAGTAGGTACTTCAACCAAATGACTTTTTTCAAACAATACTAACTGTAAAGTTATTAAAAAGCACTGGTTTATGGTTCATTTTTAGAAGAGCTGGTGCTGGCAATAAGAGAGCCTTGATTGTAAGAGCGAGCGTAGCAAGCTTGAAATTTTTTTTGCACCTCGTATAGTCTAGGCTTCTTCATCATCAGCCTATAAATGTTCCCACTGCTGGGACACAGGCCTCCTCTCTGTGAGAGGGAGTGGGCCGTAATCCACCACGCGGGCCCAGTGCGGGTTGGTAGATGTCACATGTCTTCGAATTTTCGGTTCCAGGACATGCCGGTTTCCTCACGATGTTTTCCTTCACCGTTTTGAGAGCAGTGGTGATGAAATAATTTACACAAAGTAAAGCGCCTGCCTGGGTTCGAACCTACGACCTACAACTCGTAAGTCGCGGCCGTTACCACTGGGCCACCACTGCTCTCGGCTAGGCTTCTTATTGACCATTTATACTGAAATAGTAGTTACTTTGTTGACTAATGTAGAAAAGTTTATGAAGGCAGAGAAATTAAGATGAACAAGCGAGCGAAGCGATGTCAATTTATTTTTTAACCTCCGCGGAGGTTAGGTGACTTATTCACCATTTATATTAAAATAGCTTATTAACAAAAAATTAGGAATAAAAAGAAACTTGCAAGAGAAGATGTATGAGCGAGCGCAGCGAGCTCGAACATTTTTCAGCACCTCACCACACACAGATTCATAATCACAATCTGTCATTTTATCTATTCTTCCATCGACAAAACCCGTTTCTATGGAAGTCATGCTATGAGTGCTGGGGTTTGGATATGCGGGGCCCCCTATTGCGCGGGGCCCGTAGCAATTGCTACTCTTGCTGCGTGGTTAATCCGCCACTGGTGGTGCCGATTCCCTTGTTCACAAACTAAACTAAATTTAAGTTCAGTGCATCTTTTTCTTTCTATTTCATTAAGAAAAGGACAGAAGATAAATTTTTAGTTTATACCTGTCAAATTAATCAGCGCCTGTCACTACTCCATACAAGTTTAGACGTGATTAAAAACTTGCCTACTAAAATGACGTCAATTTACGTCAAGCGCTTATACAATCACGAGGTCGAGGTGTTGCCACACCAAGCGCTGAACGCAGACTCCGCTCGGTGTGGCAACACGCCGTGTTCGAGTTCGCGGCAAGTCAATCGTCATCCTGAGGATGCCTCATTGAGAGGTAAAACACGGTTCGATTTCTTTCAGGATTTTTTAATGGTTCTTTAGAAATAGCTAAGCGGAACAGGTTACTAAATATATCCATGTCTATTGTATTTTACTAAACTATGTTGGTTCGGCTTTAACTTCAAGTGCCTGTAACTGGTTTAATTGAAATAAATGCTTTGACTTTGAATAAATAAATTAAAACGTGCACATCAAACGATGGCATGCAGCTATTAGCTAACCATACCTAATTTTTTTCAGCTTTGATCCGCATCACAGTGATCCTGCCCAGTTGGACTCACATGGACTTGTGCAGGGCGCACGTCTTCACTGAAGTTGTCACGCTGCCGCATTTCAAGATCGATCCTAAAGGTTTTTTACATAATTATGTATTTTAATACTTACATATCTGATTCGAAAATCAATCTGCAATGTTATCGAAAGAGTCTTTTAAAGCTTCGGCCAAACCTGAGCGACCACAACGCGGAAGGCGGGAGCGTCTACCGCGCGGCGGACGCTGCTCGTGTTATCATATGGCGCCTTGCACACCTACGCGACCGTCACGCGGGAACACCGCGTGACGGTCGCGTAGGACACATTACATTATTACGGATATCTCATTATTTAAACTCCACGATGACAAACGTGGAGAACAATGGTGGCCCAGTGGTAACGGCCGCGACTTACGAGTTGTAGGTCGTAGGTTCGATCCCAGACAGGCGCTTTACTTTGTGTAAATTATTTCATCACCACTGCTCTCAAAACGGTGAAGGAAAACATCGTGAGGAAACCGGCATGTCCTAGAACCGAAAATTCGAAGACATGTGACATCTACCAACCCGCACTGGGCCCGCGTGGTGGATTACGACCCACTCCCTCTCACAGAGAGGAGGCCTGTGTCCCAGCAGTGGGAACATTATAGGCTGATGATGATGATGACAAACGTTAATAACATAGAGATGTTTATCGAAAAAGTAAGAAAACATACATACACACGATCATACATAACATAACATAACATCACGCCTTGTTTCCCCGAAGGGTTGGGCAGAGGAGTCCCTGTAGCAGGTACACCCACATTTCGCCAGTTATGTTTAAGTCCCATGTAATAGGGGGCGAGCCTATTGCCATCAACCGGGCACGAATCCATACTCCGAGCTGCGAATGAGAACGATCATACATACGATCTGAAAAATCCTGGATATAAAATATACGTAAAAAGGATAAAATATGGGACTTAATCGGTCAGAGTCAGACTCTGATGTTAAATATGAGACTGACATAACACAACAATTTAGGTGCTACACTAAGCTATAGACGTGCGGCTGTGACTATTCACTAAACAAAATGAAGTTTGCTGTTCGCGCTGTAGTCGCGCCGGTGTGCACGATAATTCCCGCGTTAGTTTCGCGTTGTTAAGACGCAGATATATGACAGTGACCTTGAATGGTTAGCTTGCGTGTTCTGTACTGAGCTCACGCAACGCGTCGTACGTCCAACCAGTAATAGGACTCGCCCATCAAAGAGCGCTGTCCCAAATTAGACGTATTTTTAATTTATTATACGTAAAACAAAAGGTATTTTAATAAAACACGTATACTAAAAGATCAATAATTGAATTATCTTTAAAATGGTAAAGGTTTCAGAAAAATACGCTTGATAGATTTTGCGTCATTCTCAGATTTTAATCCGCGTCAGACGTAACTTCCCAAATTTATTTCACTATGTAATATAAACATAGTCCAAAATATGTCTATATTAAAATATTAAGAAAATGCTCTAATTTAACATTTATTTTTCCAAATCACTAACACTACTCGTTTAGACGTCATCTTCAGTATAAAATCATTAAAAGTCAGTTATCGTCCCCTTAACGTTCCCGCTTCGCTCCCGCGTCCCGCGTTGTAGTCGCTCAGATTTAGCCGAAGCTTAAACGCTGTGCACAAAGCGTGAAAATATTCTGTTGATAAAATTGACGACCGGTATTCTTCCGACATCGAACATGTGTATGTCATTGTCAACACGAGAGTCTGTTGTGAATAGCATTGCAGGACTAGGTATTTGCAGTTGCGAGTAACAAACAGATACTTACCAACTGAGAAAACATCGATAGAAAGGTTGGACTGAATGGTCTGAAATTGTCAACTCGAGCAATCGTGGTGATCAACGCTCGTACCTTCTTCTTGTGAGAAGAGGCCTTTTCCCAGCAATGGGAAAATTAAATTAAATATCATTTATTTCAGGCAATTAAGAAACCCATAACATACAGACATATACTCTTAAACTAATACAAAAATTAATAACTAAAAATGTATACTAAAAGTCTTTTACCTCTCTTGCAAGATGGACGACACGGTACACAGCTTTTACAATTTCATTCTTACTCAGGGTTACCCTTATGTAGAATGACACTTTGAGCTTACTTAGCAGCGCGGAAAAGCCAGCAACGTTCCTCTCGGCGAATATGTCAGTCGCACTACACCGCCAGGGCAAGTTCATTAGTGCTGTTCGGAGAAAATGAAAGAGGCGGTGTCTTCTAGCGGATTATTTGTATCATCTGAGCATGTAACTGTAACAAACGTACAGAAACCTAACACTGTACTGTTCCTACTTAAATCATTATAACTATTGTAAGCCCAGCTGCACGAGCAAATTTTTCCCGCGGTGATCGTTTTTTTTCGTGCACTTGATTTTCAACGCTCTGCTTAGCGCCGAGAGTAAAAAATCCAACGGTGTGTTTTCCGACGCACTGGAATGCACTTTGTTAGATTCTCAACGTTCGGCTCAAAATTTCGTGCGCGATGAAATCCCGCAGCGATATTTTTACGTCCGTGCGAATATGGGCTTACTCTCACAACACAGCATAAAAACCCTCATAACGGAGAAACAATACCTACTCATACTCATTGACTACAAGCCAAGCAATTTAATTAGACAACTGTCAATCATGACGAATACGCTACTTAATAACTTATTTGACGGATTTGTACGGTAGTATGAAGAATGAGGGACTTGAGGCGGCAAGCAAGTGGCCGCATTCCACCCACGCGTAACATGACAACTATAAAAACGGGTTTTGTCGACGGAAGAATAGACAAAATGTCAGATTGTGACTGTGTATCTGTCATTTTGTCTATTCTTCCGTCGACAAAACCCATTTCTATTGTGGTCATGGTAACCGTGCTGTTGTCTAATCACCTTGCCCGGCTAGTAGGTAACCTAATTGCGTAACTTATTTTCGAAAACAATTTTGCCTAATTTGTTTCATTTTGACAGTTCAACAACGTTCATTGGGTTATTTACGTTGTTGAGCAGATTGTTTTTTACAACTTATGAAGCAATGGATCTGTTTCAAATCGAAACAGATTGTGTTGTATTACGCAATTAGGGTACAGAGCATTATCACTACCAAAACCACCACATCACTATAAAAACAATCATTCACTAAACAAGACATTTTTTTTTCAAACAGACAAGCCTACAAAGAACTTCTTATCGAGGGATTTGACGAAATTGAACATATTTGAACGAGAGTCGTTCTACTATGGAGGAGATCGCATTGCCAAGGTGTTTTTAGACTCCTTGATCTGCGACTACGGTTGTAACCGACTCATACTGCCACATTATACTGATGATATTATATTAAATGAGGTTTAAAAACACACGAAGACAATAAACTTACTATACTATGTTCAATTTGTGATGGTTGATTTGACACATGCAAAGCGACAGCAATTTTTTTTTGCGGTACAAAAATATGAAAAAGAATTCATTTGACTGTCTACAATTTGTGTCCCATATAATACTTTTACAATGTGTTATACATGTGCAGCTGCAATCAAGTAAACAATGTGTTATGTTTTGCGGCTACACATACCTATAGTGTAACGGCAATTAAATGAATTCTTAAATTCATTTCTGATCGATTGATTCATAAATTTTTGAATGGACATGTTTTTGAAGCTGATTGTTCCTACAACGTCAAAGCTAGATCGACAATTTACGAATCATTTATTCAGTAAGAATCTCACACCGTGAAAAATTAGCTGAAGTGAGCTGTCATGTGAACAGCAGTGCTATTCTGTAACCATCTCACCGTGTTATCTTAGGTGAAGTGAGCGTGGAGTGAGCTGTCAGTTGCTAAGGATTGACACTATTGGCAGCTCACTTCACCTAAGTTATCACGATGAGATTTTTACAGAATAGCACTACTGATTCTAAGGATTGACACCATTGACATCTCATTTCAACTCTGTTCTCAAGTTGAGACATTTACAGAATAAATCGGCAGTAGGTATGATCAAATACCAACTTTTGAAAATTAATAAGCAAATAACATGTGCCATAATCAATCATCCTAAAATGAACAGATTTTAACATTTAGATACTAAGTACTTTATACCTATGACATTCTGATTTGTAATAAAATACATATTTACTTTAACTGACTCATATCAATTTTACACCACACCACGTTTTTTATTTACTCTACAATGTTACCTTTTCCCTCAAATACATGCAAGTGCCGTCATTTCCATTGGCCATTCTGGGCAAGTGCCCAGGGCCCTGCGATCCATGGGGCTCCCTAGTTCCTGTAAGCCTCGTAACTAGAGGCTGTCAAAAAAAAAATCTACTTAAATAAATCCCAGACAAGGTGCTAAAATTTTCGAGATCGCTTCGCTCGCTCATAGATCCATCCAAGTGACAAAGTAACTCCTATTTCTTCATGTACGTTCAAAAGAAAACCTAATGTATCCGACGCCTTCTATGAATGTTGAGCTCGCTACGCTCGTTCATACATACATCCTGCGTTCTCCATTCCCCATTATCCTAAAGTGCCCAGGGCCTCTTTGCTACATAAATTAAAGCACATTCTTGCATGATACTGACCTAGGGGCCCCTAGGTCAGTATCAGGGAGAAAGAGATGGAGCTATACGTCCTGTAGAGCTTTATCTCTTTCCCCACTGAAGTAATATTAAAATAATATTGCTTTATGAGCTGGTGATAGGCCCCCTGGCCAATTACAAAAATCTAAGAAAATTTTAATTTCGCCGGCTGCCCTGGTGCTTCCACCATACTTGCCATACCATGCCATGACAACTTTATACGTATAAAAATTTTTTGGCGCTTGGGCAAAATCGGAATTAACGGCGCCATCTTGTTTTGTCATAAGATACAATATCTCTGAGACAATGGGGAAGGCTACTGCCAAAATGGCGCCGTTGTAGCTAGTTAATAAAACAAGCTTGCATAAAGCATGCTGGTTTTATTTTATTTTTGCGAATAAACTCGTCGTTGTGTTCCTAAATTTTTCAAATAAAACCAAACTCATGACATGAATGAACACAAAATGGAATGAATGGACGAAATGTCAAATTTATTGTATGCCGTAGGAACATAAACTTCATTTGAAACAATATTAAACATTTAAATAAACCTTTTAACAGTCTGTTCAACCGATTTTGACTTCTATTGAGTTTGTGGCATGACAAATAGCAGCTGCAGTAAACAGTTGGTATTGGGTTTATCTAAATGTCTATTCTGATTTCAAATGGAGTATAGCAATGGTCACGCCATCTACAATTAGCTTTGACAGGCTTTCCGCATTTCACAAATGTTTACCAACACAACCGTCACTGGCGTTCAGGCGCCAAAAGAGCACTCCTAATATGGATGGATTTCTGATGATGGTGAACACAGTATGTTGTTATTAGCAAACAAGAGGACGCTATCCCATCCTCGAGGGTAAAGTAGGAACACTAACATTTTCTCAGTTATATTTAACCCCTAAAGGAGGCGAGCCTATTGCCATCAACCCTGCACAAATCTAGAGTTCTAGACTCTACGCAGACAATTTCCTAATAGTAAACCACGACACCACTAAAGTCCGGCGGCAAATTGTGAAACTACATTTTTTTTTAATGCATTTAGATGCAATAACGAGACACTAGCGCCGCGTCTATCGCACTCGAGTGGTGGCGCGAACTCGAGGTATAAATTTGCTAAACTGCTAAACTAACAAGGCACTTAGTTAACATGCATTTATAATATTGGCTGTAACACCTACCGATTATACCGCGCCACCGAGCTACAAGACTGCTAACACCACACTCACATGGATTTATGAAGAAGGAACCACATGTCATTTTGGATTACAGATACAGGTACCTAGTATACCTACTTTTAGTATCACTGGTTAAGGTTAACGTAAGTTCACAAACGTTAAGTACACACGGCTACACATCAAGCTATAAATTTCCAGTATGGTGCATTAGCTCCTTATTTTGAATCATATTCCACCGAAAATTTTAATTTTTTTATCGTTTTTTGTAGTTACTATTTCTTTATTTCAATGTAAAATTACATTCTCTGTACGCAGTACTAAATTAATATAAATAAAACAGCTAAAATAAAAGGATTGTGTGGTTTTATGAAACCACGGTAAAAGTGAAACTTCTATAGGCGCCGTCATATTGGCCTTGGTTGCTCTGACGAGCGCCTTTCACTTTATCCCTACTCCGCGGCCGACCGTCACGCGACATGCAACACACAGACGAAAAAGTTTGAGACGATGTAATAAAAGTTTCACTTTAGAAAAAAACAGCAATGGATGTTGAAATTCTCTTACAAACGACGCGTGAAATCAGTTCTCCAAGCCGCGGGGTGGCGGGGAAGGCGTCCGAAAGCTCGCTGCACTGCCATTCGCTACGTGCGTTTTTCCACGGTAGCGATACATTGCGTGTAAGGTAATAAAACAAATCAGGTTTATTGGATTCCCATAACGTTCCTGAAATAATTTCATGTACCGGTGATCTTAGTATGATATACTGAATTCGCCCCATCAGTCTGCGGAGGGCTGTCCCTTACATCCTGTATACAATGCGAGATAATAATAATCAATAAATAATATAATAATAATAATCAATATACTAGACTATTGATTATTATTATGACACGTTGACATGTTGGATAGATTATAAGAAGGCCTATGACTCTGTGCCACATACATGGCTCATGAGGGTGCTGGAGTTGTATAAAGTAGATACAACTCTGCGCACCTTCCTGATGTCGTATATGGGGCAATGGAGGACAGTCCTTCGCTATCCAGGATGTCGACATATCCAGAGGAATAGCGAGCCGATAAGGATAAAGCGAGGTATATTTCAGGGCGACAGTTTGAGCCCACTCTGGTTCTGCCTAGCCTTGAATCCTCTAAGCACACTGCTGGAGGATTCAGGGCTAGGTTATCGATTGAGGAGAGGTGGTCAGGTGATATCTCACCTCCTTTACATGGATGACTTGAAACTCTTTGCCCACAACAATTTGCAACTGCTGGAACTACTGAAGGTAACCGAAACTTTCAGTAGCGCCATCAGGATGGAATTTGGTGTGGACAAATGTGCGGTCATGCATGTCAAGCGAGGGGAGATTGTGGAATCCGTGGAAACCCACCTCTCAGACTCCATACACCTAAGATTCCTCTCCTCAACCGAAACCTACAAGTATTTGGGTATGTCGGAAGCTTTAGGTGTCAGCGCTGCTGACATGAAGCAATCGCTGAAGGAGCGCTTCTTTAGCCGCCTGAATAAAGTATTAAATAGTCTTTTATCAGGCGGAAACAAGGTGCGCGCCTTCAACGGCTGGGTCATGCCGGTTTTGATGTACTCTTTCGGCATACTCAAATGGACTCAGACAGAACTTGACGCCCTGGATAGAAGGGTCCGCACACTGCTGACCGCTAATCGAATGCATCACCCACGCTCATCGGTGATGAGACTGTATATTCCACGGAAGTGCGGAGGCCGAGGCTTCTTAAATGCCAAGACCCTGCACAACCGTGAGATATGCAGTCTCAGGGAATACTTCCTAGAAACCGACGTGGGGATGCAACGAGATGTGGTCTCAGTGGACAAGGGCCTCACTCCGCTATCCTTGGCTAACGAGAACTGGTGCAAACCTATAGTATTAGATACTAATGACCGCATGGAGATATGGCAGAGCAAAGAGCTTCACGGGCGCTTTTACCGGGCCTTACATGGGCCCGATGTAGACCTGTTAGCGTTCGTATCCTGGTTGCGATTCGGTGACCTCTTTGGGGAAACCGAAGGTTTTGTCTTTGAAGTTACGAAGTTATGATGACGAACAACTACCGGAAATATATTGTGAAGGACGGCACGGTTGACATCTGTCGGGCATGCCACCGGCCCGGAGAATCAATCCGACACATTATTTCCGGCTGTTCTCGTCTGGTTAACGGAAACTACTTGCATAGGCACAACCTTGTAGCCAGGATTATCCACCAGCAACTTGCTCTGAAATACAATCTTGTGGAATCGGAAGTACCGTACTATAGATATGTGCCCGACCCAGTCCTCGAAAATGGCAATATCACATTGTATTGGGATCGATCTATCATCACTGACAGGACTATTGTTGCCAATAAGCCAGACATAGTGGTGATAGATCGACTAGAGCGTCGCACAATGATTATTGATATAGCGGTCCCGCATGACGAAAACCTCGTGAAAGCTAAAAAAGATAAACAGCTTAAGTATCTTGACCTGGCTCGTGAGGTTGTCGACATGTGGGATGTGGATACAGCAATCATTGTGCCGATAGTTGTGACGGCCAATGGCATAAGGGCTCCCACACAAAACTGCGAATTCGCATCGCATTGCAAAAATCTGCGAACTCGGCCTAAGCCAAACGCACTGCGAGCTCACAGATTTTTGCAATGCGATGCGAATTCGCAGTTTTGTGTGGGAGCCCTAATAGCCAAGAGCCTCGACCAACACCTGAGGAGGCTCTCGTTAAGCAGCTGGATCAGGGGCTTGATCCAGAAAGCGGTACTCCTGGACACGGCGCGTATTGTCAGGAGGTTCCTCTCTCAGGAGCCCTGACCACCGATGGCTTGGACCCTGTTCCCGACACCGGTGGGCGACTATTTTTTATATTTTTAAATGTTTTTTTAAATTGTTTTACAGGAATATTTAAAAATATAAATAGTATGTTTTGAAATGAAATAAAGGAAATATAATAATCAATATAACAATAATAATTAAATAATATAGCAATAATAATTATTCAAAAGAAAACAATTTATTTATATGAATAAACAGAATTATAATATATAAAAAATAAAAGGTATATAAAAATAATCTAAATTTAAGTACTTTTTACAGATAAAACATAAATAATAATAGTTAAGCGAAATGTTAGTAGGTATCTTATTCGCGATCTCCTGACTTTGATTATATGTATGTTAAAACTTGTTCCCACAAAAACAATGATTTCCTAAAACAGGGCTTCGTCTCTCCTACCCTTTTTGCTGTGCCCTACAGGGTCCATAATGATCTAAATTATATTTACTCAAAAATGCATGTAATGTGGTCATTATTTTGACAACCTTGTTTGAGCAAAGTCTACCTTGCCGTTCTGTTTCAAGGAGCGGCCGGCAAAGTTTTGATGGTCGCTCTAACAGGCCGGCAAAAGATTGCCGGCCGCTATTTTGACGTTTCAACGTTTTAAAAAATCAAATGCAAAAAGATTTTATTTAAAACACAGCTGTTTGTATTTATAGAGATAGGTACAGACGCCAGCACTTCAAGCTACTACAATCTGTCAAATTTATTTAATAGTTTTTCAACTTTACCTCTGAAGCATAAGGTTCAAAGTTGATTGGGAAAATTTGACAGTTTCGGGTAGCTTGATGTGCTGGCGTCTGTACAAAAAGATTTATTCCATATTTGGCTGTATAGTTCCAACTACCATTGTTAAAAAAAAAACAAAGAAGTAACAAAAGCGCGGTTCAGCGAAAATTTTATTTTTATTTAGTGACTTTTTTGCTAAAAATGAGCTCTCAAAGCGAAAATTCTTCCGATTCAATGTGTTTAATACCGCTAGACATTAAAGATGAAGCTAAATTAGTTGTTGAAAATTTAATACCGCGAAACTCAAAGGAAAAATATAAGCTTGCATATGAAAAATTTGTGCAGTGGAAAATCAGTAGGAAATCTAAATCTTTACTTGCTGGTTTTATTTAGATTAGGTACTTGCATTTTTGAGTAAAGCACTATACAAGCCTTGGCCCACTATGACTGCTTCGCTGGTTACGCTATGATTGCCTCGAGCTAGTCTAGCTACGCTCTAGGCCTTCCAGCTTGGCCATCATTGCAGCCCTTGCTGTCCTCGCTGTAAAGGCCTCGACCTACGGCCTCGGCCTTTATCTCAGCTCGTCCATCAAGTGCTGCACGCTGACCGCGCTGTGTCGGCCTGGAGCTGCGCTGTCGGCCATCATCAGCGCGACCAGCAAAGTAGTCATTATAGACCGCGGCAGTAATGTACTAAATTACCACCTAAGTACACATTATGGTAAAGCAATAAAGATATTGAGTATTGAGATCAGCTAATACTGGAAATGTATAGCTTAATATATAGCCGTGTACCTACAGTACAGTTACACTTCTACTGACCACAATCAACTCAATAAGGGATAGTACAACCCTTCGACAAGAAGCCCTCGTACTCACGGGCGATTTCTATATCGGGCACTGAATTTTCAACGTACTGCTAAGCACCGAGAGTTGAAAATTCAACAGTTTATTTTTGACGCACTGGAATGCGCGCTGATGGATTCTCAATGCTCGCCTTCTACATAACCTAAATGTTACCAGTGAAATAAATTAGTAAGGATTATTTTATTTTCAACTATCATTACATAGAGTAGGTACAGTTAGGTACGAAACTCTTAATAAATGGTAGTTACGGCACAGTCGCAAAATTACCAGTTCTCAAAATGTCTACCGGACGCAAAATGTTCATTTCTCAGAATGTCTCTTTCGCAAAATGTTCCTTTCGTAAAATCTCCATTTCTCAGAATGTCTCTTTCGCAAAATGATTACTTCTGAAAAGTCTCTTTTTTCCAATGCATATTCAATTCTTCACATAATACAACAACACGCCTTGTTTCCCCGAAGGGTTGGGCAGAGGTGTACCTGTAGCAGGTACACCCACATTTCGCCAGTTATGTTTAAGTCCCATGTAATAGGGGGCGAGCCTATTGCTATTGTTCGAACGTATGCTTTCACGACACTCAGCAAATACCGGCTATACGACCTGGCATGGATTTTTCCTCCACCAGTTCAGCTCCCACGTGTGTTACATCCTCTCAACTCAGCAAGAGGAAATTTTATAATAGCACCCAAGTGAAGAAACATTGGTGGACTCAAATAACTGGGCGGGGAGTTCAAGTACTCAACCTACAGCTGGAAGCCTGGCTCATTTCGGCTGGGACTCCCTAAAACAAAACTGGTCAGGTGAGGAAAAGCAGCTTTTGTCAACATATTGGGAGAGCTTCTACACTCAAAACTTAACTTATATTCCTATATGGAGCAAATAGGTACAGTGGTGTAATCTTAATAACCTAAATAGTCTTTGTCCAGCACCTGCCAATGTAGCCCGGCATTTAGCAAAACTCTTTCTTGAAGATCGAGTAGCATACCGTACTAATAATACTACGAAAAACCCTGTTACGGAAAAATACCGATTGTGGTACACCACTATTTAAAAACTGCCAAAAACTGGTAACACTGCAAATGTCAATGTAGTCTCCGAGATTTTAGAACTGACTAATGAGTGAGTTTATGTAATGCATTGGTGCCGATTCCCTTGTTCACAAACTAAATTAAATTTAAGTTCAGTGCATTTTTTTCTTTCTATTTCATTAAGAAAAGGACTAGGAGGAGCAGGAAGGAGGAAATTAATCAGCGCTTGACGTAAATTGACGTAAATTTAGTAGGCAAGTTTTTAATCACGTCTAAACTTGTATGTAGTAGTGACAGGCGCTGATTAATTTGACAGGACTAAACTAAAATTTATCTTCTGTCCTTTTCTTAATGAAATAGAAAGAAAAAGATGCACTGAACTTAAATTTAGTTTAGTTTGTGAACAAGGGAATCGGCACCAATATAAATATTTTTTTGAAATTGTTGTTGACATAAAAACCATCACCAAAATAAATAAATCTGTCCTTTATTTTGATTTGTTTGTATATCTAAATGTACCTACGTACCTATCTGAATAAAATATTAATAAGTAATCCTCTGTGCACGAATCCGACTCGCACTTGACCAATTTTATACTGATATTGCGGAAGACATTCTGAGAAATGAAGAAATTACGAAAGCGTCATTTTGCGAGAGACATTCTGAGAAATGGACATTTTGCGTCCGGTAGACATTTTGAGAAGTGGTCATTTTGCGAGAGACATTCCGAAAATGGACATTTTGCGTCCGGTAGACATTTTGGGAAATGGTCATTTTACGACTGAGCCGTTAAAGATTTTTTTGGTAGAACTTTTGAAATAAAAAAAACATAATATAACATCACGCCTTGTTTCCCCGAAGGGTTGGGCAGAGGTGTACCTATAGCAGGTACACCCACATTTCGCCAGTTATGTTTAAGTCCCATGTAATAGGGGGCGAGCCTATTGCCATCAACCGGGCACAAATCCAGACTCCGGGCTGCTACTGAGAAATTCCAGATAGAAAAACCCAATAACACTTTGCCCGACCCGGGGATCGAACCCAGGACCTCATGTTCAGCAGTAGCGTTTGCGACCACTAGACCAACGAGGCAGTCTAAAAAAAAAACACTTTTTAAAATCTGAAATATCTTGTTTTCAGATGCCTGGACAGCGAAATTCTTGACGAAAGATTTGAGTCTATTGGACATCTTTGAAAGGGAGAATTTCTATTACAGGGGATATCCTTTAATTAGAATCTTCATAAATTCGATAATTTGCAACTATGGGTGTCGCCCTCATATTCTTTATTAAAAATCTATTCGGAGCATACAACTTGGAAATTAAATAGATCAAAATTTGCTTTTACGTGAATTTAAAGTCTTCTTTATTTAGGAATATCGGAAACGAGGATTTTGGTGTTTAAATTTTTCTACGTTTTATATAATTTTTTTTTTTTTTTTTCAATAAAATTAAATGTTTGGTTTAATAAATTGTTGTCTTCTTTTATTTTCTCCTCAACATCATAACATCACGCCTGTAATCCCCGAAGGGTTAGGCAGAGGTGTACCAATAGTACACCCACATTTCACCAGTTATGTTTAAGTCCCATGTAATAAAGGGGCGAGCCTATTGCCATCAACCGCTCCACAAATCCAGATTCCGGGCTGCTACTGAGAAATTCATGATGGAAAAATCCTACAATAATGCCCGACCAGGAAATCGAACCCAGGACCTCATGCTCAGCAGTAGCGCTTGCCACCATTAGACCAACGAGGCAGACAATTATTTTCTGTCCTTGCAAATCTATACTTAAATAATATCAAACATTTTTTGATACGATGTAGAATTAAGTTTAGTTTTATGCCTGTTTTCACGAACACTATGGCCTGCGCAGACTGGCGGACGGGACGGTAGAGGATTTTAAATTTATCAAAGCTCCTTGCGGGGCTCCACATCGCTGTCAGTGCGGTGAAGCTGTCGACCGCCTCGCACACCATGGCCTTTCCTGCAGCAAGAGCGCTGGTCGGTTGGCACGGCACGCAAGCATTAATGACATCCTCCGTCGGGCTCTTGTCACCGCCGGGGTGCCAGCTGTTTTAGAACCCAATGGCTTGGCACGCGACGATGGGAAGAGGCCAGACGGAATGACCATGTCTTGGAAGTTGGGTAGGCTTTTGGTGTGGGATGCAACCTGTGTCGACACCCTTGCGCCATCCCATCTTCCTAGCACTGTGGGCTTTATATTTCAATGCTCGGTGATATACCTTGGAGCATTGCAGTAAATTCTGAGTAGAGCTACACGATAACTGACAAATGCGTGCACTGACTGGACAGGCCCTCTCAATCTGTGTGGTGCTTTCCTCTAAAGACCACTTCAGCCACCAATCCACATGGCCTTCACATAATCTGACCAAGATTATATCTGGACTTTAAAAGAGACTGTGACCTCTGAGTTTGTTTCGGCCTTTCTTCTCAGAGTAGTCAGATAGGAAACGCCGACCTCATCTAGTTTTTAAAATACGATTGACGTGTAAAAGTGTTTGTACAAACCTACTTACAGAAATAAAATCATTTATCATTTAGCGCAGTTTTCTCTCGATTACCGAGCATTGAAATATATACTTTATTTCGATTGGATAAGTATTAAATTAAATTTATAAACTTTAAATCGGCACCTAAATGAATAACCACCATCTAAGCGACACCTAAATGAATGCAGAAGCGCGCTGTTGGATTTTCAACGCTCGGCTCAGCACCGAAAGTTAAAAATCCAATAGCGCGTGTTTATTTAGGCATTAATTTTGTATCACCAAGACTAGCATTTGTCAAACAAGTTGACCTCTAGAAAAAAGATAATACATACCTACCATACCATTCGAAATTAGTAACTTACGGCTTGAGATGGAAATGTTAAAAGAACAACTTAGCAAAGCGGTATCTCTTATTACGAACTACGAAAGTAAGTTAACCGGATATGCTTCCCAAATTGACCTCCTTAATACTCAGTTAAAGCAAAACAATGCCCTACTAGCACCTTGCATAAATGTTGGCCTGCAGCAACCCCTCTGTATTACCACTAAGCAGCCACACATTGTAACCACTCAACAACAGCAACAGCAGCTCACACCCTTAGCCCTGGATACTCCTGCACCGGTACAAACTACGCAACGTGCCAAAAAACAGAAAAAGCCCAAAGTAAAAAATACTGCTTCTACTGTACCCGTCCCTACTGGCTCTAACCAGCCTGTCGCCATTAAAGGTAACCCCGCCAACCTCGAAGTGCACACGACAGAAACCTTGGAACTGATTAGTGAGGATATGTGCGCATCTCTGGCTGACGACCACACTTCTGTAGCCAATGAACACACTTCACCTGCCAACGACCACACCTCTCTTGCCGATGACCTCACCGCTTGCGTTGAGGGCCACACTCCTACCGACGGATGCACGTATTCTTCTATGTCTGCTGGCGCTCTAAGCTGGACGGAAGTAAGGAAAAATAAACTCCGGAAACCCGCGTCTCTATGCGGTATCGCTGGGCCCAACATAACTACTTTAAGAGCAGTCGAACCACGTAAATTTATGCACTTGTGGAATATGGAGTCTAGCGTAGACGAGATTCATGACTATCTGCGTCAACTGTGCCCCACTGCCACATGCACGGTCGACGAGCTCCGGGCTAGGGGAAGTTACAAGTCGTTCAAGATTGGTGTCCCCGTTATTTATTATGAAAAATGCTTTTCTGTTGATGTATGGCCTATGAATGCGAGATTGGGCCCATGGGTTACTTATGAGAACCCGAGCCATACCAGAAAAGATAAGGCATCTGTTAAGGCCCAACCAGCGCACCAGACATTTCGTGCCTAAGCAGCCTCTTAAAAAGACTAAGAACATTGATGTGTTATATCAAAATGTCCGTGGTCTCAAAACCAAATTGTCGACGTGGAGAACGAACTTGTTACAGCTGGAACATACTCTGATCGCAGCTACAGAGACCTTTCTTGATACCTCTATCGAGGATGGGGAGCTTGCTGCCGGCGATTGGAATGTGATGCGACGTGACCGGGGAACATTGTGCGGTGGAGTGATGCTCGCCGCACGTTCCCCCATCGTGCTGTGCCGCCGCCGTGATCTCGAAACGGACGGTGGTGAGGACTTATGGGCTGACTTTACTTGGTGCGGACGTACTGTTCACGTATGTGTTGTATATATAAAACCTAGTGCAAGCGATGATGATTATATGAGATGGTTTTGCAAAGTAGAAGAGTTTATAACTAATTTAAAGGGCATTGTTATAATTCTAGGTGACTTAAATTTAAATAGTGCATCGTTAAATATTAAGAATTATTATTGTTACTTCGTGTCATTTTGTAGTCTGAATGAGATGAACGTTGTGAAGAATTCGCATGGAGGTATGTTAGATGTTGTTTTGGTTCAGGAGAGCATTAGCGCACCAGAAACATTCGTTACTGCTACCGAGGGTATAGTGCCACTGGATGCATATCACCCGGCTCTACACATTGAGGTACATAAGAGTCGATTTAGGTCATTTCTCGGAGTCTATTGAACCCAGCAATATAGACAGTGCCAAGGATTGGAACTTTGGCAAATGCGATTTCGTACAACTCTATTTATTATTCGCTGATGAAAATATCTGGGAGGAGGTTTTGGAATCTAAGGATGTAAAAGGTGCTACTCTCAAGTTTTACAGCATTATCTATAATCTCTTTGACAAGTGCATGCCTAAGAAACGCAGAGGGAAATCGGCGAATAGGCGATATCCTGTATGGTTTACAAGCGATATCATCCATGATCTAAGGCTCAAGTTAAAACTCCATAAAAATTGGAAACTAACTAAGTGTGATACCGCCTATTTGTTATTTTCTGACCTCAAGTCAAGTCTTAAAACCCGTATTGCAGATGCGTATTCCTTATACATGAGAAACATAGAGAATAAAATTAAACTTAACCCTCGTCAATTCTGGTCACACATTTCCAGCCTGCGGTCCAAAGGTGGATTTGAACCGAATATAACATACAAGGGTTTAACTTTTTCAGGTACTAAGGCGGCAGGGGCTTTTGCAGAATTTTTCTCGTCTGTTTTTCTGCCTGACGTTCCGCAGCTTAATGCTGACCATGTCCGTGTGTCCGACCATTCCAATAACAGCAATTGTATTCATTTACCCCTCTTGAGCCATGTAGACGTTGTTAAAGGCATTAACAAACTTAAACCTAACAGTTCTATTGGACCCGACAACATCCCCCCCTTCATAGTTAAAGACTTAAGTAATATTTTCATCGATTCTCTTTGCCACATTTTTAATTTAGCCTTGCAGACTGGTACATATCCCTCTGAGTGGAAAGTTTCTGGAGTTACACCCATCCCAAAAACCAAAAACAAATGTTCCGTAGAAGGATACCGTCCTATCGCAATTCTATCTTCCCCAGCGAAGGTCTTCGAGAACATCCTGCATAGTGCTATCTATGAGCAAATAAACAAGTATCTCTGTAATGAGCAGCATGGTTTCAGAAGCAAAAGATCAGTCGACACAAATCTCCTAACACTGGTGGATTATATCTCGTCTAGTTTGGACCGCGGGCGTCAGGTAGACGTTCTTTACTTCGACTTCCGGAAGGCGTTTGATAGGGTCAACAATGACGTGCTGCTAATGAAGCTTAGCAAAATAGGGTTCTCACCATCTCTCCTCTTTTTCTTTGCAGACTACCTACGTGCCTCCATGTCGTACTGTTGCACGTGCTAAGTCGCCAATTCCTCGCACTCTGGCTGCGCTTAATGATCTCTTGGATTCTAATCCTACAACCGACCTGTTTGCGGATGGATGGACGAAGTTTTTATTGATATGTCAGGAGTACTGTGAGTGGAATTTGTGAATGTGTTGTTACTTGCTTTTTTATATTTAAGTTTTCATGTTTTTATTTTGTACATTTTAATGTGTCTTAGGTATTATCTTGGTTACTGTAATTGGTTTAACACAACCGTTGTTGCTGAATAAATAAATAAATACCATACGTTAACTCACGCCTTCCCACGGGGTAGGCAGACACTACAGAACGCCACCTGCTACATACTTTGTACAACCCTGCCTTACATACTTTTTTTGCTTCATTTACGTACACACATTAGCGTGGTAATTGCGTAACACAAATAATCTGACAATTGATCGAAATGGGTTCATTTTGACAGTTCACCCACGTTCATTGCGTTATTTACGTTGTTGAGCAGATTAATGTTTCAAACCTATGAAGCTATGGATTAGCAATATCCTTCAAAACTCTCAGATTCTGATTAATAGTGTGTTACGTAATGGATAGTAATAAACGCCCCGGAAAAAAAAAATGTGCATACTCAAAATATGAAATTTACTGCTATAAATACTAATTTTCCGACAACTTATATGCGAATACAAATAAAGAAACGACCCAATAAAATACTGAAAATTCTGAAAAATCAATACAGCTGACGTAATATGTTTCAAACATGCAAACAAGCATACACCATGTATGCAGCATGCATAAAACCACCTGCTCCTCAGCTCGCGGGCCGTCTCGCCCCTCCGCGCCTACGCGGGTTTAAATTACACTCTAGGGGTAGGGCTGACAAGACTACATGGAGTCGGTTTTGCAGCGATTCGTTTCTGTAACTAACTTTTGTAGCACAAAATATCGACTTTTCGGAAACTTGTTTTTTTTTTTTTTTTGGAAATTTAGTATTACAGTCAACCACAGATTTTCGGAAGTTGATTTTTTTTTTCGGAAGCTTTATTATTATCCACATTTATCCTTACGGTGCTGGTCATACACGCAAGGTAAACTAATTTCAGTTTGTATTTGCAGTATCTAGGTAATTTTTTTTAATAGAAACAACAATTCAGTTTTAAAAACTTTTATTTATAAAATTGGTTGACATTAAAACTACGCATACGGACAGGCGAAGCTTATAACAATATCTTAAACATCTCATATTTATTTATTATCTGTGAAAAACTAATTTATACAATAATATTAATCGCTTGGGACTCACTTCAACAATAGTCTCACTTTTTTATTATTTCACTACTTATAGAGAGGTAGCCTATTTACGTATTAGTTAAGTTAATGAGCCATTAACTTGACGATAACTTAGTTAATGAACCATTAACTTGACGATAACTTAGTTAATGAGCCATTAACTTGACGATAACTTAGTTAATGAACCATTAACATGATGATAACTTCGTTAATGAGCCATTAACTTGACGATGACTTAGTTAATGAGCCATTAACTTGACGATAACTTAGTTGAGAGTCTTTTCATACATAAGGTCCAAACAAAATACTTGGAAATTATAATAGAGCACAGTACTCATTAATATCTTATCATTCGTTGATCTTTGACAGTCGTTAGGGTAGTCAGAAGCCCGAAAGTCTGACCACCAGTCTTACCAAGGGGTATTGTGTTACCCAGTAACTGGGTTGTGGAGGTCAGGCAGTCGCTCCATGTAAAATACTGGTATTCAGCTGCATTCGGTTAGACTGGAAGCCGACCCCGACATAGTCAGGAAAGAGTCTAGATTGATTTCTTTACGCGATGGGACCAACAATGAAATATTAAAAAAACTACTGCTTCATAAATTTTGATCGATTTAGCATTACACATTTGTATGTGACAGCCTTTTTTTTAACATATTTCAGAGTTGTCCCATAGTAAAAATTGTTAATAATCATGAGTTTTGTGCTCTGTTAAGCCACCACATAGCGTCGAATGACGTCACTGAAACGTGATTTATGAAAATAAGTTTGTATGTATCAAACTCCGCTGATATAATGACAGACGTCACTACGGCCGTTATGTGACGGCCACCGCTCTTCTGGGAAACTGTAGCTTTAAAGTTTGTTCAGGTATTTTGTTTGGCTCTTATTGCGAACAGCTTGTTAGTTAATGTTTCATTAACTTTTATAAGTACGACAGATATTTTAGGTACATAATAGGCTTTACGTATTACATACTGCTAATCTTCCAACAGATAATTCTCCAGAGATATTCATAAATTATTTGATCAGGCACATAATAATATTCTCTAAAGAATTACCATAAACAATATATTTTATTCTTATTACGATTTTATCATTAAGATCTTCACAAAAAAAACACTTTTTCAATTTTATACACAACCAATAATTTGTTATTAATAAAATAATAATTATAAATAATTAAAAATAGGCCACCTCGCATCACTATTAATATTATATTTCTATATTACGTGTTTTAAAATAGGCATTATCACAGACCTATTACGAGAAATTATTTTTGGAACAATGACAAAGGTACTAATAGTTACTATTTAAATTCTGAATTGAGATACTCCTGCCCGCGTAGCATGACAATCATAGAAACGGGTTTTGGCGACGGAAGAATAGACAGAATGACAGATTGTGATTGTTTATCTGTCATTTTGTCTATTCTTCCGTCGACAAAACCCGTTTCTATTGTGGTCATACGAAGCGTGCTGAAACTCTTTATTAATTAAAATATGAGATTGGAAATAATTAGGTATAAGGAGACAATTTTTTTTGTTGCTAAACATTGCCCGATTCATTAAAAAAAACCATTAAACAATACAAATACAGTCATATTCCGTCAGTTATGTTAAGTCCCATGTCATAGGAGATGAACCAAGTCATTAAAAGGGGATAAATGCAGACAACTCAGGGTCAGTTTCTCGAACGAAAATGATCGCAAAATTAATGTGACAAATTGACAAGCGCGCGTAACCTACTGTGATTGCTTGAATGAGTTATCAACAGCCAATGGCAGCAATTTACGCGCGCTTGACTATTTGTGACATTAATTTTGCGATAATTTTCGTTAGAGAAACTGACCCTCTGTGATTCATATTCGACTTCAGTAATTAATAATGACTTGAATGATCTGGTTGAGATTTTATATTAGGAATTGGTACAGCATTTGCAATGAAAAAATGTGATTTGGTTTTTAAAAAGAAGATTACAGCACATTAAGCTTGTACATAAATATATTTCTATTAAGACATTATCAAATTTAAATAAATTAAATATTATTTGTATCTATAAAATTAATTTAGGTATATTATAACATCTTTTGTATCGATACAAAACGCATATGAAAGTTACGCACACACATGCAGTGATTCTTGAAAAACGAATGGACGGCAATCAAGATTAGTTTGATACAAGCAAGAAATAACTTACAGATTGGCACACACATTTCAATTGATTTGATTGGCTTGTTTTTATTTCAGTCAGCCTATCACAGCAGTTTATAGTTTATTAGGAGGGGCTCGTGGCTAGATAATATCAGCAGCACGGGTCGAGCGAAGTGTTAATGGGTGATCAGCATCCCCGGATCTAGGGGCGGCAAGCCGGGGCCCGTGCTCCGGGCGTCCACTTCAGGGGGCGACAAATTCCAGCGTAGCAGACAAGTGCAGCACACAGCAACTTTGCAATAAATGAGACACGCAGCACATTTATTAATCTTTCAATTTTTTTTCCTTTTTTACCACAGTTTGGCGCCCCTGTTGCTGCCAAAATTTTAATTTTGAGAAAATTTTAATTTCTCGGGGGCTAACTAAGACGGCAGTTTTTGCCCCGCCTCAAAAAAATTCTAGATCCGGGGCTGGTGATCAGCCATTATATATTGAGACCCCTTCGTGTCTCAGAAAGCACGTTAAGAGGGATTATCCTAAAAATTGGCAACGTCGTCAATAGCTGTCAAATATTTACCTGTTTTGATTAATTTGGCAATATTACTGTATGGAATTAAGAAATGTGGCTAACTAGTGAACTAAAATATTTATTATGAAATGCAATAATTAATATCGTAACACCGAATATTTCGTTTTAGATGTAAAAAAAGTATTTGGAAACTTTCCAAATGCCTTTTTTACACCTAAAACGGTTACAATATCAAATTGCAATTCATTATTAATATTCTTGTTCGCTAATTAGCCACATTTCTTGTTTCCATACAGTAATATTGCCAAATTAATCAAGACAGGTAAATATTTGACATCTATTTGCAACATTGCCCACTTTCAAAATAAACGCTCTTAAAAGCTGTTGGTCGCAGCTGTCATTCCTGGATCTTTGACAGTCGTTATGGGTAGTCAGAAATCCAAAAGTCTGACAACTAGCCTTTCCAAGGGGTATCGTGTTACCCAGTAACTGGGTTGTGGAGATCAGATAAGCAGTCGCCCCATTGAACATACTGGTATTCAGCTGCATCCGGTTAGACTGGAAGCCGATCCCAACATAGTTGGGAATCATTTGTTGCTTCAATTTTATTAAATTGCATAGGCAAGAAACTTGCATCATATTAATGGGGTTTTATTTATGTATTGTCTTGATTGGCCTTTCATTAACCGGGTGTTAGTCTACTGCGATTGTATCACCATTTTAATTTGTATCAATACAAAAAATGAATTATAATGGAGCAAAAAAAAAAATGTATACAGGTTGGCATCGGCGCGAAAACAGTTACCATGGATTCAGTAAGTACATGATACTGAAACCCCTTGCGTTGAAATTTATCGTCGGTTATTATAAAAAATAATATGCCGGTCCATACATTTAGACTGCGTAGGTATTGCACTTTTCTATGAAATAGCAGTTTTTTTAATGACCTCAAAATATTTTAACGCCGGCGAGGGGTTCACAATAATGTACTGAATTTCGCGACGATTTCCCTGCCAGCCTGTACATATAATTTTACTTCATAATATAGTTTTGTTCTTAAATTAGATCTATTAGAGATTCATAATAGAGAACTACGGTTTTAAAAATCACTAAGTATGAGCAAAGTTTTTAAGACATGGCGATGCATCGTGCATCAAAATATCCGGTACCCAACCTGTGGCATTTAGAGACTTAAGATTTAGAGCGTTCATCCACCGCCACGTCACCCAGACAAGAAAATTATTCGAACCGAACGTGACATCGTAAATGTATCGCTACTTTGGCGCCGTCATCTCGGTCCCGGTGACGGCGGCGATGGACAAACACCTTTACACCGTCACCGTCACCGGGACGGCACACAGTGGGAAAAATATGACTTTTTTGTTAAAAAATCTGCCTACACCACAATTTTTGACGTATCGCTGCCATTTTTTTTATACACTCTTGAGATAACACACTTTGGTGTGTCACTGCCACTTTTCCTTAAAAGTCAATACCATACATAACCACAAAAAATTTCAAAAAAAAAAATATTTTACCAAAAATCAGTTTCCAGGGGTTTTCAGGTCCTTGGTCATGAATTTATTGTCTGTTTATAAAAATTCAAAATGGCGGATAAAAAAAGGCAGCCCAAAAAAAAAATTATCCGTTTCCCGATTTATAAAAGAATTTTTTTTAAAAAGAATTTTCTATTTTGGAAAAGTAGCAGTGACACACCAAAGTGTTTTCAGGAGTGTATAAAAAAAATGTGGCAGCGATACGTCAAAAATTGTGGTGTAGGCAGATTTTTGAACGTCTTTTTTTTCCCACTGTGCGGCACCGAGAAACAAGATTATTCGAACCGATCGTGACAACGTAAATGTATGTATCGCTACTTCGACGCCGTCATCACGTTCTTGGTGACGACGTCTCGGTGACAGCGGCGTTGGATAAACGCCCTTAGGCCCACTTGCAACGCAAATCAGTACTGTATGCGTTTAGCGCTAAATTAATTTAAAACATAGTTCTGTCTCATCTTCAAACGATTGACAAAAACAGAGCGTTGTTTTCACTTATTTTAGCACTAAAAGAATTTATTGATTCGGGGTGCAAATAAGCCTTATAATCAGTTTTATTTTTTATTTATTCATAATTTCCATTTTAAGCAGTCCGTAAGGTACAGACTTATAAAAGTTATTTTCAGTAGAACTATATAATAAATAGAAGAGAGATAACTTTTTCTTCAATTTCCCGAGCAATTTTTGTTCGAAATATTTTTAGTAAACACCACTCCATTTTATAATTTTTAATAATTTTTATTATTCTCTTGAACTAATAAAAAGCTTATTTTAAACAACTATCAACAATACGGCACCAGATCTTATTTATATACTATTTTTTATATTATATGTATAACTATCTATACAATTTTCTCGTCGACTAATTTTGTGAACGTTTTTTTCTTCTATTATTATAATTTTAACAACGGACTGGCTATTGTGTCACTTTATTAATATACATTTTACTTTAAAAGATATTTGTATATTTATAAAGCGAAGGGCTTCAAAATTTTTCACATTGACTATTATTAAAGGCAACTTTACTTGTGTATTATTTTTATTATTGTTCTTTTTAAGATTTATTTTGAATATAAAATTACTTTTGGATACGGTACTACCTAGTTTTTATTTTTAGGATATCTATTATCTTCTAACGGTAAAAACTTTTTTATCGATCGCCGATTATTTCCAATTTAAATTATTATAATTTTTAAATTATGTAACATTTTTTATCTATTTTTTCCCATAAACCTTTTAATTTCTTAAACTAAGATTTTATTAATTTTATTTTACCATTGCTCTCAAGAAAAGCGGCTAAATAATTAATTCCATAGCTTTTCACACTTTTTAATTCTTAATTTTGTATTACGAGCGCTGATAGTTTTTTACAACCATTAATGAAAATGCTTTAACTTAATAAATAACCAATTAAATCTATCACCAATTTATAACAATGTTTTTCGACAGGTCCCTTTATTGGGTCAGAAGTGCTACCCAGTATGTATGTATAAGTATGTATATTATTCTTAAAAGATAAAAAAAATAGTTTTAAAATTTTGATTAAATAATCTCAAAAAATATAATCAATGCTGAGCAAATAATTTGGACAAAGCTACTAGCTAGCTATTTTAGGGAATGTCGCCAATTTAAAATATCACAAAAACAAGAATAATTTAAATGCAGTGGTTTCCAATTATATATATGAAATTATAATAAAAACTTTATTTGTTGTTTAGCCAAAAATTTAATTATAAAAAAGCCAAGGGACCCAGGGCCTAAATAAATTAATAAAATTATTTTAATGTTTTACATTTTGACCAATAATAATTCTTGCTCAAATAAATAAAACCTTGCAATAATCTGGTATCAGATTTTACTTTAAAATATGGCAAAAAGGAAAAAAAATTGAAATCAAATATTTACAATTGATATGAAAATAACTTGATATGAATCTTACTCTACGGGCAAAGTAAAGGAAATTAATTGTTAAGCAAATTGATTACTAAAAAGTGTCCGTTTACTGAAGTCATAACTGTCAATTTTTGACAGATGTATGAAATGGTTCTAACACGGCAAATTGATTTAAATTTCCTAAACAATCAATTTCCCTGACCAAACATAGTTATATACAAGGTGGTAGGGACATCGACGCGAAAACTGTTACCATGGATTCAGTACATGATTCTGCAACACCCTGCGTTGAAAATTTTCGTCGGTTACTGAATCCATGGTAACAGTTTTCGCGTCGAAGTCCCTGCCACCCCGTATAATTTATCCGCTTCATCAGCTTTAATTAATTTTAGCAATTTCTAATACTGGCTAACAAATTTTGGCGTATTTTTTAACATCACGCCGCTTCCATATCGGGTATAGGCACATACAAAACCACTTTAGTTACTTACGACCTACCTATTATAGATAATAACATGCTATGTACATTTATTATACTTATTTATGTATGTACAGGACGAATGGTATAAAAGTTATATATTTATGCGAATTTGTTTGTAAACTACTGAATTTGTTAGTATGACAACCATAGAAACGTTTTCTACTGGTTTTGTACTTTGTCGACGGAATAATAGACAAAATGACAGATTGTGATTGTTTATCTGGCATTTTGTCTATTTTTCCGTCGACAAAACCCGTTTCTATTGTGTTCATGCTAAGTGTGCTGGTTTATATTTGGATCTGGGTTTTTATCTCAAATTGGAAATCGTTGTGACATTATTTTCATAAAACTTTTAATTTTTGAAGTGAAAACTTCTTTAGGCGCGTTGAGTGATTTTTGGTATATATTTTATGGGTTCGCGTCACGGACATGTTAACAGTAAATCTGTAATTATGCATAGTTTTAAGTTTTCACTTGTCCGTTTTTTTATCGAGTTGTGTGATTCAATAATCACTCAATCTTACTGTAATTATGGATTCATTTTATTGCTTCTTCATAAAGAAAAGTGTTTATTTAATTAATAATATCAATATTAAAATAATTTTAACTGATTTCAATTTCCTACCTAACTGGTGTTGAGATTTTTACATAAAGAATAAACAATGTACAATAATTATTATTTTTATCCAAAAAAAATCTTCAGTACATAATATTATTATGTACGTATGGCACATGTACATTGTGACAATTATAATTTGAAGATTGCTGGTTACCCCTATTTTTAATACTATGTACTTGTCCCAATTATTAAAATAATGTATTTATACAAGTAAAGCAGAATAAAAACAAAATGTTCACTGATTATATTATGCATACAATTTTAAAATATAAAATAACAAAAAAAAAGTATAAAATCTGTTAAACATTAAACATACATAAAAATTACGTAGGTATTGGACGATTTAAAAATAATTATGTAACGAGATTTCTTTTTTACGAGATTCCTAAGTATGGACTTTCATAAAATATAATTTTGAGATAATATAACAATTTGAAGGCACTAAAGCTATTTCGCAAAATATTCAAATATAATAAACTAAAATAAGTATATTTCTATCGAAAATAATATTGCGCTTAAGGGGAAGGCGAAGAGGTTCTTTCCATAAAATACCAAAAAAAATAATAAAAAAGAAGAAAATTATATCCTAGTTAAATTTGTTCGTCAGTTACTTAAAATGGTTATTATTACTGTCGATCTATATAGCATAATATCACGCCTATAACCCCCGAGGGCTTTGCAGTGGTGTACACCCACATTTCACCAGTTATGTTTAAGTCCCATATAATAGGGGGCTATGCGTATTTTTTTTATTAGATATGAAACTACATCTTTACAACTGCAAACCTGACCGATACAATATGAGCCTATTCAAGGTTTAATTGAAAAACTGATAACCTCTTAAGGTGAAAGCGACAGAGTAGCGTGCGGAATTCAAAATTAGTTTTTTGATAAAACCAAAAATAATGAAAAAAAAAAAAAGGTAATTCATACTACTATGTGCATAACATGCAGTTAAAAATTGTGCTACTGCCACACATTATCACAAATTAAACTATTTTATTCATGTTTTGAGGTAAATAAACCACAAGGAATATTGCTAATTGGTTTCTCAAAAACTGTCAACTAGGCTATTTCCATCCAAATCCTTCGGATTGTGATTGAAAGTGTGTTACGCAATTGAGAAATATTTAACTGTCGTCTAAAAACTTTTATCCCTTCTCTTTAGAAGGGATAAAAGTTTTTATGCACACTCTTTTAAATAATTAAGCCTCTTTTTAACTTTCTGCACTTTTTCGACATTTGGTCGCTGTAACTAAGCTAGCATACCGACTAAACGGGTTAGGTTAGAACCAGGGATGTTACAGAGCTTCGGTTCCGGTTTCGAAAAGTCGGAACTTCCGATTAATTTTACACCTCCGATTCCGATTTCGGTTCTGATAATTTAAAAAATAAAAACGCAGCGATGCACGTGACTAGAGCGTGACAAACAAATTTTAACTCGTCACCAGTGTAATTTTAGTTTACTTTAATACACGCTCGCGCTCGAAGTTTCAGTTTATTATTTTGTTTGAAGATGTTTTCGCTAATATTTGACTGATTAAAGAGACAGAATTATATTTCAATTGTTTCATTAAACCTTCCACATAACACATCTTCCTTCTACTTCCACCTTCGACTCCGGTTTTGATTCCGATCAATCAAATTTAAAACCTCCGATTCCGGATCCGGTTCCGGTAAAACGACTTCCATCCCTGGTATAACGAACTGTGATCAACCGCGGCCTGTGAGCGCTACATCCAAATTGGTCGCAGTTACTTGACTATTTAGTATTTCTAGGATCCCCAAATATGAACAATTTTGAGGTTTAAAAAAGAGGCGCAATCATTATATTAGAGGTTCGATTAAATACATGCCTTACGCAATTGAAATGCTGACTAGACTAAGGAGAAAATGTGCACTATATGTGGGTTATAATAATATTGCAGCGAGCTATCACTAAAAACGGACGGGGCATAATATATCAATTATATCGATACTACACATACTCAATGAAGGCCAGCGGCCGTGGCAGTCGCGGGCACAAAACCCGGAACCGAGATGACACGACACCGTCCTGCTAGCACGTTTTAAGACCACCACTTCAAAAATGCGCCGTCAGTTTTTAGCGAGGCTATAAAATACTGAGATTATGGTTAAGGATAAAAAATATTACAATTTCATTTTCTTTTAAAAATAAATGCTGAAGCCGAATACTGAAGTTACTAAATTACTTGAATGTTATAGTTTAAAAATGGGTGCAAAAATAAAGCATCGTTTACATCGTTTCAGCCTTTCGGCTGTCGTACTTCGTAATTCGGCTTTAGACCGACTTATTCGGCGTTCGATTTAACAATTCGATCGACAAATATTTATTTGATAATCGATAAATAAAATATAAGTGGAGCCCTGATTTACTCAGATCTATATTGTTTTAAAATAAATAAAATCTAATATCATTTCATTTTTTCACTTGAGCAATAAAATGCTTGACAGCTGTCACTTGGGCAATAAAAAGCTTGACAGCTGTCACTTGGGCAATAAAAAGCTTGACAGCTGTCACTAAAGCAATTTTTTTCTTGATTTTTTTATAAACATTACCTAAAAATAATACATAATCGCGGTTTTTCTTAATCTCATAAGAATCTCATATATGCAGCCTTCGGCTCGAAATTTTTACTCGACTGCCCCAAAAGGAGGGGTAATGTTTTATTCTCAATATTTCAGGGCCCTACTTTTTTTAGCATTCGGTACTAACAAGCATTCGCAAGAACTTATAAATCACATAATCTCTACGCTGTCGTTCTTTTATCTGAAAAGGATGAAAGAAAAAATATCAACAAAAAAAAATTGAAAAAAAAAAGTGATTAAGAAAATGGTTCTATGTACATTATAAGAACTACAAAGACTGACATAGCGGAATATCTATTATACAGAATGTATCAGAAAGGTGAAACATGTACAGTATTTATATTTTCTTAATATCCCTCGGCAAACTTCGTGTTTCGTCAGTCGTCGGATTTCTATCAGTTGCCCTATGCACTTGGTGCAGACCGGACGCTCTCAACCGACTTGGAAGTATATAGAGTTGTTAATACCAGGGTTGTAACGGATATCGTATAACGGATGAGGATATCGAGATAATCGGGTTTGAGGATGCGGATGAGGATACGGATATTGTGAAATTCCTTATTGAGGATGCGGATGACAGTGCAGATGCAGATGTCGTATGAAAAATAGCCCTTGTTTTGACACCTGACACCACAATCATGCCACCACTGTCACGTGTGGCCGATCGTCTGTCATAGGACAGGGACACTGCGAATTCAGGCATTAGGAACGCGTCACTCACACTCCGGCCCGCATATTAGCTCGGAGCGATTAAAAAAAAAACACAATTTGAGCGAACAACGTAGGTGGGATACCCATCTTTATATATATAATTCTTCTGTGAGTGTGTATGTCACTGAACTTCTCTCAAACGACTGGACCGATTTTGATGAAATTTTTTGTGTGTGTTCAAGGGGATCTGGAAATGGTTTAGATTCACAATCGGACCCGATAGGTGGCGGTATTCGGTCAGGACAACGTCTGTCAGGTCCGCTAGTAGAAATTATAAGGATGCGGAGCTTTTAAAATCAAAACTTGAGGAAGCGGATGTTTTGCGGATATCAAAATTTATGCGGATGCTCCGCAGTTGCGGATACGGATACGGATATCCGTTACATCCCTGGTTAATACTCTTCTAACTTAATGTTATTTATTAAAAAAATGGGAGAACAGCTGCTAAAGTCGCAGGCACGACAGATTGGAAAATAGTTTTACCGCTCTATATAGTTCACACGAAAATCAAAACAAAACAACAATAAAGTAGGTACTTAGTTCTGAATTCAAATTATTATACAAGATAAATTTAATAATTGATGGACATAGAAATTCAAATTAGCATTCGTTTTTATTCGGAAATCCGATGATACCCGAGGGACATTGAGAGAATAGAAATACGCTACATTTGGGTCGAGTAGATATTGAAGTTTTTTGTATGGGACTGTTGTTTTTTTCGGGATTACCATGTTTGTCCCGTGGATAAAGTTGTTCAGTTTCATGGTCTGTACCACACTCTTACACGAACACACATTTCTGATACATGCTGTTCAGGGTTAAATTAAATGAATTGGAAAAAATTTATAGTTAATTGATTCAGGCGTGATCTTACGGAAATCCATTATAAAATATAATAGACGTGTATACATAGTAGTTAGTAACACGCCGTGTTCGGGTTCGCGGACAAGTCAATCGTCATCCTGAGGATGCCTCGTTTAGAGGTGAAACACGTGTCAATTTCTTTCAGGGTTTTTTATGGCTCTTTAGAAATAGCTAAGCGGAACAGGTTACTAAATATATCCACCATATTGTATTTTTTTTGATTAGTTATTGATATTCTTCACGTTTTTCGAGTTTCGCCAGCAAATTTCATTTGACCATACTTGTCTTATTTAGTAAACAAACATGGTACGAAAATCGAGGATTTTTGGAACAATATTGGGTTATTCCGTTTATCCACCCCAAAAAATCCACCCTAGGGTTGATACTCGGAAACGTATGTACGAGAATCCACCATAAGCTTATAAATTCCGTTTATTCAACTAGGCCTAGGGTGGATTCTCGGACATACGTTTCTGATTATCCACCTCAGGGTGGATTTTTTGGGGTGGATAACCCTACAGGATGTAAAAAGACTCATCATGAAGCTGTCATCTACGCATTATGTACATGGAACTAAGTAACTTGTGCAAAAATAATTGCTGAGAAACTACTTTTATTTTTGGTGTGAAAATTCGGTGTCTATGGTAGTGCGCAGTATAACGCAAAACACGGTGCTTATGGGTTATCGCAACAGTACAGGGATTGGGGAGTTTTTAAAATTAAGTGATATTATAACATTTAAAACTTATTTTCGGAAAAAAAAAACATTTAAAGTTGGAACTTTGACCTTCAATATGTCCGTAACCAGACGGTTCCCAAGTATGGTCCAGTACCCTAATTGCGTAATACAAACACAACCTGTTTCGATTTGAAACAGATTGCTAATCCATTGCTACAAAAGTTGGAAAGAAAAATCTGCTCAACAACGTAAATAAAGCAATAAATGTTGTTGAACTGTCAAAATGAAACAAATTAGGCATAATTGTTTACGAAAATAAGTTACGTAATTAGGGCACTGGTCTCGACTTCGCTAAGGGTATTTTTAAACCTATTTATTAGATATAATAAACATCTAAAACTGCTTCAGATTGAAAAAACACATTAAATTCACCCAAAATCGAAATCTCAGACCATATTAGTTCACCAAATGAGAGAAATAAAATATAGTTAGTAAACCAGAGGGTTAACTGCGTAACACACGTAAAATTACAATTGATCGCAATGTCTTTGATTCTGACAGTTCAGCGACGTTCATTGCGCGTTTACGTTGTTGACCAGACAAACTTTTCAAACCTATAAAGCAATGGATTAGGAATTTCCTTCAAAAACATGATTGAAATTGTATTACGCAATTAGGGCGCTGTAGGTGCACGATGCAATATTATATTATGAAGCTTAATGAATGTTAAAAAATATTAAAATCAACCACAGTTACATTTTATGCGCTTTATCTAATATAAGGAATTATGATTAATTAATAACATTAGTTAAAAGCGAACATACACACCCTTATGACATTGCAGAAATATAGAAAATGTTGCCAACAATTTAAATGGTTTTTACTATGCTGTTTAGAGTTGCCAAAATACGTGCTTCTGCAAAATGTATTTTAACGTTGGCAACCCCATAAAAGCCATGAATTTTCTTTCAAATAAATAAAAGTAAATACGAAGAACCTCCTCCTTTTTTAAAAGCGGTTTAAATATTTATAAGAGTTGCCAGATTAATTGCAATGGTCTCGAAAACATCCCTAATCTAAATGTAAGCTAAATACTAGATATCACGAGAAAATATCAACAATATTGTACTTAAAGTTACCTACCTACTTTAAACTACCTACCACCTAAACTACCCCTAACCATTTTCTGTACTAACGTAAAAGGCAACTGATTTCCCGAGTTTCACCCCGAAGGGGTTAACTACTCTCACCCCAAAGGAGTAAACTACTCTCACTATGGTTAAACCGTCCCTTCTCATGAGTTTTACTCAAAGGAAAAAGGGGGTAAATACTATCTGTCGGGAATTTAGGGTTAAAAGCTTTGCTATCCATCTAAATGTTACCCCTAAGTGAAATTGATAGTAGTTTGCTCCTTCCCCTTAAGTGGACAGTATACGAGTATTATTTGGCGATAGTAAAATGCGAGTTTCTAGTATTATTTAAGTTTTCTTTAGCACGTTCAAATAACACGTTAAAATCTCTGATTTAAACTGAAAATATTTGATTTTCATGGCACTTCATTACACTTTTTTTTTTGACTATTCAGATTTAAGCCGTGGTCAAACGGAAGCGAATCCCGCGCGGAATGCAGGACAAAATTAGCTCGCGGCGATTTCGCCAAGTATCTAGGGAAGTATCGAATAGAAAGTATCGATACTGTACTCATGAGTAGTATCGAAAAAAAAAAAACGTACTCATAAAAGTATCGATACTTCAAGGTATCGAGTACTTTTCTTAGGGCCTAATGCGCATAGAGCATAGGTCAATATCAGTCAGTAAATAACGTCAGTTTAACTTCAGTAGGGCAGGACATGAAAAAACAAATGACAACGGTGAACGAGTGAGTGAACGAGTGAGTGAATGAGTGATTGATTAGTGTAGTAAATGAATGAAGGAAAGGAATTTAACTGTGAACGGAAGGAACAATCTCGAGCAAAGATCGATGTAATGTTTTAGAAGGTTCAGAACGAGTGAACTAGATGGCGTTGCCATAACCATAAACATAAGCCGTAAGGTCGCAAGTTTTAAATGGGTAATTTCTAAGATTACCCATTTAAAACTTAATTTCTTATTCGATACGATACCTGCCAAAAAGTACTCATTGAGTAAAAGTATCGAATGCAAAGTATCGACTACAAAAGTATCGGTATCGAAAGGAAATGTACTCGATACCACGAAGTATCGATACTTTTTTCGTGTCCCTACAAGTATCTAGTACGGAGGTGGTACTGGCGCGAGGCTCATGGGCGGATTTAAAATTAGTTTATTTAAAATTACAGTTTAGTCACTAACCGCACGAAGAAGACTGGCGCGAATAGTCGTGTGACTTCCTAATTATTAAACCAAACGCCTCCCGCGCGGTATTCGCCAGTGTTGCCAGAGTTAAAAAGTTTTTTTTTGCGAATTTTTCACAGAAAATAAGCGTCTAGATTACTAGTATTTTTGTTATATTAGTTTGCCTACAAGCTATACCATTAAAAAACCAATGAAATACTACTTGCATTTTGAAGCTCCTTCATCCAATGATTTAAAGCAAATGTAAACTATTTCTACAAAATATGAGATTCGTATTTCGGTCAAAAATCTCGTCCACGCCACTTAGTATCCGACTGCGGCGGAGCCCAAAAAGAGGGTAATGTTTTCTTACGTTGAACGGCTCTGTCTCAGTCAGTACAGTATCCAGGCACTAATATAACACGTCGAGCTTTAGAAAGAGACCGTCAGAAGTGAGTGACAGAGACATCGTCATAGTATAAGGAGAGGAAGTACGCTATCTTCATACAAAAGCACCGCGCGCCAAATCTCGACCTGTTTCTTGTGAGAAACGGGTCGAGATTTTGTTTAAGTGTGCGTGCGGCGACGCATAGATACTATGACCCCACACATACAAGCCGCGCGCGGTTTGTTTGTATGAAGATAGCTTACTACCTCTCCTTATACTATGACATCGCTCTACAAGGCGGTACTTTTTCTTACACGTCGATACCAATATGTGCGACCGCGTTTTTTAGCGTTTTCTCTGTAGGACGATGGACATATTACTCTTCCAGAGTGTATAGGAGTAAGGCATTAATTTAACAAGGCTACAAGCTATTATCACGAAATGTAAAAATGGAGTGATAACGCAGTGATTGACTGCACCAGCGTGGATAGTAATATTCCCCCATAGTAACACTAAACTTGGGGGGTTCGTGGCTAAATGATAACAGCCGCGCGGGTTGTTCGAGGTTAAGCTACGCTTGCCGCGGTCGGCTCGTGGATGGGTGACCATCCATTACATGCCGAGACTCCTCCGTGCCTCGGAAAGCATATTAAGCCGTTGGTCCCGGCTGTGATTCGTAGATCTTTGACAGTCGTTACGGATAGCTAGAAGCCCAAAAGTCTGACAACCAGTCTTACCAAGGGGTATCGTGTTACCCAGTAGATTTGTGGAGGTCAGGTAGGCAGTCGCTCCATGTAAAATACTGGTAATCAGCCGATCCCAACATAGTTGGGTAGAGACTCGGCAGATGAGAACACAGTGTTTCTTGCCGGCTCTTCTCCATAGGAAACGACCAATTGGAACCGTGCACCTAGCTTCTGACGTTTTATAAGTGCCCTTGTTATGTGAAAAAATTTAATGTTGATTTTGTTCAAACATTATCACTCCATTTTTACGTTTTATACATGCAAAAATTTTAGTGCTTAATTAAAAGAGAGCGTTAACAATATTATAAATACCAGGAATGCTAAATAAAGAGTTTTTGTAAATATTAAATATAAATGATAGCTGCGAAATAAAACAACATAGTTTTTTGAATCTGCTTTTGTTGGATAGGGGCCGTCCTTTAATTACGAGAGAATCACCCCCTTGGTGATCGAGCACCCCTTCATGACGTCGTGAGGTTTTAGGCAAACCTCGGAATCCCAGCATCACGTGTATTTTTGCATCGAAGTTTTTTTAGAATTGGTAGAAATCGTCTCGTTCCGAAAAATTGTAATGACTTTCTCTTTCAAAGTGTGAATTTGGTTGAAATTTAAATGCAAGATGGCGGCGGCTTTTTTGAAGTGAAAACTTCTTTAGGCGCGTTGAGCATTTTTGAGATGGGACTAAACCATTGATTTCGCGACCTCATTTTTGTAAACGCGATTGTGCTCTTTATTTATATTAAGTTACGGATCAATGTTCTATGCAAGTATTTTTACTTTTAAGGTTTTGTAAACGTGGTTGTGCTCTTTATTTATATTACGTTACGGATCAATGTTCTATGCAAGTATTTTTACTTTAAAGATTTCGGAAGTATTATTTTATGTAAACACGATTGTGCTCTTTATGTAGATAAGGTTGTGGACCAATGTTATTTACAAGTATTTTTCTTCCACCAAGGCGATCTTGTTCAAGTTTTCACTTCTGTCGGCACTCCCGAAGTGCCACCACTTTTTTTTTTTGTTATTTTTTAATATCTCTTATTTTTAGAATTTGTTTTGATTCTCATGCGATTAAAAGACGACCCCATAGCTAAAAAAGCCTAACTAAGAGAGATTTGGGAGATTATTTTGTTACAGGGGTAATTTTTAGAGCTATTTATTTTCTGTGTAGTTTTAAATAGGCTGATTATGTAGCGCATCGACTGAGCTATAATAAAAATGCCACTATCTCTTACTGCTGGGGAGTTTATTGCGCCACTTCTTCTTCCCAGCTAAAACACTAGGAAGTGGTGTCAGGCGGGCGTTTTAGAGGAATGACTTATGTAATTTTGACGTTCAATAAATGCTGATTTTCAGCCAAATATGAATAAATGACTTTCGATCTTGATTAGCCTCACTTGCACTACAAATCCCTAAATAAATTCAACGTTAATCGTATTAAATCATAATTTTGTATTTTTCATCTTAACAGCGTGCATTTTGAAAGTGGGCAACATCGCAAATAGATGTCAAATATTTCGCTGTTTTGATTATTTTGGCAATTACGAATTAAAAACGACACCGTAGCTTAAATGCCGAAAGGATTTATTTTGTTTTTGAAAATACGTCTGGCAGTTTGAAACACTCTGACAGTTTGAAACATACTGACAGTTTGAAACACTCTGACAGTTTGAAACACTCTGCCAATTTGAAACACAGACAGTTTGAAACACTGACAATTTGAAACAATCTGTCAGTTTGAAACACTCTCGACAGTTTGAAACACTCTCGACAGTTTGAAACACTCTCGACAGTTTGAAACACTCTGACAGTTTGAAACACTCTGACAGTTTGAAACACTCTGACAGTTTGAAACAGTCTGACAGTTTATATCTCTTTTTTATTTCATAAGCTAGAAAGAGATAGTAATATTTTTAAGCTTATTAGTCGATGTTCGACACAATCTAAGCCATTGTTTCTGTAATGCTACCGCATGTACTGTTCTCATTTCGAGAAAATATATTATGACGATTCTTTCCTATAATTCTATGGCGACTCTTTGAGACCAAACTATTAGTTAATATTGTACTCATAAACTAGTTCTAACTAGTACTCATTCGATATACAGGGTGTTTGTGTTATAACTAAGATGATTTTGGAATTCATTTTGGATTTGGTTATAAAGCATAACGCAGGTATTTAAATAAGTTTTTATCTAATTAAAAAGAAAAATGGAATGTAGAACATACGTACGTCCAATTTAGGGCTAAAGTTAGCATTGGAAAGAGATTTAAAGATTAAAAAAAAAGGTTGAGTAAAAAAACTTAGGAAATAAAGTTAAGTAGGTAAGTAAAATAGTAATAAGTGATTTAAAAACCTTCTGTCACATTACAAAACGAGTTTTAACTTTACCTTCAAACTTTTATTCGACAATCATAAAGTTATCAAAACTGAGAACTAAGGTCTAATTTATCAAAGTCAGATCTCTTATCCGTGGAATAAAATTGCCGTCTGACAGTTTTTTTAAGGAAAAACTGACAAAAATCCAAATTTATCACCGGATAAGATTTATACGAGTAATAAATATTTGTTGAATTCGCCCTTAACGTCAGTTTTTGTAATTAAAGATTTAACTTTGTCGGAATAAAATTCAAAATTCAAAAATGACTCGATGGTTTAAACCTCGTTCTATAGATAAACTTTGTTTTGTAATAAGGTCGCTTTTGTTTTAGCTGCTTTTTTTCTGAACTTTAGAGGCATGAGGAACAGGGTGTAAAGTTCACTCATCCACCATAGAAAAGGGAGGATCCTCCGACCAGACGGGTGTTGTGTCTGGCGGGCAACTGCCCATCGGTTTGAAGTTAAAATCTTGTATCTATGTCGATCGCTCGGTAAACTCTAACTGCGCGATGCAGGATTTGTGTGACGTCATGTCTATGATGCGTAGTTCGTATGTGGCGGTGTAACCGCTACAGGACTAAATGATTGACGTTTAAGTTTGAGATCTAAAAAACAACCCTGTATATCGATGGGTGACTATTATTTATGTACTATTATGGACGAGTTGACTATTGTGACTAATTGTTCTTAGTGCTAATGTTTGGGGAGACGCTTTGGCGGCGTCTTGGGCTTAAGCCGGTCCCTTCTTACCTTTGTGAGTCGCATTCTTTCACATCTGGAAAAGATATAGAAAAAAGTTAGTATTTTATCAATTTTGCTAAAAAAAAGAAAACCGGCTTCCAAAAAAACACTACAAAGTAAAAAATAACTTTAATTTCGGAAGTCGGTGGCAAATAACGAAAATTGAAAACCAAAGCCACCGACTTCCCAAATTGTTTTTGTAAAAAAAATTGTAAAAAGTATTTATTTTTCACTTTTTAGTTGTGGTATTTACCCCACACAAATTCGAATACCGCTACTTGCTATGTAAATAACAGTGAGAGGAACTTAACATATCATCCACATACTACGTGGGGAAAAATACGTATTATTGAAGCTAAACTCAAAAACTACCCAAGCAAAGTTATTAAAATTTATATGGGACTACCTCTGAAGTATTTATTACCTACCAAACAAAAAAAGAATCATTAAAATCAATTCATAATTGGCCGAGTTTTCGCGTAACAAACATACAAAAAAAAGAACATACAGTTGAATTGAGAACCTTCTCCTTTTGGAAGTCGGTTAAAAATAGAAAACCGACGAAGTGCGAGTTGGACTCGAACTCGAAGTACTACACTACACATTTTTCTAAACTAAACAATCTGCCTAGCCTTTTCCCAACTATATTGAGGTTGGCTTCCAGACTAACCGGATGCAGCTGAATACCAGTATTTTACATGGAGCGACTGCCTATCTGACCTCCACAACCCAGTTACTGGGTAACACGATACCCCTTGGTAAGACTGGTTGTCAGACTTTTGGGCTTCTGACGACCCGTAACGACTAACATAGTTTCGTTCATTGTCTTACATGTATAATTTCAACACGAATGATGTAACCAATTTTTTGTAACAATAGTGTCCTTGGAGTTTCTTGCCCGTTCTTCTCCATAGGTACCTACTACGCTTTGGAATGGGCAACTAGCTTCATCTTTCTGACTGACCGACCCCTTGACAATAGGGTAGTTTCCTAGGTAAAAAAAAAGAAATTCTATTTAGTCTGTCTTTCAGATAATAAAAAAATATTAGACACGTATTTTTTGCTTTATCATATTAATCAAAAATAACTTAGAAAAAACGCATTAAAGTTGGGGAGTGGGGGCTCGCTACGTCACAACGCAGTATTAAATCTAGCAAGGCGTGACGTCATGCCACATTTTAACTCAATGTATCGCCGTAATCTTTTGATTACGTCAAAAAGAAAAAATACGTGTCCAATATTTTTTTTTTATCTGAAAGACGGACTAAAAAAAAATTTGGATACAGGCCTATTCAAAAGTACCTGTAATTGGTTTATTTGAAATAAATGCTTTGAGTTTGAGTTCGGTAATGAATGACCATAAAAATCGTTTTCAACACAAGCTATTCAAAATCCTCGGTCAAGTATTGTTCATCAGGAAAAAGTTTTAATATTTTTTAAATAAAAAATCAATACTTACGTATCCAACAAGCCAGGTTTCCTCAGCATGCCATGCAACCTCCGCATGAGGTCGGGGGCGACTCGGTGCGCGGTGGCCCTGGCGTGGGCCCCGCAGGCGCGCATGGCCCCGCCCGTGGAGGGCGTCTGGTAGGAGAACGAGGGGTCGTCGCGCGGGACGATGCGGGGGTGGGCTCGGCCAGCGCACATACCTGGAATGTAGATTGTGAACATTTGATAAAAATATGATTTACAATCGTAACAAATATGGTTTTACAAAATTAAGAACGCGGCGATGCACGAATTGTCCATACAAACGTAACACCTAAATCATTTGCAATTTAGGCATATTTCCACCATGTTATGTTGTTATTCGGATTTAGACAGTGTTTATCTAGGCTCCTACATCTTTTTTTTCCAAAAAACTTTTCTAAAATGAAGTTTAAACGAATTTAATTTCGCACGTTTTTACAGCGTAAAAGACATGTCTTCATATTGTTTTTTCTTTATTATAAACAACAATATTTATAATATTGTTTTTGCAGAAGCATAGCTTATATTATCAAATAACAAATTATAAAAAAAAATGGAAAAATATTATATTTTTGGTATTACGGAACACATCCAAATTTGTTATAAATTTTCGACAGCTAGTAGTGCTATCGCATCAAGCAATAATTGTCAATGTGTGCGTGGTAGTATTGCTCACTGTAGGTGTATATCGCTCCGACAGGCACTCACACTAGCGCAACGTGCTTTGAATTGAATTTTGCAAACATCTCGATTTGTAGTTGCGAGCCGTGTTCGCAGGCCTCTTAAACGATGTAATTTCGGCCTGATGTGCCATAGGTTATTTAAAAAGCATTATAAGCGTAAACACTCGAATGTCTTGTGGGTTCATTTTCGCAAAATTTTGATTTATTTAGTATACAGCGGCATGTTTTCTACAATCTTGGTATAATTCGTGAGTTTAGATGTTTTTTTACTAGCTCACTTGTTTTTTACTCGCTCACTCTTTTTTTTTCTCGATCACTCTTTTTTTACTCGATCACTCTTTTTTTACTCGATCACTCTTTTTTTACTCGATCAGTCTTTTTTTACTCGATCACTATTATTTATTCAACGTCACTCTTTTTTTACTCGATCACTATTATTTATTCAACGGCTAAACGGAGGTAGACTCACCTGAATTAATTAATTTAGGATACTTTTTATTCTGGCACACACGGCTACATATCAAGCTACACATTTCTAGTGTAAGCTGACCTCGCATAGTACGGAAATCCTAGACAATGCGAGTTCAGCATAAACTGGAAATGTATAGCTTGATGTGTAGCCGTGTGTACATGTATGTAGTAGTTTGGCTATGATGAGAGTAAAACGGCGGGTAACAGTTAGTTTATAATACTTTTGGTGCCGAAAACTTAACAAAAATCCTCTAAACTCACCAGTAATAAATATATCTTCTAAATGAAAGTAGTTAGTTCTTAAAGCGGCCGCGTAGAGGGCTCTAGCTGCGTCTGCGGAGAGCGCGTACCCCGTACCTGAGAGATACTTGGGGTACACACGTCCCCCGTACATATACCTTGGGCTGTACCTGTAAATTAAAAATATTTGATGTATGAAATGAAATGAAATTGTTTATTCTGTAAATAGGATATCGGAATCACTTTTACACGTCATATAAAAAAATATTAAAAATAAGCTAGATGAGTTCGGCGTTTCCTATCTGACTACTCTGAGAAGATACAAACTCAGAGGTCGCAGTATCTTTTAAAGTCCAGACATAATCTTGGTCAGGCCATATGAGGACCATGTCGATTAGTGTCTGAAATGGTCTTTTGAGGAAAGAACCACACATATTTTAGTGGACCTGTCCAGTCAGTGCAAGCATTTGTCATTAATCGTGGAGCTCAACTCAGAACTTAAGAGCTCAACTCGACGAGCAATACCAAAGAAAGGACATTTGGGTAGGCCGCAAAAACTACTCAAACTGCCAGACCATCACTAAAACTAGAAGAGAAATAAAAATAATATCCACATAGTCCTCACATTCACAATAGTTAAAATAATATAATACTTTACAAAGTAATCATGTCATTTTGAATATAATTTTCAACAATGTCAATGTGTTTATAAAACTGGTATATGTTGATTTTACATAATAATTAAAATGTCTAGTTTTATGGTTTTATCACAAGGCTTAGCAGAGCGAGCAGTTCAATCCCAAGCTTTTTTATCTTCTAAATAATCTGAAATTGTATAGTACCCTTTTTTACAAAGTTTGGTTTTAATACAGATTTTAAATCGTTTAATGGGTAAGTTTCGAATGAAAGACTGCGGTCGCAATATGACGTCCTGGGTTTTTCAATTTGAAATTTCTCAGTGGCAACTCAGTGTCTGGATTTGTGTACAATTAAGTACTCGATATGTTTTGTGGCTGCATATTGATATGACTGAACGAGTGACGTCACCACGTCAACGCCGGCTGACGGTAAAAACCAGCGCTGTGGCTCTGTCTCGCATAGGGTCGCAGCATTTTACTGAGCGATGGCCGTTTTGCGTGGATGTGACGCATTTTATTTTCTCCAACTTATTCTTTTTTGCGTCATGTTTTACCGCAAATAAACGTTTTTCCTTTCTTTTCAACCGATTTCAAAAAAAGGAGGAGGTTCTTAATTCGGATGTATTTTTTTTAGTAAGTGATAAAGATGGTCCACCCCAAACATTTATATGGCAAAACAACGTTTGCGGGGTCAGCTAGAATTTAACATATATTTTTTCCAAATCATTAACACTACTCGTTTAGACGTGATTTTCAAACACTCAAATCAGCAGATATTTGACCTGCTTTTTAATAAGGTCAAAAATATGCGAATGTTTCCTTATTACCTTATATAATAATATTTCATACCTTACGGAAAAATATTAATTGAATTCGTTATTAGTTTATCACTAATAGTTTCCGGGGGAAAAATTATGTTACTTAACGTGAATGGATACCTACAGGAAAATGATAAGGCAAATTGGTATTAATTTAATTAATTTGAATAGCTCACCGTTTTGCTGCAAATAATAATTAATAGTTAAATCAAAATAAACGTTTAATCAGTTTGCTTCGTCTAGTGGTCGATAGCGCTACTGCTGAGCGTGGGGTCTTAGATTCGATACCTGAACAATGGTGCCGATTCCCTTGTTCACAAACTAAACTAAATTTAAGTTCAGTGCATCTTTTTCTTTCTATTTCATTAAGAAAAGGATAGAAGATAAATTTTAGTTTAGTCCTGTCAAATTAATCAGCGCTTGACGTAAATTGACGTAATTTTAGTCGGCAAGTTTTTAATCACGTCTAAACTTGTATGGAGTAATGACAGGCGCTGAGTAATTTGACAGGACTAAATTAAAATTTATCTTCTGTCCTTTTCTTAATGAAATAGAAAGAAAAAGATGCACTGAACTTAAATTTAGTTTAGTTTGTGAACAAGGGAATCAGCACCAATAGGGATGATGATTAAAAATATATTTTTATCCTTCTTGTAGATTATTTTAAAAAAATGAAAAAAGGAGGGGTTCTCAGTTCGTCGGTTTTTTTTTTAATGTATTTTCCCCGATTTCTCGAAGACGGCTGGACCGACTTGAATTTTTTTTTTTTTGTTTGAAAGGGTTTACTTTCAAGTTGGTTCCATTGTCATGATCTGATGATGAAATCTTGGAGAAATCGAGGGAACTCTTCAAATATAATAGACACATCTATAGCGATTTGGGTACTTTTGATGAGCAGTTGACATTAGGCTATTGTAACTTACCAACCCACTAAAAAGTGCAGAAAAAAAACTTTTTTACAAAAACCGATTTCCAAACTACAAAGTGAAAAATAACTTTAATTTCTGAAGTCGGTGTCAAAAAACTAAAATACTGGTCCAAAGACACATTTTTTGTAAAAAAAGATTTTTTATATTAATTAATGTAATTAAGCTCTGGACAGAGAGAGGTGGGAAGAGAGTAGGGAGGCCTTTGCCCAGCAATGGGACAATATACAGGGTCAGAAAAAAATTGGTGTTGAACCGTTTTAATTAACTATAAAAAATAAATTTTAATAATAACCGGCGCAATGTCGGCGAGCAATATATAGAACGCTGACATTTCGCCGGTCAGAGATATCTCTACCTACCACATCGAGGAAAACAAGGGCAATGATACAAAAAAACACTCACCATTTATTACTAGAATCCAGAACAGGTCTCGCACCACAGATGAGGTCTCCTATCAGCATATACTCCTTAATATTACGTCCTCTAGTCTTGGCATCAAAATCGTGAGATCTGTTCCTCAAATTGTCTATGAGATTTGGCACATTAATATACATATCGTCGTCTGTTTTCAGTATGTAGCGGACTGAAAAAAAAAAAAAATTGTTTATGATAACTACTGCAAGTGACCACTTTATTACTGAAGGAAGATGAAAAGAAATTGGCCGTTTCATTCGCCCCCAAAACTGCAGGCTACAACCGCCATTTTGAGAGGGGAATAGTTACAAGTGGCAGCAGTCGGGGCCCAGTGTTGCCTAGGTAAAAAAAAGAAATTCTATTTAGTCCGTCTTTCAGATAATAAAAAAATATTAGACACGTATTTTTTGCTTTACCATATCAATCAAAAATAACTTAGAAAACACGCATTAAAGTTGGGGAGTGGGGGCTCGCTACGTCACAACGCAGTATAAAATCTAACAAGGCGTGACGTCATGCCACATTTTAACTCAATGTATCGCCGTAATCTTTTGATTACGTCAAAAAAGAAAAAATACGAGTTCAATATCTTTTAATAATCTACAAGACGGATAAAAAAAATTTGGTCACAGGCCTATTGTAGGATTCGAACCAAAGCAGGTAAATTATTTCATTACCACTGCTCTCAAAACGGTGAAGGAAAACATCGTGAGGAAACCGGCATGTCCTAGAACCAAAAATTCGAAGACATGTGATATCTACCAACCCGCACTGGGCCCGCGTGGTAGATTACAGCCTGCTCCCTCTCACAGAGAGGAGGCCTGTGTTCCAGCAGTGGGAACAGTGTGAGTGCTGACTAAGTCTATCTATCTATTTGCCTAGCCTTTTCCCAACTATGTTGAGGTCGGCTTCCAGTCTAACCGGATGCAGCTGAATACCAGTTATTTACATGGAGCGACTGCCTATCTGTCCTCCACAACCCAGTAACTGGGTAAATACGATACCCCTTGGTAAGACTGGTTGTCAGACTTTCGGGCTTCTGCGAATGACAGCCGGGACCAACGGCTTAACGTGCTTTCCGAGGAACGGAGGAGTCTCGGTATCTTAAGACCCATCTACGGACCAACCCCGGCAAGCGTAGCTTAACCTGATGGATCGACCCGTGCGGCTGTTATTACTTAGCCACAAGTTCCTCCGCCACTATGTGTTACAGGTAATAATAATTATTATTTTATCAACTTACCACTATTATTACAATTATTGGTAATCCATTTCAACATCATAATAGATTTCAGCGTCAAATTATTGTATGAATCAATGAACCCTTCTTGAATAACATCCCCATACTTCTCAGACTCCTCCTCGATTTTATTCTGAATGGTAGAATCATTGTCATGCGTTGGCAACCCCAAAAGGAACACGACTTTGTACTCCGGATCAGTGTTGTCAGGTAATGGCAGTTTCTCTTTCATTTTTTGGAAGTTTTTATTACCTTTTAACATTGATAGAACTTTTTCTAAATCTGGGGTATCTTCGTACCCTTTGGGGGGTATCTTCATGACATTGGTATCATAATAATCATAATTTGGCTCTGTATTCTCTCCTAATTCTTGATTCATGTCAAATTCTGGCAACATAACTTCATCCTCAAACCTCTGTTCAGGTACATTATCAGTCTTTTCATTCACCAGATTGTCCTGCAGCGCCTTAGCCAATTCGGGCAAAAGCCTGCTAAAGCTGGATATGTCTCTTTTGACCCTATCGCTAGATACATTATGTACACCTTTTTCTGAATAAAGATCATATGTATAATTGTAGTTTATGTACTTCTTTTTTACTGCGTGATATAATTTGGACATTTCTAGGTAACTCTTGTAGTTACCCCAAGTTTCTCTTATGGCTACTCGGCGATCGAAGTTGAGGGTGGATGAGCAAACTACAATTAGTAGAAATAGCTTGTTTTTACTCGTGTGAGGACATAAATCCCTAGGGGCGTGTATCGTCGTTACGTTGTTCGGTTGTACGTATATTTTTGTGTCGCGATTTGTGTGGATCGACCAGCCCGCGACTAAACCTGAAAATTACCGGTTAAAGTGAATTATAATATTTTATCAAACTCTTCTATACAGTGTGATTCTTCATCATGTGCACATATCGAAATGAGGGAATCTATGCTTAATTTTAACGACAGAAAAAATATTTAAAAAAAACTAAATATTTTTTTATATTGTTTATGGAATTAAAAAAAATTGTAACAAAACTGTGTAACTTTTAAACTGAATCAGCTATCGCGATGAAACAAACTCCATAATGATTGGAAGTAAGTAGGCGTCCACATAAAATTAAAATTGAGAAAAAAAACTATCCTCAATTGAAAATAAACATGTTTTTTTAGTAAAAATCTGTATTTTTTTCATCAATATTTACAATCATTGTAAAATTTATAAATAAGATGCCCAAGACAATAAAAAAAAAAATGACAGTAAAAAAAAAAAAAAAAACAAAAAAAAATTGACAATTTTTTCCGTCGATAAAATTAAGCATAGATTCCCTCATTTCGATATGTCCACATGATGAAGACTCACACGGTATAATGTGTGAGTATTAAATATGTGGTATTTTCTAGTTAGTTCGCAAAACTTAACAGATTTGGTGGGTAACTAACGTTAATAAAATGATTTTCTAAAATCATTATATCGAGGGGAAATTCCCTTTTTTTATTTTTAACCGACTTCATAAAGCTTCTCATTTCGATAGAATGTTTTTTTGGAACGAAGTTCTTTAACGCGGCTTGCAGAAATCGTCACGCTAAATAGTGTTAATACTTGCGACTATCGTCTTCTAATTCAAAGAGAGAGAAAGAAAGAAAGAGAGAGAGAGAGAGCGAGAACGCCGGCAGAAAAAAACAAAAGAAAAGAAAATGATTACAGTATCGTGGGATAAAATTGTAGGTACACATCGGCCCGAGTACACTGCATGCTGGAGAGAGAGACAGAGAGATAGAAAGTGTGAATTTGGTCAAAATTAAAATCCAAGACTTCTGCGAAAATTTTATAATTTTTCGTCATGGGTGTCGTTTTCATAGTTTTCGAGGGTGCTAAAGCCGATAGTGAGGTCAAAATATAAATCCAAGATGGCGACTTCGATTTTTTTTTAAATGTTCGTCATGGGTGTCGTTTTCATAGTTTTCGAGGGCGCTAAAGCCGATGGTGAGGTCAAAATGTAAATCCGAGATGGCGGCTGCAAAAATATAGTTTTTGTTTTAAATCATACGTGAGAAAGAACTTCGTTCCAGACGGGGGTTCCCCGACCGCACACGCTTTTTTTTTAATATTTGTTTCGCGATTTCTCTGCCAAGTATGAATTGATTTTGATGATTCTTTTTTTTTGCTAGGTCATACTTCAGAGATGGTCCCATCTCAGTCTGTCAAAAAATACCTCTAATTTCCGTAAATTTTTGACAAGAATTGGTAAAAATTTACCCATTTTTTTTTTCAACATTTGTTTTTTAAACTGAACAATTTTTACAATTTACCTTTAGATAGCTGATCGTTAGCCTTATTATAAACAGGTATGTACAGCAGCACGCAGAACAGGATCATGGCGGTGCAGAACAGGAAGAATTTCGCTAGGACGGTGAGGGTGGACCGTCGCTCGCGCTCTTCGATCTTCGGGGAGGGATACGGAGAGAGACGGCGGGTTTTCTCGTATCTGAAAAATTCAAAAGTCATTTATTCAAACTAGGCCGAGAATCAGCACTTTTCGAACGTCAAAATTACATAAGACAGTTCCCCAAAACGCCCACCCTTCACCACTTCCTAGTGCTTTAGCTGGGAAGAAGAAGTGGCGCAACAAACTCCCCAGCAGCACAGCTGTCTGTTCAAGTTAGAAAAAAATATATTCTATACAATAAGCAATAAAAGAAAGGGAAATCTCTTGAACAAAGTAACATAATGGTCGGGCAATCATCAAAATATGTCCAGCCATTTGGACGCTATGACGGAACAATTAATCCAACCTTAAGACAACGAAAATAAAGATCAATATGATTTTGGCAGTGAAACAAGAACATTTAACTACCGTAAGGACTATCCCTGCAGCAGCGCAGATTGTGTTTCTATTGTCGCTATAACGACAAATTTTAAAAATAAATAAAGTTAAAACTGTCCAATAAAAATTAAATGAATACCAACAGCCGCACTGTTGCATAAAATTAAACCATAATTTAATAGGTCTATTATCGATTAAATCGCCCCGACCCTTGCTCGATAACGAGGTGCCAACAGTTGTTGCAGCTGAGCACGTAGCTTTAAATTCCCCGACTAATAATCATGATCAAAACTTTGATCTAGCCCGTCCCATCCTTGATGTCCTCCCTCCGGTTGACGCCCTAAGCCGAGGTTCGTACCCCACAGGGGGTGCCCTTTTTTTTTTTGGGTGGGAAATTATCAAATAACTTCTCCCGCTCTGGGCGGAGCGGGGGGCGTGTCAGACTCTTACTGACTAAAACCCACCCGTGTTCCTTCGGTTGCCCTGTTGCCGAGGGCCACGATTTCCCTATCGGTTTTCTTCGAACCCCCGGCAGGCATTGGCCCTAGCGGACCCCGTCAATTCTGCTGACATCTCTTTGAGGCGCGCGTGGAACACAACGCGCCGTCGACAGGGGCTTGGTCCTTATCGGACGGCGAGCTACCCATTGCTCACCGTCCGCAAGCCCGCGCCTACGGTGGCCGGAAATCGGCTCGCAATTCCCGCCCCGGGCGTCTCCTCCTATTGCGGCGGTTAGGGGCGTGAGGGCGCGAAATTTGCCTCTACAGGGGGTGCCCTTAGCGAGCGTTCACCTAGTTTTAATTAGCATAGTTGAATAACCCCTGGCTGGAGGTTTTAAGTGTAGTAGCTTAAGGCACCCACAGGAAAGCCCGGTAAGTAGTCATGATCTCAGAGGTCAAATACGAGATGTCCAACAAAAAAATGACGATTTAAATATGGCGTGTCCAAATTATTTGTGATTCAAAAGACTACTGGCACGCGTTGCAAGTTCCACGAACATGATCTATATGTAGGGCATCACCTAAAGAGGTATCATATTCAAATAGGCAATTGACCTATTGCCCGTCGATGCAATACCACAATCTGTTTTAATTGCTCGCCTTGTTCATTGATCTATCTACTCTTTGACAGTACAGTAAGTAGAAGAAGAAAACATTATTTTTCTAGCGTCGTCCCTGTCACACAGACCAATGAGACAGTTTCTTTCTAAAGCTCCATGTGTCATATTAAGAGGAGTCTCCCTAAATTGTATGTTAATTTGCATTAATATTTTGAAAAAGTCACGCATACAATCAAAATGGAACTTTAGTATATGATTTCCCGGCTTGTCTGCCCGGCTTGGGCGGAGCATCGCCGTGTCCTCGTGGAGGCGATCGGCGGCGGTGATCTCTCGCGTCCGGCACTGGTTCAGGCCATGGTACGGAGCGAGAGGAAATGGCAGGCCGTCACCTCCTTCTGCGAAACGGTAATGCTCGCGAAGGAGGAGGCGGAACGCGTGAGGGAGAGACAAATTTCGCGTCCTCACGCCCCTAACCGCCGCAGGAGGAGACGTCCGGGTCGGGAATCGCGAGCCGATTTCCGGCCACCGTAGGCGCGGGCTTGCGGACGGTGAGCAATGGGTAGCTCGCCGTTCGATAAGGACCAGGCCCGGGTCGACAGCGCGTTGTTTTCCACGCGCGCCTCAAAGATATGTCAGCAGAATTGACGGGGTCCGCTAGGGCCAATGCCTGCCGGGGCTGCGAATATGGGCCGAAAGGGACATTGTGGCCCCCGGCAACAGGGCAACCGAAGGAACACGGGTGGGTTTTAGTCAGTAAGAGTCTGACACGCCCTCCCGCTCCACCCAGAACGGGAGAAGTTATTTGATAATTTACCACCCAAAAAAAAAAGAAAAAGTATGTGATTTATTGGATCTTTTTCTTTCCTTATATAAGACAGTTACGTAATTGCAACATTTTCGCTCGATTAATTTTTTTTTCGAAATTAATGACTTTTTTAAAGATTATTTGAAACAAAAACAAGATTACTAGGCTTTTATGTCTAAAATAACTACTGACGGTAAGAAAATTTAGTTTATGCAAGCAATTTTAATCGAACTAAACTTTTTACGTAATACATACATACACATACATAAACTCACGCCTTCTTCCCATGGGGGTAGGCAGAAACTACAGAACGCCACCTGCTACGATCCTTACATAGTCCTTTTGCCTCGTTTACGTTCATACATCTGGTCATACACGCACGCCGGTTGCGAGTACTACGCACCTGGCCTTTCTGAAGAACATCACCAATAAGGTCAGTATATGTCCTCCTAGGGCGTCCCCGCCCGGCCTTTCCCTTTACATCAGCCTTGTAAATACATTTTGTTAGTCGTCGTCGTTGTTTTGTTTTACGTAATAATTATTTAAAAAATTAGAATAATAATAATAATCCGTTCCACTTTCTTAAAGTCTGATATTATAATAAAACACTTTGCCACACCGCCGTATCAGCTGTATCAATAATCCACAACCTCAAATCCTTTTTGATAAATGGCACGAAATTAATGAATACCTACTTAATGAAAATATGAAAATTCACGTAATTTGTTTATGGCTTACGAAGGCCTCAAGTTACAGGCGCGGTAATTCTCAAGCTCTTGCACGCTCTTAGTAAAACCACAATAACAGCTTAATTAACCTATCCAAGTGGGGAGTCCCCAGTTTTCTAGCTCGCTTCGCTCGCTCTTAATAAGATCTCAATGACACCTTTAACTTCTGACTCAGAATGCAATTTTATTTATTTTGTAAAAATGCTAATAGGGTAAAAAGCCCAAATTTTTACAGATACCCCGGACAGCAGCCCCGGATCTAGGGGGGGGCAAGCCGGAGCCCGTGATCCGGGCGCCAACTTCAGGGGGCGACAAATTTAAGCGTAGCAGACAAGTGCACCACCCAGCACACCGCGACTTTGCAATAAATGAGACGCGCAGCACATTTATAATCTTTCTATTTTTTTTTCTTTTTTACAACAGTTTTGGCGCCCCTGTTGAATTGGCACATTATCGATCGATACAATTTGATTAATATGTTGCTGCCAAAATTTTCATTTTGAGAAAATTTTAATTTCGCGGGGGCTATCTTAGCGCATCCCCATAAAGGATTAGCGGGGGGCGACAGACGGCAGCTTTTGCCCCGCAACAAAAAAAAATCTATATCCGGAGCTGCCCTTTAGGACTGACTAGTGGCTGCGCTACTAATTTCGACAGCTATTATGTTTAAATCCCATAAAACAATCCTAGATTGCGGGCCTAAAAATGTCCTTATCAAAAACCCTATTATATATACAATGGTGCCGATTCCCTTGTTCACAAACTAAACTAAATTTAAGTTCAGTGCATCTTTTTCTTTCTATTTCATTAAGAAAAGGACAGAAGATAAATTTTAGTTTAGTCCTGTCAAATTAATCAGCGCTTGACGTAAATTGACGTAATTTTAGTCGGCATGTTTTTAATCACGTCTAAACTTGTATGGAGAGTGACAGGCGCTGATTAAATTGACAGGACTAAACTAAAATTTATCTCCTGTCCTTTTCTTAATGAAATAGAAAGAAAAAGATGCACTGAACTTAAATTTAGTTTAGTTTGTGAACAAGGGAATCGGCACCACTGTCGCCCATCGGCATGCCCGCATTTTTCTGTTTTTTATTTGGCATAGTTAACAAATTTTTATAAAAATATTAGTTAATCCGATAAAATAACTCATAAGCTTTTAGAAATAATAAACAGAATCCAAAACGAGCCAATCACTTCGGAGATATGGCAAACGCAACTCAAAACATAAAAAATTAAATAACATGAGAAATATTAAAGATAGACCCTTTTATTAAAGTTATTTTTTGATAATTTTTCGTGAATATTTAGAAAAATTCGGACGGGCACATGCCTATGGACGACATTGGTGTCGATTCCCTTGTTCACAAACTAAACTAAATTTAAGTTCAGTGCATCTTTTTCTTTCTATTTCATTAAGAAAAGGACAGAAGATAAATTTTAGTTTAGTCCTGTCAAATTAATCAGCGCCTGTCAGTCTCCATACAAGTTTAGACGTGATTAAAAACTTGCCAACTAAAATTACGTCAATTTACGTCAAGCGCTGATTAATTTGACAGGACTAAACTAAAATTTATCTTCTGTCCTTTTCTTAATGAAACAGAAAGAAAAAGATGCACTGAACTTAAATTTCGTTTAGTTTGTGAACAAGGGAATCAGCACCATTGTATATCCGAATTCAAATAATTTCCACTACACAATCACGTAGCTTTCGGCGCATTAGGGAAATGTATTGACAAAACCCGCATCAGTTTATGTGTTAATCAGTAGGTGTTAAAGTTGCTAATTAATTCGCATTCATTAGCTGTGGATACAATGTTCGTTCATGGAATGACGAACGATTGAAGTTTTGCCAAGTAGGACGGAGGAAGTATTGTTTACAAATATACATAGGTACAATGCCCCCGGACGGTCATAATTTTTTATTTTTTACAAACATACGCTACCGTTACAGTCTCCCAATTAGGTAGTGTGTAGTTAATTATCAATTAATGAAATAATACAACATAAAATTTAAAAAATTAAAAACATAACACGTATAACGTTACCCTTGCGAACTCGCTCAGTGAACATGAGAAAAGACCTATTTTGTTGGCAACTAAATTTAGTGTGTGCATTGTTCGCGTCAGAGGCACATTGGTGCCGATTCCCTTGTTCACAGACTAAACTAAATTTAAGTTCAGTGCATCTTTTTCTTTCTATTTCATTAAGAAAAGGACAGAAGATAAATTTTAGTTTAGTCCTGTCAAATTAATCAGCGCCTGTCAGTCTCCATACAAGTTTAGAGGTGATTAAAATCTTGCCAACTAAAATTACGTCAATTTACGTCAAGCGCTGATTAATTTGACAGGACTAAACTAAAATTTATCTTCTGTCCTTTTCTTAATGAAATAGAAAGAAAAAGATGCACTGAACTTAAATTTAGTTTAGTTTGTGAACAAGGGAATCGGCACCATTGTCCAACAGTTTAGTTCGACCGCGCGGCACCGCGATATGACACATCGAGCTTGACACATCACATATTTGGGGATGCCCCGTAGTGTGCACCATTGTAAGTCAAATCATTAACAAGAAAATAAAATAGAAAAACAAGAGAATAGAACAAAAATAAATGTTTACTTTGAAAAAAAAAAAAAAAATATTGATTCTAGTCGCCCCTTCCAAAATGTAGTTTCGTATGTAGAAGAATGGGGAAGAAACTCGATAGTTAGGTACTCTTTTTAAATGTTTGATGCGAAATCTCCTGATTTTGGTGCAAGGTGCATGAAGCGCACGAAGATGGGAAAACCACAGACCTGGCCAAGAGTAGCATAGCACGGTTTTCATTGCCAAACAAATATTAAACTCAAATTATTAAACTTCGCATCAAAGCGGAAGGAGGTACGCGTTGCAAACCGTGCTGCGCTTAGTCAGGCCTGTGTCGGCCCTAAACACAAAAAACTTTTCAATTTTTGTGTTTTGGACCTCATTTTGACTGAGAAAAAGTTCATACAAAATTGACAACTTCAGGCTAGGGAGAAGAAGAAAGGGAGAAGAAAACCGATAGGGACATCGTGGCCCCCGGCAACAGGGCAACCGAAGGAACACGGGTGGGTTTTAGTCAGTAAGAGTCTGACACGCCCTTCCGCTCCGCCCAGAGCGGGAGAAGTTATTTGATAATTTCCCACCCAAAAAAAAAAAGGCTAGGGTTTAAAATTAGTTTTACTGTGGTGTCATATAATTTTTTTGCTTGGGTAATTTTTGCGTTTGCTTATTGAAACTGGTAAAAAAAAATTAAAAAAAAATTCGGACGGAAAAAAAACTGAATAGCGAAAAATTTTAAATAACCTTTAGTGTAACTAAGCTCCTAAACTCTGCCGTCATACGGTGAAAGGCCGCAACTAACATTTTTATCAAAAATTTGTTAAACAAGTATAGAGCTGGATACAGCAATAAACTCTCTATATTTCTGTCTATACGGTGATACTGACAAACGGCTTTTAATTCTTAGCCGCAGATACATACTGTTAAAGTTAAGACTATCGATTGAGCTTGAAAACAAAACTGTCATTTACTCAAAATCTTTGAAGTAGCCTTTCACCATATGACGGCAGAACTAATTTAAGTAACAAATTTTGAGTCGGCGCACTATGGGCCAGAACCGTGCGTACCGTCTTAAAAATAGATTTTCGTGATGTTCGATATTGAATATTTCGTTAATACACATGTCTAATTAAATGTCCAATGCATATTATGTAGTAGTTAAAATCCATTATTTCTAATTTTTTACTATTAGACTGAGGCTTGCAAGTTGACGTTGAAGACAAGGAAGTCTGGCAATAATTCCTTCTGCACATGTGGCTTCCCTGGTACCTCATTAACGGCATAATAATGTAAATGTCTATTAACTGCTCCCAAATTACGATGATTATTTTATTTTACTTTTTTTTACCTACTTCATTGACATAATCTTTTCAGTATTTGACATAATATACCTACAATTTTCCATATATTTTTTTTTTTAATCAAATTAGATTTGTTACAGCTGACTACAGCTGTATCATGCCACTAGGCAATCATGTCATTTGGTTTAAATAGGTCCTTATTTTTATTATTTTTTATCTTTTATATAGATTCTTTTCTTTTAGATTTTGTGAATGTGAGAACGTTGTAGGCTGTATGTAGACTTGTGGACCATTTTCTATTTTACTAAGTACCTGGTACTTGTTGATAGGCCTACACTGTCCTCCCATACCTATTAACACTGTAATTTGAAAACATTGTAGAAACAATTTATTTTGAAAAGAGTAACCGTGGAGTTTCTTGCCGGCTCTTCTCCACAGGAAGCGACCAGTTGGAACCGTGCACCTAGCTTTTGACGTTTCATAAGTGACCTTGTAGGTATATGTGAAATAAAATATTTTGATTTTGATTGATTTTTGATTTTGACGGTTAAAATTATGAGAATTATGTAGAACACAATTCCTCCAGTTCACAAGGTCATATTTTCGTTAATTTCACAGCAAATGTGTAAGTGTGATATATGGTTAGAATCGTTAGGAAGTACTCTAATTAAAAATAATTTAAGTGAAGCTTTTTGTGAAAACTGGAAAGGTATAGAATTTTTATTTCGGGGCCTAATATTTTAACCTTATTAGAAACTTCAAATATACTTTTAACAGTTAGCCGTGTCTACCCATGACGTAATTTTGATAGTGTTACATAGAGCAACTTATACAGAAGTCAGAACAAAAATAATTTTTTGCCCGAATCTGCCCCCTTGAAATGAATCGAAAAATCCCAGATGGGGGGAAAATACAAAATATTTCAAAAAAATATTTTAATTTGTGATTGATGAGATTTTTGGACAATTAGATTATTTTTGACCTCTAATTCTTAAATAATATTATCTATTTACTAAAAATTTTGGTAATGTTCCCGAGTACTGGGTAATGTCATATTTTTTTTTTTATCTTTAAGACAGATGTGGTTAATGTTTTATTATCACTGTGTGAATTACAAGTTTCTCATGTAGGGAGGAAATGGTAGTTAAAGTTGATATTGTACATTATATCAGCACTACTAACCAACTTCATAGATAGTGGTTAAGAACGTGATAATGACATTTTTTCGCACGATATTTAGTATGAAAGTTATTGATTTACATTGTCATTTACCAGTACTTCAGTGTGCAGTGCTTTAGTGTTCATAATAATTATAGTTTCACCATCCTCTGCAAAAAAAAGTTAGTTACAAGTGTATCTACACAACAAAATGAGTGAATTTGTTTTGCCTCTACGAGTATTATGCGAATTTTTCATTGACCATTGAACGAAATCAGAAGATATTCAAAAGTACTTAGAAGAACAACACCATTTGTCGTCTGAAAAAAGTGAGTTAATTTTAAGACGTATTAAAAAATCGCTTATAAACAGCTTTTAACGATCGGTGGACCAAATCTAACCGAACTAAAGAACGTTTTTTTAGTAAAAATACAACGTGGTTGGACGGTGAATGAAGGGTGAATGAAGGGTCAAATTCGAAGAAGCACCGATGGATACACCTATAACATCTGGAGAACGTGGACGACCACCAAAGTCTTATGAAGATCTATCAGAGAATTCGAAAAAAAGGAAGAATATGGAGTTGGAACAAGAATATGGACTCGAGTATATACATAATTCATACGTTCAAGGATTGCGGTCTGAAGGAGAATTCGAAGAAGCTACTGTTGTTTCAATAATGATAAAGAATGGTGATAGAAATGAAAACAGGATCATGAAGGAAAAATTGTTGCATGAAAGTCGCAATGCAACATATTTTACGGCAGATGAAGCTTTAAGTATTTTTGCAGATTTAGATCTTTCGAAATCACAATACGGATTACTTCGAGCAAGTCTGATTAACAAAAACTTCGGTATATTGCCATCATACAATATATTGACGAATGCTAAGAAAAGGATGAAAATAAAGTTGGCACCCCCACTTTCGAAAAATGAAAATCTAAAACGGTGATAATTTCGAGCTAATTAAGGACAATTTAGGACTGCAAGAAAAAAATTTCAGACCAACCCCCCCTTCGAGATATTCAAAATTTTCAATGGGGGTGCTAACTAGTAATTAAGTTAGCACCCCCACGGCATTTAAATGTTCACTAAAAAAGTTTTATGTATGTCATAATTTCGAGCTCATTAAGGACTACAAATGCCGCATCAACCCACCCCCCATGTACAACCCCCCACCGTAAAAACCCCTATCCGTAAAAAACATGAAAAAATCAAGTCTAAAAAATAAATTCTCACCACTATAATTCCTAGCGTAGAATTGTAGACTGCCAAGTACAAAAATAAAAACATCCCTTAAACCACCCCTTGACCAAACTTCCCGAAAATAACATCTAATTTATACGAAAATTTCTCTTCTTCATACATAAACTGTAAATCAATTATTAATGTATTATTATAACTACTACTTGCAACATCCCCAAAAAACTACCCCTTGACTGATGCTTAGTTCAAAATGTTAAACGTACTTCAAAAAATTATTAAAACTCCAACCCGTGCAGATGAAAATCTAAAACGGTGAAAATTTCGAGCTAATTAAGGACTATTTTGGACTGCAAAAAAAAAATTTCAGACCAACGCCCCCTTCGAGATATACAAAATTTTCAATGGGTTTGCTAACTAGTAATTAAGTTAGCACCCCCACAGAGTTTAAATGTACACTAAAAAAGTTTTAAGTAGGTCAAAATTTCGAGCTCATTAAGGACTACAAATGCCGCATCAACCCACCCCCCATGTACAACCCCCCACCCCTCTATCCGTAAAAACATGAAAAAATCAAATCTAAAAAATAAATTCTCACCACTATAATTCCTAGCATAGAATTGTAGACTGCCAAGTACAAAAATAAAAACATCCCTTAAACCACCCCTTGACCAAACTTCCCGAAAATAACATCTAATTTATACGAAAATTTCTCTTGTTCATACATAAACCGTAAATCAATTATTAATGTATTATTACAACTACTACTTGGTAAATCCCCAAAAAACTACCCCTTGACTGATGCTTAGTTCAAAATGTTAAACGTACTTCAAAAAATTATTAAAACTCCAAACCGTGCAGATGAAAATCTAAAACGGTGAAAATTTCGAGCTAATTAAGGACTATTATGGACTGCAAGAAAAAAAAATCAAAATTTTCAATGGGGTTGCTAACTAGTAATTAAGTTAGCACCCCCACAGCATTTAAATGTACACTAAAAAAGTTTTATGTATGTCATAATTTCGAGTTCATTAAGGACTATTTTGGACTGCAAGAAAAAAAATTCAGACCAATCCCCCCTTCGAGATATTCAAAATTTTCAATGGGGTTGCTAACTAGCCACAGCATTTATGTAAATGTACACTAAAAAAGTTTTATGTATGTCATAATTTCGATCTCATTAAGGACTATTTTGGACTGCAAGAAAAAAGTTTCAAACTAACCTCCCCTTCGAGATATTCAAAATTTTCAATGGGGTTGCTAACTAGCCACAGCATTTATGTAAATGTACACTAAAAAAGTTTTATGTATGTCATAATTTCGAGTTCATTAAGGACTATTTTGGACTGCAAGAAAAAAAATTCAGACCAACCCCCCCTTCGAGATATTCAAAATTTTCAATGGGGTTGCTAACTAGCCACAGCATTTATGTAAATGTACACTAAAAAAGTTTTATATATGTCATAATTTCGAGCTCATTAAGGAATCAAAATTTTTTTTATTTTTTTTTATTTTCGGGAAGTTTTGTCAAAGGGTGGTTTAAAGGATGTTTTTATTTTTGTACTTGGCAGTCTACAATTCTATGCTAGGAATTATAGTGGTGACAATTTATTTTTTAGATTTCATTTTTTCATTTTTTTTACGGACATACATGGGGGGTGGGTTGATGCGGCATTTGTAGTCCTTAATGAGCTCGAAATTATGAAATACATAAAACTTTTTTAGTGTACATTTAAATGCTGTGGGGGTGCTAACTTAATTTCTAGTTAGCAACCCCATTGAAAATTTTGAATATCTCGAAGGGGGACTGGTCTGATTTTTTTTTTCTTGCAGTCCAAAATAGTCCTTAATGAGCTCGAAATTATGACATACATAAAACTTTTTTAGTGTACATTTAAATGCTGTGGGGGTGCTAACTTAATTACTAGTTAGCATTGAAAATTTTGAATATCTCGAAGGGGGGCTGGTCTGAAATTTTTCTTGCTTGCTTTTTCGTTAGGTTAGGTTAGTAATAATTCGTTTTTTAATGGTTTTAGTGTGTAAATCGTCGGAAAGTGGTGATATTTTCATTTTGAAGTAAATACTACATCGTTTTAGATAATATTCGCACTAAATAACATTAGATTATACCTATTTTGACCCAACCAAAAAAAGTGTAAACAAACGTGAAGGAGAAAGTTCACGTGAAAGTGAAAGTTGTGATATTTTGTGAGTTTTCTGTATGGATCTGATCGGTAAGTGTTTTATTTATTTTATAAAATAAATATTTCAGCGTTTTAAAAAATTTTTACAAAAAAATATAAATAAAAAATATTTTTTTGGTACGGAGAAAGTTATGAAAGCACTAGAAATTCTAGATCAGCAAAAACCTAGATTTTTTGAATTTTTTTGAAAAAAAATTTGTCTCTAAAAACGCTTTTATTAGATAACTTATCTATCCATTATGTACCCTGCAAAATTTCGTGTGAATTGGTACGGTAGTTTTATTAGAAATCGTAAAAACGTTAGAACATAGAAAACACAAAAAAAACGGGTAATAAAGATTAGTAAACGTTGATAACAAAGACTGTAACCATTTACAATGTATCTCTAATCTATTCGAGTAGCAAAAAACATAAACAAAACACTTTAGACGTTATTATGAAACCCGATGCTTTTGTTTATTCAAGTGCGGTCGTAAATCTGTCACGGCGCGGACCACCCGCCGTCCCTTAACGGTTAATGAACTCGAAATTATGACATACATAAAACTTTTTTAGTGTACATTTACATAAATGCTGTGGCTAGTTAGCAACCCTATTGAAAATTTTGTATATCTCGAAGGGGGGTTGGTCTGAAATTTTTTTCTTGCAATCCAAAATAGTCCTTAATGAACTCGAAATTATGACATACATAAAACTTTTTTAGTGTACATTTAAATGCTGTGGGGGTGCTAACTTAATTACTAGTTAGCATTGAAAATTTTGAATATCTCGAAGGGGGGGCTGGTCTGAAATTTTTTTCTTGCAGTCCAAAATAGTCCTTAATGAGCTCGAAATTATGACATACATAAAACTTTTTTAGTGTACATTTAAATGCTGTGGGGGTGCTAACTTAATTTCTAGTTAGCAACCCCATTGAAAATTTTGAATATCTCGAAGGGGGGGCTGGTCTGATTTTTTTTTCTTGCAGTCCATAATAGTCCTTAATGAGCTCGAAATTATGACATACATAAAACTTTTTTAGTGTACATTTACATAAATGCTGTGGCTAGTTAGCAACCCTATTGAAAATTTTGAATATCTCGAAGGGGGGGTTAGTTTGAATTTTTTTTCTTGCAGTCCAAAATAGTCCTTAATGAGCTCGAAATTATGACATACATAAAACTTTTTTAGTGTACATTTACATAAATGCTGTGGCTAGTTAGCAACCCCATTGAAAATTTTGAATATCTCGAAGGGGAGGTTAGTCTGAAACTTTTTTCTTGCAGTCCAAAATAGTCCTTAATGAGCTCGAAATTATGACATACATAAAACTTTTTTAGTGTACATTTACATAAATGCTGTGGCTAGTTAGCAACCCCATTGAAAATTTTGAATATCTCGAAGGGGGGGTTGGTCTGAATTTTTTTTCTTGCAGTCCAAAATAGTCCTTAATGAACTCGAAATTATGACATACATAAAACTTTTTTAGTGTACATTTACATAAATGCTGTGGCTAGTTAGCAACCCCATTGAAAATTTTGAATATCTCGAAGGGGAGGTTAGTTTGAAACTTTTTTCTTGCAGTCCAAAATAGTCCTTAATGAGATCGAAATTATGACATACATAAAACTTTTTTAGTGTACATTTACATAAATGCTGTGGCTAGTTAGCAACCCCATTGAAAATTTTGAATATCTCGAAGGGGGGATTGGTCTGAATTTTTTTTCTTGCAGTCCAAAATAGTCCTTAATGAACTCGAAATTATGACATACATAAAACTTTTTTAGTGTACATTTAAATGCTGTGGGGGTGCTAACTTAATTACTAGTTAGCAACCCCATTGAAAATTTTGAATTTTTTTTCTTGCAGTCCAAAATAGTCCTTAATTAGTTCGAAATTTTCACCGTTTTAGATTTTCATCTGCACGGTTTGGAGTTTTAATAATTTTTTGAAGTACGTTTAACATTTTGAACTAAGCATCAGTCAAGGGGTAGTTTTTTGGGGATGTTGCAAGTAGTAGTTATAATAATACATTAATAATTGATTTACAGTTTATGTATGAAGAAGAGAAATTTTCGTATAAATTAGATGTTATTTTCGGGAAGTTTGGTCAAGGGGTGGTTTAAGGGATGTTTTTATTTTTGTACTTGGCAGTCTACAATTCTACGCTAGGAATTATAGTGGTGAGAATTTATTTTTTAGACTTGATTTTTTCATGTTTTTTACGGATAGGGGTTTTTACGGTGGGGGGTTGTACATGGGGGGTGGGTTGATGCGGCATTTGTAGTCCTTAATGAGCTCGAAATTATGACATACATAAAACTTTTTTAGTGAACATTTAAATGCCGTGGGGGTGCTAACTTAATTACTAGTTAGCACCCCCATTGAAAATCTTGAATATCTCGAAGGGGGGGTTGGTTTGAAACTTTTTTCTTGCAGTCCTAAATTGTCCTTAATTAGCTCGAAATTATCACCGTTTTAGATTTTCATTTTTCGAAAGTGGGGGTGCCAACTTTATTTTCATAAGAAAAGGTGTTATCCTCCACCATCCAGCATTGAAATTACTGATATATATGCTAAAGTAAATCTACAAGATTTACTGGATCACACTACTGCTCGCATCTTGAAGATTGAAAATATGTACGACCCAACAAGAATGACTCTTATTCTGTTTACCAAGTGGGGATGTGATGGTTCATCGGGACAAAGTGAGTATAAACAAGTTTTAACAGATGAGAGTGACTTAGTCTCAGATGCGAATTTATTTATAGCGTCTTTGGTACCGATAAAGATAAAGTTATTTGGAAAAATCCGGCTTGTTCTTCTATTCATTATTGCCGACCAATCCTGATGGAATTTGCAAAAGAAACGCCCGAGAAAACCCGATCAGTGGTTGGTGATATTAGGGGTCAAATAGAAAATTTGCGAACTTTAAAGATACAACAGGTCATTGAAATAAGGCACGAGCTATTCCTAACTATGGTGGATGGAAAAGTTACACAAGTTTTAACTGACACAAGTTCTGGAGCTGTGTGTACAGTGTGTGGGGCTAAACCAAGCGAAATGAATAATTTGGAGAAGATTAAATCAAAGCCAGATAATATAAATGCGTACGAATACGGTTTGTCTACGTTGCATGCGTGGATCAGGTGCATGGAGTTAATTTTACATATTTCATATAACCTTTCATTTAAAAAATGGGCTGCGAGAACTCCGGAAGATAAAAAAAGCAAAGAAGACAAGAAAAAGCTTGTACAAAGTTTATTTAGAAGCCGAATGGGATTGCACGTTGATAAGCCCCGACAAGGAAGTGGAAACAGCAATGACGAACAATACAGCTCGGCGTTTTTTTTCATCATCATCAGCCTATAATGTTCCCACTGCTGGGACACAGGCCTCCTCTCTGTGAGAGGGAGTGGGCCGTAATACACCACGCGGGCCCAGTGCGGGTTGGTAGATGTCACATGTCTTCGAATTTTCGGTTCTAGGACATGCCGGTTTCCTCACGATGTTTTCCTTCACCGTTTTAAGAGCAGTGGTGATGAAATAATTTACTAATTACTCTTGCGCTTCAGAAATTACAGGAGTTGACGAGGAACTTATTAAATATTAAATTTTGTGAATATACTCGCACAACCGCACAACTGTACGTAACAAAATATATGTGGTATAATATGCCTTCTTCAGTACATAAAATCTTAATACATGGGGAAAGTATAATTAGACATTTTGCTGTTCTGCCTATTGGTAATTTATCTGAAGATGCCCAAGACTCTCGAAACAAAGATTACAAAAAATTCAGATTGTATCACGCAAGAAAATGCTCTAGATCAGCAACGAATCAAGACGTATTTCATGGTCTCCTATTTACATCAGATCCTTATCTATCAAGTATAAGAAAACCATCAGTGACTATTTCCAAGGAATTGTTAGACGAAGCCAAGAACCTATTAGATATTTAAGTAGAAGTATGTATTCAATTAATTAAAAAAAAAAAAAAAAATGGAATTAATTACACACATACATAAACTCACGCGTTCTTCCCATGGCGGTAGGCAGAAACTACAGAACGCCACCTGCTACGATCCTTACATACTCCTTTTGCCTCGTCTACGTTCATACATCTGATCATACACGCACGCCGGTTTCGAGTACTACGCACCTGGCCTTTCTGAAGAACATCACCAATAAGGTCAGTATATGTCCTCCTAGGGCATCCCCGCCCGGCCTTTCCCTTTTCCTTTTTCTTTTCTCCTTCCTTTTTCCTTTTCCTTTTTCCCTTTTCCTAATTATTATATTATATTTGTTATTTAAATAAATTTTAGATTTATATATAATAAAAAAATATATTATACAGTAGTAATATCATAAAACTGTAAAATTGTAATTGAATAAGCTAAACAAACCATGGTTTAATATTAAAAAATACATTTCTATTTTTGTTTTATTTTTTAAATATTATGAATTCTAAATTTTACAAAACAAGTTTCATAATTGGATTGTATATGTCACCGTAAAATAATAAACTTCGTTAGTTTGAAATCTATCGGTATTATTTCCGTTAGATTACAAACTGTCGAAAAATTGTGAACTGCGACAAATCATTTACGATTTAACGCATTATTTTTCGATAGTTTATATTATATCCATGAGAAACGAGCGTAGTAAGCGCTGCCGCTGCACAGTGGGAAAATCGCGTATGTTTCGTCTCAAAACTCTGTATCTCAGTTGTTTCAAAACTAAATGAGCTGTAATTTTGCACACATATACTTGGATGTATAAAGTTTAATGGAAATAATTTTGATTTTAAAAATTCTGTTTATTAATTAATTTTAAAATTAAACTTAAAAAAATACATGCATTTTTTATGAAAAAAAAATACAATATATGTTTGTTTAATTTACATAAAACGGAATATACATAGTGCCAAACGAGAAAACAAAATATGTACACAATTTAGCAAGCTCCTACAGATTTTCATTGACAACAAGAAGGGCCTTGGCTTCATCTAAAAGTTCTTTCGATATTGTTTCTGAGGTATTTCTCAAACTTGATATATATGGATCAGAAGTGTACAATAAGGTATGGAACACGTCTTCATTGGTAGCCGCTCTTGAACACTTTCTAGAAAGATGAAGTAAAAATTTTTTGTAATCCTTATTTCGGGATTCTTGCGCGTCTTCGCACAATTGTCCGATAGGTAAAATAGCATAGTACTCAATGATTTTTTCGCCGTAAATAAGTATTTTATGTACAGAGGAAGGTATATAATACATTATAATTATTTACGTACAGTTGGGCTGTACTATAGTAATAAGTTTATTTGAATGTAGGAGACCACAGTAGCCATATCCTTTGGTGACAAATTGAAATTTTGTTGTAAGTAGTCTTCTACATTATGCCCATTTATCAACAAATTGCACAACTCTCGTTTATTACAAACAAATTCACCCATTTTTCAAATCAGTCAACTTCTGCGAATATTTTAAAATAAGCAATAACTGCTTTTTAGGGCAACTGAATATCTGACCAACAACTGTGAATGTTTCAGGGTTCGCCTTCCTTTTATTGACCAATGAAATAGTGCAATGTGCAAAAAGATAAGAAACTGATAATTTGCACTCTTCCCATAACCAACCTGTTTTTAATTCGACCCTAATAGATAATTGGCCATATTTCATCAATTAAGGTGGTCAAAACTGTATCAAAACCACAAAAAACCATTAATAATACTCATCACTGTAATTAACTTTTTATCAATTTGACTTTAATAGATCAAAAATAATTTTATGAGAAATAAAACGAAAATGAAAAAAATATATAATTTTATCTCGCGATATGTTTTGATCCCGTATCAGAAAAAGCGCAAGTATGCGCAAATTTTTATTTTCTCCTTGTATATACTAATGTATAAAGATCTTAATAGAACAAATATCTCGACAGCGGCAAGCAGCGGTAAAGGGAAAAAGTCTCGTTAAAACAAAAAAATACACAAAAAATATACCATCTTAAACTATATTGGTTAATTTTATTTTATTAACCAATGTATGTAATATTATTTACTAAACGTTATGAGGACATTGTAAGCATTCCAAAACGGTATAATACTTATACATTTATATCTAAAACTTTTGAGTAATGTGGCGTTGAATTATAGTAACGTATTGCGTTTAAATTACCTCATTGAACATGAGTTAGCTTTGATGCCTATTTATATACATTATAATTAAATTTAAAAAAACAAAAAAATTGCGAAAAGAAAGCTTACTTATTAGACTATATTAATTTATTAATTTTATTCCATTACAACGACTTTCACGTAAAACGGTTTTGAGACGGCTTTGTATGGGACTTTCCCACAGTGCGCTGTCGCGGCAGCGCTTACTACGCTCGCTCGACTCACGCGGTTGGTCACAGTTCTAACCTAACCTAACCTAGTTCACAATTTTTCGACAGATTATGATCTAACGGAAATAATACCGATAGATTATAAACTAACGGTGCTCACAATCTTACGGTGACATATATACATTCGAGATACTACGTGCAAAATTTGAGCTATTTATTTTAATTAACATAAAAGTTACAGATTTTTGAGACGGTACGCACAGATCTGGCCCATAGTGCGGCGCCAAAGACGCATTCAACGAAGATCCATCAAGTTGCCATTTTATTTGGCGCCGACTCAAAATTTGTTACTTAAATTAGTTTAGGAGTTTAGTTACACTAAAGGTTATTTTTAATTTTTCGCTTTTGAGTTACCATCGATTGTTTTCCTCAAGTAAGGAAGTTCCTCAACAGCCTTCCGTCTCCATCGTCAGACCCTTAATGACAGTTATACCCAGCTAGGTCTAAAGTTCTCATCAAGGTGAATTAAATAAGCCCAAACACGATGTAGCTGCTGTAAACTGCTGAGGAGCTCTCGCGACTGTCTTCCGTCTCCATCATCAGATCAACTCCAGGTCTTTATTATGTAGTTGTGTCATCAGAACTACATATTATGTGTGCAAAATTACAACAGAATCGATTTACAGTTGAAAATTCGGTAGGTGAAAAATCAATCAACCCCAATTTTTTTACTCTTTGGGGTAGATTTTAGTTTTCAATAAAATTCATGGGCACTTATGAAACGTCAGAAGCTAGGTGCACGGTTCCAATTGGTCGCTTCCTATGGAGAAGAGCCGGCAAGAAACACAAAAAACGAAAATACGAAACCAAATACATTTTTTTTGGAAGTCGGTTTTGTTTTTGTTATACTTAACCTTTTTGTAGCCAGAAACGTCAGAATAAAGTTCGAAATAAAAAAATGGCTTAATGGTTTAAAACCGGGCTTAAAGATAAATCTTGTTTTATACCTATAAGACCGTGTGTTTTGATGGTACGGAATACTTAGCCGGTTTTTGAAGTGAAAACTTCTTTAGGCGCGTTGGGCATTTTTGAGATGGGACTAAACCATTGACTTCGCGACACCATGACGACACCTCATTTTTGTAAACGCGATTGTGCTTTATTTTTATTTTAGGTTACGGATCAATGTTCTATGCAAGTATTTTTACTTTAAAGGTTTTGTAAACGCGATTGTGCTCTTTATTTATATTACGTTACGGATCAATGTACTATGCAAGTATTTTTACTTTTAAAGGTTTCGAAATTATTATTTTTTGCAAACGCGATTGTGCTCTTTAGCCACGTTACGGACCAATACTTTATATAAGTATTTTTCTTCCACCAAAGCGATCTTGTTCAAGTTTTCACTTCTGTCGCTACTTTTTTTTAACGAATTCGTTTCTGACTAAGATTTAATGAAGCATCAGGCACGCGGAATATTAGTTTGCCAATCTATTTCTGGATCCAATAGCCGGGTTGCCAAGGTGTAAACGAAGAGTTAAAAATACTTTACATTTGATAAACAATTGAATGCAGACCGATGTTAGTCGGTATCTTCGGCCATTTTCTATTTTTACTAAGTACCTGGTACTTGTTGATAGGCCTACACTGTCCTCTCATACCTATTAACACTAATTTGGAAACATTGTAGAAACCATTTATTTTGAAAAGAGTAACCGTGGAGTTTCTTGCCGGCTCTTCTCCATAGGAAGCGACCAATTGGAACCGCGCACCTAGCTTCTGACGTTTCAAAAGTGCCCTTGTAGGTTTATGTGAAATAAAATATTTTGAATCACCATCAACACCTATTCCATTACGCCGTATTCTTGTAGATGTTTTTAAATAGCAAATAATTCGTTTGTTTTCGAGAGTTTATTTACAAGAGATGGAAAGATTGATGAAGATGTGGAAAGGAGAATGAGTGCGGGAATTACAGTGAATGGTGCTGGTCGACATAAAAACTTTTTACAAATAACCTTCCTTTTTTTGAAGTCGGTAAAAAAATCAACTGACTTCCAAAAAAAAACACTACAAAGCGAAAAATAACTTTAATTTCGGAAGTCGGTGCCAAAAAACGAAAATAGACACTTTACCAAAGACACTTTTTTTAGACACGATTTTTTTTATAAAATGTTTTTATTTTTCAGTTTTTAGTTGTGGTACCTCATCATCATCATTTCAGCCGAAAGACGTCCACTGCTGGACATAGGCCTCCCCCAAGCACCGCCACTTCGACCGATTCTGTGCTTTCCGCATCCAGCGGATTCCTGCGGCCTTCACAAGGTCATCGGTCCATCTTGTGGGAGGCCTTCCAACGCTACGTCTTCCGGTACGTCTGTGGTACCTACCCCACACAAATTCGAATACCACTACCTGCTATGTAAATAACTGTGACAGGAACTTAAGATATCATCCATATACTAAGTGGGAAAATAATACGTATTATTGAACCAAACTCAAAAACCATCGAAGCAAATTTAATAAAATGTATATGGGATCACACGGGAAGCACCAGCTTTCAAATAAAAAAGAATCATCAAAATCGGTGCACCCAGTCGAAAGTTGTGAGGTAACAAATATTTAAAAAAAAAACGTGTGGCACTCGGGGACTGCTGCGGTAAAGCTATTGCATAGCATTTGTAACCTCCATACTTCCTATTTGTCAACGCTACACTTGGGATGATGACGTTCCCATGACAACATCACGTTGTCATGGGAACCGTCATTACATGGTAGGCGGAGTGGGGGGTGTTAGGTTTTTTTCGTTACGGAATTTCTTGATTCGGTCGCCGCGCTCAAAACCCGCGATAAAAACTATGCAATAGCTTAAAAAACCGTCGAATTGAGAACCTCCTATTTTTTTTTTGAGGTCGGTTAAAAAGAGTCTGACGTTGTGACATTTACGCCGGTAGCACACCTCCGCCGCAAAACCATAGCAGTGAAACCGCAGTAGTTCAATCGCTACTCGAAATTCGAGGAGCGGAACATGACGCGACCCCGTTGAATTGCGGTTTGACAAGTACTAGTATGTTTTGGGTCACCCACAAGCAACGATTTTACTCTTTTCCATTCAAAGACACCTAATTACGATAGTGGCGCCCTCATTTTAACCGACTTCCAAAAGGAGGAGGTTCTCAATTCGACTGTATGTTTTTTTTTTCTTTTTTAGGGTTCCGTTGCCAAATGGCAAAAAACGGAACCCTTATAGATTCGTCATGTCTGTCTGTCTGTCATGAAATGAAATGAAATGAAATGAAATGAAATGAAATGAAATGAAATTGTTTATTCTGTAAATAGGATATCGGAATCACTTTTACACGTCATATAAAAAAATATTAAAAATAAGCTAGATGAGTTCGGCTTTTCCTATCTGACTACTCTGAGAAGAAAGGCCGAAACAAACTCAGAGGTCGCAGTCTCTTTTAAAGTCCAGACATAATCTTGGTCAGGCCATATGAGGACCATGTAGATTAGTGTCTGAAAAGGTCTTTTGAGGAAAGAACCACACAGATTTGAGTGGACCTGTCCAGTCAGTGCAAGCATTTGTCAGTAATCGTGGAGCTCAACTTAGAACTTAAGGAGCTCAACTCGACGAGCAATACCAAAGAAAGGACATTTGGGTAGGCCGCAAAAACTACTCAAACTGCCAGACCATCACTAAAACTAGTATCATATACAAACTAATATCCACATAGTCCTCACATTCACAATATTTAAAATAATATAATACTTTACAAAGTAATCATGTCATTTTGAATATAATTTTCAACAATGTCAACGTGTTTATAAAACTGGTATATGTTGATTTTACATAATAATTAAAATGTCTAGTTCTATGGTTTTATCACAAGGTTTAGCAGAGCGAGCAGTTCAATCCCAAGCTTTTTTATCTTCTAAATAATCTGAAATTGTATAGTACCCTTTTTCACAAAGTTTGGTTTTAATACAGATTTTAAATCGTTTAATGGGTAAGTTTCGAATGTCAATGGGGAGTTTGTTGTAAAAGCGTATACATTGACCCATGAATGAGTTGCCTACTTTGTGGAGACGTGTGCGATGTACAGCAAGGTTGTGTTTATTCCTGGTATTTAAACTATGAATATCGGACATTTTCTTAAAAATTGATATATTTTTGTGTACATACAATAGGTTTTCAAAAATATATTGTGAGGCTACAGTCAGAATATTTATTTCTTTGAATTTTTCTCTAAGGGAATCTCTTGGACCTAGGTTGTAAATGGCTCGAACAGCCCTTTTCTGTAGAACAAAGATAGTATTAATGTCCGCACAGGTTCCCCAGAGAAGAATCCCATATGACATAAGACTATGAAAATAACTAAAATAAACAATTCTGGCTGTATCCACGTCAGTTATCTGTCTAATTTTTTTAACAGCATAGGCGGCCGAACTTAGCCTTCCTGACAATTTTTCTATGTGTGGGCCCCATTGTAATTTACCGTCAATAGTGATTCCAAGAAAAACTGTCGACTCAACAGGGTCCAACTCTGTTCCATTAACCTGAACATTAGTAGATAGCTGCCTGACATTTGGCATTGAAAATTTAATGAGTTTAGTTTTTTTTTCGTTCAGGAGAAGATTATTTACATTAAACCAATGCACAACTTTAGAGAGTGCATCATTAACTTGTTCAAAGTTGACTAACTGACGTTTGATTTTAAAAATGAGGGAAGTATCATCTGCGAATAATACGATCTTGTGATTATCCCTTATGTGATAGGGCAAGTCATTTATATAAATTAGAAATAAAAAAGGACCAAGAATTGAACCCTGCGGAACGCCCATGGTGACCGCAGATCCTGCAGATCTCTTGCCATTAACATCGACCCTCTGAATTCTGTTGTTCAGATAAGAAGTCAGAAGGTCAAGAGCCTTGTCCCTCATACCATAGTGGTACAGTTTCCTGATGAGTGTATCATGATGTACGCAATCGAAGGCCTTGGTCAAGTCGCAGAAAATGCCAAGAGCATCTTGCGACTCCTCCCAGGCCTCGAATATGTTCTTTAGTAATTCCACGCCCGCATCTGTAGTTGAACGACCCTTTGTAAAACCAAACTGTTTCAGATGAAGTAAATTATGTGTATTGAAATGTCCCAACATTTGTTTTAAAATTAATTTTTCAAAGATTTTGCTCAATGTGGGTAATATCGAAATAGGCCGAAAATTTGTAGGATCAGTTGTGCTGCCAGATTTGAACAGTGGAATCACTTTGCTAAGTTTCATCAGATCAGGAAATACACCAGATGCAATACAAGAGTTAAAAACGATTGCTAAAAAGGGTGAAATAACATCAATTATTGAGGACACGGTATGTACTGATAATCCCCAAAGGTCAGCAGTTTTTTTTACATCAAGATTTTTAAAAGATTCTATAATGTCTTTAGCAGTAATAATTGTGAATTCAAAAAGTTTGTCACATTCTGGTACACATTCTTTAAGTATTGAGTAAGCAGAAGTGGAGGACGACGATGACAGAGTTTTGGTTGTTAGAATGGGAATATTAGTAAAGAAATTTTCAAACTCAGTTGCCACCTCCACGTCTGCCTTAATATCTACATCATTGATTTTTAGATGAAAGTCACGATTCCGTACTGTCGTTCTTCCCGTTTCTGAATTAATTATATTCCAAGTTGTTTTAATTTTATTTCCAGAAGATTTTATTTTATTTTTAATGTTTATGGCTTTTGCTGAGGAACAGGCTCTTTTAAAAGTTTTTGAATATTTCCTAACAAATTCTTTAAAAGTTTCATCATGGTTATATGTTTTTTCATGATACAATTCAAATAACCTCTGCCTACTTTTGTAAATACCTGGTGTTGCCCAATCACTAAATAGAACGCGGTCACAAACAGGCAATGTTTTTGAGGTGAAAATCTTATTAAACTCACAATTGATGAGGTTAAATAGTAAACTGTAAGCTTGATCCGGGTCATCATGATAAGGCAAACCCGGTAGTTTTTCCATTAAATTATTTTTAAATTGTCCTAAGCGACTTTTATTTACAGGAACAAAACTTACAAGTTTTCTTTGAGCTCTGACTGTCTTCAGAGGGAAAGTGACTAACTGGCCACAGTGATCAGAGTCCAACTCATTTATAATTAAATGGCTGGAAGGTCTTAAGTTTGTAAAAATGTTATCAATACAGGTAGCACTAGTGGCAGTTATTCTAGTCGGCTCAAAGAATGTATTGTACAAATTATATGACTTTAATAAAGTTTTAAATTTATTTACTACAGCAGATTTTTCCAGTAAATTAATGTTGAAATCTCCACAGACTAAAACTGTTTTATTACTGTTACTGTCTGTCTGTCTGTCTATCTGTCTGTCTGTCTGTCTGTCTGTCTGTCTGTCTGTCTGTCCGTCCGTATGTCACAGCCACTTTTTTCCGAAACTATAAGAGCTATGCTATTGAAACTTGGTAAGTAGATGTATTCTGTGAACCGCATTAAGATTTTCATACAAAAATAGAAAAAAAACAAATAATTTTGGAGTTCCCCATACTTAGAACTGAAACTCAAAATTTTTTTTTTCATCAATCCCATACGTGTGGGGTTTCTATGGATAGGTCTTCAAAAATGATATTGAGGTTTCTAATATCATTTTTTTCTAAACTGAATAGTTTGCGCGAGAGACTCTTCCAAAGTGGTAAAATGTGTGTCCCCCCCCTGTAACTTCTAAAATAAGAGAATGATAAAACTAAAAAACATGTATGATGTACATTACCATGTAAACTTCCACCGAAAATTGGTTTGAACAAGATCTAGCAAGTAGTTTTTTTTTAATACGTCATAAATCGTAAACCGCAATTTACCTTTCATTCAATGTTACTTGCTGCTACGGAACCCTTCATGGGCGAGTACGACTCGCACTTGGCCGCTTTTTTTGTATGTTTATTACGCGATTACTCCGTCAATTATGAATTGATTTTGATGATTTTTTTTTTTTTGTTTGGTAGATCATACTTCAGAGGTGGTCCCATATAAATTTTATTAACTTTGCTTGGGTAGTTTTTGAGTTAGCTTTAATAATACGTATTTTTCTCATTTAGTATGTGGATGATATGATAACTTTCTGTCACTGTTATTTACATAGCAGGTAGTGAGTGGTATTCGAATTTGTGTAGGGTAGGTATCACAACTAAAAAGTGAAAAATATTTTTTTTTTACAAAAAAAAAACAACCGACTTAAAAAAACACTACAAAGTGAAAAATAACTTTAATGAAAAAAAGTCGGTGACAAAGAACGAAAACTCAAAACCAAAGACACCGACTTCCGAAATTAAAGTTATTTTTCACTTTGTAGTGTTTTTTTTAAGTCGGTTGTTTTTTTTTGTAAAAAAAAATGTTTGAATCTTTTTTGTACAGAAAAGAAAAGAAGAAAAGATTACTTAGACGACAAAAATGCTTGGGACTAATAAGCTACTCCAATGTAATAATTGGTCGCTGTGACTAACTCAAGACAACGTTTATATTCTTTCTCCAGAATTAGCTCATCTACTGACAGGTTATATGAGTTCATAATTGTTGAGTTTATTTTGTTTGACTATATAAGTCAATTTATTTTAATTTCATTTTCATTTATTATTGACTTAATCTACTCATTACAATGTTTTTTTATGAGTTGTATTGCAATATGTGGTTAGCTGGCGACCTCGACAATTGATCTTATTATTTTTGCCTGCCTGAGCAAACGGCAGTAAGTGCGTCATGCTCCCTTGTGTGTGTGTGTGTGTGTACTGTGTGACATTTGAAATGAAAAGGCTTGTTTTGAGAGAGGTGAAGGTGTGAAGAGTTGTGTACGTGCGATTTGTAATGTAGACCCACTTACATCCTGTAGACCACTGTTTAGTAAACTTAGAATACTTACATTAACTGGTATTTATATTGAGGAAGTATGTAAAACCAAATCTCACCCTGAAATGTTTGAAAAACTGGGAGATAAATGTAAGTTCAAAACTAGATATCCTTATAGATTAATTATTCCTAGAATAAAAACGGAACTATATGGGCGAAGTTGCTATCCTATGTGTGTTCAGATTTATAACAAGATTCCTAACCAAGTTAAAGAACTCCCAATGGTACGCTTCAGAAGGGCTTTACGCAGATGGTTGATCGAGAATTCCTTCTATACTATAAAAGAATTCCTTCAGTCTAAATTAAAATAATGTAATTGTGTACCAGAAATTTGCATGTCATTATTTTATGATTAAATATGTTAAGCTAGTATCACATTAAGAAAATATATGAAAATTTATCATTACCGCCACTTATCTCCGAAATTACTGAGCGTAAAATTAAAAAAAAAATACAGAAAATAGTTCTATAAGTACCTAGTTATAGATTACAGGTCTATGGGTTTAAAATAACATGGTAAATCTCCCAATATTGTGCGTACAAACTTACATTTGCACTTGGAATATATGGAAGAACATGTTTTTCAACTACAATGTTAAGTTTGTTCTTAAGATAAATTCATCACAACTACGGAACCGTTCATTGTGCATGGTCCGAGATGCATTTGGCCGGTTTTTTGACGTGATGAACGCCGGCTGCACGCACGAAAAAGTGTTACGTTCCGCCTGAGCCGAGCGTACAAGCGAGAGCGCGGAACAAACGATAGAGAGGCACGACCTAAGCGTTCGGCTTGTGACGTTATCACGTAAAATTATCGTCCGTAAGCCGACTTTATAGACAACCAATTTTTTTTTAGTTAACCTGTGTTGTCCCACAGCTGGGCATAGATCTCTCCCATTATTTTCCAGTTTCCTTTATGTTGTCCCTTCTCCGGTCGGGGACGAGTCTAAATCGTTACGCCAGCTTTTCAAAGGCCTGCTTCGGTGACGCCGCGCCCTTCTTTAGGCACCCAACGTGTGACGCCTTGGCCCATTAAAGGCTAGTATAAATTTTCCTTACCTGTGCGACAGTATAGGGCTGTCATCGCTGTTTGAGACAGATGGGTACAGGCGGTCATCGTCATACCAATGTTTTTCGCCATCCATAGATTTAACTGTGGACAAAAACAACATTATTTACAAATAGCATAAGCATAACCAGCCTAACCCAACCCGTCCCATCCTTGATGTACTCCCTCCGGTTGACGCCCTAAGCCGAGGTTCGTACCCCACAGGGGGTGCCCTTAGCGAGTGTTCACCTAGTTTTAATTAGCATAGTTGAATAACCCCTGGCTGGAGGTTTTAAGTGTAGTAGCTTAAGGCACCCACAGGAAAGCCCGATTAAGTAGTCATGATCTCAGAGGTCAACTACGAGATGCCCTACCTAAAAACCACGCGGGCCCAGTGCGGGTTGGTAGATGTCACATGTCTTCGAATTTTTGGTTCTAAGACATGCCGGTTCCCTCAAGATGATTTCTTCACCGTTTTGAGAGCAGCGGTGATTAAATTGATCTACGACGTGCGTTCCGAGGCACGGAGGGGTAAATTGATCTACGACGTGCGTTCCGAGGCACGGAGGGGTCTCGGGTATGTTAAGATGGTCACCCATCCACGGACTGACCGCGGCAAGCGTAGCTTAACCTGATCCGTGCGGCTGGGCTGTTACTACTTAGTCACGAGCATTTTGAAAGATTGATAGCTGATAAATATCTCATGTATATTCCGGGATTCCTGATAGTTTTCTAGTTATAATTGTTTGAAATTAATAGAGAACCGCTTTAAAAAAAAAACGTGTGGCACTCGGGGACTGCCGCGGTAAAGCTATTACATAGCATTTGTAACCTCCATCCTTCCTATTTGTCAACGCTACACTTGGGATGATGACGTGATGACATAAAACAAAAATTACGTTCCCATGACAACATCACGTTGTCATGGGAACGTAATTTTAAATCACGGAACCGTCATTACATGGTAGGCGGAGTGGAGGGTGTTAGGTTTTTTTCGTTACGGAATTTCTTGATTCGGTCACCGCGCTCAAAGCCCGCGATAAAAGCTATGCAATAGCAACTAAAAAAAACTATCTTTTGTTTTTCACGGCTTGTCACTTTTTTTTTTGCTATTTTCATTGTTATATAATATTCTTTCAGACATAAAATAATCATCTTCCTATCATTAATTCAAGATACAAAAATTTTGACGGAAAAGGAGGAATTTACGTTCGAGTGATAAATGGAGTATTTACGGATAACGAACTATTATTTTTTATGACGTCACTATATGGACCAGCCTGTATACATTTAAATACACGCCATTGTACATACAAACCACAAAGCGATAAGAACGATTAATAAACTTTTAAATAATAATTGTATACAATGTTTTAATTAAAATATTTTACTGATTAAATACTGTTCGCAGAATGGTCGATTCCTACAATGGGAATTTTGAACACATAGACATTTTTGTTTGTGCTCCCTATACGTTCAGAACTCTTATACTCAAGGAGCTTTCTTGAACATATTTTCTTCTATTATTGTGTACCATTTCTTAAAATTTATATGGATATACTATAAACATGTTAGTTAAGAAAAAAAAATGTATTTGTAACCCTAGCGATTATTTTCACTGTCACTGTCCTATAGCTAATCCGTGAACAGCGTTGTGGGCTGCAATATTGTATATATTTTTTTATGTATTTCTTGTTCCTATTTTTTATATTGTAGCTGTTTGTTGTTCCTTTTGAATAAAAATAAAATAAAAAATAAATGCTGCGATGGGAACAGGATAATAATTTGACAGGTACTCATATATCTTCTATACCTGTACAGTGTGAGTCTTTATAATGTGTATCGAAATGAGGAAATTTATGCTTAATTTTATCGACGGAAAACAAATACAAAAAAAATCTAAATATTTTTTATGTTTTTTACAAAACGGTGTAACTTTTAAACGAAATGATCTATCGCGATTAAACAAATTCCATAACGATTGGAAGTAATTAGGCGTCCTCCTTAAATTAAAATTGTGGAAAAAAAACTACCCTCAATTGAAAACAAACATGTTTTTTTTAAATCAAAAATCTGTTTTTTTATTCCATAATTTTTTACAATAATCGTAAAATTTCTCAATAAGACGCCAAACAGAAAAAAAAAAAAAAAATTTTTTTCGTCGATGAAATTAAGCATAGATTCCGTCATTTCGATATAGACTCACACTGTATGTATATGATTAGATTATACATTAAAGTCGGTTTTCGTGTCTGTCTGTATGACCGCGTTGTTCTTCTAAACTACGCAAACGATTTTGATCGCAGTGTGTGGTGTCAAATTAAACACGTTTACTAAAATATCAATAATTAAATTATCTTTAAAATGGTGAAGGTTTAAAAAAAATATGCTTGAAAATTTTTACGTGATTCTCAGTTTTTTATCCGCGTCAGACATAACTTTACAAATTAATTTCACTATGTAATATAAACATAATCTAAAATATTCCTATATTATATTTATTATGTAAGTTTTTATTATAAGCCAACTTTTAATGATTTTATACTGAAGATCACGTCTAAACGAGTAGAATTATTGATTTGGAAAAAATATAAGTTAAGTTAGAGCATTTTCTTAATAACTTATTATAGGAATATTTTAGATTCGAAGATCTCGCGGCAGTTGCGAGTGCTTCGCTGTACACTCTCGTGTCACCAGTGTTGTTTGCGCCGATTGACGGAGAAGTTCTCTCGGGGTTCACAATTTCAAATGAACTAGCCGAGTGTGTACATGGACGCACTCAGGCTGAAGCCCCTCGCTCGAGACTTTTTCGCGAGACTTAGTGAGAGCACTCGGACACGATTGTACAGCCGCCATTACATCTCACCAAAAAATCATCATCAAATCTCGATGTTTTGTGTAAAGTCTTAAAAAACCCTGCGATGCAGGAGCGAGTCACCAGTTTTGGATAAACGGTGGCTTACTAAAAGCCAATGGGTCGATCGATCAAGGTTAAGCAGCGGATGGGTGACCATTCTTTTCATACCGAGACCCTTCCGTGCCTCTGAAAAGCACGTTAAGCCTTTGGTACCGGATGTCATTCGTAAATCTTTGACAGTTGCATGACCACAATAAAAAAGCGGCCAAGTGCGAGTCGTACTCGCCCATGAAGGGTTCCGTAGCAGCAAGTAACATTGAATGAAAGGTAAATTGCGGTTTACGATTTATGACGTATTAAAAAAAAACTACTTGCTAGATCACGTTCAAACCAATTTTCGGTGGAAGTTTACATGGTAATGTACATCATATATTTTTTTTAGTTTTATCATTCTCTTATTTTAGAAGTTACAGGGACACACATTTTACCACTTTGGAAGTGTCTCTCGCGCAAACTATTCAGTTTAGAAAAAAATGATACTAGAAACCTCAATATCATTTTTGAAGACCTATCCATAGATCCCCCACAGGTATGGGACTGATGAAAAAAAAATTTTTGTGTTTCAGTTCTAAGTATGGGGAACTCCAAAATTATTTGTGTTTTTTCTATTTTTGTGTGAAAATCTTAATGCGGTTCACAGAATACATCTACTTACCAAGTTTCAACAGCATAGCTCTTATAGTTTCGGAAATAAGTGGCTGTGACATACGGACGGACGGACAGACAGACAGACAGACAGACAGACAGACATGACGAATCTATAAGGGTTCCGTTTTTTGCCATTTGGCAACGGAACCCTAAAAACGGGTTTTGTCGACGGAAGAATAGAGAAAATGACAGATAAACAATCACAACCTGTCATTTTGTCTATTCTTCCGTCAACAAAACCCGTAGAAAACCCGTTTCTATGGTTGTATTGTTACACGTGCAGTTGTACCAAGCGGTATCGTGTGTTACTCGGTCGGGTTTTGGAGGTAAGAATTAAGATAATTAATTGATTCAAGCGTGACATTGCGGAAATCTATTATAAAATACAATAGACGTGGATATATTTAGTAACTTGTTCCGCTTAGCTATTTCTAAAGAGCCATAAAAAACTGAAAGAAATCGACACGTGTTTCACCTCTCAACGAGGCATCCTCAGGATGACGATGGATTTATTGCGAACTCGAACAGACTCGTTGAGAGGTGAAACACGTGTCGATTTCTTTCAGGAGTTTTTTATGGCTCTTTAGAAATAGCTAAGCGGAACAGGTTACTAAATATATCCACGTTTATTGTATTTTTTTGGTAAGAATTAAGTCGCAAGTATATTTAAAACTCGAGATGTCTATACTAGGAACTCGCATTGCGGCTGCACGAGTGACCCAAATGAGTAAACAGATGTTTAAAAGATTACAGACCCATATACGATTATTCCGACTGACTATTTCTGTTTTTTGGTAGTGATTATATTTAAATCTATTGTGTTTTATTGTTCTACTCGAGATAGTTGTCTTTTTAACCGACTTCCAAAAAGGAGGAGGTTATATGTTCGTCGCGTATGTTTGTTTTATTTTTTTTATGTATGTCCACCGATTTCTCCGTCAATTGTGGACCGATTTTGAAAATTATTTTTTTGTTTGAAAGGGTGTGCTTTCGAATTGGTCCCATATAAATTTTACTAACTTTGCTTTGATAGTTTTTGAGTTAGCTACAAAATACGTATTTTTTTTCCCACTTGCTATGTAGATGATATGATAAGTTTCTGTCACTGGTAGCAGGTAGTGGTATTCGAATGTGTGTGGGGTAGATACCACAACTAAAAAGTGAAAAATAAAAACTTTTTACAAAAAAAAACAACCGACCTCCAAAAAAAACACTACAAAGTGAAAAATAACTTTAATTTCGGAAGTCGGTGGCAAAAAACGAAAATACAAAACACAAGACACCGACTTCCGAAATTAAAGTTATTTTTCACTTTGTAGTTTTTTTTTGGAGGTCGATTGTTATTTTTTGTAAAAAGTTTTTTGTATGCTCGTGTTTCTGTGATAAATAAATTTATTTGTACAAAAATAGTTGCATTAAATACACACATACATAAACTCACGCCTTCTTTCCATGGCGGTAGGCAGAAACTACAGAACGCCACCTGCTACGATCCTTACGTACTCCTTTTGCCTCGATTACGTTCATACATCTGGTCATACACGCACGCCGGTTGCGAGTACTACGCACCTGGCCTTTCTGAAGAACATCACCAATAAGGTCAGTATATATCCTCCTAGGGCGTCCCCGCCCGGCCTTTCCCTTCACATCAGCCTTGTGAATACACTTTGTTAGTCGCCTTTCATTCATCCTCTTAACATGCCGAAACCATCTCAGCATACCCTTTTCAATTTTTGTCACTACATCTTCTTTTAAATCACACCGCTGTCTTATCACATCATTCCTCAGCCTATCATTTATAGTCAGGCCACACATGCTTCGCAAGGAACGTATTTCCACAGCATTTATTCTACTTTCATGTTTTTTTGCCACAACCAACATTCACTTCAGTGGCGTAGCTACCTTGGGTGGCACCCGGTGCGGAAGTTGGTGGTGTCACCCCATCGAAAGTAAAAAGCAATAAATTTTATATGATAAAGGACATGGATCATTTATTATTTATAATATTGAAGAAATAACAAAACACAATAATAACTAAGACAGAAAAGGAATTGTTATACAATTAAAATTTCTTCTTTCTAGCTTTGACAGCTGCAAACTCAGCAATAACTTCATCGAAATTTATATTTTGTATTGCCTCGTGTTCGATGCTAATAAGTAATATACCAAGATTGCTAAGCCGCGATTGGGTCATTGTTGCCCGCAAATAGTTTTTTATTAATCCCCCACGACAGCGTCAGGCTCTTTTGCGGGAATCCCCGAATTATACATAGAGCTGAGCTAGTGCTAGTGGAGGAATCCCCGAAAAAGAAATTTTAGTGCTAGCAAATTTTGTTTTTGATTGTACGTTGTTCTTAAAGTTAAGAGACCGGGTGGATGTCACCCCAAAAAAGGTGACACCCGGTGCGGCCCGCCCCCGCCGCCCCCCCTTTGCTACGCCACTGATTCACTTCCATACATAAGCGTTGCATTATCTTGAAAGAAATAGTTATTAAGAAGTACTTAGATGAATTTGCCGAGACTTTTCTAAATATGTTGGGGTCGGCTTCCAGTCTAACCGGCTGCAGCTGAATACCAGTATTTTACATGGAGCGACTGCCTATCTGACCACCACGGTAAGACTGGTTGTTAGTCTTTTGGGCTTCTGACTACCCGTAACGACTGTCAAAGATCGATAAATGGCAGCCGGGACCAACAGTTTAACGTACTTTCCGAGGCACGGAGGGTCTCGATTTGTAATAGACGGTCACCCATCCTTGAAGCGACCGCGGCAAGCGTAGCGTAAAGATCATCGCTCATTATAACAGCACAGGTCCTATACGGCAAATAACTTGTCATTCAAGTTAGGATTTTAAATCAAATGTTTAAAGTCTATTTTACGATGCCTATACAGAATAGTGGGCAGCTCGCGGGCAGTGCGCGGCCCGCGAGCCGTCTATCGCTGGCTTCAAGCGAGGAGTCCGCTCCCCGGCGAAGACATGCGCAAGGCTCGGATACCGGTTAAATTTTCAACTTGACACAAAAACCTTTACATTCGGTTTCGTCCGTATAAACCGGTTTTGGAGGAGTCTTTACATAAAGATTTTTTCGGATTAAACGGTTTAGAACAATATTAACCGTTTTTTGTTTAGTTTTTATTCAGCGCGGCATCCACACAAGTAGTCACAAGTTGCAACGCATTTATCAACATGCCACTCGTCGAATAAATCGATTAATTTAGAATAAAATAAAGTTCTTACAACGTTCACGTTCGAAGTAAACCCAAATAAACCGGTTCCCAGTCATGGACATGCACCTAACCGTCCGCACGGTGACGCCTCGCCGCTCGCACGGCTGTCTCCCTAGCCATCGCTTGGGCACCATCCGTTCTGTAAGCTGACAATTAGCCGTTGGCGCGTGGACGGTAAGCTACCAACTAGTAAGCGGCACGTGAACAACCTGGCACCTCACCGGCGGTGGCGAGCCAGCAGCGAGCGGTCGTCTTGCTGACGGCCCGTCGGTGACAAGCAGGTGGATATTTTTTGAAGCGGTGCCGGGCCGTTACTGCGCTGGAGCGGAGACTTGTAATGAGTGATGACCTTTACCTTTAATCGACCCGTGCAGCTGTTATTATTTATCCACAAAGTAGCTAAGTATAGGTACTAATAAAGTGTGGGATGCAGGATTCGTCATGCACCCATCGCTATACCGCACTTAAAATAGACTATGGCAGCATGAAGGACCGGGTATATTATTTTTAATGTTTTACACAAGTGTATCGTGGCTAAATGAAACAGCCGCCCGGGTCGCGTAATGCCAGACTGTATACATGGGGATAGCGGGTTCTCTGTTCGCTCGCTTCGCTTGCTCACCCCGCCATCCCCTTCAAACCTAACCTGTCCGAGTCGAGGTGCCCCAAGTCTCGAGCTCGCTTCGCCCACTCTTGCATGCTAAGTTCTCCTAATAACATTGTAGTGATCTCCGCAGCTTGACTAAAAAGTCATTGTGGCTAAGTATACTATGGTATGTAATTTGCTCGAATATTTTAAAGCAAAATGTATTTCAACACAGACATTGTGGTATATACCTACTATGCTCTTTATTCATTCAAGCAAACTACCTACGAGCAGTCTGTGGTAATATACAGTCTGGCATTATGCGCCCGGGTCGATTGAAGGTTAAGCTATGCTTGCCGAGGTCGTTCCGGGGTTGGGATCCTTAAGGTACATACCGAGACCTCTCCTACCTCGGAAAGCACGCTAAGCCATTGGTCCCGGCTATAGATGTAAAACAAACGTTTTAAATAAAATGTTGCCGTTTTAAACGCCAAATAAATCGTTTTAAACGGTTGAAAACTCGACTGCAAAAATTTAAGTACATGCGTGCCCGGCAGTTTATGTAGGTGCATGTGTGTGTAGGGTAGGCGAGCTGGCAACGTTGCGTTGAGTCACAAGTGATGACGTTAATGAGAATGCGAGAGTGTGTTTGGTTTTAAACCGAATCAAGTTGATTATTTATATAGTTTGAATACAATGAAAAAAAAAATTATTTTCCAACACAGAGTTTATAGGTACTCCGTTATATCCCTACCTCGATAAAATCAAGAAAATGTAGTTATAATTAAGAAAAACATAGTCATCAACACCAACCGTTTTAAATCGAAAAAAATGTTTTATTTCGGTTTTAAACGTTTTTTTTCGTTTTAAATGGATTGGTTTAATTAGTTTTAAACCGACCTTACATCTATAGTCCCGGCTATTATTCGTAAAACATTGAACAGTTGTTACAGGTTAGTCAAAAGCCTGAGTTTGACAACCCGTCTTTCCAAGTATTGTGTTACCTAGTAACCGGGTTGTGGAGGTCAGATAAGCAGTTGTACTGGTAATCAGCTGCATTTGGTTAGACTGGAAGCCGACCTCAACTTAGTTGGAGAAAGGCTAAGCAGGTGATGATGATGGTGAAAATGTAATATATCGCAGTAAGGACTTTACTAAATAGCTATGCTAAAGAAAATAATTCTTCAGAGAATATAGAAAATGAAAAAAGAAAAGATATTTACATAAGTAATATACATTTTTGAGGGTAAATATATATTTAAATACATTAAAGGAGAAAATTCATTTTGGGCTAAATTATGAAAGTGCCGGCCAAACAATAAAAAACTTATATTCCGTTAGAACATATAAATCTTTTCACTTTTCATTATGGGACCAAATCTTTAGGGCCATTCCCTGCGCTATTATACGAGTTTGAAAAATCCTGTTTTCAGTAAGTTTTAAAGAGAATAACAGTAATCGGATTATAGTAATAGCTTTTTATGCTAGTAAACATTACAGTTATCATTGTGAAACTAGGCTCTAGGGTTATTCTCCACATAACTACAGAATGCGAAATAAAGTTATTTTTTCTAGTATTAGCTTGTTGAAATAGGTATCAATCGTAGGTATCACTAGTATTAACTGGTTTTAGATTTATCAAACTCGTATAACTGCGCAGGGTATGGCCCTACAGATTTGGTCCCATAGTAAAAAGTAAAGAGAATAACATGTTCTAACGGAATATATTTTTTTTTTGTTTGGCACTTTCACATTTAGCCCAAAAATGTATGGACGGTGAATGTTCTCCTTTTTTGAGGATAAATTAGTCCTTAATACATTAAAAACACGATAAAAACTTGAAAAGCTAAGTAATGACTAACGATCATGAAAATCTTCAGTTTCATCATCTGCCTAGTCTTTTCCCAACTATGTTGGGGTCGGCTTCCAGTCTAACCGGATGCAGCTGAATACCGTATTTTACATGGAGTGACTGCCTATCTGACCTCCACAACTCATGAACTCAGTAACTGGGTAATACAATACCCCTTGGTAAGACTGATTGTCAGACTTTCGGGCTTCTGACGACCCGTAACGACTGTCAAAGATCCACGAATGACAGTCGGGACCAACGGCTTAACGTGATTTCCGAGGCACGGAGGAGTCTTGGAATGTTAAGATAGTCACCCATCCGCAGACCAACCTCGGCAAGCGTAGCTTAACCAGATGGATCGAACCGTGCAGCTGTTGTTACTTAGCCACGAGCGAAATCTTCAGTTTAAAACTTTAAAATATTATGACTAATATGAGTCAGAGAACATTTATAGAACATTTCAACTTATACTGTACGCGCTTCCGTCCGAGACTTCGTCCGTCGCCGTGAGGCACACACTATTGTTGTTAATACATTATTTTCACTGTGTTATTTTTGTTTTGTGTTTCACGAATTGTGTCCAAATTAAAGTTTTTCTTTCTTTCTTTTCTTTGTATGAAATTTCTTGTTCCCATTGCGTATCATCGCATCGCCCGTCCGCACTATTACTCCTTATTTAGTTATGTGTAATTAGGAGCTCGTGGCAAAGTGCTAACAGTCGCTCGGGTTGATTTGTCAAGTTAAGCTACGCTTGCCGGGGTTGGTCCGTGGATGGGTGACCATTTCTACATACCGAGACTCCTCCGTGCCTCGGAAAGCACGTTAAGCCGTTGGTCCCGGCTGTCATTCGTGGATTTTTGACAGTCGTTACGGGTCGTCAGAAGCCCGAAAGTCTGACAACCAGTCTTACCAAGGGGTATCGTATTACCCAGTTACTGGGTTGTGGAGGTCAGATAGGCAGTCGTTCCATGTAAAGTACTGTTACTATTACTATTCAGCTGCATCCGGTTAGACTGGAAGCCGACCCCATATAGTTGGGGAAAAGGCTAGGCAGATTTTTTTAGTAATGTGCTATTACTTCGTTTTCGCTTGGCGTTCCTTATGTTTTTTTAGCTCGGCTCTTGAATGTCGTAGCATAATGTTAAATAGCCTATAACCTTTCTCAAGAATTGGGCTGTCAAATGCATAAAGAATTTTTCAAATCCGACATGCAATTCCAGAGATTAGTGCGTTCAAACAAACAAACTCATCATCTTTATCACACTAATATTATAAAGGCGAAAGTTTGTGAGCGTATGTGTGTATGTTTATCTCTTCTTCACGCTCAAACGGCTGGACCAATTTGGATGAAATTTGGCACACAGATAGTTTATAACCTGGATTAACACATAGGATACTTTTTATCCCGATATTCCCACAGGATCGAGACTTACGCGGGTGAAACTGCGGGGTGCAGCTAGTTATATTATAAGTATTAAAAAAAATAAGTTGTTTGTCACAGAAACACGTGCAAACAAAAAGATAAGAGTAATAAGAAAAATGAAACAAAATAAATCTACATAGGTATAGAGATCAAAACAAACTGTTAATTGATCACAATGTCATTTGTAAATCACTAGTACTCACTCACTATACCTACTAATTTTTATAAGCAAAGCTTGGTTGTTTTAACTAGGACTCAGAAACCGAGTAATTTTCCAAACCGGTTTTGGTCATTGCCCTCTAACGAAACGATTGCGGTTTAGGTTTCGTTTGCCGGTATTTTAACCGGTTAAAGAGTTCACCGTTTTTTTACAAATTCCGATTCTGTTGAGCGAAATTAACTGGTTAATTTGAGTTTCGGCGGTATAAACGAGTTCTACCTACTACACCATCTCTCTTACGGGCTTTATACCTACAATAACAAAGCTCTCACTCTACGCCAACGAATACGCAAATTAATTTCACAAACAGTGGCGGCGGGCGTGCGTCTGAATAAAACCGGTTTATTCAGGTTAGCGCGAGTTTTAAAATTCTATTCTCTGTAACGTAACCAAAATTATTTAGGTTTAGTCGAAACCGTTTTTGTAATCAACCGGTTAATCGATTATCGGTATTATAACGGTTTTATGAACAATATTAACCGGTTTTATAAAACCGGTTTCAAGCCCTGATTTTAACAAAATTTTTTACAAAATAAAAATGTAATTTAATGTTATTATAGCATTTTTTTAAAAACTTTTTTTAATGAAATTGGACACTTTAGTGTGTAACTTCCAGGTATAAAAGTACCATAAAATATGTTTATTCAAGTATGAAGCTAGTATTGCTTGAGTTTTAAATTTTTTCTGTGTTTACACTTATTTTTGAGAATGTTGATTAACCTGTATTTGACAACTGTGTAAGTCCAAGGCTGTTCTGTTACCTCTATGTTGTCTATAGAAACTGTTATAGTAAAAACCTTTATACATAAATCATACAGCCACAAATATCAAAATCGGTTCATTCATTTACAGAAAACAAACTTACAAAAGTCAATCTGTTAATACTGACAATAGAATGAAGTTATAAAAAGGCGAATATCATGACTATTTCTTCGTAATAAAGAGTAGTTTTTCCTTCAAAATATTCCTTTTAACCTCTTATTGTCATTTAATTAAGACCAATTATGTCTACTTTTTATAGTCTTGTTAACTTATAATTATTGCGATTACAATGGTCGTACAGTCTAAATAGGTATAATGTATTACAAATTGTTATGAATAAAACATAATGTAGGCTCTGCTTCCTATTATGAATGAAATCCTATTAGAATTACAAATGAGTTTGTAAATTATGATCATACATTTCTTTAAGTGTGTAACTCTTTAAATATTATGTCTAATTTCATATAATTTATCACTGTGTTAGGAATAATAAAAAAATTGTTGAAAAATACGCAAAAAAATGTGTTTTATCAAAAGTCACCGATTTGTTTGAAATGGATAACAAATATGAGTTCAATAGTTGCTTAAGTAAGTATAGAATGTTGTAGATTTTTTAAAGACCTATATCACATCACTCTGTAGAAAAAATACATAGTAAATCGTAAGAAAAGTACATACAAATATTATGATTTATTAATGACATGCTTAACCTCGATGTGACGAACTTTCATATTTATATGACGTAAAGTTACACGGCAGGTATAACATAATAATTAAATTAGCAAGCCTTCCTGAAATCTAGGACGTCGTGCAGTCCTAATAAAGACGAAAATTTTAAATATAAATAAACAATATCGTAAGAAACGTCGTGTTTATTCAAATTACTCACCGTTTAATAGCCACTAGGCACTAGAAGTAACGAGATTCACACAAATAAAGGTTATGCTAGTATTTTCAAACACTTTAACACTATTAACAATTAATTAAATTATTATTTTACAATGAAAACAGACTATCACATTAAGTTTGATTCAGCTGCAGCAGCCATTTGTAAAAATTTCGAATGTTGCCAAACTTTCACGGATTTTATACCAAATTGTTTGTCAAATGTCAAAGTTTATTTTTTTCAAAAGGATGTAAATTGGCACATGACATTTTACTATCTTATGATGAAAGTCCTGGGGCCTTACTGTGACGTTTTATAGCCATTATTGTTCCGCTATGAACATGGGACAGTGCAATTTATGCTGTATAGCTCCATCTATCTCTCACAGGAACAATGATGGCTTAAACACGTCGTAGTACGGCCCCAGTACTAGATAATGTTCTTTTTTTTCCAAATTCAAAATAAATTAATTAATTCACCTACATGGGTACTTATAACACGTCAGAAGCTAGGTGCACGGTTCCAATTAGTCGTTTCTTAGGAGAAAAGACAGCAAGTTTTTTTTTTTAAATTGTTAAGTGTAGTAGCTTGAGGCACCCACAGAAAAGCCCGGTTTAGTAGTCATGATCTCAGAGGTCAACTACGAGCCCTACCTAAAAAAAAAAATCCTCTCCATGCGACTTTCTCACTCTCTTTGTCTCTTTCTATTACTTGAGAGTGCGTGTGTGCGTGCGAGTATCGCATAAAGAACTTTGTTCCTGACGGGGATCCCCCGACCGCACATGTTTTTTATGCAAAAATGTTTGAGAAATAAGAGAAAGTAAGAACGAGCTCGAAAATTTTAGCACCCTGCATTTATTTGCAAATGTAAGGGGCGCCGAACTACTTTTTACTAAACTTATTTAACCTTTTTTGGGATTTGATTAAAGTACTTTTCAATATTTGAGGACCTCCCAGGGCTAGTGGCCCAGAGCGGACCACCCTGTGTCACCCCCCTTTAGTTCATCAGTGAATGTATAGCTGTTGTTATCTTGTGGGACTTAGTTCATAATTTTATTTTTTCTCTTTTTATGTACAGACGCCAGCACATCAAGCTACCCGAAACTGTCAAATTTTCCCAATCAACTTTGAACCTTACACTTCAGCGATAAAGTTGAAAATCTATTAAATAAACTTGACAGATTGTAGTAGCTTGATGTGCTGGCGTCTGTACCTATCGTGTCTAATATTTCTGAAAGTTTATTTTATCGGTATATTACCATGCTACTAAAACTAAATTACCTGGCAACTCTAGAAGACTCTTTCGTTTCATTTCACGCATTACACAACAATCTTTTCTTATAGTTTTGTAGTGATAAGTGATAAATAAAATTAACACATTTGAGCCGTTAAAAAATACTAAGTAAAATATAAGTTTTGAGAAGTATATTGCTACGTAATAGTGTCATCAAGACAATTTAACCAATCAATTTAAGGAATATCTAAGAGTAGAACGTAACGCTGTCATATTTACAAATTCATTCGTTTCGGTAAAAATTCCTTGTGAAACTGAGTAAGAAAAATTTAATAAAAATGTCTTCAGGAGTGACGAGACGGCAAATTCTATCAATGTACAAGTTGCTCTTGAGAGAAGCTGACAAGTTTTCCAATTATAACTTCAGGTAAACTATTAAAATTAATTCAAATTACATAACCTCACTTGGTACAAAAAATAATAAGGTTACCGAAGTGCTAATTAAGTAAGCTAGAAAAACGTGAATAACAACACGCGATACAATATTCAAATATCTTTACACATACACAGTCCCATGACCAGATAAATATTTCATCATCATGTCGTGACATGTAATGTTTACTGAATAAAAATACAAACGATGAAGTTAGGAAACTCGGCATAGAGACCACAAGCTGCAAGTTTTGTTGAGTACTTACATTGTACCCCTTAGAGCGTGTCGCTGGCAATCTAAATAGAGTCGGGCTAGAATTTGACTAGGATTTTAACAACTGCAGTAGCATCCCCCTAAGACGACCCACTGACCGCATCCATCAGCTCCTGTAACGTGCAGCAGGACACGCTGGACACGATATTGAGTGTCCCATTGTTTGTGGAACAGCACCATATTTTCTATGTTATGTGGTTTGGTTTCCGCACTTAGTCCGTCAGGTGGACCATTGTGCGTGGGCCATGGCGGCCGTTTGGTGGTTATTCCAACCAGTCCACCTCCCTTCAGAAGTTAATTAAAACTCCTGGTCTGTTCAGCACCATATTTACCCTCCAGGGCGTAGTCATCCGTGAATCTCCACCTGAGCAGGTTTTCCTTGTTACGGTTAACCTAGGTCCAGAATCTATTTAACCTTACAAAGCGCACCTTTAGTAATATAAGGGCACAACTCGAAATATTGAGGTTTTGAATTTTTGTGTTAGATGGGCTCAATATCAACTGTTCTACCACGGAGAGGGTGGTGTGAAAAAGACACAGTTACAGTATTCGCTTTAATATTGTCTTTTTTCTCTTTCTGTGAAAGCCAAGAACGATAGAACAGTTGATATTGAGCCCATCTAACACAAAAACTCAAAACTTAAATATTTCGAGTTGTGCCCTTATATTTCTAAGGGTGCGAAATGTCTTATGAAAAAGCAATTGTTCATAAGGAAAATACACTCGAAACTTTTGTCGGAAGATACCTTACATGAGACGCTTTAAAGGAGCCATTTTTGTAAGAAAACAGCCACATGGGCCGATCCAATGTAATAGGGGGCGAGCCTATTGAAGTCAACTAGGCACAAATCCATGCTGCTACTGACAGGAAAAACCCAATAACATTCAGACCTCGGAATCCAAGCCAAGATCTCATGCTCAGCAGTAGTGCCTGCAACCACTAGACTAGGTAATACGGGTTGGTATGTATGGGTGGGAAAATCGGTTATTTGATCTACCCCAGCTCCTCAAAGAAGGCCAGCAACGCCTTGGTGTCATTGACAATCTCATGTAGGGTACCTGGGTACACTAAACTAACAAAGCAATGAATACTGTGCAGTTTTGCGTTTTCTCCTTTTGAAGAAGTACATAAATAAGACTAGGAAAAATTGAAGAATATTCTTAAAAGAATAGAACTACTGTTATTCTAACACACACACATAAACTCATGAGTTCTTCCTGTGGCGGTAGGCAGAAACTATAGAACACCGCCTGCTACGCTCCTTACATACTCCTTTTGTTTCGTTTACGTTCATACATTCAGGACGGTTGCGATTACTATGCACCTGACCTTTCTGACGAACATCACCAATTAGGTCAATCAATCAATCAATCTTTATTTGTGAACACAGGTATTACAATAAAGGTCTTATGTATACATTTTAGTCGAGCTCTATATCCTACCAATGAAATTGGTGTACAAATATATTAGATTTTAGCAATAATTCTGAATTTATACAATACAGTCACGTTCGAGTAAATAATGTCAATTAAATGTATTAATAAATAATTAATTAATCAATTATAATTTATTTTTACATGCATGTCAATGGTTACTTATATTAAAGGGCTAGTAATGTCATAAGTATTTCATCATAATTGTAAATAATGTCAATTAAATGTATTATTAATAATTAATTAATCAATTATAATTTATTTTTACATGCATATCAATGGTTACATTAAAGGGCTGGCAATGTCATATTTTATCATTTAAAAATTCTTCAATAGAGTAATACGTCTTATCTATTAGAAATAAATACAATTTACTTTTGAATTTGCGGACATTATCTTCACTCCTTATACATTTCGGTAATTTATTATAGACCTTTGGAGCCATTACAAAAATAATGTTTCTGTATAGTGCAGTACTAGATCCGACTGTTTGTAACCGATCACAACGGCGCTGACTAGCTACTCGAGCAAATTTATGTAAATTATTTTTGACGAACATTGACGTTTCATAGATGTATAACGACGGCATAGTTAATATTTTCGTATTTTTAAAAAACGGTTTGCAGCTGTCTGTTATCCGTAAATTATATAAAGCTCTTATGCACCTTTTTTGGCACTTAAATACTACATCTTTACCCGTCACTATCCTCCTAGCCTCCTTGGGCGCCCCTACCGACGTTTCCACTCACATCTGACTTGTAAATTCCTGTTGTTAGTCGCCTTTCATTCATTATCTCAAAATGAACAAACCATCTAAACGTAATCTTTTAAATTTTTATCGTGACATCTTCTTTAAAACTGCACAACAAGTGTTATCATCATGATGGCATAATATTTGTTTTGATATTGATAACGTTATCAACAAATGTTTTGTAAGTAATTTGAGGTCAAATTAGCACCAATTCCAAGGTTCTGATAACCTTTTTTATTGGTTTGACCTCTAAAATTTTTATCTATTGTTTACATACATACAAAAAATAAAATTGAAGTGTGTTTGTAATGTCAAAATAACAGATTTGTACTAAATGCATATGAAAGTATAGCGAATACCTATTTCACCTCCAGAACCTAGTCACTGCTAGCTATCTCAACTAATCATTAATCAATCATTTTAAAACAGCATTATTCAATTCAAATTACAGAAAAATCATTCTATTCTTTGAACGAATACCTAAACTTTAAAGATTCACACTGACATTTTACTACATATTATAATTTGACAAATGATTGATTTTAATATAAGTACCTTAGATATTTTTCCAGATATGAGACCTAGCTAGATCAATTTTTCGCCCCTGTAAACCCCTATATTGCAACTGTTATCGAAATCGTTCGAGCCAATTTTGATCACAAATATATTTATACAAATTGCTCATTTAATAGTATAGTATGGATAACTATGATGTATGTTCTAATTTTATTACCGACTTCAAAAAAGGAAGGTTATTAGCTTCATTCATTTATTTAATTAATGTGATTTTGCATGCTAGTTTTATTGAATTGTTTTAGAAACTAAAAAAATCTCGACCATCTGTACCTAATGTACTATTTACTACAATTCTTACAAATAAATTTCATGTAATTTCAACTATAACTAAGTACTATGTTTTATCTATAACTTTCAGGGCATATGCAATGAGAAGAGTAAAAGATGGATTTAGAGAAAACAAGACGCTGACCGAACCAAAACAAATTCAGAAACAATACGACTTTGCTTTGGAAAACCTTACTATTATAAGGAGACAGGTATGCACAAAATCTTAACGAGTATTCTTTTTTTTTCTTTTATTTCAATTTGCAATCGGTCGTCAGACCATAAGCGAATTCGTTGCATGACAAGTGGCGTTGTGGTGGAGCAGCCAGTGCTGCGCCTCCCACTTATAGAAGGTGGTTCCTCTTCAGCCTTTTTACCACCGCTGTCGGGTTTAACAGTTCAGCAACTAGTGGGTTTGGATGCAGGGTCAGGCGTGCATTGTGTTGTCTTTTGCATCACTCGATTTCAGAGTTTACTGATGGCATTTGTAGATAGTCGTGGATTTCGTCGTTCCTAGCAAACCAAGGTGCCTTTGCTATTGATCTTAGGATAACATTTTGGACTCTCTGCAGGCAGAGTATGTTGGTTTTGCTGGCAACGCCCAACAATTGGATGCCGTAGGTCCATATTGGCTTAAGGAGGAGTTTGTTGTCTACAGAGAGCACAGAGTTTCTTCCCATAAGCCAATATAGGTTGCGAAACTTGAGGTTTATCTCGTCCCTTTTATTTTTAATGTGATGCTTCCATGTTAGGCGCCTATCTAAATGGAACCCAAGGTACTTTAAACAATCTGTGTGTGGTAGGGTATCAGGACCAAGTTTAACAGGTGGGGTGTTTCCGTGTCTGAGCGTGAAGGTGACATGGTGAGACTTGGATGCACTGGCACGAATCCGCCACTTACAAAGCCATTTATGAGTTTTGTCTAGCTGTTTCTGGAGTCTATTGCTGGCTATTTCTGGGTTTTCATCAACTGATAAATAGGCTATATCGTCGGCATATATTGCTATTGTTATGCCATCCATACTGGGCCAAGAACAGATCCCTGTGGTACACCAGCTTTCACTTCAAACAATCCTGATCTTGCTTCGCCCTGTTTCACTTGGAAGCAGCGCTCTGATAAATACGACTGGATAAGTTGAATGCGGAAGTTTTTCCTTCACTTAAGCCAGCACCGAGTATTCTAAAAAAGTTAAATTGTTTGCATGTTTGTAAAAGGTAATCTCTGAAAGTACTGATCCGATTACAAAACATCGTTCACTAATAGATAGCAACATTATTGCCAAGTGCCATTTCATATGTAGCTTTACCTACCCTACCTACTTACCTACCTGCCCTACCTACGTACCCTACCTACCCTGTCTACCACCCTCTCTATGGTCTGTTTATTTAATCTCACAGACTAAATTGACAAGAGTAAATGTCAAAATTAGAGATGGGCCGAATGTGGTTTGAACCGAATCCGAACTTCGGCCGAACATTCGGTTAAAATGAAAAGTTCGGCCGAACTTCGGTTCAATTTCGAGAGCTTTCTCGAGAGTGACACGTCGTGACTGGTTGACGCATTTACTTCAATTATTGTTAGATGTACCCCGCCCGCACACCGCGCTTCCACCGCGTGACCTAATAAGAAGAACAGATTTTCTAGACTAATGAGAAGAACTGATTTAATTTTAGATTTACATTTACAATGTTCCTAACTAAAATAAAAAACCATGAGTGAGTTAAAAGACTTTATTAGAAAGATTTTATTTTACAGTAATGCTGTTCTAATTCTATTAAGGCTCCTGGCTGTGACTTCACTCGACAGAGTTTAGGTAAATTCTTGCGATGCTATGTTTGTGTGCACCGTTCACACACACACGCCTAAACATCGAGCGTAGTGATCGCTTAAACAGTTTTGATCCTATAGACGGTATTTTGTTAAGTTACGTAGGTACGCTTATGAAATAAGTCTGGAATGTTTGTGTATATTCGTTTAGTATATTTATAACAATTCTGTTTTATATGGAATTTTATACTTTTTGTATGGAAAACATGAAAAATTATTACCTACATGTTGAGTTTTATGGATTTATGGGTTTCATAAAGGGGATCGAAATTTTCATTATTTTTGCGATAAGACACAATTTTCGAGATATAAGCAAAAGAACAGAAAAAAGATAAAGTACAGTTTTTGCAACTGAATGAGTTATTAATTTAGTGAAAATGAAAAATTCTCTATTGGTGCCGATTCTCTTGTATACCGAACTAAACTTACTAAACTATCACTAAAATTCCTTAATTTTGACTATGAGAATCTCAAAGCTATTCTGCAAAATAAATTCTCTAAATTTAAAAATAATTTTGACACATCTAAATCGAATTTGACAACCGCGACTCCACACGTGATACCTAACCACGTGAATCTTTTTAGAGCCGGAGGCGCGCAGGGGGGGCAGCCTCGACGTGTTTTATATGGATTTTTCACTTTTTGTGTGGAAAATAAGAAAAAATATTACCTACATGTAGAGTGTTAGAGGTTTAAGGGTTTTATAAAGGGTGTCGAAATTTTCATTATTTTTGCGATTGGACACACCGTTTTCGAGATATAAGCAAAAGAAAAAAAAAAAATCAGTACTGTTTTTTCATCTGAAGTCGAGGTGTTGGTGTGAATTTTAGTTCATGACAACCAATTTTATTCCACATGTTTTTAGTCACGATAAAAAAATAGTCATATTTAGTTAGAAAATTATATTTATATTTTTTAATTAGCATTTGTGACAAGAGAATCTCTTGTCACAAATGCCTCTAAACTAGACTAAAAATCACCAAAATTTTGTTTATTCCTGTCAAACGACAATTGCCCATTCTGAAATAGATTAAAGTGACACAACTAAACTATATTTTAGTTTGACAGCACTAAGATGGCACTGAGATATTAGTTTAGTGAAAATGGCAATTTTGCTATTCTGAATTTGACGTTTTTAACCTAAAATTTAGATTTTCTAACTAAATATGACTATTTTTAATCGCGACTAAAAACATGTGGAATAAAATTGGTTGTCATGAACTAAAATTCACCAACACCTCGACTTCAGATGAAAAAACAGTACTGATTTTTTTTTTTCTTTTGCTTATATCTCGAAAACGGTGTGTCCAATCGCAAAAATAATTAAAATTTTGACACCCTTTATAAAACACTTAAACCCCTAACACTCTACATGTAGGTAATATTTTTTCTTATTTTCCACACAAAAAGTGAAAAATCCATATAAAACACGTCGAGGCTGCCCCCCCTGCGCGCCTCCGTCTCTAAAAAGATTCACGTGGTTAGGTATCACGTGTGGAGTCGCGGTTGTCAAATTCGATTTAGATGTGTCAAAATTATTTTTAAATTTAGAGAATTTATTTTGCAGAATAGCTTTGAGATTCTCATAGTCAAAAATAAGGAATTTTAGTGATAGTTTAGTTAGTTTAGTTCGGTGTACAAAAGAATTGGCACCCATGTCTAACTAAATCTGACTATTTTTAATCGCGATTAAAAAGGTGCGGAATAAAATTAGTTATCTTGAACTAAAATTCACACCAACACCTCGCTTCAGGTGCAAAAAACAGTACTGTATCTTTTTTTTTTCTTTTGCATATATCTCGAAAATGGTGCGTCCAATCGCAAAAATAATGAGAATTTCGATCCCCTTTATAAAACCCTTAAACCCCTGACACTCTACATGTAGGTAATATTTTTTCTTATTTTCCTTACAAAAAGTAAAAATTCTATATAAAACGTCAAGGCTGCCCCCTGTGCGCCTCCAGCTCTAAAAAAAATTCACGGGGTAGGGCAAACAAGTACCACGTGGACTCGCGATTGTCAAATATAATTTTAGTGTGTCAAAATATATTTAAATTTAATTTAGAAAATTTTTGTTGCAGAATAGCTTCAAGATTTTCATAGCCAAAAGTAAGGAATTTTAGTGATAGTTTAGTAAGTTTAGTTCGGTATACAAGAGAATCGGCACCATATTGCCATCTTAGTGCTGTCAAAATAAAATATATTCTATAATTATTTCACGATGGGAAATCATCGTTTGACAGGAATGAACAAAACTTTGGTGATTTTTAGTCTAGTTTTGAGGCATTAATTTGTGACAAGAGAATTGGGACCAGTATCCATAAAGGGATCTGAGACACTTGCGCGAAAGACATTTTCGCGAAAGACACTTGCGCGAACCCACTTGCGCGAAAAAGTTGCGGAAATGAGATTTCTTCATAACATCACGCCATCAATTTCAAAGGGCCCAACACTTTGAAATTGATGGCGTGATGTTATGAAGAAATGTGAAAATTTTCGCAGCCGCCATCTTAGATTTACGTTTTGACATCAAAATCTGCTTTAGAATCCTCAAAAACTATGAAAAAGACACCTATGACGAAAAATCTGAATATTGTCACAGCCGCCATCTTGGATTTATATTTTGACCTCACTATCAGCTTTAGCATCCTCGAAAACTATGAAAACGATACCCATGACGAAATATTTTTAAATGTTCGCAGCCGTCATCTTGGTTCTTTATTTTGACTTAAAGTAGTCTTCAGTAGCGTTAAAGAACTTCGTTCCAAAAATACTTCACTTATTGCTACAACAGCATATCGGCGCGGGCATATCGGTGACGCGAACCCATAACTTTTCCCCTACCAAAAATCATTCAAAACTATGAAATCTAAAGTCAAAATATTACTAGTGAACCCAGCAGGCAGATGTTGTCCTGCGACGACAGCGCCACGCGAGTCCAACTATAGTTATGAACCATCCAAGTTACACAAAAAGAATTTAAAAAAAAAAACATCTAAATCAGTCAAGCCGTTTAGGATAAGAAGAATTACGAACACACGTACACCGGTATTTTATTTATTGCCAGGCATGCAAAATTTTAATGTTCTTCAAAAACAAGCAAAGTACTTTAAAATAAAATGCGGATCAAAATGTGGTAGTCGACGTACAATTTCTGGAATATGTTAACATCGGACACGTACGTGCGTGTGTGCGTGCTGCGACGCAAAGTGATACGTCCTCACGCTGGGAAGGCCCGTTCGCTACTGACGGAATAGATTTTCCGCGATCGTTTATATAGTTCACTTTGCCATTTATTTACGTAATGAAGTAATTGTTTATTTATAAAATAAAATTTAGATTCTATTAAACAATTAACTTAAAATTAATATATAATTTTTTAAATTTCTTAAAAGTGTTTCTAAGTATTAGAAAAAAATATTTATTTGGCTTGAAGTTTTGAGAAAGTTACGTTATTTCAACATTTTTTTTCTGCTATATTTTGTATGAAAGTTGAAAAAAGTGGTTCCCCTATGTACAAGTAGACCATATAATGATGTTGATGATATTTTTTAATTTTCAACATCAAAAGCAGTTTCTTCTAACGAAACGATCAAACGTCAGTCTCGCGTCATTTTTTGGAAAACTTGTTGCGAATTTTAGTGATTTCCCACGAATCCTTAATTTATTTCAAAAATCCCTTTCCCCTATGTACAAGACGAAGAATTGGACTTTTCAAATCACAAATAATTTTGTTTAAATTCTCGTCCCCTTTCTCACAACGAATAAACAAAATTGATCAAAATCAGTGATTTCGTGCGGTGCGGCGGCACGGAGCCTTAAATTTCAGTCAAAATAGTGCAAGTAGGTATTATTTTTCTTGAGCCGAATGTTCGGCATCTGAACCGAATTTCGGCCGAATGCCGAAGTTCGGTTCAAGCTGCCGAAATTCGGTTGAACCGAATATAAACCGAATTTCGGCCCATCCCTGGTCAAAATTAAAAATAATGTGGCCAGCTTCTTATCGTAGTGTTGTTCCGATGATTCCGGGTTATTTTAATCGTAAAGTTTTATGTTTTTGACAAACGTCTCCCATTCGAAATTGTCTCCCATTCTTGTAACTAATGCGTAACATAAAATTATCCAAACAATAAAATATACTTCAATCTGCCTAGCCTTTTCCCAACTATGTTGGGGTCGACTTCCAGTCTAACTGGATGCAGCTGAATACCAGTATTGTACATGGAGCGACTGCCTATCTGACCTCCAAAACTCAGTAACTGGGTAATACGATACCCCTTGGTAAGACTGGTTGACAGACTTCTGATGACCAGTAACGACTGTCAAAGATTAACGTGCTTTCCGAGGCACGGAGGAGTCTCGATATGTAAAGATGGTCACCCATCCACGGACCAACCCCGGCAAGCGTAGCTTAACCTGATGGATTGATCCGTGCGGCTGTTATTACTTAGGCACAAGCTCCTCGAATTTATTTCGTACGTATTTTCAAAATGATGATGTATGTATGTATTTTTGTTTTCAGATAATAGTGGGCGACTTATACCGGACTGACAAACTAGTTATTGAGAACAAACAATAAACAACACTTCTACAATTTCATAAAAATGCAACATCACAAGGAATTCAACACAGGCTGCTGATTTGAGAAGTAAAATTTGTTCCAAGTCTTCTCAACTAACGAAGTAGAATAGTGTTTTTGCAGCGATACAAACGCGCGAGTTCATCGCGATACTAGCGGCAAAAGAAGCATGTTTAAGACACTGAATGGAGGCTATATCGCTGCAGAAATTCGCCGTGTGTAATCACCCTAACATTATGATTTATGCTAGATATGACAGGTACAGATGCAAAAAGCTACATGAGGAGTAAACACGCGGCATTTTGCGTCCAAGAGAATTTGTACCTCGTCCATAGAGTAAAAGCTAAACACGCGGCCGTAAATAGCCATAGAGTTTTAGAAAAAGTTTAGTCTTTGTAGAGCGTTGTGTGACAGACTAGTAACACTGTTTATCCATTATCACCGTCAACGGAATGTCATCGAGAAACAAGTAGGGACACGGTATCGAATAGTTAGTATCGAAACAAAAGCATCGATACTTCAAGGTATCGAGTACTTTTCTTAGGGCCTAATGCGCATAGAGCATAGGTCAATATCAGTCAGTAAATAACGTCAGTTTAACTTCAGTAGGGCAGGACACGAAAAAACAAATGACAACGGTGAACGAGTGATTGATTAGTGTAGTAAATGAATGAAGGAAAGGTTAGGAATTTAACTGTGAACGGAAGGAACGATTTCGAGCAAAGATCGATGTAATGTTTTAGAAGGTTCAGAACGAGTGAACTAGATGGCGTTGCCATAACCATAAACATAAGCCGTATGCAAGTTTTAAATGGGTAATGTCTAAGATTACCCATTTAAAACTTAATTTCTTATTCGATACGATACCTGCCTAAAAGTACTCATTGAGTAAAAGTATCGAGTACAAAAGTATCGGTATCGAATGGAAATGTACTCGATACCACAAAGTATCGATACTTTTTTCGTGTCCCTAGAAACAAGATTATTCGATCCGAACGTGACGTCGCGTTGACGGACGTGCGGTGGACTCGCGGCCATAGTATTTGTATGTATCGCTACTTTGGCGCTGTCATCGCGTTCTCGTCGACGTGGCAGTGGACAAACGTCCTTAAACTCGATGTGTTATATTAATCCCCGGGTTGTATTATTAATGTACGTTTTGCAGCTCGCTATTACTGCCATTATTTTATCGTTTAAAATACTCGCACTTTCAAATATTCTATAATATTCAAGTTCTCACTTAAAAGCGTGCATTCTGAAAGTGGGCAACGTCGCAAATAGATCGTTTTGATTTATTTGGCATAATTACTGTATGGACATTTGAAATATGGCTAACTAGTGAACTTAAATATTGATAATGAAATGCAATAATTAAAATCGTAACAATGAATATTTAGTTTAAGATGTAAAAAAAGTATTTGGAAAGTTTCCAAATGCCTTTTTCACACTTATAACGGTTACAAAATCAAATTCAGTGTTATAATTGTAATTCATTATTAATATTCTAGTTCACTAATTAGCGATATTTCATATTTCCATACAGTAATATTGCCAAATTAAATAAAACAGGTAAATATTTGACAGTTATTGTGATAGTTAGTTGATTCAGGCGTGACCTTGCGGAAATCCATTATAAAATACAATAGACGTGGATATATTTAGTAACCTGTTCCGCTTAGCTATTTCTAAAGAGCCATCAAATCTCAGTAAGAAATCGACACGTGTTTCACCTCTCAACGAGGCATCCTCAGGATGACGAGTGACTTGTCGCCAACCCGAACACGACGTGTTGCCACGCTGAGCGCCGGACGCAGAAACAATGCGAGTTATTGCGACGTTTCCAACTTTAAGAATAAACGCTCTTATTTCCATAAAAATGATAACATCCATATTTTTAATTGCCTCTCTCTACTCTACGTAACCGCACGCTTGTGATGCCCGAAGCGACAGTAGATATTTAAATAGTACACATTGAGCCAGTTATGTTTAAGTCCCATGTAATAGGGGGCGAGCCCAACTCAAATATTAATGTATACGCTATTCCAAAGGAATTAAATTTTTTCGTTCGTCAATGGTGCCGATTCCCTTGTTCACAAACTAAACTAAATTTAAGTTCAGTGCATCTTTTTCTTTCTATTTCATTAAGAAAATGACAGAAGATAAATTTTAGTTTAGTCCTGTCAAATTAATCAGCGCCTGTCAGTCTCCATACAAGTTTAGACGTGATTAAAAACTTGCCAACTAAAATTACGTCAATTTACGTCAAGCGCTGATTAATTTAACAGGACTAAACTAAAATTTATCTTCTGTCCTTTTCTTAATTAAATAGAAAGAAAAAGATGCACTGAACTTAAATTTAGTTTAGTTTGTGAACAAGGGAATCGGCACCATTGTTTTGTAATAATTTAAGTCTATAATACGTCAAATTGCTTAGCAAGATCCTCCGTAATATAGAAAATACTGCAGCATTAGTTTTGTAATAAATATATTGTAATGTTGAGGATTAATTTTAAGTTACTATGTTTGACGAAAACACGATTCCGTAAAATTTTCTTGACAGAAAAAAATTACAAAGTTAACTCCAAACTGAACAAGAAAATTTGCATAATAACTGAACTAAATATAAACCAGATGATATGTTTTATTTTTTACTACCATTATTTTCACCGTAAAAAGAAATTACCTAAACTATCGGCGCCTTGGAGCCTTCTCTTACACAGCCCGCGAGCAATAGTGTGTGAGCGAGATAAAGAATGAATTTGAGCTGAGGTATTATGGACTCGTTAATTGTAAAGATGATAAAATATGGTATTACAGATTTTAGAAATAAATTAAAGACATAATATTTTAGATTTTTAAGATAATAGACTTGATAACTTGGCTGCTCATAAGACATACCATAAACTTATTTTATGTTAATGAGGGTTTTTATGAAAATTCACACCACCAGATGACGCCACTTCGACAAGAGGTCTTCTATTACGACAATGGATATAGTCACGACTGAAGAAAAAGGCACTTTGACAGTTTTGACAGGTGCCCAGACCCTAGATCTCAGTGCTGCCACCTAGTGGACGTTATTTCAGAAAATCCTCATTATTAATACAAGCTTTTATTATTTATGGGTCAAATCTTGCAATCCAATTTAATCCAACTTTCTCTTGACATATCAAGTTGAAACTTTTTACACCTATTTCGTTCCGATGACAATACATTTATTCGGTAGAGATGACCTGATGCTGCAGCCAGGATCGTCTCCGCATGAAGGAACTCTTTAACGGTCACTGGTATCTTCTTGAAATTTGATAAATACGTTGAGAATGGATAATACCTGCCTATTATTGTCCCACTGCTGGGCCAAGACCTCTTCTGATATAGAGAAGGCACGAACATTGATCATCACGGTTGCTCAAGACGTGTTGGCGATTTCAGACTTACATTAACTATAAGTCCTGTACCCTAATTGCGTAATACAACACAATCACAATTTGTTTCGATTTGAAACAGATTGCTAATCCATTGCTTCATAAGTTGGAAAAATAATCTGTTCAACAACGTAAATAACGCAATGAATGTTGTTGAAATGTCAAAATGAAACAAATTTCGCGAAATAGTTTACGAAAATGAGTTACGCAATTAGGGTACAGGTTTCCTCACAATTTTTTTCCTTCACCGATGTCAATAATGTCCAAGATAAACTCGGAAAATATATAATGAAAAAGTCAAACTGGTACTTGCCCGTATTTTAACCCACAATCTCGTGCATAAAGGCGAAACTACTAATGTCTAATATTTGTATGAAATACCGTGCTACTAGCTACGGAAGGTATTTGCTAGAAATACATAGAAACCAGTAGTGTCTCGGCGACACGTCGTCTGCTGCTGCTGCTTGCAGTCGGCTACGGAATTGTACCTTAAGAGGGCGCCCAAGGGTCCACTAGCGCCACTCCTTTAAAAAAATATTATCTCGTCACTGAGAAGGATTTATGAATAACGGCTAGTAAGGACCCTCGGTAAATGTGTCTAGAATTTTCTAACACCTTTCATAAAGTTTCATATTGAGACACGAAGCAACAAAATACGATCCAGAGCAGTGGTTCCTAATCTTTTCAACATTGTCACCCCCGTGACCTATTAGGAAAACTGATTTTACCCCGACCTTAAAATGTTATCAATACAAACAATACAAGCTTATAATTCTTACGTAATTAATTATTAAATATAAACAATGAATATTGTATTCAGTGTAACCAAAGTTGAAAAACCACTCTCACATCTATGGTGGTGGCAAAGGGTACTCATAAACATGTTTTTTAAAGCTCTGTTAGCTATTAACAGTATATGTATTCGGCACCAGCTTTGGTCTCACCAGATTAGGCTCTTTGTTACCCTCACAGAATAGCTGATTTACCCCCGCGGGGGTAATTACCCCCAGTTTCGGAACCCAGGATCTAGAGGAATGTGGCCGCTTTTCTGTATATCGAATTTTGTTGAACTTTATAAAAAGGTATTAGAAAATTCTAGACACACCGAAGGTCCTTACTAGCCGTTACTCACAATAAGGAGTGGCGCTAGTGGACTATTGGGGCGCCCCCTTAAGAGGCGAGACCTTAAACACTGAGCCATCACGACATATTGGATAGTAAAGCATCATTCATAAAGTTCATTTGTTTGCCAGCCAGGCATCCGCCCGGAGCGTGGCCGAGGGTCACAGTGGACGATACCGCCTACATCACTACATAGTATAAAACAAAGTCGCTTTCTCTGTCCCTATATCCCTATGTATGCTTAAATCTTTAAAACTACGCAACGGATTTTGATGCGGTTTTTTTTAATAGATAGAGTGATTGAAGAGGAAGGTTTATATGTATAATAACCCGGTTTATACCCGTGCGAAGCCGGGGCGGGTCGCTAGTATTCATATAAAGCGAAATTAAATTACGCGTGCGCATTTAAGATGACCTGCAACATTTTAATAAAAGATTGTATAAAGTTTTCTTTTTTCAATTTTAAGGTACAATTCCGAAGATGACGGCAGCGGCAGTGCCGCGCGACCGCAACGACAGACCACAGCGACACTACTAGTTTCTATGTAAACGCTACCGTTGCGGTCGAGCGGCGACTGCAGACGGTATACCAGTAGAGCTGTTTTGAAACTGTAGAAGAAAAGTGCCGCTGCCGCAGTAGATATACAACGTGTAACGTTAAATGCGCAAAACCTGAAAATAGTTTGATCAGAATAACGAGCAGAATCAATTGAACCACTTTTTAATATAGGTCACATTTTTCAAAAAATCTTCATTAAAAACGTTGCCGTGTCTATTTATTAATAGGTCAAGCCATCACATGCGCAAACCCGCCAAAATAGGTAAACAAACATAAATTGTTGTCGACCAATTTAAATTTTCTCATACGCGGGATGATAATAGCTTTTATTTCAATGCTAATACGAATCTTACGAACTAAAACAGCACGTAAAACCTTTACAATTTTTTTAATGATTTTTTTTCTCTCTGAAATAGGTCAATTGTATTAATAAAAACTTTTTACAAAAAAAAAAAAACAACCGACTTCCAAAAAAAACACTACATAGTGAAAAATAACTTTAATTTTGGAAGTCAGTGGCAAAAACAAAAATTCAAAACCAGACTTCCGAAATTAAAATTATTTTTCACTTTTTAGTTGTGGTATTTATCCCACAAAAATTCGAATACCACTACCTGCTTTGTAAATAACAGTAAGAAGAACTTAACATATCATTCACATACTAAGTGGGAAAAAATTCGTATTATTGAAGCCAACTTAAAAACTACCTAAGCAAAGTTAATACAATTTATATGGGACCACACGGGAAGCACCAGCTTTCAAATAAAAAAAGAATCATCAAAAATCGGTTCACCCAGTCGAAAGTTCTGAGGTAACAAACATAAAAAAAAACATACAGTCGAATTGAGAACCTCCTCCTTTTTTTGAAGTTGGTTAAAAATCTGTTGGGATGTCTGAGTTTTTGCGCATTTAACGTTACATGTTGTATATGACATCGCGTTCGGAATGAAAACCGCAGCGGCACTGACGCTTGCGGTTACTGTCAACCCAACACCGCTGCCGTCGCTTTCCAAAGTGTACTTTATTTTTGTTTTATATGGTCGCCCAGTTATATAGCATGTATCAGAAAAGTGTGATCAAATTTAAGAGTGGTGTGGTGTTTTCTTGAGGGGACCAATATTGTAATCGCGAGAAAATTATCAAATTTTCCATACAAAACTTCAATACGCATGTAGCGGTTACACTGCCATATACGAACTACGCATCATGGACATGACGTACCCCTGGCTGGAGGTTTTAAGTGTAGTAGCTTAAGGCACCCACAGGAAAGCCCGGTTAAGTAGTCATGATCTCAGAGGTCAACTACGAGATGCCCTACATAAAAAATAAAAAAAAGACATGACGTCACACAAATCCTGCATCGCGCAATTAGAGTTTACCGAGCGATCGACATATATGCAAGATTCCAACTTCAATCCGTTGGGCAGTTGCCCGCCAGACACGACACCCGTCTGGTCGGAGGATCCTCCCTTTTCTATGGTGGATAAGTGAACTTTACACCCTGTTCCTCATACCACTAAACGTACTCGACCCAAATGTATGGGACAGCTGAAATTTATGATGTGTAACATATTTCCTCTCTCTTTCCTGCAATCAAAATCTAAAAAGATCTAAATAATCAAATCTGTGGGAGTGATGTCGTGAAAAGGGACGGATATGTGAACAGGACGCCGGGGAAGCGCGCGCTATTTGATTTGACCAATGAGCGCGCACGATGCTATCGTTGGCCGTCAGAAACAACCTTGACCCCGCCCCTTTAATGTTGCTACACCAAGGTGAGATGTCAGATGTTACACATAAAGCCGGTTGCAGATCAAGAGCTAAGCTAAGTTAGTTTAGCTTAGCTCGCATAGCTGACGCAGTTTTTCAAACATGAGTCATAGTTTGCGGTCTGCACACAAGTATGGAAAACTGCGTCAGCTATGCGAGCTAAGCTAAACTATCTTAGCTTAGCTCTTGGTCTGCAACCGGCTTAAGGTTCGCTGGTTTTTTTGTGATTACAATGTTGAATCCATGGACGAGGTTGTTCAGTGTAATGGTCTATCCCACACCCACCAAACCTTTCTGATAACAGTACATTGTTGTAAGCATACATCCAAAAATTCAAAGTTGGATTATATTCAGCACAATTTGAGTAGAAGTTTGAAAAAAGTCCGTTTGAATATTCTCATAAAATTCTATGTTAAATACAATGGATTTCTGAATATTTGTAATAATTAAGTTATAAGAGTTATTATTAGTTTTTAGTGTAAATAAATTTATGTTGAGAATTTAACTGTTTTTATTTCACTTTTCCTTTGCATAATAACATTTTATTACGCCGGGGTTTGGCAGAGGTGTGAGAACCACTTTTATCTACTCTCATAGCGTAATATTCGAATTATGAACTTCAAAACGAGTTTATATTGACATACTTTATAAACAGAATACCGAAATTTAAAAATAAAATCATATTATAACATTTTTTCTATAACAAAATAATGCTATAATAGTATATTATGCAATTAGTGAATAAAGGACGGATTTAAAGCGAGGGCCATAGATGAATCCCGAGCAAGTGAAGGATTCTCATGATGATTGAATCACGAGCCCAGCGAGTGATTCAAGTGTTAGAATCCTGAGCGACGCGAGTGATTCATGGCCCTCGATATAAATCCGTTTTATTCAAGAGTTGCATACTATACTTTATACCATGACTTCGAGAAAAAGAAAGCTTTAAGCGAAAATAGACAAAAATACTCTGAAAATGTGCCAGAACCTTGATTTTCATTTTTCCGTTTGCAAAACTCATCATAGACTTTGATGTAAACCAGCCGTGATTTGTTGGGTAGCAAGTTTTCTACTATATCGGCCGCCCTCTCTTTCATAAACTCAGGTCTTCATCACTTGAATGCATTTTCAATCGATTTATTATTTAAGTAACACTAAACTTTGTGTTCGTATAACTTACAGTATTCAAAATAGCGCCAATTTACCAATGACAGCAAAGAACACAAAAGTTTTTTCTAATGCTAAACTCCTTGTTGAAAGTGTCGACCAATCAAATCTCGAGAAGTTATTTGCACAAGGAGTTTGTATGTCAAGTATTCTGTGCACAAGGAGTTTGTATCGAGTATTTCTTTGCAAGGAGGTTGTATGTATAGCATTGAGATGGAGGTCGAATATATTGGTGTGTTCTAAATTCAAACACCAAAACAGTGATTAAAAGTGCTTTTTATTCACTGTTTTCAGTGAATAAAATAAGCTTTTTAGAGGGGGAATGGTATAAAACATTTTTTTTTTCTATTACGATACAGCGCTAATCCAAGAAGTTAATATCACCAAAGAGTTTCCATCAACTGTTGGCGGGGGACAGCAGCACCCGCTGTAGCGCATGTGCGGTGATGTGCTGGTGCAGGCGACATTCATTTGTTTTGTAGTACTTACTGAATTTCGTGGGATTTTTAAATTTATTCTTGATCTTTAACTTTGATCTTTTATTTAGTATTTGTTTCAATCCCAATGTTTGAGAGTAGATAAAGTAGTGCATGAAACTGCACATAACTAGGTATTAAAACATTCGTGTGATACTATTAAAAACCTCGCCTACGGCTCGGTTTTTAAACACACACTCTTGTTTTAATACCCCTTATTATGTAACAGTTTCATAAACTACTATTAGGCAATTATTTGTCTGTTTATGTAGGTACTTGTAGCGGCATGTACATCGCCACATGCGTACCTACTACTCATCCCTCTGACCGTGTGTTTACCGCGCGATCGGCATATACAGGGTGGAAATTTGAGAAGGGGCAGTAAGGGCAGCTACCTTAAGGCTAAACGTATGCTGAGACGCAGGTCCACGCAGCGCAGGGCAGACCAGATTTTGTAATGCATGAACGTACTGACAGCTGCGTACGCTGCGGTATAGGCACGTGCGACGCAGACATGTGTCTGTCCTGCTCTACGTCTCGTTGTAGAGCTGGCATAGAATTCTGCGCGACGCGTGCAGGTCGTCACTTGTCTTTTTACTACTGATTCATAATTTTGTTTCAATGACAGATTGTTTGTACTAGCTAGGACGCGAATGTGTCTGTGTAGCTGCGTCGCAGCATACGCTCGCGGCCATGCCTGTGTCGCCTGCCCTACCCTGCAAAATCTGTACAGTGCTGTGCTGCGTGACCTGCGTCTCAGCACACGCTTAGCCTAACCGTTGTAGCTACAGGAAAACGGTCTGAGGAGAGGCTATCCTTAACTTTTTGAGACATTTTGATCTGCATTCACAGATTTTGAAAAAAAATTACAGTTAGCAAGAAAATAGGCAGTTTTCTCAAAAACTTTTTTTGATCCCAGTCGATCCTATTTCTTATAAAAGGCTCGTGCAAACTGGCGCGACTTGTCGCGCGTGCCACTCCGCGATTACTTACGTACCAACTTTAGTAAGGAGCGGCGCGGAGTGGGCGGGTCTTCGTGCATGGCACTATCAATACGCTACTTAGGTACTTTTAATCCTGGATATCTTCTAAACAACATGTAAAAAAACGCTGTCCGAACCGTGAGGGTGTTGTTAGGTACCGTACTGAGAATCTATTTATGTGGTAATATTCAGGAAAAAAGAAAAAAAATTGCCAGTTTTTTAAATGGTGAATTTTACCGGTTTATTACAAGGGGCGCGGGCGGCCGTCGTTTAGCGGGTGTCTACAAGTAATAACTTAAGACCCTTGTTAAAAATTTGCTAATTTTTAAGGGATTTGGGGTAATTTGGTACAAAAAAAATGTGAATTTTAAATAGCAATATCTTTATGTTCAGTAATAATAAGATTTTTTACTACTTTCTGGTAACGTACGGCAGCATGTGGCGAGCTGTTGTAGTAAGTAGCGACCCCACGGACCCTATCTCCCGGGAGAAGTCTTGTTCCTCACCTCTGGCTTGCCTTTATTGGCCGGCTGGAGTGAACACTGACGAGGAACAGAGCTCCCGCCTCATTCTTGCCTTAATTGACCGGTTTGAGTGGAGATTCGCAAGAGCAAATGTGCTCGAAGGAAGGAAGTATTCCAGTAAGATGTTGGTAGGGATCTTGACCGTACTTCCGGGATTGTCCTGATAGCCGTGGAATACCTCTCCACTCCTCATAAGCACCTCAGGACGTGTTGCCCCCTTGTCGCTACGACACTATGTGCTAGCGACCATTTTCGGGGGCTCATTATTGAGCGTGCAAGTCACCCCCTGCCATTTTATCTGTGTATTTTATATAAAACATTGATCAGGCAAGGGCCATAGTCTTTCCATAGTCCTAGATAACCAGCTCACCCCATAACCCAATATCTTTGTTTCCATATCCTGCAATAGTCCTATACCAACCGGGGGTTGTCCTTGGATGCACTTACGTAGTGCGGACAGGAATAATCGTCGGTTGGTGCCTCATTTCATTAAAAATGTCTAATGGGCCTCTGCGAGTTGGTTTCGGCCCCTCATACGCCTTCCAAAGGTCCGGGACTCCAGGGTCCCGAGATTTGTCAAAGACATTTGATAAGGTTTTTTACTACTTTCTGGTAATGTTATTGCAGTACCTATGTGCCCCTTTCGGATTGGACAGGCTTTTATTACATATTGTATAATAAAAATTAAATCAGGTATGTTCGTTAGTAAGCGCATCACTTCAGAACAGCTGAACCGATTTGGCAATTTTTCCAAATCAGCACCCTATAGGATATTGCTAATTCATTACTTCGTATGTTCGAAAAATTTGTCTGCTCAATAACGCAACGAATGTTGTAGAACTATCAAAATGAAACGGTTATGATTGATCGTGTGTTACTTACGGAAAGAAGAATTGAAAAAGTTTCCCGGAAAATCTTCAAAACGGGAAAAACTGAACGTCCTTTTTTATATGAATTATTTAGGACAAGATAACGTCCGTTGGATCAGCTAGTTTTGTATTAAAAATGCTGAAAAACAAAATACTTATACTCCATTTGAAATAAGATTAGACATTTAAACAAACCTTTTTTACAGTCCATTCAACAGATTTTGACTTCTATACCGTACGCATAAGGATGGCATTAAAAGCAAAAAAGTGGTTACAATACCAACTGTTTCCTGCAGCTGCCATTTGTCATGCCATCATCGCAATAGAACTCAAAATCGGTTGAACGGACTGTAAACAAGGTTTAGTTAAATGTCTAATCTTATTTCAAATGAAGTATAGACGCAGACAGTCTCCGCCAACAGATAGTAACCTAATAGAAAATACATTGGACGTTATTTACAAATTCACGAGTTTTTCACACGCATCTTACGCACTTTGCCTTTGATCAAAGTTGTTTTCCCACTTTTTAGAAGAAATTTAACCGGAAGCCGCTCTCTCGTAAACGTAAATACAAAACATTTGTATTGTTCTCGAACCAAAGTACAGCCACTATCAAAAGTGAAAAACGTATCCTAATATTGTATAGGGGCGAGGTTAATACCGTTAGTCGGATCCCCACAGGCCAAAAAAGCCAAGCCAAGCCGGGTACGCCCGTGTATGCATGGGAACCTACTGCTTCTGGCTACTGGTGTCTTCTTCTTCGTATCGCTCTTGACAGAACGGTCGTGGTCACAATGAACTGTGTCCAATCGCAGGTGTAGTCGTTGCCCGCCTCACGATCTCCCTCCATCTGGTTCTGTTACATGACAGTCTGGCGCATTCATTAACAGGGCCTCCAACCGCGGATTTTATTTGATCGGTCCACCTCATTGGTGACCTCCCGCGTGGCCTATTACCTTCCACTCTGCCCTGCACCACTAGACGCTCTATGGAGTCATTATACCGCCTTTTTTTTTTGGGGTGGGAAATCATCAAATAACTTCTCCCGCTCTGGGCGAAGCGGGAGGGCGTGTCAGACTCTTACTGACTAAAACCCACCCGTGTTCTTTCAGTTGCCGTGTTGCCAGGGGGCCACGATTTCCCTATCAGTTTTCTCCGTACCCCCGGCAGGCACTGGCCCTAGCGGACCCCGTCAAGTCATTATTCCGCCTGGAGACATGACCAAAAAACTTTAGTATTCGAGCCTGTACTAGTGCTAATAGACGCTGTTTGATACCGAGTTCTTGGAGTATGGAGACGTTTGTGCGGAATTCTGTCCATGATACCCCAAGCATTTTTCTCCAGCACCACATTTCTAGAGCAGCTACTGGTGTAGCAGCAAGTAAACAAATCTACTACTAAAAAAAAAATATAAAAAGTTTATTTGTCACAAAAACATGCATAAATAAAAGGTAATTAGCTAATTACTCTAGTAAAACAATAAAATAAAACACAATAGACTTAAATATAATCAAACACAAAACAGAAATAGTCGGCAGTTGCACGTCATAACTATGACAAGAAGGCTTCCACTCAGCATGATTTTCAGCTAATTTTCTGTGGTCTCCCGAAAAAGACTTACCTACTAGCAGCTGCCCGCGTGGACCCTAACTCTTATTTTTATTTTCCTATTAAAAAAGTAGCCTAGGTTACTCCGTATAACATAAGCTATCCGCCAATGAAAGTCCCGTCAAAATCAGTTCAGCCGTTTCAGAGATAAGACGGAACAAAAAAAAACGGCATCTCGGCATAAAAAAACCAACTACCAGAAACAGAAATAAAGCCGGTACAAACAGACAGACAGAGGATTTTTTTTTTTCTTTTTGTGTTCCGTATTTCATAAGCATATAGTACAAAACCTGTTATTTTGACATCACAAACTGACACTTTAAATTTTGATATGGGAAAAATCTATTGAACTCACGACACCGTTACCGACACATCACATTTGTAAACGCGATTGTGCTCTTTATTTATATTTCTTTACGGATCAATGTTCCATGCAAGTATTTTTACTTTAAAGGTTTTGAAAGTTTTTTTTTTTTTTAAACGCCTTTTTGCTCTTTATTTAGATAAGATTATGGACCAATGTTTTATACAAGTATTTTCCTTCCAAAGTCAAAGTCAAATAATTTATTTCAATTAGGCACAAAAAAGGCACTTTTGAACGTCAAAAACAAAAATAGAATTGATTCTAGTCGCCCCTTCCAAAAGGTAGTTTTCGTATGGAGAAGAATGGGCAAGAAACTCCACCGTTACTCTTTTAAAATGTTTTACAATATTTTGTATACATTAATTATATGTGAAGACGATGCACCTGGAATAAGATTACTATACCACAATAGGTAAAAATAATTAAAAATGAAGCAATGACAGAAAGACGATCTTGTTCAAGTTTTCTCTTCTGTCGGCACCACTTTTTTTTATAGAGAAAAAGAATTGCAGGTGAGTACTTTAATTTAACAGCTGTGACCCACTGTCCACTCCTCCACTATTCGATTAATTGACCCATAAAAGGCATCTGCAAAAAAAACGCTCGCGATTAACGGATCTGAAAAAGACCGAAACAGTACAACTTTACTCTTTTTTCCTTTGGTCATATCTGCTTCACTGTACTGCCTTCATAGCATAGCAGTTACAAACGGTCGGTCATTTGAAAACATTGCTTTCGTTGGGCAGTCAATGTGCCTGTTTAAAACATGATAATATTAATACTGGGGCTTCTGGCCGCGGTCTCTGCTGGTTCTATCTCGGAAAACAAGGACTCGTACAAGAATCAATGTAAGATATTGTTTTATATTAATTTAAATCTGATGAATTGGAGATGTTGTTATTTAATAACACATAACATATCTTATACACATTAATTATTAAGTGAAGGTACTCAATTAGTTTTACAGAATAATGGTGCCAATTCCCTTGTTCACAAACTAAACTAAATTTAAGTTTAGTGCATCTTTTTCTTTCTATTTCATTAAGAAAAGGACAGAAGATAAATTTTAATTTAGTTCTGTCAAATTAATCACGCGCTTGACGTAAATTGACGTAATTTTAGTGGGGAAGTTTTTAATCACGTCTAAACTTCTATGGAGTAGTGACAGGCGCTGATTAATTTGACAGGACTAAACTAAAATTTATCTTCTGTCCTTTTCTTAATGAAATAGAAAGAAAAAGATGCACTAAACTTAAATTTAGTTTAGTTTGTGAACAAGGGAATCGGCACCATTTTGTGTATGCAATATGTTTTCTTAACGAAAATAAACGCTAGGTAAGGGTATTGCGAAATCTTCAATTGGGAATATGCAAGTTTATGAAGCAGTGGTGGCTCAGTGGAAACGACTGCAACTTACGACGTGTAGGTAGGTTCGAAACTTCGAATCTAGGCAAGCATTTTGCTTTGTGTATCTAAATTATTTCATCTTTTTATCACCACTGCTCTCAAAACGGTGAAGGAAAAAATCGTGAAAAAACTCGACATGTTCTTTATCCGAAAATTCGAAGACATGTGACATCCACCCAACTCGTACAGTTGGCTCCGCGTGGTGGATTACGGCTACCTCTCACGGAGAGGAGGCCTGTGTCCCAGCTATGGGAAACATGATTATGCTATGTTATAATGAAGCTTATCAAAACTTCTTGATTCTGTAATATTGCATTGCATTTGCTTTGTTTTTTCGGTTGTTTATAAAACAAAACGCAATCGTCATCGACATTTACCGTTTTAGTGACGTTAGGATTTACACAATCATCAGCTGTAATTGAAGAACTTGGAGGGGCTTGTGGCTAAGTAATAAGAGCCACACGGGTCGATCGATCAGGTTAAACTACGCTTGCCGCGGTTGGACCGTGGATGGATGACCATCTTTACATACCAAGACCCCTCCGTGCCTGGGAATGCACGTGAAGCCGTTGGTCCCGGCTGTTATTTGTAGATCTTTGACAGTCGTTACGGGTAGTTAGAAGCCCAAAAGTCTGACAACCAGTCTTACTAAGGGGTATCGTGTTACCCAGTAACTAGGTTGTGGAGGTCAGATAGACAGTGGCTCCATGTAAAGTACTGGTATTCAGCTGCATCCGGTTAGACTGGAAGCCGACCCTAACATAGTTGGGAAAAGGCTCGGCAGATGATGACAGAGCCTGTAGTTGAAGAATCTAAGGGTTTTTATCGGTAGGCAATTATACATTTAAAATAGATGAATTTGAATTTTTTATGCAAGGTGGATACGACAATAAAATAAACTGCGTCTAATGCCGTTACCAGTCTGCATGTACTGAGCCCCCGGTTCTGGGGAGGGGGCCAAAAACTCGGAAATACTTTTTAATGAAATCCCGAACAAGACCAAAATATGTTTAATACGTAAAAGGCAGTTTGTTGTTGGGGGTCCTACGCATATTAAATATAAACACAGGATGTAAAAAATTTCAAGCTCGCTTCGCTCGCTCTTGCAAACTACACTCCTTTTTCCGACATTTCTCTACGTAAGTAGACGAGTCAAAGTAAAACCGTACCTATCAGGGGTGAAGTGCTGTGGGCGCGTACTCCATGAGGCGGCGTCCGGCCCGCCGGTTGAACGCGTCCCTAAGGGTCATGGCCATCCAGCTGGCCCAAGGATACCGCACGGTCTCCTGCGAGGCGGCGAGCCTCCTTGCCGGATTACCGCCATGGGATCTGGAGGCAAAAGTCCTCGCGCACATTTGGGAGTGGCGCGAGGAGGCGAAACGCTGGGGTTTAACTCCGCTGCCGCGAGATATCACGGCACAGCGGACAGAGCTCCGCGGGATCTCATGGCGTCATGGAGAGTGTGATTGTCGCAACCAAGCGCTGGGCACGCCACAATTGCGGCGATAAATCCCTCCAAAGGGATAATAATAATCCTCTTTAAGGAGTGGCTAGTGAGGCGCCACGGCGTCCTCATCTTCCGCCTGACGCAGATCCTCACCGGACACGGTTGTACCCACGGTTGGTACCTGTTCAGGATAACGCGGGAGGAAATGCCCGGGCGTCACCACTGTATGGATCGCCCGTAAGGCCACGGTGGAACATACGGTGGAGATCTGCCCGGCTTGGGTGGGGCATCACCGTGTCCTCGTGGAGGCAATCGGCGGCAGCGGCGAGGATCTCTCGCGTCCAGCCCTGGCCCAGGCCATGGTACGAAGCGGGAGAGCATGGGAGGCCGTCACCTCCTTCTGCGAAACAGTAATGCTCGCGAAGGAGGAGGCGGAACGCGTGAGGGAGAGGCAAAGTTTGCGCCATTATGCCCCTAATCGCTGCAGGAGACGCCCTGGGTGTCGGGATTCGCAGGCCGATTTCCGGCTACCATAGGCGCGGGCTTGCGGACGGTGAGCAATGGGTAGCTCGCCGTCCGATAAGAACCAGGCCCGGGCCGACGGCGCGTTGTGTTCCACGCGCGCCTCAAAGAGATGTCAGCAGAACTGACGGGGTCTGCTAGGGCCGATGCCTGCCGGGGTTGCGAAGCTTGGCCCCCGGCAACATGGCAACTGAAGGAACACGGATGGATTTTAGTCAGTAAGAGTCTGACACGCGCCGCCCCAAGGGCGGATCCAGGGGGGGGGGGTCATGGGGGTCATGACCCTCCCCTGGGCTGCCTTTAGGTCAACCACTGGTATTTTTTCTAATCTCATTGATAAATTTAATCAAATAAATATATGATGTTGCCACGTAGGATGTTTGCCATTGCCACGCATGCGAACGACATGCAAAATAAGACTATGTGCTGTTATTATAATTATGATGATTGACCGTGGAGTTTTCTGCCGGCTCTTTTCCTTAGAAAATGACCAAGTGAAACGATTCCTAGCTGCTGACGTTTCATAAGTAAGTGTCCATGTAGGTTTATCTGAAGCTAGTAACTAGACGTAGAAATTAAATACCCCAGAATAGTGTCAAGACAAACCGCCCCGGCCCCGGTCCTGGCGGCCCCCTAAATCTTAAGAAGTACTTTTTAATGATATCCCAAACACGGTCAACATAAATATTCAGTAAGAAGCAGTTTAGAGTTGGCTGAGGATGAAAATTTTCAATCTACATTATCAAACTTTCTGCATAAGTCGACAAAGGAAGTCCTATTTATGTATGACTTAAGAAAAACCTTATTTCCTACACAAGGCGGTGTGCTAAAGTTTTCGAGCTCGCTACGCTCGCTCTTGAATTCTATATTTTTCTAACTCTCAAATTTTTCTGCTTAAGTCGACAAAGCAACTCCTACTTCCAGAAACCTAACCGAGAATTCCGAGACGAGGTGCAAAAAATTCGAGCTCGCCTTGCTCGCGCTCCTCTACATTTTTGCTTTTCGTATCCTATTGATGAGGAGACGAAAATGCACCGCCCTGAAAAAAATTCTCCTGCCTTTTGCGAGGTCCATGGTGTAGTTAGATTATAATTAGACACGTTATACTTGTTTTTTTTTGCTGTCATTATAATTTTTTTGCGAAGTGTTACTAGAAATACCTACATAAACTGCGAAGACCGCCGCCGGCCTTATTTTGTTTTGCTCCCCTGGGCCCCCCCGACAGGCTTAGTTCGCCACTGATTGGAACCTGTCCTGACTGACCCCGACTATGTGACCCCCCCTTGACTCGAAGGCTAGTTCCGCCCTTGCTCCGCCCAGAGTGGGAGAAGTTATATGATAATTTCCCACCTAAAAAAAGGGGTGGAGTGCTAATATTATCGAGCTCGCTTCACTCGCTCTTGCGTCGTACAGTTTCATTAAGAAAAATCAAGAAAATTTAAATTATGCGGGAAGCAAAAATTTTCGTGGTCGCTTCGCTCACTCTACGATCCTTTATTTGTCTAATGTTCTAACTTGTCGATAAAGCATCTCCTATTTCTGTATCAATAGTCAAAAGAAAACCTAACCTTTTGGAGGCATCGTACTAAATATTTCAATGTTCATTCAAAGATTGGCAAAGCTCATAGTGGGCCCATACCTATTAACAACCTATTAAGTTTCCCATTTTTATTTTAGGTAGATGCTAGGATTTATTTGATATTTCCAAAATACTCTTATGCATTAGTAGTGCCAGTTTTGTTCTGCCTAGCCTTTTCCCAACTATGTTGAGGTCGGGTACCAGTCTAACCGGATGCAGCTGAATACCAGTATTTTACATGGAGCAACTGCCTATCTGACCTCCACAACCCAGTAACTGGTTACCCTTTGGTAAAATTAGTTGTCTGAGTTTCGGGCTTCAGACGACCCGCAACGACTGTCAAAAATCCGCGAATGATAGCCAGGACCAACGGCTTAACGTGCTTTCCGAGACACGGAAGAGTCTCGGTATGTAAAGATGGTTACCCATCCACGGACCAACCGCGGCAAGCGTAACTTAACCTGATGGATCGACTCGTGCAGCTGTTATTACTTAGCCAAGAGCTCTTCCATGCCTTAGTGATGTGGCGAATATCCGTATCCGCGGATATCCGAGGGAGAAAAAAGATCCGTATCCGTATCCGTTACTTTTTGGCGGATCTTGAACGGATCTTTTATATTAATACATTTCATTACGTATATGAAATTTTAAAGATATGTAGCAATGAAATACTGTTAACTTCAATCAAAATTAGTAAAAAAATATATCATATTTATTATAATTCAAGTAGAGTAAGTACCAGTAAATTAAGTTATAAGGTAGTAATTAAACTATCGTAGCAGGTGGCGTTCTGTAGTTTCTGCCTACCCCCGTGGGAAGAAGGCGTGAGTTTATGTATGTATGTAAACTATCTTTGTAGTGAGATCAAACCTCTAATATTTGTGCTATGCTAATTGAAATAATTATGTGAGTTAACACATCAATTAAAATTTTGTTGTTTACAAGAACTTAAAAAGTATACGTCATAATTAATATTGAGTAATAGTAAATTGTATTTCAAAAAGAGTACCTAACTTGGCAGCTTTGTCCCCCAAAAGTCAGTTACGATGAGGATCATAAATAATTCCTGCTGAACCTGAAGAAAGTTGAGATCCGTATCCGTATCCGTATTCGCAGATCTAAACCCTTATGATCCGTATCCGTATCCGCGGATCACATTTTTTTGCGATCCGGCACATCACTAATACGTATAGGTACAGGGTCAAATAATAATAGCTGGTAAAACTCAACCCAGTCTACACGAGATGACGCGTTATCAGCCTAGACGTGATGGGTATATCTTATGAAGATAAAACAACAGTATTTTTTCAGGGGGTTTACTTATAGGTCCTTGTAACTTTTATTGATCAAAAACTGACTTGCATATTCCCTGTTGTTTGCAGTTCACAATTCTGCTTCTGGTCATGCTGGGAAACACAAAGGGAAACACGAGAACTTCAGTGCAGAATGTAGATATTACCTTTATGTTTTTATTACTTATTTATTTATTTACTAGCTTTTGCCCGCGGCTTCGCCCGCGTGGATGTCGAAAAATATCCCATGGAAACGTACTACCGAGATTTCATACCTAATAACAGAGGAAAACGTCATTGACTCCTACCGCTGCGCCCACGTTGCTCCGCGTTATTTTGAAACATGTGATATCTTTTAAACTATTAATTTAAATTATATAATTATGGGCATATTTTAATCTAAATTAAATGCCCAATTTAAATAACATATTTTTTGTATAAGGATTAATACTATACCGGTCAAAAAAGCTTCGGAAAAAACAATTAAATTTTTATCAAATTCTGAAAGATAAAAATGGTTATTGTGGGTCATCCTTAGAAGATAGATATATATGCCATCGCGGACTTTTTAAGATGAACAATACTGTAGAACATATATTTTATTTAACTTTTACGATTTCCACGGCGCACGCCAATAAAGTTCCCAGTCGGCATGATTTTTTCCGACTTCTTCAACAATAATCGTTATATTTCAGCCAATTTATACAAAACCGTAATGAATTATACACTAAAACCTTCCACATGAATCATTCCGTCCATTGGTGAAAACCGTTTGAGAATGCGTTCGGTAGTTTTTGAGTTTATCGCGTTCAGACAGACAGACAGACGCGGCGGCAGGATTGTATGGCACCTGTAGGGTAAATATCATCAACCCATCGTTTTTATTACTTAATAGTTAATCTTAAAATAGTGCGCTACGCAAATTATTACCTACCCTAATTTTATTTATAACACACTCGGAATGACTCGTAAATTGGCCATAACTTTAATTTATTTCACAAAAAAATCCAATGCCGTCGATACATCAATGGATATTGTTCAATGTGGGTTTAATTTCAAAATGAAAGGGATTGTCATTCCAAGTGTAAAGTGTGTCCTAAACGCACTCGAAATCTCAAATAATTCCCATTTTGCTTTACAAAAAATATGAACACATACAAACTACGCATCAAAGACATGACGTCACACAAATCCTGCATCGCGCAATTAGAGTTTACCGAGCGATCGACATATATGTAGTCCGTGCAATCCACGAAGACGCGCCCCATTCCGCGATTACTGTACTCTAAGCTGAACTCTAGTACGGCGCGGAGCGGAGTGGGGCGCGTCTTCGTGGATTGCACGGACTGTACAAGATTCCGACTTCAACCGTTGGGCAGTTGCCCGCCAGACACGACATCCGTCTGGTCGGAGGATCCTCCCTTTTCTATGGAGGATGAGTGAACTTTACACTCTGTTCCTCATGCCACTAAAAATGCGCCTCTTTTTGTTTAACCTCAAATAATTCCTATTTTGGGGTCCTAGAAATACTAAATATAATACCTTAGCCACAGTTTAATAAAATAACAGTATTATGTCTTGGCAGTGACCTTGAAATAATTACCTACGGCCGCTCGGTAGATAAACCTTCCGCGTCCGCGTCCGTGCGTAACTGCCGCACACACTGAGATTTCGACGCGCGTAGTTTCAGCATTTTTCTATGAAGATATAAGACTGTTACTTATTATACTGTGCCCTAGCTTAGCTACTACGACCAATGCGTGACCTTCTCTAAAGATGCACAATTTTTTTAAACAAATGAGCCTTTTTTATGGTCAATAACAGAGGATCACTTAAATATTTCCCAAAAACAATTCCATTCATCTATAAATATACTAGTGATGTGCCGGATATCCGTATCCGCGAATATCCGAGGGAGAAAAAAGATCTATATCTGTATCCGTATCCGTTACTTTTTGGTACATTTCATTACGTATATGAAATTTTAAAGATATGTAGCAATGAAATACTGTTAACCACAATCAAAATTAGAAAAAAAAATCGAGTGGAGTACAAGTAAATTAATTATAAGGTAGTAATTAAACTATCTTTGTAGTGAGATCAAACCTCTTATATTTGTGCTATGCTAATTGAAATAATTATGTGAGTTAACACATCAATTAAAACTATGTTGTTTTCAAGAACTTGAAAAAATATACGTCATAAATAACTAATATTGAGTAATTGTAAATTGTATTTCAAAAAGAGTAACTTGGTAGCTTTGTCCCCCAAAAGTCAGTTACGATGAGGATCATAAATAATTCCTGCTGAACCTGAAGTAAGTTGAGATCCGTATCCGCATCCGTATTCGCGGATCTAGACCCTTATGATCCGTATCCATATCCGCGGGTCACATTTTTTAACGATCCGGCACATCACTAATATATACTAATAATAAAAAGCGGAAACATTTGTATTTTTGTATGTAACGTATAAACTTAAAAACTACTGGACCGATTTGAAAAATTCTTTCAGCAATGGATAGCTACATTATCAGCGAGTAACATAGGCTATATTTTATCCTCGTAATCCCACAGGAACGGGAACTACGCAGGTGAGACTGCGTGACGTCCACTAGTTTTGAAAATAATGTTTAAAAAATCTGCCGTTAGTCTTCTTGGTACAGCCCGATGCAAACACAATGGCTCGGAACAGTCGGAACGAAAGTCAAGTTGCTATACAGTAACAAATTCATGTGTCAGCGGGGGTGAGGGGTGGGGTACTACGTAGCAAGAAGCGCCCTTTAGCACCCTAATTGCGTAACATACGATCAGTCACAATCTGTTCAATTTTGACAGTTCAGCAACATTCATTAATTTATTTACGTTGTTGAGCAGAAATATTCGAACTTACACGTTCAATACCGGGAGCCCTCATGGAGGGTTCCCTGAAATGAAATGAAATGAAATTGTTTATTCTCTAAATAGGATATCGGAATCACTTTTACACGTCATATAAAAAAAATATTAAAAATAAGCTAGATGAGTTCGGCGTTTCCTATCTGACTACTCTGAGAAGAAAGGCCGAAACAAACTCAGAGGTCGCAGTCTCTTTTAAAGTCCAGACATAATCTTGGTCAGGCCATATGAGGACCATGTAGATTAGTGTCTGAAAAGGTCTTTTGAGGAAAGAACCACACAGATTTTAGTGGACCTGTCCAGTCAGTGCAAGCATTTGTCAGTAATCGTGGAGCTCAACTCGACGAGCAATACCAAAGAAAGGACATTTGGGTAGGCCGCAAAAACTACTCAAACTGCCAGACCATCACTAAAACTAGAAGAGAAATAAAAATAATATCCACATAGTCCTCACATTCACAATAGTTAAAATAATATAATACTTTACAAAGTAATCATGTCATTTTGAATATAATTTTCAACAATTTCAAAGTGTTTACAAAAACTGGTATATGTTGATTTTACATAATAATTAAAATGTCTAGTTTTATGGTTTTATCACAAGGTTTAGCAGAGCGAGCAGTTCAATCCCAAGCTTTTTTATCTTCCAAATAATCTGAAATTGTATAGTACCCTTTTTTACAAAGTTTGGTTTTAATACAGATTTTAAATCGTTTAATGGGTAAGTTTCGAATGTCAATGGGCAGTTTGTTGTAAAAGCGTAGACATTGACCCATGAATGAGTTGCCTACTTTGTGGAGACGTGTGCGATGTACAGCAAGGTTGTGTTTATTCCTGGTATTTAAACTATGAATATCGGACATTTTCTTAAAATTTGATATATTTTTGTGTACATACAATAGGTTTTCAAAAATATATTGTGAGGCTACAGTCAGAATATTTATTTCTTTGAATTTTTCTCTAAGGGAATCTCTTGGACCTAGGTTGTAAATGGCTCGAACAGCCCTTTTCTGTAGAACAAAGATAGTATTAATGTCCGCACAGGTCCCTCAAGTCGCATATAGGATGCCGAGAGCCCTCGCGGAGGGCTCATTTTAAATGTAGGTTTTTCTTAGCGAATTTGGCATTATAAACTGGGAAAATAAAATCAATAGGGTAGTTGCCTAGGTAAAAAAAAGTAATTCTATTTAGTCCGTCTTTCAGATAATAAAAAAATATTAGACGCGTATTTTTGCTTTATCATAATAATCAAAAATATCTTAGAAAACACGCATTAAAGTTGGGGAGTGGGGTTCGTTACGTCATAATTCAGTATTAAATCTAGCAAGGCGTGACGTCATGCCACATTTTAACTCAATGTATCGCCGTAATCTTTTGATTACGTCAAAAAAGAAAAAATACGTGTCCAATATTTTTTATTAATATACCTGTATATTAATAAAAATATTGGACACGTATATGGCCTATTGACCATAATTAAGTTTAATAAATCTGCTATTAGTCTGCTTGGCTCGGAAACAAAAGGAGAGATGCTACACAGTAACAAATTCATGTGTCAGCGGGGGTGAGGGGTGGGGTACTACGTAGCGACAAGCGCACTTTAGCACTCTAATTGCGTAACACACGATCAGTCACAATCTGTTTCATTTTGACAGTTCAACAACATTCATTAAAATTATTACGTTGCTAAACAGACAAATTTTTCGAACTCAAGAAGCAATGGATTAGCAATAGCTTTCAAAATGGTTCCAGATTACGATTTATCATTTGTTACGCAATAGGTGCAGAGCCGCCATAAAGTTTGACGCTGACTATCAGGTAATATAAAAAAAGAAAGGGATTGAGATTCCGAGCGATATTCTGCTCTTTATAAACTAGGCATATTTGACATGCAGATTTTTGTTGTTGAGAGATTAAACCTCAGGTTCTCATTTATATTTAGACATAATCATACTTTTAATAATTTTAATTGAGATTAACTCTTTAAGGTTCACTCGAGTGCCGAGAGCCGTAAGACGACCTTTTATGGTATTATTTTATGTTCCGGAGTTAATAATTGTTTGTGTTATGTTGTTTTTGGTGTTGTCTTACTATGCGTTCGCATTGGCGAAACATCACAACAAAACATGTTGAAATCTCTAGTGCCTGTCAAACTTTGTATGGAAAATTGACAGAAAATAGAGATTCCAACATGTTTCGTTGTGAATGTTGAGCCAGTGCGAACGCATAGTTACTGTGCGCACTGGCGAAACATTTACAACGAAACATGTTGGAATCTCTATTTTCTGTCAATTTTCCATACAAAGTTTGACAGTCACTAGAGATTTCAACATGTTTTGTTGTGATGTTTCGCCAGTGCGAACGCATAGTTAGACATTTGTTTTTTTTTTTTGTAGACTGTTTTGTTGCTTTCCAAGGTAATGGTGCCGATTCTCCTGTCACAAATGCCTCTAAAAAATCACCAAAATTTAGTTTATTCCTGTCAAACGACGATTTCCCATTCTGAAATAGACTAAAGTGACACAACTTAACTATACTGCCCTGCTAAGCCAAAAGGCGGTATCTCAACCGGAGTAAGTTTTGAGAAAATTGACTTTTTGTAAATTGTAATGTATGGAAAAATGGAGATATAAAAAACTTCTTAGTGGTTTTTTTAAATGTTTTAAGTTAGATAGCGCTATTTCGCATATACCATTAGATGGGAAATTGTTAAAGCTATTGAATGGTACAAAAAAAACGAAAAGGCCGTATCTCAGAGATACCGCCTTTGGGCTTAGCAGGGCAGTATATTTTAGTTTGACAGCACTAAGATGGCACTGAGATTTTAGTTTAGTGACTTCAAGTGCAAAAACAGTACAGTATTTTTTTTCTTTAGCTTATATCTCGAAAATGGTGTGTTCAATCACAAAAATAATGAAAATTTCAACCCCCTTTATAAAACGCTTAAACCCCTAACACTCAACATGTAGGTAATAATTTTTCTTATTTTTCATACAAAAAGTGAAATATAGCATCGCCTCCTGCTCTATAAAAAAAATCACGTGGTAGGTATCACGTGTGGAGTCGCGATTGTCAAATTCAATTTAGATGTGTCAAAATTATTTTTAAATTTAGAGAATTTATTTTGCGGAATAGCTTTGAGATTCTCATACCTAGTCAAAAGTAAGGAATTTTAGTGATAGTTTAGTTAGTTTAGTTCGGTGTACAAGAGAATCGGCACCAATGTTTACATAATTTAAAAGCTAACAATCTTACCACAAAAAATAAATAAAACAACGTATAAACACGTGTTTAGTTAAACGGTGCCTAAGGGATTAATATAAAACTAAAACTTCTTTAGCTACAAAAACTTTTGAAGTTAGACTGTTTCGGGTTCCCAATTTGATTGAAGGTTTGCAAGGCAAAGGAAAATAAGAAATACAGAAAGTGCTCTTAGAAAAAACCAAATTATGCGTGTTGTTTTGACGAATCGCTTGATTAGGCGTTCTGTTTATAAATAAGAAAATTTGCCCGCACTTGTTTTGGCGCGTAATTTTGCTCATTCTTTTTGTAAAACGCTGTTTGTTCTTAGATCCAAAATCAATAGATCGCAATGGGCTTCATTTTGGCAATTCACCCACGTACAGACGCCAGCACATCAAGCTACCCGAAACTGTCAAATTTTCCCAATCAACTTTGAAGCTTACTCTTCAGCGATAAAATTGAAAATCTATTAAATAAATTTGACAGATTGTAGTAGCTTGATGTGCTGGCGTCTGCACATTGCGTTATTTACGTTGTTGAGCAGACGAATTTTTCAAAACTCTCGGATCGTGATTGAAATTGTGTTACACAATTCGAGTGCAGTTTTTTAATATAAAATTAAATCGCCATTTTCTTTATTAAATGTGTTTTTTTTTAAGATTATTATCAGCTACCAAATATGATATACCTAGGCCATGCAATTTTTGAAGTGAAAACTTCTTTAGGCGCGTTGGGCATTTTTGAGATGGGAAAAACAATTGAACTCGCGACACTGTTACCGACACACGACGTTAAACTCGATTGTGCTGTTTATTTATATTACGTTACGGATCAATGTTCATGCAATTATTTTTTCTTTAATGGTTTGATAGTTTTTTTTTGTAAACGCGGTTTTGCTCCTTATTTAGATAAGGTTACGGATCAATGTTCTATACAACCCAACTAGCACACAAGCTGCTTATATCACTTCTTTACCACCTGAATGTGCTATAATAGCTGTTCAAGGGGTTTACTATAATACTTAGGTGGTAGCGTATTTAATCGTTCTTTAACAGGCATGTGGTAGGTACAGTAGCCGTACAACAGTAAATATAATCCCAATGGAGATACAAAGGCGTGTTATAGAGTTATTGTACGAGCATTTGATATAAAGTAGAGTTATAAATACCTTTTAAAACACCGCTAAGTCTTAAAGAGAGCTTTAATAGTTAACAGTGTTTAAATGGAGTTATAAGCTTCCTTTAAAGCACTTCGGGTTGTATATTGCATATTTCTAAATGTCTAAGCTGTTAAATAGTGCTTATTACCGCCTATGAAACTCTGTATCTACAGCAGAGAATTATAATTCTATAGTAGCACGTAGGTTGTTATAGTTGTGAATTTTACAGCAACTGTATCGTAAATAGCTGAATAAGGCAAGAAAACCACGCCTTATAATGCTGAAAGCTCAAAAATTTCGTTTCTAGTGTCAATATAGCGGCTGAAGTGGCACAAAAGTATTTTACTCATTTAATTGCTTCTTTGTGACTCCATTTTGTAAAAGATTATCGCGTGAATTTGTCATGGATAACCAAAAAGCGTGGAAATTAAGAAAAAAACATGGTAGTGTGAGGAAAAAAATTTGCAATGAATATCGGAATATAATTAATAATCGACTAGAACATAGTGACGGCGACCAGAACATAGGATAATACTCTGCTCACAAACTCTTTCGTATTTAAGTGCAATTAATGTTTTCATATCTAAAAGTTCAAATAATTAGACTAGATGTTATTTGTAAATATTGAATTGATTGTATACATATAAACAAGAAATATTGCAGTAAGTCTTATTTAATTAGTAGAGTATAAATAGAAACACACAAACGAATAATGAGAAAGTGTAAGAAGGATTAACAGGGGTTTTAAGATTCAGACAATGGACCCCTAAATAAATAATATAATAGAAAATCAATAGTCCGTTGTCCAACCTTAGACTCTTAAAAGAATATATTAATTACCGATGTACACCTAAAAAAAGAGTACAATAGCGCGTCAATACCACAATCATAGAACCGGAAGGTCTACAATGATGGATACTAGCGGTTTAAAAGCGATAGAATGGTTCTAGTAAACTCTGAAGGCGGTTGTAACCTAGACGCCATTATAGTTTTTAATACAAGCAATCCTCATGATTTTTTATAATCTATTTATATCATAAATATGTATAAAAACTGAATAAACGTCACTCTTTCTCACCCAGAATTCTAAAGAAACTACCTAAAAAGCTAAACTATCTTATATAAACTAAATTCAAACCCTCTAATCAAATGTACTTTTATCCAAAAAACATGCAAAATACTGCATAAATGGCAGGCGCGTGAAAATTTAAGCTAAAATATATGTGTATATTTACAATACACTGGTACTCGCACTAGTACTTTGCATACATAAAAGGAAAAATGTTGGAAGGAACCTGTTGTTTATTTTTTAATTATTTCCAGTTGTTCATCAATCACTTTCTTAGACGTCATTGTTAAAATTTCAATAAGTTTTGTTCATTTCCCCAAAATATCGCTACTGTATATCTAATATAGATCTGTAAACTCTAATTCAGAGATACAGACGTGTCTAAATAAGATGCGAGCGCTACAGTCGCGCTACAAGAGCTTATTTTAGATACTGAGGCGTACACTATCGCTCGCATAGCACCTTTTGTATCTCCGTAATAACACATATTTACGACCATTGTATCTACATTGTAGAACCGTGGGCCGGATAAACCGGTGCCTCTTTTGGGGGTACAGCGGCGCTATAGCGGCTTGTACATCTACTGTAGAGCTTACTTATGGAGGCTATGCCGTTATTAAGAACCTCTAACCAGTCGGTGTACGGCTTGTTATAGAGCTTGTGAGCTACTTGAGATGTATTTTTCTTCCACCAAGGCGATCTTGTTCAAGTTTTCACTTCTGTTGGCACTCCCGGAGTACCAATGTTTTTTTTTCTCTTTATTTCACGACCTAGGCACTTAAAAACACTTTCTTTTATGACGTCATCTCTTTGCCCTAGATTGCACGGACCCTAGGACAATGAAGAAGCATCCAGCATACACAGAGTGGGCAGATGCTTACTCCTGCACCAGGCATCGATGTCAGCCCGGAGGCCGGAACCTCGCCATATACACAGTCGGGTATGTTCCCAAGAAATATTTTTTTCTTCTTTATTTTTTTCTCCCTTGACGCTAAACTTAAGACGCCGATATATGCCAGTGACCTTGAGTGGTTAGCTTGCGTGTACTGAGCTCACGAAACGCGTCGTACGTACAGCCAGTAATAGAACTTGCCCATCAAGGAGCGCTGTCCCAAATTAGACGCATTATTAATTTACTATACATAAAACTAAAGGTATTTTAATAAAACATGTATACTAAAAGATCAGTAATTTAATTGTCTTTAAAATAGTGAAGGTTTCAGAAAAATACGCTTGATAGATTTTGCGTGACGCTCAGTTTTTTATCCGCGTTAGACATAACTTTACAAATTAATTTCGCTATGTAATATAAACATAATTAAAATATTCATAAATATATGTAGTTATTAAAAAAATGCTCTAATTAAACATATATTTTTTCGAAATCATTAACACTACTCGTTTAGGCGTGATCTTCAGTATAAAATCATTTAGTCGGTTTTCGTCGCCTTAAGTGGTAGTGGGCGGGGCACATTGCTCATAGAATGGATGGCTGATGGGTCAAAACGTTCTAAAATAGCGACCGCGCTGCATGGGTGTCCTACCCTCGCGAGGTGGACTTGGTGAAGGTCGCGGGAATTTGCTGGATGTTGGAAACGGGCCAGTCGTTGTGGCGATGCTTCAGGGAAGCCTATGTCGAGCAGTGGACGTCTTTCGGCTGAGTGATCATGGATAACCTCATGTCTTAGACTTAGTGCTGTCTCCTGCTGTCATTTCAAAGAGTTATTGTTTGAAATACTCAGTCTTTCTTTCATTTTTGTGTGGTAAGTGACTAACCTGGTGTCCAGCCCCGGATCTAGATTTTTTTGAGGCGGGGCAAAAACTGCCGTCTGACGCCCCCGCCAATCTTTTATAGGGATGCGCTAAGCTAGCACCCTCGAAATTAAAATTTTCTCAAAATGAAAATTTTGGCAGCAACATATTAATGAAATTGTATCAATCGATGATGCGCCAATTCAACAGGGGCGCCCTTAGAGTATATATCACTGGAGAAGCCATAAGCGCAATATTCCGAACAAAAAATTCTATCACATTTGGCGGGGGACGCGAGGTAGTTTCTACGAAAAAGAACAATAGCTATTGTTGTTTCCGAGCCCGGAAAGAGAAGTCCGTACCATCGTTTTTTTTTTCATCGATATCGATAATCATTCGGAATTTTGCTTGAACCCAGAAATAAAACAGCTGATGCATAGAAAAGTTACATTTAAAAAAAAAACAACTATGTTAAATAAAAGTAAAAAAATAATGATATACCTAGTACCAACAAATAATACATACTTAAAAAATCAGTAGGTTCATAACAACTACTGATTTTTAAAATGAAATAATTTGGAGTATATAATTATGGCGAATACATTTTTGAGGGTCCCTTTTTTTTGTAATGGACGCAATTCTTGTATCTGTATATTTGGTCATTACGGCTTTAGCTAGTTCTACCTCATGACTAGTTAAAACCGGTATCATGATCTTGTGAGAATAATGTTTTCCCAACAAGATTCCGTAGAGCCTGTGTTACGAACTTACGACAAAGGTGGTGGTATATTTAATACTTAATTTAACCGCAAGCCGCGTTGGAAAACTTCGTTCAAAAACAATTTTCTTAAACAACAAAAAATACTAATTCGCCCTAAGAAATTATCGACATGTCAATTTTGGTTTCATACATGACCCCAACCCTACGGTAGTCTCGTTATCATTTTTGCTAGAAGACATAATCGCATGGCAAGTGCATGTCAATTTAGCTGATTTGACGTACATTTTCGTAATGCAAAAAAATATATTTTGAACCTTATGAACATAAAAACGAAGTGTAGCGAGACATGGTGACGTCACGAAAGCAATGCGAGAAAAATACTCGATTCATGCCGTGTTTTATGTTGAATCATGGTTGAATCGAATGAAAAGTCAAAATGTATTATGAGGTTAGGATTTTAAAAATCACTGAAAACATGACTAGATATTTAAAAAAATACTTAAATATGGAAGGTTATTCCGTCTTTATTTAAGTTTGACGTATTTGAACGCTTTTTACATGTTTTAACAGCACAACTAGGCATTTTCACGGAGCACTGATGAGAACCCCGCGACTCGAAAACGATTAACGTTGTGCGTTCGAATCGATTTGAAAGTAGTTTTTATGAACGTGTTAGAGCATTTGCTCTTGTACTTTTACAGAGGGGGAAGTGTTCGTAAGGCTTTTCCAGTGATATATACTCTAAGGGGGCGCCAAAACTGTTGTAAAAATAAAAAGATAATAAATGTGCTGCGCGTCTCATTTATTGCAAAGTTACTGTGTGCTGGGTGGTGCACTTGTCTGCTACGCTTGAATTTGTCGCCCCCTGAAGTTGGCGCCCGGGGCACGGGCCCCGGCTTGCCCTCCTCCAAGATCTGGAGCTGCTGGTGTCAGAGTTTTTACGCCACCCATGGGCCTCTGACTTGGGTTCACATCCCGTCGAGAAATATCGCTCGGTTTCCTCACGATGTTTTCCTTCACCGTTTGTGAAGCAAGTGATAATTATACAACACGCACATGAATCCTAGAAGTCAGAGCCTCAGAGGTGCGTGCCTTAAGTTTCGAACTCGAAACCTAAGACTTGGCAATCCGACTATCACTGTTGCTAATATTAAATACTCAGTGATGGATGACAGCTCAATAACTTTATTTATTTCTGTGCAGATGTAAGCGGGTAGAAGCTCCAGAGTCTGCCATTGAATGTGAAGAAGTTGTGGAAGATACCAACATGCAGTTCCCATTCTGCTGCACGCGACTTAGGTAAGAAGTTCTTCTTCTATTATTTATTGTTTTATGCATACTGACCGCTGGGCAACAGTCTCCACGGTGCCTGAGGTTGGACGGCGTCGCCGAGGCTGGCCCGCGAAGTAATGGCAAGACGACCTAGACGTGTACTGCAAGGGTTGGACGGAGATGGCCCTGGAAAAGGATGCTTAGAAGGATTTTGGGAAAGTATTTACACAGCAGTGGAACAGTGGAGGCTAACATAAAAAATAAATGACAATTTCAGGGGTCAGATTCTTGGGCACGCCACAATTGCGGCGATAAGTACCCTCTTTGAGGAGTGGCTAGAGAGGCACCACGGCGTCCTCACCTTCCGCCTGATGCAGGTCCTCACCGGATACGGTTGTTTCGGGAGGTTCCTGTTCAGGATAAGGTGGGAGGAAACGCCCGGGTGTCACCATTGTGTGGATCGTCCGGAGGACACGGTGGAGCATACGGTGGACGTCTGCCCGGCTCGGGTGGGGTATCGCTATGTCCTCGTGGAGGCGATCGGCGGCGGTGATCTCTCGCGTCCGGCCCTGGTTCAGGCCAGGGAACGGAGCGAGAGGGCATGGGAGGCCGTCACCTGGTTCTGCGAAGGAGTAATGCTCACGAAGGAGGAGGCGGAACGCGTGATTTTTTCAGTAAGACGTGATTTTATGTTGTGTCTTCCCAGGTGTTTGGTGGTAGTCCGTGGAGAAGTGTGGACCAGGGTGCTGGGCCAGCCCTGGGAGGTCCTGCCCGCCGCGCCCTGGAGTCATATGTACAAGATGAAGAAGCCACCACCAGCTGACTCCACTTTTCTGCCCAAGTAAGCGGTGTTAATTCTCTTGTTCACCATTTTTACTTTAATTCGAGTTTCGAGTATTGCAACATTTTATTCTAAAAAAACTGCCGTCGCCGTGGGCCGTTGACCGTGCGCCTGATCACTGTCCGGTCGTGTCGGATTGAGAGTGACGGAGTGAGTCAGTGTGAGGAAAGAGAGAGTGCACCTGTGTCTGCGCATACACTTGTGCACTATAATATCTCCCGCGCCGAAGACTAGTCTCCGTTGAGATTGGTCACCATGGCGGAAATTCAGTTCGGCGGTTCGGCTTGTGACGTTTTCACGTAAAATTATCGTCCGTAAACCGACTTTACAGACAACCAATTTTTAAGCTATTGCATAGCTTTTATCGTGGGCTTTGAGCGCGGCGACCGAATCAAGAAATTCCGTAACGTAACGAAAATAAAACCTAACACCCCCCACTCCGCCTACCATGTAATGACGGTTCCCTTGACAACGTGATGTTGGCATGGGCTAAATGGTTGGTTTTGGTAGTGTGAAAAAAATCACAGCAGTAGTTTATATAACGAAATTAAAAGGAAAACTATCACAGCTATGTAGGCTTTACAAGTTAACGAGTAATAATCGACCAACTTAACTTTGCAGTTGTAAAAACATGTTTTCCCGTATATTCCGTATGGGAGAACATATTTTTCAACTACAAAATTAAGTTTGTTTTTGGGATTAATTCATCCCAACTACGGAATCCTTCATTGTGCGTGGTCCGACACGCACTTGGCCGGTTTTGTTTTATGTCATCACGTCATCATCCCAAGTGTAGCGTTGACAAATAGGAAGTATGGAGGTTACAAATGCTATGCAATAGCTTTACCGCGGCAGTCTCCGAGTGCCACTCGTTTTTTTTTTATAGATTCGTTTCAGCCAGGAAAATGCTTATTGAAAATGGCTCTTTTGAGCAAAAATGCTCTTAAACCGGTGAAGGAAAACATCGTGCAGAAACCGGCTTGCCCTAGAAAAAATCCAAAACATGTGACATCTACCAACCCGCACTGGGCCCGCGTGGTGGATTACAGCCCTCTCCCTCTCACAGAGAGGAGGCCTGTGGCCTTGCAGTGGGAACATTATAGGCTGATTATGTATTAAAAAATATGAAGAAATGGGTTTCAATGCATTTTCATATTCATATTCATCTTTATTTGCATTCCATAATGTAGGCATAGGTGTTACAATTTATGGCTTAAAGCTAAGGTACGATTACGGACCCTGTAGGGCACAGCAAAAGGTATAAAATTGATTCTTAAAATACAAATACAATTTAAATAAAATCAAAATTAAAATAAAATAAAATTTTAAATAAAATTTAAATTTAAATAAAATTCAAAATAAAATAAAATAAAAAAAAAACAAGTTGAAACATATTATTATTATATTTATCCATGTACGTATATGTCACCGTAAAATTATAAACTTTGTTAGTTTATAATCTATCGGTATTATTTCCGTTAGACTACAAACTGTCGAAAAATTGTGAACTGCGACAAATCATTTACGATTTAACGCATTATTTTTCGATAGTTTATAATGTATCCATGAGAAACGAGCGTAGTGACACTACGCTCGCTCGACTAGCGCGGTTGGTCACAGTTCTAACCTAACCTAACCCATTTCTCTCAGTTCACAATTTTTTGACAGATTATGATCTAACGGAAATAATACCGATAGATTATAAACTAACGGTGCTCACAATCTTACGGTGACATATATATTAATGTATTTCAACAATGTGTGTATTTTTTTACGTATTAATATGTTTTTTGTATTTTGTTTTTGTGTATTTTTTTTTTGTTCATTCCGAGTATGCTACGCAATATGGGGTTTCCCGAGGTTTTACCTATTTAAATAGATTTTTTGAGAGCAGTGGTGGCCCAGTGGTAACGGCCGCGACTTATGAGTTGTAGGTCGTAGGTTCGAACCTAGACAGGCGCTTTACTTTGTGTAAATTATTTCATCACCACTACTCTCAAAACGGTGAAGGAAAACATTGTGAGGAAACCGGCATGTCCTAGAACCGAAAATTCGAAGACATGTGACATCTACCAACCCGCACTGGGCCCGCGTGGTGGATTACGGCCCACTCCCTCTCACAGAGAGGAGGCCTGTGTCCCAGCAGTGGGAACATTTATAGGCTGACGATGACGATGATGAAATAGATTTAATTCTTCCAGGACCGTCGACCAAGGCCCAGTCTACGAGCTGTCAGAAAACGAAGCCGAACAAAGCAACCATGATAAGGTGCTGCGATCAAACACGGAGCCAGTTACAGACACCACAGACAACAACGAAATAGCGTCTCCGCCCGCGCAGGTGCCTAGTGCTGTCGTGCCGTCCCCAGACATCGTGGTAATCAATAATCGTGATGGAAATCCTCCGACGACCCTATTCTGACATCATCATTCATAATTCTATCATTGAAAATGCAACCTTTTCTAACTATAAATAGTACTGTGACACACACACTGCCTAAACCAGTTGACCTAGGCCACATTCAGAGTTACGCCTTAAGGGGGAAGCGTCAGGGTAGCCCGCGAAATTCAAATTTCTTTACATTTTTTTGCATTTTGCAGGTCAGTGACAGGTTTTATGTTCATTAAAATATGATTAGGGTGGGATTTAATTAGGGTGCAGATAGGCACCCTAATTGCGAAATACACGATCAATCACAATCTGTTTCATTTTGGCAGTTCAACAACGTTCATTGCGTTATTTACGTTTGTTGAACATATAAAGCCATGGATTAGCAATATTCTTCAAAATAATTCGTTACACACTTTAGGGTGCAGATTACGTTAGATACACAATTAGAATCGCTAATTCGCTTTCATTTTGTGTTTGACAGTTCAACGAACATGAGTGAAATTTCTTTATAAAAGCGATTGCAATTGCATTACGTATTTATTATAGATGATGGAATGTTTTGAGAGTTTAAAATAAATTACTATTTCACTTTCAGATCGCGCTATCAACAAACGAAGGAAAGGAGCCTTCTCATAATATGATACCACATATGTGAGTACTATATACCTACTATAAAGCTACCATTTACTGGGTATGTCTTTCATTAGCTTTAATGCAGGGCTCGGATAACGGTACATTTTTCGAAACGGTTTCGTCAAAAACCTAAGAAATTATTTTATTTGGTTACGGTCGAACAGAACGTTATAAAAACGTTTTGGAAGAAGAACAAAATTTAAATCGTTCTCGGTTAATAAAACGTTTTTAACCGTTTTTTTTTTAGTGAAAACTTCTTTAGCATCGTTGTGATTTGAAAGTCGATGAAACGAAAAAGCGACAGTAAAAAGAGACAGACACAAATTCATAAGATTTAACGTGGGAGAAAATGAGATAGGAAGCATTATACAGTGTTTCTTATGTTCGTGGTTCTCTTTGTGCTCTGCTTCGTACCCCCTCCACTCGTGTTTACCAAGGCATAGTGGAAATTTGCTTGGGCCTCAGCGTTGTACGTGTTTGTGTACAATTTTTTTTTTTAATTTTTGAAAGTTTCACTTCTACCACGTGTGAATTGCACACATTTTTTTTTTAATCCGTTGTTTTTTTTTTTCATTTTTGGTTTAATCGATAGAAAACTCGCAACACAACCCTAATCAATATGTAAGCGGCAAGCGCATTGGAATCAATGATGTAATGAAATGAAGATGAGGTACAATTTAGCTAAACAAGTTCATGCTTGTCGGCGCACACCCCGTGCGCGGCAGCGTCCTGCAGAATAAACCGGTTTTTGAAAACGTTCTCATTTCGTCTTCGTTCCGAATAAAATGTTGTACAAAGAAGAACAAGAACTGTAAGAAACGTTTTAAAAACGTTATTTTAAATAATGTTTCCGAGCCCTGCTTTAATGTGCCCTTTTTTTGCGTGTGGAAATCCTCATGGATGTCTTGGGGTCTGTCAGACTCTTAATTAAATAAAACCGTACGGTGTTCATCAACTACCTTTGGCCAGGGTTATAGATGTAAGGCCGGTTTAAAACCAATAAATTTAAAACGAAAAAAAAAAACGTTTAAAACCGAAATAATCCATTTTTTTCAATTTAAAACGGATGATGTCGATGACTACGTTTTTCTAAATTATAACTACATTTTCTTGATTTTACCGAGGTAGGGATATAACGGAGTACCTAAAAACTGTGTTGGCAAATAATTTTTTTTTTCCATTGTTTTCAAACGATACAAATAATCAATTTGATTCGGTTTAAAACCAAACTCACACTCTCGCACTCTCGTTGACGTCGTCACTCGTGACTCGATGCAACGTTGCCAGCTCGCCTACCTTACACACACATGCATTAACTGCTGGGCACGCATGTACTTTTATTTTTACTCAAAAATGCATGTAATGTGGTCATTATTTTGACAACCTTGTTTGAGCAAAGTCGACCTTGCCGTTCTGTTTCAAGGAGCGGCCGACAAAGTTTTGCTGGTCGCTCTAACAGGCCGGCAAAACATTGCCGGCCGCTATTTTGACGTTTCAACGTTTTAAAAAATCAAATGCAAAAAGATTTTATTTAAAACACAGCTGTTTGTATTTATAGAGATAGGTACAAAAAGATTTTATTCCATATTTGGCTGTATAGTTCCAACTACCATTGTTAGAAAAAAAAAAAAACAAAGAAGTAACAAAAGCGCCGTTCAGCGAAAATTTTATTTTTATTTAGTGACTTTTTCGCTAAAAATGATCTCTCAAAGCGAAAATTATTCCGATTCAATGTGTTTAACACCGCCAGACATTAAAGATGAAGCTAAATTAGTGATTGAAAATTTAATACCGCGGAACTCAAAGGAAAAATATAAGCTTGCATCTGAAAAATTTGTGCAGTGGAAAATCAGTAGGAAATCTAAATCTTTACTTGCTGGTTTTATTTAGATTAGGTACTTGCATTTTTGAGTAAAGCACTATACAAGCCTTGGCCCATTATGACTGCTTCGCTGGTCACGCTATGATTGCCTCGAGCTAGTCTAGCTACGCTCTAGGCCTTCCAGCTTGGCCATCATTGCAGCCCTTGCTGTCCTCGCTGTGTCGGCCTCGACCTACGGCCTCGGCCTTTATCTCAGCTCGTCCATCAAGTACTGCACGCTGACCGCGCTGTATCGGCCTGGAGCTGCGCTACGCTGCGCTGTCGGCCATCATCAGCGCGACCAGCAAAGTAGTCATTATAGACCGCGGCAGTAATGTACTATTATAGGCGAGATTTCAACCGTTTAAAACAATTTATTTGGGGTTTAAAAATAAAAAAATTAAATAAAATTCATTTAATTCAGGCAAAACCCATATTACATCAAATAAAATTTAATTATACAGCAACACACAATATAACAAAACCAATAGAATAAAAATAATGTCAATGCAATTAAAATAGGTACACATTATAAAGTTCACAGAATTCAAATAAAAATAAAATGTCAAATTCAATTAAAATAAACGAATGAGTAATACAAATTATAGGGTCACAGAATTGAAATTAAAATGATATGTAGAATTACACAGAATTAATCACAGAATTAATATTAAATTAAAAATTATAGATTTCATAAAACGGCAACATTTTATTTAAAACATCGGTTGTTTTACATCTATAGTCAGGCTGCTTGAGCACTTGCGCAGTTCGTCACGCTCCCCAGGCCATGTATTGGTCCACATAACTTTCATGAGGCCCTCATTACCCTCTGCGGCTTGAGAGGAACGCGCGGAATGGGAGGCCGTTTCGGGCCTGTGTCTGTTTAGGCGACAGACTTCTCAAGTCTGTCACCCGCAGGCCACACGCTATGGCGGCAGAAAATCAGCTGTTTACACGACTGCCTAAAAAGGAGTGTAACGTTTTCACGATTTTATTGTTGGACCCATGATAAAAATGGTTCTTAATCTCATTAGGGATGAAGCCTGCGTAAAAATGAAAAACTATTTAGTCCGTCAGTCAGTTACCTAATAAAAAAAAGTGGTGGCACTCCGGGAGTGCCGACAAAAGTGAAAACATGAACAAGATCGCCTTGGTGGAAGAAAAATACTTGTATAGAACATTGGTCCGTAAACTTTACTAAATAAAGAGCATAATCGCATTTACAAAACCTTTAAAGTAAAAATACTTGCATAGAACATTGATCCGTAACGCTATATAAATAAAGAGCACAATCGCGTTTACAAAAACGAGGTGTCGTCATGGTGTCGCGAAATCAATGGTTTAGTCCCATCTCAAAAATGCCCAACCCGCCTAAAGAAGTTTTCACTTCAAAAATATTAGACACGTATTTTTTTGCTTTATCATATCAATAAAAAATGACTTAGATAAAACGCATTAAAGTTGGGGAGTGGGGGTCGCTGCGTCACAAGTAAGTATAAAATCTACATACTCGTGACGTCATGGCGCATTTTAACTCAATGTATCGCCGTAATCTTTTGATTACGTAAGAAAAGAAAAAAAATCAAAACTAAAATTTATCCTCTGTCCTTTTCTTAATGAAATAGAAAGAAAAGATGCACTGAACTTAAATTAAGTTTAGTTTGTGAACAAGGGAATCGGAACCATTGTTACCGACAACTGCTTTTAACCATTAAAAAGACATCAACGTGCGATACATTGCATTAATGACATTCCAAACATTGAGACATGACAACGACATCGACATGATTGACATTTCCCTTTTTTTACCGACTTCAAAAAGAAAAGAAGTATTTCCTACACAATAAAATTGTTTAAGTTTTCACTTCTGTCGGCACTCCCGTACCCTAATTGCGTAACTTATTTTCGTAAACAATTTCGCGAAATTTGTTTCATTTTGACAGTTCAACAACATTCATTGCGTTATTTACGTTGTTGAACAGATTTTTTTTCCAACTTACGAAGCAATGGATTAGCAATCTGTTTCAAATCAAAACAAAATTGTGATTGTGTTGTATTACGCAATTAGGGTACCGGAGTGCCACTGTTTTTTTTTATCGTCATCCCTATTAAATTTACTGAAAACCTCTTAAAGCTCGTCACAGACGTAGCTATAAATGATAAATGATTTTATTTCTGTAAGTAGGTTTATACAAACACTTTTACACGTCAATCATATTTTAAAGCAAGATGAGGTCGGCGTTTCCTAACTGACTACTCTGAGAAGAAAGGCCGAAACAAACTCAGAGGTCTCAGTCTCTTTTAAAGTCCAGACATAATCTTGGTCAGATCATGTGAAGGCCATGTGGATTGGTGTCTATAACTGCCTGACATATTACGATATGTTTTCCATAGTAATCTTCGACCTCAGACGGAGCTGTAATATATATTTCTAGTACGTCACCAAAAACTACGCAAAAAAAAGTATATTAATATTAGTGATGTGCCGGATATCCGTATCCGCGGATATCCGAGGGAGAAAAAGATCTTTATCCGTTACTTTTTGGCGGATCTTGAACGGATCTTTTAATTTTAATACAGGATACAGATCTTTTTTCTCCCTCGGAGATCCGCGGATATCCGGCACATCACTAATTAATATATATTATAGCTACGTCTGTGACGGGCTTAAAGGGTCATCCCCTAAAGAGGTTTTCAGTTATTTTATAATTTTCCTGCCCTACCTAATGTCTCTCTAGACATAACAAGCGGCGAAAGTCAAACGCACAGCCTCCAGCCAAGTACTTCGAAGAGGACACAGAAAAAGAAACCAAACAATCTGAACCCGTGAACCAAGAAGTGGAGGAGTTACCTACTTCTACTGAAACTGTAAGTTATAGTTATAAGGCCAAAACACACGACATTTTTTAACGTGCATCTGCATTGCAAAATTTGAAAAAACCGGCCAAGTGTGTGTCCGACTACGCACAATGAAGTCTACGAAACACTTCATTGTGCGTGGTCGGACACACAGTTTAGTTGAAAAACATGTTCTCCCATACATTCCAACCAGGGATGTACCTTACGGATATCCGAATCCGAATCCGCATAAATTTTGATATCCGCAAAACATCCGCTTCCTCAACTATTGATTTTAAAAGCTCCGCATCCTCATAATTTCTATGGGGATGTGACTCCACGTTGTTCGCTCAAATAGCAGTGAATTTTGTTAAACTCGCTCCGAACCAAGTGTGCGGGCTGGAGTGTGAGTGACTCGTTCCTACTGCCTGAATTCGCAGTGTCCATGTCCCATGACAGACGATCGGCTGCACGTGACAGTGATGGCATGTGTCAGGTGTCAAAAACAAGGCCTATTTTTCATACCACATCTGCATCGGCACCCTCATCCGCATCCTCAATAAGGAATTTTCCAATATCCGTATCGTCATCCGCATCCTCAAACCTGATTATCTCGATAACCTCATCCACATCCGCATCCGTTATACGATATCCGTTATAACCCTGATTCCAACTGCAAGTTTGTACGCACAATGTTGAGAGATTTGCTATATTATTTTAAGACTGTTAACTTCATATAGGTTTTCCTGTAATCTATAATTATAGAACTACCCCCCCTAGAGAACTCTGAACCTCTTTCATTTGATAAGTTTTCTTATTTACCTCCTTAAAGTGACCTCCATATTAAAAATTATTATTTACGTTACAAGTCCGTGTTTGGATCACTTACTCCCATACATTCCAACTGCAAATGTAAGTTGGTCGATTATAACTCGTTAACTTGTAGAGCCTACTTATCTGTGATAGTTTTCCTTTTTTTTTTTTAACTAAGGCATCTCGCAGTTTTGACCACTCAGGTCTTGGCTGCTTAACCGGTGTTTCCTGTGGCAGCCTTAAACTTCTACACTTAAAGCCTCCAGCCAGGGGCATAAACTATTCTAAATTAAAATTAAGCGAGTGCTCGCTAAGGACACTCCCTGTGGGATACAAACCTCGGCTTAGGGCATCACTGGGGGGAGGACAGCAAGAAGGGACAGGCTGGATCAAACTTAGATTTTCATCATGATTATTATGCGGGGTATTTAGTTTTCGAGCAAGGGTCGGGGGGGAGATAGTTTTCCGTTTTTAACTTCGTTATTATACTAATGCCGTGATTTTTTTCATATATCCATAAACAATTGGTAGGGGGACAATTGACTCTATCAAAAATTTGCAATTTAAAGCTTAATGTTTCGCAAACGGATCGCTAAATCCAATAAAAATGTTTGTGAATTTTCACACACCCACAATATTTTTGAACAATTTTTATGTTTTAATTAATTTTAGCCTCAAGAAGCAGTAGAGGAGGAAAATGATATGAAATTCTTCGACAACAACAACAACAACAATGCAGTCACTCAAAAACCACCGCATAAGTCACATGTACGTACTTTTTACTTAATAATGTGTTAATAACAAACATCTGGCTAACTAATAACAGCTGTACGGGTCGATCGATCAGGTTAAGCTACGCTTGCCGCGGTTGCTTCGTAGATGGGTAACCATCTTTACATAACAAGACCCCTCCGTGCCTCGGAAAGCACGTTAAGCCGTTGGTCCCGGCTGTCATTTGTAAATCTTTGACATTTGTAACGGGTCATCAGAAGCCCGAAACTCTGACAACCAGTCTTATCAAGGGGTGTTACCAAGTTACTAGGTTGTAGAGATCAGCTTGGCAGTCGCTCCATGTAAAATACTGGTATTCAGCTGCATCCGGTTAGACTGGAAGTCGACCCCAACATAGTTGGGAAAGGCTTCTGCTAACTTTGGTTGGTGGTAGGGCTTGTTCTAAGTCCGCCTGGCTAGCTACCACCATCTTATCTAAGTCTGTCGCCATAACAATAATGTTAACAGCAATGTTGTGTTTCGCTGCTACTTTTACAATGCTTGTAAATATGTGAACACCATGTATCCATTACATAATTATTTTTTCTGTCATTGCTTCATTTTTAATTATTTTTACCTATTGTGGTATAGTAATCTTATTCCAGGTGCATCGTCTTCACATATAATTATATAATTAATGTATACAAAATATTGTAAAACATTTTAAAAGAGTAACGGTGGAGTTTCTTGCCCATTCTTCTCCATACGAAAACTACCTTTTGGAAGGGGCGACTAGAATCAATACTATTTTTTGTTTTTGACGTTCAAAAGTGCCTTCTTGTGCCTAATTGAAATAAATTATTTGACTTTGACTTTGACTTCGGCAGTTAGAGGTAAGATAGCCAGTTCCTTTGTGGTTGAGGATTCCGGGTGAAGCTCGCTTCCACCTTCGGCCTGATAATCACTAACCATCAGGTGAGATGCAGGCCAAGAGCTTCCACGTCGTGGATAAAATAAAATAAAAACTAATTTAGTACCTCCTTTTTTTGAAGAAGGCTAAAACCGAATAGAAAGGAAGGGTCTGATGAGAAATGATAATACTTTGAAGATGATTATTAACTAGTGATGTGCCGGATATTCGTATCCGTATCCATATCCACGGATATCCGAGGGAGAAAAAAGATCTGTATCCGTATCCGTTACTTTTTGGCGGATCTTGAACGGATTTTTTATATTATACATTTCATTACGTATATGAAATTTTAAAGATATGTAGCAATGAAATACTGTTAACTACAATCCAAATTAGTAAAAAAATTAAATCATATTTATTATAATTCAAGTAGAGTAAGTACCTAAGGTAGTAATTAAACTATCTTTGTCATAGCGAGATCAAACCTCTAATATTTGTGCTATGCTAATTGAAATAATTATGTGAGTTAACACATCAATTAAAACTATGTTGTTTTCAAGAACTTTAAAAAAAAATATACGTCATAATTAATATTGAGTAATGGTAAATTGTATTTCAAGAAGAGTAACTTGGCAGCTTTGTCCCTCAAAAGTCAGTTACGATGAGGATCATAAATAATTCCTGCTGAACCTGAAGAAAGTTGAGATCCGTATCCGTATTCGCGGATCTAGAGTTTTAGACCCTTATGATCCGTATCCGTATATACATCACTATTATTAACAAGGAGCTCCCAAGTAATCTGTGATCCATCTTAATTTTCTTTTGATGTGTAAAATCTTTCCTCTCGTTTTCAAAATCTAAAAAAAAGTGGTGGCACTCCGGGAGTGCCGATAGAAGTGAATACTTGAACAAGATCGCTTTGGTGGAAGAAAAATACTTGTATAGAACATTAGTCCGTAACTTCTTCTAAATAAAGAGCACAATCGCATTTACAAAAATAATACTTCCGAAACCTTTACAGTAAAAATACTTGCATAGAACATTGATTCGTAACGTAATATAAATAAAGAGCACAATCGCGTTTACATAACTTTAAAATTAAAAATACTTGCACAGAACATTGATCCGTAACGTAATATAAATAAAGAGCATAATCGCGTTTACAAAAATGAGGTGTCGTCATGGTGTCGCGAAATCAATGGTTTGTCCCATCTCAAAAATGCCCAACGCGCCTAAAGAAGTTCTTACTTAAAAAAAAAAAACTGGGAGTGGTTTCGTGAAAAGAGACGGAAGTGTGTCACAGGAAGCCAGGAAAGCGCGCGCTATTTGATTTGACCAATGAACGCGCGCGGTGCTAGAGTTGGCCGTCAGAAACGACCTTGACGGGGCCCCGCTTCTAATTTTTAACCGACTTCCAAAAGGAGGAGGTTCTCAATTCAAATGAATGTTTTTTTTTTTTGTTGTTTGTTACGCGATTACTCCGCCAATTATGAATTGATTTTAATGATTCTTTTTTGTTTAGTAGGTTATACTTCAGAGGTGGTCCCATATAATTTTTTATAACTTTGCTTGGGTAGTTTTTGATTTAGCTTCCATAATACGTATTTTTTCCCACTTAGTATGTGGATGATATGTTAAATTCCTGTCACAAGTTTACATACTTAGCAGGTAGTGGTATTCGAATTTGTGTGAGGTAAATACCACAGCTAAAAAGTGAAAAATGAAAACTTTTTACAAAAAAAAAAAAAAAAACAACCAACTTCCAAAAATAAACACTACAAAGTGAAAAATAACTTTTACGGAAGTCAGTGGCAAAATGTCGTGTCAGTTATGAGAAGGGTGCGGGGGAGTCACAAGAGCATCCTGAAAACTATAGCTGAAGATGTACGTGCACCTGTGTTGAGGCATTTCGTTCGTCTGATGATCTCTTAGGGAGGTACAATATCTCCCTATTGGTTATCTGGACGGGGCGGAATGTCTCAGCACAGGGACATTTGTGTATAGAATGTATGTAATGAGTGTTGTCCTTTGTAGTTGTATTTAAGTACTAATAATAGTTTTTAAGTTTTTTGTATACTAACCTTTGGATCTAGTTGTCCCAAAATAAATAATTTTGAATTTGAATTTGAAAAAAACGAAAATTCAAAACCAAACACAGGTACTTCCAAAATTAAAGTTATTTTTCACTTTGTAGTATTTTTTTGTAGTGTACCCTAATTGCGTAATACAACACAATCACAATTTGTTTCGATTTGAAACAGATTTCTAATCCATTGCTTCATAAGTTGGAAAAAAAATCTGTTCAACAACGTAAATAACGCAATGAATCTTGTTGAAATGTCAAAATAAAACAAATTTCGCGAAATTGTTTACGAAAATAAGTTACGCAATTAGGGTACTTATTACCTTAGTGTTAGGTATTTTATTACCAAGATGAGGTGTCAGATGTTACATCATAGACGACTACTGTAAACCTCGCTCGTATTTTTTTAGCTATTCTAATTATGTACAATTTACTTTTAGAACATCCACAATCCAATATCTTGGACTGAAATACCTCAGAACCAATGGAACGAACCGAAAGAGGCTGTGGAAATAGAAAACCGAGCCAGTGTAAGTATAAATACTACAATATTTTATATATTTGTGCCTAGTAACTGTGTTGTGGAGGTCAGTTAGGCAGTCGCTCCATGTAACTAACTGGTATTCAGCTACACCTGATTAGTTAGACTGGAAGCCGACCCGAACGTAGTTGGAAAAAGCTAGGCAGATTATAACTTGAGTCAGGGTTTCCCTAACTGTGCGTCGCGACGCCCTGGGGCGTCACGGCGTTGTCCCAGGGGCGTCGTTAGGCGATCCACATAGATTAGAAACCCTTTCCAGTCAACCTTACTACTATCAACACTTTCGACAAAGGAAGAAAACCAATTACCTAATAGAATTGTCCTATGACTCCAGCCTTAAGCTCCAATTCAACAAAGACAAACTGCTTGAATTTTGGAGCTCAGTTTCTCAACGTAGAGAAAGAGATGAGAGTGGCGATTTCTAAACTTGAGCCCGTTTTGAGAGGCTATGCTCAGAAAAGCAAGCACATCCTTCTCATTAGTAGCCAGCCAACAAAGTAAAATAAATACCTGTTTTAAATTTTGTTCTTATTTTCTAATAAAAAATATAACTGTTATTCCCAAGGGCGTCACAGTAAAAATAAGTTTGGGAAGCCCTAAACGAAGTATAGTATTTTTATCCCACGAAGTGACGCACACTTTACTTGTGGTCACCAAGTTTACAAACACGCTGTAAATGTGTGCGTGAAAACGAGTAACGTCAGCACATAACACACACATACACGTCCGACTTCACTTCACACATTCACAGCGTGTTTGTATACTTGGTAACCACAACTAAAGCGAGCGTCGCTTCGTGAGGTATAAATACTGTAACTATAATTTTATCTACCTAACTGTAAATTCTCCGGAAAATATAATATGGTTAAACTTTCTGGTGTTACAAGTCTCTGATCGCAATCTTTTCATCAAATACTTCAACCCTTCTCATAGAGAGGAGTCCTGAGTCCAATAGGAACATTATTGGCTTATTATTTCCAAGTTCTTTAAGCGACAGTTTCTCAATTCTTGATCATAATTTTTCAGGAACACAATAATGACCAGCCTCAAGAAGCACAGCCCCAAGAAGCACAGCCCCAAGAGCCCCTAGAGCTCCCAGAAGTGAAACAGGAAGCAGTACAAGTAGCCCCCAAGAAAGATCCAGCAGAGAAGCCCTCGAATCTCCAGGCTCTCGTAGACGCCATAGGAACAAGAATGAGGGACATTGAAAGTGTTGTACAAAAAATGAGTGATAAGGTACATCAAGCCAAACCTCCTACCAACCAAGCCCCAGAAGGCAGCAATGAAAAAAGGTAAGAGTCCCTCGGCAAACTTCGTTTTTCGTCAGTCGTCGGATTTGTATCAGTTGCCCTTTGCACTTGGTGCAGATCGGACGCTCTCAATCGATGTGGAAGTCTAAAGTGCTGTAAGAACTCTTAAAAATGGTAGGAAAGCTGCTAAAGTCGCAAGCACGACAGATAGGAAAATGGTTTTACAGCTCTATATAGTTCACACGGAAATCAAAACAACAATAAAGTACTTAGTTCTGAATTCAAATTATTATACAAGACAAATTAAATAATTGATGGACATGGAAATTAGCATTCGTTTGTTTGTATTCGGAAATGCGATGATACCCGAGGGACATTAAGAAAAAAGAAATAAATAAGTACAGTAACATACTGTTATTTGGCTATATCCAATTATACTAGAAGCCAACCCCAACATAGTTAGAACATGCTAGGCAGTTGATAATTGGGGGATGCGATAAGGTGGCCCGCGAAATTCAAATTTTCTTACTATACAGGTCAGTGTCAATTTGTATGTTGATTTAAAAAAAAAAAAGCGGCCAAGTGCGAGTCGTACTCGCCCATGAAGGGTTCCGTAGCAGCAAGTAAATTGAATGAAAGGTAAATTGCGGTTTACAATTTATGACGTATTAAAAAAAAACTACTTGCTAGATCTCGTTCAAACTAATTTTCGGTGGAAGTTTACATAGTAATGTACATCATATATATTTTTTAATTTTATCATTCTCTTATTTTAGAAGTTACAGGGGGGGGACACACATTTTACCACTTTGGAAGAGTCTCTCACGCAAACTATTCAGTTTAGAAAAAAATGATATTAGAAACCTCAATATCATTTTTGAAGACCTATCCATAGATACCCCACACGTATGGGATTGATGAAAAAAAAAATTTTGAGTTTCAGTTCTAAGTATGGGGAACTCCAAAATTATTTGTTGTTTTTCTATTTTTGTGTGAAAATTTTAATGCGGTTCACAGAATACATCTACTTACCAAGTTTCAACAGCATAGCTCTTATAGTTTCGGAAAAAAGTGGCTGTGACATACGGACGGACAGACAGACAGACAGACAGACAGACAGACAGATAGACAGACAGACATGACGAATCTATAAGGGTTCCGTTTTTTGCCATTTGGCAACGGAACCCTAAAAAGATTCGCGACCGTAAACAATATGGTTTTACACCATTATAATCATTAGAATTGGCAATACAACTATATTCCGTTTGAAATAAGATTAGACATTTAAACAAACCTTTTTTACAGTCCGTTCAACCGATTTTGACTTCTATACCGTAGGCATAAGGATGGCATTAAAAGCAAAAAAGTGGTTACAATACCAATGTTTACTGCAGCTGCCATTTGTCATGCTACCAACGCAATAGAAGTCAAAATCGGTTGAACGAACTGTAAAAAAGGTTTAGTTAAATGTCTAATCTTACTTCAAATGGAGTATAGTTAAGTTAGAATTGGCCTCAAATGTCATTAAATAGTCATGCAATATGGTAATATGAACTTAGACGAGTTGTATTGATGATTGACTGACAAATGCTTGCACTGACTGGACAGGTCCACTCAAATCTGTGTGGTTCTTTCCTCAAAAAACCTTTTCAGACACTTATCTACATGGTCCTCATATGGCCTGACCAAGATTATGTCTGGACTTTAAAAGAGACTGCGACCTCTGAGTTTGTTTCGGCCTTTCTTCTCAGAGTAGTCAGATAGGAAACGCCGAGCTCATCTAGCTTATTTTTAATATTTTTTTAAATGGCGTGTAAAAGTGATTCCGATATCCTATTTACAGAATAAACAATTTCATTTCATTTTTATGATTATAATTTTATAAATATTTTATGACCGTGAATCATATTTAGCGTAAGAAAATTTAAATTTCGCGGGCTACTCTGACGCTTTCACCTTAAGGGCATCATGGAGTACCTACTACTGATAGATTTACACCCGGTTTTTGGTAGGCTATCTATCTATTTAGCCGGTTTTGTCCCACAAATGGACAAAAGCTTCCCTTTTGCAAATATGTATGATAGACTAACCAACTCAAGAATAAGCTATCAGATTGTCAAACTGACGCGAAGTGATTTGATTGGTTGTGGATATTTCACCCAGCCAAAGACAGTTGTTAACTTGAGTTTGACATTGACAATGACTTACGAGGGTTTTTTAAAATGACTGTCACTAGGTGGCAGCACGAAAACGTCAGGTCCGGACACCTGTCAAAAGTGTCAAAGTGCCTGTCATTTCTTTATTCGTGACTGAATGATGAACGAATAATGAACGTCGCCATAAATTTTATATTCATTGTCGAAATGGAAGACCTCTTGTCAAAATGGCGCCAACTGGTGCCGTGAATTTTCATGAAAACCCTCATTGGATAGAAAGATAGAATATTCTTTATTATGTACACTATAAAAATTACAGACATAAAATAAATTTTACATTGGGTGACACAATGGGCGGTCTTATCGCTAAAAGCGATCTTTTACAGACAACCTTTGGATGGATTTAAATGGAAAAGGAGATAACATAAGATAATAATAAGAGTAGGAGAATGATTATGATAAAATATTATTATGACGGGCTGCTGAAGTAGGTAGCAGAGCTGCTTAGAATCCCTTATCTAGCAACCTGCGCGTCGTCAAAAGCTCAACTATACGGACTTATGGACGAAATCTTCTTGTTTTACCAAAATTAGGAGACTATTATCAGCCATGTTCTTATAAAACCTGTGTATGCAGAATGTCAGCAGAGCGAGATGAATCACATAAACACCACAAGGAAGTCAAACGACCAAGAGGAGAAGATGAAAGTTATAAAAGGTAATATTTGAAAAGGGAAGAAAGAAAAATTTAAACATATAATTCCGTAGCCGACCGCAGCACGCGGCAACTGCAGGCGACGTTTCGCCGCGACACGACTGGTTCCTATGAAATACCTTCCGTACCTAGCAACACGTCGCCGTCGCCTTCATAGAAATACATAAGAATATATAGAATCCAGTCGACGCGGCGACACGTCACCTGCAGTTGCCGCATGTGGTTGGCTACGGAATTGTACCTTTAGACGCACATTATAAAATACACGCACTAATACAAAGAATTCGACACTATACAGTGTCGAATTCTAAGCGAAAGGCGAATGCAACTGCTAGGCTTGCTTGGAGAGGTCTATGTCCAACTGTGAACGTCTTTTGGCTAAATGAAGCTGATGATGAACTGCTGTAGAGGTTCTCAAGATATTCTATGGTGCATTTTTCTAGAAGTATAATTGATTTAGTTCTTGGTTGCAAAGCAAGTCCTATATATAGTAGCACTGCCTATGATCGGTTTGGTTTGGGGTATTTAAGGGCTCATTAGGACCTTTTGCACTGTAGAACATAGAAGAGCTTCAAGCCAAGAGCGTCCCAAAGTTCAACCGTCCCATTACAAAACGAGTTCTTACTTAAGTCTAAGCTTGCGAGATGGAGCGACGCTCCATCTAACCTAGCAGCAGGATGAGAGTAGCCGAGAATCGAGCTGAATAGCGTGCAGTGAGGGTTTATCTGACCAAGATTATGTTTGGACTTTAAAAGAGACTATGACCTCTGAGTTTGTTTCGGCCTTTCCTCTCAGAGTAGTCAGATAGGAAACGCCGACCTCATCTAGTTTTTAAAATATGATTGACGTGTAAAAGTGTTTGTACAAACCTACTTACAGAAATAAAATAATTTATCATTTTTGAAATGACGTTTACTAGGTGGCAGCACTGAGATGTCAGATCCGGGCACCTGTCAAAAGTTTTGACACTTTTGAATGGCGCCTTTTGTTTCGTCGTGACTGAATGATAAACGAACGAATGAAACGAATGATGAACGTCATCATATATTTTATATTCATTGTCGATATGGAAGACCTCTTGTCAAAGTGGCGCCTACTGGTGACGTGAATTTTAAATGAAAACCTTCATTGGAAAGATCTATGCCCAGCAGTGGACTGCTGTAGACTAATGATGAAAAGATAAATCTTGTTTTGTAATGATACAAGTTTGTCCACAAGCGAAAAAAAATGATAATACATTTAAATAAATACATTTCTCTTAAAGGTTTACCGTACGTAATGACCGAGGTAGCAAATACCTCCACTCTACAGATAGTACCACAGACAAGCCACTATTTATAGAAGACTCTAATATGACTGGATATTTCAGTGATGCTAGCAACAGCATTTTGAGAAGGAAGAACCCACCTAAGGTAATAAGAATTATTATTATTTATTTACTTTCCAGCCTGCTCTGTCCCACTCCCGGGCAAAAGCCTCCCTCCTCTCCTTCCATCTTTTGCGAGCACGCTCGTCGAGGTTTTCAGTTTGGACGGAATTTATCCAGTTCGTTCTGCCGTCTTCTACGTGACCTACCGCGACCCCGTCATACTGTCTCAGGCCACCAGTTCTTTACCGTGACCCCTGGCAGCATACAGGCAACTGAAGGAACACGGATTGGTTTTAGTCAGTAAGAGTCTGACACGCCCTCCCATTCCACCCAGAGCGGAAGAAGTTATTTGATTATTTCCCACATACAAAAAAAAAAGCCACCAGTTGTGACCACAGTTTATCCGGCATACGGCAGACATGTCCTGCCCAGTCCCAATTAAGTTGGGCAACCTTTTGAGCCACATCAGTTATATTAGTTTTGGAGCACAGTAATGTGTTTCGAATAAGATGTTATTTGAAAATTACTTTATCCCCTATCCCTTCTAATCGTTCTCTCACTGCTCAGAACCGTGACTCACCTGGCAGAGTGTGACGCTGATCTTCAGTTGCTCGGATGTTTGATCCGACCACCGTTTTGGGCTTCGGCGTCTAGGTCTTTTGCCCTCTTTTAACCCTTACTTTGGTATAGATAGCAGTGGTTGCCCAGTGGTAACGGCCCCGATTGATGAGTTGTAGGTTGTGGGGTCAAATTCAGGCGTGCACTTTACTTTATGCAATTTATTTCACCACCACTGCTCTCAATGCGGTGTAGGAAAACATCATAACGAAACCGGCATTTTCTAGAACCAAAAATTCGAAGACATGTTGTTATTTGAATACATACACGAATTGATTCCCCTGACTTAATTTCAGCCCCGGATCTATAATAGAATTTTTTCGAGGCGGAACAAAAACTGCCGTCTGCCGCCCCCCGACAATATTTTATGGGGATGCGCAAAGATAGACGCCGCGAAATTAAAATTTCCTCAAAATGAAAAAAATTGTATCGATCGATAATTCGTCAATTCAACAGGGGCAACAAAACTGTTGTAAAAAAGAAAAAGAAATCATTTATTGCAAAGTTATTGTGTGCTGGGTGGTGCACTTGTCTGCTACGCTTAAATTAGTCGCCCCTGAAGTTGGTGCCCGGGGCAAGGGCCCCCCCGGCTTGCCCACCCCTTAGTTTCGGGACTGCTTAATTTTAACAAAATATAACAAATACCTCTATTCAACAGGAACCTGCAGCAACCTACATGGCACCAGTCATTGAAAACCGTCGCAAAGCGCCCGTCCACATCGCCGTTCCAGACAACGGAGATGACTCCGAGAAGAAACACAAGAAACGCGCTCACAAGAAGAGGAGGAGCAAAGGATCCCGTTCACACAAAAAACATACACGTTCAAAAGACAATAAACGAAAACATTTCAACAGGATAAATTCTGGGGAGACTGAAAAGAACGCTGTATCATTAGATGACAGTAGTGATGTACTGTAGATAGATGGCGTTAGTGTGCATTGATAAATGGCTGAGCGCTTTTGAGTGAATGTTTTAGCTGTCGTTCAATCTATCATTCAATGTTGAATGAAATGGTTGAGGAGTTTTTTAAAGTTACTAATTTAGGGATTATTGAAGTGAACGATTCGATAATTGGACAACAATTGAGAGTGAAATTTGAAGGACGCGTCACGTTTAGGCACATTTCGTTACATGAGAGAGAAGAAAGATATAACTCTGTCTCTCACACTAATCTTAATTTTTTTTAAAGTTCTACTTCTATCACGTGTACGGTCCTGCACCAGCGTTTTTGAATTTAATCCCTCTTAGTAACGTGCGTTTTTTAAATTTAGATGCCAGTTGAATATATTTTTTTAATTAAAATGCTGATAACACGGGTGCATTATTTACGATAACTTAATTTATTTGCAAAAATGCATTCGTTCATTCTGTCAAATCACACTCGCGATTGCTTTCAGTTGACAAATCAAAATTTGTTCATTCAATCCAACTGTCACCACGTCCTGATTCTGTAACACGGTCGCAGAAAACACGATGTTTTTTTAAAAATAGATCCCTGAATGTAGAAACAAACTAGGTTTATTTTTAGCTTTCAGAAATGCTAAGCCATTTATTGATAATTTTCTGTATTTAAAACTACGACTTTTTATTAATAAATAATCTTTAAAAATTGTTTTGTTTTATTTTCTAAACGGCACCCTAATTGCGTAGCATACGATCAATCACAATCTGTTTAATTTTGACAGTTCAACAACATTCATTGCGTTATTTACGTTGTTGAGAAGACTCATTTTCGAATATGTGAAGCAATAGATTAGCAATATCCTTCAAAATTATTCAGATTGTGATCGATTGTGTTTTACTCAACTAACCCTACTCGATACCTTTTGGTTCAATTTTCTTGGGGATTCTCATTTAGCAATTAGGGTGCAGTACCCTAATTGCGTAACTTATTTTTGAAAACAATTTTGCCTAATTTGTTTCATTTTGACAGTTCAACAACATTCGTTGCGTTAATTACGTGTTGAGCAGATTTTTTTCCAACTTATGAAGCAATGGATTAGCAATCTGTTTCAAATCGAAACAAATTGTGATTGTGTTGCATTACGCAATTAGGGTACTGGTTTTTCAAAGGGTTACCTACCTAATCAACAATTGATAACTAAGGCGTGCTACGCAGTTTTATTGTTTCGGAATGATTCGCCTCGATTCAAAATATGTATTCGATTTTGCTATCCTGCTGCAGCAGTGCCGAATCATGCCAACCCGTACCTTAATTAAGTAACTTTTTTGCGTAAACGATTATGACAAATTTGTTTCATTTTGACAGTTCAACAACATTCATTGCGTTATTTACGTTGTTGAGATTTTTTCCAACTTAGAAGCAATCAATCAATCATTTATTTGCAATGAATGTAGGTTACATAAAATACAGGTGGAGTAGATAGGAGTGAGCCATGTACATTCTGCCTGGAAATAGGCACGCAAAAATTATAAACATTCTTATGAAGCTATTTAAAAATAAATTCCAAATTAAAATGTCACAGTTAGAATTATTACAATTATACATACATTAATTAATATTGGAAATGTCAAAATGAAATGTTATTAGTTATTATAGAATAAAATTAAAAATAAATGTACATTAGGTCCCATATTGCTTAACAAGTTTTGTCCATTAAAAAATCATTGATCGAATAATAACATTTTTCTATAAGGAAGGCCACTAATTTGCCAATAGATTAGCAATCTGTTCCAAATCAAAACAAATTGTGATTGATCGTACATTACGCAATTAGGGTACAGAACAAGTGTGTACTTGTTTATTACTCAAGCATCACAAGTTCCTACTTGAGTGAGTTTCCCAATTTTGTAGCGTGGATGAAAATGCCACTGGAGAAAGTTAAAATAGAGTCGATTTAATTTTTTACATAACATAACGACACGCCTTGTTTCCCCAAAGGATTGGGCAGAGGTGTACGTGTAGTCCCATGTAATAGGGAGCGAGCCTATTGCCATCAACCGGGCACAAATCCAGACTCCGAGCTGCTACTAAGAAATTCCAGATAGAAAAACCCAATAAACACTTTGCCCGACCCGGGAATCGAACCCAGGACCTCATGCTCAGCAGTAGCGCTTGCGACCACTACGTGCTTTCCGAGGCACGGAGGAGTCTCGGTATGTTAAGATGGTCACCCATCCGTGGACAAACCCCGACAAGCGTTGCTTGACCTATTGGATCGACCCGTGCAGCTGTTATTACTTAGTCACGAGCTCCTCAAATCTCATTTCGGTGTCCTAAATGTAAATTCGGTGGTCATTTAGCTCACTTCGATGGCTTTGTAATTCCGGTGTCAATAAATAGAAATACAACATCTGAGATATGTTTATTATGGCGTCTTTGTAAAATTCATCGTGTATTTGTCGATACCGTAACCTTTGAAAAGGGCTATGCTTGGGGTTTCTCAGCTTGATCGACTCAGAAACGAGGAGATACGCAGAGGAACGAAGGTTGCCGACATTTTTTTTTTGTCGCGTTGGAAATCCTCATGGATGTCCTCCGCCCTGGGGTGGGCAAAGAGGTCTGTCAGACTCTTATTGACTAAAACCACCCTGGTGTTCTCACACTTGCGTCGGGGGCTGCGAGTGCAAGTGCGACTTCCGCTGCTCCGGAATGGTGACGGCCCACGCTCTGCGGGCCCCGATTCGTAGGGGGAGTGAAACTCTACCCCATTACGTCTTATAGAGGCGCGCGTGGAATACTACGCGCCACTATCTCGGGTCTTGTGTGATGGGGGGCGACGGATATACCCGAGTCCGCCAACCCTGGACCCATTTGGCTGGAAGAGAGCGTTATCTGCCCTCCACCGACGCCTAGTGCGCCTGCTGCGGGACGGGAGAGTACTTGTGATCTCCCTTTCCCTTTCCGCAGCCTCCTTCTGCGAGATTACTGATTCGCAGAAGGATACCACCGCATCCCAGGACTGCACTGCCGACTATTGAACGAACTACGGTCGGCAGCGACAGGTCATTCCCCACTTCTGAAACGAAGCCACGGCGTGGCTCCTCCCATGCGACGCATTATGCCGCGCCGTGTCCTCCAGATAAGGTTGCCGACATAGCCCAACGATTAGCAAGTTTAAGTGGTAGTGAGCAAGGCACATAGCGCGTAAAACTGATAGCCGATAGGGCAGAAGAGTACTCGAATGGAAACCACGTACCAGCAAGCGCAGCGTAGGACGTAGATGTCCACTCTCAAGGTGGAGAGACGACCTAAGAACGGTCGCAGGAAGTAGCTAGATGCAGGTCGCTTACAACCGGTTACTCCGGAAATCCATGGGGGAGACATATGTTCAGCAGTGGGCGTCTAGCGGCCCAGATGATGATGATGATGATGATGACTGATGAGTAGCAGTAGGTCCCATTCGCAAAAATATCTCATTCGGAATATAGTTCCTTTTGATTTGTGAGGGGGGTACGTAAATGAATTGATGTAGGTATCAACATTTTCATTTCGGTGACGTTATTCTAATTTCGGTGGTAAAATACAGGGATGTAACGGATATCCGCAACTGTGGAGCATCCGCATAAATTTTGGTATACGCAAAACATCTGCATCCTCAATTTTTGATTTTAAAAGCTCCGCATCCTCATAATTTCTATGGGGATGTGTGTGACCCTACGTTGTTCGCACAAATAGTGAATTTTTAAAACTCGCTAAATGAGCGGGCTGATATGTGAGTTACGCGTTCCTATTGGCTGAATTCGCAATGTCCTTGTACTATGACAGACGATCGTGGCAGTGGTGGCACGACTATGGTGTCACAATATGTCAAGTTTTTTGCAGGCGAATTACGCTACGGTAACCTACCAAATGATTACCTATTATACAAATACAAATAGGTACTTTAAAAAACAAGGGCTATTTTTTGTACTACATCCGCATCCGCACCCTCATCCGCATCCTCAATAAGGAATTTTCTAATATCCGCATCCTCATCCACATCCTCAATAAGGAATTTTCCAATATCCGTATCCTCATCCGCATCCTCAAACTCGATTATCTTGATATCCTAATCCGTTATATAACATCCGTTACAACCCTGGTAAAATACATAATTTCGGTGGACCGCTTTATCATTTCGGTGGCGTTTAAAATGAATCTCAAATACAATATCATATGTTTCTTTCGATATTTTGATCCCATCTGATATATAGGTACCTACCTACGTGGTACCTACAGTCCTCTCCACAACCGGCGTCATCCCGAATCACCTTCTCCATAGCCTCAAATTACTAAACCTAAAAGAAACCCTCTATATCACCCTATAAAAAGCTGCAATTTTAAATACATGTCGAATTGTCAGAAAGTTCATGCAAATAGATGAAAACGAAATAGGTCCCCATCAAAACACATCGTCAATATAACACACCACACGCTGCATTTACTTGGCTTCGGTCCGTAAATGTTGCATTGCAAATACCAGCCAAAGCGCTGAGAAAAAAAAACACTCTACAATAATAATATAATTTACGTTTTCTTAATAAGTCCCGCTTTCGACGAAAGAATCCCACGTTTTTACTCAAAAGAGTTCAAAATCCCGGATTGCCCGACAAAAAATCTGGCAACACTGTTCAGTTTTTACCTGTTCTTGCGAGATAACATTAGCTCAGTATATTAAAACTAGTGATGTGCCAGATATCCGTATCCGTATCCGCGGATATCCGAGGGAGAAAAAAGATCTGTATCCGTATCCGTATCCGTTACTTTTTGGCGGATCTTGAACGGATCTTTTATATTAATACATTACGTATATGAAATTTTAAAGATATGTAGCAATGAAATACTGTTAACCTCAATCCAAATTAGTAATAAAAAAAAACATATTATAATTCAAGTAGAGTAGATACCAGCAAATTAAGTTATAAGGTAGTAATTAAACTATCTTTGTAGTGAGATCAAACCTCTAATATTTGTACTATGCTTATTGAAATAATTATGTGAGTTAACACATCAATTAAAACAATGTTGTTTTCAAGAACTTAAAAAATATACGTCGTATTAATATTGAGTAATGGCAAATTGTATTAAAAAAAGAGTAACTTCGCAGCTTTGTCCCCCAAAAGTCAGTTACGATGAGAATCACAAATAATTCCTGCTGAACCTGAAGAAAGTTGAGATCCGTATCCGTACTCGTGGATCTAGACCCTTATGATCCGTATCCGTATTCGCGAATCACAATTTTTAACGATCCGACACATCTCTAATTAAAATTAATATACACGCGTAAATATAAAGGAAAGTTACCCCGAGTGAGACCATTTCAAGATAAAACATGGTGGCGAGCAGTTTACTTGTGTTATTAATAGTATATCAAGGAGCGGTGAGTTCTTCGAATTGTTTTTATTAGATAAACATTGTTATTGTCTTGAAAAATTTTACGATTATTGTAAAAATTGAGGGAAAAAAAAACGATTTTTCTTATAAAAAACATGTTTATATTCAATCGAGGAAAGGTTTTTTTTCCACAATATTAATTTTACGAGGACGCCTAATTACTGCCAATCATTATGGAGTTTGATCCATCACGATAGATCATTTAGTTTAAAAGTTACACCGTTTTGTTTAAATATTCCAACAAAAAAAATAAAAACCATCGATAAAATTAAGCATAGATTGGGATCATTTCGATATGTGCACATTATAAATATCTACTCACACTGTATTATTTATTGTGATATCTGTATATTAAACCTTTATTTTAACCTACCCAGATAAGTAATTTATTAGTAATGATTTTGTGCAAAGCTAATTTCTAATTATAAATCCGAGTTGACAATAGGGTCTTGCGTAGTCATACTTACCCATAAGTACATCTGTTGAAAAGTGGGTGTAAAATAGGTACACCTTTGCCCAGTGGCGGGGCAAGATCAAAATTTGATGTGGGCGAGGTACATTTCGCGAGCAGCCCCGGATCTAGGTTTTTTTTGAGGCGGGGCAAAAACTGCCGTCTGCCGCCCCCCGCTAATCTTTTATGGGGATGCGCTAAGTTAGCCCCCGCGAAATTAAAATTTTCTCGAAACGAAAATTTTGGCAGCAACATATTAATCAAATTGTATCGATCGATAATGCGCCAATTCGATAGGGGCGCCAAAACCGTAAAAAAAAAAATAGAAAGATTATAAATATGCTGCGCGTCTCATTTATTGCAAAGTTATTGTGTGCTAGGTGGTGCACTTGTCTGCTACGCTTGAATTTGTCGCCCCCTGAAGTTGTCGCCCTGGGCACTGGTCCCGGCTTGCCCCCCCCCCCTAGATCCGGGGCTGTTTGCGAGGCCCTCTAGTGGCGCAAGAAGACAAAAAAAAATACAGTTGTCAAATTTTTAGGATTAGCCTATACCAAAAATTTGACAACTTGACCTATACCGTATAGGTCAAGTTATAGGATAGGCCGTTCAAAATTATTGCGGTTCTGTGAAAACCATTTTCCTATTAATGGATCCGTTTGCGTAATATTCAGCTTTAAAACACGATTTTATAATTATATGAGTTGGGCGTTGATGGCTGCGCCACAGTATTTTACTTTTGTGGCTATCTTCGTTTTCCTTTGTAAATTGTAAATTAAGTTGTTCCAAATAAAACTTTTATTCTTCTTTTTCTTTTTAACGTTCAGTGCCGGGAACCCTCCTGGAGAGCTCGTATTAATTAATATATTTATCGTTTTAGGACGAGTTAAATTTTTTCGACGCTTTCAAGGCTTTTATGTAATGCATAAACCTTCGAGGAGCGAGGCCTCTCGGACCGCGAGGCCGTAGGCGGTGGCCCACGTCGCCCACGCCTGACGCCGCCTCTGCCTCTGCCCAACCCTTTGGGGAATACACGCGTGATGTTATTTTATGTAAATCTGTACCCTAATTGCGTAATACACGATCAATTACAATTTGTTTCGATTTGAAACAGATTGCTAATCCATTGCTTCATAAGTTGGAAAAAAAAACTATTCAACAACGTAAATAACGCAATGAATGTTGTTGAACTGTCAAAATGAAACAAATTAGACATAATTGTTTACGAAAAGTTACGCAATTAAGGTACAGAATCTTCGTGACTATTACAAACGTTATCTTTAAATAAGTCATTCACTTCAAGACTTTATCAGGTTTTTACTGTTTTGTCCCTGCTTAATCAAAATAAACTATTATTGACAAGTTAGTGAGTTAATTTCGCGTCGAAACGTCGACGGCCTTTTAGAAGTATAGTTTCATGGTAATGTTATTAAATAAAAAACCGGCCAAGTGCGTGTCGGACCACGCACAATGAAGGGTTCCGTAGTTGGGATGAATTTATCCCAAAAACAAACTTAACTTTGTAGTTGAAAAATATGTTCTCCCATACGGAATGTATGGGAAAACATGTTTTTGCAACTGCAAAGTTAAGTTGGTCGATTATTACTCGTTAACCTGTAGAGCCTACTTGGCTGTGATAGTTTTCCTTTTAATTAAAGCTTAATATTTCGCAAACGAATTCCTGAATCCAAAAATGGTTTTCACAAACTCACAATATTTTTGAAGGACCTTTCCAATGATACCCCTCACCATGGGGTAAAAAAATAAAAAAATAAACATTACCACTTTACGTGTATGAGAGGTACCCTAAAAAAAAATGTTTTTCATAATTTTGTTTTACCACTTTGTCGGCGTAATTAATATGTATACCTATGCCAAATTACAACTTTCTAGTACTCAGGGTCTCGGAGCTAGACCGCGGACAGACAGACAGACAGACAGACAGACAGACAGACGGACATGACGAAACTATAAGGGTTCCTTGTTTACTACGGAACCCTAAAAAAAATAAGTATTAATGATTAAGAAGTCCCTGACTGATAAACTAAAAGTAAATAAGAAACGGAAAACCCATTAATTTATTTTTATTTTATTTTAGTGTGTTTGGGTGGCTTACAGCTATCTTTACAAAAATAACAGTGAGGTAATTGACGACAAGCCATTTACAAGCCTTCACAGTTAGCAATACAATGGTGCCGATTCCCTTGTTCACAAACTAAACTAAATTTAAGTTCAGTGCATCTTTTTCTTTCTATTTCATTAAGAAAAGGACAGAAGATAAATTTTAGTTTAGTCCTGTCAAATTAATCAGCGCCTGTCAATACTCCATACAAGTTTAGACGTGATTAAAAACTTGCCGACTAAGGCCGCATTCCGCGTTACGCCAAAAGTGATAATATCGCGAATCCAACCATAGTCTAAAGTCACAATTATTACTCAATAACTCTTATATTTTTTGTGACTATTAAATTTGGTCGGATTCGCGATATTATCACTTTTATCGTAACTCGGAATGCGGCCTAAAATTATGTCAATTTACGTCAAGCGCTGATTAATTTGACAGGACTAAACTAAAATTTATCTTCTTTCCTTTTCTTAATGAAATAGAAAGAAAAAGATGCTCTGAACTTAAATTTTGTTTAGTTTGTGAACAAGGGAATCGGCACCATTGTTGAACAAATTTTCAAATTGATTAGCTATTCATAAACTATAATTACTTTACTACATAAACTATAACTACTACTTACTGTTTTCTTACTAGTCATTTATTATTGTCATATAAGTTAATAAGAACCGCATCAAGATCCGTTCCGTTTCGTAGTTTTAGAAGTTCGACGCAGTCACATGATTTTGCCTTCTTACTTTATAAAGATGATAGTTTTTAGATTTTTTATTAAATTAACTAGTTATTATGACACAGATATTGGGTATTTATTCACAACACAACACACACACATGTATGTCACTACAGTATATTTGATTTTGTGAGCTATTTTTTATGTTATCCTATCTTTTTAACCGACTTCCAAAAAGGAGGAGGTTATATGTTCGTCGCGTATGTTTGTTTTTTTTTTTTTTTTTTTTTTTATTTATGTCCACCGATTTCTCCGTCAATTGTGGACCGATTTTGAAAATTCTTTTTTTGTTTGAAAGGGTGTGCTCTCGAATTGGTCCCATATAAATTTTATTAACTTTGCTTGGATAGTTTTTGAGTTAGCTACAAAATACGTATTTTTTTCCCACTTAGTATGTAGATGATATGATAAGTTTCTGTCACTGGTAGCAGATAGTGGTATTCGAATGTGTGTGGGGTAGGTACCACAACTAAAAAGTGAAAAATAAAAACTTTAAAAAAAAAAAACAACCAACCTCCAAAAAAACACTACAAAGTGAAAAATAACTTTAATTTCGGAAATCGGTGTCTTGGGTTTTGTATTTACGTTTTTTGCCACCGACTTCCGAAATTAAAGTTATTTTTCACTTTGTAGTGTTTTTTTGGAGGTTGGTTGTTTTTTTTAAAAAAAAAGTTTTTTATTAAATTATTTATTCTGATACCTAATTTATTAAAGCGGACACACACTCCCCTGTTTATTATTCTAGCGTATGACACTCGTGGGTTGCAGCTGAACATCAGCGTCAGGTTGTCATCTGACAATATGCTGAGCTGAGGCCCTTTTGGCATTATAATCATTGTTTTCTGTTTTTTATAGTTTTAAGGTGTATTTTCTCTGCTGTAATGCCAATAAACGCATTTTTCTTTCTTTCTTTCTAACACTAACTAAGTATAACCTTAAATCAACACGGCACGGCGTGTTGCCACACCAAGCCTGCACTCAGCGCTCGGTGTGGCAACACGCCGTGTTCAAATTCGCAACAAGTCCATCGTCATCCTGAGGATGCCTCGTTGAGAGGTGAAACACGTCGATTTTTTTCAGGAGTTTTTATGGCTCTTTAGAAACAGCTAAGCGGAACAGGTTACTAAATAAATCCACGTCTATTGTATTTTGTCACAATGAAAGCGTAATATGGATGATTTATTAATCTTCCATTAAATAATTCTTTATTTCATAAAGTAGGTACTTACAAATTTCATGTCTTCTGTCTGTTTCATATTAAAATTATGCTCTTTTAAACGCTAACTAAAAATACCTACCTTTTTACATAAAAAAGAAGATATCCTCACGACGTTATTAAGTTTATTTGCTTTGAGAGGTGCCGTACGCAAGGACAAATGGCGACCTTCCTTACAATCCCCTCTTGGTGTAACCTTCATGACATACCTGTTACCTAAAGGTACTACCACAGTATAATAAAGTAACAGTACTATGGCTCGACAGTGAACTTGAAATAACTACGGCCGCTCGGTAGAATAAACCTTCCGCTTCCGTGCGTAACTGTCGCGCACTCAATACTGGTTGCGTACTGATATATATACCCTAATTGCGTAATTCATTTTCGTAAACGATAATGACTAATTTGTTTCATTTTGACAGTTCAACAACATTCATTGCGTTATTTACGTTGTTGAGCAGACTTTTTTTTCCAACTTATGAAGCAATGATAACCCAAATAATAAGCGCTAGATAGAGCTAATAATAACCCAAATGTTTGCATGTCACATTATTATGACTAAGTGTTATGGATCTGTATAATTATTTATTTTAACATTAAAATTGTACCAACACTTATGGCAAATAAATTGAATTTGAATGGATTAGCAATCTGTTTCAAATCGAAACAAATTGTGATTGATCGTGTATTACGTAATTAGGGTACTGGTTTCAGAGTTTTAAAGCCGCCCATGGGCCTCTGACTTGGCTTCAAATGCCGTCAAGAAATATCTATCAGGCATGCCGCGTTTACTGTTACTCATTTATACTGTGGTACTACGTAATAAAGTCTACCTACGCATTTATATGCATCATTAAAACCATTTATGATGCATCCAGTAGAATGCATGTAGTGGAATTTAATTTTATATTAAAAGCTTACTGTGTAGTTCCACAAAACAGTCTGTTCTGTGTGTAGGTAGTACAGATCGTCTAATTTAAAACTGCACGCCTCTCTACAAAAATGTATACGAACATTTGAAATGTGTATGCAACAAGCAGCCCCGGATCTAGGGGGGGCAAGCCGGGGCTCGTGCCCCGGGCGCCAACTTCAGGGGGCGACAAATTCAAGCGTAGCAGACAAGTGCACCACCCAGCACACCGCAACTTTGCAATAAATGAGACGCGCAGCACATTTATAATCTTCCATCAGTTCCTCAAACGCGCTTCGAGCGTTTCTTTGAGTCCACGGCCAAACATCGCAACCCTCTGGTTGTCGAGGCCGCCAATTATGTCCCGAGTAGAATCAGTCATATTCGCCGACCAAGGCATATTCTTACCGACCCAGACGACCCGACTACCATCCGTCAGGAGTCTAGTAGGAAACGAGTACACTAGGACACAAGCACAGACACTTCCCGTCTTCCGACCTCGCCGTTGAGGTCCTTTGCGACCGCCACGTCCCCGAGTAAATGATACTCCCCCCCGACCCTTGCTCGAAAACGAGGTGCCAGCAGTTGTTGCAGCCGAGCACGTAGCTTTAAATTCCCCGATTAATAATTATGATCAAAACTTTGATCCAGCCCGTCCCATCTTTGATGTCCTCCCTCCGGTAAACGCCCTAAGCCGAGGTTCGTACCCCACAGGGGGTGCCCTTAGCGAGCGTTCACCTAGTTTATAAGTTTTGGATTAGTTTGTAAGTCCCTGGCTGGACGCTTTGAGTGTAGCAGCTTAAGGCACCAACAGGTTTGCCCGGTTAAATAGTGGCCTCAGAGGCCAGCTATGAGATGCCCAACAGAAAAAAAAAAAAAAATGTTTTTATAATCTTTTAAATTTTTTTTCCTTTTTTTAACAGTTTTGGCGCCACTGTGGAATTGGCGCATTATCGATCGATACATGTTGCTGCCAAAATTTTAATTTTGAAAAAATTTTAATTTCGCGGGGCTCATCATCATCTTCCTGCCCTTGTCCCATGTTACTTGGGGTCGGCGCAACACGTTTTCTTTTTCCACTCTCCCCTGTCAACCGTCACACTATCATTCACTCCCTTCTCTTTCATATCATTCCTCACACAATCCATCCATCTTTTCTTTGGTCTTCCTCTCCCGCTCCATCCATCAACATTTATGTTCATCACTCTTTTAGTCACATGCGTTTCTTCTCTCCTCATCACATGCCCATACCAGGCCAAACGATTTCCTTTCAACTTTCCAGTCACTGGCGCCACTTTTAAACTTCCCCTTATATACTCATTTCTTACTTTAACCATTTTCGTCACTCCACACATCCATCTCAACATTCTCATCTCCGCTACATGCAATCTTTTTTCATCCGTCTTTTTCACGGCCCAGCATTCCGATCCATACAATACGACAGGCCTTATCACGGACTTGTAGATTTTCCCCTTTAACTTGAGGGGCATCCGTGGGTCACAAGTTGTTCCAGTGACCTGTCGCCATTTCATCCATCCTGAGTTGATCCGGCGCGTTACCTCTCGGTCTACCCCGCCATCCCACTGGACAAGCGACCCGAGGTACCGAAAATCGGAGCAGATTGGTAAGGGCGTTCCGGCGAGAGATATGGGCACAGGACTGGAAGGACCGCCAAAATCACAAAACAAGTAGTCTGTTTTGGTCCGACTTAATCTCGGGCCAACGGTCTCCAGTCTTTCCCGCCACACCTTCAATCTACTAATTTCGCGGGGCTAACTTAGCAAATCCCCATAAAAGATTGGCGGGGAGCGGCAGATGGCAGTTTTTGCCCCGCCTCAAAAAAAATCTAGATCCGGGGCTGGCAACAAGCAGTGGAGGGGCGTTCAATTTTAAATTAATTTTATTTATTTATTAACACTTCATAGTCATAAACATCTGTGTAGCCTGCTACTAGGAGGTCCTGCACACTAATTGCGTACACACAATCAATCACAATTTGAATCAATTTGAAGGATATTGCTAATCCATTGCTTCTTAAGTTTGAAAAATTTGTCTGCTCAATAACGTAGGTAAATAACGCAATGAATATTGTTGAATTGTCAAATTAATTGGATTGTAATTGATCGTGTGTTACGCAATTAGTGTGCTGTATCACAAGAGCCAAACCTCTCCATTTTCAGGGAATACGTTATAGAAGCGTGATAGATAATCGAATTCAATATAAGGTAATAAGGTTTACAAATATACAAGAAAAAATCAAAGAAATAGTAATAAAAGTGTTTAAATTAAGGTGGATCTGAAAAGGAACCCCGCGAAATTAAAATTTTCTTGTGTACAGTCCGGGAACCCTCCTGGAGGGTTCACCTAGTCGCATATGGGATGCGAGGAGCCCTCGCGGTGGGCTCATTTTAAATCTAGGTTTTTCTTAGCAAATACAGCATTATAAACCGTGAAAATAAAATATGGTGTATATTTTAACGAGATTTATTAATATAAGCGTTGGTTGTAAAATCCAAGCAATTTTTTTTTTGTTCTCGGTAACAAATATTCACTAAAATTTAAAAGGTTGGAAACTACGTATAGTGACAAGAACCCCTTTTTCCCATCCGTGTTCCTTCAGTTGTCATGTTGCCAGGAGCCAAGGTATCCCCTTCGGGCTTTCCCGCGACCCCGGCAGGTATCAGCACTAGCGGACCCCCTCAGTTCTGCTGACATCTCTTTGAGGCACGCGTGGAACGCAACGCGCCGTCAACCTGGGCCTGGTCCTTATTGGACGGCGAGCTAAGCGACAAGACCCCCTGAAAACACTATTTTACTTCGTTTTACAGTGTTTTATAACACGGTTTTAAACCTAATGCCGTTGACCGTCCATGATAGTTAACTTTAGCGCAAACATAATGCCGGTAACCCTCCCGGAGGGTTCACTTCCAATATGTATAGCGGCATGGCGTATGAGTTCTATGAAAAGTGAATGGAGTCAAAAGTGTTTAATTAAATTCCACTGCAGGGCAAAGGCATCTTCTGATACTGAGAAGGAACGACCATTGATCACCTCCACGCTTACTCATTTCTTACGGGTGATTTCAGACCCACAGATGAATACAGATTAAAAGCGACTTTTGCTACGACACAATAAAGTGCAATTCAGGTCGCACAGCGCTAATTACCTACAGTTATATTCACCTAGAAGTTGCCTCTCTTTCTATCGCGTAACTCTTATATCTTCTGACTACGTTACACTCACTGAATTGGCCCGACAAGTCGGGCCGCCGCGTACTTATAGCTTCAAAAGACCACTTCAGACACCAATCCACATGGCCTTCACATGATCTGACCAAGATTATGTCTGGACTTTAAAAGAGACTGCGACCTCTGAGTTTGTTTCGGCCTTTCTTCTCAGAGTAGTCAGATAGGAAACGCCGACCTCATCTAGCTTTAAAATATGATTATAATAAGTACCTATAAGTATCATTTAATATTTATTAATATTAATTAATTTTGTAAGAGTTAGAAAGCGGGATGCGGTCAGCGCCGGCCCGAGAATTTCCAGGCGCCCTAGGCGAAAGGCTGGAACGGCACCCTTTTAAGAAAATTCGTGGCAAAATAAAACAATGTTCTTTCTTTTTCGTGTGGTTAGTGACTAACCTGGTGTCAGAGTTTTAAAGCCGCCCATGGGTTCTGACTTGGCTTCACATGCCGTCGAGAAATATCTCTCAGGCGCGATCGGTACAGCGATCGCGGTCAAACTATAATAGTCAAATTAATTTGGATTGGCCTCAACTCGCTTTTGATTTCCAGATGAACCGTACCGATGGTTTCGTAAATGTCCATGAGCGCATTTTGGTAGAAAGATTGGTAAAAAATTGGGATTATTTTCAAGTTGTAGGTAAATAAAAATATTATTTTATAATTTCGATGCCGCCGATTGCCGCCCTCTAATACGAGCGCCCTAGGCGGTCGCCTAGTTCGCCTATATGAACGGGCCGGCCCTGGATGCGGGAGGAAATACACTCGCAGCGCCGATTCTGTCACCTAACTAAAATTGAGATACTGTTCAAACTTTAATAGTCGCGTTACTTCCTCTAGTCATAAAGGTGGATTCGCAGTTGTAGCCCGCGAAATTCAAATTTTCTTACGTTTTTTTGCAATTTGCAGGTCAGTGTTAGGTTGTATCTTGATCAAAACATGATTCGCGATCGCGACCATAAAAAATAAGTATGTATTTCATCAACATCATCATCAGCCTATAAATGTTCCCACTGCTGGGACACAGGCCTCCTCTCTGCGAGAGGGAGTGGGCCGTAATCTACCACGCGGAGCCAGTGCGGGTTGGTAGATGTGACATGTCTTCGAATTTTCGGTTCTAGGACATGCCGGTTTTCTCACGATGTTTTCCTTCACCGTTTTGAGAGCAGTGGTGATGAAATAATTTACACAAAGTAAAGCGCCTGTCTGGGTTCGAACCTACGACCTACAACTCGTAAGTCGCGGCCGTTACCACTTGGCCACCACTGCTCCTCCTGTATGTATTTACAGAATTATAATCATTAGAATCATTCATATACCTATCTCAACGTTAGATTTGTTCTCAAATGTCAAATACCCAAATAATCAATGAGTGATGCCACATTTCTCATCTCGTCGGCGTAGGTGGAGAACTAAATAACAGCGATTTTGATCAAATTGACTTTTCACCATTTTCGTAATACCCAAATCATGCCGCATAAATAAATCGCAATTTTCTCCAAACAAGTTTTTTTGTTATTTAGTTCTCCACCTACGCCAACGACTATAATTTTATTACTTACATCATAAGAACAAAAAACTTTTACAAAAAAAAAAAAAACAACCGACTTCAAAAAAAACACTACAAAGTGAAAAATAACTTTAATTTCGGAAGTCGGTGTCTTTGGTTTTCAATTTTCGTTCTTTGTCACCGACTTCCGAAATTAAAGTTATTTTTCACTTTGTAGTGTTTTTTTTTTGAAGTCGGTTGTTATTTTTTGTAAAAAGTTTTTATTTTTCACTTTTTAGTTGTGGTACCTACCCCACACAAATTCGAATACCACTACCTGCTATGTAAATAACAGTGACAGGAAGTTATCATAATATCATATCCACATACTAAGTGAGGCAAAAATACGTATTATTGAAGCTAACTCAAAAACTACCCAAGCAAAGTTAATAAAATTTATATGGGACCACCTCTGAAGTATAATCTACCAAACAAAAAAAAGAATCATCAAAATCAATTAATAATTGGCGGAGTAATCGCGTAACAAACACACAAAAAAAAAAACATACAGTAGAATTGAGAACCTCCTCCTTTTGGAAGTCGGTTAAAAATTGAGGAGCTCGTGGCTAAGTAATAACAGCCGCACGGGGCGATCCACCAGGTTAAGCTACGCTTTCCGGGGTTGATCCGTGGATAGGTGACCATCTTTACATATTGAGACTCCTTCGTGCCTCGGAAAGCACGTTAAGCCGTTGGTCCCGGCTGTCATCCGTGGATCTTTGACAGTCGTTACGGGTCGTCAGAAGCCCGAAAGTCTGACAATCAGTCTTACCAAGGGGTATTGTATTACCCAGTTACTGGGTTGTGGAGGTCAGATAGGCAGTCGCTCCATGTAAAATACTGGTATTCAGCTGCATCCGGTTAGACTGGAAGCCGACCCCAACATAGTTGGGAAAAGGCTAGGCAGATTGATTGATAAGACCAAAAAAACTTTTTCCAAAAAAAAAACAACCGACTTCAAAAAAAAAAACACTACGAAGTGAAAAATAACTTTAATTTCGGAAGTCGGTGTCTTTGGTTTTGAATTTTCGTTCTTTGTCACCGACTTCCGAAATTAAAGTTATTTTTCACTTTGTAGTGTTTTTTTTTTGAAGTCAGTTGTTTTTTTTGTCAAAAGTTTTTATTTTTTACTTTTTAGTTGTGGTAGCTACCCCACACAAATTCGAATACCACTACCTGCTATGTAAATAACAGTGACAGGAAGTTATCATATCATCCACATACTAAGCTAACTCAAAATATGCCCAAGCAAAGTTAATAAAATTTATATGGGACCACCTCTGAAGTTATGATCTATCAAACAATAAAAGAATCATCAAAATCAATTCATAATTGGCGGAGTAATCGCGCAACAAACATACAAAAAAAAAACATACAGTCGAATTGAGAACCTCCTCCTTTTGGAAGTCGGTTAAAAAATATAAAGATTATTCTACTCTAAAGATGGAATCACACTTGTAAATCACATGTAGGAATTGATGATTCGGCTCTAGTCAATATTTAATATTTTCAAGCAGGACTTTGAATTTATTCTGGCTTGATGAATGATGCATGTTATTTAAAGGTGTGGAAGGGTTCCGAATAGTATGTGGCCGTAAACATATGGCACATTGAATTTTAGAAAAAGTTCGTCTTGGTCTTACGTCACGTCGTCTTTGAGTTTCTTTCTACCAGGGATGTAATGGGTATCCGCATCCGCAACTGCGGAGCATCCGCATAAATTTGGACATCCGCAAAACGTCCGCTTCCTCAAGTTTTGATTTTAAAAGTTCCGCATCCTCATAATTTCTATGGGGATGTGATTCTACGTTGTTTGCTCAAATAGTGAATTTTTTTAAACTCGCTCCGAGCTAAATGTGCGGGCCGGGGTGTGAGTGACGTGTTTCTATTGCCTGAATTCAGTGTCCCTGACCTGTGACAGACGCACGTGACAGTGGTGGCATGATTGTGGTGTCAGGTGTCAAAACAAGGTCTATTTTTCATACGACATCTGCATCCGCACCCTCATCCGCATCCTCAATAAGGAATTTTCCAACATCCGTATCCTCATCCGCATCCTCAAACCCGATTATCTCGATATCCTCATCCGCATCCTCACCCGTTATACGATATCCGTTACAACCCTGCTTTCTACAGCTCCTTGGTTTGGATAAGTAATTTAAGTTCCTATCTATTACAGGACCTCACTCAAAACTCAAGTCATTTGACTGGTTGACACTTATAGGTAAGTAAGTAATGCGATGAGTCTTTAGTAGCATAATCGCAGCTCAATGCTGCTGGGTCACAGGCCTCCTCTCTTCGAAGGGAGTGGACTGTAATGCACCACGCGGGCCCAGTGCGGGTTGGTTATAGATGTCACATATTAAGATGTATGTTGACTTGAAAGAGCATGGCAGTTGAGAGTATGTCATGCTCACTTAAATGTCTCGCTGATGGTGGCGAGTGTGTTGGATCATTCGGTTCCCGACAAAATGGTTGAGCTGGATGGTGCTGATCCACGCGTCATGTTCGTGAACGGGCGCCATCAGTTGAGACTGGTCATCTCTTGTCTGCCAGGGCTTATTTTTAATCTTATATTTTCAATTGCTTTTGATTATTTTTTGTACATTGTTCTCACATATAGAAGCAACAAGAATAATGTACCCAGAATTTTGTAATATCTATATTTAAAAGAGTGTCCTTGGAGTTTCTTGCCCGTTCTTCTCCATAGACATCTACATTTTGGAATGGGCTTCAACTTTCTGACTAACTGACCGATTCTTTGGCAATTCAAAAGTGACTGTAAATGGTTAAATTGAAATAAATGCTTTGAGTTTGAGTTTGACATATGTTCAAATGTTTGGTTCTAGGACATGCCGGTTTCCCCACGATGTTTTCCTTCACCATTATGAGAGTGGTGATGCAATAATTTATACAAAGTAAAGCGCCCCCGTTAAGGTTCCAACCCACGACCTACAACTCGGAAGTCGCGGGTGTTATCACTGGGCCACCACTACGATCTGAGTCTTGAGTGAGGTTCTGTAATACGGGTCTTAGTCAGTGCTTCGTTGGTCTCTAACGCGACTGCTAAGATCCCGGGGTCGATGTCCAAGTCCGGAAAAGTATTAAGTAGGTAGGTACTTAACACTTTCGATTCCACCCACTTTTCATAGAACTCATACGCCATGCCACATATTGGAAGTGAAACCTCCGGGAGGGTTACCGGTATTACGTTTACGCTATTTAAAGTTTACCATCGCGGACGGTCAACGGCATTAGGTTTAGAACCGTGTTATAAAACAATGTAAAACGAAGTAAAATTGTGTTTCCAGGGGGTCTTGTCGCTGTACGTAGTTTCGAACCTTTTAAATTTTTGGTGAATATTTGTAACCGTGAACAAAAATTTAAACAAAAATGAAAATGCTCCGATTTTAAGACCACCGCTCATACTAATAAATCTAGTTAAAATATACATCACATTTTAAACCGACTTCCAAAAAGGAGGAGATTATATGTTCGTAGCGTATGTTATTTTTTTTATGTTTGTACACCGATTTCTCCGTCATTTGTAGACCGATTTTGAAAATTCTTTTTTGTTTGAAAGGGTATGCTCTGAAGTTGGTCCCATATACATTTTATTAACTATGCTCAGGTGGTTTTTGAGTTAGCTACAATAATACGTATTTTTTTCCCACTTAGTATGTAGATGATATGATAAGTTCCTGTCACTGGTAGCAGGTATTGGAATGTGTGTGGGGTAGGTACCACAACTAAAAAGTGAAAAATAAAAACTTCCCAAAAAAACACTACAAAGTGAAAAATAACTTTAATTTCGGAAGTCGGTGGCAAAAAACTAAAATACAAAACCAAAGACACTGGTGCCGATTCCCTTGTTCACAAACTAAACTAAGTTCAGTGCATCTTTTTCTTTCTATTTCATTAAGAAAAAGACAGAGGATACATTTTAGTTTAGTCCTGTCAAATTAATCAGCGCCTGTCACTCTCCATACAAGTTTAGACGTGATTAAAAACTTGCCGACTAAAATTACGTCAATTTACGTCAAGCGCTGATTAATTTGACAGGACTAAATTAAAATTTATCCTCTGTCCTTTTCTTAATGAAATAGAAAGAAAAAGATGCACTGAACTTAAATTTAGTTTAGTTTGTGAACAAGGGAATCGGCACAAGTAACTTCCAAAATTAAAGTTATTTTTCACTTTGTAGTGTTTTTTTGGGAAGTCGGTTGTTTTTTTTTTGTAAAAAGTTTTATTTTCATGGTTTATAATACTGTATTCGCTAAGAAAAACCTACATTTAAAATGAGCCCTCCGCGAGGGCTCCTGGCATCCCATATGCGACTAGGTGAACTCTTCAGGAGTGCTCCCGGCACTGAATGTGTTAAATGTATTTTTGGAAATTCTACGTAGCAACTACGAATCTGGATTTGCCGCGTTCCTTGGCATTAGACTCACTTCCTATTGATAGGACAGGGGACTTATATATATTTAACGACGCGAAATTTAGATAAATATCTTATTTCGTGCGGGAATTGAACCCCCGGACCCGTACCGTAGAAGCAGAGGCGGCGTAAGGCGTGGGCGACGTGGGCCACCGCCTACGGCCTCGCGGTCCGAGGGGCCTCGCACCTCGAAGGTTTATGCATTTCATAAAAGCCGTGAAGACGTCGAAAAAATCTTACCCGTCCTAAAACGATAAATTGACACGAGCCCTCCAGGAGGGTTACCGACACTGAACGTGTTAAAGCTTAATATTACGCAAACGGATCCCTGAATAGAAAAATGGTTTTCACAGACCCGCATTATTTTTGAACGGCCTATCCTATAACTCGACCCATACCCTAATAATTTAGTAACTGTTCAACAGTTTTTGAAGTGAAAACTTCTTTAGCATCGTTGTGATTTGAAAGTCGATGAAACGAAAAAGCGACAGTGAAAAGAGACAGACACATAAATTCATAAGATTTAACGTGGGAGAAAATGAGATAGGAAGCATTATACACAGTGTTTCTTATGTTCGTGGTTCTCTTTGTGCTCTGCTTCGTACCCCCTCCACTCGCGTTTACCAAGGCATAGTGGGAGTTTGCTTGGGCCTCAGCGTTGTACGTGTGTTATTTCGTGCGCGTACAAAAAAAAAAGGTTTCACTTCTACCACGTGTGAATTGCATACATGTTTTTTTTTTTCGTCTTCTTGCGCCACTAGAGGGCTTCGCGAAATGTACCTCGCCCACATCAAATTTTGATCTTGCCCCGCCACTGCGTAGAAAACGGTAAGTCAACTACTGCACCATTGACCATACCATAAACAAAAACAAACAAAACTCGTTTAACTTCTTTTAAAAGTCAAATACATTTATTTAGTTTTGTTGTCAATGACATGCTCACTGTTTACAATCATGCTTCATCTTCCTTATAAAACAATTGAGTGGAGTACCTACTTTATGTACATACATACATATATATATATACATAATAATAATATCAACAGCGATATCTCTGACACTGCATTGTTTAATAAAACTGAGTAGTACCGATCAGACATTGACCGCGCGCGCTCGCGTTTACAATTTTTTTTTTAAATTTTTGCATCAAAAGCTTTAATAAAATTACGTTTAATTCGGTTGCTGACGCAGACTAAACTGTTAATATTGCTGTCCTTTTCTACTAAATTATATAAGTTAGAGATAGAAAGTTTTTGGAGTCTGTCAAATTCTAGTTTACAGTGGTTCACAGTGGTGTACAGGTACCTACCTACTTATTACCTGTTCCAATATTTGTCATTATTTCATTAACTAACACTGACACCTGTTATCTAATTACGTAACACGTTTTCTTAAATGATTAAGATTAATCTGTTTCATTTTTAACCGAATATATATATATATTATATATATTTTATGTATCTTCCCCGATTACTCGAAGACGGCTGGACCGATTTGAAAAATTCTTTTTTTGTTTGAAAGGATATACTTTCAAGTTGGTCCCATTGTCATTTGGTCCTGATCTGATGATGGGATCTTGGAGAAATCGAGGGAACTCTTCAAATATTATAGGCACATCTATAGCGATTTGGGTATTTTTGATGAGCAGTTGACATTACGCTATTGTAACTTGGATAAATTACAAATCAACCCACTAAAAAGTGAAAAAAAAAACTTTTTTACAAAAAATACAACCGACTTCCAAACTAAAAAGTGAAAAATAACTTTAATTTCGGAAGTCGGTGTTAAAAAACTAAAATACTGATCCAAAGACACCGACAAGACAGTTCAACAACATTCATTGCGTTATTTACGTTGCTGAGCAGATTTTTTTTCGAACTTATGAAGCAATGGATTAGTAATATCCTTCAAAATAATTAAGATTATTATCAGGTTATTGATCGTGTGTAACGCAATTAATGTGCTGTTTGTTTTAAAATAATACTTAGACGTTAAATTCAGAATTGCAATACAAATGGCACTATAATTAAATTTAAGTTGAGATGCAAAAATAACTGATAAACTGACCATATTTTTCCACTGACCACCACAATCTGAATCATTTTGAAGGATATTGCTAATCTATTGCTTCATAACATATTCGAAAAATTTGTCTGCTCAACCACGTAAATAACGCAATAAATGTTTTTGAACTATGAACATGAAAGCTATTACCACTGTTAGCCCACGTTTGTTTTTTTTTTCGTGCACCGGATTTTCAACGCTCTGTTTAGCGCCGAGAGTTGGAAATCCAACAGTGTGTTTTTTCAACGCGCTGGGACGAGAGTGCGTCCCAGCGCGTTGGATTCTCAACGCTCGGCTTAACACTAAGAGTTGAAAATCTAGTGTGCGTTAAATTCCCTTCGCGATTTTATTACGTCCGTGCGAACGTTGGTAGTTGGACAGTGCGTATCGAGTTTTAGAAAGAGACTGTCGTCACACAAGTATGAGTGAGAGAGACGACGCGAGTCCAAGATGAACTTTTTCTTCAACACTTTGTGCTATAATAAAGTAACGCTCGTGTTTTTATTTCAAAATTTAAAAAAAAGAAAACAAAATTCAAAAGTCATTTCAAACTAGGCTGAGAATCAGCACTTTTCGAACGTCAAAATTACATAAGACAGTCTCCCAAAACGCCCACCCTTCACCATTTCCTAGTGCCTTTAGCTGGGAAGCTCTGTTCAAGTTAGAAAAAAAAAATTCTATACAATAGTATGCAAAATAATTTACATTACGCAACACAAAACATAATTTAAATGATAAATTATTGGCCATGTGTCAGCTAGCACACGCCAATATACCAACCAAAAACATCGAGAACTATACTCAAGCAGAAATAAAAAATAAAAAGCGGCCAAGTGCGAGTCGTACTCGCCCATGAAGGGTTCCGTAGCAGCAAGTAACGATAAGTTTACGATTTATGACGTATTAAAAAAAAACTACTTGCTAGATCTCGTTCAAACCAATTTTCGGTGGAAGTTTACATAGTAATGTACATTATATATTTTTTTTAGTTTTATCATTCTCTTATTTTAGAAGTTACAGGGGGGGGGACACACATTTTACCACTTTGGAAGTGTCTCTCGCACAAACTATTCAGTTTAGAAAAAAATGATATTAGAAACCTCAATATCATTTTTGAAGACCTATCCATAGATACCCCACACGTATGGGATTGATGAAAAAAAAAATTTTGAGTTTCAGTTCTAAGTATGGGGAACTCTAAAATTATTTGTTTTTTTTCTATTTTTGTGTGAAAATCTTAATGCGGTTCACAGAATACATCTACTTACCAAATTTCAACAGCATAGCTTTTATAGTTTCGGAAAAAAGTGGCTGTGACATACGGACGGACAGACAGACAGACAGACAGACAGACATGACGAATCTATAAGGGTTCCGTTTTTTAACGGAACCCTAAAAACTAAACGTAAACAGAACTAAATATCTAATTATAAGCCTCCAGACATAAAGGGCGTGCCCGCTTACATAAAGCTATTTAAAGCTGTAATTGGAAGTTATAAATGATAAACTAGGACCATCGAGGTAAAAATAAATGAACAGTTAATTACTAGTTACAATAACAAAACCATGATCAGCAAGACGACCAGTCACCACAAGCAGCACCCGTTCACGAGCATAACGCAAAGATCAGCCATTACCTCCCTCGCCATAATTATTTAGTATCAGTATCAAATATCAGAAGAGCTCATGGCTAAGTACTAACAGCAGCACGAGCGATCCATCAGGTTAAGCTATGCTTGCCAGGGTTGGTCCGTGGATGGGTGACCATTTCTACATACCGAGACTCATCCGTGCCTCCGTTGGTCTCGACTGTCATTCGTGGATCTTTGACAGTCGTTACGGGTCGTCAGAAGCCCGAAAGTCTGACAACCAGTCTTACCAAGGGGTATCGTATTACCCAGTTACTGGGTTGTGGAGGTCAGATAGGCAGTCGCTCCATGTAAAATACTGGTATTCAGCTGCATCCGGTTAGATTGGAAGCCGACCCCAATATACTTGGGTAAAGGCTAGGCAGATTGATTGTTTTTATTTAGTATCAGCCGATTTATTTGTAAAGACTCACTGTAAAACGTGAAGAGAGCTTGAAGTGAGCTGTCATTACTGTCAATCTAGCATCAGAATGATAGCTCACTTCACTTAAGTTTTCACGACGTCACTTAAGGAAACTTTTTAAAACTTATTTTTATTTCTTTTTTCAGATGTGCTCATTTGTGGATGTGCCGAGGTTAAAGATGTCTGATGGAAGGGAGATGCCAGCCATAGGTCTGGGAACATACCTTGGATTTGATCAGGTTTCTATACTTTTGATTAAAAAAACAAAGTCCCCCCTGTTCGGGCGCCTCCGACCACTTGTTTTTTTTTTTTATGTATCTCCACCGATTTCTCCGTCAATTGTGGACCGATTTTAATTTTTTTTTTTTTTGTTTGAAAGGGTATGCTGTCGAGGTGGTCCCATATAAATTTTATTAACTTTGCTTCGATAGTTTTTGAGTTAGCTTCAATAATACATTCTTTTTCCCACATAGTACGTGGATAATATGATAAGTTCCTGTCACTGTTATTTACATAGCAGGTAGTGGTTTTTGAATTTGTGTAGGGTAGGTAACACAGCTAAAAAGTAAAAAATAATTTTTTTTACAAAAAAAAAAAAACAACCGACTTCCAAAAACACTACAAAGTGAAAAATAACTTTAATTTCGGAAGTTGGTGGCAAAAACGAAAATACAAAACCATGGTTTTGTATTTTCGTATAAAGTTTTTGGATTATACCATTTAACGTATAGTCCACTGCTTTGAGTAAAGTCCTTAGTTTAGGTCCCTAACAAATGGTCCTTCGAGCCGGATCACGGACGACGGCACGCGCGCGCACTCCATACGCTTACCAACCTCGATATATATTATAGGTACCTATTTTGGATTACATTCATTTAACATACAGTTCACTGCTTTTAGTAAAGACCTTAGTTTAGGTCCCTAACACCCCTTTCCAACCCCTTAAAAGTTGAATTTCTGTAAATCCCTTCTTAGTGCTAAATTTCACGCTCCTAGTCCCCGCAGTTTCGGCTGTCCGCTGATGTCAGTGATTTCGACCCATTGGTCTATTATTCGCAAATGATTTTGTCTCATTCATTAACACTTTTGACTCCACCCATTTTTCGTAGAGTTCATACGCCATGCTACCATATATATTGCAAGTTGACTTCAGGAGGGACACCGGAATTACGTTTGAAATCTTTTAAAATATCCTGATTTTTGACGTGATAACGTCTTATAAAGGCTTTAAGGCACAAGCCTTAAATCAATAAACGCCGGCTGCACGCACGAAAAAGTCACGTGCCGCCTGAGCCGAGCGTGCAAGCGAGAGCGCGGAACAAGCGATAGAGAGGCACGATCGGCCTAAGCGTTCGGCTTGTGACGTTCTTATTTTTACAGTTATTATTCCGTATTCGTTAAGACAAATCTACATTTAAAATGAGCCGTCCGCCAGGGCTCCCGCCATCCCATATGCGACATGAGTGAACCCTCCAGGAGGGCTCCCAGCACTGAACGTGTTAATCACTGGCCGTTAATACGACAAATTGGGTTTTATAAAAATTCAGCTTTGTAGAGCGTTGTCCCTGTCACTCGCATCTGTCTGACAGTCTCTTTCTATACCGAAGTGTCATATTTACGCCCGTACCTTTTTCCAGAATGGTGCAGTCAAATCCAAAGACAAGCAGCTGCGGGACGTGGTTCTAGATGCCATAGACATTGGCTACAGGCACTTCGATACAGCATCTATTTATAACACTGAAGCAGAGATAGGAGAAGCTATCCGGATGAAGATCGACCAGGGAGCTGTTTCGAGGGGGGATGTCTTCATTACTACTAAGGTAGGGGATGTCTTCTACTTAGTTTTTCAAAAATAAGTGGTAAAACGCTTCGTGAAAGAGCTCGTTCGCCGCGAGGTAGTAAAGGTTGTCTCAGCAAGAACTTGAATTTGTAATCGCGCCCCATTTTCGACTGTCAATTGTTAAGTCAACCATATTTGGTATTTGTATTAAAACATAGACATTTACGAAAATGGTGCGTAACAGCTTGGACGAACGATTGTTAATAGGGAAAACCCGTTACAAAAAAAACCGGCCAAGTGCGTGTCGGACCAAGCACAATGAAGGGTTCCGTAGTTGGGATGAATTTATCCCAAAAACAAACTTAACTTTGTAGTTGAAAAATATGTTCTCCTATACAGAATGTATGGGAAAACATGTTTTTGCAACTGCAAAGTTAAGTTGGTCGATTATTACTCGTTAACTTGTAAAGCCAACTTAGCTGTGATAGTTTTCCTTTTAATTTCGTTATATAAACTACTGTTGTGATTTTTTTCACACACCCAAAACCAACCATTTAGCCAGCAAGGGGGGGGGACACTTGACTCTAACAAAAATTAGCACTTTAAAGCTTAATATTTCGCAAACGAATTCCTGAATCCAAAAATTATTTTACAAACTCATAATATTTTTGAAGGACCTTTCCAATGATACCCCTCACCATGGGGTAAAAAAATAAAAAAATAAACATTACCACTTTACGTGTATGAGAGGTACCCTAAAAAAAATGTTTTTCATAATTTTATTTTACCACTTTGTCGGCGTAATTAATATGTATATCTATGCCAAATTACAACTTTCTAGTACTAAGGGTCTCGGAGCTAGACTGCGGACAGACAGACAGACAAACAGACGGACATGACGAAACTATAAGGGTTCCTTGTTTACTACGGAACCCTAAAAATGGAGAAAACTGACGATGGATCCCACAACAAAGTTATCTTTAGGCTCATTTCCACCTCAACGGCTTCGAAAAGCTGAATTCTCGGATCAGGGGAGATGAAAATCCACATGCCTTCCAAGAACTTTTGTTATATCCTCAAAAAGTGACAGTTTGTGCCATGTGGAATCTCACCGTACGTTTTTAAAAATGATGAAAAATGTACTGCAAAATTTCGTCAAAAGAGTGCATTCCTGTCAACAAAGCAGTGGTGGACATTTAGCCGGTATTTTGTTTCATGTATGTATTCATATTCATGCATTTTGTTAAATGTCATTACTACCTCAGTACATATTAAGAAAAAAATGTTAATAAAACATTTAATTTTAAAATATTTAGCTACTGCAGACTGTAATAGAGAAAATATTGTAGATGACAAAATATTGAAGTTGTATGCAATACAATATATAGGAATAGTATAAGATTATTTAACAAATAATCGACAATTTTATTTGTAGTATATTTACTTTGTTTCCAAAGTGTTTATGAATATTTATTCTATGTATAAACAACTAACTATTTATGTCGGACATTATATGTCGGAGTTGGTTTTTAACCGACTTTCAAAAAGGAGGAGGTTATATGTTCGTCGCGTATGTTTGTTTTTTTTTTTTTATGTATGTCCACCGATTTCTCCGTCAATTGTGGACCGATTTTGAAAATTCTTTTTTTGTTTGAAAGGGTGTGCTCTGGAATTGGTCCCATATAAATTTTATTAACTTTGTTTGGATAGTTTTTGAGTTAGCTACAAAATACGTTTTTTTTTCCCACTTAGTATGTAGATGATATGATAAGTTTCTGTCACTGGTAGCAGGTAGTGGTATTCGAATGTGTGTGGGGTAGGTACCACAACTAAAAAGTGAAAAATAAAAACTTTTTACAAAAAAAAAACAACCGACCTCCAAAAAAAAACACTACAAAGTGAAAAATAACTTTAATTTCGGAAGTCGGTGGCAAAAAACGAAAATACAAAACCCAAGACACCGACTTCCGAAATTAAAGTTATTTTTCATTTTGTACCTAGTGTTTTTTTTTGGAGGTCGTTTGTTTTTTTAGGGTTCCGTTGCCAAATGGCAAAAAACGGAACCCTTATAGATTCGTCATGTCTGTCTGTCTGTCTGTCTGTCTGTCTATCTGTCCGTCTGTCTGTCTGTCTGTCCGTCCGTATGTCACAGCCACTTTTTTCCGAAACTATAAGAGCTACGCTGTTGAAACTTGGTAAGTAGATGTATTCTGTGAACCGCATTAAGATTTTCACAAAAAATAGAAAAAAAACAAATAATTTTGGAGTTCCCCATACTTAGAACTGAAACTCAACAAATTTTTTTTCATCAATCCCATACGTGTGGGGTATCTATGGATAGCTCTTCAAAAATAATATTGAGGTTTCTAATATTATTTTTTTCTAAACTGAATAGTTTGCGCGAGAGACACTTCCAAAGTGGTAAAATGTGTGTCCCCCCCCCTGTAACTTCTAAAATAAGAGAATGATAAAACTAAAAAAAATATATGATGTACATTACCATGTAAACTTCCACCGAAAATTGGTTTGAACGAGATCTAACAAGTAGTTTTTTTTTAATACGTCATAAATCGTAAACCGCAATTTACCTTTCATTCAATGTTACTTGCTGCTACGGAACCCTTCATGGGCGAGTACGACTCGCACTTGGCCGGTTTTTTTTTAAATTACAATTGTGGGCTTGGCTACTATACGAACTATAAGACCTTAAAAGTCTGTTCGATTGTTACTACCTATTCACCTACTTTATCTTGTTACTAATTACCATTTGTATTGTGTTTTACCTTATATAGTGTAACTAGTACCTACTATAATAAATACCCTGTAATTGTTTATACAGTCTTGTTTATCCCAATAAAATGGGAACTCCAAACCCTGACGAAATACCTCTTGGCACTCCTGATCCTACATATATTATGATGTACAAGTATGTAAAGGAAAAAAAATAAAAATAAAGGCATGAGCTCATTGGACGTCAAAAAATTCGTCCGCATCGCTGTCAGCGGGAAAAGTGCCCAAAAGGCTGCCAGCGTTATCACGTTGGATGTCAATACTGATTCTTTGGCCTAAGAATTGGCCAGCCCTCTGGTCACGTGAAGAGTCGACCAACCGCTTGGCAATGTCCCGGAATATTCGGTGAGCACTCGGACCCCACGGCCCTAGTGTTTCAGCCCCAATATTTTAGTTTTTAAATTCAAGTCTTTACTGAGAAACCTTTTACTATACTACTACCAAATCTATTTCTGCCATCACCAGCCTACTGTGTACTAGTTTGGAAGGTATTTTTGCCGAACTAACTGCAGGCACATGAGACATTACAGCTTTGACTCCTGAGATGGCAAATATCACTGTTCTTCTTTTTCAACCTACATACTCTAAATTATTTATAAGAAGATTTCGTTTAAAATATTAAATGAGTGCTGCTTTACGGTTTCAGCTGTGGAACACTAATCACAGAAGGGAAGAAGTAGCAACTGCTATGAGGGAGAGCTTGAACAAGACTGGACTCAACTACGTAGACCTGTTTCTGATGCACTGGCCTATTGGTCTTAATGTGAGTTTGCATTCATTTGGAGTTAAAAAGGACGATAGATCAAACGGGGTACATTACTCGCAGTTGATTGGGGCCGTTAAGTTTTTGAGTGGCGACCACTTACCGGAAGATGCAGCGTGCAGGCATGCTGAGTGCGGGCGTGCAGGGCATACACCCCAGAAGGGCGACACTTTCAAGGGGGCGGCAAACATAGAAATCTCCTTATTGATCACATTGTTCTATGTATATAGAAAATTAACGCAAACGTTTGCAGGTTCAAACCACTTAGGGCCGATTTTTCAATCGCAAGTTAACTTTTATCCGACGAATAAGTTTGCAATTTGACAGTTTTTGTTTGGACAATCTTTCAAAACGTCACATATTTTATTCTTCAGATAAAAGTTATTTAATTATTGAAAAATCGGCCCTTACATAGGTTATCTCTAAGAGGGTATTCCCCTGTTATGAATAGAACCCTTCATTGTCCGTGGTCCGACACGCACATGGCCGGTTTTTTTATACACTTCCATGACCATAACAACTTAACCAGCATCTAATTCCTCTCTTGCATTGTCAGTTTTGCACGCGGGCGGTGAAGCACCCAGCGACAGGCCTGGCAGCGTGGTAATAGTAAGATCCCTTACAAAGTAGACCAATGACCTGATGAAGGTTGCGGGAATCCTTTGGGAGGCATAGGACCTATTGTTGTGGTGATAGTTTGGGGAAGACTTTTGTAAAACATGCCTTCGGCTAAATGATAATTAAAATGGTTAAAAAGAATAACCATGTTATTTTCTGTCCATTCTAGGCTGACTACTCCTACTCAGATGTGGACTACATGGAAACTTGGCGAGGGCTTGAAGACATGCAGAGACTTGGCCTGGCCAAGTCAATAGGAGTCTCCAACTTTAATAAGGAGCAGCTGCAGAGGATCCTCGATGAAGGGACTGTGAGACCTGTGGCTTTGCAGATTGAGGTAACTAGAACTGCTAGATTTTTTTGAAGAAGTAAATGAGGAAGAAGTTGGTGAACTACTAAATACTGTCAGAGTTATTTCTAGATCGGCAGTTGTCCCTCCGCCGGCAAGGAAGCGACTGATTATTGGCAATTTTTTCTCGCTCAAGAAACGTACAATAGACATACATTCCGTGTAAACAAAAAAACCGGCCAAGTGCGTGTCTGACCACGCACAATGAAGGGTTTCGTAGTTGGGATGAATTAATCCCAAAAACAAACTTAACTTTGTAGTTGACAAATATGTTCTCCCAAATATGTGTATGGGAAAATATGTTTTTGCAACTGCAAAGTTAAGTTGGTCGATTATTACTCGTTAACTTGTAGAGTCTACTTAGCTGTGATAGTTTTCCTTTTAATTTCGTTATATAAACTACTGTTGTGATTTTTTTCACACACCCAAAACCAACCATTTAGCCGGCAGGGGGGGGACACTTGACTCTAACAAAAATTAGCACTTTAAAGCTTAATATTTCGCAAACGGATCCTTGAATCCAAAAATGGTTTTAACAAACTCACAATGTTTTTAAAGGACCTTTCCAATGATATCCCTCACTATGGGTTAAAAAAAGAAAAAAAATAACATCACCACTTTACGTGTATGAGAGGTACCCTAAAAAAAAATGTTTTTCATAATTTTATTTTACCACTTTGTCGGCGTAATTAAAATATATACCTTTGCCAAATTACAGTTTTCTAGTACTAAGGGTCTCGGAGCTAGACCGCGGACAGACAGACAGATGGACATGACGAAACTATAAGGGTTCCTTGTTTACTACGGAACCCTAAAAAGATGCATATGTCGGAAACGGGTATGTGACTCTTTCGTCATTATCAGCGATATTTTAACTACTGTGGGCGTACTGTGGGTAGTGTTGGTTATTGCGCAATAGAAATACCGTTTGCAGTTCAGATCACATTATAATTTACTCTCAAATTAATCACACTAGCTAAATTATACACAGACTAGGTGCGACGGCGTTTATTAAAATCACAAATTAACACAATGATCACAAATTACAATTAACACAATAACTGAGCACCACGAATCGAGAACAGTTCCGCGACGTCTTAACTCCGATGTGATCAGAGGCTGAATCCCTCCTCGCCGTGGCCTTAAAACATCACGACTCTGTAGAAGCGCGCGCTTTAGGTGTGGGTAGCTCACGTCCTGTCGCCAGCGGCGCGCTTGCGATTCGTTTCGTGTCCGTACTAATGGATCCGACACATATATTAATAGTTGATTGCTGACTGTTTACACTCGGCGAGAACTCGCTCCACTAGTTTGTCGCTGAGCGACAAGAGCTATCAAAGATAATACTCGCTCAGCGAGACCAAACAGCGGTAATTTCGCCCCGAGCGTGGGGTGTGAGTAATCGCCCGTCGCACTCGGACACTCGCTGATGGCCCAGCGACAAAACTATCGGAACTACACACTCGCTGCTCGCCAACTCGTTTTAGGTTGCTAGCTCTACTCGCTACTCGTTAATCGCCGGCGGTGGGACAACTGAGCTTTGCTATGTGTGTTCAGATTTGATGACCCACGCGCTTGCTGATATCATTAATATACATTTTAACCTCGTTTTTGGTTGACGGACGGTGTTGCCTATGGTCCACCTAGTGCAAATTTACTATAGTACGCGTCGAACGTCATGGCAGCTGTGAAGTGCGCTACTACTCGCTGCGCATTACCTCCTTACCGACCCTGACGACCCCATTACCCTCCTCCAGGAGAGCTGTAGGGAAACCAGCACTGTGTACAAAAACAGACGCCTCCCGTCATTCCGACCTCGCCGCCGAAGTCCTTTGCGATCGCGATCACGTCTCCGAGTAAATGATACTCCCCCCCCGACCCTTGCTCAATAACGTGGTGCCAGCAGTTGTTGCAGTTGAGCACGTAGCTTTAAATACCCTACATAATAATCATGATGAAAATCTAAGTTTGATCCAGCCTGCCCCTTCTTGCTGTCCTCCTCCCAGCGATGCCCTAAGCCGAGGTTCGTACCCCACAGGCAGTGCCCTTAGCGAGCGTTCACCTAGTTTTAATTAGCATAGTTGAATAACCCCTGGCTGGAGGTTTTAAGTGTAGCAGCTTAAGGCACCCACAGGAAAGCCCGGTTAAGTAGTCATGATCTCAGAGGTCAACTACTACATAGATGCCCAACCTAAAAAAAAAAAGCTGCGCATTACCCCACCCCTTACCCCCGCTGACACATGAATTTGTTACTGCGCAGCGACTCGCCTCATGTTCCGCGCTGCCATAAAGTTTGAATCGGGCTGTACCACCTCCTCTTAATGCCTATAATAATAATTTTATATAAAACTAGCGACCCGCCCCGGCTTCGCACGGGTATAAACCGGGTTATTATACATACAGGGTTACTGGTAACTCGACGTATTCCTTGCAGGACGTCATAGTAGGGTTAAAATGCAACAAATTAAGCCACCAAATGTTCTACCGAAATTCAGTAGTTTTTGAATTAGTTAAGAGTTTTAGTTTTTTTATGAAAAATCCCAGATTAAATCATTTGAAACCAATTTAAAAATGATTTACGGCGCGACTGTACTGAAATTTAAGTTATTATCATAGTTGACGCCGTAGCAGACCTTTGTTAATAATTAAAAGTTCAATAATGCCTAAAACTTTGGCAAATATCACTAACCAAACATTTAATTTTTTGTAATTTTTGCTATTACTTCATAAAAAATGTAGTCTAGTGCAAAAAAAAATGCTACACCTGGTGTACAAATTACTAAGAAAATATCCTTGTCTTATCAGCTATCCAAAAAGGTATGAAAGTTAATACAAAATCATGGACTACATTATGAAAATCGTTTTTGATTTAGTACAGGCGTGCGTTTCACAAAAAGGTGATTATTCGAAAAATCAAAAACAAAATCGTGAACATTATTATTCTTTTTAATCAATATTAAAAACTTTAATTACACACATTTCACACGTCTTGTTCGATGTGCTGCCCTCGGTTTCGAATACATGTTCTTATTCGCTTCCTTACTTCGGTTTTTGTTATTCTTGATGTGATTGTTGCCGTCATCTGGTCCGCCGCATTTGTAATTCTCTCCCTTAGTTCTTCAATTGAATTTACTGGGGTCACATAAACTAGATCTTTCATATGACCCCAGACGTAAAAGTCTAGCGGCGTCAGATCAGGGCTTCGTGCAGGCCACGGAATCGGCCCACCGCGTCCTATCCATCGGTTTGGATAGTTTTCATCCAGCAATTGTCGAATTGTGATTCGGAAGTGGGCTGGACATCCGTCATGTTGGTAAATCATGTTTGCTCTTCTTTTTTCCGGTACATCCGTGAGCAGTGCTGATAAATGATTTCTGAGGAAATCTTCATAAAGTACCCCATTTAGTGTTCGGGGTAAAAAATGTGGGCCAATTAATTTGTCGTCAATAATACCCATCCAAACATTAAGCGAGAACCTTCGCTGGGATGCGGTTGGTTTCAGTTTTTTAGGGTTTGCTTCTGCTTTCGGTGCCCAGTAATGTAAGTTGTGGTAATTTGTGATACCATCACGATCAAAACATGACTCATCGGTCCACAGAATGTTTTTTAAAAAGTTTTCGCTGTCGGCGTCGGCACTTAGCATAAAACGACAAATTTCAAGCCGTCTCGGCGGATCTCCTTCTTCTAATGACTGGACTGGTTGGTAATGGTATGGATGTCGGCCTGACAAGTGAACTACAGACCAGACTTTCCACTGTGACATACCAAGCTCACGCGCTACGATGTTTGTCGATGTGTTAGGATCGTCAATAAAACGTTGAAGAATAAGCTCCTCGTCCTCAGCCGTGTATCTCCGGGAACGACCAGTGTCAACTTGCCTGCTTCTTTGGACGCTGCCAGTTTCAGATATTCACCGATAAGTCGATGTCGTGAGGGAGTCGGCGGTTGGGAAAGCGAAGTTGATATTCTCGCCGCGCCTCAGCAGCGTTACCGTCACAAAGTCCGTAACAGTACATTATGTCAGCGTATTCAGGATTAGAATATGCAGCCATAGTCAGCGCTTATGAAGGCACAGCACAGCACAAGAGCAAGATACGCAGCAACAGTTAGGGAAATAGCCAGTAACAAAACACGAGCTTGCGCGACGTAGAGTTGAAACTAACTAACGCTGACGACCAAATTTTGCAAAATCGCACCCCCTGTCATGCCGAGAGAACAATAGCGACCAATCACAAAGCTCCCCGAGTGTTTGGAGTTCAAGCGCAGGTAAAAACTGCGAATAATACGAGTACGAAACAATAGGTTGACCGTCTCGCAATTTTACCTGCCCCCCATAAAACTCTTCTCTTCCCTGGCACACATGCAAAAGTATTGACAATCATACCTTTCTGAGTAACTGATAAGACAAGTATATTTTCCTAGTAATTTGTACACCAGGTGTAGCATTTTTTTTTTTGCACTAGACTACATTTTTTATGAAGTAATAGCAAAAATTACAAAAAAATTAATGTTTGGTTAGTGATATTTGCCAAAGTTTTAGGCATTATTGAACTTTTAATTATTAACAAAGGTCTGCTACGGCGTCAACTATGATAATAACTTAAATTTCAGTACAGTCGCGCCGTAAATCATTTTTAAATTGGTTTCAAATGATTTAATCTGGGATTTTTCATAAAAAAACTAAAACTCTTAACTAATTCAAAAACTACTGAATTTCGGTAGAACATTTGGTGGCTTAATTTGTTGCATTTTAACCCTACTATGACGTCCTGCAAGGAATACGTCGAGTTACCAGTAACCCTGTATAAACCTTCCTCTTCAATCACTCTATCTATTAAAAAAAACCGCGTCAAAATCCGTTGCGTAGTTTTAAAGATTTAAGCATACATAGAGATATAGGGACAGAGAAAGCGACTTTGTTTTATACTATGTAGTGATATTGGTCAGGCAGGGGCCATAGTCTTTCCATAGATCTAGATAACCTACCACTTAGCCACCCAAACCCATAATCCAATATCGTTGTTTCCATATCCTGCAATAGTCCTGCACCAATCGGGGGCTGTCCTTGGGTGCACTAGCATAGAGCGAACAGGGATAATCGTCGGTTGGTGCCTCATTTCATTAAACACGTCTAACGGGCCTCTGCGAATTGGCTTCGGCCCCTCGTACACCTTCCAAAGGTCCGAGACCCAAGGGTCTCGAGAAATGTCAAAGACGTACAAAATAATAATAATACCATTTATTGCAGACGACACAGGCCCATAGAAAAATACCTTAACCTAAACATACATATTCTAATATAAACAAAGCTTATGTTAATAAATAAGGCTTAGACTATGTTACAATTTTAAATCCCAGAGACTAATTTGAAGTGTTTGAAGTTCAAGTGATTGTTGTTTGTTTTTTCAATATGGAGTTTGACATTTGCACCTGTCAAATTAGTCTCCGGGATTCAAAAAACGAACTGTAGTGGCATTTCACTTTTTGTGCTGTCTTGTGGAACTTGTCCGCGGAAGCGACGGAACACCACGTCCTGCGACCAAAAGTCTTCTTGCATGACGAGGGGCAGATAGAAGTTCGGTACACGCACGACGAACGCCTTGAAGTTGACGTTCCGGTGCGATTCTAATAACTGCACCCTCGGTGGGTACCTCGTCCTTTAGACATTGACCCACGAATGATCATTGTCTGTGGGTAATTCATCGACAAAAGATCGGCAGAGCAAAACTGTTTGGTATTAGAAATAGGTTTTTTGTGGAATGCAAGAAAACTCTTCTATTACCAAGTAGATCCCCACTTATTTTAATAAAAGATAAATTTCTCTTCCCAGGTCCACCCTCAAATAATCCAAGAAGACCTGATAAACTTCGCCAAGTCTGAAGGCATCATCGTCATGGGCTACAGTCCCTTCGGCTCCCTGGTCATGCGGTTTGGTATGCAATTTCCAGGACCTAAGATGGATGACCCGATTCTCGTGGAAATTGCCCAGAAGTATGGAAAGACTTCAGCTCAAGTTGTTCTGAGGTGGTTGGTAAGTAATCCCGAAATATTATAAACTAGCTTCAGCCGGTGGCTCCGTTCGCGTGCATGGTCATATCATGTCATGTCATGGTCTACCCGTGTACCAAATTTCATCCAAATCCGTTCAGCCGTTTTAGCGTGAAAGCGTAACAAACAAATAAACAAACTCACGTCCGCATTTTCAATATTAGGATAGAATTGTAACAGGCCATTGTATAAGGCATCATGTCGTGAGAAAAGTCTTTCTGACAGCATGTGACATCGCAAATACTCCGGTTCCGGTTACGATTTCGATCAATCAAATTGAAAACCACCAATTCCGGTTCCGGTAAAACGACTTCCGTAACATTCCTAGTTGTCATGCTACACGTGCAGAAAGGAGGTGATTACTATGATGACGGTTAATTGAGATTTATGGAACTTACTACACCACGGCTTCAAATGAATTGGGATAGGGGTGGGTGAATGGAAACGAATAGGCTGCGGAAAGTGCAGGTTATCATAGTAGATTTTCCAGCACGGCATAATGTATTCTCCAATCTCCACACATTATAATGATCAGCAAATTAGCGTCCGACCAGAACTGGTTTTTACGGTCGAAACCCAAACCAAATTCCGGCAACAGTCTCAGTTTCGGCCGAAACCGAAACCGAAACTTCCTTACAAGGATCATGTTTTGAGGTAAAATAAAGAAAACGAAAATAAATGTATTAGTTTGTTATAATGAACTACTGCTATATCATGTAATAAAACTTACCGAATTAAAAATAAATCACATGAAAACTCACAACAAACAAAATGAACTGCAAACACAAGCCAGTCACGATATGATTAGGCACGTGGACGCGGCAAAATGTCTTCGTCGCTTACTCGCTTGGATGGAATTTAACGCGCCGAATATGACCGATCACAGCGCGAGAACTCCCGAATGCAGTTTCGGTTTCGGTCGTAGCTTCGGCAAGTTTTTCGCCGAAACCGAAACTCGTTTTTTGCCGAAACTCGACCGAAACCGAAACCGAACTTTCGGTCAGACACTACAGCAAATAACCAAATATTATAATTTCCAGGTCGACAGAAGCGTAGTACCGATACCGAAAACGGTCAACCCGAAGAGGCTCGCCGAAAACATCAACATATTCGATTTTAAGTTAGAACAAGACGAAATCGAGAAGATCAATCGATTTGACTCGAACACTCGGTTCACTCTGCCTTCATTCTGGCAGTCACACCCTCACTATCCGTTTGAAAAGATAAAGGAACCCATTGCTGATCCTTTCAGAGGGTGATTGTAATTAAGTCATGGAAGTAACTGCCAGTCTTATACAACATATAAATATGAATAAGTACTCTCTCTTATAGGTAACATATAAATAAAAATGAAATGCTATTCGTTGGTAAAGTGGGTGATAAACGTGCGAACTTAAAGTACGCGGTTTGTAAGTTCGCGAACTTACTCGGATCGCCACCGTCGGTGACACACGTGAAGTTTACTCACACTGTATCGCGGTGATGTCGAATTTTCTGAACCAAACTAAACAAACATTATACAAATGTCGAAACAAAATGGCGGCTCACGACTCGCGGCGATGACAGACGTACGAAATTACGAACCAAGGCGAGCTTTGAGCAAAATTTCAAACCTGTTAGATCGCCAACGAACTTACTCAGCGGTTTTAAAGAACGCGTATTTTGTATTGACACTCGGGCGAGAAAAGTCGCCGAGCCATATGTACGCGTACTTGCTCGCACGTCTATCACCCATTTAAAAGCATCACTTGAGAACGGCCAGACCGATCTGTACCCTAATTGTGTAATACAACACAACCACAATCTGTTTCGAATTGAAACAGATTGCTAATCCATTGCTTCATAAGTTGGAATAAATAATCTGCTCAACAACGTAAATAACGCAATGAATGTTGTTGAACTGTCAAAATGAAATAAATTGGGCATAATTGTTTACGAAAATAAGTTAAGCAATTAAGGTACTGGCAATTTTTATATTTTAAAATGTACGTTATAGTCTGAATTAGTTTTATTTTTATTTTAAATCGTAATTTTTTTTGCATGGTGTTTTTGTATGTATTACTGAAATTTATAAATCTATCTAATCTATTTATAAATATATATATTATAAATCTCCTCCTGCGGCGGTTAGGGGCGCAAGGGCGCGAAATTTGCCTCTCCCTCACGCGTTCCGCCTTTTCTTTCGCGAGCATTACTGCTTTATACCAAGGCCCGAACCAGGGTCGGGCGCGAGAGATCACCGCCGCCGATCACCTCCACGAGGACACGGCGATGCTCCACCGTGTCCTCCGGGCGATCCACACAATGGTGACACCCGGGCGTTTCGTCCCGCTTTATCCTGAACAGGAACCTCCCGAAATAGCCGTATCCGGTGAGGACCTGCGTCAGGCGGAAGGTGAGGACGCTGTGGCGCCTCTCTAGCCACTCCTTAAAGAGGGGACTTATCGCCGCAATTGTGGCGTGCCTAAGACTCGCTACCACCTTGCTGACTGACTGACTAATATTTTTACAATGAATTATTTTCATTAAAAGAACCTACTTTACGGCCGATTTATCATGGCCGGTCCGAATTTCGCGCCGAAGGCTTGCGCAATAACAATGTTTAGGAACCAAATAGTGACATGAGATGAGTGTGAGTGAGAGAATATGCGCGAAAGTTTGGAGAGCCTATGTTCAGAGCGGCCATGATACATCGGCCGTATTGTACTTAGTTTGTGCCCATGCGAGAGGAGAAGAAAACTTAGTGATGATTAAGATAAGTTTAGGAACCAGCAACCCTAATTGCGTAACACACTTTTAATCACAATCTGAATAATTTTGAAGCATATTAATTATGTTCGAAAAATTTGTCTGCTCAACAACGTAAATAAGGCAAAATTTGTTGTTGAACTGTCAAAATAAAAACCCCTAATGCTACTTTTTGTGTGTGTTACGCAGTAAAAAAATATTAAAAAACCTTTTACAATCCATTCAAAGTTATTTTACCTCTAAGGTTGCATAACTGTCAAAATCAGAGTGATCTCTTGCTTCTTATAAATAAGGTTGCTGTTGGCTTGCTGCTGTTAGAGGTAAAATAACTGACAGGACTGAAGTTCGTGCGGATTCGAGAGATAAAACTCAATGGAGAAATATAAGTTTTGAAACCAGTGATCATAAAACCTCTTAAAAAGTTAAGGATTGAAAAGTAGCGCTTATTTCTAGTAGCGATTTTTTGCAGTTTTTTTACGTTAGTTTTAAATATTTAGCATAACAATAAATGTATTTTCATACAAAACTGTGTTTTTCTTTGGATTCAGTAGTTTCGGTATCTGTAGGAGTGTTGTGGTAGGCTTTGAAAGCGAAAGGTTTGCCCGGGAAGTATGTAGAGTTAATTCGAGCTATGTACAGTCAATCTCGTTCCTACGTCCGATCGGCTGCAGGCAATACCGACCAGTTCAGTGTGGTTGTTGGTTTGCAACAACGGTCAGCTTTAAGTCTTTACCTCTTCCTGTTTATTAAGGACGCTCTGACGTCGCGGACAGGCAACATAAGAAATGGCAGAAATCGAAGAAATGGCAACAGAAGCTGGAGAATCTTGGCTTGAAAATCAGCTGAACTAAAACTGAACATACTAGTGCCGATTCCCTTGTTCACAAACTAAACTAAATTTAAGTTCAGTAGTATTATATTATCTGTGGTTCAGTGCATCTTTTTCTTTCTATTTCATTAAGAAAAGGACAAAAGATAAATTTTAGTTTAGTCCTGTCAAATTAATCAGCGCCTGTCAGTCTCCATACAAGTTTAGACGTGATTAAAAACTTGCCCACTAAAATTACGTCAATTTACGTCAAGCGCTGATTAATTTGACAGGACTAAACTAAAATTTATCTTCTGTACTTTTCTTAACGAAATAGAACGAAAAAGATGCATTGAACTTAAATTTAGTTTAGTTTGTGAACAAGGGAATCGGCACCATTGACTGACTCACACATTACAAATATCAGTCGAGAAAGCCAAAAATCAATTGAACAGAACAGATCAACATTTTTACTTCCGCCCTACCTGTAACAACAGCGGCCCTACCTTAAATTCAAGTCTAGCTATGGCCCTGAAGGGGGACCAGGGGACATATTACGCCGACCACAAATAAGTTGGGATATGCGCAGAAGAATGATGAGGACTTGTATGAGTGTTGCATAATCATCATCTTTCGGCCGAAAGATGTCCCCTGCTAAATACATTAGCGTCCACAATCAATATCACCACGACCAGTCCTGTTCTTCCCGCATGCGGATTACCGCGACCTTTAACAAGTACAGGGTTCACATTGAGTGCTGTTTTTAACCGACTTCCAAAAAGGAGGAGGTTATATGTTCGTCGCGTATGTTTGTTTTTTTTTTATGTATGTCCACCGATTTCTCTGTCAATTGTGGACCGATTTTGAAAATTCTTTTTTTGTTTGAACGGTTGTCTCGAATTGGTCCCATATAAATTTTATTAACTTTACTTGGATAGTTTTTGAGTTAGCTACAAAATATGTATTTTTTTCACACTTAGTATGTAGATGATATGTTAAGTTTCTGTCATTGGTAGCAGATAGTGGTATTCGAATGTGTGTGGGGTAGGTACCACAACTAAAAATTGAAAAATAAAAACTTTTTACAAAAAAAACAACCGACCTCCAAAAACAACACTACAAAGTGAAAAATAACTTTAATTTCGGAAGTCGGTGGCAAAAAACGAAAATACAAAACCCAAGACACCGACTTCCGAAATTAAAGTTATTTTTCACTAGGTAGTGTTGTTTTTGGAGGTCGGTTGTTTTTTTTTTTTGTTAAAAGTTTTTGTATGTCAAAGTCAAATCATTTATTTCAAATAGGCCCATTTCATTTTTGAACGTCAAAATTTACAAGATAATAAAATTGATTCTAGTCGCCCCTTCCAAAAGATAGTTTTCGTATGGAGAAGAATGGGCAAGAAACTCCACCGTTACTCTTTTAAAATGTTTTACAATAGTTTGTACCTATAAGTACGTACATTAGTTATATAATTATGTGTGAAGACGATGCACCTAGAATAAAATTACTATACCACAATAAGTAAAAAGAATTTAAAATGAAGCAACGATAGATAATTTAATATGTGATAGATACATGGTGCTCACATATCATATATGTGTAGGGAGACCAGTGCGTAAACATTTTCGGTAAACGATTAAGACTAATCACTTTCATTTTGACAGCTCAACAACATTAATTGCGTTATTTACGTTGTTGAGCAGATTTTTTTTTAGAACTTATGAAGCTATGGATTAGCAATCTGTGATTGTTCGTGTATTAGGTAATTAGGGTGCTGCCCCCTAATTGCGTAATCTGAATTATTTAAAATTTAATTGTATTGAATGTTTAATTTGCAATGTTCTTGATTTTTTTATTTTTCTATTTTTTGTTATATTCTATAATTTATTGTATTACGAATGTGTTAGTTTTATAATTTTTAATGAACGTGTTTTTATTTATTTATGATTTCAAACACGATTTGAATTGAAATTGCTAACACTTACATTGCTTCTATGTTCGAAAAATTTGTCTGCTCTACAACGTAAACAACGCAATTAATGTTATTGAGCTGTAAAAATGAAAGCCATCGCTACTGTAAGTGTGTTATCGTGTTACCCAGTAATTGGGTTGTGGCGGTCAGATAGGCAGTCGCTCCATGCAAATTACTGGTATTTAGCTGCATCCAGTTAGACTGGAAACTGACTCCAATATAATTGGGAAAAGGCTAGGCAGATCGATTCATCTAGCTACTTCTTATTATCTATTTCTTTCAAGATAATGCAACTATGTCTGTACAAGCATGAAGCATCGTCACAAGGACCGGTCCTGTGTCTGCCGCATGCTTATCTGGGTAGTCCAGTACCCTATTTGCGTAACTTATTTTCATAAACAATTATGCCTAGTTTGTTTCATTTTGACAGTTCAACAACATTCATTGCGTTATTTACGTTGCTGAGCAAATTTTTTTTCCAACTTATGAAGCTATGGATTAGCAATCTGTTTCTAATCGAAACAGATTGTGATTATGTTGTATTACGCAATTAGGGTACTGGTTCTTCTTATGCCAAGAACAGTGGGATAATTGCGTAACACACTTAAAAAAGCAATGCCTTTAATTTTGACAGTTCAACAACATGCATTCATTAGATACCTACGTCATTTACGTTGTTGAGAAGACGTTTTTTTTAAACCTCTGAACCAATGCATTTGGTATTTCCTAATTGAAAATGTGTTGCGCAATTGAGTTGCGGGTAACCAGGAGCAAAAGTGGTCGAACCCGAGCATAATAATACGGTTCCCGAAACCAGCAATTGAAATTTTCCATTTTTACGTGATTGATATGTATAGGACGCACAAGTCGCCACGAAAAAAGGGCCCTTTGCGGCACTAGTGTCTATGCCATTGCGTCACATTGCATTAAAAAAAAGTAGTCCCACAATTTTTCGCAGGCCTTCTTTGGGCACGTACTGTACAGACGCCAGCACTTCAAGCTACTACAATCTGTCAAATTTATTTAATAGATTTTCAAATTTATCGCCGAAACATAAGGTATGTACAAAATTTATTGGGAAAATTTGACAGTTTCGGGTAGCTTGATGTGCTGACGTCTGTACATTGATGCGCAAAATGATCGTCAACAAAAAACCTAATGCAATTGAAGCGACTGACAATAAACACACAAAACAGTACTAACAAATTGCAATTGATCGTTTCTGGACCCATAACAATTTAAAAGAAGAAGAGACATAGACAAACCGAGACCCACATGGAACTTCCACTTCTCGCAGAGCACTCTCTCTACGATTCTTCATACAACCGTGTATCTATTTCTTGCCGTGGCAGTAATGCCGCGTGCGGCGTAGTTCGGAATCATACCTTTATGCAAATAGGTCATTCAGGTCATTCACTGGGTCATCCCGTACCCGGACGTCAATATTGCAGTTCGAGATTTTTTACAAAGTTTTGTTTTGTAGATCGCCGTCTCTGTCATTCATAATTGTGTGACAGTCTCTTTCTCTCTTGTGTTGGTGTGCTTGACAGGTGCCCGGTTTTCGCGGTTTCGCACGAGGTATCTACTGCACTGAAATCAATAAATGCAATGTTATTATGAACAGTAGGTATTTAGGTAGGTACTTGTGACTCATATACCTATCTATTTACTGCTAATGCTGCGAAGTGGCTATTATTTCTTAGTCGTCGAGTCATTGTTTTTACCTAAAAGTCTAGGAATCGTTTGTATTTCGAGAGTTTCGATACGAAACATAAACATTGCTATTTATTTATTGCAATTCCATTCCAGTAGCTGGAAGATCTCTAAATTATTTATATTGACCGGTATTTTTAGCATAGAAAGAGACAAGTTATAGTATTTTTTGTAAGAGTGACAAAGACAGATATAGACAGTTGTTTATTGATGTGAAATGTCAATCATTTCGATACAATGACTGAACATTTTTTACGCTACAGATTATATAGATTGTATCTGGAACGCGGTGAGGGTTGTCGCGTAAGGCGTTCTCCCCAATAGCGTGTAATATTTCCGTTAACTGTTTATTACTAAAATTATTAACATTATCAAGACACCAGAGAATTTTATCCGGTTCGATTTTTATTTAAAAGAAAGTCTAAGTAGACTTAAATAGCGTGATAAACGAATGGTAGAATTTTCATTTTAAATATAAATTAGCCACTCTTTAGTAGGGCCTAAGTACACGGCGGCGTTTTTATACGCACTGTCAATGCTCGTGTCTACACTGGCAACAAGTGCTGCTTTTAAAGTTTAAGGCAAGATACACGGAACGCTTGGATATAAAAACGTCGTATGCACTGTGCAGAGTTCCTTACATCTTGCTTTTTATTAAATTATTATTAGTATTAGCTTAGTATTGTTTGCGCGTTGGGCACACATTGAGCTATTTCTGGCATGTCGATAAAACAACAAGTGGGTTGAAGTGGGGAAATTAAATTATGTTGGTCTGGTAACCCAGTCTGCAGCTGATGAAGGACGTCTTTGCTTTGTCGCTGTCTGCGAAAAATCAAATAAAATTTTCCTCCATATTTGTTTAGTGGTGCACTTTGCACAAATTATTGTTTAAAATAAGTGTTTTAAATCATACATTGTGGCTAAGGTAACGCCTTACCCGAGCATGAGTTATTCCGGAAGGAATAAATTCGAGGTAAGACCTAACTAATCAATATTAATGTCATTGTTTGTGTTTTCGTTGTGATAAAAACAGCTGACATGGACGCTACGGGCCTATTTCTTTGTTCTTGATGCCCGTAACTACGTTTCTAGGGAATAAAACTTTAATACAAATCTAAAATACTTGTAAACACAGATGTATTTACAAGTTGGGAAGACGTACATTATTCTATTTTTAAATAATACAAAACGATGCGTTCTACGTAATCTTGTGGATAAGTTCTTTATCATGTCGCGATCATTATTTGTATGTTTTTGTAGTTTAATCGCATGCGGTACTCAGTATTCATGTTTTTCTTTGTTAGGTCAGTGTAAATGACCTCAGGCGCGCGGCCACTCAACCCATGAATTGCTTATAAACCGTTATAATGATTGTTTTGTTAATTTTTAAGACGTATTTTTAATGATGCGCGTGTTTTTCTGGCATTATTCGTGTTGCCTTTGCTTGTCTGCGAAAGAAATGGGAAAAGCGTCATAAAGAATGCATGTTTTTTTTTCAGAGGCGGGAAAATTGACTTTTTACGTAAATCGTAGATAAATGACGCGTAAATAATTTAATTTGTTTTTGTTTAGAAAGGACGCCAGACTGATTATTGTTAAATTGTGTTTATCAGCTGATAAGAAATTATCTTGCCACATTTTAGTCCATGCTTGTTTATTTCAATAATAGTGTTCTAAAGACGAGACAGTATTAATAATGTGACTCACAATAGGTACTTATGTGTTTTCTATCTACAGTGGCTATACATTCTCATATAGCAAGAGTTTAATATGTAGCGCTGAAAGACTTCTTAACAAAAGGCACATTGTTCTCCTAAAATCAAGTAGTCCTTTGTAGGACCCTTTGACAGTCAGTACGAGTCATCACCAGACCAAAAGACTGAAAACCAGTCTTACCAAGGAGTAATGTATACCCAGTAAATGGAGAGGTCAAATAGGCAAGACTGGAAGCCGAACCCAACATTGTTGGGAAAAGCTTAAGCAAATGATGAATAGTACAACAAGGTACTATATTAGTAATAATTTCTCAACAAGCAAAACGAATGGACAACATCATACTTAAACATTCAGGGTTTTATTTATAAACGTTGCTTAAAGTTAAGTGACATTTAAATATCAAAAATGAATGGTTAAACAGTTGCTAATTAGTATGCTAACTTTAAGCAACATTTATAAATAAACCACTACGCAATATTTTGCACTTACAAAATTATAATGTTAAAATTATACAAAGTAATTATAAAACTAATATTTTGCTGAAGTAAAGGTAAGGCAGGCAAATTACAATACCTATTCACATTTGAAATTCAGCAATATAGTACAATAATACATACATATTTCCTACTACGTACTCTCCGTGACAAACAGACAACGAACCAACACAGAAAACCAAACCAAGGGGTGACGTGTTACCTAGTAACTGGGTTATGGAGGTCAGATAGGCAGTCGCTCCATGTAAAATACTGGTATTCAGCTGCATCTGATTTGAATGGAAGCCGACACCAACAAAGGCTATGATGACATTTTAATTAAATTAAATAAAATATCATTTATTTCAGGCAATTATAAAACCCATAACATACAGACATATACTCTTAAACTAATACAAAAATTATTTTAGCAAAGAAAGTTTAAAAGTCTTTTACCTCTCTTGCAAGATGGACGACACGGTACACAGCTTTTACAATTTCATTCTTACTCAGGATTACCCTTGTGTAGAATGACACTCTGAGCTTACTTAAAACCGGCAACGTTGCTCTTGGCTCTCCGTGCCCCACAGTTGCACTAACTTGTATTGTTAATGTATGTAGGGTGCTTCTTCCCTCGTGTATACATGAACTACAAAGCATAAACCACACTGTGTGTTTCCACCTATAGCTATGAACAAGTAGTACACATTCCTAAAGTATGCCTTTCCCAAAATATGCCTTTTGCTGTACCTATGAGAGTGGCTTGTGGCTAAATGATAACAGCCACACGGATTGACCACAGGTTAAGCTATGTTTACCACGGTCAGTTCGTTGATAGGTGACTGGATGGTCACATACAGTGAGAGTGAGACCCCTCCGTGCCTTGAAAAGCCTGTTAAGCCTTTGGTCCCGGGTGTCAATCATAGATCTTTGACAGTTGTTACGGGTGGTTAGAAGCTCAAAAGTCTGACAACCAGTCTTACCGAAGACGTATTGTGTTACCCAGTAACTGGGTTGTGGAGGTCAGATAGGCAGTCGCTCCATATAAAATACTGGTATTCAGCTGCATCCGGTTAGACTGGAAGCTGACCCCAACATAGTTGACTGCAGATTGATTGTTGTGTTCTATAACGGGCTAGTGTCCGCAACTAGCATAATCAGCCTATAATGTTGCCACAGCTGGGACACAGGCCTCCTCTCTGCCGGTCCCCAATAAATTAAGGCCCCCAACCAGGCCATAAAACTAAGCGATACACGTTAAGGGTTTCCTTGTGGGGTACGAACCTGGGCTTAGGGCGTCGCTGGGGGAGTGGAGCGAGGGCCAAGCAGGATTAGATTAAAAAAGCGGCCAAGTGTGAGTCGGAGTCGCCCATGAAGGGTTCCGTAGCAGCAAGTAACATTGAATGAAAGGTAAATTGCTGTTTACGATTTATGACGTATTCAAAAAAACTACTTGCTAGATCTCGTTCAAACCAATTTTCGGTGGAAGTTTACATGGTAATGTACATCATATTTTTTTTTTTAGTTTCATCATTCTCTTATTTTAGAAGTTACAGGGGGGGACACATTTTACCACTTTGGAAGTGTCTCTCGCACAAACTATTCAGTTTAGAAAAAAAAATATATTAGAAACCTCAATATCATTTTTAAAGACCTATCCATAGATACCCCACACGTATGGGATTAATGAAAAAAAAAAGTCTCGGTATGTTAAGATGGTCACCCATCCACAGACTTACCCCGATAAGCGTAGCTTAACCTGATGGATCGAACCATGCGGCTGTTATTACTTAGCCACGAGCTCCTCCTCCTCTATAGAACACAACAATGCTCTTTTAATTCAAAATTCAAAAGTCATTATTCAAACTGGGCTGAGAATCAGCACTTTTCGAACGTCAAAATTACATAAGACAGTCCCCCAAAACGCCCACCCTTCACCACTTCCTAGTGCCTTTAGCTGGGAAGAAGAAGTGGCGCAACAAACTGTCCAGCAGCACAGCTGTCTGTTCAAGTTAGAAAAAAATTAAATGATTCTATACTATAGTATGCATAATAATTTACATTACGAAAAACAAAACATAACTTAAATGATAAATTATTGACCATATGTCAGCTAGCACACGCCAATATACCAACCAAAAACATCGAGAACTATACTCAAGCAGAAATAAAAATAAACTAAACGTAAACAGAACTAAATATCTAAATAAAAGCCTCCAGGCATAAAGAGCGTGCCCGCTTACATAAAGCTATTTAAAGCTGTAATTGAAAGTTATTAAAAATGATAAACTAGGACCATCGAGGTAAAATAAATAAACAGTTAATTACTAGTTACAAAAACAAAACCATGATCAGCAAGACGACCAGTCACCACAAGCAGCACCCGTTCACGAGCATAACGCAAAGATCAGCCATTACCCCCCTCGCCATATTTGAGGGAAGGTGGCAACTCGACCCCCGACGCTACCGCAAGCAGTGACATCTAAGGGAGCATGACGAACTTGCTGCTGGTTGGTCAGGCAAAAAAAAATTTATCAACTGTCGAGGTCGCTCGCTAACCATAAATTGCAATACAACTCATAACAAAAACATAGTAATGAGTAGATTATGTCAACAATAAAATTAAAATAAATTGACTTATAAATTCAAATAAAATAAACAATTATATAACTGATAGACCTCAACTAATATAAGGAACACCTTTGTTCCAGATCGCTCGGTTTTCGAGCGAGGATGACTACCACATAAACAGGAAGCTGCCCAAGGAGCTGCTGCTGAGGATACTCTCCTATCTGGACGTCGTCTCGCTCTGTAGATGTGCACAGGTAAGATATAGTCACTGTTGTGGAAGTCCCGAGGGTTTCATATAAACAGGAAACTGCTCAAAGAGTTGCTGCTGAGGATACTCTCCTATCTGGACGTCATCTCGCTCTGGAGATGTGCACAAGCGAGTAAGTAACTTAATGTTTTTAGGTTTCTAAAACCAGGGACTGAAAGCGGTTACGGTTAAAGGGTAAGATACCTCAAAAATATACCGGTACCGGTTTAATATAAAGGTTGAGCTATACCGATACTTTTATAAATAAAGGTTGGGCTAAACCGTTATTTAACCTTTACACGATTTCGGTACCGAAAAAAATGCAACACACGCGGTGCGGGTACTTACACAGTCGTGTCCTTCCGATCGGAAATAAAAACCAATACTGAGTTACAATCGGCAATTGAACGACAGAGTGTGGTGGCTGGCAGTGCGTCAAAGAAAACCCCTATTTATTAAGGTTTAGGTACTGCTACGGAAATATACTGGTATGCATTTCCAACCTCAAAATTCCGCTACTGAAAAAAAGAACGGTATTGAAATATTTCGGTAACCCTTATTTAACGGTATGACGTCATACTGAAATTTAAAGGTGTACCTTAATTTTTGGGTAAATCAGTCCCTGTCTAAAACTCTAGTCAAGTCTTTGATAAGTAAATGTGATGATCAATCTTATATCAACATCCTCATTTAGATGAAAGATGTCCACTGCTAGCTATAGGGCATTTGTCCTCCGCAGCCGTCACCGAGACACGAGATCATTCCAACCGAACGTGAGGTCCCGGTGACGGCGACCGTTTGTCCAGCGCCACCGAACTCGGCGGTTCAGTATGTTATAGGCAAAAAAAAGACGGGCGAACGGTGCCGGTGCTACCATGGGCTTACCCAGGGGGGGCAGGGGAGGGCAGCTGCTCCCCCCCTGGATTTAGTATGCCTAAGCACCTACTGTTGTCGATAAAAGCTGGAAATTAAATGTGTTTAAATTAAATTGAACATGGAGCAAACCTGCGAACCAACATGTTCGCTCTAACCGACAGGGCCCTTCGACCTCGTTATATCGTCATCGTCCCTGAGATCAGGGGTATGTGGCCTAGATATTTAATCTTGTACGCCCTCTCTAATGACATACCATTAAAGTAAATTGGTGGTACATAAATAGGATACCTACCCCTGGTCCCAAAAACCATGTATTCACTTTTTATATTACATTGCTGTAGCAATCATAATTTTTGTGTTGCTGGAAACTTGTTTTTGTTAAACATCTTTGCGGCCAGTTCCGTCTTATGCCCAAATCGGAAACAGTATCGCCATTTTTCTGTCTTCATTGTGAACAAAGTATTTGAAACACTATTCTCTACCTTGCAGGTATCAAAACTGTGGAACATATTGGCCCTGGATGGGTCCAACTGGCAGCGGATTGACTTGTTCGAGTTTCAAAGAGACGTCGAGGTAAGAAACTAAAATAGAACGAGAACTACCTATTTTTAACCGACTTCCAAAAAGGAGGAGGTTATATGTTCGTCGCGTATGTTAGTTTTTTTTTATGTATGAATTTGTGTGGGATAGGTACCATCGAAGAAACCCATACCTAAGCAAATCGAAAACAAAATCCCGTGCACACGACCCTTTTTTTTCGTAGGTAACCGTTACTACATCGGCCGAGCGCTGCAAGCAGAAATAGTCCTTACGGTGTATAGGTATGGGTTTCTTCGATGGTACCACAACTAAATAAAATCTTTTAACAAAAAAAAAAAACAAAATTTTTACAGTAAAATTCCGTATTCGTTTTTGTCACCGACTTCCGAAATTAAAGTTATTTTTCACTTTGTAGTGTTTTTTGGAAGTCTGTTGTTTTTTTTCTTGTAAAAAGTTTTTTTATAATTAAAGGTACAATTTCGTAACTGACCGCAGGCGGCAACTGACGCATCGCCTGCAGTTGCCACCTGCGGTCAGCTACAGAATGGCACCTAACCTCACAAAAGGCAGAATATGGAAGATCTGATTCCCAGTACCTATTCGTAAAATATGTATTTCCTAGAATATCCGAGCTTGTTATAAAAATAACTCGACTTTGATCGGTCAACACTACGTCAGTAGCACTACGAAAACCGTCCTTACTGCTAAGGAATAAAGGCGCTGTTATCACATATGAATACAGATGGGTCATTCCGCATTTTAGGTATGAAGCTACAAGCAGGGTTGGGCAGTATTTGAATTACTTGTAATTAAAATACGTAATTGAAATACAAATACGTATTTAGTATTTGTAATTCAATTACTTCTTAAAAATGTAATTTGTAATTGATATTTTAAATACCTGACGCTAAGGTATTTTGTAGTTAGTATTTCAAATACTTATGGCTTCAAAATACATTTGAATATAAATATATTTAGCGATTTTATTAATGAGTGCGATCTGCAAAAAATTGCCCTCGCGGCCTCGATAGCTTTCGTAAGCAAAATGGCGACCGCTAAATATGTCAATCTTTAAAGTTGGCAACACTGGGCTGTATTAGTCTATTCTATTTACATAACCTAACACCTGACTGTATTTTGTAATTTGTATTTTAAATAAAAATAGTTAAAATACTGTATTTTATATTTCAAATACACTACTTATAAATACTTTGTATTTCGTATTTTAAATACGTGCGAGATAGTATTTTGTAATTTGTATTTTAATTTAAGCAAAGCATGTATTTTGCCCAGCTCTGGCTACAAGTAGGTACGCGGAAGGCTCGACTTGTCGAATTCAGTGAGCGTAACGTAGTCAGAAGATATAAGAGTACGCAATAGAAAGAGAGGCAACTTCTAGGTGAACATAACTGTAGGTAATTAGCGCTGTGCGACCTGAACTGCACTTTATTGTGTCGTAGCAAGAGTCGCTTTTTATTCATATGATTTTGCGGAGTCTCCCGTCTACAGTACACTAATATGTGTAAACTGTTACCATGGAAGGCTTGCGTTTGTACTTAACTATTAATAAATTAACATTGGTTTGTGTGGCTGAGATTTCTACGCCAATCAGAAAAGACCAGTACCCTTGCGTAATACACGATCAATTACAATTTGTTTCGATTTGAAACAGATTGCTAATCCATCGCTTCATAAGTTGGAAAAAAATCTGCTCAACAACGTAAATAACGCAATGAATGTTGTTGGACTGTCAAAATGAAACAAATTAGTCATAATTGTTTACGAAAATAAATAACGCAATTAGGGTACTGATTATCTTCAAAATTTCTAAACAGGTTTTCATTAAACATAGCTAAGAACCATCCTGATTAAACGAGCCTTCTAATAAAAAAAGCCGCATTGAAATCGGACCACTCATTTGGGAGATATGATGCCACAGACAGACACACAGATTCACAGTACGACAGAGCCGTCAAACTTATAACACCCCTCTATAAACGTCGGGGTTAAAGACACGTTTATTGAAATTAAAGAAGTTGAATATCAGCAAGATGAAAAATACCACCGGCACATTACTGTGTCGTGTTGTGTCGTGACGCGGAATACACAAATCATACGAATCTGTTCAGGACTACGTCAAATCACAACGAGTTTTGACTGGCTAAAACTGCGTCAAAAGGCGACACGACACAATACAACACAGTAACGTAAATCCGGCTTAAAGCCACCGACACATTACTGTGTCGTGTTATGTCGTGACGCGGGATACACCAATGAAATGAATCTGTTCAGAACTACGTCAAATCACAACGAGTTTTGATTAGCTAAAACTGCGTCAGAAGACGACACGACACAATACAACACAGTAATGTAAATCCGGCTTAAGTCGTGTTGAATCTCATTCCCTTTACCACTTCCGAAATATCGTTAAGAAGACTTAAACGCCAATGATGATTTTTAATTATAATTATTTAAATACATAGATGGTACATCCAGTTTTATCTGGAGGTCAGATAGACAGTCGCTCCATTTAACATATTGGTATTCAGCTGCATCCGGGTAGACTGGGAGCCGACCACAACATAGGTCGGAAAAGCTAGGGAGACTTAGATACAACCTGACACTGACTTCCAAATTGCAAAAAACGTAAGAAAATTTGAATTTCGCGGAGTATTTTAGCGCATCAAAGAAGCAGTTTTATGATATTCTCTTTAACCCGCAGGGTCCAGTAATAGAGAACATCTCACACAGATGCGGCGGCTTCCTCAGAGAGCTGTCCCTTCGAGGATGCGAGAGCATCGGGGATGGATCCATCAGGTCGCTGGCACAGGTCAGTTAATTGAGACTACATCACCAGGGAACATCTAACTCAGATGTGGTGGCTTCCTCAGCGAGCTGTCCCTACGAGGACGCGAGAGCATCGGGGATGGATCCATCAGGTCGCTGGCACAGGTCAGTTTATTGAGACTATACCACCAGGGAACATCTCACACAGATACATTAGCTTCCTCAGCAAGCTGTCCCTTCGAGGATGCGAGAGCATCGGGGATGGATCCATCAGGTCGCTGGCACAGGTCAGTTAATTGAGACTACATCACCAGGGAACATCTCACACAGATGCGGCGGCTTCCTCAGCGAGCTGTCCCTTCGAAGATGCGAGAGCATCGGGGATGGATCCATCAGGTCGCTGGCACAGGTCAGTTTATTGAGACTATACCACCAGGGAACATCTCACACAGATACATTAGCTTCCTCAGCAAGCTGTCCCTTCGAGGATGCGAGAGCATCGGGGATGGATCCATCAGGTCGCTGGCACAGGTCAGTTAATTGAGACTACATCACCAGGGAACATCTCACACAGATGCGGCGGCTTCCTCAGCGAGCTGTCCCTTCGAAGATGCGAGAGCATCGGGGATGGATCCATCAGGTCGCTGGCACAGGTCAGTTTATTAAAACTATATCAGCAGGGAACATTTTACTCAGATGCGGCGGCTTCCTCAGCGAGCTGTCCCTTCGAGGATGCGAGAGTATCGGGGATGGATCCATCAGGTCGCTGGCACAGGTACAAATACTGGTGCAACATAGTTGGAAAAAAGATAGGTAGATTAAAAAAAAAATATTTTACTTGTGGAACTATTTCATATTTGTTTTTTTTTTAGTCCTGCCCAAACATCGAAGAGTTAAACTTGAACAAATGCCGGAAGATCACTGATAACGCGTGCCAGGCCCTTGGGAGGAGATGCAAAAAGCTGCAGAGGTAAGTTTCGTTCAAATGTTTTTTTTGTTTTTTACTTTGGCAACTAACAAAGTAATAATAGTCGCACGGGTCGATGCATCAGATTAAGCTACGCTTACCGCGGTTGGTCTGTGGATGGGTGACCGTCTTTACATACCAAGACTCCTCCGTGCCTCGGAAAGCACGTTAAGCCATTGGTCCCGGCTGTCATGATGATCTTTGGCAGTCGTTGCGGGTCGTCAGAAACCCGAAAGTATGACAACCAGTCCTACCAAGGGGTATCGTATTACCCAGTTACTGGGTTGTGGAGGTCAGATAGGCAGTCGCTCCATGTAAAATACTGGTACTTAGCTGCATTCGGTTAGACTGGAAGCCGACCTCAATATAGTTGGGAAAAGGCTAGTCAGATTGACGTTTTCCGGGTTGTATTTTTGAATAACCCTTCAGACCGAATCGGAACATGGCAGCCAATCTCAGCGGAAACTAGCCATCTCAATCAATCTGCCGAGCCTTTTCCCAACTATGTTGGGGTCGGCTTCCAGTCTAACCGGATGCAGCTGAATACCAGTATTTTACATGGAGCGACTGCCTATCTGACCTAAAGTTAATCTGGCCCAAAGTTAATCTGATTAATGATTAAAAATTAATGATTAAAAATCATAATCAAAAATTTGATTAAGATTAATTTAATCATAATCAAATTTAAAATGATTAAGATTATTAATCATAATCTTTAATCGTGACTTTGATTATTTGATTAACTACTTATTTATTTATTTAATTTATTGGAAGAGCAACACCAACGCTTATACAATACATAAATATGCTACTTCAAAAGCAGTAGTAAATAAACCAAAATGGAATTCTGTATAATGGTGTCGATTCTCTTGTCACAAATGCCTCTAAACTAGACTAAAAATCACCAAAATTTAGTTTAATCCTGTCAAACGACGATTTCCCATTATGAAATAGACTAAAATGACACAACTTAACTATATTTTAGTTTGACAGCACTAAGATGGTACTGAGATATTAGTTTAGTGAAAATGGAAATTTTACTATTCTGAATTTGACGTTTTTAACCTAAAATTTAGATTTTCTAACTAAATCTAACTATTTTTAATTGCGACTAAAAACGTGTGGAATAAAATTGGTTGTCATGAACTTTAAATTCACACCAACACCTCGACTTCAGATGCAAAAACAGTACTGAATATTTTTTTTTTCTTTTGTTTGTATCTCGAAAACGATGTGTCCAATCGCAAAAATAATGAAAATTTCGACACCCTATATAAAACCCTTAAAACCCTAACACTCTACATGTAGGTAATATTTTTTCCTTCTTTCCATACAAAAAGTGAAAAATTTCATATAAAACACGTCGAGGCTGCCCCCCCTGCGCGCCTCCGGCTCTAAAAAGTTTCACGTGGTTTAGGTATCACGTGTGGAGTTGCGATTGTCAAATTCGATTTAGATGTGTCAAAATTATTTTTAAATTTAGAGAATTAATTTTGTAGAATAGCTTTGAGATTCTCATAGTCAAAAGTAAGGAATTTTAGTGATAGTTTAGTTAGTATAGTAGTTCGGTGTACAAGAGAATCGGCACCGTTCAAAATGTAAACATTTTTTATTCTAATTTCACAGACTACACTTTTATGGCCTATTTACTACGTAAACACCGGGGAGGGGGTGGGGCTGAGGTACTTCGCGTTAGCTTAGCTTCTCTCTCTCTCTCTCGCCTTTTATAGCACTATAGATAGTGCAATCCACGAAGACGCGCCCCACTCCGCTCCGCGCCGTACTAGAGTTCAGCTTACAGTACAGTAATCGCGAAGTGGGGCGCGTCGTCGTGGATTGCACTGTCTATAAACTACTACATATAGAGAGAGCGTGACTACATGGTCTCGGTTGGCGATAATTTTTTCGAAGCGGAATCAGTTGATGCTAAAAAGAGAGCGGATATGATCATTTCATTTTTTTTTTTGCCGAGGGTAGCCAAGAACGAGAGCTACAAAGTTATCCTGTTATAGGCAAAGCGTTTAAGAACAATACACCAATGCCATCCTCTGATTCGGTAGAAAGAATGTTTTCTTTTGCAACTATGCTAAATAAACCTAGGTCACACAAATTATCTGACGCCTTATTTGAAAAAAAGTAGTTATGAAATGTAACTTGAACATCAAGAAATCAGAAATGTAAAGATCGGAGGTTATTTAGTTAATTGAAAATATTCTTTAAAATTAGAATTCAGTGTATTTGAACGTTAAAAATTATTTGTTTGTTCTTTGAATAATTAATAAAAATATTTTAAGAAATGTGTGTCATAATTTTCTATAATTTCTTCTAAATAGAATTAATAAAATTTATGGATGTATTAGTTTTTAATCAAGTTAATCAATTAATGATTAGTTATTAAGATTACTTTTTTAATCATGATTAATGTAATCTGATTAAAATTAATCAAATTAATTAATTGATTAAAAAATTAATTGATTAATGCCAACACTGGCGCAGACACAGGTGCACTCTCTCTTCCCTCACTCTCATAGTCCTGAGGGACGGCAGTCCGACACGACTGGAGAGAGATCAGGTGCAGGAGAGGGAGGGGAGAGATCTGGGGTTGAATATTCAAGTTACAAAAGTCAAACGTCGCCAGTTCCCAAGGTGTCGTACTAATCTGTCCAAACTTCTAAATAATTGCTAGGCATATATTCATAATATCACACCCGTATTTTTCGAGGGGCAGGTTTAGAGGAACAGGGAGTAAAGTTCACTCATCCTCTATAGAAAAGGGAGGATCCTCCGACCAGACGGGTGTCGTGTCTGGCGGGAAGCTGCCCAATGATTCTCGCGTAGTCTGCGCCCTCGAAGGAGGCGCGTGGAGTCGTTTTGGTGGCTTTTTGGCCCGTTTCCCGAGGAATTTTTCTCTCGACCCTCGGAATCGAGGGCTGGTCACTGGGTTTTCCTCCCCCTCTTAGGAGGGGTGGTGTTTTACTGCACACCTACTCGCCGAGGGGTTTATCTCCCCTCAGCGCTTTGGGGCGTATCTGTAGGAGCGCCCGAAGTGCTTTACGACACCCGTGCGACCAAACGTGCCTGGTGAGATCCCTAGTTCTTAAGGGAAGGCCCAACAAGGGCCGATTTAGCAACAAGGGTGTGCCTGCCCAACGATTAATGTCGGGTAGTCATATTTATATACAGGGTGTTTGGCAGAACGTTGAACATACGAAAATGGTGGATAGGTCCCCACCTATCCACCATTTTCGTATGTTCAACGTCATCTGCTACTTACTCAGCCCTAATTTATTTGGCCCTGGCGCCCCGGATATTAATATTTTTTTTTTGCTTTCTTCTAGTTTCACAACTTTCTTAACTTTAAAGTGTAATTTTTATTTTAAAAAAATGGGTATAACAGGCATTTTTTTCTTTTAATCTTTAATATTGGCAGATTCTTATAACAGAAAGATGTAAAAAATACTTAAATCCTAATTTCAACCTGCATTAAAAAAAAATATCCAGGGGGCCAGGGCCAAATAAATTAGGGCTGAGTAAGTAGCAGATGACCCCACCTATCCACCATTTTCGTATGTTCAACGTTCTGCCAAACACCTTGTACATGTCGTTCGCGCGGTAAACTTTAATTTCGCGATGCAGGATTTGTGTGACGTCAGGTCTTGATGCGTAGTTCAAATGTGACGATGTAGATCCACAAAGGTATCCAGTACACCCACATTTCGCCAGTTATGTACAAGTCCCATGTAATATGATGCAAGCTTATTACCATCAAACGTGCTCAGATCCCAGAGAGGGCAGGCCCCTTTTTTTTTACTAGCCTTCGCTGTCCCACTCCTGGGCAAAGGCCTCCCTCCACTCCTTTCTCCTTTCGCGAGCCTGCGAGTCCTCCTTCCAGTTTTGACGGAACTTATCCAGGTCGTCCCGCCATCTCCTACGTGGTCTGCCGCGACCCCGCCTCACTGTCTCAGGGCACCAGTTCTGTGCTATTTGGGCCCACAGTTTGTCCGGCATGCGGCAGACATGACCTGCCCAGTCCCATTTAAGCTGGGCAGCCTTTTGAGCCACGTCAGCTATTTTTGTTTTGGAGCGCAGTATTGTGTTTCGAACACGATCTGTTAATTTCACGCCTAGTATACTGCGCTCTAGTATACCAGGCGTTAAATTAACGGATCGTATAGATCGTATCGTGTATACTGCGCTCCAGAACTTGCTAGAAGAGGATCTAGCACAGCAGTCTGTGGACCTGAGCTTATCGTGCCAATTCCCTTCAACCAAATACGCAGGTGGCTACAGGAGTTCACCCAAACCCATGCGGAGAATTGGTGGACCTCGACACCGGGCTGCAGGCAGTCTAAGGAAGCAATGCCATCCTTCGATAGCCGGCTAACTAGGCGTTTATTACGCCTGGACAGGAATGGCCTGCGCCTGATGACGGGGACCATCACAGGTCACTGCTCGCTAAATAAACACTTCCACACAATAGGCATAACGGACAGTCCTCTGTGCAGGGCGTGCATGGAGGCTGAGGAAACAGTCGTGCACGTGCCAACCATTTAGCTGGCAGGGGGCGGGACACTTGACTCTAACAAAAATTTTCACTTTAAAGCTTAATATTTCGCAAACAGATCACTGAATCCAAAAATGGTTTTAACAAACTCATAATGTTTTTGAAAGACCTTTTCAATGATACCCCACACCATGGGATAAAAAAAAACATCACTACGTGTATGGGAGGTGGTACCCTAATATTTTTTTTTTTCATAATTTTGTTTTACCACTTTGTCGGCGTAATTAATATGTACACCTATGCTAAATTACAGTTTTCTAGTACTAAGGGTCTCGGAGCTAGACCGCGGACAGACAGACGAACATGACGAAACTATAAGGGTTCCTTGTTTACTACGGAACCCTAAAAATAGGGTGATGCCTGGGTAAAAAAAAAAAATGTTTAGTCCGTCAGTCGTCAAATAATTAAAAATATTAGACACGTATTTTTCGCTTTATCATATTAATAAAAAATGACTTAGATAAAACGCATTAAAGTTGGGGAGTGGGGGTCGCTACGTCACAAGTAAGTATAAAATCTACATACTCGTGACGTCATGACACATTTTAACTCAATGTATCGCCGTAATGCATATGCTCTTTTTCAACTCTCAAAGAAAGTTAACAGTCAGGCTCTTTTAACAGCGTACTATGGACTGGGTTGCCTCTGTTTTGCGGTATGGCATTATGTTCTGGGGGCAGTCTACTGATTGGAAGTTGGTATTTAAGTTGCAGAAGCGATGCATCAGGTCAATGTGCGGTTTTAAGACAACTGATAGCTGTATTCACTATTTTAAATCGTTAAAATGTTTAACTTTGCCTTGTTTATATATATTGGAAACGGCTTTGTTTGTGAATTGTAACCCACATCTATTTAAAAAATTATCAGAGGTCAGAAAAATCCAATACGGACTCAATATATCAATCAATAATGTCAAGTAAAATAAAAAAACAACCGACCTCCAAAAAACAACACTACAAAGTGAAAAATAACTTTAATTTCGGAAGTCGGTGTCTTGGGTTTTGTATTTTCGTTTTTTGCCACCGACTTCCGAAATTAAAGTAATTTTTCACTTTGTAGTGTTTTTTTTTGGAGGTCGGTTGTTTTTTTTTTGTAAAAAATTTTTATTTTTCACTTTTTAGTTGTGGTACCTACACCACACATATTCGAATACCACTACCTGCTACCAGTGACAGAAACTTATCATATCATATACATACTAAGTGGGAAAAAAATACGTATTTTGTAGCTAACTCAAAAACTATCCAAGCAAAGTTAATAAAATTTATATGGGACCAATTCGAGAGCACACCCTTTCAAACAAAAAAAGAATTTTCAAAATCGGTCCACAATTGACGGAGAAATCGGTGGACATACATAAAAAAGAAATAAAAAAAAACAAACATACGCGACGAACATATAACCTCCTCCTTTTTGGAAGTCGGTTAAAAATTAAATTAAATTCTTGATTACGAGTAACTATGAGACTCATACAATGTTAGTAACAATAAAATACTCCTACACAAACACGCTCAACAAAATAGTCACTGCTTCAATATTCCAGCAGAGATACTGGAGCAACGACTTACAATACAGCAGTCCAGCCTGTCAGCAATAACTCTCAGGATGCTGTTAGAACTGCCTCGTACCCTGCGCACCAAGGACGCACATCTTTTACGCAGTAATGCATAAAAGCAATCAACACGCATTTCCGCAAACATCCCTGATGCGCTACAGAAGCCAGGCAGCCCCATCAACACCTTGAAAGCATTATTGTACTGCACGCGTTATTGCAAAAAAGTTTTTTTGGTATTGCCCCACTCATATATAATAGAGTACCTAAAAAACATAAAACATCACGCCTTGTTTCCCCGAAGGGTTGGGCAGAGGTGTCCCTGTAGCAGGTACACCCACATTTCGCCAGTTATGTTTAAGTCCCATGTAATAGGGGGCGAGCCTATTGCCATCAACCGGGCACAAATCCAGACTCCGAGCTGCTACTGAGAAATTTCAGATAGAAAAACCCAATAACACTTTGCCCGACCCGGGAATCGAACCCAGGACCTCAAGCTCAGCAGTAGCGCTTGCGACCACTAGACCAACGAGGCAGTAGAGTACCTAATATTTAAAAAAAAATCTTTTTTACAAAAAATACAACCGACGTCCAAACTACAGAGTGAAAAATAACTTTAATTTCGGAAGTCGGTGTCAAAAAACTAAAATACTGATCCAAAGACACCGACTTCCGAAATTAAAGTTATTTTTCACTTTGTAGTTTGGAAGTCGGTTGTATTTTTTGTAAAATAGTTTTTTTTTTCACTTTTTAGTGGGTTGGTTTGTAATTTATCTATGTAACAATAGCCTTATGTCAACTGCTCATCAAAAATACCCAAATCGCTATAGATGTGCCTTTAATATTTGAAGAGTTCCCTCGATTTCTCCAAGATCCCATCATCAGATCGTGACCAAATGACAATGGGACCAACTTGAAAGTATACCCTTTCAAACAAAAAAGAATTTTTCAAATCTGTCCAGCGGTCTTCGAGTAATCGGGGAACATACATAAAAAAAATATATATTTCCCGACGAATTGAGAACCTCCTCCTTTTTTTTAAATCGGTTAAAAACATGACCACATTAAAATTTAAAAGGGCGCTAAACGAATTTTTAATTATGAAAACTTGTTACACGATTGACGATTTTCTTAATGATGATTCACTAACTAATTGACATACTATTACCCTGATTGACATAATTATTGTGAACCTGTACCCTAATTGCGTAACTTATTTTCGTAAACAATTTTGCCTAATTTGTTTCATTTTGACAGTTCAACAACATTCATTGCGTTATTTAAGTTGTTGAGCAGATTTTTTTTCTACCTTATGAAGCAATGGATTAGCAATCTGTTTCAAATCGAAACAGGTTGTGGTCGTGTTGTATTACGCAATTAGGGTACAGGTTCAATTACTTAGAGACTTATTTTATTTTTATATTTTTTATTCCTGTGACCACACTGACATTTTTATTTAATTTTTTGTAATTCCAATGATCTGCATATTTCTAAATTTTTTATTTGGTATTGTAAACTTTGCATGCCCACGTGACGTTAAAATATGGAGAACTTTATTATAAAAACAACTATGTACTATACCCATTTTTGCAAAGAAATAAATGATTTGATTTGTAATATTTTGATTACGTAAAAAAAGAAAAAATACGTGTCCAATTTTAATATATTATCTACCGGACAACAAAAAAATTTTTCGTCATCATAATTTTATTTTTTTCTAATTGTTTATTTTGTTGAATTTCAGGATAAACTTAGACTCCTGTTCGAATATCACAGACATTTCGCTGAAGGCGCTATCAGATGGATGCCCGGTAAGGTTAATATTTGTGCCATTACTATTATTTTCCATATTATTCATAAGCAGAGGTCGATATTAGGTAGAGTTATTTATGTACTTGCATCGAAATGTTGATATTAATATGGACCTTCCCGGGATTTCTAATTTACAATCCCGTGTGACCAACAATATTACAAATAAATAATAATGAAAACCTCAGAGATAAGTCAGACAAATAAAACAAAGATAATTAACATACAATTTTTATGTCGTTGATGTAAATTTGGCAACGTCGCGCGTGCAGTGGTTTAAATTGTGTAAAAGTAAACAACTTTTTATATAATAGATCACGGGATTTTTCTGCTCTTCAAAATTAATCCCGGGATTTGGGGCATATCCACTTTTTTCTTTCGTTGTATGAAATCAGTGGAAGTACATAAATAACTCTACCTAATTCCGACCTCTGTCCATAAGCATACTAGCTGCCCGCCCCGGCTTCTTATCTACGGCGCTACCTTCCCTACCTACCTATTTACCTCCACCAACCTATCTACACCTACCTACCTACCCCTACCTACCTACCCCTACCTACCTACCCCTACCTACCCCTACCTACCTACCCCTACCTACCTACCCCTATCTACCTACCTACCCCTACCTACCCCTACCTACCTACCCCTACCTACCTACCCCTATCTACCTACCTACCCCTACCTACCTACCTACCTACCCCTATCTACCTACCCCTACCTACCTACCCCTACCTACCTACCTACACCTACCTAAAACCTTTCCACAATGATCTGGGATGTTCTCAATGTTGTGGAATACTCTGAAATGTTCTGGACTGTTCTAGAAATTTCTTGGAAGCGAAATTTCCAGCCTTTACATCTTCAAAAGCACGCCCGTCAGATAAAAACGGAAACCTTCTTCATGGACGGGTGACAGAGGGCTACCACACCATATAACTCCCTTGATCGTACCGGCACTCGTTTCTGAGTTTTAGCGGCACGCACATTGTACACTTTCTTTTATAATGTACTAGCTTTTGCCCGCGGTTTCGCCCACGTGTCTACATGGTCCTCATATGGCCTGACCAAGATTATGTCTGGACTTTAAAAGAGACTGCGACCTCTGAGTTTGTTTCGGCCTTTCTTCTCAGAGTAGTCAGATAGGAAACGCCGAACTCATCTAGCTTATTTTTAATATTTTTTTTATGTGATGTGTAAAAGTGATTCCGATATCCTATTTACAGAATAAACAATTTCATTTAATTTCATTTCATTTGTATGTCAGAAAATATCCCACGGGAACGTACTACCGAGATTTAATACCTAATAACATAGGAAAAGATCATTGACTCCTACCGCTGCGCCCGCTACGCGTAATTTTAAAACTGTGATATCTTTAAAACTATTCATTTAAATTAAATGATTAAAAGGCATATTTTAATCTAAATTAAATGCCCAATTTAAATAACATATTTTATTGGATAAGGATTAATACTATACCGGTCAAAAAAGCTTCGGAAATAACAATTAAATTTTTATCAAATTCTGAAAGATAAAAATGATTATTTTGGGTCATCCTTAGAAGATAGACTTAGACATATGCCATCGCGGACTTTTTTGTTGAACTTTTTTAGATGAACAATACCGTAGAACATGAATTTGATGTATCTTTTTCGGTTAACGCAGCGCACGCCAATAAAGCTCCCATTCGGCATGATTTTTTCCGACTTCTTCAACAGTAATCGTCATATTTCAGCCAATTTACACAAAACCTTAATGAATTATACACTAAAACCTTCCGCATGAATTACACCGTCTATTAGAGAAAACCGTTTGAAAATCCGTTCGATAGTTTTTGAGTTTATCGCGTTCAGACAGACAGACAGATGCGGCGGGGGATTTTTGATTATTTTTGGGATTTTATTGGAGTTATTTTTGCAATCGACACGTGTTTCACCTCTCAAGAAGGCATCCTCGTTGCTGCCTCGTTGAGAGGTGAAACACGTATATTTCTTTCAGAGGTTTTTATTATTATTTTTATATATTTTAACAAATCTCGGGACCATGGATCCCGGTCCTTTGGAAGGCGTACGAGGGGCTGAAGCCAACTCGCAGAGGCCCCTTAGACATTAATAAGTGGTTAGGCACCAACCGACGATTATCCCTGTATGCACCCAACAAGTGCACCCAAGGACAACCCCCGGTTGGTGTAGGACTATTGCAGAACATGGAAACAAAACATATTGGGCTATGGATTTGGATGGCTATAATGGATTGGTTAATTGGAACTATGGAAAGACTATGGCCCCTGCCTGATCAATGTTTTAAATGCACACGGATAAAATGGCAGGGGGTGACTTGCACACTCAATAATGGGCCCCCGAAAACGGTCGCTAGCACAAAGTGTCGTAGCGATAAGGGGACAACATGTCCTGAGGTGCTTGAGGAGTGGAGAGGTATTTCACGGCTTTCAGAACAATCCCAGAGCCCGGAAGATGGTCAAAATCCCTACGAGCACTTACTGGAATACTTCCTTCCTCCAAGCACGTTTGCTCTTGCGAATCTCCACTCAAGCCGGCCAATTAAGGCAAGAATGAGGCGGGAGCTCTGTTCCTCAGTGTTCACTCCAGCCGGCCAATGAAGGCAAGCCAGAGGTGAAGAACAAGACTTCTCCCGGGAGATAGGGTCCGTGGGGTCGCTACTGCCCATCAGCTAGCCACATGCTGCCCTGCGGGTTTTTGTATCTCTCTTGGTCTGGCTCCTCATCCTAGACCTGTTCCGGCAAAGTAAACTCTACCGGCACAGACATAGAGTTCGGAGCGCGCAAGCCCCACCACGACGTCAACGTAGAGATACGGCGGTGGGGTTATTATTATTATTATTTATTTATTTAACACAACATGGTCCACACTGACAAAAAACAAACAAAAAATACTTAAAATATGTTAGTAACAATTATATCTTATAATCTACGTTAGTACCTGTACACTAGGATGTTAGTAACAATGTGGCTTATGATCTATGTTAGTACTTGTACACTGCGACAGACAGCGTTGTTTTGATGAGATGTCCCATAATGGAGCTCTCATCAAGCCTGTCACCTATCACCTTCAGGAGGCCATTGCCGCTGCCACGCAATCTAGCGAGCAGAGACGCACTTTTCTTCCGTACGATAGCTGAGAAGCTGTCGACTCGGGCTTTTGCGAACATCTCTGACGCACTGCAGCAACGCGGCAGCCGCATTAGCGCCCCGAAGGCGTTATTATATTGGACGCGCAGCGCACTGACGGCACGCTTGGTACAGCTGATCCATAGGGCGCTCGAGTACAGAGATGTGCAGTATGCTTTAAATAGCGTGAGTTTGACCGCTTCTGTACATCGAGCGAACCTACGGGCCAACATGTTCGCCCGTACCGCCAATACGGCCAATATTTATGGCTCTTTAGAAATAGCTAAGCGGAACAGGTTACTAAATATATCCACGTCTATTGTATTTTATAATGGATTTCAGCAAGGTCACGCTTGAATTAATTATCTTTTGTTTACATTGTTAAATACTAGAAATCTTTATATTTGCAGCTCCTAACCCACGTCAACGTGTCCTGGTGCCAGCTAATCACAGAAAATGGTGTGGAGGCATTAGCACGCGCCTGTCCCAGGCTCAAGACTTTTATATGCAGAGGTATGTCAAAGATCTATACTTCTATCATCATTTCAGCTGGAAAACGTCCACTGCTGGACATAGGCCTCCCCCAAGTACCGCCACTTCGACCGATTCTGTGCTTCCCGCATCCTGCGGATTCTTGCGGCCTTCACAAGGTCATCGGTCCATCTTGTGGGAGGCCTTCCAACGCTACGTCTTCCGGTACGCGGTCGCCACTCCAGAACCTTTCGACCCCATCGGCCATCCGTTCTGCAAGCAATGTGCCCTGCCCATTGCCACTTAAGTTTGGCAATTCTTCGGGCTGTGTCGGTTACCTTGGTTCTCCTGCGGATTTCTTCATTTCTGATTAGATCACGTAGGGAAACTCCAAGCATAGCCCTCTCCATAACCCTTTGGGTGACTTTTAGCCTTCTGATAAGGCTCATTGTGAGGGACCACGTTTCAGTACCATAGGTCATCACTGGCAAAACGCACTGGTCAAAGACTTTCGTCTTGAGACACTGGGGTATGTGGGACGAAAAGATATTCTTATTATATACTTCTATACTAATATATATACTTTAATATATAAAGCGTAAGAGTTTGTTTGCTTGAACGCGCTAATCTCAGGAACTACTGCTCCGATTTGGCCGCTAAGGCCAATAGGAGCGGAGCACCAAAGAAGAATGTTTCAAAATCGGGGGGTTTTTTTTTTCCTTTTGAGAGCTTCTGCTGCGTGCGCTGCGTAAACGGTTAAAGTTTCGCAAAAATCATGTATGACAGAATTGTTCCCCTTTAAAAGTTCTAAAAAAGAAGTCCGCGACAGCATATATTCTATTTTAATTACAGGTTGTAAAAACGTGAACGATAACTGTGTTTCGACGCTGGCGACATACTGCCCAGATTTATCAGGACTCAACACACAAGGATGCGATGTAAGTATCCTACGTATATTAAAAATGCGAACGTTTGTGAGGATGGATGAATGTATGAATGGATGGATGTTTTTAGGGTTCCGTACCTCAATAGGAAAAAAAGAAACCCTTATAGGATCACTCGTGTCTCTGTCTGTCCGTCTGTCACAGCCAATTTGCTCCGAATCTAATGGACTGATTAAGTTGAAATTTGGTACACATTTGTATTTCTGTGACCCAAACACGATTGTGTAACGTAAATAAATGAATTTTTAATATGCGGGTCACTTTTGGGGAGAAAACAAGAAAATTTAAAAGAAAGTTTTGCCAACAGTACCGTGTGACATATCAAATGAAAGGGCTTGTTGTGAGGACCTCAAATATATTTTTTATATTATTTTAAAATAAATACTTTTAAAGATACTTAAGAAAATTGACCATCCCCCCCCCCTTATCTCCGAAACTACTGGGAAAAAATACTTAGAATGGTTCTTTACTAATAGATTACAGGAAAACCTGTAAGAAGTTTATGGTCTTAAACACGGACTTTCAGAAAGCTTTTGACAAGGTGGATCATGAATTTTTGCTGAACCGAATGGCTTTCAATGGTATTCGTGGTAACTTGTTGCGATGGTTCATTTCATATATCACTAACGGTTATCAGCGGGTTGTTATTAACGAATACCACTCTCTTGCTACTCGGGTTACATCTGGTGTCCCACAAGGCTCCATTCTCGGTCCTCTTTTATTCATTATTTTTATAAATAATATAGGTATATGTTTTCATCATTCAAAATTTTTGTTATATGCTGATGATCTCAAAGTATATATATAGTATCTTCTCAGAAAATCCATCCCCTAAAGGGGATAAGGGATGAAAGTTCGTCATTTTTGCCGTTGGGAATGTCTTCGGGCACAAAGCTTTTCCCTTGATATTTTTTTTTATCCACAGCAACTAACAGACGACTCAATATCCAAACTCGGGCCGGCGATGCGCCGGTTATGCGTCTCAGGATGTTCCCGATTAACGGACACCGCTTTATCGGCCATAGCGGCCCGATGTCCCGATATTGTGACCTTGGAGCTCGCGCAATGCAGTCAGCTGACAGATGCTGGATTTCAGGCGTTGGCTAGGGTGAGTAGAGCAGTTTCATTATAAAAACATGTTATTGGATCATCATCAGCCTATAATATTCTCACTGCTGGGACTGCGGCCTCCTCTCTGTGAGAGGGAGTGGGCCGTAATCCACCACGCGGGCCCAGTGCGGGTTGGTAGATGTCACATGTCTTTGAATTTTCGGTTCTAGGACATGCCGGTTTCCTCAAGATGTTTTCCTTCACCGTTTTGAGAGCAGTGGTGATGAAATAATTTACACAAAGTAAAGCGCCTGTCTGGGTTCGAACCTACGACGTACAACTCGTAAGTCGCGGCCGTTACCACTGGGCCACCACTGCTCACTGTTATTGGATGCCGTTCAAGTATTACTTAAGTAGATTTATTACAATTATTTACCCCCACCTCCCCCTTATCAGCAAAAGTAAGCAAAGCTTTTACCCCCCCCCCCTCCCATGTTTACGTAAACATTGGTATATGCATTTTTCTTTTAATGTAAGTATTCTGTTTTTTTTTATTGATTCATGAGCAACAGTTATAATTCTAACAAGTGTATTTTTAGACAAGTGAATAGCACGCGGTAATTCCCCTACTCGGTTCTAAGCGAGTACCTAAACGTATTCATTATTTGTGGGAATCCCCGAATATGCGTTTCGTTTTCAAGCATAGACAATGTGTGGGATGCCATATGTGTAAAAAAGTAAATAATTACTGCTGACGTAATCACCATCTAGACCCCCCCACCCCCCATGTCATCAAAAATAAGCAAAGCATAGACCCCCCCGCCCCAATACTTGAATATTCCCATAGATTCTGGCCACGCTAAGTCTGCATAAGTAAAAAAACGGCGGAATTTGAAAATCTATAGACGGCAACACCATCCTGTCCTACAAAAAAAGAATTTGATACTTTGTCTTTTTGTTTTTGATAGGTTATTTTATTTATATTCTGATTTATTCCTGGTAAAGAATAGTCACTTTAGCACGATGCAGTGTGGATTGGATACAGTTTTGTCATCGTATGGAGGTAGAGCATATGTACGACATAGTCGTACATATAATCTATTATGCAAAAATCAAAAGGCAAAATATAAAAATCATTAGATCTACTTATAACCCCGAAACTGACATAACTGACTGATGTAAAAGTATACCATGTATAAAACTTTTTGGGGTTGCCCGTTTATTATTTTTTATAACTCCTCTATGTTCTACAGACGGACGTACTTTTTTTTTTTTTGGGTGGGAAATTATCAAATAACTTCTCCCGCTCTGGGCGGAGCGGGAAGGCGTATCAGACTTTACTCACTAAAACCCACGCGTGTTCCTTCGGTTGCCATGTTGCCGGGGGCCACGATGTCCCCATCGGTTTTCTTCGAACCCCCGGCAGGCATCGGCCCAAGCGGACCCCGTCAATTCTGCTGACATCTCTTTGAGGCGCGCGTGGAACACAACGCGCCGTCGACCCGGGCTTGGTCCTTATCGGACGGCGAGCTACCCATTGCTCACCGTCCGCAAGCCCGCGCCTACGGTGGCCGGAAATCGGCTCGCGATTCCCGCCCCGGGCGTCTCCTCCTGCGGCGGTTAGAGGCATGAGGGCGCGAAATTTGCCTCTCCCTCACGCGTTCCGCCTCCTCCTTCGCGAACATTACCGCTTCGCACGCGGAGGTGACGGTCTGCCATTTCCTCTCGCTCCGTACCATGGCCTGAACCAGGGCCGGACGCGAGAGATCACCGCCGCCGATCGCCTCTACGAGGACACGGCGTTGCTCCGCCCAAGCCGGGCAGACCTCCACCGTATGCTCCACCGTGTCCTCAGGCCGATCCACACAATGGTGACACCCGGGTGTTGCCTCCCGCCTTATCCTGAACAGGAACCTCCCGAAGCAGCCGTGTCCGGTGAGGACCTGCGTCAGGCGTAGTAGTAATTTTAGGCCAAACAAATTAAACATAATATTAAGTATATATTGTGTTTTTTTTTAGAGAAGCTCGTGGCTAAGTAATAACAGCTGCATGAGTCGATCTATCAGGTTAAGATACGCTTGCCGGGGTTGGTCTGTGGATGGGTGACAATCTTAACATACCGAGACTCATACGTGCCTCGGAAAGCACGTTAAACCGTTGGTCCCGGCTGTCATTCGTGGATCTTTGACAATCGTTACGGGTAGGAGTTCAAAAGTCTGACAACAGTCTTACCAGGGGTATCGTATTACCCAGTTACTGGGATGTGGAGATCAGATAGGCAGTCGCTCCATGTAAAATACTGGTATTCAGCTGCATCCGGTTAGACTGAAAGCCGACCCCAAAATAGTTCGCAAATTGATTGATTTTTTTATTGTTGTGTTATTTTTCCCATCGGCACACTAAGAAAATTTGCAGGTTGGTGTGGTTTTCTTCAAGACATGCTCAAAGTTAATAATATTGTTCATCAGAGTTGCAAGATGATTGAGCGGATGGACCTCGAGGAGTGCGTCCTGATCACCGACAACACGCTCGTCCACCTGTCCATGGGATGTCCCCGACTCGAGAAATTGGTGAGCAAATCTTACTAATATCATAAATGTGAAAGTTTGTATGTTCGTGAACGGGCGCCGTCAGTTGAGACGGGTCATCTCTTATCTGCCAGGGCTTATTTTTAATCTTATATTTTCAATTGCTTTCGATTATTTTTTGTACAGAACTTCAAGCTACTACAATCTGTCAAATTTATTTAATATTTTTTCAACTTTATCGCTGAAAAATAAGGTTCAAAGTTGATTGGGAAAATTTGACAGTTTCGGGTAGCTTGCTGTGCTAGCGTCTGTACATTGTTCTCACATATAGAAGCAACAAGAATAATGTACCCAGGATTTTGTTATGTATATATATATATACTAGCTGACCCTGCAAACGTTGTTTTGCCATATAAATGTTTGGGGTGGACCATCTTTATCACTGACTACCCTACCTACCCTATCTTTCAAGTTGGATCAAACTGCGCACGGTGTGCAAATTTGATTAAAATCGGTTAAGTAGTTTAGGAGTCCATCGCGGACAAACAACGTGACACGTAATTTATATATAAGAAAAATTAAGATATTTAAAAGAGTGTCCTTGGAGTTTCTTGCCCGTTCTTCTCCATAGAGATCTACGTTTTGGAATGAGCGTAAAAATGTGTTTAAAAATTCCATAAAAACTATAAAAGTATATCATAGATTCCCTCATTTCGATATGTGCACATTATAAAGACACACACAGTTTATTTCTTTAAAAAAAAAAAAAAATGACTCTTAAAAAATGGTAATTCTTTTGGGTACCTTGTGTACCCTACGACAGATCAGATCTATGAATTTTTAATAAAAAAAATCTACATGTACAGGCCCAGTTTTTTTTTTGTATTTATCGCGATTTTGAGATCTATTTTTTGGCGTCTCAGGCGCGCGCTTCTTGAAGTAACATTATTCGGGGTTTTAGTCGATAAATAGCTATAATATATTCATAATGTTTTGTAATTCTGTTTTTTTTTAATATTTACAAAGTAAAATCTTTTTCTTTTTACTTTAAATAATTTCACTTGTGAAACCAGTTTTTAAGAAAATGATGATGAGTTTACAATTATTAAATAAATAATAATCTTAATGTAATTTCGAAAAATATTAATAAATATTCCTATATGTTTGTTTTCTTTTATTACTACCGCAGTTTATTTCCAATGCTATTTGAAGGTCATGTGGTGCATGAGATCTGAGTTTTTAACCGACTTCAAAAAAAAGGAGAAGGTTCTCAATTCGTCGGGATATTTTTTTTTTTTTGTAATTATATATGTTCCCCGATTACTCAAAGACGGCTGGACCGATTTGAAAAATATTTTTTTTGTTTGAAAGGGTATACTTTCAAGTTGGTCCCATTGCCATTTGGTCACGATCTGATGATGGGATCTTGGAGAAATCGAGGGAACTCTTCAAATATTAAAGGCACATTTTTTGTGATTTGGGTATTTTTGATGAGCAGTTGACATAAGGCTATTGTAACTTAGATAAATTACAAACCAACCCACTAAAAAGTGAAAAAAAAAAACTTTTTTACAAAAAACACAACCGACTTCCAAACTACAAAGTGAAAAATAACTTTAATTTTGGAAGTCGGTGTCTTTGGATCAGATCAGTATTTTCAAAATTAAAGTTATTTTTCACTTTGTAGTTTGGAAGTCGGTTGTGTTTTTTTGTAAAAAAGTTTTTTTTTAATCAGGAATTTCTCAGTAGCAGCTTGGAGTCGGGATTTGTGGCATTACAATATATTGTACCCATGGCGAAAATGACTGACGAAATGGTAGTACGGGTACAGCTGTATTTCTCTTTTCTTAATGTCCCTCGGGCATCATCGGATTTCCGAATACAAACGAATGTTAATTTCCATGTCCATCAATTATTAGATTTATCGTGTATAATAATTTGAATTCAGAACTAAGTAATTTATTGTTGTTTTGTTTTAATTTCCGTGTGAACTATATAGAGCTGTAAAACTATTTTTCTATCTGTCGTGCTTACGACTTTAGCAGCTTTCCTATTTTTTTTTTAAATAAATGACATTAATTTAAAAAGAGTATTAACAACTCTATATACTTCCAAGTCGATTGAGAGCGTCCGGTCTGCACCAAGTGCAAAGGGCAACTGATAGAAATCCGACGACTGACGAAACACGAAGTTTGCCGAGGGACATTAAGAACATATTTGTACTGTACATGTAATAGTTTCCTTAAGATGAGAGTGAATTTATAGGCTACAGCAAGTTAATAATGTAATATTGTTATCATTCCAGACGCTATCCCACTGTGAACTGATAACAGACTACGGTATCAAACAGTTATCAATGTCGCCGTGCGCCGCTGAACATCTCACCGTGCTAGGTAGGTGATGAGATTATTTCTTTACTATCTAGATAATAGAGCTGGCAAAGAAATGAGTTTAGAAGTACGCACTGTACAGATACCAAAAATATGCCTGAGAACCCGTATTTTTTAAATAAAACCAAAAATTTGGGATCAACAGAAATCATGAAATTCGTGTGACGTTCAGGAATATTTTAGTTTATTGGAACGAAGTTCTTCAACGCGGCTTGTAAACTTTCAGAAATCGTCACGCTAAAAAGTGTTAAAACTTGCGACTGTCTTCTTCTAATTCAAAGAGAAAGAAAGAGAGAGAGAGAACGCCGGCAGAAAAGAGAAAAGTTATTACAGTGTTGTGGTATAAAATTGTACATATTGGCCCGAGTACACTGCATGCCGGAGAGAGAGAGAGAAAGTGTGAATTTGGTCAACATAAAAATCTAAGATGGCGGCTGCGAAAATTTTCGTCATGGGTGTTGTTTTCATAGTTTTCGAGGGTGCTTAAGCCGATAGTGAGGTCGAAATGTAAATCCAAGATGGCGGCTGCGCAAGTTTTCAAATTTTTCGTCATGAGTGTCGATTTCATAGTTTTCGAGCGTGCTAAAGCCGATATGAGATCAAAATGTAAATCCAAGATGGCGGCTGCAAAAAAATTGTTTTTGTTTTAAATCATTCGTTCGCACACTTTTTTTTTGTCATGGTTTACCTACAGTTACTTGATATTTTTCCGTCCAGGTCTAGACAACTGCCCGCTAGTGACGGACGGCGCTCTGGAACACCTGATCTCCTGCCACAACCTGCAACTGATCGAGCTCTATGACTGCCAGATGGTGAGCCGGAACGCCATCAGGAAACTGAGGGTATGTACTAGGGTGAATCACCCAATTGCTAGCACTCCACCAATTATCAGCACCTCGGCGAATAAGTTAAAAACATCAGTTTCTCTTTTTGGTTGTGGTATTACAAAGTAAAACAATATACTAGGTAAATACTACTTTATACAATGGCAAAATTTTCAATACGTAAACATCAAAACCGTCGGCAGGATCTTTATTCAAAAAGTCGGTCTGCAGTTGTTTGGTGTTTTTCGGCCATATTTACTCATTGGAGGTAAGTTTGGAGGTCAATTTATAATCTGTTTCTATTGTTTTATGAAAATTGTAATGAAATCTTAGTTTTTATACGTTTTATGAGGTATTTTTCGTTAGTAATTTCAATAGGATTTTAAAGATTTCCGTTAGATTATTTCAAAATATGGGGTGCCAACATCTGGGTATATTTTTAAACAGAAATCCAATTTATCAGCACCCATGCTGAAAATTTTGTTATTTTAGTGTAAACTAAATTAAAGGTTCTTTTTTTTAATTTTAGTATAGATTAAGAATTAATTTGAATGTAAAAAACATGATATGACATCATTTTCCAAATGTTGACACCATACTGAAATTACATTTTACCATTTATCCGCATAGTGCTGATAATTGGTTAACTTTTATGCCGATAATTGGATTTATCTAATTTGAACTGTTTGTTGAGTGTCGACAATTATTGTAATTTGTGAAGTATTTTTCTAAGAAATTCCTAATATTAATAGCAATAAAAAGCATTTTGTTCATAATTTTATTGTAAAATGTATTTTATTTGCCCTAAGTCTAAGTGCTGATAATTGGGTAATTTGGTGCCAATAACTGGTAACAATTGTGCCAATAAATGGAGGTAGGTTCATTTTTCAATTGTAGTTAAATGCTATTTTATTAGCTGCAAAATCCGATGAAAAGTATCTTAAATATTACATCATTAAACAAGAAGTTTTCTGAATACATAAATTTAGGGAATAATATATAGTATTATGTATAAGAAAATAAATCAATTAGAGGACTTCTTAAAGTGCTGATAATTGGGTCTATTACCCTATATACACTAGAAAAAAGAAAATAAATTTGTTTGTCACATGTGCGTAAAAAATAAAGATAATTACTCGAGTAGAACACTAAAATAAAAAAAACAGTAGCACTCCGGGAGTGCCGACGGAAGTGAAAACTTGAACAAGATCGCCTTGGCGGAAGAAAAATACTTGTATAGAACAATGATCCGTAATCTTATCTAAATAAAGAGCACAATCGCGTCTTCTAACTGAACAGACAGCTGTGCTGCTGGACAGTTTGTTGCGCCACTTCTTCTTCCCAGCTAAAGCACTAGGAAGTGGTGAAGGGTGGGCGTTTTGGGGGACTGTCTTATGTCATTTTGACGTTCAAAAAGTGCTGATTCTCAGCCTAGTTTGAATAAATGACTAATTTTACAAAAAAAAAAATTACTTCCAAAACCTTTAAAGTAAAAATACTTGCATAGAACATTGATCCGTAACGTAATATAAATAAAGAGCACAATCGCGTTTACAAAAATGAGGTGTCGGTAGCGGTGTCGCGAGTTCAATTGTTTTTAACCGACTTCAAAAAAGGAGGAGGTTCTCAATTCGACTGTTTTTTTATGTTTGTTACCTCAGAACTTTTGACTGGGTGAACCGATTTTGGTGATTATATTTTTTATTTGAAATCTGGTGCTTCCCGTGTTGGTCCCATATAAAGATTAACTTTGCTTGGATGGTTTTTTGAGTTGGGTCCAATAATACGTATTTTTTCCCATTTAGTATATGGATGATATCTTAAGTTCCTGTCACTGTTATTTACATAGCAGATAGTGGTATTTGAATTTGTGTGGGGTAGGTACCACAACTAAAAACTGAAAAATAAAAACTTTTTACAAAAAAAAACAACCGATTTCCAAGTGTCGAGAAGTCGGTTGATTTTTTTTATAAAAAGTTTTTTCCCATCTCAAAAATGCCCAACGCGTCTAAAGAAGTTTTCACTTCAATCATTTAGTTACTCTCTTTCCAGAACCATCTCCCGAACATAAAAGTGCACGCCTACTTCGCGCCCGTGACCCCGCCCGTGGGCGGCGCGGGCGCACGGCCGCGGTACTGCCGGTGCTGCAACATCATCTGAGGGTTGTGTGGGCTGTGTTGAGCTGGACAGGCAACACTGTTATTTTTATCATTAAATGACTGAAAAAAGGTCTTAAAAAAAAATTGTTGGTGGAAATGAATCCATTTTCTATTGTAATTATTATCATTATATTTCGATTTAAGCATCTGTCCTGGCGAGAAGCGAATAACAATTGCAAACGAGTTGTTTGGTTGGCAGAGTTCTCGCCAGTCGTGCGAACAGTCAGGTATCAACTATTAATAAATGTATCTCTTTTACTTACCCAGGATTTACAATCTTTTGTACGATTCTTGAGCGAGAAAATAGTCGATAGCTAGTGGATTCCTCGTCGGCATTGGGACAGGTGCCTAAGCCTGAAAAAATACGATAGACTTTTGATAGTCAAAATGAGTTGCGATATTTTTTGACAGTCAAAATGAGTTGGGATATTTTTTGACAGTTAAAATGAGTTGCGATATTTTTTGACAGTCAAAATGAGTTGGGATATTTTTTGACAGTCAAAATGAGTTGGGATTTTTTTGACAGTTAACGTGAGTTGGGATATTTTTTGGCAGTCAAATTGAGTTGGGATTTTTTTTTTGACAGTTAACATGAGTTGGGATATTTTTTGACAGTCAAAATAAGTTGGGATCTTTTTACTGGCGAGTGTGTTGTTAATGGCAATATTGTAATTATTATCATTAGATGTCTTTAAAAAGGATTAATTTTTTTCAAAATTTTGTCGCTCAAAATGGGCTAATTTTCTATCGAATGTGATGTTAAAGGCTATGTAGTAATTTCGGCGGCTCATTTTGAGTGGCAGAAATTACGCTGGACGCGAGACACATTCAGTTTTGCAGATCGAATCAAGTTCAGCTATGTATAGTGTTGTCTCTGTCACTCATAGCTGTGAGAGTCTCTTTCTAAAACTCGAGATGTCATATCAACAGACATGCAAAACCTCCTCTGTAAAAAAAAAAAAACAATTTTTGTTCTTTGCTCTCAAAAAATCCACGTAAATAATTTATGTTATTGACTCTGGTTGGATTACTTTTTTAAAGTAATATATTTGTAATTAACTCATTATAAATATCTCAGTGTCGATTAATAAGATAATAATAATAATTTAAGAACTGCACATCAGTGGTAACACTTGTACTACAAAAATAGCCCTTACTGCTATAACATTAAGGTGCTGTCAATCTCAAATGAGGGTTTTCTGAAATAACGTTCACTAGATGGCGCCACTGAGACAAAAGTCAAAAGCAAAAAGTGAAAAGAAAAAGAAAGAAAAAAGTGAAGTGAAGTGTGTGTGTGTGTGAAAGTCAAAAGTGTCAAAGCGCTTATATTTACTTTAGTCGTGACTAAATTGAAATGGAAGACCTCTTGTCAAAATGGCGCCATCTGGTGGCGAGAATTTTCATAAAAACCTTAATTGTTACAATTAAGGTTTTTATGAAAATTCTAAATTCTGGCGAGAATTTTATATAAATATAAGCGCTTTGACACTTTTGACAGGTGCCCAGACCTGACGTCTCAGTGGCGCCATCTAGTGAACGTTATTTCAGAAAACCCTCATTTGAGATTGACAGTACCTTAATGTTATAGGAGTAAGGGCTATTTTTGCAGTGCAAGTGTTACCACTGATGTGCACTGTACTCTGGAGCGAGATTTGTTGTTGTAATATACGTAGTACCCCGAATATACGTATTTTTTTGGTAAACCATAAAGTTTTCAAAGAAAATTGTATTTGTAGATCCTGATAATGCAAAATTCCGGTTTATATTACACATACACTATAGTACTCGCGTTAAGAACTGAGTCATCGGGCCATAAATGTCAGTAGCAATAAGAATGTACAACGCCTTGCGTCTTATCGATAGTTTGCTACATGCTCGATAAGTGCGAGCGAGTCAGACTTCAACAATGATTTATGGCCCGACGACTCAGTTCTTAACGCGGTGACATTCATAACCTTTTTCTCTGCTGTAGTTGAGTAAGGATAGTTACTATACATTTGAAATTCTGTAAAATAGGTATTTATAACGGAATTCGGGGCACTACATCGATTTTTTTCAATAAAATAAAATCTGTTCAGTAGTTTTTAAGTAATATTTAAAATTTAAACGAACAATACTAAAAGCCGAATTCACAAACGCGAATAGATATTAATGCTTTATGTAGTATTTTTTTTTTTTGTATGTGTATTATAAATGATACAAAAAATGCGTATATTAACTTAAATATACAAGAACTATTGTTATTATCGACGAGCTATGTCCAAAAATTATCACTTTTTATATTGCTAACAATGCGACTGTATTAACGCGCTTACGACTAGTCGTACGACCGTCGTACGACTGTCGCACGACTGTCGCAACGCTGTGTTATTAATTGTTATATTATTATTATCACGGTGTACTTTAATAAGGGTAAAACGGTTATTGCTCGTGTAATAATAAAACAGGAATATCTTATTATTATCACTTTTTGACGGTCGTTACGGGTAGTCAGAAACCCGAAAATCTTACTTAGGCATCGTGTTACCCAGTAACTGGGTTATGGAGGTCAGACAGACAGTCGCTCTATGTAAAAAAACTGGTATTCAGCTGCATCCGGTTAGACTGGAAGCCGACCCGACATAGTTGGGTACAGGCTCGGCAGATGGTGTCATTTGTATCAGCAATTTGAAATGTTATTTTCTATTTTTGTTATTTCACGATTAAAAACCTAAAAATAAAATAAAAATAGTCTACATAAAATTAGATTTTAAGTAGTCGCTTATAATTCTAACACTATTTTATAATGATTGACTGCCGTGTTCAAGCACGAAGAACGAATAATATAATGTCAACAAATTATATGAAAACATCATGCTTGCCTTCCTCGAAGGGGTCGCCAGAGGTTTATTAGTACAGTATTTCTATTTTGCCTCGTCTACGTTCATACATCTGGTCACACACGCGCGCCGGTTGCGAGTACTACGCACCTGACCTTTCTGAAGAACATCACCAATAAGGTCAGTATAAGTCCTCCTAGGGCGGCCCCGCCCGGCCTTTCCCTTCACATCAGCCTTGTAAAAAAGGAGTATGTAAGGATCGTAGCAGGTGGCGTTCTGTAGTTTCTGCCTACCCCCATGGGAAGAAGGCGTAATGTACCTCGGGAATCATCGCATTTCCGAATACAAACGAATGTTAATTTCCATGTCCATCAATTATTAGGTTTATCGTGTATAATAATTTGAATTCAGAACTAAGTATTGTTGTTTTGGGTGACTTTTTAGCCTTCTGATAAGGCCCATTGTGAGCGACCACGTTTCAGTACCATAGGTCATCACTGGCAACACGCACTGGTCAAATACTTTCGTCTTGAGACACTGTGGTATGTGGGACGAGAAGATATTGCGTAGCTTCCCGAACGCTGCCCAGCCGAGTCGGATTCGACGATTGACCGAAATATGGCCATAGCAATAGGCTCGCCCCCTATTACATGGGACTTAAACATAACTGGCGAAATGTGGGTACTATAGCTGCACCTCTGCCTAACCCTGCTGGGAATCGGGCGTGATGTTATGTAATTTGTCGTCAATGTATTAAATTAGAGATATTTCCCATAATATTGTCACGAAAGCATTTCAATTAATTTTTACTCAATATTGAATATTTATAATATCTGGATTAGCTGACAAAAAATTATGAAAATCAACTGAATATTTATGTTTTTTTACTGCTGTACCATTATCAACGACCACAGGAAATACATTTTCATGTCTACAGAAAATACGTAGTCAATATGTACAGGAAAGACATTCTCATGTCCACAGGAAAGACATTCTCATATCCACAGAAAATACATTCTCATGTCCACAGAAAATACATTATCATGTCCACAGAAAATATATTATCATGTCCACAGACAATAAATTCTCATGTCCACAGAAAATACATTCACATGTCCACAGAAAATACATTCTCATGTCCATAGAAAATTATCATGTCCACAGAAAATATATTCTCATGTCCACAGAAAATACATTCACATGTACACAGAAAATACATTCACATGTCCACAGAAAATACATTTTTTTATTTAAATATAATTTCAGTTCATTTTCATAATTTCTTCGAACAGCTACATTTTTCTCATTCCTTACCAAGTTTATGAAATAATGTAATTTAAGACAGTTTGACTATAAATACAGTGTCTCTTATAAAATGTAGTCAAGTTGTGGGATATTAACTAACTGTGATTGATCTGTTCATATGAAAATGATCCTTATGGGATGCTGTGACTACGATAACCAAAATGAAAATCAAAAGTCATGTATTACAAGGCTACAGATGAACACAGATGATCCACTCCGCATTTTAGGTATGAAGCTACAAGTACGCGGCGGGCCCGTCTTGTCGGGCCAATAGGGGTAATGCCTAGGTAAAAAAAAAGAAATTCTATTTAGTCCGTCTTTCAGATAATAAAAAAATATTAGACACGTATTTTTTGCTTTATCATATTAATCAAAAATAACTTGGAAAACATGCATTAAAGTTGGGGAGTCGGGGTTCGCTACGTCACAACGCAGTATTAAATCTAGCAAGGCGTGACGTCAGGCCACATTTTAACTCAATGTATCGCTGTAATCTTTTGATTACGTCAAAAAAGAAAAAAATACGTGTTTAATATTTTTTTAATTATCTACAAGACGGACAAAAAAATTTTTTTGGACACAGGCTTATTCCGTAAGCATATCGTAGTCAGAAAATATAAGAGATACGCGATAGAAAGAGAGGCAACTTCTAGGTGAATTTAACTGTAGGTAATTAGCGCTGTGCGACCTGAATTGCACTTTATTGTGTCGTAGCAAGAGTCGCTTTTTATTTACATGATTTTGCGATGTGAAACATCTGTTTTAAATCTGTGACTAGGCTGAGAATCAGCATCGTCAAAATTACATAAGACCATCCCCCGGCACGACCGCCTTTCACCACTTCCTAGTGCTTTAGCTGGGAAGAAGAAGTGGCCCAACCATAGACATAGGGAATCCACTGAGCGTTCCGTATTCAGTTGCGCAGTGAAAACAAACAGAAACGAGAGAGAAAGCGAATATGCGGCCAGTAGTTGTCTTTTTCTAGAATTCTGATTGGTCTACGTCACTGGCGGTCAGGAGTGTATCGTTCTGCGCTGCATAAGACATGATATTCAAGGCAATGGCACGTAAAATTTAATCAGAGAGGCAACTGGATGGCGAGTGGTAATCTGGGTCTAGAAGTGATACCGAACCCCCCGTACCGACTTCCGAATGGACCCCAAATGGACGGGGGCGGAGATATGGGGGATGGGGGCCTAACATATTTTTTTTAGACATTGCATTCAATATTTAAGCTCTATTATGTGCAAGGAATTTGTGTGCATCAATGCCCTCTGGTTTTGATAAAATTAACCCTCATTTTCGGTGATAAATCATCGAATGTATATACATTATTTCAATTTTAACGATGTTGGGGGGGTGGCAACCGGATGGCATTGATGCATACAAAATTCCTTGCACATAATAGAGTTTAAATTTTGAATACAATGTCAAAAAAAAAATGTTAGTCCCTCATCCCCCATATCTCCGCCCCCGTTCATTTGGGGTCCATAACTTCAATATCCAGATTACCACTCGCCATTCGGTTGGCTCTCCGATAAAATTTTACGTGCCATTACTTTGAATATATGGGCGCAACAAACTCCCCAGCAGCACAGCTGTCTGTTCAGTTAGAAAAACTTGATGTACAAAGTCACAGCATCCTCTAAAGATGGGGAAGTATTTAATAATAATAATTAATTAATGATTACATGTATGTGATTTAATATAAGTATACATTATATGTACTGTGGTATCTTAGACTCTGTAGTGTGATTTTTCACAGCATTCTATTGAATAAAAACAACTGTTTGTATTTTTAATTTTGGTTTTTTATTTTACTTTTTGTCTCGCACTCATTCATTTTTATCATAATTCTCCTATTAGTCGTCATCTAAGTAATTACTCCCTTTCTATAGCCATATCATCTTCCACACAGTCCATCCATCGTTTCTTTGGACTTCTCCTACTCTTATAGCCCTCCACATTCATACTCAAAACTTTCCTCACGACATTTTTCCTCATTCCTCCGCATCACCATGCCCATACCATGACAACTAGTTAAAGCAATGGCATGTAAAATTTTATCGGAGAGGTAACCGGATGGCGAATGGTAATCTGGGTATTGAAGTGATACCGAACCCCCCCGTACCGTCCGAATGGACCCCAAATGGACAGGAGCGGAGAGATGGGGCCCTAAAATTTTTTTTTTTTGACGTGGTATTTAAAATTTAGGCTCTATTATGTGCAAGAAATTTGTGTGTATGCCTTCCGGTTGCCACCCCCAACATCGTTACAATTGAAATAATGCATATAATTCTTTGTTAATTTTGAATGCCATGTCTTAACAAAAATGTTGGACCCCCGTCCCCCATATCTCCGCCCCCGTCCATTTGGGGTCCATTCGGACGGTACGGGGAGGTTTGGTATCACTTCAAGACCTAAATTACCATTTGCCATCCGGTTGCCTCTCCGATAAAAACGTGCCAATTGCCTTGAACAAACCAATTTCCATCCACCTTTCCAGTCACCCTACCCTTAAGAGCGTTTATTCTGAAAGTGGGCAACGTCGCAAATAGATGTCAAATATTTCGCTGTTTTGATTAATTTGGCAATATTACTGTATGGAAATATGAAATGTGGCTAACTAGCGAACTGAAATATTAATAATGAATTGGAATTATAACACAAAATTTGATGTTGTAACCGTTTTAGGTGTAAAAAATGCATTTGGAAAGTTTCCAAATACTTTTTTTTACATCTAAGACTAAAATATTCGGTGTAACGATATTAATTATTGCATTTCATAATCAATATTCTAGTTTGCTAGTTAGCCATATTTTTGAAGTGAAAACTTCTTTAGGCGCGTCGGGCATTTTTGAGATAGGACTAAACCATTGATTTCTAACGCAATTTACCGACAACGTAGAGTAAAAGACATCAACGCGTTGATTACCGCGGTGCCGATTTTTTTTCAAGTTTTCACTTTTGTCGGCACTCCCGGAGTGCCATTTTTTTAAATTTCCATACAGTACTATTGCCAAATTAATCAAAACCGGTAAATATTTGACAGCTTTTTGCGACGTTGCTAACTTTTAGGATTTTAGGACCACTTTATTTGTGGTCGGCATCATGTGCTCTTCCATACATTTCTATTAGTCATTAGCTCAGTAGTCACCCTCCTTTCTAGACTTTTAACATTCGCACACATGCTTTTGATAATATATTGTAAAAATTACTTATATTGTTTACATGTATTTACGATTTTTTTGATACCTTAGGGCCCTTAGGGCTTTTGTCCACCGCAGCCGTCATCGGGACGTCACAGAGAAACGAGATTATTTGTTCGTACACTGCGACCGTACTCGGCAATTCAGTCTGTTATTTATGATAGACAAAACAAAAGCCGGGCGAACTGCGCCACACTGGATCGAAAAGACTCTCGAAGGCTCTTGAAGAGCTTACATTTTAAGGTGTCGGTTTTTTGCTTGAAATGGCTTCTAATAGCCAATATTATGCATAATAGGATACAAACTGGTACGCAAATTGGCAACTAATAAAAAAAGTATGAAGCTAATGCTTAAATCTCCGGAACGGAGAGATTAACCATAATACCCTTGCACACAGTGATGTAACTATTTAATTCAGGGTTTTTGACATACTTCATTATAACGAGATTTGTAAAAATCAAGATATATTTATGCTTGATTTGGCTATTAAAAGCCATTTCAAGCAAAAAAACCGGCACTTTAAAATTTAAGCTCCAATGTCTTCGAGAGCCTTTTCCGATCCACAGTGCGTCAATGTGATTGCAGTGTGTGGACGAGATCAAACGTATTTTGTATTGCTGGCACATAGGCCCGTCACAATTTCGCACTGAGTTCTAGCGGTCGCGCCGATCTACTCGGGTGACGGACGTGCGATGGACACGCGGCCATAGTAAATGTATGTATCGCTACTTCGGCACCGTCATCTCGTTCTCGATGACGTCCCGGTGACGGCTGCAGTGGACAAACGCACTTACCTTTTGCAGATCGACTCAAAACATCGATTCCACAAAAAATTGCACACATCGATGACACAATGAAGTCAAAAGTGTTTTCTATCATATGAAAATATAAATTAATTTTAATTAAACGATAGAAAATTAGCTTTAAAATTACGAATTAGTTTTTCAATATATAATATGATAATGTAAATAATAATTAATAGATATTTAATTTTAAGGAATGGTACAGGAATGGATTTTAGGTCTTGATGTGATAAAAGTCGTAATATTAAGGATATGTCTGATTATTAGCAGTAGTTACTTGTAAAAATATACAAGCTGTTTGCTTAGGTAGTTATAATATTAATATTTATAATATAATAGTGTATTAAGTATATCTATTTAATAGAAAGTAAATATTATTATCAAAATACTTAACCAAATTGCAGACATTTTGTCTATAAAATCCACAGAGCCAAATTAAATTGGCTAATAAAACCCCGCAAACGTGATCAATATCTGATGATAAAACAAAACAAAAAGATTTAATACTATAATCTTGGGGTTAAGGACCGTAGGTAGTGTAGTAAGTACTTTTTTTTTTTTTCTTGGGTGGGACCACCCGTGTTCCTTCGGTTGCCTTGTTGCCGGGGGCCACGATTTCCCTATCGGTTTTCTTCGAACCCCCGGCAGGCACTGGCCCTAGCGGACCCCGTCAATTCTGCTGACATCTCTTTGAGGCGCGCGTGGAACACAACGCGCCATCGACCCGGGCTTGGTCCTTATCGGACGGCGAGCTAGCCATTGCTCACCGTCCGCAAGCCCGCGCCTACGGTGGCCGGAAATCGGCTCGCGATTCCCGCCCCGGGCGTTTCCTCCTATTGCGACGGTTAGGGGCGCGAGGGCGCAAAATTTGCCTCTCCCTCACGCGTTCCGCCTCCTCCTTCGCGAGCATTACCGCTTCGCAGAAGGAGGTGACGGCCTGCCATTTCCTCTCGCTCCGTACCATGGCCTGAACCAGGGCCGGACGCGAGAGATCACCGCCGCCGATCGCCTCTACGAGGACACGGCGTTGCTCTGCCCAAGCCGGGCAGACCTCCACCGTATGCTCCACCGTGTCCTCAGGCCGATCCACACAATGGTGACACCCGGGTGTTTCCTCCCGCCTTATCCTGAACAGGAACCTCCCGAAGCAGCCGTGTCCGGTGAGGACCTGCGTCAGGCGGAAGGTGAGGACGCCGTAGCGTCTCTCAAGCCACTCCTCAAAGAGGGGTCTTATCGCCGCAATTGTGGCGTGCCCAACAAAAAGCAAAATATATCAGTTTAAAAAAAATCATTTTTTGTTCGTGTTAACTTGACAGACATACTTCAAGTACTTAAGACGCAGATATATGTCAGTGACCTTGAGTGGTTAGCTTGCGTGTTCTGTACTGAGCTCATGCAACGCGTCGTACGTCCAGCCAGTAATAGGACTCGCCCATCAAGGAGCGCTGACCCAAATTAGACGCATAATACATAAAACAAAAGTTATTTTAATAAAACACGTATACTAAAAGATCGATAGTTAAATTGTTTTTAAAATGATGAAAGTTTCAGAAAAATACGCTTGATAGTTTTTGTGTGATTCTCAGTTTTTATCCGCGTTAGACATAGCTTTACAAATTAATTTCACTATGTAATATAAACATAATCTAAAATCTTCTTATATTAAGTTATTAAGAAAATGCTCTTATCTAAAATATATTTTTTCCAAATCAAAAACACTACTCATTTAGACGTGATCTTCAGTATAAAACCAGCGGTCGTTGACCCCCGAAAAAAATCATCAAATCATTAATTTTTTTCGTTATTGTTTAGATATCGATATATCCATCACGTCTGCACAGTTTTGATAGCTTATTTAATTTGAACTTGTATATCAATGTTTAAAATAAGTGGCAGTTAGCTTTATCTATTGCAAAATATTTGGTGTAAGTATAAACTATCGATATAAGATTAAATGTGTTCATATTTGTATTAGAAAAATTGTTAAAAATAGTCACTGAAGATTAACGTTTAAAACGGATTCATGCACTAACATAAAATTTAATGTGTTACAAAAGCTGTCTGTTATAAATAATATGCCCCGTGACGCGATTGGCAGCACTGTTCTGTCAGTCACCATTTTGAACTCTTTCTAAACTTGATAAGCAATGGTGCCAACATGACGGCAATGTATAGTGAACGGTCTGTGTGCTGCACGGATTTTTTGCACGGCTGGTTTTCTCGGAACAAAAAATCCTATTTGTCTATGGTACGATCTTCCAAAGGGACAACTGCGAACCATTCCCCTTTATCGCCTGTGCAATCGACGCCATATTTGTTTGCTGTAAGTCTATTGTAGTCTATGGTTATATCCCGCCCATTTCTGCGTTTCAATGACATTGGCAGGAGAGCGTTGTTGTTGCACATTGGCCAAGTGCGTGTCGGACCACACACAATAAAGGGTTGGAATAAATTTATCCCAAGAACAATCTTGACTTTGTAGTTTTTCACTTCTGTCGGCACTCCCGGCCCGGAGTGCCACTGTTTTTTTTTAAGATTCTTGAATAAGAATGGGCAAGTGAAAAAAATATATCGATATTTATCGTATCGATATTTTTAAACAGTATCGATAAGTATCGAGTGAAAAATATCGATATATCGTCAGTTTTTGCATGATTATTCATACATAAATTCTCAAAGCATTCAAACTTCGTAAAAAAGAATAGAAGAAAATAGTTTTTTTATTAATGCTTGAGCCTTAACAATTATACACAATTTAATCAAACCAGTAGTCATCAGATATGGACATTAGGAGCACCCTCTGTTTGATGTGCTCGCCTGTCAAAGAGGTTAAACACAAAACCAAAGTTGCGTTAAAAAAAAATCGAAATTGATACGAATTCGATACTCTAAAATAAATATCGAATATCGATATATCGCGATTAAAAATATCGACGATATATATCGATAATTGTATGGAAAAATATCGATATTTTTTGCCCATGCCTATTCTTGAATAGTAATATATTATGTCTTACGTCAGCGCGTCCTGTCGGTGATGTGATATATGAAACTTAATAAGGATAAAAGCTCCTCAGAAACCCGCAATTCCCCTGCTATGCAGGAGGAGTCGTGGTAACGCATGTTATCGGCGCGGTTTATTTGTTTACCAACCACGCATCGCCCGGATGATTCCTCATACATTTTCATATTAAGCAGAAAGCGGAACTAAGTACACGTGCGTAGCTTGGGTAGCAGGGGAACTGTGCCTTTACGAGGTATTTTGGCTCAATAATGTTACAAATAGGCCTAATAACACAAGCTAAGTAAAATAAATATAACAAAACCACAGCATTTAAGTGTTCTCCAGTTTCAAATTAATGTTGAATGTATCAAATGATGAAAATAAATGTCCACGTCCTTTTGAAAATAGTTTTAAACTTTTATTTCATTACCCGTAGTCCGTACTTTAATAAATTAATGCATTTACATTTTTAGGAACCAAATGGTGACATGAAGTGAGCGAGTGTGAGAGAACATGCGCGCTCAGAGCATGTAACTTTACATGCGCGAAAGTTCGTAGTGCAGATCTGCCACTTTCTGAAATATTTAAACGCTTAGAAATCAACGCCATCTTACGTTTTCGTATATGAATTAAACCTACTTTTCTACACCGTGAATTGGAACGTAGGAATTTTCTTTCGCTGAAGCTAAAGATTCGCGTTTCCACCGCTAGATGGCACTGAGAGCAAAAAAAATACGAAGTATTTCTATTTTTTTATTTTTTATTATAATTATTTTTATATTACCTATTTAGGGAAAAGGAAAGGGTTTGTGTCACGATTGAAAAGTTTTAGTCTGTTAGTCAAATCAGTTAAATTAGTAATTACAAAGACCTACTAATTTATTTAACATAAAGATTCCCTGAAAATCTGTTTCTCTGCCATTTAATTCTTCATATAATAAAAAATATTTCTATCAATAATTTATTTGCAAACACAAATTAATTAATTATACTAATTATTAAAAAATCTTATTTTAACACTTGTTGTCAGTAAGAAAATCGTCTTAATTTTTAATCTAAAGCCTAAAATGTGAGCGTTTCCCGTTTTCCGCATAGCAGTAATACAGACCCAATGCCGGAGTGACTGGGTTACTAGATTATGAAAATCTGCGTAATTTTGGGGAAAACTTAATAAAAATTGGCCAGTTTTTTTGGATTGTTTTTTATTTCTCTTGTATTGAAAACTATTTGGTGAACGTCGATATCGAATAAATAGAAATCTTTTCTTTGAAAAAATTAATGCAGTTTCCGCAATATACAGCTGTGTTTTCGTTAAACAGATTGAAATACTTAGATAAAAAATAAAGTACCTACCATATTTGTCAATGTAGGATGTACTTTATTCGAGCCAATAGGAAACAAACATAAAATATATCATTTCAACAATCCCAAAGAAGCCAAAATAGCCCAATGCCCATCATTATCATCTGGCTGCCTTTTCACAACTATGTTGGGGTCGGCTTACTGTCTAACCGGATGCAGCTAAATAACAGTATTTTATGTGGAACGACCGCCTATCTGACCTCCACAACCTAGTTAATGGGGAACACGACACCCCTTGCTAATAGCCCAATGCCCATACATAGTAATTATTAGGTGAACTGCTTACACCCAACAGTTCCAACGACCCACCCCTCTGGGTTCTGATATTATACATTAAATGTAATATTTAACATGCAATGCGCTTTCTAAGACACAATACATCCTTTTACACTATAATACCATCTAAAAATCGACGAAAAACACAAATTATACTGCTAAAATGATAAACAAAATCCCTCAAAAGGATTCTTTTTTACAAAATTGTGACAGATAATCAGTTATAATTGCTTCAGTATTGTTTTTTCCACCTTGCGTATTGCGTAACTTCGAATATAGGCTGGCAGCCCCGGCAGTGAGTCCGCCGCGCGCTGTCTAGTCGGCGTGTCCCTCGTAAAATGGGCTTAAAATCGCTGCATTCACGCATAACGTTATAAAACATAGAAAAATACAACAAAACACACATTTAATTATGATTAAACCATATTTATAACACAAGTTAATTAGGTAACAGTGATTAGTGTTTATTTTTTCACGTAAACGGCTATCATAATGTTAATTGGTAGGTAAAAAATAGCATACATTAAATAATTATTTTACGAACAAGAAATCGTCTACATAAAAAACCATTTCTATTTTTTTCTATGTTGATAGTATTTTTTTTTTTAATTGTGGCTGCATAAGAAACGTACATTATTCCAGTGAATAATACATCAGTTTTTCAGTGATAATGTGATATATAAAATGAATAATCCCGCTGTGTTTTTGGTAAATAATAATCGTGGAATGTAGCGGTACGTAAAATCAATAATGTCCGCGCATTGTCCCGCGTGCTGTAGTACGATTTTTTCAGGTTCCACACACTAATGTCAAAATGATTATACTGCGACAAAATACACATTTAAGCAATTAATTTGTTTAATACTATCAAATAAATTATTTACTATGGAGCCCAACGTACGCAGACTTACGTAAATACATAGATTTTGCGAAATTAAAACTCCGCAGTGCCACAAAATTACGAAAACATGTTCAATGGTAATAAATTCCGACAATTCCCGCCATTTAGTGCTAAAATTCGGATTTATTCCATTGAATGTAGACAACATTCATCGACGTCATCTGCAATGTCAAAATAAAAAAATAGGAAAATTTGCTAGTTGTTTTAAACGCCATAGATGGCGCTGAAATATTTACCTAATTCTCGTATGACCACTTTTGTGAAAATGCCTTTTTCTTTTTCTAGTTACATCTTTACAGTTTCTTTTTTTATTTCTACTCCTCTTTAGCATTCGATTTTCAAGTGTTTCAATTCTTTACCTAATTTATTATTATTTTGTGTTTGACCATAATTCAACCAAAGCGGGTCAATATAAAATTATTGTTTTATCGCTTCATGAAAGTGTAAAATAATATTTATTTTTAATTTCTTCTTTTTCTTTCCCTATCTTATTATTTGTTTTAAAACCTTCATAAGTAATAAAGTATATTTTGTTATGAAAACACATTTAGTTTATAAACACTTACGATTAAAATAATTATAATTATATAAGATAAAACTGAAGTGGCAATGAGAAGAAAGTCGAGCTGAAAACAGTTGACAAGCGGAAGGAAGAAATAGAAAAAATGCGCTGGATATTTCCTGTGCCAGGTAAGATTACGTTTTGTTATACATAGATGCTATCATTAACCACCTCGCACACTATGCGACATGCGACTGCGACAACTTGGCGACTATGCGCAACGACAGGCTGGGTCTGACCATTTCCATACATTTTATTCAAAGCTATCTTTGACAATTGGCGTCGACTAAAGCCTCGGTCACACACAGCGAATACTCGCTGCGATTAGGCACTCGCAGCGAGAACTGGCTGTGTATGATAGGGTACTCGGTGCGAGTAGCCATTTCGCTCAGCGTGCCGCCTTAGACGTGTGAAATGAATAGACGACATATTTATATTTAGGGCGCCAACAGACTATCGAAATTCTAGTATCGAACTCCCTATGTGTAACAGGCAGACAGTGAATTGTCGCTGCGAGTATTATTCGCAGCAAATACACTCGCAGTGAATATTCGCTGTGTGTAACCGAGGCTTTACAGAGTCGCAAGACTCGCAAGTCGCAACGATATGCTAGGGGAGTTGCACGCTCTCGCTATTTGTCGCAGCGTCTAGACTACTCTAGACGCACGGTGTACGCGTACATGACAGTCGCATGCGACAGGACAGGTCAGCTTTTTTCGTCGAGCTGTCATAGTCGCATGGTGTGCGAGGTGGTTAAGTCGCTGCATGCTAAGTACACACGTAGTTACTTTAGTCGCCGGCGATTTCAAAACCTTACGACCTCAGACAGATTTTTACATCGCTAGCACAAGCGACAAATCAGCTGTTTAAAGCAGCGGCGACTCGTCAGCACGTAAAACAAAATGCCAGGATTTCCACACGATTCCTAATTGTCCATCGGCTGCTCACATTCACAATAATTAAAATAATATAATACCTTACAAGCGCACATCAGTGACAATAATTTGATATTGGTAGCGCTTTTAGCAGTAAGGGCGATTTTCGTTGTTCACGTGTCCACTGTCAGTTGACTTAACCTATTACAATGATTAATAAAGAACGTACTTTCTTGAAATCAGATTGGATGCATGCAGTACGGAACCTTGAAGAGGTTCAGTTCGACAGGTTGAAAGAGGGTAAAGAAAGAAAAAACTTAATTTGTACAGTTATGTTATTACTATGGCAGTGGGACACTTAATAGAAATAAAATTAAAGGCCCCATAAATTCATATTCACATAAAAATCTACGTCAGTAATCGACAAGACAATAAAAAAAAGTATAATTCATGTTCATTACATCATTGTTCTGTGCGTAAAACTAAATTATTACAAATATCCTCTTAAATAAGCTCGTAAATAATAATTACAACTACAATATTTAAAATTTTGACAATTAATTCAATAGTGTTACCAACCTAGCAAAAATAAAATTCCCATTAAATTTAAATGTTTTTCGGCAAGTGACGTAATATCTTGTAGCAACTCGTTATCAAAACTCAAAAGTATTTTTGGATACTTTTGGCTTTCTTTCTATCTCTAGCTGCATAATATTGTGTAAAAAAAAGTACCTAAATAATAAGTTTATAAAAAATTAAGTAATAAGATGTGAGAGGGGATCGTGGCTAAATAATAACCGCTGCACGGATCGATCAAAGGTTTAGCTTCACTTGCCGCGGTTGGTTTGTAGATGGGTGACTATACATTACATACGAAAATTCCTCCGTGCCTCGGAAAGCATGTTAAGCCGTTGGTCCCGGCTGTCATTCGTGGATCTTTGACAGTTGTTACTGGTCGTCAGAAGCCCGAAAGTCTGACAACCAGTCTTACCAAGGGTATCGTAGTCGTTCCATGTAAAATACTGGTATTCAGCTGCATCCGATTAGACTGGAAGCCGACCCCAACATAGTTGGGAAAAGGCTAGGCAGATTGATTGATAAGTTGATAAGTAGGTACTGTGAGGACTTATCATTGGAATTCAACCTCACACATTATGCAGGCTAACAAGAACACTCTATGGTATCCGAACATTCGAACATTATATATTTAAATTAGGATTTTCGTATGGTGTGCATTTGTTAATGTAAGAAAAACTAGTTTAGCCTCTGGCGTCAGTCGCGTAATATTGTCCTTTGCATTGTATTATTGATTTAAATATAATCTTGTGTCCTCAAAAGTCCTTTAATTTAAACACTATACACGACCCCGAGTACCGCAGCCAAGCGAGGTACTTACAGTACTGTACCTACCTAATTAGGCTACTTATCAATCAATATAGGTGCCGTACCTATCATGTTATCTATTTAATAAAAACATGAAATGCTGTGTTCGTTGGTAAGCGCATACCTAACTTGAAAACGGCTGGACCGACTTGGCTACTTTTTTTTTAACGTTCGTCATAGTTTGAATCAGTACCCTAATTGTAATACAACACAATCACAATAAAATAAGTTACGGAATTAGGGTACAAGTTCTTATGGATTTTTTTTTTTAAACTTGGCGGAAAAATTGGAAAATTCGGTAAAATTGAAAGTATGAGTAGTTTGTATGAATTATTATTGAGAAATAGGATAACGTTTGTCGGGTCAGTTCGTTGTAAACCGACAGAAAAAAAGAAGTCTCTGTATTCGACCCAAATAGAGATGATGCCTGGGTCAAAAAAAAAATTTAGTCCGTCATTCAGATAATAAAAAAATATTAGACACGTATTTTTTGCTATATCATATTAAAAAAAAATACTCAGATAAAACGCATTAAAGTTGAGGAGTGGGGGTCGCTACGTCACAAGGAAGTATAAAATCTACATACCTAATCGTGACGTCATGGTACATTTTAACTGAATGTATCGCCGTAATCTTTTGATAACGTAAAAAAAAGAAAAATACGTGTCGAATATTTTTAAATAAATATATTGTTAACAAAAAAAACTTTTTTTTTTGGTCGTCGACCCTATTTTGATTTATCAATTAATTATGGTTTTTTTCATTCACGAAATCTACATAATATAAAAAAGTACTCTGTGATCTACATGCTCTAAGTAAAGTTTTTAGATTTCCGTAGTCAACAAGGAACCCTTAATTTCACCATGTCCGTTTGTCTGTCTGTCCACGGCTTAGCTCAGAGACTGTTAGTACTAGAAAGCTCTAATTTGGCATGGGTATACATATTAATCACGCCAACAAAGTGGTAATTTTTTTTTTTTAGGGGACCTCTCCTACCCGGGATGTTTTTTTTTTTTCGTCTATCCTGTATGGGGTGTCGTTGAAAAGGTCGTTCAAAAATATTGTGAGTGTGTAAAAACATTTTTGTTAGAGTCAAGTGTGTGTGTGTCCCCTGCCAGCTAAATGGTTGGTTTTGGATGTGCGAAAAAAATCACAGCAGTAGTTTATATAACGAAATTAAAAGGAAAACTATCACAGCTAAGTGGACTTCACAAGTTAAGGCTTGTGCAGACCAGCGCGATATCGCGGGCGCGACACTGGTAGCGCTGCCTGTCGCGCCCGCGATATCGCGCTGGTCTGCACAAGCCTTTAACGAGTAATAATCGACCAACTTAACTTTGGAGTTGCAATAACATGTTTTCCCATACATTCCGTATGGGGAGAACATGTTTTTCAAACACAATGATGCTACTCTCTGCATACATTTTTATTATTGCAGTAGGTATGTTCTCTACGCACACAGTCCCTTTTAACATAATCCCTCGCACAAACAGAATATTAGAGCATAATACCCATCCAAATCTAAGCCGTACGAACCGACAACTTGACCTGACCTGACTCGAGTGCTGACCTCAGCTCAAGTTCCTATGTATATTGTCAACACGGACGAAAATAAACTGTTGGACAGTGAACGAGACAAAAATAGACTCTTGTCACTTGTTTAGACATGGCGCACATTATGCGACTGCGACAGGTCGGCGACTATTAATACTCAATTAGGTTTAGGTAGTTACTTATAGGTAAACAAAAAAACCACGTGACGAGACAGCTGTCAAGTAACCGACTAAACGTAATACCTGTCACTCCAGTTGGCACAGTTGTACTCTTCAATTTAGCAACGTTATAATTCGTTGAAGTTTAGAGTTTGGGCTCTTTACAGATTACAAAATGTTAAATTATTATTCTAAAAAATTGTGCTCAAGCAGTTACATCCACGAAGAGTAGAAGAATAAATGATAATGTTTAACATAATAAAAATCTAAAAAAATAATAATTTGGTTTTATCGTATTTTTAAACAAGAAAAGTGTCATCTATAAAACCCTTTTTACGATTTGTTTCCCTTTTTTTAACTACCTAAACCTATGGAGTATAGATGCAACTCATGCAACGACAGGCTGCGGCCTACAATTATAATATACTTTTTCAAAGCTTCGCACACTTGGCGTCTAGTTGCGGAATCGCAACGACAGACTAGGGGCACGTTCTTCTACGTTTCGTATCGCAGCGACTAGATTCAAGGCGCACGCGCACACTTGATGACAGTCGAAAATGATCGCTTCGTTCACGTCGTCTGTCGTAATGTAATGACTAGTCGCAGACGCAAGCGACAACTCTACGTCTAGTTGCAGCGACAAGATGCAGATGCAAACGACAACTTTGCGTCTTGTTGCAGCGACTAGACGCAGCGACAAGACGCACAGTTTGCGCTAGCACTTAGACAATCTTATATCTAAGAGTTTAAGGGGGATGCGGTAAGGTAGCCCGCGAAATTCAAATTTCCTTTAGTTTTTTGCATTTTGTAGGTCACTGGTGCCGATTCCCTTGTTCACAAACTAAACTAAATTTTAGTTCAGTCATCTTTTTCTTTCTATTTCATTAAGAAAAGGACAGAAGATAAATTTTAGTTTAGTCCTGTCAGATTAATCGACAGGAGAGAAATTAAATGACAGGACGACGCACGTCACGACGCTCTTTAGAGCCCAAAAACGATGTATCAGAGCTATGTGTGGCCTTAAAAGCACAGACAGTTGCCAAACGACTTTTATACGACTAAAAATTCTTACCTTACCATCGTTGTACATATACGAAACAAATGTATTCGTCAAATCCAACATTTCATCATACAAAATAGCTACTAAAAGTTCCTACAGAAAATTATGCGATAAAAATAAATCAGAACTCGAAGTAACTTGTGGCAAAACTGCACTAATGAATAAAAGCACATTCTGTATGGCTAAAAAAATATTTAATAGACTACCCGAAAAAATTAAAATGTTAAATCTGGACAAATTGAAAAAAGAACTATTTAGAATTTTGACAAATAAATGCTATCACTCAATAAAGGACTATTTCGACGACAATTCTATAATTACTGCCTTAGAACCCGACCCCACCCCCCGACCTGTTTTAATGACCTTGAATTTTGTTCGACATTATCATTAACTTAATATTAACTTAATTATGACATGTAACTTAACCATTTGACATCTATTTGGAAATTGATGGTAATTTTTTTTTTTTTTTGTTATGCTATGCCTATTTATACCTTTTATAACAATTTCACCAATTTGTTATTTTTAAAACTTAATCAATTATATTTGTACGCCTCTGGGCAAAACATGGAGGATCTACCTATTTATAACACCTCACACTATGTGTAACTTGACCTATGTTCACAAATAAAGATTTCTGATTTCTCTTTAACTCTCTCTGTTGAACTTTTTTTCAACTCGATGTGAGGAATTTTATTAAATTACTTTATTGTTTCATGCATATTTTTTCATTTCTTTTTTTTATGTGAAACATCTAATGCGGTGGGTCACAAGCACAACAACAAGTAGAAGTGGCGATTGGTATTTTTTTTTAAAACAACATTTTTTTTTCTCTAAAAAAATATGACTACTTATTAAGTACTTTTTTTATTACGCTATATTTTTTATTTCCTATAATAAACCATCCTTTCATACATATTTATTTTCCATATAAAATTTCAATAAAGTTTCACGGCTCATTTTTATTTTTTTTAAAGGACAGCCGATCTATTATTTTAAAAACCTTACCGTGAAAAGTAAGGTGAACTGAGCTGTCAATAATGTCAATCATAAGCATTAAATGAAATGACAGCTCACTACACCTAACGTCACGTTGAGATTCTTACAGAATAGACCGCCACAGCGGCTGGTAATTAGTCATAATCGTAAATCATACGAGCAATAACTATGTACAGACGCCAGCACATCAAGCTACTACAATCCGTCAAATTTATTTACTAGATTTTCAATTTTATCGCTGATATCTAAGGTTCAAAGTTGATTGGGAAAATTTGACAGTTTCGGGTAGCTTGATGTGCTGGCGTCTGTACTATAGATTTCCAAGTCAGCAGCTCGACGGAACGACTGTAAAGGTGTCATCTACACAGCATTGTTTTACGCTGACTGAGTGACTTAAAGAGGCCGTGTCTGATCCCTATTCTGTGACTGACAAGCGTGCAGGCCTTTTATAGTTTATAAAACAATTATGTAAATTATCGACGGTTGAAAGGCTAATTGATCTAAGCGACATTGAGCGAGGACGGATCATGGTTACCTATTTTCATTGAAAAAAAAAAAATCATAAAAAAACAACTATTTGATAGACTTTTATTTATTTAAATCAATCAATCATAATAAGATCTAATTATGACTTTAAAAAAAGTAACTAATCCGTCCTCCTGCAAGTTTTACAAAATGTCGCTTAGATCAATTAGCTTTTCAACCGTCGATATGTTGTTAGGCGGGCTTGAGGACGGTGAGCAATGGGTAGCTCGCCGTCTGATAAGGACCAAGCCCGGGTCGACGGCGCGTTGTGTTCCACGCGCGCCTCAAAGAGATGAAGGGATCCGCTAGGGTCGATGCCTGCCGGGGTTGCGGGTTTGTCCGAAAGGGTTACCGTGGCCCCCGGCAACACAGGCAACTGAAGGAACACGGGTGGGTTTTAGTCACTAAGAGTCTGACACGCCCTCCCGCTACGCCCAGAGCGGGAGAAGTTATTTGATAATTTCCCACCCAAAAAAAAGGCAGACAACAGGCAAATGACATCCGTCTTTTTAAAAATAAGTCACATTTCATGTAAAAACCGGCCAAGTGCGTAGTTGGGATGAATTGATCCCAAGAACAAAAGTAACATTGTAGTTGAAAATCATGTTCCTCCATACATTCCAACTGCAAGGACCATTAGATTTCTTATAGATTTTCCTATCACTACATAGTATAAAACAAAGTCGCTTTCTCTGTCCTTATATCCCTATGTATGCTTAAATCTTTAAAACTGCGCAACGGATTTTGATGCGGTTTTTTTTAATAGATTGGTTTTATTTTTTATTGAAGAGGAAGGTTTATATGTATAATAACCCGGTTTATACCCGTGCGAAGCCAGGGCGGGTCGCTAGTAATCTATAAGTAGTAAGTCTAAAACTATTCTTTGTATTTTTTTTTTCAAAATTATTGGCTCGGCAGTTTCGAAGGGGAGGGACAATTTTTATATTTTTTTAATAACTTTAAGTCTATTTATTTTAAAACAGCCGCCCGAGACTAGGATTACCATCCGTCCGGATTTTTCCGGACATGTCCGGACTCCTAGACTTTTGTCCAGCTCTTGAATTTGTCCGGATTTTATGGAATACGGGTAATAAAACTTATTTATGTACAGACGCCAGCACATCAAGCTACTACAATCTGTCAAATTTATTTAATAGATTTTCAACTTTATCACTGATGTCTAAGGTTCAAAGTTGATTGGGAAAATTTGATAGTTTCGGGTAGCTTGATGTTCTAGCGTCTGTACTACCAAATAAGTCTTTAATATTTATTAACTTCTCATTCCTCTAAAAACAAAATATAAATCTTTAACAATCAACTTAACGAGATCAAACAATAATTGGATTTTGTGACTAAAATGTCCGGACTTTTATTGAAATGTCAGGTTTTTTGTCAGGACTTTTCAAAATTTTAAATGGTAACCCTACCCGGGACCAAAGGCTTAACGTGCTTTCCAAGGCAAGGTCTCGATATAATGAATGGTCCATCCACGACCACGAGCCGACAGCCGCCGCCACGCGTCAATAGGTGGACACTTATTAAAATATTATAATACTCTGGCATTAGACTCGCGGTTATTGCGCATACGACTCTATTTATTCGCTTGTGACGTCCGAACTACGATAATTATACTAAAGGTTTATTTCGGCGACATAAAGTGATAAATATAATGGGGAAACTCGTTCCAGATTCACGAATTGAAACTCCGTTTGATCTCAGTAGAGATTTTTTTTTGTTGCTAATCTTCCAAACGAGCTGCCCGCCGCATTATCGTGTTTTTGGAACCGCGTTCATAAGCTGTCATTGTTGAAATTCGCCGCGCGATTTTGACAATGACAGCTTATGAACGCATCGGTATCTTTGGTTTTGAATTTTCGTTCTTTGTCACCGACTTCCGAAATTAAAGTTATTTTTCACTTTGTAGTGTTTTTTTTTAAGTCGGTTGTTTTTTTTTTGTAAAAAGTTTTTATTTTTCACTTTTTAGTTGTGATACCTACCCCACACAAATTCGAATACCACTACCTACTATGTAAATAACAGTGACAGGAAGTTATCATAATATCATCCACATACTAATCGAGGTAAAAATACGTATTATTGAAGCTAACTCAAAAACTACCCAAATAAAGTTATAAAATTTATATGGGACCACCTCTGAAGTATGATCTACCAAACAAAAAAAGAATCATCAAAATCAATTCATAATTGACGGAGTAATCGCGTAACAAACATACAAAAAAAAAAAAAAAAAACAACATACAGTCGAATTGAGAACCTCCTCCTTTTGGAAGTCGGTTAATAATACTGCTTTATGAGTTGGTGGTAGGCCCTCAGTTCCCCTAAGATACGAGTACCAACGGGCACCAACAACAAGGTAGTACAAAATCAGCCTATAATGTTCCCACTGCTGGGACACAGGCCTCCTCTCTTCCAGAGGGAGAGGGCGCGTAATTTACCACACGGGTTGGTAAATAAATGTCATATGTCTTCGAATTTGGGCCACTGCTCCCCTATCTATACTAATATTATAAAGAGGAAAGATTTGTATTTTTGTATGTAACGAATAAACTTAAAAACTACTGGACCGATTTGAAAAATTCTTTCAGCAATGGATAGCTACATTATCAGCGAGTAACATATGCTATATTTTATCCCCGTACTCCCACGGGAACGGGAACTACGCGGGTGAAACCGCGTGACGTCCACTAATGTAGTATATAAATAATCAATTAACCTTTAATCTTTTCCAGTTTTGCTGATGTCCTGGTTTGGGGTGGACCAAGTTAAATCCAATTCCTGCATACGGACTGGTAATATGCGACGAAGTACCGAAAAGTGTCAAAATGTCACAAGTGTTGTGTACCATAGTGTACCCGTTGTTAGATCTGTGTCGTGTTGACAGCTGCGAACATATCGATAGAATTGTGATTTGTGGGTGTCACATCACTATGGTGTAGGGTTGGCGCGTACCTAAAATGACAGAATAAATAAAGTATTTTGCTAATGTAAAATTAAAAATAGATATAACGGTTACTGAGTTTATTTATGATTTAAAGAGCACTTGGATACTTTGTTATCATTTAAAATTAATTAACATGGCAAATATCGCAAAAAAAATTAATATAAGGTACCTTTCTTCTGTTTTTAAACAAAAAGCGTTAAAAAAAATTAGACAATGATTAGGAATCTCAACAAATAAAAACAACATCTCCGCGCTTTCCATCCAGGGTACAATTTTTTTTTAAATATCTTACGAAAAGTTTCAAAATTTCAATATGGTTCATAATCATGTATCATGTCGATGTCCATGCCACCATAATGCATTATTGCCCGTTCTTTCGCACCATTGACCATGCAGCGACAATACTGACCTTATTATAGCCAAGATAAGGTACCAACAGCTTGATCAATGAACACGCCGCGATATAGCGGTGACAACGACTCAACTGCCTTCTATTTCCGACGTAAAGGTCATAAGATTAAACCCTGTGACTTTGTACTTCGTTTGGGGTCAGTGGGTACAGTACAAAGGGGTAAATATGACACAGGTAGCTTTAAAACGAGACTGCGGTAATGAAAATTATTTGTATAGAATCAAGTTTTTCTAATTGAACAGACAGCTGTGCTGCTGGGGAGTTTGTTGCGCCACTTCTTCTTCCCAGCTAAAGCACTAGGAAGCGATGAAGGGCGGGCGTTTTGGAGGACTGTCTTATGTAATTTTGACGTTCGAAAAGTGCTGATTCTCAGCCTAGTTTGAATAAATGACTTTTACTTTTCCAGAGAAGCAAAATAAGAAAAGATAAAGAAAAAATACTAAATAATAGTAGATAGGTAAAATAAAATGTTAAAGAAAAAATACAAAATAATATTTGCAATAATAAAACAACGCGTATTAACATTTAAAAACATATTTGAATACCACCTCAACGTAATATTTTTACGTGCTTAGTGATGTGACATAACAGTTCTACCGACTAAACCCAGTAGTGATGGGAAATTATCGATGTTTTCGCAGCTCGATAAATGTATTGTGTTTGAGTGCCCACAGGAATGCGTGTTTAAATGTTGGAATTGAGGAATGCAATAATTGCATGTCATACTTATTTTAGTCACAATAGACGAACTAAAATTTCTAACAAAAAAATAAAACTTACAAAAAAATACACTCAAACATTTTTCTTCCTGTGAATAACTGATCTTCGTTTTCAGATTGACAAATGATTATTTCTTTTGAATCACAATGATTCAGTAAGAAATATGCGTAGAAAAAGTTGTTATAATTACTAATATTTTTCTAATAATAATCATTTAGCATTTTTATTTAGGTTTTTTCCTTCTAACATTCAGCCAACCAGTCTATGGACATGAAAAAACAAACAAAATGTCTTCTTTTTCTTTTTATTAATTCAGTTATTTACAGGATGTATCTTTTTACTGTGGAACTTCTTCTATTTAGATAACTGTGTAGTGTTTTCGTTTTTCTTATATGTTTTTTCTTTTTTACTAATTCAAGCATGGATTTTCAGCATTATGGGCACTAAGTCTCAGCCCCCTTGTTCAGGCGGAATGCCAGAGTAAGTACTGTTTTTTCTTTTTTTTTACAAAAACAATAACTCACGAGCTTTTAGGCTTTGACAGAAATAAAATAAAAAAGCTAATAAAAGCCATGTTTACACTCGCCAGATGCTTTTACGCTTACATTAATACTAATTCACGACGAAAACTTAGCAAAAAATATTGAAAAATTGTAAAATATGAATATAATTAAAATGTCGTAGACTGGGTTGGCTAACATAATTAGGCAGAATTTTTTCTTCACAAAAAAGTCACAATTTCAGAGCTTTTTTGTTTTATTTAATTTTTTTGTTAAATTTCTTTACAAAACTGCAAAAGGTAACACATTTTCAGCTAATCATTTACTAAAAATGTATTTAAATAAGTAAGTAAAATTAGAAAAATACATTATTTTATTTTTCTATCTCTTTCGTATTCCTAGTGCATGAAACTAGCTTTTCCCGTTGGCTTTTGACGGTCATTCCAAATAGAACCCAAGCTTTTATTGATACTTGTTATTCTACTAAAAAACTTGTTCAGAAGGGTTTGTAAGTACATTTCTACTATATGTAGGCACTAAATTAATCCGTAGAAGCGAAGATACGTAGGAATCATTAATTGTTGTCACTTTGTTAATTGCACCTAGCCAGAATCCATTTGGAATTTGCCGTAAAACGTGAATTTTATTAATAGAACGCGTAGATACGCGTTAAAAAAAAACGCGTACTAAATACTAGCTGGTTACCTATAACTCCTTTACCCGTTTTCACTAAAACTAGGCGACACGTAAATAAAACCGCGCTGTTGGATTTTTAACTCTCGGTTTAGGGCCGAAAGTTGAAAATCCAACAGTATGAATTTAATCATTAAGGTATCGTTTAGTGTTATTCAAAATATAACAAAAAAAAAAAACTTTATTGCTAAAAAGATTACAAAGGGCCAAACTATGCAAGCTTGTTTGTATCTTGGGCACCAATATGGAGGATTACGGGTAAACGGGCATAAGTTTCGAATAGATGTTGGCAGGTGTGATAATGTTTATGCTAGACAGTTTTAAATAAAGCTGTGCTGTCTTCAAACGCGACTGAATGTTTGTGTGTTTGTAATATTTCGTGTGTAATATGTCTATTTAGATGTCTATTGGGGTAAGTACCTATACTGATAAAAAAAAAACTATGATGTACTCATTCACTGATGCACAAAAGCTAACAATACACCCTTTTTCTAAGACAGCAGCTTTTGAGAACGTCTCTTAAGACTTCAGGGTTTAATTTTTGGCTAATATTGGTTGTTAAATCGCTCGTTTACCACGAACATGCCAAATAAAGTTACTAGTAGGTACAGTCAACCGCATATCAAATGGTAACACTTGTACTAGAAAAACAGCCCTTACTGTCAATGAATTGTTACCACTGATTTGGGGTTGACTGTACCCAGCTGGATGCACCGCGTTGAAAGCTCTAAGTATCGCTTTCAGTATCACTTACAAAATATAAAAGACATAACACAATCACGCTTAATATTCATAAAAACTTCGCGACAAACACGCGGGAATAAACTAGTTACAACAACAACATCTCTGTCCGAATTTATCATCGCCACATTATAGAAATAATGGGTCAAAGTTATGAGAGAATTTACATGAAGACCGCGCATCAAAAATAAACGGCGATCGTCGTGATTCTAAAAACGGCGCCTGCGACGAACGTAGACACGGAATTACGATCATGACGTTAAAAACTTTTAAAATTAGCTTTTAATTAGGTAATGACTGTCTTGAAATGTTGTTTGAACGTGTGAGCGATTTCTGTTTGATGTCTTTTGAACTCAGTTTAGGAGTTACAGCTAGAATTTTAATGTAACTTTTATAGAAAAAAACGTGGTAAATAAACAAGGATAGTGCTCGATAAAAATAGGTAAATGATAAATAATAGTTCTTTATATAAGTCACAGCTGAGGGTCTAGACTACTCGCGCACATCTGGGAGTGGCGCGAGGAGGCGAAACGCCGGGGCTTAACTCCGATGCCGCAAGAAATCGCGGCACAGCGGACAGAGCTCCGGCGGGATCTCATGGCGTCTTGGAGAGTGCGATTGTCGCAACCCAGCGCTGGGCACGCCACAATTGCGGCGATAGAACCCCTATTTGAGGAGTGGCTTGAGAGGCGCCACAGCGTCCTCACCTTCCGCCTGACGCAGGTCCTCACCGGACACGGCTGCTTCGGGAGGTTCCTGTTCAGGATAAGGCGGGAGGAAACGCCCGGGTGTCACCATTGTGTGGATCGGCCTGAGGATACGGTGGAGCATACGGTGGAGATCTGCCCGGCTTGGGCGGAGCAACGCCGTGTCCTCGTAGAGGCGATCGGCGGCGGTGATCTCTCACGTCCGGCCCTGGTTCAGGCCATGGTACGGAGCGAGAGGAAATGGCAGGCCGTCACCTCCTTCTGCGAAGCGGTAATGCTCGCGAAGGAGGAGGCGGAACGCGTGAGGGAGAGGCAAATTTCGCGCCCTCACGCCCTTAACCGCCGCAGAAGGAGACGCCCGGGGCGGGAATCGCGAGCCGATTTCCGGCCGCCGTAGGCGCGGGCTTGCGGACAGTGAGCAATGGGTAGCTCGCCGTCCGATAAGGACCAGGCCCTGGGTCGATGGCGCGTTGTGTTCCACGCGCGCCTCAAAGAGATGTCAGCAGAATTGACGGGGTCCGCTAGGGCCAATGCCTGCCGGGGGTTCGAAGAAAACCGATAGGAAATCGGGCCCCCGGCAACAGGGCAACCGAAGGAACACGGGTGAGTTTTAGTCAGTAAGAGTCTGACACGCCCTCCCGCTCCGACCACTGCGGGAGAAGTTATTTGATAATTTCCCAACAAAAAAAAAAAGGTCTAGACTAGACAAAGTGACATTCTATTTGATTCTATTGAGAGCAGAAATAACGATGAGAGAAAAAATTAATTACAAAAACAACAACCGACTTCCGAAATGAAAGTTATTTTTTACTTTGCAATAATTTTTTTTGGGAAAAGGTTTTTTATTTTTCCCGTATTAGTTATGGTGCCTACCCCACACCAATTCGTATACCACTACTTTCTATGTAAACAACAGTGACAGGAAGTATTATAACATCATCAAGATACACAAAGTTGATAAATACGTATTATCGAAGCTAACTCAAAAAATACCCAAGCAAAGTGAATTAAATTTATATGGGACCACCGCCCAAGCTTCTTCTATCAAATGAAAAATAATTTTCAAAAAATATCGATGAACAAACATAAAAAACTCATCCTTCGAAGTCGGTTAAAAAGTCAAAATGTATTTGATTGACATAAGCTACTAAAAAACATGTCAATGTTGTTGAAAGTCGTAGAAATGCGATACACTTTGAAAGCGATTGCCACTAATGTCTACACATTTGGTATCCAAATATCTGCAGACGAAAAGTCTTCAGAAACCTTAAAAATAACTGACAATAAGTAACTAGAAAATATAACCTAAATGATTTTATTTCTTTTTGTAACACTTTTACATGTCAATCATATTTTAAAAACTAGATGAGGTCGGCGTTTCCTATCTGACTACTCTGAGAAGAAAGAAACTCAGAGATCACAGTCTTTCATTGTCCAGACATAATCTTGGTCAGATCATGTCAAGACCATGTAGATTGGTGTCTGAAATGGTCTTAAACCGACACAGTCATAACCTTTCGACGTTCGAAAGTGCCTTTTATTTGCTTAATTGAAATATATGATTTGACTTTTGCAATATTGTCGACTGATAGAAATTGTATCTCTCCGTTTGGTGAAATATTAGTTGTTTTTTTACTTCGATGCAATAGTAATTTTCTTTTAAATAAGATAACCTAGCTAGTAAAACACAATCGATAAAACTAATTGGTTTATGATATTTCCGGTGCAACCCTACATGTGTCATTAGCAAGATTAGTGATGTAATCATCTCAAATTGGTTTATTGTCGATAAATACAGATTATTAGTTTGGAGGATATTTTTCTAATAGGTATACCATAAAGTAAAAAAAAAAACTACTACCGTAATACACATCTATGATCTATTCATACTTTAATTTTGTTCGAAGGGAAATATAAATTAGAGATAATTTAATTATATTCTTAGGGAGACACAGATGTAATGAATGACACGGAAAAACGTGTCACGTGAACGTTACCTACGGAGTATTGCGGTGATAATTCACTGAGGGAACTGGCATGAAAGGAAGGACTGGCAGGTTGAGAAAGGAAAATATTAAGAACCTTAATACGCTCATTTTAAAGTTAACAGTGCAAATGTTAAAAATAAAACGAAGCGATGTGTGTTTACATTGTTTTTTTTTTCTATAATAATTGATTACAATTTAGCCTAATACAGTATTTCTATCTTCTTAATGTCCTTCGGGAATCATCGCATTTCCGAATACAAACGAATGCTAATTTCCATGTCGATCAATTATTAAATTGATCGTGTATAATAATTTAAATTCAGAACTAAGTACTTTACTGTTGTTTTGTTTTGATTTCCGTGTGAACTTTATAGAGTTGTATAACTATTTACCTATCTGTCGTGCCTGCGACTTAAGCAGCTTTCCTCCCATTTTTTAAACAAATTACATTAAGTTAAAAGAGTATTAAAAACTATATTTATATTTCCAAGTCGATTGAGAGCGTCCGGTCTGTACCAAGTGCAAAGAGCAACTGATATAAATCCGACGACTGACGAAACACGAAGTTTACCGAGGGACATTAAGAAAATATAGATATTGTAGACTAATAATCAATTTAACTCTAACTTATTCTTTTACTACATAGATTATGTTATAACTAAGTATAGTTTATTTAGATGACAATTTTTTTTAAAGTTGAAGCTCATAGGTGTCCTTGGCTCCATAGTGGTGAAGTCAAATCCGTTACCTACTGACTTTAGCCACACAGTGTTCTTTCAACAACCTTTTGCCCAGAGTCTGTCACCCATTTACGTAAGAAACCTATTGTCTGCCGCTCAACAGTTGTTACTTATTGTGACTGAAGACCATGGAACGCCCTTCAGCACGCGATGCCTGGTGCGGTTCACTTTGCCTTTTCACCACCCCCTTGGCATGTATTACTCTCTCTCATCTATCCGAAACTTAAGTGATGGGCACTTGTTGGTGTGTAGCTACCCCCAGTCTAACCAATGTTAATTCCTTTCATCATCATCATCAGCCTATAAATGTTCCCACTGCTAGGACAGGCCTCCTCTCTGTGAGAGGGAGTGGGCCGTAATCCACCACGCGGGCCCAGTGCGGGTTGGTAGATGTCACATGTCTTCGAATTTTCGGTTCTAGGACATACCGGTTTCCTCACGATGTTTTCCTTCACCGTTTTGAGAGCAGTGGCGATGAAATAATTTACACAAAGTAAAGCGCCTGTCTGGGTTCGAACCTACGACCTACAACTCGTAAGTCGCGGCCGGTACCACTAGGCCACCACTGCTAATTCTTAATTCCTTTAGCTGTTTATAAATTTCTATTCTTCCTCTTACTCCTTTTCCTGCTCTCTTATGGTGAAGAAATTCTTCTACGGCCCGCTCCGTCTCCAAGCCTCCGCGTCCTAGCAGTAGAAACATTATAGCCTGATTATGTGTCCACAACACGTCGAGAAAGCCTCGCGGCCCTGCTTCTAGTGCCCTAGTTTCCACCGTCTGAAACTCAAACCAGCCTAGACATTCAGGCGACAGCTATATAATCACTGGCGCCTTTAATGGGCCATTCAGCCGCATTTTTTCAATTCTAGCTATTGGAATATATTACAAGGACTAGCACTAGACACTATCCTTGACATGCATCGCGTGTTTGAGTAGCCTTGTCACGATTTAGCTCTGCTATAAATAGCTTAGGACATAGCATAGATTTTTATCGTGCGGTTGGCAGGTGGGTCTTGCAACAGGTCGAGTTAGAGTCCTCAGTTATCGTAGTCAGTAGTAGGTCGATCGATTGTGGAACATTTGTCGATGTCACTAGAATGGGTCATCATTTAGTATTCGAGAGTATGAAGTGCAGTAGATGAAACATTAAACGATATTTGGGCAGAATTTCCTTTTATTGTTAAATAACTTACAGAAAAAATAGACGAGGTAATAGATATGGTGAGAATAGATATGGTGCTGCTGAGCCCCTCTATAGGCGGGCTAAGGAAACTTTTGTCTATTTGTGAGAAATACGCGGAGGCGCATGGGTTACAATATAACTCTAAAAAGAGTGAAATTTTAGTATTTAAATCAGGCAAACAACAGCCTACCCATGTGCCTCCTGTATTTCTCAATGGAATAGCCCTAAAGCAAGTTCAAACTTTTAAATGTCTGGGTCACATTGTGACAGGTGACCTCAGGGACGATGAAGATATTGAGCGGGAGCGCAGGGCTCTGGCGGTGAGAGCTAATATGCTTACACGCAGGTTCGCGCGATGCACGAGAGAAGTGAAGGTTACGCTATTCAAAGCGTATTGCCAGTCCTTCTACTCGAGCGACCTGTGGGTGAGACATACGCAGCGAGCCTACAGAGCCCTGCGCACTCAGTACAATAATGCGTTCAGGATGTTGTTGGGTCTGCCGTGGCGATGCAGCGCGTCTGGGATGTTTGCTGAAGCGCGCACTGATGGTTTCCAGGCCATCATGCGCAAAAAAGCAGCTTCCCTGCTAGCCCGTACACGGGGTAGCAAAAACAGCATTCTGAACGCAATAGCTGTACGTTTTGACTGTCCCATTCAAAATCAGTGGGTCATGACTTGTGTAGGTGTGGCGAGTCATGGCATATAAAATAAAATGTATGTATTAGGTTAAGGTTACTATGGGTCTATGCCACCCGAAATAAAGTTTTATATTTATTAATGCTTAGTTTAGAGGCAACGACAGAAGAAGAGGAAGGGTTACAAGGATTTAAAAATATCTTAATTATTTTTAATAATAAAAACGTTGCCAGATATGGAGTGTAGGTACTAGTGATGTAACGAGCATTCGCATTCGCGAATATTCGCATATTTTTGCATATTCGTATTCGCATTCGCATTCGCACAATTATTGCGAATGTTTTTGCGTGTATAATTTTTTTAAGTAGGTAATAATAGTTGGTTAATATAAGAAAATCCAATTCCATAATCACTATTCACACTGTCACCTCAAAATTCACTTGTTTTGTTTACGAATGACACTTCAATCGGATGCGTTCGTATTAACTCGGCTATTCTCGGAACGAAAAACACACGGAACGCACTTCGTTCGAACGGGACTGCCGCTAAAGTCACCAAGCCATAGACAAATGGCGCCAACATAACATAACATCACGCCTTGTTTCCCCGAAGGGTTGGGCAGAGGTGTACCTGTAGTAGGTATACCCACATTTCGCCAGTTATGTTTTTAAGTCCCATGTAATAGGGGGCGAGCCTATTGCCATCAACCGGGCACAAATCCAGACTCCGGGTTACTACTGAGAAATTCCAGATAGAAAAACCCAATAACACTTTGCCCGACCCGGGAATCGAACCCAGGACCTCATGCTCAGCAGTAGCGCTTGCGACCACTAGACCAACGAGGCGCCAAATTTAAACAAAAACTGAATATTCGCATTTGCGAATGTTGGCAACAGATATTCGCATTCGCATTCGTGAATGTCCAAAATATGACATTCGTTACATCACTAGTAGGTACTAAATTATTTCAACAATTATTCAGCTCGTATAAAGTCTACCTCTAGCCTGTTAATGGGTTTTCCAAAATCGGTTACAGTAACCAGGCGTACAATTATGATCTAGGTCTTGCCCGCGACTTCATCCATGATCCAGGATAAAAGTTAGCCTGTGTCCTTCTCAAGGTCCTGGGCTACCTAATCCCGTAAAATTTCACAATTATCGGTTCCTTGGTTTAAGCGCAAAAAAAAAGATCTATGTTCTATGTTATGGGGTTTGGTTTCCGCACTTAGTTCGTAGGCCATCAAAAAAAATAAAAATAGACGTGAATAACTTTCATTTTAGTCTCTTTTATATCTGTTGGATTGGGCTTTAGAATGGAGATTGTCATGTATGGGTGTCATGTATAAGTACAGAGTACGGAGACGCCTCGGCGCGTGGCGGCCGCTGTTAGATGTGGCATTGCCAACATTTTTCACAAAAACCAAGCGTGTCAGTAAATTACTCATAGAAACTGACGGCCCGTGACAATTGAAAGCCAGCTTGCGCTCAGTTGTAATTTCGGACACCAAAGTTTTTTTACGTTTCTTATAACTTTAAGGTTGAACTAGTCGCGGGCTCGAACTCATTGGTGGGCTTGATCAAAAAGCACGCTATCTCACCTGGCATCGTGTCCGACAGAGATAGTATCAGTGATGAGCAGTTAGACGCTGGTCTACATGCACAAACTCTAGTTCGCACGCACACAAACACCGTTCAGAACGATTTTAGTAAAACGAGCGCGTAAAAAATTACGAAAAGTCCTTTGGAAGGTGGAGCTTTATGAAAAAACTACTGCATAAATTAATTACGAATAAAGTTTATTATAATCTTCGACAATTGAACTTTGTCGGAACGAGCTTTGTTTTGGAGATTTTATACTTCTTTTATTACTTATTTACTCCCAAAGTTGCGTTAAAATTAGCAGGAAAAACGAATCTTTGTTGGCTCATAACTTTTTAATTGCTTTTTTTTTTACTATTGTGCTTCTGTACAGACAAAATTAATAGTAAGACAAAACGATTTCATGTTTTACTTTGGATGTACAATGTGTAACAGTGGAGTAAAACCCCCCCGAAAGAATGGAAACAGTATCGGCTAGTTGCGCCTTAACAGCGCCTTAATTATCGCGATGATGGACGTTAACCCGTAGGAATAAAGTCCATTATCGTCATAATCAACGGCGTTTCCAGTTGGTGTGGCCCCGGCATTACGAAGCGACGCGCGCTTTACTTGTGGTCACGTGTACAAACACGCTGTGAATGTGTGCGTGAAAACGAGTAGCGTCACTACATAACACACATGCACACGCACACGCGAACAGTTGCTGACTTCGCCATTGTCTTGGAAATACCGAGAGCTCCTGCGCTTACACACCCATTCACAGCGTGTTTGTACACTTGGTAACCACAAGTAAAGCGCGCGTCACTTCGTAAGATAAAAATACTGTAATATTATTTGCAAAGCCATCTGGCACTGCTGGCGCGGCGATTTCGTGCTTTATGGGTATGAGTGATAGAAATGTCACTCTACAAAGTCGAACTTTTGAAGTGCAACTTCTTAAGTCGTGATTCGATAATTAGACGAGAGTTGAGAGTGAAATTTAAGATCGCGTCACGTTTAGGCACGTTTCGTTGCATGAAAGAGAAGAAAGATATAACTCTGTCTGTCACACTAAATCTCTCATATACTTTATTTTTTAAGAAGGGTCAATTCTATCACGTATACGGTGCTGCACGCGCCGTTCGGCGCCAATCGGTTTGCCGAAGGGACCCGTAAACGTTCACAGACAGATATGTTTTTTTTTGCATACTTAAAAAATAACACCTCGCTTTCCGAAGTACTTTTACATAACGTGATAAAGCTAAACATGTCTTAATCACTCATCATTGGTGCCGATTCCCTTGTTCACAAACTAAACTAAATTTAAGTTCAGTGCATCTTTTTCTTTCTATTTCATTAAGAAAAGGACAGAAGATAAATTTTAGTTTAGTCCTGTCAAATTAATCAGCGCTTGACGTAAATTGACGTAATTTTAGTCAGCAAGTTTTTAATCACGTCTAAACTTGTATGGAGAGTGACAGGCGCTGATTAATTTGACAGGACTAAACTAAAATTTATCCTCTGTCCTTTTCTTAATGAAATAGAAAGAAAAAGATGCACTGAACTTAAATTTAGTTTAGTTTGTGAACAAGGGAATCGGCGCCATTATCTTTCTATTCACTACGTCACACAAATAAAGAGTTCAAAAGTAATTCTTAACAACTACACTATAGCTTACAATAACATCGTGAAATTTCCATTGCTTACCACTAAAGAAAAGTCTTTATATCACACAATAACACCGTCTTGTGCATCAGTCATAATATTATCAACACTAGCTAACTACTAGACGACCAAGACATTGTACAATTGATTGAAATCTCAGCCTAAGCTCCCTGATTTCATAGAACGGCTGCGCCATCACAAAACAGCCGCGATTTAGCGTCAAATGTCGTCCTGAAAAAGTTGCGAAGGTTGGTAAGATAGATGTGGTATCCTAGAAAAACGTCTTTGACTACTTAGGTCGAGATATACAGGCTGGCAGGGACAATGGTGCCGATTCCCTTGTTCACAAACTAAACTAAATTTAAGTTCAGTGCATCTTTTTCTTTCTATTTCAATAAGAAAAGGACAGAAGATAAATTTTAGTTTAGTCCTGTCAAATTAATCAGCGCCTCTCTCTCCATACAAGTTTAGACGTGATTAAAAACTTGCCGACTAAAATTACGTCAATTTACGTCAAGCGCTTATTAATTTGACAGGACTAAACTAAAATTTATCTTCTGTCCTTTTCTTAATGAAATAGAAAGAAAAAGATGCACTGAACTTAAATTTAGTTTAGTTTGAGAACAAGGGAATCGGCACCACTGTCACACAACTGACAAAATACAAGTGCAAGATAGAGACAGAAGAACATGTCTAATTCAGAGCTGATGCTAGGCAAATCTTGGCCATATAACCCGATAAAATCCGTAAAATATTTGCTAAAATTGTCAGTTGTCTCGGTCGGCTAGTACAACATTCCAATCGCAACGAACCTAAAAATAGACATCATTGAAAATTATCCCTAATCGTGTCTCCAACCTGTTCCCAGCACGAACGATATATTGCTACGAGTGTGACAGCTGGACGGATCCCCGCTGCAAAGACCCCTTCAACTATACGGCCCTGCCACGTGACCAGCCACCGCTGCAGACCTGCAACGGCTGCTGCGTCAAAATGGTCCGATATTCCAAGAGTCGTGAGTATCAACCTCTTCCTAGTCTTTTCCTATGTTGGTGTTGGCAGTCTAACCACATCCAGCTGAATTCCAGTATTTTATTTGGAGCGACTGCCTATCTGGTCTCCACGACCAACTTACTCGATAATGTGGAAAATAGTCGTATTTGCGTTATTTCTATGTTATTGGGCAAGGGTGAATGTGACTCTTCTGATGGTAAGTAGTCTCCTCCTCCGCCTATGGACTTGTGAAATACCAGGCTAGGCATCACAGGGGACAAAGTTGATACCTATGTCTCATGTGCCAGGAAGTACACAGGCGCGCATACCTTTCATGCAACGCAGCTTGATAAAGGACAGGTATGGTGGTTGTACTTCCACGGACGAGTTTTTACAAAATGTGCTCTACTAGGTAGTTCCTATATAGAACATAAAATGTTTCCACTTTTGGGACACAGACCTCTGCTCTTTGAGAACGAGTGGGCCGTAATTCACCTCGCGGGTACAGTGCGGGTTGGTGGATGTCACATGTTTTAGAATTTTTGTTTCTAGGATATGCCGGTTTCGTCACGATGTTTTCCTACACGGTTTCGAGGGCAGTGGTGATGAACTCGTAAGTCGCGGTTCACCACCACTGCTCTGAATTGAAAAAGTCAGTGCAGGATGTCTTTATTTCCATGCATCTCTATCAGAGATGAAGAAACACGTGTAAAAATATGTAGGTACTAGTTCTTTTTCCATTTCAATAAAATACCAGTATTCTCAAGTAATGGTTCATTAAAACGTTTCTTTTAACTACGTTCGATTTGGGCTTCGTGCCAATCTTCAGAATGTAGGTAAATTGTTAATTTTTTGGCAATCGTAAACGCAGGCGGCGTTTGTCATCGCTTGACAATTTTAATGGGAGAAGATGATACTGTTATTGTTTGAATATAGATACTCGATTTATATTTTTTTACAACTGACACTTATTAAATTTTCGTGGCACGGTCTTTGAACCGAATGTATGACAATAAACTAAAATGGGCTGTTTCGTGTGTCGTCAAACCAACATTGTTGTGTCGTGATCATTAAATCATTTGCGAGATGAATAGCCCGACTATTTATATACAAGGGAAGGGACACAGTTCAATCATGACTCATATCAAAGTACTCCGTGAGGATCTTTAGATGAGACTGTTCAATTCAACTCAATTCAAAATATTTTATTTCACATAAACCTACATGGGCACTTATGAAACGTCAGAAGCTAGGTGCACGGTTCCAATTGGTCGTTTCCTATTGAGAAGAGCCGGCAAGAAACTCCACTGTTACTCTTTTAATAATAATTGGCTTTTACAATACGTTTCTAGGTATAGGATGACAGTGTAGATCTTTCAATAAGTACCAAGTACTTAATAAAATAGAAAATGGTCTACAGGTCTACAATCCTCTAGGCCTACAGCGTTCTCAAATTCACAAAATAGAAAAGAATCTATACAAAAGATAAATAAATTAATAAAAGTAAAAACCTATTTTAATAAAACGTAATTATATGATTGCTATTACAACTGTAATCAATCTGAATAATTATCATGTCCACAAAAGTTACTAATAAAGAGTTGAAATTAAATCGTAGGTATACAATGTCAAATAATAGAATAAACATGTCAAGAACGAACTGTTCTTTATCGTTCCCTCAATGCTAAGGATCGCGATATTCGCGATACATAATATGACGCGTCTCCAAGTAATGCGGTTGTCTCTTGTCACTGCCCCGCCGCCAGATGGCACACTACGGCAAGACTTCTGCCAGTCGTCGTCACTCATCGTCCCACACTCACGGACGTCGCTCATTTTTCATCAGACAAACAGATTCAGATCACATCTTATAATTTTCAAGTTTTAAAAACATCAGATTGCACCAGTCCGTCCATATGTTTGCAGCCTTTCCACACACTGCCCAGCGGCAGCAACCGGTCTTAGATAAACATAGAAATTACAAAAAAAACAAGTTGTTCAATCACTAAATAAAATTGAAAAGTTACATCTTGAAAACCGAATGTTAACCACTACGAGATTACAAACCAATTAACACGATTCTTTCTCTCATTCCAGCGTACGAGGTGGTCCGGCGCACCTGTACATCACAACTACAAATAAATCTCTTCATGGTCGATCACGTGTGTATGATGGAAAGTACTGGCACGGGCCACATGTGCTTCTGTGAGGAAGATATGTGCAATGCCGCGCGCACGCCGGTCGCAGCACTGGCCTTGGTCGCAACATTAGTCGCATGCGCATGCCTGAGGTGAAGTAGGCGTAGAGACTGCCCCGAGCGGTCGATTGTCGAGTATCTATGTCGATGAACGACAAGTATTGTCCGTTTTTCACTTTCATATGACGTTGCTGTCTACGCGACGTGGTGTTAATGTCGCCGGTCCGACAATACGAGGAATTCATCGATATCGATAGAAGTGTCAACTGTCAAATGTCAACCCCTATCTCGGAGCTCACTAGTGATGTGCGTACGATTAGTTAAATATCGATGAATCGACAATCGATCGACTGTACCTTTGGGCCCTACCCTAGCTGAGATTTAATTACATTTTTCGTCCAAACGTAGATGTAGTTTAGTCTTGTGGTGCTTAGTTTTTACAGCACGGCGATAAACTATTACTGTTAAAAGCCGCATCAAAAAATGCTTAGCTTGAACTTTTTGAGATCATAGTGAGTAAAAAGTCTTTGTGAGGGCTCCTTAATTTTGTGGTGACTTTTTAATTTTGAAGTAAAATAGGCTTATTAAAATTAAAAGCGCATACAAATTAACAACCAAGATAAAAGAAAAATGCCTAAAAAATATGTTTTCCACCAGGTACCAATTCTAAATGATCAGAATGTCTTAAGATAGGAAAAAAAAACCGCCTAGAATTTTTCAAGGGTTATTAAAAATGCAGTTTTAATTAACTTAAAAAATCCTAGATGAATTTCTCATTACAATTTTTAACCGCTAACGGGTGGAATTGCTATAATTTTTTATTTTAAATAAGGGAATAAAACTATTCAAATTTATGCCTTACCATAATGAAGGATTGGATTCGTCATAGGTATTTACTTAGGACTAAAGACAACTCAACGTGACTCTCGTCACTCTCAACGTGAAAACTTGGGTGAAGTGAAATTGAAGTGACCCGTCATTCGTCCCTTAGTTTTCTCGCTGAGATTTTTACATAATAAACCGGCTGGTATAGTATTTCCTAAAAATCGAGAAGCCCCACAAAATAACATGAAAGTTTAACATAAAATAAATAGTCTACCAGCTTTCAAGCTTCCAGCTTGTGGTGTTAAAACTAAGCACATTTTTCTTCTAAGGCTAATCTCATGTTCAGCAATTTTTGCTCTAAAATTATTAATAAAGTTTTCCTGGATTTAGCATGTACATACAGCTCAGTATAGACGCGTTAGTAATAAGAATCATAGAGACGTGAGTTTGCTGCAACTAAATGGCAGTGGAGACTCGATTTTTCCGTTACAATTCAAAATGTGAACCCCCACTGCCATCTAGTAGGTTTTTCGAGTTACTAATTTCTCCTGCGAACGCTTCTGATTGGTCCAATTATCGACCAATAAAATTTGCTCATAGTTGCACCTAATCTTAGAAGTGGGCACTTGTAGATAGAAAAAAATGCCGAAATTGGAAAGAAACTAGCGTGTACTGCCGAAATATAGTCGAATAGTTACGAGTAAGTGCATCAGATTGGTGATATCAGTTTCTGAGATTAGTGTTAAAAAACGGTTGTGTTTTTATGGTCTTCTGAAGAGACAGACGTAGGTAATTAAATTGTCAATTCAGTTCTACTTTTAATTAATTTAGCGTGTATCAAAAGTTATTTTTTACGATAAAAATAAGTTCGCAATTTTCTTGATAAAGTTATAATCGATAGAAAAAAATATTGTCACATTTCTAATTTAAAAGATGCGTATAAAAATAGTGATGTGAAATATACTTATCGATATTTTTTTAAATAAGTTTTAAAAGTTTGATGTAGTATAATTTAAATCAGAAGCTAGAATATATTTTAAAGCCTTTTAATTTAAAATTAAGGTTCCTACATTATAATTTTGACATTTATTTTTCTTAATCTGCGGGTGACATAGATTATAAAACAAAATAGTGAAAAAGTATGCTAGAATTTAGTCGCAAAGTACGAGGTTTTATAATTATAGTGTAAAGAATAAATAATTTTATGAAATTAAACACCAAATACATTTTAATCATTAATGTTAAGTTATAAATATTAATATATCGTAGGGTTATAAAAATGTGCTTGTAGGTGTCAAGTTATACTTGTCACTTATACACTCTGTGATTTTTGAACCCAAATCGTTAAAGGCGGTAGCTTTAAGCGGTATATCAAATTATTTTTTTCATAATCAGCCTTTAATATTCCCACTGCTGGGACACAGGCCTCCTCTTTATAAGAGGGAGCGGGCCGTAATCCACCACGCAGGCCCAGTTTATAGGACATGCCGGTTTCCTCACGATGTTTTCCTTCACCGTTTTGAGAGCAGTGGTGATGAAATAATTTACACATAGTAAAACGCCTGTCAGGTTTCAAACCTACGACCTACAACTCGTAAGTCGCGGCCGTTACCACTGGGCCATCCTGCTCTCGAAGTTAAAATTATTTTTTTGAAGTATTTTAAAATATATCATTTCAATTCTCAGTTTCATTTAAACGGGTGGCTATTTTTGAATGCTCAAAATAAACGTAAATATTTTTCCCTTAGCTCAGTTCGTTAAATTATTTTGATACTAAGCCCCATATATCTTCTGAACGTCACCTTTATTGTCAAACTTTACTTGTACGATGTACACACCGCTACATAACTCTTTGGCGCATGGCCAGAATTGGAACTAACGTCGCCATATTTTTTTGTCAATACCATTTCTGTGACGATTTCACAACGTGCCCCAGTAGTGCTATTCTGTAACCATCTCACCGTGTTATCTTAGGTGAAGTGAGCGTGGAGTGAGCTGTCAGTTGCTAAGGATTGACACTATTGGCAGCTCACTTCACTTATGTTATCACGGTGAGATTTTTACAGAATAGCACTACTGTTGTCGTTCAAGCACTATACGATCTTTGTAGCACTTTAGGACCCATTTGAAGTCTCATGTCAGTAGACCAGTTGCGACATTGCTGATACCTGTTACTGACTGCTTTTTTGCCACGTTTAAGTTTGATGCGCTAAGGTAGTCCGAATTTCAAATTTTCTTTAGTTTTTTGCATTTTGTAGGTCAGTGTCAGGTTTTATGTTGATTAAAATATGATTCGCGACCCTAACAAATATGGCTTTTCATAATTATAATCATTACAAACAGCAATACAACTCCATAAGTTAGCATAACTGATTTGATGATTTCATGAAATCATGACATTTGACAGTTATGCTAACTTTAAACTTAAAAAAAAAAGGATTGTGTGGTTTTATGAAACCACGGTAAAAGTGAAACTTTTAAGCGAACTATAGGCGCCGCCATATTGGCCTTGGCTGCTCTGACGAGCGCCTTTCACTTTATCCCTACTCCGCGGCCGACCGTCACGCGACATGCAACACAAAGACGAAAAAGTTTGAGACGATGCAATAAAAGTTTCACTTTATAAATTGAATTTCGCGGGCTACCTTAGCGCGTCTCCCTTAAGTAGACATAGAACTCATAGTTTTTTTTTTCTAGTTCTAACAACTGCAGTCTGGTATTTTTTTTTTAATAATTTTCATTATTTCTATCATTTTGCCAGCGAGACTATGTTCTGAGCCGTTTCTGTGGATAGGTACATAGTTCGTTTCCATTATAAAGAATCCCAAACTTTAACATTTAAAATATTTATTGTATTGTGTCGATACGACAGCTGTCACTATGCAGTCGAAATCGTATCAAAAACGGAACGAAATCGTATCGAGATCGGTGTGAAGTCGGAACGACATCGTAGGAATCGAATTCGAATAAATACCTCAATGTAATTTGACAGATGTACCGCTTAAAGTGACGCTCCGTAAAAATCGAGGGATTACAAATAATATCGTAGACGCGAAATAATGTTAGTACAAAAATATATTTTTCAGCATAATTTTGCTAGAGATTTAATAAATGAAACCCATGTCATAGCCAGACGTCGAAATGTATAGTAAAACGGTTTTTATCGCATTAGGGTTTGTTTAGCAATAACTTTTTGACTGGTAATCCAGTCGCATATGGCCTTAGCTTATGTATTAGAGAGATTGTTTTATGATTCTTCTTTTTTTCTCGTATTAAGACGAGCAGACAGCCAAAATATTAGCCAGATAGCAAGATGGTAGCTTGGCTGGCAAATTTTCTAGAAATATACAGGGCGGCGCGCAACCCGTTACCAAAAATTCAGTACCTACATGATTCTGGACTCCCCAGCGTTGAGATTTTTCATCGGTTGCGTAAAAAAAAAATTGCTGTTCCATACAGTTTGACCGCGTAGGGGTTGCATTTTTGTGTATAACAGCAGACTTTTTTTTATAACCGACGATTTGTTATGAAGGTATTTCATTGCAGACAGAAATATAGGTATTCTATCTCCTTCTCATATGCAAACATTTGGCGTGTCAAACGTTTTGTTGTCCAACAAGACGGCTGTCACAGTGCGATTTCTTTAGAAAATATTTCCCGACTACATTGGATAGTACCAGTTTACAAATGACTGTGAAAGATTATCGATATCTCATAACTATCTTAAGATATATGCTGACAACTAATCGATACAATACCTACTATATCACAGGCTTGTCCTGTCGTCGTCGTCGCGCTCAATATGTCATTTTTCGTTCAGTGAACTTAAACGCGTGGTCGCGCCGACAGAGGGCGTTTTCCGATTTTCCGAACAAAAAGTGACATAGCACGCGACGATCGCTTTTAAATAGTTATGCAATACAATTTCCACAGACAATTTCACAAATGTTTACCAACAGCGCTCGGACTCAGTCATTCGAGCGCCAAAAGATCCGTGTAGAGTGCGTTTCATCAAATAGTTCCTATGCCGTAATGTTGGCTGCACTGTTGTAGGACGAACACGAGTACGCTACGGCGCCACGTAATTGATCCGTTGTTAAAGTTTAACAGTGGAGCCAACATTACGGCAAAGGAACTATTTGATGGAACGCATTCTATATGCTTATGTGATTTTGGTTACTCTATCAAGAAAATTATACAAATGTCAGTCAAAAAAAATAAAAATTAAAGGCAGGCGCGGCGCGACCGTCGCGACGCGATTCTGGTAGAACAATTTCCATGAAGTTTCAATAGCAATTGTTCTACTAGAGTCATCTAGAGATAAAGGCGTTGAAGTTTTTAGATAGTTAATATATTATTTTGCATTTTATTTCGTGTAGTGTAGGATAGAAAAAATGATACAATGACAAAATAAGGTGCTAGACATCGTTTCCTGTAGTTAGTTCAACAAAACGCTAGAAAAACAATAGTGCGATAAAAACTACAATTTATAAATAAAAATAAAATTTTATAAAATTCCCAAAAAATATACATTTTTATTAACCCACGCTAGCCAACGCTGAGAATGCAATTTATACATAGTTATACATTTAAAAATGAATTATACATTTGGACGTCAAATTCGACACGGTGACGTGTAATACAAAGTTGATATCCGTCATTATACTGGCTGAATATAGCGACAAATTAGAGAGATATAGAACTCTTCGTTTTAAAAATATACTATAAAAACTTGACAAACAGGTACCGAGCCAGCCCAATACCCGAGTACAGTACGGCCGATGAAACATGACCGGTTCGAACTTTAGGCAAAAGGCTGCACAATAACATTTTGTGGGAATCAAATGGTTTCATGAGACGCGTGTGAGTGAGAGAACATGAGCTCGGAAAAGTTCGGAGAGCCTATGTTTCGACTGGCCATGATTCATCGGCCGGAAAAAGCGTAAAAAATTAGCTGTGCATTGGAGCAGAACACTATACAGGGAAATTTTTTAACCAGTGCGCAAACTTAAACACGTGACTTTATTCATCACTATGAACAACTTTTACTATGGGAAAAAAAATCTGCTGTTCAGTACATTTATGTTCGCATAACTCGTCATTATGTAGGGAAAAGCAAATTTTTTTTCGCGATTTCAGGTTTGGTCCCACAGTAAAAGTTGTTCATAATGATGAGTAAAGTTACCTGTTTAAATTTGCGCAATGGTTAAAAAGACCTGTATTATTAAGCGTTAAAATTGCGTACTTCTTTATTTATCTGCTCACATTTCGTTATATTCGGTTGATCAGGAAAGAAAACGCGCACAGTCACTGGTAGATATCGATAGCTCAAAATCGGCCGCAATTTACTCTTAAAATTTTAAGTAAAAACTATCATTTTTTCATGAAAAAGAGATGGTGCTATTTGTTCAGTATAGCTTCATCCCTTTCTTGAACTAAATGGTGGATTGAGTAGTCACGGTAACTTATTGTGAAGTTTTTTTTGAGGTGTTCTATATCTATCTATCTTGTATACCTAAATTAATTAAATAGGTAGATACGGGTGCAATACTTAAAGAGCAAAGATTAGTGATAAAAATTCGTTACTAGTAATTTTAATAGAAGATCTTAGTTGTGATTTTTACGGTAATTTAGTTAAATAGCAAGCTTTGGGCAAGTTTCACACATTCCATTTTGACTAAGCTAAGTGTTTTATACGAGTATCGATCATATTTTCATGAGAATAATGTTCATATTCGAATTTGAGCACGCGTTTCGTACGAATATCAACACTAATTTCATACAAATAAAGTTCACATTCGTATGCGGTGCTTACTTACAAGTCAAAGGGCGATCTGTGAATCTTTCCCTTAGTAATAAAACACTGAAATATTCCCCGAAAAACGATTTAAGATTTAATGAAAACGGTGTTCAAATCCATCGAGTAGTTTTTGATATAACCCCGAACGTAAATAGAGCCATTAATTATTATACCTACACTTTTCATGAAAAACTCTGGATTGCTCTTGTTCACATCGTTTGGAAACTAATTAAATGCAATGTCTAGCCATTCTTCATGCCGTGGGTGCCATTCAGCCTATCGTAGTCCACTTTTGGACATAAGCCTTTCTCAGCCCAAGCTGTGCCACAATACCCTGTCCTCTGCTTTCCGCATCCAGTCCCAGCCATCTTTTTAAGATCCTCGGTCCATCTAACTGGGAGGCATCCCACACTACGCTTGTCAATACGCGGTCTCCACTCCAGGATCTTAGACCATTCGTGGGTGCCATAGAGTTCTATAACTATTATTATTTATTAAAACTAAGTGAACAAGTGAAAAATAAACTGTACAAAAGCGGACTTAATGCCTGAGGCATTTTACTGCAGTCAACCTTACTTACTAAACTATTATGCTCACTAAAAAATATCTTTGAGCCTAGAAAATGTCTGAAACCACCCTCTTTCTTAGCCTTTGCATTTTCAAAGGCACCTAAACATAGCTCATTATTTTAGGATTCCGCGCTCTTTAGTTGGGATTTTACCAACATCAGATATCTTTTATCCGCGGAATTAAATTGACGTTTGACAATTTTTGCATGGAAAAACTGTCAAAAACTCAAAATTATTCCTCGGATAAAGATATCCAGCGTTGCTAAAATCAACCTTTAATCATCTGCCTAGTCTTTTCCCAACTATGTTGGGATTGGCTTCCAGCCTAACCGGATGCAGCTGAATACCAACCTATCTGGACTTCCACAACCCAGTTACTGGGACACCCACGGCCTGACTTCGGCAAGCGTAGCGTACCTTCGCTCGACCCCTGCGGCTAATTAGCCACGAGCTCTTTTAAAAATCAACCCTAAATCATTAAAAAAATATTAGATAGGTACTAGAACCACAGAAAGCTTAAACTGAGGCGTGCGACTGCCATGTTTATATCAAGACCAAGACTTTTAGTCTCTCTCAATAAATGCCTTTTACCCGCAGTCACATTCCAGTCTAAAATAGAGGATCAAACTAAATTATCTATCGAAACTTGGCAGGCGTGACGGGTTTTGATATTTAATAATTTAACAAAAAAATATTTGATGTTTTTTACTTGCAGTATGAGTTGAGAAAATCAGTATTTTTTTTTGTCTTATTATGTTTAGATATCGATTCCCACCACGTCTGACGAGTTTAGCTAACTAATTTAAATTGACCCTGTATAAATAATGGGGCTAACCTATGAGTAATAAATGTTATACATTTTTAGCAAAAGGGCCTCAAGAATCTTTCACACCGTAAAAATCACAATCATGAAAACTTAGGCTGTATTTAAAGAGGAGTGCAAAGCATATAATAGGTATTATAAATATGTAAAATAATTAATAAAAAAACAAATATATAAATAATAATAATAACGACCGTCATGATTATGTACTTCCTAAAATTGTTATTAATTATTTAGTAAATTAAAATTAAAGTAATTCCTTTTTATATTTCTTGCATAGGTGTATTCGCGAGCGAATATTGTTTGGGTTATAAATTATAATGCTAAGAGAATGATAAATTATAAATATCATAGATGATAATTATAATAAGAAAAATAAATCATCCCGCCAGTGACAGAGCTGATTGGTTTATACAATTTGAATATATTATAAATTATATAATATAAAATAAAAACGAAAGTATTATATTATACATTTTAAAATCAGATTTATTTAACGATTTAAAAAATTCGTGACAATATTTTACAGTTTAAAAAGTATTTGACATCGACGTCAAATTGTATAAAGCACAGAGCAGGAAAAATACACAGATAATACAAAATAAGGAATCCTAAACAATGTTTGCCTGTCGCGTTCGGACGAATGACGCTCTCATCAAAACATTGCGATCATTGCATGTTACTTTAAATAAAAAACTGCGATCCCTAGAATTGTATTGGGATCAGCATGGCACTGTAGAGAGGCTTACCACGACTCACTGGAATGCTGTTAATAAAAATATGAATTGTTCATTTTTGAGTTAGCTGTTATATGTAACAACTAAACACCGGTTTCTAAAAAGCTAGGCTTTAACTGACAGATTTACAAATCAAGTTGTAACACATTGACTAAGTGCTGTCAAAGGCTGACTAAAATAACAAAAGCCAATCAAATCGTTTCACATGACACTTGTACAAATGTCAGTTAAAAGTGTCTAAAGCTATCCTTGTTACGTTGCAAAAAAGGGATGGTGCTATTCGTCCTGTATAGCTTCATTTCTTTCTTGCAGTGAAACAATGAAGGCTACAAACACACAGTATGGCCACTGAAGGGAAATGGTAATTCTTCTCTCCCAGTTTTGACTAAATGAGGGTATTTGTGACTCAACTGTCAAGAGTAACTGTAATTTTTCATACAAAATGGTTGCAAATGACAAATGAGTGGTAATTAGAGTACTTTATTATCAAAAAACAGGTCTAATTTATCCTTCTGATAAAGAATCGTATCTAAATTTCCCTTTTGAGGTACATATAACTATAAAAACAATTGACAGAATGTACCTCGACGATATATTGGTAGTTCTTAGCCAAATGTTAAATACATTTTGGTGTTAGTCTGACTGCATTAACTGATGGATAAAATATTTAGTTTTTTTTGTACATAAAATACGATCCACGGATGTCAGCTTCAGGTGTTTAAATGAGCCCTAATAGCCAGTCAAGTGCAAATTAAAATCAACTTAGTTTCATATCTTAGTTTAATTTCATGACAGGGAATTAGGGCTCGTATTTAGACCTCTGAATAAGCAACTTAGGTTATGATATAAATGGGAAAAAAACTACCATTAATTTACGTTTACTTGCAGTCGGATTAATATTTAAATGTATCAAGATAATATTAAAAAAAATAACAGCTGACTCAATGTTAAGTATGGATTAGATTTTTTTATTTAAAAAAAAACTGTTAATATTAACTTTAAAGTTTAAAGATTGATCGCTTTAATTTAAACTAACTAGAATGTTAAGAATGCATTGTAGTGGTGGGTTATATTTTTAAGAAAAATATTTAAAAAAAGAAACTTTTTACGAAAAATATTAAAATGAATGAAGAAAAATTGGTAAATTATAAGCAAGTTTTGAAATACTTAGAATCATTACGCTTAATATATCTTAAGTAGTTTAAGGGATGATAGATTATATTTCGAAGACAACGGTTGAATGATAAAAAATACATAAATAAATATGAGGATAGCCACTATATCGTGGCAATGTCCATTCCCAAAAGAGTATATAATTACTACGTTGGTTTCCCCACTTGTCAAAAACTACTATAAGGGTATGACCACACCTTCTTGACAAACGTCGATCAACGTTATCAGTCGACGATGATCGATGAGATTTTCTAGTCAAAACTGTCGATCAGCGTCGACTGATCTCATTTTCTATTGATAATGGTCGATTGGGTGGGTACGGTAACACTCTATCTTGACGAACACTGTTGCAACAATGCAGACATATTGAATATCTTTATCATCCGAGCCTTTTCCCAACTATGTTCGAGTTGTCTTCCCATCAAATCGCAGTTAAATCTTCTTCGTTCTTCTTGCCTTAACTCAAAAATATCGGAGTTAGGCTTTTATTTCTCAAACCAATTTTTTTTAAAGTGGGGATCCAAGAAAAAGGGAGATACAAAACGAACAATTTAAAATTAATTTAAAAATATAACCCACCACGTATAGTAATAATATTCTTCTTTCTTCACAATTTTTCTAAATTTTATGCATATCACGCATTTGTTAGATCTGTTTAGCCATCAACTATTAATACTGTCAATTAGATCGTCTACATATCCGCGTAAAATTCGCTTGGATTGTCTCCCCGAGAAGAAAACGCATAGATTTGAAAAGCATGTACTAAAAGGAGGGTAGGACGATGTTTTACGAACATTTCTTTGACATTCGACAATAATTTTGTGAAATATAAGTTTAAAGCTAAGTTATTTAAATGATTCTACTATTACTAAGCTATTTATTATTGAAAAATTACACATTATTGCTAAGTTTAATTCGTTTTATAATTCGCTAGTTTGTAAATCATGTAATGACCGCTAGCGCCATCTATTGAACATAGAAAGTACTATTAGTTACAACAGTTGATACTAGATGGCGGTAGTAATCCTGCCTCGCGCAAGCGAAATTCCGTGGACATCGTTTTACCCAAAATGAAGAATTTATTGCACTTTATTTTTAATTAATACACTAACAAGCTAAATGCTTAAAAATGGCCAATGTTGAGAATCTGCCGTGTTATAATGTGAACTGTGAAATTAGCGACTGTGAAGCCAAGAATTTTAAATTATCTAAAAACTGGAGAATTGTTCTAGAAAAAATTTCAGAACGAATTTAAACTACTGGTCTTAAAATTCACAAATAAAAAACACTGCCTAATTTTTAGACCATTATGAATTGAATATTTCCTGATTTGCTGGATACAAAAATCTAATATTTTCCTTGCTTACAATTTGATTTCCAAAACTTATTTAGAAAGAAGTTTTTATTGTAGGTACCGAAAATATAAAAAAAAATTGAAATCTTGATAGATTTTTATTCAGCAAATAGAGTTTTATGAAAGTATTCATCATCAGGAATACTTTATTCTCTTTTTTTCGTTCAAAGGAAGGAAAATATAAGAACAAAAAACGTGGCTGACAGATTGTCAAACTCATTTTGACTGTTGTGATTGGCCAACTGAAATAACAGTACCCAATCAAACTCATTTGAGATCAGTTTGACCATAAAGCTCAATTTACACGATGTAAGCTTCTTGCCTGTGGCGTACCTACAATAAAATTGAGCAAACAAATGACATGCACTTTTATTGTTACTTCAACATGGTATGCCACAGCAATAAAATCGCAGCATGTAAATCAGGCTTTATACAACAATTTTATTTCCTTTATTTTCCTTTTTAAAAGTAAATTTTAGTTGATTTTTCAAAAGTAAAAGTACAGGACATTTTTCTAGCTTTATCTTCATATGAGTCGTTAATTTCCCAGTTCTACGGACAATTGTGGCCCGTTTGTCAGATTTTTTCACATTTCACGCGATGATTATACCTGTAAATCGTTTACAGGCTCAAACGTAAATATTAACTTTACATTTAAGTCTGTAAACGGTTATGTAAACATAAAATGAAAATGTAAACTTACGGTTTGAATCTACTCTGTATTATACATTTCAAAATGATTTTGAAAATGGAACTTTGAAGTTCGAAATTCCATAATGGAATATTAAAATGAACAGTTTTAAAAATGGAATACTGTTACGGACCATTCTGAAAATGGAATCTATTTCTCTTGTGCTTGTGGCTGATTAAAAACATGAGCAGAATTCCTTCAATATTTTCGTTGATATAGCTTCAAACCTATGGTATATAATATTATTTCTTGTCAAATATTAAAGTGCCATAATTATAGAGATTGTTATAAAATATCGTTTTTTTTTTAAACCCTGTAACCTGATTCATCATCTGCCTAGCCTTTTCCCAACTATAGTGGGGTCAGTTTCCAGTCTAACCGGATGCAGTTGTATACCAATATTTTACACGGAGCGCCTGAACCCTGAAATTCCTATATCATAAAATCAGATCTCTATTAACGACAATACTCAATATTATCCGGTCGAAAATATTGCATCTGCCTAGCCTTTTCCCAACTATGTTGGGGGCGGCTTCCAGTCTGACCAGATGCAGCTGAATACTAGTATTTTACATGGAGCGACTGCCTATCTGACCTCCACAACCCAATTACTGGGTAATACGATACCCCTTGGTAAGACTGGTTATCAGACTGACCCGTAACGACTGCCAAAGATCCACGAATGACAGCCGGGACCAACGGCTTAACGTGCTTTCCGAGGCACGGAAGAGTCTCGGTATGTAAAGATGGTCATCCACGGACTAACCCCGGCAAGCGTAGCTTAACCTGTAGGATCGATCCGTGCGGCTGTTTATTACTTTGCCACGAGCTCCTCGATCGAAAATATTTGCATAACGAGTTAAAAATAAGCAAAATTCTAAAATTTCTTTAAAGGAGAATGTCCAACAGGCTCACTATTTGTGTATATGTAGGTACAGAAAAAATTATGTGCTAAAAAGTATTCAATTTTCTATCACGAAATTCAAAATATTAACATGTTTTATTAGGTTAGGTTTACCCTGGAAAAGTTTTTCGACTTTATTAGTATGCTAATTAGATAATTATTCAATGTCATTGCTGCATTTTGAAAGTTGGCAAATTCAATTTTTTTCAATGTTAAAATTGAATCTAATTAAAAACCAACTAAAGAAACTTATTACTAATATTTCATAAGTTTGGGGCTAGAAACTTATTGTAAATCGTACTGCAAATCAATTATTTTGTCATTGAATTGAGTAACCCAATCCTTCGGGGAAACAAGGCGTGATGTTATGTGTGAATCGAGTACTAACAATCCGTAGAATGGAATGGCGGCTGCATAGAATGATTTTTTTGAGGGCAGGCCGAGGCCCCCGTCGTCCGTGGGGCCCTGGGCACGTGCCCAGAGTGCCCAGTGGAAAAGAGGGGCTTGGCTCCGCGCCGTACTAAAGTACAGCTTACAGTACAGTAATCCCGGAGTGGGGCGCGTCTTCGTGGATTGCACTATCTGCACCAATGTGACAGTCTCCTGATAGAGCTCGAGGTGTTATTTACGCCCGGATACTGTGCGTAGAGCCTGTGTTGTCAGCCCCGATATACCTTCATCATCATCATCAGCCTATAGCAGTCCACTGCTGGACATAGGCCTCTCCAATTGCACGCCATTCAGCTCGATTCTCGGCAACTCTCATCCAGCTGCTACCAGCCACCCTGCGAAGATCGTCACTCCACCTAGCCTGAGGGCGTCCTACCTTACGTTTGCCAATTTGCGGTCTCCACTCAAGAACACGTGTACCCCAACGGTCATCGGTTCTACGGCTGATATGGCCGGCCCACTGCCACTTCAGCTTGCTAATTCTGTGAGCTATGTCGATAACTTTGGTTCTCTGCCGGATCACTTCGTTCCCGATTCGATCCCTCAGACTCCAAGCATAAGATATAACCTTACTATGTAGTTAAAGCAATGGCACGTAAAATTTAATCGGAGAGGCGGATGACGAGTGGTAATCTGGGTCTTGAAGTGATACCGAACCCCCCGTACCGTCGGAAGGCAAATGGACAGGCATTGATACTCACAAACTCCTTGCACATAATAGATCTAAAATTTTGAAAGCCATGTTAAAAAAAAAAACGTGTGGCACTCGGGGACTGCCGCGGTAAAGCTATTGCATAGCATTTGTAACCTCCATACTTCCTATTTGTCAACACTACACTTGGGATGATGACATAAAACAAAAATTACGTTCCCATGACAACATCACGTTGTCTGGGGAACTAATAATTAATTAAATTTAGATATAAAACAAAGAAAATGCTCCATAAGGACTTGATATAAGGATCACAGTACTGTAAAAGTCATAACAATAGTAACACGACTTGCTGTAATTATGACAACGGGGGCAGTACTGTCATGGGAACGTAATTTTTGTTTAATGTCATCATCCGTCATTACATGGTAGGCGGAGTGGAGGGTGTTAGGTTTTATTTTCGTTACGGAATTTCTTGATTCGGTCGCCGCGCTCAAAGCCCGCGATAAAAGCTATGCAAAAGCTTAAAAAATTTTGGCCCACATCCCCCATATCTCCGCCCCCGTCCATTTGGGGTCCATTCGGACGGTACGGGGGATTCGGTATCACTTCAAGACCCAGATTACCACTTGCCATCCGGTTGCTTCTCCGATTAAATTTTACGAGCCATTGCCTTGAATAATGTGGCGTCATTTAAATCGCCAATTCGCTACAAGCAAACTACGCATCACTTTGACGTCACGCAAAATCCTGCATCACGCAAGCAGTTACCGCCCGACTAGCATATATATAACGTCCCGACATCAATCATCAGGCCCCCGCGCCCTGTAGCGCTACTGGATAGATCAGTACCCTAATTGCGTAATGCAACACAATCACAATTTGTTTCGATTTGAAACAGATTGCTAATCCATTGCTTCATAAGTTGGAAAAAACAATCTGCTCAGCAACGTAAATAACGCAATGAATGTTGTTGAACTGTCAAAATGAAACAAATTTGGCAAAATTGTTTACGAAAATAAGTTACGCAATTAGGGTACTGGTTTACGCTGTAGGGGGCGGGGAAGATTCCCACTCTAGGAAGCGCTAACCAAAACTGACGCCCTCGTTGCTAGATCGGCCTTTGCTGGGCCTTCCCTAGGGAACTAGGGATCTCACCCGACAGGGGCCTGGTCGCACGGGCGTCATGAAGTACTTCGGGTGCTCCTACAGATACACCCCAAAGCGTTGAGGGGAGGTAAACTCCTGGATGAGTAGGTGTGCATTAAAGCACTCGCACTTCCTCTTAGGAGGGGGAGGGAAACCCAGCGACGTGAGAAAATTCCTCGGGCAAGGGGCCAAAACGCCCCCAAACCGACTACTCATCAAGCAGTAGCCCACCAGACACGGCACCCGTCTGGACGGAGGATACCCCTTTCTTTATAGAGGATGAGAGAACTGTACACCCTGTTCCTCACACCTCTCTATACTGGTGACCCCGACGTGTGACATGAGAAAAAGGAATATTAATAAAAACCATCATATAAAAAATGTAAAACCATATATTATTCTCATAATTAAATTCTTTGATGATAACATTAATTCCTTATTCAATAAATACATAATTTGAGTCATTTTAACAATACTGGAATGAAAAATAATTATAAATATTCTTGTCATTACAAATTAAAAAGTTATTCAGTGATAATATGGCATTCTACTGGTGAAAGAATATTTAAAATCGGTCCGGTCGTTTTTGCATAACCTTGGTAATAAGCAACATTAAAGGGGCGGGGTCAAGGTCGTTTCTGACGGCCAACTCTAGCACCGCGCGCGCTCATTGGTCAAGTCAAATAGCGCGCGCTTCCCTCCCGGTTTCCTGTGACACACTTTCGTCCCTTTTCACGACATTACTCCCAGAGATTTGATTATTTAGATTTTTTTAGATTTTGATTGCAGGCAAAGAGGTTACACACCAATAATACAAATCTTCTGTCTTTATAATATTAGTGTAGTTAAGTGAAATAGAGAGAGTAGGGGTTTAGACAAATTTATGAGCTGGACTCCTTTAAGAAAGATTGGTCCTTGGAAGCTCTAGACAGAGAGAGGTGGAAAGAGAGTAGAGAGGCCTTTGCCCAGCAGTGGGACAATAACGGCTATGTAATGTAAAAAAAGTGAAATAGACTTTGCAATAACGAAACGTGCCTAAACGGGACGCGTCCTTGAGATTTCACTTTCAGTTCTCGTCCAATTATCGAATCTAAGTGTATGTTTTTTGAAGTGAAAACTTCTTTAGCATCATTGTGATTTGAAAGTCGATGAAACGAAAAAGCGACAGTAGAAAGAGACAGACACATAAATTCATAAGATTTAACGTGGGAGAAAATGAGATAGGAAGCATTAGTGTTTCTTATGTTCGTGGTTCTCTTTGTGCTCTGCTTCGTACCCCCTCCACTCATGTTTACCAAGGCATAGTGGGAGTTTGCTTGGGCCTCAGCGTTGTACTTGTGTTAATACGTGTTTGTGCGTGTACAACTTTTTTTTTAATTTTTGTAGGTTTCATTTCTACCACGTGTGAATTGCACACATGTTTTTTTTTATATATAAAATACTTTTTATAGGAGTCGAGAAACAAATTGCTATTTTTGTTACATATTTGAAGTGAAACTTCTTAGGAGGCGATTTGATAATAGGTATGATGCCTGGGTCAAAAACAATAAAAAATATAACAAACAGTGGCACTCCGAGAGTGCCGACAGAAGAGAAAACTTGAAAAAAAAATCGGCACCACGGTAAGCAACGCGATCATGTCTTTTACTCCACGCACCTCGGTAATCAACGCGTTGATGTCTTTTACTCCACGGTGTCGGTAACAGGTCGCGAAATCAATGATTTAGTCCCATCTCAAAAATGCCCAACACGTCTGAAGAAGTTTTCACTTCAAAAATGACTTGGATAAAACGCATTAAAGTTAAGTTAAGGTAAGTGGGGGTCGCTACGTCACAAGTAAGTATAAAAACTACATATACTCGTGACGTCATGGCACATTTTAACTCAATGTATCGCCGTAACCTTTTGAAAACGTAAAAAAAAAATACGTGTCCAATATTTCTCAATTTGTAAGGGGTACAGACGACAGCACTTCAAGCTACTACAATCTGTCAAATTTATTTAATAGATTCTCAACTTTATCGTTGAAGTATAAGGTTCAAAGTTGATTGGAAAAATTTGACAGTTTCGGGTAGCTTGATGTGCTGGTGTCTGTACTACAAATTGGTATTCACACGTGCGTTTTGTGATCTATTTGTTAACATTTTCATCAGCTATTTTTTAAACGGGCCATACGTCGATTCACCAGCACCATCTACCCAGAATCGATGTCGAAGTACTATCTACGATCGACAGTCGATCCACGTCGATCGAGTGAAAGTGACCCATCTGCGTTCAGCGCTCGGTGTGGCAACATGCCGTGTTCGGGTTCGCGACAAGTCAATCGTCATCCTGAGGATGCTTCGTTGAGAGGTGAAACACGTGTCGATTTCTTTTAGGGTTTCTTATGGCTCTTTAGAAATAGCTAAGCGGAACTGGTTACTAAATTATATCCACGTCCATTGTGACCCAAAAGGTATAACTTTAAGTTAATAAAGAATTCTATACAAATTCTATTTTAACCCACAAAGGGTCGGCGTTATGTTAAGGCGTTCCAGTGTTCTTTAATCTTTCCAATATGTTTCCTGAAACAAAATGTTGATATTAGCTATTTGGATAGGTATAGAGGTATGAAGAACAGGGTGTAAAGTTCACTTATACTCAGGGTTGGGCAGTATTTCAATTACTTGTAATTAAAATACGTAATTGAAATAAAAATACATATTTAGTATTTGTAATTCAATTACTTCTTAAAAATGTAATTTGTAATTGGTATTTCAAATACCTGACGCCGAGGTATTTTGTAGTTAGAATTTCAAATACTTATGGCTTCAAAATACATTTAGCGATCTTATTAATGGATGCGTTCTTGTTGGGTTTTTTCTTTTGTTCTTCGAGGGGCTTGTGGCTAAGTAATAACAGCTGCACGGCTCGATCGATCAGGTTAAGCTACGCTTGCCGCGGTTGGTCCGTGGATGGGTGACCATCTTTACATACCAAGTCTCCTCCGTGCCTCGGAAAGTACGTTAAGCCGTTGGTCCCGGCTGTCATTTGTAGATCTTTGACAGTCGTTACGGGTAGTTAGAAGCCCAAAAAGTCTGACAACCAATCTTACCAAGGGGTATCGTGTTACCTAGTCACTAGGTTGTGGAGGTCAGATAGGCAGTCGCTCCATGTAAAATACTGGTATTCAGCTGCATCCGGTTAGACTGGAAGCCGACCCCAACATAGTTGGGAAAAGGCTAGGCAGATGATGATTAATGGATGCGTTCTGCAAAAAATTGCCCTCGATAGCTTTCGTAAGCAAAATGGCGACCGCTAAATATGTCAATCTTTAAAGTCGGCAACACTGGGCTGTATTAGTTCTATTCTATTTACATAACCTAACACCTGACTGTATTTTAAATAAAAATAGTTAAAATATTGTATTTTGTATTTTATATTTCAAATACACGACTTAATAAAAGTACTTTGTATTTCGTATTTTGAATACGTGCGAGATAGTAATTTGTATTTTAATTAAAGCATCATCATCTGCCTAGCCTTTTCCCAACTATGTTGGGGTCGGCTTCCAGTCTAACTGGATGCAGCTGAATACCAGTATTTTATATGGAGCGACTGCCTATCTGACCTCCACAACCTAGTGACTAGGTAACACGATACCCCTTGGTAAGACTGGTTGTCAGACTTTGGGCTTCTAACTACCCGTAACGACTGTCAAAGATCTACAAATGACAGCCGGGACCAACGGCTTAACGTGCTTTCCGAGGCACGGAGGGGACTTGGTATGTAAAGATGGTCACCCATCCACGGACCAACCGCGGCAAGCGTAGCTTAACCTGATCGATCGACCCGTGCAGCTGTTATTACTTAGCCACAAGCCCCTCATTATATTTATATTATGTATGTTTTATATGTGTATTTTAATTAAAGCAAAGTATGTATTTTGCCCAGCTCTGCTTATCCTCCATAGAAAAGGGAAGATCTTCTGACCAGACGGGTGTTGTGTCTGGTGGGCAACTGCCCGACGATTGATGTCGGGAAGTTTTTTGTCGATCGATAACTCAACAAGTAATGTCTCGATTTTAAACTTGATATTTATTGATCGTTACACGTAACAGTAATCGAATCTGTCGGAAGCTGACAAATCTTATTGATTGTACATCGCGTATCGAGCGAAAGTAACTATCGCCAAAAATTTAATAAATCTGTAGGCACCTTGATGCATTCATCTTAGATAATTTACATTCATCTGCCACTTAATCAAATATCTACTTTAACGTTTAGAATTTTGCGTTGATTTTCGACTGAACATTTGAGAGGACAGGTCCTAACAAAAATTTGATTGCAATGGAATTTGAACTTTGTCATAAAAGACATTGAGTTTATTTTAGTAATTCTGAATCCAAAATTCAAGGATAAAACGACTTACTCAAGTCTACAGCATCAGGACATCTCTTCAGGTGTTCAGTAATAACAGTTCTCAGCACCGCCCTCTCTGATAACAGCTTATCATTCAATTCTTGAAGCTTCTTATTCTCCTGCGCTTGTTGTATCCATGTTTCTTTTAATCTTGCCCTGGAGAAAACAAAATGGCGGTTTTAATGACGATAAACCTTCGCAAGAATTTTAATTCTGATTGTCATTAACATCATCATTTCAGCCGAAAGACGTCCACTGCTGGACATAGGCCTCCCCCAAGCACCGCCACTTCGACCGATTCTGTGCTTTCCGCATCCAGCGGATTCCTGCGGCCTTCACAAGGTCATCGGTCCATCTTGTGAGAGGGCTTCCAACGCTACGTGATTGTAGCGACGCGTTATTTTGGAGTCAAAATCAAAATATTTTATTTCACATAAACCTACAAGGGTACTTATGAAACGTCAGAAGCTAGGTGCACGGTTCCAATTGGTCGCTTCCTATAGAGAAGAGCCGGCAAGAAACTCCACGGTTACTCTTTTAAAAATAATTGGCTTTTACAATATTTTCAAATAACAGTGTTAATAGGTATGGGAGGACAGTGTAGGCATATCAACAAGTACCAGGTACTTAACAAGGGTTGAGCAGGACACCTGGCAAGGCGCAGTGATGACAAGTGAAGTAAAGCAGTGACCGAAGGGCGTCCGAGGACTGGAAGACGAGGTGTCAGTCGTCGGACGGCGAGATGAGCGGACGACATTGTTGCCATTGCGGGTAGAACCTGGATGAGGCTGGCTCAGGAGCGTAGGGATTGACACAAGAAAAGAGAGAAAATACAATAGACGTGGATATATTTAGTAACTTGTTCCGCTTAGCTATTTCTAAAGAGCCATATAAAACCCTGAAAGAAATCGACACGTGTTTCACCTCTCAACAAGGCATCCTCAGGATGACGATTGACTTGTCGCGAACACGGCGTCTTGCCACACCGAGCGCTGAACGCAGAGCGCGTCAGTGTCTCTGCGTTCAGCACTCGTTGAAAGGTGAAACACGTGTCGATTTCTTTCAGGGTTTTTTATGGCTAAGCGGAACAGGTTACTAAATATATCCACGTCTATTGTATTTTATAATGGATTTCAGCAAGGTCACGCCTGAATCAATTAACCAAGAAAAGAGAGTTCTGTGCCCAGCAGTGGGTGAAATCGGGCTGTCAGGGATGATGATTGACTATATGCCAAACGACTCTTGTGCCGTTGTAGTATAGTATTCGTGCGCTAATATGACAGAGCGAGCATAGGGACACGAAAAAAATATCGATACTTTGTGGTATCGAGTACATTTCCATTCGATACCAATACGTTTGTGCTCGATACTTTGCATTCGATACTTTTACTCAATGAGTACTTTTTGGCAGGTATCGTATCGAATAAGAAATTAAGATTTAAATAGGTAGTCTTAGAAATTACCCATTCAAAACTTGCGATCTTACGGCTTATGTTTATGGTTATGGCAACGCCATCTAGTTCACTCGTCCTGAAACTTCTAAAACATTACATCGATCTTTGCTCGAAATTGTTCCTTCCGTTCACAGTTAAATTCCTTTCCTTCATTCATTTACTACATTAATCAATCACTCATTCACTCACTCGTTCACCGTTATCATTTGTTTTTTTATGTCCTGCCCTACTGAAGTTAAACTGACGTTATTTACTGACTGATATTGACCTATGCTCTATGCGCATTAGGCTCTAAGAAAAGTACTCGATACCTTGAAGTATCGATACTTTTGTTTCGATACTTTTATGAGTACAGTATCGATACGTCTTTCTTTTCGATACCGTTTCCCTAAGCGAGCATAAAGGTATTATTCCGAACCTCACTGCACGCGACAGTGCTGCCGCAGCAGTTCTACCGCATTACTCTGGTCTCCATACATTTTTTATAGGTTTATATGAGATTAAATTCTGAGACATTAAATTGGCAACAAAAAAAGCGAGACACTTCGAACAGCAGGTGCGTGAATCGGCAGCCAGCAGTGCGTGAATCGGCAGAGGCATGTAGCACTGCTGCGTGCAGCGGGGTTCAGAACCATACCTTTTATATAAAAACTAAAGACGCTCTATTGAATGTTGGAACAAATAATGTAATTTCAAACGCATAATAAAATGACATAATCAAAAAAAAACTGTAAAATCGACGGAAACATGGAGACCCAATGACTTAACGTGCTTTTCAAGGCACGAAGTGATCTCGATATTATGTAATGGATGGTCACCCATCTACGGAAGACCTCGGCAAGCGTAGCTTAACCTTGGATCGACCCGTGTGGCCGTTATTTTTAAGTCATTCGGCCCTCTACGTAGCTCGTAGTCATAATATTAGCGCCATCTATACTCCGTTTGAAATAAGATTAGACATTTAAACAAAGTTTTTTTACAGTCCGTTCAACCGATTTTGACTTCTAGTGCGTAGGCATAAGGATGGCATTAAAAGCAAAAAAAATGGTTACAAACCAACTGTTTACTGCAGTTGCCATTTGTCATGCCACCAACGCAATAGAAGTCAAAATCGGTTGAACGGACTGTAAAAAAGGTTTAGTTAAATGTCTAATCTTATTTCAAATGGAGTATAGCTTCTATAATTCAGCACTACGGCGCAAGCATGTCGGTGACTCAAATGCCATAAGTTTATCGGGGTACCAAAAATCACTCAACCTGCCTAAAGAAGTTTTCACTTCAAAAATATTGAAGTGTAGAGTTCTGTTTTATTAATGTCCCTCGGGTATCATCGGATTTCCGAATACAAACGATTGATAATTTCCATGTCCATCAATTATTAGATTTATCGTGTTTAATCATTTGAATTCAGAACTAAGTACTTTATTGTTGTTTTGTTTTGATTTCCGTATGAACTATATAGAGCTGTAAAACAATTTTCCTATCTGTCGTGGCTGCAACTTTACCATTTTTTTAATAAATTACATTAAGTTAAAAGAGTATTAACAACTCTATATACTACCAAGTCGATTGAGAGCGTCCGGTCTGCACCAAGTGCAAAGGGCAACTGATAGAAATCCGACGACTGACGAAACACGAGGTTTGCCTAGGGACATTAAGAACATATTTGTACTAGCTTTTGCCCGCGGCTTCGCCCGCGTGGATGTCGCAAAATATCCCACAGAAACATGTTACTGGAATTCAGAGTATCCTAGGTCCTAAGCCAGATTGTGGCCTATCCGTATGCCTTTCATCTAAATACGTTCATCCGTTACGGTATTCAAAGGTAACAGGCAGATAATAAATCTGTTTTAGGGTTCCGTACTCAAAATTGAAACCGTTAAAGGATGACTTCGTTGTCTGTCAAGGCCCTTTTTCTCAAAAACGCCTGGAGGCATCAAGTTGAAATAGATATACAAAAACTTAGATCTACGGTCCCTTGGAACTGTAAAGAAAATCAAACTTCCACGTCAATGCAATAAAAAAATACGGCAATTAAATTATACCGCATGTTTATGTTGACACTCGCAAACAAAACAAAGCCTATATGGTACTTCCCGTTGACCTAGCAGCATGAAGTTTGGCGAGAAAACTTTCATTCCCTATATATCACCCCCTTTAGGATTATTTTTGAGACAAAAAGTAGCCTATGTCCTACCCTAGGATGCCATTTATCTCGTTGCCAAATTTTATCGAAATCCGTTCAGTGGTTTAGGCGTGAAAAGTTAACATACAGACAGACATTCTTGTACTCAAACTTCAGTTGGCCCGATATAGTTTTTTGACCCTAGTAGTAAGAAATAGGATCGACTGGCATCAAAAAAGTTTTTGTGAAAATTGGCAGATTTCTTGCTGACTGTAATTTTTTTTCAAAATCTGTAAATACAGATCAACATGTTTCAAAAAGTTGTGTGTTGGCATGTCCTTTTTTTTTTTTGGGTGGGAAATCACCAAATAACTTCTCCCGCTCTGGGCGGAGCGGGAGGGCGTGTCAGACTCTTACTGACTAAAACCCACCCGTGTTCCTTCAGTTGCCGTGTTGCCGGGGGCCACGATTTCCCTATCGGTTTTCTTCGAACCCCCGGCAGGCATTGGCCCTAGCGGACCCCGTCAATTCTGCTGACATCTCTTTGAGGCGCGCGTGGAACACAACGCGCCGTCGACCCGGGCTTGGTCCTTATCGGACGGCAAGCTGCCCATTGCTCACCGTCCGCAAGCCCGCGCCTACGGTGGCCGGAGTGTTGGCATGTCCTAGAACCGAAAATTCGAAGACATGTGACATCTACCAACCCGCACTGGGCCCGCGTGGTGGATTACAGCCCACTCCCTCTCACAGGAGGAGGCCTGTGTCCCAGCAGTGGGAACATTTATAGGCTGATGATGATGTTTCAAAAAGTTAAGGACAGTCTCGTAAGACTGTTTTCTTGTAGCGATAACAACGGTAAAGTACCTTCCCTTATTGCCCCATCTTAAAATCCACCCTGTATATGTTATGATTGACTGCTTAGATCCATAAAGCTATAGCGTGATGATAATCTTTAAAAGGTTAAATCCGTAACTATCTGCAATATTCTAACCTTTTGGCTAGCCTTTTTACAATTTGCGGTAAACTATATAAGAATACGAAACTTATTGTAATATTGCTCATCTCCCATAACAAATAGCATGATAATAATTTTTGAAAAGTTTGTACATTGTGACGTTGCGTTACCATTATTTGACTTATTGATTATTTATTTATACCAATTTTCAAGTTAACCAAGCCACAAAGTAAAATCCTCCCCCGTAAAATTAATACTCCTTTTCACCCCGTTATGGGTAGATTTTCAAAAATCCCTGATATATGTTTTTATTTATTTTCAATCTTAAGTATAAATACCGAGTTTTGAGTAAATCAGAACGCGCGTTAAATTCTTCCATACAAACTTTGACACCCCCCATCCTCCTTAAGGGGTTAGTTTAGAAAAACTAAAAATGGCAAAGTTTATAATTTTAAGATTTTTCATACAAACAAAATTCTCCCTTTTCATCCCTTTAAAGGTCGAATTTCCAAAAATCCGTTCTTAGCGGACGTCTACTAACTATGGATTACCTCCCTACCAAATTTCATCTTTACACATCAAGCGGTTTTGGAGATTTCGTGATGAATGAGTGAGTGAGTGAGTGAGTGACCTTTGGCTTTTATATATTTAGATTGTATAGGCTATTAAACTTATTTTCCTTACCTATATCTCCTTGACGCAGCAGATCTACTATCCAAATCCTTTTCTCTCGGCACACTATTCCTCTTTTCTTTATTTCTAACACTACTACATGGTTCCTCCCCACCATTACATTTTTCACCTTTCTTTTTTCGCTTCACGGGCTTTTTTTCAAACTCACACATATTATTCAAAGGTATTATAGGCATTTTGTGATTTATTCCGTTAATATGAGGTACAAAAGTTATAGGTATTAACGTGCCAGGCATAATAGGTACATTATTAACTGGTATTAAATTAAGTGTATTCAGCTTTTGTGTACTTTTCTTCGATTCAACTTTTTCCGTTAACGCTTTTTTTAAGACTTCTTTTGCAGATTTTTCTTGTGTTTCTTCGACTGCTCGCATTTTGACTTGCTTCCCACTTGGTAGTTTGATAATTACTTCATAATCCTCACTGTCGTTTTTAACTTTTTTCTTGGCTGTATCTTCAAAATCTGTATTCAGACTATCGACTATGAAATCTAGGGATTTCTGACTCATAATTGGAGGTACTTCTTGTACCTTTTCCGTACTGTCCCTGATAACAGTATCTTCATATATTAGTGTTTGTACTGGATTCTTTTCAACACTGTCTTTCCGAACCATGTTGCTGATTTTAATAACATTATTAGTATATGAAACTGAGTCTTTTCTGATATCCTTATTTCGTTCGTCGAGTTTTTCTTCAGTTTTGCCGACGATACGACTTATGGTTGTGACTTCATTGGTTAATTTTGATATTGTTGTTCGTTCAAATTCTTTGACGGCGCCTGATTCGTCGCTCGATGATCTGTGAGGTAAATAAAAGATATCATGGGGTGTCAAAGGGGTTCAAGGTTAAAAGGGTAATTTTTGGAACCGACTTTAAAAAACCGGCCAAGTGCGTGTCAGACCACGCACAATGAAGGATTCCGTAGTTGGGATGAATTTATCCCAAAAACAAACTTAACTTTGTAGTTGAAAAATATGTTCTCCCATACGGAATGTATGGGAAAACATGTTTTTGCAACTGCAAAGTTAAGTTGGTCGATTATTACTCGATAACTTGTAGAGCCTACTTAGCTGTGATAGTTTTCCTTTTAATTTCGTTATATAAACTACTGCTGTGATTTTTTTCACATATCCAAAACCAACCATTTAGCTGGCAGGGGGGGGGGACACACACTTGACTCTAACAAAAATTAGCACTTTAAAGCTTAATATTTCGCAAACGGATCCCTGAATCCAAAAATGGTTTTCACAAACTCACCACTTTATGTGTATGAGAGGTACCCAAAAAAAAATGTTTTTCATAATTTTGTTTTACCACTTTGTCGGCGTAATTAATATGTATACCTATGCCAAATTACAGCTTTCTAGTACTAAGGGTCTCGGAGCTAGACCGCGGACAGACAGACAGACGGACGGACAAACAGACAGACGGACAGACAGACAGACAGACGGACATGACGAAACTATAAGGGTTCATTCTATGAGTTTGTTTCCTGCACGCGTAGCAGGACCACCGTAGAAACGAGTTTTGTCGACGGAAGAATAGACAAAATGACAGATAAACAATCACAATCTGTCATTTTGTCTATTCTTCCGTCGACAAAACTCGTTTCTACGGTGGTCATGCTACGCGTACTGATGGTAGTTAAGCACTGTCTTACCTGCTAATAGTAATATTTCTTTGGTTATTGGTGGTGCTGTAGAGAGCGGAGTCCCCGTCAATGTGGGGGAACACCATCTGAGGAGTGTGCAGCTCGTCTGATGATGATGCTAGGGCGTTCTCCAGGGATAGGAGGCCATGTCTGAAATTAAACGAAAATAATTAAAAAAAAAAAAAAAACAAAATCAAAATATTTTATTTCACATGAACCTACATGGGCACTTATGAAACGTCAGAAGCTAGGTGCACGGTTCCAATTGGTCGCTTCCTATGGAGAAGAGCCGGCAAGAAACTCCACGGTTACTCTTTTAAAAATAATTGGCTTTTACAATACTTTCATATAACAGTGTTTCTAGGTAAGGGAGGACAGTGTAGGTCTTTCAATAAGTACCAAGTACTTAACAAAATAGAAAATGGTCAACAGGTCTACAATCCACTAAGCCTACAGCGTTCTCACATTCACAAAATATGTAGAAAAGAATCTATACAAAAAATAAATAAATTAATTAAAGTAAAAAACCTATTTTAATAAAACGCAATTATATGATTGCTATTACAACTGTAATCAATCTGAATAATTATCATGTCCACAAAAGTCACTAAAAAAAGTTGAAATTAAATCTTAGGTATATAATGTCAAATAATAGAATAGTAAAATGTCAAGGACAAATGTAAAAACAAATAAAAATAAAGATTTAAATAAACATGGTAATTTGGGAGCAGTTAATAGACTCTTACTTATTTATGCCGTTAATGAGGTACCAGGGAAGCCACATGTGCAGAAGGAATTATTGCCAAACTTCCTTATCTTCAACATAGTCTTTATATAATAGTTTTGGCCATCCATTTACATCGGTTTTGACAGGTTACATTCCTGCGACAAGGCAAACACCGTCCATCCTTTTTTTTTTTGTTTTTTCGTCAAACAAGCCGACGGACGCTCGCTCAGCTGGCTATGGAGCGGGCTATGCTTGGAGTCTCTCTGAGAGATCGAATCTGGAACGAGGTGATCGGGCAGAGAACCAAAGTTCGTGGGATAAAAAAACGATCAAGAGCGAGTCGGACTCCCGTACCGAGGGTTCCGTATCATTTTAAATTTTCATCATTTTTTTTTTATAATGGCTTCTCGCAGTTTTGACCACTAAGGTCGTGGCTGCTTAACCGGATTTTAAATTTTCATCAGCGAACCGTGAAGCCTATATTTAACAGAGAATTTTAAGACTGCACACTGCGGTGTAGAATATTGCCATTTTAGGTCAGTGCCATCTCTCGACCGATACTGGAACTAATGTAATTTAAGTTGATGGTTACTGAAAAGTGTACTATTTAGAGACATCGTTTTATTTTTTCTATAATCTTTACATAAACTTCTATCACATAGAATAATTTCAGATTTTTCTCTATGTAAACTTCGGAAATAAGGTTGGGAACGGTATTTTTTCAACAGTTTTCGTCACAAATCGAAAACTATGCGGCCTAAAAATAAAGGAGATATTTTTGAGAATGTGCAAATAGCTCTTTTTATATGATACCCCACATGCCCTAGTAGCCCCACTTTGAATGTTTAAGACAAAAAAAGAAAAAATATTTTTATTTCTTTTTTATTTGCAAAACTATTCAAAATTTCAAGTTTATTTTTTATTTTATTTTATTTTATTAGTTTCTCCAACAAAGAATACACCTTACATGCAGATCAAATCACCTTATATTGTGTGATTAATTTGACAGGACTAAACTAAAATTTATCTTCTGTCCTTTTCTTAATGAAATAGAAAGAAAAAGATGCACTGAACTTAAATTTAGTTTAGTTTGTGAACAAGGGAATCAGCACCATTATATACCTACGATTTATTTTCAACTCTTTATTAGTGACTTTTGTGGACATGATAATTATTCAGATTGATTACAGTTGTAATAGCAATCATATAATTGCGTTTTATTAAAATAGGTTTTTTACTTTTATTAATTTATTTATTTTTTGTATAGATTCTTTTCTACATATTTTGTGAATGTGAGAACGCTGTAGGCTTAGTGGATTGTAGACCTATAGACTATTTTCTATTTTGTTAAGAGCGTTTACGTCTAGCGCGGGAAGTCAAGTTTAGGTAAATTCTTCGCAAAATTCACTCACACAGAAGCGCGCGTACATGTGTGCGTAGAGTTGGCGCGTTCGCTATCTTTATAGTCAGACTAACACACGTTGATCCGTTCGATTTAGAGCAATAATTCTTTTAGTAAATATTTAATTGGAATTTAAATCCAACTTCAATTTATTGTTACACCTATGATTAATATGATTAAAAAAACGAATTAAATAAATAATTTTACAATATTTTATTGGAACAGTTTACATATTTATACGCTTCTTTTCGTGTTTATTTTATATTAGGCATAACAATTTGATGAATCATATTTATTTCTTTTAAACATCTTATCTTATTATCACTCCGAGTAACAACAAGCGCAACATGTCATACTCATAGTTACATTATGGGTACTGTTAATATTAGCATGTCGGTGTCGCAAACCCATAAGATTTTCCTATACCAATAATCGCTCATCGCGCCTAAAGAAGCTTTCACCTGAAAAAAAAACGTGTGCGTTTGTGAGAACCCACTCAGGAATAAAGTTCCTTCTCACGTATCATTTAAAACAAAAACAAAATTTTCGCTGCCGCCATCTTGGATTTACATTTTGACCTCACTATCGACTTTAATACCCTCAAAAACTAATGCCTCATTTACATTCTGCCCCTGCCGCTACTGTTCGCGCTGCCAGCCATAATTCTCTAAATACTGCCGTAGTAGGATCGAAAGAACTGCCCTACCACTCATATCGCTTTCGACTTTCAACAATGGTAGACGTCGAAATAATTACAGCGTCGCTGTGTAGAAAACACAATACATAATTATGTTCTTTATTTAAAAAAAAAAACAAATTAAAAAAAAAAAAAAATATCTTCGTAGAAGATGGTGGATCCTCTCCATAACATCGAATACAAACCATATCGGATGAAATATATCGTCTGCATCTGCTCCAGTAGGTACCCTAATTGCGTAACTTATTTTCATAAACGATTATAACAAATTTATTTCATTTTGACAGTTCAACAACATTCATTGCATTATTTACGTTATTGAGCAGATTTTTACTCCAACTTATGAAGCAATGGATTAGCAATCTGTTTCAAATCGAAACAATTGTGATTGATCGTGCATTACGCTATTTTTTTTTTCTTAGCCTTTATTGTCCCACTGCTGGGCAAAGGCCTCCCTACCCTCTTTCCACCTCTCTCTGTCTAGAGCTTCCAAGAAACAATCTTTCTTAAATGAGTCCAGCTCATCCCGCCATCTCCGTCTGGGCCTGCCGCGATGTCGTTTGCCATTAAGCGGGACCCACTGGGTCGTAAGTTTGGCCCATTGATCGTTTGACATGCGGCAGATGTGTCCAGCCCAATTCCATTTAAGCGTGGCAGCTTTCCGAGTGACATCAGATATTTTAGTGATGGAACGGATTGTTGTATTCTTAACCCGGTCCACAAGTTTAATACCAAGAATACTCCGTTCCATAGCTCTCTGGCAAACCTCGAGCGTGGTCCTCTTTTCTATTACGCAATTATTGGGGTACAGATCGGCTAGATGAATTTTTATTTTCAAAAGAGGCCTAAACGTGACCATCAGTGACTTCTTTGATTTCAATTCGTCAATAGGAAGGAGTATCTTCTAAAGCTTCACTAATTCTCTTCCAGCACGCGTAGCATGACCACCATAGATAATAGAACAATAGCCAAAATGACAGATAAACAATCACAATCTGTCATTTTGTCTATTCTTCCGTCGACAAAACCCGTTTCTATTGTGGTCATGCTACGTGTCCAGACGTCGTGAACTTAGTTTTAATTTGTGGTTTTTGTCATTTAAATCCTACATACTTTTTTTGGATTCCAATAGTTCCAAATATGTTATAGTGTTTTTATTATTCCACTCGAAGGGCATTTTCATAGATCGTATAAATAGGCGGCACGCACGTCCGATTCGTCCAGGCGCTCGGTAAGAAGTGAGCTGCGGAGCTGAACGTAAACACGCCCTGCCACTCGTGCTGCTCGTTCTTTGACTTCCGCATAAAAAAACCACTCATTTGGGGAGCGTAGGGCAACGCGAGTAGCAGTGGCAGCAGTATGAGAAGTATCGTGTTTACATACTCATCCTGCCCACTTTCCTGCTCATTGCTGTGGAAGTGAGCTGAATGTAAACGGGGTATATGAAAACGACACCCATGATAAATTCTCCCACTCTGGGCGGAGCGGGAGGGCGTGTCAGACTCTTACTGAGTAAAACCCACCCGTGTTCTTTCGGTTGCCCTGTTGCCGGGGGCCACGATTTCCCTATCGGTTTTCTTCGAACCCCCGGCAGGCATTGGCCCAAGCGGACCCCGTCAATTCTGCTGACATCTCGTTGAGCCGCGCGTGGAACACAACGCGCCGCCGACCCGGGCTTGGTCCTTATCGGACGGCGAGCTACCCATTGCTGGAATGGGCTCGCGATTCCCGCCCCGGGTGTCTCCTCCTGCGGTGGTTAGGGGCGTGAAGGCGCGAAATTTGCCTCTCCCTCACGCGTTCCGCCTCCTCCTTCGCGAGCATTACCGCTTCGCAGAAGGAGGTGACGGCCTGCCATTTCTTCTCGCTCCGTACCATGGCCTGAACCAGGGCCGGACGCGAGAGATCACCGCCGCCAAACACCTCAACGAAGACATGGTGTTGCTCCGCCCAAGCCGGGCAGACCTCCACCGTATGCTCTGCCATGTCCTCAGGCCGATCCACACAATGGTGACACCCGGATGTTTCCTCCCGCCTTATCCTGAACAGGAACCTCACGAAGCAGCCGTGTTTTATATAGAATTTTTCACTTTTTGTATGGAGACCATGAAAAATTATTACCTATATGTTGAGTTTTATGGGTTTATGGGCATTATAAAGGGGGTCGAAATTTTCATTACTTTTGCGATAGATCACACCATTTTCGAAATATAAGCAAAAGAAAAGAAAAAAAGATACAGTACTATTTTTGCAGCTGAAGTCAATGTGTGGGTATGAATTTTAGTTCATGACAACTAATTTAATTCCATACTTTTTTAATGGCGATTAAAAGTAGTCAGATTTAGTTAGGCAAACAAAATTTTTCATGAAAAACGTCAAATTCAGAATAGCAAAATTGCCATTTTCACTAAAATATTAACTCAGTGTCATCTTGCACTAAGGCCCGTATTACAGAACGTCACTCAATACCCAAGCATTACTTAAAACTAGATTCAAGCCATTTGATTGGTTGAAACTAGTTTTAAGTAATGCTCGAGTATTGAGTGTCGTTCTGTAATACGGGCCTAAGATGGCACTGAGTTAATACTTTGGTGTATGCTTGTTTGTTTGTTTGTTTGAAAATTATTACGTCAGCAAATGCTGTATTGATTTTTCGGAATTTTCAGTATTTTATTCGGTCCTTTCTTTATTTGTATTCGCATATAAGCTGTCGGAAAATTAGCATTTATAGCAGTAAATTTCAAATTTTAAGTATGCTCATATTTTAACTTTTTTCGGAACTTTTATTACTACCCAAACTAAATGGTGATTTTTTGTCTAGTCATTTGTGACAACAGAAGGCATTTGTGACAAGAGAATCGGCACCGATATCGACTTTAGCACCCTAAATTAGTTTTCACTTCAATAAAATATTTTACTTACTAAAGTACTAAGATGTGGCGATCATGCTATATTCGTGCATTATCGTTGTACGCACGACAAAGGTCAACAGCGGTCAGGCAGAGCGCCGAGCGACACATCCACTCTCTGAAAGGCCTCACGGCGGACTAATTTGAAACGGTTTGCGCGTGGAGTTTTATAGTAATTTTAGAGTAGTTTTAAAAAAATTCTAGAAAAATAACCAAACTCATATAGTTAAAAATTTTGATTGCAAATTTTTAAGAAGATGTTTTTCTATTACAGTAACCTTTTATTATAATAAATTAAGGAAGATATATTGGTAAAAAAAAACATTTTATTTACCAAAATTTCATTATAATTTCGCATTGTTTGGATTTTTATTTCTCATGTAGGGAACCTAAACTGAAAATTTCTTTTAACTAACTTTTTTCCTAAGAATCTTTGCAGTTAGATAAAAAATATTGTTTGTTAGGGTGATCAGTGATTTAAGATATTTTAAGCGTCAAAGTTGACGCTCGAAGTAAAATTAACAAAACCTCTGTTCAGTAATCTTGATATAATTCACAAATACTCTAATAATCTAAAATTTTTCCTAACTAAGTGTTTAGACAACAATATTTCCTAAAATGATTAGTAATTAATATGTTTTTAAAATAATGTTTGATGGATATTAACTGGATCGAAAAGTACTGTTTTTGAGCTAAACAGCGCGCGGATGGCGTAAACGCTCTTAAGTACTTGGTACTTATTGAAAGACCTACACTGTCCTCCCATACCTAGTAACACTGTTATTTGAAAGTATTGTAAAAGCCAATTATTTTTAAAAGAGTAACCGTGGAGTTTCTTGCCGGCTCTTTTCCATAGGAAGCGACCAATTGGAACCGTGCACCCAGCTTCTGACGTTTCATAAGTGCCCATGTAGGTTTATGTGAAATAAAATATTTTGATTTTGAATATATATGTAGATTTATAGAAATTTCGACTTACTTGGCCTCCATAGCTCTTTTGAACCCCTCATCGAAAGGATTGACACTCTGCAGGTCTTGGAACAAGCCAACTTCTTCACAGTTTCTGATAAAGCGAGTAGGTGTTGGTGTTTGGTCAGCTGGAAAATTAAAGTAGCCCTTATTACTTACAGAGCAAAGACTGATTTTAAGCAGCTCTAGATAGTGAGCAGTGGAAGGGAAGTAGTAAGGCACTGCCATTGTTCTTTAACTTAAGGGGGATACGTGAAGGTAGCCCGCGAAATTATTATTTATTTATTTATTATACTTCAAGCACAGAAATGTACAGAGGCGGACTTAATGCTATAGGTATTTTCTACCAGTCAACCTTTGGGTGATGCAGAGACAAACAGTGGTAGGTGCAATTAAGAAAAACATAAGAATAAAAAAAATTGGTTGCCTGTAAAGTCGGTTTACGAATGATAATTTTACGTGATAACGTCACAAGCCGAACGCTTAGGCCGATCGTGCCTCTCTATCGCTTGGTCCGCGCTCTCGTTTGCACGCTCGGCTCAGGCGGAACGTGACACTTTTTCGTGCATGCAGCCGGCGTTCATCGATTTATAAGACGTTATAGTATAATATATGAGGCAGACCAGCAGAGCGCTGGCAAGACGAGATAGTGGAATTGATTTGCAAAACATGGCTTCTTTTTTTTGTGTGGAAAATTATCAAATAACGGCAAAACATGGCTTGAGAAAGCAAAAAACAGAAAAAAACTGGAAATTACTGGAGGAGGCTTATACCCGTCGAGTCCTTATAACTAACCAAGGACCCTTGGTTAGTTAATAAAATAAAGTAATATTAAGAACTTTATTTATTTTTGTAACTAAGGAATATTTTATTTATTTTACCTATAGTATTTATATTTTTTATTTCACTTATAAACATACTTTTTACATTTTTAAATATTCTTATAAAAAATAATTAAATAAACATTTAAAAATATAAAAAATTGTAGCCCACCGGTGTCGGGAACAGGGTCCAAGCCACCGGTGGTCAGGGCTCCTGAGAGAGGAACCTCCTAACAATACGTGCCGTATCCAGGAGTACTGCTTTCTGGATCAAGCCCTTGATCCAGCTGCCTAACGAGAGCCTCCTCAGGTGTAGGTCGAAGCTCTTAGCTATTATGCCATTGGCCGTAACGACTATCGGCACAATGATTGCTGTATCCACATCCCATAAGTCGACAACCTCGTGAGCTAGATCAAGATACTTAATCTGTTTATCTTTTTCAGCTTTCACGAGGTTCTCGCCATGCGGGACCGCTATATCAATAATCAGTGTGCGGCGCTCTAATCGATCAACCACCACTAACCACCACTACCACCACCACCACTAGTCCACCACTATGTCTGGCTTATTGGCAACAATAGTCCTGTCAGTGATGATAGATCGATCCCAATACAACGTGATATTGCCATTTTCGAGGACTGGGTCGGGCACATATCTATAGTACGGTACTTCTGATTCCACAAGACTGTATTTCAGAGCAAGTTGCTGGTGGATATTATATAACTATTACAAACTATAAATATAATATATAATTATATGACTAATTATTTAAATTTAAACAGATTTTTTCCATTTCAAATTAAATTTCATTGCATTTTTTGCAATATGCAGGTCAGTGTCAGGTTGCATGTTGATCAGAATAAGATTCCCGACCGTAATAATGAAAAATAATGAAAATAGTTTATTATTTTAACAAGTAAACCTTAACAACTAGTGATTGGAATATAGATGTATTTACAAAATTACAATCATTAATACAACTCTCTAAGTTCAAATTATCCTGTTGAATGACTATTTCATGAAATGATTATGACATTCGAAGTCAATTCAGAGAGTTTGACTAATTATTATAATTCTGTAAATACATATCTAGTACGGTCGCGAATCATATTTCGATCAACATACTACAACCTGATACTGGCCAGCAAATTGCAAAAAAAAACCGTAAGAAAATTTGAATTTCGCGGGCTACCCTGACGCCTTCGCCTTAAGACTCAGGCCGCATTCCGAGTTACGTTAAAAGTGATTATATCGCGTATCCGACTAAATTTAATAGTCACAAAATATAAGGGTTATTGAGTAATAATTGTGACTTTGGACTTTGGTCGGATTCGCGATATTATCACTTTTAGCGTAACACGAAATGCGGCCTCAATGTTTTATTACTTACTAGCAGATCCCGACAGACGTCCTGGGCCTCAAGTCTGCTATTACAATAGTGTCCGAATGGTCTATCATTGATTTCATAATTGTTGATTTTGACAAGTTTGGTACTCTACTAATATAATGACGTCATTATGACTTTCCAATGGTCAGCCACTGACTCTCCATTGAAAGAAATGGCACTTATTGGTAATCTCGTACATAATGACAAATGAATGACTGACTTAGGCGGTATCATTGGTCGTATTGTACGACAATGCCATTATAACACAATTCTATTACGAGACCATTGACCGACCAATGATCGACCATTATGAATTTAGCAGATTACGAACTTTTAGCAAAATGACAATGGGATCGTGTTGGAATGACGAATTTATAAAAATAGCAGACTTGGGCCCCTGTCCAAAGGTCTTGAGTTCAAACAAAAATCTCGTCGAAAAAAAGACGTTCAGTTTTTCCCGAATTTGAACACTTACCGGGAAACTTTTCTTTTTTTTTTGTTTCCGTAAAACTATATTCCGACTGATTATTTTTTTGTTTGGTAGGTAATACTTCAGAAGTGGTCCCATATAAATTTTAATAACTTTGCTTGGGTAGTTTTTGAGTTAGCTTCAATAATACGTATTTTTTCCCACTTAGTATGTGGATGATATGTTAAGTTCCTCTCACTGTTATTTACATAGCAGTTAGTGGTATTCGAATTTGTGTGAGGTAAATACCACAACTAAAAAGTGAAAAATAAAAACTTTTTACAAAAAAAACAACCGACTTCCAAAAAAAACACAACACACAAAGTGACACAGACACCGACTTCTGAAATTAAAGTTATTTTTCACTTTGTAGTGTTTTTTTTTGGAAGTCGGTTGTCTTTTTTTTTCTAAAAAAAAATCCACATCCCCATATGATTTTATGAACTAACACTTGTGTTTTTTTAGAGAAATATTTTTCACCTCCGTTTTTGTTTGGAAAGAAATTTGGAAAGGTCTGGCCCACAATAACAAAGGACAGAAGCATGTGGAACTGGGAGAGGAAGATCTTTGTCCTGCAGTAGGGCAACACAGGGAAGGTATGTATATTCCATTTGAAATAAGATTAGACATTTAAACAAACCTTATTTACAGTCCGTTCAACCGATTTTGACTTCTATACCGTAGGCATAAGGATGGCATTAAAAGCAAAAAAAGTGGTTACAATACCAATGTTTACTGCAGCTGCCATTTGTCATGCCACCAACGCAATAGAAGTCAAAATCGGTTGAACGAACTGTAAAAAAGGTTTAGTTAAATGTCTAATCTTATTTCAAACGGAGTATAGATTGGTAGTAGATGCGGAATTTCTCTGTAGTTGGCTAGAATCCGAATGTTTGTGTACAAGTTTTGCACGCTTCATAATGCGAAGCGTTTAAGGTAGTGTATTACTCTCAATTTTTCAAAAACAAGTGTCTTGAACTTTGATTGCCTCTTAAACATGCATATCGCAATTATACTACATACTTATATGAGTTCACTGATATGTAGAAAAACCATTTATTGCGTATAAAGAAAAAACTGATAAAAAAAAAAAACTATTGACGTCCGACCGTCCGTGTGTCTGTACGTATGGATCCCGTGTGTGGTCACGATAACGTCTGAAATACTCCACATTTCGAGATCATTTTATAGGGTTCCGTAGTAAACAAGGAACCCTTATAGTTTCGTCATGTCCGTCTGTTTAGCACCTTCAGTGGCGTCCATCAGCTCCTGCATTGAGCAGGCATCAGGACACGATATTAAATGCCCCATTGTTTATGTGACAGCTCCACATTTACACTCCAGGGCGGAGTCATCCATGGTACGGAGCGAGAGCATAGGAAGCCGTCACCTCCTACTGCGAAGCAGTAATGCTCGCGAAGGAGGAGGCGGAACGCGTGAGGGAGAGACAAGTTTCGCGCCCTCACGCCCCTAGTCGCCGTAGAAAACGCCCTGGGCCGAATCCCAGGCCCATTCCCGGCCACCGTAGATGCGGGCAGCAATGGGTAGCTCGCCGTCCGATAAGGACTGTTGTGTTGTGTTGTGTTCCACGCGCGCCTCAATGAGATGTCAGCACAACTGACGGGGTCCGCTAGGGCCGATGCCTGCCAGGGTCGCGGGAAAGTCCGAAAGGGTTACCGTGGCCTTTGGCAACACAGAGGCAACTGAAGGAACACGGGTGGATTTTAGTTAGTAAGAGTCTGACACGCCCTCCCGCAGTGTTGGCATTAATCAATTAATTTTTTAATCAATTAATTAATTTGATTAATTTTAATCAGATTACATTAATCATGATTAGAATAATCATGATTAAAAAAGTAATCTTAATCATGATTATTGACGTTAATCATTAATCACTAATCATTAATTGATTAACTTGATTAAAAACTAATACATCCATAAATTTTATTAATTCTATATAGAAGAAATTATAGAAAATTATGACACACATTTCTTAAAATATTTTTATTAATTATTCAAAGAACAAACAAATAATTTGTAACGTTCAAATACACTGAATTCTAATTTTGAATAATATTTTCAATCAACTAAATAACCTCCGATCTTTACATTTCTGATTTCTTGATGTTCAAGTTACATTTCATAACTACTTTTTTTTTCAAATAAGTCGTCAGATAATTTGTGTGACTTAGGTTTATTTAACATAGTTGCAAAAGAAAACATTCTTTCTACCGAGCCAGAGGATGGCATTGGTGTATTGTTCTTAAACACTTTGCCTATAACAGGATAACTTTGTAGAAGCTCTCGTTCTTGACTACCCTCGGCAAAAAAAATTGAAATGATCATATCCGCTCTCTTTTTAGCATCAACTGATACCGCTTTGAAAAAATTATCGCCAACCGAGACCATTAGTAGTCACGCTCTCTCTATAGTAGTTTATAGATAGTGCAATCCACGAAGACGCGCCCCACTCCGCGATTACTGTACTGTAAGCTGAACTCTAGTACGGTGCGGAGCGGAGTGGGGTGCGTCTTCGTGGATTGCACTATCCATAGTGCTATAAAAGGCGAGAGAGTGAGAGAAGCTAAGCAAACGCGAAGTACCTCAGCCCCACCCCCTCCCCGGTGTTTACGCAGTAAATAGGCCATAAAAGTGTAGTCTGTGAAATTAGAATAAGAAGTGTTTACATTTTGAATTAGGTAGTTTATGGTGCCGATTCTCTTGTACACCGAACTAAACTAACTAAACTCACTAAAATTCCATACTTGTGACTATGAAAATCTCAAAGCTATTCTGCAAAATAAATTCTCTAAATTTAAAAATAATTTTGACACATCCAAATTGAATTTGACAATCGTGCGTGACTCCACACGTGGTATCTAACCACGTGAATCTTTTTAGAGCCGGAGGCGCGCAGGGGGGGCAGCCTCGACGTGTTTTATATGAAATTTTTCACTTTTTGTATGGAAAGAAAGAAAAAAATATTACCTACATGAAGAGTGTTAGGGTTTTAAGGGTATTATAAAGGGTGTCGAAATTTTCATTATTTTTGCGATTGGACACACCGTTTTCGAGATATAAGCAAAAGAAAAGAAATATTCAGTACTGTTTTTGCATCTGAAGTCGAGGTATTGGTGTGAATTTAAAGTTCATGACAACCAATTTTATTCCACACGTTTTTAGTCGCGATTAAAAATAGTCAGATTTAGTTAGAAAATCTAAATTTTAGGTTAAAATCGTCAAATTCAGAATAGCAAAATTTCCATTTTCACTAAACTAATATCTCAGTACCATCTTAGTGCTGTCAAACTAAAATATAGTTAAGTTGTGTCATTTTAGTCTATTTCAGAATGGGAAATCGTCGTTTGACAGGATTAAACTAAATTTTGGTTATTTTTAGTCTAGTTTAGAGGCATTTGTGACAAGAGAATCGACACCATTATACAGAATTCCATTTTGATTTATTTACTACTGCTTTTGAAATAGCATATTTATGTATTATATAAGCGTTGGTGTTGCTCTTCCAATAAATTAAATAAATAAATAAATACTTAAGTAGTTAATAGTTAATCAAATAATCAAAGTCATGATTAAAGATTATGATTAATAATCTTAATCATTTTAAATTTGATTATGATTAAATTAATCTTAATCAAATTTTTGATTATGATTTTAATCATTAATTTTTAATCATTAATCAGATTAACTTTGGGCCAACACTGCCCTCCCGCTCCGCCCAGAGTGGGAGAAGTAGTTTGATAAATTCCCACCCAAAAAAAAGGGCGGTGTCAACTGTGAATCTCCACTTGAGCAGGTTTTCCTTGCTTGGCTAACCTGTACCCTGATAATTTTCCACCTGGCAGACGAAGCTGCGGGCAAAAGCTAGTTTTTAGGGTTCCGTACACAAATGGTAAAAAAGAACCCTTATGGTGCGACTCAGTCTGTCTGTCCCGTCTGCCACAAATACCGTTCCTCCCCCCTTATCTTTGAAGTTTGCATAGAGAAAAATCTGAAATTATTCTGTGTGATAGAAGTTTATGTAAAGATTACAGGAAAAATAAAACGATGTGTCTAAATAGCACACTTTTTCAGAAATCATCAACAAAAATTACATTAGTTCCACTATCGTTCAAGAGATGGCACTGACCTAAAACTGCAATATTCTACACGGCAGTATACAGTGTTAAAATTGTCTGACGAATAAAGGCCTCGCCGATGAAAATTTAAAATGGTACGGAACCCTCGGTGCGCAAGTCAGACTCGCTCTTGACCGGTTTTTTTATTGTATAACTCCAACTATACTCCGTTTGAAATAAGATTAGACATTTAACTAAACCTTTTTTACAGTCCGTTCAACCGATTTTGACTTCTATTGCGATAGCGGCATGACAAATGACAGCTGCAGTAAACAATTGGTTTGTAACCACTTTTTTTGCTTTTAATGCCATCCTTATGCCTTTTTTTTTTTTTTTTTTTTTTTTTTTTTTGGGTGGGAAATCATCAAATGACTTCTCCCGCTCTGGGCGGAGCGGGAGGGCGTGTCAGACTCTTACTGACTAAAACCCACCCGTGTTCCTTCAGTTGCCGTGTTGCCAGGGGGCCACGATTTCCCTATCGGTTTTCTTCGAACCCCCAGCAGGCATTGGCCCTAGCGGACCCCGTCAATTCTGCTGACATCTCTTTGAGGCGCGCGTGGAACACAACGCGCCGTCGACCCGGGCTTGGTCCTTATCGGACGGCGAGCTACCCATTGCTCACCGTCCGCAAGCCCGCGCCTACGGTGGCCGGAAATCCTCTCGTGACTCCCGACGCCCAGGGCGTCTCCTGCTGCGGCGGTTAGGGGCGCGAGGGCGCGAAATTTGCCTTTCCCTCACGCGCTCCGTCTCCTCCTTCGCGAGCATTACTGCTTCGCAGAACGAGGTGACGGCCTGCCATTTCCTCTCGCTCCGTAGCATGGCCCGAATCAGGGCCGGACGCGAGAGATCACCGCCGCCGATCGCTTCCACGAGGACACGGCGATGCTCTGCCCAAGCCGGGCAGACCTCCACCGTATGCTCCACCGTGTCCTCCGGGCGATCCACACAGTGATGACACCCGGGCGTTTCCTCCCGCTTTATCCTGAACAGGTACCTCCCGAAACAGCCATGTCCGGTGAGCACCTGTGTCAGGCGGAAGGTGAGGACGCCGTGGCGTCTCTCTAGCCACTCCTCAAAGAGGGGTCTTATCGCCGCAATTGCGGCGTGCCCAGCGCTGGGTTGCGACAATCGCACTCTCCATTCCGCCATGAGATCCCGCCGGAGCTCTGTCCGCTGTGCCGCAACTTCTTGCGGCACCGGAGTTAGGCCCCGGCGTTTCGCCTCCTCGCGCCACTCCCAAATGTGCGCGAGGACCTTTGCCTCCAGATCCCATGGCGGTACTCCGGCAAGGAGGCTCGCCGCCTCGCAGGAGACCGTGCGGTATCCTCGGGCCAGCCGGATGGCCATGACCCTTTGGGACGCGTTAAGCCGGCGGGCTGGCTGCCGCCTCAATGAAGGCGCCCACACCGGCGCCCCGTAAAGGGCCATGGACCGCACGACCCCCGCGTAGAGCCTCCGGCAGGAGGCGTTTGGACCTCCCAGATTGGGCAGGAGCCGCTTCAAGGCAGCCCCGGCCCGGTCCAGTCTGGGAGCCAAACGTCGGAAATGCTCCACGAAGTTCCACCGGCTGTCGAGGACGAGTCCCAGATACTTCATCGTCGACTCGACGCCGATGTGAACCCCTCCCGCCATTACCTGGGAACCCGGCGGTGGCGCACTACGAGGACCATAGAAACCCATGGCCTCGGACTTGTGCAGGGCCACCTCGAGTCCCAGCTGCCGGATTCTGTCGACGATTGTCGCAACCCCATGCCATCCTTATGCCTACGGTATAGAAGTCAAAATCGGTTGAACGGACTGTAAAAAAGGTTTGTTTAAGATTGCGGCGACGCATGAATTGTCCATACAAACGTAGTACATAAATCATTTGCAATTTGAGCATATTTTCACCATATTATGTTGATATTCGGATTGAGACAGTATTTATCTAGGCTCCTACGTCTTTTTATTTCCAAAAACTTACCTTTAAATGAAGTGTAAGCGAATTGCATTTCGTACATTTTTACAGCGTAAATGACATGTTTTCATATTGTTTTTTCTGTATTATAAACAACAATATTTGTAATATTGTTTCTGCAGAAGCATAGTTTATGTTATCAAGTTACAAATTAATGAAAAAAAAAATGGAAATACATTAAGTTTTCATTCATAATTTTTTGTATTACGGAACACATCCAAATTTATCATAAATTTTCGAAAGGTAGTAGTACTATCGCGTCAAGCAATAATTGTCAATGTGTGCATGGTAGTATTGCTCACTGTAGGTGTATATCGCTCCGACAGGCACTCACACTAGCGCAACGTGCTTGGAATTGAATTTTGCAAACATCTCGATTTGTAGTTGCGAGCCGTGTCGCCGGCCTCTTAAATGTCTAATCTTATTTCAAACGGAGTATAAGTAAATAAGTTCATGATACAGATAAATAAGTAGTTACTACAATTATCTAATCAAATAATCTAATTTAGATAAGAAACACTTCAATATCAAATATGAATCACTAACAGGAAACTCACAAGGGGTTCCAACATAACATCACAATACCTTAATTACCTCAAAGGGGTGGGCAGAACTGTACCTGTACCTATAGTAAATTCATATTTCAGCTTAGTCCTTTGCAACAATTTTTTTATTTTGAATTAAAAGAGTGTCCATGGAGTTTCTTGCCCATTCTTCTCCATAGGTACCTACTACGCTTTGGAATGGGCAACTAGCTTCATCTTTCTGACTGACCGATTCCTTGACAATTCATAAGTGTTTATAAATGGTTTAATTGAAATAAATGCTTTGAGTTGAGTTTTGTAATATTAGGACCTGCGATTTTTGCCATCAATCAGGCATAAATCCAGCCTTGGAGGGACGTGGGCTGGTTGGAATAACCACCAAACAGCCGCCATGGCCCACGCACAATGGTCTACCTGACAGATTAAGGGCAGAAACCAAATCCCATAACATAGAACTGGGCTGCTGCTGAGAAATTCCTGATGGAAAAATCAAGTATAGTTTTCCACAACCTTTTTTTCCCTGAGGAATTCCTCATGGATACCCTCTGTCTTGGAAGAACGGAGGGTTCTGTTTGACACCTACTGACTAAAACCCCACTGTACCTACTAACATGAGTCGGGGGCCCGTGAAATAATTTTATTCAAAAATGCATGTAATGTGGTCATTATTTTGACAACCTTGTTTGAGTAAAGTCGACCTTGCCTTTCTGTTTCAAGGAGCGGCCGGCAAAGTTTTGCTGGTCGCTCTAACAGGCCGGCAAAACATTGCCGGCCGCTATTTTGACGTTTTAACGTTTTAAAAAATCAAATGCAAAAAGTTTTTATTTAAAACACAGCTTTTAAACACAGTTTGTATTTATAGAGATAGGTACAAAAAGATTTTATTCCATATTTGGCTGTATAGTTCCAACTACCATTGTTAAAAAAAAAAACAATGAAGTAACAAAAGCGCGGTTCAGCGAAAATTGTATTTTTATTTAGTGACTTTTTTGCTAAAAATGAGCTCTCAAAGCGAAAATTCTTCCGATTCAATGTGTTTAACACCGCCAGACATTAAAGATGAAGCTAAATTAGTGGTTGAAAATTTAATACCGCGAAACTCAAAGGAAAAATATAAGCTTGCATATGAAAAATTTCTGCAGTGGAAAATCAGTAGGAAATCTAAATCTTTACTTGCTGGTTTTATTTAGATTAGGTACTTGCATTTTTGAGTAAAGCACTATACAAGCCTTGGCCCACTATGACTGCTTCGCTGGTCACGCTATGATTGCCTCGAGCTAGCCTAGCTACGCTCTAGGCCTTCCAGCTTGGCCATCATTGCAGCCCTTGCTGTCCTCGCTGTAAAGGCCTCGACCTACGGCCTCGGCCTTTATCTCAGCTCGTCCATCAAGTGCTGCACGCTGACCGCGCTGTGTCGGCCTGGAGCTGCGCTGTCGGCCATCATCAGCGCGACCAGCAAAGTAGTCATTATTACATACGCCGCACCCCTGACTGGTATCAGCCCATAGTGGTGGGCGATATAAATCGATATTTCAAAAAATATCGATACATGTACGCGATATATCGCTTCAATTCGATATTATCGAATCATCTAGTATCGAATGTAATATCGATATATTTCATCCGATATACCAAATATCGTCAATCATATCACATTCCATTTTTTTTGCTTTATATCTACTTATTCTCTAAGACTTATTCCTTTAAATCTGCAACATTGTCAATTTGAGTAAAAATAAAACGAAAATCCCCGGATTATAGAAAGCTAGCCTTTGCAATAACGTAAATTTATAATCTGTCTATGGTCGGTCACTCACTTGTTTTGTTGGTTTCGTTTTCAGTGCAATCTAACCTATTAAAGTTATCTGTTTTGTATAATATAGTTTACGAAATATAAATACCGTTAAGTGTGTATAACGATATATAATTCTTTACGCGCAGATGCTAAAAATGGCTTTTGGGTCGTACGGCCTTGGATTCTTTTTCGTATGATTTATAAATAAAGTTGATTTGTTTCTTCTGTCTAAAGTGTTTTTACTCATAATTAACCTGATCCCTATTTAATATTATAGACTAGTTAAATACAAGTCAACACTTACGATTTTTTTAAAATATCGATATATTTGTTCGATATATCGCAAACTATCGATATAACATTACGATATATTATATCGAAAAAAATATCAATATTTTTTTTACATGAACATCCCTAGCCCGCCATGCCTAGTTGACCCCATCACCAAGTGTGGTCAATCCCATGACCGCACGTCCTCCCTTACAGGCGCGCATGGAACACTGCATGTCACCTCTTTGGGGAGGGTCATAGCTTGTCTGGCTCGTATTACAGAACCTCGCTCAAAACTGAAGCATTACTTAAAACTAGTTTCAACCAATCAAAAGGCTTTAAACGAGTTTTAAGTAATGCTTGAGTTTTGAGCGAGGTTCTGTAATACAGGCCTAATTGTTTGTCTTGAAAGCAGTGTGCAATGTGTCGATCTGCTTAGCCTTTTCCCAACTATGTTGGGATCGGCTTCCAGTCTAACCGGATGCAGCTAAATACCAGTATTTTACATAGAGCAACTGCCTAAATGACCTCCACAACCCAGTAACTGGATAATACAATACCCCTTGGTAAGACTGGTTGTCAGACTTTCGGGCTTCTGATGACCCGTAACGACTGTCAAAGAACCACGAATGATGATGATGAATGATGCTTTTCGAGGCACGGAGAAGTCTTGGTATGTAAAGATGGTCACCCATTCACGGACCAACCCTGGCAAGTGTAGCTTAACCTGATGGATCGACCCCGCTGTTATTACTTAGCCACAAGCTCCTCATGTGTGCAGTGTGTAATGTGTGTGCAATAAAATTATATTAACTGCTCCCAAATTACGATGATTATTTTATTTTACTTTTTTTACATACTTCATTTGGACTCATTCTTGACCGACTGGCCAGAGAAGGTACAACATAAGGAAGACTGGAAAGTTATGAGGGAGACCTTTGCCCAGCAGTGGGACAAAAAAAAACATACTACATTGACATAATCTTTTCAGTATTTGACATTATATACCTACAATTTTCTATATTTTTTTTTAATCAAATTAGATTTGTTACAGCTGTAGTGGCAATCATGTTTGGTTTAAATAGGTCCTTATTTTTATTATTTGGTTTATCTTTTATATAGATTCTTTTCTTTTAGATTTTGTGAACGTGAGAACGTTGTAGGCTGTAAACTTGTGGACCATTTTCTATTTTACTAAGTACCTGGTACTTGTTGATAGGCCTACACTGTCCTCCCATACCTATTAACACTGTAATTTGAAAACATTTACACACATTTATTTTGAAAAGAGTAACCGTGAAGTTTCTTGCCGGATCTTCTCCATAGGAAGCGACCAATTGGAACCGTGCACCTAGCTTCTGACGTTTCATAAGTGCCCTTGTAGGTTTATGTGAAATAAAATATTTTGATTTTTATATGACTAGCTGTTGTCCCTGGTTTTACTCACATCCTACAAAATCATCAGTATGTTAAACACTGTTGGATTGAAAAATAAGGTTTTGCAATTTTTCAAGATTAGTGCTCCGACCCTCTGACTAGAGAAGCATAATACGAAGGGCCTAATATGTTCTTCTTGTAAGACCATCATCATCTACTATGTTGGGGTCGGCTCCCAGTTTAACGAGGTGTAGCTAAATACCAGTATTTTACATGAAGTGACTTAAAAACTGGTAATCAGCTGAACCCGGTTAGAGAAGCCAGTCCAACAAAGTTGGGAAAAGGCTAGGCAGATTGACAAGGAGTACTGTTAGACCATAGAGGTTTGATTAAAATAGTTTTTAGTACAAAGATCCTTACCAACGAAGGCTGATTTCTGCTCCAAACCCAATGACAAGACCATGTCATGTTTTTTAGTGTGCACATTCAAATGATCCTCATTTGTAAACGTCATGCCACAGTCGGGCATTGTACAAGCAAACGGTTTCGCCGGTTCCACCATTTTTCCTTTAACTTAATGATAAAACCAAGATAACTTTTCAAGACGTTTTTCCCTGTTTACATTTAGTGCTACAGCATTTTCTTTTTCATTCTGCAGTTTTGGCTGGTCGTGTTTTGAGTAATAAAACTAAAGTATGTTAATACTTTAGTTTTTGTTAATTGTTTAGTTGTTAACGAATTTTGAACATATTTTATTTAATATATTTCACCAATTCACACTTATTCCGGAAAACAACTGAATGCGTTCCAGTACTAGGTGTTTCCTTTTACAAAATATGCAATATCTTGAGTGAAAGAAAGGTGCGATACATAATATTGAATGTAAAAGAGACAGCATGCTTAAATTGCTACATATTGCCAATTTTCTTTGACAGGGCATTTTGACGTTACGTTTTGTTTTTTATTTTACGATGATCTAAATGTATAAACAAAAAGGGTTCTGTACATTTAAAATTAATGAAATCAAAATATTTACCAAACATTTAATGATGATGTTTCAACAAAATCCAGCGGTTAACAAATTGCATAATAACAAAAACAAAACAACGATTATAACATAAGTACTTTTGCACCATTATTCATACTAACAAAACAAAATACAGAATCTTTGTGCTCCTAAAAATGATAGTGAAAAGGTGCCATTAGTACAAAAGTAACAAAGAGATAATGTATTACTATTAAGATTTCATTTAGGAATTGCTTAGCTTTTAGGATTAGTTTTGGAAAAGTAAGAAGTGTATCTTTCTGGAGAGTATCCGTGTATTTTGACTTGGTGTGGTTGGTAAGAGCCGATTTCACGTCCAAGGGTCCTATCAAACAGGGGGTGGACGGTTGATCTCTTCTTTCTTGGTGATTCTTGCAATTGTTGGTTCGGGTATGGATCTACGTAGCGCCGTCCGTTAATATCGTTGCCATCCGCTGTCGGGAATATCGGGGGCTAAATTAATAAAATATTGCCTTATAACTAACTATTCGCAAAATTACAACTAACTAATTATAGAAATAAAACTTAAGAAAAGTATAGAATATACTTTATTTTGTTACAATTTAAGTAAGACCAAAAATTGTATTGTTGATTGTGAATTATTGCAACCAACAAAAGAACAACTAATTACATATTTACGTTACATGCAAGGCCATAAGAATTACGGCTGCCCCATTTCAAAACCTAGTAAGGGACACTTTTTACAAAAATCGTTTTATTGCATAATCTTGTTTATCTAATTAGTCCCCACCAAATAAATACAAAAACATCAGCGTTGAAAACTCACTTATATGCAGATATATTTAAACATCGAAACCTAGTAAGTGCCCCATTCACTGCCTCGTGACCACTTTAAAACCTAGTAAGATACTTTAACCATTTCAAAACCCGAACTTTTCAAAGGCTGACCCTATTTACATTTGTTTTTGCGCTCTCCTGTAAATTTCGTTTTAAGTCCTTACTAGGTTTTGAAATGGGGCAGTCGAGTATTATGATGCTACAATAAGCATATATTTAACATTGCATTGATACTAAGAATATTTTAAGTGCACTAATAATTTCTAAGACACCCTAAAATTGAGCCAGTTTACTTGCTAAATTACCAAATACAGTGATTTACTGTTGGTACTGTGAATTAAAAAATTTAGTAAATGAATTGTAATTTCGTGAGCCAGTGAGGTGGCCTAATCAAGAGCTAATAACAACTTCTCCTTGCCTGCTCCCCTGCTGTTGAAGATGCCTGGTGCTGGTTGTCCCTGTGGCTCTCCTACGACAGTGTTCTGCTGGATACCGCTCATCCCCACCACTGCCGGGTTAGGCTCGTTCTGCTGGCCCTTCCATGGCCTGTAGAATGACGTAACAAGTTATACAGTTCAAGGTTTAAGTACATAAAAGTTGCAAAAAATATAGTTTGATGTTGATTTTGTGATTTCACCACATAACACGTTTTGTCAAGTAATTTTATATATTTTCCTTCTTAAAACTGTCACCAAGAAATAAGCACAAAGTAATTTAGGTTTCTGTTTACTTTTCTGAGATAATTTGATAAACAGCTTCAAAATCAATCTTACTTGTCGGGGAACAATTCACCGGGCTGTCCTCTTGTTTGTACTATTCTCTCACCGTTGACTTCAACGACGCACCTCAGACGGGCGCAGCAAGTTGGAAACTCTGGAAAAATAATGTTAAAATCCAAATTAATTAAGTACAACAAACAACGAAACATTCAAATATCAATAGACTTGATATTTAGAAATATCTCCGAAGATTTCTAAATCTTCTGAGATATTTCTTCATATTGACTAGCTATATTTAGAATAGTTGTAGAGCGTAGTTTCAATACATACCTACATTTTCATCTTCAATGTATTCGTGACATTCCAATGCATTTTCAGGAATTTTCGGTTTTCTACATCTAAAGGATCAGTAAAATTGCACATTAGCTTTAAGAAAAATGATCACAGATTCAGTAAAACATACAAACGATATTAATGTCTTCTTCACTGAGGTGCACAAATTAGGAGCGTTAGCCGAATGCATGATTGTTATGGTGATGTCTCTGGGTGCTGGGTAATAACGACACTCTGGCCCCCAGACCGGCTTATCGCATAATATAATTATTATTCAATAACTAGTGTATTGAAACGTAAAAATTGTGTAGTTATCCCTAAACCTTCGCCACCTCATAATGAAACTAATTCTAACTTTGTTCCAAATCCAAACCTTGGACGTTGTAACTAGAAGGTCGGTGTTTCAACGCAGGGCTTCAGAATTTTGGTGTTATGGTCTCCTCCCTGTAGACCTCCAATGGTGGCAATGAAATAAATATTTACCCAACAGCAGCGATGAAGTACTTTCCGTCCCGAATTTCGCATCGATACCGATGACATGTGTAATGGTCGGACCATTCCTGCCACGGTTGGTAGCCTTTTCTTGAGTATTTATCCACGCAAGCTTGATCTGAAATGTTCAGCCGTTACAGTGAAAATGTGTGCAAAAAAAGCTGGTGTTCAAGTATATTTACGAGTAGGGCAGTTTTTACTGGTTCCGGTGGCATTATACCTTAAGGCCACTGGAACCAGTGAAAACTACTGTTACTAAAGCTAGCTTTGTGTAATGTTTATACTTAGTTACACAACACAACACCAAGAAGTTGTTACGTTTACAAATAAATGAACACAATGCCTGTAATTCCGTGTTTTACTGTATGACTCACTAGAAATTTTGATTTGCAATTTGTTAAAAGAGTTTAATTACAAAATACCTAGTTTGTTATTCAAGGTAAATAACTAACATAGATTCGGAATTCTTGAAAATCATTGTGGCCGTTGCGGAAATCTGAATTTCAGAATGATAGATAAATAAACAGTAGCAGCCCCGAGTCTGGATTTTTGCCCGGTTGATGGCAATAGGCTTGACTAACATTACATAGGATTTATGGGCGAAATATAGGTGTAGGTACTATAGGTAAACGTCTGCCCTTCGAGGAAAACATAAATAAATAAAACGATACTAAATAATAGGTGCAGTCATGCAAAATTTCTTAAAATAAAAAAATAAAATACTCACAGCTCACATCCTCAGCAAAAATCATAGGAAAGAAAAGGTGCAATAAGAAAATGAGCTTTCCCAGCTGCATTTTCACTGTGTCAATTTCGCCTGTAATTAAACACTACTTTCGTCACCTTGTATGCTCGATCTCTAGTACCTAACGAACTAATAAAAATTTGAGCAACGCGGTCTAGAAATACACTTCGTGTTGCGAAATATTTATAAAACAATGACTGAGAAGACACCGTCTAAAAGGCGCAAAAAGTATAATATTTTGCCGTTTCTTGCGGGTTTCCGTGAAACTTTTCAACAAACATAATAATGCATGGGATCCAGGTTGAATGTTTTGCTTATTAATGTTCATAACACACTTTTTTTCGTAAAAACATGCCAAACGGATTAGTAGAAATAAAAGTATCAGTCTAATCATTCCCGTGAGAGTGCAACAGCTGTTTTTTAAAAAAGAACAATTATTTCATCACCCAAAATAATTCGATAAAGTATAGTTTTTAAATAGTGAATTTAATCAGGATTCACGTGAAAAGAAAGCCTTTGCATTCAATAAAAACAATTATTATTTACTGTAGATAACTAAAATAGTTTCTTAAAATTTCATATTTTTTATTGTGAGGGCAAATTAAATTAAAAACAAAAACACTTTTCATTACTGAACTAAAACTTACCCATTTTAAAAGGTCTCTAAGCAATTTTTCCAACAAAGCATGGAACAATAGTCAATCATAAAGTTTGTCGATAAATGAAGGAAAACAGATTGTGGTAGAGTTTGCGGTCGATTTCGCGATGTGTTTTCAGTTGTATAGATTACTTTCTAAGAACTTGCCCATTGTCTTTCCCATTCATTGTTGCGTGTTGTGTCAAGTTTACATGTGAGTATTTTTTTTTGTTTTTATTTATTTATGCTTTTCTTGAGGATATGATCATTGCTTGACTTATGAAATTATTTTCAAGTTAAATGTATCTAAAGTACGTAAATCAAAATTTACCTTTTGCCTGTATGATTTGCCTTATGAAGAGAAAACAAGAAGTATATCGAACGATTCAACTACGTCATTAGGTGCGTATTTTTAGTTTAGGTCCAGGAAAAATTGTTTCAGATAACCTACTCGAAAATGCTGATAAAATGAGCAAATGTTTTATATTGTTTCTAATGTGATCCAATAATATTTTTGCCCAATTCTAACGAGTTGTATTGGTGATTATTATTTATGTACAAACATATTTGAAGATGTCGCATCAAATTAATTTGAACCATAGAATTTGATGCTGAGCTGCAAATTGCAAAAAAAAAAACATTAAAAAATTTGAATTTCGCGGCCTACTTTTGTGTAGTCTCCTTGCAAATTACAGAAATAGTAAAAATAAACGTTTATAATACAATTTTATTGAAAACCATTTTTATTCTACTACTAGGCAATATAATTCTACTGTTTTTCAGTTGCATACTGATCCCCAAAACCATTTCTCTATCTAAACTTGAACGCATCATTAACATAAACAACGAATGCTTGTGTAAAATCGTAAAACGAAACGTCAGCTGTCAAAAGCTATGCGAAACCCGATGACACAGGCGCGATATAAAATTATTTTTAATATTATTCTGATATATTTTTCACAATAAAATAATACAGAATTTCAAAGTTGAAGAAGTTACAAATGAGGTGAGTGCACTATTTTACATAATTTCGTTCGATGATCATGAGAACTTTGTAATTGAAAATTGAGGTGTCGCTTTTTTAGATATTTTGATGAAATTATCCTTGAATTCGTTGCATTTTATGCATATTGTTTTCTTTTTTACTTATTTAATGAGTCTGCCAATTCGTAGTTCGAATGAGGTGATTCTAGAACAGGTTTTATATGTATATATTCATGATGGTACTTCCTACCCACATATTATATTTATTATTTTATTTTATCTTGAGGAAAAGCGGCATAAGAGTTTATGAATTATGCATTATATTATTGTTTTCTATGTTAGACTAGTATTCAAATGATGCAAACTATTTACTTAAGTTTTTTTTTATAGGGTCACAAATTAACGTAATAAATACAATAGAAAAATTACATTTTCGTTTTGTCTGAAAGAATATATATTTTTTCCCTCATTCTACTTAAATAATTTATTTTCTTCTATTTTTGAATTGAATATTACAAGAAATATGTTAGTCTTTATAGGCAGATGCTCTGTACAGTGACTGCTTGGAGAATTAAAATAAGATTTCATTATTATAATAGTAACAACAGATTTCTTAAATGCTAGTAAACTACCATGTATGTTAAATACCAAACACCGGGAATGGGACTCAGTACTTAGATTTTTGATCTTATGTGTATATGTCACCGTAAGATTGTGAGCACCGTTAGTTTATAATCTATTGGTATTATTTCCGTTATATCATAATCTGTCGAAAAATAGTGAACTGGGTTAGGTTAGAACTGTGACCAACTGCGCGAGCCAAGCAAGCTGTACCGCAGCAGCGACCGGCGAGAGCATTACTTCCAAGTTGCTCTCAGCTAGGCAGGCTATTTAGTTTTAACACAAGGTGCGTTACGACGCGAGAAAGTTTTATACCAGTTCACAATTTGTCGGTTTCCCATGCACAGATTATGAACTATCGAAAAAATGCATTAAACTGTTAATGGTTCACAATTTTTCGACGGTCTATAATCTAACAGAATGAATACTGATGGATTTAAAATTATCTGGTGACATAGGTAATAGGTAATACGGGCTGGTATCCGTAACTCCACGTCAAAGCGCGTATTTTGCGTACGGGTGGGAAAATCTGTTATTCGATCCACCCCAGCTCCTCAAAGAAGGCCAGCAACGCCTTGGTGTCACTGACAATCTCACGTAGGGTACCTGACCTGGGTTACCGAAGTACTTGGCCCTGTATGTGGAGACCACGGGGCAGTTTAACAGCACATGGGCTGCTGTCTCGTCGTCCTCCATGCAAGCTCTGCACAGCGGACTGTCTGTGACTCCTATGACAAAGAGGTGTTTATTAAATGACCCATGGCCAGTTAGGGCAGCTGTAACTGTGCGCAGCTGCTGTTTTGTTAATCGGAGAACCTGTTTCGTGAGGCGGCCGTCGATTGTAGGGAGAGCCTCCTTGGCCTGCCTACACTCACCGTGGTCCACCCATATTTTGTGATGTTGTTCCCTGGTTCGTTTCCTTACCAGAGAGCGTAGGTACCCGAAGGGGAGTGGCGTGATGGGTTCAGGCCCCACTGGTGCCATGCTCGACCCCTTCTGGCAAGTTCGTCGGCTGCGTCATTGCCCCGCGAACCGCTGTGTCCCTTGATCCATTGAATGGTTATATTATTGAGGTCACCCACCTGGTTGAGGCGTTGGTGGCACTCGTATATCAGCCCAGAATCAACAGTGTGACTGTTTAGCGCTTGCAGAACAGCCATGCTGTCTGAGAGTATTCGTATCGAGTGGTCCTTAACTTCCCTGGCCATGATGGCTGAAGCGGCAAGAGATATACCCATGCATTCTTCGGCCTGGAACGTATAGCTTGATGTGTAGCCGTGTGTACTACTGAAAACATGAGACATTTAGATAATTTACTAACTGATTAAAAACTCTCAACAATGATTTCCGTTGTCAGAATTATGTTTTCAAATACAAATCTCAATCAGTTCAATGTCTTTATTTACAGTTAATAAAAACAGAACAATACCAAATACATTAATTAACAAAGGTACCTACATAATATGAACAGTTATCCTTACATCATCAGCAGAGGTCAGAATTAGGTAGAGTTATTTATGTACTTGCATCGAAATGTTGATGTCGTGGCCAGATCCTAGAATTGATCATTTTATGAAATAATCAACCATTTCATGAAATAGAACATTGACCGCTGGCCACATCATGATGTGGTCTGGCCAAATGATTGAATACTCAACGTTTGATCATATGAACAGTTAAACGCACGACTACTTCATGATGTGGCCAAATATTAGTGATCATATCATAAAATAGTTAGATTATCCACCGATAGAGGCGTTGATGTCGCTTTGTTTTTGTTGTGAATCATGGCGGCGGACGATAATTCGATTGAAAAAGCAATTATAAATATGCAAATGGAAGATAAAAGTGCAGTGAAGTATCGTTATTTTACCAAGCTACGTGGCTTTTATGAAATTTATTCAAAAAACGAGTGCAACCTTAAAAAACCATGGAGTTTGGAACTTATTTCACAGGTTAGTTTTTAACTAGGTATTCAAATCTTATTAATTGTTATTTTTCTTCTGGAATGAAAGCTATTTAAAATGTTTTATTTATCCATTGACCCAGATTACTAAAAGTTAATGAATGCCAGTAATATTTGCATGGATGTCCAACTTAATGATATGGCCATGGCCAAACGTTGACTGACATATTATTAAACGTTGACGTTTGAACATTGATTTAAATAGTAAAGATACGGTCGTCCGAACGTTTGTTGGACGCAGTCGCCATACAGAAACACTAACGCCATCTATTAGAACTACTATGAACTACGATGTCAATCGGCGTGGTCTGCTCCTAGACGTAACCTTGTAAGAGCGGGTATATTTGAGGTACAAAGAAATAAAAAACCTTTTATTTTTACCCGACTACGGCAAAGCCAAAAGGAAGGGTTATGATTTTAGCAGTCTATGTATGTATGTTTATATGTTTGTATGTATGTTTGCTTTTACGTGTGTTCCACCGTAGCGCCTAAACTACTGAACCGATTTTGATGAATGAGGTATCAATAGATTCGTAATAATAGTCCGGGTGACATAGGCTATATAAATTTTCCCTAAATTTAATATGGTGGATTTTACACGTAAATTTCTAACCTCGAAAAAAATTAAAATTAGATTATCATGACATGTTTGGTACCAAAAGAAAGGTCTTGACGAGCACATTACAAATATGTAAATAATGTTATACTTTCAAAGTAAATAAATATGTTTAAATTGTTAAAAACAAGCAAAAGTGAGACTCTACTACGTTGTATCGCAAGATGATACCAACGTGCAGTTAATCAAATCTTAATAAAAAGTAACAGTTTGTAATTCCATCCTCAATTCCTCTATGAAGAAAAATAAGTACAATAAGTATAATATTAATTATTAAATCTTTTCATTTCATCGGCTAAAACGCGCGCCGCTACAAAGTTCTGTCTCACTTTTACGCGCCTTCGCGTCGTCTTTGCCAAACGTTGAGACAAATAAGAAAAAAATTGTTTTAAATAATGTTAAAAGTTGATATAACAACTTTTTTTAACTTACCGGTGATATGAAATGTTATCATTTATTTTATTGTGCTTTTTGTCGTAGTTCACGCAACCCTTCACGACACAACTTGGCATTTTTGCTTGTAAAATTTACGACCGCTCCCGAAGACAGCCGAACGCGTTCTAGTTTACTTCGCTATAGGGAAGACCATTTTGGGACCACGTTCGAGGCGTCATTGTAACATGCGGTCCACCCAGTCCTTACGCAGTAATATATATGTCAATGCGTTTGAACGATATGGTCAATTTTAGCTGGCCATTTCATGAAACACAACCATTTCATGAAATAGTCAATCATTTCATGAAATGATCAATTCTAAGATCTGGCCACGACATTGATATTAATATGGATCTTCCCGGGATTTCTAATAGGCAATCCCGTGTGACCAACAATATTACAAATAAATAATAATAAAAACCTCAGAGATAACTAAAATAAATAAAACAAAGATACAATTTTTATTAGTATTAAATTCACAATGCACACGTGTGCGCATTGGAATTTTGCAACTTCGGACATCCGATGTTGTTGATGTAAATTTGGCAACGTCGCGCGTGCAGTGGTTTAAATTGTGTAAAAGTAAATAACTTTTTATTTAATAGATCATGGGATTTTTCTGCTCTTCAAAATTAATTATCTTCTTTCGTTGTATGAAATCAGTGTAAGTACATTATTTTCTTAGTCACTGAGCTTCTAAACAGCTGGACCGTTTTTGACGTTCAAAAGTGCCTTTTAATTTAAATAAATTATTTGACTTTGATGAAATATTTTTTTGGGTGGCTCCCTGGATGGTTTAGATTTACAATTAGAACCGGTAGGTGGCGCTGTGACCGAGGTCGAGCAGAACAACGTCTGATAGGTCCGCTAGTTTTGTATATAATTTAATTAAACACTATCATGGAACAGTGGACTCTTTTGAATACTTTCTCTCACAGAAAACCAGATATATATGCATAATTTTACTCCATTTATCAGCAAACACATCACATTCAGGTGCCAACCCGAGGGTTTGTGGATGAATGGAGTCGGAAGAGGGTTGAGTATCTGTAAGGTACTACACATAGGGGATTGGGCTCTGGCAACAGTTTTGCATGACAGTTGCTCAAATAGATCTTAATCTCACTGCAGAGCAACTGCCTCTTCTCATATAGAAAAGTTTAGAGGTATTATCATAATGCTTGCATCGTCAGGTTGGTGATTTGCGCCAATTATAACTCCACGTTTTCTCCTGACGTTTTGCTTACCCTTCAGTCAGTGAACTCTTTAATTAACCCCCATTCGATTCCAAGGAAGCTATGCCATCCCTGGATAGCAGGCTAACCAGGCGTTTATTACGCCTGGACAGGAACGGCCTGCGTCTGGTGACGGGGACCATCACGGGACACTGCTCGCTAAACAAACACTTCCACACAATAGGCATAACGGACAGCCCTCTGTGCAGGGCGTGCATGGAGGCTGAGGGAACCGTTGCGCACGTGCTCTTTGAATGCACAGGCGTCACCCAGGTTGGAACAGAAACCCTCGGGTCACCCAAATCTTTCACAGATGTTCTGAACAGACCAGGAGTTTTGATTAACTTCTGGAGGGAGGTGGGCTGGTTGGAATAACCACCAAACGGCCACCAAGGCCCACGCACAATGGTCCACCTGACGGACTAAGTGCGGAAACCAAACCCCATAACATAGAAAAAAAACCATTCGATTAAAAAAATAAATTGTGGAAATCATCTTTCATTGAAAATCTTATTTCATTTTAATGATAAGACATTTAAGAACAAATTAATACAATACTACATACAATTGTATATAGACAAAAAAAAAAAAAACAAATCACAAAGGGAGGGTAATGTTTAAACAGAATTGAATTTTTCAGAGAAAAATGTCTAGATAATGAATACTAATTAATTACTTTACATAAAGGGATGAATGATTGGCAATTGCATGTTGCATGCAGCTAAGATGAGAATGCTAAGATGGATTTGTGGTGTAATGCAAATGTATAGTATAAGAAATTAGTATATAAGAGGAGGTCTGATAGGCACCGATGACTGAAAAGTTGTGTGGAAATCGGTTGTCACGGTATGGCCTGAGGCGGCGTAAGGCGTGGGCCACCGCCCACGGCCTCGCGGTCCGAAGGGCCTCGCACCTCGAAGGTTTATGCATTAGATAACAGCCGTGAATGCGTCGAAAAAAAAATTACTCGTCCTAAAACGATAAATATATTGACATGAGCCCTCCAGGAGGGTTCCCGGCACTGAACGTGTTAAAGCTTAATATTACGCAAACGGATCCCTGAATAGAAAAATGTTTTTCACATACCCGCAATATTTTTGAACGGCCTATTCTATAACTCTACCTATAATCACCTAAAAACTTAACAGCTCTTCAACTGTTATTTTTTTTTTCGTCTTCTTGCGGCACCAGAAGACCTCGCAAAATGTACCTCGCCCACATCAAATTTTGATCTTGCTCCGCCACTGGGTATGGCCATGTATTTTTCAAAAGATCTACAGTTCAAAAATAAGGAATAAAATACTGAGGATTACATCTAGGGTATTTAAGAGCATTCATTCTAAAAGTTTGCAAACGTCGCAAACAGCTGTCAAACAGTTACCTGTTTTGATTAATTTGGCAATATCACTGTATGGAACTATGGCTAACTAGTGACCTAAAATATTAATAATGAATTGCAAAACATCGAATTTGATGTTGCAACCGTTTTAGGTGTCAAAAGGGCATTTGGAAAGTTTCCAAATACTTTTTTATATCTAAAACTAAATGTTTGGTGATAAACTGCTAAGATATTAATTATTGCATTTCATTATGGTGATATTTAATATTTCCATACAGACATATTGCCAAATTAAGAAAGACATAGAAATATTTGACAGACATGGTAAACCTCTGCCTAACCCTTCGTGGTACTAGCGTGATGTTATATGTATTATAGTCACAAAATAAAAAGTTTTAAATCCGTATCTTCCAACACATAACTAACAGTATTAGTCATTTTATTAATAGCTACCGATGACGTAATATTGTAATGTTAGAAAAAAATAATGAATGCATTGAGGATATTCAATTATTTCATTTGCAATTTTTAGATTGTGTTGCTTATACAATGGTGCCGATTCCCTTGTTCACAAACTAAACTAAATTTAAGTTCAGTGCATCTTTTTCTTTCTATTGCATTAAGAAAAGGACAGAAGATAAATTTTAGTTTAGTCCTGTCAAATTAATCAGCTCTTGACGTAAATTGACGTAATTTTAGTCGGCAAGTTTTTAATCACGTCTAAACTTGTATGGAGAGTGACAGGCGCTGATTAATTTGACAGGACTAAACTAAAATTTATCCGCTGTCCTTTTCTTAATGAAATAGAAAGAAAAAGATGCACTGAACTTAAATTTAGTTTAGTTTGTGAACAAGGAAATCGGCACCAATGAATAAAAGAAAATTATATAAGTAATTAATAGTTATTTATGCAACTGTTGTATAATACCTAATTATAACAGTTGCATACAAGTCTTTATCTACACCCATGATATGAATCCTCTATGAAAGTTTCTGCAACCATGTTTGTAATTCAAGATCAAGGATAAAAAAAGTCCCACGAAATTCAGTACAACTGCAAGTATGTACGTCGCCTGCAGCAGCACATCACACACACATGCGTGCAGCGGGTGCTGCTGTCCCCCGTTTGAACGTTGAAACGAGTTGCGTAATGAAATTTAGTACAACATTATAACACTCGTTTGGATGATGTAATGGTTACTATGACACTGGCTGTTATAATGTTGCCAATAAGCTAACTGTTTCAGAAACTTTTATAGAGGTTTTATGGGTGTCGATAAAGATATTTATAAAACGGATGTAAGTGGAAATGCTGGGGGGATGCCCCAGAATGACATGGGAAAGACATATGTACACTGACCTTATTGGTGATGTCCTTCAATAAGGTCAGGTGCATTGTACTCGCAACCGGCGCATGTGTATGACTTAAGGTGATTAGTAGGCTCACTGACCTTGCGTATTCGGGCGGAGCTAAACCCCCACCCTTGGAAGCGCGCGGTGGCGCGCTACACTAAAACGACGGCCAAAGAATATGCAGGGGCGCAGACACGCACGCGTGCGTCGCTGTTTTTGCCTACGATTCCAGAAGGGAATGGTGGATGCAAGGTTGATATTTTTTATAGATAGATCAGGGCTTGAAACCGGTTTATATTGTTCTTAAAACCGTTATAATACCGTTCATTGATTAACCGGTTAATTACAAAAACGGTTTCGACTAAATCTAATTAATTTTGGTTACTGGTTACAGAGAATATAATTTTAAAAACTCGTGTTAACCTGAATAAACCGGTTTTATTCAGACACGCCCGCCGTCGCCGGTTATCACATTCTCTCGCGCTTATTTATTTATGTTTTTTTTTTCTTTCATCGTTCGCCGCAGAGAGAATTGGGTTCGAATTTTTCAAACAAGTGTCATGCGGTTGCTATTTATTTCATGTTTTATTAAGAGCTGATTTTTCAATCTTCAGATAAAGAATCGTAAAGCGTTTATTCCATAGATATCATGATTCTGGATTTTTCAATAGTCAGATAGTCAGTGTCTGATGATTATGTCTTTATGTTATGATTATGTCAAAATGTCAAACATAAGTTTTGTTTCTATTCTTGTCTAACACGTTGAATACTGTATCTGTGCATCTCACTTGCACATGATAGTGTGAAGTTGATGGTTAACAAAGACCACAGATAAACTATTCTTCAGCTATTATACGATTGAAAAATTGAAAATATTAAATTCGCCTTATAAACAGCCAAATAATTGCATACGCTAGATAACTATTCAACGACTTAACTGAGGCTTGAAAAGTCGGCCCTTAATAATAATAATAACGTAAACTTATAATAACATCTATCATATGAAAAACGAAGGAGAATAAAATATATTCTATGTTCGATTTTATCAAAAAGAGAAAAAACATTTAAGGCTCCGTGCCGCCGCACCGCATGAAATCACTGATTTTGATAAATTTTGATCATTCGTTGTGAGAAAGGGGAATTTAAACAAAACTTTTGTGATTTGAAAACTCCAATTCTTTGTCTTGTACATAGGGGAAAGGGATTTTTCAAATAAATTAAGGATTCGTGGAAAATCACTAAAATTCGTAACAAGTTTTCCAAAAAATGACGCGAGACTGACGTTTAATCGTTTCATTAGAAACTGCTTTTGATTTCGAAAATTAAAAAATATCATCAATATCATTATAATTATGGTCTACTTGTACATAGAGGAACCACTTTTTTCAACTTTTATACAAAATATAGCAGAAGAAAAAAATGTTGAAATAACGTAACTTTCTGAAAACTTCAAGACAAATAAATAATTTTTTCTAATACTTAGAAACACTTTTAAGAAATTTTGAAAATTAAATATTACTCTTAAGTTAACCGTTTAATATAATCTAAGTTTTATTTTATAAATAAACAATTACTTCATTTCGTAAATAAATAGCAAAGTGAACTATATAAACGATCGCGGAAAACCCATCCTGTCAGTAGCGAACGGGCCTTCCCAGTGTGAGGACGTATCACTGTGTCGCAGCACGCACACACACACGCACGTGTCTGATGTTAACATATTCCAGAAATTGTACATCGACTACCACATTTTGACCCGCATTTTATTTTAAAGTACTTTGCTTGTTTTTGAAGAACATTAAAATTCTGCACGCCTGGCAATAAATAAAATAATGGTGTACGTGTGTTCGTAATTCTTCTTATCCTAAACGGCTTGACTGATTTAGATGTTTTTTTAAATTGTTTTTGTGTCACTGGGATGGTTCATAGCTATAGTTGGACCAGCGTGGCGCTGTTGTCGCAGGACAACGTCTGCCTGCCGGGTGGGAAAAAGTTATGGGTTCGCGTCACCGACATGCCCGCGCCGATATGCTGTAGTAGCAATAAGTGAAGTATTTTTGGAACGAAGACTACTACTACTGAAGACTACTTTAAGTCAAAATAAAGATCCAAGATGGCGGCTGCGAACATTTAAAATGTTTCGTTATGGGTGTCGTTTTCATTGTTTTCGAGGATGCTAAAGCTGATAGTGAGGTCAAAATATAAATCCAAGATGGCGGCTGTGACAATTTTCAAATTTTTCGTTTTGAGTGTCTTTTTCAAAGTTTTCGAGGATTCTAAAGCAGATTTTGATGTCAAAACGTAAATCTAAGATGGCGGCTGCGAAAATTTACACATTTCTTCATAACATCACGCCATCAATTTCAATCTTAAGAGGCCGGCGACACGGCTCGCAACTACAAATCAAGATGTTTGCAAAATTCAATTCCGAGCACGTTGCGCTAGTGTGAGTGCCTGTTGGAGCGATATACACCTACAGTGAGCAATACTACCACGCACACATTGACAATTATTGCTTGACGCGATAGTACTACTAGCTTTCGAAAATTTATGATAAATTTGGATGTGTTCCGTAATACAAAAAATTATGAATGAAAACTTAATGTATTTCCATTTTTTTTTTTCGATAATTTGTAACTTTATAGCATAAACTATGCTTCTGTGGAAACAATATTACAAATATTGTTGTTTGTAATACAGAAAAAACAATTTGAAAACATGTCATTTACGCTGTAAAAATGTATGAAATGCAATTCGCTTACACTTCATAAAAGGGCAAGTTTTTGGAAATAAAAAGACGTAGGAGCCTAGATAAATACTGTCTCAATCCGAATATTAACATAATATGGTGGAAATATGCTCAAATTGCAAATGATTTATGTACTACGTTTGTATGGACAATTCATGCGTCGCTACAATCTTAAGCTATTCTGCAACAAAAATTCTCCAAATTTAAATATATTTTGAATCCACGTGGTACTTGTTTGCCCTACCCCGTGCATTTTTTAGAGCTGGAGGCGCACAGGGCACCATTGGTGCCAATTCTCTTGTACACTGAACTATACTATCACTAAAATTCCTTACTTTTGACTATAAAAATCTCAAAGCTAGTCTGCAAAATAAATTCTCTAAATTTAAAAATAATTTTGACACATCTAAATCGAATTTGACAATCGCAACTCCACACGTGATACCTAACCACGTGAATCTTTTTAGAGCCAGGGGCGCGCAGGGGGGGCAGCCTCGACGTGTTTTATATGGATTGTTCATTTTTTTTATGAAAAATAAGAAAAAATATTACCTACATGTAGAGTGTTAGGAATTTAAGGGTCTTATAAAGGGTGTCGAAATTTTCATTACTTTTGCGATTGGACACACCGTTTTCGAGATATAAGCAAAAGAAAAAAAAAATCAGTACTGTTTTTGCATCATTAATTTGACAGCACTAAACAAAAATTTATCTTCTGTCTATTTCATTAAGAAAAGGACAGAAGATAAATTTTAGTTTAGTCCTGTCAAATAAACTAGCGCCTGTCACTCTCCATACAAGTTTAGACGTGATTAAAAACTTGCCGACTAAAATTACGTCAATTTACGTCAAGCGCTGATTAATTTGACAGGACTAAACTAAAATTTATCTTCTGTCCTTTTCTTAATGAAATAGAAAGAAAAAGATGCACTGAACTTAAATTTAGTTTAGTTTGTAAACAAGGGAATCGGCACCACTGTCTAACTAAACCTGACTATTTTTAATCGCGACTAAATACGTGTGGAATTAAATTGGTTGTCATGAACTTTAAATTCACACCAACACCTCGACTTCAGATGCAAACAAAAACAGTACTGAATCTTTTTTTTCTCTTGCTTATATCTCGAAAACGATGTGTCCAATCGCAAAAATAATGAAAATTTCGACACCCTTAATCCCCTTACACTCTACATGTAGGTAATATTTTTTCTTATTTTCCATACAAAAAGTGAAAAATTCCATATAAAACACGTCGAGGCTGCCCCCCTGCGGACCTCCAGCTCTAAAAAGATTCATATGGTTAGGTGTCACGTGTGGAGTCGCGATTATCAAATTCGATTTACACATGTCAAAATTATTTTTAAATTTAAAGGTTTTATTTTACAGAATAGCTTTGAGATTCTCATAGGCAAAAGTAAGGAATTTTAGTGATAGTTTAGTTAGTTTAGTTCGGTGTACAAGAGCATCGGCACCAATCAAAATTTTAGGTGAAAAGCAAATTCGTAATAGCGAAATTGCCATTTTCACTAAATTTAAACTCATTCAGGTGCAAAAACTGTATTGTATCTTTTTTTCTGTTCTTTTGCTTATATCTCGAAAATGGTGTGTCCTATCGCTAAACAATGAAAATTTCGACCCCCTTTATGAAACCCATAGAACTCAACATGTAGGTAATCATTTTTCATGTTTTCCATACAAATAGTAAAAAACGAAGACGGACGGATGGTAGACGGTGTATCTAGTTTCTTCTTTTTACTTTTAGTTACTAACATTAGTCATAAGCGAAATTATTGTTACTAACAACCTCAAATTGCCTTGGTTATGGACTTTTTTGTCTGAAATACATGTTTTTTTTATAGCTTTTTTATGTTGATTGTTATAAATATAAACGTAAACGAATATACACAAACATTCCAGACTTGTTTCTTATGCGTACCTACGTAACTTAACAAAATACCATCTATAGGATCAAAACTGTTTAGCGGTCACTACGTTCAATGTTTAGGCGTGTGTGTGTGATCGGTGCAGGGATTGAATAACCGAAAAAATTATGGTTAAAACGGTAAGCGATATGACGTCATACCTTTAAATTTCGATACCTTAAAATAATGGTACCTTTAAATTACTATACCTTAAAGTAACTGTACTTGTATAATTTCGATATTGTAATATTGCGATATCATTACTTTTTCAAGTATCTAAATGATAAAATAAAGGTTTTCTTTGTATCCTGCCGCCCGCGCCGAGGCGTCACGCTTCATGTCGGCCGCAATGGTAAGAAAGTAGGTACTTGATCGAAAATTTACTGGCAATTTATTCGTACCTCGGCAGCCAGACAAAGCAGATTGTTTTGTCATTTTGCTACCATTCATGTTTCCGCGTTCACTTTGTTTGTCAGCTTACAAGTGAGCTTCGTTGAAACTTTACAACTAGATTGTCGCCAAGATGAATAAAAGTAAATACGAACTCATTAAGCATGTCTTAACGATATTATACCTATTACTTTATACTTTTTTAGAGGCCGAACGAACGTAATTTTTCGAGTTGTGAGATCGTATTGTCGCTGCATTCGGTTTCATACAGAAATCCTAGTCAGCAGTCAACTCTTTTTGCGTCGCCGCGCTCCGTGTGGCACAAACAGAACGTTTGTATGCAACCGAATGCAGGGACAGGGACACATTTTGAGGACTCACAACTCAAAATATCTCGTCCGTTTGGCTTCGTCCTAAACACGATACCTATACCTAAAGACAAATAAACACCATCCCTATTTTTTTTTTCTCTCTTGAACATCTCATAGCTGACCTCTGAGGCCATGACTATTTAACCGGTCAATCCTGTGGATGCCTTTAGCTGCTACACTTAAAACCTCCAGCCAGGGGTTATTCAACTAAGCTAATTAAAACTAGGTGAACGCTCGCTAAGGGCACCCCATGTGGGGTACGAACCCCGGCTTAAGGCGTTTACCGGAGGGAGGACATCAAAGATCAAAGTTTTGATCATGATTATTAATCGGGGAATTTAAAGCTACGTGCACAGCTGCAACAACTGCTGGCACCTCGTTTTCGAGCAAGGGTCGTGGGGGAGTATCATTTACTCGGGGACGCGGCGGTCGCGATCGCAAAGGACCTCGGGCGGCGGGGTCGGAATGACGGGAGGCGTCTGTGTTTGTACACTGTGCTTGTTTCCCTATTGCTCTCCTGGAGGAGGGTTATGGGGTCATCAAGGTCGGTGAGAATGTGCCTTGGACGGCGGGTATGACTAATCCTACTTGGGACATAACTGGCGGCCTCGACAACCAGAGGGTTGCGATGTTTGGCCGCAGACTCAAAATAACGCTTTGCAAGGCGTTTTAGGAATTGGTGGATAGTGGGAATCTTTAGGTCAAGATGGAGACTCTCGTTCCTAACGTACCAGGGGGAACCGGTAGCCCTACGGAGGAAACGATTTTGGAGAGTTTGCATCCTATGGATATGATGGGGTTTTGCATGAGCAAAGACGGCACCCGCATAGGTCATGATTAGTCGAATGCACGCTGTATAGATGCGCAATTTGCACTTAAGTGACAATTAGCTACGTGCATTCAGAACGAAATGGAGTCTACCGAGAGCGAAAGCGGCTCGCGAACGAACCATCTTTATGTGCTCTGCTAAAGTGAGATGATGATCGAGAACAACACCTAGATATTTAGCTCGCTTCTCCCAAGGGATCGGCTTGCCAAACATGGTGATTGGTCGCGGGAGGGGTCTTTAAGCCTAGTGCGCGGTTTCGAAAAGAGAACCGCTTGGCTTTTATTGGGATTTACTTCTATGCGCCACTTTCTAAACCAGGCAGCAAGTCTATTGACTGAGCCTTGGAGAGTGCGGGCGATAATATCGGGGATCTAGATCTACATAAAGTAGATGACCGAATCGTTTGCGAACAGAGCCAACTGCGCCCTTCTACCATCCTTAGGGATATCGCTGGTGAATAGCGTGAAAATGAGGGGAGAGATCACAGAGCTCTGAGGGACACCTGCTCGGATAGGGCGGTTCGATAAAAAATCTCGCAAGATGAGCACGAGACGATCTGGTACACCAAGTTGGTACAGCTTATATAATAAGCCATTGTGCCAGACTGTACCGAACGCTTTCGCTATATCGAAGAATACTGCACCCGTCATAGAACCGCGTTGGAAAACAGCGCTTATGAATTCTATGATGCGGTGGGCCTGATGCACGCTAGTGTTCAGTTCGAAAGCTAAACTGTTCGTTGGGGATGAGGCCCTTGGTTTCGGCGAAATCTCTGAGACGCTTATAAATAAGCCTCTCATAGACTTTTCCGAGAACCTTGAGCAGACTAATGGGACGGTAACTCCCAGGCTCGGTTTTAGGCTTGCCGGGCTTAGGGATTCCAATGACGGTGGCTTCTTTCCACGACTGGGGAAAGATGTTGCTTAAGGCACCATTGAAGATGGTAGTCAAAAGCATTATTAGGTGGGCAGGGAAAAGTTGAATCATCCTATTGGTGAGACCATCTGATCCGGGGGCTTTACAGGCTTTAAGACCTTTAATGATGTCTAACTTCGTCTGGAAGGACGGGAGGCAGCGGACAATCAGGGTCATCAACGGGAGGGAGAGAGGCTCTACGTTCGACTTCAGCGTCGACCTTTAACAGGTGAGCTTGGTCTATTGGTAGGGAACTGGGAGAGCATGGAGCCTCGAGGCTGTCTGCTAGGCATTCAGCCTTTTCAACGTCCTCGAAGGCGATGGTCTTATCGGGACGGGTCAGGGGGCATGGACGAGGATTGGGGGGACCTGAGTTTCCTCTGGAGTTCCCAGAATGCCAGATGGGTAGGCTCTAAATCGCTGAGTATCTTGTCCCAACCCGCGTCCCGCAGCTCCGCTACGCGTGTCTTTACAGATCGCTGTAAATAGCGCATATGGGCTTTGTTGGCGGGACAGGGGAAGTTGGTATAAGCACGAATGGCCGCGTTCTTCTCAGTCAGTAATGCACGCACATCACCAGGCAAGTTCCAGCGACGGTTATCCGTCACTGGAACTTCCCTTGAACATTCCTTCAGGACGGTTTGTACGTGATCAGTGAGCGAGTCGTTCACGGACGTCGTGTCAGCGATAGAGTCGAATAGGTCAGGGATAGAGTCCAATTGGGGGGACGTGTTGGATTTCAGCCGAGTGACTACCGGGCAGTGGTCAGAATCGAGCTCATTCACCGTTTCTATTGAATATAGTCTTAGGTTGACGTTCTTAAGGAGCGTCACGTTTAAGACGTCGGGGGTATGATTTGGGTTTTGAAGCAGAAAGTGAGTGGGAGTCATCGGAGCGATGACGTCAAAGGTCAGGGAATTTGAGAGATCGAACAAGTGTCGACCTCTAGTAGTGGTTACCGAACTATTCCAAGAGGGATGTTTGGCATTGAAATCACTCGCTATAAGGAGCGAGTTACTCATAGTGAGTAGAATCGAAAGGTCGTCAGAGAGGAGTTGGAAATTCTCCGAAGCGTTACCGGGGGGGAGATAGACCGATACGAGAGTGATCGGCTCATGGCCAGACATGCCTAGGCGGCAGGCTGAAACTTTTAATCTCGAGAGGGGAGGAGGGTCGATTGGGATGCAGTGAAGCTGCTTTTTATAGTAAATCAGAGTACCATCTTTGTGGTATCGTGACCTATCGTTGCGAACTATCCGGTAGTTGGCAATTGACGGGTCACGGTGACAAGGCTTTAGGTCTCTTGGACTAAGAGTACGTCTATTTGATGAATCCCTATTTATTTATAGAATGGGGTGGTATAAAGTTTTAGGTAGGTATCATAGGAGAAATGATCGTCAGGTGTTTTAAAATTTAGTGTTTTTATCTTTAAGTGTATTTACTTGTCATTGTATTTCAATCAACCATTAGATAATTAAGTTACCTAGATATTTGTTCTAATGGCCGTTTTTCCACTTACTGGCAGGGCACGCGGCACTGGCACCGACTCAGCTGCGGGAAAACAAAAATGTATGAGCGCCGTACCGTCGCCGGTGCCGGCAAGTGAAAAGACATACCATATATTCATACATTTTTCCTTCGGGCCGGTGCCGGTGCCGTTGCTGTGCCGGCAAGTGGAAAAGTGCTCATTAAGTAGATCAGTGTTTTTCAAATGATGAGTCGCGACCCCCTGGGGGGTCACGACATAATAAAGTACCTACTATAGTACAATTTTTCTCTTGCTGCACACTCGGCCATAAATCATAGTAAGGCAGAGCTGTGAGCATGTTGCGCGGGCGCAACGCCGTTATCGATAAAAACGAGTGAGTCATTATGGCACCGCACCGCACCAGCACGGTCTGGTGCAGTGCACAGGGTTTTAATGCAGTTTTTGGTAACATTTTAGTTATATGTATAGCCCTAGCTGAAACACGTTGAATACCTATGTATTATAAACTATACGAAATGCAGTTGACGCTTTTGCTTTTAATATAAACTTCAATAACCTACCTATCAAAATTCAATACATATTCAAAAATCCATAGTAACGTTGAAGATTTTTTCACAACCGGGGACTAAACATTTCGAACTTTTTGAGGTTTTATCGTAAGAAAAGTAAGAATAAACCGCGTTCTTCCATTTTCTTCCCATCGTTTTATGAGTGCTCGTGGATAATGTAAGATTACAGTGTAACGAAACTAAGACGTCAAAGCAACAGTGAAATTAAAAAGGCACGAAAATTGGAAATAAAATACAACTGACGCGACGCCGTACATTCAAGCCCCGCGCCGCTGCCACCGCATTTTTTTCGGTACCGGAATTATTTCAGTAAAGGTACTAGTAATATATAGGTATAATGATACCGTAAAAAAATATGTGTATAATTCTTTTTTTAACGGTACCACAACCGTAATTCTCAACCGTTTTGGTTATACCTTTAAATCGAAGCTGTATCGTAATTCTATACCGGTACCATACCCTTATACCTTTACCGCTTTCAACCCCTGGATCGGTGCACACAAACATTGCATCGCAAGAGTTTACCTAAACTCTGTCGAATGAATTTTGTGCACGGAGCCTTAAAATATTCGGAAAATAATTTAAAAAAAAAAACATCAAAAAATAGTAAGCCCACGTACGCACGGACGTAATAAAATCGCGGCTATTTTTTTTCGTGTACTTGATTTTTCAACGTGCTAGGACGAGGGTGAAAGAAAGAAGAAAGAAAAAAAATACATTTATTTAGCACAGACTAAAAAAAAAGCACACAATATAATTAACAGCAGATAAAAATAAAAAATAAATAAAAGTGCGTTCCAGCGCGTTGGATTCTCAACGCTCGGCTTAACACCGAGAGTTCAAAATCCAGTGCGCGATAAAATCCCGCCGCGATTTTATTACGTCCGTGCGAACGTCGGCTGAGTGATCTTTCAGCTTGCGTATCGTTAGGGGCAGAGGACTTATTAAATTTACGGATATTTTTTTGAATAGAAATAGGCAAAAAACGAAAATTCAAATATCTCGAAAACAGTGCGTCCTAGGCAAAAAATAACCGAAATTTTACCTCCCCTGTGTAACCCCTGTGCAAACAGCATCCCAACATGAATTTGAGGAAAAAATTTTTTTTTTTTATTTGTCAACATGAAAAACCAAAAATCTCTGGTTTTTTGTTACACCATCTCATGGTTTTCGACTAGAACAACAATTTATTTCTTGAAAAGATTTTCATCCGAGCCACCACTTTGGAAATATAGAGATTTTTATTTAAAAAAAAATCGAAAGCTCCTAACTGGAAAAGGTGCATCATAGGGCCATATTTCTCAGAACCTACATGTTTGCCATGCAAGCTTACGATACTGCAATAAAATTGGGTATTTCATAATTTTATTATTTCCCGAATAATAAAAATCCTCGCTCCGTAGGTTAAAAGGCTACACTCTAACCGATAAGACTTTCATTTTGATAATAAGGATTTATTTTTTTACGTAAGTCAATCACAATATACACCTAAAATGAAAGGGTTAAATTAGCACATTTAAAAATGCGTATAAAAAAAAATCCCAAAAAAACCAACCCCAAAAAAATTCAATAAAAATAAAAGTTATACAAACTGAAACCCAACTACGACAAAAAATTCAACTAAAAAGGTATAAATAAGACATCACAGACAGACAAATTAAAAATCCGGAGTCACGCGTGTTATGATATAAATTGAACAGATCACGTGTGACGCAAAATGGGAATTGTTAGAGGTTATAAAATACAGTCTTATCATTTTAAAATTCAATCAATTTTAATTCTCATTCATAGTCCCGATTGCAGTGCTTGATATGCCTTGCCATTTTTATTTATTTATTTGCACAATACTTTAGGTCAACGACTGCGCCGTTGTAGCGTTACTGCTGACCATGAGGTCCTGGGTTCGATTCCCGGGTCGGGCAAAGTGCTATAGCGTTTTTCCCTCTAGAATTGCTTAGTAGCAGCCCGGAGTCTGGATTTTTTTCAATAGGCTCGCCCCCTATTACATGGGACTTAAACATAACTGGCGAAATGTGGGTGTACTATAGATACAGTCACGAGCAATAATATGTATACACTTAGCAACTTTAAAAAGTGATTTTCTCCTACTGTGATTGTAATATTATGCTGTAATGAACATAGTATTTTTGAATCCATACCAATATGAAATAGGTATAAAGTTGCAGACGTTATTCCACGAGAAAATCGCTTTTTAATTTTGCTATGTGTATACATATTTGCTCGTGACTGTACACCTCTGCCTAACCCTTTGGGGAATACAGGCGTGATGTTATGTTATATTTACATTTTTTTTTTAAATTTATATTGTAAATTGTTAATTTGTAAATTTAAAAAAGTATTAAGAATATTGCACATGAAAAATACTCAACAATAAAGCGCCTACGCGCACAATCGAATTGACTCTCTGCAGCGCGAGCTAGTCTATAGACGCACATTAATACAATAAGTTCGTAAACATTCGCACTAACACATACGTATGCGCATAGTCGACGATAGCCGGAGCGGAGCAGCGAGCGACACAGCCTTCCCGTCTCAGTGCTAACGCACGACTGCCGCCCGCGTCCCGCGCAGAGCGCCTCTGACCCTCTATCTCTAATTGGGGACATTTTCTTTGCAAATATTGATTGATTTACATTTGCAGTTTCAAATTTGTAGTACTTTTAATCACCAATTTTTCAGTGTAAAAATATTTACAAACATCAAAGCCGTTTAGAAGTAGTAGGGAATATTAGCTAAAAATAGCGTTTTGCTAAATATTTTTTTAAGGCTAAAGTATTAGCCATACGAAAAAATCCAGTTTCAAAAATGTTGTTCATGAATCTATAGCAAACATATATTTTTTTCAAATCTTTTAACCAAGCCGTTTATGAGAAGATTCCTTTTTAAAGTGACCGTTTTACGGTACTAAACGGGACTAAGGCCCTTAATGACCAGATATACAGGCGCAAAATAAATTAGCTAGCAAAATTCCTCAGTTGTCATGGGTATCATCTTCAGAATCTTTTTTTTTTTTAATGTATGTTCCCCAATAGAGATGATGCTTGGATAAAAAAAAAAAAAACTATTTAACACGTGTTTTTTGCTTTATCGTAATTAATAAAAAATTACTTAGATAAAATCAAAACGCATTAAAGTTGTGGAGTGGGGGTCGCTGCGTCACAAGTATAAAATCTACATACTTATGACGTCATGGCACACTTCATTCCGACCTCGCCGCTGAGATCTTTTGCGATCGCGACCGCGAGTAAATGATACTTCCCCCCGACCCTTGCTCGATAACGAGGTGCCAGCAGTTGTTGCAGCTGAGCACGTAGCTTTAAATTCCCCGATTAATAATCATGATCAAAACTTTGATCCAGCCCGTCCCCTCCTTGATGTCCTCCCTCCGGTTGACGCCCTAAGCCGAGGTTCGTACCCCACAGGGTGTGCCCTTAGCGAACGTTCACCTAGTTTTAATTAGCATAGTTGAATAACCCCTGGCTGGAGGTTTTAAGTGTAGTAGCTTAAGGCACCCACAGGAAAGACCGGTTAAGTCGTCATGATCTCAAAGGTCAAAAAACAACAACTTTAAAAAAACACTACACAGTTAACTTTAAGTTGGTGGCAAAAAACAATAAAAAATAAAGTTTAATAAAAAACTGTAACCCGACTACCTACGGGAAAATGAAAATGATCTAAAAAGTATGAAACAAGCAAATATTTCAGACAGAAATCAAGACAGGTACAAAAATGGTCCAGGTAAAGCCGTGGTCGCATGCCTATATACCATGTTGGTGCCAGGAACACCTACAAAATTATAATGGCATGCGACGACGGCTTTACCTTGACCATTTTTGTACCTATGTCTTGATTTCTGTCTGAAATATTTGCTTGTTTCATACTTTTTAGATCATTTTCATTTTTTATAAAAAATTAACGCGCAAAAACGCTGAAGAGTTCTATGAACTTTATTTTAGTAAATGAATCATAATATAAATAAACTTATTTATATCAAAAAGTAGCAAAATAGAGGAAAAAAATACTCGATAAGAGGTGACTTTGCGAATTTATTCTATCGAGCCAACTTTATCAAATCGTGTTTCCATCGCGCATAATGTCTAGTATACGGGGTGGGAACATCGACGCGAAAACTGATACCATGGATTCAGTACATGGTTCTGAACACCCCTGCGTTGAAATTTTTCGTCGGTTATTTAAAAAAAAAATCAGCTGTTCCATACATTTTGACCGCGTAGGTATTGCACTTTTCTATGAAAAAGCTGATTTTTAAAAAAATAACCGACGAAAAATTTCAACGCAGGGGGGTTCAGAATCATGTACTGAATCCATGGTATCAGTTTTCGCGTCGATGTCCCTGCCACCCTGTATATCCCCAATAATACCAATTCATTTACTTACATTTTAATTTAATTGTTTACTACTTCAAATAAGCTTAATAGAAACATGTTTGTGTGCATAAAAAGCTCGGTGCCCTCTTAAGATTGCGGCGACGCATGAATTGTCCATACAAACGTAGTACATAAATCATTTGCAATTTAAGCATATTTCCACCATATTATGTTGATATTCGGATTGAGACAGTATTTATCTAGGCTCCTACGTCTTTTTATTTCCAAAAACTTACCTTTAAGTGAAGTGTAAGCGAATTGCATTTCGTACATTTTTACAGCGTAAATGACATGTTTTCATATTGTTTTTTTCTGTATTATAAACAACAATATTTGTAATATTGTTTCCGCAGAACCATAGTTTATGTTATCAAGTTACAAATTATCGATGGAAATACATTAAGTTTTCATTCATAATTTTTTGTATTACGGAACACATCTAAATTTATCATAAATTTTCGAAAGCTAGTAGTACTATCGTGTCAAGCAATAATTGTCAATGTGTGCGTGGTAGTATTGCTCACTGTAGGTGTATATCGCTCCGACAGGCACTCACACTAGCGCAACGTGCTTGGAATTGAATTTTGCAAACATCTCGATTTGTAGTTGCGAGCCGTGTCGCTGGCCTCTTAGCCTTCGATCGACTCGTGTGACTGTTATCATTTAGCCACGAGCCTCGACGGTAACCGTAGAAAGTAGTTATTGGGAGCAAAAAATATGGTATCTAACTATAGCACCATTGTCTTACTTACTTTCACTCTGAATATGGAATGCCATGCTATTATAATTCTGTGGTTAATTGTCACTTATAATCAAAACGGGTGTGAGTTCGCGTCTAAACAATGTACTGTATTTCTATTTTTTTAATGTCCCTCGGCGAACTTCGTGTTTCGTTAGTTGTCGGATTTCTATCAGTTGCCCTTCGCACTTGGTGCAGACCGGACGCTCTCAATCGACTTGGAAGTATTTAGAGTTGTTAATACTCTTTTAATTTAATGTAATTTATTAAAAAATGGGAGGAAAGCTGCTAAAGTCGCAGGCACGACAGATAGGATAATAGTTTTACAGCTCTATATAGTTCACACGGAAATCAAAACAAAACAACAATAAAGTACTTAGAATTCAAATTATTATACACGATAAATCTAATAATTGATAGACATGGAAATTAGCATTCGTTTGTATTCGGAAATGTGATGATACCCGATGGACATTAAGAAACTAGAAATACTGTATGTGTACTTAATAAAATTTTAAGTTAAATATTATCTACACCAATATTATAAAGAGAAAAGATTTGTGTTTTTGTTTGTAATGAATAAACTCAAAAACTACTGGACCGATTTTAAAAAATCTTTCACCAATAGAATGCTATATTATCACTGAGTAACTTATGCTATAATTTATAAAGATATCACGCGGCCGAAGCCGCTGGCGGAAGCTAGTGCATAAATTCAGTACACATACAATTCCTGCATAAATTCTCTAAATGATGATGACGGTGAAAACTTTTTCAAGCTTTATTAACTTTTTTAAGCTGACCTCGCATTGTACGGAAATACTATGCAATATGAGATCAGTATAAACTGGAAATGTATAGCTTGATATGTAGCCGTGTGTCAGGATACAATGGAACCGGAGTCACACACACGTAATCTGTTCGATTTATGCCCCTAACACGACGTGTGACTTCGATTTTGACAGACTTAAAAACCGGCCAAGTGCGAGTCGTACTCGCCCATGAAGGGTTCCGTAGCAGCAAGTAACATTGAATGAAAGGTAAATTGCGGTTTACGATTTATTACGTATTAAAAAAAAACTACTTGCTAGATCTCGTTCAAACCAATTTTCGGTGGAAGTTTACATGGTAATGTATATCATATATTTTTTTTAGTTTTATCATTCTCTTATTTTAGAAGTTACAGGGGACACACATTTTACCACTTTGGAAGTGTCTCTCGCGCAAACTGTTCAGTTTAGAAAAAAAATGATATTAGAAACCTCAATATCATTTTCGAAGACCTATCCATAGATACCCCACACGTATGGGATTGACGAAAAAAAATTTTTTTGAGTTTCAGTTCTAAGTATGGGGAACTCCAAAATTATTTGTTTTTTTCTATTTTTGTGTGAAAATCTTAATGCGGTTCACAGAATACATCTACTTACCAAGTTTCAACAGCATAGCTCTTATAGTTTCGGAAAAAAGTGGCTGTGACATACGGACGGACAGACAGACAGATAGACAGACATGACGAATCTATAAGGGTTTTGTTTTTTGCCATTTGGCAACGGAACCCTAAAAACGAAGAGGTTCTCAATTCGACTGTATTTTTTAATTTGTCTGTTTGTTATGTCTTGTTTATAATACCTCTTTAGTTGGGAGTATTGTCGTAGTTGGGTTTTTGTTTTTTTTTTTGAAGATACATAACTTCACCCACACAGACAGACAGACACTAAAACCGACTTTGTTTTGTTCTATTTCATCTGCCTAGCCTTTTTCCAACTATTTTGGTGTCCAGCGCAACTGAATACCGGTATTATCCGACCTCCACAACCCAGTAACTGGGTAATACGATACCCCTTGGGAAGACTGGTTGACGATCTGTAACGATTGTCAAGGTTCCGCGAATGACAGCCGGGACCAACGGCATAACGTGCCTTCCGAGGCGCGGAGGGGTCTCGGTATGTTAAGATGGTCATCCATCCACGGACCAACCGCGGAAAGCGTAGCTTAACCTGATCGATTGACCTGTGCGGCTGTTATTACTTACCCACGAGCTCCTACTGTATTCCATGTACTACAGTTTTTATCAGAGAAATTCTTTTGCTGAAATGTTGCTCCCTTATGGTAATATTCTAATAATTATTTCATATTGACATTTTTATTCTTTTTAACCGACTTCCAAAAAGGAGGAGGTTATATGTTCGTCGCGTATGTTTGTTTTTTTTTTTTATGTATGTCCACCGATTTCTCCGTCAATTGTGGACCGATTTTGAAAACTATTTTTTTGTTTGAAAGGGTGTGCTCTCGAATTGGTCCCATATTAATTTTATTAACTTTGCTTTGATAGTTTTTGAGTTAGCTACAAAATACGTATTTTTTTCCCACTTAGTATGTAGATGATATGATAAGTTTCTGTCACTGGTAGCAGGTAGTGGTATTCGAATGTGTGTGGGGTAGGTACCACAACTAAAAAGTGAAAAATAAAAACTTTTTACAAAAAAAAACAACCGACCTCCAAAAACAACACTACAAAGTGAAAAATAACTTTAATTTCGGAAGTCGGTGGCAAAAAACGAAAATACAAAACACAAGACACCGACTTCCGAAATTAAAGTTATTTTTCACTTTGTAGTGTTTTTTTTGGTGGTCGGTTGTTTTTATTTAATTTATTATTTTAGAAGAGAATGTGACTAAATACCTATCTGTTTATGTGCTATCTTAATTTATTGACATTTTATTATTATTGGCATGAAATTGTGACATGTACCTTGACTTTTTATTTTTATTTTCATTTTGTTGATTGCCTATTTATTTACCTAAACAATTTTGTATGCCTTCTGGCGGGACGTAGTATGGACCGATATTTATTTGTAACAGCTGTATAATCTTTTACCCTATGTTCACAAAATTTATAAATGAATTTGAATGAATTTGAAAGTCCATTTTAGATCTAAAATGAATAAATTCGAATTTAATTTGTTTTTATTAGAAAATATTCTAAATATTCATGGGCTTCTCAATAACATCGGACGAAGTGACACATACTTTTCAGCTATTAACTCAAGCGCATATCCATCGCGTCACACATGTAATTTTAACGATGACACATCTGTTGTTCACAAAACGTGAGAATTGCCGTTTTTTTGCTGACTGTACTATTTTATCTTTTTTTGTGGCTAAATAACAACAGCTGCACGGGTCGATCGATCAGGTTAAGCTACGCTTGCCGCGGTTGGTCTGTGGATGGGTGACCATCTTTACATATCAAGACCCCTCCGTGCCTCGGAAAGCACGTTAAGCCGTTGGTCCCGGCTGTCATTTGTAGATCTTTGACAGTCGTTACGGGTAGTTAGAAGCCCAAAAAAGTCTGACAACCAGTCTTACCGAGGGGTATCGTGTTACCTAGTACTAACTAGGTTGTGGAGGTCAGATAGGCAGTCGCTCCATGTAAAATACTGGTATCCAGCTGCATCCGGTTAGACTGGAAGCCGACCCCAACATAGTTGGGAAAAGGCTAGGCAGATGACTATTTTATCTTTTTTTTTACCACAACGGTGATTCTCTTGACCTGCATTTAATCTGATGGTAAGTGATGATCAGGCTGAAGGTGGAAGCGACCTTCAGCCGGAATCCGCAACCACGGAGGAACTGGCTATCTTACCCGTAACTGCCGAAACACAACAATGCTGTTAACATTGTTTTTATGGCGACTGAGTTAGATTAGATGGTGGTAGCTAGCCAGGCGGACTTAGAACAAGGTCTACCACCAACCAAAGCGAACAGAAACGAGGGTCTGAGACAGGTGGTCTAACCACAAGGCCACAGAGACGGTTAAATATCCGTGAATGTATGTCTTATTTGGGTGTCGACCATACCATTCTAAGAATGTTTTCATGTAGCATCAATCATAGCTGATCATCCTAGCCTAGCCTTTTCCCAACTATGTTGGGGTCGGCTTCCAGTCTAACCGGATGCAGCTGACTACCAATATTTTCAAATTCAAATAATTTATTTCGAGTAACATAGACTCATATTATTATAAGAATAGGCATACACATTAACAAATAAAATTAAAATAGAATTGAAATAAAATAATGTAAAATTCAATAAAAATAATAAAATCCTAAAATTAAAACACAAATTATAAATTTTAAATAATAAATAAGAATACATTAAATTCGTCATAAATTACAGTTAAAATGTCATTTCAATTGAAAAAGAAAGCGACACGTAACACGCTTGGAAATTAAATTTTATACTCCCAAGCGCGCCACGTGCCGCTCACAACAGTGAGTCATGATGGCACAGTCAAGCCTTCCCGCGAGCGCGGCCAGCATGCTGTTGGCGCTCCCCCGCACTCGCCGCACCAGCGAAGTGCTTCGCTTGCGGATTATTGCGTAGAAACAATCAATGCGGGCTTCCGCAAACATTGTCGATGCGCTGCAATAGCGGGGGAGCCCCAACATCATCCTGAACGCGTTATTAAACATGGCGCGACTGCCTATTTGACTTCTACAACTTAGTTCAAAATTCAAAATGTTTTATTTCACACACACTTATATGAGCACTTACGAAACGTCAGCTCGGTTCCAATTGATCGTTTCCTACAGAAAAGAGCCGGCAAGAAACTCTACGGTTAGTTACCGGGTAACACCATTCCTCCTGGCAAGAGTGATTGTCAAACTTTCGGGCTTCTGACTACCCGTAATGACTGTCAAAGATCTACGAATGACAGCCGGGACCAACGGCTTAACGAGCTTTCAGAGTCCCGCAGAAAATTACCATCCAGTATCTTATTAAATAAACAACCCCTCATTTTCCTTCTTTTTGTTCCAGTAACTTCAAAACACATCGCTCAAATGACGAAGAATTAGCATCACCATCCTCAGATGAGAAGATGGACACAGGATCCGAGTCTTTTCGATCCCAGGACACCCCAAACTCGGTCCTATCCTCCGACTTCGAAGGAGACCACCCGGAACCAGTCTTGAGACTCCAAAATCCGGAGATACTCCGGCTTTCAGAACCGGAGAGATTTAACGACAGCCTGATCACTAGAATGTCGAATTTGCACTTAGATTCTCCTCGTCCCAAAAACCTCGGTATCAGTCCCCCAAAATTCAGTTCAACATTAACTTTAACAACTAGCCATCCTCTTATGAGTCCTGATGAGAATTATCCTGATTTAATCCCGAAAAAAGTCCATAAAATCGATGATGAGAAAGATCTTAGCCTGTCCAGCATTGAGGACGAGAGGCCGAACGAGAACAATGGATTCTATAGTCCTCAGAGAAATACTTCAAAAAACAATCTTTACTTTACGGAAAGTTTTGCTACGGCCGAAAGTCAGGATTTGACAGGGTTCAGAAGTCAGGATTTGGACCTAACTGTTCCTCCTGATGTGGCTAGGATAGACAAGGTGGAACGAAGGAAGATCGTGCCGAAGTTAAGGGATGGGACGCCCCAGAAGACGGATGGGATGTTGAAGTATATTGAGGAGAAACATATGCAGCAAAGTACTCCGAAAACGCAGCCTGTGGATATTAGTGTTAATGAGGAGTTTCATTCGGTGAGTAGAAAATATTATTCATATTCATATTTTCAGCAGCTTTCGTATTTTTAACCGACTTCCAAAAAGGAGGAGGTTATATGTTCGTCGCGTATGTTTGTTTTTTTTTATGTATGTCCACCGATTTCTCCGTCAATTGTGGACCGATTTTGAAAATTCTTTTTTTGTTTGAAAGGGTATGCTCTCGAGGTGGTCCCAAATTTTATTAACTTTGCTTCGATAGTTTTTGATTTAGCTTCAATAATACGTACTTTTTCCCACTTAGTATGTGGATGATATGACAAGTTCCTGTCACTGTTATTTACATAGCAGGTAGTGGTTTTCGAATTTGTGTGGGGTAGGTACCACAACTAAAAAGTGAAAAAAAACGTTTTACAAAAAAAAAAAACAACCGACTTCTAAAAAACACTACAAAGTGAAAAATAACTTAAATTTCGGAAGTCGGTGTCTTTGGTTTTGTATTTTCGTTATTTGCCACCGACTTCCGAAATTTGAGTTATTTTTCACTTTGTAGTGTTTTTATTAAGAACGTTATAGGGTTAAAGAATTTATTTCTTCATAAGAACTTAAATAAGAGTCACTTAAAATGAGATACAAAGTGCTTGTGCAAAGTGTTGATAATGCCAATTTGATGAATTTTTTTGTGTGTTTGAGTGGGTCTCTGGATGGTTTAGATTCACATTTGGACCCGGTAGGTGGCGCTGCAATCGTTCTAGGAAACGGGACAACATTTGTCCGGTCAGCTAGTATATTTATATGTATACAGGGAGGCATCGACGCGAAAACTGTAACCATGGATTCAGTACATGATTCTGAACCGCGTTGAATTTTTTTGTCGTTCAGGATCATGTACTGAATCCATGGTTACAGTTTTCGCGTCGTTGTCCCTGCCACCGTGCATAGTAGGATAAAATCCTTATTGTTTTTAACCGACTTCAAAAAAAGGAGGAGGTTCTTAATTCGACTGTATTTTTTTTATGTTTGTTACCTCAGAACTTTCGACTGGGTGAACCGATTTTGTTGATTCTTTTTTATTTGAAAGCTGGTGCTTCCCGTGTGGTCCCATATAAATTTTATTAACTTTGCTTGGATAGTTTTTGAGTTGGGTTCAATAATACGTTTTTTTTCCCACTTAGTATGTCGATGATATTTTAAGTTCCTGTCACTGTTATTTACAAAGCAGGTAGTGGTATTCGAATTTGTGTGGGGTAGGTACCACAACTAATAATGAAAAATATAAAAACTTTTTACAAAAAAAAACAACCGATTTCCAATAAAACACTACAAAGCGAAAAATAACTTTAATTTCGGAAGTCTGTGGCAAAAAACGAAAATTCAAAACCAAAGACACCGACTACCGAAATTAAAGTTATTTTTCGCTTCGTAGTGTTTTTTTGGAAGTCGGTTGTTTTTTTTTATAAAAAGTTTTTTATCAAGATCTGATTCCCGTCACATCTCAAGTTCCAGTAGTTGAACCTGTATTGTATTTATCCTGCAGGTGGCTGAGTGGTGCGAGTCTCCATCTTATCTTCGATCGATGCCTAACTTCGAGCTACCGATTGAGATGTCCAGCAGTATAGGAATGCACAACGTAAGTCATCATTAGCATCATCAGCCCAGTCTTTTCTCAACTATAAACCTAACCTAATCTAACCGTGGTTAGCTTCCAGTCTTATTTTATTTATTTTAGGGTTCCGTACCTTTTATTTTTTTTGGGAAATGAAATGAAATGAAATGAAATTGTTTATTCTGTAAATAGGATATCGGAATCACTTTTACACGTCATATAAAAAAATATTAAAAATAAGCTAGATGAGTTCGGCTTTTCCTATCTGACTACTCTGAGAAGAAAGGCCGAAAGAAACTCAGAGGTCGCAGTCTCTTTTAAAGTCCAGACATAATCTTGGTCAGGCCATATGAGGACCATGTAGATTAGTGTCTGAAAAGGTATTTTGAGGAAAGAACCACACAGATTTGAGTGGACCTGTCCAGTCAGTGCAAGCATTTGTCAGTAATCGTGGAGCTCAACTTAGAACTTAAGGAGCTCAACTCGACGAGCAATACCAAAGAAAGGACATTTGGGTAGGCCGCAAAAACTACTCAAACTGCCAGACCATCACTAAAACTAGAAGAGAAATAAAAATAAAAATAATATCCACATAGTCCTCACATTCACAATAGTTAAAATAATATAATACTTTACAAAGTAATCATGTCATTTTGATTATATTTTCCAACAATGTCAACGTTTTATAAAACTGGTATATGTCGATTTTACATAATAATTAAAATGTCTAGTTCTATGGTTTTATCACAAGGCTTAGCAGAGCGAGCAGTTCAATCCCAAGCTTTTTTATCTTCTAAATAATCTGAAATTGTATAGTACCCTTTTCTACAAAGTTTGGTTTTAATACAGATTTTAAATCGTTTAATGGGTAAGTTTCGAATGTCAATGGGGAGTTTGTTGTAAAAGCGTATACATTGACCCATGAATGAGTTGCCTACTTTGTGGAGACGTGTGCGATGTACAGCAAGGTTGTGTTTATTCCTGGTATTTAAACTATGAATATCGGACATTTTCTTAAAATTTGATATATTTTTGTGTACATACAATAGGTTTTCAAAAATATATTGTGAGGCTACAGTCAGAATATTTATTTCTTTGAATTTTTCTCTAAGGGAATCTCTTGGACCTAGGTTGTAAATGGCTCGAACAGCCCTTTTCTGTAGAATAAAGATAGTATTAATGTCCGCACAGGTTCCCCAGAGAAGAATCCCATATGACATAAGACTATGAAAATAACTAAAATAAACAATTCTGGCTGTATCCACGTCAGTTATCTGTCTAATTTTTTTAACAGCATAGGCGGCCGAACTTAGCCTTCCTGACAATTTTTCTATGTGTGGGCCCCATTGGGTGGTAAATTATCAAATAACTTCTCCCGCTCTGGGCGGAGCGGGAGGGCGTCTCAGACTCTTACTGACTAAAACCCACCCGTGTTCCTTCGGTTGCCCTGTTGCCGGGGGCCACGATTTCCCTATCGGTTTTCTTCGAACCCCTGGCAGGCATTGGCCCTAGCGGACCCTGTCAATTCTGATGACATCTCTTTGAGGCGCGCGTGGAACACAACGCGCCGGCGACCCGGGCTTGGTCGTTATCGGACGGCGAGCGACCCATTGCTCACCGTCCGCAAGCCCGCGCCTACGGTGGCCGGAAATCGGCTTCAAAAGGAAAAAACGAAACCCTTATAGGATCACTCGTGTGTCTGTCTGTCTGTCACAGCCAATTTTCTTCGAATCTAATGGACCGATTAAGTTGAAATTTGTCACACATGTATGTATTTCTGTGACCTAAACAAGGACGTGTAACGTAAATAAATGAATTTTGAATATGGGTTCACTTTTGGGGGTAAATAAGAAAATTAAAAACAAAAGTTTTGCAAACAGTACCGTGTGACATATCAAATGAAAGGACTTCTTGCGAGGATCTCAAATATATTTTTTATATAATTTTAAAATAAATGTTTTTTAAAGAAATATAAGAAAATCGATTAAAATTGACCATTCGCCTTATCCCCGAAACTATGGGCCAAAATTTTTGAAAAAAAATACGTAGAATGGTTCTTTACTCATAGATTACAGGAAAACCTATAAGAAGTTTATGGTTTTAAAATAACATGGTAAATCTCTTAATATTGTGCGTACAAACTTACATTTGCAGTTAAAATGTATGGGAAAACATGTTTTTCAACTACAATGTTAAGTTTGTATTTGAGATAAATTCATCCCAATTACGGAACCTTTCATTGTGCGTAGTCCAACACGCACTTGGCCGGTTTTTTTTACCACAACATGGAAACTCTTGGGCTGCATCTCACCTGATGGTAAGTGTTGATCAGACCGAAGGCGGAAGCGAGCTTCACCCGGAATCCTCAACCACAGAGGAACTGGCTATCTTACCTCTAACTGCCGAAACACAACAATGCTGTTAACATTGTTGTTATGGTGACAGACTTAGATAAGATGGTGGTAGCTAGCCAGGCGGACTAAGAACAAGCCCTACCACCAACCAAACCGAGCAGCAAATTTAACAACTCTGGGTTTGAGACAGGTGGTCACCACTAGACCACACTGACGTCACGAAATATTCTGCATCGCGCAAGCGGGGTTTACCACGCGACGAGTTTATATACAACGTCCCAAAATTCTGCATCGTGAAAGCGAAGTTTACCGCGCGACGAGTTTATATACAACGTCCCAAAATTCTGCATCGTGCAAGCAGCGTGTACCGCGCGACGAATTTATATACAACGTCCCAACATAAATCGTCGGGCAGTTGCCAATCAGACACAACACCCGTCTGGTCGGAGGATCCTCCCTTTTCTATAGCAAAACTTTACACCCTGTTCCTCATGCAGCTGAATACCAGTATTTTACATGGAGCGACGGCCTATCTGATCTCCACAACCCAGTTACTGGGTAACACGATACTTGGCAAGACTGGTTTTAGGTTTCTGATTTCCAGTAAAGCTTAGCGTAAATCTATAAACAATTTCATTTCAATATCTGGGTTTTTTCACAACTAAAATATTTAGGTCCGGCAGGAATTGTGTCCGGTAAACCCGCGATAGGGCTCTTAGTCAGAAATTAACGTCATCAGTCAGATACACCGGCAAATTGGGTACTTCCTATGATTTAGCAAATAGAATCCACTAGTGGAAAATAATATATGATCATCATTTCAGCTGAAACACGTCCACTGCTGGACATAGGCCTCCCCCAAGCACCGCCAATTCGACCGGTTCTATGCTTCCCGCATCCAGCGGATTCCTGCGGCCTTCACCGGGTCATCGGTGCACCTTGTGGGGCCTTCCAACGCTACGTCTTCCGGTACACGGTCGCCACTCCAGAACCTTTCGGCTCCATCGGCCATCTGTTCTGCGAGCAATGTACCCATTGCCACTTAAATTTGGCAATTCTTCGGGCTATGTCGGTTACCTTGGTTCTCCTGCGGATCTCTTCATTTCTGATTCGACCACGTAGGGAAACTCCAAGCATAGCCCTCTCCATTGCTCTTTGGGTGACTAACAAGGCCCATTGTGAGCACACGCACTGGTCAAAGACTTTCGTCTTGAGACACTGCGGTATGTGGGACGAGAAGATATTATTGCGTAGCTTCTCGAACGCTGCCCATAATATATCATTTATAACCAACTTAAATTACTATTAATAAATATCAGAAATAATGCAGTATATGCTATGTATGTCACTATAGCTTACGTCAACGTTCGTCATAAATCGATGTTTCTAAACAAAGCCGGTTCTTTTCCTAGTATTACTTAACTCAAGTTACCTACTTAAATCAACTTCAATCAATCTGCGTAGCGTTTTCCCAACTATGTTGGGGTCGGCTTCCAGTCTAACCAGATGCAGCTGAATACCAGTATTGTACATGGAGCGCCCGCCTATCCGACCTCCACAACTCAGTTACTGGGTAATACGATACCCCTTAGCAAGACTGGTTGTCAGACTTTTGGGGTTCTGACTAGTGATGTGTCGGATATCCGTATCCGCGGATATCCGTGGATATCCGACGGAGAAAAAAGATCTGTATCCTGTATCTGTATACATTTCACTGAATGTAATGAAATGTATTAATATAAAAGATCCGTTCAAGATCCCCAAAAAGTAACGGATACAGATCTTTTTCTCCCTCGGATATCTGCGGTTATCCGTGGATACGGATATACGGCACATCACTAGTTCTGACAGCCGGGACCAACGGTTTGACATGCCTTTCGAGCGCAGAGGAGTCTCGATATGTAACGGACGGTCACCCATCCACGAACAGACCGCAGCAAGCGTAGCTTAACTTTTGATAGACCCGTGTGGCTACTTATTTACTTACTAAGTAACCAACTTCAAACAACACTAATTATAGTACTTTTGTAAAAATCTACATGAGTCATTTTTCGAATAGCTGGTGCCAGCAGATTGAACGGTGATCTTTCTAAGACAATATGGAAGAAAATTTTAGCACCTTCATCATACAGTAGGTAATAGGAGTTACTTTGTTTAAGAATTAAGAGTAACTATGATGAAATAGGTGTTGCTTTGTAGACTTGTGCAGAAAAGCTGAATAAATAAGAAAAATTGATGCTGGAGCGAGCTTGATTTTTTTAAGCATCCGCTTAGGAGAGGTCCTGTAGCATTTGCTATCCAGCCCAGTCCGCCTGCTGTCAAGCCTGCCTGCCTGCCTGGTCGGGGTAGCTTTGGGGCCCCCAGGCTGGCTGGACCCCAAGGCCTTGATGAAATTTGGCACATGGGTAGACCATGACCTGATGACCATGACATGATACTTTTGAAGTGAAAACTTCTTTAGGCGCGTTGGGCATTTTTGAAATGGGACTAAACCATTGATTTCGCGACACTAACGACACCTCATTTTTGTAAACGCGATTGTGCTCTTTATTTATATTACGTTACGGATCAATATTCTGTGCAAGTAGTTTTACTTTAAAGGTTTTGTAAACGCGATTGTGCTCTTTATTTATATCACGTTACGGATCAATGTTCTATACAAGTATTTTACTTTAAAGGTTTTCTAAACGCGATTGTGCTCTTTATTTAGATAAGGTTACGGACCAATGTTCTATACAAGTATTTTTCTTCCACCAAGGCGATCTTGTTCAAGTTTTCACTTCTGTCGGCACTCCCGGATTGTCACTTTTTTATCCCAATATTCCCACGGGATCGAGACTTATGCGGGTGAAACTACGGGGCAGCTAGTTTAATATAAGTTATCATCTTTTTCAGGACCTGGACTCCCCAGACGTAATATCAGCATCGACGCAAGAAGACAGGTCCGCATACCAGGCGCTCCTAGACCCTTATACCGGCAGTGTAGCGCTGCGCCATACACCGGCGCAGCACAGGAGTCCAGGAAAACAGCGGAGGAAGATACAACTGGTAAGTAAAAGACGTAAACTGTGTTCATAATTTAGTTTCCAAACAATGTTTAAAAAAGAAAACAACTGTCTTCCAAAAAAAAAACACTACTAAGGCGAAAAGTAACTTTAATTTCGGAAGTCGGTGTCTTTGGTTTTTAATTATTTTTTTGCCGCTGACTCAAAATTAAAGTTTTTTTGGAACCCGGTTGATTTTTTGTGAAAGTTTTTATTTTTCACTTTTTAGTTGTGGTACCTACCCTATACACATTCGAATACCACCACCTGCTATGTAATTAACAGTGACACGAACTTAGCATATCATCCATATAATAAGTGGAAAAAAAATACGAATTATTGAACCCAACTCAAAAACTATCCGTGCAAAGTTAATAAAATTTATATGGGACCACCTCGAGAGCATACACTTTTAAACAAAAAAAAAACCTTCCAAGTGCGTGTCGGACCACACACAATGAAGAGTTCCGTAGTTAAGATGAATTTATCCCAAAAACAAACTTAACTTTGTAGTTGATAAACATGTTTGAAAACGTGTTTTTGCAACTTGTAAAGCCTACTTGATAGCTGTGATAGTTTTCCTTTTAATTTCGTTATATAAACTACTACTGTGATTTTTTTCACACGTCCAAAACCAACCATTTAGCTGGCAGGGGGTTTCACACTTGACTCTTAACAAAAATTAGCACTTTAAAGCTTAATATTTCGCAAACGGATCCCTGAGTCCGAAAATGGTGAAGAACCTTTCCAGTGATAGCCCACATCATGGGATAAAAAAAAACACCACTTTATGTGTATGGGAGGTACCCTAGAAAAAATATTTTTCATAATTTTGTTTTACCACTTTGTCGGCGTAATTAATATGTATACCTATGCCAAATTCATCAGGCACTAAACATGCTGAGACGTCACATTGTGCAACATGTATGCGATTTAAAAAACCGAGCAATCACAAAACAGGTGATCAAGAATGCCCTGCAAAGAAAATAGCTGAGACAAGATACGTAAATTCAATAGATTATAATGAGGTCGCGTAAGAGCGCCAACGTTTATCTATAAGTATTTTTTAAAATTAATGTTATATACTTACTGGTCCCGATTCTCTTGTCACAAATGCCTCTAAACTAAAAATCACCAAAATTTAGTTTTTTCCTGTCAAACGACGATTTCCCATTCTGAAATAGACTAAAGTGACACAACTTAACTATATTTTAGTTTGACAGCACTAAGATGGCACTGAGATATTTGTTTAGTGAAAATGGCAATTTTGCTATTCTGAATTTGACGTTTTTAACCTAAAATTTAGATTTTCTAACTAAATATGACTATTTTTAATCGCGACTAAAAACATGTGGAATAAAATTGGTTGTCATGAACTAAAATTCACACCAACACCTCGACTTCAGATGAAAAAACAGTACTGAATATTTTTTTTTCTTTTGCTTATATCTCGAAAACGGTGTGTCCAATCGCAAAAATAATGAAAATTTCGACACCCTTTATAAAATCCTTAAACCCCTAACACTACATGTAGGTAATATTTTTTCTTATTTTCCACACAAAAAGTGAAAAATCCATATAAAACACGTCGAGTCTGCCCCCCTGCGCGCCTCCGGCTCTAAAAAGATTCACGTGGTTAGGTATCACGTGTGGAGTCGCGGTTGTCAAATTCGATTTAGATGTGTCAAAATTATTTTTAAATTTAGAGAATTTATTTTGCAGAATAGCTTTGATATTCTCATAGTCAAAAATTAGGAATTTTAGTGATAGTTTTGTTCGGTGTACAAGAGAATCGGCACCAATGTAATACTGCCCTTTACACTTAAAAGTTGTTTTAGTTTTTAATTCACAACATAAATAAACATGCAATCTTTGCTTTTTGTTGACACGGTAAAATTTTATGTATCATAAAGTAAATGCGACCTTGTTAAAAATATTACATTGCAAAAATGTCTTATGATGATGAAAAAAGTTGCATAATTTCCTTAATTTGAATTAAACCATAATTTATATTTGTTTGAATCTTAGATAAAACTTATGTATAAGCACTTGAGTGAGATACCTGAGATACAGGTTTATTCCTAGTTCAGGTAGAGTCCAATTATTTTATACCTTAACCTCTAGTATAAGGCCCTATTTTGTAAATCTTAATATATATAAATTACGTGTCACGTTGTTTGTTCGCGATGGACTCCTAAACTACTCAACCGATTTTAATCAAATTTGCACACCGTATGCAGTTTGATCCAACTTAAAAGATAGGATAGGTTGGGTAGGTAGGGTAGGTAGGGTAGGGTAGGTAGGGTAGGTAGGGTAGGTAGGGTCGGTAGTCAGTGATAAAGATGGTCCACCCCAAACATTTATATGGCAAAACAACGTTTGCAGGGTCAGCTAGTATTCATATAAATCAATAATTTCAATAAACTATTATTTATACGTCTTTGACATTTCTCGGGACCCAGGGGTCCCGGACCTTTGGAAGGCGTACGAGGCCAACTCGCAGAGGCCCCTTAGACGTTTTTAATGAAATGAGGTACCAACCGACGATTATCCCTGTTCGCACTATGCAAGTGCAGCCAAGGACAACCCCCGGTTGGTGTAGGACTATTGTAAGATATGGAAACAAAGATATCGGACTATGGGTTTGGGTTGCTAAAGTGGACTGGTCACCTGGAACTATGGAAGGACTGTGGCCCCTGCCTGATCTATGCAATAAACTATTATATTATTATACTTAAATTACAGCTTTCTAGTACTAAGGGTCTCGGAGCTAGACCGCGGACAGACATACAGACGGACATGACGAAACTATAAGGGTTCCTTGTTTACTACGGAACCCTAAAAAAGGATAAATAAGTCAGTAACATGGCAATCAAATAACAGTAAATGTAACGTATAATTATCGACGCCTAAATCGTCATAATACAGTGCCTACGAAATGCAATATTGTTAGTAAACCATGCCCGTGTGAACTGCCAACAATCGCAGTGCGAAATTACACAATCACACGACTCTTTTGTGTCGAACTGAATTATGGTGCATGCTTATCTACGGCAGTGGTGGCCCAGTGGTAACGGCTACGACTTACAAGTTGTAGGTCGTGGGTTCGAACCTAGTCAGGCACTTAATGTAAATAATTTCATCACCACTGCTCTCAAAACGGTGAAGGAAAACATCGTGAGGAAACTGACATGTCCTAGAAACAAAAAACGTGTGGCACTCGGGGACTGCCGCGGTAAAGCTATTGCATAGCATTTGTAACCTCCATGACAACATCACGTTGTCATGGGAACGAACGTTGTCATGGGAACCATTACATGGTAGGCGGAGTGGGGGGTGTTAGGTTTTATTTTCGTTACGTTATGGAATTTCTTGATTCGGTCACCGCGCTCAAAGCCCGCGATAAAAGCTATGCAATAGCTTTAAATTCGAAGACATGTGACATCTACCAATCCGCACTGAGTCCACGTGGTGGATTACGGCCCACTCCCTCTCACAAAGAGGAGGTAGTACGTATTAAAAAGTAGCTTGAAGAGATATTTACTTTGTTAATTATACATTCAATTGGTATTTTTGAAAGGAAGCTAAAATACTTCCTGATTAAAAAGGCATATTACTCTGTAAAAGAATTCCTTGAAGAAAAATCTTATATATAAAATTCTCGTGTCACAATGTTAGTTACCTTACTCCTCCGAAACGGCTTTACTGATTTTTACCAAATTTTATATGCATATTCAGTAGGTCTGAGAATCGGCTACTATCTATTTTTCATACCCCTAAGTGATAAGGGTTGTCCACCCCAAACAAATAATTGGCAAAACAACGTTTGCCGGGGTCAGCTAGTAATAATTTAATATTAAAACGATTGTGATACTTAATATAATGTGATATAAATTATAAGAATAATATGATACCATATAAAATGTATAACTGTTATATTAAGTTGGTATATGTATTTTTTTAATACATAACATAACATCACGCCTTGTTTCCCCGCAGGGTTGGGCAGAGGTGTCCCTGTAGCAGGTACACCCACATTTCGCCAGTTATGTTTAAGTCCCATGTAATAGGGGGCGAGCCTATTGTCATCAACCGGGCACAAATCCAGACTCCGAGCTGCTACTGAGAAATTTCAGATAGAAAAACCCAATAACACTGCCCGACCCGGGAATCGAACCCTCATCCTAGCGCTTGCGACCATTAGCCCAGCGAGGCAAAGAGGAGTTTTTTTTTAAATATTTATAACTATTTAAATTGCAAAGCCTTAACCGGCAACTAAGTTCTAAGAACCTAGCTAATGGTGCCGATTCTCTTGTACACCGAACTAAACTAACTAAACTATCACTAAAATTCCTTAGTTTTGACTATGAGAATCTCAAAGCTATTCTGCAAAATAAATTCTCTAAATTTAAAAATAATTTTGACACATCTGAATCGAATTTGACAACTGCGACTCCACACGTGATACCTAACCACGTGAATCTTTTTAGAGCCGGAGGCGCGCAGGGGGGGCAGCCTCGACGTGTTTTATATGGATTTTTCACTTTTTGTGTGGAAAATAAGAAAAAATATTACCTACATGTAGAGTGTTAGGGGTTTAAGAGTATTATAAAGGGTGTCGAAATTTTCATTATTTTTGCGATTGGACACACCGTTTTCGAGATATAAGCAAAAGAAAAAAAATATTCAGTAATGTTTTTTCATCTGAAGTCGAGGTGTTTTGTGTGAATTTTAGTTCATGACAACCAATTTTATTCCACATGTTTTTAGTCGCGATTAAAAATAGTCTTATTTAGTTAGAAAATCTAAATTTTAGGTTAAAAACGTCAAATTCAGAATAGCAAAATTGCCATTTTCACTAAACTAATATCTCAGTGCCATCTTAGTGCTGTCAAACTAAAATATAGTTAAGTTGTGTCACTTTAGTCTATTTCAGAATGGGAAATCGTCGTTTGACAGGAATAAACTAAATTTTGGTGATTTTTAGTTTAGTTTAGAGGCATTTGTGACAAGAGAATCGGCACCATTGTTAACATCTTCAAAATTCTGTACACTTACTTCGCAATAAAGAATTTGAAGTACAGAGAACACCATTTATAACATCTACGCTTAAAACGTCGTACCCTTTATTATGACGAAATTTTGAGGTCCCAACATTTTTTTTACTTAACATAGTTTTTGGTTATAACGACTATTGGCTATAAAAACCCTTATCCGACGGTCCCTTTGAAGTCGTAATAAACGGTTTTCACTATATGTATGTATTATAAATAATTATTGTGGATGTGAAGACTTTGTGGGTCATTGTTTTTTTTTTGCTTTTTTCTCAGTTATTTTTAATCATGGTCTGGCAGTTAGAGTAATTTATGCGGCCTACCCAAATGTCCTTTCTTTGGTATTGCTCGTCGAATCGTTAAGCTCCTTAAGTTCACGATTAATGACAAATGCGTGCACTGACTGCTCAGGTCCACTCAATCCTCTGCAGGGGTTGCGGAAAAGTCCGAAAGGGATACCATGGCCCCTGCCAACATACAGGCAACTGAAGGAAAACGGGTGGGTTTTAGTTAGTAAGAGTCTGACACTCCCTGCCGCTCCACCCACAGCGGGAGAAGTTATGTGATAATTTCCCAGCAAAAAAAAAATAGGTCCACTCAATCTGTGTGGTTCTGTCCTCAAAAGATCATTTCAGACACCAATCTTCATGGTCTTCACATGATCTGACCAAGATTATGTCTGCACTTTAAAAGAGACTGACCTCTGAGTTTTTTTCGGCCTTTCTTCTCAGAGTAGTCAGATAGGAAACGCCGACCTCATCTAGTTTTTATTAAATATGATTGACGTGCAAAAGTGTTTTTACAAATCTACTTATAAAAATAAAATCATTTATCAGTACAAAATCATCTTCTTCTTCAATCGGTCCCTCATTACTGAGGATCGTCGTCACTGGACCTCTTTAAGCGGACAATCTACCTCTATCGACTCCGGGCCAAAGTTGCCATCACCAGCTGTTGAAATTTGCTTGAGGACGTAGCTTCTTTTACTTGTTCGGACCATCGTGTTGGCGACCGGCTTCGTTCTCTCTTTCCTTCGGTATTGCCAACAATGACCAGCTATTCAAGGAAAGAAAGAAAGAAGAAAGAAAAGAAAAAACATTTATTTTGACACAGTTCGTGAAACACAAAATATAAATAAAATTAAAATAATATTTTAACAACAGTGTGTGCCTCACGGCTGCGCCAAAAAAGGTTCATTTCAGCATTAATGCCAGACAGATGCTGTCTGACGCTGGTTTTCTAATGAACCTTTAGGGGCATGAGGAACAGGGTGTAAAGTTCACTCATCCACCATAGAAAAGAGAGGATCCTCCGACCAGATGGGTGTTGTGTCTGGCGGGCAACTGCCCATCGGTTTGAAGTTGAAATCTTGTATGTATGTCGATCGCTCGGTAAACTCTAACTGCGCGATGCAGGATTTGTGTGACGTCATGTCTATGATGCGTAGTTCGTATGTGGTGGTGTAACCGCTACATGACTCCCCTCCGGAGACCGGAGGTCGATAGTGGGCTGAATCTTGCGATGCTTTACGGTGCCAGCGTGGTTGCAGTGAGTCGGAACCGGGTGCCACATAGTTCGCGGTGAGTCGGAAATGTCTGTGGTGATTCCCCAGTGAGTTGGGGTGATTCCCCAGTGAGTCGGGGTGATGACCAGGAATGCGTTAGCTGCATGCTGGTGGTCAGGATACCCGATTGAAGCCGTGGGTGCCGGCCGACTGTGTGAGTCGCCTCACGAAAGCTTGCGGGAGTGATGATGATGATAACGTCACGCCGAAGTATTTGCACGAAGGCTGCGTTGACGTTCATACTCGGGGTCACCAATTTAGTGGTATGAGGAACAGGGTGTAAAGTTCACTCATCCACCATAGAAAAGGGAGGATCCTCCGACCAGATGGGTGTTGTGTCTGGCGGGCAACAGTTGCCCATCGGATTGAAGTTGAAATCTTGTATGTATGTCGATCGCTCGGGAAACTCTAACTGCGCGATGCAGGATTTGTGTGACGTCATGTCTATGATGCGTAATTCGTATGTGGCGGTGTAACCGCTACAAACCCTTAAAAGGATAAGTGACGGGGAGTACAAACAGTTTCAACATACCTAATACATAATTAGTATACTTAAAAACTAAATAAGTAAATAACCACGTAATCAAATACAATACAAAAACAAACAAAAAAACATTCGAATACAACAAGAACTGTCCCAGCAAAGGACGGAAAATCACTGAGCGTGCGCAACCACCCGCATACCCAATATTTATTTTGTTTGATACAACAGGAATCATGATAGCTCTGTAGGCATTTCATATCAGTGAGATATTAAGGGCGACCATATCCAGTTTCTGTTGCGAATCTATGAGATACTGTCGCAAACGTGTACTGAACGGGTGGTAGTGCCCAGTACCCGTAATGGTGGTGGGATGTTATTCCACACCTTAGACGCAGCGTATCGGAAAGTGCCTCTGAAAGTTGCTGTCCTATGAGACTGTGTTGAAAGTTGTTGTGCACATTGCCTGGGCGCGCAATCTCGTCTACTAGCCATCCGACTAAGCTTGTCGTACAAATACTTCGGTTTCTGGGACTTAACGACACCAAAAAGCAGGCACGCTAGGTGTAACTTTCGTCTGCAAGGCTGCTATGCCCCCTTCGCATTATGTGGCCGAAATACGTCAAAATACGCTGTAGGCAAACTGTAGACAATTGGGTTTTGATGTCGAGTTGGGAAAGTATAGACACATTTGTGCGTTTGGCTGTCCATGGAATTCGGAGCATCCGAAATCATTTAAAAGAGTGTCCGTCGAGTTTCTTGCCCGTTCTTCTCCATAGGCACCTACTACGCTTTGGAATGGGCAACTAGTACCTGTAATTGGTTTATTTGAAATAAATGCTTTGAGTTGTTTAAGCCAACGAACTTCCAAAGTTGTTTGGTATCAATAGTTGAATGTGACTTTTTATCTTTCAGCCACCTGAAGAAGATAGATGTAGCCTGGACAGCGTCAGTGTGTGTTCCATGGAGTCGGAAGATGAACCCCCCGAGCCTCAGGAGTTGGAGATAGAACCTGTCAATCAGCACTTGGTGTTGAGTGACGATGAGGGGAGCAAAATGTAAGTTACTTGTTTTTTCAATCAAATTGAAAAGTCATCTATTCAAACTAGGCTGAGAATCAGCATTTTTCGAACGTCAAAATTATATAAGACAGTCCCCCAAAAACGTCCACCCTTCACCACTTCCTAATGCCTTTAGCTGGGAAGAAGAAGTGGCGCAACAAATTGTCCAGCAGTATAGCTGTCTGTTCAGTTAGAAAAACTTGATTCTATGTATACAATAGTACTTATGCAAAATATCGCAAATAATCTGTTTCTCTAATGGACAAACATGTAAATTTCATGAAAACATGTAGTTTTTACTGAAATATTACTTCCGAAATTCGATGAATAGACGAGGTTGGAGCAAGGACCGAAACCGGTTTGACCAGTACGGGTATTTCTTCGGTTACAACAATTATATTTTTTACAGGTCTTTTTAAAGAAGTTTACAACCAGTATTAATACCGGTTACCGAAATAAAATAAAAAAACTTTACAAAAAATACAACCGACTTCCAAACTACAAAGTGAAAAATAACTTTAATTTCGGAAGTCGGTGTCAAAAAACTAAAATACTGATCCAAAGACACCGACTTCCGAAATTAAAGTTATTTTTCACTTTGTAGTTTGGAAGTCGGTTGTATTTTTTGTAAAAAAGTTTCTTTTTTCCCTTTTTAGTGGGTTGGTTTGTAATTTATCTAAGTTACAATAGCCTTATGTCAATTGCTCATCAAAAATACCCAAATCGCTATAGATGTGCCTATAATATTTGAAGAGTTCCCTCGATTTTTCCAAGATCCCATCATCAGATCGTGACCAAATGACAATGGGACCAACTTGAAAGTATACCCTTTCAAACAAAAAAAAGAATTATTCAAATCGGTCTAGAGGTCTTCGAGTAATCGGGGAACATACATAAAAAAAAAAAAAAATATCCCGACGAATTGAGAACCTCCTCCTTTTTTTTTGAAGTCGTTTAAAAATTACCTCTATCTGGCACGTGCCGTCGGCTATTAGTCAAAGGGCGCGCATCGCTTGTGTGTGTGTAACCCGTATTAAAACGGTAACCTAAATAGAGGTAACATGTTTCTTAGTCTTGGTTACCTAGATAGCGGTAACCTTAGTCGTAGAAGTAACCAAAACTTTTCGATACCTTTTTTTGGGTGGGAATTTATCAAATAACTTCTCCCGCTCTGGACGGAGCGGGAAGGCGTGTCAGACTTTTTCTGACTAAAATCCACCCGTGTTCCTTTAGTTGCCTGTATGTTGCCAGGGGTCACGGTAACCCTTTCGGATAAACCCGCAACCCCGGCAGGCATCGGCCTTAGTGGACCCCGTCAGTTGTGCTGACATCTCTTTGAGGCTCGCGTGGAACACAACGCGCCGTTGACCCTCCTTGGGAGAGGCCTATGTTTAGGAGTGGACTGCGATAGACTGGGTTGATTGAATACTAATCCTAACTTTAAACATTATAAATGTTTTGTTTGTTACGCTTTCACGCTAAAACGGCTGAACGGATTTGGATGACATTTGGCACATGGGTAGACCATGACCTGGATTGGGACATAGGGTACTTTTTATCCCGATCGAGACTTATGCGGGTGAAACCGCGGGGCGCTGCTAGTGATCGATAAAATGATCACTTATAAGAAAAGAAAAGAATGTATTCCTTAAAAAAAACCGCCAAGTGTGTGTCAGACCACGCACAAAGAAGGGTTCCGTAGTTGGGATGAAGTTATCCCAAAAACAAACTCAACTTTGTAGTTGAGAAACATGTTCTCCCATACATCGATATACGTCACGGTGAAAAATCCAATTACATGTAAGTTTGTAATCGCATTTTTTTAAAATCTGATAGAACTACAAATTAAAAATTTTAGGACTTTTTCGTTTACTTGTGCTGTGAGACCTTGCTTCCTGCCAAATTTCATGATTTTAGGTCAACGGGAAGTACTAGGTTTTGATTTATTTGCGAGTATCAAAATATATCACATAAATGGCCGTATTTTTTTATTGCCTTGGCTGTCCATGGAATTCGAGAGCATCCGAAATCATCATCATCATAATTTCAGCCGAAAGACGTCCACTGTTGAACATAGGCCTCCCCCAAGCACCTCCACTTCGACCGATTCTGTGCTTTCCGCATCCAGCAGATTCCTGCGGCCTCAACAAGGTCATCGGTCCATCTTGTGAGAGGCCTTCCAACGCTACGTCTTCCGGTACGCGGTCGCCACTCCAGAACCTTTCGGCCCCATCAGCCATCCGTTCTGCGAGCAATGTGCCCAGCCCAAAAAAATCAAGCTTCTTGCTTGATTTTTTTAGGGCTCCAAGGGAACCTAGGTCTACGTGTTCGATATTAATTTCAACTTGATACCTCCACGCATTCTAGAGAAAATAGGCCTTGACTGACTGACGGATGGACAACGAAGTGATCTTATAAGGGTTCCGTTTTTTTCCTTTTGAGGTACGGAACCCTAAAAAACAACCTTCACGTACAGGATGTGTGTAAAAATAAAACTACAATAAATCAATCATTACAGGTCAAAATCAACGAACACACTATCAGAAGGAAGCGACCCCATCCCCGAATACTCCGCGGCTGAGGAGTTAAGCAACGAACGAGATTGGATTAGTGTGCCAAGAGCTGGGGGACATGCTACTTGTGATATGAAGGTAACCCTCATGCTAAAATTCTGTTGCCCCTATTCGAGTTGATTAGTGGTCAGCCCTGCATGTCTTTTTTTTACAATACATCTTTATCAGCATTCATCTCAGTACCGGGGAGGGGTAGAGGTAAAAAAAAAAATTAATAAACGAAATTTGTTAAAAGTTTTTGAAGTGAAAATTTCTTTAGGCGCGTTTCTTTTCGTTGGGCATTTTTGAGATGGGACACGAGATTGATTTTGCGACACCATGACGACACCTTATTTTTGTAAACGCGATTGTGCTCTTTATTTACATTATGTTACGGATCAATGTTCCATGCAACTATTTTTACTTTAAAGGTTTCGGAATTATTATTTTTTGTAAACGCGATTGTGCTCTTTATTTAGATAAGGTTACGGACCCAATGTTCTATACAAGTATTTTTCTTCCACCAAGGCGATCTTGTTTAAATTTTCACTTCTGTCGGCACTCCCGGAGTGCCACCACTTTTCAAAACTCAAAGCATTTATTTCAAATAAACCAATTACAGGTACTTTTGAATTGTCAAGGGGTCGGTCGGTCAGAAAGATGAAGCTAGTTGCCCATTCCAAAGCGTAGTAGGTACCTATGGAGAAGAACGGGCAAGAAACTACACGGACACTCTTTTAAATCATAATATTGTTACAGAATATTGGTTACATCATTCATGTTGAAATTATACATGTGAGATGATGTTATGAAATGATGTTGAAATTATACATGTCATAGACCTTTCATCTAGAAAAAAGTACTATTTCCGAGGAAATTGATTGACAAAATCTACTTTAACGCGAGCGAAGCCGCGGGCAGAAGCTAGTAAATAATAAAAATGATATGGTTAGACACATCCGTCATACATTTCATCTTTATTCTTCTTTAGGCGCGTTAGGCATTTTTGAGATGGGACTAAACCATTGATTTCGCGACCTGTTACCGACACCGTGAAGTAAAAGACATCAACGCGTTTATTACCGCGGTGCCGATAATTTTTTTTTTGGGTGGGAAATTATCAAATAACTTCTCCCGCTCTGGGTGGAGCGGCAGGGCGTATCAAACTCTTACTGACTAAAACCCACCCGTGTTCCTTCGGTTGCCCTGTTGCCGGGGGCCACGATGTCCCTATCGGTTTTCTTCGAACCCCCGGCAGGCATTGGCCCTAGCGGACTCCGTCAATTCTGCTGACATCTCTTTGAGGCGCGTTTCTTTTTTGAAACTTCTGTCGGCACTCCCGGAGTGACACTGTTTTTTTTAAAGTATGTATTTTCATTAATTATTTGTATTTCACAGGTCATCGAACCTTACAAACGCGTAATATCACACGGCGGCTACGACGGCGGCGGCGCGGCGCTCATAGTGTTCAGTGCGTGCCACTTACCCGACTGCGCACGACCTGACTATACATACTGCATGGATAACTTGTTCCTGTGAGTATTGGGGCGGGTTTAGAGTGAGTGGGAATAGTTTTAGACGCAACGGGAATATTTTTAGAGTGAGTGGGAATGGTTTTAGAATCAACTGTAACTGTTTTAGATTTGGTTGTGACATTTAAGAGTCAGCTGTAACGCTTTTCAATTTCACATAAACCTACGAGGGCACTTATGAAACGTCAGAAGCTAGGTGCACGGTTCCAATTGGTCGCTTCCTATGGAGAAAAGCCGGCAAGAAACTCCACGGTTACTGTTTTTACAAATAGAGTTAGTTGAAACTGTTTTAGTGTTAGTGGCAACGGTTTTAGAGTGGGTTGTTGCAGTTCGAGCAGTTTTAAAGTGAGTTGTTAAAGCTTTAGAGTAGGTTGTTACAGTTTTAGAGTGAGTTATTACATTTTAGAGTCATTTATAACTGTTTCAGAGCATGTTGTTATTTGGTCAAGTCAGTTATAAATATTGTCGACACAGTTTTAATATTTAAAGAATCTGTTGTAATATTTTAGAGTCAGGTTTAACCATTTAGGAGTCAGGTGTAACCATTTTAGAGTAAGTTGTTACACTTTTAGAGTAAGTTGTATCAGTTTTAGAGTGAATTACCAGTTGCCACACTTTTAGGCTGCCTGTCCACTGGAGCGGATCGGATAAATGTGCCAATATAAACAATAGAATCTAAACTCCGCTCCTATTGGTTAATATTGGCACATTTCTCCGCTCCGCTGCCTCGCTCCGCTGAAGTGGACAGGCAGCCTTAGCATAGGCTGTTACAGTTTTAGAGTCAGTTATTACATTTTAGAGTAATTTATAACGGTTTCAGAGCCTGTTGTTATTTTGTCAAGTCAGTTATAAATATTGTCGAGACAGTTTTAATATCTAAACAGTCTGTTGTAACATTTTAGAGTGAGGTGTAAACATTTTAGAGTGAGGTGTAAACATTTTAGAGTGAGGTGTAAACATTTTAGAGTGAGGTGTAAACATTTTAGAGTAAGTTGTTACACTTTTAGAGTAAGTTGTATCAGTTTTAGAGTGACTTGCCACACTTTTAGAGTTACGAATTATAACTTAAATTACCCTCTCCCTACAGCTACGTAATTTGGACACTTGAGCGCCTCGTAACAGATGACTACGTATTAGTGTATCTTCACGGCAGCGCCGGAAGGAGACGGCTGCCCACTTTCCACTGGCTACATGAGTGTTACAAGCTTATTGACAGAAGGTATGTATCTATTAAATCTGTAACACAACACAATGCTGCTATTTGCAAAACATTTAAGATAAATTCTATTTCGTGGGTTACCTTAGTGCATTTGGAGTAACAGCTCATTTTCTCAAAGGTAAATGAAAATTTCGATTTTTAGAGTTATTATAATTAAGAACGCTCGTGGCTAAGTAATAACAGCCGCACTGGTCGATCCATCAGGTTAAGCTACGCTTGCCGGGGTTGGTTAGTGGATAGGTGACCATCTTTACATACCGAGACTCCTCCGTACCTCGGAAAGCACGTTAAGCCGTTGGTCCCGGCTATCATTCGTGGATCTTTGACAGTCGTTACGGGTCGTCAGAAGCCCGAAAGTCTGACAACCAGTCTTACCAAGGGGTATCGTATTACCCAGTTACTGGGTTGTGGAGGTCAGATAGGCAGTCGCTCCATGTAAAATACTGGTATTCAGCTGCATCCGGTTAGACTGGAAGCCGACCCCAACATAGTTGGGAAAAGGCTAGGCAGATGATGATATAATTAAGAACGCGGCGACGCATGAATTGTCCATACAAACGTAATACCTAAATCATTTGCAATTTGGGCATATTTCCAGCATAATATGTTGTTATTCGGATTTAGACAGTGTTATCTAGGCTCCTACATCTTTTTTTTTCCAAGAAACTTTTCTAAGATGAAGTTTAAACGAATTTAATTTCGCACATTTTTACAGCGTAAATTTTTCTGTATTGTGAACAACAATATTTATAATATTGTTTCTGCAGAAGCATAGCTTATATTATCAAGTTACAAATTATCGAAAAAAAAAAAAAAATGGAAAAATATTATCATTTTTGGTATTACGAAACACATTCAAATTAATTATAAATTTTCGAAAGCTAGTAGTGCTATTGCGTCAAGCAATAATTGTCAATGTGTGCGTGGTAGTATTGCTCACTGTAGGTGTATATCGCTCCGACAGGCACTCACACTAGCGCAACGTGCTTGGAATTGAATTTTGCAAACATCTCGATTTGTAGTTGCAAGCCATGTTAATATTTTTTAGTTAGAAAATAAAAATTGTGCGCGCACCACTGTACACGTGATAGATGTGAAACTTCTTAAATAATAAAGAATAACAGAGATTTAGTGTGTGTGTGAGAGAGAGAGAGAGAGAGAGAGAGTTATATCTTTCTTCTCTTTCATGTAACGAAATGTGTCTAAACGTGATTTGACATTGAAATTTCATTCTGAATTCTCGTCCAATAGCAATGATGCCTGGGTCAAAAAAAAAGAAATTCTATTTAGTCCGTCAGTCAGATAATAAAAAAATATTAAACATGTATTTTTTGCTTTATCATATTAATTAATAATGACTTAGATAAAACGCATTAAAGTTGGGGAGTGGGGGTCGTTACGTCACAAGTAAGTATAAAATCTACATACTCGTGACGTCATGGTACATTTTAACTCGAATGTATCGCCGTAATCTTTTGTTTACGTGAAAAATGAAAAAATACATGTCAATTTTTTTTTTAAATCTGCCTGTTGAAAAAAAAAATGGCGTCATCCCTATTATCGAATCGCCGCATAATAGGTTTCACCACTCTAAAAATTCTTACCCAAATTGTAGAATATTCTATAAGGTTACCGCTAACATTTTAAAAATATTGTTTCAGGTTACGTAAAAGCTTGAAACACTTGTACCTCGTGCATCCTACGTTTTGGCTGAAATCATTTGTCATATTGACAAAACCTTTTGTAAGGTGAGCATTTATTCTTAATTTATTTACTAACAGCGCCCCCGCGGTTTCACCCGCATAAGTCTCGATTTCTTGGGAATATCGGGATAAAAGTACTCTGTGTTTATCTAAGTAGTAAACTATGTGCCAAATTTCATCCAAATCCGTTCAACCGTTTTTGCGCCAATCCGGAACATACATCCAGACAAACGGAAAAAAAATGTAAAAACGATATTTTTGTCATCAGACTCGTTCAGTTACTTTTTTTTATATTCAATGTAAAGTTTAAACCTCGTAACTATTTAATTATACAACCTATAACGTTCACAACGTGTTTGTACACTTGGTTACCACAAATAAAGCGCGGGTGAGATGAAAATACAAAAAAAGTGGTGGCACTCCGGGAGTGCTGACAGTAGTGAAAACAATTTGAACAAGATCGCCTTGGTGGAGAAAAATACTTGTATAGAACATTGGTCCGTAACCTTATCTAAATAAAGAGCACAATCGCGATTACAAAAAATAATACTTCCGAAACCTTTAAAGTAAAAATACTTACATAGAACATTGATCCGTAACGTAATATAAATAAAGAGCATAATCGCGTTTACAAAACCTTTAAAGTAAAATTACTTGCATAGAACATTGATCCGTAACGTAATATAAATAAAGAGCACAATCGCGTTTACAAAAATGAGGTGTCATGGTGTCGCGAAATCAATGGTTTAGTTCCATCACAAAAATGCCCAACGCGCTTAAAGAAGTTTTTTAATAACAAATTATTTGTTCTCTCCCCAGTTCAAAATTCTTCCGCAAATTATCGTACGTGCGAAGTCTAGCCGAGTTAATGCAGAAAGTGCCCGTCGAACCCAATGCTATACCTGAATTGGTAAAACAATTCGACGCTACTCGACGATAGAAGATGTAACAGTGTCCACACGAGTCCAGTCTTTAGTAGAGTACAAGTAAGTTGATCGTTATGTCACTTGAACTGTGTAAACGAGAAAATTGCTGTTTACTTGGTGTAGCCAGTTCATTTGGCTGTTTGACCACAAAATTTTAGTGAAATCCATCTTTTAAATATACTGTTTAGTTGTTAGTCGAGTGAATGGAAGTCACAACAATTTAGTAAGTTGTACAGTTAAAACTGCATACAATAACTTTTGTCAATCACTAAATTGAGTGAAACTCGAGCCATGTAAACAATTACTAAAGACTGGCTGTGTGTTAAACGGAGCCTAAACACGGTAAAAGATTTAAAAATATAGTGATTCTTAAATCCTTGAAATATTTTTTTACTATAATCAATTTTGATTGAGCTTTTTGACAACCGATTTTTGAAAGCCTGTTCAAGTCTTCGATGACTAAATCTGTTTTAAATTCTCATTTCCATTTAGCTGTTATGATTATTTGACAAAAATTTCAAAAACAATCTTACAAGGTGTAACAGAATAAATGCTAGATGTGAAAGTGTCAGTTCAGAATCGGCTTCTGAATCGATTTACGTCATTATTTGTACACATTATGTTAACTAACGAAGGGCGTTCCCGCTAACCCGCATTCTAATAACGAACATACATGAAAAAAAAATACCATTTAGTTTTAGTTCTGAAATATTCATAAAAAATATTAAATTGATACGTAAAAGCAACACTTTAATTGGTGAATATTTTAGTACAAAAAAAAATCTTTTAATTTTTTTTCACCCGACTAAGGCTGACTGACCGGTATGTATGTTCATCTGTTACTCTGTTACCTCATAACTTCTAAACTGCCGATCATAATTTGACAAATGAGGTATCATTGTAAACGTCTTGATTGACCGCTGGTTATAGGCTATGTAACGTCACATTAAATGCAATATGGCGCCCTCTAGAGGACAAAGTCTTGAACTAAAAAAAAAAGTTTTTTTAGTTCTGCCGTGTTGTTGCATGTGCAACGTGGCATGTGCAGAAGCCATGCTATTGTGGGTTAACGGAAACGTCCTTCGATGGTGTTAACAGTATGTTAATTTTTCCCGAAAAAAAAGGCTTATAGCAAAAGAGCCTTCTTTAAATGCACGACCGAATTAAGTTTTTTTACCGTTTTAAGTTTAGTTAGGACAACTCTTTTATAAAAATGTCAATGGTGCCGATTCCCTTGTTCACAAACTAAACTAAATTTAAGTTCAGTGCATCTTTTTCTTTCTATTTCATTAAGAAAAGGACAGAAGATAAATTTTAGTTTAGTCCTGTCAAATTAATCAGCGCTTGACGTAAATTGACGTAATTTTAGTAGGCAAGTTTTTAATCACGTCTAAACTTGTATGGAGTAGTGACAGGCGCTGATTAATTTAACAGGACTGAACTAAAATTTATCTTCTGTCCTTTTCTTAATTAAATAGAAAGAAAAAGATGCATTGAACTTAAATTTAGTTTAGTTTGTGAACAAGGGAATCGGCACCAATGTTTGGTTTAACTAAATTTCAGAAATTATTTTAGTTTATAATTTAATATTCTAATTAGCGTCTGAAGTTTATTTTGTTACACGTTATATATATATTTATATTTACATAACTCGACAAAATGTAGAGTTTTTTCGTGAAATCAGGTTTGGTCACATAGCAAAAGTGGTTCAAACCTATTGATGAGTACGATGACCCTTTTACAGGTTTTTGAATTACATTTTGTATAGACAACTTATTTTTAACTTTTAGAAAAGTGGTCAAGTTTAAGAATCACTGTATTTTTTATCATGGAAATTATTATTAATATATAATAATATCAGTGGTTAGTCTTTTTATACCATAAAATGTTGTTCTTTTTTTGCCTATAAGCACCGTAGAAATCTACACCTTATTTTTTCCTAATCTTTATAGAGGGTAGTTGGAAATTATTTGTAACTCTCATTCTGCGCTCGTGATTAAGAGTTACATTTGAGCGGCCAATCCCGAAATAAATTCGTGACTAAAAAATAGTAATAAATATAAAGTTATTATTTTAATAATAAAAACTACCCTTTTCATAAAATATTTTGGTAGAAACAGATTAATCACTGATTGTACAAAATTACAATAATATAAATAATATAACAATAATATACCCGGTTCATATATTTTTTATGAAATATAATTCGATGAAAAATAAATAATTATTTATTAGAAAAATTGTAAGACATTCCATATCACAAGAATAATATAAAAATGTACCATTCCAAAATGCACAGATTATAAATTATTTTTCACATGAATTAATACATTGCAAAAGAAAATTATTATTTTTGACATAAAGCTGTGTTCAGCCTGACGACAATTATACAAAATATTATAACTTTTAGATATAAGTTTTTCCTCTTTTTGCTGGTTAAAGGCCTTTCTCAAGTTTAAATATAAGTCTTGGGAACACAAATTCAATAGCATACAACATGACAAAGTTCAAATTCCATATTTAGGACCTTTTTATTACAAACAGTCGAAACAAAAATCAACTTAAACTACATAACGTTAAAGTAGATTGTGTATTCAAGTATAACTGTGTCCTATCGGCGTCTTTCTCGGAGTTTTGTCTATAGAGCTGGATCACTTGCTCCAAATAGACATATTCCTTCACAACTTTGCTTACCGATCCTTTAATGTGGATTGCCCTTTCAAGAATAAACCTTAGTCTTCCATAATAAATTGACAATAATTGGCTTAAATATTAGAAAAAAATATTTAGAGATTTTCTTATTTCAATCTTGAAATTTTAAAACCTTTTTTTTTTAAACCAGCCTATAAAAAGTGACCAATTTTTTGACCTATGATTTATTATTATTTTTTTTGTATTCTTCAACCCATTCTAACATAGAAAAACTATGATGAATTTTGACCTCTTTGTTGTCAAACTAACTGCAGTTAGAGCCATTTTTATTTTACACGATATTTCGATTAATCGCAGCGATAAGTCGCAGGTGTGAACACAACTTTATGTCTTTCACGACTCTGTGATAAAATAACATAGCAATACTTTCAGAAACTATAAATAATTATAAAAACTACATAATAAGTGTATATTATTATAATCGGCAAGCCTATATATAGTAAATATATTTTAGGCAAAAAATAATAATTAATAATTATTGCTTTTATAATATGTCATTTATTAACTTGATTATAAATAATTATGGCCGAAGATTATGGGTTAGTTTCCCGAACAAAAATTATAACAAAGTTAATGTGACAAATTGACAAGCGCGCGTAAATTACTGTGATTGGGTGTTGATAAATCACTCAACTAAACCAAAACAACTAAACTAAATTAAACTAATTAAGAATGCGGCGACGCATGATTTGTCCATACAAACGTAGTACATAAATCATTTGCAATTTGAGCATATTTCCACCATATTAAGTTGATATTCGGATTGAGACATTATTTATCTAGGCTCCTACGTCTTTTTATTTCCACAAACTTAACTTAACTTTAAATGAAGTGTAAGCGAACTGCATTTCGTACATTTTTACAGCGTAAATGACATGTTTTCATATTGTTTTTTCTGTATTATAAACAACAATATTTGTAATATTGTTTCCGCAGAAGCATAGTTTATGTTATCAAGTTACAAATTAAAATAAAAAAAAATGGAAATACATTAAGTTTTCATTCATAATTTTTTGTATTACGGAACACATCCAAATTTATCATAAATTTTCGAAAGCTAGTATTACTATCGCGTCAAGCAATTATTGTCAATGTGTGCGTGGTAGTATTGCTCACTGTAGGTGTATATCGCTCCGACAGGCACTCACACTAGCGCAACGTGCTTGGAATTGAATTTTGCAAACATCTCGATTTGTAGTTGCGAGCCGTGTCGCCGGCCTCTTAATTAGTTTAATAATTTTAATTATTAAACTAAATTTCGCCATCTCATAATTAATATAAAATGGTTATAATTATTTTTAATTAAGAATAATAAATGGTAATAATATGCCATAGCTTAGTAAGCATTGATGTTCAATAATTTAAGGTAATATTAATACATACAACACTTTTGATGTTTAGTCAAAATAGATTTTATATTATTATATAATATAGTTATTGGTATATTTATATATCGATTGAAAATCAATCTGACAAAGTTTTTCCTAACTTTTGGGGTCGGCTTCCAGTCTAATCGGATGCAGCTGAATATTTATTTTCATGCAACGACTGCTTATCTGATCTCCACAAGCCAGTTACTCGGTAACTCGTTACCCCTTGGTCAGACTTTCAGGCTTCTGACGACCTGTAACAACTGTCAAAGATCTACGAATGACAACCGGGACCAACGGCTTAACGTGCTGCAGAAGCAAAGAGGCATTTATATCGATCGATATATCAATATATTAATTAATAAATTTATAATTTATCGGCAAAATGCACTGAACTTGCAATTATTGCTCTTAGTTCTAATCGAACACATTGATTATTATCAACATCTCATTATTAAGATTATCCAGGCACTGTCGACAATGCTTAGCTAATTATAAAAGAAGCCATGTTCTTGTACATATAGTAGGATTAGTAAAATATAGTATTTTTTATTAAGATTATTGTAAAAAAAAAATAGTTTTAAGCAGAATTACAACGAAGTTCAAGGCACAAGTTTAAAGTACCATTTTAGTGTCTAAATAACACTTTTTTTAGTCTGTCAGTGATAACAGTTTCTGAAAGCTTCAAATCTGCTGTCAAATATCTTGTCAGCTGTTGTGATTTGCTGACAACGTCAATAACCAACCAACAAGGGCCCGATCACACCTACTACAACCACAACGACCACACGTGGATGGGCGCTAATTTGTATGAAAATTAACAGTTTGACCACATTTAATTGTTAAAATCAACCGTGTGGGCGATATTGACCACGTCAAGGCCATTTCGCAACCACCAGCGAGACCGCGCACTAGCGGCGGACCATATTAAAAAAAAAACAAATTTATTTCTCATAAACCTACATGGGCACTTATGAAACGTCAGAAGCTAGGTGCACGGTTCCAATTGGTCGCTTCCTATGGAGAAGAGCCGGCAAGAAACTCCACGGTTACTCTTTTAAAAATAATTGGCTTTTACAATATTTTCAAATAACTGTTACTAGGTATGGGAGGACAGTGTAGGTCTTTCAATAAGTACCAGGTACTTAACAAAATAGAAAATTGTCAACAGGTCCACAATCCACTAAGCCTACAGCGTTCTCACATTCATAAAATAGAAAAGAATCTATACAAAAGATAAATTAATAAAAGTAAAAACCTATTTTAATAAAACGCAATTATATGATTGCTATTACAACTGTAATCAATCTGAATAATCATCATATGATAGATGAATATCCACAAAAGTCACTAATAAAGAGTTGAAATTAAATCGTATATCGCAAACACAACGATCTGTCTATCTGCAAACACTAGCCACAACGTAACCAGTTCATGTCCACATTTTGTTGCTGCGATGTGGTCTGGTTGTGGTACGTGGGAACGGGCCCTAAGATGACATGGAAAATTGACGGTAAGGCAGTATTTTTCCGTAAGGGATTGTTTAGTAAATAAGTTTGAGATGTCAAACCATAATTTAAAAAAAAAGGTGTATATAATATCCAAGGGGACGCCTATAGGCATGCATGCATAATTAATCACCAGTGATTGAAAATAGGTGAGTTAAAATACCTAAAGTTCTAAAAAGAACAGAGTCAAAGTGGAGACGCCATTTTTTTTATTTGGGAAATTATCAAATAACTTCTCCCGCTCTGGGCGGAGCGGGAGGGCGTGTCAGACTCTTACTGACTACAAACCCACCCGTGTTCCTTCGGTTGGCCTGTTGCAAGTGGAGACGCCTTACGACAAATTATTTTTTCGGGACTAATGTCGGTTTCGGAACATTACTTCAGTACAACTAAAGTTAATAAAGTAAAACAACTATCAAATTAATTTCCTGTTTCTGTTTTAATAAAAAGAGTATGCATGATTTTAATTGTTAAAAAAAATAAAGGTAATCTCCCGAAACCCCGACATTAGTCCCGAAAAAATATTTTTGTCGTAAGGAAGTCTCCACTTTTTTTGTCTCTGTTCTTTGAACTTTAGGTATATTAAGCTCACCTATTTCCGATCACTGGTAATAAACTACCAAGAGACACCTATAAGTTTCATCGTTATAAAAGTAACGATTTACGCACTAGTGTTGTAGCGAAAGTATCGATACTTAGAGATTTTTTACAAAAGTTTTTATAAAATCTGAAGAAAGGTTGATATCAACCTTAGTGAAATATCGATACTATGAATTTCGCTTGTAAAGTATCGAGTAAAAATATAACTTACGTACCGGAAGTATCGATAGATATCGAAAGCCTAGTCGTTTCACGTAGTACTAAGAACTTTCTTACGAAATAATACAACATATTTTTGACACAATAACTTATATATTAAACAATCTACAGAATTTATTATAGTTTGCTTGAACATTGCAAATAGGTACTATAGATTTTTACTAGCCAGTTTTTTATTTTAGTCAAGATTTCACAAATAATATTTTTCTATAAAGAGAGAGAGGGAGGGAGAGAGAGAGAGAGAGAGAGGGGGGGAGAGAGAGAGGGAGAAAGAGAGAGAGAATCTCAATAGTAAATGCAAAATATGACAAGAGACTGCTTCACAAAACGATTATGTTGTAGACATTAGCATTGGATTTTCCCATTATGAATTTTTCAGTAGCCGCCAGGAGTCAGGATTATCGCCCGGAGTCAAGATTATCGCCCGGTTGATGGCAATAGGCTCGCCTCAGTAACAGCTCGGAGTCTGGATTTGTGCCCGGTTGATGGCAATAGGCTCGCCCCCTATTACATGGGACTTAAATATAACTGGCGAAATGTGGGTGTACTAAACGCCATTGTTCTTTTCGTATGGTTAGTGACTAACCTGGTGATTTTTAAAGCCGCCGATAGGCCTCTGACTTGGCTTCACATGCCGTCGAGAAATATCTCTCAGGCATGCCGGTTGGTTGGTAACACCATTGTTGGTAACCCTGGTTACCAAATTCAAAATCTCCATAATGCTACAATGCTTTGGATCTCGCAGAAATAGTAGGTTTTTATTAAAAAAAAAACGAAAGAATATTATTTGTGAAATCTTCATATTTGTAAATAGTTAAAGCAATGGCACGTAAAATTTAATCGGAGAGGCAACCGGATGGCGAGTGGTAATCTGGGTCTTGAAGTGATACCGAACCCCCCGTACCGTCCGAATGGACCCCAAATGGACGGGGGCGGAGATATGGGGGATGGGGGCCTAACATTTTGTTTTTAACACGGCGTTCACAATTTAAGCTCTATTATCTGCAAGGAATTTGTGTGTATCAATGCCATCCGGTTACCACCCTCCGACATCGCTATAATTGAAATAATGTATATAATTCTTGAAACTCCTTACCGATGATTTATCACGGAAAATGAGGGTTAATTTTATCAAAACCAGAGGGCATTGATACACACAAATTCCTTGCACATAATAGAGCTTAAATTGTATATGCCAGGTCAAAAAAAAAAAAAAATGTTCTGCGCCCATCCCCCATATCTCTGCCCTCATCCATTTGGGGTCCATCCGGTCGGTACGGGAGGTTCGGTAACACTTCAAGACCCAGATTACCACTCGCCATCCGGTTGCCTCTCCGATTAAATTTTACGTGCCTTTGCCTTGAATAAAATATTCAGAGCTATATTATCCCTATATCGTTAGGATTTGATGCCCACTTGTAAGATATTGAAAAAAAGCAATCGAATTTTAATAAAACTTTCACATTTTTTAAATATTATTAGAACCATAAAAAAATACTTACAAAATAGACCCCACATTATATGGGGTATTATTTTACCCCAACAAGTCATTGGAGGTCACAAAGACCTCCTAAACTCAGTACAATGCCGATGGGGGTCGTTTAAACCTACTGACCTCTTAGGGTCCTAACGATTAGGGGTTATTATATATCTCAAACGCGCCAGTATTTAGCTTTATTTTCGAAAATAAACACTTTATTAGAATATGTTTTTCCACTATTAAAATAAGTTAAATTAAGGGAACGTTTGTATGTATGTCTGTAAAACAAAATCTCGTGAATAGCTTTACTTAGACTAGTGATGTACCTGTGTGTTGAATTTAAATTAAATTAAGGTAAAGCACAAAACAAAAATATTTGTATTCGACTAATCTACGTACGTACCTTTGAAATTATTTGAATTTTTGGAGTTTATTAGGTAATATATTTTGGCGGCTAGCATCTCCAACGCCACTTGCGAACTTCACGCTAGACACGGCTTGAAATAGAGATGCATTATTAGTATTGCTAGTATTTTCATTTATTGCCGTATTGTCGTCTTCACATCGTATACATTGAACATTGGCAAACAATAGTATTATATTCTAACCCTTTTTTTTTGGTGGGAAATTATCAAATAACTTCTCCTGCTCTGGGTGGAGCGGGAAGGCGTGTCGGACTCTTACTGACTAAAATCCACCAGTGTTCCTTCGGTTGCCCTGTTGCCGGGGGCCACGATGTCCCTATCGGTTTTCTTCGAACCCTCGGCAGGCATTGGCCCTAGCGGACCCCGTCAATTCTGCTGACATTTCTGCTCGGCGCGCATGGAACACGTTGCGCCGTCGCCCCGAGCCTGGTCCTTATCGGACGGCGAGCTACCATTGCTGACCGTCCGCAAGCCCGCGCCTACGGTGGCCGGAAATCGGCTCGCGATTCCCGACGCCCAGGGCGTCTCCTCAAAGTGATATACAAAAATTAGGACGCCATTGAATTTAGGGGGTTTCTAAAACATCGGTTAAACGTGTTCTTTTTCTAGGTTCACAGATCTGGGGCCATTCAACTATTACGTAAGCAGAATTTTTGACATTTTTAACCCTGTAACCCCTTAAGTAAGCCAAGCTCCCCCCCTTCTACTTCGGTCCTTTCTAACTTAATCATAAAACACCGCGTGAGAACGAGTGAGCAATATCAATCACTAGCTGCGCCTCGCGGTTTCACCCGCAGAAGTCTCGATACCGTGGGAATATCGGGATAAAAAGTATCCTATGTGTTAATCCAGGTTATAAACTATCTGTACGCCAAATTTCATCCGAATCCGTTTAGCCGTTTGAGCGTGAAGAAGAGACAAACATACACACACACACAAACTTTCGTCTTCATAATATTAGTGTGATTTTGGGGAATCCCTGAACATGCCTTTTTGCTTTCGAGCATAAATAAGTAGGGCTGCCATTTTGTTCAAATCAGAATCTACAAAATTTTGCTACAAAAATAAAACAAAAAAGGAAATAAATTAATACTGCTGACGTAATCACTATCCAGACCCCCCTTGGTGCGTACATAATACTTGAATGGCTCAAGCCCCCCTCATAGGAGGTTAAAATGTTCCCTAGTTTTTGACAATATGTTCAAAACTATATTTTGCATAAAAAAATGAACATAGAAAAATTATTTCGTCTTCATCCAAAGTATCTATCGTATTGAATCCTAAAATTATTTTTGTACCAACCGTCACTTCTAAGTACCTTATTGAAATTCATATTTTTTTAAAACCACTTGTTAGTTTTAAGTAATAAATCAAATAGTTTAGTTTTTTTTAAATAAATTGCGCTTATGTCTTGCTGCGGCCGCAACTGCGTCCATCGTGTCGAAGCAATGCGCGCCGAAGCTTCGTACGTTTAGCACATTAGCGTTAGCACGCTAAGCCCTTTATACGTAGCCGGGCGATAAGTGCTATGCAGCCCAAACTATCTCTCTATGTTATGGGGTTTGGTTTCCGCACTTAGTCCGTCAGGTGGACCATTGTGCGTGGGCCATGGCGGCCGTTTGGTGGTTATTCCAACCAGCCCACCTCCCTCCAGAAGTTAATCAAAACTCCTGGTTTGTTCAGAACATCTGTAAACGATCTGGGTGACCCGAGGGTTTCTGTTCTAATCTGGGTGACGCCTGTGCATTCGAAGAGCACGTGCGCGACGGTTTCCTCAGCCTCCATGCACGCCCTGCACAGAGGGCTGTCCGTTATGCCTATTGTGTGGAAGTGCTTGTTTAGCGAGCAGTGTCCCGTGATGGTTCCCGTCACCAGGCGCAGGCCGTTCCTGTCCAGGCGTAATAAACGCCTGGTTAGCCTGCTATCCAGGGATGGCATAGCTTCCTTGGACTGCCTGCAGCCCGGTGTCGAGGTCCACCAGTACTCCGCTTGTGTGAGGGTGAACTCCTGTAGCCACCTGCGTATTTGGTTGAAAGGGATTGGTACGATAAGTTCGGGGCCACAGACTGCCGTGCCAGAACCTCTTCTAGCAAGTTCGTCAGCTGCGTCGTTACCTAGCGAACCGCTGTGTCCTTTTATCCATTGTAGCGTCACCGTGTTGCGACTAGATACGTATGATCGCGACGATAGCCGATAATGGTTGGTCACATCTGCGTGTATCGTATCACAGTGTGAAGCTTCGTCACGATAGACGCAGATGCGGTCTCAGCATTAGTTTCTTTTTACTAAACTAGAGTTTATTACAGAAAGTTAGGGATATTAAGGGTTGAGAAAATGGATTATCATCTTATACACATGGGACTTAAACCTAACTGGCGAAATGTGGGTGTACCATACCCCTGTCTAACCATTCGGGGTATAAAGGGTGTCAGGGACATCGACGCGAAAACTGAAACCATGGATTAAGTACATGATTGAGAACCTCTGAAAAAAAAAAATCTGCTTTTCCATACATTTTGACCGCGTAGGTAGTGCACTTTTCTATTATTATTTATTATTATTATTCATTTTATTTCAGGTATTAACCCATAGCAATATTACAAATTAAATTATAATAAATTATATTACAATAAATTACATTAAATTGAAATTAAAATTAAGTTCTACATTTCAGCATAATTATAAGCGTCTTAGCAGGTACACACAGTGAAATAATACAGATACAATTTGATTAGTACATGCACATAATCGAGACAGGAAAGATGCCTTGAGTCTCCTCAAGAGCCCGTAAAAATCAGTAACTCTGTTCTCAGCGAACATGCCAGTCGCACTACACCGCCAGGGCAGCTTTAATATAGCTCTGAAGGCTATGAAACAGCAGATCTTTTTTTAAATAACCGACGAAAAATTTCAACGCCCCGGGGGTTTTGAATCATGTACTGAATCCTTGGTTTCAGTTTTCGCGTCGATGTCCCTGCCACCCCGTATAGGACTGATGCTATGTAAAATCTTAGCTTAGTAATAAGATATATCTTCGCCAATGCCTACGTTTTCTACAATATGTAAAAAAGTCCTCCGAAAAGAGCACATAGGTACTGCAATAACATTACCTAAAAGTAATAAAAAAATGTTATTATTAGTGAAAATAAAAAAGTTATTCACATTTTGAATACCAAAATTACCCCAAATCCATAAAAAATTAGCAAATTTTCAACTGCAGGGGTCATAATTTTTGACTTGTAGACACCCGCTAAACGACGGCCGTCCGCGCCCCATAAACCGAAAAAATTCCCCATTAAAAAAAAAGGCCGATTTATTTTTTTTTCTTGAAACTTACCACATAAATTGACTCTCAATACCTCTCAAGACCTAACAACAGCCTCATAGATCGGACACGGTTTTTTTTACATGTTGAAAAACAAACAGATTTCTCAACTCATTCTTCAGGTAAGAACACCACCAGCGCTCGTTCACCCCAACAAAAAATCTTTTTCACTCCTCTTGCTCAAAAAGGCCGTCATTGTAGAGTACCAGAGCGGGGAAAAAATTGCATTTCTTGCTCTAGGGGAAAAAGTAATTTCTTTTTAATTTTTGTCTGTTCCAACGAGCCTTGAAAAACGAAAAAGTCTTTATTCTTATGTAGAATAATCATGATTATGGACTCGACTTATTACTGGTTCACAAAAAAAAGAACATTTATTTTTGAAAATGGAATTAAATGCAGCTATCTCTTCGGTAGAATGCGTGCATTGCGTTGCGGCTACAGAAGACCTAAAAAGGCATTGGCGCGAAATCTTTAGAATTTTTCTCTAATTACGAATTGAATTGGTGACCGTAATATAATTTACAACAGTAAAAATGTCATCTAGTGAGAACATCTTCACAGAGGAATGAAATTAAGTTTCCGGAAAAAAACATCGTTAAATATACTTATCCAGAATTGTACAAATTGTACATTTAAATAAAATAAACTACCTATTTAATACTTTATTGGATTATTTTATTTTCTCGCAATCTTAGTGAAAACTAGAGTGTAACACACTGCGCTAAAACCCATTATAACTCGGTTTCTATTTACTCCCTCGCTAAAGCTCGGGAGTAAAACTACCTCGTTACAATGGGTTAGCCCCTCTTATAACAATCTACTATTTTTTTGTCGTTTTTAGATATCGATCCCATGACGTTTGCCGAGTCTTGCTAGCTTACGGCATCCTCTTCTCACTGTTCCAATCTTGCTTGATTTTTAGACATTGTAACCAGAAACTTGCATTTTGATAAATATTTTATCATTCTTGTATCTCATTCCGTGATATCGCTCATAAGATGCTTCTTTATTTAAATATAAACTGTATTTTTATTAGTCACTCTTGTCTAGTATAATTATTATAGACTAGTTTATACTATTATTTTGTATTATTATTTCTCTTATTAAAGTTACTTTTTACATATTATTATCATTAAGGCCATTTTTAGTATAAATAGTCTTGTATTTAAGATATAAATTCCTAAATATTATTTAAAGGATTTTTCCTATGATATTATTATTTTTGTACCAGTAATAATATAATCGAAAATATAAATTAGGTATCTACTAGAATTATAATATAAATAGTTTTATTGTAAAGAACCTACTCAAAAAATTCTGCTAATTATTGAAATCTTGAAACTGTTTCTATATGGGTTTTCAAATATGACTCATTAATTAGGGTTTTCTGAAATGACGTTTACTAGGTGGCAGCATTGAGACGTCAGGTCCAGACACCTGTCAAAAGTGTCAAAGCGCATATATTTTTTTTAGTCATGAACGAATGAAGAACTCCATCATATCGAAGTGGAAGACCCCTTGTCATTGTAGCGCCACCTGAGCCTCAGATCTGCTATTACAATAGTGTCAGAATGGTCTACCATTGATTTCATAATTGTTGATTTTGACAAGTTTGGTAATCTACTAATATAATGGCGTCATTATGACTTTCCAATGGTCAGCCACTGACACTCCATTGAAAGAAATGGCACTTATTGGTAATCTCGTACATAATGACAAATGAATGACTGACTTGCCATTATAACACAATTCTATTACGAGACCATTGACCGACCAATGATCGACCATTATGAATTTAGCAGATTACGAACTTTTAGCAAAATGACAATGGGATCGTGTTAGAATGACGAATTTATAAAAATAGCAGACTTGGGCCCCTGGTGGTGTGAATGTTCATGAATACTATCACTGACTGTGATCATTATAATAGGTAGACCATCAAATAGCGTCGCTTTGTACCAGTTTTAAGGGTATGGTTGAGGGACCGAAAACCTTTATAAATTACGGTACAGGTATCGACGAATTTTGGGTACGTCTACGACAAGGTTACCGCTATCTGGGTAACAAAGAAGAAGAAACATGTTACCTCTATTAGGTTAACGTTTTAACACCGGTTACACACACAAGCGATGTGCACCCTTTGACTAATGCCGACGGCATGTGTAAGCTAGAGATAATTTTTATTTCGGTATACAGTATTAATACTGTTTAAGGTAACCTTTAAAAATACCTGTAATAAATGTTGTAAACGAAAAAATACCCGTGTTGATCATACTGGTTTCGGTTCCTGGTTACAGGCACACGATGCATCAGATTTATTATTCCGTGGGCAGTCAGCTTGTTCGCCATTCAATAACAGACAAGTCCCTTATGAGCAGAGATCGGAATTGGGTGTGTGAAAATACGTAAAGTTTGCAGCGAGACATATCATAGAGCTGTTACAACCACTTAAGTTAACCGGTTTTGAATTGTACTGGTTTATTTACGGTTTTTTGTTTTACATGTTCTTTACCTTTGAAAAACCGAACTATAAACATAAGCAAGCTGCTAATACAGTTTTAAATAAATTTTTGTTTTGAACTTTTCCGGTTCAAATTCGGTTTTTTAGTTCTACTTGTTCTGTACGTCTGAAACACCGAATTTTACACATCTGCAAGCTGTAATACAGTTTTAGATATTTTTGTAAAAACCGAATTTGAACCGGAAAAGTTCAAAACAAAAATTAATTTAAAACTATATTAGCAGCTTGCTAATGTTTATAGTTCGGTTTTTCAAAGGTAAAGAACATATAAAACAAAAAACCGAAACTAAACCGGTAAAATTCAAAACCGGTTAACTTAAGTGGTTGTAACAGCTCTATGATATGTCTCGCTGCAAACTTTAGGTATTTTCACACACCCAATTCCGATCTCTGCTTATGAGTCATATTTGAACCCCATAGACTTACCAACGCTGCAAGTGCCATTAGTTTTACAAAGCACAATAAATATATAATATATGTATAGAGAACATGTACGTTTCTGTGTGTAGAGTTTAGAAGTGTGTGTGTGTGTGGTGTTAAAATTAGATAGGTACATACCTTTTTTTACACAACAGATTAATTTAGTTTTGTTGAAAAATGGATGCGTTATTGTCAAATATCATACAAGTATGCATTGTAATTTGCTACATTTTTAGTTCATTAGCAATTCTACTGGGTATTATTACTTTATCGATATATCTCTAAATTGGCGTTTATAATGAGAATCTCATAAAATAGCTTTAAACTGATTTGTTTGGCACTATTTTTACCAAAAATTGCTTAATGTACGACTTTGCCAAAAATAAATCTGTTATAGTAAGACACCACGTAAAGCACGTAATGCACGTGCTAGTAACTTGTTCAAAACTATGCAAGTTGCTCGCATGTCATAGAAAAAGGCATTTATTATACCTATACACATGATTTAAATTTTTCGTCAAAATTTAAAAAAAAAACTGTTTTTCCATACATTTTGACGGTGCAGTTTTTTAAATAATAACCGACAAAAAATATATGCTGGATTTATAGAATCATTTAATTTTGCTGAATTCATGGTTACGTGGTTTGCGTGTCGATGTCAGCCCTAACACCGTGTATGTTTTGTCTTACTGTATACGTACTTAATTTTGAGGAAACTGTATCGGTTCAAAATGTAAGAAACTTGGAATAAAACAAACATCATAAAAATTACGTTCCTATTGTTTGACCGAGACCGCTGTTAGGAACCATAGGAATGCGCGGTGAGGCGGGGGGCAGCGTTGACGAATGAGCGGCGGGCGGGACGCTGCGCGCTGTGAGCGTTGACAAATGAGCCGCGCTCGAACCTAATGCGCAAAACAGCGTTCTCGCTGAAACTATAGCACATGTTTTGTCACTTTGAATACCGGCACTTAAGTTTGTAAGGCCACGCTTGAGCTGTTCAGTAATATGTTTATTTGCAGACTGATAGTTGTGTTGTACCATATAATTTGTAATAAATACTGTGAATCGTTGTAGTTGTGGTTTTTTTTAATAATACCTTTCCCTCTACTAAAGTATGTAAATAATATATGTAAGTAGATGTTGCCCGCGACTTCGTCTGCGATCTGTGAAAAGTGGCCCATGTCCTCCAGGTCATGGTTTATCCATGTGCCAAATTTCATCCAAATCCGTTCAGCCGTTTTAGAGTGAAAGCGAAACAAACAAAGAAAACAGCAAACAAACTCATTTTCGCATTTATAAAATTAATTGAATTATTAAAGTTAGGATTTGGGCCGGCCACGTCGCACGAATGCACCCGGAGAGATGGGCAAAAATCGGCACTCACTGGACGCCTGAAGGAGGACAACGCCGTCGAGGTAGACCGCGGCGAAGGTGGAGTGACGATCTAGTTATGTTTGCGGAGTCAACATGGCCTGAAATCGCACAAAACAGATATTTGGTTGGAAAAAAGGGAGAGGCCTTTGCCCAGCAGTGGCACACAATACTTATAGGCTAACAAAAAAAAGGATTTGTGAAATTTCCCTATAAAACGCTGTGTGCCTGTGTTAACGTGGTTTTACACCGACGAGGCGAGGCGTGGATGGGATGGGCGAGAATTGAAATTTGTATGGCAAAATTTCTGTCCACGCCCCATCTTTGGTGTAAAAGGTCTAGATGCGCAAAGATGTGCGAGGCGAGAATTGAAATATTTTTAGTACAATATTGAACGTTATTGTTGTAAGAATCAGTGTATTCATTTACATTTTAAAACGGATATATAAATCTCGCTCCGGCCATCGAGGACCGCACGGTCTCTCTCCGTCAAGCGCTGACTCGCGATGTCTCGCGCCGGCTCGCTCCGACCATCGCGAGACATCGCTGCATACTATATTCTCGGCTGACCGGGCGGCGCGTGATAGCACGAGTCGGTGCGTGACATCGCGAGGCAGCGCTGGCCATCGCGAGACAGCGCGGTATAGCGATGGACATCTTTCGGTGAAAAATGGTTAGCGTGATTTTAATTCTCGCCCATTCCATCTACACCTCGCCTCTCCGAGTGGCTTATTTTAAGAGTCAGCACCCTGGGCCTGTAAAGTTAGCCGCCCCATAAATTAACGGAAAAAGAAAATACTTTTAATTATAAAATAAAATCCAGCTGTGTGATGATGTGTGCTGAGAACGATAGTGAATGAAAAAGTAAAAAGCCCATATAATAGTAGTTTATGAAACTGTTACATAATGAGGGGTATTAAATCATGAGTGTGTGTTTAAAAACCGAGCCGTAGGCGAGGTTTTTAATAGTATCATACGAATGTTTTAATACCTACCTAGTTATGTGCAGTTTCATACACTACTTTATCTACTCTCATACATTGGGATTGAACCTTATACTAAATAAAAGATCAAAGTTAAAGATCAAGAATAAATTAAAATCCCACGAAATTCAGTAAGTACTACAAAACAAATGAATGTCGCCTGCACCAGCACATCACCGCACATGCGCTACAGCGGGTGCTGCTGTCCCCCGCCAACAGTTGATGGAAACTCTTTGGTGATATTAACTTCTTGGATTAGCGCTGTATCGTAATAGAAAAAAAAATTGTTTTATAGTATTATTTTGTTAGAGAAAAAGTGTTATAATATGATTCTATTTTTAAATTTCGGTATTCTGTTTATAAAGTATGTCAATATAAACTCGTTTTGAAGTTCATAATTCGAATATTACGCTATGAGAGTAGATAAAGAAATAAACACCATTTATTCAACAGCAGTGATTGCCTAGTGGTGTGATCGGCGGGCTGCCAAGTCATGGGTCTCAAGTTCGAACTCAAGGCATGCACCTCTGACTTTTCGAATTCATGTGTGTATTGTATTATCACTTGCTTCAAAAACGGTGTAGGAAAAGATCTTCAAGACCCGTCGTACAAATCGAAACAAGAAACTCTCGTGCTTCTTTACAGCTCATGGAGGAGAGGTACGAGATGATCTTCAGTCTTCAGATGATGCGCTCGAATACCGGCGGCTCAATACACGGATCTCTTAGTCCTTGAAACGCGCTTACTTAAATAACTTAATACGGACCGTATTAAGGACGTGATAGAGCGGAACAAGGGCTCCAAGGTCTTTGCAAGAGATCTGTCTATTGGGCATAGGCAACTTGCGACAACGAAGGCCGATGATGGCAGGATCGTATCCGCCAAACCTGAACTATTGAGAAAGATCGAGAGGTTCTATGGACAGTTATACACGTCAACCAGTAACTCTGTTACGAATCTGGCAAACGACTCAAGAGCTAGATTGACCCGATATTATACCGTAAGACATCCCGTACCCTAATTGCGTAAACAATTTTGCCTAATTTGTTTCATTTTGACAGTTCAAAACATTCGTTGCATTATTTAAGTTGTTGATCAGATTTTTTTTTTCCAGCTTATGAAGCAATGGATTAGCAACCTGTTTCAAATCGAAACAGATTGTGTTGTATTACGCAATTAGGGTAACGGACATCAGCTTGAACGAGATTAGGATGGCTCTGAAGCAGCTTAAAAACATCAAGGCGCCGGGTGATGACGGAATTAAGTACGGCCGAGCACCTGAACGCCGGTGGAAAACCCGTTTTTAAGGCCCTCCAGAAGCTGTTCGATTCCGTCATACTCGAGGGTAAAATGCTACAGGCATGGAACAGAGATGTGGTAGTACCCTTTTTTAAAAACCGGCCAAGTGCGTGTCGGACCACGCACAATGAAGGGTTCCGTAGTTGGGATGAATTTATCCCAAAAACAAACTTAACTTTTTAGTTGAAAAATATTTTCCCCCACACGGAATGTATGGTAAAAAATGTTTTTGCAACTGCAAAGTTGGTCGTTTATTACTCGTTAACTTGTAGAGCCTACTTAGCTGTGATAGTTTTCCTTTTAATTTCGTTATATAAACTACTGTTGTGATTTTTTTCACACACCCAAAACCAACCATTAAGCCGGTAGGGGGGGGGACACTTGACTCTAACAAAAATTAGCACTTTAAAGCTTAATATTTTGCAAACGGATCCCTGAATCCAAAAATGGTTTTCACAAACTCGCAATGTTTTTGAAGGACCTTTCCAATGAAGTTCCTCACCATGGGTAATTTTTTTTTTTCATAATTTTGTTTTACCACTTTGTCGGCGTAATTAATATGTATACCTCTGCCAAATTACAGCTTTCTAGTACGAAGGGTCTTGGAGCTAGACCGCGGACAGACAGACAGACAGACGGACATGACGAAACTATAAGGGTTCCTTGTTTACTACGGAACCCTAAAAAGGGTGACAATGCCTTTCCGTCTTACTTCCGAGCCATGTCTACAAGCTGTTTTCAAGAGTCATCACGAACCTTCGTAGGTTTGGCGACTTGCAGCCTCAGCCGGATTCCGTAAAAGCTTTAGTACCCTAGACCACATACATACGCTGCGGCAGGTTATACTGAATACCGAAGAGTATAACCTGCCTCTTTGCTTAGCGTTTGTGGACTTACGAGAAAGCTTTCGATTCGATCGAGACTTGGGCTGTACTGCAGTCTCTCCAACGGTGCCAGGTTGACTATCGGTCACATTGAAGTGGCTTTAAGCTGAAGTGTTCGTATGAAAACGCTACTATGTCAGTCCGAACTTTGAAACCTTCTGCAGCCAGGGACAGGGAGACGTTATCTCTCCGAAACTGTCCACCGCTGCACTGGAGGAAGTCTTCAAGGTTCTGGACTGGAAAGAGATTTGTATCACATCAATGCCGAGTACATCACTTACCTTCGGTTTGCCGATATAGTAGTCCTGACTGAGACTAGGGAGGACCTCAGTACAATGCTCGATGACCTCAGTAGAACTTCCAAAAGAGAAGGTCTTAATATGAACATGGACAAAACGAAGGTCATGTCAAATGCCCATGTAACACCCACCCTCATGAAGATTGGACACTCGAATCTACACTTGAAGTTGTGGACGATTATGTTCACCTAGGGCAGTGTTCCGCAAACTTTTTGTGTTCAAGGAACATCTACCGAATCAATAAATCTTAAAGGCACACCAAAAAAAATGTTTATATAATAGGTATTTATTTATATTTAATATGAAAGAGTGTTCAGTGAGATATGTGAGCCTGTTTAACTGAGCACAGTCGATCAAAGTTTGGAGAAATCGTCGATAAGGCGGCTCGATTGATGATTACAGCTTTTTAGTACTAAGCGTCTCTGAGCTAGGCCGCAGACAGACAAACAGACAGACGGACATGACGAAACTATAAGTGTTCCTTGTTTACTACGGAACCCTAAAAATGGAAACAAGTCTCCCCATTCCATTCCAAACACGTTTGACGATAGCAACTGCATTAAGACCTTCATACTGTACTTATGTTTTACAAAATAAATATTATCTTAAAGTTTGTCTTTTCATTTAAACCCAGGGTCAAAGTTTCATGCTGCATCAAATACGCTCGAAGATTTCTTCGTCGATCGTCCTCAGACGTTCTCTGGTGTTGAAAACCCCAATTCGCATAAGTAGGTCGTGGCAAATGGTAAGAGAACTGCAATAGCACGCTTTGAAAGCAGTGGAAATTCATTTTTTATATGCATCCAAAAATATTCTAGCTCCGTTTCAAACAGTTTTAACTTTAATGTCCGATCCGTTTTTAGCTGCATGAATTCTTCCTGCTCGTTTATCGGTAAGTGTCCAAGGAAAATTCTATCTGAAAACGGACTTCGTACCCAGTCCATAGTTCGCAGGTCACACTTGGAGTTAATTTTTTCGGCTAATAGCTCCAAGTGTTTCACTATCAAAGTCTGCACTCTGGTGGTTACTGCATACCGGGGTGGTTTTTTGTCAGTGTCCAGAGTCTGACAGATCCCTTCGCCCGCCACCAGGGGGGAGATCAATCTGGTATACTTTTTGGAATTTTATGGCATTCACTCTTATTTCTGCTTCAGATATTGTAGCGCGAGGTGCGGCTTGCGCCGTCCCTCGCAGCCTGCCGCCCCGGGCCATGGCCCTTTTGGCCCTAGGGTAAATACGCCACTGCTCTCCGGTATAAAACCACCTTTAGCACTGACGCGCTGCCGCCGACATCACCAGAACTCACCACCATGTCACGCCATGTGCAACTTACCAAATTATAAGGGTCATATGCAAACAAATTAAAACAGAAACATAAAGGCTTAAAAATCATTTTTATTCATAACTATCGTACATTAATAATCAATAATTATTAATTATAAATTTAAATACAGTAAGTAATTACGGGTATTTGACACTGCGTCACTCGCACTCAAGCGTTATTTAATATATTTTAAATGCACTTCTTATACATAACTATGTTACATAGAACATTATAATGATACTATTTACTGAAAACTTACCAGCTATTGATAATTTTTCAAATAATATTTATAAACAAAAAAAAAAAAATTCTGAGTTGTAATTTCTCTAAACAAAATATTAAATTAAGAAATATTTTTCTAATTTTTCAGTAAACATTATCATGGATCGTTGTTTCAAAACATTTTTTTCCAACAAAATGGTAACTTTTTTTCAAATTTTTTACAATAACAGGTCAGTTAATCAATGAAGGAATGATATTCCAATGTCTGGGAATGTTTTCGATATATTTCCCATTTGCTGGAAAAATTCCCAAGTACCAACTATGAAGTTTGTTTTATACAATTTTAATATGGGTCAGATTGGAAAACTGCCTGTAATTAAATCATACTATTTTCTATACTTGTTCAATCTAGTAACACCACAAAAAAAACCTAAATCGTAGTTTTTCCTATTTTACTGTGCCATACATACAAATTTAATCACGAATGGAAATCAGGACACATCTATCAATCATTCATTTTGAAATTCTAAACAGTACATAAATAAAAAATGGTAATTCAATCAATTTATCGCATTTGCCCTTTGAACAATACTATGAAACATGCAGTTAATTAAATTTACATGGGACCATATGCCTCGGAAAAATAAACTAACGAGCAAAAAAATTAATTACCTATCGAAATCAGATTACAATTGGCGAAGATATCGCTGAACATACATAAAAAAAACATACAGAACCTTCCTCCTTTTTTGAAGTCGGCCAAAAAGAAATACACACAAAAATAGTTACATAATTATAGTTTTATTTATAAGAATACTTGGGAATAACAATGTTCGACACAACGATACAGAATGCACTACATAACTTGCAACAATCAGACTCAGTGTTTTAAAACATAGTGTAAAGCTGTGTGCAGGCGTGCGTAATATAATAACGTCCTTTTGAATATAACGAAAAAAAATTATTAAAGCCTTTTTGAAAATCGTAGATTGGTTTTTACATCGTCGCAGTTACATTCCTACTCACGGCTAAGATACTGCGCAAGCGCAAGTGTACTTCGCTTTGTAAGAAAATGTGGGCGGATTGTCCACTGCGACCCACGGCCACGCCACGCGCGGATGCCTGGCTGACAAATAAATGAACCTCTCCGTGCACATCCTACGCAGCACAGAATTGCGTCATTAAAGCTCATACAAAAGGACGTTACTACACACACAAACATTTAAAGCGTTTGATACAAAATGAGATTCAGTACATTATTTTAAAACACTGACGCCAGGCGTTGGGTTACGGCGTCCATATCAACACCAAGTGATAGTAACGGTTGTTAATACCGCAAACCAACGCACTACACAATACATAACATATATTACATCAAAAAAAGTATACAAAATGATAAATATATTGTTACAAAACAAACTTGAGAATAGTAACGAAAAACGACTTATGACACAAATCGGCTTTTTTACAATTTGAATAACATTTTTAGTATTTTTACAAGAAAATAATGCTCAAAGCATTGTTAAACGAATGTAAGATATTCTTATTAAGATAATTACATATATCAAATTGTTGGAAATAAGCCATTTTTGCAGTACTAACCTCAAAAATTAACCGCTTAAAATATTACAAGCGTTATGAAAAACAAAATGTACGTGATGAAATGGTTTTATTTAATATAAAATAGTTTGTGAGTAATGTCGTATTCATTCCGTGGGTTTATTATACGAGAAAAATGGAAACACTCTGGATTTAAAGTGTTGCTAGATGTGGCACAATATAGGGACATTTTAAAACAGAAAATTAACTTTAAAAAGTACAATTTTCTTGCAATATTGAGTCGCATCTTGCCAACGGTAGTGCTAAAGTAAATTGAACTTTAATCGCTGTGATTTCTCGCCAAATAAACCAACGGAATTTACACAAAAAAAAGAGAAACAAAGAATTACTAACTTTGGAAGTTAAAAACAGCACTAAATCGCAACGAATCGCGTAGAAACGCCGCACACCTCCCTAATAGCTTCACAACATACAAACACAAGCTCTTATACCCTTTTTACACCTCGCAGTCTCAAAAAATGTCTTTACGCAGCAAAAACGACATTTAAACCAAGTTCAAAAAGACAAAATTCAACTTTTAAAACCTTTACACACGATTCAAATTTAATTGTCACGTAACTTGCAATATTAATACAAATATCCACGTCATTTTGTTAATATAAAATCAACCTTGTCCGAAAAGAAATAGGACACATATTCTATTAGCCAAATAACGCAAATATTTTTACAAGTCAAGTGCCTTCATTACACTGCACTATGCAAAATTGTAATCTGTCTTTTTGTACAAAGCATTTATCGTTTTCTCTATACAAATGCCACTCATCTCCTAATACCAAAGATTCTTAGTATGTACACTAAGACAAGCTATTCAAATCAATTATTTATAATAAAAAAAATCGCTGCGATTAATAGTCGTTATACAAAATCGTTAGTCGTTCGCACTTAACATTAGTGCTTTTAAACTCTGGCCACACTGAGACGAATCATCCTGCGCAGGAGTGGCTTCAGTTTGACCGGAGCATTGGAAGACCCAAATAAAAGGGCCTATTTTAGGCTAAATTGGGTCATCTAGAAGCACTTTTATAATCTCATGGTCATGGCAATACCATTTGGATATAAGATTACTTTTAGCCCAGGTATATTGGCGATATTTTTCGCACACTGTATTCTCAGCGCTCTGCTTAGCGCCGAGCGTTGAAAATCCAGTGCGCTATAAAAAAATCGCTCGTGGGTACCTGGGCTTACTTTAAATCCAAGATGGAGGTGAACATAACACCTAAATATGAACTTAACAGTGATAATCAGAATCCACATTTTACCGCATACAATACGGCCGAAGAATCGTGTCCGTCTGAACATAGGCTCTCGGAAACTTTCGCGTATGAACACTCACTCACACTTTATAGCGCAGCCTTCTGCACTAAGTTCAGACCGGCCACGATTCATCGGCCGTTTAGTAAGAATTAGCAATTATTTACCTACAATTTTCTTTCTTTCCGTTTTTCGTTGCGGGTTTAAAGAAAATTAGTTATAACATTGTTTTAAATATTATTTTTATTAATTTCTATGTTAAGGCAGACCGTTATACTATTTTGTCACTTGATCGGAAAAAAATATTTTTTCTATATGTATTTCTTTTAACTTTTGAAAATCCTTATAGTATTCTATTTTGGGCCTACAGATGTCAGAATTTCCACTGCAAGTCTGAATTGGGATTTTTTTGGGCGAACTGGGAAAATTACTCCATTTAATGGGAAACAAACTAGGTTTTATAACATTACAATTTGCCTACTGAGGGTTTACATGAAAATTCACGCCACTTTGACAAGAAGTCTTCCATTTCGACACTGAATATAAAATATATGATGTCGTTCATCATTCAGCCCCGGCTAAAGAAAATACAGGTTCTTTGACATTTTTGACAGGTGGACCTGACGTGTCAGTGCTGCCACCTAGTGAACGCCATTTACAAAAAATTAAGACTTCTGTAGGCACAAACAGTTCTATCTAAAGTGGGCACTACTGTATTCTTTCTCAAACTTCCGTTCACACTATCATTTAAAATATCTGTCACAGTTTACTAAGTAAAGAGATATTAATAAGCATAATTATCTCTATGTTACGGTCGGCTGGCCTTGCTATACCATTGTGACTTAATATGTCATAAATTTTGTTATATCCCACAAAAAATGCGACAAAATTTGTGATATTTGTCACTTAGAGCGTTAGGCCTGCCAGCAGTAGATGTACAACTCCTGCCCATCCCTTTAAAATAACAGGCGTGAATATAACTCATAATTTTTAACTAAAAACAATTCATGATTTTCGACGATTTCTCACGAATAATTTTCAACAATTAGTGAAAAGGCACATGCATAATTTCAGATGGAAAACAATTTAGTATTAAAACATGATTTATACTTTCAGTATGGGAAACTTAATGAGAATAAGTTCCATGGTATTGGAAAATTGATTCCGAACGGGGAATGATTCCTAGGAATGATTTGCTATCTTGTAAATTAATACCCTCCTTTATACCTTAATTTTCGACAGCCGATAAAGATCTTTAGCATAAATAACGTTTCCAGGCAGCATTGGCTATTGTAGAAAAATTACCACAACGCACTTTTTCAGGTTATTCCGAATTTTGCTCTATTTTAAACACAAATTTCCATCATCTGGTTAGATTGGGAAATTTTTCAATGGAAAAACTACCAAACAATGCTATGGTAATTTCAACACAACCATAGCCAAAAATGACAACATCGAATGCTTCCATACACATACACAAAATGCCTGTACATACACAATTTTGTTCATTTTATACGAAACAGCTGACTACCTTACCCTATGGGGGCGAGATTTACATCACTCACTTTGAAAAAGCACCTTTTTATGATAACAGCGTTTTTATTGACAACTAACTGACACGACAGACGATGTCCTGTCAAAATTTCAATAATTTAATTTGATAATGAAATGCTGTTCGTTGGTAAACGCATCATTTGAGAATGGCTGGACCGATTTGGCAATTATTTGTTTTGTAATGGTCCGAATTTAGATTCAAATTCGGAAAAACTGAACGTCCTTTTTCTATAGGATTTTTGTTTGAACTATTGAAATCTGTACAGGACGTCTGTCGAGTCAGCTGGTGTGCTGTATTTACGACCGAATACTCTACATTATTTTACAAATCACTTATTCTGCTCAAAGATGATTATACATACACTTTTAAACGCTTTTCAAAGCCCTTTAGCGAAGCCATTTTTAGTCACTTTTAGCCAGCTAAGATATTACCCAGACTCAACTCGATTCTCAGAATTTACTATACTTTTATTGACCTACTATTCCCAGAAGCCTGATCAACATAGCTATTCACAAACCGTTCGACAAGATGTCTAAAAACAAATCGAAAACCCGAAAATTTTGTAAATTTAAATTAAATAAAACACCGCCAGTCTTCCGACAGATATCCGCTGTTGGGGGCAAGGCAAATTAGTAATGAAAAACGTGTAATTTTCAATTCGACAACCCTTCGAATGGTTGTGGGTTACTGTAGATTTGTTGACCATTTTCTATTTTTTTTTGTTGAAAGGCCTACACTGTCCTCCCATACCTATTAACACTGTTATTTCAAAATAGACAATTATTTTTAAGAGTAACCGTGGAGTTTCTTGCCGGCTATTCTATAAGAAACGACCAAATGGAACCGAGCACCTAGCTTGACGTTTCATAAGTGCCCATGTAGGTTTATGTGAAATAAAATAGACAATTATTTTTAAGAGTAACCGTGGAGTTTCTTGCCAGCTCTTTTATAAGAAACGACCAATTGGAACCGTGCACCTAGCTTGACGTTTCATAAGTGCCCTTGTAGGTTTATGTGAAATAAAATATTTTGATTTTGTTGTGAATAGCAAGCCACTGATCAGTAAATATTCTTCCAAATATTAATAATGGTGCCGATTCCCTTGTTCACAAACTAAACTAAATTTAAGTTCAGTGCATCTTTTTCTTTCTATTTCTTTAAGAAAAGGACAGAAGACAAATTTTAGTTTAGTCCTGTCAAATTAATCAGCGGCTGTCACTCTCCATACAAGTTTAGACGTGATTAAAAACTTGCCGACTAAGGCCGCATTCCGACTTACGTTAAAAGTGATAATATCGCGAATCCAACCAAATTTAATAGTCACAAAGTATAAGGGTTATTGAGTAATAATTGTGACTTTGTACTTTGGTCGGATTCGCGATATAATCACTTTTGGCGTAACTCGGAATGCGGCCTAAAATTACGTCAATTTACGTCAAGCGCTGATTAATTTGACAGGACTAAACTAAAATTTATCTTCTGTCCTTTTCTTAATGAAATAGAAAGAAAAAGATGCACTGAACTTAAATTTAGTTTAGTTTGTGAACAAGGGAATCGGCACCATTATTAGCTTTTGTAATTGGTTGACCGAAATATCAATGAACAAAATATAAGTTGACATAATATTTGTTACTTTCTTACCTTGATATCAATAAAAATAAAAAAAACTGTTATACAGCTGAGTCCGGTTAGACTGGGAGCAGACCTCAACACAGTTGGAAACAGCCTTTTCAGATAATCCTAAAAAATCTTGCATCCCAAGCCACTTACATCAATATTAGACACTTTGATTAAGCTATACTACAAGAGCACATTCAATTCTCGCCCCTAACGACTTCACAATACAGTTCAGTTCACCACACATGATTCGCGCACGATTTTCACAGTCTTTACACGCGTAACACTATTTTTGATGTCAAGTCTTGTTTACAAAATTATTATAAGGTGTTTTAAAGCACAGATTTAAATATTAAAATGTATATTAATGAAACCGATTTTCAAAGTGGGAGCGAAATTAACCTTTTCACCGCTCACGTACACAGAACGCGATGCCTCGCCAGCGCCGAGCTACGAAATATATAGTAAACAGTAGTGATGAGGGTATCGTCACATCGATGAATGAGATTATACGCGTTCAGTTTTAATTATAATTTTACGGATATAAATAAAAACTGATTAAATATTTCCATATTTGTTTTGTTTCACAGTATTCCTAGTAAAAAAAAAACAGTATAAATTATAAGTATCAAAGAAAAAATGCATAACTCAATTAGAGCTATAAGAAATGTGGTACATCTCTATTAGTTTCATGACGTCATCCGTTGACTTCATTTCAAGTCCTTGGCGCTCAGAGCACGATAAATTCAATTCTGATTAAGAATGTCTATGGTCTTTCTTTCTTTCATTTTTGTTTAAATACTGTAAATTTCTTCATAAAACATAGCTAAAATGAAGAGCTTCTAATGAAGTCGTGGCGCTGGTGGCACGAAAATCTGGAACTTCTATTGAAGTCCGTGGCGGTGAAAAGATCGTTATGGAATTTATTTTTTCAATTTGTTTTTTAAACAAATTAGATCTTTTAGATTTCTATGAACGAAGTTTTATTAATACAATTTTAATTTAGAGCGTAAAAAAGTAGAGATGTCTAAGTAATTCGTTTGCTAATAAAATCAAAATAAATCTGGACTATTGCCACGTCCTATCAAAAGGCGATTGTCGCACGAATGACTGGTCATCTCTTATCTGCCAGGGCTTATTTTTAATCTTATATTTTCAATTGGTTTTGATTATTTTTTGTACATTGTTCTCACATATAGCAGCAACAAGAATATTGTACCCAGGATTTTGTAATATCTACATTTAAGTGTCCTTGGAGTTTCCTGCCCGTTCTTCTCCATAGAGATCTACGTTTTGGAATGGGCAACTTCAACTTTCTGACTGACCGACTCTTTGATAATTCAAAAGTGCCTGTAAATGATTTAATTTAAATAAATACTTCGAGTTTGAGTTTGAATCGTTTTAAAATAGGACACTGGGTACGGATACCGTAGTAAAAATACTAAATATTTTACAGTGAGGAATATGATAATTTTTCCCAGTGCATGTGATTTGTGGAGGTCAGATAGGCAGTCGCTCCATGTAAAACACACGTATTCAGCTGCATTCGGTAAGATTGGAAGCAGACCCCGACATGGTTGGGAAGAGTACGGTCGCTTTATACATCTCTATCTTTTTTAAACTCCATTTTTTTCATACAGTACATATATCACACTGGGTATTAATTAAAAACACAGGTATTTTTGTAAAGAAATACTTTCGGGAAGATCCTTTGACAGTGGTATTTGTTTATCAGCCTATTTTAATCGTTCTTCTAAGAAAAAGGTTTGTTTTTAAAACAAAAGACTTTTATTTAGGAATTGAATTCATTTGTGTGTTATGGCCAGGATTTAGACGGTAAAAACATAATAAATAATTGCAGGGCTAAGTTGATGGCAATAGGCTCGCCCCCTATTACATGGGACTTAAAATAACTGGGTCTGTTTCTTTAAAGAAATTTTACAAGTTTAATAAGTTACCCATTCCACACAAATAATTTCAATTCCCAATATTATTAGCACACCGGTCAACATAATTATGAGTACAGGACACCCTACATTATGAGTACACCCCACAGCGAGCGATGGTGTATGAACACCCTACACCGTTGAGCGTACTTTTACGTACACTCGAGTACACCCTTTAGCGGTTGTGTACAGTACACCCAGAGAGCACGGAATCACCGGAAGTGACCAGAGACGGTATTATTAATATTCGTGTCTGCGCAAAGGGGAATGCAACTGTCAAAATGGCGCTATCATAGCTAGTTCCCAAAATAAGGCGTGAGGTGGTTTTATTTTTGTGAAAATGACGCTTTGTTGTGTTCTTAAATACTTCGAAATTGGAGTCCACCATTTCCCGAAAAACCCTAATATTAAAAGATTGTTCCTTAGAGCTGTTCGTAGAGTTTTATTTTAAATTACACAACAACAAAACATTTTGAAGTGATTACGAAGAAATATTTAAAAGTTTTAAATTCTGAAACTTTCCATGTCAAGTAATTGATTTTAAAAATATTGAAATCACCAACGAAATAAAACCAAACTCATGAAAGAACGAAATGTCAACTTTATGTCAATTTTATTATCTATGTTCGGACTAGCTATGACCACGCCATCTACAATTAGCTTTGCCCGACCTTCCCCATTTGGCTGTCACAGGCATAGACAATTGTCACGGGCCGTCAGTTTGAATGAGTAAAGGTGACGCAGGTTAGTATGGAGTGTCGACAATACCATCTGTAGCAGTAGACGCCCCCGTGCTCCGTGGGCACCCCGTAGAGCGCGTCCCCCGGCGCGGCCTAGAGCGGGTGTGCGTGTGTCTGCGTGCTGCGAGTGCGCGTGTGCGCGCGGGCGCGCCGGCGCTACGTGCCGCCCGCGGGGCCGGGCGCGCGCGGGCCCTCCTCGCGCTGCTTGCTGATGTACACCTGCGGGGGGACGGTACAATACATACACACGTTTTTACAAATACTACCGTACATACTTCCCTACTAATTCTCTATCAATCATAGTTAATTGATTCAGGCGTGACCTTGCGGAAATTCATTATAAAATACAATAGACGTGGATATATTTAGTAACGTTCCGCTTAGCTATTTCTAAAGAGCCATAAAAAACCCTGAAAGAAATCGACACGTGTTTCACCTCTCAACGAGGCATCCTCAGGATGACGATTGACTTGTCGCGAACACGGCGTGTTGCCACACCGACTGAAAAACGCGGGGAGGGAGGAGAGTTTTTTAAGCGGAATAGATTACTAAATATATCCACGTCTATTGTATTTTTTAAATCATATCTAATATTTAAAAAAAATAAGAAAATTCTCTCTAAATTTGGAGTGAAACTGGGATTACTACCTTTCCTCGGCAATATTACACGTACTTGACGTTACTAGGTACCTTCTCTTGGCAATATTCCCCATAAAATCATTAACACAACATAATCTAATCAGCCTAGAGATCTACCATCAGGTCTTATAGCAGTATTATTAAAATCTCATTTCAATGGGGGAAAGAAATGGACTTATACCGGGTGATTTTTTTTTACCGTCTTGAAATTTTTACAAGCTGTTCTACTCATGAATATAAACAACTTTCACTGTGGGACCAACTATGAAATCACGAAAAAAAAATCAGCTGTTTCATACATTTTGGTCAAGTAGGTATTGAACTTTTGTATAAACAGCTGATTTTTTTTTGTGATTTCAGAGTTGCTCCCATAGTGAAAGTTGTTTATATTCATGGGTAGAACAGCCTGTATAAATTTCGAGACGGTAAAAAAATCATCCGGATATCCTGAAGAGCTGCATCTCTTTCCCACACTGAAGTAATATTACTGTATTTCTATTTTCTTAATGTCCCTCGGCAAACTTCGTGTTTCGTCAGTCGTCGGATTTCTATCAGTTACCCTTTGCACTTGGTGCAGACCGGACGCTCTCAATCGACTTGCTATAGAGATACTCTTTTAACTTAATGTAATTTATTTAAAAAACGGGAGGAAAGCCGCTAAAGTCGCAGGCACGACAGATAGGAAAATAGTTTTACAGCTCTGTTTAGTTCACACGGAAATCAAAACAAAACAAAAAAAAAAGTACTTCGTTCTAAATTCAAATTATTATACACGAAAAAAAATCTGATAATTGATGGACATGGAAATTAGCATTCGTTTGTATTCGGAAATGCGATGATACCCGAGGGACATTAAGAAAACAGAAATACTATGAAATAATACTGCTATGAGAGCTGGTGGTAGGCCCCGACCTTCTCTCTATGAGAGGGAGAGGGCTGTAATCAACCACACGAGGAGAATTTCGTTGGTTCCCTGTACTTTGCAATAGGCCTGTGTCCAAAATTTTTTTTTGTCCGTTTTGTAGACTATAAAAAATATTGAACACGTATTTTTTCTTTTTTGACGTAATCAAAAGATTACGGCGATACATTGAGTTAAAATGTGGCATGACGTCACGCCTTGCTAGATTTAATACTGCGTTATGACGTAGCGAGCCCCACTCCCCAAATTTAATGCGAGTTTTCTAAGTAATTTTTGATTAATATGATAAAGCAAAAACTTTTTACACAAAACAAAAACAACCGATTTCCAAAAAAAAAAAAATCCGATGTCGGTGGCAAAATACGAAAATTCTAAACCAAAAACACCGACTTCCGAAATTAAAGTTATTTTTCACTTCGTAGTGTTTTTTTAGAAGGCGGTTGTTTTTTTTTTTAAGTTTTTATTTTCACTTTTTAGTTGTGGTACCCCTCACAAATTCGAATACCACTACTTGCTATGTAAATAACAGTGAGAGGAACTTAACATATCATCCACATACTAAGTGGGAAAAAATACGTATTATTGAAGCTAACTCAAAAACCACCCAAGCAAAGTTAATAAAATTTATATGGGACCACCTTTGAAGTATGATCTACCAAAAAAAAAAGAATCATCAAAATCAATTCATAATTGGCGGAGTAATCGCGTAACAAACATACAAAAAGAAAAACATACAGTCGAATTGAGAACCTCCTCCTTTTGGAAGTCCGTTAAAAAATACGTGTCTAATATTTTTTTATTATCTGAAAGACGGACTAAATAGATTATTTTTGTTTTACCTAAGCAACTACCCTATTTTCCTACTCACCTGCAGTAAACGGTACTTGCTCACAGATAAATGCTTGAGATGCGGCTGCATGCGCTCCTCCCCTAACGCGAACGTGAACGCGACCATACAGAACACGGCCGCTTTGCGGACCGCGCTGTTTTGGTGATCTGCCAACTGTAGACGGAAAATAACGTTTATTAATGTAACTCTTGCATTTCCCCGAAGATTTAGGCAGAGCTGGACCTATAGTAGGTACACCCACATTTCGCCAGTTATGTTTAAGTCCCATGTAATAGGAGGCGAGTCTATTCAAAGTCAAAGTCAAATAATTTATTTCAATTAGGCACAAAAAGGCATTTCTGAACGTCAAAATTTACAAAAAATAGAATTGATTCTAGTCGGCCCTTCCAAAAGGTCGTTTTCGTATGGAGAGGAATGGGCAAGAAACTCCACCGTTACTCTTTTAAAATGTTTTACAATATTTTGTATACATTAATTACGACGGGCTGCAGATATCGAGTCTATTTTTATTCTGCAGAAGAGAGCCATCAGAGCAATATATCGTCTCCGCAGACGCGATTCTCTAAGGGATCTGTTTAAAGATATTAACATCATGACGGTACCTTGTCAATATATCTATGAAAACATCATGTACGTAAGGAAAAATCTAAGTCTTTTCAGTAAAAGAGGTGATAGACACAATTATAGGACTAGAAATAGGGACCAATTAGTTCAACCGGGTTTCAGACTGGCTAAAGTAGACTCATCCTTCATGGGGTGTTGTTTAAAATGTTATAATAAAATACCTTCCCACATACTCCAACTGAACGAAACGAAATTTAAATCATGTATAAAACGCACACTATGCTGCCAAGCATATTATAAGTTGGGGGATTACATCGCTGATAAAAATGCTTGGCTCAGCGCTGGTCCAGCTCCACAAGGGCGCATAAACTAATTGATTAGCATTCGAAAATATTGTTGCAGCTGCTGAAGATTGTAAAACTATCTTTTCCTTGTATAAATTCAATCTCTTTGTATTGTATAATTGCATATCACATGTGTGAGCACTGTGACCATGTTGTACATTCCATAAAGCTACCATTTACTGGGTACGTCTTTCATTGACTTGAATGTGCTCTGGCAGCTGAGAGTATGTCATGCTCACTCAAATGTCTCGCTGATGGTGGCGTGTGTGTTGGATCATTAAGTTCCCTTCAAAATGGTTGAGCTAAATGGTGCTGATCCATGCGTCATGTTCGTGAACGGGCGCCGTCAGTAGGGACTGGTCATCTCTTAGCTGCCACGGTTTATTTTATTTTAATTTATTTAAATTTTTGAATTGTTATTATATTTTTATTACGGACGCTTTTAACGTGCACGTCTTTCTACATTGTTCTCACGTGTATAAATTCAACACGAATGATGTAACCAATATTTTGTAACAATATTTTGATTTAAAAGAGTGTCCGTGGAGTTTCTTGCCCGTTCTTCTCCATAGGTACCTACTACGCTTTGGAATGGGCAACTAGCTTCATTTTTCTGACTGACCGACCCCTTGACAATTCAAAAGTACCTGTAATTGGTTTATTTGAAATAAATGCTTTGAGTTTGAGTTTGAGTTTGAAAAATTATATGTGAAGACGATGCACCTGGAATAAGATTACTATACCACAATAGGTCAAAATAATTAAAAATGAAGCAATGACAGAAAAAATAATTATGTAAGTAATGGATACATGGTGTTCACATATTTACAAGCATTGTAAAAGTAAGTACCCATAAGATATTTCAAAAAAAAAATTACATTATAGCCATCAACCGGGCACAAATCCAGACTCCAAACTGCTTCTGAGAAGTTCTTGGTGAAAAACCCAATATGATAATACTTTTGCCCAACCCGGGAATCGAACACAGGACTTCATGCTCAGCAGTAACACTTGCGACCACGTCCAGTGGTCGGCAAACCGCGGCTCGCGAGCCACATGTGGCTCTTTGGGCTATAGAGTGCGGCTCTGTACAAATGTTGATGAGTGCGAGTGTACCTATCTATACGCGCGGGGGTCGGGGTTCCGGTCATAAAGCAAGATATCAAGTTTTATTCAAAATTCAAACTATATTTCAAAGATTAATTCCGAAGTATTTTCACCAAAAATTAACAGGATATCGAAAATTTATAATTTACTGTACAGACTCCAGCACTTCAAGCTATTACAATCTGTCAAATTTATTTAATAGATTTTCAACTTTATCACTGAAGTGTAAGGTTCAAAGTTGATTGGGAAAATTTGGCATTTCGGGTAGCTTGATGTGCTGGCGTCTGTACCTTTCAAGGTTTTCCAAGGTCTTAAGTAAGATATCTTCATGATATTACTATCAGCCGGTATGATGATGAAGGCATCCTACTTCTTAGCAAGCTAATTTTAGGAAGTGTTGTGGAGTGAAGGAGGATGGGAGTTTTAAGGATTAAGAAAAGTGTATTGAGACAGTTTGGACACACAGAAAGGATTGGCTCTTATAAGAAATGAGACACTTTCGTACTTACATACTACATTATTTCTAAGATTTATACTGTATTTTACAAATTTTTATTTTTGACAATAATTTTATTATTAACATATAATTTACCTGTCCAACCCCCTCCATGAGGTTCTGCACGACGTCGTCGGTGAGCTCGTTGGGGCGCGCCTTGGCCACCTCGGCGGCCAGCTTCAGCGCGCACAGCGACGTGGGGTAGCCGCGCGTGCGGATCACGGGCTTCAGCAGGGCCAGCACCTGCGGGGCGGAGACATTGCTGCTACAGTAAACTGAACGTTAGTGGTAACACTTCGACAATACAAACTGCTGGTACAGCATAAAGGCGCAGCCCGTCCCATCCTTGATGTCCTCCCTCCGGTTGACGCCCTAAGCCGAGGTTCGTACCCCACAGGGGGTGTCCTTAGCGAGCGATCACCTAGTTTTAATTAGCATAGTTGAATAACCCCTGGCTGGAGGAGGTTTTAAGTGTAACAGCTTAAGGCAACCACAGGATTGACCAGTTAAATAGTCATGACCTCAGAGGTCAACTATGAGATGCCCTACAAAAAAAATAAAGGCGCTGTTGAAATAAATAAAATACCACTCTACATCAGTTGATTGTACTGTGCGGGGAAACAAATGTACGGTTTTGGAAGCTAATCAATATTAAATGCATGAATTGCGTACATCTTTATGTGACGTATTTACTCAAACCGAGGATCATTAACTGTAAATACAGTGTGTAAAAAAATCCTGTACGATCCGTGAGATTATTGTTAAGATTCATATTAAAGCGTGTCCAGTATAACAATGTATTCAGGATGTTGTTGGGTCTACCACGCTTTTGTAACGCTTCCGGGATGTTCACCGAGGCCAAGGTAGATGGTTTTCATGCCATTATACGGAAACGGTGTGCTTCTTTTCTCGGTAGAATACGTGCTAGCTCCCAGCGCCGGATCTAGAATTTTTTTGAGGCGGGGCAAAAACTGCCGTCTGCCGCCCCCCGCCAATCTTTTATGGGGATGCGCTAAATTAGCCCCCACGAAATCAAAATTTTCTCAAAATGAAAATTTTGGCAGCAACATGTTAATCAAATTGTATCGATCGATAATGCGCCAATTCAATAGGGGCGCCAAAACTGTTGTAAAAAAGAAAAAAATAGAAAGATTATAAATGTGCTGCGCGTCTCATTTATTGCAAAGTAGCGGTGTGCTGGGTGGTGCACTTGTCTACTACGCTTGAATTTGTCGCCCCCTGAAGTTGGCGCCCGGGGCACGGGCCCCGGGTTGCTCCCCCCTAGATCCGGGGCTGCTAGCTCCGTGGACGGGGGCGGAGATATGGGGGCCTAACATTTTTTTTGACATGGCATTCTAAATTTAAGCTCTATTATGTGCAAGGAATTTGTGTGCATCAATGCCATCCGGTTGCCACCCCCCAACATCGTTAAAATTGAAATAATGTATGTAATTCTTGAAACTCCTTACCGATGATTTATCACCGAAAATGAGGGTTAATTTTATCAAAACCAGAGGGCATTGATACACACAAATTCCTTGCACATAATAGTGTTTAAATTTTGAAAGCTATGTCAAAAAAAAAATGTTAGGCCCCCATCTCCCATATCTCCGCTCCTGTCCATTTGGGGTCCATTCGGACGGTACGGGGGGTCCGGTATCACTTCAAGACCCAGATTACCACTCGCCATCCGGTTGCCTCTCCGATTAAATTTTACGTGCCATTGCCTTGAATAAATATTTTGAGGGGGAGGGGCTTGTGGCTAAGTAATAACAGCTGCACGGGTCGATCGATCAGGTTAAACTACGCTTGCCGCGGTTGGACCGTGGATGGGTGACCATTTTTATATACCAAGACTCCTCCGTGCCTCGGAAAGCACGTTAAGCCGTGGGTCCCGGCTGTCATTTGTAGATCTTTGACAGTCGTTACGGGTAGTTAGAAGCCCAAAATGTCTGACAACTAAGGGGTATCGTGTAGGCAATTGCTCCATGTAAAATACTGATATTCAGCTGCATCCGGTTAGACTGGAAGCCGCCCCAACAAGGCTCGGTGTTTAGCCTCACCTGGTGCGCGGGCAGCGCGGCGGCGACGTGCGGCATGCCGGCCTCGACGGCGCGCATGAGCTCCTTGTTGAGGCTCTCGTAGGCGTGGATGAGCTTCAGCAGGATGAGGTCGAAGTAGTCCTGCCACTGCGGCCGCGTCTCGGGCCGCCGGCACAGCCAGATCAGCACCTTCACGGCCTCGGCCGCGGCGCGCTCGTGGGCCGTGCCCCAGCCTTTGAAAACATTCATTGTAGAAGTTAGGAAGATAGTCAATGATACTGCTGCGTTTAAGGTAAAAATAACTGTATTTAACGGACCAAAGGCTATATAATATAAAGGAGCGAGGGAGCACACGCGATGACCGCTAATCGAGTACTCATTGCTAAATTGGTATGAATTTATGAAGTTATGTAAAAATGCTTAGTTGTCAATAGTGTATGGTTTCACCGTACATTCATAAAACTATTTGATGAGCCAACGATTGGAAAGCATATTAAAATAATCAACAAGGTTCGCGATCACATTAATCTTTTCAAAATTCAAAATTCATTTATTTAAATTAGGCTGAAAATCAGCACTTTTCGAACGTCAAAATTACATAAGACAGTCCCCCAAAAACGCCCACCCTTCACTCCTCGTGCTCAAAAAGGCCGTCATTGTAGAGTACCAGAACGGGGAAAAAATAGCATTTCTTGCTCTAAAGGAAAAAGTAATTACTTTTTAATTTTTGTCTGTTCCAACGAGCCTTGAAAAATGAAAAAAGTCTTTAGTCTTATGTAGAATAATCATGATTATGGACTCAACTTATCACTGGTTCACAATAAAAAAATAAAGTTTAAAAAACTGTAACCCGACTACAGGAAAATAAAAATGATCTAAAAAGTACGAAACAAGCAAATATTTCAGACAGAAATCAAGACATAGGTACAAAAATGGTCAAGGTAAAGCCGTGGTCGCATGCCTGTGTACCATGTTGGTGCCAAGAACACCTACAAAATTATAATGGCATGCGACGACGGCTTTACCTTGACCATTTTTGTACCTATGTCTTGATTTCTGTCTGAAATATTTGCTTGTTTCGTACTTTTTAGATCATTTTTATTTTCCTGTAGTCGGGTTACAGTTTTTTGAACATTATTTTTTTATTTTATACTTTTCCGTTTTTACACTTGATAAACGTAAATAAGAGTAGAGTAATACAATAGTTCAGTAATTAACCTATTTTAAATTCCAATAGCAGTGCATAGTGCTTTGGACGAAACCATAGAGCGATTTATTTCGACGCCAACACCATATATCGATATCGAGCTTCGAAGAAATCCAAAATATAAATATTTCGTTGTACTTCTTTTTCTTCATAAGAGTGGAATTACAAATCAGTACTTCTTATTAAGATTTGATTAACTGCACGTTGGTAACATCTTGCGATACTACGTAGCGCAGTCTCACTTTTGCTTGTTTTTAACGATTTAAACATATTTGTTTACTTTGAAAATATAATATTATATACATATTTGTAATGTGCTCGTCAAGACCTTTCTTTTGATACCAAACATGTCATGATCATCCCATTTTAATTTTTTTTGAGGTTAGAAATTTGCGTGTAAAGTCCACCAAATTAAATTTAGGGAAAAATTATATAGCCTATGTCACCCGGACCATTATTACGAATCTATTGATACCTCATTCATCAAAATCTGTTTAGTAGTTTAGGCGCTACGGTGGAACACACGTAAAAACAAACATACATACATACATACAAACATACATACATACAAACATACATACATACAAACATACAAACATACATACATACATACATACAAACATACATACATACATACAAACATACATACAAACATACATACATAGACTGCTAAAATCATAACCCTTCCTTTTGGCTTTGCCGTAGTCGAGTAAAAAAAAAGAATAACATTTTATTTTTGAAAATGTAACTAAATGCGGCTATCTCTTCGGTAGAATGCGTGCATTGCGTTGCGGCTACAGAAGAAATAAAAAAGGCATCGGCGCGAAATCTTTAGAATTTTTCTCTAATTACGAATTGAACTGATGACCGTTATATAATTTACAACAGTGAAAATGTCATCATCTAGTGAAAACATTTTCACAGAGGACTGAAATTAAGTTGCCGGAAAAAAACATCTCGTTAAATATCCAGAATTGTACATTTAAATAAAATAAACTATTTAATATTGTATTGGATTATTTTATTTTCTCGCAATCGTAGTGAAAAGTAGAGTGTAACACACGGCGCTAAAACCCATTATAACTCAGTTTCTATTTACCCTCGTTACAATGGGTTATTTTGGCCCCTCGTATAACAATCTACTATTTTTTCATGTGATTAGTGACTAACCTGGTGTCAGAGTTTTAAAGCCGCGCTTCACATGCCGTCGAGAAATATCTCTCAGGCATGCCGGTTTCCTCACGATGTTTTCCTTCACCGTTTTTGAAGCAAGTGATAATTATACAATATGCACATGAATCCAAAAGGTGCGTGCCTTGGGTTCGAACTCGAGACCTATGACTTGGCAGTCTGACGATCACACCACTAGGCTATCACATTGATAATACTACACTACTCCGATTCACCCACTTTACAATCATCGGCACGATTCTTGAGCGCTGACCTTCAGCTGCGCAAAAGTGAGTTATTGGGTCCCTTTGGTGGTATGAAGTGAGGCGCGGGGGCGGGGTAAAGTGTGATTGGCCCGTAGCGCATCGCGTCATAGCCGTCACTCGGGATTCGTTCTTTACTCCTGTTGCACGTACCTCACGACGACGAGTACAATTCCGGCCAATTTAATTGACACCAATTTTTAAACTGCATCGTTTTAATTATCTGCCAAGTTAGAACTCAAATATTTTATGTGAATTTGTTATTAATTAGACCTTTGTAATTATAATAAAAGGTGATATTTATCGAAAGCTAAGTGGGGAAAAAAAAAAATTAATGTCAGTTTGTAATTATAGCAAAACTATTTTTCATTCAATTATTTTATTTCTTCGGAAGTATATTGAAGAACGTTGTCGATACACGTGGGCATTTGTTCTTGGTTACTTACCATACTCGGCGCTGCGCGACTCGTATGAGTTTCTCGCTTCGAATGCAATAACAAACTTTCCCCACTTGTTTCGAAATGTACTATAAATAAAGTTTTTATCTACACTAATATTATAAAGAGGAAAGATTTGATTGTTTGTATTGAATAGGCGCACCAGTTGAAAGCTGCCTTGGTCCTGAGTGACATAGACTATAAGGAGGGGGGGGGGGGGGGGAGCGGAGCGAAGCATATACATGTGTATTTAAATTCTTTTTAGGTATAAGATGCCAAGAAAAAACACTGTTTTAAATAGACAAGCCAGAAAACTGATTTACCATGTAAACTGTTTTATGAAAAAGGAGGCTGAAGGAGTCAGAAATTTAAAACAAGTTCAAAAAAGAACAGCGGATGCTACAAACACATCTGTTGCAACTGTGAGGCGAATTGTGAAAGAAAGTTGTGGTGATGAGTTTCTTTCTGTATTTAGAACACCAGGAAAAAAACGACCTAGAGCGAAACCTATCACAGGTGTTGATAATTTTGACCAGGGAGTAATTAAAAGGTGTATACACAATTTTCATATCACCGAAAAAGAATTGCCCACTGTAGAAAAACTGCGAAGAAAACTGCAGCAGGATATACATTTTCAAGGCTCTGAACGATGTTTGAGGAGAATTATCAAAAGTTTAGGGTTCAAATGGAAGAACACGGAAAATAATAGGCAGGTGCTGATAGAGACCTCAAATATTCGATTAAAAAGAATTGAATATTTAAAACGAATGAGCCAGTATAGACATGAAGGCCTATAGTATATACGGATGAATCATATGTAGATTCTTCTCATTCAACTACCAAAGCCTCGTCAGATGAGTCAACTAAAGGTATTAAAAAACCTATTTCAAAAGGACAGCGGATAGTCATTGTTCATGCTGGGTCTGAGACAGGTTTTATTCCAAATGCATTACTCACATTTAAAGCAGGTATTAAGACAGGCGATTACCACGACAATATGAATTTTGATAATTATGAAAAATGGCTGCGAACTCAATTAATACCTAATCTGCCAAGTAATTCCGTCGTGGTAGTTGACAATGCTTCCTACCATAATAAACAGTATGACCCGACACCAACATCAAATGCCAAAAAATCTGAACTACAGGCCTGGTTAACAGAAAAAGGCATAGAATATAGTGAGGATATGTTAAAACCGCAGCTATACAACCTAGTAAAATCTAACAAGAACAAGTACAAGAAATTCAGCATAGACAGAATATTGGCAGAATATAACCATGACGTAATTCGTCTACCTCCGTATCACCCAGATTAAAGGGTACGTATCCAGGAAGAACGTTACTTGGAGCGTCAAAGGAGTGACTGAATTAATTAAAGAAAAGGTAGAATTAATGAGTGCAAGCGAGTGGAGTAAGTTGTGCGAAAAAGTTAAAAATATTGAAGAGTACAAACGAAGTGATCATGTGGTTGATACTTTAACAGAGGAATTGATTATTCGAGTTAATGCCGACTCCGATAGTGATAGTGATGACGACGAGGAAGATGATGATGAAATGCCAACTGCTAGTACTAGTTTAATTGTCACACCTATATCACCGTAACGTTTTGTCACTACGACACTCGACTACGGAGGGTATAATTTCTTATAAAATATATTTTTCTTTTTTGTAAAAAATGTTTTTCATTTCATTAAGAGCGCTGCGACCGCGGCTCGCAACTACAAATCGAGACGTTTGCAAAATTCGTTCGGAATATTGCTATCTCTGTTTGACAACAGCAGGCGGGTGGCGGACGCGGTGCGCATCCGTGTGTGTGTGTGACTGGATAGATAGCTACTTACCATTCATTCATTACGAGTCGACGGCATTTATATTTTATTATTAGTAATTAGGTATGTTCATTACTTGCTTTATTTCTATTGAATACTTTGGGGAATCATTAGTATATGTACAGATTAGTAATGCGTTTTTTGGAAATTTCTTTACAATGCCAATTTCTCAATGTTTTAGAATATCTCTGGATCTAGGCCTTGTAGAGAAAATCTAGTAGATATGAAATGAAATTGTTTATTCTGTAAATAGGATAAGTATCGGAATCACTTTTACACGTCAGATTAAAAAAATCGGTACCGCGGTAATCAACGCATTGATGCCTTTTACTCCACGGTTTCGGTAAATTGCGTTACAGTGTCGCGAAATCAAAGGTTTAGTCCCATCTCAAAAATGCTCAACGCGCCTAAAGAAGTATTCACTTCAAGAAAACTTCCAAAACCTTTAAAGTAAAAATACTTGCATAGAACTTTGATCCATAACTAAATATAAATAAAGAGCAGAATTGCATCGAGCGTCGAAGGAGCGAGTAGCCGAAAAAAATACTTTGAAGAAAAATACTTGTATAGAACATTGGTACGGACCTTATCTAAATAAAGAGCACAATCGCATTAAAAAAAAAAACTTCCAAAACGTTTAAAGTAAAACCGGCCAAGTGCGTGTCGGACCACGCACAATGAAGGGTTCCGTAGTTGGGATGAATTTATCCCAAAAACAAACTTAACTTTGTAGTTGATAAACATGTTCTCCCATACGGAATGTATGGGAAAACATGTTTTTGCAACTGCAAAGTTAAGTTGGTCGATTATTACTCGTTAACTAGTAAAGCCTACTTAGCTGTAATAGTTTTCCTTTTAATTTCGTTATATAAACTACTGCTGTGATTTTTTTCACACATCCAAAACCAACCATTTAGCTGGCAGGGGGGGGGGGGACAATTGACTAACAAAAATTAGCACTTTAAAGCTTAATATTTTGCAAACGGATCGCTGAATCCAAAAATGACTTTCACAAACTCATAATGTCGATAATGATAATGTTTTTGCAAGACCTTTCTAATGATATCCCACACTACGGGATACAAAAATAAAACATCACCACGTTACGTGTATGGGAGGTACCCTAAAAAAAAATGTTTTTCATAATTTTGTTTTACCACTTTGTCGGCATAATTAATATGTATACCTATGCTAAATTACAGCTTTCTAGTACTAAGGGTCTCGGAGCTAGACCGCGGACAGACAGACAGACAGACAGACGGACATGACGAAACTATAAGGGTTCCTTGTTTACTACGGAACCCTAAAAACGCTTGCATAGAACTACTAGGGGTTTCGAATACCGGATTTTTGCAGTACCGGTATTAATACCGTATAGAAAATGTCCAACACCGGGATCCCGGTATGAGACTATTTTTTACTTAATATCGTTTTTTTATTCAACAACTAATAAGTTTCATTACAAAATAATAAAAAACTACTTTTTAAATAAAAAGTCACTTTTTTATGCAACTTTAAATTGCAAACAGAATCTCCTAACAAAAATAACAAAATAATCTGATACATAGTATGAGAAAAGTACCTAGATAAAATAAAACATTTAAATTTGTATAATCAGTATCTAAGTAATTACAATTTAGCGATCTATTTATTTTTATGTTTTTATAAAATAAATCTCTTAAAAATCAACATACAATTATGTTTTAATAAAATCACATAAAAATCAGTCAAAATTGTTCATCGTGCTTTTAAGGGGGAAGCGCCAGGGTAGCTCGCAAAATTCAAATTTTCTTACGTTTTTTGCATTTTGCAGGTCAGTGTCAGGTTTTATGTAGATTAAAATATGATTCGCGGTCGTAACAAATATGGCTTTACTCAATTATAATCATTACAATCAGCAATAGTGATTAAAAAGAAGATAAAGGTGTCAAATGTCATGATTTCATGAAATCATGACATTTGACACCTTTGCTAACTTATGGAGTTGTATTGCTGATTGTAATGACAATGTCAAATGTCATGATTTCATGAAATCATGACATTTGACACCTTTATCTTCTTCTTAATCACTATTGCTGATTGTAATGATTATAATTGAGTAAAGCCATATTTGTTACGACCGCGAATCATATTTTAATCTACATAAAACCTGACACTGACCTGCAAAATGCAAAATACGTAAGAAAATTTGAATTTCGCGGGTTACACTGATGCTTCCCCGTTATGGGGTTTTCTTCATGACTTATTACAGTTACTACTGAGTGGAACATGCATCTTTTGCTATAAAGTAATATCTGCATATAATCTCTATAAAATCAACATTGTTTGGGCTCTTTCTTCCTGAAAATGAGTTCGTAGGAAGGAAAGAGCATCTAAAGTTTTATCTGAGAGCGAGCTTCTTAAGACGCAGATATATGACAGTGACCTTGAATGGTTAGCTTGCGTGTTTTGTACTGAGCTCATGCAACGCGTCATACGTCCAGCCAGTAATAGGACTCGTCCATCAAGGAGCGCTGTCCCAAATTAGACGCATTATTAATTTATTATACGTAAAACAAAAGGTATTTTAATAAAACACGTATACTAAAAGATCAATAATTTAATTGTTTTCAAAATGGTGAAGTTTTCAGAAAAAAACGCTTGATACATTTTGCGTCATTCTCAGTTTTTTATCCGCGTTAGACATAACTTTACAAATTAATTTCACTTTTTAATATAAACATAATCAAAAATATGCCTATATTAAAATATTAAGAAAATACTCTTATTTAACATATTTTTTTTTTCAAATTACTAACACTACTCGTTTAGACGTCATCTTCAGTATAAAATCATTAAAAGTCGGTTATCGTCCCCTTAAACGGTTGCACAAATATGTAACCGAGGAAAACGTTCTCTCTACCTCTACGCTCGTAGGTAGAATGCTCAGTAAATAATTATACGCCATGTCAATATACATCTCTCGGCCGCCTTCAGAACTATCATAAATGCCCAATTCAACTCTTACAGTAGACTCTATATGAGTGCTGCAGGGTTAATATGACAAGCGCGAGAACGCTCTTTTTCTCGTTTTATCGGAATTTGTCTACGATTCTGACGTCATTCTAATCCCTTACATGACCGCAAACGGCGAGTAAACTCGAAAAAGGCACTTTGACACTACTTTATCGCGCGACGAGATACCGATGTTGCAAGTGATTAAAAACAAATTATTTTTATGATAGCAACATTGGCTTGAAGTTCATTCATTCAATTTATGCATGGAATTATGTACTTTATTGAATAAACGTCTCTCTTAATTATTCTCTCTTTTAATTATTTATGATTAGTTTTTTGTGTAACCGACTTTTTGATTAAAATTAAATTATTTCTTTGGCATGCTGAAATTAAAATACAAATTGACGGAAAATAAATTAGTGGCACCTATACTCATTAGATAATCACCACAAATGACAAATGGGCCGACGATAGCAATTGGACAAATCGAAGTTTATTATTGTAACAGTCACCATAAAGTCCATGACGTTGCAAATTTTGTTAATCACCAGTCACCAAAACGATTGACGTTCATAAAATTGGCAGGTGGAGTTGATTCCGCTATTATAACCATAAAAATTGTTAATCACCACCCTTAGGAAATAAACTGGTGATTTTAGTAATTATGTTGCGAATATTTGATATTACCATACAGCTATAATCCCTAGATTTCGTTAATTTATTTATTTAATCACCATAATTGGCAAAGAGACTGGAAAGTAATAGTCATCTACGTGGTAGTGCACCCCTGTACTACAGTACACCGGTGTACACGCACAATTAAAAAAAAAATATCATTTTGTCTTTTTGTCTACTCTTCTCGTCGTCAAAATCGAGGACGACTAAATACGACAAAATAACTGATTATCTCGTGTTGAACTGTCAAAAATCGAGACAAATAACGTGTCATGTTAGGGTTTGTTGACAAAACATCAAGTTTGACAGAACGAGTCAAGTATTTTGTATGGCGTAGCTATCAGAAAACGATAACACTACAGAAATAGACAAAAATTAGTCGCGCGAGGGTGGATAATTATCGCGTGTGTCATGTTAGGCCTGCTGGAAGAAGCATGGGTCCTAACTTCCCTTTGAGTTTTAGCTTCTATTTCTGCCTCCAGATAATAGCACAAGTAGTAATGAAATGTAACTAACTGTCGAATTAAAATACGCAGTTTTTAAAACTTACCCAGATAATTATAAAATTGGTTGGAAATATAATGTGTAGGTAATAAAAAGAAATTGTTTCACTGTAGTGTCTACTAATAAAATAAAATCACCAATACCGGTATCCCGGTAGTGGAAATTTCAATACCGGTATTGAAAAATGTCAAATAATGTCCGGGGTCCCGGTATTAGCCAATACCGGGATCCCGGTATTGAAAGCCCTACATAGAACATTGATCCGTAACTAAATATAAATAAGAAATAAAATAGTCTTGCGATTATTTCGGATCGGCACTTGGTCGGCGTACTTGCAAGTAAATACCTAGTATAAAAACCAAAAACTGATCCTATAATATAGCCCTCGTTTGTACGGACGTAATAAAATCACGGCGAAATTTTTCGTGCACTTGATTTTCAACGCTCTGCTTAGCGCCGAGAGTTGAAAATCCAACAGTGTTTCTTCAACGCGCTGGGACGAGAGTACGTCCCAGCACGTTGGATTCTCAACAAGCCACCTATACCTGGACTACCGCGTTTCGGCCGTGTGTATAATTTAGATGTTTCTACGACTCGCTGAGGGTCTTTAGACGCATAAATAGGTACCTACCGATTAATATTACTGATGAAACATAAGTACTCGTTTGTCCAGATACGGATGTTTGTAAACACATTTATGTTATCTAAAGATAGAAAGAAAGAAAAGATAGAATATTTTTTTTAATTTTTTTCAGAAACACGTGTATACAAAAAGATAATTAACTCGAGTAAAACAATCAAACAATAGATTTAAATATAATCACGAGCACAAAACAGAAGTAGTCGGCAGCTGCTTTAATTTAGTAAACAAATAAGCACAGCAAAGTACCTATATAATATACCTAATCTTATAATACTGACAAAAAATACCCCGAACGAATTCCAACCAAGCACGTTGCGCTAGCGTGAATGCCTGTCGGTGCGATATACAACTACTGTGAGCAGTACGACCACGCACACATTGACAAATTATTCCTTGACGCAATGGCAATACTAGCATCGAAAAATTATGATAAATTTGGATGTGTTCCGTAATACAAAAAATGATGAATGAAAACTTAATGTATTTCCATTTTTTTTTCGATAATTTGTAACTTGATAACATAAACTATGCTTCTATGGAAACAATATTACAAATATTGTTGTTTATAATACAGAAAAAACCATATGAAAACATGTCATTTACGCTGTAAAAATGTACGAAATGAAATTCGCTTACATTTCATTTAAAGGTAAGTTTTTGAAAATCAAAAGACGTAGGAGCCTAGATAAATACTGTCTCAATCCGAATATCAACATAATATGGTGGAAATATGCTCAAATTGCAAATGATTGATGTACTACGTTTGTATGGACAATTCATACGTCGCCGCATTCTTAATGAACAAATGAAATTTGAGGTCAAAAATGTTAACAAAAAAAGTACGTAGGTACGTAGTAGTTTTTTTAGTAATTTTTGACAAACTACAAGAACTAAGTTATAATTTTAAATTAGAAACACTTGTTAACTACCTACTTCTTTGATCTCAATTTCCATTTCTCAATTTAATAAATCATTATTAAATTTTTCTTTCAACCATAGAACCAGTAAGAAATTACGTAGGTAACTTAGAAAAAATAAATAATAAACAGGTGTGCGTTTTATTTTGTCATAAGTGTACGATGCGCAAAGCGATCCCCACTCCTCCGCCGAGCGCTCAAGAACCGTGCCGGTATCTGTAAGTACCTTCGCTCTGTTCTTACGACCGATACCTATGGCCTATTGTTGCAAAAAGTTTGTGCTCGCGGGGTCTACTAGTTTTAAAAAGTCAGTTAGAAATAAACTCACCCGAAGTCTGTTGCGCATTACTAGCGTTTTCAGTATTCTCCTTATCACCCGCAGTATCGTCTATTGATAACGCCGCGAGCGCCACTCGCACTATGTTTCTGAAAGATAAAAGTTCAAAATGAGAAAGAACTTCGTCCTGCTCTGTGCGAGGGATCGGGACATCATCCACCACGCGGACATAGTGGAGGGCAGGGGGATGGATGTCACTTGTTTGAAAAGCTTTTTTTACATATAATGTTCCCACTGCTGGGACACAGGCCTTCTCTCTGTGAGAGAGAGTGGGCTGTAATGTACCACGCGGGCCCAGTGCGGGTTGGTAGATGTCACATGATGTCTTCGAATTTTTGGTTCTAGGACATGCCGGTTTCCTCAAGATGTTATTATTTATTTAATTGTTTTTTAAAATAAGTAAAGAAATACAGATCTTATGTTTGTAAACAGAGCGCTATGTTATGCCTGGAGGCATAAAAATATGGTGTGCAAATCTAGCCGAGGATTACTAATTAAAATTTTCTAAAAATATTTGAAAATCTTGTATAATTATGATAATAAATTAGGAAATAAATTGAACAATTACATATTGAATGTCAATATTAATCATTGTAATTCTAAATTAATTCGTCATTTAAGTATTCGTCAATACTATTGTGTCAATCCAAAACACTGTAACTCGAGTTACAGTGTTTAGCCTTAATAGCGCTCATTAGATTATTTCGAGGCAATTACATATCCCTATATTAATATTTATTTACTCAAAAATGCATGTAATGTGGTCATTATTTTGACAACCTTGTTTGAGCAAAGTCGACCTTGCCGTTCTGTTTCAAGGAGCGGCCGGCAAAACATTGCCGGCCGCTATTTTGACGTTTCAAACGTTTTAAAAAATCAAATGCAAAAAGATTTTATTTAAAACACAGCTGTTTGTATTTATAGAGATAGGTACAAAAAGATTTTATTCCATATTTGGCTGTATAGTTCCAACTACCATTGTTAAAAAAAAAACAAAGAAGTAACAAAAGCGCGGTTCAGCGAAAATTTTATTTTTATTTAGTGACTTTTTTGCTAAAAATGAGCTCTCAAAGCGAAAATTCTTCCGATTCAATGTGTTTAACACCGCCAATTTCTAGTTAATTAATATATATTGAAATTACTTGCTGGTTTTATTTAGATTAGGTACTTGCATTTTTGAGTAAAACACTATACAAGCCTTGGCCCACTATGACTGCTTCGCTGGTCACGCTATGATTGCCTCGAGCTAGCCTAGCTACGCTCTAGGCCTTCCAGCTTGGCCATCATTGCAGCCCTTGCTGTCCTCGCTGTGTCGGCCTCGACCTCCGGCCTCGGCCTTTATCTCAGCTCGTCCATCAAGTGCTGCACGCTGACCGCGCTGTGTCGGCCTGGAGCTGCGCTGTCGGCCATCATCAGCGCGACCAGCAAAGTAGTCATTATAGACCGCGGCAGTAATGTACTATTATTTTATAGTATGTAGAAGGAGATATGAGCACATACAAAACACTGTATTTTAGTTATATGTATGGTTTAAAAAGTTTTAAAAACCTTTTTCACGAAACAGATATTTCTAAGATAGTGTTTTGGATTGACACTGCAATAACATAAGATCACGCCTTGTTTCCCCGAAGGGTTGGGCAGAGGTGTCCATTTCGCCAGTTATCTTTAAGTCCCATGTAATAGGGGGCGTGCCTATTGCCATCAACCGGGCACAAATCCAAACTCCGAGCTGCTACTGAGAAATTTCAGATAAAAACCCAATAACACTGCCCGACCCGGGAATCGAACCCAGAACCTCATGCTCAGCAGTAGCGCTTGAGACCACTAGACCAACGCGGCAGTCAAAAGTGGGGGGAACATTGACATGATAATTTTGTTATGTTATACTAACTTGAAGTATTCCACAGGTTTCCTACAATCGCCGTACTTGAGCAGCTCGTGTGTGGCCAGTAGCAGTCGCTCCCACTGTTCAGGTGGAGCTTGTGACACGTCGAGTTTGCAGAGGGCTTCTAACACTTCGGGTTCGCGGAGACCGCCTAGAGAGAGAGGAAGTTATTTTTTATATAATTATATTAAAATCAATTGCTGTTCGTTAGTCTCACTAAAACTTGAGAACGGCTGGGCCGATTTAGCTGATTTCGGTTTTGAAATGATTGTCGTAGTCCAGGGAAGGTTTAAACGGTGAGAAAATAAGGAAAATTCACGAAAAAAAATAATATAAAGAAAATTCACGTTCTCATACATTTTGTGTGGATCTGCTTTTTGGATATCTCGGTAGGTAGGTAGGGTAGGTAGGGTAGACAGGGTAGATGATAGGGTAGGTAGGGTAGCTAGGTAGGATAGTTTGGGTAGCTAGGTAGGATAGTTAGGGTAGGTAGGGTAGGTGGGGTAGGTAGGTAGGGTAGGTGGGGTAGGTAGGTAGGGTAGGTGGGGTAGGTAGGTAGGGTAGGTGGGGTAGGTAGGGTAGGCAGGGTAGCTAGATAGGGTAGGTAGGGTAGATAGGGTAGGTAGGGTAGCTAGGTAGGGTAGGGTAGCTAGGTAGGGTAGGTAGAAATATGGCGAAACTATAAGAGTTCCTTATTGACTACGGACCATTTCAGCCAGTTGACAATTTTTTGTCAGTTTATAATAATTTAAGGGAAAATTATTTAGATATTTAGTTCTTTTTACGTTTAGTTTTTTTTTTTTTTAATATTGCTTGAGTATAGTTCTTGATGTTTTATGGTTGGTATATTGGCGTGTGCTAGCTGGCATATGGCCTATAATTTATCATTTGAATTGTGTTTTGTGTTGCATAATGTAAGTTATTTTGCATACTATTGTATAGAATCATTTTTCTAACTTGAACAGACAGCTGTGCTGCTGGACAGTTTGTTGCGCCACTTCTTCATCCCAGCTAAAGGCACTAGGAAGTGGTGAAGGGTGGGCGTTTTTGGGGGAACTGTCTTATGTAATTTTGACGTTCGAAAAGTGCTGATTCTCAGCCTAGTTTGAATAAATGACTTTTGAATTTGAAATTATATTAGGTATCTGCGTTGAATCCGCCTTTTCATTGCCTTATACAAACAAATGCGGCTGCAGTACAAACCGCTGTGTTGCAGCTGGGTTCGGACCGAATATTACTGCTTTAAGTCATTCGCAAGATAACGCAGCACAGACTATGGGTGTCTGTGAAGAGGATCTAGCACGGCAGTCTGCGGACCCGAGCCTATCGTGCCAATCCTCTACAACCAAATACGCAGGTGGCTACAGGAGTTCACCCACACATAAGCAGAGAACTGGTGGACCTCGACACCGGGCTGCAGGCAGTCCAAGGAAGCTATGCCATCCTTGGATAGCAGGCTAACCAGGCGTTTATTTGACGGGAACCATCAAGGGACATTGCTCGCTAAACAAACACTTCCACACAATAGGCATAACGGACAGCCCTCTGTGCAGGGCATGCATGGAGGCTGAGGAAACCGTCGCGCACGTGCTCTTTGAATGCACAGGCGTCACCCAGATTAGAACAGAAACCCTCGGGTCACCCAGATCTTTCACAGACGTTCTGAAGAGACCAGAAGTTTTAATTAGCTTCTGGAGGGAGGTGGGCTGGTTGGAATAACCACCAAACAGCCGCCATGGCCCACGAACAGTGGTCCACCTGACGGACTAAGTGCGGAAACCAAACCCCATAACATACGGGTGTCTGTGTTGAATCCACCTTTCTATTTACGCCACCCGGCCTGTTGCGGCCGTTATAAACAACAATTGTGGGATTGATTCACCGGGACGGTGGCATGCCCGACAGATGTCAACCGTACCGTCCTTGACAATGTATTTCTGATAATTATTCGGTTTTGTCCATGATCGCACAGACAAAACCTTCGGTTTCCCCGAAGAGGTCGCCCAAACGCAGCCAGGATACAGACGTAAAAAAGTCTACATCAGGCCCGTGGAGGGCCCGGAAAAAGCGTCCGTGTAGCTCTTTGCCCTGCCATACTTCCTTACGATCGTTAGTATCAAGTACTGCAGGTTTGCGCCAGTTCTCTTTTGCCAAGGAGAGCGGGGTGAGGCCCTTTTCCACTGCGACCACATCTCGTTGTTGTTATGTAACAAGTAATGATAACGTTTAGTTAGAGGGCCTTTTGGATCAATCTATCAGATTAAGCTACGCTTGCTGCGGTTGATCCGTGGATGGGTGACCATCTTTACATACCGAGACTCCTCCGAGCCTCGAAAAGCACGTTAAGCCGTTGGTCCCGGCTGTCATTTGTAGATCTTTGACAGTCGTTACGGGTCGTCAGAAGCCCGATAGGTGACAACCAGTCTTACCGAGGGGTATCGTATTACCAAGTTACTGGGTTGTAGAGGTCAGATAGACAGTCGCTCCATGTAAAATATTGGTATTCAGCTGCATCCAGTTAAGACTGGAAGCCGACCCCAACATATTAGGGAAAAGGCTAGGCAGATTGACTTACATTTAGTTATAATGTATCCGTTCTCGTCAGTCTCGTAAGGTCTAATCTTGTCGCGTCCTAGCTGGCTGGAGTTGAACTCTCTGCAACAAAACAAATATTTTTTAAGTTATTATCAGAGATCGGAGTAGGTAGATTGATTTGGGGTCAATAAACTGGCACGTATATTTTAGTATGGTTATGCCTCCGGGATTCCGGAATTTTGAAATTATTAAGATTTTTTTAAGGAATTTCAAATGTTGTAATGTGTAGAATAAAGAATACATCAAATATAAAGAAATGTTTAACCCTTTTGCTGTCTGTTTAATGGTATAGGTAGGATCGGACTCCAAGAAAAGGATAGTTATACTATAAAAACAATATTACATAAATGTTTATTTAACGTATTCTATAAATTTCTAATGTAGTAGTTTAAAAATCCTTACTTTAACAATATTTGATTCAATCCCGTAAGTACCAAAATGAAATCCCGGAAAAAAGGCTTATCCATGTTATGATTTCTATGACTATTCATGATGCGAGTACATACAATCAATCTACCTACTCCGATCACTGGTTATTATGTAACTGATTTTAAGACTCGATGAGAGTTAGCCGAGGTACGCACGGGCGATTTTTCCCGCGGCAATTTTTTCTCGCACATTAAATTTTCAACTCTCTGCTTTGCGCTAAGAGTTCGCCAAAAAATAAATCACCTGTTCCCTACATTTTGACGAGTTATGCGAACACAAATGTAGGGAACAGTTGATTTTTTTTTTCACGATTTCTGGTTTAGTCCCATAGTAAGTTGTTCATAATGATGAGTAAAGTCACGTATTTAAGTTTGTGCACTGGTTATAAACTTACCCTGTATAGACTTTAAATACTGCGTACACGATTTAATATCGTTTAAGGATTGTAAATGCCGTTCCGATCAGAGCCGTTTGCTGGAAATCATCCTTATAAGTGTGGCCGGCCACAAAATGGTGAGGCAAATGCAGGCAGTTGAGAATGATTAATTTATGATTATTTAGTATCTCACCCGTGTTGCAAGTCGAGTCTATGGTGAGCCGGCACGGGCGACGATTCCTTCGTACTGTTCGCCTCTTCCGAGCTGTCAGCTGATGCCGCGCGGTTTAACGCCTCGCTACGAAAGATAAATTATGTATGATTAATAAAATAATAGCGCCATCAAGAATCATGAAAATGACAATCATTATTCAAAAGTTACTAATTCTGACAGTCGCAATCTTGAATTTTGATTAGGACAACTTTTTCGGTATCATATCTTCCGGAAAACTATGAAAATGCGACCCATATCGAACCATTTTTATCTTTCCATGACCACAACCCTTTAATTTGATTTTAACCGAAGTTGCTGCCTTTTTTTTTGGGTGTGAAATTATCAAATAACTTCTTCCGCTCTGGGCGGAGCGGGAGGGCGTGTCAGACTTTTACTGACTAAAATCCACCCGTGTTCCTTCGGTTGCCCTGTTGCCCCGGCAACGATTTCCCTATCGGTTTTCTTCGAACCCCCGAAAAACACAATACATCCGAAAAAAAAAAAAAACATGAAAATAGCTTAGTATACATACATACATACATAAACTCACGCCTTCTTCCCATGGGGGTAGGCAGAAACTACAGAACGCCACCTGCTACGATCCTTACATAGTCCTTTTGCCTCGTTTACGTTCATACATCTAAGCGTTCGTTCGTAGCTTAGTATAATCAGCCTATAATGTCCCCACTGCTGGGACTGCGGCCTCCTCTCTGTGAGAGGGAGTGGGCCGTAATCCACCACGCGGGCCCAGTGCGGGTTGGTAGATGTAAAAGAAAGAAAGAAAGAAAGAAAGAAAAGAAAATACATTTATTTAGCACAGACCAAAAAAAAGCACACAATATAATTAACAGCAGATAAAAATAAAAAATAAATAAAATGAAAATCAAATAAAAAGTGTAAAGAACGATGTAAAAATTAGCGAGAGTGTGGAAGTGTGCCTCATGGTTGCGCCAAAAAGGCCCAGTTCAGCAAAAATGCCAGACAACTTGTGCCTGACGCTGATTTTCAACTGGACCTGAAAGTGTGATGCGTGCGTGAGTGTGCTGAGTGTGTGTGTGTGGTGTGTGTGTGTGTGTGAGTGTGATGTCGCATGAGATACCGTGAAAGTGGTAATGTCGTACAAATACTTACGCATTATAATGTCCGTTGGGCACGCCATTGTGTCCTTTATTCGATAGAGTGACGTCCGACATCTGACTGATGCCCGAGTCTTTGCTCGACATGTGATTACCGCAGTCTGCTGTAAAGAGAAAAAGTATATTGTTTAACATGAGTTAGATTCCGAGATAGGACAGTGTTATTAGGATTTCATATCAGCAATTTCTCAGTAACAGACTGGGTTCCTTTTTGTGTCTGGATGGCAAACTTGTCCATGCTATCTATGGACATCAGCAAAACCAGAGGCATTACAGAAACGTTGCCATTATAGAAAAAAAAAGCGGCCAAGTGCGAGTCGGACTCGCCCATGAAGGGTTCCGTAGCAGCAAGTAACATTGAATGAAAGGTAAATTGCGGTTTAAGATTTATAACGTATTAAAAAAACTACTTGCTAGATCTCGTTCAAACCAATTTTCGGTGGAAGTTTACATGGTGTACATCATATATTTTTTTTTAGTTTTATCATTCTCTTATTTTAGAAGTTACAGGGGACACACATTTTACCACTTTGGAAGTGTCTCTCGATTTTCGGTGGAAGTTTACATGGTGTACATTGTTGCAGTACAATATCTCTGTGCTGTATCTGCAATCTACATCGCGATCTTATGTTCTTTATCGCACGTTCAATATCTATTAAGTGTTTCTACTGTCTGTTATCGGCACGTAGTCGTTGGTATATAAGATGCACCTTTGGATAATTATAACTAGACTATACTACATCCTTTGTCTCATTTATAATATACTGCCAAGAAGTTTGGCAAATACATCATATATTTTTTTTTAGTTTTATCATTCTCTTATTTTAGAAGTTACAGGGGACACACATTTTACCACTTTGGAAGTGTCTCTCGCGCAAACTATTCAGTTTAGAAAAAAATGATATTAGAAACCTCAATATAATTTTTAAAGACCCTATCCATAGATACCCCACACGTATAGGTTTGATTAAAAAAAAAATTAGTTTCAGTTCTAAGTTTGGGAACCTCCAACATTTTTTTTTTTTCTATTTTTGTGTGAAAATCTTAATGTGGTTCACAGAATACATCTACTTACCAAGTTTCAACAGCATAGCTCTTATAGTTTCGGAAAAAAGTGGCTGTGACATACATGATGAATCCATAAGGGTTCCGTTTTGTGTCATTTGGCTACGGAACCCTAAAAAGCTACGATGTAGCGTCATTTTTATGTCGTTATTTGCATCGCATACTACGAGTATGTCAGGGATCTATGCACAGGATAGATCATTTAATCTGTGGCTTCGCCCTGCCTCGTATGATTATAACCCCTTTTTTTTTCGGGTGTGAAATTATGAAATAACTTCTCCCGTCAGACATAGTTGGGAAAAGACTAGGCAGATTGATTTTATCAAAGACAAAATCGTTTTCCCTGAGTAAGGTGCTCCGTGGAAACTGACAATAGGATAATTGACACAGGTTAAATGATCTAGGATGTACGGTTGCAGTTACGTACAAGGAGTGCACGCGCACTTGCGACTGGCATTCGACCGATATAGCCTCTATGTGTGTGTGCGCCAGTTTTCACTCGTATGGAGCCTATTTTGTGGTAACAGAGTCGCGAGATTATCTAAAGTACATACATCTTTTATGGGGTACTGTGTTAAATGTTACAACAAAATACCTTGTGACATATAAACTCATATTAAAAGTACACTTTGTAAACAAGCATATTACAAATTAGAGGATGATATCCAAGATAAGAGTGCTTGGAAACATGCTGGTCCTGCTCCATAGGACCATTTAGAATCAAGACAAAATTAAACTGGTTGCTAATTTAATTGTAAAATGTATTATTTTGTGTTTTATGACATTGATTTTACATTCTGTGATAACCACACACACTGACTTATTAATTACAAATTTTCGTTAAAATCGTCTACTTCTACAATGTTTGTAAATATGTGAGCACCATGTATCTATCACATATTAAATTATCTGTCGTTGCTTCATTTTTAATTCTTTTTACCTATTGTGGTATAGTATTTTTATTCTAAGTGCATCGTGTTCACATATAATTATTTAACTAATGTACGTACCTATACAAACAATTGTAAAACATTTTAAAAGAGTAACGGTGGAGTTTCTTGCCCATTCTTCTCCATACGAAAACTACCTTTTGGAAGGGGTGACTAGAATCATTTTTACTATTTTGTAAATTTTGACGTTCAAAAGTGTCATACATAGGCCTATTTGAAATAAATGATTTGACTTTGCGATGGCGTCTATTGTGTACGGAACCCTAAAAATGAGTATCGTACATACCATTGCTATGCTGCGCCGTGTAGGTGTGTATCTCGGAGGTAGTCTTGCGGATGCGCGAGTACACGTCCTCGGCCGCCGAGTTGGACGCGCCGCTCACCGTGCGCAGCGGGCTGTCCGAGCCTGCTGGGGAGGGGGATACGTGGAGATAACTCAGATTTTTTAGAACGAAGTGCGGCTTGTAAACTTTCAGAAATCGTCACGCTAAAAACTGTTAATACTTGCGACTGTCTTCTTCTAATCCAAAGAGAAAGAAAAAGAGAGAGGGAGAGAAGGACGGCAGAAAAAAAAGAAAAGAGTAAAGTGATTACAGTGTCGTGGGATAAAATTGTACACATCGGCCCGAGTACACTGCATCCCGGAGAGAGAGAGAGAGAAAGTGTCAATTTGGTCAAAATAAAAATCTAAAATGGCGACCGCGACAATTTTAAAATTTTTCGTCATGGGTGTCGTTTTCATAGATTTCAAATGTGCTAAAGTCGATAGTGAGGTCAAAATGTAAATCCAAGATGGCGGCTGCAAAAATGTTTTTATTTTAAAACATACGTGAGAAGGAACTTCGTTCCTGACGGCGGTCCCCGATCGTACGTACACGTTTTTTTATTTTAAGATACGGGATGAGTTAAGGGGTATAGCACTACAGTTTTTATAAGACTTTTGGCAGTCACAGACTGAAAAACTAAACTAATTTTAAGGGTATGTGCCTTGAGATCTGTCATACAGGTCCCGAACTCAGTATAGACTTCAGCTTTCACAAAGGTTTGAATCTGCCTGTAACCTAAATACCATGTACCAAATTTGTACCTTTTTGAGAGAAAATAAATTGGGCCCTGTTAAGCAGAATAGATCCAACCAACATTTTGTTAGTTTTGAGTAAATGCGATTTGAAGTTTAGAAGTGTAAACAAAAATATCAGGCCAGTTTATAATCACCTGCACGCGTAGCATGACCACCGTAGAAACGAGTTTTGTCGACGGAAAAATAGACAAAATGACAGATAAACAATCACAATCTGTCATTTTGTCTATTCTTCCGTCGACAAAACTCGTTTCTACGGTGGTCATGCTACGCGTGCTGGTAGTTTTTGTTACGGCAATGTCATCAGACCGGCGGGATCTTTTGTGCAAATATAAAAGTCGATGTGTAGATTCTCGTCATGTACGTAAGTCAATTTCATAAAAATTGTTGGTTAGATCTATTCTGATTAACAGGGTCCAATTACTATTACTAATTACTACTAATTTGCGACAACGCAACCACAACGCAACTGCAAGAAGTTGCAGAGAGACTATTCACACGTAACCACACTGCTTGCCCACATTTTGTCGCTGCGATGTGGTGTGCTTGTTGTACGTGTTATCGGGCCCTTTTGAGTCGAACTGGTCGACTTTCTTTGCTTTCGAGACAAATCTTAATTTCATCGTTTCATACGAGTAGCTTCACAATATGTAAAAAAAACCCTGTCCGATTCGAAAGGGGCACAAAGGTACTGCAATAACATTACCAAAATCATTTATTTTTATTATTACTAAAAATAAAAAAGTTATTGCTCTTTTAAATTCACATTTTTAGTACCAAAATCCGCAATCAACGTGGCCACCTACTGGGCTCATATAAAATAATATAATCTTAATATGTATAAATTACGTGTCACGTTGTTTGTTCGCGATGGACTCCTAAACTACTCAACCGATTTTAATCAAATTTGCACACCGTATGCAGTTTGATCCAACTTAAAAGATAGGATAGGTAGGGTAGGTAGGGTAGGTAGGGTAGGTAGGGTAGTTAGTGATAAAAATGGTCCACCCAAACATATGGCAAAACAACGTTTGCAGGGTCAGCTAGTTACTTATAAAGAAGAGTACCATCGACACGAAAAGAAGAAGAAGAGTATCAAAATTACCCATCATCTACCTAGCCTTTTCCCAACTATGTTGGGGTCGGCTTCCAGTCTAACCGGATGCAGCTGAATACCAATATTTTACATGGAGCGACTGCCTATCTGACCTCCACAACCTAGAAATACCCAAAATCCATAAAAAATAGAAAATTTTCAACAGGGGTCATAAATTATGACTTGTAGACACCCGCTAAACGACGGCCGCCCGCACCCCGTGTAATAAACCCGGTAAAAAAAAATGTGGCAATTTTTTCAGTGAAAACTTTTTAAGCGCGTTGGGCATTTTTGAGATGGGACTAATCATTTCGCGACCTGTTACCGACACCGCGAAGTAAAAGACATCAACGCGTTGATTACCGCGGTGCCGATTTGTTTTTATGTTTTCACTTCTGTCGGCACTCCCGGAGTGCCAATGTTTTTTTTTTTCTTAAATAAACTTTCAGTACGATACCTAACAATACCCTCACGGATTGGATAGGGTTTTTTTTACATATTGTATAATATGATAATTTTAGGACTTACAATGCAGCAAGCCTATGTGGCTCGGGGACGGTGGAGCTGCCGATGAACAAAAATGTCAATCTTGTAAATTTTTTTAGTGATTAAGCGTAGTATAAAGCATAATCAGCCTATAATGTCCCCACTGCTGGGACACAGGCCTTCTCTCTTCGAGAAATGGGCTGTAATCCACCACGCGGGCCCAGTGCGGGTTGGTGGATGTCACATGTCTTCGAATTATTGGTTCTAGGACATGCCGGTTTCCTCACGATGTTTTCCTTCACCGTTTTGAGAGCAGTGGTGATGAAATAATTTACACAAAGTAAAGCGCCTGTCTGGGTTCGAACCTACGACCTCGTAAGTCGGGGCCGTTACCACTGGATCTCATTAAAATTAAAGCCATCAGGCCAGATAAGCTTGCTACACTATACAGGCTAGTAGCAAGAAAGCATTTATTCATAATTGTGTCTATGTCGCAGGGATATTGTCAAACCATTTTTTTTTTTTAAGGAATATCGTATAGGTACTGTAAGAAATACTGGAGATATAGACAGAACCTGGTGTGGTGCTACGCTATGACGTCATCTGCTACGTCTGACGTCAGTGCTACGCCGTAGTCATCCCAGAGCTACGCGAGGGGAAGATGCGGGGAAGGACGGCAGTCCTAATAGAGTTATTAATGTGAATGCACGTACCGATTGTTGATTAAGTAAATAATAGTGATTAGAAACCTCATGAGTTGTCTCATTTCTGGACGCTAACAATACCTACTTTTACAATGCTTGTAAATATGTGAACACCATGTATCCATTACTTACATAATTATTTTTTCTGTCATTGCTTCATTTTTACCTATTGTGGTATAGTAATCTTATTCCAGGTGCATCGTCTTCACATATAATTAATGTATACAAAATATTGTAAAACATTTTAAAAGAGTAACCGGTGGAGTTTCTTGCTTATTCTTCTCCATACGAAAACTATCTTTTGGAAGGGGCGACTAGAATCAATTCTATTTTTTTTTGTAAATTTTGACGTTCAAAAGTGCCTTTTTGTGCCTTATTGAAATAAATTATTTGACTTTGACACGAAACTTTGTCAACTGCCTCCATTGCTCACAATTTAACGAACTTTTTTTTGTGTTATTGTAATTTCAAGAGAACGATGTAGTGAGTTTATTATAACCCTAGGTATATTATGAGTCAAGTTTGTAGTGGGATCTTCGTGCGTTTTGATTGGTCAACTTTTCTTCATCCGCCTTTAAGATCTGCATAATAACGTGTAGAAGTTTATTCATTTTATGATATAAGTAAGGCATGACACTGGAAACGGACCAATCATTGACCGTCTCACAATTTAACGGGCTTGCACATACAGTGAAATTGTCAAAATATTACTGCCTTGCAAGATCACTGCGTGGGTCCAGTGGAATTATAATGTCACTGAAATGAGCCTGTTAAAATGTGAGAAATGGAGGCGGTTGACAAAATTACGTAGAAATTATTATATCACTGATTTGACAATATCCCTGCGACATCTATAAGCAACTGCCATCGATTACAATACAGGGTGTTTGGCAGAACGTTGAACATACGAAGATGGTGGATAGGTGGGGTCATCTGCTACTTACTCAGCCCTAATTTATTTGGCCCTGGCCCCCTGGATAGTTTTTTTCTAATGCCAAGTTGAAATTAAAATTTAAGTATTTTTTTACATCTTTCTGTAAGTTTGAGGACTCGTAACTTTTTTTCTAGCTAACATCTGAACAAAGCAATAATTTTATAAGAATCTGCCAACATTAAAGATTAAAAAAATAAACAAAAATATTGCCTGTTTTACCCATTTTTAATAAAAAAATACAATTTAAAGTTAAGAAAGTGGTTAAACTAGAAGAAAGCAAAAATTTAAAAAAAATTAGTATTCAAGGGGCCAGGGCCAAATAAATTAGGGCTGAGTAAGTAGTAGATGACCCCACCTATCCACCATTTTTGTATGTTCAACGTTCTACCAAACACACTGAATAATTTTATTTATATTTAAATATAAAGTATGTTTGTCACTCACTGCTGGAGGTTCTCCTGACATGTTGTTGTACGACTCCGTTGACTAGCGCCTGCGTCTCAGCGGGCAGCTCGCTCATTAGCGTCGTGAACTGCACATAAGAATAAATAAATTTTTAGAGGTATGAGGAACAGGGTGTAAAGTTCACTCATCCTCTATTGAAAAGGGAGGATCCTCCGACTAGACGGGTGTCGTGTCTGGTGGGATGCCCGACGATTGATGTCGGGGCGTTGTACATATCTTAGTCGCGCGATAAACACTGCTTGCTGGATGCAGGTTTTTGCGTGACGTCAATCAATCTTTGTTTTGGCGTAGCTCGCGGGTGTGTAAACTCTCCATTTGAAATAAAATTGGACATTTAAATAAACTATATCTTACATATAAAATTCTCGTGTCACAATGTTAGTTACCTTACTCCTCCGAAACGGCTTTACTGATTTTTACCAAATTTTATATGCATATTCAGTAGGTCTGAGAATCGGCTACTATCTATTTTTCATACCCCTAAGTGATAAGGGTTGTCCACCCCAAACAAATAATTGGCAAAACAACGTTTGCCGGGGTCAGCTAGTAATATATATAATTCTTGATACTCCTTACTGATGATTTATCACCGATAATGAGGGTGAATTTTATAAAAACCGGATGGCATTGATATACACAAATTTCTTGCAATTATTAGAGGTTAAATTACGAATGCCATATAAAAAAAAAAGATGTTTTACCCTCATATCTCCGCCTCCGGTTCGGTATTACTTCAAGACTCAGGTTACACACTCGCCATCCGGTTGCCTCTCCGATTAAATTTTACGAGCCATTGCTTTAACTATTATAGAATTCTGTGATAAGGTAGTTACGAATAGAGATGAGCGTTTATGTCGGGTTTGATCGGCCATCTCGTAGGTGAACCTAGGAGGTTGTCGGCTGTTTAACTGGGTTATCCTGTGGCGGGCCAGCTTGGGTATCTAGTACAGTAATGTTATACTCACGGGCACAGGGTTACAGTCGTACAGATGCGCGAGCGCACGCCGCGCGCACACGCGCACGTCGGCGGCGCGCGGGTCGCCCGCCAGGTTCGCGACCTTCACCAGCGCGCGCCCCGCCACGCCCGTCGAGCCGCCTGGGATAAATACATAGGAAAACTTCAAATATACACATCATAAAAGTGAAGACCCGAGACACAGACAACGTCAAAAATATCGGAAAGAAATAGTAGTAGGGCGGAAATAGTTTTACAGCTCTCTGTTCACACAGAAATCAAAACAACAATAAAGTACTTGGTTCTGAATTCAAATTATTATACACGATAAATCTAATAATTGATGGACATGGAAATTAGCATTCGTTTGTATTCGGAAATGCGATGATTACCGAGGGATATTAAGAAAATAGTCAGACTGTATATGTAAGTAATTATAAGTAAGGGAGCTCGTGGCTAAGTAATAACAGCCGCACGGGTCAAATCCATCAGGTTAAGCTACATTTATCGGGGTTTATCCGTGGATGGGTGACCATTTTTACATAGCGAGACTCCTCCGTGCCTCGGAAAGCACGTTAAGCCGTTGGTCCCAGCTGTCATTAGTGGATACTGATATCGTTAGTAAGTTTCAAGTCTTACCAAGGGGTATCGTATTATCCAGTTACTGGGTTGTGGAGGTCAGATAGGCAGTCGCTCCATGTAAAATACTGGTATTTAACTGTTTTGGAAGCCGACTCCAACATAGAGTTGGGAAAAGGCTAGACAGAATTATACGGGGTGGCAGGGACATCGACGCGAAAACTGTTACCATGGATTCAGTACATGATTCTGAACCCCCTTTTTTTGGATGGGAAATTATCAAATAACTTCTCCCGCTCTGGATGGAGCGGGAGGGCGTGTCAGACTCTTACTGACTAAAAACCCACCCGTGTTCCTTCAGTTGCCATGATTCTGAACCCCCTGAGTTGAAATTTTTCGTCGGTTATTTAAAAAAAATCTGCTGTTTCATAGAAAAGTGCAATACCTACGCGGTCAAAATGTATGGAACAGCAGATATATTTTTCTAAAATAACCGACGAAAAATTTCAACGCTGGGGGGTTCTGAATCCATGGTAATAATTTTTCGCGTCGATGTCCCTGCCTCATCATCTTCCTGCCCTTGTCGCATGTTACTTGTGGTCGGCGCAACATGTTTTCTTTTTCCACTCTCCCCTGTCAACCGTCACACTATCATTCACTCCCTTCTCTTTCATATCATTCCTCACACAATCCATCCATCTTTTCTATGGTCTTCCTCTCCCGCTCCATCCATCAACATTTATATTCATTACTCTTTTAGTCACATGCGTTTCTTCTCTCCTCATCACATGCCCATACCAGGCCAAACGATTTTCTGTCACTGGCGCCACTTCCCCGTATATACTCATTTCTTACTTTATCCATTCTTGTCACTCCACACATCCATCTCAACATTCTCATCTCCGCTACATACAGGTAAGTAATTAAATCTTGAGTATTATAAAAAGGTACGTACCATGTAAAGCTAACGCCAGACTGTTAGGCGTACAGTAGTCGTGTGCGAGGTCCGCCAAGAACCGAAGAGCAGCCACCTTGGTCTTAGGAGTAGGGGCCGTCGCTCCGTCGGCTAGAAACCTGAGGAATTGGGAGGAGAGTTAAAATTAAAAAAAAAAGTTATTTATTCATACTAGGCTGAGAATTAGCACTTATTCGAACGTCAAAATTACATAAGACAGTCCCCCAAAACGCCCACCCTTCACCACTTCCTAGTGCCTTTAGCTGGGAAGAAGAAGTGGCGCAACAAACTGTCCAGCAGCACAGCTGTCTGTTCAAGTTAGATAAAACTGTAAGAATATTTCGAAAAAAAAAAAAAATCTTCTTCAAAATAATTGTCTTTGTTAAATAAATACACAATGTTCGTACACAAGGGTCAAGGGTCGTTACGGGTAGTTAGAAGCCCAAAAAGTCTGACAACCAGTCTTACCAAGGAGTATCGTGTTACCTAGTCACTAGGTTGTGGAGGTCAGATAGGCAGTCGCTCCATGTAAAATACTGGTATTCAGCTGCATCCGGTTAGACTGGAAGCCGACCCCAACATAGTTGGGAAAAGGCTAGGCAGATGTATGTGTGTGTGTGTGTTCGTACACAAGGTAGCAATTTTTTTTTTTTGTGAAATTAGTTATTCCAATTATCATCCATTTGCGACCGGGGCACAGGAGGAGCTCGTAGCTAAGTAATAACAGCCGCATGGGTCGATCCATCAGGTTAAGCTACGCTTGCTGGGGTTGGTCCGTGGATGGGTGACCAGCTTTACATACCGAGACTCCTCCGTGCCTCAGATAGCACGTTAAGACGTTGGTCGCGGCTGTCATTCGTGGATCTGTGATAGCCGTTACGGGTCGTCGTCAGAAGCCCGAAAGTCTGACAACCAGTCTTACCAAAGGGTATCGTTTCAAAATCGTGCCAATGCCTTTGGGAGCGTTCAAGTAGTTACGTTACACAAGTTTTGAAGATTTTTGACCCCCCCTCCCCCCATGTAACGCGCCGTAACGTTTTTCTTTACCCCCCCCCCCCCCATGCCCCTAGTAAAACGTTACGTAACCACCACAAAGTGCCCATTTTTATCTGAAAGTCACAATTATGTGGCGTAAAGTATTGGAAAGTCGCTAATATACCTAAAAAAAATATTAAAAGTTATTCACTATCCTGTAAAGCAAGCAAGAAATTTTGTGAAGGTAAAAAAAATTCAATTGGTGATTCTATTTGAAATTTTGAGGAAAAAAAAAAACCCTTTCAAAAATGCGTGAGAAAAAATCTACGCGACAATTCTGAATGGTTAAAACAATGTTACGTAACACCCGTAGTTCAAACCCCCCTCTCCCATCCCTGTAACGCATCGTAACGTTTCAGAAGACTCCCCCTCCCTCCAAATTGCGTTACGTACTTGAACGCTCCCTTTGTGTTCTTACCTAAATATATTATGTAGTTGCAGCTCAGCGGGGAAGCATTCGTGGATGACGTCTAACGTCTTCATGATCTTGCTTTGCACCGAGCCGAGGATGTCCGTGCCGAGTTTCATTAGTAATCTGAAACAAAATTATAGTATGCAGTGATTTTTGTTTACATGACTTAGGTATCTGGGTCACTGGGTCTCGGAGGATCTTTGTGACAACATTGATTTGGAGAGGGAGCGCAGGGCGCTGTCTGTGCGCTGTAACATGCTGGCCCGCAGGTTTGCACGGTGCACTGAGCAGGTCAAAGTGACATTATTTAAGGCCTTCTGTCAATCTTTTTACACCTGCAGCCTGTGGACTAAGTACACGCAGCGTACATACAGTGCTCTGCGTGTGCAATACAATAACGCGATCAGGGTACTGTTCGGGCTGCCGCGCCACTGCAGCGCTTCAGCTATGTTTGCGGTTAAAACCGTGGATTGTTTTCATGCCATCATGCGGAAGCGTTGTGCGTCTCTTATGAGGCGCATGCGGGCCAGTTCGAACAGCCTTCTGAGCGTGTTCGTGGACCGCTGGGACTCGCCGATGTGGCAGCACTGGATGCGACTACACACTGTGGGTGGACGCGTCCAGGGCTTGGCATAAACTGGCACTCCTGTGCGGTGTCACTTCGTGGTTTTAATTTCTTTTTTTTTGTTTTTATTTTAATTTCTTCATGTGGCTTTGTTTTTGTTTATACTAACAATAGCTTTATAAGGTTGTTTTTTTGTATTACTAACAGTATATGGACTACGTCTGAGATAAATGTTTTGAATTTGAATTAGTGCCGAGTTTTCAATCGATAGATAACATTTAAGGTGAACGTCCACTGATCCGCACCGGCCGCAACGCACATATGGGCACGCAACGGATTTTGGTTTGCTTTTTAAGAGGTATGAGAAACAGGGTGTAAAGTTCACTCATCCACCATAGAAAAAGGAGGATCCTCCGACCAGACGGGTGTTGTGTCTGGCGGGCAACTGCCCATCGGTTTGAAGTTGAAATCTTGTATGTATGTCGATCGCTCGGTAAACTCTAACTGCGCGATGCAGGATTTGTGTGACGTCATGTCTATGATGCGTAGTTCGTATGTGGCGGTGTAACCGCTACAGAAGCAATGAAAGTGATATCGCCGGGTGTACCTGAACATGAGCTGGTAGAGCCAGTCCTTCAGCTGCTGCCAGTGCACCAGCAGCAGCTCGCACACAGCGTCCAGCAGCAGGGAGAACACCTTGGTGTGCGCGTCCACGAACATCTTGTTGAGCAGCTCGGTCAAGCGACGCAGTTGGTCATCGGTTAGTAAGCGCCCGCTGTTCAGGTAGTTTGCCTAGGAGGGAGATACAAATTGTTAGTTTCTGGTAAAAGATAAATTAAAAATCCTTATAATCAAATCAAAATCAAAATATTTTATTTCACATAAACCTACATGGGCACTTATGAAACGTCAGAAGCTAGGTGCACGGTTCCAATTGGTCGTTTCCTATGGAGAAGAGCCGGCAAGAAACTCCACGGTTACTCTTTTAAAAATAATTGGCTTTTACAATACTTTCATATAACAGTGTTTCTAGGTATGGGAGGACAGTGTAGGTCTTTCAATAAGTACCAAGTACTTAACAAAATAGAAAATGGAAAAAATGAAATTTTGTTAAAAAATAGAAAATGGTCAACAGGTCTACAATCCACTAAGCCTACAGCGTTCTCACATTCACAAAATATGTAGAAAAGAATCTATACAAAAGATAAATAAATTAATTAAAGTAAAAATTTTATGATTGCTATTACAACTGTAATCAATCTGAATAATTATCATGTCCATAAAAGTCACTAAAAAAAAGGTTGAAATTAAATCGTAGTAATTAAAACTTCTCACATATGACGACACGGAAGCGCTGCTGGAATAAAATATAACCCTCATTCTTAACCTCACGCATACACTCTGATTCATTAGTGTTCACATTCACACACCCTCACTCTCACTCACACACTCACATGCCTGCGTGCGTACTGCATGTTTAGCTTTAATTCTCTCTTTTTTTTAAATATTATTGTTTCGTAGTAAGTACCTACATTTGTATAAAACAAGTAAATGATATTTATTCAAGTTATAGAAGAGCGGAGTCTCCTAACACAGGCTTATTTGCTTAATAGGAGGCTCCAATCACTAGTTGTTAAGGTTTACTTGTTAAAATAATAAACTAATTTCATTATTTTTTTTTCGTATCAGCCTTTTGAAGAATAGTTGCTAGCTAAAAAAAAAATAAACAATAAAAAAAAACTTCCAAAACAATGCTGTCATTTGTAGATCTTTGACAGTCGTTACGGGCAGTCAGAAGCCCGAAAGTCTATCGAACAGTTTTATCGTGTGGTATTATGTTACCCAGTAGAGTTGTGTAGGTCAGATAGGCAGTCGCTCCATGTAAAATACTGGTATTTGTAAAGTTATACATTTAAAATAATATTTACACAGATTGACATAAACAAGTTTTCACCATTTTCATCTCTTTCTCAAGACATACACATACCCCCACATAGGTACTTTAACACGCCATATATGGCATTTAATTTATATTTTATTTAAGTATAAGTAGTAAATCTTACTTTGGGTGCCAGAGTTTATCGAAACACTTTTTCCTTTAGTTTTAACGCTGCATAGTTTTTAGATTGTGTTTTTGTACAACTGAATGGTAATATTTTATTTCTTTATTATTTTTATTGAATGCACCTTGGTACATACGAAATGATGACCTCCACCGGGACCTAAAAGTTGAGTTCATCGAAAAAGTGATCCAGAAACTTGCAGAAGCTCACGAAAAGAGACTTCATCAGCATGTGAACGTCGAGGCAATCCAGCTTCTCGACCACACAAACATAGTTAGAAGACTAAAAAGAACAAAACCGGTCGAGCTAGTGTTTAGTGTTAGTGAATAGTGTAAAGTACAAAAGTGCCAAACAAACACAAGAACGAAGTGTATTCGCCTTAACCTTTTGAACGCCAGCCAAAGTTTACCTAAAACACTTATTATGTCAATCTAATCTCAAGTGCTTTTGATTTTTGGGTAGGCCTTCGGAAAAACGGAGAATTCGTCAATAAAGAGCCATTAACACGGCATGTATTATACCTTCCCGGGTTCCTTGGGAGCTGTTTTACTTGTAAAAATAGATAGTAGCATTTTTTCTTAAGTTCCGCGGGGGGACGCGCGACTTGCTAGGGACAATAAGAAAAGTGCTATTGGACACATTCTTAGTAAAGACAATTTTATAGTTTAGGTTATAATTAAATTACTTATTAGTCTATTTATAAGGCTAGATTGTAATAAGATTAAGGTTTATCCTATTGTTGAACCTTAGGACAAGGAAAAAAAAAAAGCTGCAGCCGTTTAAACTGGAAGCTGACCACAACATATTTGGGAAAAGGGATGATGAAGGCGAGTTAGTTAGTTGCGCACGTGCACTGCATCATGCTGAGTGGAAGCCTTCTTGTCACAGTCATGTCGAGCAGCTGCCGCCTAAGTAGTTTCTGTTCTATGCTCGTGATTTGTTATGTACTTTGTGTTGTTCTCTGATTACTCTTGTCTTTTATGTATGCACGTGTTTGTGACAAATAAACCTGTTTTTCTTTCTTTCTATGTGTACTCACCAAGTGTGTGAGCCCGTCCTTCCTCTCGGTCCAGTGCGTGCACGCACACAGCGCGATGATGTCGTCGGGGGGCGGGGGAGGGGGGGGCGAGCCGCAGTCCCAGCCCAGGCGCGACGCCGAGCCCGACCACGACACGCTCTGGAGTACGGGACACTTGTTAATATAGCGTTTCAAAGCTCATTGATCGGGCAATGCAACACTCGGGAGGCGAGATTCGTCACTTTGCTCAAACTGTGGTTTGACAACTAAAGCCCACTTGTACCACAAATTACTAAGTGCGTTTAGCGCTAAAAACCGCCCAATACGCGTCGGACCACGTGAAGGGTTCCGTAGTTGGGATGAATTTTTCTCTCTTTGTAGTTGAAAAACATGTTCTCCCATACATTCCAACTGAAAATGTAAGTTTGTACGCACAATATTGAGAGATTTACCATGTTATTTTAAGACCATGGACTTCTTATTTTTCCTGTCATCTATGAGTAAAGAACCATTCTCTGTATTATTTATTTTAGGCTCAGTAGTTTCAGAGATTAGGGGGGAATAGTCAATTTTCATCTATTTTCTTAAATATCTTTAAATGTATTTAAAAAAGGTTGGATCCCCACAACAAGCCCTTTCATTGATATGTCCACACGGTACAGTTTGCAAAACGTATTTTTTTTTTTCATGTTTGCCCCCCAAAAATGACCCCTATATTTAAAATCCATTTATTTACGTTACACGTTCGTGTTTGGGTCACAGAAATACATATGTGTACCAAATTTCAAATTAATCGGTCCATTAGATTCGGAGCAAATTGGTTGTGACAGACGGACACACGAGTGATCCTATAATGGTTCCGTTCTTTTTGAGGTACGGAACCCTAAAAAATACTATAAGTGATTGGAATCCACTCGCTACGTGTAGAACTGGAGGCACTACTCACATCGTGTCTTCTATAAGAGTCGAGACTTCTCTCCGAACATACACTAGAGGCTTCCGAGTCATCGTCACGACCGCGTCCGCCTTCACAGGCAGAACTGTCTTCTGGACTCTGTGGGGACAAAATAAGGGTTAATATTAAATTATTTTTACATTTGCATATACAAGACTGATATTGTATTAACTTAATTTAAAAGAATAATCTTGGTATTCGTTGGTATAAAGGCCTGCCTCGTTGGTCTAGTGGTCGCAAGCGCTACTGCTGAGCATGCGGTCCTGGGATCGATTCCCGTGTCGGACAAAATGTTATTGGGTTTTTCTATCTGAAAATTCTCAGTAGCAGCTCGGAGTCTGGATTTGTGTGCGGTTGATGGCAATAGGCTCGCCCCCTATTACATGGGACTTAAACATAACTGGCGAAATGTGGGTGTACCTGCTACAGGGACACCTCTGCCCAACCCTTCGGGGAAACAAGGCGTGATGTTATGTTATTAATCTTGGTATTCATTGCCTGTTTTTTTCTATAGGAATTTACAATTTGGAAGAACCATAAGGGATCTTTTTGGGTCCAAAATTTGTTGGGCAATCTCAAAAACTCATTATTGCACTAATTGTAGGTATATATATTTTTATTTAATGTGTATAAATAGTAACAGCACAGGTGAATACATATGGGACATTCCGAGCACGTAGCTTTAAATTCCCCGACTAATAATCATGATCAAAACTTTGATCCAGCCCGTCCCATTCTTGATGTCCTCCCTCCGGTTGACGCCCTAAGCCGAGGTTCGTACCCCACAGGGGGTGCCCTTAGCGAGCGATCACCTAGTTTTAATTAGCATAGTTGAATAACCCCTGGCTGGAGGTTTTAAGTGTAGTAGCTTAAGGCACCCACAGGAAGGCCCGGTTAAGTAGTCATGATCTCAGAGGTCAACTACCAGATTTCCTACCAAAAAAAAAAATGGGACATTCCGCATTTTAGGTAAGAACGTAGTCAGAAGGTATAAGAGTTACGCGATAGAAAGAGAGGCAACTTCTAGGTGAATATAACTGTAGGTAATTAGCGCTGTGCGACCTGAATTGCACTTTATTGTGTCGTAGCAAGAGTCGCTTTTTATTTATATGATTTTACAGAGTGTCCGATTTCTACAAATCTGTGGTAATAGTAATTTCTCATATCTATTAACACTGTAATTTGAAAACATTGTAGAAGCCATTTATTTTTAAAAGAGTAACCGTGGAGTTTCTAGCCGGCTCTTCTCCATAGGAAGCGACCAATTGGAATCGTGCACCTAGATTCTGACGTTTCATAAGTGCCCTTGTAGGTTTACGTGAAATAATTTGAATTTGATTTCAATCTAAGTAGTTTACAAATTGTATGTATTTTTAAACGACTTCAAAAAAAAAGAGGAGGTTCTCAATTCGTCGGGATTTTTTTTTTTTTTTTTTTTGTTCCCCGATTACTCGAAGACGGCTGGATCGAATTGAAAAATTATTTTTTTGTTTGAAAGGGTATACTTTCAAGTTGGTCCCATTGTCATTTGGTCACGATCTGATGATGGAATCTTGGAGAAATCGAGGGAACTCTTCAAATATTAAAGGCACATCTATAGCGATTTGGGTATTTTTGATGAGCAGTTGACATAAGGCTATTGTAACTTAGATAAATTACAAGTAAACCCACTAAAAAGTGAAAAAAAAAAAAACTTTTTTACAAAAAATACAACCGACTTCCAAACTACAAAGTGAAAAATAACTTTAATTTCGGAAGTCGGTGTTAAAAAACTTAAATACTGATCCAAAGACACCGACTTCCGAAATTAAAGTTATTTTTCACTTTGTAGTTTGGAAGTCGGTTGTATTTTTTATAAAAAAGTTTTTTAATTTTAATCAAGAAGACATGTTGGGATGAATTTATTTTATAACACTAAATAAAAAATCATAGCTAAAATAGAGCTGAAAAAAATATAATTAAATGCGAAGGCACGTCACAAGGATAATTCCTTGTGACGTGCCTTCGCATTTAATTATATTTTTTGCACGCTATTTTCAACGACGATAACCAATTTAAAAAAAAATACAATAGACGTATATATATTTAGTAACTTGTTCCGCTTAACTATTCTTAAAGAGTCATAAAAAAAACCCTGAAAGAAATCGACACGTGTTTCACCTCTCAACGAGGCGTCCTCAGGATGACGATTGACTTGTCGCGAACCCGAACACGATGTGTTACCATGCCGACCGCCGGACGCAGAGGCCGTCTATTGTATTTTATAATGGATTTCCGCAAGGTCACGCCTGAATCAATTAACTACTCAATTTTTTTATTAAAATTGCTCGAACTATTTGTTACTTGCGATACTTACTCTAAGCAAAGCCTCAGCATCTCTGGTCTGTTGCAACAGCCTCAAGGTAGCGGCGGGGGCCTGGCTGGGGGTGGTGCGCTCGATAGACTCGCGCCGACGAACGCCTGCGCTAACTACACTGCTTGATCTGCCACTCCTGTGCCAAAAATTTAAGATATAAAGTTAATTGATATTATTAAATGTCGTCCATAGGAAACCAGGCAAAAAAAAAACAATGGCTCTCCGGGAGTGTCGAAAGAAGTGAAAACTTGAAAAAAAAAAATCGGCACCGCGGTAATCAACGCGTTGATGTCTTTTACTCCACGTACCGCGGTAAACAACGCGTTGATGGCTTTTAATCCTCGCACCGCAGTAATCAGCGAGTTGATGTCTTTTTTTCATGGTCAAAAAAGCTGGTGTCGTAACAGTGTCACGAAATCAATGGTTTAGTCCCATCTCAAAAATGCCCAACGCGCGTAAAGAAGTTTTTACTTCAATAAGACCAAATATTCAGGACGTGATTGAGTAGAATACTTATCCCAATGACACAGGGTCAACGCTCGTTTACTAAGTATTTTTTTACGAAGTTCCAATAATCTACATTCCGTTTTATTTGAATTTCTACGAAAGATCACCGAAGATTGCACGACTTGCGAGCATTGACGCATCAGCTGTTTACTTGAATACAGACAGACTCATGTAAAAAGTATTATTCTTCATAGTTCATGCGTCCCGCAGCCTCTAACCCCGTTACTGGAAATTATGTAAGTTAGTTAAGGGTACACTAGTCGGTCATTTTTCCATACAAACGTAGTATGGTTATTACTCGTCTGTTTGACGGTGTAACTTCAAAACTAAAAACTATATCTATTTGCCTTGTCATTATCTAGCCCTGTATAGAAGCAGAATTGGAAAAAAAGTATTGGTTTGGAAGTTATGAGCGTCGAAACTTTCATATTTCAACACTAATTTTAATTCATCATTGGGCGTAAATAAATAAATTATGTAGTATGAAAATGGCAAAATAAAAACCGTACAGGGATAGGTAATTTATTGAAAAGTTCAATTAATTTTATTTTGAGTAGATAAATTCAGTAGTATTTCCATAATATCTATACGCCCAAAGGTCTGTTCATGACATTTTACGCGCTAGTTTTCGTTAAAATCATCGTCTATTTCACTAAATAAATAAATAACTTTACTGAATAGCATGCATATTAGCCACGCCACCAACGAGATCGAACCGTCGACTAGTGCAACCTTAAGTAAATTATTAAGAGTTTAGAAAAACTCACTTTTTTATTCTCGATTTGATATGAAATGAAATGAAATTGTTTATTGGATATCGGAATCACTTTTACACGTCATATAAAAAAAATATTAAAAATAAGCTAGACGAGTTCGGCGTTTCCTATCTGACTACTCTGAGAAGAAGGGCCGAAACAAACTCACAGGTCACAGTCTCTTTTAAAGTTCAGACATAATCTTGGTCAGGCCATATGAGGACCATGTAGATTAGTGTCTGAAAAGGTCTTTTGAGGAAAGAACCACAATATCTAATAAGATATCGATACTCATCACAGTTCTGAAGTTTCGATAACTAATTTCAATTGATCTCGATTACGATAAAAAAAACTGCTCGTGCTGTGAAATTTAAAAAAATATTAACCTGGTAGGGCTGGTTTCTCTGGAGCCTGCTAAAGAGCGCGGTATGCCCGAGGGTCGTCTGCGAGCGCTCGCTAACGACATTGGACCGCTGCTGCGAGATGATGGCGATGAGGAACGGGATGTCGCTATGGAAATATAAATGTTTATTTATTGTTTATTCTGATGAAATAACTTTGGTTGTCTATAAGAGAATAGTTGTTCCATCCATGAAAACTGGGAATAACCACAGATAGTTTACTCCGCATTTTAGGTATGGAGCTACAAGTACGCGGCGGGCCCGACTTGTCGGGCCAATTCAGTGAGTGTAACGTAGTCAGAAGATATAAGAGTTACGTGATAGAAAGAGAGGCAACTTCTAGGTGAATATATCTGTAGGTAATTAGCGCTGTGCGACCTGAATTGCACTTTATTGTGTCGTGACAAGAGTCGCTTCTTAATTAAATGATTTTGCGGAGTGAACCATCTGTGGAATAGCTACTGATTTCTAAAAAAACTTTTTTTACAAAAAACACAACCGACTTCCAAACTACAAAGTGAAAAATAACTTAATTTCGGAAGTCGGTGTCTTTGGATCAGATCATTATTTTAGTTTTTTGACACCGACTTCCGAAATTAAGTTATTTTTCACTTTGTAGTTTTGAAGTCGGTTGTGTTTTTTGTAAAAAAGTTTTTTTTTTTCACTTTTTAGTGGGTTGTTTTGTAATTTATCTAAGTTACAATAGCCTTATATCAACTACTCATCAAAAATACCCAAATCGCTATAGATGTGCCTTTAATATTTGAAGAGTTCCCTCGATTTCTCCAAGATCCCATGATCAGATCGTGACCAAATGACAATGGGACCAACTTGAAAGTATACCCTTTCAAACAAAGATTTTTTCAAATCGGTCCAGCCGTCTTCGAGTAATCGGGGAACATACATTAAAAAAAAAAAATATCCTGACGAATTGAGAACCTCCTCCTTTTTTTTGAAGTCGGTTAAAAACGAACGTATTAGAGTGTTGAATAAAGTCAAGGACCGGACTCAAGTCTGTTGTTGTTGTGTGTTGTAGAGGGGCTAATTCCTGTATTCACCGACAACTATACTCCGTTTGAAATAAGATTAGACATTTAACTAAACCTTTTTTACAGTCCGTTCAACCGATTTTGACTTCTATTGCGTTGGTCGCATGACAAATGGTAGCTGCAGTAAACAGTTGGTTTGTAACCACTTTTTTTGCTTTTAATGCCATCCTTATGCCTACGGTATAGAAGTCAAAATCGGTTGAACGGACTGTAAAAAAGGTTTGTTTAAATATCTAATCTTATTTCAAACGGTGTATAAGTGACACCTAAATTAAACCTTAAATAAAGTGCACTGTTGGATTTTTAACTCTTAGACCTAAGCAGAAAAATTTGAGAAGTTGCCGGGAATTTTATATGAATAATTGTAATTTGAACAGGATAGGTCAGCTAGTGTTATAATAATATTGTTAAGTGAATACTCACGTTGGGACTGTGACACCCCAGGTCTCGACCGGGACCGTCCGACTGACCGCTCTGGACTAGGAGGTACACCGCTAGCTGCGACTGGCGAACGCTTTGCCCTGGCTGGAGAAACAATGACAATAACAGATTGTAGATATTTCGGAAGTGTATAATAGAAATTACAGAAAGAAAAATGCTACGTAATGCGACGTCCGGTCGTCGAAAAAATGCGTTCCTGACATCTGTCAGTTGGACAATTTCTAATAGTAATAAGGATCAAATTCGCAAAACACTTATTCGCAAAGAAATTGTTTTTCTTTAAATAGTATATCGGAATTACATTTACAAGTCAAATTAAAAATGAAATAAGCTGGACTATCTGGCTACTCTGAGAAGAAAGGCCGAAACAAACTCAAAAGTCAAAGTCTCTTTTAACGAGGATTTATCCTGAAAGTTGGCGACGTCGTAAATAGCTGTCAAGTATTTACCTGTTTTGATTAATTTGGCAATATTACTGTATGGAATTAAGAAATGTGGCTAACTAGTGAACTAAAACATTGATTATGAAATGCAACAATTAATATCGTAACACCGAATATTTAGTTATAAAAAAAAAAAAACATTTATTTCAGGTCCTAGACCCATATTAAAAACAAAAACAAAATTTGTCAATTTCATAAGTGTCACAGAAAAAAGTCAGATCAAATCAATTAATGTCAAAAGCACACAACAAAATAAAAATTAAATAGAGAAATGAATTAAATTATGTCACAAATTATGTAAGTGAAGTTATGTCAGAAGTAAAAATTTAAATTATAATAGATGAAGTAAAAAAAGTATTTGGAAACTTTCCAAATGCCTTTTTTACACCCAAAACGGTTACAGCATCAAATTCAGTGTTATAATAGCAATTCATTATTGATATTCTCAGGAACCAATTAGCCGCATTTCATATTTCCATACAGTAATATTGCCAAATTAATTAAAACAGGTAAATATTTGACATATATTTTCGATGCTGCCAATTTTTAAGATAAACGCTTTTAAAGTCCAGACATAAATCTTTGTCAGATCATGTGAAGACCATGTAGATTACTGTCTGCAATGGTCTTTCGTTGGTATGAAACTGACAGGTGTCAAGAACGCATTCTTTCAACGGTTGGTAATATTTAAAGTACAGTGAAACTGGCTGTAGAATAAGGGAAAATTCATACTTATAAAACCGCAAAAACATATTTTTTTTAATGTAACGACTTTTGCAATACTTATTTGCATTTAAATTTTAAAGTGAAAACTTCTTTAGGCGCGTTGGACATTTTTGAGATGGGACTAAACAATTGATTTCGCAACACTGTTACGACACCAGCTTTTGACCATTAAAAAGAGATCAACGCGTGATACATTATTTCCTGCACAATAAAATTCTTCAAGTTTTCACTTCTGTCGGCACTCCCAGAGTGCCACTTATTTATTGCTTCCAATAAAAATTCAAATGCAAATAAGTATATTTTATACATATTTTAGTATATATGTCACCGTAGAATTATAAACTTCGTTAGTTTATAATCGATTAGTATTATTTCCGTTATATTATAAACTGTCGAAAAATTGTGAACTGCGACAAATCATTTACGATTTAACGCATTATTTTTCGATAGTTTATGTATCCATGAGAAACGAGCGCAGTGAGCGTTGCCGCGGCAGCGCTCACTACGCTCGCTCGGCTCACGCGCGCTTGGTCACAGTTCTAACCTAACCTATTACACCCAGTTCACAATTTTTCGACAGTTTATAATCTAACGGTGACATATATATAGCAAGAAAGACGGGTTGAAAATATGCTCGAAGCGAGGGGAAGTTAAATGTTTCATTTTAGAGACGTATATAAGAAACTGTGTTATTAATTTTGAAGGCATTTTCATATAATTTCAGAAATGCTTAATTTTCAAACAGCTACCTATTCAATTACTAGCAGAAAAGCTACTAAATACACTTATCGTTATACAAAAAAGCTTTTTTTTATGCATTTATAGTCCGTGCAATCCACGAAGACGCGCCCCACTCCGCTCCGCGCCGTACTAGACTTCAGCTTACAGTACAGTAATCGCGGAGTGGGGCGCGTCGTCGTGGATTGCACGGACTATACAATATGTTAAAAAAAAACCCTGTCCGATCCGAAAATAAATTGAATGAAATATTATTATTGAAAATAAAAAAGTTATTGCTATTTAAAATTCACATTTTTAGTACCATTATTACCTCAAGCCAATTCTCAAGAAAATTTTCAACAAGGGCCGTAATTTATGACTTGTAGACACCCGCCCGCGCCCCATAACCCGGTAAAAACAAACATTGAAAAAAAAAAAACTTTTTCGGAAAATTACGACATAATTAGACTTTCAGTACGATACCTAACAAAACCCTCACGGATTGGACATGGTTTTTTTACATGTTGTATAGAAAGGGCTTGTTTCATTATCTCTTTGTAGAAATTAATTGCCAAATCGCCGCTTAAGTTCTAACACCGCGGAAGTCAAATTTGTATCAGTGTTTTACAGATTTCAAACGGTTTTTTTTCTCCCGAAAACTTGCGTATTTTGACATTCACGGTGTTGGAACTTAAGCGATGAAATTGAAGACGAGGTGTCGGTCGTCCGGCGGCGAGATGGGCGGACGACATTGTTGCCATCACGGGTAGAACCTGGATGAGGTTGGCTCAGGAGCGTGGGGATTGGGACAAGAAAAGAGAGGATTATGCCCAGCAGTGGGTGAAGCCGTAGATGATGATGACGTGCTAACTATTACAATTTACCCACAAGCGTTTTTTTTTTTCGCGCACTTAATTTTCAACGCTCTGCTTAGCACCGAGAGTTGAAAATCCAGAGTGTTTTCTTAACGCGCTGTGATGCGTTCTGTTGGATACTCAATGCTCAATACCATAGAGTTGAAAATTCAATGTGCGAAAAAAACCGTCGAATAATACAATCTCTCGTGTGAACCTGGGTTTAATTGGATCTTACAGATAGTGCCATCCTCAAAGACGCACCCAACTTCGCGATTTTTTTTTCTATAGGCCCTCTCATAGCTGACCTCTGAGGTCATGACTATTTCACCGGGCTTTCCTGTGGCTGTCTTAGAAATTACACTCAAAGCCTCCAGCCAGGGGCAAAAACTATGCTAATTATAACTAGGCGAGCGCTCGCTAAGGGCACCCCCTGTGGGGTACGAATCTCGGCTTAGGGCGTCAGGAGAGAGGACATCAAAGATGGGACGGGCTGGATCAAAGTTTTGATCATGATTATTAATCGGGGAATCCATACAATCGACAGCCACCTCACGAAACAGGTTCTCCGATTAACAAAACAGCAGCTGCGCACAGTTACAGCTGCCCTAACTGGCCATGGGTCATTTAATAAACACCTCTGTCATAGGAGTCACAGACAGTCCGCTGTGCAGAGCCTGCATGGAGGATGACGAGACAGCAGCTCATGTGCTGTTAAACTGCCCGGCGGTCGCCACATACAGGGCAAAGTACTTCGGTAACTCAGGTACCCTACGTGAGATTGTCAGTGACACCAAGGCGTTGCTGGTCTTCTTTGAGGAGCTGGGGTGGATCGAATAACAGATTTTCCCACCCGTACGCAAAATACGCGCTTTGACGTGGAGTCCCTATTAATCGGGGAATTTAAAGCTACGTGCTCAGCTGCAACAACTGCTGGTACTTCGTTATCGAGCTAGAGTCGGGGGGCAGTTTCATTTACTCGGGGTCGCGGTCACGGAGGACCTCGGCGGCAAGGACGATTACTGTACTGTACGCTGTACTTTAGTACGAAGCGGAGCGGAGTGGGGGCGCGTCTTCGTAGATGTCACTGTCTATATCTGTTGATGCTAAACAGGCCCTTAACCCGAAATTGATGAACGTTCCTTAGCTCATGCTTTGGCTTAGATATGTACTGTATTTCTATTTTCTTAATGCCCCTCGGCAAACTTCGTGTTTTGTCAGTTGTCGGATTTCTATCAGTTGCCCTTTGCACTTGGTGCAGACCGGACGCTCTCAATCGACTTGGAAGTATATAGAGTTGTTAATACTCTTTTAACTTAATGAAATTTATTTTAAAAATGGGAGGAAAGCTACTAAAGTCAAAGGTACGACAGATAGGAAAATAGTTTTACAGCTCTATATAGTTCACACGGAAATCAAAACAAAACAACAATAAATTACTTAGTTCTGAATTCAAATTATTATACACGATTAATCCAATAATTGATGAACATGGAAATTAGCATTCGTTTGTATTCGGAAATGCGATGATACCCGAATGACATTAAGAAAATAGAAATACTGTACCGATCCTATTTTGCAATTGTAGTTTTGACAGTGACAGAAATCTAGCTTCACGCCGCGTCCTATTATAAAAGTGATTTTCGCGCGAATACGCGATCGGTCTCGTGCATATGTCACTTTTTGTTCAGAAAACCGGAAAGCGCCCTCTATCGGCACGACCACGCTTTCAGATTCACCGAACAAATAGTTCGAACGATGATCTATCGCGCAACGATCGCTTTTAAATAGGACGCGAGGTAAGTACTATCGCGGACACACAGCACTACTTCGGGGTAGAAAGCTCGTAAAAGCCATTTTAGGCTGAAATTACTTAATAATGCAGCTCTGTTCAGTTTTTTACGCTCTATCGATGTGTATTTTTAAGTTTAAATATTTAAAAAAAAATGGTTTTTACTGTCCAGTTTTTCTTTACACCTAAACCATTAACCAATTTCATTATAAAAGCATAGTCATTAGGACTTTTTAGCTATGTCAAAATGGCTTATATGACCACATTTGTGTTGGGAATATTTACATATTTGGATTTACATCACACAGTCCACACAGTACTTGTTTATAGCAAGATGTAAGAACCATTTTATTTAAACTTTTGGGTCGTAAATCCATCCTATCTTTTGAAATATAAATTTTACTTAAAATGTCGTTTCTCGGCGTTATAATAAATTTAATTACAAGTATTTATCACTATTTCATTTCAATATAAGTCGATGGTAAAAAAGTTATGAACCAAAACTATTACAAATTTACGTATTTTTCTCTCCTGTAAAGTTGGTACTTTGGCTTTTACGATCTTTCTACCCCGAAGTAGCGATTATCTGAACACCATAAGGACTATTCTTGCTTGCAACACTCGGCTGCTATAGAACCGGGGCGGTAACAGATGTGGTTATCGTGTGCACGGGATTTTGTTTTCAAAGTGGTTAGTTATGGACTTCCGCGATGGTACATGCTAAATAACGTTTATTAATCTCGGCCTTAGTTTTATTGCTTCTTTGAATAAAGTAAACCTATTATCATGTATTTAGAAATAAAAATTTAATCTACATACAGAATAAATACAGAATAAAATAATAATATTCGAATTAAAATACCTGGTTGTGAAACATCTCCTTCTTCGGCATAGCATAAATTAAAGTTAAGCTTATTTATAATTATTTATTATTTATAATTATCCTTCTACATGTACACTTGTATTTATAATTATATATTATCTAATATAAATTCTTCGTTGTTTGTTCATTCGCTTATATCTTCCTCACGGTCATATTGCGGATCCGCTGAAATTCAAAAACTTTACTCAGTATTTTTTCTTTGAGATTTTGAAAATAAAATAAAAATAAAAATTATGATGTGAATGGTAATTTTTTTAAATTAAAATGAAGGATGAAAATGAGTAAAAGAGTAATGTTTTTGAATTCCGTTGAAGTATAAGGAACATTTTATATTTTTTTGAATATAAACCTTTTTCATGGTGTTTTTTTATTTGACGAAACATGTTATAATAAAATTGTTGATTTTGAAACACCATTTTTCTTTTGTAAAAGATTAATTTGTTAAATATATACAATGAAAGATAAAAACAGAACTCATTAGAATAGTTGTTATTGTGTTAGTTTGAGCGTCTACAGTTTTTTATTAAATGTTAAAAGATACCCCACAAAAATGTGAATTTCATTAAATCGCGATGTTTTTTTAATAAAACGGGTCTATTGTATGAATCGTGGGTGTGCTTTTAAAGATAAAAATGTTACAAGCACATCATACAGACTCGCTACACCCGTTTGTTACCGTGCACTGTCGATACATTCACATAAAAACATGTTGAAATCTCTGTTTTCTGGCAATGTATCGGCTAGCGTTCGCATTGTCACGCAACTTGTTGCAAAACATGTTTGACGTTTCATATTACTTGACATGTTTAATAGACAAACTGCCAAAATATTTCTATATGAATCTTGCAACATGTCGTCCACTACATCGCTGTCCCCGGCAAATAAAATGCTATTACGATAGTTTTAACTTTATTGCATATTCTATATTTAGAGGTCCGGTCCAAACCGTAGGTTATTTCGGAAGTTACGAGATTTTAAGGTGTATTGTAACGAATGTAAAAAATCACTGTGTGTATTAATTTACATGGCGAAATTGTTCAAATACCAAAAGAAAAGTGATTTTAGTTATTAAGATATTCACAAAAAACTGTTTTTTATTTTTCCTGTAAAATTTAGTTTTTAGGTATACGATTTTATTCGCCGGGAACAGCGACATGTTTCGGTGTTTGGAAAACACTAACTTGAAATCTGTCTTAAAACTTGCTCATGTTGCGTGCAGTGCGAACGCAAATTCAACAAAACAAGTTATGAGATTTGTTTCATGTGATAAGTTTCAAAACATCTACACGTTGAATGTTTTCTGGTGCAAACGCATAGTTAGACTTACTTATATTTTTTCCATACTAAACGAAGAACTGCTGAAGATTGCAACTGAGTTTTTTCATAAGAAATTTTACAGTAACAGCCCGAATTCTGGATCCGTGCCGTGGGTGTAAATCTCTGCGTACCTCTTTCAGAAATACAGACGTGTTATATTATTGTAATCGCACGTGTTTGTTTTAAGTTATGCTCGACGCATGCGCCTATGTCAGTGCCAACGAAGTATACGTATAGTTTGACAGAGACCGCTCTACCGCACCTTAAGACTGCGTCGAGATGTGCGAGGATGCGTGGCAAGGGATGTGTTTGTTAAGAACCAATAGAATCGCTTCATTTACCTAGCCTCGCTCATCGCAGCTCCGGTGGTAACGGCTTAGCGGTGTGAGGTTACGGACAAAACAAGCGAGGGATGTGTGTTAGGGATGGACGCGAGTGAGAAATTGTATCTAAAAAGAGCCCGCTACACATCCTCGCAGCGCTCATCTGCGCCTCGTTTTACATCGTTGCTACGCATCCTAGCACCGCTCAGCTACCTCGTATATCTCTGGTGGAAACGCAGCCTTAGCCGACAATACAAGTTGGCTAAACCTCAGCCAGCGCGAGCGTAGACAAATTGAGATACAAGGCGAGTGGGGTCTACATGTTGGTCAAATTCGACAGATACCAATGCCAACGTTCACGAGTTTTTGTGGAGCTTTAGGGGTATGAGGACCAGGGTGTAAAGTTCACTCATCCACCATAGAAAACGGAGGATCCTCCGACCAGTCGGGCGTTACGTCTGGCGGGCAACTGCCCAACGGTTTGAAGTTGAAATCTTGTATCTATGTCGATCGCTCGGTAAACTTTAATTGCGAGATGCAGGATTTGTGTGACGTCATGTCTATGATGCATAGTTTTGTAAGTGGCGGTGTAACAGCTACAGAGCCTTTGATTTGGGCAGAACAACCGACACTGTTCCGAAGTGAGATGTGTCGTAGCGAGCGATGTCGAGTGGTGGCAAGGCATGCCAAACGAACCGTATACACGTTGGCGCTCGCCTGCACTCGGCCAGCCAGGCGAGCATCGACGAGCAATGGCGAGGCTAGACTAATGGGCTGTCTATACGTTGGTACTAGCCTTCCCTCGGCGAGCTATGGCCAACATGTATTACCGGCTTTAGGAATGCAGGCCGCTCATTCGTTAGTGCAGGCCGCTCATTCGTCAGTGCAGGCCGCTCATTCGTCAGTGCAGGCCGCTCATTCGTCAGTGCAGGCCGCTCATTCATCAGTGCAGGCCGCTCGTTCGTTAGTGCTGGCCGTTTATTCGTCAGTGCAGGCCGCTCATTCGTCAGTGCAGGCCGCTCATTCGTCATTGCAGGCCAGTAATTCGTTAGAGCTGGCCGCTCATTCGTCAGAGCAGGCCGATCATTCGTCAGTGCAGGCCGCTCATTCAGTGTAGGCCACTCATTCGTCAGTGCAGGCCGCTCACTCGTCAGTGCAGGCCGATCATTCGTCAGTGCAGGCCGCTCATTCAATGTAGACCACTCATTCGTCAGTGCAGGCCGCTCATTTGTCAGTGCAGGCCGCTCATTCAGTGCAGGCCGCTCATTCGTCAGTGCAGGCCGCTCATTCGTCAGTGCAGGCCGCTCATTCGTCAGTGCAGGCCGCTCATTCGTCAGTGCAGGCCGCTCATTCGACAGTGCAGGCCGCTCATTCGTCAGTGCAGGTCACGCATTCCTAAGACACGGTACAGCGGTATCGGTCAAATTATAGCAAGCAATGCATGCACACAGACTGACAATGCAGTAAACCCGTTTTACATCATCCCATGACTCATACTAATTCGCTACTCTGTGGGGTATCCTTTACAGATCAAACCAACGTCAAAAGGACATCAGTTCGAACCAAAAATAATAGATTTAACAAATATTGCTTTAATTGCGATGATACCTAGCTCAAGCATATTTACGCTTTTATTAATATAGCAACCCAATTTTTGTACAGTTTTAGCGAAAAATCAAAGTTAAACACAACCTCCTTTTTTTGCAGTAGGTTAAAAATGTAGAGTGAAGGGTTTAGTTAGGTGTATAATGGATAACCTTCATGCTTTAATACCACATACCTCCCTTTATCTGCAGTTGAGTAGCTTCCAGAGTAATAATTGTTAATATTTATGAGTGTTTCCACCCCCTAGTTATTTTACCTTTGCGCAACACCCTGTATAGTTATTATTTGAAACAGAGATCTCTGAGCAGACTTAAAGTCTCAAAACAGTTTGGCCTAAGTATGCGCTAGGCCTTAAGAGCTGCTATACTACATAAAAATAGCTTGATTTCAGCGACATATTTTATGTCAAACTGACATTCCTAGAGTTGTCAAAAATTATCGACGTTTCTTACTATTATAGATGCTAATGTAACATATAATTGGGTTTAATTTGGTCTGGAAACACGGCCTGTGAGCCAAACGCAAAACCCAAGAATCGGAAGTTGACGGATGGAATGTTACATGAATAGTTGAGAAATTGGATTTTATTTACTCACTATTATTTTAGATCAAGTATGTACAAATGTAAATAATGTTTTATTTAAAATATCGATAGTTTATAGTCTGTGGTCACGATGATTCATCGCCCATCACTAATTAGGTCGGCATGCCCATAAAGTATGACATTGACAGGTACTGTCTGTACTATTATGAAATTCAGGATTTCATAGGCGTGATTTTACTGACAGCTGTCGCAGAGATCAAGCTATCTTTTATGAAGAATAACCAAATTTTTTAATCTATTAAAAAAATGGGTAAGTATGGCTGCCAGAGAGATCGTTGTTTAAAGACACTCGTATAGAAAATATGAATGTAATGTCAGTCAGTGGCGAAGAGTTTTAACACGATTTCTTCCAGCCAGCCGATTGTTTCTATTCTTCGTCGTACATTAAAACAACTTAGCGCCAACTAAACTCAAAGTAAAGCATTCAAATGAGACCTTTATTTTCTACACGCTGATCCGGCAGACTTTGTCCTACCTAAATTTCAATCTACAGAAAAAAAAAACACTTTTAGGTTTCCCCGAATTTTCCAATTTTCCTGACAACTATTACGAAGATTTTAGAACAAAAATTTGCCAAAACGGTCCAGCCGTTCTGAAGTGATGCGCTTACCAACCAAAAGTACCTATTTCATTTGTACTGGGTGGATTTTGGAGATGGGGCAGTAAGGGCAGCTAGCTTAACCATTGTAGCTACAGGAAAACGGTTTAGGAGACTGTCCTTAACTTTTTGAGACATTTTCATCTGCATTCTATTCCGACTTTTCTTGTACTCCAACCTCAGTGAGTCCCAGAGTTTTTTGATCCTTATAAGCAGAGATCGGAATTGGGTGTGTGAAAATACCTAAAGTTTGCAGCGAGACATATCATAGAGCTGTTACAACCACTTAAGTTAACCGGTTTTGAATTTTACCGGTTTAGTTTCGGTTTTTTGTTTTACATGTTCTTTACCTTTGAAAAACCGAACTATAAACATTAGCAAGCTGCTAATACAGTTTTAAATTAATTTTTGTTTTGAACTTTTTCGGTTCAAATTCGGTTTTTACAAAAATATCTAAAACTGTATTACAGCTTGCAGATGTGTAAAATTCGGTGTTTCAGACGTACAGAACAAGTAGTACTAAAAAACCGAATTTGAACCGGAAAAGTTCAAAACAAAAATTTATTTAAAACTGTATTAGCAGCTTGCTTATGTTTATAGTTCGGTTTTTCAATGGTAAGAACATGTAAAACAAAAAACCGTAAATAAACTGGTACAATTCAAAACCGGTTAACTTAAGTGGTTGTAACAGCTCTATGATATGTCTCGCTGCAAACTTTAGGTATTTTCACACACCCAATTCCGATCTCTGCTTATAAGAAACAGGATCGATAAGAAAAAAAAAGTTTTTGTGAAAACTGCCCATTTTCTTGTTGACTATATTTTTTTTTTCAAAATTGTGAGTGCAGATCGAAAGGTCTCAAAAAGTTAAGAATAGTCTCCACACACAACGTCCCGACATCAATCGTCAGGCAGTAGACCCACCAGACATGACTATAGAGAATGAGTGCACTTTACACCGTGTTCCTCATACCTCTATACTACACTTCAGATAGCTATAATTGTCACATTTCAAATACTTTACTTTTGAGTCAGTTCCCAGGCATTTCAACCAGCGATAACCTCTACCCCACATACTCCACCTTCTCCCCTCCACACCCCTTCGCCACCTCCCCCACAAATACACAAAAGACTCACGCAAGCTGGCCGTGGGCGGGATCTTGTTGCGGCTCATGTGCGAGTACAGCGCTCGGGCGCGCGCACGCTGCGCCGCGGCCGCGTCCAGTGCCGACACGGAGCGAGCTGTCACGTTGGCGGGGGAGCGATCTGGAATAACAAAAGGGGAGTAAATAGGGTGCATTCTCTATTTTGTACAAAATAAAAAAAAAAAAATTTTTTTGCAATTGGAAACCTTTCCAATGCTTTTGGAACGAAGTTCTTTAAAGCGGCTTGTAAACTTTCAGAAATCGTCACGCTAAAAATTATACTTGCGACTGTCTTCTTCTAATTCAAAGAGAAAGATAGTGAGAGAACGCCAGCAGAAAAAAACAAAAGAAAAGAGTAAAGTGATTAGTGTTGTGGGATAAAATTGTACACATCGGCCCGAGTACACTGCATCCCGGAGAGAGAGGGAAAGTGTGAATTTGGTCAAAATAAAAATCCAAGATGGCGCGCTGAAAATTTTCAAATTTTTCATCATGGTTATCGTATTTATGGTTTTCAAGGGTGCAAAAGCCGATAGTGAGGTCAAAATGAAAATCCAAGATGGCGGCTGCGAAAATTTTTCGTCATGGGTGTTGTTTTCGCGTCGGTGATGAATGATTTATTTCTGTGAGTAGGTTTGTACACACGGCTACATTTCAAACTATACAATTCCAGTTTATGCTGATCTCGCATCGTATAGGATTTCCGTACAATGCGAGGTCAACTTATACTGGAAATGTACAGCTTGATGTGTAGCCGTGTGTAAAAACACTTTTACACGTCAATCGTATTTTAAAAAGAAGATGAGGTCGGCGTTTCCTATCTGACTACTCTGAGAAGAAAGGCCGAAACAAACTCAGAGGTCAGTCTCTTTTAAAATCCAGACATAATCTTGGTCAGATCATGTGAAGGCCATGTAGATTGGTGTCTGAAGTGGTCTTTTGAGGAAAGCACCACACAGATTGAGAGGGCCTGTCCAGTCAGTGCACGCGTTTGCAGTTATCGTGCAGCTCAACTCAAAATTTAAGGATGTCCCTGCCACCCTGTACACAAATATTGCTAATTTAATATCTAGTTATTATTGTACCCTCACCGTCGCCCCTCATAGCGACGGGTATGTGCGACACGGGCGGCCTCTCCTGCGAGGCGCGGCGCCGGCGCAGCGAGCCCGTGCGACTCACACCCGATACCAAATTCTCAGTCGATGCTGTGCATAGTTACCGATATCCAGGCAGCGTGCAAAGATATGATGGTGGTTTAGTGAAATATACGAAAAACATGGGAAAAAGCAGTGTTCAAATATCATCCCCTAATCAAGTGGTTCAAAGCTTTATTGCATATCATATGTGTTTACAAAGTCATAATAATAAAGTTCACATGGACCCCTGTCGGGCACAACAATTACATAAAATATTATGAGCAGAATTGTCACCGCCGGGGTGCCAGCTGTTTTAGAACCCAATGGCTTGGCACGCGACGATGGAAAGAGGCCAGACGGAATGACCATAATGCCTTGGAAGTTAGGTAGGCCTTTGGTGTGGGATGCAACCTGTGTCGACACCCTCGCGCCATCCCATCTTCCTAGCTCTGCGGGCTGCGCCGGGGCGGCTGTTGCAGGTGCAGAAAACCTCAAACGGCGCAAATATAACAACCTTACTGGTAGCTATATTTTTGAGCCGTTTGGGTTTGAAACACTAGGGCCATGGGGTCCGAGTGCTCACCGAGTATTCCGGGACATCGCCAAGCGGTTGGTCGACTCTTTACGTGACCAGAGGGTTGGCCAATTCTTAGGCCAAAGAATCAGCATTGCCATCCAACGTGGCAATGCTGCCAGCCTTTTGGGCACTTTTCCCGCTGACAGCGATGCGGTCAAATTTTTTGACGCCCAATGAGCTCTTTCTTGTCTTTATTTTTTACTTTTTCCTTTACATACTTGTACATAATATATATAGTAGTTAGTTGTAAATATGTTTGTGTATATTATATGTTAACATAGTAAACGTGTTGCTAGTAATAGATATAAATAACAACATGAGTAGCGTAGTAGTTCACATGGACCCCTGTCGGGCACAACAATTACATAAAATATGAGTAGTAGCATGATTTAAAATAAGTGCAGTAAATAGAAATTAAAACGAATTAAAATTAAAAAATCTAGTCAAAATTACATTATACAGGGTAAGTATTTATCCAGTGCGCAAACTTTAACACGTGACTTTACTCACCATTATGAACAACTTTTACTATGGGACCAAACCTGACATCGCGAAAAGAAAATTCTGCTGTTCACTACATTTTGACGAGTTATGCGCACATAAATGTAGGGATCGGCTGATTGTGTCTGAAACTGTCTTTTTGATTTTAGTTCACCGAATAAATTTTTATTTACTTTAACAAATACTGTAACTTCATAGATATAAGCTGATGGAAAGGCCAATTTTTTTTTACTTTTTATAATATGCCATTGCGTGAACGCATTAACGCAGAAACCCATGGGCGGCTTTAAAACTCTTGACACCAGGACCCTAATTGCATAATACAACACAATCACAATCAGTTTCGATTTGAAACAGATTGCTAATCCATTGCTTCATAAGTTGGAAAAAAAAATCTGCTCAACAACGTAAATAACGCAATGAATGTTGTTGAACTGTCAAAATGAAACAAATTAGGCAAAATTGTTAACAAAAATAAGTTACGCAATTAGGGTACTGATGCCTGAGAGATATTTCTCGACGCATGTGAAGCCAAGAGGCCCTTGGGCGGCTTTAAAATTCTGACACCAGGTTAGTCATTAACCACACGAAAAGATGCTGACATTTTCATAATGACAAGGTCAATAACCCCTTTTCACGTTTTCGAGTTATTTTAATTACACCTTGTGTTGATGAGATATTTGTTCACAATCTTCTTCTTCTTTTCGTGTCGATGGTACTCTTCTTTATAAATAATTATATTATTTTATATTATATGAGCCCAGTAGGTGGCCACGTTGATTGCGGCATCAGTGGCATTCTTTAGATCGTCCGAGGTGCAGGTGAACGGGCACACAGGACACTCCAGCAAGTGGGGCACGGTCTGATCAGAAGCACTGCACTCGCACTGGGTGTTGGATGGGTCAGAGATCCCCCACTTCGACAAATTGTGTCTGCAGCGGCCTACTTGGGTACGCAATCGATTGAGGGCTTTCCATACAGGCCACTGCAGATCACGCCCGGGAGGCAAATGCTCCTGGGGTTTAACGAAGTCGGGTGGTGGATGCTTCTCTTCCCACAATTTATTTACTTTTTTCACAATATTATTACATCTAGTAACGACTTTTATATGTTTATTTATTATATTTACTGACCTGATACACTGGTCGATGGACTCCTAGGACTTGTGATAGCTCTCCTCTCTGAAACAATGCAAATAATATTATTTTTTGGGGTTCCGTACATTCAAATGAAAAAAAAAAGGAATCTTTATAGGATCACTTGTGTGTCTGTCTATCACAGCCACCAACCAAAAACATCGAGAATATAGTTCTCGCAGCAGAATTAAAAAAATAAAAACTAAACGTAAAAAGAACTAAATATCTAAATAAAAGCCTCCAGGCATAAAGAGTGTGCCCGCTTACATAAAGCTGTAAATTGGAAGTTATAAATGATAAACTAGGACCATCGAGTTAAAATAAATGTACAGTTAATTACTAGTTACAATAACAAAACCATGATCAGCAAGACGACCAGTCACCACAAGCAGCACCCGTTCACGAGCATAACGCAAAGAAAGGAATCACCTGACAATTAAGTCAGTAAAAGCGTTATTAGTATCTCAAAAAAACTTTAAAAAAGTTTCGTGTGAAGATTTTTATATTTTAGAAAAAAAAAATAACTTTTTTTTTTCTTTATTAATAAGAATTGAAGTTCTTAGTAATTGATGACAATCTAGCCTAATACACTAATAAGTAATTTAATTCTAACTTAATGTTTTACGAGATAGATTATGTTATATCTAAGAATAGTATCAATTTGCACTTTTACACAAGGTCAATTTCGTAGCACTTTCTTAGGGTCTGATAATTGATAAAACACTTTGTTCTTGTGTTATATGTATAGCACAGTAGTTACTATTTATTATTAATTCACTATTTACACACTACACTAACTCAAATGGTTTAGTTCTCTTTAGCCTACCCGCTATGTCCGTGTTGTCTAGCAGCTGAATTGCCTCGACATTCACATGTCGGTGGAGTCTGTGTCCGTGGGCTTCAGCAAATTTTTGGATGATGGTGGTGACGAGTTCCATTTTAAGGTCACAGTGGAGGTCGTCATTTTTAATATACAATAGTGAATTTGAAAAAAAAATTATGTCTTCGGTAACATAATTATCACTCAGTAGTTTTCGTTTTGTCTAAATTAGTTTAGTGGTCGTAAATTGTTCAAACTATTGATTTAGAACAGTGGTTCTTAACCGGTGGTCCGCGGACCACAGGTGGTCCCTGGAACCACCCGAAGTTGTCCAGGAAGCCATTCAAAAAATATTAAATAAGTGGCAACGAGTCGACACATCGACGCGAACTGAAGAAATATACAAAAGAAAATTATACTCCATTTTGAAAATGTTAAAGTGAATTCAATCGCTATTTTTCTGACTACGAGGACAAATGTATTCGGAAACTGATCCGAAATCCTTTTATTGCCAAAGTTTCTGAGGTTTCTGATGAATATCAAGAAGAAGTGATTGAAACGCAACACGATGGAAACTTAAAAGATACATTCGAGACAATAATATTAATCTTGAAGATTTTTTGAGAAGACAACTTTTTCCCAAAGATTAGAGAATCGAGAAATTGCTATACAATACCTAACTTTGGTTTCATCGACATATCTATGCGAGCAGGGGTTCTCGACGCTTCTGATAATTAAAAACAGTGCCGATATCCGTTTGGCTTTAAGCGGTACTGAACCAAGGATTCAGAAGTTGGTAAAGAGTATGCAGTCACAAAAATCGCATTAAAATAATATACTTCTATTATACAAATACTTCTGCAGTATAAAATTTTCGTTAAAAATTAAAATACTGTTATGCATTTTTTTATTTATAGATAGAACAACGCTTTAATCATTTAAATTTACTGTACATTACCTGCAAACTTTTGGTGGTCCATGGAAAGATCGAAATTTTGGCAAATGGTCCCTTACCACTAAAAGGTTAAGAACCACTGATTTAGAATAAATGTCAGTCTTTAAAACTATCTGCTGCAAATTATCTATTTTAAGACTTACAATTTTTTTTACAAAAACAGACATTTTTCTAAAAATCTGGCATTTTGTACATCCTAGACAGGCATCCTCCCTTACATAGATGGTAACCCTATACACATATGAATTTCTGTGACCCAAACACGTTACCTTGACGGATAACAAGTAGTTAGATGATGTCCTTACCAGTGCCAACATGATGCAGACTGTCAACGCTTCCGATATTTCTCTCTCGCTCTATCTGCTTCTGCGCGGCCGAGTCGAGCCGAGCGAACAGCTGCTCTGCGTCGTCGGGGAAGTGGCGTTTGTAGGCGGCGTATGCTCTGTGGACGATAATATTAAAATTAATAATAACAAAAACAGGAAGTAAGTAGTTCACACACATTTTTAACAGACTTCCAAAAGGAGGAGGTTCTCAATTCCACTGTATTTTTTTTTGTATGTTTGTTACGCGATTACTCCGCCATTTATGAATTGATTTTGATGATTCTTTTTTGTTTGGTAGGTCATACTTCAGAGGTGGTCCCATATAAATTGTATTAACTTTGCTTGGGTAGTTTTTGAGTTAGCTTCAATAATACGTATTTTTTTTTTACTTAGTATGTGGATGATATGTTAAGTTCCTGTCACTGTTATTTACATAGCAGGTAGTGGTGTATTCGAATTTGTTTGGGGTTAATACCACAACTAAAAAGTGAAAAATAACTTTAATTTCGGAAGTCGGTGGCAAAAAACAAAATCCAAAACCAAAGAAACCGACTTCCGAAATTAAAGTTATTTTTCACTTTGTAGTGTTTTTTTTTGGAAGTCGGTTGATTTTTTTTTTGTAAAAAGTTTTGTCACTTATGGACGTTTTACCTTAACAATGTTTAACAATATCCTTGATAATATTTCTTATCATTGGTGCCGATTCTCTTGTACACCGAACTAAACTAACTAAACTATCACTAAAATTCCTTACTTTTGACTATGAGAATCTCAAAGCTATTCTGCAAAATAAATTCTCTAAATTTAAAAATAATTTTGACACATCTAAATCGAATTTGACAACCGCGACTCTACACGTGATACCTAACCACGTGAATCTTTTTAGAGCCGGAGGCGCGCAGGGGGGGCAGCCTCGACGTGTTTTATATGGATTTTTCACTTTTTGTGTGGAAAATAAGAAAAAATATTACCTACTTGTAGAGTGTTAGGGGTTTAAGAGTATTATAAAGGGTGTCGAAATTTTCATTATTTTTGCGATTGGACACGCCGTTTTCGAGATATAAGCAAAAGAAAAAAAAAAATCAGTACTGTTTTTTCATCTGAAGTCGAGGTGTTGGTGTGAATTTTAGTTCATGACAACCAATTTTATTCCACATGTTTTTAGTCGCGATTAAAAATAGTCATATTTAGTTAGAAAATCTAAATTTTAGGTTAAAAACGTCAAATTCAGAATAGCAAAATTGCCATTTTCACTAAACTAATATCTCAGTGCCATCTTAGTGCTGTCAAACTAAAATATAGTTAATGTTGTGTCACTTTAGTTTATTTCAGAATGGGAAATCGTCGTTTGACAGGAATAAACTAAATTTTGGTGATTTTTAGTTTAGTTTAGAGGCATTTGTGACAAGAGAATCGGCACCATTGGCAATATTCCCTCCCTGTCCTTGGCAATCTTATCTATACTTGGCAACATAACATAACATCACGCCTGTAATCCCCGAAGGGTTAGGCAGAGGTGTACCTATAGTACACCCACATTTCGCCAGTTATGTTTATTTAAGTCCCATGTAATAGGGGGCGAGTCTATTGCCATCAACCGGGCACAAATCTAGACTCCGAGCTGCTACTGAGAAATTCCAGATGAAAAACCCAATAACACTTTGCCCGACCCGGGAATCGAAACCGAGACCTCATGGTCAGCAGTAGCGCTTGCGACCACTAGACCATCGAGGCAGTCGGTCAGTTCGCATCGATCAGTTTACTTGGCAATATTGCTAAAAAAAAAAACAATCTGCCTAGCCTTTTTCCAACTATGTTAGGGTCGGCTTCCAGTCTAACCGGATGCAGTTGAATACCAGTATTTTACATGGAGCGACTGCCTATCTGACCTCCACAACCCAGTAACTAGGTAATACGATACACCTTGGTAAGACTGGTTGTCAGACTTTCGAGCTTCTGACGACCCGTAACGACTGTCAAAGATCCACGAATGACAGCCGGGACCAACGGCTTAACGTGCTTTCCGAGGCACGGAGGAGTCTCGGTATGTAGAAATGGTCACCCATTCACGGACCAACCCCAGCAAGGGTAGCTTAACATGATCGACCCGTGCGGCTGCTGTTATTACTTAGCCACGAGCTGCTAACACTAGCCAAAAAACCCTGCTATTGGTGGTATACATATTACATACTTTTCTTTTCTTTGTTTGTTTTATATTGTTTAAATCTCTGAGTCTATATGTTATGTTATGCCCTATCCCTTCACATTTACTAACTAATTGATTATGTTTACATACCGTGTGGTGGGACCCTGGTGATCTGCGATACAGGTATTCCTAGTGCAGACACCAGTCTCTCACAAACTACTGTCACAGTTTTTCAAGTCTGTCTAAATTATAAGATGCCATTGTTTGTGAAGAGAAAATAAATTATTTGAATTTACATACATATGGCAATTTTCCTTAGCAATATTCCCTTGCTGCCCTAAATTGTGAAAAATCTTACCTCCTGCCGTAAGTCCTACAAGTACTATCAGCATCGACGCACGCCCGTCTGATAGCGTCCCGCACGGCCGCTTGCTGTTTCTCTATGGTTTGCGCCGGCCATTTTTCTAGCATGAGTACTAGAACTTCGCTGTAAACAAAGAAAAATTATGGGTTAATATTACATTCTAATCATGTTTGTGGGGCCAACATGGTCTGAAATCGGACAAAATAGAGAGATTTGGAAGGAAAAAGGGGAGGCCATTGCCCAGCAGTGGGATACAAATGCTAAAAACAAAAAAAAAAAAAAACAATGGCACTCCGGGAGTGCCGACAGAAGTGAAAACTTGAACAAGATCGTCTTGGTGGAAGAAAAATACTTGTATAGAACATTGGTCCGTAACCTTATCTAAATAAAGAGCACAATAGCGTTTACAAAAAAAAAAAAAAACTTCCAAAACCTTTAAAGTAAAAACACTTGCACAGAACATTGATCCATAACGTAATCTAATAATACGAGCAATTCTTGTTTATATTATAATCTCAATTTCGGAAACGGCTTAAACGATTTTCATGAAATTTTGTATACGGGGGGTTTCGGGGGGCGATAAATCGATCTAGCTAGGTTTCATTTTTAGAAAACGTCGTTAAAAAAAAACGAAACCGAGCAAAGGTCGGTCATCCAGATATTATAAATAAAGAGCACAATCGCGTTTACAAAAATGAAGTGTCGGTAACGGTGTCGCGAGTTCAATTGATTTTTCCCATCTTAAAAATGCCCAACGCGCCTAAAGAAGTTTTCTCTTAGTCTTTTTTTGGAAGTCTATTTTTAAGGTGTATTTTTTTTTGCTGTGATATCAATAAACATATTTTTCTTTCTTTCTTTCTTTTTTACTTGATATGATTACTAGCGGAAGTCACCCGCGTCGTTCCTGTTCCCGTGGGAGTACGGGGATAAAATATAGCCTATGTGGCTATCCCATTGCTGAAAGAATTTTTCAAATCGGTCCAGTAGTTTTTAAGTTTATTCGTTACATACAAATCTTTCCTCTTTATAATAATATTATTATAAAGAGGAAATTATTATCAAACTCAAATAATTTATTTCAAATAGGCCCATGTATGGCACTTTTGAACGTCAAAAATTACAAAATAATAAAATTGATTCTAGTCGCCCCTTCCAAAAGGTAGTTTTCGTATGGAGAAGAATGGGCAAGAAACTCCACCGTTACTCTTTTAAAATATTTTACAATTGTTTGTATATGTACGTACATTTGTTAAATAATTATTATATGTGAAGACGATGCACCTAGAATAAAATTACTATACCACAATAGGTAAAAAGAATTTAAAATGAAGCAACGATAGATAATTTAATATGTGATAGATACATGGTGTTCACATATTTACAACATTGTAAAAGTAGACGATTTTCCTAAAATTTTACAATTAATAAGTCAGTGTGTGAGGAAGTAATCACAGAATGTAAAATCAATGTCATAAAACACAAAGTAATAACTTTTACAATTAAATTAGCAACCAGTTTGATTTTGTCTTGATTCTAAATTGTCCTATGGAGCAGGACCAGCATGTTTCCAAGCACTCTTATCCAGTGGCGTGCGTTTCATAAAGACAGAAAGACACTGCCTACCCTAGTTCTGATAATAGATCTAATATTATTTTATCAATAAACAAAACAAATCATAAATCAGCTCCACCTATCGAGTGCCGGTGGTATCATCATTCGAATTTCGCATCATCTCGATTCGCGCTGCACTAGCGCCGCCTCGCCTCTGCCACGGTAAAGACACAAACTATTCGTCTCTGAATGTTTTTATGTGTGCTCTCGTGGTAAGTCGTATTTAATGTGTGTGCGTTCCTATAGCTACGCGGGCTTTGCTGACACACAATGACAAAAATCACGCACACAACTGCAAGAAAAGCCAGTGTCTATTTGTAGTTATTCTATACAGCTAAGACGAAAAATTACGACTCGTACCGAACATTACCGAAGGAAAGTTAGCTATGCAATGCAAATATTTTAGGAAATAACGTTGTTTCATTGAATTTTATACATTTAGATGACCATAATTTTTTGTCGTATAACCTTTTTTACCCTTTATTGCCCGTTTTACTATAGTTGCCATATTGTTTGACGTGCGTTGTGTTTGTGAATACGCTATCAGGTAATTAGAATTTGATTGTTGTTATTAGTGTAAAATGGATAATATTGTCTGTGAAAGTTGTTCAGATGGTGTGTGTATTGAGAAAATAAAACATGATGCGTTTTCAAAACTATATTTCGGTGAAAAAAAAACAAGTTATCGAGATAGGTCGTGGTACACCGGATTTGCAATTAATACAAATTAAAGGTAAAGTCAATCGTAAATTCAATAAAAAACAATATGATTCATATCATTGGCTGACAGGTTGCATACACAGTACCTAATCGGTTATTTTGTTTCGTTTGTCTACTATTTTCAAATAATAAAACCGTCTGGAACGACACCGGTTACGCTGATATTCATAATTTTCCTACCGCCGCGAGAAAACATGAACAATCTGAAAAACACTTAGAAGCTTCCCTTAAATATCACACCTTTGGAAAAAATCGTATAGAGACGCGTTTAATCATCAATCGACAAGACGACGCGACGAACCAAAACCAACGTGCAGTATTTTTGGTGAGTAAAATTTTCTGCCTACCCTGTCTTAAAACTGTGTGCACGCCACTGCTCTTATCTTGGATATAATCCTCTAATTTGTAATATGCTTGTTTACAAAGTGTACTTTTTATATGAGTTTTAAATTTTCTTTCATTTAATTGCAATATGTCACAAGGTATTTTGTTGTAACATTTAACACAGTACCCCATAAAAGATGTATGTACTTTAGATAACCTGAAAAATGGTTGATCTAGTTTATCTTTATTATTATATATTATATGGTAATTAGATAGATAGATAGATCGTTTATTTAGTGCACACAAAAGACAGCACAACGTACAATAGCACGATAAAATAATAACAAATTAGCTATTAGGAAATATGTATATATATAATGATGTTTAATGAAAATAAAGTGAGCGCACCTTAGTACATTACATACCACATCTAGTTGCGCGCGTTCCGTGTATGTTTACGTTTTAGCTGTGTTAAATTATTAGCGATTACCCTACACTTTTTGAGTATTTTTGTGTATTCTAATTTATTTATGTTTTGCCAAAACTGTACGTTAATCAATTATGTTTATTTTTAATTAGTTAAATATTTCTCATGTAAGTGAAATTTCTTATGGGAAATAAAGATATCTCAAACCCGAAATAGCCGCAAGGTGACAATATACAAACAAATAAAAAAAATAAAAGGAAGAAAACAAGACATTATGATGACACTATTGGCTATGACACACTGTAAAATAGTGGATCAATGAACATAAAGAGTGCGGTGTGCGTCTTAAGGTTGCACCAAATGGGAGTCCAGCTCAGCATGTGTCAGGCAAATATACCTGACGCTGATATTCTGCTGGATCCCTGCAGTGACGTACGGACGTCGAGTAGATAGTAATAGTATAGATAACTCGTTACCTGAGCGTGGAGCGGATCTCCTTGGACTTGTTGGTGGTGAGGTTGGTCATGATGACCGGCAGCAGGCGCGGCGAGTGCACGTACGACACGATGTAGCGCACGCAGATCGTGCCCGCCGACGATATCACCTGCGGGGGACGGGATGCTTACTTATCCTTTCAACTGTCATTAACGAGACACTATAGAAAATACTGTCTGCAAAACTGCTAAAGGCGTCAGAACGAGCTTCTCTCAAAGATTTTATACTTTCTTAGGTTCCAATTTATATAATAAAAAAATCGTATTACCTCGATCTATCACCTAACAAAAAAGGCCTGTAAGAGTGCTCTGGTTGAATGGCTTCTTAGTTTGGATTATAATGCAACTGAGGAATTACTAACTCATCCAAAATACTCCATCCCTCTAACTTCCCGACACTTAATAGTTCAAGCATTTTTTATTTATTTTTTTGCATTTAATTCTTTTTTTTTTTTTTTTTGTTTTATGTTGTTTAAATCTCCGAGTCTATATGTTATGTTATGCCCTATCCCTTCACATTTACTAACTAATTGATTATGTTTACATACCGTGTGGTGGGACCCTGGTGATCTGCAACAAAGGTATTCCTAGTGCAGACACCAGTCTCTCACAAACTATTGTCACAGTTTTTCAAGTCTGTCTAAATTATAAGATGCCATTGTTTGTGAAGAGAAATAAATAAATAATTTGATTTTAATTTGAATAGAATTTTAATTGTTATCCACCTCAATGAAGCGTCGTAACAGATGATGAGTTATGTAATATTTGGATCAAATCGCTGGCGGAGGGAAGAGCGGGTGATCTTGGCTGGCCGTGAAGACCAATGAAGCTACACTTTTATTTATTTAGGTATTAAAACTATCTAACTCCGCTTCATCGCGAACATCCCTGATGCGCTGCAGTAGCGGGGCAGCCTCAACAGTTCCCTGAACGCGTTGTTGTATTGCACGCGGAGGGCACTGTACGATTTTTGAGTACATCTATCTAGCCCACAGGCTGCTCGTGTAAAACGTAGTACAATACGCTCTGAAAAGAGTCATTTTAACGGTTACTGAAGAACGAGCAAACCTGCGAGCCAGCATGTTCGCTCTAACCGACAGGGCCCCCTCCGCGCCCGTTCTATATCGTCATCGTTCCTAAGATCAGGGGTATATGATCAAGATATTTGATCTTGTACGCCCTCTCTAATGGCATATTATTAAGGTAAACTGGTGGTACATAAACAGGATACCTACCCCTGGCCTCAAAGACCATGAATCCACTTTTTTTTATAGTAAATTAAGCCATTTTCAACTACAATGTTAAGTTTGTTCTTGGGATAAATTCATCTCAACTACGGAGCCCTTCATTGTGCGTAGTCCGACACGCACTTGGTCGGTTTTTTTGTTATATCTTTAGATATCAATCCCCATCGCGACTGTGAAGTCTCGCTAATTAAATATAACCATTAGTTTTTTGATATAACATCTCCCCTCTCGCTTTCTTGCAATCTGTGGGAGTGATTTCGTCAAAAGGGACGGAAGTGTGTAACAGGACGCCGGGGAAGCGCGCGCTATTTGATTAGACCAAAGCTTTCTGCACCTCCCTATACACGTGCAGCCTATGGGCATCTTACTCACAAGCTGCTTACAGTGCCCTTCGTGTCCAATATAACAACGCGTTCAGGGCAGTGTTGGGGCTGCCCCGCTTCTGCAGCGCCTCGGGCATGTTTTCACGCCAGCACGCGCAAGCGGTGCGCGTCCTTGGTGCGCAGGGTGCGGGCTAGCTCCAACACTGTTCTGGCGATGATTGCTCAACGACTGGATTGCCCCTACGTTGGGCACTGTTGTAGCAGGCATATTGCTGGTGCTTAACTTATCAATGTTATGAATATTATTATTTAAATTTTTACTTCTGACATAACTTCACTTACATAATTTCTGACATAATTTAATTCATTGTTCTATTTAATTTAATTTTTATTTTGTTGTGTGCTTTTGACATTAATTGATTTGATCTGACATTTTTCTGTGACACTTATAAAATTGTTAAGTTTTGTGTATTGTTTTTTGTTTTTAATATGGGTCTAGGACCTGAAATAAATGAATTTTATTTTATTTATTTTTTATTTAATGAGCGGGCGCGGTGCTAGAGTTGGGCGTCAGAAACAACCTTAATGCGGGTTGCAGACCAAGAGCTAAGCTAAGTTAGTTTAGCTTAGCTCGCATAGCTGACACAGTTTTTCATATTTGTGTGCAGCCTGCAAACTATGCAAGCTAAGCTATGTGAGCTAACTAAAATATGCGCAGCTAATTTAGTTGTGTTTGCCGATGCACAGCTACGCGAGCTAAGGCTAAGCTATCCCGCACCCTTTCCACACTTGCTTTGAACTTCGCAACACTGACTGAGCTTTCGCTTAGTTTTTGGTGTGCACAGGACATATTTTTACCTTAGCTTAGCTTAGTATAGCTTCGGCATAGCTTAGCTCTTGGTCTGCAACCCGCATAAAGAGGCCCTGCCTCTTTGATGTTGCTTATTACCACGTTGAGATGTTTTTTATAGAAATTTTCTATCACAGAACTAGGTAAATTCAGTCTAGACGAATTTGTTGATTGGTTGGTCATTTCTCGACGGTATGTGAAGCCAAGTCAGATGCCAATGGGCGGCTTAAAAACTCTGACACCAGGTTAGTAACTAACCACATGATAAAAAGAAGTTGGTTAATATTTCTTACCTGTTTTTTTTTTTTGGGTGGGAAATTATCAAATCATTTCTCCCGCTCTGGGCGGAGCGGGAGGGCGTGTCAGACTCTTACTGACTAAAACCCGCCCGTGTTCCTTCAGTTGCCTGTATGTTGCCAGGGGCCACGGCAACCCTTTCGGACTTCCCCGCGACCCCGTCAGTTGTACTGATATCTCAATATTTCTTACCTTGGCAGCATTTTGTATGAGATTGATGAGCTCCTGCATAATATACAGACTGAACTGGTCGATTTTGTTCCTGAGCACCTTCGACATGTGGGCGATGGTGATGCATGCTTCGCGGACCACCTGAGAATAACACATGGACAGTTAATTATTTATACAGTGTGAGTCTTCATAATGTGCACATATCGAAATGAGGGAATCTATGCTTAATTTTATCGACGGAAAAATGGTAAAAAAATTTTTTTTGTTCTTTTTTTTATTTTTATGTATCAAAATTATTATTATTTTCTTTTATTCTCTTGGGCATCTTATTTATAAATTTTACAATTATTGTAAAAATTGATGAAAAAATAAAAAAACCTGTTTATTTTCAATTGAGGGTAATTTTTTACTCAATTTTAATTTTATGTGGACGCCTACTTACTTCTAATGATTATGGAGTTTATTTCATCGCGATAGCTGATTCAGTTTAAAAGTTACACAAGTTTTGTTAAAAAAAAAAATTAATTCCATAAAAAATATTTAGATCTTTTTAAATATTTTTTCTGTCGTTAAAATTAAACATAGATTCCCTCATTTCGATATGTGCACATTATGAAGAATCACACTAGCTAACTAGCTGCGCCCCGCGGTTTCACCCGCAGAAGTCTCGATCCCGTGGGAATATCGGGATAAAAAGTATCCTATGTGTTAATCCAGGTTATAAACATCTGTACGCCAAATTTCATCCGAATCCGTTCAGCCGTTTGAGCGTGAAGAAGAGACAAACATACACACACACAAACTTTCGCCTTAATAATATTAGTGTGATTAGTTGGTCGAATTTGGTTAATATAAAATAACTATCAGCGCCCCGCGGTTTCACCCGCATAAATCTTGATTCGTAGGAATATCGTGATAAATATTATACAGTGTAGAGTGGGTAAAAAATCGTTGATCAAACGAAACAGGGCGATAGTTGGGGTTATTGGCAGTAAAAAATATTTATGTGACAGAGTCCTAACTTGATCTCCTTAAAAGTTAAGACTATTTGAACTAATTAATTATTACTGATTGACTGGTATAAAGAATGTCTAAGGCATTAAAGTCCGCCTTTATACCTTTTTGAGTGTGAAAAGTTTAAATAAATTATTAAGATCTCATGTAAAATGTACCAAAAATCACGCCAATAAATGAAGTTGTATGGTGATATGACACTTGAAAGTTAAATATCATTTTCAGAGGTTACTAAATTCTTATAAAATAAACATATTTAGGTAAGGTTCGAGGTTGTTCGAGAATACGTTTACCTCGGGCAAACTCTGCAGTTTGGTAAGAACAACTTTGAGAGGGAGGCTAACAGAAGAATTCAGCTGGGCTGGGCAGCGTTTGGGAAACTTCGTCGAGTCTTCTCGTCGCGTATTCCACAGAGCCTAAAGACGAAGGTCTTCAATCAGTGCGTCCTGCCTGTTATGACCTACGGAGCCGAAACGTGGACACTCACGGTACGCCTGGTCCATAAATTTAAGGTTGCTCAGCGAGCCATGGAGCGGGCTATGCTTGGAGTCTCTCTGAGGGATCGAATCCGGAACGAAGTGATCCGGCAGAGAACCAAAGTTATCGACATAGCTCACAGAATTAGCAAGCTGAAGTGGCAGTGGGCCGGCCATATCAGCCGTAGAACCGATGACCGTTGGGGTACACGTGTTCTTGAGTGGAGACCGCGAATAGGCAAACAGAAGGTAGGACGCCCTCAGGCTAGGTGGAGTGACGATCTTCGAAGGGTGGCTGGTAGCAGCTGGATGAGAGTTGCCGAGAATCGAGCTGAATGGCGTGCAATTGGAGAGGCCTATGTCCAGCAGTGGACTGCTATAGGCTGATGATGATGATGATGAAACATATTTAGTACAAGTTTGTATACCTGACTCCTCAGATCCTTGATGACGACTAGGAAGGGCACGGATAGCTCCTTGAGATGAGCCGCGAACTCCGCCGGGTACTGCTGGTGAGCGTTCGCCGTGAGGAGCGAGCGAATCTTCTTCAACTGTAAGAAACAAATATTGATTATAATAATGTTAATAAAATGGAAAGATTTTCGTGACAATAAGGAAAAAAAGTAGGTTTGTCTGACTATTTATGTTGTTGAAGTGAAAACTTTTTTAGCCGCGTTGGGCATTTTTGAGTTGGGAAAAACAACTGAACTCGCGACACTGTTACCGACACCTCATTTTTGTAAACGCGATTGTGCTCTTCATTTATATTACGTTATGGATCAATGTTCTATGCAAGTATTTTTATTTTAAAGGTTTCGGAAGTTTCTTTTTTTGTAAACGCGATTGTGTTACTATTTTCGTGCGAGCGACTTTAGCAGTTTTTCTCCCATTTTTTAACTAAATTACATTAAGTTAAAAGAGTATTAACAACTCTATATACTTCTAAGTCGATTGAGAGCGTCCGGTTTGCACCAAGTGCAAAGGGCAACTGATAGAAATCCGACGACTGACAAAACACGAAGTTTGTCGAGGGACATTAAGAACATAGTTCAATCAATCTGCCTAGCTTTTTCCAAACTATGTTGGCTATCTAGTTGTCGGTTAGACTGGAAGCTGATAGCTTCCAGTCTAATCGACAGCTGGATACTATTATTTTGTAAGGAGCGTCTGCCTATTTGACCTCCACAACTCAGTAACTAGGTAATACGATACCTTTTGGTAAGATTGGTTGTCAGACTTTCGGGCTTTTGACGACCCGTAACGACTGTCCACGAAAAAGATCCATGAATGACAGTTGGGACCAACGGCTTAACGTGCATTAAGAAAATAGTTATATTGTACTACATAACATACATAACATCACGCCTTGTTTCCCCGAAGGGATGGGCAGAGGTGTCCCTGTAGCAGGTACACCCACATTTCGCCAGTTATGTTTAAGTCCCATGTAATAGGGGGCGAGCCTATTACCATTAACCGGGCATAAATCCAGACTCAGAGCTGCTACTGAGAAATATCAGATAGACAAACCCAATAACACTTTGCCTGACCTGGGAATTGAACCCAGGACTTCATGCTCAGCAGTAGCGCTTGCGACCACTAGACCAACGTACTATAATACATTATATTTCCTGTTTGAGGATTAAAGTGTGATATAATGCGACACTCACGGCATCCACCCGCTTCTCCCAGTCGGCGCCGCGGTCGCCCAGCAGCGCGGCGGCGTGGCGGCACAGGTCGTCCAGGCCGCGCGGCCCGTACACCGCGGCCGGCGCCGACGACAGGAAGGCCGCCTCGAACGCCTCCGACGACACCGCGCCCGCCTCGCCCGGCGCCGACGTGCTCATGCCGCTCGACACTGCGGGAATGTCATTACAGTTAGCTCGGAGTCCGACCAGCGGAGGCGCGGGCTTGCGGACGGTGAGCAATGGGTAGCTCGCCGGCCGGTAAGGAGCAGCCTGGGGCGGGGACGCGACGTGTTCCACGGACGCCGAGTAGAGATATCAGAACTGACGGGGTCCGCTAGAGCCGATGCCTGCCAGGGGTGCTGAGAAGTCCGAAAGGGTTACTGTAGCTCCTGGCAATACAGATAATTGAAGGAACACGGGTGGGTTTTAGTCAGTAAGAGTCTGACACGCCCTCCCGCTCTACCCAGAGCGGGAAAAGTTATTTGATAATTTCCCAAGATTAAAAGTGCTGGTGCGACCAGATCGCGGTCATATTTTGACTTATATAAGAAGTGCTGGTGCGACCAGATCACAGTCATATTTTGACCAACATTAGAAATGCTGGTGCGACCAGATCGCGGTCATATTTTGACTAACATTAGAAATGCTAGTGCGACCAGATCGCGGTCATATTTTGACTAACATTAGAAGTGCTGGTGCGACCAGATCATGGTCATATTTTGACCAACATTAGAAGTGCTAGTGCGACCAGATCACGGTCATATTTCACGACCTATAAATCTATGAAGTATCATATTTTGAAGCATCGATCGACCGCTATCTAGCAACCAATTACAGCTGCAATTTGCAAAAAACAAAACATACAAAAGTTTGAATTTTATTGGCTACTTGAAAGAAACTGTTTTGAATTTCAAGACAAACATAATTTTATATGTATGAATGATTGCAAAAAACGTGAAATTTTTGAAGAAAATAATACCAGATTTTTAACAATAGTTGTTACAAGGGTCATTTGGTGCATGGCTAAAATCGGAATTATCGTCATCTTGGTTTTGCTATACAAAAACAATAGAAATGATAACTAAATTTATTTTTTATCCGTCTTGTAGATTATTAAAAAATATTGAACACGTATTTTTTCTTCTTTTACGTTATCAAAAGATTACGGCGATACATGTTAAAATGTACAATGACGTCACGAGTATGTAGATTTTATACTTTTTGTGACGTAGTGACCCCCACTCCCCAACTTTAATGCGTTTTATCTAAGTCATTATTTATTAATATGATAAAGCAAAAAATACGTGTTTAATATTTTTTTATAATCTGACTGATGGACTAAATAGAATTTCTTTTTTTTTTTGACCCAGGCATCATCCTTATTGCACAAATTTTAACCAACAGCGCCCCCTGCCGGCGTCAGCCGAGCGCCAAAAGATCCTTGTATTTCTATATTCTTAATGCCCCTCGGGCATCATCGGATTTCCGAATACAAACGAATGCTAATTTCCATGTCCATCAATTATTAGATTTATCGTGTATAATAATTTGAATTTAGAACTAAGTACTTTATTGTTGTTTTGTTTTGATTTCCGTGTGAACTATTAGAGCTGTAAAACTATTTTTCTATGAGTTGTGACTCTAGCGGCTTTCCTCCCATTTTTAAAAGTTAAAAGAGTATTAACAACTCTATATACTTCCAAGTCGATTGAGAGCGTCCGGTCTGCAGCAAGTGCAAAGGGCAACTGATAGAAATCCGACGACTGACGAAACACGAGGTTTGCCGAGGGACATTAAGAACATAGTTTGTCTATACACACGGCTACACATCAAATTATACATTTCCAGTATAAGCTGACCTCGCATTGTACGGAAATCCTACATAATGCGAGATCAGCATAAATTGGAAATTTTTAGCTTGATGTGTAGCCGTGTACCAGTGTATGAAATTATTCAAGAAACATGACAATTTAGTACCAAATGAACAGAAAATTAATAATTGAATGGCAACACTTACCACTACCAGCACTAGTTAGCTTAGCAGGCGGTGGCGGCTTCCTATTGGCTGACGGGAGGCTGTATAACCCAGGAACCGTCCGCTTCGGCGCCTCGCACGCTATGATTGGTGATCAGTGATGCGTGGTTATTGGTGATTGGTTATTGGTAGCCCGGTGGAACATGGTGAGAGAAAGATTTTGTGGGTTAGTTTTATGAGAATATTATTTTTTCTGTAATTAGTTTGATTGTCATCGGTGCCGATTCCCTTGTTCACAAACTAAACTAAATTTAAGTTCAGTGCATCTTTTTCTTTCTATTTCATTAAGAAAAGGACAGAAGATAAATTTTAGTTTAGTCCTGTCAAATTAATCAGCGCTTGACGTAAATTGACGATATTTTAGTAGGCAAGTTTTTAATCACGTCTAAACTTGTATGGAGTAGTGACAGGCGCTGATTAATTTGACAGGACTAAACTAAAATTTATCTTCTGTCCTTTTCTTAATGAAATAGAAAGAAAAAGATGCACTGAACTTAAATTTAGTTTAGTTTGTGAACAAGGGAATCGGCATCATTGTAAAGTACAATGATGGTGGTACAAGAGTTAGCCGACGTTAGCACGAACTTAATAAAATGGCGGCAGGATTTTATTGCGCACTGGATTTTCAACTCTCGGTGTTCAGCCGAGCGTTGAGAATCAAACGCGCTGGGACACACTCTTGTCTCAGCGCGTTGAAAAAACACACTGTTGGATTTTCAACTCTCGGCGGTAAGCAGAGCGTTGAAAATCAAGTGCACGCTATAATATGGCCGCGATTTTGTTAACGTTCGTGCGACGTCGGCTTACGGTTTTATGTGAGATAGTATTGATATTATTGATAGATGTTATCATTTTATTTGTATGAAATATCTTTAGTTTCATGCTGATCAGCACGCGTAGTATGACAACCATAGATACGGGTTTTGTCTACGGAAGAATAGACAAGTAGGGACGGATAGTACTGATAGATGTTATAATTTTATTTGTATGGAATATTTATTGAGTTTTATGCTGATCAGCACGCGTAGTTTGACAATCATAGAAACGGGTTTTGTCGACGGAAGAATAGACAAAACGACAGATTGTGATTGTTTATCTGTTTATATCGTGGTCATGCTAAGCATGCATGAGTCCGAAAAGTCAGAGGTCGCCTTGGGTTCGAACTCGAGACCTATGACTTGGCAGTCCGACGGTCACACCACTAGGCCATCACTGCTCATAAATCCATTGTTAAGAACGTTTATTCTAAAACAACCGACCTCCAAAAAAACACTACAAAGTGAAAAATAACTTTAATTTCGGAAGTCGGTGTCTTGAGTTTTGTATTTTCGTTTTTTGCCACCGACTTCCGAAATTAAAGTTATTTTTCACTTTGTAGTGTTTTTTTGGAGGTCGGTTGTTTTTTTTTTTATAAAAAGTTTTTATTTTTCACTTTTTAGTTGTGGTACCTACCCCACACACATTCGAATACCACTACCTGCTACAAGTGACAGAAACTTATCATATCATCTACATAGCAAGTGGGAAAAAAATACGTATTTTGTAGCTAACTCAAAAACTATCAAAGCCAAGTTAATAAAATTTATATGGGACCAATTCGAGAGCACACCCTTTCAAACAAAAAAATAATTTTCAAAATCGATCCACAATTGACGGAGAAATCGGTGGACATACATAAAATAAAAAACAAACATACGCGACGAACATATAACCTCCTCCTTTTTGGAAGTCGGTTAAAAAGTGGGCAACGATGTAAAATATTTCGCTGTTTTGATTAATATGGCAATATTACTGTATGGAAACATGAAATGTGGCTAACTAGCGAACTAGAATATTAATAATGAATTGCAATTATAACACTGAATTTGATGTTGTAACCGTTTTAGGTGTAAAAAAGGCATTTGGAAAGTTACCAAATACTTTTTTTACATCTAAAACGAAATATTCGGTGTTATGATATTAATTATTGCATTTCATAACAAATATTTTGGCAGAATTACCTCAGCGCTGATTTGCTGGATTCGTTTTCTCCTCTACCTATCGTTATTTCTCCTGACGTTTATTTTGTTTATATGTATGTATCTATGTATTAGTATTATTTTTCGAGTTATCTATAAATTATGTTGCACCTGCCATGTTTTGTCTCTGCATCACCCTAAGGTTGACTGGTAGAAAATGCCTCAGGCATTAAGTTCGCCTTTGTACAGTATATTTTTTTTACTTGTGCATAAAGTTTTAATAAGTTTTAAGCTTGGGATTGAACTGCTCGCTCTGCTAAACCTTGTAATAAAACCATAAAACTAGACATTTTAATTATTATGTAAAATCAACATATACCAGTTTTATATACAAATTGACATTGTTGAAAATTATATTCAAAATGACATGATTACTTGTAAAGTATTATATTATTTTAATTATTGTAATGTGAGGACTATGTGGATATTATTTTTATTTCTCTGCTAGTTTTAGTGATGGTCTGGCAGTTTGAGTAGTTTTTGCGGCCTACCCAAATGTCCTTTCTGAGCTCGTTGAATTGAGTTCATTAAGTTCTGAGTTGAGCTCCACGATTACTGACAAATGCTTGCACTGACTGGACAGGTCCACTCAAATATGTGTGGTTCTTTCCTCAAAAGACCTTTTCAGACACTAATCTGCATGGTCCTCATATGGCCTGACCAAGATTATGTCTGGACTTTAAAAGAGACTGCGACCTCTGAGTTTGTTTCGGCCTTTCTTCTCAGAGTAGTCAGATAGGAAACGCCGAACTCATTTAGCTTATTTTTATTTATTTTTTATATGACGTGTAAAAGTGATTCCGATATCCTATTTACAGAATAAACAATTTCATTTAATTTCAATAAATAAATATTTCTGTTCACTAGTTGGCCACATTTCATATTTCCATAGATATTGCCAAATTAATCAAAATAGGTAAATATTTGACAGTTATTTGCGACGTTGCCAACTTTTAGGATAAGCGCTCTCAAGTCGATATCATCTGTTTTAAAGATGTTCTGGAACTATCCCTGTCTGCAGTGGGTAGAATTTAATCTTAGATTACGAAACTATTGTATGTTCAGTACTGACCTGGTGTAGACGCCCCGGAGCTGTCTCCGTCCCTTGAGCGCGAGGACGTGGGTATCGTCATGGTGCGCTTCACCGTGCGGGACACGAAGTCAGGTTCGTCTGCTCCTGAAGTGGCTGTAGTACGGAAATAGTGATTTTTAAAGCTAGCAGTGATCGGAGTAGGTAGTGATTTGGGGTCAATGCACTGGCACGTATATATTATGGTAGTATGGATATGCCCCCGGGATTCCGGGATTTTGAAATTATTAAGACTTTTTTAAGGAATTTTAAATGTTGTAATGTGTAGAATAAAGAATACATCAATATGAATAAGAAATATTTAACCCTTTTGCTGTCTTTTTAATAGTATATAGGTGATCGGACTCCAAGAAAAGGATAGGTATACTATAAAAACAATCTGCCTAGCCTTTTCCCAACTATGTTGGGGTCGGCTTCCAGTCTAACCGGATGCAGCTGAATACCAGTATTTTACATGGAGCGACTGCCTATCTGACCTCCACAACCAAGTTACTGGGTAATACGATACCCCTTGGTAAGACTGGTTGTCAGACTTTCGGGCTTCTGACGACCCGTAACAACTACACTACAAAAATTCACTAAAAACACAGAACTGTACTTGTTGGGAGACACTAACATAGATTTAAAAACGGATAATCCTGTAAGGCATAAATACAATAACATGTTATGTAGCATGGGCCTTTTGTGCGGGATCACTGAACACACTAGAATAGCAACATGTAACGGAAAAATAAGTAAATCTTGTATTGATCACATTTATGCGCGATCCCGTACACAAGACCTATTTGCGGCGGCACTCGGTACCACACTAGCAGACCATCGCGCTGTAATACTCGCATGTTCTGGCGCGCGAATACAGGATGTTCCTAAATACAAAACCTGCATAAATAACCATCAACTCATTAAATGTTTCGATGAAATCCAGTGGGAAAAATCACAGGATATTAAATGCCCAATAACCCTATATAACTTCATGCATATCCAGTTTAAAGAATGTTATAAAAAATCTGAATATAAAACCAAAGTCAAAGGTAGATCATCGCGTAGTAAAAACGAATGGATGAATAAAAAAATAATCAATGCCTGTGAACATCGGGATAAATTATTCATGAAATGGATAAAAGATTCTAATAATGTAATCTTAAAACAAACATATAATAAATCAAGAAACTATGCAAATATTTTAATACATAAAACTTTTTTAGTTTTATGTATTAAAATATTTGCATATATTTTAATAATATAAAGTCGGAAATTTTATCAAATAAGAACAATATTAGACAGCTGTGGAAAATTCTTAATCGAATTACAGGTAGAATAAAAAACTCCATTGATGATGCTATTCAGAATTCATTTAATAAAACTAATTTATCTTCTAAAGATATTGCTAATAATTTTGCTCACACTTTTGATAAAAGCGTGAAGCAAATTATTCCTAAATGCTCAAAACCACTTAAATAAAACAGAGTACACAACTCCAGCCAACGTTACCATGCGTATAAAGCCAGCGGAGCCTGGCTCAGTTAAAAAAATCATCATGACTTTGAACAATAATAAAGCCCCAGGAATAGATGGAATTAGAGCCATAGATATCAAGCTGTTGTGTACGAAAATCACCTCAGTGATTTCTAACTTAATTAATTTATGCATACAAACATGCAAGTATCCATCTACACTTAAAACAGGGATTGTCAGACCGATTCACAAAAAAGGAAGCAGGCTGGATTACAACAACTATAGACCTATTACTATATTGCCTATGATTGATAAAATAATAGAAAAATTCATTTGTAAACAAATACACGACTTTTATGAAAAAAATAAAATACTAACTGACAAACAATATGGCTTTCAACCTAAAAAGAATACCACACAGCTGCTATCAACGTTCACAGATAGTATTCATAAACACTTAGATGAAAAAAAGCACATTCTAGTTGTATTTATAGACTACAGCAAGGCATTCGATACACTCAGACATGACCGGTTACTAGAATGTCTTCAGGACAGCGGAATTAGAGGCAAACTACTTGATTGGTGCGGAAACTATCTTGATGACAGAAAATACATGGTCAAAGTCAGTGACGCGACTAGTGAACCAGTCATCGTAACGGAAGGGACGGCGCAAGGCTCGGTCCTTGGGCCACTGCACTACCTTACATATGTTAATAGCCTAGTTAATGTAATAAAAATGTGCGAGATTTATCAATTCGCCGACGACACCTGTCTTATAGCTGCTGGACAGAGTGTTAGTGATGCCCAAAAGCAACTACAAGAGGACTTTGATTTGCTAACTAAATGGTCCCATGACTCTGGTTTAGTATTAAACATTAGTAAGACCAAATTAATGTACATCAGTTCCAGTCAAAATAGAAGCTCTTCCTTGCCTAAACTAACAGCACACTGTCATGAGTGTTTGCATGACAACTTCCGTAATAAAGTAGCCAAGTCTTGCAGCTGTGACTCCATAGATCTCGTGGAGACCCAAACATACCTAGGACTTACCATTGATAGCCGACTAAATTGGAAGGAGCACATTAACGGGGTGTGTGATAAATTGAGATGTTTTTTAGCTAAATTCTCTATTATAAGATGCAAAATTCCATATCAAACACTGTTAATGCTTTACAAAGCCCTCGCCGAATCAACGATATCCTATGGCCTGTCGAGCTATGGTAGGACATATAAGACTTACCTAGATCAAATTTACGCACTTCAACTACGTATATTAAAAGCAATTGTTCCGCATAATATTAAGAAGAAGTACAAAAATGACTACCGTAAATTATTTGAATTCTGTAAAATAATACCAATACATGAAAAAACTAAATTTACACTATTAAAAGAAGAATTTTTTAATGAAACTTTTAAGAAAATTAAAACAATAAATAATAATGAAATTAATACCCGTAGTGTCATCAATGCTAAGTTGTTACTTCCTAAGTATAACAATTTACACGGCAAGAGAACGTTAAAGTATATAATACCTTACTTTATTAATCAACTACCTATATCATTGAGGGATTTGTCCCTTGAATAAAAATATAAAGTACAAATTAAAGGAACATTTCTTAAAAAATACAATATTTAATATCTAATATATGATAAGTGAATGTAACTAAATGTTGTAAATAAATATAGTTAAATAGTAAATAAACATAATACCCAACAATATCATAGGTAAATAACTACATATTACTAATACAATAACATACTTTTTAGGAATAACCTGTATCAATCTAAATCACATTCCTCCACTACTTTTTGTTTTAAGGACGGTCAGTAGATTGGTCACCGATGTTCGCTCGTTAGTAATAAGTAGATAAATATTTCGCTTACTACCCTCGTTGTGTTTTTGTTATGGTCTCATTTTATATTTTTGTTTTAATTGTCTAAATCATGTGGTCGATGTTTTTGGTGCACGGTAAAACTCTAATGAGTTTATGTTTGCACCAACTTATTATGTATAAAGATATAAGTATACTACTGAATGAATATAAATAAATAAATAATAACTGTCAAAGATCTACAAATGACAGCCGGGACCAACGGCTTAACGTGCTTTCCGAGGCACGGAGGGGTCTTGGTATGTAAAGATGGTCACCCATCCACGGACCAACCGCGGCAAGCGTAGCTTAACCTGATAGATCGACCCGTGCGGCTGTCATTACTTAGCCACAAGCCCTCCCAATTCTATAAAAACAATATACTTAATATATTTTAAATGTTTATCTATCGCATTCTATAAATTTCTAATGTAGTAGTTTAAAAATCCTTACTTTAACAATATTTGATTCAATCCCGTAAGTACCAAAATGAAATCCCGGAAAAAAGGCTTATCTATGTTCTGATTTCTATGACTATTCATGATGCGAGTACGTAAAATCACTCTACCTACTCCGATCACTGGTAATAAGCCTATAATGTTCCAACTGCTGGGACGGCCTCCTGGCTTCGAGAAGGAGTGGGCTGTAAGCAAAAATCCACCACGCGGGCCCAGTGCGGGTTGGTAGATGTCACATGTCTTCGAATTTTCGGTTCTAGGACATGCCGGTTTCCTCACGATGTTTTCCTTCACCGTTTTGAGAGCAGTGGTGATGAAATAATTTACACAAAGTAAAGCGCCTGTCAGGGTTCGAACCCACGACCTTACACTTCGTAAATCGAGGTCGTTACCACTGCGCTCGCTTTTTAAATACATATTCGTGACAGTCGCGAATCATATTTGGATCAACATTCAACCTGCAAATTGCAAAAACGTTAGAAAATTTGAATTTCGCGGGCTACCCTGACTCTTCCCCCTTAAGGGCCAAAAGGTTCTTGATTGGCGACCGCGTACCGGAAGACGTAGCGTTGGAAGGCCTCCCACAAGATGGACCGATGACCTCGTGAAGGCCCCAGGAATCCGCTGGATGCGGGGAGCACAGAATCGGTCGAAGTGGCGGTGTTTGGGGGAGGCCTATGTCCAGCAGTGGACGTCTTTCGGCTGAAATGATGAGCATTATGCTGTATATTACTTACCAGTAGGCAACAAGAGTCCTGCTTCCCTCGCCTCGTCGAACTTCTGCTCGAGTAGAGCGAACTTCTGTGCCGGTAACAATTCTTTCTTCTTCAAATCTTGTCTTAATCTTTCACCTGGAAATTAAAAAAATATGGTGGGTTAGCTGCTAGGTTCCTTAAAGTTATTTTATAGTCAGAAGTAGTTGCTCTGCCCGCGGGCATGCCCACGTGAACCCATTAAAAAAAAAAAACAGTGGCACTCCGGGAATGCAGACAGAAGTGAAAACTTGAACAAGATCGCCTTGGTAGAAGAAAAATACTTGTATAGAACATTGGTCCGTAACCTTATCTAAATAAAGAGCACAATCGCGTTTACAAAAAAAAAACTTCCAAAACCTTTAAAGTAAAAATACTTGCATAGAACATTAATCCGTAACGTAATATAAATAAAGAGCACAATCGCGTTTACAAAACTGAGGTGTCGGTAACGGTGTCGTGAGTTCAATTGTTTTTTCCCATCTCAAAAATATCTAATGCGCCTAAAGAAATTTTCACTTCAAATTTTTTTTAAGTAAGTTACTCCTTATAAAATCAGCTATCTGCCAGTGAAAGTTTCGTCAAAATTGGTCCAGCCGTTTTGGAGATTAGATGGAACAAACCGACATTTAAGAATTTAAAAATTGTTTTTTTTTTTTTATATGTACCGACCAGCGCGGCGAGGTTCGGTATGTACTCACCAACATGTCTATACACATCGACCAGCAGCTGCATGGCGGCATCTCTGACGGCGCTGCTCGGGTCTCCGACCAGCGCGGCGAGGTTCGGTATGTACTCACCAACATGTCTATACACATCGACCAGCAGCTGCATGGCGGCATCTCTGACGGCGCTGCTCGGGTCTCCGACCAGCGCGGCGAGGTTCGGTATGTACTCACCAACATGTCTATACACATCGACCAGCAGCTGCATGGCGGCATCTCTGACGGCGCTGCTCGGGTCTCCGACCAGCGCGGCGAGGTTCGGTATGTACTCACCAACATGTCTATACACATCGACCAGCAGCTGCATGGCGGCATCTCTGACGGCGCTGCTCGGGTCTCCGACCAGCGCGGCGAGGTTCGGTATGTACTCACCAACATGTCTATACACATCGACCAGCAGCTGCATGGCGGCATCTCTGACGGCGCTGCTCGGGTCTCCGACCAGCGCGGCGAGGTTCGGTATGTACTCACCAACATGTCTATACACATCGACCAGCAGCTGCATGGCGGCATCTCTGACGGCGCTGCTCGGGTCTCCGACCAGCGCGGCGAGGTTCGGTATGTACTCACCAACATGTCTATACACATCGACCAGCAGCTGCATGGCGGCATCTCTGACGGCGCTGCTCGGGTCTCCGACCAGCGCGGCGAGGTTCGGTATGTACTCACCAACATGTCTATACACATCGACCAGCAGCTGCATGGCGGCATCTCTGACGGCGCTGCTCGGGTCTCCGACCAGCGCGGCGAGGTTCGGTATGTACTCACCAACATGTCTATACACATCGACCAGCAGCTGCATGGCGGCATCTCTGACGGCGCTGCTCGGGTCTCCGACCAGCGCGGCGAGGTTCGGTATGTACTCACCAACATGTCTATACACATCGACCAGCAGCTGCATGGCGGCATCTCTGACGGCGCTGCTCGGGTCTCCGACCAGCGCGGCGAGGTTCGGTATGTACTCACCAACATGTCTATACACATCGACCAGCAGCTGCATGGCGGCATCTCTGACGGCGCTGCTCGGGTCTCCGACCAGCGCGGCGAGGTTCGGTATGTACTCACCAACATGTCTATACACATCGACCAGCAGCTGCATGGCGGCATCTCTGACGGCGCTGCTCGGGTCTCCGACCAGCGCGGCGAGGTTCGGTATGTACTCACCAACATGTCTATACACATCGACCAGCAGCTGCATGGCGGCATCTCTGACGGCGCTGCTCGGGTCTCCGACCAGCGCGGCGAGGTTCGGGACTGCGGCGCGCAGCTGTAGCTCGTTGGCGCCGTGACTGGAATGAAAAGAGATTGATTTATCAATTCTTATTTTTTCTGAGATGAAAAAAAAAATACATAAGATAGTGTTCTATTAAGTATTTCGTTTTGTTGCAAACCGTTTGGTTATTTTAAATATTCTATCTTGTTAAGAGCTCTGGGGCCCACCACCAGCTCAAAAGCAGTATTATTTTAATATTACTTCAGTGGGAGAAAGAGATGGAGCTATACGTCCTGTAGAAGCTGCAACCATTTTAATCATGATCTGGCAGTTTGAGTAGTTTATATATACAGCCTACCCAATTGTCCCTTTGTTGGTATTGTTCGTTGAATCGTTGAGCTCCTTCAAGTTCTGAGTTGAGCTCTACGATTACTGAAAATGCGTGCTCTGACTGGACAAGTTCACTCAATCTGTGTGATTCTTTCTTTAAAAGACCATTTCAGACACCAATCTACATGTCCTGGACAAGATAATGTCTGGACTTTAAAAGAGACTGCGACCTCTGGGTTTGTTTCGGCCTTTCTTCTCAGAGTAGTCAGATAGGAAAAGCCCACATCATCTAGTTTTAAAAATATGGTTGACGTGTAAAAATGTTTTTACAAACCTACTTATAGAAATAAAATCATTTATCGTGGTATTACGATCCATTTAGTCACTTTTGTTACCAGAAAAGAGACGGAAACGATTACTTGCACTCTTGGGCCTGAATGTAACGAGATGTAAATGGTGTGAATTTATAGATCCATACATACATTAGTGTATTGCAGTGACTAGTTGCTATCCCACAATTCACACAGCGATCCATAGTTTCAACAATACCCAATCCACAAAGCGGCGGTAAAATCCAAAATAACAATTCCAAGTCAATCATGTGAGCGATCTTCAGTGTCCAGTGTGAAAGCAAGGGTCGTACAAGGTAGGCAGGGTCAGAATTCGTAAAAATCAAAGCAGTGGTCGTTAAAAATTAAAAATAATTGGGAAAGCACTCAAAACACATCGGAAAACACGAAACAAGTGACAGGTGTCTAGTAGGGGTGGGCGTTGCGACAACGAATCGTTTACAAAGACCGTTTTGTGATGATGAAACCGTTTTACGTCCTGGGTTCAACTTCAAACAGTCTTCATTGCACAAATCAGTCTTCGAATTACTTGGTGCGTTTTTTTATTTTACATCTAAGAAAATACAGTCGGGTACAATGATTCAACTATCTATCACACTCGTAAAACAGTCCTTCCAATAAAAAGTGAACTCTTTGAAATGAAATACAGTCAGTAATGTATTACCAGTTATCAATGCTGCCGTTCGTGATACGAAAAAACCATTTCATACATTTCAAATCGTTGATAGTTGTAAAAAACTGCGCTCGACGAAAACGCAATTCTATTCCATGTTGGATAAGTTTCGTCCTTTAACTATTTTTTGCAACCGTATTCGTCGTCGGGAAAACGCTTTCGTCCGTCAAAAATTCGAGAACGACCCATCACTAATGTCTAGTGTCAAATTGTCAATGTCAGTCAGCTCATGCCAGTGCAGAACATGCACTGCCAGTGACAGACAAAAATATAAGACTGATTTTAATCAATATGAAATTGATAATCATTATTTCGGATTTTCAGTAATTGAATGATGTTTTATTTAAATTTAATGCATCATATTGTATAAAGTATATTATACTATAGTGTATTTAATTACTTTGAGCAAATTACATTACCTAGTGGGTAGGTTTTCTTTTTGTAGTTGTGTAATCGATTACTTTAATCGATAATCTCACGAAAACTATCTTTATCTAGCTATTCGCTAAGGCTTGCCGCCGCGCACTCACGTACTTCTAATTACCTCCGTGATAGTTAATTCCAAATCCGGGTAAAAAGTGCATTAAACTACCACAAAACCACACAGCCATGGCCTACAATACACGAGTGACAATAGTGCAAAAAACAACAGTGCAATAACAACGTTAACCCCGCGTGTGATCATTTTGAAAACAAAAACGAAAACGAACTAAAATTTTGTTAAAGTGGACACTTTTCGGACTTTGAACCCTTTAGATACATAAACGAGTAGGCATCCAGATCGTTAATGTTTTGTACAGTTAACTGGTCACCTATTTTGGATATGTTTTGTAACTAGCGGCTAGCTCTGCTGCGTAACGCGTTACATGGTCGGAGAACTTTAAAGTGCGCGAGTTCGATTCCCACGTCTTTCGCAATTAGTATTTTGCTTTTTATTTTTCTCTTTTTTGTTTTTTGTTTTGTCTTTTTATATTAAATTAGACACTAAAAGTTCTTATATTGCCTCAAAATGCACAGAACTCCACCGAAACAATCTCTGTCTGAATCAGACTTACCATCTGCCGTGATTGATAATACTGATGGAACCAACGTCACCGCACGGAGCAAAGAGCGTCAACGCCTCAAGGACTCTCCAAATAAAGAAGTTGACCTTGACCCAACACCTGCATTCAGCGCCTTCAAAACTGAGTTACTGGAAATGTTGACAAACTGGAAGGCCGAGCATGAATTGTTCCTCAATTTATGGAAAAATGAACAAGAAGCTACTTTTTCCAAGCTGGTCAGCGATGTTGCTTTTCTTAAAAAGCAATGCCTTTCCTTCGAGAAAGCAAACTCTGAACTTGAGGGTAGCTTTATATCCATAAAAAAACAATATGAGGATACTTCTGCTAAGGTTTCAAACTTGGAAAAGGAGAAAATTGAGAACACCGACATTATTTGCCACTTGCAAATACAGTTACAGGATTTACAATCACAGCCTCGCCAAGTCAATGTCGAGATCGAAGAGAAACAAAGGAAAGCAATCCTTGACCTTGAAAGCTCCGTCTCCCACCTCAAAGAAGAGATAAATTCACAAGCACAGGCTGCCTTATCCTATGAGATTGAAATAATGGGAATAGCTGAGTCCGCGAATGAAAACTTACACCACATCGCTCTATTAACAGCCACTAAGATCGGAGTAGAGCTCAAAGACACTGATATTGACTGGGTGACCCGCGCCGGTAAACGTCAAATCAGCACAGATTGTGACCATACCCTTAAACAACCACGACCAATAATTGTGCGTCTGTCCCGCCGAGTAAAGCGGAGCGAACTTATTAAAGCATCAAAATCCAGACGTAAACTAAACAGCACAGATTTAAACATAGAAGGAAACACTAGCAAAGTGTACATCAACGAACATCTCACCAAGCAGAACCGACTTCTTTTTCGTGAAGCCAGATCCAAAGCTTTTGAGAGCGGCTTCAAGTTCTGTTGGGTTAAGAACGGGCAAATTAATATTCGGAAGAAGGAAGGTGCACCAGCTATTCGACTTCGCAATGCAGCAGACATCGAGCACCATCTCAACGTGGCAAATCAAAAAGCTCTCGCAACACATGAAGAAACACAACAAACATAAATGTAGTCATGGAATCTTGCATAAACTCGTAGATCATATTATGTTGTTATGTAATACGTGCACTGATGCTACTTTTACCCTAACTTCTATTTTTGGTTCCTTAATTTTAAGTCGCTTTCTAGTTTTCGTATCAATTTCACCTCTGGTTAACATGCTGCTATCCTGTTATTACTTTTATCTTCACTTGTACTTTTCAGTTAGTCACTTTTGTACACATCTATTACGCTACATATCCACTACACACAAAACATTACGTACTTCTCCTAAATACTGCAGGTCCCAACGGTTTTGTAGAATAAGTGACAGAAGTAAACATATCATCGTACATTACCTTTTACTTTTTGATCTTTCTCCGTGGATAACCTAGAAGTTCATGAGAATATTGAAAAATCTCTATGTATAAACTGTCACTTGTTGAACGACCTGGAACATTGTCAGGACCTTATAACAGAAGCTTATAACTTCAAGTTCATTACAATAAATATCAGAAGTTTGCAGAAAAATTTTGACCACTTCGTTGTAGCTTTAAAACGTCTAAATATCGAATTTGACGCAATGGTACTCACAGAATGTTGGTTGCAAGAAAACTCTATTATAGGTAGTCTTGAGGGATATAATTCATATCGCACAACGAAATATATAAATAAAGCTGGAGGTGTTACTATTTATGTAAAGGAATGCCATGAAGTCATCGTTACTGAGCCTGAGATAGATGATGCTAACTGCCTTATGGTTCGTCTTGGTGGTTCTATTAATCTTTTCGGCATTTATCGCTCACCTTCTTTTAGTAGTTTAACAAAATTCCTATCGTCACTGGATGAGACCTTAAATCAAGCAAAGTCGAAATCAGTGCTGGTTGTCACTGGAGATTTAAACATTGACATACTCGCGGACAATCCTAGTGGAGAAAACGCCGAGTACCAATGCTTAATGGCACAGCACGCATTGTTACCTGCGATCACAAAGCCAACCCGAGGTTACACCTGTATAGATCATGCTTACGTAAAAAGCTGTGGCTCAGTGATGGGTATTGTTGCCAAATCTTCGTTGACAGATCATGACATTGCTATGGTTGGAATCAAAACTAAAATGGAAAATGAGAAGAAAAACATCCGAAAAGTTATTCAAAAAGTCGATTATGAAAAGCTGAAATTGGATCTTGACAATGAAGATTGGTCTCCTGTCACTTGTAGTCAAGATGTCAATGAAGCACTCAAAGCCTTTGAAGATATCCTCGGTGCGGCTACCTCAAGAAATACTCAAAATCTAAAGAAAAGTCGGAAAAAAAATATCTTGAAGCCCTGGATTACACCCGGTTTGGTGCGTTGCATGCGCTTTAAAGATAAACTACACTCACAAGTCAAACAATATCCGAAAAATGAAACACTGATCATTTCTTACAGTAGATATAGGAACTTCCTGATTGACCTCCTTAGAAAAGTAAGGAATGACTACAACAGCAGACAACTTCAAGAAAATCAACATAACCCTAAGAAATTATGGAGCGCTATTAAAGATATAACCGAAATGGCAAAGAAGAAAAGCGCTCCCCCACAAGAACTATTGTCTTCCGCTGGATCCATCAAGGCATCTCTGAACCATTGCAATAGTTACTTTGCATCGGTGGGAAAAACCCTTGCCGACCAAATACTACAAAGTCTGTCTACGACTGAGGAAGGTTTGGCCGCAAAAATCAGATGTAGAATTTCAAATAGTGACTCGATATTTTTGGCTCCTACTGACATACACGAAATAGAAAGAATTATTCTTAATCTTAAAAACGAGAGCGCTCCGGGATTGGACGGATACAAGGCAACACTAATCAAATACATTAGGCATTCAATCTTAGAACCTTTTACTCACATTTGTAATCTGAGCATGTCAACAGGAGTCTTCCCAGACAAGTGGAAAACTGCCTTGGTGTCTCCAATCCACAAGGCAGGGCCGAAAGGGTCTCCTGATAATTACAGACCAATATCGTTGCTCAGCATTTTCTCTAAAATACTAGAGAGAATAATAAATATACGTATCGTGAAGTTTACTGAAGAAAACAACTTACTATCGGACCGCCAGTTTGGCTTTAGACAGGGAAGATGCACGGAAAATGCTGTCGAACTACTTACCAATATTGTATCTGGGCATGTTGACCGAGGCCGTCGATGCATAGGCGTATTCATAGATCTTGCAAAGGCATTCGACACAGTCTCGAGTCGGATATTATGTAAGAAACTGGAGTCGTTTGGTATAAGGGGAGTGGCCTTAAACTGGTTTCGCAGCTACCTAACCGACCGGCGGCAGTGTGTTAGAGTCGAAAATCAGATAAGCGATGAAATAAGTGTTTCTTTTGGTGTACCGCAGGGTAGTATACTGGGCCCGATTTTATTCACTATGTACATGGATGCCATTTTAAGAAATGAAATTCCTAACGCTGACCTGATTTGTTACGCTGACGATACTGTTATAATTTTCCACGGAGCCGACTGGAAAGAAGTACAGGAGAAAACCGAGTCTGGAATGAATAAGTTAGCTAACTGGTTGGATTCAAACTTACTCACACTCAACGTAAATAAAACCAAATATATAGCATTCAGAAAAACTAATGCAACTAAACTGCCTGCATGGAGAATAAAAATCCACAGATGTAAGTTCAACGAGATTGCCAGTAGCTCTAATTCCACGTGTTCCTGCAACGAGATCGAAAGGGTTGATCACCTAAAATACCTCGGAGTTACAGTAGATCAGCATCTCTCTTTCAAACAACACATTACGGTTATGGCAAAACGACTTCGTAGGTTGATATATGTTATGAAACTTCTACGTGAATGTGCCGCCACCGAAATTCGCAAATTAGTTTACCTTGCCCTCTGTCAGTCTCTACTCCAGTACTGTATAACTGTTTGGGGTGGGGTCGCCAAAACTCATATGTTAGAACTGGAGAGGGCGCAACGCGCTATCTTAAAAGTCATGCTTCATAAACCTTACCGATATTCAACTGACGGCCTATATAAGGAGGCAGGACTTCTTGGAGTGCGGAAACTATATATTTCTACCGTTATTTCGAAGAGTCATTTAAAATTTTTAAAGAGATCTGATCTAAAAGCCTTGCAGAGTAAAAGGAAATTCAGAATCCCGAACCCAGGAGTCAACTCAGCGTTTGCCCAAAGACTTCCATCATTCCTACACACTCACATCTATAATAAGGTAAACTCTGTTCTTGAGATTCATAACTCTTCTTACACCCGAATGAAACATACAGTTAAAAAATGGCTCTTGGAACAATCATACACCTCTACTGAAATAATCCTAAGCATAACGAAATAAAATCAACTCACACTGCACCGACACAAGCACCCGTATCTACACTCTCACTCACACACACACATACACACTCACTCGCATAATACAGAACAGCAGCATAAACCGAAATTATACCAAATTTTGTATTATAATTTTAGTATAAGATTTAAGATTTAATTTTAGTTTTTTTTTTTATTAATCACTTATAATTAATTTGTTTGTATATTTAGTTTTAGTCTCGATGAGGCTAATTTGCTTAAATTTAGCCAATTTCAAATTTTATTTTATTTAAAAATTATCGAATATTGTACATATTTAATGGTGCCCAAGATACAGGCTGTGCCTAGTTTGGGACCGACGATACCTCCTAATTGTAATTTTGAATGAGTGTTAAAATAAAACTTACATCATATTTCTCTGCTTCCAGACTGAGAATTGAGCAGATTTTTGATATTCACGGATAAAAAAATATGACTAATTTTTTAGATCGTATCTCAACTTATTACATTTTCATCTCCTTTGCTTTTTGTTACCACAGTGTTCATTTTTGTTACCGCAGAGCTCTATCTGACACCCAAAAAGTAATAATGTTCGACTCACTGCTCCAACAGCGCCTGTATACACCGCAGCGCCTCCTCCCTGGCGTGCGGCGCCTTGTGCTGCAGGGCGGGCATCAGTCGCGCCAGCAGGGCGCGCGGGTTGGCCGCTCGGGAGGTCGCTAAAGACGCCACACACGTGCGCGCAGTGTGACGGACCGCCTCTTTTGTGTCCGCCAATCTGAAATTCAAAAGTTGGTAAGTATTGTAGTTCAAGTCCTATGATGCCAAAAAGGTAGAATAACAGTATTTTTCCAAAGCCGCGACTCTCGAGTTCCATCCGAGTTCTACAGTACACTCACTTTTCGCACGTTATGTTTAAGTCCCATGTAATAAAAAACATCAATACTAGGTATAACACCCGAACACCGAAAACTTTTGCACTTTTGGTCTTTACAAATAATACCTCTTATTACAACCCTATTGTTAGAATGTGTCGACTTTATAATGAAATTACAAGGGACAATAACAGTATCGACATCTTCGATTCTCGTGCCGCTGCTTTCAAAAGACATGTGCGTACTCTTTCTTTTTAAATTTTTTATTAATCTTGAACGGTTTAAATAGTGTAACGTTGTGTCACATTTGTACTTTACCTGGTGTGTTTGGTCTCCTAAACATTCCTTGCCTAAGCAGAAGTGTGTTGGAGGGCAGACACATAGACCTAGCTGTAACTTTGTGAACTAAGCTTTTTACTGTAGTTGTCATTTTTTATTATTATTGTTGCTAATCATGTTGTGCGATTACGCTTTGGATGATAATCAGGTCGAAACCTATAGTGTGAACCTAGTGATATATTGTGATTGTTACCTGTTGTAGTTGCCTTGTGAATAAATAAATAAATAATAGAGGGCGAGCCTATTACCATCAACCAGGCACAAATCCAGACTCCGATTTACTACTGAGAAATTCCAGATGGAAAAACGCAATAACTCTATGCCCAAACCGGGAATCCGACTCAGGTCCTCATGGTCATCAGCAGCGCTTGCGACCACTAGACTAAATAAAATACAATAGACGTGGATATATTTAGTAACTAGTTCCGCTTAACTATTTCTAAAGAGCCATAAAAAAACCTGTAAGAAATCGACACAGACGCAGAGCTGCTGTGTCCAGCGAATGGTGTGGCAACACGCCGTGTACAGATTTGCGACAAGTCAATCGTCATCCTGAGCATGCCTCGTTGAGAGGTGAAACACGTGTCGATTTCTTTCAGGGTTTTTTATGGCTCTTTAGAAATAGTTAAGCGGAACAGGTTACTAAATATATCCACGTCTATTGTATTTCAACAGGGTAGCTGATATAATTGACTTGTTTTCTTGTTCTCTGAACGACCTCTAGGGTGTTATGTTAATAATAATAATAATACCCCACCGTCGTATCTCTCCGTTGACGTCGTGGTGGGGCTTGCGCGCTCCGAACTCTAGGCCTGTGCCGGTAGAGTTTACTTTGCCGGAACAGGTCTGGGATTAGGAGCCAGACCAAGACAGATACAAAAACCTGCAGGGCAGCATGTGGCGAGCTGTTGGGCAGTAGCGACCCCACGGACCCTATCTCCCGGGAGAAGTCTGGTTCCTCACCTCTGGCTTGCTTTTATTGGCCGGTTGGAGTGAACACTGACGAGGAACAGAGCTCCCGCCTCATTCTTGCCTTAACTGGCCGGCTTGAGTGGAGATTCGCAAGAGCAAACGTGCTCGGAGGAAGGAAGTATTCCAGTAAGATGCTGGTAGGGATCTTGACCGTACTTCCGGGATTGTCCTGATAGCCGTGGAATACCTCTCCACTCCTCATAAGCACCTCAGGACGTGTTGCCCCCTTGTCGCTACGACACTATGTGCTAGCTACCGTTTTCGGGGGCCCATTATTGAGCGTGCAAGTCACCCCCTGCCATTTTATCTGTGTATTTTATATAAAACATTGATCAGGCAGGGGCCATAGTCTTTCCATAGTCCTAGATAACCAGTTCACTTTAGCCATCCAAACCCATAACCCAATATCTTTGTTTCCATATCCTGCAATAGTCCTACACCAACCGGGGGTTGTCCTTGGATGCACTTACGTAGTGCGGATAGGGATAATCATCGGTTGGTGCCTCATTACATTAAAAATGTCTAACGGGCCTCTGCGAGTTGGCTTCGGCCCCTCGTACGCCTTCCAAAGGTCCGGGACCCCAGGGTTCCGAGAATAGTTAAAAACTAAAAATAAATAATAATAATATTAGCCTTTATTAACAATCTTACAATCTAGTTACATATATTATTTAGATAATAAAAATAAAGTTATTTTTCAGACATCGGTTTCCGAAGATTGTTTTGCTTTAGCATAGGCCTCCCCCATGGGGGGGGTGTTATGTTATAATTAATTAAATTTTGGTGTTATTTTTTCTTTATATTAGTTTATATTTAGTGACTAGAAAGTATGTATGTAGACTTAACTATCGCATAAGGGCAACCTGTAATGATAGTTTTAAGTGTTATAATAAATAAATAAATTTTATAATGGATTTCCGCAAGGTCACGTCTGAATCAATTAACTACGACTAGACTAATGAGACAGGTTTATTAAATAGTCAGAAACAGATAGATTACAGTAACCAGTACAGGTAGTACTCTGATACCGGTATCACAAGGATAATGGTACGGGTTCCCAAAAAAACCGGTATTTCAAGCCCTACTTGAACCGCGTGCACTTCTAGAAGCGCAACGGAAGCTGGATATAGTCACCCTGAATGTCTCAATTATATGATGTATGTACCTGCCCACTTGAGTATTGAGTAAGTGTCAGTGTCCGTGTCTGTGTGCTGTTATACTGTACAGTTTAATTGTTGGGAATTGCTCTGGCTCATGCTGAGGTTCAGCTCGGCTCACCGGCTCACGTTCCGTATATCCTCGGGCCGGAAGTTCTTGTTGCATTTATAAATTATGACAATGTGTTGGAACATGGGGGTCTGTCATCGTTCAAAACAGCTTTTCTGTTCAGGCTTATTTTCGAAGGATATCTTTATTTAAGTATACAATGGTCTATCATGCGTCCGTCTCACTTACTCATTTATTTGTCAGTCTTTGTTTGTTTTGTTTTGCAATTTTATGCACAATCACACTATTTTTATACCTAAATATTCGTTATTTTTTTTTTTATCTGACCCAAATTTATTTTATTTAAGTATACATATACACGTTAAATTATAAAACAGATTTACATCCGTCACATCACATTTTCAGGTCCAGTTGAAAACCAGCGTCAGGCACTTATTGCTGAACTGGGCCTTTTTGGCGTAGCCACTCCCCTGCTAATTTCTTACATCGCTCTTTACACTCATCGTTTGATTTTATTTTTTTATCTGCTGTTAATCATGTTGTGTGCTTTTTGGTCTGTGCTAAATAAATGTATTTTCTTTCTTTCTTTCTATTTTTTAAATTAGCTTTTGCCCGCGGCTTCGCCCACGTGGAGATCAGAAAATATCCCACGGGAACGTACTACCAGGCCTCCGTCACTCTATGTACTTGCGCGCTATAATTACCTACCGCCCGGCCGAGCGATCTCGGGCCGTTTGCGGACCTTATTCAGTGCGGTTTTCGCAAGCGAAGCGCACGCACGTTGTTCAATTTTACAACTGTACGCTTAAGCATTTAGGCACATTTTAGCATGCAGCGGTTGCTGACGCGACGGAGTAGGCTATTATAGCAGTAGGTATTGGAAATTTTCTACTGAGTGAACTATCTGTTACGTAGTAACTATTTAGTAATCTGTGGTACTACCGAGATTAAAAGTATCCTATGTCCTAATCCAGGTCATGGTCTACCCATGTGCTAAATTTCGTCGAAATCCGTTCAGCCGTTTTAGCGTGGAAGCGTAACAAAACAAGCTCACTTTCGCATTTATAATATTAGTTAGCGAGGATTTTAAGTTCCTTCAAAGACGACTCAAGAATTACGTTCTGTTAACATAAATTATCTTATAATAAAACTAGCGGACCTGACAGACGTTGTCCTGTCAAAACATTGTCCAGCGGACAAAATTGTGAATCTAAACCATTCCCAGATCCCCTTGAACACACACAAAAAATTTCATCAAAATCGGTCCAGTCGTTTGAGAGAAGTTCAGTGACATACACACTCACAGAAGAATTATATATATAAAGACTAGCGGACCTGACAGACGTTGTCCTGACCGAATACCGCCACCTATCGGGTCCGATTGTGAATCTAAACCATTCCCAGATCCCCTTGAACACACACAAAAAATTTCATCAAAATCGGTCCAGTCGTTTGAGAGAAGTTCAGTGACATACACACACACTCACAGAAGAATTATATATATAAAGAAGATATAACATTTCAATCATAAACAATATTATTGTCAAGCTATTATTGTTCCGTTTCACTTGAGTTCATCCTAATTGAGCATTGTGTTGTGACGTCACTTCCGTCTCGCGTCTCAAGATGTGCGAGGACATGTCGTTTATTATAGTGCCGTGTTGTTTATGGTTCGATGGAGGGCAGGCAGAGCGGGAAGGTCGACTGTGAGTCTTTAGTATACATTTCCAGTTTATGCTGATCTCACATTGAATAGCAAAAGCTGGGGATATATTAAGGTTAATATTTATCATGCTTAGAAGTCCTTATTTTCAACCTCTTGCGTTTACTTCAGTCTGTCCTGACGCATCATTTTTTTATTTATTATTTATTTAACAGTTTATGTACACATATATGAACAGACAAGAAGAAAGGAACAGAAAAATACGTACAAAGGTGATGCTTATTTCTATAGAAATCTCTTCCAGCATACCTGCGATAGGAAAGTAGATAAAGAGATGTAGACAACGTGTGTAAGAGTAGAAGAGAAAACAGAATACATAAAATAAAACTTAAGTATTACTAAAAACTTATACTCCATTTGAAATAAGATTAGACATTTAACTAAACCTTTTTTACAGTCCTTTCAACCGATTTTGACTTCTATTGCGTTGGTGGCATGACAAATGGCAGCTGCAGTAAACAGTTGGTTTGAAACCACTTTTTTTGCTTTTAATACCATCCTTATGCCTACGCAATAGAAGTCAAAATCGGTTGAACGGACTGTAAAAAAGGTTTGTTTAAATGTCTAATCTTATTTCAAACGGAGTATAACTATACACTAATTTAAATATAAACATACAATATAAGAATATACTTAAATACATACTTCTAAAATACATATCACTAAAATACTGAAGACTGTTATTTCTATAATACTCTTGTAGAAGTCATCCCCTTGTCATCATTTCTTTGGCTAACTATGCTAAAAAAAAGGACTTAGCTTTTTTTTTTTGGTTGGGGAATTATCAAATAACTTCTCCCGCTCTGGGCGGAGCAGGAGGGAGTGTCAAGACTTACTGACTCAACCCACCCGTGTTCCTTCAGTTGCCTGAGGGGCCGCGGTAACCTTTTCGGACAAACCCGCAACCCCGGCAGGCATTGGCCCTAGCGGACCCCTTCACTTAGTAGCTAAGTCCTTACCGGTCAATGATATGCGGCAGCACAGTGGGTACGTAGTGTGAGAAATCGGGGCCCATACGCTCAGCCAGCTCCGTTATCACCTCCAGGCCATTTTGAGCCACCTGCGAAAAGAAAGGGAACAAAATTAGTTAAATGTTGACGTTGGGTAGAGGACCTCAGGAGGAGACGCCCTGGGCGGGAATCGCGAGCCGATTTCCGGCCACCGTAGGTGCGGGCTTGCGGACGGTGAGCAATGGGTAGCTCGCCCAATAAGGACAAGGCCCGGGTCGACGGCGCGTTGTGTTCCACGCGCGCCTCAAAGAGATGTCAGCAGAATTGACGGGGTCCGCTAGGGTCAATGTCTGCCGGGAAAGAGATACCGTGGCCCCTGGCAACATACAGGCAACTGAAGGAATACGGGCGGGTTTTAGTCAGTAAGAGTCTGACACGAAGAGAGCGGGAGAAGTTATTTGATAATATCCCACCCAAAAAAAAAAGGGTAGAGGATCTCCAAGGGTAACGATCAAATGATCTTTCCACCTTTGACTGTCCTGGGAAGTCAGCCGCGCTACCAACCTATTGCTCTTACTGCGGGATGTACCGTTATTGTGTAGCTCATACCGACTCCTGACAAAAATGATAGAGATTTCACATGGATCTAAAGAACTGTTATTTGGATATTCTAGACATCACAAAAAAACATCATCGTATGTATCTCTAGAGCAAGCAGTGGTGGCCCAGTGGTAACGGCCGCGACTTACGAGTTGTACATCGCAGGTTCGTACCCAGACAGGCGCTTTACTTTGTGTAAATTATTTCATCACCACTGCTCACAAAAACGGTGAAGGAAAACATCGTGAGGAAACCGGCATGTCCTAGAACCGAAATTTCGAAGACATGTGACATCTACCAACCCGCACTGGACCCGCGTGGTGGATTACGGCCCACTCTATTTCACAGAGAGGAGGCCTGTTTCCCAGCAGTGGGAACATTATAGGCTGATGATGATGATGATGTATCTCTAAGGTACATACACGATGAACGGAAAGCACGATAAGCCGTTGGTCCCGCGGCTGCCATTTGTAGACCTTTGACAGTCATTACAGGTCGTCAGAAGCCCGAAAGTCTGACAATCAAGTCTTACCAAGGGGAATCGTATTACCCAGTAACTGGGTAACGGAGGTCAGATAAGCAGTCGCACTATGTAAAATACAGGTAAACCTATTCAGCTGCATCCGGTTAGACTGGAAGCCGACCCCAACATAGTTGGGAAAAAGCTAACTCACATTTCTACACCAGCTTCTCTTCGAAAATATTTCACTCGTTAACCCAGTGATCCACTCCAAACTATAGATAATTTCTGCCTACCCCGTTTCAACTCACGAATGTTGTCTATTGCACTAGTAGTGCACTGCGTCGCGGTTTGTTACATACTGGTTACTATTCCGATGTGGTCTATGGTCATGGTACTATTCTGAACGAATAGTTAAGTAGTTGGTTATGTTATAACTTTAGAAGACTTATGTGTTGAGTCCCAGCCGTGATTATTAATATCGAAAGTGTGTACTGTGTGCGTGCTATTTCTGAAATCTTCATTGTATTAAGTTTCCAAAAATATGCTCTTGAGTGGAATTATTTTCCGGGGTATTCCAGCTATGGTACTGAGGACTTAGGACAAGATTCATAGAGCTCACTTTGACTTTGCTAGATTTAACATTGCGTTTTGACGTAGCGAGCCCCCACTCCCCAACTTTAATGCGTGTTTTCTAAGTTATTTTTGATTAATATGATAAAGCAGAAACCGGCCAAGTGCGTGTCGGACCACTCACAATGAAGGGTTCCGTAGTTGGGATGAATTTATCCCAAAAACAAACTTAACTTTGTAGTTGATAAACATGTTCTCCCACACGGAATGTATGGGAAAACATGTTTTTGCAACTGCAAAGTTAAGTTGGTCAATTATTACTCGTTAACTTGTAGAGCCTACTTGGTTGTGGTAGTTTTCCTTTTAATTTCGTTATATAAACCACTGCTGTGATTTTTTTCACACACCCAAATCCAACCATTTAGCTGGCAGGGACGACGACGACACTAGACTCTAACAAAAATTAGCACTTTAAAGGTTAATATTTCGAAAACGGATCCCAAAATCCAAAAACCGGCCAAGTGCGTGTCGGACCACGCACAATGAAGGGTTCCGTAGTTGGGATGAATTTATCCCAAAAACAAACTTAACTTTGTAGTTGAAAAATATGTTCTCCCATACGGAATGTATGGGAAAACATGTTTTTTCAACTGCAAAGTTAAGTTGGTCAATTATTACTCGTTAACCTGTAAAGCCTACTTAGCTGTGATAGTTTTCCTTTTAATTTCGTTATATAAGCTACTGCTGTGATTTTTTTCACACACCCAAAACCAACCATTTAGCCGGAAGGGGGGGGGGACGACGACGACACTTGACTCTAACAAAAATTATCACTTTAAAGCTTAATATTTCGCAAACGAATCGCTGAATCCAAAAATTATTTTCACAAACTCACAATATTTTTAAAGGACCTTTCCAATGATACCCCTCACCATGGGGTAAAAAAATAAAAAAATAAACATTACCACTTTACGTGTATGAGAGGTACCCTAAAAAAAATGTTTTTCATTATTTTGTTTTACTACTTTGTCGGCGTAATTAATATGTATACCTATGCCAAATAACAACTTTCTAGTACTAAGGGTCTCGGAGCTAGACCGCGGACAGACAGACAGACAGACAGACAGATAGACAGACAGACAGATAGACAGACAGACGGACAGACAGACAGACGGACAGACAGACAGACAGACGGACAGACAGACAGACAGACGGACAGACAGACAGACAGACGGACATGAAGAAACTATAAGGGTTCCTTGTTTACTACGGAACCCTAAAATATACGTGTCTAATATTTTTTTATTATGTGAAAGATGGACTAAATAGAATTTCTTTTATTTATATCGTATTTAAAGGAAGGTTTTTCTACATAAACCTATGAAGAAAATGCACTGAAGTCAGCATATTTCAAGAGTATTTTCATAGTTTTACGAAGTAAAAGATACGAAAGTCAAAAGAAAGAAAGATTAACGTATCAAATATCTTCAGAATAAGACTCCGGACGCAATGAAGCGTGTATGAAGCGGTAATGTGAACGCAATCAGAGTGTGTATGATAAATCGAGAGCACGCCGTGATCTTGTGTATGAGCTATGAGGCTACGAGGTGGGCAGGGACACTATGGTCTATTCCGAAAGTATCAGAAAACCCTGTTTACGTTTATTTAAGAGCGTTTATTCTGAAAATGGGCAACGTCGCAAATAGATGTCAAATATTTCGCTGTTTTGATTAATTTGGCAATATTACTGTATGGAAATAAGAAATGTGGCTAACTAGCGAACAAGAATATTAATAATGAATTGCAATTATAACACTGAATTTGATGTTGTAACCGTTTTAGGTGTAAAAAATGCATTTGGAAAGTTTCCAAATACTTTTTTTACATCCAAGACTAAATATTCTGTGTAACGATATTAATTATTTATTGCATTTCCTATGTGAATTTTCAATGTCAGAAGCAAAAATTTAAATTATAACTAGCTGACTCCAGTAAACGTTGTTTTGCCAATTATTTGTTTGGGGTGGACAACCCTTATCACTTAGGGGTATGAAAAATAGATAGTAGCCGATTCTCAGACCTACTGAATATGCATATAAAATTTGGTAAAAATCAGTAAAGCCGTTTCGGAGGAGTAAGGTAACTAACATTGTGACACGAGAATTTTATATATAAGACAAGATATTTATAATATTAAATAAAATTACAAATTAAGCACCAGCAATATGCAATATGTTTTTTTTTCGATCCATTTGTTTACATTTTTGTCAGTTAATTTTGAAACCTACTACAGTCATCAACATCTGCCCAGCCTTTTCCTAACTATGTTGGGGTCGGCTTCCAGTCTAACCGGATGCACCTGAATACCAGTATTTTACATGGAGCGACTGCCTATCTGACGTCCACGATACCCCTTGGTAAGACTAGTTCTCGTGCTTCTGATCTTCGAATGTCAGTCAGGGCAAACAGGTTATCGTGCTTTCCGAGGCCTTAGCTGTGTCTCACCTTAAAATTCCCGCCATTGAGCCACGCGACCATAGAGTCGAGCAGCTGCCCGGCCAGGTCGTTCGTGATCTCTGGCTCGCGTCGTACGAGAGCGGTCAGCTGTTCGCCCAGCTGCTGTCGGATGCGCAGGTCTGGCCGGTTGAGGAGAGGCAGGGCTGCCTCTAGGTTCGCCGGTTGAGGAAAGTGCGCCATCTGGTGAGGGAAAACACGTATATGAAATAAAGTTCTACACTATTTACTTGATGTCCCTCGGCAAACTTTGTGTTTCGTCAGTCGTCGGATTTCTATCAGTTGCCCTTTGCACTTGGTGCAGACCGGACGCTCTCAATCGACTTGGAAGTATATAGAGTTGTCAATACTTATTTATTAAAAAAAAAATGGGGGGAAAGCTGCTTAAGTCGCAGGAACGAAAATAGTTTTACAGCTTTGTATAGTTTACACGGAAATCAAAACAAAACAACAATAAAGTACTTAGTTCTGAATTCAAATTATTATACACGATAAATCTAATAATTGATGGACATGGAAATTAGCATTCGTTTGTATTCGGAAATGCGATGATTCCCGAGGGACGTTCAAGAAAACAGAAATACTGTACTAGTCCTACGTTAATGACATTGACCCCATTACACTCAATTGACACTGATGACTTGCGCTGACTGATAAGCAATTTAATCTTTTCATTTAACCATGTGAATCTAGATAAGATTGCCTCATTGGTCTATACTAGGCCCCAAAGGTCGTAAATATGCGATTCTGCTGAGCGTGGGTGAAGAGCTCATAAATATGCTACTCTGCTGAGCGTGGGGTAAACAGGTCACATACTGCTCGTGGATTGAGTGAGAGCGAGACTGAGCGGCGGGGAGAAGGCTCCAAGGCGCCGATTGTTTAGGATTTTTTTTTACGATGAAAAAAAATAATACGTGGATCTGCTTTATAGTTAAAATTAAAGTTATTATGCAAAGACTCATGATCTAATTTGAAGTATTTTTTAATACCAGCGGTTTCGTTTCCGGTTTGGAGGTAACATTATTAACGTTTACTGCCATGTCGAGAAAATTTGTGGAATCGTGTTTTTGTCAAACATAGTCCTTCACATTAATCCTCAAGATCCTCAAGTTTACCATATATTTATTTCTAAATTAATGCTGCAGTATTTTCGATATAACGAAGAATCGTGCTAATTAATTTGAGATATAGACTAAGTTCGAAACTCACCGTTGCCAGGTGTCCAGCAGTTTTCACTTGACGAAGTCTGCCCTATTGTTGCACGGAACTGTTCTACATAATATCATCTCACTCACACTACACTGTCTGCTATAGTTCTTACTCTGTCTAACACTGTTAATCACAGATAGCTTTAGGCACTCATCACTTTTGTTCACTGAAGATCTGGAAAAAGCGAAAACATTGGTTTTATTAGAAAGTCAAGTTTAATTAACTTTAACTAAGAGCGTTTATTCTGAAAGTTGGCAACGTCGCAAATATATGTCTAATATTTCGCTGTTTTGATTAATTTGGCAATATTACTGTATGGAAATAAGAAATGTGGCTAACTAGCGAACTAGAATATTAATAATGAATTGTAATTATAACACTGAATTTGATGTTGTAACCGTTTTAGGTGCAAAAAGGCATTTGAAAAGTTTCCAAATACTTTATTTACATCTAAAACTAAATATTCGGTGTTACGATATTAATTATTGCATTTCATCTATACTAATATTAAAAAGAGGAATGATTTGTATTTTTGTATGTAACGAATAAACTTAAAAACTACTGGACCGATTTGAAAAATTTAATTCAGCAATGGATAGCTACATTATCAGCGAGTAACATAGGCTATATTTTATCCCCGTATTCCCACGGGAACGGGAACTACGCGGGTGAAACCACGTGACGTCCGCTAGTTTTCAATATTTTAGTTCCCTAGTTAGCCACATTTCTTAATTCCATACAGTAATATTGCCAAATTAATCAAAACAGGTAAATATTTTACAGCTATTTACGACGTTGCCAACTTTTAGGATACACCCTCTTATAGGGTTTTTAAAGGTATTGAAACACGGTATTTGATCTCTGACAAAATACTTTATAGTTATATTTTTACTACCTAACGGCTCAGACCAAATAAAAAAAAAAACAAGACAGCGCTGTCAACAGTGACGTGAGGCCAGTTTCGTAAACATGTGTGCACTTAGTGAGGTGTAGTTTGATTGTAAATGGTCGTAAATGTGTGCGTGTGAGCGTGTATGCACAGAGCTGAGGTGTAGTTTTGGCATGCTTCACTGTATTGTTCGCAGCGCTATATCATAGTATAAGGAGAGGTAGTAACAAAATCTCGACCGGTTTCTCACGAGAAACGGGTCGAGATTTTGTTAAGTGTGGGTGCGGCGACGTATAGATACTATGGCCTCACGCATACAAGCCGCGCGCGGTGCGTTTGTATGAAGATAGCGTACTACCTCTCTTTATACTATGGCTATATCTTGGTTTTTAGGGTTCCGTAGTAAAAACAAGGAACCCTTATAGTTTCGTCATGTCCATCTATCTGTCTGTCTGTCTGTCCGCGGTCTAGCTCTGAGACCCTTAGTACTAGAAAGCTGTAATTTGGCATAGGTATACATATTAATTACGTCGACAAAGTGGTAAAACAAAATTATGAAAAACATTTTTTTTAGGGTATCTCTCATACACGTAAAGTGGTGATGTTTATTTTTTTACCCCATGGTGAGGGGTATCATTGGAAAGGTCCTTCAAAAATATTGTGAGTTTGTGAAAACCATTTTTGGATTCAGGGATTCGTTTGCGAAATATTAAGCTTTAAAGTGCTAATTTTTGTTAGAGTCAAGTGTCCCCCCCCCTGCTGGCTAAATGGTTGGTTTCGGGTGTGTGAAAAAAATCACAACAGTAGTTTATATAACGAAATTACAAGGAAAACTATCACAGCTAAGTAGGCTCTACAGGTTAACGAGTAATAATCAACCAACTTAACTTTGCAGTTGCAAAAACATGTTTTCCCATACATTCCGTATGGGAGAACATATTTTTCAACTACAAAGTTAAGTTTGTTTTAGGGATAAATTCATCCCAACTACGGAACCCTTCATTGTGCGTGGTCCGACACGCACTTGGCCGGTTTTTTTATTTGTTCTGAGATTGACAACGGAAATAAAGGAAATCGGAAGAATGATTCACACACATTTACACAAGTCAAACCGTCAAAGTGCGTATTGCTGAAGACTGCGGGACTAAGAATCAATTAAACTACAACCGCCTATCAATTTACTTACATTTAAAAATATTAGAAAATCATACCTAGAGCTCAATGGAAAAACAAAATTAATGCACAAAAAATATCATTTTAAGAGGCCTCAACGTGGGCAGCCTTTGCTTAACAGGTGTATAGAAAATAAAGCAATATCGAAAACGACTACCCACATAAATTATGTAAAATTTAAGACTACGTTCAATCAAACTTTGAATATTAACATTCGATAACTCATTTAAAATAAATGACCACGAGACTAGGGTTACCATCTATGTAAGGGAGGATGCCTGTCTAGGATGTACAAAATGCCAGATTTTTCAGAAATATGTCTGTCTATTGTAAAAAAACTGTACGTCTTAAAATAGATAATACGCAACAGATAGTTCTCATAGATACATTTATTTTAAATCAATATTTTGAACAATTTACGACCACTAAACTAATTTAGAAAAAACGAACTTACTACTGAGTGATATTTTTCCTAGACATTTTTTTTTTACTAAAATATAAATATCTTCACACGAAACGTTTTTAATTTTTTTTTTTTTTGATTTACAAATAAAGAGAGGCCTTTGCCCAGCAGTGGGACAATAACGGCTATGTAATGTAATGTAATGTAATTTACAAATAACGCTTTTACCGACTCTATTGTCAGGTGATTCCTTTATTTATTCAACTGTGCATTTATTAGGGAAATTCAAAAGTGCCTGTCTTAACCGTAAAATGCCTGTCAAATGCGGCAAACGCCTATCAGATGGTAACACTACACGAGACCAACAGAGCACCGAAAATGCTGAAACATAATTTAAGCGAAGGCGAAAATCAGAGTGCTGCGAAACTTTGAGAGATACATCCAGCAATGGACTGCCATTGACTCGACTTGATTGATACAACAAAACATTTTTCCCTGTATCGTGTACACAAGGCTACATATATCAAGCTATACGTTTCCAGTATAGACTGATCTCTCATTGTACAGAAATTCTATATTTTAATCGTTTAGTATGTTATTAAGATGTATGTTGACTTGATAGAGCGGCAGTTGAGAGTATGTCATGCTCACTTAAGGGGACGATAACCGACTTTTAATGATTTTATACTGAAGATGACGTCTAAACGAGAAGTGTTAGTGATTTGGAAAAAATATATGTTAAATTAGAGCATTTTCCTAATATTTTAATATAGGCATATTTTTGATTATGTTTATATTACATAGTGAAATTAATTTGTAAAGTTATGTCTAACGTGGATAAAATAACTGAGAATGACGCAAAATCTATTGAGCGTATTTTTCTGAAAACTTCACCATTTTAAAGATAATTCAATTGTTGATCTTTTAGTATACGTGTTTTATTAAAATACTTTTTATTTTACGTGTAATAAATTAATAATGCGTCTAATTTGGGACAGCGCTCCTTGATGGGCGAGTCTTATTACTGGTTGGACGTACGACGCGTTGCTTAAGCTCAGTACAGAACACGCAAGCTAACCATTCAAGGTCACTGTCATATATCTGCGTCTTAAATATCTCGCTGATGGTGGCGAGTGTTGGATCATTCGGTTCCCCACAAAATGGTTGAGCTGGATGGAGCTGATCCACGCGTCATGTTCGTGAACGGGCGCCGTCAGTTGAGACTGGTCATCTCTTATCTGGCAGGGCTTATTTTTAATCTTATATTTTCAATTGCTTTTGATTATTTTTTGTACATTGTTCTCACATATAGAAGCAACAAGAATAATGTACCCAAGATTTTGTAATATCTATATTTAAGGTTGAACTAGTCGCAGGCTCGAACTCATTGGTGGGCTTGGTCAAAAAGCACGCTATCTCACCTGGCATCGTATCCGACAGAGATAGTATCAGTGATGAGCAGTTAGACGCTGGTCTACATGCACAAACTCTAGTTCGCACGCACACAAACACCGTTCAGAACGATTTTAGTAAAACGAGCGCGTAAAAAATTACGAAAAGTCCTTTGGAAGGTGGAGTTTTATGAAAAAACTACTGCATAAATCAATTACGAATAAAGTTTATTATAATCTTCGACAGTTGAGCTTTGTCGGAACGAGCTTTGTTTTGGAGATTTTATACTTCTTTTATTACTTACTAGCGACCCGCCCCGGCTTCGCACGGGTATAAATCGGGTTATTATACATATAAACCTTCCTCTTCAATCACTCTATCTATTAAAAAAAACCGCATCAAAATCCGTTGCGTAGTTTTAAAGATTTAAGCATACATAGGGATATAGGGACAGAAAAAGCGACTTTGTTTTATACTATGTAGTGATTTACTCCCAAAGTTGCGTTAAAATTAGCAGGAAAACCGAATCTTTGTTGGCTCATAACTTAATTGCTTTTTTTTTACTATTCTGCTTCTGTACAGACAAAATTAATAATAAGACAAAACGATTTCATGTTTTACTTTGGATGTACAATGTGTAACAGTGGAGTAAAACCCCCCCGAAATTTGTATGGAAAAAGTATCGGCTAGTTGCGCCTTAAAGGAGTGTCCTTGGAGTTTCTTGCCCGTTCTTCTCCATAAAGAATTACGTTTTGGAATGGGCAACTAGCTTCATCTGTCTAACTCACTGACTCTTTAACAATTCAAAAGTGCCTGTAAATGGTTTAATTGAAATAAATGGTTTGAGTTTATAAAATGCGAGATCATCTTATATTAGAAACGATCGATGCTTGGTTTTTCCCACATAAATTCTAGTCACCTACCCATCTACTCGGATGCAGCTACTCATAAATATTTCAACCACAATCTGATCTCCTTTCTACGAAACGAAAACCCCAAGCAAAATACACTGCGTATACAGCAAAATATTTGTCCCAATAGATTAGACCCCTAAATGCTCCTGATTGCTGCATATTTTATGAATACACTAGCTATTGACCGCGTGAAGGTCGGTAATTTTTGGGAAAAAATATCCTATGTCCTACTCAGTACCCTAATTGTGTAACTTATTTTCGTAAACAATTTTGCCAAAGTTTAATTTTGACAGTTCAACAATATTGCGTTATTTACGTTGTCACTAACCACATGATAAAGAAAGTGAAGAAGTGAAATAATTTCTGGAATCGGATCAATAGTTCTCAATAGCGAAGGCTGATTTTATGGAGGAGGTAAACCGGAGCAGCTGCTCGATTCTATGGTCGCTTGGCTCAATGGAGGCAATTTTAAGGTGAGACTCAGCTAGGACCTGCTATGGCCTCGAAAAGCACGTTAAGCTGTTTGCCCCGGCTGTCATTCGAAGATCAGAAGCACGAGAACCAATCTTACCAAAGGTTATCGTGTTATCCAGTAACTGGGTTTAGTTCTGAAGATTACCCCCACACAAACTGACAATCAATCTGCCCAGCCTTTTCCCAACTATTTTGGAGTCGGCTTCCAGTCTAACCGGATGCAGCTGAATACCAGTATTTTACATGGAGCGACTGCTTATCTCACCTCCACAACTCAGTAACTAGGTAATACAATACCTTGGTAAGACTGGTTGTCAGACTTTCGGGCTTCTGACGACCCGTAACGACTGTCAAAGATCCACGAATGATAGCCGGGACCAACGGCTTAACGTGCTTTCCGAGGCACGGAGGAGTCTCGGTATGTAGAAATGGTCACCCATTCACGGAACAACCGCGGCAAGCGTAGCTTAACCTGATGGATCGATCCGAGCCACGAGCTCCCCACATAAATTGACATACCGCTTTATAATATTAGTATAGACTTCGAAGCAGTTACCTTTGAGATTCTTATGGCAGACATGATCGATCCCATTCCTTCATCGATTATTTTATACTTAACCATGTCTATTTAATCTTTTGAACCCAAAATAAACCATAGGAGTTAATCATCATTAATCATAGTGATGTACTGTTCCAGTGGTCGGCAAACCGCGGCTCGCGAGCCGCATGCGGCTCTTTGGGTTATAGAGTTCGGGTCTTTACAAATGTCGATGAGTGCGAGTGTACCTATCTATACACGCGGGGGTCGGGGTTTCGGTCATTAAGCAAGATATCAAGTTTTATTTAAAATTCAAACTACATTTCAAAGATTAATTTCCGAAGTATTTTTACGAAAAATTAACAGGATATCGAAAAAATACAAAAGACGTGGATATATTTAGTAACCTGTTCCGCTTAACTATTTCTAAAGAGCCATAAAAAACTCCTGAAAGAAATCGACACATGTTTCATTCACCTCTCAACGAGGCATCCTCAGCGAAAGCTGAGTCGGCGCTCAGCGCTCGGTGTGGCAACACGCCGTGTTCGGGTTCGCGACAAGTCTATCGTCATCCTGAGGATGCCTCGTTGAGAGGTGAAACACGTGTCGATTTATTTCAGGAGTTTTTTATGGCTCTTTAGAAATAGCTAAGCGGAACAGGTTACTAAATATATCCACGTCTATTGTATTTTATAATGGATTTCTGCAAGGTCACGCCAGAATCAATGAACTAGGATATCGAAAGGTTACCTTGTTAATAAGTAAGATACCTTCATCAGGAAGTGGTGAAGGGTGACCGTTTTTGGGGGACTGTCTTATGTAATTTTGACATTCGAAAAGTGCAGATTCTCAGCCTAGTTTGAATAAATGACTTTTGAATCATATTATTATCAGCCGATATGATGATGATGAAGGCATCTTACTTCTTAGCACGTTAATTTTAGGAAGCGTTGTGGAGTGAAAGAGGATGGGAGTTTTAGGGATTTAGATATTATATTTTATATTATGTATGTAAGGAAAAATCCACATCTCTTTAATAAAATAAGTGATAGACATAATTTTAATACTAGAAATAAAGATAAACTAGATCAACCATTTTTCAGGTTATCTAAAGTACATACATCTTTTATGGGGTACTGTGTTAAATGTTACAACAAAATACCTTGTGACATATTGCAATTAAATGAAAGAAAATTTAAAACTCATATAAAAAGTACACTTTGTAAACAAGCATATTACAAATTAGAGGATTATATCCAAGATAAGAGTGCTTGGAAACATGCTGGTCCTGCTCCATAGGACAATTTAGAATCAAGACAAAATCAAACTGGTTGCTAATTTAATTGTAAAATTTATTACTTTGTGTTTTAAGTATGACATTGATTTTACATTCTATGATTACTTCCTTACACACTGACTTATTAATTGTAACATTTTAGGAAAATCGTCTACTTTTACAATGTTTGTAAATATGTGAGAACCATGTATCTGTCACAAATTAAATTATCTATCGTTGCTTCATTTTTAATTTTTTACCTATTGTGGTATAGTAATTTTATTCTAGGTGCATCGTCTTCACATATAATAATTATTTAACAAATGTACGTACATATACAAACAATATTGTAAAACATTTTAAAAGAGTAACGGTGGAGTTTCTTGCCCATTCTTCTCCATACGAAAACTACCTTTTGGAAGGGGCGACTAGAATCAATTTTATTATTTTGTAATTTTTGACGTTCAAAAGTGCCATACATGTGCCTATTTGAAATAAATGATTTGACTTTGACTTTGACTTAGAAAAGTGTATTGAGACAGTTTGGACACACAGAAAGGATTGGCTCTTATAAGAAATCTTAGACGTTACAGTATTGATATTTGGCTCTATTTTCTAATGAGTTTGCCGATCACTGTACTATTCGATAATAATGATAGTCTTGCTTCTGAATAACTAAAGCTATTTACACAAGAGGCGTACAAGTGCTGTTATATAATAGTAATTGCAAAGCAAGGAATCGATGCGTCTAGAGAAGGCAGGAAAATTCGTGGCGTCGCCGCCAGAAGTGCATTCTTTACTGTCTGTTTATTTTTTGCGCACATCTCCGGAACTACTGAACGGATTTTCATGTAGTTTTCACAGGTAGACAGAGATTAATTTGTTTCATTAAAATCGTTGCAAAAAAAAGTTATCGTTATTTTAGGAATTTACTTTTATAGTGTTAAAAGTTAGTTGCAAATAATAATTTCTAGCGTTGAAGGCTAAAGAGGTGGAGGGAGTATTCAATTTTGTAAGGGAAATCCGAAATCTACGCAAAGTCGCGGGTGAAGTGCTAATAAATAAATAATAAAAAACCACAATAGTTAAAAAAAACAGGCCAAGTCCGAGTCGGACTCACGCACGAAGGGTTCCGTACCATTATCCATAAAAAAAAAATATATACTTTATTTCAGACCTTGATCCATATGATGTTAGTATTACACACTACTTATAAGCTATGTTAGTAACAAACGAAAAACAACATTAAAAAAAAAACGGAAAAAAAAATCAAGTCTATTGTATGGGAGCCCCCATATATATTTATTTTATTCTGTTTTTTAGTATTTGTTGTTATAGCGGCAACAGAAATACATCATCTGTGAAAATTTCAACTGTCTAACTATCACGGTTCATGAGATACAGCCTGGTGACAGACGGACAGACAGACAGACGGACAGCGGAGTCTTAGTAATAAGGTCCCATTTTACCCTTTGGGTACGGAACCCTAAAAAGCATCGCCATAAATCTCTGCAGAAAAACAACACCATTTATTTATAATTAACAGCTCAAATGGACCATACAAACGCGCCACTGCAACCGGCCTAACATATCCAAAAATAAACCCACTCCAGTAACTAGGCAACTCGTTATTTACGAGAACTATTTCAGGAACACTTTCATCTATTTTATTTGCCGTCCGTCTATGAAATATGCCAAACCAATACACGGGGGAGTATAGTTCCTGGTTTAGTTTTGCTAGCTAGACACACGGCTACACATCAAGCTATAAATTTCCAGTTTATGCTGATCTCGCATTGTATAGGATTTCCGTAAAATACGAGGTCAGCTTATACTGGAAAATAGCTTGATGAGTAGCCGTGTGTACACTTACTTGCACACGTTTGAATGTTGCATTATTTTTTGGGTTTCTTTCATCATCTGCCTAGCCTTTTCCCAACTATGTTGGGGTCGGCTTCCAGTCTAACCGGATGCAGCTGAATATCATTTTACATGGAGCGACTGCCTGTCTAACCTCCACAACCTAGTTACTAGGTAACACAACACCCCTTGGTAAGACTGGCTGTCAGACTTTTTTGGGCTTCTCGTAACGACTGTCAAAGATCTACAAATAACAGCCGGGACCAACGGCTTAAGGTGCTTTCCGAGGCACGGAGGAGTCTCGGTATGTAAAGATGGTCACCCATCCACAGACCAACCGCGGCAAGCGTAGCTTAACCTGATCGATCGACCCGTGCAGCTGTTGTTACTTAGCCACAAGTTGTTATTTTTTGGGTTTCTTTACAGATGAAAATAGATGGCAAGGCTCGGATACCGGTTAAATTTTCAAACAGTTATTATGTACTTGACGCAAAAACCTTTACATTCGGTTTCGTTCGGATAAACCGGTTTTTATAAACCGGTTTTAGAGGCGTCTCTACATAAATTGTCAACCTGCAGATAATTTATTTATTTATAAGTCTATTTTAGCTCTTCTCGCCTGAAACACAATATTACCTATTTCAGGCACGTAAGTCTTAGGAATATAATTTACATTTAAGCAAATCTGTAATTATTTTTATGCCTTGTAATTTTTTGAATAAATATTATATTATACATACATTATAAATACTTTTTGCGGATTAAACGTTTTAGAGCCATATTAACCGATATTTTGTTTAGTTTTTATTCAGCGTGGCATCCTCACAAGTAATCACAAGTTGCAACGCGTTTACCGACATGCCGCTCGTCGAATAAACCGGTTAATTTAGGTTAAAATAAAGTTCTTAAAAAGTTCGGAGTAAATCCCTAATAAACCGATATTTCTTAAACCGGTTCCTAGCCTTGATAGACGGTTCAAACCGCAAAATTATTCAAATAAAAAGCGACACTTGCTACGATACAATAAAGTGCAATTCAGGTCGCACAGCGCTAATTACCTACAGTTATATTCACCTAGAAGTTGCCTCTCTTTCTATCGCGTAACTCTTATATCTTCTGACTACGTTACACTCACTGAATTGGCCCGACAAGTCGGGCCCGCCGCGTACTTGTAGCTTCATACCAAAAATGCGGAGTGAACTTTCTTTCTGTTTCGTATCTAAAAGGAGCCAACGGGACACAACATTACTAAGCCTTCGCTGTCCGTCCGTCTGTCTGTCAGCGGGCTGTATCTCATGAACTGTAATATGTAGACAGTTGAAATTTTCACACGATTGTGTATTTCTATTGCCGCTATAATAAAAATTAAATAAAGTTAAAAATTAAAGGGGGATACAAGAAACGTGTTTTATCGGCGTTTATTGCTACGGAACCCTTCGTATGCGAGTCCGACTCGCACTTGGCCGATTTTTAGGGTTCCGTAGCCAAATGGCAAAAAACGGAACCCTTATGGATTCGTCATGTCTGTCTGTCTGTCTGTCCGTCCGTATGTCGCAGCCATTTTTTTCCGAAACTATAAGAGCTATGCTGTTGAAACTCGGTAAGTAGATGTATTCTGTGAACCGCATTAAGATTTTCACACAAAAATAGAAAAAAAAACAAAAAATTTGGGGGTAACCCATACGTATCTATGGATAGGTCTTTAAAAATGATATTGAGGTTTCTAATATCACTTTTTCTAAACTGAATAGTTTGCGCGAGAGACACTTCCAAAGTGGTAAAATGTGTGTGTCCCCCCCTGTAACTTCTAAAATAAAAGAATGATAAAACAAAAAAATATATATGATGTACATTACCATGTAAACTTCCACCGAAAATTGGTTTGAACGAGATCTAGCAAGTAATTTTGTTTTAATACGTCATAAATCGTAAACCGCAATTTACCTTTCATTCAATGTTACTTGCTGCTACGGAATTCAAAAAATTCAAAATTCAAAAGTCATTTATTCAAATTAGGCTGAGAATCAGCACTTTTCGAACGTCAAAATTACATAAGACAGTCCCCCAAAAACGCCCACCCTTCACCACTTCCTAGTGCCTTTAGCTGGGAAGAAGAAGTGGCGCAACAAACTGTCCAGCAGCACAGCTGACTCTATACATTAATGACTGAAATGACTCTATACATTAGTATGCAAAATTATTATGCAACACAAAACATTATTTTAATTAAGTATAAATTATTGGCCATATGTCAGCTAGCACACGCCAATATACCAACCAAAAACATCGAGAACTATACTCAAGCAGAATTAAAAAATAAAAACTAAACGTAATAAAAAATAAAGTTTAATAAAAAACTGTAACCCGACTACCTACGGGAAAATGAAAATGATCTAAAAAGTACGAAACAAGCAAATATTTCAGACAGAAATCAAGACAGGTACAAAAATGGTCCAGGTAAAGCCGTGGTCGCATGCCTATATACCATGTTGGTGCCAGGAACACCTACAAAATTATAATGGCATGCGACGACGGCTTTACCTTGACCATTTTTGTACCTGTCTTGATTTCTGTCTGAAATATTTGCTTGTTTCGTACTTTTTAGATCATTTTCATTTTCCCGTAGGTAGTCGGGTTACAGTTTTTTATTAAACTTTATTTTTTATTTTATACTTTTCCGTTTTTACACTTGATAAACGTAAATAAGAGTAATACAATAGTTCACTAATTAACCTATTTTAAATTCCAATAGCAGTGCATAGTGCTTTGGACGAAACCATAGAGCGATTTATTTCGACTCCAACACCATATATCGATATCGAGCTTCGAATAAATCCAAAATATAAATATTTCGTTATACTTGTTTTTCTTCATAAGAGTGGAATTACAAATCGTTACTATTTATTAAGATTTGATTAACTGCACGTTGGTACCATCTTGCAATACTACGTAGCGCAGTCTCACTTTTGCTTGTTTTTAACGATTTAAACATATTTATTTACTTTGAAAATATAATATTATATACATATTTGTAATGTGCTCGTCAAGACCTTTCTTTTGATACCAAACATGTCATGATCATCCCATTTTAATTTTTTTCGAGGTTAGAAATTTACGTGTAAAGTCCACCAAATTAAATTTAGGGAAAAATTATATAGCCTATGTCACCCGGACCATTATTACGAATCTATTGATACCTCATTCATCAAAATCGGTTTAGTAGTTTAGGCGCTACGGTGGAACACACGTAAAAACAAACATACATACATACATACAAACATACATACATAGACTGCTAAAATCATAACCCTTCCTTTTGGCTTTGCCGTAGTCGGGTAAAAAGATTTAAATATCTAAATAAAAGAAGCCTTCGTATGCGAGTCTGACTCGCACTTGGCCGGTTTTTATTATTTTCCTCATCTCTCACACAATCCATGCATGCATGCTTCTTTAAATAGCGATTGTGCAGTACTCAGCATGTATTTACAATAACAATAAAAGCCAATTGATCTCCAAGTCGACATGACGAAGGTCAGGTTAATAGTTCTCTTAATGATAAAATTACTTGATCACGGTGCGGAGTCTGCGCATTACGTCAGAGTTGAGGTTATCAGTGTTTGTTGCTGACCTAGAGGGGTCCTTGAGGTAGAATATAGGTCATTTAGTGCGTATCTAGATTAAAACTTAGTCTTTTTGGGTAATGGGGTTTTAGATTAACAAGTCAGTTATGAACCTCGCAGTCAATTTTTTTTTTTTGGTTGGTAAATTATCAAATAACTTCTCCCGCTCTGGGCGGAGCGGGAGGGCGTGTCACTCTTGCTGACTAAAACCCACTCGTGTTCCTTCGGTTGCCATGTTGCCGGGGGCTACGATATCCCTTTCGGCTTTCTTCGCAACCCCGGTAGGCATCGGCCCTGGCGGACCCCGTCAATTCTGCTGACATCTCTTTGAGGCGCGCGTGGAACACAACGCGCCGTCGACCCGGGCTTGGTCCTTATCGGACGACGAGCTACCCATTGCTCACCGCCCGCGCTTACGGTGACCGGAATCGGCCTGCGATTCCCGACGCCCAGGGCGTCTTCTAACCTAGTCTTTTCGGGTAATAGGGTTTTAGATTAAGAGGGAAGCGTCAGTGTAGCCCGCGAAATTCAAATTTTCTTACGTTTTTGCATTTTGCAGGTCAGTGTCAGGTTTTATGTTGATTAAAATATGATTCGCGGCCGTAACAAATATGGCTTTACTTAATTATAATCATGGCAATCAGCAATACAACTCCATAAGTTGGCAAAGGTGTCAAATGTCATGATTTCATGAAATCATGACATTTGACACCTTTATCTTCTTCTTAATCACTATTGCTGATTGTAATGATTATAATTGAGTAAAGCCATATTTGTTACGACCGCGAATCATATTTTCATTAACATAAAACCTGACACTGACTTGCAGAATGAATTTTTTTTTGGAAAATTTGAATTTCGCGGGCTACCCTGACGCTTCCCCCTTAATATAATAAACTGTATTAAATACAACATATTTCAACCGTTCTTTGTAAGAAACGACTTCATTCAATGGAACTGTATTAAGTGAGTAATCGCGTATGAATCACTATTCACATGATATGCAGTGCATAAGAAACTGTTTTATGACCTGTAGGAAATATGGAAAATTCTTATTCTTCGTTCCTTTTATGTCGGCGCAAGTTATTATGAGAAAAGATTATCAACATCTGCTGAGCCTTTTCCCAACTACGTTGGGGTCGGCTTCCAGTCTAATTGGATGCAGCTGAATACTAGTATTTTACATGGAGCGACTGCCTATCTGACCTCCACCCAGTTACTGGGTAACACGATGCCCCTTTGTAAGACTGGTTGTCAAGACTTTCGGGCTTCTGACAACCCGTAACGATTGACAAAGATCTACAAATGACAGTTTCTCATGCCGTGACTAGAATATTAGCTATGTAGTCAGCAAGGTGGTAAGCGAGACTGGCTTCCAGAGGATCGTCTCTTATTGGCAGCCCCGGACCTAGGGGGCGGCAAACTGAGGCACGTGGCTCGAGCGCCAACTTCAGGGGGCAACAAATTCAAGCGTAGCAGACAGTGCACCACCCAGCACACCGCAACTTTGCAATAATAAATGGGACGCGCAGCACATAATTATATCGATGGTTGAAAGGCTAATTGATCTAAGCGACATTTTGTAAAACTTGCAGGACGGATCATAGTTATATTTTAAAACATAAAAAAAGTCGTGGACGATAATTAATCGTGTCGGCCTATATGTGAACACTTCCATTTTAATACACAAGCCACGACTCTTTAAACGACACGATAATTTGTCGTCAAGACATAGGGGGAACGAAGCTTGAATACTTTTAGCAAAGATTGGTCCTTGTTAGTTCTGGATAAAGAGAGGTGGACAGAACCCCCTGCAATGGGCCAATACGGGCTCACATAGTGTAGTCCAAGAATGGATGTTACGTCATTGGCAATAGGATTGCCATTCCCTTGTCATAAATATTAGTCATCAGCTACAAACAGACCTCAGCCAGGCGCCTAACAGCTGTATTTTATTTATTTTAAAACGACAATTTATATACAAATGAGTCATTGTTGTATGATGAACAAGTGGGACTTGTCAAGTTGTATCATAAATATAATGCCAGAAGACTCACTTTATATTATGCGACAAAAACAATAATACTAATTTATTGAAATTAGGCTGATAATAAACTCTTTTTGACCGTCAAAATTACATAAGGCAGTCCCCCAAAACGCCCGCGCTTCATTAGTTCCTAGTATTTTAGCTGGAAAAAATCTTTTCACAAAAAAAAAAAAAAACCGATTTCCAAAAAAAAAAAAACCGGCCAAGTGCGTGTCGGACCACGCACAATGAAGGGTTCCGTAGTTGGGATGAACTTATCCCAAAAACAAACTTAACTTTGTAGTTGAAAAATATGTTCTCCCATACGGAATGTATGGGAAAAAATGTTTTTTCAACTGCAAAGTTAAGTTGGTTGATTATTACTCGTTAACCTGTAGAGCCTACTTAGCTGTGATAGTTTTCCTTTTAATTTCGTTATATAAACAACTGTTGTGATTTTTTTCACATATCCAAAACCAACCATTTAGCCGGCGGGGGGGGGGGGGGGGACGGGGGGACGGGGGACACACACACTTGACTCTAACAAAAATTAGCACTTTAAAGCTTAATATTTCGCAAACGAATCCCTGAATCCAAAAATGGTTTTCACAAACTCACAATATTTTTGAAGGACCTTTCCAATGATACCCCTCACCTTGGGGTAAAAAAATAAAAATCACCACTTTACGTGTATGAGAGATACCCTAAAAAAAATGTTTTTCATAATTTTATTTTACCACTTTGTTGGCGTAATTAATATGTATACCTATGCCAAATTACAGTTTTCTAGTACTAAGGGTCTCGGAGCTAGACCGCGGACAGACAGACAGACAGACAGACAGACAGACGGACATGACGAAACTACAAGGGTTCCTTGTTTACTACGGAACCCTAACAACACTACAAAGTGAAAAGTAACTTTAATTTCGGAAGTCGATGGCAAAAAACGAAAATTCAAAACAAAAGACACCGACTTCCGAAATTAAAGTTATTTTTCATTTTGTAGTGTTGTTTTTGGAAGTCGGTTGTTTAATTACAACCTTATAAATTAATTTACTGGTACTTACTCTACTTGAATTATAATAAAGATGATAATTTTTTTTTTACTAATTTTGATTGAAGTTAACAGTATTTAATTGCTACAAATCTTTAAAATTTCATACACGTAATGAAATGTATTAATATAAAAGATCCGCCAAAAAGTAACGGATACGGATACAGATCTTTTTTCTCCCTCGGATGTCCGCGGATACGGATACGGATATCCGGCGCATCACTAGTTTGAATACGGCAACATAAAAAGGCAGCTTGTCTGTCTATCTACAAAAGCTTGGATGTCATTTGCAGGTGGTGTCTGGAAAGTCTCCCCAGAGATATGCGCTAATAGGCGTTGCACGAGGGTTCTGGGGTGACCTTTAAACGAGGGCACGCCGCTTTCATGGGCTGATGGTGACCATCGAGTTAAAGTCAGGTAAGTATCCTACAAAATACGAAAGGTCAGGTGCGTAGTACTCGCAAACGGCGTGTGTGTATGACCAGATGTATGAACTTGGACGAAACAAAAAGAGTATAGGATCGTAGCAGGTGGCGTTCTGTCACGCGCGCCTCAAAGAGATGTCAGCAGAATTGACAGCGTCCGCTAGGGCCGATGCCTGCCGGAGGTGCGATGAAGTCCGAAAGGGAGATCGTAGCCCCCGGTAACATGGCAACTGAAGGAACACAGGTGGGTTTAAGTCAGTAAGAATCTGACATCCCGCTCCGCCCAGAGCGGGAGAAGTTATTTGATGATTTAATTTCACACAAAAAAAAAATTTGGCGTTCTGTAGTTTTCGACTATCCCCATGGGAAGAAGGCGTGAATCCCACAATCCCCGGCCTTAGTTTTGTCTTTGGCCTTTTGAAGGCTTCCCCGAGAAAAAAAAAGGCGTCTAGAAGTGCGTGCGAGTATGTTACCAAGACAAGTTGAGAATATAACGCGCCATGTTCGTGAACGGGCGCCGTCAGTTGAGACTGGTCATCTCTTATCTGCCAGGGCTTATTTTTCAATTGCTTTCGATTATTTTTTGTACATTGTTCTCACATATAGAAGCAACAAGAATAATGTACCCAGGATTTTGTAATATCTATATTTAAAAGAGTGTCCTTGGAGTTTCTAGCCCGTTCTTCTCCATAGAGATCTACGTTTTGGAATGGGCGACTAGCTTCAACTTTCTGACTAACTGACCGACTCTTTGACAATTCAAAAGTGCCTGTAAATGGTTTAATTGAAATAAATGCTTTGAGTTTGAACTTCTGAATTTTATTTTGTGTAACATTCATTAACACTTTCATTGCTTCCAGGGTCAATAGCAGTCGCCCACACTCCTTTATTGACATTTTAATTAAAACTATTGTTTCATAATGCGTTGATACCGCGCTGAAAGATTGTATTTTTTGTTTGGGTTGCCAGTGACTACTCCGGCATGCGCAAAAAATATCGATATATAAAAATATCGATATTTTTCTATATAATTATCGATATATATCGTCGATATTTTTAAACGCGATATTTCGATATTCGATATTTATTTTAGATTATCGAATTCGTACCAATTTCGATTTTTTTTAACGCAACTTTGGTTTCGTGTTTAACCTCTGACAGGCGAGCACATCAAACAGAGGGTGCTCCTAATATCCATGTCTGATGACTACTGGTTTGATTAAATTGTGTATAATTGTTTAGGCTCGAGCGTTAATAAAAAATACTATTTTCTTCTATTTTCGTCTATTCTTTTTTACGAAGTTTGAATGCTTTGAGAATTAATGTATGAATAATCATGCAAAAACTGACGATATATCGATATTTTTCACTCGATAATTATCGATACTGTTTAAAAATATCGATTTTTTTTTTTCACTTGTCCATCCCTAGTGTGGAGCGATCGATGCTCGTTCTTTCTCTTTAAGAGAAGATGCTTGATTTTGCAGGGATTTTGAAACGGACTGATATCTATATACTTACTTATATAATTAATATATAAAGCTGAAGAGTTTGTTTACTTGAACGCTCTAATCTCAAGAACTACTGGTCCGATTTGAAAAATTATTTCAGTTTTAGATAGCTCATTTATCGAGGAGTGCTATAGGCTATATATCATCACGCTAAGACTAATAGGAGCGGAGCACCAATGAAGAATGTTTCAAAATCGGGTTTTTTTTCTTTTGAGAGCTTCCGCTGCGTGCGCTGCGTAAACGGTTAAAGTTTCGCAAAAATCATGTATTACAAAATTGTTCCCCTTTAAAAGTACAAAAAAAAAAAAGTCCGCGACAGCATCTGTCTATCTTTTAAGGTTCGCTCACTGTTACCTTTTCTATGCTAACCAAATTTATAGCTTCTTAAGGTACGTTTTATTTAAAAAAAAATATTTTCACCTTTTACGTAAACGAAGTCGAGGGTTAAAGCAGGGTTGTAACGGATGTCATATAACGGATGAGGATGCGGATGAGGATATCGAGATAATCGGGTTTGAGGATGCGGATGAGGATACGGATATTGGAAAATTCCTTATTGAGGATGAGGATAAGGGTGCGGATGTCGTACAAAAAATTGCCTTTGTTTTTTAAAGTATTTATATTTGTATTTTAGGTTGTAGGTAATCATTTGGTAGGTTACCGTAGCGTAATTCGCCTGTTAAAAACTTCACTTCTATGAGCAAACAAAAAGTAAACAATAACACGTCACCCGCCACCCAGTAACTCAATTTGTGACATGTGACACCACAGTCGTGCCACCACTGCCACGTACGGCCGATCGACTGTCAAAGGACAAAGACATTGTGAATTCAGCCAATAGGAAGGCATAACTCACTTATTGGTCTGCCCATTCTACTCGGCGCGAGTTTTTAAATTCACTATTTGTGCGAACAACGTAGGGTCACATCCTCATAGAAGTTATGAGGATGCGGAGCTTTTAAAATCAAAAGTTGAGGATGCGGATGTATTGCGGATATCAAAATTTATGCGGATGCTCCGCAGTTGCGGATGCGGATACGGATATCCGTTACATCCCTGGGTTAAAGCATAGTATAAAGAGAGGTAGTAAGCTATCTTCATACAAACGCACCGCTCGCGGCTTGTATGTGTGGGGCCATAGTATCTATGCTTCGCCGCACGCACATTAACAAAATCTCGACCGGTTTCTCACGAGAAACGGGTTACATAGTTACTTAGCTTACTACCTCTCTTTATACTATGGTTAAAGTTAGCGTTAGCCCAAAGCAACTATTCCACGCGGACGAAGTCGGGGGCAGAAGCTAATAGATTATAAATTTATAATGCTTCTTTATCTCTTTTCAGTTATGGGTTTTTGTATTTGTTTCAGTAAGTAACTAGGTATTAAGGTAAGCTTATCCAATTCAGCATAAAAAAATCTAAAGTATGTTTTGGTAAACGGAGCTCCCCACAAAGCTACTCAGGTAAAAATAATCCTAATCCAATTATGTATTTCGCTGCCACACAATAAGTACCGTACGTTATGTAAATTCACAGAATTCTTCGCCGAATTCCTGATAACAAAATACCCCATTCACGTATCTTTAGAAATGCTAAAAGTAAGGAGGAAAAAATACTTTAAAACGCGACCAAAATCGCGTGTGGACTGCTAAGCACAGTTAGAGTTACACACGGTGAAATTAATGTCATTTGTAGATCTTTGACAGTCGTTACGGGTAGTCAGAAGTCCAAAAGTCTGACAACCAGTCTTACCAAGGGGTATCGTGTTACCCAGTAATTCGGTAGTGGAGATCAGATAGGCAGTCGCTCCATGTACAATACTAGTATTCAGCTGCATCCGGTTAGACTGGAAGCCGACCCCAACATAGTTGGGAAAAGGCTATTAGAAGTCCAAATGTCTGACAACTAGTCTTATCAAGAGGTATCGTATTACCCAGTAATTCGGTAGTGGAGGTCAGATAGGCAGTCTCTCCATGTAAAATACTAGTATTCAGCTGCATCTGGTTCGACTGGAAGTCGACCCCAACATAGTTGGGAAAAGGCTATTAGAAGTCCAAAAGTCTGACAACCTGTCTTACCAAGGGGTTTCGTGTTACCCAGTAATTCGGTTGTGGAGTTCAGATAGGCAGTTGCTCCATGTAAAATACTAGTATTCAGCTGCATCCGGTTAGACTGGAAACCGACCCCAACATAGTTGGGAAAAGGCTATTAGAAGTCTAAAAGTCTGACAACCATTCTTACCAAGGGGTATCGTGTTACCCAGTAATTGGGTGTGGAGGTCAGATAGGCAGTCGCTCCATGTAAAATACTGGTATTCAGCTGCATCCGGTTAAGACTGGAAGCCGACCCCAACATAGTTGGGAAAAGGCTATTGAAGCCGACCCCAACATAGTTGGGAAAAAAGGTTATTAGAAGTCCAAAAGTCTGACAACCAGTCTTACCAAGGGGTATCGTATCACCCAGTAATTCGGTTGATGAGGTCAGATAGGCAGTCGCTCAATGTAAAATACTAGTATTCAGCTGCTTCCGGTTAGACTGGAAGCCAACCCCAACATAGTTGGAAAAAGCTAGTCAGATTGATTGACAAACGCGCGACTGCATCGCGAGTTCATGACACCAGCGTTTAGGCAAGGAAGGTCTTCTTATTTTCGTGTGGTTAGTGACTAACCTGGTGTCTGGGTCTCTGACTTGTCTTCACATGCCGTCGAGAAATATCTCGGTAAAGGAAACTAAAGGTTAGCGATTGTATGTTCAGGATAAGGCAGGAGGAAACACCCGGGTGTCACCTTTGTGTGGATCGGCCTGAGGACACGGTGGAGCATACGGTGGAGGTCTGCCCGGCTTGGGCGCAGCAACGCCGTGTCCTCGTAGAGGCGATCGGCGGCGGTGATCTCTCGTGTCCGGCCCTGGTTCAGGCCATGGTACGGAGCGAGAGGAAATGTCAGGCCGTCACCTCCTTCTGCGAAGCGGTAATGCTTGCGAAGGAGGAGGCGGAACGCGTGAGGGAGAGGCAAATTTCGCGCCCTCACGCCCCTAACCGCCGCAATAGGAGGAGACGCCCGGGGCGGGAATTGCGAGCCAATTTCCGGCCACCGTAGGCGCCGGCTTGCGGACGGTGAGCAATGGGTAGCTCGCAGTCCGATAAGGACCAAGCCCGGGTCGACGGCGCGTTGTGTTCCACGCGCGCCTCAAAGAGATGTCAGCAAAATTGACGGGCTCCGCTAGGGCCAGTGCCTGCCGGGGGTTCGAAGAAAACCGATAGGGAAATCGTGGCCACCGGCAACAGGGCAACCGAAGGAACACGGGTGGGTTTTAGTCAGTAAGAGTCTGAGACGCCCTCCTGCTCCACCCAGAACGGGAAAAGTTATTTGATAATTTCCCACCCCAAAAAAAAAAAGTTAGCGTTAGTTAGTGTACATAATAAAGAATATTCTATCTTCTATCTATCTATTGTATTCGATACAAAAGGACTCTGTGTAACCGCCTTAAGTAGTTTTAAATTGCTGGGGTTAACAAGAATATTAGCAATGGATCAAGCGTTTTACAGATTGAGTTGGTTAAACGCGAGTGGTTCCATACAAGATTATTTTTTTCTTAATTACATGATAATCATGTTTATTCTGTAAATTGGTCTTAACAAACACTTTTGTCAATTATATTTTTAAACTATATGAGGTCGTCGTTTCCTATCTGACTAATCTGAGAAGAAACATCGAAACAAATCAGAGATTATAATCTTTATTTAAGTTCAGACATTTTCTTGGTCAGATCATTTGAGGACCATGCAGATTAAACACTGCACAGGTTCATTTCTTGAGAATACCGAAGGGCATTAAATCTGCTTTGAGTATTTAAATGCAGAAATAATACCCGAATATTGAATTTAAGCAATTTTTCAAATCAAAATCAAATCAAAAATATTTATCTGCTAGAATATGGTACATAAGGTGTTACAGTAAATTTGTTTCAGCATATCCTGCCGTAACATGCGTGCAAATGTATTCACAATCGGCAATGTCAATTGAGGTAATTTACAAATTACAGATTCTATTGATTTGTCTTCTAAATAGTCCATAATAAATAGGAGTAGTTTTGAAGACTATTTGGTAAATGATTGTAAACAATAATCACATGCAGTTTTCTAGTGTTGATTAGGGTCAATTTCGTCAAGTTGCCTTATTAAGCATTTTGACGTACCTACCGACCGTCCCACTTTACAAAACAGTCAAAATGCTTTTGTAACCATGTCATAATGTATCAGACCACGAAACGCCACTGTAGCGTGTTCATTGGTTACATTTCGTCTCATCAGGCAGCTATTATTGGGCATGCAACTTGACCGACTTCAAAAGAAGGTACACTATTCGATCGATATTTTTGTTAAAAATTTTTGTTCAAGGGGTCAACTATGTAACCTAAGGAACCCTAAAAAAGTAATAGCATTTCGTTCCACATATTTTTTTCACAAGCTTTCTTAAATTCCCATAGTACTTCATAATTGTGAGAAAATGATTATTGTTTACTTCCTACGTTGATATTTACAGATTGTATCTGACTATCTGTACTGTTTGCGGTGTTTTCATGGGGTAAGAAGAATTAAGTTATGTATTATATTATAATGATAACGCCATTGATTGTATCAATCTTTAGTAATTGGATGTAATAGATCAGATGCAGGCAGTTGGGTAATGCCACACGGGTCGACCGAAGGTTAAGCTACGCTTGCCGCTATCGGGTTCATGGATGGGTGACCATCCATTACGTATCGAGACCCCTCGGTGCATCGGAAACCACGTTAAGCCGTTGGTCCCGGCTGTCATTCGTAGACCTTTGACAGTCGTTACGGGTAGTCAGAAGCCTAAAGGTCTGACAAACGGTCTTACCAAGGGGTTGTGGAGGTCAGATAGGCAGTAACTCCATGTAAAATACTGGTATTCAGCTGCATCCGGTTGGACTGAAAGCCAACCCTAACATAGTTGGGAAACGGCTAGGCAGATTGAGGTGCCTCTGCCTATCGACTCATCTAGGTCGTGTTTGTGATGGATAAGTTAGAGCTCCCACACAAAACTGCGTATTCGCATCACATAAAGGTGCGTCTATGCTAGACGAGCCGAGCCATTCTGGGCGTCGTCACTCGCGGCGTCAAGTGTGGACTTACGACGAACCTACAACGATCACTGTCCTCGAACGTAGTTTGAGCACGATTCAAATCTCTTTGTGTTCGTCAAAAAACCGACAATTGGCGAAGCACAGGCGAGCACGAACCAAATACTCGAAGCGCGCTCATTCGAGGCTTGTAAGTTGGTCCACACTACACGAATTTGAGCTCAGCTTGTGCTACGCTCGTGCTCGGCTGTCTAGCGTAGACGCACCTTTACAAAAATCTGCGAGTTCGCAGTGCCGAGCTCGCAGATTTTTGCAATGCGATGCGAATTCGCAGTTTTGTGTGGGAGACCTTAGGTAGTGTTTTTATAAAATCAAAATGGCGGATTTTAGATGTCAATAAGTAATGTCTTGAAAAACCTTAAATTACATGCAGGCAGAGCAGCGAGCTTACTTAGCTCGTTTTTCTTAATAAATGCACAAGCACAGCACACTATTAATCAGCTCAATAGGTTGCAGTGACTGAGCCACAGGTTATTGTGTTTTTAGTTGTTTTTTCCCTAAGGTGACTGTTAGTAGGTATGTGGAATGATAGTCTAATGACTTGCTTCAATGAACAATGTTTTCATACATTCTTCCAGTATTTCTATTATCCCTCGGGAATCATCGCATTTCCGATTACAAACGAATGCAAATTTGCATGTCCATCAATTATTACATTCATCGTATATAATAATTTGAATTCAGGACCAAGTACTTTATTGTTGTTTTGATTTCCGATCTCTCGTGCCAGCGACTTTAACAGCTTTCCTCCCATTTTTAAAATAAATTACATTAAGTTAAAAGAGTATTAACAACTCTATATACATCCAAGTCGCTTGAGAGCGTCCGGTCTGCACCAAGTGCAAAGGGCAACTGATAGAAATCCGACGACTGACGAAACACGAAGATTGCCGAAGGTCATTAAGAAAATAGAATACTGTACATTACTTTATGATTGAATAACATAACATCACGCCTAGTTTCCCCGTGGGATTGTGCAGAGGTGTACCTGTACCTACAGTACACCCACATTTCACCAGTTATCTTTAAGTCCCATGTAATAGGGGGCGAGAGTATTGCCATCAACAATGCTTGAATAACTTTTGAACGGCTGAACGTATTTGGATCAATATTGGCACACGGATAGACCATCATTTTGGTGAAGGGCGGACAGATTTAGGGAAATAGATTGGTACCTTAAAAACTTAGGGAGAAGCAGTGTTATCAAGGGGCTAACTTCTGTCCATGTAAAATTTCTTGTTTGAACATAAAATATATTGTATGACCCTCGGCAATACTCCCTGCGTTCCGAACTGCGCTAAAAGTGATAATATCGCGAATCCGACCCAATTTAATAGTCACAAAATATAAGGGCTATGCCATCAGACTAATAATTATTATAAAGGCGAAAGTTTTTGAGTGTGTATGTTTGTCTCTTCTTCACGCTCAAACGGCTGGACCAATTTTGATGAAATTTGGCACACAGATAGTTTATAAACTGGATTAACATATAGGATACTTTTTATCCCGATATTCCCACGGGATCGAGACTTCTGCGGGTGAAACCGCGGGGCGCATCTAGTTGAGTAATAATTGTGACTATTAAATTTGGTCGGATTCGCGATTATGGTGCCCATTCCCTTGTTCACAAACTAAACTAAATTTAAGTTCAGTGCATCTTTTTCTTTCTATTTCATTAAGAAAAGGACAAGATAAATTTTAGTTCAGTCCTGTCAAATTAATCTCTTTATATTAGTAATTTATTTATTCCTAAGGTCAGTACTTAAGTAAGTACTAAGTATTAACCTTTAGGTTATCACAAAATAGCACTTGACAAACACAAGCTGATATCATGAATAGATAAGGGAATATAGTTTAACATTTAAATGATAATATTTACATTTATGAGATCATTTCTGACATCATTTTCCCAGAACGGAAAATCATCATCTGCCTAGCCTTTTCCCAACTATGTTGGGGTCAGCTTCCAGTCTAACTGGATGCAGCTAAATACCAGTATTTTACATGGAGCGACTGCCTATCTGACCTCCACAACCCTTGGTAAGACAGGTTTTCAGACCTTTGGGCTTCATGACGACCCGTAACGACTGTCTCAGATCCACGAATGACAGCCGGAACCAACGGCTTAACGTGCTTTCCGAGACACGGAGGAGTTTTGGTATGTAAAGATGGTCATCCATCCACCCTCCACAACCAAAACTGGGTAACACTATACCCATTGGTAAGGTGCAACACTGACCTCCGAATATTGCTGAGATGATGGCAAAGTTATGACAATAATGACGTTAAATCTTATGCTGCTTCTATCACTTAAGGCGACGATACGACTTTTAATGATTTTATACTGAAGATCACGTCTAAACGAGTAGTGTTAATGATTTGGAAAAAATATATGTTAAATTACAGCATTTTCTTAATAACTTAATACAGGAATATTTTAGATTATGTTTATATTACATAGTGAAATTAATTTGTAAAGTTATGTCTAACGCGGAAAAGAAACTGAGAATCGCGCAAAATCTATCAAGCGTATTTTTCTGAAACCTTCACTATTTTAAAGATAATTTAATTATTGATCTTTTAGTATACATGTTTTATTAAAATACATTTTGTTTTATGTATAATAAATTAATAATGCGTCTAATTTGGGACAGCGCTCCTTGATGGGCGAGTCCTATTACTAGCTGGACATACGACGCGTTGCGTGAGCTCAGTACAGAACACGCAAGTTAACCACTCAAGGTCACTGGCATATATCTGCGTCTTAAAATGTTGTAACATTAAGATGTATTTTGGTTTTTCCAGGAATTTTTCAGTAGCATCCCGAGTCTGGATTTGTGCCCAGTTGATGGCAATAGGCTCGACCCGTGGGTATACTAGTACACCTTTGCCTCACCCTTCAGGGGGGGAGGGGAACGTAATGTAAAACGTATACGGTGAACGGTGACGCTATAGAAAAGGGAGGATCCTCCGACCAGACGGGTGTCGTGTCTGGCGGGCAACTGCCCGACGATTGATGTCAAATAGTCATATAATTATGTCGTTCGCGCGGTAAACTCTAATAGCGCGATGCAGGATTTGTGTGACGTCAGGTCTTTGATGTGTAGTTCGTATGTGGAGATGTAGATGTCGCCACAAGAGAAAGAAAGAATAAAGTATAATAACAATAAGTAGTGTTTATGAATTTATAGGGTATTTTTTTAAAGATAAGGTACGGTTTTTTTTTTGGGAAAGGCCGGTCGGGGACGCCCTAGGACATATACTGACCTTATTGGTGATACATACATACATAAACTCACGCCTTCTTCCCATGGGGGTAGGCAGAAACTACAGAACGCCACCTGCCACGATCCTTACATAGTCCTTTTGCCTCGTTTACGTTCGCCGGTTGCGAGTACTACGCACCTGGGGGCCTACCATGCACTCTTACAGCAGGTCAATTTCCGACGGAAAGTGAACTGTCGGGCTATTTTGGACCATGAACACGTCAAATAACAGGCGAGCCAGCGATCACGTGACTAAAGCCGGTCAGTGGTCACGTGACAGCATTTCACTAGTCTGACCTGCGATAAGCTGTACCGTCACGTCCTTTTTGACGTATATAACCTTGAAAACTGAACTGCCCTGCAGTCATATTAAGCAGGTGTGAAAAACTAACTTTTATTGAACTGTTTTCTTTAATTTAAAACAAAAAACATAAGTACATGTTAATTTGTTTATATAAAACTATTTAGGCGGTCTTTAAAATTATAGATAACAAAACAAACAATCTCTTTATCGTTTATTTTGGATGTGTGATGAAGATGAAAATAATTGAGTTTCTTGAGGAAGATAGTGATAAAAACAGTGTGAAACAAATCGCTAAAATCCAAAGGAAAGTTTTATGTTCAGTAAACTGGTACTTATGTTATAGAAATGGTACTAGTAATTCGATGTAAAAGAAATACAAATCAAGAACACAATACGAGAATAGAAGAAAATAAAAACCAATACATTAATTTTTAATAGATTTTTTTGGCAAATATAATATTCGTAGTAACATAACATCACGCCTTGTTTCCCCGAAGGGAAATTCGAATATTCGTAGTCTTAATATAAAACCAACTTACAGCTGCCCAGTGTTTAAAATCTTTGATGGCACCACCAACAATGGAATTCAAATGTTCCGTCACTTCCGTCCACAATCTGCGGGACATTTCTCGAGTTTGAGCATTTTTATTGTAGCCCATTGCAATGTCCTTGTGATTATTTGTAAAATTCCACACTGTTTTCAATCGTTCATAGGAAACTAAGTCATTATCACCAAATAACTGCACTTTCTTACCACTCTCAACAACGGACACGATACAAATGTGTGCTTTGTTTTTCTGATTTATTTACAGAAACGGTTTCTTCTGTTAAAAAAAAACTTACAAAAAGGAACCCACCAATGTTCAAAATGATCTCGTAAACATATGTGGTGTTGACAATATATTTGATACTTAACACCTCGATTTAGTCGTTCGAAAATAGCAATAACTTTGGTAAGTTTTTCAAGTAGGTACTTATACCTTTCTTAAGCATCTAAAAGGGTCTCCAACGTCATAATCATGTTAAATAACATTTTTTGCTACGAAACAAAGTTTTTTTAGATCACTATAAACTGTTATTAAATTAATTTTATCTAGTTCTTTAAAACCGTAAAACCGGTAATGCTGCGAAAAAGTATTTCCGAACGTTTGTTTATAATATGGCGTACCGGTCAACGATAACGTAGCAGGTCTGAAGTTGATACTTTGCAGGTCAGACGGAAATGCTCAAGGTACAAATAGAAAACCTGTCAGGTTAACTTGCCAAGTGACCTGTCCTGCATTTGACAAGTATTTTAAATGTTCATGGTAGGGCCCCTGGCCTTTCTGAAGAACATCACCAAAAGGGTATGCTGAGATGGTTTATGCTGAGGAGTAAGGATCGTAGCAGGTGGCGTTCTGTAGTTTCTGCCTACCGCCATGGGAAGAAGGCGTGAGTTTATGTATGTATGCATGTTTTTTATATCCTCGAGTAAGGCTACCGTAGACATAATATTAGCTTTTTTTCCAACTTGGTATGTTGGTATTAACTAGTGATGCAACGAATACGAATACGAATATTCGTATTCGCCGAATAGTAGACATTTACCGAATATTCGTATTCGGCGAATATTAATACGAATACTAATACGAATATTTAAAAATTAATATGTTTGTACGCAAATCTAATTACTGGCAGACTTGGAAAACGCGCGTCGTCGGCACGTAAAAATACGACGTGTGCAAGGGCCTTAACCGCAACGACGACGCGACGGGGGACTTCCCGGCCATAGTTTATACAGTGCCGCGGCCCGGGAGTTTTCCTATCATTACGAACCATGGCCTGATTGATTCATTCATTCCTTTCATTTCATTTGTCAGTCGAAAGCACAAGTCAAGCAAGAGAGTATTGTTTTATTTATTTTCTGAGGTTGCTGCGAAGTGAAAGGAGTTGAAGTTGAATAGAAAATGTCTTCTCGTAAACGAGATCAAAGTGACATATGGAAACACTTCGATAAATTACCAAATAAGTAGTTATATGGTCTGTATTTCTTTTGAATGAACAAAATAAACAAATGGTTATTAAATCGAAACTACGCTGAAACGGAACAAATCCTTGAGATAATAAAGTAACAAGGTATATTTGTTGCAACTGTTTATATTATTTATTATATTCTTTATATTTAGGTATATTCTTTTCTATTTACATGTAATGTTATATTTTGTATTTAATTTTCTATGCACATGTACATAAAATTTTATATTTATGAACACACTCGCACACACACCCACACCCCCCCACACACACCCCCCCACACACACACACACGCACATGCACACAAACAACTTTAACAAACATACACTCAGACAAACTGCCAACCATTCGCAATTGTACCACGTTGACAATTCTTTACTATGTGTTACAATGGGGGGACCTGGAGTTCTAAAATACAGGCTTAGTTTAGACTTCAGATCTCCCACAAATTATAAAATTTTGTCAAAATATCTGTCAACTTATGATTTATATAAATGTAATTTGTGGAGATAAATAAACATAATTTTTATTTATTTATTTAAAAGCTAGGATAGTAAGTCCTAAGTAACTTAGACGAACGTTAGTAATAGCTGCGTCTATGTAGTACCTGACTATTAGTCTTTTATTACCATGGCGAGATATTCGTATTCGTATTCGTATTCGCCGAATAGTAGGTTTGATATTCGTATTCGTATTCGTAAAAGTAGTATTCGTTGCATCACTAGTATTAACCTCTAACCTAACCTGTTGTGACTGAATTTGATATTTGACCTTAAATATGATTACATTCTTAGTCTAACCCTGAAAACGACACTTTCAAGGCTAAATGATATTTATTTCTGTAAATTGTTTCAAAAATATTCGTTTAAGAGGTACGGTGCCACAGACAGACACACATAGCGGTCAAAATAATAACACCCCTTTTTTACGTCGGGTGTTAGGCAGACCTACATGTTGAAACAGCACAATGATTGACATTGATCACAATGATCACTGATATGAGTTCAATTAAAAATATTTTATTTCACATAAACCTACAAGGGCACTTATGAAACGTCAGAAGCTAGGTGCACGGTTCCAATTGGTCGCTTCCAATGGAGAAGAGCCGGCAAGAAACTCCACGGTCTTTTAAAAATAAATGGTTTCTACAATGTTTTCTAATTACATTGTTAAGACGCAGATATATGACAGTGACTTTGAATGGTTAGCTTGCGTGTTCTGTACTGAGCTCAAGTAACGCGTCGTACGTCCAGCCAGTAATAGGACTCGCCCATCAAGGAGCGTTGTCCCAAATTAGACGCATTATTAATTTATTACACGTAAAACAAAAAGTATTTTCATAAAACACGTATACTAAAAGATCGATAGTTTAATTATCTTTAAAATGGTGAAGTTTTCAGAAAAATACGCTTGATATATTTTATATCATTCTCAGTTTTTTATCCGCGTTAGACATAACTTTACAAATTAATTTCACTATGTAATATAAACAAAATCAAAAATATGCCTATATTAAAATATTAAGAAAATGCTTTAATTTAACATATATTTTATTCAAATCACTAACACTACTCGTTTAGACGTCATCTTCAGTATAAAATTATTAAAAGTCAGTTATCGTCCCCTTAATAGGTATGAGAGGACAGTGTTTGCTTATTGTATTTCAATATTTTTCCTAGATATCCTTGAAGAAAAAAAAAAACATTTATTACAAGTCCATTACTGTAAATTACTTAAGGTGATTAGTAGGCTCACTGACCTTGCGTATTCGGGCGGAGCTAAACCCCCACCCTTGGAAGCGCGTGGTGGCGCGCTACACTAAAACGACGGCCAAAGAATATGCAGGGGCGCAGACACGCACGCGTGGGTCGCTGTTTTTGCCTACGATTCCAGAAGGGAATGGTGGATGCAAGGTTGATATTTTTTATAGATAGATCAGGACTTGAAACCGGTTTATATTGTTCTTAAAACCGTTATAATACCGTTCATTGATTAACCGGTTAATTACAAAAACGGTTTCGACTAAATCTAATTAATTTTGGTTACTGGTTTTTTTTTTTCTTTCATCGTTCGCCGCAGAGAGAATTGGGTTCGAATTTTTCATACAAGTGTCATGCGGTTGCTATTTATTTCATGTTTTATTAAGAGCTGATTTTTCAATCCTCAGATAAAGAATCGTAAAGCGTTTATTCCATAGATATCATGATTCTGGATTTTTCAATAGTCAGATAGTCAGTGTCTGATGATTATGTCTTTATGTTATGATTATGTCAAAATATCAAACATAAGTTTTGTTTCTATTCTTGTCTAACACGTTGAATACTGTATCTGTGCATCTCACTTGCACATGATAGTGTGAAGTTGATGGTTAACAAAGACCACAGATAAACTATTCTTCAGCTATTATACGATTGAAAAATTGAAAATATTAATTCGCCTTATAAACAGCCAAATAATTGCATACGCTAGATAACTATTCAACGACTTAACTGAGGCTTGAAAAGTCGGCCCTTAATAATAAGAATAAAGGAAATAATAATAACGTAAACTTATAATAACATCTATCATATGAAAAACGAAGGAGAATAAAATATATTCTATGTTCGATTTTATCGAAAAGAGAAAAAACATTTAAGGCTCCGTGCCGCCGCACCGCATGAAATCACTGATTTTGATAAATTTTGATCATTCGTTGTGAGAAAGGGGACCAGAATTTAAACAAAACTTTTGTGATTTGAAAAGTCCAATTCTTTGTCTTGTACATAGGGGAAAGGGATTTTTCAAATAAATTAAGGATTCGTGGAAAATCACTAAAATTCGCAACAAGTTTTCCAAAAAATTACGCGAGACTGACGTTTAATCGTTTCATTAGAAGAAACTGCTTTTGATTTCGAAAATTAAAAAATATCATCAATATCATTATAATTATGGTCTACTTGTACATAGAGGAACCACTTTTTTCAACTTTTATACAAAATATAGCAGAAGAAAAAAATGTTGAAATAACGTAACTTTCTGAAAACTTCAAGACAAATAAATAATTTTTTCTAATACTTAGAAACACTTTTAAGAAATTTTAAAAATTAAATATTACTCCTAAGTTAACCGTTTAATATAATCTAAGTTTTATTTTATAAATAAACAATTACTTCATTTCGTAAATAAATAGCAAAGTGAACTATATAAACGATCGCGGAAAACCCATCCTGTCAGTAGCGAACGGGCCTTCCCAGTGTGAGGACGTATCACTGCGTCGCAGCACGCACACACACACGCACGTGTCTGATTGACATTAGAGATTGATCTGAATTGTACATCGACTACCACATTTTGACCCGCATTTTATTTTAAAGTACTTTGCTTGTTTTTGAAGAACATTAAAATTCTGCACGCCTGGCAATAAATAAAATAATGGTGTACGTGTGTTCGTAATTCTTCTTATCCTAAACGGCTTGACTGATTTAGATGTTTTTTAAATTGTTTTTGTGTCACTGGGATGGTTTATAGCTATAGTTGGACCAGCGTGGCGCTGTTGTCGCAGGACAACGTCTGCCTGCCGGGTGGGAAAAAGTTATGGGTTCGCGTCACCGACATGCCCGCGCCGATATGCTGTAGTAGCAATAAGTGAAGTATTTTTGGAACGAAGACTACTACTACTGAAGACTACTTTAAGTCAAAATAAAGATCCAAGATGGCGGCTGCGAACATTTAAAATGTTTCGTTATGGGTGTCGTTTTCATTGTTTTCGAGGATGCTAAAGCTGATAGTGAGGTCAAAATATAAATACAAGATGGCGGCTGTGACAATTTTCAAATTTTTCGTTTTGAGTGTCTTTTCAAAGTTTTCGAGGATTCTAAAGCAGATTTTGATGTCAAAACGTAAATCTAAGATGGCGGCTCCGAAAATTTACACATTTCTTCATAACATCACGCCATCAATTTCAATCTTAAGAGGCCGGCGATACGGCTCGCAACTACAAATCAAGATGTTTGCAAAATTCAATTTCAAGCACGTTGCGCTAGTGTGAGTACCTGTTGGAGCGATATACACCTACAGTGAGCAATACTACCACGCACACATTGACAATTATTGCTTGACGCGATAGTACTACTAGCTTTCGAAAATTTATGATAAATTTGGATGTGTTCCGTAATACAAAAAATTATGAATGAAAACTTAATGTATTTCCATTTTTTTTTTTCGATAATTTGTAACTTTATAGCATAAACTATGCTTCTGTGGAAACAATATTACAAATATTGTTGTTTATAATACAGAAAAAACAATTTGAAAACATGTCATTTACGCTGTAAAAATGTATGAAATGCAATTCACTTACACTTCATAAAAGGGTAAGTTTTTGGAAATAAAAAGACGTAGGAGCCTAGATAAATACTGTCTCAATCCGAATATTAACATAATATGGTGGAAATATGCTCAAATTGCAAATGATTTATGTACTACGTTTGTATGGACAATTTTTGCGTCGCTACAATCTTAAGCTATTCTGCAACAAAAATTCTCCAAATTTAAATATATTTTGAATCCACGTGGTACTTGTTTGCCCTACCCCGTGCATTTTTTTAGAGCTGGAGGCGCACAGGGCACCATTGGTGCCAATTCTCTTGTACACTGAACTAAACTATCACTAAAATTCCTTACTTTTGACTATGAAAATCTCAAAGCTAGTCTGCAAAATAAATTCTCTAAATTTAAAAATAATTTTGACACATCTAAATCGAATTTGACAATCGCAACTCCACACGTGATACCTAACCACGTGAATCTTTTTAGAGCCAGGGGCGCGCAGGGGGGGCAGCCTCGACGTGTTTTATATGGATTTTTATTTTATTTTTTATGAAAAATAAGAAAAAATATTACCTACATGTAGAGTGTTAGGGGTTTAAGCGTCTTATAAAGGGTGTCGAAATTTTCATTCCTTTTGCGATTGGACACACCGTTTTCGAGATATAAGCAAAGAAAAAAAAAAAACAGTACTGTTTTTGCATCATTAATTTGACAGCACTAAACAAAAATTTATCTTCTGTCTATTTCATTAAGAAAAGGACAGAAGATAAATTTTAGTTTAGTCCTGTCAAATAAACCAGCGCCTGTCACTCTCCATACAAGTTTAGAAGTGATTAAAAACTTGCCGACTAAAATTACGTCAATTTACGTCAAGCGCTGATTAATTTGACAGGACTAAACTAAAATTTATCTTCTGTCCTTTTCTTAATGAAATAGAAAGAAAAAGATGCACTGAACTTAAATTTAGTTTAGTTTGTAAACAAGGGAATCGGCACCACTGTCTAACTAAACCTGACTATTTTTAATCGCGACTAAATACGTGTGGAATTAAATTGGTTGTCATGAACTTTAAATTCACACCAACACCTCGACTTCAGATGCAAACAAAAACAGTACTGAATCTTATTTTTCTCTTGCTTATATCTCGAAAACGATGTGTCCAATCGCAAAAATAATGAAAATTTCGACACCCTTAATCCCCTTACACTCTTCATATATGTAATATTTTTTCTTATTTTCCATACAAAAAGTGAAAAATTCCATATAAAACACGTCGAGGCTGCCCCCCTGCGGACCTCCGGCTCTCAAAAGATTCACATGGTTAGGTGTCACGTGTGGAGTCGCGATTATCAAATTCGATGTACACGTGTCAAAATTATTTTTAAATTTAGAGGTTTTATTTTACAGACTAGCTTTGAGATTCTCATAGGCAAAAGTAAGGAATTTTAGTGATAGTTTAGTTAGTTTAGTTCGGTGTACAAGAGCATCGGCACCAATCAAAATTTTAGGTGAAAAGTCAAATTCGTAATAGCGAAATTGCCATTTTCACTAAATTAAAACTCATTCAGGTGCAAAAACTGTATTGTATCTTTTTTTCTGTTCAAAATCAAAATCAAAATATTTTATTTCACATAAACCTACAAGGGCACTTATGAAACGTCAGAAGCTAGGTGGGTTCTTTTGCTTATATCTCGAAAATGGTGTGTCCTATCGCTAAACAATGAAAATTTCGACCCCCTTTATGAAACCCATAGAACTCAACATGTAGGTAATCATTTTTCATGTTTTCCATCCAAAAAGTAAAAAAACGAAGACGGACGGATGGTAGACGGTGTATCTAGTTTCTTCTTTTTACTTTTAGTTACTAACATTAGTCATAAGCGAAGTTATTGTTACTAACAACCTCAAATTGCCTTGGCTATGGACTTTTTTGTCTGAAATACATGTTTTTTTTATAGCTTTTTTATGTTGATTGTTATAAATATAAACGTAAACGAATATACACAAACATTCCAGACTTGTTTCTTATGCGTACCTACGTAACTTAACAAAATACCATCTATAGGATCAAAACTGTTTAGCGGTCACTACGTTCAATGTTTAGGCGTGTGTGTGTGATCGGTGCACACAAACATTGCATCGCAAGAGTTTACCTAAACTCTGTCGAGTGAATTTTGTGCACGGAGCCTTAAAATATTCGGAAAATAATTAAAAAAAAAAACATCAAAAAAAGAGTAAGCCCACGTCCGCACGGACGTAATAAAATCGCGGCTATTTTTTGTCGTGTACTTGATTTTTCAACGTGCTGGGACGAGAATGAAAGAAAGAAGAAAGAAAGAAAGAAAATACATTTATTTAGCACAGACTAAAAAAAAGCACACAATATAAGTAACAGCAGATAAAAATAAAAAATAAATAAAAGTGCGTTCCAGCGCGTTGGATTCTCAACGCTCGGCTTAACACCGAGAGTTCAAAATCCAGTGCGCGATAAAATCCCGCCGCGATTTTATTACGTCCGTGCGAACGTCGGCTGAGTGACGGTCGATCTTTCAGCTTGCGTATCGTTAGGGGCAGAGGACTTATTAAATTTACGGATATTTTTTTGAATAGAAATAGGCAAAAAACGAAAATTCAAATATCTCGAAAACAGTGCGTCCTAGGCAAAAAATAACCGAAATTTTACCTCCCCTGTGTTACCCCTGTGCAAACAGCATCCCAACATGAATTTGAGGAAAAAAATTTTTTTTTTTATTTGTCAACATGAAAAACCAAAAATCTCTGGTTTTTTGTTACACCATCTCATGGTTTTCGACTAGAACAACAATTTATTTCTTGAAAAGATTTTCATCCGAGCCACCACTTTGGAAATAGAGATTTTTATTTTAAAAAAAATCGAAAGCTCCTAACTGGAAAAGGTGCATCATAGGGCAATATTTCTCAGAACCTACATGTTTGCCATGGTCAAGCTTACGATACTGCAATAAAATTGGGTATTTCATAATTTTATTATTTCACGAATAATAAAAATCCTCGCTCCGTAGGTTAAAAGGCTACACTCTAACCGGTCTTTCATTTTGATAATAAGGATTTATTTTTTTACGTAAGTCAATCACAATATACACCTAAAATGAAAGGGTTAAATTAGCACATTTAAAAATACGTATAAAAAAAATCCCAAAAAAACCAACCCTAAAAAAAATTCAATAAAAATAAATGTTATACAAACTAAAACCCAACTACGACAAAAAATTCAACTAAAAAGGTATAAATAAGACATCACAGACAGACAAATTAAAAATCCGGAGTCACGCGTGTTATGATATAAATTGAACAGATCACGTGTGACGCAAAATGGGAATTGTTAGAGGTTATAAAATACAGTCTTATCATTTTAAAATTCAATCAATTTTAATTCTCATTCGTAGTCCCGATTGCAGTGCTTGATATGCCTTGCCATTTTTATTTATTTATTTGCACAATATTTTATGTCAACGACTGCGCCGTTGTAGCGTTACTGCTGACCATGAGGTCCTGGGTTCGATTCCCGGGTCGGGCAAAGTGCTATAGCGTTTTTCCCTCTAGAATTGCTTAGTAGCAGCCCGGAGTCTGGATTTTTGGCAATAGGCTCGCCCCCTATTACATGGGACTTAAACATAACTGGCGAAATGTGGGTGTACTATAGATACAGTCACGAGCAATAATATGTATACACTTAGCAACTTTAAAAAGTGATTTTCTCCTACTGTGATTGTAATATTATGCTGTAATGAACATAGTATTTTGGAATCCATACCAATATGAAATAGGTATAAAGTTGCAGACGTTATTCCACGAGAAAATCGCTTTTTAATTTTGCTATGTGTATACATATTTGCTCGTGACTGTACACCTCTGCCTAACCCTTTGGGGAATACAGGCGTGATGTTATGTTATATTTACATATTTTTTTTTTAATTTATATTGTAAATTGTTAATTTGTAAATTTAAAAAAGTATTAAGTTAAGAATATTGCACATAAAAAATACTCAACAATAAAGCGCCTACGCGCACAATCGAATTGACTCTCTGCAGCGCGAGCTAATCTATAGACGCACATTAATACAATAAGTTCGTAAACATTCGCACTAACACATACGTATGCGCATAGTCGACGATAGCTGGAGCGGAGCAGCGAGCGACACAGCCACCCCGTCTCAGTGCTAACGCACGACTGCCGCCCGCGTCCCGCGCAGAGCGCCTCTGACCCTCTATCTCTAATTGGGGACATTTTCTTTGCAAATATTGATTGATTTACATTTGCAGTTTCAAATTTGTAGTACTTTTAATCACCAATTTTTCAGTGTAAAAATATTTACAAACATCAAAGCCGTTTAGAAGTAGTAGGGAATATTAGCTAAAAACAGCGTTTTGCTAAATATTTTTTTAAGGCTAAAGTATTAGCCATACGAAAATATCCAGTTTCAAAAATGTTGTTCATGAATCTATAGCAAACATATATTTTTTTCAAATCTTTTAACCAAGCCGTTTATGAGGAGATTCCTTTTTAAAGTGACCGTTTTACGGTACTAAACGGGACTAAGGCCCTTAAGTATATTAATATTAAATGAATCATGAATGATAAAAAAAACTTGTCACTTGTCCTATGAATAACTTGAGTGAAACCTCTATGAAGGCATGTTAGAATTCAACCATGGAATTTATTTTACCGTGTATAGAAATGACATTTTGAAAAGGTTAACAAGTCTTTACTGTTTATAAAGGCCATATCACACTGGCAATTTGCGAGCGTGTTTCCAGTGAAGCGATTGTTTAACACGCTTACTGCGTGTACTTAGCGAGCACGCCACGTGTACGCAACGTGTTTGCCGCGTTTGCGTAAAGACAGTTATTAACAGGGATGTAACGGATATCCGTATCCGCATCCGCAACTGCGGAGCATCCGCATAAATTTTGATATCCGCAATACATCCGCATCCTCAACTTTTGATTTTAAAAGCTCCGCATCCTCATCCGCATCCTCATAACTTCTATGAGGATGTGACCCTACGTTGTTCGCACAAATAGTGAATTTAAAAACTCGCGCCGAGCTGAATGGGCGGGCCGATAAGTGAGTTATGCCTTCCTATTGGCTGAATTTACAATGTCCTTGTCCTTTGAAAGTCGATCGGCCGTACGTGGCAGTGGTGGCACGACTGTGGTGTCACATGTCACAATTTGAGTTACTGGGTGGCGGGTGACGTGTTATTGTTTACTTTTTGTTTGCTCGTAGAAGTGAAGTTTTTAACAGGCAAATTACGCTACGGTAACCTACCAAATGATTACCTACAACCTAAAATACAAAGGCAATTTTTTGTACGACATCCGCACCCTCATCCGCATCCTCAATAAGGAATTTTCCAATATCCGTATCCTCATCCGCATCCTCAAACTCGATTATCTCGATATCCTCATCCGCATCCTCATCCGTTATATGACATCCGTTACAACCCTGGTTATTAATGTGAGCGTACAAAAGAAAGTTACCTACTACGGTATGGAATGGGCGACTAGCTTCATAATACTAATTGACCAACCCCTTGACAATTCAGAAGTGCCTGTAATGTAATTGGTTTATTTAAAATAAATGCTTTGACTTTAAAAGCGAGACAAGCGTAGTCGCATCATAAATCGCCTCGCTGGAAACACGCTCAATGTGATAATACTTAGAGCGTGTTTCCAGCGAAGCGATTTGTGGACGTGCTATCCACAGGTACGAAGTGAGTGAAGTTGCCGCTACTACGCGACGTGTTCCCAGCGTTTTCACAATATTGTACTCTCGCTTCTCTCGCTCCCTCTATTACACACGTGCGTAGTGAACACGTCATGTGTGTTCGGAGTTCGCCGCGTTTGCATAAGCACACGTTTGCACGGACGTATATCGCAGCGGGATTTTATCGCGTTCTGGATTTTCAACTCTCGGTGTTGAGCTGAACATTGAGAATCCAGAAATATACACTGTTGGAACTTCAACTTACGGCACTAAGCGTTGAAAATCCAGTGCGAAATAAAATCCCGCCGCGATATTTTTACGTCCGTGGTCTAAAAGAGGGAGCGAGAGAAGCGAGGGTACAATATTGTGAAAACGCTGGGAACACGTCGCGTAGTCGCGGCTAATACTTTTCATACCCGCGGAGCACGTCCACAAATCGCTTCGCTGGAAACACGCTCTAAGTGTTATCACATTGAGCGTGTTTCCAGCGAGGCGATTTATATAAGCTGCGACTACGCTGTCTCGCTTTCAAAGTCAAAGCATTTATTTTAAATAAACCAATTACAGGCAGTGGCGGAGCAAGACCAAAATTTGATGTAGGCGAGGTACATTTCGCGAGGTCCTCTGGTGGCGCAAGAAGATAAAAAAAAGCATGTTCAACTGCTTTTTTTTATCTTCTTGCGCCACCAGAGGACCAAATTGTCAAATTTTTAGGTATAGGTCGAGTTATAGGATAGGCCGTTCAAAAATATTGCGGGTCTGTGAATCCATTTTCCTATTAAGGGATCCGTTTGCGTAATATTAGCTTTAACACGTTTAGTGCTAGGAGCCCTGCTGGAGGGCTCATGTCAATATACTTATCGTTATAGTTCGAGTAAATTTTTTTCGACGCATTCATGTCTTTTATGTAACGCATAAACCTTCGAGGTGCGAGGCCCCTCGCACCGCGAGGCCGTAGGCGGTGGCCCACGTCACCAACGCCTTACGCCGCTTCTGATTACAGGCACTTCTGAATTGTCAAGGGATTGGTCAATTAGTATTATGAAGCTAGTTGCCCATTCCATACCGTAGTAGGTAACTTTCTCTTGTACACTCACATTAATCGCTCTCGTGACGCAAACGCGGCAAACACGTTGCGCACACGTGGCGTGCTCGCTAAGCACACGCAGCTAGCGAGTTAAGGGCCTATATTGAAAATAAATAGTAGTTTGGTGGGCGTGGCTTATTGCCCCCGCACGCGGGGAGTGGCGGTTCTATATTCGATGGTTGGCCGCCACATCGTCGCGCTGCCACAAACGTATCTGAACCAGTAGCAAAAAGTGGAACTAACGAAATAACTGACCGGAATTTGAAAACGTTAGTTACTTAGCATGGGCTTTGGCTAAGCATTATTCTTGTCACTGTCGCACAACTGTCATACTAAAAGTGCATGATAAAGACAGAAACATATCTAAGAAAAAAGCGAGTGCTAAGTAACAATAATTTATCTCGGTCTATGAAATTTTGCGAACTATGGAGTAGACAAATAATACAAAATATTTAATTATCAGCAAAAATATTTATTGTTTACAGAGTGACATTCCCACACACAAAACGTATGGGAAAAGTTTTTTACGATTTCTGACTTGGTTCTGAGTTGGCCACTTAAGTTTTTTGTACCATAAAAGAAACAGGTTCGATTGGCATCAAAAAAAGTTTTTGTGAAAACTGCCCATTTTCTTGCTGACTAATATTTTTTTCGAAATCTGTGAATGCAGATCAAAATGTCTTAAAAAGTTAAGGACAGTCTTCTAAGACCGTTTTCCTGTAGCAACAACGGTTATGGTAGTTGCCCTTATTGCCCCATCTCAAAAATCCAACCTGTATACAGGTTGTCTCAAACGTAATGATCCAAAGGCAAATGAGGTAAAGTGGAGGTGGCCACCTATTGTTTAAAAATTTAAAAGTTAGGATATCCTCAACAGTTCAGAAAATTAACCATTTTCAAGAAACTTTTTACTTTCATTTGGATTTTTAGACCCTGTGAACAAAATTTTTGACGTAGCGAGTTCAATGGCTGGAAGATGTCTTGATAGTGTAGATACAAGCCCATGCCCAATGCCTATAGGCAGATTATGGGCTATGATGGCTTTTGATAATGACAACACAAGTTGTGAAGGCCTACGAAGGTCAACAGCGAAAGTAAAAAAAAAGAATTAATAATTAAACACATGTACCGAAGGAACACGAACACGTTTAAATATGTTAAATTTTAATACTAAACGCTTTTCTGAGATGTTTCAGTAAAATTAGAGCATAAAGTTTTGCGGGTAGTTCGACCATGTTATGAAACCCATTTTTTTTAAAGGTTTTCATTAAGCTATCTTTGTAAAATTTTCCCAGTCTAACTATTAATAATTAAGGTACTTTTAAAGCTATGTGCTATGTGCACTTTTTTAAATCTAGGCTTAGAAAGTTTCGATAAAGTTTAATGAAAAATTAGAAAAGATAAGTAAAAATAAAATCTGAAGCGCTGCAGAGCCACACTAAACGTAAATAGGAACGTAATCTTCCAGCCTACACTATCAAGGCATCTTTAATCAACTTTACCCCATTTGCCTTTGGACCACTACGTTTGAGACATCCTGTATAATACTTGCTGAATGCCGCGATTTCACCCGCGTAAGTCTCGATCCATTGGGAATATCGGGATAAAAAGTATCTTATGTAGGACATACCCAGGTCATGGTCTACCCATGTGCGAAATTTTATCCAAATCCGCTCAGCCGTTTTTGCATGAAAGCGTAACAAACAAACATACAAAAAAAACTGGCCACGTGCGTGTCAGACCACGCACAATGAAGGGTTCCGTAGTTGGGATGAATTTATCCCAAAAAAAACTTAACTTAGTAGTTGAGAAACATGTTCTCCCATACATCGATAGGTACGTCACGGTCAATTCTCCAATTTCAAATGCAAGTTTGTAATCGCAAAAAAAAAAAATTTATGTGATAAATCTACAAATTATTATCAATGTTCGGACTTTTTCCTTTACCTGTGCTGTGAGACCTTGCTTCCTGCCAAAATTTCATAATTCTAGGTCAACTGGAAGTACCCTGTAGTTTTTGATTTACTTGCGATTATCAAAATCAAAGGGCCGTATTTTTTTATTGCGTTGACTTAGAAGCTTGATTTTTTTAGAGTTCTGAGGGAATAATATTTGAAATTTGGCAAAGGGTAGACCATGACCTGGTTAAGTCATAATCATAAGTAATTTATTTCATAACAAAATACATTGTGTTGAAAATATTACAGTGATGATAAATTGGTTTAGACTTTAGGACATAGGATACTTTTTATCCCGATATTCCACGGGATTGGGACTAATGCCGGTGAAATCGTGGAGTGCAGCTAGTCCTTATAATAAAGCTGAAGAGTTTGTTTTCTTGTTTGTTTGAACGCGTTAATCTCTGGAATTACTAGTCTGACTTGAATTTTATTTTGCATTTGATAGCCTGTTACATACATACATACATGTTAAAATCATAACCCTCCTTTGATTTTGCCGTAGTCGGGTAAAAACTCTCCTTTTTTACAATTCAAATGCGACTCCATTTCTTTTTTGTGATCTATGATTCGTAGTGACAGTACTTGACATATTGATGTACTGTTGACGTATTTCAAAACCTAAAAACGAATTTTATTTAGCCTATTTCTTTAGATAAAAGATTATTAAAAGTTGTAGGTATAAAAATAGATGTTTTTAGAAAATAAAATGCTTACACAATAATACATTAAAAAGCGGGAATAGATTGTGTTGGTTGTGCTTTAGCGAAGGTGGAGAATTCGACTCACTATTATCATCATCTTATTGCTATTGAATTCCTGTAAATGAGTTCATTGATAGCCCTGTGCACTCCAAACGTTGCAGGTACTGTTCAGTTTTGATTTTATATTTCTTTCTATATTTATAAATAATTTAAATGTCACCACGAAATCATGATAGAAAAATAATGTTATATTATTCGCAGGACTCACAAGAATACACACACAGTCTGAATACCTATTCAACACTAATTGCATTCAATAATTACTTTAACTTGCTGAAGTACTAACTTTTCTGTAAACAAAATTCTTTAAATCACGTAAATTTGACCGCACCGATTTGCAAAAAAGTGACATAGATTCTTCGTCGATGAGCCCCATCGGGCGACTGATCTATGAATGAACGAGAGTGATGACAATACTTTTGATAGGCGAAAGAAGAGATGACGATAATGTGTGTCCGCTCGGAATAAAACAACGTATGTGCCAAAACGAAATGCCGTCTTTTGTAAATGAAAAGTATTATTTAAAAAAAAACTGCTTTTCTTAAAACTCGAAACGCTTACTCTCTATGTTTTAAAGTAAATTCCATTGAATAACTCATAAGCGTTGCGCCATGATACTCAAAAAAAGATAAAAATAGATAGACCTTTGCAAATTTTTTGTATCGAGAAAATTTCATTGTATCGTGTATTCCTTTTTCCGGATACTAGATCATATAGTCAAAAATCATACACCAAAATTTGAAATCCCTATTCCCAATACTTTGAAAGTTACACGATAAAGAAAAAGCCCATTTTTTTCAATATATCACCTTAAACAATAGCCGCGTTGGAAACACGCTCTCAAATCGCCAATGTGATAAGGCCTTTAGTGCTCAATGCCATGACTTCATTCTTTTCCAACTTCCTAGTGACCTATGACCCTGCCTGAGTTTTTAATTTTCTACACTAAAAAGAAATAGAGAGGGAGAAGAGAAGAATAATATTAGTTAAAGTAGAGTGGGTGCTAGTATGCTGCTGGCCATCATCTGCCTAGCCTTTTCCCAAGTATGTTGGGGTCGGCTTCCAGTCTAACCGGATGCAGCTGAATACCAGTATTTTACATGGAGCGACTGCTTATCTGACCTCCACAACCCAGTAACTGGGTAATACGATACCCCTTGGTAAGACTGGTTATCAGTTTCGGATTTCTGACGACCTGTAACACACTCACACGCACACAATCACACTACACCTCACTAAGTGCACACATCCTCACGTCACTCTTGACATCGCTATATCTTGGTTTTTTGTTTAGTTTGAGGCACTAAAAAGTACCTATCATGATGAAGGGTAGTAGGGTCTTTATTATTTCAATCATAGATCAGCTCTGCCGCATCAAAAGATGGTTGCGTTTCTGTTTCATTTTGACATGTCTGACACACAAATGTCGCAGAGACTACTCCATTATTATTCTGAGAGCTCACTCTCCTCAGTGTTGACACTTTTTCGCGCAACTTATTATGGTGAGAGCAAATCTACAATTTAAATCTTTGTTCAAATGCCTATAAGTGGTTTCATTGAAATAAATGCTTCGACTTCCTAGGCACACATCTGATAAGGTCATGGTTACCTTAGTAATCTCTATCTCAACCTACATGTTATAAAGCTAACTATGACTTCAATAAAACCTTGTATTTACATATAAATATAGTACTAAGCCTACACATAAGGCAAACCCATTGAAATAACAATGTTATCATCTAAATAATATGACATTCTTTCTATATCAGATAACAAAATTTTGATAAAAATAAGGCATATAAACATAAATAATGTTTTAAAATTATCTGTTTTGAGTTCATTAGAGATTATTTAAGTTTAACTTTGGCAGTTATATTTGCAACAAAAACTAAGGCCCGTATTACAGAACGTTACTCAATACTCAAGCATTACTTAAAACTAGATTCAAGCCATTTGATTGGTTGTTAACTAGTTTTAAGTAATGCTTGAGTCCTGTGTTCAATCCTTGTTTTCTCCATATAGGTAGGGTAGGTTAGGTATCTGGCCTTGAAATAAGCAATAGACAAAATTTGTTGAACTTTTTATTAGTATTCGAATATTAAATACGAGGCTTTTGGCTTTTGGTGAATGTGTATTTTTAATGTAATTTTTTTTTGTGTAATGTGCGTTTATTATGTGCAGAATAAACAATTTTTCTTTCTTTCTTTCTCTCATATAAAGTACCTAGTGGCTTACTCAGCCCAAAGGCGGTATCTCTGTGATATGCCCTTTAAGTTTTTTTTATACCATTCAATAGCTTTAACAATTTTGCATCTAATGGTATAAGCGAGATAGAGCGATCTAACTTAAAACATAAAAAAAAACCACTAAGTAGTTTTTCATATCTCCATTTTTCCTTAAATTACAATTTACAAAAAGTCAATTTTCTCAAAATTTACTGCCGTTGAGATACCGCCTTTGGGCTTAGCAGGGCAGTATGGTTATTATGGGTAAATAATAACAGCCGCATGTCTCAATCAAAGGTAAAGCTATGCTTTTCAAGGTCTGTCAGTGGATGGTTGACCATCCTTAACATTAAATACCTCAGTGCCTCAGAAAGCATGTTATATTGGTCCCGGCTGTCATTCATCAATCTTTGACAGTCATTACAGATAGCCAGAAGTCTGAAAGTCTATCAACCAGTGTTACTGTTTACACAGTTACTGGGTTGTGGAGATCAGATAGGCAGTCACTCTAGGTAAAATACTGGTAACCAGCTGCATGCAGTTAGAATGGAAGCCGACCCAAATACAAATCGGCAAAGGTTAGGCATATGATAAGTAATTATAAACAAAACGCCAGAGAGCTGCCAGAGAGCCATGGAGAGAAGCTTGACAGGAATAAATAAACAAGACAGAGTGAGATGTAGCATAATAAGGGCCAAAACCAAAGTTGTTGATATAATAACCTGGATAGACCAACAAAAGTGGAGATGGACAGGTCACATGTCACCCACAGAAATGGTGTTACCAACTGGTATCCCAGAGATGGCAAGAGAAGCAGAGGACGCCAACAAACAAGATGGGAAGATGATCTGAAACTCACGGCTGGACTTCACTGGAGAAGAGTAGCAAGTGACAGGTCCCAATGGAAATTGTTAGAGGAGGCCTATGCCAAGAGGCAAACTGAGCTTCGGGACATATTATAATAACAACGTATTGTACTCATATTTATGAAAAGTTCAGAATAAAAAGGCTTATTATTATATTATTAAGTAATTATGGCTAAGTGAGGCACATATAGTGTCTTTTACAGCTTGTATACACCCCATAGTTCTCTAAGGGGCTAGGCAGAGAACTATGTCTATGACACACCTTGTTTCCCAATGATAATTGTAGTTTTCTGATGTAATAATTACATGTCACACAGGTAGATTTTGTTAACTAAGAATTCTTTATATTATTACTGGAAACACTAACCCATCTATTAAGAAAGGTGATTGTAGTAGCAGACCAGATGTGTTTGGTTATCATAAGGTAAGGAAGAGTTCTCAGTTTAGGAAATATACAAAATGTTATTTACAATCACCAACAACCAGTGTTGCTAAGGTATATCATCTGTGGAAGTCAGATAGGCAGTTGCTCCATGTAAAATACTGGTATTCAGCTGTATCTGGTTAGACTGGAAGCCGACCCCAACATAATTGTGAAGATGATGATGATGACTAAATATTATTTACGGCTTATAGGAATAACTTTCAAATAATAACTTGTACTCTCAATCAGTGAAAACAGACCAATAGTAGAACATTTTTAGAAAGTTAGAGTGACCTATTTAAAATAATCCAATTAAGTACTCAATTTGACTAAAAAAGGCTAGGTTTTAACTCCGTAATGAACTAGCACCGTAATTAATTAGCCCAATGACATAATTGAAGGCAATGAAGATAGCTTGGCTCACTATTGTAATAAAATTCGATTGTATGGATAAAAGTTGCATGTTAAATCTTTTCCTCGACATTGTACGACGGCCTGCTATGATGTCATCGGCGATCTCCAATTGAGGCTTGTTGGCTAAAATTTAGCTTGGTATATCCTTGGCTAATATGAATTCGCAAGTCGAAAAAGATGACACATTTTTTTCTTAGTTATGGAGTTTTTATCCAAATATCGCGAGGTTAAGGTTTTTATTGAATTAAAAACGTATAAAAACTAGAATACCGAAGGATTCTCGCAAGGAATATCGAAATCTGCAAGCTGTGTGACAAAGCAACTGTCATGTAAAATCTTGCAAACCTGTTTCACGACCGTTGCAATCTCACAAATTCACAATACAACAGAAATAAAACTATAAATACATGTTTGTTACCTGAAGTAACTCGATCGCTAGTAAAATAAAGCACTGGTTAACTATTTCGACGCAAAAATATCATTAAAAGGCATCATTACCATGTATAGGTACGACCTTTGGAAACAAAAACTTCCTTGACCAACACTAATCAACTGATCACACGCACAGTTCGCGGAACACAAGTAATTTAACACCAGAAATAACTAAATAGGATCACTATAACTAATTTTAAACAGTATTTTTACGAGACAAAACCCTCACCATTTCAAAATCACTTGAAAAATTCAGCGATATCGCGCATGTCCGACGAAAATTTACATCACGTGACCTGTCATGGCGTCTTACTAACTTTTTAATTGTTTTGCAGCATTGCTCTGGAATGTTGTCATACTTCCTAGTAGTATATTTTATTTCAATCTACTGGATTATCTATTTATCTATGTTTCTTTTAATATTTTCGCAGATATTTTACGAAAGCTTAGAAGATAGAAAAGGTAATAAAGGTATGGATTTTAATTGCTTGCATCAGTTTATTGCTACTGGCAATTGGCCGACCATAAACTATTTATTTCGCTGGCGACTCTGTACAGTCTATGACTTTACTTTTCGCGCGTAAAGACGAAGTTTTGTTTTTTTCATTGATGTAAATCAAGGATTCGCCCTCGGCATACTTACGTCGCGCGAAAACTGTCACTCCCTAAATTGTGCGACGTGGCTCACTTGCGAATCATTTCCTCATTCGTCACAGTTCGTAACACATCGGAGCAACTTTCTCGTTTTTAATACACATAGCTGTACAAAGATGCCTTCTTGTGCCTTCAGGAAATGTACCAACAACTCCAAAAATTCATATAAAACTGAAGATATTACTTTCCATGCGTAAATATTTTTTTTCACATTTATTACGATTTCTAAAATAAATATTATGACGGAAGATGACAAGTAACAAAAATTACGTTCCCATGACAACGAACGATAGGGTAGTGTAACGTTGACAAAAAAAGTTTGAAATGTGAATTAGGAAGTATGGAGGTTACATGCCATTATGATTTAAAATATTTTAACTGCCGGATTTTTTAATGTCTTTCTTTTTTTGGATTAACTTTTCTTTGAAACTATGTTTTCGAATACAAAATTATAGGTACTTAAACAATTATTATAAAACGCGACTTGCTTCGACCGCCATCCCTTCAGACTACGAGTGTGAGGAAATGGAGATTCCACCTATTCAAGCACGTCGAAAGAATCCAGGGAAAGTAGCGTGAATAAAGGCGTAGCACAAAATTTTGTCTTTCAACCTTAAGGCGTGAAAAGGTAATTTCCCGCCCAAAAAAAAAAAAAGCGTGAAAAGGTAACAGACGGACAGTTACTTTCGGATTTAAAATATTAAATAGATGTACTGATGATGAATCACTATTTGTATTTAACTATTAAGTTCCCACAAGAAACATGTGTTAAAGAAAAATGGATTCAAATAATCCAAGAAGAACAAAGAGACGATGAATGGTTGCCAACCAAATACAGCCGCATTTGTTCACCGCATTTGATCAGAGGTCCGTGGATCGGAACCACGCTCTGCTACCATTTTAAGATGGTAACAAAATAATGTATCTGTGGAACCAGCAGAGCAATCTTGTATTAACTATGTGAACTAATGTTGAAATAAACTTAGTCTATGCGAAACAGCCATTGTTTTAATAATTTTAATGATGATATGTTCTACTAGACACAACATTATAAAACAAATATTTTATTTTTACAAAAGCACCTCCTTTTAAAATTAAGTATTCTTTTCAAAATGAGTATGCTGACCGTACAGCGACAATTCTCTACGTCATTGTGTGACAGATGACAACTCATGCACAAATGCGGTCATCTTTTGACGCGGTAAGGCGTATCCTTCGATGTAAATCGATGGTTTTTTTTTTTGTAAGTGATTTTGTTCTAAAATTATCTCTTGTTAGAAATAGTAGCGTATGTCTATTGTTTCATTCAATAAGATAATGTTATTGTGCGTTTGCACTGGCGAAATATTCACACAAAAACATGTTGAAACCTCTATTTTCTGTCTGTTCATTGTTGTCTATATCTATACCAATATTATAAAGAGGAAAGATTTGTATGTTTGTATTTTTGTATGTAACGAATAAACTTTAAAACTACTTGACCGATTTGAAAAATTCTTTCAGCAATGGATAGCTACATTATCAGCGAGTAACATAGGCTATATTTTATCCCCGGACTCCTACGGGAACGGGAACGGGAGCTACGCGGGTGAAACCGCATGACGTCCGCTAGTCATTAATATAATTTATTTTTACAATACGTCCGTTAAAACTTGGCAGTTCCGAACTTCGCGCCATAGAGCATCATGGGTCACCGTCTCGGACCAGTCCGCCAGTGGCTCGTGTTGCTCAGGTTGCTCTATACTTCGCGCAGAGGGTGCGCAATATAATTACATTTTTAACCCCGTGTTATAAGTTTAACGTGTGTATGTGTGTATCTGTCTGTGGCATCGTAGCTCCCAAGTGGATGGCCCGATTTAGATTTTTTTGTTTCGTTAGAAAGGCGACTTGATCGAGAGTGTTCTTAGCTATGATTCAAGAAAATCTATTTAGCCGTTTAAAGATTATCAGCTCTTTTCTAATAAATTGATGAACGGATGTGAGCATCTTCTACAGGTCTGATCGAGTCGAAATTTGGTATTCTGTTACTTCAATGATATTAGAATAACATAGTAACCTTGAACTGATGCTGCAGCATTATCTGGAATTTGTAGGATACTCAAATCCCTCATCATCTTACAGCAGAGGTATCGCGTTTGGGCTCATTGGAATGGTCTCAATGAATAGGTTATAGATAGATGGTAATCAGTGTCTGATGATGGACTAGCCAAAAGAAATTACGGTACGATAATAAATAACTTTACCGTGGGAAAAATACGTAGGTACAGCTGCGTAGATTTATGTGAGTCACGTGTCGATCGTAGCGTGTCTACTTGTAAATAAATAAAGTTAAAAAAGCAGAAAATAAAAGTGAAATTAAAAAAATTGGTTGCCTGTAAAGTCGGTATACGGGCGAAAGTTTTACGTGACAACGACTTTGAGTGGTAAAATAATTTTAATGTGAATATTCATTCGTATAGTAGGAAGAAGGATGAAATAATAGTAACAATTTAAAACATTTATTAATACAAAGAATTATATTTAAAACATTAATTTATACAAAGAATCTCGCACTGAATTTCATATTAACAAAATTTTATTTTTACCTTTACACAAACATACGTATTTATATACATACAATAACTTGACGCAAGACATGAACCGGTGTGTATGCCTATCTCTCTCACTCTCTCTCTCTCGCTCTGTCTCTCTCGCTCTTAGGCGGGCTAACTGTGCTCGAGTGGAAGGGACGCGTGCCTTTCACTTTTTATGTCTGTCTCTCTCGCTCTTAGGCGGGCTAACCATGCCCGAGTGGAAGGGACGCGTGCCTCTCACTCGCTCTCATTGTGAGCGCATAACGTGAGCGGAGCGTAACGCAGTTTCTTGAAGTGTCACCCGGCAAACCAATTTATAAGACGTTGTCACGTCAATATTTAAAAATCCCCCGATACACAAAATCCTTTAAAAATAGTAAAATAAAATGTATTGGCCCTGTAAGTTTAAAATAAGTTTTAGGTTTTATGTATTTATAAACAAGCGTCGCGTCGTAGCGTCGGGGGATGGCGAATAAAAATATATTTTTTACCATAGTACGCTGTCCCCCGACGCTTGTTTCTAAATAATTATTACCTAAAACTTATTCCTTAGGCAAGTATGAGTGAGAGAACATACGCGAAAGTTCGCAGAGCCTATGTTCAGTTCAGACCAGACCTGCCAAGTTATATCGGCCGTATTGTACTGCCGACCGACGTTCGCACGGACGTAATTAAATCGCGGCGGGATTTTATCGCGCACTGGATTTTCAATTCTCGGTATTAAGCCGAGCGTTGAGAATCCAACGCGCTGTTTCCAATACCCTTATCTCCGAAGTTTGCATAGAGATAAATCTGAAATTATCCTATGTGATACTTAGAAGCTTATGTAAAGATTACGAAATCAAACGATGTCTCTAAATAGCACACTTTTTCAGAAATTATCAATATATATTACATTAGTTCTGCTATCGGTCAAGAGATGGCGCTGACCTAAAATTGTAATATTCTACTAGAATAACCTAAAAACAAAATGGGTAGGTACTCAAACCAACAGTACCTATCCTAGGCAGGCAGAGTTATTTATTTATTTAATACTTTAAGCACATACATGTAGAGAGGCGGACAGAGTTGTTCAATCGTCTACGAATTAAGCCGGATTCATATTACTGTGTTGTGTCGTGTCGTGACGCCTTCTGACGCAGTGTTAGCCAATCAAAACACTTTGTGATTTGACGTAGTCCTGAACAGATTCGTTTGATTGGTGTATCCCGCGTCACGACACAACACGACACAGTAATGTGTCGGTGGCTTTACGATTCGCCAACCCGCCGGCCGGCCGCGCCGCGAGTGTTTTCTTTATATATATAAACTATAACATCACAAATTCACAATAATCTATACCACACGACAGGTTCTAATTAAATTAAACACCTTAATTAAACTACTTTAGTTTGTAAATGGTATTTCTGGGAAAATAAACTTGGTGCTGATCGCGCGGTAAACTATGTTTGCGCGATGCAGGATTTTTTGTGACGTTAGTTCTTTGCGCCCCGGTCCGGTCTGGTATACGTGTCCGGTATCCACGTGATGTAACAGGCTCGCCTCAAGCCTATTACCATCAACCGGGCACAAACCCAGACTCCGGGCTACTATTGAGAAATTCCAGATAGAAAAACCCAACAACACTTTAAAGAAAACAAACAAAACAAATTCCCGACCCGGAATACGAACCCAGGACCGCATGCTCAGCAGTAGCGCTTGCGACCACGACAGCAACGGTGCAGTTGCCATCTATCGAGAACACGAAATAAATATGTATGTCGGAAATACGTCACTGAATTGACTAATCGGGACGCCAGCGCTGCCTAGCGGCGTTCGACAGAGTCTACAACATAACGCTCGGACCGGCCGGACGGACCGGAGCTGAGCGGAGTTCATCGGTGGCGGTCAAGCAGTAAACGCGTTTAGAAACTGTCGCGCATTCAGAATAGTTGTGTCGTGTACCTAGTGTGAATAGGGTAGTTGCCAAGGTAAAAAAAAAGAAATTCTATTTAGTCCGTCTTTCAGATAATAAAAAAATATTAGACACGTATTTTTTGCTTTGTCATATTTATCAAAAATAATTTAGAAAACACGCATTAAAGTTGAGGAGTGGGGGCTCGCTACGTCACAACGTTGTATAAAATCTAGCAAGGCGTGATGTCATGCCACATTTTAACTCAATGTATTGCCGTAATCTTTTGATTACGTCAAAAAAGAAAAAATACGTGTTCAATATTTTTTTATAATCTACAAGACGGATAAAAAAATTTTTTTTTGGACACAAGCCTATTTGCTAGTGTGGTTAATTTGATACCGTTTGCAGTTCAGATTACATTATAATTTAAGTGCTTACATTTAAATTATAATGTGATCTGAACTACAAACGGTTTTTCTATTGCGCAATAACCAACACTACCCACAGTACGCAAACAGTATGGTTGATAATTACGAAAGAGGCACATACCCTCCTCCGCTATCGGCGATCTGTATAATCCGGTATTCTATAGAATACCGAGACATTATAGAATGTCTCGGTATTCTATAGAATAGAGTGCCTGTTACGTTAAGGCAAAGTATGAAATATAATTTATTTCATAATTTGCCTAGGCATTCTATACAACACCGAATGTTCAACCCCTTTTTTTTTTTTTTTTTTTTTTTTTTGGGTGGGAAATTATCAAATAACTTCTCCCGCTCTGGGCGGAGCGGGAGGGCGTGTCAGACTCTTACTGACTAAAACCCACCCGTGTTCCTTCGGTTGCCCTGTTGCCGGGGGCCACGATTTCCCGATCGGTTTTCTTCGAACCCCCGGCAGGCATTGGCCCTAGTGGACCCCTTCAATTCTGCTGACATCTCTTTGAGGCGCGCGTGGAACACAACGCGCCGTCGACCCGGGCTTGGTCCTTATCGGACAGCGAGCTACCCATTGCTCACCGTCCGCAAGCCCGCGCCTACGGTGGCCGGAAATCGGCTCGCGATTCCCGCCCCGGGCGTCTCCTCCTGCGGCGGTTAGGGGCGTGAGGGCGCGAAATTTGCCTCTCCCTCACGCGTTCCGCCTCCTCCTTTGCGAGCATTACCGCTTCACAGAAGGAGGTGACGGCCTGCCATTTCCTCTCGCTCCGTACCATGGCCTGAACCAGGGCCGGACGCGAGAGATCACCGCCGCCGATCGCCTCTACGAGAACACGGCGTTGCTCCGCCCAAGCCGGGCAGACCTCCACCGTATGCTCCACCGTGTCCTCAGGCCGATCCACACAATGGTGACACCCGGGTGTTTCCTCCCGCCTTATCCTGAACAGGAACCTCCCGAAGCAGCCGTGTCCGGTGAGGACCTGCGTCAGGCGGAAGGTGAGAACGCCGTGGCGTCTCTCCAGCCACTCCTCAAACACGGGTCTTATCGCCGCGATTGTGGCGTGCCCAGCGCGGGGTTGCGACAATCGCACCCTCCATGACGCCATGAGATCCCGCCGGAGCTCTGTCCGCTGTGCCGCAATTTCTTGCGGCATCGGGGTTAAGCCCCGGCGTTTCGCCTCCTCGCGCCACTCCCAGACGTGCGCGAGGACCTTTGCCTCCAGATCCCATGGTGGTAATCCGGCAAGGAGGCTCGCCGCCTCGCAGGAGACCGTGCGGTATCCTCGGGCCAGCCGGATGACCATGACCCTCTGGGACGCGTTCAACCGGCGGGCTGGCCGCAGCCTCAATGAACGCGCCCACACCGGTGCCCCGTAAAGGGCCGTGGACCGCACGATCCCCGCATAGAGCCTCCGGCAGGAGGCGTTTGGATCCCCTAGATTGGGCAGGAGCCGCTTCAATGCAGCCCCGGCCCGCTCGAGTCTGGGAGCCAAACGTCGGAAATGTTCTACGAAGTTCCACCGGCTGTCGAGGACGAGTCCCAGATACTTCATCGTCGACTCGACATCGATGTGAACCCCTCCCGCCATTACCTGGGAACCCGACGGTGGCGCATTCCGAGGACCATGAAAACCCATGGCCTCAGACTTGTGCAGGGCCACCTCGAGTCCCAGCTGCCGGATCCTATCGACGATTGTCGCAACCCCGCGTGTCGCTAAATCGGCCGCCGCCTGGTACGACCCCCCCTGCGCCAGGACAAGCGTGTCGTCAGCGTAACAAACGACGCTGACGCCGCTAGGGAGGTCGGCGCGCAGCACCCAGTCGTATCCGATGTCCCACAGATGCGGCCCCAGGACCGAACCCTGTGGGACACCGCACGACATCTCTTGCCGGTTCCACTCTCCTTGGTGACCGGGGTAGATGACGGCCCTGTCCGTCAGATAGGCCTCGACCACACGACAGAGGTAGGTCGGCATCCGGTGATACCGGAGTGCCTCCCTTATGCAACTCCAGGGCAGGGTGTTGAAGGCATTGGCGATGTCTAGAGACACCGCCAAGACGACCCCACCCCGGGCCACAGCATCCCCCGTCGTGAGGGCCCGCACGCGCATGATGGCGTCCACCGTAGAGCGCCCCCTGCGGAAACCGAACTGGCTCTCCGCCAGATCCGGCCCCACTCGCACCAGCTGCCCGACGAGGCGGTCTGCAATGACTCTTTCAAAGAGCTTGCCCACCTCGTCGAGCAGCACAATGGGCCGATAAGCGGACGGAGAGTCCGCTGGGCGCCCCGGCTTCTTGATGAGGACCAGTTTCCCCGTCTTCCAACGAAGTGGGAACTGGCCCCTCTCCATGCATGCGCTTAGGAGCCCCCTCAGTCAAGGCCCGAGAGCCCCCATGGCCAGGACCCAGGCTTTTCCGGGTATGCCGTCGGGTCCTGGGGCGGTATTCTTCGCACTCATCTTGCGTACCGCCACTCTCATTTCTACCTCAGTCACCTCAGGAGAATCGTCGTCGTCGGTGTGGTCCGCATCGGGCATCGCAGTAGGCGGAGCCATGGGCGGAGCAGTATGATCCCCTCTAGAGGGGAACAGAGCGCTCACCACGTCCCCCACAAGCTGGGGCCGGAGACTCTGCGTCAGCGGGGGAGCCCATGGGCGGAGTTTCTCCCGCACCATCTTGTATGGGCGCCCCCACGGGTCCCGGTTGAGAGTCTCCAGCATCTCCTCGCGGGCCAGCGCCCTGGCCCGCAGGATCTCCGCTTGGAGGGCGGTCTTCGCCGCTCTGTACCCCTCGTACAGCTCCGCCTCAATGGCTTGCGTATCCGGAGGGCGGATACGGAGCCTGCGATGCCTGGCGTACCGGCGTCGCGCAGCAACACACGCCTTGCGCAGAGCCTCCAGCTCTTGCTCTTGCTCTTGCTCTTGACCACCAGTACAGCCGGCGCGAAGCATGTCTAGGATGGACCCGGGGCATTGCCATGTCACACACATTGGACATGGCCTCCCGGAACCACTCCGCCTCGTCGTTGATGTCGGCAGGCCTGTCCGGTGATGACACCCAGGCCTGCACGATCGAGGCTTCCAGGAGAAGCTCCCGGTCCAGCTGCTTCAGCGCCCACCGCGGACCACTCGGGGCCTGTCGGACCGGCGCACTCGAGGTCTGGGTGGAGACGTCAAACCGGATGTACCGGTGATCGGAGTAGGTCTCCACCCCCTCCATGACGCGCCAGTCAATGACACGCGGCGACAGAGCGGGGCTGGCGAACGAAATGTCAACCACCGATTCGCCCCGCATCCGCACACACGTGGGGACAGAACCCCGGTTTAGGACGACCAGGCCTGTCTCCAGAGCCCAGTCCTCCACCATCCTGCCCCGTGTGTCCGTATACCGGGAACCCCAAGCCAGATTCTTGGCATTGAAGTCCCCGAGCACGAGCACGGGGAGGGAACCAAACCCGACGACGACGACTCTTAACTCCGCAAGGGAGTTGTGGAACTCGGCAAGAGTTCGGTTCGGGGAGAAGTAAACACCCACCACGACAATCTCCCCGAACCGTGCTGCAACGCAACCCCGTCCTCTCTTGACCGACTCGAGGGACGGAGTACCGGCGGCGGCCGATGAAATGAGGGTCACTGAGCCGCTCAGGTCCTCCACCCAGTCATCCCTGGGCGGGACAAAGTACGGCTCAGCGACCACGGCGATGTTGATCGACCACTGCGCCATGCTCTGGAGCAACAGATCCTGAGCGGCGGCGCAGTGGTTGATGTTCGCCTGGAGGAGGCGAAATGGGGCCGTTATTGGCATTCCATCTCTACCTCCCCCCGAGCCCCCTGCGAGGGCCCTGCCGCGGCGGAAACGGCAGCGGCGACAGCGACGGTGGACGCGGCGGTGGCCACGGTGGAAGTGGCGGCGGCTGCGGCGGTGACGGCGGTGGTGGCGGAGCGCTTGCCCCTGCCTCTGGCCTCGGCGGGTGGAGCGCAGGCCCTGCTCCCAGCCCGGTGATCGGCCGGCTTGCCAGCCGCCGCACATACGACACAGTGCGGCGTGGCGTTGCACGAGCCGGCCTTGTGACCGGGCTGACCACAGCGGAAGCAGAGGTTGCTGCGGTCTACCTCCGAGGTGCACTTGGCCCCCACGTGGTGGCCCACCTGGCACCGGAAGCACCTCAGAGGTCTGGGCTCCAGCAGTTTGACCTGCGCCGAAACCCAGCCCACCAAAAGCCTTTGGCCCTCCCCGGCTATCTTTTTGGCCGCCGTCACGGGGCAGCTCACCCTGATGGCTTGCATCCCCGTGTAGTCAGGATGGAAGGTGCCTGCCTTGACCTGCTCGACAGAGCACCCTCCAGCCTTAGCGACGGCGGCCACCACCTTTGCCTCCGTCACGGAGTCGTCCAGGCCCTGGATGCGCAAGTCAGCGCACTTGGTGGGCCTGGAGACTCGGGCCTCGTCCGCATTTAGGGCCGCCCTGAGCTTTTCAGCCAGAGCGTCAGCGGCCGGGCCACTGGCCGCACCAGGGACCTCCAGCATCCGGGCCCCGGTCGCCGTGATTTTGATTTTAATCCCCTTGGAGGCACCGATCTCCTCCAGGTTCATCACCTGGTCCACCGTCGCGAACACGTGCTGGTAGGACACGCCCCTTTTCTCCGCTTCCGGCTGCAGTGTGACCACCACAGCTGCGGACTTCGGGGCGCGGAGCCTAGCCGCGACGGTTCTCTCTTTGCGCCGCTGCCGCCTCGCCCTCTTTTTGGCCGCCCTTGCCTCCTTACTGGCCTTCTTCCTCTCCCCGGCTACTTGCCATCCGGCGTCAGCTGGAGGAGAAGAATTAGGAGGCGGAGGTGGCCGTTTCGCCGTCGCCTGGGCCGGAGCCCTCACCGTCAGGGCCGGGGCCTTCGCTGCCTTCGCAGCCGCTCCACCCTTGGCTTGCCCCTGCCTGCCTTGGCCTGGTTTGGCCGCGGCAGATGCGGCGGCGGCATACGAAGCCGCCTTCCGCTGATCTATGGCCGGCTGGCTCGCCGCTAGCGGGGGGCGCAGGACAATAGCCTCTAGGGCGGAGAACCTGCTCCGCAGGGCAGCCATCTCCTGCCGCACCAGGGCCAAGACCCGGTCCTCCGCAGGCACGGGCACGGGCACCTGCCCATGCCGCTCCCCTCTCTGCGGCGCCTCCCGGGGGCCGGCTGCTCGCAGCCCAGCCAGGTCCGCTCGGAGCTTCTCGTTCTCCTTTCGGAGAAGCTCCATGGCGGCAGTTAACTTTGCAACCTCCGCCCGCATCTCGGACATACCGTCCGACGGAGGCCCAAAGTGCAGCTCCTTCGCTGCCGCCAAAATAGAGGCCGCGGCCGCAGGTATGGCCTTGTCCTTGGAGGATTGAATCCTCTTCAAGGCCACTGCCCTGATCGCGGCTTCCACGACCTCCGCGAACCTGACTTCCTGCTGTGGCTTGTCCCCGCCGACAGCGACGTCCGGCTCACCACCAGAGGCCTCTGAGAGGACCGGCCCGCTGCTGGTCTCTCCCGGGTGGTGCTCCTCCGTGGCGAGACTCTCAGTTCGCCGGGCCTGTTCAACAGGGCCGGCCTGGCTTGTCTCACCAGCCTTCTTGGTGGTGAGCCCTCTACCCACACCTTTCCCCTTTTCTCGGGCCTTACCCCGCCGGCTAGTGTGGATTTTCCGCCTGCTGTCAGCGGAGGACCACTCCCCATCGTCCGATTTGGGGCGCTTTCGGAATAATTTGCGGATTATTCCGTCAGCACCCACGACTTCGCGCCCCGAGCTAGAGCCCTCTGCGCCCGATGCAGCGTCGGACTCCGACCCCGCATCGCTCCCCTCCTTTTGTGTTGTTTTGTTTTGTATTTTTTTTACCATATTGTTCCCACGAGTATTAAACTTTGTATTTCCCAAAAATGTGTGGTTCGCACTAGTGACTAATTAAGCTACCCATTAGTCAAGCTAACAACCTCCCTCACGGTGCGCCGCCGCTTGGAGGTTTGGGGTGATTTTTTATAGAGGTTGTCTACCTCGCGGCCCGGGCGGTTAAGCCAAGACCCTCGACCCCCGTCAAATGCCAGAGACATGACCTTGACACTCTTCGGGGCTACGAGACCAACGGTGACAGGAGAAAAGACTTCCCCCTGCCCGCCCGACGGCAGGGTTAGTGCACGCCGAGCCCGTTCCTACTCTAACGCTGCTCAACGAGTGCTCTCTACAGAGTACCCGTTAGAGCGTTCCTCCGACAGGATATTGGCATACGGACAATGAGACCCCTAACTGGGGAGTCATTGTCCGCACCCCAGGGTGCACCGTCCCCGATAAGACCCCTCTTTGAGGAGTGGCTAGAGAGGCGCCACGGCGTCCTCACCTTCCGCCTGACACAGGTGCTCACCGGACATGGCTGTTTCGGGAGGTACCTGTTCAGGATAAAGCGGGAGGAAACGCCCGGGTGTCATCACTGTGTGGATCGCCCGGAGGACACGGTGGAGCATACGGTGGAGGTCTGCCCGGCTTGGGCAGAGCATCGCCGTGTCCTCGAGGAAGCGATCGGCGGCGGTGATCTCTCGCGTCCGGCCCTGATTCGGGCCATGCTACGGAGCGAGAGGAAATGGCAGGCCGTCACCTCGTTCTGCGAAGCAGTAATGCTCGCGAAGGAGGAGACGGAGCGCGTGAGGGAAAGGCAAATTTCGCGCCCTCGCGCCCCTAACCGCCGCAGCAGGAGACGCCCTGGGCGTCGGGAGTCACGAGAGGATTTCCGGCCACCGTAGGCGCGGGCTTGCGGACGGTGAGCAATGGGTAGCTCGCCGTCCGATAAGGACCAAGCTCGGGTCGACGGCGCGTTGTGTTCCACGCGCGCCTCAAAGAGATGTCAGCAGAATTGACGGGGTCCGCTAGGGCCAATGCCTGCCGGGGGTTCGAAGAAAACCGATAGGGAAATCGTGGCCCCCTGGCAACACGGCAACTGAAGGAACACGGGTGGGTTTTAGTCAGTAAGAGTCTGACACGCCCTCCCGCTCCGCCCAGAGCGGGAGAAGTTATTTGATGATTTCCCACCCAAAAAAAAAAAAAAAAAAAAAGGGTGCACCGTCCCGGAGACTGGCCTTCCCCCCGGACGCATCCATAAGGGAACTCCAGCCCCCAGGCACGCGGGGAGGTTTCCTGTCCAAGCACCCCGAATGTTCAACCCCTGGCTGGAGGTTTTAAGTGTAGTAGCTTAAGGCACCCACAGGAAAGTCCGGTTAAGTAGTCATGATCTCAGAGGTCAACTACGAGATGCTCTACCTAAAAAAAAAACCGAATGTTCAACCGGCAATGCAATGTGTGGAATACAAAAACATTATTAGTATTTAATTCGAGGCAGCAGTTTATGGTATGTCGTCAGAATGTACTTTTAATCGTAGACAGAGATTCTCTGTCTACGTAGTTAAGACGCAGATATATGACAGTGACCTTGAGTGGTTAGCTTGCTTGTTCTGTACTGAGCTCACGCAACGCGTCGTACGTCCAGCCAGTAATAGGACTCGCCCATCAAGGAGCGCTGTCCCAAATTAGACGCATTATTAATTTATTACACGTAAAACACGTAAAATACTAATTTAATTATCTTTAAAATGGTAAAGTTTTCAGTAAAATACGCTTGATGGATTTTGTTTTTTATCCGCGTTAGACATAACTTTACAAATTAATTTCACTATGTAATATAAACATAATCAAAAATATGCCTATATTAAAATATTAAAAAAATGCTCTAATTTAACATATACTTTTTCCAAATCACTAACACTACTCGTTTAGACGTCATCTTCAGTATAAAATCATTAAAAGTCAGCTATCGTCCCCTTAATGAAGATGACGTTCCTAGTCTATATAGTAGTCTATGGTCCAGACAAGACACTTCGTTCCTTTGCAAATTTACGGTCTATGCCATAGACTGTAAAGAAATTCTTATGGCATCAGAGGTTAAGGATTTGTGATTTTTTTTTCTATTTGCGGTGGGCTGCATCAATTGGGTACCCCAGTTGTATTAAAATTTTAATACAATTGGGGTACCCAATAGATGCAGCTCACTACATACATCAAATTGTCATAATAGTTCTTTATGTAAGAATAAATGAATACTTACTGTTTTTATTTGGACATTAATGTTCAGTACAAAGTTTAGCACCCTATTACCATGAAAAACAAAGTTCCTTTTGTTACCTTAAATTTTATTATGTCCTAATTAAGTTAAGCATAAATAATTCATACTAAGCGTTCAGTGATGTTTCATATTATTTTCACTTATAAGTGTAATTAAATACTGTTCTTTTTAGTAAGTTGATTTTGAGTTAACAAAAAACTTTTTATAAAAATACAACCTTTAATTTCGGAAGTCGGTGTCTTTAGATCAGTATTTTAGTTTTTTGCCACCGACTTCCGAAATTAAAGTTATTTTTTACTTTGTAGTTTAGAAGTCGGTTGTATTTTTTGTAAAAAGTTTTTTTTTCACTTTTTAGTGGTGGGTTGGTTTGTAATTTATCTAAGTTACAATAGCCTAATGTTAACTGCTCATCACCTTTTACAAAATATTGCTTTTCTCGATGCAGGGACTTTAATTGTCGAGTTCTCCAGGTACTTCACCATCAGTACCAGTGTACCTATGTATTAATTGTGACGAGCATCAATTGCTTACCAAGCATATTAAAGTAATCGAATCGCAACCCGTGAAATACATTTGAGTAGTTCCGGTGGCTATCTGTGTCCTTCATTATCAGTTCCACTTTACCAAATGATGCTTTCCGAGAGCAAATGCACAAGTTATACTATAAAAAATACCCAAATTGCTTTAGGTGTGCCTATAATATTTGAAGAGTTCTCTCAATTTCTCCAAGATCCCATCATCAAATCGTAACCAAATTACAATGGAACTAACTAGAAAGTATATCCTTTCAAACAAAAAAAGAAGTTTTCTAATCGGTCCAGCCGTCTTCGAGTAATCGAGGAACATATATATAAAAAAAAGATTCCGACAAACTGAGGACCTCCACCTTTTTTAGGGTTCCGTAGTAAACAAGGAACCCTTATAGTTTCGTCATGTCCGTCTGTCTGTCTGTCTGTCTGTCCGCGGTCTAGCTCCGAGACCCTTAGTACTAGAAAGCTGTAATTTGGCATAAGTATACATATTAATTACGCCGACAAAGTGGTAAAACAAAATTATGAAAAACATTTTTTTTTAGGGTGTCTCATACACGTAAAGTGGTGATGTTTATTTTTTTATTTTTTTACCCCATGGTGAGGGTTATCATTGGAAAGGTCCTTTAAAAATATTGTGAGTTTGTGAAAACCATTTTTGGATTCAGGGATTCGTTTGCGAAATATTAAGCTTTAAAGTGCTAATTTTTGTTAGAGTCAAGTGTCCCCCCCCCTGCCGGCTAAATGGTTGGTTTTGGGTGTGTGAAAAAAATCACAACAGTAGTTTATATAACGAAATTAAAAGGAAAACTATCACAGCTAAGTAGGCTTTACAGGTTAACGAGTAATAATCGACCAACTTAACTTTGCAGTTGTAAAAACATGTTTTCCAACTACAAAGTTTGTTTTTGGGATAAATTCATCCCAACTACGGAACCCTTCATTGTGCGTGGTCCGACACGCACTTGGCCGGTTTTTTTGAAGTTGGTTAAAAAGATGTTATAATGTACATAATTTTATACTAATAATACCGAGGCATTGCATACATTGACTAGGCAGGGTTATATACATCATTATATACCCCGTTTATCAAAGCGATAGATAAAATATTCTATACAATGCCTAGACGAACTCGGCATTGTATAGAATCACTAGGTATTCTAAACAATGCCTGAATTATGTGCTTTGTCGGTAACATATACATATAGTCCGCACAATCCACGAAGACGCGCCCCACTCCGATCCGCGCCTTACTAGCGTTCAGCTTACAGTACAGTAATCGCGGAGTGGGGCGCATCGTCGTGGATTGCACGGACTATACCAGATCGGGGTCAATTTTCCAATAACCGGGTCAAGCTAAAAAAAACAGTTTTTATTGGTTCATATTTTTTTTTTATCATGTACTTAACATACTTGAACAGATTTGAATAAGGAAGACAGGTACTTAGGTAGGTTCTTCAATAGTAAAAGCAGTCGGGAAAATGCAAACCGTAAAAAATAGGGATGCCCGCACAATCTTCAAAACTGTTGCCCATTGGCATCAAACAGAACGGGATTCCTAAACGATTCAGTCGAGAACATCTTTCACAGATACATATCTCATCGTCGTCGTCAGAACTCTCGACACCCCCAGGTCTTCCGTCACCTGCTATCGGGGGACCTGCTTGCATTGGAAAAGCACGGGCCCTATCTGGAACTGCCAATAGCCTTCGAGCACCTTGCTTGCCAGCTCCTGGCCTGCCAGAACGAACTAAATCTGACGGATCAATAAAAGGGTAAGGAACGGGTTCAAAAATTGGCGCTTGGAATAAAGAATCGGAAGTAGTATCCTTTAGCGATGGCGATCCTTGGGTCTGTGGTACGCGCGGGCTCTGTCCCACTTGGCGGGGTGTCGCAACTTGACCAAAATTTGGACGCGATAGCATCGGGCCTGACGTCGCTTCTCTCATTTGAGGGGTCTGTTGGTCTTGTGGGTAGCTTTTGTTCAAAACTTGTTGTCTTAACCCAGGACTTGGTTGTGCACTTCCAAGCGATGCGTTTAGATTTGCTGGAGGCCTACCTGCAGCACAGGGTGGAGTCTGTGCCCGTGGGGCGATGCCTTGAGCAGCTGCAGAGGAGGTCAGTATGTTTCCAGCTCCAAACTCTTCGGTTCCCACGGAAGATTGAGTCAAACTTTGGTGAGGATGTCTTTCATTCGGACTCCAGGCCCAAACCTGGGGTCCATAGGCGTGCGTAGAAACGGGCGTATGATAAGTCGCATCCCGTATTCCAGGTCTTTGTTGAGGAGTTTGAGATGCCATTCCAGAACGACGATCCTGTACAGGATCGTCGTGGTTTAAATTTGAAGCTTGACTACTAGTCATCGGGAGTGCCTTTCGTTCTGCCTCGTTGAGTTTCAATTTATTCACAAAGCCCGTCACTGTCTCCGGACTTACGTCTTTTTTCAACTTTTTTACGCACCTAATGATATCTGACTTCATTTTGTTTTCGTTGGTTGGGCTGTAACCTGATTTTTCAACATCACACAATCTTTTTGCAAGATGTATTGTCATTGTGTCTTTGGCATCCCCTTCAGGAATCGATTGTTCACGTAAAAATTGTTGCACTTCGTTCTTCATTTTGATTTCAGCGAGTTCTTCTGTCAACGCTGACGGCGGTACCGGTATTTTTTGCAATTCACATAACAGCTGGTTTCGTCTTACTAAAGGGTCTATTTTTTTACCCGTACCTACATTATCTCTTATTTCTACACAAAATTTAACAACACCGTCATGTATTTGATTTTTGTAAAACTTCCTGGTTTCCTCATCATTTATGTGATAATAGTATTGTATAAAGTTTTCAACGATTTCTTCCTTCAATGCATTAAATGTTGCTAATTTATCAGCAGAAGTATCGTGAGGTTCCTTTAAAATACTGGTAACTGTGCTATTGAGTTCTTGTTTATAGTCATGCCTTGCCTTCTCTTCCTTAATGAGTGGTTTAATAGACTTAATCTGTTCTATAAGTACGTTCTTTCTTGCAGTTTTACTTTTGGCAAAATCACAGCATACAGGTAAATTGGACAATACATCTTCAAGTTCCTCATCTAACAGTTCATCGTAAACCACGTCATCGTTAAATATTTCTGAGTCCATATTAAATTCGCTTATCTGTATAATAATTCTAGTTGCTATGTTGTCTATGATAGCTTTATTGTTTTCCTCTGTTGATATTAGGGGCAATTGATTGCACCATTCTTCTACTATTTCTACTATTTGGTCACCAGGTTTTTTATTTGTCATGGGACTGACTGGGAGACAACAAGGTTTGGCGGTGGTTGCTTTAGATTGAAGCGCACTAGTAGGTCGAGGCGGAGGACTGGGACGAGGTGGAGCACTGGGACCAGGTGCTTGGCTGGTATTAGGATCCTTTGCTCCTTTTTTGAACTTGCTTTGTGGTACTTGTTTACTCTTTCCTTTAGTTACCGTTTCCGGAGGGACATACTTTCTGGCAGTAGCTGTTGATTTCAATAAATTTTGCAATTGTTTTACATGTTCATCTACTCCTTTCTGTCCTGTTTTTAGTGGAAGTTTTTCAAGCCATTTGTGAGTTTCTTTATAAATTTTTTCATCCACACGACATTTATCTTTTTCTATTTCTTGAATTCTCTGAGCGAGTGCGGATAGAATCTGGTCTCTCTCTAGTAACTCGTTAATATTATCAGTTTGTTGTATAGGAAGTTTTTCATACCATGCGTCTATTTCACATCTCGTTTTAACTTGTTCAACTTCATCAATAACTGAGTTTTCATTAGGCATAGGGATTTTGAATAACACACTGTATATTTCGTTGTAAATCTGATCTTTGGTCAAAGGTACAGCATTCTTATTTCGTGCACTTTCGAAGTGTTTATCAATTTCCTTTCGAACTCTTTTCTCGTATGTTGCTTTAACATCATCATTACCGTGATCGAAGTTTTCTAATATAAACATATCAGCTAAATGGTTCTTGTATATTTCAAATCCTGGATCAAATGCTTGCACACTCTGAATCGGGTTAGGGATTGAAGCATCTATAGTGGTTTCCAATTTATGTTTATAATTATCCCCTGCTGATTTTTCTTTAATAACTTTGTTAGTTCCTATAATTTGATTTATTAGTCCTTCTTTTATCTTCTCTCGATTTTCCTGTAATTCGGAATTTTGTGGCACATTTTCTAATTGTGTTTCGATTTCATCATCTAACATTTCTCGGTAAAGTATTTCATCGTTAAAGATTCTCGGGTCGACGTTTAGTTCGCCAATTTTTTGGTATAATTGTCTAGCAATACCCTCTTTCATAGCTTTCACTGTTTCTTTATCATCTAATTTGATTGGTAACTGTTTAGACCAGGTTTCAATGGCTTCGACTATTATTTCTGCTGGAGTCTTGCCTTTACATGACTTGAAGCTAATTGTACAGTCCATACTTTCTTTTTTAGAATATTTACGTTTACTGTCCCATTTTTCCTCAGGTTTCTTTTTTTTTTGCGGTTTTTCGCTGCTAGATTTATTTGCAGTTTTTGGTTTTCCTGGACTTGCTGGTGGTTGTATTTCGAGAGATACTTTCGAACTCTGTTTGCTACCTTTTTCCATCCTACTCATAAGTTGTTGTATGAGAATTGGTAAAATAATCTCCTTGCTTTTATCTAGTGGCAGACTTGATATCCAAGTAGCAATATATTCTTCTAAATTTTTATCAGCACTATGATCGCTTGGGTGTGCTCGTCTAAATGCTTCAGTATCACACATCTTCTCAGATAATTCGCTGATCATTCGTATTCTTTTCTCGGCGTGTTCAGGCTGGTTTTGGATTGGTAGCAAGGGGAGATTTTTCATCCAATCAGTTATTTCTTTCACATAATAAATTTTTAAGTTAAACGCCTCAACGGATTGTTCGGTTGGTATAGGAACTTCAGCAAACTTTTCATAAACCTCTGCTTTAGTTAATGTCGCAGGATCAGCGCCTTCGTTAATCATTTTTTTTACTTCTTTCAGTAAACGAGCAGTCCAGGCTTCTAATTTAAGATCATCGTCAGCTATTTCTCTCCCATTGATGCGAATATAATCATTTATAAAATCGCTTAGATTTTGTTCTTTTATATCGCTCATGATAAATGATGAACTGAGCGATTCATTTCCTGGTGATTGTTGTGGTGCATATACCTCAGCAGGACGTATATCGACAAGTTTTTCGAGTAATTGATGAGCCATTGTTGGTGTATTATCTCTGTGCTCGCGTGATATCGGTAAATCGTATGTATTCATACTTGTAAGTATCGTTGAAGCTATCAAATAATTGTAATCCATTGCACTGGGGCTTTCAGTTCTCTGTTCTTCTATCTCTTGAATGTTTCTAGCGAGATCATTTATAAATTCAATTCGTCTTTTGTTGCCAACGGTGTTGTAAGATGGATCTATGGGTAAATAATTTAACCAGTCCGATATTATCTTTATGTATTCTAATTCATTATTCAAGCTTTCAGGCCTAAATCTCTGGTGTGTTTTTAATTGTTCGAAGTTATCGTATACTTCTTTTCTAGTAGGTGGGGCTAGTTTCCTTAACTCGGTTTTGAGTAAATGAGCAAAGGCACCTGTGGCCATAGGATCATCAATATCGTAGTAATGTTCTATATACTTGCCAATAAACTCTCTAATAGTTCTATCGGGATCTCCTTGGATATTTCCTATATTACCAACGTCTTCCTCCTGTTGTGGTAAAGGTTCTCCTGCTTTCTGTTGTCGCTTTGCTGCAATTTTTGCCATAATTTCACGATGCCTTTCCTCGTGCCTAGCTCCTAAAGTTTGATCTTGGGGTAAATCAATAATTTTAGCTTTAAGATCCTGAGTTAACAAATTTATGTTTTCCCTTTCTTTCGGTTTTACAAGTTTTTTGAGCCACTGATTAATATCTGCTTCTATGAAAGATTCTTGATTTTTATTTCGAAGATGATCTTGTAAATGAAGAGCTAAATCGTGAGCCATTTTAGTTCGTTTACCTTTATCTTTGTTACTGTATATTTCAGAGGGTTGATCATTCATCCATACCGATATCTGGTCTTCTAACACGTCAATTCCTTTTGCTACATAGTCTTCGGCCCAACCAGCTTCACCTTCCATGTGCTTGATTGCTTCCATCTCTTGACGGGTACCATGTTGTGATGCTGTCAATATCGGTACAGGAATATCTTTCAGTCTTCTCTGGAAGTCTGCTACTAAAGGCACGGAGTCAGTACGGATTTTATCATCATCGAAAAAGTCGAACTTGCATAACCATTTGTAAATAAGGTACTTTTGATATTTTTCTTTATCAGTGACTGAGTCAGGTGCCATTTGTTGTAGTTTCTGATGGTCCATAATGTCGCCAGCTAAATCATAGATGACAGTTTTCTTAAATCCTGGCTCTTCGTTGTATTGCTTCGGTAAGGTGTTCATCCATATTTTGACTAAAGCTGCCACTTTTTCCATATAAGTTGTTTCTTCAGGACTTAATTTGGGTATATCCTTTTTTTGTGCTTTTTTCGGAGTCGATGTCGTCGGAGGTTTCTCTGATTCCCATCTATATACTGAGAGTGTTCCTGATAATTGAGGTATTACAGAATCAAAGCTAGTAGTGGCTGACTTTTTGACATCTTTTAACCCATCTTTTACATGTGTGATTATCACATTAGCAATTATCTGTGCATTTTCGGCAGAAACTTTACCAGTATCCCGTAAGAATTGACTAATTTCTTCGTTTATGTTGATTCCATTTCCTGCGTGTATGAAAGATTTCGTATCTAAGAAAGAAGAACATATTTCTGTTTGAAGGTCATTTCTGTTGCAGACTGGGAGTCTGTCTAAGCATTCACTAACTCTGTGTGATACTAAATCTTTATAATTATACATTGTTTTAGATATGGGTAGACCCGACACTTCGCTAGTTATCTCATAGAACACAGAAGGTGAAACAACCCCCGAATTTTTGTGACTCGATAATTCCTGTTTTATTTGTAAACTCAGTAATCTGTTAGCAAGTTCTTCTGCCAACTTGTTCAGTTGCACAGTTTTATATCTAGGGTTTGTGAAAGTTATCGGCAAATCATCTAAAATGTCTATGATTTCTCCTTTTAATATAAGCTTGTAGCTTGTTGTATGAAGTGGTATCTTTAGTAATGGAGATAGTTTTTCCATTAGTAAATCGACTACTTGTCGTCTGGTTACAGCTCCCGTAGTATCTAACTGCAACCAAAGTGACCATTCCACTATTTCTTTCTCATACGGTATGTGTGATTTTTCGTTTTCCTCTACTTTTACGTCTACCACTTTCTCATAACTTATCCCGAGGAAATTTTTATTCAGTCCAATTATTTTATTCCACAGTTTGTCTTTCAAACTATCTTTGAAGAGTATTTGTGCATGCTTTGTCCCGTGTAACCACATAGGCAGCATGTTCAAGCAATCTTCAATTTCCATTTTCATTTTTGTTTCGTAATCTTCATCGTCAGCTTCTACTGCAAGTGCATTAATTTTCTTTACTAAACTGTAGACTACGTTGTCCTTTATATCTTGGGTCGTAAAGTTTAATGTGAAGAACATCGGTATGTTACGTAGCCAGTCCAACACTACAATTTGCAAATGCTCTTTATAAAAGTCTCTTTTTGGTAATATATCCCTGGTTTCGGTTTTTCTGAGGGGTATATTTTCATTGCTAATGTGATCACTGGTTAGTTGATGTACTGGCTTTCGTGTGTAGTGGCGGGTTGGACTGAAATCTCTCATGGTGATGACAGTTTGGACGCTTCGGCCCTTGTCCATCAAGGGCAGGATGAATTTCGGTAATCGCATTCTTGATAGCGTCGGGGAAACATTTACCTGGGCAAAAAATAAAAAGTATTAGGAGCGGTATCTTTGGCAAAAAGAAACGATGTTGGATTTTTCATACGAAATTTTTCATCCTTCCATGTATGAAATATGAAAGGTCTTCACTCTAATGTGGGATACATTACAGGTTGATATTATATCAGCCTGTAATGTATGTAACAGAGCCTAAAATGTTTAAGACATTTTTTTCGGTGGGAACCTTCAAAAGGCGCCCGGGTTTTGGGGATAAGACCGGGGAGTGTGGGATTTTTACCTCACTAAAACCACCCCGGTAGTCACCATCTGCACATGGAAGGGGCACCGTTACCTCTCAAAAGACCAATCCGGAACCCCCTCTGTGCAGCGCTTGTTAGGGCACATCTCTGGGGAGACTGTAAAGGAATCTCTCTGAAACCTAACTGTACAAGTGTGCAAGGCAGCACGTGACCACTGTGCACCGTCTACCCTGAGGTCACTCAGTGGGCGGACAGAGTCCCCACTCTAAGCGCCCGTGATCCCTAATTCCCGCCTGCCCTAAAGATTGCAGACGGGGTTTCGGCGTGTTAGGCGTCGAGGCGGTTGCCTCCCCGACGTCTTCTCCTACGAGCGGGACCAGCCCTCTCACGATCCCGAAATATATCCCTGTATGAGCCGAGCAATTGTAGGTACCTGGGTACCTACATTATTTTGATTTTGTATTATCTGATTTAAAAAAAGTTTCCTTGAAATTATTGCCCGTTCTTCTCCATAGAGGTCTACGTTTTGGAATGGGTCAATTGGGCATCTAACTTCAACTTTCTGACTAACTGACCGACTCTTTGACAACTCAAAAGTGCCTGTAAATGGTTTAATTGAAATAAATGCTAAGAGTTTGAGTTTATTAATATTATAAGCATTGATTTCTTAACTTACAGATCGATCACGCGTTCCCTGTCGCGTACCGCAAGCAAACTCCGCTTTCCTTAAATTGGGGTAGTTGGAGTGATGAATGCGCTTATGTTGGTTCAGTCTCTCTTGGATCATTCGACATTTCTGCTGGCTGCAGGACTGGAAAAATATTTTGTGTTAAATTGAGACCCCTCTGTGTCTCGGTAAGCATGTTAAACCGTTGGTCCCGGCTGTCATTTGTAGATTTTTAACAGTTGTTACGGGTAGTCAGAAGCCCAAAAGTCTGACAACCAGTTCTACCAAGGGGTATCGTATTACCCAGTTACTGGGTTGTGGAGGTCAGATAGGCAGTCGCTTCATGTAAAATACTGGTATTCAGCTGCATTCGATTAGACTGGAAGCCAACCCCAACATAGTTGGGGATGTAATTGAAGCTACTGCTGAGCTTGAGGTCCTGGGTTCGATTTATAATTTTTTTTGTTCCGGTGTGGAAAATCCTCAGATTCAGATTCAGATCGACGTCCTCCGTCCTGGGGCAGGCAAAGGGGTCTGTCAGACTCCTATTGACTAAAATCCACTCCGGTGTTCCCTTCCCACACTTGGACCAGGGATCATGAGATTTTGTGCGCCTTCCATGATCTCCACCTGGTGCCAAAGCAAGTCATCTCATGCCTGCGGGGGGAGTGAGGTGTGAGACTCCCCCCACGTTGTCAAATAGGGGCGCGGGTGAAACACTACGCGCCGCCACCTCGGGTCCTGCTGGATGGGGGGCGGTGGACGTCCCCGAGTCCGCCGTCCCTCCGGACCTGTTTAAGGGGGCAGGAAAAGGGCGTTGTTCGCCCTCCACCGACGCCCGGTCCACCTGCTACGGATCAGGAGAATGGTCTCAATCTCCCTCTCCCTTTCCGCAGCCTCCTTCTGCAAAATTACGGTTTCACAGAAGGTTCACCGCATCCGACGACTTGGCGGTCCCGACCATCGAACGAGCGACAGCTGGCAGCGACAGGTCGCTTCAGACTTCTGACACGAAGGCACGGCACGGCTCCTCCCATGCGGTATACTCTGCCAGTGTATGCTGCGCCATGTCCTCCCGACAATGGATGCAGTAATGGCACTGAGCGTCCGGCTCCCTGTTTATGCGACACAGGTACTTCCCGAAGTAGCCATGCCCCGAGAACACCTGCGTCGCCCGAAACAACAGGAAGCCGTGCCTGTTCCCGAGCCATTCGTCGAGCACTGGTCGGACTCAATTCCGGCATAGTGTTATTGGCTTTTTCTAAGGAATTTCGCAGTAGCAGCTCGGAGTCTGGGTTTGTGCCCGGTTGATGGCAATAGACTCGCACCCTATTACATGGGACTTAAATATAACTGGCGAAATATGGTTGTAGGTACTATAGGTGCACCTCTGCCCAACCCTTCGGGGATTACAGGCATGATGTTATGACAACTTACCAGTAAACAAGAAGATTTAATCTTCTGCGTAATGTTCGCATATCTGACGTCCATCTTATTCGCCAGTTTCTTCTGAAGAACTGGTCTGTCTCTTGTGAAACATACTTCAGCTGACATGGAGCTGTACCTGTGCTTCTTGCCAACATTATTTTGGTGTATGTTCAGCTCCTCATGACCTCTAACTCCAGTATCTCTTGTTGGATTGTTTGAATCGCAGTCCTCTCTTGATTTCGTTGGCTCTAAAGGTTTTAATGAGTCGGAAGATTTAAAACCTGTGTGAGTAGTAAATAGAACAGGGTCAAAATAAATTAGCTAGTGAAATTTCACAGTAGTGATGGAAAGAAAAAGAAATTAATTTGTTGATGTTTTTTTGTGGGGTCATCGACTGCACTTGGGCAATAACGCACTAGCGGTCAGGTAGCAGCGGCCTCAGACCAAATAAACTGTACTCCAAAGTTGCGAGCAGAAACATGTGGCTTTGACGACAAGTTATTATTATTCTTGAGGAATTCAGCTCTTGGTTCCTTTTAGGGATCGTCCAATAATCACGTGAGGCTCGAAAGGGGGGGAGAGGGTTCGGAAAATCACGAAACATATACAGGGTGGCAGGGACATCGACGCGAAAACTGTTACCATGGATTCAGTAAATGATTCTGAAACCCGCAGCGTTGAAATTTTTCGTCGGTTATAAAAGAAAAATCTGCTGTTTCATAGAAAAGTGCAATACCTACGCGGTCAAAATGTATGGGACAGCAGATTTTTTTTTACCGACAAAAAATTTCAACGCTGGGCGGTTCAGAATCATGTACTGAATCCATGGTAACAGTTTTCGCGTCGATGTCCCTGCCACCCTGTACAAGGATGTGTGAGATATCACGTGTATTATTTTTTTCGTTAAAGGCGCGATTTCTACACCGAGAAGCGGCACGTGACCTTTACTCGCCGTTGCCAGGCAACGATTAATACCTATACCTGTAAGATAAAATATTCCATTTTTTAAGGTACAAAAAAATACACGTGATTTTGGGTGGGGAGGGGGGCTAAAACCTGAAAACGTAAAACGCCTAAAACACTAATAAGTGTGTTAGGTATTTTCGGATATTTATTTAGTTCTGAATGTTTTTACATTTACATTTTATTTTGAAGCCAGGGGGGTGCAAGTAGGAGGAGGCGGAACGCGTGAGGGAGAGGCAACCTTCGCGCCCTCATGCGCCTAACCGCCGCAGGAGGAGACGCCCGGGGCGGGAATCGCGAGCCGATTTCCGGCCACCGTAGGCGCGGGCTTGCGGACGGTGAGCAATAGGTAGCTCGCCGTCCGATAAGGACCAAGCCCGGGTCGACGGCGCGTTGTGTTCCACGCGCGCCTCAAAGAGATGTCAGCAGAATTGACGGGGTCCGCCAGGGCCAATGCCTGCCGGGGGTTCGACGAAAACCGATAGGGAAATCGTGGCTCCCAGCAACAGGGCAACCGAAGGAACACGGGTGGGTTTTAGTCAGTAAGAGTCTGACACACCCGCTCCGCCCAGAGCGGGAGAAGTTATTTGATAATTTCCCACCCAAAAAAAAAAAGGGGGGTGCAAGTGCACTCCCTTGCACCCCGCTCCCCGGCGCCCATGAGGAGTATCTATGTGCCTGCCTCCCCCTTTGGGAAATACGGGCGTGATGTTATGTTATATGTTGTAAGCCAACGTTCGCAAGGACGTAATAAAATCGCGGCGATTTTTTTTTCGTGCACTTGATTCTCAATGCTCGGCTTAACACCGAGGGTTGAAAATCCAGTGTGTGATAAAATCCCGCTGCGATTTTATTACGTCCGTGCGCACGTCGCGTTGGCTAATACCTTCAGAACTTCTATCTGGCTCTCCAATGAGGGTGGCAGAAAGCCTAGTGCTGGATAATTCTTGAACTAACGTGAAGACCTCGTCTTTTAACAGTGTCATTGCACTTCGAGACCACTTTCCTTCCGACACTTCTTTGTAATATGCTTCCCTAGTACTGAATTTAAGTTCATGGTATATTGTGGTAAAATTTTAAGACATTTTTTTTTCATTTAAATATTTTTTACCAAAAATTGCATCTTTGTGTCATTTGTGACGACGTTTTAAATATTGAAAGATTTTATAGTATTGTCTATAGAAACTAAGGAGAAGAGAAACGGTGAGTTGTCATAGTTATAAACAATGAGGTCAGATAAGCAGTCACTCCATATAAAATATTGGTATTCACAGGGTTGGGCAGTATTTGAATTACTTGTAATTAAAATACGTAATTGAAATACAAATACATATTTAGTATTAGTAATTCAATTACTTCTTAAAAATGTAATTTGTAATTGGTATTTCAAATACCTGACGCTGAGGTATTTTGTAGTTAGTATTTCAAATACTTACATACATACATAAACTCACGCCTTCTTCCCATGGGGGTAGGCAGAAACTACAGAACGCCACCTGCTACGATCCTTACTTACTCCTTTTGCCTCGTTTACGTTCATACCATCTGGTCATACACGCACGCCGGTTGCGAGTACTACGCACCTGGCCTTTGTGAAGAACATCACCAATAAGGTCAGTATACTTATGGCTTCAAAATACATTTGAATATAAATACATTTAGCGATCTTATTAATGAATAATGAAGAACGCACGTTCTGCAAAAAAATGCCCTCGATAGCTTTCGTAAACAAAAAGGTGACCGCTAAATATGTTAATCTTTAAAATTAGGAAGGTACAGTTTAGACAGGCAATTTGGCGTGTTTTTGTTCGACCCGGAACACGCGGACTCAACGAGTCCGTTGACAGACAAGGCAAAATTCACCGCGGACTCTAATGAGTCCGCGTGACAGTTAAGGGGCAACTGTATTTTGTAATTTGTATTTTAAATCCTCAAATATGGCGAGGGGGGTAGTGGCTGATCTTTGCGTTATGCTCGTGAACGGGTGCTGCTTGTGCTGACTGGTCGTCTTGCTGTTCATGGTTTTGTTATTGTAACTAGTAACTAACTGTTTATTTATTTTACCTCGATGGTCCTAGTTTATCATTTATAATAACTTCCAATTATAGCTTTAAATAGCTTTATGTAAGCGGGCACGCCCTTTATGCCTGGAGGCTTTTATTTAGATACGAGTATTTAGTTCTGTTTACGTTTAGTTTTTATTTTTTTATTTTTGCTTGAGTATAGTTCTCGATGTTTTTGGTTGGTCGGCGAATAATTTATCATTTAAATTATGTTTTGTGTTGCATAATGAACTTACGTTATGCATTTTGCATACTATTGTATAGAATCATTTTTTCTAACTTGAACAGACAGCTGTGCTGCTGGGGAGTTTGTTGCGCCACTTCTTCTTCCCAGCTAAAGGCACTAGGAAGTGGTGAAGGGTGGGCGTTTTGGGGGACTGTCTTATGTAATTTTGACGTTAGAAAAGTGCTGATTCTTACCCTAGTTTGAATAAATGACTTTAGAATTTTGAATTTTTTTTTAAATAAAAATACTTAAAATACTGTATTTTGTATTTCAAATACACGGCTTAAAAATATTTTGTATTTCGTATTTTAAATACGTGCGAGATAGTAGGTATTTTGTAATTTGTATTTTAATTAAACCGAAGCATGTATTTTGCCCAGCTCTGGGTATTCAGCTGCTGAAGGTACACGAGCATTATATTTAAGTAAGTATACCATGAGTCATGTTAAAAACTCAAAAGCCGCTCTCTGACTTGTAATCTGATCACGACGACCTGTACCCTAATTGCGTAACTCATTTTCGTAAACAATTTCGCAAAATTTGTTTCATTTTGACATTTCAACAACATTCATTGCGTTATTTACGTTGTTGAACAGATTTTTTTCCAACTTATGAAGCAATGGATTAGAAATCTGTTTCAAATCGAAACAGATTGTGATTTTGTTGTATTACGCAATTAGGGTGCTGGGGCCCAAGTCTGCTATTTTTATAAATTTCTTATTCCAACACGATCCCATTGTCATTTTGCTAGAAGTTCGTAATCTGCTAAATTCATAATGGTCGATCATTGGTCGGTCAATTGTGTTATAATGGCATTGTCGTACAATACGACCAATGATACCGCCTAAGTCAGTCATTCATTTGTCATTATGTACGAGATTACCAATAAGTGCCATTTCTTTCAATGGAGTGTCAGTGGCTGACCATTGGAAAGTCATAATGACGCCATTATATTAGTAGATTACCAAACTTGTCAAAATCAACAATTATGAAATCAATGATAGACCATTCTGACACTATTGTAATAGCAGACTTGAGGCCATGGGGCCCAAGTCTGCTATTTTCATAAATTCGTCATTCCAACACGATCCCATTATCATTTTGCTAAAAGTTCGTAATCTGCCAAATTCATAATGGTCGATCATTGCTCGGTCAATGGTCTCGTAATAGAATTGTGTTATAATGGCATTGTCGTACAAGACGACCAATGATACCGCCTAAGTCAGTCATTCATTTGTCATTATGTACGAGATTACCAATAAGTGCCATTTCTTTCAATGGAGTGTCAGTGGCTGACGATTGGAAAGTCATAATGACGCCATAATAACTTGTCAAAATCAACAATTATGAAATCAATGATAGACCATTCTGACACTATTGTAATAGCAGACTTGAGGCCCTGATTGCCTGCCGTGTGTAGGATTGCTGGAAGGTTAGGAAGTAGTGGGATGGTGTATACCAGTTAATTACTTCGATTATCTCACATTTTTTTTTAATATTTCAACAATTTGCAAATTCGACCTTTGCCAGCACTAACGACTGTTTCATCTGCACCATTGAATATTTTTTTTACTTTTGTACCTCGTTAGGTATCTGATTAAATGAAGATGTCTTCTCCGTAATTTGTAAGCTTAATTTCGAGTTAACTGGTGTCAAAATTGGGTTATTCGCACTTCGTCCCATTCGCACTTCGTACCGCGTTCGCAGTTGGTCCCATTCGCACTTGGTCCCATTCGCAGTTGGTCCCATTCGCACTTGGTCCCATTCGCACTCGGTCCCAGTCGCACTTGGACCCATTCGCACTTGGTCCCATTCGCACTTGGTCCCATGCACGTAGTTTGTTTAAGTAAGAGGTGGGTTTATGGACCAAAGTGGGTAGGATTTATAAAAAACCGGTCAAGTGCGAGTTGGACTCGCGCACTGAGGGTTCCGTACAAATTAGTAGGTATGTAAATAGTTTATCACGGCTTTTTTTAAATAATGTGTCTATAAATTTACGGTTTTCGGATTTTTTTGCAACATTTCATGGATGCTCCGCTCCTATTGGTCGTAGCGTGATGTTACATAACACTTTGGTCCACAAACCTACCTCTTCCCTTACAAAGTACTTGCATGGGACTAAGTACGAATGGGATCAATTGCGATTGGGACCAAGTGCGAATGGGATCAAGTGCGAATGGGACCAACTGCGAATGGGACCAACTACTTGTATGGGACTAAGTGCGAATGGGACGAAGTGCGAATAACCCTTAAAATTCATGTGCATTAATGATTTTTGATAATAGTTGGTAAACTTCTTCCTTTTACTTTTACCTGTTTGATGTTTTAGAAAATTTGGTTACATCGAAAGGTTTTTAAAGTATTAGGTACCCCACGGAAAAGCAATGAAGGCCATTCAATTTGAAAGTTTAGAGAAAAGTCATATTTAGTGTAAATTCTGGAAAAAATTCAAAAATACATAAAAAATTGTTTTGGTTTTCTCGAATCCCATGAATTTTCGCCTAGGCTTTATGGGGTGCTTAATTGTTGCAAATGGGTCACACTATCACGTCCTGGAAGGAATACGTCAAATTTCAAGTCAACCTGAATACAGGGTGGCAGGGACATCGATGCGAAAACTGTTACCATGGATTCAGTACATGATTCTGAGCTCTCCTGCGTTGAAATTTGTGGTCGGTTCATCATCATCATCATCATTTCAGCCGAAAGACGTCCACTGCTGGACATAGGCCTCCCCCAAGCACCTCCACTTCAACCGATTCTATGCTTTCCGCATCCAGCGGATTCCTGCGGCCTTCACAAGGTCATCGGTCCATCTTGTGGGAGGCCTTCCAACGCTACGTCTTCCGGTACGCGGTCGCCACTCCAGAACCTTTCGGCCCCATCGGCCCTCCGTTCTGCGAGCAATGTGCCCTGCCCATCGGCAGTTGGTCGGTTAGTAAAATAAAAATCAGCTGTTCCATACATTTTGACCGCGTAGGTATTGCACTTTTCTATGAAACAGCAGAATTTTAAAAATAACCGACGAAAAATTTCAACGCAGGGGAGTTCAGAATCATGTACTGAATCCATGGTAACAGTTTTCGCGTCGATGTCCCTGCCACCCTGTCATAGTATAAAGAGTTCTAAGTAGGCTATCTCCGGCTCAATCCGCGATATAATTGCCTACCATACTTGCCTGTCTCAGGGTTGTCACTTTTAGCTAAATTTTAATTCAGTACCTAGATATTCGCAAGGGCCGGGAAGTTCTATTTTTAGGGTTCCGTAGTAGTGGTAAAATAAAATCATGTCTTTTTTTTTCAGGTACCTCCCCTAGTCGTAAAGTTAGGATGATTTTTTTTTCTCTCAATAATCCCATAGTATGGGGTGTCGTTGGAAAGGTCGTTCAAAAATATTGTGAGTTTGCGGTGACCATTTTTGGATTAAGGAATCCGTTTTCGAAATATTAAGCTTTCAAGTGTTAATTTTTGTTAGAGTCAAGTGTGTGTGTGTCCCCTGCAAGTTTAATGGTTGGTTTTGGGTATGTGAAAAAATTCACGGCAGTAGCATATATAACGAAATTAATAGGAAAACTATCACAGCTAAGTAGGTTTTACAAGTTAACGAGTAATAACCGACCAACTTACATTTACGGTTGCAAAAACATACCTTTGTACAACTTACCTTTGTACAAAGGTAAGTTTGTTCTTGGGATAAATTCATCCCAACTACGGAACCCTTCATTGTGCGTGGTCCGACACGCACTTGGCCGGTTTTTACTTATGTGTTGTCTGGGTTCAGGGTTTGTGAGGTCGGTTTTACGTAAACGATGATGTTCATAGTGTTTGTATGAATGACAAAGTTATATTTGCGGTTTATATTTTCTGTTACGAATGGTTACGATTCGAACTTTGCTCTACTTATCTGATTCACAATTCGTCAAATATTTGAAATTACCATTTTAGAATAGAATAGAATAATATTTATTTGCTTAAAAACATGGTATAAAAAACTAACTGGTATAACTGTATGTACTTAGTTACTTTACTATACCTACAATACTGAGAAATCGGCATGACTAAACGTAAACAAAGCATTAGCGGCATATCAATTGACAGATCAAAAGTAGGTACCTAGTACATTTTAGTGGGAAAGTAGGCCTGCCTGCCTACTTCGTCTGTCTGATAGATAACTAATACAACAATAAATAAGTAGGTATCTCATCATCAAGTAAAAATTATAATATATGCTAGAATAAGTGACTAACCAAGTCACTTATTCTAGCATAGGTACAATTTTTACCTTTTCTGTTCAGTAGGTAATCTGAACAGAGACAACTCTGGAATCGATGAATTATTTAGACACCCAAACGCACAGCAATAATTTCTCCTGCGATTATCACTCATTTTTCATACATTTAGCAATGCCGAAAAGCCGCGACGCGCATACCTTGTGCGGCGTTAGCCCCGACTGGCGCACTTTAAAACAGCCGAGATTTTGTTAAGTGTGCGTGCGGCGACGCATAGATACAAGCCGCGCACACATACAAGCCGCGCGCGGTGCGTTTGTATGAAGATAACGTACTTCCTCTCTTTATACTATGACCCTGTATATAAAATATAATAAATGAGAAACTGAGTAATTTTTTGTTTGTTACGCTTTCACGCTAAAACGGCTTAGACCATGACCTGGGTTAGGACATAATTTTTTTTTATCGCGGCAGTACGTTCCCGTAAGATAATTTTCGACGTCCACGCAGCTGCGGGCAAAAGCTAGTAGACTTGCTCTCGCTGCCCTCCCCGAATATCAGTAGGTACATCTTCTAAATTCTCTATTTTTTTTTTGAAAATATGTCAAATCTATTCATCCTTCTTAAAATCATTGTGAACTTTGAATTCAAAAGAAAATTAAAAGAAATCTGTCAGTTTATATTTCGACATCTATAACAGACAGATCTTTCAAATTCTAAATTGTTGTAAATTAAGAGTTGAAGCCAAATTGCTGTGCCATTAATTATTTAAACGTGAAATTAATACATTCTACTTAAATTGTAGCGAGAAATGTAAGTAGCTATCTTAACGGTTTTTGTAAATATGTGTAGTTATTTAACAAAGCCCAGTAAGTCACACGCCTACTCGAAATTTAACTCTGACTGGGGTCAGCGCCGGCCCGAGAATTCCTGGCGCCCTAGGCGAAAGGCTGGAACGGCGCGCATACGGTGGAGGTCTGCTCGGTTTGGGCGGAGCATCGCCGTGTCCTCGTGGAGGCGATTGGCGGCGGTGATCTCTCGCGTCCGGCTCTGATTCGGGCCATGGTACGGAGCGAGAGGAATTGGGAGGCCGTCACCTCCTGCGAAGCAGTAATGCTCGCGAAGGAGGCGGTGGCGGCGGTGGCGGCGGAACGCGTGAGGGAGAGGCAAAATTCGCGCCCTCACGCCCTCACGCCCTTAATCGCCGCAGGAGGAGACACCCAAGGCGTCGGGAATCGAGAGCCGATTTCCGGCCACCGTAGGCGCGGGCTTGCGGACGGTGAACAATGGGTAACTCGCCGCCCGATATGGACCAAGCCCGAGTCGACGGCGCGTTGTGTTCCACGCGCGCTTCAAAAAGATGTCAGCAGAATTGACGGGGTCCGCTAGGGCCGATGCCTGCCGGGGCTGCGAATAAGGCCGAAAGGAAAATCGTGGCCCCCGGCAACATGGCAACTGAAGGAACACGGGTGGGTTTTAGTCAGTAAGAGTCTGACACGCCCTCTCGCTCCACACAGAGCGGAAGAAGTTATTTGATAATTTACCACCCAAAAAAAAAGGCTAAGTCGAACGACGACCTTCGCAGGTTGGCTGGTAGCAGCCGAGATTAGCCGAGGATATAATCGTATGGCGTGCGATTGGAGAGGTCTTTGTTCAGCAGTGGCCTGCTATACGCTGATGATAAGCGATATGAGAATATGTGGAACTGGCTCGGCACATCCGAAAGTTTGTCCAGGATAGATAAAAATAATGATACCCGACTACGGCAAAGCCAAAAGGAAGGGTTATGATTTTAGCAGTCTATGTATGTATGTTTGTATGTATGTTTGTTTTTACGTGTGTTCCACCGTAGCGTCTAAACTGCTAAACCGATTTTGATGAATGAGGTATCAATAGATTCGTAATAATGGTCCGGGTGACATAGGTTATATAATTTTTCCCAAATTTAATTTGGTGGACTTTACACGTAAATTTCTCTAACCTCGAAAAAAATTAAAATGGGATGATCATGACATGTTTGGTATCATAAGAAAGGTCTTGACGAGCACATTACAAATATGTATATAATATTATATTTTCAAAGTAAATAAATATGTTTAAATCGTTAAAAACAAGCAAAAGTGAGACTGCGCTATGTAGTATCGCAAGATGATACCAACGCAACGTGCAGTTAATCAAATCTTAATAAATAGTAACGATTTGTAATTCCACTCCTATGAAGAAAAACAAGTACAACGAAATATTTATATTTTGGATTTCTTCGAAGCTCGATATCGATATATGGTGTTGGCGTCGAAATAAATCGCTCTATGGTTTCGTCCAAAGCACTATGCACTGCTATTGGAATTTAAAATAGGTTAATTACTGAACTATTGTATTACTCTTATTTACGTTTATCAAGTGTAAAAACGGAAAAGTATAAAATAAAAAAATGAAGTGTAATAAAAAACTGTAACCCGACTACGGGAAAATAAAAATGATCTAAAAAGTACGAAACAAGCAAATATTTCAGACAGAAATCAAGACATAGGTACAAAAACCTGCCAAGTGCGTGTCGGACCACGCACAATGAAGGGTTCCGTAGTTGGGATGAATTTATCCCAAAAACAAACTTAACTTTGTAGTTGATAAACATGTTCTCCCATACGGAATGTATGGGAAAACATGTTTTTGCAACTGCAAAGTTAAGTTGGTCGATTATTACTCGATAACTAGTAAAGCCTACTTAGTTGTGATAGTTTTTTTTTTAATTTCGTTATATAAACTACTGCTGTGATTTTTTTCACAAATCCAAAATCAACCATTTAGCTGGCAGGGGGGGGGGACACTTGACTCTAACAAAAATTAGCACTTTAAAGCTTAATATTGCAAACGGATCCCTGAATCCAAAAATAGTTTTCACAAACTCATAATGTTTTTGTAAGACCTTTCCAATGATACCCCACACTATGGGATAAAAAAATAAAAAATCACTACTTTACGTGTATGGGAGTGTTAGAGAATTAACATTGTACTTTATAACTTTTCCACAAAAAGTACATTTTGTTTGTTACATTTTGAATTCTGTTAAAATCATATTGGCTGATTGATGACATTTCCTTTGCCTGTCACGTTTCAACGATCGTTTGTAATTTTTGTCTATTGACTCAACGCTTACTAAGTTGAGAACATCAGAGCTCTCGGGCATTCGAGCACGGACCACCGAGAGAACAAGTCGTATAGTATCAAGTGAAGGACCTACTGTAAGTCAATCTGATTTAATAACTATTCTTTAAATATCATACTGAATTATGACCTGTGGCCGTTATTTTGTTTTAAATATTAGATTCTATTGTGTAACTATTGCTAGTTGTGGAATTTATGTAGCAAGTAAGCCTATATAGGTACAATGCTTTATATTTCAAAAATACTAAGTAATAAGTGTAAAGATTATGAGAAATCATGATATGATAATAAATAATTATGTGAGTTGGACGTTAACCTACCTACAATACGTTTTACTTATTTGGTTCCCCAGACTTATAGTACCTAATCTAAACATATAAATATAATACACATCTAATTGAAGCCTAACTTCTGATTTATCTAATAAATCAGAAGTGGGATTATTCAGCGCCCATATTTGTCACAAATATAATTTTAGAATTAATTTTTTTAACCGGCTATTTGAATAAAATAACGGTCACATGTTGGGTAAAGGAAATTAAGAATGAAATACATGTTTCACTGTGTGCTTTATTCATGTTCAAATCATTATGGGGATGTAGGCATGGATTGTGAAAGTATTGTGTATTTTGCCGAGGCTACTCTTCGGGATACACATGTTTTCCGGAGCGGTATAATGATGTTCCAACGTGCATGCATGCGTCTTGCCATGGCTACTCTATGGAGACGTAGGCATGGATTGTGAGGACCTTGCGTGTATCTTGCCGGGGCTACACTCCGGGATACACGCGGGTTTTCTGGAATAGTATTATAGTGTTCCACCATGCATGCATCTTCGTATGTTCACTCTACGGAGATACAGATGTGGGTAATTGAAAAAATACATATTTCTCATTGTGGGCTGTTCCTAGAAATACTTTGCCATGGCTACTCTATGGAGGTACAGATGGGAACACCACGGTGACAGGATGTGTCCACTCTCACCTTGCCGGGGCTACACTCCGGGATGGGTGTGGATATTTCCTTTGGATAAATGTGTATTTTTTTTGGTGTTTTCCCACAAATATTGTACAGGGCATGGGTTTTCTGCTGTATCTTGGAGTTTTATTTCGTGCTGAATTGAGTAAATGTACCTATGCACATCACACAGTGAAACGTGAGGATATACTTATTTACAATTAAGGAGTTTATAATACATTGATATGAATAATTACTCGAATGATATTTAATAGAATAACTGTATTTATTGCTTTGCTGAAAATTTTCTTTCTATGATTTTTGTAATAAGATGTTATCTTAGACCTTAGATAATTTGTCATAAATATTTCACATGTACCTACCAAGGTAAATAAGAATGTTATTCTAATCATATCAATATTTTCCTACTATCCCGATTCCGATTTGACCTTGACTTGACAATAATAATAAAAGTTTATGACAATGTCGGATAGAACGTCTGCTAGAGAAGCTTTTACACCTCCACGTGTAGTCGAGCGTAGGAGTAGATCTAAGGGGAGGAACACGGTGGTTCGATCACGCAGAGCCAAACGTCTCCGAACACGCTCACGATCAACCACACGTAGAGACACCTCTAGAAGCTCAACATTGGTCTCTTCGGATGCTAAACATTCAAGTTATAGAAATAGATCGTTAAAGCGAAAGCACCGTACCAGATTTTCTCGTTCTATTGGGCGGTCACGTAGCACAGATTCACATTCGTCCAAGGCATACAGGGGACGTTCACGCTCACGTTTGCATAAAAACAAAAAACGCTCACGCCGTGAACGCACACACGTACGAAAGAGACGACATGCTAAACATGCTAGCAGAAGTTCGGTAACGAGTACTACAATAAAATCGACTTCTTCTGAATCGAATAGTAGCAAGCACAGACGATCCCCAGCGAAATCAAGGCGCACTAAACGCCGAAAGCTTTACGTTACTTCTAAATCAAAAGAAAGTAGTGTAGTGGAGAAGTTAATAGATGCGCTAAATAAACGTAATGAAAGTAGCTTCATAGGCGCCAAAGATGTTATCCCAAACTTTGATCCGAGTCAAAAAAATCAAACGATGACATCATGGTTAAAGAAAGTAAACGAAACTGCTCAAATATATTACTGGAATGATAAAGAAATTATTTATAACGCATTACCTAAGCTCGCCGGTCTTTCACGCAGATGGTATGAAGGCTTACCGTCGGTTAAGCTTAACTGGAAGGAATGGCAGGCCAAGTTATTAAAAAGTTTTCCAGACGATCAAAATTACGCTGACAAACTTATCGAAATGTTAGATAGAAAAAGTAAGAGGGATGAAACTCTAGAAGAGTACTTTTATGATAAAGCAAAGCTTGTAAATCATTGTGGGATCGAGGGGAAAAACGCAGTAGATTGTATAGTACAGGGCATTTATGATAATAATATCCGTCTGAATGCGTTAGGCTCGGATTTTAGGCGACCGAGTAGGTTGCTCAAGTATTTACGCAATATTTCTAGCAAAAGTATAAAGGAAATAAAGAAAAACCATCCCATTCAACCTAAAGAAAGCATACGGAACAATAAACATCCTTTGTTTAAACTTCGTTGTTACAATTGTTCGGAGCTTGGACATACTGTTCCAAAATGCCCAAAGGCTCTCCAGAAATGTCCAAAATGCAACAGAATGGGTCATTTAGCCGAACATTGCAAGCGTGATGTAGATAAAAATAGTTCGAATCCTGTCAATAAGGTACAGTTGATCGAAGCCAGTAAAACTACTTGTAATATTTATACAAAAAATATAACAGTAAATGGCATACCTAAAACTGCTTTTGTCGATTTCGGTAGCGAGTGCACGCTTATCAAACAGACCACGGCGGACGAATTAAAATTAGATACCTCAACAGAGGGACTGCCTGTATTAAAAGGCTTTGCAACTGGTGTAGTATTACCGTTAGGTAAGGCATCCGTCGAGATAACCGTGGACTTTGTTACTGCCATAGTAGAAGTGTTTATCGTACATAATGAGTTCCTTAACACAGATGTACTTATTGGTCAGACTCTAACTGAATTATCTGAGGTAAGAGTTTACAAAACTAATAGTAGTTTGGTGTTGTACTCAGCGGTGGCCGAAGCAGATAAATCGGAAGTTTACATTAAATCAGATGTAGAGATTAATGGACTAGTCGGTGTAGATATATATTTAGGAAGTAATCACACGGGGCTAATATACTTACCAGGAAACACTTGTTTTAAGACAGGAGAAGAAATTATAATTCCGCAAGGTATATATGCAGTTAAAAATGGCTTAGGCAAAATATTAGTTATAAAGTTGTCTGGGGTTAAGCACGTATTGCATAAAGGGAAACTTATTGCAAGGGCTAACTTATTACCGATCTCGCTTAACATTTATAGTGATTTCCAAAAGACTGACAAATTAGGAGTCTACAAACTGACAGTTGACAAACCTATCGACAACAATCCTGATCCCCTGACAGTGGACATGCTAAAAATAGGTTCTGAGACTACGTATGAACAGAAACAACAACTTTTAAAGTTGGTTAATGAATATCGTGATTGTTTTGCTTTAAACGTGAGCGAGCTGGGAACATCGACTATTTCAGAAATGCATATTACACTTACTGATAACTCTCCAGTCTCTTACAAACCATACAGATTACCATATAGCGAACGCATAGTAGTTCAAAAACTTGTAAATGAGCTTCTTGATAACAATATCATAAAAGAATCTAATTCTTCTTACGCAAGCCCAATAGTTTTAGTTAAAAAGAAGAATAATGATTATCGTTTATGCGTAGATTATAGAGCACTTAACAAAAAGACCGTCAAAGATTCGTATCCTATGCCAGTCATAGATGACCAACTAGACAGACTTAACGGCAAAAGTTTCTTTACAAGTTTAGACCTAAAATCGGGGTACTACCAAATTCCGATGGCGCAAGATTCTACTCATGTAACAGCGTTCGTTACTCCTGACGGACATTTTGAATATACGCGAATGCCATTCGGTTTGGTCAATGCGCCAGCGGTATTTCAACATATGATAAATAAAACCTTAGGGAAAGATAGATTCGACCTAGCCCTGCCCTATATGGATGACATCTTGTCACCCTCTACTGACGTAGCCGAAGGAATTGAAAAATTAAGGAAAATATTTAATTGCCTTCGGAAAGCCGGATTGACTTTAAATATTGAAAAATGTTTCTTCTTTGAAACGAAACTAGATTACCTAGGATATGAAATTTCTAAAGATGGCCTGAGGCCAGGTAGTAGAAAAACCGAGGCAGTAGCTTTATTTCCGACACCAAGCAGCGTTCACCAGGTCCGTCAATTCGTTGGTCTCGCTAGTTTTTTTAGACGATTTGTTCCTAACTTTGCGAGCATAGCTAAACCTTTGACTTTACTAACAAAAGCAAATATCCCTTGGGTTTGGAGTAGTCTCCAAGAAGAAGCATTCAATACAATTAAAACTAAGTTAATCGAACGTCCCATTTTAGCTCTTTATGATACAACTTATATAACGGAGGTACATTGCGACGCCAGCAAATTAGGAGTAGGCGGAATTCTGCTTCAAAAGCCTGACGAAAAATCTCCCCCTAGGCCGGTGGCATACTTTAGCAAACAAACTACTAAAGATGAAGAATACCTACATTCCTATGAATTGGAGACTCTTGCGGTTGTCCTGTCATTAAAGAAGTTTCGTATATATTTAATTGGTATACCGTTCAAAGTGTTCACGGACTGCAACGCACTGAGGACTACTCTGACAAAGCGCGACTTGATGCCGCGAATAGCACGGTGGTGGTTGTTATTACAAGAATACGATTTCAGCATTGAATACAGGCCAGGCGACAACATGAAACATGTTGACGCGTTAAGCCGAAATCCTATTGCTCATAGAGACTCGCGGGAACTGTTAGATGCTAGGGAGTATGATATCATGAATATCAGTGCCACCGATTGGCTACAAACTGTTCAAATGACTGACCCTAAATTACAACACATCAAATTGGTCTTACAAAGTAATAAAAAGGAGGTTAAAGATATACACACAAATTTCCTCCTCCAGGATGAAAAGATCTACAGAATAGTGGGGGATCAAAAAAAATGGGTCGTACCTAATGGGGCACGATGGCGTATTTGTCAGTTGTGTCACGATGAGATGGGGCACTTTGGAGTCGAAAAAACTCTTGATAAAATAAAACAAGACTATTGGTTTCCAAAAATGAAACGTTTTGTTCGCAAATACGTGGAAGCATGTCTTAATTGTGCATACAATAAAGCATCTACCAGTAGACCCACTGGTTACTTACATCCAATCCCCAAAGGTAACGTCCCATTTCACACTCTTCATATGGACCATCTAGGACCATTCGTTAGGAGCAAAAAGGGGAATTCTTACATACTGGGTGTTATTGACGGTTTCAGTAAATTTATTTTTATAAGACCAGTAAAAGATGTAAAAACTAAAACCACTATCAAAACCCTGCAGGAAATATTTGACGTAATAGGTAGCCCAAACGTAATAATCACCGACCGCGGTACTAGTTTTACATCAGCGGCATTCACAAACTTTGTAAAATTAATAGGTACTAGGCATGTTCTGAACGCAGTAGCAACACCACGAGCCAATGGGCAGATTGAACGATACAATCGTACAATTCTAGATTCTTTAGCCGCGACCAATTACGATCAGGCGGAGCGCGACTGGGATGTCAGAGTAGGTAAATTGCAATGGAGTTTAAATAACATAATTAATAAAACCACGGGTAAATCTCCTTCTGAAATAGTATTCGGACGTCGCACAATCTGTCCCGGGGAGGGTCCTATTTTAAACGAGCTAGCCGATTTAATAGATACCTCTGAATCGGCTCCATCTAGAGATACAATACGGTTGGCTGCTCTTGAGAACACCGAAAAAAGTCAAAAATACATGAAAAATAAATTTGATAGCGGTAGGGCTCCAACAAAATTCTTTCAAATGGATGATTTAGTAATGATTCCCAATCATCACAATCCAGCAGATGGAAAAAGTAAAAAGTTATGTCCAAAGTTTAGGGGCCCCTATAAAATAACTGCTGTTTTAGAAAACGATCGGTATGAAGTCTCTAGTATTATAGGACACTCAAAACGTAAATATAAAAGTATTTATCCAGCAGACCAGTTAAAACGTTGGATAACTTTCGCACCTAGTAATGACACTGACTGCGAAGACAATGACATTTTAAGTAACGAGGTTGTTAATTGCTGTTCCGATTCAAATTAAGATATACAATGCTTACGCTATGACTAATACTTACCTACTCAAACTTTCTGCTAGATTCATGACAAATGCTGACTTTCCTTCCCAAATCCTTCCTAGTTACATGATTACAGAATAAATAACGGGCTGCATCTGGTTACTCTAAAGCTGCTTGCCTGTAAGTATAAGTAGTGGACCGAGGCCGAAGTACAAGCGGTAGTCAGTAACAATGATGAGGCCGAAGTACAAGCGGTGTTCACGCCCCCTAAAAAGTGGACCGAGGCCGAAGTACAAGCGGTAGTCAGTAACAATGATGAGGCCGAAGTACAAGCGGTGTTCACGCCCTCTAAAAAGTGGACCGAGGCCGAAGTACAAGCGGTAGTCAGTAACAATGACTGATGCCGAAGTACAAGCGGTGTTCACCTCCTCTATTTTTTTAAAGATATTTCTATTTTTTTAAAGATATTTTTACATTGGATAATCTTTTCTTATATTTAGTATATTTTTTTCATCAGTAATTAATTGAACTGCGAATCGATGTATTTTGCACTAATCCGAATAGAACTCTACTAATATGTTTTTGTTTTCCAGGTTTCTACACTACCTACATAATCTTATTAGGGCTCATTGCACACACGTACGCATCACCCAGCCGTAAGCGAGTTGTCGCGATCACCTCGCCCTCGCCACGTCGACACCTCGGGTGACCCTGACAGCCGTTCCATTTACATGCTGCGCCTGCGCCTGCGCCTGGTTGAGGAGGAGCAGCAGTTGAGGCGAAGTGATGATGACCAGATGCTAGGCTGATGTGTGCGATGACCTTTAACGGGATTGCGGATTGCTTTATCTGGTATTAGTTAGGCATTTTTTTAATCATTTGTTAGGACCTATAACGGGATCACCCTGATTTATGTACCTATTACTTTAAGAATTATATTTATTAGGAATTGATTGTACAATATGTAAGTTACGTTATTATATTTTCATGATCTTTGTTATTGAGTTACAAGTCATTGTATTCGCTGATTCATGTATCTACCTAATAACTTCAAGAATTATACTTATTTGGAATTGATTGAATAATGTACTAGTTAAATTATTATATTCTTATGACTTTAGTTACTAAGTTAGAAGCTGTTGTATTTGCTGATTTATGTATCTACCTATTACTTAAGAATCATATTTATTTGGAATTGATTGTACAATGTACTAGTTAAATTATTATATTTTTATGACCTTAGTTATTAAGTTAAAAGCTGTTGTATTAGCTATTTTTTTTTTAATTTTTTTTTTTTTTACTTGATTTTTATTTTTATTTTTTTCAAACTAGATGTATGTGTCAATTAGGTGCTAGTATGGTCTAGAAATTATTATATTACTGTTTTGTATAGAGACACACAAATATACTCGAATGGCCGGAAAGCAATGGGGTCATTCCTTTCTCAGGACGGCCGTCTGTTAGAGAATTAACATTGTACTTTATAACTTTTCCACAAAAAGTACATTTTGTTTGTTACATTTTGAATTCTGTTAAAATCATATTGGCTGATTGATGACATTTCCTTTGCCTGTCACGTTTCAACGATCGTTTGTAATTTTTGTCTATTGACTCAACGCTTACTAAGTTGAGAACATCAGAGCTCTCGGGCATTCGAGCACGGACCACCGAGAGAACAAGTCGTATAGTATCAAGTGAAGGACCTACTGTAAGTCAATCTGATTTAATAACTATTCTTTAAATATCATACTGAATTATGACCTGTGGCCGTTATTTTGTTTTAAATATTAGATTCTATTGTGTAACTATTGCTAGTTGTGGAATTTATGTAGCAAGTAAGCCTATATAGGTACAATGCTTTATATTTCAAAAATACTAAGTAATAAGTGTAAAGATTATGAGAAATCATGATATGATAATAAATAATTATGTGAGTTGGACGTTAACCTACCTACAATACGTTTTACTTATTTGGTTCCCCAGACTTATAGTACCTAATCTAAACATATAAATATAATACACATCTAATTGAAGCCTAACTTCTGATTTATCTAATAGGAGGTACCCTAAAAAAAAATGTTTTTCATAATTTTGTTTTACCACTTTGTTGGCGTAATTAATATGTATACCTATGTCAAATTACAGCTTTCTAGTACTAAGGGTCTCGGAGCTAGACCGTGAACAGACAGACAGACAGACAGGCAGACGGACATGACGAAACTATAAGGGTTCCTTGTTTACTACGGAACCCTAAAAATGGTCAAGGTAAAGCCGTGGTCGCATGCCTGTATACCATGTTGGTGCCAGGAACACCTACAAAATTATAATGGCATGCGACGACGGCTTTTTAGAACATTTTTATTTTCCCGTAGTCGGGTTTCAGTTTTTTATTAATTTTTTTTTTTTTTGTTTTCGTGATTTATATTTGATTACTAGTTTATTTATTTACTAGCAGACGTCACGCGGTTTCACCCGCGTAGTTCCCGTTCCCGTGAGAGTACGGGGATAAAATATAGCCTATGTTACTCGCTGATAAATTTTTCAAATCAGTGCAGTAGTTTTTAAGTTTATTCGTTACATCATCATTATCATCATCAGCCTATACATGTTCTCACTGCTGGAACACAGGCCTCCTCTCTGTGAGAGGGAGTGGGCCGTAATCCACCACGCGGGCCCAGTGCGGGTTGGTAGATGTTACATACAAAAATACAAATCTTTCCTCTTTATAATATTAGTATAGATTCATTTATAGACTGCCTCGTTGGTCTAGTGGTCGCAAGCGCTGCTGCTGAGCATGAGGTCCTGGGTTCGATTCCCGGGTCGGGCAAATTGTTATTGGATTTTTCTATCTGAAATTTCTCAGTAGCAGCCCGGAGTCTGGATTTGGGCCAAGTTGATGGCAAGAGGCTCGCCCCCTATTACATGGGACTTTAACATAACTGGCGAAATGTGGGTGTACCTGCTACAGGGACACTTCTGCCTAACCTTTCGGTGAAACAAGGCGTTATGTTATGTTATTTATTTAGAAGTAGAAAAATTATGTATTAGGTAAGTTTAAACTGTTTGTATTCCCCGTCACTTTTCATTAAGGGTTCACTAGAAAACCAGCGTCAGACAACATTTGAAACCTTTTTGGCACAGCCGTGAAGCACACACTTTTATTGTTATAAGATTATTGTCATTTTTTAATTTTTAACCGACTTCAAAAAAAAGAGGAGGTTCTCAATTCGTCGGGATATATTTTTTTTTTTATGTATGTTCCCAGATTACTCGAAGACGGCTGGACCGATTTGAAAAATTCTTTTTTTGTTTGAAAGGATATACATTCAAATTGGTCCCATTGTCATTTGGTCACGATCTGATGATGGGATCTTGGAGAAATCGAGGGAACTCTTCAAATATTAAAGGCACATCTATAGCGATTTGGGTATTTTTGATGAGCAGTTGATATAAGGCTATTGTGACTTATATAAATTACAAACCAACCCACTAAGAAGTGAAAAAAAAAAAACTTTTTTACAAAAAACACAACCGACTTCCAAACTACAAAGTGAAAAATAACTTTAATTTCGGAAGTCGGTGTCAAAAACTAAAATACTGATCTGATCCAAAGACACCGACTTCCGAAATTAAAGTTATTTTTCACTTTGTAGTTTGTATTTTGTGTTTCACGAACTGTCTCCAAATAATAATCAGTATCGTGTGAGCACTCGTTAGCGCAGTACGCATTACGCTCAACGAATTATTATCGTCAATATTTTCGTGATTTTAAAAAGTTTTGTCTCGTTCAATTTTTCTGTTCGTGATGAAGACGTGTCCAATTTGCAATGACCAATTTAACGACGGAGTTCAGTGTTCGAGCTGCAAGAAATTCCTGGATTTCTCTTGTGCCAGTATATCTGAGGGGGGTTGGAGGAAATTGGGTGCTGACCGAAGAGCACAGTGGAAATGCCCTGCATGTAGACTGCCGTCGCCAGCGTTACTTTCCCCTCAACCTGCAGCTTCATTGGACACAGTGCTGAATGAGATTCGAGAATTGAAGCAACAGCTGCTGGATTTACCAACTTTAGTCAACGACATTAAATCCATTAAAGATGAGTTGACCGAGCTCAAGAAAAACTATGACTCGTCTAGTGGAAGGCTGGATGAATTCGACACTAGACTTGTTAACCTTGAAACAAAAGCCTCAGAGTTCGAGAAGCTTCAGGATACAGTTTCTTCACTGCAAGCAGAGTTAGCTTCAACAAAGTTTGAGCTTTCCTCACACGATCAGCGATCTCGGCTAAATAATGTGGAGATAAAGGGAGTCCCCATAAAAAAGGATGAAAATTTATTCTCAGTCGTTGACGCCATCGGCCGCAAAATCAACTACAGCTTTCCTAAGGCCCAGATTAACTATATCTCAAGGGTGCCTATGTATAACTCCAAGGAGAAATTAGTGATAGTGAGCTTTCTTAATAGGTATATAAAGGAGGACTTTATTGCGGCTGCGCGTGCCGACAAGGATCTGTCCGCCTCTGATATTGGTTTCCAAGGAGCACCTCAACGTGTCTACGTCAATGACCATCTAAGCGTTGAATCCAAAAAGCTTTTGAATAAAACGAAAACCATCGCTAAAGAGAAACGCTATGAATTTGTATGGGTGAAACATGGTAAAATTCATGTGCGCAAAGATGTTAACTGTAAGACCATTTTAATTAGAAAAGAAACGGATTTAAACAAAATTGTATAACCCGCTACCTTATTATGCACTCAAGATCATGTAGTTGCTTTTTTATAATATTATCTTTTAGTTTTAAAATCTGTCAAAGTTTGCAACTTGAATGTTCCTTAGTTTATTATTGTAAAAGGATTATCACCTTGGCATCACTAATGAGCTTCTATTATATTCATTATCTCGCTGTCTGTCTTGAAGATCTAACACTTAATGGTATATCTATCTCGCTTGTACACACGCGTGTGCTGTTTAGGTGCTTGCTTGCTCGCTCAGTTGTGTCCTGCTTGACATCGTATGATCTAAACATTCCAACTAATTTAACTTACTTTTACCTACATTACGAATATTTAGTTCTGTTATGCGTAATTAATGTTTCTTTCGAAATGAATTGGCTAATTTTATTATATTATATTATTGCCTATACAACTATTGTTACATATATTATAAATGACTGATAATAGTGAACAGTGTCTAACTGTTTTTTACCAAAACGTACGGGGTCTGCGTACAAAAACAGACTCCTTTTATCGTCAGGTCTCATCGAATTCTTACGATGTAATTGTTTTAACGGAAACGTGGCTAATGGATGGTATGTCAAGCTCAGAGTTGTTTGATGATCGATATATGGTGTGGCGCCGTGACCGGGATTATGCTATGACTGGACAAACGCGAGGTGGTGGTGTACTTATCGCGACGCGCAGGGAGTTACCGGTTACCCCGCAACCGCTCTTTCACTCCTCGGCGGAGGATCTCTGGATTAGCATAAGACTTAAAAAACGGAACTCACGAGATTACGTAAAGCTTTATATTTGTGTTGTTTATTTATGTAAACAAAACAAAGGCTTCTCGTTTTCGTTTCAACTTAATAACTTCCTGACTAATTTGAACCGTACAGCTTTGAATTATACCTCTGATGTGTTTTTACTTTTGGGTGATTTTAACATGAGTGGAATCTCGTGGGCTCCATCTTATAACCATTCGCTAGTACCAGTTAATCCCGTCACTAGTGACGAATGTATGCTCGCAGATGAATTATGTACGCTGGATTTTGGACAATACAACGGAGTGGTCAATAGGTATGGAAAAGTGTTGGATTTAGTGCTCTCAAATAGAGTAGCCAGTGTTAGTGAGTGTATTGACCCCCTAGTGACTATTGACCCCTATCACCCCGCTTTGTTAATTAACATTGACATCTTTGAAATACCTCCCCTTGACCATGCACCGCGGTTGCGATATATCTATAGCAAAGGTGATTTTGAGTCTATAAACAGCGAGATTGTTGCTGTTGATTGGGAGCGCGAGTTCTCATTCCGGACTTTGGATGACTCAGTTGCGTACTTTATAGACACAATAAAAGAGTTCCAAAATAGGTTTATACCGCAAAAGCTTATACGTAATAAATCGTACCCTATCTGGTACAGTACATCGCTCATCAGAACCATTAAGGAAAAGTACAAATACTTTAAAAAAATTAAGACTTACGGAAATAAAGCTGAAGAGTCAACTTTTAAATGCTTGCGTGAAAGAGTTAGGGCTATGGAAGCCTCATGTTATAAATGTTACCTTAAGCAAACGGAAAAATCTATTAAAAGCAATCCTAAACATTTTTGGACCTTTGTTAAAAATAGCTGCAACTCTAATGCTATTCCTAACACATTAAACTACAACGATGAATTATTGCTCACTGGTGATTCTATTTGTGAATCTTTTTCTTCTTATTTTCTATCTACCTTCCTTGATTCTACCTCAGTTAATAGTCCCAATTCAGCCTCTGTTTTTCCCTCTAGCACTACTGTACCCTCGGCTGATATTTGTCAGATAGAAGTAAAGATCGATGAGGTGACTGATTTACTCCGCAATTTGGACCCATCAAAGGGTGCTGGCCCTGATAATATATCTTCTAAATTTCTAATTGAATGTGCGTCTTCCATAGCCCTACCTATCTCAATCTTGTTCTCCAAGTCTTTATCTCAAGGTGTTGTCCCGAGAGTATGGAAATCTGCATTTATTACACCCGTACACAAGAAGGGGTCCAAAACTGAAATTACTAATTATAGGCCTATATCAAAACTGTGCATTATAGCTAAAATATTTGAAAGGATTATCTATAACCAGTTATATCCCGCGCTCGCTAATTCGTTCAGCTCTTTCCAGCATGGTTTTTTAAGGGGACGGTCCACTGCTTCGAATCTTGTCTTATTTAACGACTTCATTACCGAGGCTATGGACGATGGCGGACAAGTCGATGTGATTTACACTGATTATAGCAAAGCATTTGATCGAATCGACCACGACACCCTAATAAACAAGCTTAACCAGATGGGCATTCGTGGAGACCTCCTGAGGTGGTTCTCATCTTATATAGACAACAGGTCGCAAGCAGTAGTGCTCAATAATTATATGTCTAGATGGGTATCTGTGCCCAGCGGAGTACCTCAGGGTTCGTTGCTCGGTCCCTTTTTATTTGTGGTATATGTAAATGACATCGATCAGTGCCTGCATTCATCCCATTTATTATGTTTTGCTGATGACATGAAAATTTTCATCAAGATTTCATCGCTTGATGACGGGTTAGCACTTCAGGCTGACTTACATCGGCTTGAAGAGTACTGTCGGGCTAACAAACTCGATCTCAATCCATCAAAGTGTTCATTGATCACTTATACTAGGAAACGTGCTATCCTAGCCACCACCTACACATTAGCGGGCCAAACCTTGCCTAGGTGCGATACTATTCGTGATTTAGGCATCCACCAAGATAGTAAGTTAGTTTTTGACACACACATTGACGCCATTGTCAATAAAGCCTCTAAATTGCTTGGGTTTATAATGCGTCTCTCTAAGTGCTTTACAGATGCTAAAACACTTAAAATATTGTATTGCACTTTTGTTAGAAGCCAGCTCGAGTATGCATCTCAGATATGGAACCCACGTTATCGCAATGAGAACATTCAAAGACGTTTCATTAAATATCTTTGTTTTCATCAAAAGATTCCATACCATTCAATCGATTATCTCCGACTCTGTAAGAAATATCATTTACTACCACTCGAAGATCGACGTAAGATTGCTGACTGTTTATTCCTATTTAAAATCTTTAACAATAATATTGACAGCCCTGAGTTATTATCAAAATTTTATTTCAATGTTCCAAACAAAGCATTTCGATTTTTACAACCCTTACGTGTACCTCAAAGTTCTACTAATTATAGGCAGAACAGTTATATTGTGCGCGCAAGCAAAAATTTTAATAAAATATGTAAACAACACGACTTGGATCTCTTTACAACCAGTGTGACCTCAGCTAGAAGGTGCTTAAGCCTCAAATTTTTTAAATAGCTGCAGTGCTTTTAGATGTACTTTTTTTTTCTTCTTGCTCTCTCACTTTTGAATTGCAGACACAAGTGGTTATTTTGATAGTTTTAACTATTGAAATATAGTATATAGCGATATGTTGCTGCTTTTGTATGTTCACAACACAAATTCTATTATAAGTCTAAACGTGAAGACTTGTAATTGGCTTTCTGTCGACTATTGTTTTCTTTCTGTTGTTTTTTTTTTTAGCTGTAAGTCTTCCATGCTGTAATAAATAAATAAATAAATAAACGTTATTCTTTCTCTTTTAAGTACATCTGTTTCGCTTGCTGAGCTGTTCCTTTAGATGGTGATCATTATTTTTACATAGCATAGAGTAATATCATCATCATTTCAGCCGAAAGACGTCCACTGCTGGACATAGGCCTCCCCCAAGCACCGCCACTTCGACCGATTCTGTGCTTTCCGTATCCAGCGGATTCCTGCGGCCTTCACAAGGTCATCGGTTCATCTTGTGGGAGGCCTTCCAACGCTACGTCTTCCGCTACGCGGTCGCCACTCCAGAACCTTTCGGCCCCATCGGCCATCCGTTCTGCGAGCAATGTGCCCTGCCCATTGCCACTTAAGTTTGGCAATTCTTCGGGCTATGTCGGTTACCTTGGTTCTCCTGCGGATCTCTTCATTTCTGATAAGGTCCATCATGAGCGACCACGTATCAGTACCATAGGTAGTAATATTCCACCCTGTGAGAGTAAGTGAGGCTACGCAGGACCAGTGCTGGTTGGTGGATGTCACATACCTTTAAATTCTGCGGTCTTTAACACAATTAATTGTCTCCAGGCCCATACCACATGGTGACGATTGGCAGGCTTCCTACAGACCTGATTTGTGTTACTCTTGTCTAAGATTACTGAAGATGTCTGTAAGTACAACGCTTAGGCACGTTATTCTTGAGAATAAACTAGTGATTTAAGGGCCTACCGGTTAACTGAGACGTTTTATGAGGTAGCAGCGCGGTGTGGGGGGTGACATTTGTCATAAGTTGACGAATTAACTGACCTCTCGCCACATGAATATAAAACCGAGCAGAAGGAAAGCTTCCTCACAGAGCTAGCAGAGTTCAAAAATCTTACCTGCTGTCATAGTAGGGTTGCCATATTTTTCCGAGACACCGTCGTCGGGACATTTTTGGTGAATGAAACATTTTTGTAGGTGAAATAAACCTATGAAACGATTTGGGAAATATTTATTTTTAATTACTGAAGATACAGTCGTTCTTTTTACATTTATCAGATGATTTCACCTGGGACAATAATTGTCAGTTACCTGCTTTTACGAATTTATAAAATTAAAAATAGTTTATTATTTTAACAAGTAAATCAACAATTAGTGATTGGAGCCAAAAATTCTTCACAACTCATGTTAAACTGACGTCACCACATCGTCACCACACCCGCCCCGCCTGCACCGTGCAGCTACCTCAGAAAATGTCTTAGTTAAGACGAATGCGTCAGGGTAGCCCGCGAAAAAGCCCGCCCGCGCAAAGGTGTCAAATGTCAAGATTTCATGAAATCATGACATTTGACACCTTTGCTAACATATGGAGTTGTATTGCTGATTGTAATGATTATAATTGAGTAAAGCCATATTTGTTACGGCCGCGAATCATATTTTAATCAACATAAAAACCTGACACTGACCTGCAAAATGCAAAAAACGTAAGAAAATTTGAATTTCGCGGGCTAACCTGACGCTTTCCCCTTAAGCGGTTTGGCTTTAACGACATTGCATTTTCAGTTTATATTTTTAACCAACTCCAAGAGTTGGTTTCGTCGTGCAAGGTTTGAAGTCATTGTTTACCAAGAATCCAAGATTATCTGCCTATCCTTTTCCAATAGTGTTGGGGTTGGCTTCCAGTCTATCCGAATAGAATCAAGTTCTTCTAACTTAACAGAAAGCTGTACTGCTGGACAGTTTGTTGCGCTACTTCTTTTTCCAACTAAAGGCCCTAGGAAGTGGTGAAGGGTGGGCGTTTTGGGGGACTGTCTTATGTAATTTTGACGTTCAAAAAGTGCTGATCCTCAGCCTAGTTAGAATAAATGACTATTTGAGTCTTTTCTTCCGTAGCACATACCGTCGGACCAGAATTGACCTGTTATCATGGAGGGTGATGGCATGGTCGCCGTGGTGAGGGGCCTGCGGGAAGCTGGGCTGGCGGTCACGCTGCTGGACGGCAACCGCCAGTACACCTTACTGCCCAACACTAGTGAGATTTAAAATCAAAATATTTTATTTCGCATAAACCTTCATGGGTACTTAGGAAACGTCAGAAGCTCAAAAAATAATCAAGCTTCTAACGCAATAAAAACTACGACCATTTATGCGACATATTTTGAGACTCGCAAATAAATCAAAACTGGGTACTTCCCGTTGACCTAGAATCATGAAATTTGGCAGGAAGCAAGGTCTCACAGCACAAGTAAACGAAAAAGTCCTTTGTAGTTTTAACACAATTTTTTTTGCCATTACAAGCTAACTTTTGCAGTTGGAGAATTGACGTATATCGATGTATGGGAGAACATGTTTTTCAAGTACAAAGTCGAGTATGTTTTTGGGATAAATTCATGCCAACTATGGAACCCTTCATTGTGCGTGGTACAAGCACTTGCCGGTTTTTTTACAAGTATCAGTGTCGAGAAATCTCAAAACTGCCCTCTTTCTCTAGCAACACATCCGCAAGCTGCGCCAGCGCAACGCGCAGCACCTACTATCAACGTCACGAACGCGGCCACTCAACAGAATCCACCCAAGATTTCGACAGAGAACAGCACGGAGCCAGGCAGCCAGCTGTCTGCACCACAGTACGACAGAGATGCTCAGGCTGTTGATGGAAGATATGCCTCAACGTACAAGGTACATCATCAGCCTATAAATGTTCCCACTGCTGGGACACAGGCCTCCTCTCTGTGAGAGAAAGTGGGCCGTAATCCAGCACGCGGGCCCAGTGCGGTTTGGTAGATGTCACATGTCTTCGAATTTTCGGTTCTAGGACATGCCGGTTTCCTCACGATGTTTTCCTTCACCGTTTTGAGAGCAGTGGTGATGAAATAATTTACACAAAGTAAAGCGCCTGTCTGGGTTCGAACCTACGACCTACAACTCGTAAGTCGCGGCCGTTACCACTGGGCCACCACTGCTCTACAAGGTACAGCATAGATCAAATTCTTTTTAACCGACTTCAAAAAAAAGGAGGAGGTTCTCAATTCGTCGGGATATTTTTTTTTATGTATGTTTCCCGATTACTCGAAGACGGCTGGACCGATTTGAAAAATTCTTTTTTGTTTGAAAGGGTATACTTTCAAGTTGGTCCCATTGTCATTTGGTCACGATCTGATGATGGAATCTTGGAGAAATCGAGGGAACTCTTCAAATATTAAAGGCACATCTATAGCGATTTGGGTATTTTTGATGAGCAGTTGACATAAGGCTATTGTAACTTAGATAAATTACAAATCAACCCACTAAAAAGTGAAAAAAAAACTTTTTTACAAAAATACAACCGACTTCCAAACTACAAAGTGAAAAATAACTTTAATTTCGGAAGTCGGTGTCAAAAAACTTAAATACTGATCCAAAGATACCGATTTCCGAAATTAAAGTTATTTTTCACTTTGTAGTTTGGAAGTCGGTTGTATTTTTGTAAAAAAGTTTTTTATTATAATGATAGGCCATTAGTAACAGCCGCACGGTTCGATCCATCAGGTTAAGCTACGCTTGCCGAGGTTGATCTGTGGATGGGTGACCATCTTAACATACTGAGACTCCTCCGTGCCTCGGAAAGCACGTTAAGCCGTTGGTCCCGGCTGTCATTCGTGGATCTTTGACAGTCGTTACGGGTCGTCAGAAACCCGAAAGTTTGACACCAGTCTTACCAAGGGGTATCGTATTACCCAGTTACTGGGTTGTGAAGGTCAGATAGGCAGTCGCTCCATGTAAAATACGGTATTCAGCTGCATCCGGTTAGACTGGAAGCCGACCCCGACATAGTTGGGAAAAGGCTAGGCAGATGATGATCGTTAAAGAACCATGACCAAAGTCCTATACATGCATACCCTAAAAAAAACGGTAATATCCAAAAGCTACACTTGGTTCATTTAAAAGTACATTAGACCTAGATTTTGAAAGAATTCCTCTACCTATTTTAATTTAATTTGAAGTTTATTGTTTATTTCGAACATAATATCATAGATACTAAATTATTATACTGTGAAATAATGGTGGAATACTATTTGTATTTAGAACTGGTTAATTGTGTAAGAGGAAGACTGTCTTACCGTGATACAGTTTGGACTAGTACGGAGGACAGTGTGAATCGAATGCTACAACCTAAATAACAATATCAGTGTTAGTAATTGTTGTGAGTGATTAGTGCTTGAATACGAACTAAATAATTATCATGTGATGTAAGTACTTAACGAACAACACATATAATACGTTAGAAAGGTGAGAAATATAATATCACATTATTGGTTTGTATGACTTATTTACGTTTGTAGTGTCTACCTACTAAATATTTAAAATACCAAATTATATATGGTTGTACTTTTATGATGCAAATAAAGTTATGTTAAAGTCATATTATTTCATAACAAAAAAAAAAAAAAACTTTTCTTGCCAAACAGATCATTCGTTCAGATTCAGATTTATTTTGCCAACAATGCAGGTACAGGTATAAGATGGTAGGTATATCACTAAGTTTTTCCGCTACATTCTACCTTACGGCGTGCAAAGTCGTAAAAACTAACAATACAATTTTTATCTAAATTAACAATATTAATAATTAAGTCATTCTGATATAATATAAATTCTCGTATATGTCATTTATATTTTTTTATAGTTATATTTTTATCGTTTAAAAAGTCTTTTATAAAATAATAGCATTTTTCTAATAATAATGCAGTCAGCTTAGATTTAAATCTTCGTATAGGGTGTTCTTTAAAACGGTGCGGAATTTTATTGTAAATTATAGGTCCCATTGCCATAATATTTTTCCTAAGTAGTGCTGTTTTTAACCGACTTCCAAAAAGGAGGAGGTTATATGTTCGTCGCGTATGTTTGTTTGTTTTTTTTTTATTATTTTTTATGCATGTCCACCGATTTCTCCGTCAATTGTGGACCGATTTTGAAAATTATTTTTTTGATTGAAAGGGTGTGCTCTCGAATTGGTCCCATATAAATTTTATTAACTTTGCTTTGATAGTTTTTGAGTTAGCTACAAAATACGTATTTTTTTCCCATTTAGTATGTAGATGATATGATAAGTTTCTGTCACTGGTAGCAGGTAGTGGTATTCGAATGTGTGTGGGGTAGGTACCACCAGTGCCGGATTAAGCCAGCGCGGGGCCTGTAGCAAATTCTACCTAGGGGCCCCCTAAAATAGAACTTGGTTTATTTTAAGTTGTAAAGTTTAGGAGATAAACTAGTCAAATCAATGTTTCTAGTCAAATACGTTCTACTCCTGTTCCTAAATAGTCAAGTAGGTACTTCAACCAAATGACTTTTTTCAAACAATGCTAACTGTAAAGAATCTTAGGTTTTTTTAAAGTATCTACAGTTTTTAAAAACCTTTATGGCTCATTTTTAGAATAGCTGACACTGGCAGTGATTTTATTGTAATTCCTATAAGAGAGCCTTTTTTTTTTTTTTTTTTTTGGGTGGGAAATCATCAAATAACTTCTCCCGCTCTGGGCGGAGCGGGAGGGCGTGTCAGACTCTTACTGACTAAAACCCACCCGTGTTCCTTCAGTTGCCGTGTTGCCAGGGGGCCACGATGTCCCTATCGGTTCTCTTCGAACCCCCGGCAGGCATTGGCCCTAGCGGACCCCGTCAATTCTGCTGACATCTCTTTGAGGCGCGCGTGGAACACAACGCGCCGTCGACCCGGGCTTGGTCCTTATCGGACGGCGAGCTACCCATTGCTCACCGTCCGCAAGCCCGCGCCTACGGTGGCCGGAAATCCTCTCGTGACTCCCGACGCCCAGGGCGTCTCCTGCTGCGGCGGTTAGGGGCGCGAGGGCGCGAAATTTGCCTCTCCCTCACGCGCTCCGTCTCCTCCTTCGCGAGCATTACTGCTTCGCAGAACGAGGTGACGGCCTGCCATTTCCTCTCGCTCCGTAGCATGGCCCGAATCAGGGCCGGACGCGAGAGATCACCGCCGCCGATCGCTTCCACGAGGACACGGCGATGCTCTGCCCAAGCCGGGCAGACCTCCACCGTATGCTCCACCGTGTCCTCCGGGCGATCCACACAGTGATGACACCCGGGCGTTTCCTCCCGCTTTATCCTGAACAGGTACCTCCCGAAACAGCCGTGTCCGGTGAGCACCTGTGTCAGGCGGAAGGTGAGGACGCCGTGGCGCCTCTCTAGCCACTCCTCAAAGAGGGGTCTTATCGCCGCAATTGCGGCGTGCCCAGCGCTGGGTTGCGACAATCGCACTCTCCATTCCGCCATGAGATCCCGCCGGAGCTCTGTCCGCTGTGCCGCAACTTCTTGCGGCATCGGAGTTAAGCCCCGGCGTTTCGCCTCCTCGCGCCACTCCCAAATGTGCGCGAGGACCTTTGCCTCCAGATCCCATGGCGGTACTCCGGCAAGGAGGCTCGCCGCCTCGCAGGAGACCGTGCGGTATCCTCGGGCCAGCCGGATGGCCATGACCCTTTGGGACGCGTTAAGCCGGCGGGCTGGCTGCCGCCTCAATGAAGGCGCCCACACCGGCGCCCCGTAAAGGGCCATGGACCGCACGACCCCCGCGTAGAGCCTCCGGCAGGAGGCGTTTGGACCTCCCAGATTGGGCAGGAGCCGCCTCAAGGCAGCCCCGGCCCGGTCCAGTCTGGGAGCCAAACGTCGGAAATGCTCCACGAAGTTCCACCGGCTGTCGAGGACGAGTCCCAGATACTTCATCGTCGACTCGACGCCGATGTGAACCCCTCCCGCCATTACCTGGGAACCCGGCGGTGGCGCACTACGAGGACCATAGAAACCCATGGCCTCGGACTTGTGCAGGGCCACCTCGAGTCCCAGCTGCCGGATTCTTTCGACGATTGTCGCAACCCCGCGTGTCGCTAAGTCGGCCGCCGCCTGGTACGACCTCCCCTGCGCCAGGACCAGCGTGTCGTCAGCGTAACAGACGACGCTGACGCCAGTAGGGAGATCGGCGCGCAGCACCCAGTCGTATCCGATGTCCCACAGATGCGGCCCCAGGACCGAACCCTGTGGGACACCGCACGACATCTCTCGCCGGTTCCACTCTCCTTGGTGACCGGGGTAGATGACAGCCCTGTCCGTCAAATAGGCCTCGAACACACGACAGAGGTAGGTCGGCATCCGGTGATACCGAAGTGCCTCCCTGATGCAACTCCAGGGCAGGGTGTTAAAGGCATTGGCGATGTCTAGAGACACCGCCAAGACGACCCCACCCCGGGCCACAGCATCCCCCGTCGTGAGGGCTCGCACGCGCATGATGGCGTCCACCGTAGAGCGCCCCCTGCGGAAACCGAATTGGCTCTCCGCCAGATCCGGCCCCACTCGCACCAGCTGCCCGACGAGGCGGTCTGCAATGACTCTTTCAAAGAGCTTGCCCACCTCGTCGAGCAGCACAATGGGCCGATAGGCGGACGGAGAGTCCGCTATAAGAGAGCCTTGATTGCAAGAGCGAGCACAGCGAGCTCGAACTTTTTTGCACCTCTATCCGAGGTGCAAAAAAGTTCAGGCTTCCTATTGACCTGAAATAAACGTAACTTTGTCTATTATTGTAGAAAAGTTTATGAAAGAAGAGAAACTAAGATGCAAGAGCGAGCGAAGCGATGTCGATTTTTTTTTAACCTCTGATTAGTTAGCTTACCTTATTCACCATTTGTATTATACTTATTCAAAAAACATTATGAAGGAAGAGAATTTTGCAAGAAAAGATGCAAGAGCGAGCGCAACAAGCTCACAAATTTTTTGCACCTCACCTCGGAGAGGTTCTTTTGACAATACAAACAGAAATAGGAGTTGCTTTGTTGACTTATGCAGAAAAGCTGCTGTATTAAGAGAAACTAGGATTCGAATATTTTTTGCATTTCGCGCCTCCCGAGGTTCGATTTGTCTTGACCGTTCTTACATAATATTTCATTAGACGTCTATCTAAGCGCGCTGAGTGTCGAGTAAGGCGCGGCGCCCTCTATCGGTGGGCATCGATCGGTACGGCTCAGTAGAGCTCGAGCGCCTGAGGGCTGCTTGGGGCGGCTTCGGGCACCTCAGAGCTGTCTCGGCAGTCGTAAGCATACCTAAGGACGCCTAGGCTGGTTTCGGGCAGCTCGGGTGGCATTTTCGTGGCCAGACAAGTCGCAGAAGAGTCATAACGTTCACCGCGCGCGCCTCCATTAGCTTGGCAACACCCAGAGGAAAATAAAAGGCAACAGCCTCATTAATTACACGTATAAGTTCGTTTTATTTATTCATCGTAATTTATGAAATTCATCGAAAATACATCTTTGCTTCCAAATCTTATTCACCCAAAATATATTTTTTTGCCTTAGGCTCCAAGTTTCTCTTCTTTTTCAACAAGATGAACAATGAGAACTAAGTCCATCCACCATTATAAATACACATGTACAACTGTTTTCATGTAACGTTACGACTGCTCTACGACGTGTCTGCCACCCAAACTATTCTTAGTTTTGCCGAAACCAGCCTCGGCGTCCGTATGCTTACGACTGCCGAGGCAGCTCTGAGGCGCCCGAAGCCACCCCAAGCAGCCCTCAGACGCCCGAAGCCGCCGTAAAGCGCTCGAGCTCTACCGAGCCGTACCGATGCCCACCGATAGTAGGCACCGCACCTAAGGGTGCACACGTCGGACTTTTTGTGGAGCCGAATATCGGGCCGATACGAATTCTATAGGTACATATATACGAGCGGTTTTTTTAAATCTTGTGCGTTTACCGTATGTAATTTAGTTTTATTTTCGCCAATGAAATTATCTGTTACCGATTGTCAGACATAGATTGCCTTACTCGGAAAAGGGGTTACATTATTCACGTTTTTGTGACATCAAGTAAAATTAATATACCACGTCTTAATAAGCTTCACACAAGAAATTACGCTCAGGCGGAGGTTTGGTAGGATTTGGATACGCGGGGCCCGCTTTTGTGCGGGGCCCGTAGCAATTGCTACTCTTGCTACGTGGTTAATCCGCCACTGGGTACCACAACTAAAAAGTGAAAAATAAAAACTTTTTACAAAAAAAAAAAACAACCGACCTCCAAAAAAAAACACTACAAAGTGAAAAATAACTTTAATTTTGGAAGTCGGTGACAAAAAACGAAAATACAAAACACAAGACACCGACTTCCGAAATTAAAGTTATTTTTCACTTTGTAGTGTTTTTTTTGGAGGTCGGTTGTTTCTTTTTTGTAAAAAGTTTTTGTAGTTGCCTGTATGTAATAAATTCGTTACAATTCAAAAAACTATTGATTGCTAATCATTTTCCATCAGGCGTACACACACAATTAGTTAATTTTAGAATTTAGTTTTAAGTAAAAACTAGTGTAACCTGGTAGGGCTTGACTAAATTTAGCAACATAAATAACTAAATGATGTGGCACAACTCGCCACTAGTCCCGGCAGCGGCTGGATCCAGCTTAAAATGTACCAAGACTGTGGTGAGAACTTTGTACCTATATTTGTAAAATCTGAGAATTAGGCAGACTTTCCATCAGGAATGTGTGAGGTCGCTAAACGGAGAAGCTAAGTTGCGAAACTATGTCTAAGTACTTCGTTTCATTTAACCCTTTTTCAGCAGAATTAAGTCAAACCATGCTATCAAAAAAAAAAAAAATGATCAAATGATCCTTTTGGATCGACCGCTGAGCAGCTTAGCACATCTCTGGTGAAAAGGTTGCGTTAGGACAGTTATAAGCTTGTATACTCCATTTGAAATAAGATTAGACATTTAACTAAACCTTTTTTACAGTCCGTTCAACCGATTTTGACTTCTATTGCGTTGGTCGCGTGACAAATGGCAGCTGCAGTGAACAGTTGGTTTGTACCCACTTTTTTTTGCTTTTAATGCCATCCTTATGCCTACGGTATAGAAGTCAAAATCGGTTGAACGGACTGTAAAAAAGGTTTGTTTAAATGTCTAATCTTATTTCAAACGGAGTATAGATGCTTATAACTTATGGGAGAATACCACAAAAATTCACGGCAGTACTTAGTTTATATAACGAAATTAAAAGGAAAACTATCACAACCAAGTAGGCTCTACTAAAACGAGTAATAATAATCGACCAACTTAAATTTGCAGTTGCAAAATCATGTTCTCCCACACATTCCGTATGGGAGAACAGTTTTTCAATTACAATGTTAAGTTTGTTCTTGGTATAAATTCATCCCAACTACGGAACCCTTCATTGTGCGTGGGCCGAAAAGCACTTGGCCGGTTTTTCATTATAAAATATGTTTTGTAAGTAACTCGTATGGGTACTTTTGAGACTATAATTTTTCTTTTTCTTATGTTTCTTTTTTGTTTCCTGACCAGACGATGCACTGCAATATACGTCCCACATCACCGCCGGTGCAGTTAGCCGAGTTCCCGCCACAACGACCTGACCTTCATCCTGGTAAATGCACTTCTCCTTCTTCCTGTCACCTTCCTTAGCATGTTAAAAGAGTAACCGTGGAGTTTCTTGCCGGCTCTTCTCCATAGGAAACGACCAATTGGAACCGTGCACCTAGCTTCTGACGTTTCATAAGTGCCCTTGTAGGTTTATGTGAAATAAAATGTTTGGAATTTGAATTTTATCAATTGGGTACAGCATACTTAATTAAAAATACTCCATAACGCTTTAGCTGTCAAATATTTACCTGTTTTGATTATGGCTATATTACTGTATGGAAATATGAAGAATGCTGATGCTAATGTGAAGGGAAAGGCCGGGCGGGGACGCCCTAGGAGGACATAATTATACTGACCTTATTGGTGATGTTCTTCAGAAAGGCCAGGTGCGTAGTACTCGCAACCGGCGTGCGTGTATGACCAGATGTATGAACGTAGACGAGGCGAAAGGAGTATGTAAGGATCGCAGCAGGTGGCGTTCTGTGGTTTCTGCCTACCCCCATGGGAAGAAGGTGTGAGTTTATGTATGTATGTGTATGGAAATATGAAATATCGATAACTAGTGAAATAGAATATTAATAATGAATTGCAATTGTTTTAGGAAAGCATTTGGGAAGTTTCCAAAAATATTTTTCATTTCTCATACTCGGAAAGTAGTGTTTGTAGGATCCGAGTAGCAGGTGGAAGACGCTGATCCCCACCCTTGGGCGGGAAAGACTCATGGTAATTGCTTCCCTCTCTAAGGCGGGAATGAATTTTAAAAATAGAACTAAATTTTGTTAGATAGTCGGCTACGAAAAATTAAACGGAACACTAAAAATACCTAAGCGGGACGACCCGCGGCAGTGACGCGGTGTGTTCCATATTTAAAATTAATAAAAGACTAATAGGTACTAGAATACTCATGTTGTTATTATCAATTTAATATTTTAGAAAAACTACAACTTTTTACTTTCCTTATATTCGAAATGAAAAGTAGAGTGTTTAACACGGGTGAAAGTCATTTCCTACAATCAATTCCTACTCGGACTATAGCCGATTGATTCCTTTCGACCCTCGTATAACAATCTGCTATTACTAAATATTCTATAATTATTTTATTTGTCTAAAACTAAATATTCGATGTTACGATATAATTATTGCATTTCATAATCAATATTTTAGTTCACTAGATAGCCATATTTCTTATTTCCATACAGTAATATTGCCAAATTAATCAAAACAGCGAAATATTTGACAGCTATTTGCGACGTTGCCCACTTTCAGAATAAACGCTCTTAAGAGCGTTTATTCTGAAAGTGGGCAACGCTACACTCACTGAATTGGCCCGACAAAACGAGCCCGCCACGTACTTGTAGCTCCATACTTAAAATGCAGAGTGAACCATCTGTGGTTTTACTAAAAGTGTAGCTCTGTAGAGCATCAAAAATCAAAATATTTTATTTCACATAAACCTACATGGGCACTTACGAAACGTCAGAAGCTAGGTGCACGGTTCCAATTGGTCGTTTCGTATGGAAAAGAGCCGGCAAGAAACTCCACGGTCACTTTTTTTAATAATTGGCTTTTACAATATTTTTCGACTGCCTCGTTGATCTAGTGGTCGCAAGCGCTACTGCTGAGCATGAGGTCCTGGGTTCGATTTCCGGGTCGGGCAAAGTGTTATTGGGTTTTTCTATCTGGAATTTCTAGTAGCAATCCGGAGTCTAGATTTGTGCCCGGTAGATGGCAATAGGCTCGCCCCCTATTACATGGGACTTAAACATAACTGGCGAAATGTGGGTGTACCTGCTACAGGGACACCTCTGCCCAACCCTTCGGGGAAACAAGGCGTGATGTGTTATATACATTTTTTTTAAAGTATAGTCGGCTCTATAACTCATAGTGTGTGACAGTAATTTTTTATTTCCTTAAATGTGAACTTCATCGAATCTTAAAAAAAAATTGACAGGTCATGGAAACTTCATAGTGGGTGGTGCTGGTAGTGGCGCCACCCGCTCTCAAATTAGAGCTAGTTCTCCTGTCAACAGCTTCAGAGGAGGCATGTGTTGGCCTGATCGAGGTAAGTATAGTCCGTGCAATCCACGAAGACGCGCCCCACTCCGCGATTACTGTACTGTAAGCTGAACTCTATCTAGTACGGCGCGGAGCGGAGTGGGGCGCGTCTTCGTGGATTGCATGGAGATTATTTACACCACTTGCTCGTAAATGTCAAATTGCAAGCTTATCCTAAAGCAATTCATTATAGCCCTGTTATATAGGCGGGTAAAAATATTGTTCTTAATTTCATTATATCATTATTTTTATTTCATTATTTTATTTTATTTCATTTTTTATTTCATTTAATTTTTTTTTTCTGGTCAATCAAGTAATCTAAATTTGGAACCTCAACTAAGAATTCGAATAAAAATTTGAGCCTCGATTAGAGTCTGGCCATGCTAACTCTGCAATGGAATAAATGGGCAACCCCAAAAAGTTTTAAATATGGTATACTTTTACATATTATGTCACTTTGGTGGTACTTGAGCTGTCAAATTGCTTACGCTGTAAGTTGTTTTCACAAAATAAATTAGAAAAAAATGGTTAAACCTATTAAAAGTAGAGTGCGGGAGTTATTATAAAATATGTAAAGTAAATTCCAAGATGTGAATGAACAGCACGATGTCGTCCTTAGCCAAAAACGACAATATTTACAAAATATCGAAAAGTCGACGTGTAAGTAGATCTAATGATTTTGAAACGTTGCCTTTTGATTTTTGCATAATAGATTATGTGTAATAATAGATTGTCATATTACCTATGCTCTACCTCCATACGATGACAAAACTGTATCAGATCCACACTGCATCGTGCTAAAGTGACTATTCTTTACCAGGAATAAATCAGAATATAAAAAAAATCCTATCTTAAACAAAAAGACAAAGTATCAAATTCTTTTATCGTAGTACAGACGGTGTTGCCATCTATAGATTTTCAAATTCCACCATTTTATTACTTGTGCAGAATTAGCGTGGCCAGACTCTACACTAAGGGATAAATAGAGCGACATGTTGCGGAACATGGCGCTTGACAACTACGTAAATGTCCCGAGAAAATGTCGCGGAACATTTTGCAAGCCACACTAGTCAGTGTTTATATACGACGAGTCTCCCGACGAGGTTGTGCTACGTATATAATAATTATTTCAAGCAGTTTAGCGAAACGTAATCCAAAAAGGATGGTAAATGCGGAATTACTTATTTTAACAAGAAAAAAAAAAAATAAGCGAGAAATAGCGCCGCACTGATGCGCAACGCGTGCGTTCGCTTTCGGAGCGGGGAGCTGGCAACATGTTCCGCGTCACGTAAATGCGCCTCAAGATGTTGCGCGGCATGTTACGGGACATAGAGCAACGTTGCAGCGTTACGTAGATTAAGCGTTGCGCGTCATTTTGGGGGAAATTTTGTTTCCTAGTGCATTCGTGGCATTTTTTTTACACCACCTGCTAGAAAATGTCAAATTGTATGTCATGCAAACCTGGGCCTAGGCTTTAGAGCGTTTATTCTGAAAGTGGGCAACATCGTAAATAGATGTCAAATATTTCCAAGTTTTGATTAATTTGGCAATATTACTGTATGGAAATAGGCTAACTAGTTCCCTAGAATATTAATAATGAATTGCAATTATAATACTGAATTTGATGTTGTAACAATTTTAGGTGTAAAAAGGCAAATGGAAAGTTTCCAAATACTTTTTTTACATCTAAAACTAAATATGCGGTGTTACGATATTAATTGTTGCATTTCATAATCAATATTTCAGTTCCCCACATTTCTTAATTCCATACAGTAATATTGCAAAATTAATCAAAACAGGTAAATATTTGACAGCTATTTACGATGTTGCCAACTTTTAGGACAAACCCTCTCAATAACCCGCATATTATACTGGATGTCATTATGACTCGCTGGTGAATAATATAATTTGAATTTAGAACCTCAACAAAAAATTCAAAAACTCAATGAAAACTAATAACGTCGGTTTGTGGTGGGTGGGGTCTTCCAAAACTATTAATTCTTTCCAGGTTCAGTCTACACTCCCCGACCTTCCCACGTGGTGGATGAGTTCGCCAAGTCCCTCAGGAAGTATCCTAACTGCCTCTCGCCTGATAGGTCTTCCGAAGTTATGGAGAGACTTGTCAATTATACTCAAACTAATCAGGGTGGTAAGTAATATTCTGTTTTTTTACCATTAGGGTTGCCAGATATTTTTTATTCTTTAAGGGACAAAATCTCAATTTCGTTTTAAAAAACGGGATTTCAAATATTTCCCGGGACAAATAAAAAACACGTATTTTATTTACGTTTGGAAAAATTCAAAACCAAAGTTACCGACTTTTTTTGTAAAAAGTTTTTATTTTTCACTTTTTAGTTGTGGTACCTACTCGACGCAAATTCGAACACCACTACCTGCTATGTAAATAACACTGGCAGGAAGAGTTATTCGTCCATTTGTCACGCACGTACTTAATTAAAATTTAAGACTTATATGGTTTTCTCATGGATGCCATTGTCAAAACTGGACCAAATTGAAATGGGACCACACAAAAAGCACCAGCTTTCAAATAAAAAAAGAATCATCAAAATCGGTTCACCCAGTCGAAAGTTCTGCGGTAACAAACATAAAAAAAAACAGTCGAATTGAGAATTTCCTCCTTTTTAACAGACTTCAAAAAAAGGAGGAGGTTCTCAATTCGAATGTATTTTTTTTAAAATGAAATGAAATGAAATGAAATTTTATTTGCAAGAATTGTAGTACATTACAGTTGGTCGGGTTTTTTTACAAGTTCTAAAACAATTCGCTAAAACTAGCATGCAAAATTACATAAATAAAATAAGAAGCTAATAAAATTGGAACGTACATCATAGTTATTAAATTAAGAATAAAAATGTCAATCATTTGTCAAATTATAATAGTAAAATGTCAGTGTAAATCTTTAAAATTTAGGTACTTTTTCACAGAATAGAAAGATTTTTCTACGAGCCATTTGAATAACGCTGTTTTTAATATTTGTTACCTCAGAACTTTCGACTGGGTGAACCGATTTTGATGATTCTTTTTTTATTTGAAAGCTGGTGCTTTCCGTGTGGTCCCATATAAATTTTATTAACTGCCTGGGTAGTTTTTGAGTTGACTTCAATAATACGATTTTTTTTCCACTTAATATGTGGATGATATGTTATTTACAAAGCAGGTAGTGGTAATCGAATTTGTGTGGGGTAAATACCAACTAAAAAGTGAAAAATAAAAACTTTTTACAAAAAAAAAAACAAGCAACTCCAAAAAAAAACACTACAAAGTGAAAAATTACTTTAATTTCGGTAGTCGGTGTCTTTGGTTTAGACTTTTCGTTTTTAACCGACTTCCAAAAGGAGGAGGTTTTCAATTCGACTGTATGTTGTTTTTTTTTTTTTGTATGTTTGTTACGCGATTACTCCGTCAATTATGAATTGATTTTGATGATTCTTTTTTTGTTTGGTAGATCATACTTCAGAGGTGGTCTCATATAAATTTTATTAACTTTACTTGGGTAGTTTTTGAGTTAGCTTCAATAATACGTATTTTTACCTCGCTTAATATGTGGATGATATTATGATAACTTCCTGTCACTGTTATTTACATAGCAGGTAGTGGTATTCGAATTTGTGTGGGGTAGGTATCACAACTAAAAAGTGAAAAATAAAAACTTTTTACAAAAAAAAAACAAAACCGACTTAAAAAAAAACACTACAAAGTGAAAAATAACTTTAATTTCGGAAGTCGGTGACAATGAACGAAAATTCAAACCAAAGACACCGACTTCCGAAATTAAAGTTATTTTTCACTTTGTAGTGTTTTTTTTGAAGTCGGTTTTGTTTTTTTTTTGTAAAAAGTTTTTTTTGCCACCGACTTCCGAAATTAAAGTTATTTTTCACTTTGTAGTGTTTATTATTGGAAGTCGGTTGTTTTTTTTTTAAATCTGGTTAGAAATGGAGGTTAGTCTATGGCCCTACTTACCTATACTCGTATGTCTCATCACTCTCAATCTCATCATTATTTTCCTAACAATTTTCCAACTATGTTGAAGTCGGCTTCCAGTCTAACCGGATGCATCAGAATGCCAGCATTCTACATAAATATCAATATTGTGACATCCTGCATGCTTAATTTGCACGTATACGCATGTTTAGACAAATAAAATTATCTTTATCTTTAACTCTGTGGTTACTTTCAATCTTATCATTGACGACATTTTCAGTCTCTTCACCAGTATCAAGACCCTTCAGAAACATACCTTCTCCAACTCGAATCTCGGAGCAATCATCCCAAAATGTCTTGGAAACGAAAGCCACATTCACAAAAGCTATTCGAAATCGTTCTTACGAGCCAGATGTCACCATTCGTCCTAAGAAGACTGAGGATCCCCCCACTAGGGATAGGAAGAGGGATGAGCATCATGTGAGGAGCTACGATGTAAGATGTGTTCGGGATATGTCGAAGAGGGTAAGGGAAGGGGTGAAATCTTATATGAGTTATGTAAGTAATTTTTTGTGTTGTCTTCTTGAGTCATGGTGCCATCGCTGTGGCGTTCTCATGTCGTCGCATAGACATAATATTTTTGTATTGTATTTTTGTTTTATTTTTTGTACATTGTTCTCACATATACAGGGTGGCAGGAACATCGACCCGAAAACTGTTACCATGGATTTAGTACATGATTATGAACCCCCTGCGTTGAAATTTTTTGTCGGTTATTTAAAAAAAAAAACAGCTGTTTCATAGAAAAGTGCAATACCTACGCGGTCAAAATGTATGGAACAGCAGATATATTTTTTTTAATTTTTGATTTCTGAATCATGTACTGAAGTTTCTGGCATTTATTGTCGCTATGTCGGCTGTAAATTGGCCTTCTGGTGCTAAATTTTGGCCAATTTTTATTTGTCATTGTTCTGAAGTAAGATCAGAAAAAAATATCAGGATTAATTTTAAGCTATTGCATAGCTTTTATCGCGGGCTTTGAGCGCGGCGACCGAATCAAGAAATTCCGTAACGTAACGAAAATAAAACCTAACACCCCCCACTCCGCCTACCTTGTAATGACGGTTCCCATGACAACGTGATGTTGTCATGGGAACGTAATTTTTGTTTTATGTCATCACGTCATCATCCCAGGTGTAGCGTTGACAAATAGGAAGTATGGAGGTTACAAATGCTATGCAATAGCTTTACCGCGGCAGTCCCCGAGTGCCACACGTTTTTTTTATTATTTTTTTCTGTCACGTCTGTGAAGATTACTATCGTATTCAAATGACTTATTTTCCATTGACAGCCGTACAGCCATCCAGTATGTCCTCCAACAATCAGAGAGAACCAAGACTATCAGCAATCGCTGTCCTGTGACCATCAGAATGTGAGTGGAAACTTTAATTTAATTTAAAAAAGAAAAAAACTTATAATCTTTCCTTACACCAACCGGTAGGTAGAGGTGTATTGTGGAGTACCTACTCCCACACTTCAGCAGGTGTCTTCAAGTTTATATATATTAGTCTATGTCACGTTTATAGGCGCGATCGTGAGTCAAGTAGATACAAAACGCGTAAAGATGGCGGAGGGGTTTTGATTGCTGTTGTGAAAACTTTGAAATCGTGTAGATTATCCCACTATGAGGGCGATATTGAAGATTTATGGATAAGTGTTGATATCAGTTCATAAAAAAAAATAACAATAAATTATATGTTGGCGGAGTTTACCTACCACCACTGATTCATCGAGATACACTGGAGTTGTTTACCAAAAACGTTCATAAATTATTTAATAATAATGAACATATTTTGATTTTAGGAGACTTTAATCTCGTTAATATTAGATGGCTTGCTAATAATGACCCCATATACCTATACCCAGAACCCAGCAACTCTGATTTAAATGCTATACTCTCCGAGTTCTTGACTTTGAATGGCCTAAATCAATACAGTAATATATTAAACAACAAGTCTAAAATATTAGATTTAATACTCAGTAACATCTACATAACGAACATCACTCGTTGTAACTACAGTTTATCGAAAGAGGACCCTTTACATCCCCCACTTGAGTTTAGTCTACCAGTGCCAGCAGAGCGTTTTCTAGAAGCTAAAAATGTGCAAAAACCTAACTTTCCTCGAGCAGATTATGAAAACGTTCAACGTTATTTATTAGCAATAGAATGGGAAAGTGAGTTCAAAAACTGTTCATCTGTAAACGAAATGGTGGACGTTTTTTATAACTTATTAAGACATACTATCGCTGAATGTATACCTATGAAAAAAACAGCCAGCGATAAATATCCACCTTGGTACTCACGGAATCTTATAAGACTTTTAAGAGAAAAGTATAAATACCACGTTCGTTTTAAAAAGTACAAAAATCCATTAGACCAGGAGCACTTTGAGAGATTACGGGATGAATGTAATGTACTAAGTTCTACATGCTACAAGAAATATATCTCTAATATCGAAAACAACATAACAAAAAACCCAAAATCTTTCTGGTCTTTCATAAAGAATAAAAGAAAAGGTAGCAGTACATATCCGGCACAAATGTCTTATGACAACAAAATCGCATCAGGTGGAAGCGATGTCTGCAACATGTTTCGTGAAAATTTCGCTAGTACCTTTAACGCCCCTACAGATAGTCCAAATCTCACTAACACTGGTTGTTCTCTCACGTCTGCAGCACTGTGTAATTTGGAATTTGATAGCAATGAGTTGTACCGTGAATTGATTGGTTTAGATGAAACTAAAGGCGCGGGTAGTGATGGTATTCCTCCTATATTTATTAAAAGCTGTGCAAAGGCCTTAGTATTGCCCCTACAATTAATCTTCAGTAGATCTTTACACGATGGTATCTTTCCGGACACATGGAAAGAAGCTCTCGTCATACCCATATTTAAATCTGGAGAAAAGCATTTAGTGGCTAATTATAGACCAATCTCATTACTAATTACATTTGGAAAAGTATTCGAAAAACTTGTTAGCAAACATCTGATGTGGTACCTTAAAGAACACATTACTGAATATCAGCATGGTTTCGTTAAATCTAGATAAACCAACACTAACCTACTATGTTTTACGTCGGCTTTGTCTAAGTGTCTTGACAATCGTATTCCAGTGGATGCAATTTATACTGATTTTAGCAAGGCATTTGATAAAGTAGACCACTGCCTTCTTATTAATAAATTGGCTCAACTGGGTGTGGGTGGAACGTTGATAGGGTGGTTTAAATCTTACCTGGAGAAGAGAGAATCAAAAGTGGTAGTGAACGGTCATTTCTCTAGGAGCTATCTAGCAACCTCTGGAATCCCGCAAGGATCGCATTTGGGGCCGATTCTTTTTAATGTTTTTATTAATGACATAACGGATTGCTTCAAACATTCCCGTGTCTATTTGTTTGCGGACGATTTAAAGATAATGAAGCCAATTCAGAGTAACTTAGACTCCAAAATGCTGCAAGACGACATCAACAGACTTGTAGAATGGTGCAAATTAAACAAAATGGTTTTAAATATAAGTAAATGTCACTACATCCAGTTCACTCGTAATAAAAAAGTGCTTGAGAACAAATACTACATAGAGGGAGTTGAGGTACAGAAACTGAGCAAAATTCGCGACCTGGGTGTTCAACTCGATCAAGCGTTAAAGTTCGATGTGCATATCCTGAATATTGTCTCAAGATCTTTCAAGATACTGGGAATTGTTTTACGTAATAGTAAGGAATTTAAAAGGCCCGCTACTAAGATAAAGCTTTTCAACACTTTAGTCCGTCCAATCCTAGAGTATAGTTCCGTAGTATGGAATCCGCATTACGAAGTTTACTCCAAACGATTGGAGAGCGTCCAAAAGCGGTTCCTTTACCATCTGTGCTATGGAGATCACTTGGCTAAACAACTCACTAGCTACACCGACCGGTTGAAACACTATAACATGGATACACTAGCCAGTCGTAGGAAGAAACTGGACTGCATCATTCTCCACAAGATCTTGAGTGGAATGATAGATTGCAGTGAACTGTTGAGCTCATTAGAGATTAAAATTCCGACTCGAATTCCCAGGCATAACACATACAATTTATTTCACATTCCTGGCTCAAAAACTAACCTCGGTCATTACGCCGCTGTACCAAGACTTTGTAGGCAATACAACACGTTGGCTAAATCATCGAACTTAGACATCTGCGAGTTTCTGTCTAAATATAATAAGTGTTTATTAGACTTAATTTAATAATTTCTCCAAGTGTTATATTTTCTTTTTTAAGTCCTTCAAAAATTCATTTTATTTTATTTTATTTTCACAATTTTACCTTTTATTAATGTCTTACCTTGTTAGCTTAGTTTTTAACTTTATTGTGCATGCTGTGGTCTCCTATAAGTGAAGGAGTACACCTATTTAATACCCGATGTTGCCCTTTAATTATGTGTCATGTATTGTGTACATCTTTTGTTGGAGATCCTAAATAAATAAATGTCTTCAAGTGTCATGAAATACGGGGAGAGCCTGTTACCGGGCACAAGTCCAGAAGTAGACTCCGAACTGCTATTTAAAAAAACTTTTTGCAAAAAAAAAACAACCGACTTCCAAAAAAAAAAAACACTACAAAGTGAAAAATAACTTTAATTTCGGAAGTCGGTGTCTTTGGTTTTGAATTTTCGTTTTTTGCCACCGACTTCCGAAATTAAAGTTATTTTTCATTTTGTAGTTTTTTTTTTTGGAATTCGGTTGTTTTTTTTTTTTTGTTTAAAGTTTTTATTTTTCACTTTTTAGTTGTGGTATTTACCCCACACAAATTCGAATACCACTACCTGCTATGTAAATAACAGTGACAGGAACTTAACATATCATCCACATACTAAGTGAGAAAAAATACGTATTATTGAAGCTAACTCAAATACTACCCAAGCAAAGTTATAAAAAGTTATATGGGATCACCTCTGAAGTATGACCTACCAAACAAAAAAGGAATCATCAAAATCAATTCATAATTGGCGGAGAAATCGCGTGTCAAACATAGAAAAAACAAAAAAAACAATCAGTTGAATTGAGAACCTCCTCCTTTAGGCAGTCTGTTAAAAAATAAACACCTAATGGTCACATTTTATGTGGTCCAGCTCGTGGCTATGTAATAACAGCCGCACGGGTCGATACTTCAGGTTAAGCTACTCTTGCCGGGGTTGGTCCGTGGATGGGTTATCTTTACATACCGAGACTCGTCTATGCCTCGGAAAGCACGTTAACCCATTGGTCACGGCTGTCATTTGTGGATCGTTGACAGTCGTTACGGGTCGTCAGAAACCCGAAAGTCTGACAACCAGTCTTACCAAGGGGTATCGTATTATCCAGTTACTAGGTTCTGAGATAGGCAGACGCTCCATTTAAAATACTGGTATTCAGCAGCATCCGGTTAGACTGAATGCCGACCTCAACATAGTTGGGAAAAGGCTAGGCAGATTAAGGGGGAAGCGTCAGGGTAGCCCGCAAAATTCAATTTTTTTTACGTTTTTCGCATTTTGCAGGTCAGTGTTAGGTTTTATGTTGATTAAAATATGATTCACGGTCGTAACAAATATGGTTTTACTCAATTATAATCATTGCAATCAGTAATAGTGACTAAGAAGAAGATGAAGGTGTCAAATGTCATGATTTCATGAAATCATGACATTTGACACCTTTGCTAACTTATGCAGTTGTATTGCTGATTGTAATGATTATAATTGAGTAAAGCCATATTTGTTACGACCGCGAATCATATTTTAATCAACATAAAACCTGACACTGACTTGCGAAATGCAAAAAACGTAAGAAAATTTGAATTTCGCGGGCTATCCTGACGCTTCCCCCTTAATTGGTTACATTATAAGTAGTTAGAGTCTGGCCACGCTAAGTCTGCAATGAAATAAATGGGTAACCCCAAAAAGTTTTATATATGGTATACTTTTACACCAGTCAGTTATGTCAGTTTCGGGGTTGAGCTGACAGATTGCTTACGCTGTAAGTAGTTTTCTCAAAATAAAGTAGAAAAATGGTTAAACCTATTAAAAGTAGAGTGCGGGAGTTATTATATAATTTATGATATGTAAATTATAAGACGTGAAGGAACAGTACGATGTCGTACTTAATAAAAAACGACAATGTTTACAATATATCGAAAAGTTGACGTGTAAGTAGATCTAATGATTTTGATATTTTGCCTTTTGATTTTTGCATAATAGATTATGTGTAATAAACTATATCGTGCCTATGCTCTACCTCCATACGATGACAAAACTGTATCAAATCCACACTACATCGTGCTAAAGTGACTATTCTTTACCAGGAATATCTAATGCGTCATGTTCGTGAACGGGTGCCGTCAGTAGGGACTGGTCATCTCTTAGCTGCCATGGCTTATTTTAATTTTTGAATTGTATTATTTGTTTTATTTTCTATTACGGACGCTTTTAACGTTCTGCATTGTTCTCACATGTATACCTTCAACATGAATGATGTAACCAATATTTTGTAACCATATTTTGATTTAAAAGAGTGTCCGTGGAGTTTCTACAAGTTCTTCTCCATAGGTACCTACTACGCTTTGGAATGGGCAACTAGAAGGAAAAGAAAGAAAGAAAGAAAAATAAGTTTAATTGTCACAGACACACGTGCATAAAAAAAAGAGAACAATACAATAAAATAAAACAATAGATTTAAATATAATCACGAGCACAAACAGAAATATGCGACAGCTGCTGGCACGTCATGACTGTGACAAGAAGGCTTCAACTCAGCATGATGCAGTGCTATGGGGACCCACAGCACAGCGCTGATTTTCAGTGGTCAACCGAAAAAGTCGTACGGAAACCAAGCTAGGTTTAATGAATTAAATATAAATAGATAACAAAATAAAATAAAACAAATAGTACTCAGAATATAATGCTACTATACAACCAATTATATGAATAAATATTATTAAATAACATAGAAAATTATCCGCAAGCATAACCGCGAGTGCATTAAAAATAAATAAAAAAATACGCAAAAAAATACGCAATTATTTTAAGTTTCACTAGCTTCATCTTTCTGACTGACCGACCCCTTGACAATTCAAAAGTGCCTGTAATTGGTTTATTTGAGATAAATGCTTTGAGTTGAGTTGAATAAATCAGAATATAAACAAAATAACACATGGACATGGACTGTGTAAGGATCGTAGCAGGTGGCGTTCTGTAGTTTCTGCCTACCCCCATGGGAAGAAGGCGTGAGTTTATGTATGTATGTATGTAACACATAAAAACAAAAATACAAATAAAATACTTTTTTCATAGCTTTTAGATGGCAACACTATCAGAGTGTTGCCATCTAAAGATATTCGAATACCATCGTTTTTTTACTCATGCAGGCTTAGCGTGGCTAGATTCTACCCACCATTAAGAAAAAGCCCAAACCCTGTGAACTACGCACTACATAATTTTTAAGCTTTTATCATTTTGGTTTCAGAGTTCAAATTCAGTGAACATGGAGATACAAGGTAAGTAAGCCTCATTAGTACTCCATTACTGCCTCTTCTAGCTTTGCCAATTTTTTTGCCAACGTGTAACACAGCATAGCAGTGCAATGACATAGAAACGAGTCGAGAAAGCAGTTGAACTCCGGCAAAAGATGCAAGGGTGACGCTGGACATGAGCCAATCTGGCGGCGACGTCGTTAAAAGATGCACATTCATAGATAAATATCACCCGTTTCTCCACTAGTCCATTGCCAAGTCAATTTGCATGCACTTCGGTATGGCTCGCAAATCCTTCCATATCCTAAGGGCACGTCTTCCTTACCATTACCGCATCTCCCGGTCTACTCCTTGATATACAATGGCCTCTGTAGTCCTATGAAACATGAGGCTTCAGGGACTAGTGCAAATCTTGGGGTTCATTCGATTTATCGAGTCTGATTAAACCACGCTGGGATCGGTGCAGTTCATTCATTCATTCATTCGATATTCATATTTCTTTTTATTTTAAATATTTGTCGATTACTCGCTTGTATGCGTATATACCAAGCGTGATTTTCTCAGCGAGTGTCCTGCCCGCCAAGCGAGCGTCCTTGAGTGAGTAATCGCAGGCGATGTGAACAGTTAGCGATCAACTATTAATATAATGTGTCTCTTTTAATTACACGGGACCTATAATCTTTTGTACGTTTTTCGAGTGAGAAAATCGTTGATAGTGGCTTTCTCGTCGGCGCGGCGGTGGCACAAATGAATCCAGATGGTTCACTCCGCAAAATTATTTAAATAAACAGCGACTCTTGCTACGACACAATAAAGTGTAATTCAGGTCGCACAGCGCTAATTACCTACAGTTATATTCACCTAGAAGTTGCCTCTTTTTCTATCGCGTTCAGGTCGTTTTATACCGGCGACGCGAGGCGTGGATCGAATGGGCTAGAATTGAAATCACACTTACCCTTTTACACCGAAAGTGTCCAGCGCTATACCGCGCCGTCTCGCGATGGCCAGCGCTGCTTCGCGCCGGCTCACGATGTCACGCGCCGGCCATCACTACTTAGCGCCGGCTCGCGCTATCACGCGCTGCCCGGCCAGCCATGTCTGGCGCGCCGGCCAGCCGAGAATATTTTTATTTAATTACATGCCATGCTTCCTTTGCCATTACAGATAATAGTAAATCTAATGCGACAAAGTAACTTAAAATATACTTATCTATACCTTACATGCTACACAGTACGTGGCCCTTGTGAACTCACTCAGTGTACAGGTGAATATGTCTATGACATCCGCCACCGCGTTGAGAGTGCGCAGCGCACGAGTCAGCGGTGCGCGCCCCAGCAGGTTAGTGCGCGCACTCGGCACCACCAGCAGCTGCGGCTTGCGCCGCCGCGCCACGTACCTATCCGGTAAATTAAACCCTATTTCTGATAGTATACCTGAGTTTTGTATACTACCCCTTAAAACTTTGAAAAGATACGTTGCCAGTGTCACTTCACGCCTAATTTCCAATTTGTAGTAGCCTACCATACCGAGACAGAATAAGGTAGGATACAGTAACGGGTATCCCGGGTATCTCCCATACAGCTTTAAATAAATAAATCTGACGAATTTGTTCTGTATCCGTTCGAGCATAATTTTGTATTTTATTTCACTCGGGCTCCAGACGGCCGCATTGTAGTCCAGATGACTCCTCACAAGAGCCTCATACAAAGCCCTCAATGCACTGATGTTTGTGAAGTCATTTGCCTGACGCAGCACAAATCCTAGATTCCTGAAGGCCTTCTTACAAACGTGTACCACGTGTTTGCGAAACCGGAGATCACTGGTGAAATTAATGCCTAAATCCTTAACCTCCGTGACACGCTGCAAGAGCTCCCCGTCCATGCTGTACTGGTGGTGTTGTGGGATTCTTGTGCGTGCAAATGAAAGTACCGAGCATTTTGATACATTAAAGTATAGCTTATTGCAGTGACTCCATTCAGTAACCCTATCCAAGTCGTGCTGCAGCACGTCACGATCCGCAGAGTCTTTTATAACTGCAGACAACTTAAGCTCGTCAGCAAATAACATGCATGGTGATCTGACTACCTTTGGTAAATCATTTACCATAATAATAAATAATAAGGGTCCCAAATTAGTACCCTGACTGACGCCCGATCTGGTGTAGTAGGGCTCCGAGAAGTGTCCGCCACAGTCCACATACTGACGCCTATCTCGAAGATAACTGGCGAAGAACTTTACAGTATGAAATGTGCAGCCCATACCCGCAAGTTTATAGAATAGAATATAGCCGGCGCATGCCAGCGCGTGCCAGCGCGAGACATCGCGAGTCAGCGCTTGACGGAGAGAGACCGTGCGGGTCCTCGGTAAACAAATGCTCTATTCACACATCAATAAAGTTCAATATTGTACTAACAACAATTTAAATTCTCACCTTGCACATCCTCGCGCATCTAAACCTTTTACACGAAAGATGGGGGCGTGGACAGAAATTTTGCCATACAAGTTTCAATTCTCATCCATCCCATCCACGCCTCGCCTCACCGGTGTAAAACCAACGTAACTCTTAGATCTTTTGACTACTTTACACTCACTGAGTTGGCATAACAAGTCGAGTCCGCCGCGTACTTGTAGCTTCACATCTAAAATGCGGAGTGAACCATCTGTGTTCATCTGTGGCGGTGAGACTGGTGCCTTCTTACTTTTGTTATCACCTATCTATCCAAAAATGTAATAATATAATTAATTTGTTGGTGCTCATCACCATCGATAATGATATTTTCTTTTATATCCACAGCTGCAGTCAAAATGTTATCCAAAGAAGTGGCGACGTTACCGCGAGGAGAGATTACAAAAAAAACTGTAAGATCTTGATTTAGCATATCATCATAATAACTGTATTCTTGGAAGGGGTCCATAATTGTAGTGTGGTAGTTCCGGAAATTACCCCTTACAAACTTACAAAAACCGGCCAAGTGCGTGTCGGACCACGCACAATGAAGGGTTCCGTAGCTGGGATGAACTTATCCCAAAACCAAACTTAACTTTGCAGTTGATAAACATGTTCTCCCATACGAAATGTATGGGAAAACATGCTTTTGCAACTGCAAAGTTAAGTTGGTCGATCATTACTCGTTAACTTGTAAAGCCTACTTAGCTGTGATAGTTTTCCTTTTAATTTCGTTATATAAACTAGTACTGTGATTTTTTTCACACATCCAAAACCAACCATTTAGCTGGCAGGGGCGGACACTTGACTCTAACAAAAATTAGCACTTTAAAGCTTAATATTTCGCAAACGGATCCTTGAATCCAAAAATGATTTTCCCAAACTCACAATGTTTTTGAAGGACCTTTCTAATGATACCCCACACTATGGGATAAAAAAAATTAAAAAAAACATCACCACTTTACGTGCATGGGAGGAACGATAAAAAAAAAATTTTTTCATCATTTTATTTTACCACTTTGTCGGCGTAATTACTATGTATATCTATGCTAAATTACAGCTTTCTAATACTAAGGGTCTCGGAGCTAGACCGCGGACAGATAGACAGACAGACAGACAGACAGACGGACATGAGGAAACTATAAGGGTTCCTTGTTTACTACGGAACCTTAAAAAATAAACAAATTTTACCTCTTTATTATACAATGTCGCCCATCGGCATGTGACCGCCCGAATTTTTCTGAATATTCATGAAAAATGATCGAAAAATAACTTTCAAAGGGGGAAATAACTTTCTATCTTTAATATTTTTCATGTTATACAATTTTTTATGTTTTGAATAGCGTTTGCCATATCTCCGATGTTATTGGCTCGATTTGGATTCTGTTTATTATTTCTAAAAGCTTATGAGTTATTTTATCGGATTAACTAACATTTTTATTAAAATTTGTCAACCATGCAAAAATAATGGAGGTGATAACATTTTTATTCTAAAAAAAATCGTATTTAAAAAAAAATTACACAAGTTTAAGAAGTTCATAAAATAATAGGGAGGGATTTTGAAAAAAAAAAAATTGAAAACAAAAAAAAAAAGTAAGATAGACCCCCCTTTTAAAGTTATTTTTCAATAATCTTTCATGAACATTCAGAAAAATGCGGGCGGTCACATGCCGATGGGCGACATTGTATGTATATAAATATTTATATTAGTGTAGATTTATTAAACTATTAATTAATTATTATCATAAAACAAGATACTGAGCTGCAAATTGTTTAGTTTGACGTATCTTTTGGATGTGTAACATCATTACTCTCACTTTCAAAATGTACACAGAACATAATAGATACCCTAAAAATCTGTGGGAGTGATTTCGTGAAAAGGGTTGGAAGTGTGTAACAAGAAGCCGGGGAAGCGCGCGCTATTTAGTTTGACCAATGAGCGCGCGCAGTGTTAGAGTTGGCTGTCAGAAACGACCTTGACGAGGCCCCGCCCTTTTAATGTTCCTTATTACCAAGGTGATATCACATTATATACTGTAAGGCTCGCTCGATTTTTTTTATTCATCCTGTGTTGGTCTGCGCATCCCCCATATAATCTTTGTTTCAGGTAGCTGTCCCCGAATCCCCCATCTCCCCTGAAGGTGAAGACTACTTGGAAGGTGAATTCTACTTCGTTGAAAACCTGGATATAAGAACCTCATTTAAATCCATACAAACGAATTTCTATTCGTCCGATACTACTTTAAAACCTAGAAAATCTGCTCAAACAGTTTTTAGCACTATAGATTTTCACTCTAGCCAAAATAGGACTATAGTTAGTAGGAAAACTAAATCACAAGAAGAAATAAAGGTGTCTAAAGATGAATTGAAAATAAGTCTCTTACAGCTTATCAATGAAATCTCTGATACTGTGTCCAAGAATACGATTCGTGATGAATTGATTAAAAAATTGTTTGTAACTGATAACTGTGAGAGAATTGATCATAAATGTGATAGGGGAAAACGTAAACATGGTTCAAGTTTTTGCCCAACCGTTTGTGATTATGTTGGAGATTACCAAGAGCTCATAGGCAAACTCAAACATTGCTACGGGGGCTCCAAACATGTGTTACGAACCGAAATAAAACCGTTTAGATTATCTGAGTACAGACAACTCGACTTTGTTTTAAAAGATTGGGTCAGTCAATTAAATTTAAAAACTAGTGACATAGGCAGGTATGTGAATAGAAGTGAACTTCTAAATTCAATTGAGAATAGAATTAGGGAACTTCTGAAAAACTGGACTAAAGAAGATTTCGATTTAAAATCGGAAATCGTAGACTTTTTAGAAGAAATTCCTATCGAAGTTAATAAAACTTACGGCATAAAATCTTATTTACGAAAACTAGTAGATGTGTTAATAAAAAGAATGAGAAATGTAATAGTGACTCAACAGACTGGAAAGATTAGGAAACGATCCTTCGCAAGTAGAACAAGGAAGATATTAACTGAAGAAGACATGAGAGATTACGTAAGAGCACATTTATTGGATTTTCTTAACGAATGTAACTCAAGAATTTGTAGTGATACGTTGGACGATTTAGAAACCGAGCTAGTGTATCTAATGATGGACTCAATCGATTGTATTTGGTGCGGACACGACGATGAAATTCTAGCTGAAATGAATATGATACTCCAAGATCTAGGCAAAATGAGTGATAAGCAAGCAAATTGTATTTCAAACATTATGCTCCAAGATCTACAGGATATGCTAAATAATTGTGTTTTCAACCAAACTTATACAATTCTTAACGTTAGTAATAATTCTGGGCCATACATGAATTCAACCAACAATACAGACTTTAGCATCGGATCCATAGGTGAGGTTGATTTGGATGCGAACCTAGATTTTTATACAAATCAACTCTGTCTACAAATCAACCAATGGTTAGACACCTTAAATATACCCCGAATTCAGGACTCCGGCTTTAGAGAAGTAGTAGTTAATGACCTAGCAGGAGATATAGTAGATAGACATAAATATTTAGAACTAAATCATACCGGCAAATATTCTGAACAAGACCAATTAGAAGCTTTAAAATATCAGATATTTAAGTGGATAAACAAGCTAGTTGGTGATGACAATCAGGAAACTATAAGTAAAGCCGAAAATTTATTGCAAAGGATCAATAGCGTACCTATTCCTATGCTTGTTAACCCTAAGCACCGAAGTGGAGGACCGTGCTGTGAAGTGGATATTTGTCCTAACACTGGTCAGGGTAGTCCAAAACCTTATTTAGAAGCAGCTCAGGGATTCAATCATTCAAAACCATACAGTGAAAATAAAAATTTCCCAAATGAAGGTCAAGGTACTTTACCTCAGTGCATCCAAGGTCATCCTGGATTTTTACCACACACGGACCAGACTGACCGTGGATCTTATGGCCAAGGTTCACAAACAGCTAATGTGTATCAAGGAACCAATCATTCAGAAAGTTGTTGTGAAAATAAAATACGCCCAACTGAAGGTCAAGGTACTTTACCTCAGGGAATCCAAGGTCACCCTGGATTTTTACCACACACAGGTCAGACTGACCGTGGATCTTATGGCCAAGGTTCACAAACTGCTAATGTGTATCAAGGAACCGATTATCCAGAAAGTTGTTGTGAAAATAAAATATGCCCAACTGAAGGTCAAGGTACTTTACCTCAGGGAATTCAAGGTCACCCTGGATTTTTACCACACACAGGCCAGACTGACCGTGGATCTTATAGTCAAGGTCCACAAACTGCTAATGTGTATCGTCCACCACAAGGCCAAAGCAGTCTGAACAGCAGAGGTAGTGGACGTATTTTTTGTCCAGCAACTAATAATCCATCTGGTTCAAATACTTTTTCATCTCGGTGCGAACCTTCTGTAGCTGGCAATCTTACTCAGACAGGAAATGTCAGACATGGTAATCCTAGCGCTGGAAGAATGGGTACCTCTGGAAGAACCTATGGCCCTATGGTAAACCCGAATCAGCAATCAATGTATGACCCAAATCCACAAGCAATGAGTGTTTGCTGCTCTGAATCTTCAACGACCCGCCACGTGGGTTCAGTTCCAGTTAAAAAATTAAACGAAGACTATGACGAATATCTTAAAGAATGGGTAAAAAAAATACCAATAGCAGCTCAAACACCAACTGAAGATAAAAAAGCAGAAACAGCAAGATTGGACCTCTATAACGGAATATGGAAAGGTGTAACCAAAATGAAGTTAGATCCTAATATTTTTGGCAACCAATATTATTGCCAAGATGTTTTTGAGGAAGAGATGGAACGGTTATGGAAGGATATTCCTCAATCAACGGAGTTAGAAGCAGTGAAGCCTACGTTGAAAGCGGAGCTGCTACAAAAAACTTTAGCAATGAATAACTTGATCAAGTCGACAAACGCACCAGCTTCTTTTAAGCAGCAACTTATAGATAATATTGAAAACAATTTGCCGAAAAGGACGTCCACTGAGAATGAAGCAGAAAACGAAAATGATGAACTAGATAAACAGAACATGGCAGACTATTACATACTTTACACGAGATATAAAGATGAAGAAAACGTTAAAGGGATTGTTCATCAAAAGAACTTCTTGAAGAAACTTGATGAATTCCTAAATAAAATAAAAAATAGACATAATATAGCAGACATGAATACAGCTGCGTACGCAAATGAAATCATACATTCTTTCGACAAAATCCCTACCCCGACCCTTCTTGCCATAAAAGATGAAGCTGATGAAATTTTACTAGCATTGGAGGTTGAAAACTGGATATCCGATATTCCACAAAAGCCAGATACTGCAGGTCCTTTAGAAAAAAGAAGAACAAGAGACGCAATAGTGAAAAAAATTCAAGAAATTGCATCAGGCGTTAGTCTTTGCGAAAACGCTTTCAGAATTCCATTGAAGGCAGACTTGCCGAGATATTTAGAAAAGATACCAATACAAGAAGGGACAAACGTAGATTATATGATTGATGAACTTGCAAACAGAATCAAGAACTTATCAACATCTATACGACGAGTGTCGTTTCAAGATCCACAAAATTATGAGGAGTTTAGCAGAAATATGCCAGCTGCTTCCAGTATGCATGAAATGTCTGATGAAAGAAGTTCCTATTTAGTCGTTGGAGGAGATTTTGTCAAAATCCCTGGTCCTAGAAGGCCGGCTTGGGTGAGTGAACAAGGAGCAGTACCCGAAGAGGGGATGGAATGGCTTTCTATGGAACACACCCAAATGCCATCACAAATGCATAGTGCATATGTGGAACCTCAAGGTATGCGATCACCGCAAGTGTATTTTCCTAAAGATTCAGGCCAAATGATTCAGACAGCGCAATCGCCACAATGTTGTCAACCAAATGCTTCAAATATTCCGAGAGCTCAATCGCCACAAGTATATAATCCAAATGCTTCCTATCTTGACGAAGGAAACATTCCAAGAGACGCTGGTCCTAATAGGACCTGGGGGAGTGACAAATCGGCTGTACCCCAAAAGAGGCAAAAACTTTCTATGCAAGAGAGCCGAACGTCACCCAATATGCGCAACACGTCTGGACGACCTGAAAGCATGCGTTCCCAAATGTATAATCCAAACGAATCGCTTACTGCAAGAAGTTATCCAGGTGAAGGAAATTTTGTGGCAGACGCTGGACCTATGAGAGCAAATTGGAACCAATCGGCAGTATCCGAAGAGGAGATTCAATGGTTTTCCATGGAAGAGACCCAAATGCCATCACAAATGCACAGTGAGTCAGTAGGACCTCAGACTATACGATCTCCGCAAGCTTATTTTCCAAACACGTCAGAACAAATGGCTTCCCCGCGAAGCTACCCCGGGGGTTTTCAACAAGTACAAGGCCAATATCTCCCTAATGCTCAAACTAGTTTTGGCCCTAACAGCCAAGGACCATTTTCCTCTAACGTCCAGGGCCAATTTACTTCATATACTCAAGACCATTTACCTTCAATCGCTCAAGCTCAATTTCCCTCTAATCTCCAAGGTGGTGAATTGTGTACGGGACCGCCTTGTTGTCCCAATCCGCTTTGCAACAGATATACCTCAGTACCTGGGGGCCAAATGTATCGGCAATCATCACATGCACCTCGACAAAGCCAAGGCCCCCAAGCGTCCAATGTTCAAGGTGCGCCATGCTGTTCAGTTCCTAACAATCAAGGTCAAAGTTTTATACCTGGACAACTTGATTACAACCAAGTTGCACCAGGTGTTCCAGGTGGACAACCTTATCCTGGACCACAATATCCAGCTTCTCCAAATGACGGCCAAGACATATCTTTAAATAACAATAGAAAAAGTTTTGGTTCTCGTTTTGGTCAGGGAAGCTTAGGACCCGAAGGACAAATGCCTTTTAAAGAGCTAAATCGAGCGCAGATGGGCCAAGTTGGTCAAGACTCCTGCTGCCCCAAACCTGATGTCCCTGGCAGTCCACAACATACAGGTCAAGCCTCTATGTATGGTGTAATTGAGGGTAGTGGCCAAGGTTATTTGGACGGCCACCATAATGCCAGCGCCCAAGCTCAAGTGAGTAGGCATTCGCCCACATTGAACCAAACTTCACAGAGTCCTGGACCTGTATCAGCAGCGAGTCAAGTTCCTGACCATGCACCGAAACCGCTTAATTTACAAAAAATGGCCAGTGGGGGCATGGGACTACTTAGCACAAGTCAAATACCAGGTCCTAGTAAACGGTCAGTAAGTGTCCCGACAGGCTGTACACCAAGCGCTCCATGTACACCTTCTGGGGCTCAAGCAGTAGGAACGGACGCAATTCCAGCTATTCACATATCTACAGACAATAGAGATGTACTACAAAGAACTGATCAGAACCAAGGTGTAGAACAGCCTTGTGGCACAGCTGATCAAAATTTACAAGTAGTTTGCATACCCCCTATTTATATGGGTCGGCCAAAAGGCTGTTCTGCCCCTGATAGGGAAAGGGAAAGATGTAAATGTATGAGACGAGGGAGGAAGTTCAAACCACGGGTCAAAATGGATCCCAATGATGGTCAAGTGGAGTACCATCCTTGTACGTCAATTGGTCGTTATCCGTGCCACTATTAAATGTGTTCTGTTAATATGGCACAACGAGATGAAGAAAGAGTGAGGCTTAACGTTTGCTGAAACGTAGATGACGCAGTACAGCACAGTTCATATTTTGCAGGGTAGGGCAGGCGAGACAGACATAGGCCGCGAGCGCATGCTGCGACGCAGCTACACAGACACGTTCGCGTCCTAGCTAGTACAAACAATCTGTCATTGAAACATCAGTGGTAAAAGATAAGAGGCGACCTGCACGCGTCGTGCAGAAATCTGTGCCGGCTCTACAACGAGACGCAGAGCAGGACAGACATATGGCTGCGTAGCACGCGCCTGCGGCGCAGCATACGCAGCTGTCAGTACGTTTATGCATTACAAAATCTGCTCTGCCCTGCGCTGCGTGGACCTACTTCACTTGCGTCTTGCATTCGCTTAGCCTTACATCTTTGTCTCACGTTGTCTGTCATTCATACCTGTGTGACAATTTCTTTCTGACATTCGATGTGTCATGTTAACGCCAGGGTACTGTACTTTTCTGTTCCATAATCATTTTAATGGTTTTCGATTTTATTATTTAATGAAAAAACAAACTATTTGAAAAAAAACATGTATGATTTATTTTATAACTCAAAATTCACTAGGTTTTGTCAATTTATTTGCAGTTTTCTAGATTTAGATTGCTTTCAATAAAACATTAAAATCAGACAAATGAATTCAATTATTATTTTAATAAGAAATGTTTTCTCACCTCGGTAAGCATATTTATTTGATACTAACTATTGCATTTGTTTTACAGAAACTCGATCTTCACGTAATAAACTTGGAACTGTAAGTACTTCTTAATACTTCACAATAAGATCCCGATCACAATTACCACAACCACAACGACAACACGTGGACGGGCGCTAATTTGTATGATTACTTGTTTATTCAGCCACACTATTCAGATGTAACCTGCTTGCTTGCCCACATTTTGTAGCTGTGATGTGGTCTGGTTGTAGTACGTGAGATCGGGCCCTAAAGCTTCAATATTCGACAAACTTCAAACAATGAAAGTAGATTATGTGTTTACTTTCAGGAGCAGGAAGTAAAACCTCCCGAAGAACCCAAGAATAACCAAATAAAGCCTTTGGATGTCAATGAAAAAGAAGTATTTAATTTTAAATCAGTACAAACAGCTTTTAGCACTATTGAAATAACCACAAAAAAATCCAATTTCTGTGAAATAAGGAGCAAATCTCAGGAAGAACTAACTAGGAAAAGGCAAAAGCACGAAATTATTAAAATAACAGATCTTGCTATCAGAGACCTGCAGCAACAATTGACCAATTGGTTTGAGATCCACAGCGACAACGTCAAAGTCAAATTTTGGGGCGAGAAGATGAAAAAGTTAGCTGAGAAGTTAAAGAAACCTGGCGGTGAAGAAAAACTCAGAAATAAAATAGAAAAGTACTTGAAGCGAACACCCGAGCAATACCCAGAAGCTGACGATGAGAATTTGGAATTCAGAAAACAGTTACCCAATGATATCATACAGAAATTGAAGGAGATGTACTTGTGCCCAACAGATGCTAATTTTAGTATTAACAGGATGGAAGTACCTAAATATGGCAGCAGATACAAGATCGATAACATCAGGAAAGTAGTCCAGAATTGGATGAAAACTTTGAATATCAAGAAAAAAGATTTCTCAGGCAGAAATGTGAAAAAAGTTGACATTTTCAAATATGTTACTGATAAACTGGAACCTCTTGTATTAGATAGACCACAATCCGATTCAGAATATAAAGAAGCATTGCAATCTAGTATTTCAGAAATAGTTTATGAATTACCTTTAGCCCTCAGTAGCCACAATAAGGACTTTTACTTAAACAAGGTCACAGAAAATCTAGTCGATAACATATTTATGATCGAGAGAACATTTTCTAGCACATACATTCAGCCTACAACAAAAGAAATAAAAGAATTTGTCAAAGATGAAATCACATTTTTCCTAGAGAAATGCCGCATAGCTCTAAGTACGAAGAGAATGGAATATCTTGAAATAGAATTGATCGACCTCTTACTGGATCTCACAGATATTGCTGACATTGACAATTATGTTGCAGACGATGTAACAAAACTTTTGCAAGAAGTAGTAAAGATACCAGAGTACAAAGCTAAGTATTTTTCTAACTTGCTATTGAAGGACTATAAAGAGTTTTTCTTTCGTGAAAACTTTTTCCAATTAAAAGGTAATTCAGATTTTGGGCGACCGGATGTCTATTCGGCTTTTCAAAATGCTACACGTCTGGTGGATTTCAATTCGGCGACAAGTTTTGAAACGTACAGGCAACAGCTTGTGGAAGAGATTAACAAATGGATAACTAAACTAAATATTCCTATTAACGACAAGAATTTCATTGAAGTGGTTGTTAAAGATTTGGCTAGCGATATCGTAGATAGATATAAGTATTTATTATTGAATCCGAACCTCACAGGAACAGATGTTGAAGAACTTGAACAATTAAAATTTCAGATATTTAAATGGACAAATAAGTTGGTTGGCGAAAAAAATACGTCAGTCTTAGAACACGCCCAAGAGTTGATGAATGAAATAAATCACATTCCTAAACCGTCCTTTCAGAGCACTAGTGTCGTTCAATCTATGTCACCACTAAATATAGATAAAATAAACAGTAATAATACAAATTCTTACATCGGCATACTCACTGACCAAATCTATGACTGGTACTGTGAATTACCTATTTACTTACATACATCACAAGATGCAAGGCATAACAAAATATTAATCAAAGAATTAGCTGGAGAAATTGAAAAGGGCCTTGAAAAAAAAGAAGATAAAGTAATTGATTTAGAAGTAAGCAAATGGACAGAAAAAGTATTCAATAACAACATAAGTAATCATTATGTGCAAGAATTGAAAAATAGAATCAATAACGTACCGTTTACAAAAGATAATAGGGCAAATGATCCTAAACATGAAAAAAAAAATATTAGATCATATGAAGATATAGTTGATGATTGGATAGATACAGTACCGATAGCACCCAAAAAGCAAGAAATTTTTACCAATAATAAGAATGAAATTGTACATGCGATAGCCGTCAAGATATTTAAAATAAAAACTAAAATACATAATGTACCTGCTGAAATCGTTGAAAAGAAATTACATGAAGAAATATCACATTGGTTGAAAAAACTACCGTTACATGTAAAAGTTGATAATCATAATGAAAGAGATAAATACGCTGATAAACTTGTAAAGAGTATACAAAGACATAATATGAATGAATTTTTAGAGAACCAGCCAAAGCAAACAAACGACGAACCCTTGGTTGACCAGCTCGAAAAAGTGTTGCTTGGATGGCTCAAACAATTACCTATGTACCGAGAAAAAAGTCCAGAAAAAATGTTACATCAAGAAACAACTATTAAACGATTAGCACATAAATTAATTCAAACAATAGACCAAAAAGATGCTGATGAAGATATTATTGAACACGTTAGGATGCTAGATCCAAAACAAAAGGATAATTACGTAAAAAATACGGCTTTTCAATTAAAATCACATTTACTAAAACTTAATGTGTATAAAGATCTGTGCAAGCAGCGCGAAGAGGAAAACAAATTTTTGGTTGATACCACTGAAGTCTGGTTAAAAGGACTACCCTTACAAATTACAGATGCAAGCCGATTTAATAAACAAAGAACCGAATTTCTTAAAAGTATTAAGCGGTTAATATCTTCAGGTTCAGATAATGCAGTAATGAAAAAGGAGATATTAATATTCACGAGGTCTCTTCCAATAAGTCACAAGAAAAAATACGATTTTAGATATTTGAATGAAAAAGTGTTGAAGCTCATACAAAGTTTGAATATGGAACCTATTGGTGACGTGCCTAGTCAATCACCACCGAGCAACACCGTTACCCGACACCACCACAATAACAGCAACGAAATTATTAGTGATGTTATCAAAGAATGGACTAGCACTTTACCGCTGAAGCAAGTTCACTGTTCTAGGGAACTACGCTCATTTATTAACGACATGAGTTCAGTAATATCTTCGATTTTACTTACCCCAGAACATAATTCGGCAGAGCAAAATGATGCGAAATTACATAGAGAAATTTCGAAATTTCTAAGGAGGTTTCCTTTAATCTATGAACTGAGTACAGAAAGTCATATTTTTCGAATGGCAGGAGAACTCTCAAAAACTTTAAAAAACATAAGTTTGTTCCGAAACGAGAATAGCCACGTGTTAGATAATGTCACCGTTTACGGTGTTTCAGTGGAAAATAAAACTACTTCTGCTGACTACAGTATTCAGAGCATCAAAGAAAGTGACATAAATGAGAACTTAGAGACATACACAAAACAGTTAGTACAACAAATAGGGGAGTGGCTAGATCGCTTGAACTTACCTGACACCCGCCTGGAGGGATTTAAAGATGTAGCCATTAACGACTTAGCAGGAGACATCGTAGATAGACACAAGTATCTTGAATTAAATCCTAACAACACAGGCTCGGCAGAAGATGAATTAGAACATTTGAAGTATCAGATTTTTAAATGGATCAACAAATTAGTAGGCGAACAGAATAACGAGACAATCGGCCATGCTCAAGAATTAATGCAAAGGGTTAACAGTATACCAGTACCAATGTTGGTGAGACCTCAAGATAAAGGTCAAGCTCAGCATCCACCAAGCCAACATCAGCGCAGCCAAATGAATCCCTCTATGGGGCAACGAAATAATAGTCGAAATGTTAATACTCCGATAAGAACATCAGGTACAAGAGAACCGGGTGTTAGTTTTAGAAATCCGCCATCTGCCCAACAAGCACCTTCTAACCGTATGAACAATTCGCCACCTGCTCAACAAGCAACTTCCAACCGTATGAGTGACCCTAATGATTTAGCTAATCCTAATTCAAAACCTTGCTGCTCTAAAGAGGCACCACCACCACCCTCACCACCAGAAGAAGGCACCAAAGACGCTATGTATGATAAATACGTAAAGATTTTTAGAGACCAATGCAATGCTTTACCGATAGATGAGTCGACGCCCTATAATGCCACGCTAGCTGACCAAGCAAGACGAGCGATATACAACGGCATTCTTAAAACTTTTTTCAATTTAAAATCTGATCCGAAAATAGAAAATGACTATAAATATTTCGAGTTTATGCTAGAGGAGAAACTGGATGACTTTCTGGACGTTCTTCCGCAAACAGAAGAATTAAAAAAAATTAGACATTCTTGGAAAATCGCCACTATAGAACGCGCCATCGAAATGTTAGATGAGTTGCATAAGCTTTCAGACAAGCCATGTTTTAGGCGAACAGTAAAAGATAAATTCAATCGACAATTTGCACTAGATAATGAAATACAGTACTGTTTTCTTCTGCAACAAGGATTCTTGTCTAGAATGGCAGATGCATATATTCTACAAACTAATTATAAAGAAAAAGATCCTGTGAAAGCTAATATTTACAGGAATAGATTGATGATGGAAGTTGATAAGTTGGCTAATCATTTATCAAAGGTACATAACGTAGGATTCAGGTTTTTTGATACGTCTAAATTATCACGTATGGCCATGAAAACATTAGAACATGTACCGATACCTGCAGATGATGTGTTACAAGAAGAGGTGGCACAAATCCATATTGCAGATGAGATAAAGAAATGGTATAAGGAATTGCCAACCCAACCTTTCAAAGACGAAAATGATGGAGTTTTCAGAAAAAGAATGATGGAGATCTTGGCAAAGAAGTTAAATGACATGCATAAACGTTTAGACGATGAAGATCCGTCTAAAGAAGATAAAATGAAGCACGAAATGAGCTATTTCTTAGAGAAAAGAGCAGAATTGCAAGAAAACAATGATAAACACATTAATTTTATGGTAGATCAATTACATTTGCGACTTCAGAAAAGATGGGCACAATTAGAAGATCCTGGACACTTTGACGACTTTGAAAAAGCTAAGCCGTTTAGTTCTACTCTTGCTCATGTTGATAACGCTGACTTTTTAGCTCCGTTGATGGATGCTGCTACAAGTACTGGTCCAGAGCCTGTTGTCCAACGAACGCATGGAGGTCAAGAATATTTTATACAACCAGGTCAACCGATGCAGAGTATGGGTCAAGTTCGTACCTCACATCGTGGTGCATCCTATTCCCTTCAAGGTTTTAGTCGTCCCGGATCGCCACAAAAAGTAATGATCCATAGTATGGACCCGAACATTTTGAGGCAAGTTCCTGATGGAACTAGAATGAGCCAGGGTAGGCCCAATGAGCGGCATGTTACTCAACAAGGTTCCCCAATTCAGAGCATGCAAGCACCTATATCACCCAGAGTTAATTTAGAAGGTAGTCAATTCGGTCCAAAGCAGGTTAATATAACTCAACAAAGTCCAACTCGAGCGAATTTGTCTCAACAAGAGAGACAGTCACAGTCGAGACAACAATATCCCGTAGTTCGGCAAAGCCCGCAATTGATTCAGAGCACAGCTCATGCCACTCCAATGAATACACGAGGGGCTAGTCAAATAAGAAGTCAAAGAATGCAGAATGTAAATGAAAGTCTTCGTCAAGTTGAATTTGCGGGTCAGACAGGACCGCAACCCCAACGTGTCGAGGAGAATGTGGCTAGTCAAATACTAGGGTCTGATAGGCAGCCGGGTCCATTATTCGTCCCATGTAACCAAGTTCATTCACAAGGACGGTCGGGTGAAGTTCCTGGGATTGTTGGCAGTCGCGGTCCTACTCCTACCCAGGGAGTTGGAACTACTGCTCAAGCTACAACCGGCGCAGGCGGCGCTAATGTTTCATCACAAGAGGATATATTGGATGGTCAGTTCCGTGTCAAATGCAGATGTTTGGAGATCTACCGTCGAATGCGAAGATCTTTAGATTCTGACTATTATTAAATTACGTGCCCATGTTATTACCGTTTTTAATGTCTTTGTCATAGTTGTCATTAAATAATTTTGAAGAGGTTTTTATTTTTTTTTAAGGGTAGAAGTCATTCTATGAAGGACATGCAAAATAAAGTGAGCAGTCCAACACACGCAGCGAACGTGCTGCTAAAACGCTGGTCTTAACGATGCACAGACAAAAAGCGACTTATGAATGAGAAATCTGATCTGAATTGTTTTTATTTAAATACGACAACAAAATATCGGACAACATAACATTTTGACAGTTACTGTCTAAAATACAAAAAGCTGGGATACGGACACTGGCGGCCGCAACATTTTGAACACCCCTCTAAATTTTGCTCATCTTCGTTGTCTTGCGGAGTTTCCTGGTCTGGACAAGTTCTCGGCTGAGACCTACCACTCTTTGGGATCAGCCTCTCTTTACACCTGCATCTTATTCTTTCCTCTCTTTGCTCCCTCTCCATCACTACAGACTCGTCAATCCCTTCGTCTAGGATCACACGCCTCATTGGCACACCCCAGAAATTATCTTCTTCAAACTTAGTGTACGGCCAATCGGACTGGTCACTATGTCGTTTCTTCGGTCTCGCATTGGATGTATCGTCTAAAGACCCCAACTCAATCACGCGCTCCTTTCGGCAAGGTCGGCTGCTACAGGGCGTTTGTTCTTGAAGGCCATCTCTTTTCGGCATTCGATATTCTTGATCTCTTTTTGGGAAACCAGGGCAGTATGGTGGTGAGGACTGTTGATTAAGACCGAAAGGGCTCATGCAGGGACTCGGCGTGTTTGAAGATCGGGGACTTGGTATATCTCTTTGTGAGGGTCCTTGGAATGACCTTTGAGTATCCCAATGAGGATAGCGCTCAGGTGAGGGTTGGTATTGAGATGTTGGCTCGGGACACGTAAAGGATTGATCGCAGGGTATTCTCTGTGGATTGGTGTTTTGCTGTTGTAGTTTGTCCAAACCAGGACGTTGGTAAGGCGCTGGGTTCGACTGTGCGTAGGAAGATGTTCGAGTTTGATCACAGGGCGCTGAGCCAGTTTGACGACGACTACTTCTACCGCTCTTTTGTAAATCTGATTCATCGACGATGCTGTTTTTGTCATTGGGATTCCAGTAGTATTGCTTTATGATTACCTGAAACAATCAAAGAAAAATAAAACCAAGTATGAAATAGTTAAAATTAAAAAGACAACTGTCGACCCATATCATCAAAATAAAATGAAAGTTACAGGCCTCAGGCCTGCTTCAGTTAACGCTGCCTGAGGTAGCAGAGCAGTGCAGGAGGGCAGTTAACGCCCGTCAATGGCAGAATGAATAAGCTCTTGCGACACGTCACCACACCTTTACCGCACCTCGCGGCTATCTCAGGTCATAATGAAACGGTAGTCCTGTAGCTAATGAAAATGACACCCTAATTTCTATTACATAAGGTTTCGGCACTATCAAAAACATGATTTTGACGCTACCAAAAACAAGAGTGATTTTTATTCTATAAAATCTTACCTGTGGTTGAATATCGGGTCTAGGGGACTCAATATTGCTGCTTGAAATCGTATGTCTCCTCATCTGGTGACCAGATTGTAGTGGCGATCTTGAGGGTCCAGCTGGATACGGTCTGGATGTCTTTTCATGAGCTGCAGGACAAATTGGACTTGGCGGAGGTTTTTCTATCTCGAAAGGATCCCTCCTCGCACGGGAATAAGGTGGGTGTTCCAAGTTTGCAGATAAACCAGGATATGGTCTTGGTGTTTTTGCATTGTTACCTGGGCAAATTGGACTTTGCTGTTTCTCCATCCCAAATGGTCTTAGCAGTGTTTGACTGCCAGCGTCCACAGACCGCGGTCCCACGCCTACGTCGCACTTATTATTTCTTACATATGAACCAACACGACTTGGAGACAAACAGGTTCTTCGTTTGATTCTCTCTAAATGAGCCCTGTCCTCAGGGCTTAAAGTACATGGAGGGTATGGTTTGGGTTGCGTGGGACAAGGTTGCTTACAGACCTTGGGGGAGCCACTGGGACCAGGAGTAGCCCAATCTTTGTAGGCTGGACATATTGGAGCGTCCATGCCACTCCCGCTGCTGGCAGCGCTCGCATTTCCGAAAGCATCTATGGTCACATTTGAGTCTGCATCGTACTTTCTCGATTCTTCTGAGGCCTTCAATTTATCAATTAACTTATCAGCAAGTATATGATTATTTTTTCCAGATTTCAAAGGCATTTTATTTAGAAACTTTACTATTTCTTTCTTCATTAATTCATTATCTTTGTCATCACCTTCCACCTCGATATCAAAAAGTTTTTTTGACAGTACATAAACAAGTTTGTTTCTAGCGAAGATCTCTGTGGGATTTTGCGGTTGTAGTGGTAATTCTTTTATCCAGTCATTTATTTCTTCTCTTATTCTTGCTTGTTCTACTTCGTATCTTATAGAATCTCCTGAAGGCAATGGAACTTTATTCAAAGCAGTATACAGATTGTTGTTTAGCGTCCGACTATTAAGAGGTGAACACGGATTTCTGTACAAGTAATCTCTACAGAAATTATTTATCTCATCAGCAATTTTTCTTTTTAATCGCTCTCTTTGATTTTCATTGTCGCCGGAATAGTGTAAGTCAATATAGGCATCAGCTAGTCGGTCTTTCAATGTTTCTATAGTAGCTTGTTCTTCTTTTGATAAGTTCCATTGTTCTGGTAAAAGTTTTGATATAGTATCACGTAAATTCCGTTTATAAGTTTGTCCAGCTATCTCGTCATGAGCTCTGTGCTGTGCTTCTAATACTTTTTCAATAAGAGCTTGAAATTCATCATCAGAAATCTTAACATCATCGAGCAAATTCTGTAGTTCATCTCTCAAGACAGCTTCATATAGGGAATCGTCATTAAATATTTCTGGGTCAACATTCATTTCTCCTATTTTGTGGATTAAACTGTAGGTCATGTCCTTGATTTCGTCTTCTTCCTTTGTATTGTCATCAGTATATATGCTACTTAACCAAGTGTCTATAAAGTTTGTCAGACCATTAAAACTCATTCCATAGTGTTCTGTTTTGGATTCTGGCCCTTCGGAAAAGTAATACATATTAGTTTTTAATTTTGGAAGGTCTTAACTATTTCTTTGTTATAAAAAAGGAGATTAAACAAATTTTTATATTGATTTGATCGTCATGTCGGAATTACGTTACTGAGTTGACTAATTGGGAAGCCAGCGTCGCCTAGCTGCGCTCGACAGAGTCTACAACATAACACTCGGACTGGCCGGAGATAAGCAGAGTTCATCGGTGGCGGTCAAGCAGTGAACACGTTTAGAAACTGTCGCGCATTCCGAATAGTCGTGTCGTGTATCTACAGTGTGATTAATTGATAGTAAATTATAATGTGATCTGAACTGTAAACAGTTTTTTTATTGTGCAATAACCAACACTACCCATAGTATGTTAAATATGGCCGATAATAACGAAAGAGGTCTTTCTCCGTCATACGCAAATTTTTATCATTCAGAATCAACTTTTCTAAAAGAAATAACTAATTTATCATAGATAAAAGTACAATTTCCAATAAGGAATGAGTATATAAGAAGAAATCTAAAACTAGCAGCGTCGACTGAAAATTTGTGTAGAAATTGGTTGTTATGAAATGGGCATGTGATGCGGAGAAATGACGAAAATATAGTGATGAAAGTTTTAAGTAGGTATGAATGTGGATCGCTTTAAGAGTATAAAAAGACCAAAGAAATGATGGATGGACTGTTTGAAAAATGATAATATGGCTAGAAGCTAACGCAGAATGAAGTAATGAAGGAAAGAGATGTTGCGCTAACCTTAAATAAAATGGGATAAGGGAAAGAGAATGACGATGATGAAATGTCTATTTAATAAAATTTGTGGAATGTGTCCAATCATACCCCTTTTACTTTGCAACCATTCAATGTATGTATTTGTAAAAAAAAAATTACCTGTCTCATCCATTGCAACGTCGCTATCTTCAATAGGAATTCCTAAATCTTTTGCATGCTCTTCTGCCAGCTGACTTTCCATCAACTTTCGTTTTTCTTTCAACATTGGACAACCATCAAAAACGTCGCCGGTATCTTTCATCTTTGCTTCCTTATAATCTTTTTTCTTTACTGGTGAATTCTGACGATCTTTTTCTTGAATTCTGGCGATCAATTTCTTTGTTCTATAAAAGAGCTTGTGTGCTAATTCTTCAGCTTCTTCATCACACAAACACGCACTCAAATAAGTGAGTCGTTTTATGGTTACGATCAGATTTTCCACAATTTCATCTTGGTCAGCATTGCTCTTTCCTAGTTTTTTTAACTCATTGACAAGGCTTGGATGCAATTCTCTTCTGTCGCAGCCTACGTAGTAATCATCTAAAATACCTGATACTTCTTCGTTTAGAGCAGTTATGAACTCTTCGGTTTGTTTTGGAGTAAGACTTTTTCTTCGACCGCCTCCTTAAATTAGAGAAGTAACATTTTCTAATTGACTTGAAGCCTGATTTTACTTTTTGATCAGAATTTTTGTTTTGAGATTTTAGTATATTTTGAGGGTTTTGTTTTTTTTTGTAGTGTCAAAGTTCAAGTTATTTTTATGAGATGAAAATGTTTAAACAAAATTAAAGTTTCGATTATCCCCTTTTATATTATTATTTATTGTTTCTTCATTATTTACGCGATTTATTTAATGTTATTATGAAATATTTTGTTGTTTGATGGTGTTAGTAATTAGTTTTTTTTTTTTTTTTTATGCACAATATAACTATTTTCTTTGTGTCCTTTAGCAAACTTCGTGTTTCTTTGTTGGATTTCCATCAGGTGCCATTTGCACTTGATGCAGACCGGACGATCTCAATCCACTTGGAAGTATATAGAGTTGTTAATACTCTTTTAACTTAATGTAATTTATTTAAAAAATGGAAGGAAAGCCTTTAAAGTCGCAGGCACGATAGATAGGAAAATTGTTGTAATCAAAACAAAACAACCGTAAAGTACAATAGACGTGGATATATTTAGTAACTTGTTCCGCTTAGCTATTTCTAAAGAGCTATAAAAAACTCCTAAAATAAATCGACACGTGTTTCACCTCTCAGCGAGGCATCCTCAGGATGACGATGAACTTGTTGCGAACTCGAACACGGCGTGTTGCCACACCGAGCGCTGAGTGCAGAGTGTGTCTGCACTCAGCGCTCGGTGTTTTTTAGGAGTTTTTTATAGCTCTTTAGAAATAGCTAAACGGAACAGGTTACTAATTATATCCCCGTCTATTGTATTTTATAATGAATTTCCGCAAGGTCACGCCTGAATCAATTAACTAACCATAAAGTACTTAGTTCTAGTAAAGGGGCTTGTGGCTAAGTAATAACAGCTGCACGGGTAGATCGATCAGGTTAAGCTACGCTTGCCGTGGTTGGTCCGTGGATGGGTGACCATCTTTACATACCAAGTCCCCTCCGTGCCTCGGAAAGCACGTTAAGCCGTTGGTCCCGGCTGTCATTTGTAGATCTTTGACAGTCGTTACGGGTAGTTAGAAGCCCAAAAAGTTTGACAACCAGTCTTACCAAGGGGTATCGTGTTACCTAGTCACTAGGTTGTGGAGGTCAGATAGGCAGTCGCTCCATGTAAAATACTGGTATTCAGCTGCATCCGGTTAGACTGGAAGCCGACCCCAACATAGTTGGGAAAAGGCTAGGCAGATGATGAAAGTACTTAGTTCTGAATTCAAATTATTATACACGATAAATCTAATAATTGATGGACATGGAAATTTGCATTCGATCGTTTGTATTCGGAAATGCGATGATTCCCGAGGGACAACAAGAAAATAGTCAGACCGTACATTATTTAATAATACTATTACAAAATTTAATAAGTCTATATCGTTTATAGTTGTATTATATTTATATATTTAACTGTTATATTATATTTACCTCATAACTAAAAAGTTACCTCTAATCTTCCTTGCATAAACCTAAAAAGTTATTGGTAATAAAACTTTTTAGGATATTATGTTATTAACCTGTTTCAGAAATAACATGGACATTTTCAATAAATTAATCTCCTCCAATAATTATTCTATTTCGTTTATAACTGGAGTTGATGCATCAGTTTCGATTCATTGCCTACCTAGCCTTTTCCCAACTATGTTGAGGTCGGCTTCCAGTCTAGCCGGATGCAGCTGAATACCAGTATTTTACACGAAACGACTGCCTATCTGACTTCCACCGCCCAGTTACTGGGTAACAGGATATCCCTTAGAATACCAGCCTTGACTACTTTTGGAAATTTTTAATTACATTTTGGTAATTTTCAAGAAATTCGTTCGGGGTTTCTATTAAAAAAAAATATCAATCAAATTGATTATATTGATAGTTCTTATCATTGGGTTGAAAGTATTCCACTGACTTAAGAAAGGTTGACGTATTCTTGGAAACACAGAGAAGTTTATACTCGTTTCTGGACTGTGCAGCATACCAATAGACAAACTATGTTGATTTAAATTGTTTTAATTTTACGTCTTGCGTTTATTTGAAGTTTTGTATTGCGTTTATAAAGATTCATCAATAAATATTAATTATTGTAGTGTTTTTTTTATTTTAATTTTAGATTTTTTTATATTACAAACTTGTCTTCTTGCCATGGTTCCAGATGACTGCAATATGAAGTTAGGTACTTGTATGAGTGCCTTCGTCTGTTTTTATTTTTTTGTGGCATACAAGAATTTAAAAATTTGTTTCGACTTTGATAAAATTTGGATGAAATTTGAGAGACAGGTAGCCTGGGAGCTGGAAAAGGACGTAGGCTATTTTTATCCTGGATTGCAGACGTGGACTATATCTAGTCATAAATATTTTTAGTATGAAATCAGATTTATCTCTATCTGTCTGTGTCGCTAAGAGATGTCATTCGCTAGAACAAGAAATTCAACTGTATCTAAACGCACTTTCAATGCGAATGAGTGTGAATACTTGCAAGCGGACTTCTCGCTCCAGCGTATCGCACCTCTATATGACAAAAAGAGATTGTGATATAGAAAAAATAGATTTTGCATGTAAGTGTGATTTCATCGCGAAATTTAAAAGGTCTGGTCAAACTGTGGCGAATGCCGCGCGGGTTGCGGGATCTAACCAATTCGTAAGGAGTTGTTCCAACTGCGCAAATAGTCACATGACTGCCTAACCATTAAAACAATCGACGCACGCAGTCGTGACCCGCTTCCCGCGCGACATTAGTTTAAACAGTCCTTTTAATATTGTTTAGATTTAAATATCTAAAGAACACTCCCTTTACTATTCTAGCTTAGGCGCAACAAGTTTAGTAAAATTGAGGAGAACTTCTATACCGATCATTTTGTACAATTTTTCGACCTTCTCAATATCTGGAGTCTCGGATGCATCAGGATCCGCTTTAATTAATCTCTTAAACACTTGAAACCTTAGATTTTCAATTTCCTCTTTGTTTGAAACCGCCTTGTCGGGTTGGACTTGCAAGTATTTCTTTCTGTCAACAATGTCATTAGTAAGCTCGTCAATGAAATCTTTTTTGGCTTCTGGCTCTAAATCTATAGGCACAGTTTCTATCCAAGTTCTTATTGATTCTACTACATTTGTTTTGATATCCTTTGCTGTGGGTTCTCCATTTGGTTTTCCTGGTGTAGAGGTTTGCCCAGGACTAAATTCCGTGTTTGACAATTCTTGTTCCATTTCTTCTTCGTTCCCATTCATCGAAGTATTCGTGGCTTTTCCCTTAACATCTAAGATGTCTGCGATTCCTTGTTTTCTATCAGTCTTTTGAGATACTGGTGATTTTGTTTCTTTTGCAGATTCTGACGTAAATTTTATCTTAAAAGTATCAATCTTTGTTAATAATTCTTTTGTGTCTACTATGACTGCCTTCAATGCTTCAACCGGCATGAACTCATTTAATCTCCGATGCACTTGTAACTTCAAATTTTCCAAATTGTCACTTTGAGAAGGTTCCGCATTTCCATAGATTTGAAGAAATATTTTCCGATGAACTATATCATTAGTAAGTTCTTCTACAATTATTTTCTTTACGTCCGGTTCTACATTTACTTGTACCCTATCTAACCAAGCATTAATGGTGTCGGTTGTGAACTTAGTAAATTCTTTCACATCACCACTTTTATTCGATTTTGGAGCAAATGGAGATTTTTGTTTAGTAGTATTAGTGAAAGTTAACGCTTTTTCTGTCTTTGAAAAACGTGACGATGGTTTTTCTTTATTATTCTTCTTTGTTGCTTTAGGAGCAGTTTGTGCTACTTTAGTAGTAACTTGTGCTGGTTTAGGAGCAACGTGCTTCTTTGATTTTGTAACCTGAACGGTACTAGTTTCTTCTTTGTGTTTGTTCTTAGTAGACAACATATTAATTTGGCCAGTCTCGTCGTAAATAGCCAATTTTTCTTTCATGAAACTTTTTTCATTTGTCGGTAAAGGTAATTTAGTTATTGCTTCTTCAAGATTCCTGGACCAGTGTTTTCTGATACTCTTACTTGTTTCTATTAATTCTTTTAATGAGTAATTGATATTTCCAGTCGATAATGCGGTACTGGTACTGTTCTTCTTATCTATATCTTGAGGCACTCGATCTCTTCTCCGCCTTCCAGATGTGCATTGTTCTGTTTTAAAAAGAAACATAAATAAAATAGCACAGGGATCAAAATGTAAATAGATCTATACGAGTTTCGAATTTGTCTCAAGCATAACTTTAGTGTAATATTTTCACGATTGGGCAAGGAAAAGCATATCATCGATATATGAAATCGACAAATGTGAATAATTTTCCATATCATATGTGGAAAAGCTAAAACATGCTCTATAGTTGTCGCGATTTAGCGTGGCAATAGCGGTCCTTTCCCTAATGTTTCTCCGTAGGAACCCAAAAAATAAACTATGTACGGTTTTTCGTTCGGTTTCACGTTTAAGATCATGATAGAATCAGGACGTTAACGGACTTTGATTCAGTTTTTGAAATAAAAATGCTAGAAAATGTAGGTGGGACTGCTTTTGCCATGCTAAAACCGCGACAACAAAACAACTCATTGTTGTCATCATTTTTGTCATTGGACAAGTGATGAACATAGATTTCAACATTCTTTGTTAGTGATGAAAATTTGTTTGTTGTATAAATATTTATTTGTTATCTGCGACAGTAGGTAATCCAGAAGTTTTAGGCTGAGATTCATAAACGTTACTTAGCTCATGCTTTGATTTAGTTATATTCCCGTCTCTAACTTGCACTTGTAGTTAGACAGTTATGCGAGAAGGACGGGAATAATGCTTAGCCTAAGTATGGGCTAAGTAACGTATTTGGATACAGGCATTAGTGTTCCGCTAAAGTATCAAATACGTGTTGATAATGTTGATAAAAAATGTGTCAGTGTGTAGTTTAAACAAAAAAAAAAATTGTATTAGGTGTATTAGGGACAAGGCTATTATAACGAATACTTAATTCACCATACCACGAAGAAAAGATTCAATAGCAAGAAGAACCAAGGTAAAAACTGACATGACCATGCCATCCATACCACGAAAAGACGGACGACAGAACCATAGAATTATTTCCGATACAGAAGGTACCTACATAAATGACAGAAAATTGGATTAGTTAAGTACCTGGAAAACAAAGATGATGAAAATTGTATTAAAAAAATACAAATTACTCTTTAAAAAGGTGAAGATACAAAGGTTAGTGGCGACATCTAAACCAGATACTATAAATGCAAGACATCTGACGTCACATAAATTCTACATCGCACAAGCAAAGTTTACCGCAAAATCTGGAAGGACAAGGAACTATTTTACTGTCTACAACCATTGGTCCATACCATTGCATCCAAAAATTTATTCAAATGGGTCAGACTGACATATTATTTTTGTCAGGACAACGAATCACATCTTAAGAGCTCACCGGGAGCATTTGCGTGTAATGTAACGGTTCATATTGGAAGAATTTAAACATTACCTTAGCCTTTATTGTTTTTTTCATTTCCTACGCTTGGCGCGCCACTGTTCTTCCTCTCGCTGCTCCGCGCTCACATCACACGTTTTTTGTCAATTACTTAGCTACAAAATACTGTTATCATCTATCCGTGGTATTGTTTCTACAGTTCAGAATAAATTGTATACTATGTTTTGTAACTATAAGGTGCATACAGTGATATGAAAGAAAAGTTGTTAACAATAATGTGATTCCTTGTCCATACACATCTTTTTGGGGCTGATTGTATTTATTATTATTTATTTACTAAAATCGCCCTTACAACTATCATTACTGGTGTATACCTAATGCGATAGCGCGGTCTTAAAACTAACTTACTTACTTACACTTACATACAATTTAAAACGATGAAAATCGTACAAAAAATAGTAGTACATAATAATAACATTCCCTAAATATAAAAACCACAATACAATACATATACAACAATGCGAGTATATGGCGTGAGACGAGAGTAGTGTTCTTAATTTTTTTTTTTTTATTGCAGTCTATCGATCTTGTAGATATTCAGCAATATGTGTAAGATTTTATATGATTAAAGGGTTTGCACGAAAGCCGTCCAGTGACTGCTCCGTTTATTCTTGTGCCTCTCAGAGAAGAAGGTCTTGAGGAATCTTTCTTTTCAGTCTACGAGCAACTGTTTGGGTGTTCATTAGATTGACTGCCAGCATATTTGGATGATTAGTGATTCGCTTCTTGTACGCTTTTGTCCTTTCCGAGATTTCTTCTATAACACTTTTGAAGCAGAGGTCGTGATGGAGTCTAATGTTTGAAACATACCAAGGTGCGTTCGTTATTATTCTTAGTATCTTTGACTGGAATCTCTGTATTATTTCAATGTTTGAATTTGCTGCTGTTCCCCAGAGTTGTAGGCCATATGTCCATATGGGTTTTATAATGCATTTATAAAGCAATAGTTTGTTTTGAAGTGAGAGTCTTGATTTTTTATTTAGTAGCCAGTATATAGTGCGCAGCCGTTGGCCCATAGCTAATCGTTTTGTGAAGATATGCTTCTCCCAAGTTAGGCGTCTATCCAAGTATATTCCAAGATACTTGGCGTGATCCTGTTGCGGTAGAGGTATGCCGTTGAGAGTGACGGATGGACATGTTTCTAAAATTATTATTTCATTCGTTTTATTTTTAAGCAGAAGCAAAAGACGATAAAAAAAAAAAAAACATGATTTCATAGCCCACCTAACTAATGTTTGATTTTAAGTTATTAACCGTGATTGTGTTTGCAAAATTACTTGATCCAATATCGACCACGCGTTTATTTAAATTACTTATTACTAGCAGTAATTATGATTAATTCGTTGCAATCGGTGCAAAAGCAATTTTCCTTCTTAGAACATTGTCCCCTTTACATAATCTCGACATCAGATGCATAAGGTTGGATGTACAGACGCCAGCACATCAAGCTACCCGAAACTGTAAAATTTTCCCAATCAACTTTGAACCTTACACTTCAGCGTTAAAGTTGAAAATCTATTTAATAAATTTGACAGATTGTAGTAGCTTGATGTGCTGGCGTCTGTACAAAACTAACATTACAGGAAAGCAAAAATAAAATGCATAATCTTTGCTCTTCATATTTTTATTAAACCATAAGTATTTAACAGGGTTGGCACGATTAAATCATTTTGATTTAAATCACGATTTAAATCAAATGATTTTTTCAATAAAAATCAACGATTTAATCAAATGTGATTAATTTTACTTTCTTTCACAGAAATCAACATAAAAACAGATTTAGGAATTATATGTTAAAGACTGTATTTTAATTTAGGTACTTTATAGCTGTTGTCCTCCATGACTGTATTTATTAAGCACAAACACAGTATAACAAAATCCATTTACCACTGTTACACAAAAAAACTCACATTAACTTACGAGTATCAAACAACAAACTCCTCAACTACAACTCGGTCCTTAAGCCACTACGGCATCCAATTGTGGGGCGTTGCCAGCAAAACCAACATACTCTGCCTGCAGAGAGTCCAAAATGTTATCCTAAGATCAATAGCAAAGGCATCTTGGTTTGCTAGGAACGACGAAATCCACGACTATCTACAAATGCCATCAGTAAACTCTGAAATCGAGTGATACAAAACCACCTTCTATAAGTGGTAAGCGTAGTACTGGCTGCTCCACCACAACGCCACTTGTCATGTCAAAAAAAAAATCTTATCAATTGACATGAAAGACAGTACCGAATTAATGATTTGTTTATGTCGCGCGCCATTCGCCCACGCGCCACGAGAGCTCATTATGATACGATGTGATTCAAAACTATTTGAACTGTCTTTAGACCAAGTATCTTAAATTTTTGAATACATTTCGGAAGGATAATGTTGGAATTCCTTACAACGTACTAAAATCCACTAGAAATTGTTGTTATCTCATCATCTGTTACGATGCCTCATTGAGGTGGATAACAATTAAAATTCTATTGTGTCTCGTTAATGACAGTTGAAAGGTTATTACAACAAGAAAATCTCATATTGATAGCATTCTATATGCCTTAGTAGCGTTATGCAACATTTTTTAGGGTTCCGTACTAAACAAGGAACCCTTACAGTTTCGTCATATCCGTCTGTCTGTCTGTCTGTCTGTCCGCGGTCTAGCTCCGAGACCCTTAGTACTAGAAAGCTGTAATTTGGCATAGGTATACATATTAATTACGTCGACAAAGTGGTAAAACAAAATTATGAAAAACATTTTTTTTTAGGGTATCTCTCATACACGTAAAGTGGTGATGTTTATTTTTTTACTCCATAGTGAGGGGTATCATTGGAAAGGTCCTTCAAAAATATTGTGAGTTTGTGAAAACCATTTTTGGATTCAGGGATTCGTTTGCGAAATATTAAGCTTTAAAGTGCTAATTTTTGTTAGAGTTAAGTGTCCCCCCCCCCTGCCGGCTAAATGGTTGGTTTAACAGTAGTTTATATAACGAAATTAAAAGGAAAACTATCACAGCTAAATAGGCTCTACAGGTTAACGAGTAATAATCGACCAACTTAACTTTGCAGTTGCTAAAACATGTTTTCCCATACAGTCCGTATGGGAGAACATATTTTTCAACTACAAAGTTAAATTTGTTTTTGGGATAAATTCATCCCAACTACGGAACCCTTCATTGTGCGTGGTCCGACACGCACTTGGCCGGTTTTAAAGCATAATGCTGTATTTGAAGATCCGTATTAATAGCCTTTGCCAAAGGGCACACAATGGTGTCGATTCTCTTGTCACAAATGCCTCTAAACTAGACTAAAGATCACCAAAATTTAGTTTAATCCTGTCAAACGACGATTTCCCATTCTGAAATAGACTAAAGTGACAAAACTTAACTATATTTTAGTTTGACAGCACTAAGATGGTACTGAGATATTAGTTTAGTGAAAATGGCAATTTTGCTATTCTGAATTTGACGTATTTAAATCTGACTATTTTTAATCGCGACTAAAAACGTGTGGAATAAAATTTGTTGTCATGAACTTTAAATTCACACCAACACCTCGACTTCAGATGCAAAAACAGTACTGAATCTCTTTTGTTTCTTTTGCTTATATCTCGAAAACGGTGTGGTCGAAAGCTAATGAAAATTTCGACCTCCTTTGTAAACCCCTTAAACCCCCAACACTCTACATGTAGGTAATAATTTTTCTTATTTTTCATACAAAAAGTGAAAAATTCCATATAAAACACGTCGAGGCTGCCCCCTGCGCGCCTCCGGCTCCAAAAAGATTCACGTGGTTATGTATCACGTGTAGAGTCGCGATTGTCAAATTCGATTTAAATGTGTCAAAATTATTTTTAAATTTAGAGAATTTATTTTGCAGAATAGCTTTGAGATTCTCATAGTAAGGAATTTTAGTGATAGTTTAGTTAGTTTAGTTCGATGTACAAGAGAATCGGCACCAGTGTCTCAAAACTATGAATAAAACATTTTTGAAATAACTGTAACTCTGAAATAACGCTATAAATAAATAAATTGTTTATTTATTTATTTAAACATTGCTTAATGCTTTAGGCATTCTCTACCAGTCAACCAAGGGTGGTGAAGAGATTGGATGATTATTATTATAATTGTAAACTTTAGATGCATAAAGGCTTTATTCTGCTGAAGCGTCCAGCATGAGACCAAACATTTCATATGCATAATAGTTTAAATTTAAATACGGCTCATAAAACTATTAATAATTTGGTGCATTGAGGTGTAAGTAAAAATAAAGGCTCGTGCAGACTGGCGCGACTTGTCGCACAACGCCGGTAATTTATTCTACCGTGAAGTTTTCTTATAAGTCGTTTTATTAAGAGTCGCGTCGCGCTGTCGCGTCGCGCTGTTGCCTCGCGCTGTTGTCTCGCGCCTGTTGCAGGAGCTATAAAAGTTTATGCCTTTCATACATTTCAATAAGTCTATAAATCCGACTTTATGTATGTGTGTATCTTGTCAACGGTACGAGATAGAAATACCAAGGTCGGATTGTTAGAAAGAGAAACAAAACCTTATTATCGCTAAACTAAAAAGTTATTTTGGTCGGTTCTTTACATCCGACCTAATTGCCTCTGATGTCGAGATATAAAATCGTTGTGATGTAAAAGTAAAAATTGTATAAAATTTAAATTAACTCATCAATTATGATCTACTCAACCTCGCAATTTCGGAAATCCCGGTGGCGGTTCTATCTCCATGATCATTCCGTATAACTCTTCGGTTCCTTCTATAAATGGAGGAATATCTTTCGAATTCACTAAACTTTTCATTCTCCTAAAAATCTGATACTTTAAATTTTCAATCTCATCTTTATCGGTAGATATTGCTTCAGGGTGTAGTTGCAAGTACTTTTGTCTATCTAATATGTCACTAGCTATTTCTTTGGCCGCAGCTGTTGCGACTTTTGAGTCCAAATCTATAGGCAGATTATCCATCCAGGTTTTAACAGTTTCTGTTAATTTGTCTTTAAATATCGCGAATGCTTCTCGCGAAACGGTTTCATCATTCATTAATTCTTTAGCAGCCTCCGTCATTTCTTTTTCCAGTAATAATTTCAATTCGGTTTTTTTATCAATCGGGATCGATGATGTATCAACAACTTTTTTACTATCTTTTAAAACTTCGGCTGTAAGAGCAGCTAAATCATTTAGGTGAGGTGAATTGTCCATAGTTTGATTCAGTTTACTTAATAACTTATTTTTTTGATTACTTTTATCAGCATTGGATAAAGTACACTGATTGACAGCATCATTGATAGCTCCAGCGAATGCTTCTTTGTATTTTTTTAATTTATCCTTTTGGTCATCACCTATAATTTCTTCTTCGAGTAATAATTTCAATTCGTTCTTTTTCCCAGTCGGGATCGATGAGGTATCAACAAGATTTTTACAATCTTTTAAAACTTCAGCTTTTAGAGCACCTGTGTCATTTATGTGAGGTGAATCGTCTACAGTTTGTTTCATTTTTGTCAATAATTTATTTTTTAAATCACTTTTGTCAGGTTCGGATAAAGTAGACTGATTGACAGCATCATTGATAGCTCCAGCGAATATTTCTTTGTAATTTTTTAATTTATCCTCTTCGTTATCACCTATAATTTCTTCTTCAAGTAATAATTTCAATTCGTTCTTTTTCCCAGTCGGGTTAGATGAGGCATCAACAAGATTTTTACAATCTTTTAAAACTTCAGCTTTTAGAGCACCTGTATCATTTATGTGAGGTGAATCGTCTACAGTTTGTTTCATTTTGTTTAATAATTTATTTTTTAAACAACTTTTGTCAGGTTCGGATAAAGTAGACTGATCAACAGCACTATTGATAGCTTTAGCTAATGCTTCTTTTTGTAAAATAGATTGAGCAGCCAGTTCACCTAACGGTTCTTTGTGTTTTGTTATTTTATCGTCATCGTCATCATCCATAGCTCCATCAAAAATGTTAGCCAGTGCTTTTTTTAAATTCAATTTTTGAAGGTTGGGTATAGGGGACTTATTCACAGCCTTACTGATAGCTTTAGTGTATTGTTTTGTGTATCCTTCTTCAACATCGTATTCATTCATAATTGCATCAATAGTATTCGCTAGTTCTTCGTTCAATAATGATTTCAATTCATTTTTTTCGTTAGCCGGGATCGATGATGCATCAACAATTTTTTTTAAAGCTTTTAAAACCCCACATTTTAGGGGTTCTAAATCATCTTTGTTAATAAATGGTTTGTTGTCCATAGTTTGTTTCAATTTGCTTAATAACTTATTTTTTAAACTATTTTTATCGGGTTTGGACAAAGTAGACTTATCAACAGCATCGCTGATAGCTTTAGCTAATGCTTCTTTGTGTTTTGTAGTTTTATCCTTAGATTGAGCAGCCAGTGCCAGTTTTTGTGCTTTACCAATCAGTTCATCAACGCAAGCACTCGCTTTTTCTTCAGGTAAGTTTTGCTCTCGCATTAGTTTCTTTGTGAGTTTTTTCCTTGTCTCTTCAAAATCTCCACCAACTTGCGCTATACTAACTAATTGATTAATATCTGCTTCTAATGTTTTAACGTAGGTTGGATCTAATTCATATCTTTCGTCACCCATATCTTCTTTTAGTGCCATTTCTCGTGCTCTATCAATCAGTTCATCAACTGGAGCACTTGCTTCTTTTTCGGATAAATTTTGCTCCCTCATTAATTTCTTTATGAGTTTTCTCCTAATATCTTTAAAATCTCCATCCGTGCCTGCTATCTCCAATAATTCATCAAATTCTTCAGCTAACTGTTTTTGGTAGCTAGGATCTACAGCTTTGTCAAATTGAGGCAATACTCTACGTATTATTACATTTAATTTATTCCTTTTCGCATCTGGCATGGATTTTGCCAAATTTATTTCATTTTTGAAATTACTCAAGTTTTCGTCTACTACAGCAGTTAGTTCACTTTTTAATTTGTTTTTCTTATCTTTTGGTAAATTCAGTTCATCAAGGATTTCATATATGCCATCATTAAGTGCTGCTGCAGTATTATCAGATAACGATTTCTGGAAGTTTTTGGTAATCATGTCTTTCAGTTTTTTCTTTAATTCTTTCTTTTTATCTATAGGGATAGGTGCTTCATCAATAGCGTTTTCAAATCCAAGTAAAATATTATTTTGAGTTCCGCTTTCTAATTCTTTAAAATCATCAACTTGTGATGACAACTTGGGAGTAACACCTCGCAAATTATTTATATTTTCGTCAACCACGTTTAATAATTCACGTTTTAATTTATTTTTCTCAGAGTTAGGTATTTGTAGCTCATCTAGTATATCAGGTATGCCAAATTTAATGGCATCGTGTACGTCATCAGTGAAAGGTTTTTTCAAATTATCAGCTGTAATTTTTTTCAATTTTTTTTTCAATGCCATCATTTTATTTTCAGGTATGGCTGATTCTTCAATAATCTTATCAATTCCTTGCAAAAAACTTTCTTTTGCATTATTTTCATCAACTTCTTCTGTGGGCATCGGGCCTTTCGAAGGCTTAAGTTGTTTTGTTTCTCGCAGATTTGCCACATTATCATCAGTCAAATTTATGAGTGCACGTTTTAATTTATCTTTTTCAGATTTAGATATTTGCTGCTCATCTAGTGTATCAGCTATGCCGATTTTTATGGCATCCTGCACGTCATCACTGAAGGGTTTGTTTAAATTATCAGTAGCCATTTTTTTCAATTTCTTTTTCAACTCCATCTTTTTCTCTTCAGGGATGGCTGATTCTGTAATGATCCTTTCAATTCCTTGCAAGATACTTTCTTTTGCTTTAGTTTTATCAACATCCCTCAAATTGTCCAAATTTTCTTCAGCCATGTTTATTAATGCACGTTTCAATTTATCTTTCTCAGATTTAGGTATTTGCAGCTCATCTAGTATATCAGATATGCCAATTTTTATGGCATCTTGCACGTCATTGCTGAAGGGCATTTTCAAATTATCAACAACAATTTTTTTCAATTTACGTTTCAACTTCATCTTTTTCTCTTCAGGGATGGCTGATTCTTCACTGATATTTTCAATTCCTTGCAAAATACTTTCTTTTGTTTTGTTTCCATCAACTTCTTCTACGGGCTGTTTTTCTTCCCGAAAATTTTCCAAATAATCGTCAGTCATGTTTATTAATGCACGTTTCAATTTATCTTTCTCAGATTTAGGTATTTGCAGCTCATCTAGTATATCAGCTATGCCAATTTTTATGGCATCTTGCACGTCATTGTTGAAGGGCTTTTTCAAATTATCAACAACCATTTTTTTCAATTTACGTTTCAACTTCATCTTTTTCTCTTCAGGGATGGCTGATTTTTCACAGATATTTTCAATTCCTTGCAAAATACTTCTTCTTGCTTTTGTTTCATCAACTTCTTCTAGGGGCTGTTTTGCTTCTCGCAACTTTGCCAAAGTTTCGTCAGCCATGTTTATTAATGCACGTTTCAATTTTTCTTTCCCAGATTTAGGTATTTGCTGCTTATCTAGTGTATCAGCTATGCTAATTTTCATAGCATCTTGCACGTCGTCGCTGAAGGGCTCTTTCAAATTATCAGTAGCCATTTTTTTCAAGTTCTTTGTCATCTCCATCTTCTTCTCTTCAGGGATGGCTGATTCTGTAATGATCCTTTCAATTCCTTGCAAGATACTTTCTTTTGCTTTAGTTTTATCAACATCCCTCAAATTGTCCAAATTTTCTTCAGCCATGTTTATTAATGCACATTTCAATTTATCTTTCTCAGATTGAGGTATTTGCAGCTCATCTAGTATATCAGCTATGCCGATTTTAATGGCATCTTGCACGTCATTGCTGAAGGGCTTTTTTAAATTATCAAAAACCATTTTTTTCAATTTACGTTTCAACCCCACCTTTTTTTCTTCAGGGATGGCTGATTCTTCAATGATATTTTCGATTCCTTGTAAAATACTTTCTTTTGCTTTGTTTCCATCAATTTCTTCTATGGGCGGTTTTTCTTCCATAAAATTTTCCAAGTAATCGTCAGTCATGTTTATTAATGCAAGTTTCAATTTATCTTTCTCAGTTTTAGGTATTTCCAGCTCATCTAGTATATCAGCTATGCCAATTTTTATGGCGTCTTGCACGTCCTCGCTGAAGGGCTTTTTCAAATTATCAGTAGCCATTTTTTTCAATTTCTTTTTCAGTTCCATCTTTTTGTCTTCAGGGATGGCTGATTCTTTAATTATCTTTTCAATTCCTTGCAAAATACTTTCTTTTGCTTTGTTTCCGTTAACTTCTTCTACGGGCTGTTTTTCTTCCCGAAAATTTTCCAAATAATCGTCGGTCATGTTTATTAATGCACGTTTTAATTTATCTTTCTCAGATTTAGGTATTTGCAGCTCATCTAGTATATCAGCTATGCCGATTTTTATGGCATCTTGCACGTCATTGCTGAACGGCTTTTTCAAATTATCAACAACTATTTTTTTCAATTTACGTTTCAACTTCATCTTTTTCTCTTCAGGGATGGCTGATTTTTCACAGATATTTTCAATTCCTTGCAAAATACTTTCTTTTGCTTTGTTTCCTTCAACTTCTTCTACGGGCTGTTTTTCTTCCCGAAAATTTTCCAAATAATCGTCGGTCATGTTTATTAATGCACGTTTCAATTTATCTTTCTCAGATTTAGGTATTTGCAGCTCATCTAGTATATCAGCTATGCCGATTTTTATGGCATCTTGCACGTCATTGTTGAAGGGCTTTTTCAAATTATCAACAACCATTTTTTTCAAATTACGTTTCAACTTCATCTTTTTCTCTTCAGGGATGGCTGATTTTTCACAGATATTTTCAATTCCTTGCAAAATACTTCTTCTTGCTTTTGTTTCATCAACTTCTTCTAGGGGCTGTTTTGCTTCTCGCAACTTTGCCAAAGTTTCGTCAGCCATGTTTATTAATGCACGTTTCAATTTTTCTTTCCCAGATTTAGGTATTTGCTGCTTATCTAGTGTATCAGCTATGCTAATTTTCATGGCATCTTGCACGTCGTCGCTGAAGGGCTCTTTCAAATTATCAGTAGCCATTTTTTTCAAGTTCTTTGTCATCTCCATCTTCTTCTCTTCAGGGATGGCTGATTCTGTAATGATCCTTTCAATTCCTTGCAAGATACTTTCTTTTGCTTTAGTTTTATCAACATCCCTCAAATTGTCCAAATTTTCTTCAGCCATGTTTATTAATGCACGTTTCAATTTATCTTTCTCAGATTTAGGTATTTGCAGCTCATCTAGTATATCAGCTATGCCGATTTTAATGGCATCTTGCACGTCACTGCTGAAGGGCATTTTCAAATTATCAGTAGCCATTTTTTTCAATTTCTTTTTCAGTTCCATCTTTTTGTCTTCAGAGATGGCTGATTTTTTAATTATCTTTTCAATTCCTTGCAAAATACTTTCTTTTGCTTTGTTTCCATCAACTTCTTCTACGGGCTGTTTTTCTTCCCGAAAATTTTCCAAATAATCGTCGGTCATGTTTATTAATGCACGTTTCAATTTATCTTTCTCAGATTTAGGTATTTGCAGCTCATCTAGTATATCAGATATGCCGATTTTTATTGCATCTTGCACGTCATTGCTGAAGGGCTTTTTCAAATTATCAACAACCATTTTTTTCAAATTACGTTTCAACTTCATCTTTTTTTCTTCAGGGATGGCTGATTTTTCACAGATATTTTCAATTCCTTGCAAAATACTTCTTCTTGCTTTTGTTTCATCAACTTCTTCTAGGGGCTGTTTTGCTTCTCGCAACTTTGCCAAAGTTTCGTCAGCCATGTTTATTAATGCACGTTTCAATTTTTCTTTCCCAGATTTAGGTATTTGATGCTTATCTAGTGTATCAGCTATGCTAATTTTCATGGCATCTTGCACGTCGTCGCTGAAGGGCTCTTTCAAATTATCAGTAGCCATTTTTTTCAAGTTCTTTGTCATCTCCATCTTCTTCTCTTCAGGGATGGCTGATTCTGTAATGATCTTATCAATTCCTTGCAAGATACTTTCTTTTGCTTTAGTTTTATCATCATCCCTCAAATTGTCCAAATTTTCTTCAGCCACGTTTATTAATGCACGTTTCAATCTATCTTTCTCAGATTTAGGTATTTGCAGCTCATCTAGTATATCAGCTATGCCGATTTTAATGGCATCTTGCACGTCATTGCTGAGGGGCTTTTTCAAATTATCAACAACCATTTTGTTCAATTTACGTTTCAACCCCACCTTTTTTTCTTCAGGGATGGCTGATTTTTCAATGATATTTTCGATTCCTTGTAAAATACTTTCTTTTGCTTTTTTTCCATCAATTTCTTCTACGGGCGGTTTTTCTTCTCTAAAATTTTCCAAGTAATCGTCAGTCATGTTTATTAATGCACGTTTCAATTTATCTTTCTCAGTTTTAGGTATTTCCAGCTCATCTAGTATATCAGTTATGCCAATTTTTATGGCGTCTTGCACGTCCTCGCTGAAGGGCTTTTTCAAATTATCAGTAGTCATTTTTTTCAATTTCTTTTTTAGTTCCATCTTTTTGTCTTCAGGGATGGCTGATTCTTTAATTATCTTTTCAATTCCTTGCAAAATACTTTCTTTTGCTTTGTTTGCATCAACTTCTTCTACGGGCTGTTTTTCTTCCCGAAAATTTTCCAAATAATCACCGGTCATGTTTATTAATGCACGTTTCAAATTGTCTTTCTCAGTTTTAGGTATTTCCAGCTTATCTAGTATATCAGCTATGCCGATTTTTATGGCATCTTGCACGTCCTCGCTGAAGGGTTTTTTCAAATTATCAGTAGCCATATTTTTCAATTTCCTTTTCAGTTTCATTTTTTTCTCTTCAGGGATGGCTGATTCTTCAATGATCTCTTCAATTCCTTGCAAAATATTTTCTTTCACTTTATTTTCATCAAATTCTTCTATGGGCTTTTTGTGCTTGCCATATTCACATTCTAATTTTTGTATTTTTCTTAGCAATTTGCTGTATTCATCTATTGCAGCAGCCAATTCATTTTTCAGGTAATTTTTCTTGTCTTTTGGTAAATGCAGTTCATTAAGAATTTCATTAATGCCGGCCATAAGTGCTTCTGCAATATACTCTGCTGGTTTCTTATAGTCTATTGTGGCTATATCCTTCAACTGCTTCTTCAATTCGATTTTTGTTTCTCTAGGAATAGGTGCTTCTTCAACGGCCTGTTCCATTTCTCGGAAAATATAGTCCAGTATTTTTTTTTCTAATTCTTTTAAATTCTCAGTTAATTGATCAATCTTATTTGTATCTTGTTTCCTTTGTTGTGTATCTAACTTTTTAGCCTGTTTATTTGTTAAACTCCTTCTTTTTTCTTCTGGCATGTCGTCTTTAACTTCAATTAAGATTGTGTTCTTTTCTTCATCCGAAAGAGAAGAATCTAAATTTCTGGCTAGAACAGATTGTAATTTATTTATTAAACGTGTTTTTACAACCCCCGGAATTGGGGATTTTTCAATTACATTGCAAATATCTTCGAACAGTTTATTTCTCTTCTTGTTTAAATCGTGCCTTAAATTTGATAAAGCTTCATTAAAATCTTTAGAAATAGTTTCACCAACAATCTTTTTAAGAACATCCTTTTTATCTTGAGGTATTGATAGATCACTAACTACACCATTAATATCTTTTTTTATAGTTCTAAGAACTTCATCTGAAAGATGGCTGTCTTCATTTTCTGTGAGTATATCCCGTATTCTCTTCTTTAACTTTTTCTGTTCACCCGTATCTATGGAAGACCTGTCAATAACAATACCGACGTCTTTCTCTACTTTACTTTGAATGTCACACACACATTTAGGTAAACAAATATTCAAATGTTTCGACGCAACAGCCGATAATATTTTTTTCAAACAACCTACAATACTGTTGTCTTCGGAAATCGGACATCTGTCAACTGTATCACTAATTTCATTATTAATAGTATTTTTGACATTACTAGGCAATGGTTTATGCATGTTTTTTGACAGAACTTGCTGAATCAATTTTTCCTTTTTATCCGTATTTATCGGAAGTTCCATGAATGCATTTCTGACATCTTTTGAAATTCTCTGTTTTAAATGACTTACATCTTTGTTTAGTCTTCTTATTCCCGTAAGCGATTCATTGAAAACATTGCTTAACGTATTACTTAATGAGGACTTCAGTTTAACTAGACTATCTTTAGGTATGTCAAAGCTACTAATAAAAACATCCATATTGTCTATACTTGTCTCCTCCACATCATCATGAGCTTCTTTAGGGATTAAGGATGACTCGTTTAATTGTTTTTCTACAATTTTGTAAGCCTTTTTTCTCAACTCTGCCTTTTTATCTTCCGATATTGACATGTTTTCAATAACATCAAAAATTTCTTTTAGCATTGCTTTTTTTGCTTGTTCTTTACGGTATTTTTCCGAAGGCAAAATGTTAAGTTTCTCCATTAGTTCTTCAACGTGTGTACTCAAGTCATCAGGATCTATAGGGAGGTCAGCATCAACTAAACAATTTAATATATCGTTTGTCAAATCCTCATTTCCCTGCTCTATGCCTTCTTTTATCACGTTTACAAGTTCTTTAATGATGTTTTCAAATTTCCGTGGATGTAAATCAGAAGCGCCTGGTAAGTTACTTAGCCAATCACGGAGTTCTTCAGTGAGTTCATCTTGACCCATCATCTCATCATTGTTCATGTTGTTTTGTTGCCTTTGCCTTTCCATTTCGTTCATTTCCATAGAAGCTGACAGTTCCTTCGTTAACTCATCAACTAATTCATCCATTGTGTCAATTGCAATACTTACATCATCCACAAATTGACGTACTTCTTCTTTCATTTTTTCAACCACGCATTCGTCATCAATCCCTTGTGACTTGAGTTTCTTTAACTTTTTGGCTAAATCTTCAATCAATTTAGGATCTTTATTAAGCTCTCTACACAAACCGTGTTCACATATCCAATCAGACACATTATCTTCAAACTCATCTGTCAAATCAGTCGTATTGCCTGATAAATTCACGTTTCTTGGTATACTTACTATTTCTGTGGCCAATTTATTTGCTATATTTTTCAACATTATCATATCACCATCGAATTTTAAAGCTAGCTCTACAAGTAATTCGATTATTTCTTTTCTTAACGTGTTTGTATATTTTATATCACATGCGGGCCTCTCAGCAGCCAGAGACTTGAGTTTATCAACAAACTTATCAATAATAATTTCCTTTTCTACATCTTCATCATCGTCTTCTTCAAAATCCATTTTTACAATCCATTTTTTAACAATATCTCTAAATCTATCAGGTTTTCTTGGTATACCTACAATTCTCTCTGTGAGCTTATCAGCTAACTGATTTTTGAAGAGCTTTTCGTGTTTCTTATCTTTACCAGGATTCCACAGTGGAAAATCATCAACAAAACTTTTGATCTCATTTCGAACATTATCATCAAAGTTCTCATCATCGGGTAGCTGCTTTAAAGTTTTTCGTAATTTTTTGACGACTGTTTCTCTTTTCTTTTTAGTATTTGAGCATTCGACGCTGTTTACAGGAACGTCTTTGAGCCATTCGGATATTTCTTCATCGATTCTTTTGTTATAATAAACTTGTTCTTGAGATTTATTTGCACAAACACATGGCATACCGCGACAGCAGCCTGTTCTCGTTGTCGTTCTGCAGCTACAAGTTGTGGTATTCGTGGCGGCGTCTGGGTTATTGACACACTGCGTAGCTTTGGTACAGTGGCAGTCGGTTCTATTACATTGGCATCCGCTTTGCTCCTGGGAAAAAAAATTAAGCAATTCAGAGTTTTAATCATGGAATTTAGTGTGGCTGTCAGTCACGAATCACAATGGATCCTATCACAAACATACAGTTAGAACAAATAATCGTATTCAATTACAAGACAGTTCAAAGCAAAATAATGTTACCGTACTAACACGAATAGTGTTGGGGTAGTGAATGAATTCTCGAAAAGAACGATTGGTCCAACTAGTTGGATTTGAATAAATCTCAAAATAATGTGTTGTTCTATTGGAACATCCAAAAAAAACAATATACATAGTGGCTTTTTGAGATGGAGTAGTAAGGGCAGGTACCTTACCCATTTTTGCTACAAAAAAATTGTCTTAAGAGACTGTCCTTAACTTTTAGAGATATTTTGATATGCATTCAAAGATTTGAAAAAAAAATAATTAGTCAGCTAGAATTTTTTTTGATACTGTTACCTGTAAGGATCAAAAAACTCTATCGAACTGAGGTTCGAGTTCTAGAAAAGTCAGGAATCGCAAAAAAGCTAGGGTACCTGTCCTTACTGATACTGCCCCATCTCTAAATTCCATCCTGTATATACATATGATTTGAGAAACTCCCTCTTTTTTAAGAAGTTGGTTAAAAAATTAATATTTATCCAATCTTTTAATATATGATAAAATAACGCTTTAGTTTTTAACTTAAAATGGCCAAGCGTAATCTTATTTTTAATTGACTTTGCAAAAACGTGAAATCGGGCATAACCTATTTATTGTTTCATTGTAAGATTAATTTGACAGGACTAAACTAAAATTTATCTTCTGTCCTTTTCTTAATGAAATAGAAAGAAAAAAATGCACTGAACTTAAATTTAGTTTAGTTTGTGAACAAGGGAATCGGCGCCATTGAATACATGAAGTAGGCTGCTTTTGTAAGACAACCAAAATGTCACGGTGTATAGTTATACCAACGAATAATAAAAACAGAAATAAAAAATAAATTAATGAATTAGTTTATTAATTGCTAAAACACAAATGAAAAAGAATTTGATAATAATGATCAAGATGATGGTAAACAAAAGGACTACATAATGTTGAAATATTAGAAGGTAGGTAATGGTCAAGGTCATCTATATACAGAGTCTAATGAACAAGATCATAAAACAAAGATAGAAATAAAACTTACAGTCGAAGGTATCGCATATTTGGTGAAAGACTGAATGAGGCGCGAAAGAGCAGAGCTGGATGCTGTGTGGCATAAATTGAATATACTAGTAGACATACGAGGCAGATTAAAAGAACAATTCTTCTATCAATTCTGTACCCACGACAGGAATTCATCATCTGCCTCGCCTTTTCGGGGTTGGCTTCCATTCTTACTGGTGCAGCTGACTGCCAGTATTTTACACGGAGCGACTGCCTATCTGCTCAGATATTGGGTAAGACGATACCTGGTTGTGAGACTTTCTTGAGCAAATATTTACGAATAATATGATGTTATAAACAAAATATACTAGAAACTTAAAAAGTATCTGAAGACTTAAACCCGAATTTCTTATTTTAAATCACCTTAAACATGTTTTTCATTTGAATATTGAGGTTAGTTTTATAACCTCAAAAATTTTCGCCGTTAATTTGAAAATTACAATTGAATCATGTTATTCTAACAAGAATTGTTTTAAAAGTGGTGAGATATAAGATTGAAACATTCTAAATACAGATGAATGTGTTTCTAATTCCATTCGTGACTGATTGCGTAAGAATTTAACCTAAACTGGTTTTGTTTACGCTTTTATTACAAATTTTTGGAACAGAGTGAACAGAACCTCAAAAACACTTGCGAAAAATCAACTTACAGATCGATCTACAACAATAAATCTAAAACAAGTTATTGACAAACCACAGAACATTAAATATTACGCAGAACAAAATTAGAACACAGTTTGCTCTTCTCTAGGAAGATATAGAAAAAAGATAAAAACAAGGTACCTACTCCTGAAGAAAAAAACATTTTTACAAAAATTACAACCGACTTCCAAACTACAAAGTGAAAAAAAACTTTAATTTCGGAAGTCGGTGTCTTTGGATCAGTATTTTAGTTTTTTGATACCGACTTCCGAAATTAAAGTTATTTTTCACTTTGTAGTTTGGAAGTCGGTTGTATTTTTTGTAAAAAAGTTTTCTTTTTTCACTTTTTAATGGGTTGGTTTGTAATTTATCAAAGTTACAATAGCCTTATGTCAACTCCTCATCAAAAATACCCAAATCGCTTTAGATGTGCCTATAATATTTGAAGACTTCCCTCGATTTCTCCAAGATCCTATCATCAGATCGTAACCAAATGACAATGAAACCAATTTGAAAGTATACCCTTTCAAACAAAAAAATATATTTTCAAATCGGTCCAGCGGTCTTCAGTAATCGGGGAACATACATTAAAAAAAAAAATATATCCTGACGAATTGATTTTTTGAAGTCTGTTAAAAAGTCAACGTCATCGTGAAGGAGAATGTTGAAAATCTATGCTTATGTTAGTTAAATTGTTTGAATTTCTGATGTGTATGTGTGTTCATAAATTTAGTTTAGTACAAAGGTATCAAAAACAATAGTTACCTTGGTCTTCTTCCGGTTCATCCTCCTGAAATCAAGAGAAAAAAGAAAATTTTTGCAGAGAGACTGTACATCCACCCTTAACAAACGTCACGTAAGGCCGCAATACTGTCAAGGGTGTGACAATACATGAAAATATATGATAAGTTAAAGGGAGTTGCTAAGACCTACAATCCTAACAGTCCCTACGACTTTAAGCCCTATAAGCCCTACAGTCCTAACCTATCATATACCTAGTGTGATAGATAAATATATAAATAATTTCAGGATGTCTGCACCATGCGACCTAAGGTTACAGACGGGGGTGGTAGACAGGATTTCCAGGTTCGGGAAGGGTACACTCCCTGCCAGTCCCGCAGACTCACGAGACTGATCAGAGATGGCTAAAGGTGTCTTGGCCACAGTGAGGGGTAATGAGACAAGAATATAAAATTCAAATCTGATTTATTATCATATCTTATTATCTATTCTTTATTCTATTATTATATATCGGAATTCTCATATCTTATTTCAGCTCTACAGTATTCTGTTCAATCCTACAACCCCCTCTTATCTTAAAGAACGTTTCAAGTTCCTTCATGACACACATAATAGATATCTGAGGTCATCGGAAAATTTGAGACTAGAGATGCCGATGCATTCCACCGGCTTTTATGACAAATCTTTTAAGGTTCAAGCAGTACGGTTCTGGAATGCCTTGCCCGTGTCGATAAGGCGTGCTCAATCTTTGTCCACTTTTAAATTTCTGGTAAAAAAACACTTCCTCTCTCCTTAAACATCATCATTACATATAGTTCCTTGCTCTTGTTTCATGTTTATAATTTTATGTATATCTGTTATTTATCTAATATATATATAAATATTTATATAGGTAATTATATGTTTTATGTATCTGTTGTATATGTAAATGGTACACCACTGACTACCTGCAGTATTGTCTCTCCTTTTCCATTTAAATCCATCCAAAGGTTGTCTGTAAAAGATCGCTTTTAGCGATAAGACCGCCCACTGTGTCACCCAATGTAAAATTTCTAAATTAATATCTGTAATTTTTATGGTGTACATAATAAAGAATATTCTATCTATCTATCTATTGACAATATTTTACAGCTTATATACTACAATTACTTAACACACACTATTACATAAATTCTTAGTGTTCTATGCGTGTGAGATGCAACCAAATTAATATTTTAACTGTGCCGCGCGTAGTGATGGGTAACTCATCATTTTTATATGAGGTTGAGGGAGTACCTCATTTTACCTCGCGAGGTCCTCACGAGGTACCCCTCATTTGAGGCGAGGAGTCGTTCGTCGGCGTATTCACCTCACGAGCCGAGCCCGAGCCGAACTCAGCCGAATTCAGCTGATACTCCGAGGCAGCGGGGCGGACGGGTGCGTCGACTCATAAGTACTCACGATTCCGATTTTTACGTCTCTCTCATACACATAACTTTCTTTCGCTCATAAATTTTTGATCGTCAAAATAAACGGATCAATGACACTTGATTACCAATCTAATGTTGATGTTTTTAGAGTTCATAGTAATAGCTGCTGTAATGTTTACTGTGTTTTCAAAATTTCGAGACCTCACCTCACTCATTCTATAGCTCACTCAATCACTTAATACTCTACTCACTCGCGAGTACTCGCGTCAATAATATCAATGTCAAAATTTTTAAGTGAGGGAACGAGTGAGGTGGTTCACTGTTGAAATTCGAGTAACTCTTTCAATTTGCGATCACGAATACCTCAAACGAGGCACCTCATGAGTGAGGGACACATCTCTAGCCGCGCGTGAGCCGGGCCGAGTGCTGAGCCAATGTCCAAAGGTAACATTGAACACAGACTACTCAAGAGTAACGTAAAGTACGTTAGAATTGTTTGCTATTCAGTTTCGTCTAGGACTTTAGCGAAATAAATCAATTCTATCTGATTTTCTGACAAACCAATGGCATAACAGAAATTAATTTCAATCCAATGAGGTTAGTCTTTTCCCAAATAAGTTGGGGTCAGTTTCCAATTTAACCGGATGCAGCTGAATACCAGTATTTTACATGAAGTGACTGCTTATCTGATCTCCACAACCCAGTTACTGGGTAACACGATTTATATAAGACTGGTAGTCAGATTTTCGCGCTTCTGAGTCCCGTAACGACTGTTAAAGGTGACTATAGGCTTTTTTGCCAAAAAGAAGTTACAGCTACATATCTTTCACAGTTATTTTACGTCTGATTTTGCATCACTTTCACACATCTACAGGATGTTTGGCAGAACGTTGAACATACGAAAATGGTGGATAGGTGGGGTCATCTGCTACTTACTTAGCCATAATTTATTTGGCCCTGGACCCCTGGATACTTAAAAAAAAAAACGTGTGGCACTCGGGGACTGCCGCGGTAAAGCTATTGCATAGCATTTGTAACCTCCATACTTCCTATTTGTCAACGCTACACTTGGGATGATGACGTGATGACATAAACAAAAATTACGTTCCCATGACATAATCATGGGAACCGTCATTACATGGTAGGCGGAGTAGGGGGTGTTAGGTTTTATTTTCGTTACGTTACGGAATTTCTTGATTCGGTCGCCGCGCTCAAAGCCCGCGATAAAAGCTATGCAATAGCTTAAAATTTTTTTTTTTGCTTTCTTCTAGTTTCACCACTTTCTTAACTTTAAAGTATAATTTTTATTAAAAATGGGTTAAACAGGCAATATTTTTGATTTCAGATTCTTATAAAATTATTGCTTTCTAATAATAGTATCCAATAGCTTAATTGCCAAGAGCCTCGACCAACACCTAAGGAGGCTCTCGTTGGGCAGCTGGATTAAGGGCTTGATTCAGAAAGCGGTACTCCTGGACACGGCTCGCATTGTTAGGAGGTTCCTCTCTCTGGAGCCCTGACCGCCGGTAGCTTGGACCCTGCTCCCGATACCGGTGGGCTACTATTTTTTATATTTTTAAATGTTTTTATATTGTTTTATTCTAATATTTAAAAATATAATTTATATGTAACATACATAACATAACATCACGCCTTGTTTCCCCGAAGGGTTGGGCAGAGGTGTCCCTGTAGCAGGTACACCCACATTTCGCCAGTTATGTTTAAGTCCCATGTAATAGGGGGCGAGCCTATTGCCATCAACCGGGCACAAATCCAGACTCTGGGGTGCTACTGAGCAATTCCAGGTGGAAAAACCCAATAACACTTTGCCCGACCCGGGAATCGACGCTCATTCGATCTGCTCGATCGCTTATTTTCTCTACACAAGTTATGTACTTAATGCTAGTGTTTGACAATAGTGCACGAACAAGGAGCTAACTTTGTGAGAGACTGGTGCCTGAAGTAGGTTTAAATAAAAACCTGTATTACAGGTCACCAGGGCCCTCCCGCGGCTAGATGCCTGTGATATGAACCATGATGACAATGTATACTTAACTAACGTTGAATTAAGAACATTATTAAAATAAAATAAAATTAAAAATACAAAAAGAGTTAGTGGAAATACTAGTGTGTGTGAGTGCGTGAGTAACTAGTGAAAGTGTAAAAAGAGATGTGAGAGGTTGCTTGAGTGAGTGTGGTGTGAGTATGGATGATGGTATGTATGTACAAGCAGCAGTGGAGATGAATAGTAGTAGAGGTAGTCTATCTGAGAGGGATCAACAAATTCTCCGTTCCCTGATAATCTAGTGTTTTCAAGTACATAGTCACTGAATTTTTACATTTTTGTGTCGTTTGAGGATATATATTAAGGGTGTTATTTAGCTTATTGTACAGATATGGCCCAAGAAAGAAGAAGAAATTACGCGAGTGAGCAGAACTGGAAGGATGCGTCTGGCATACTCTGCCTTTTCGGCGCTTATCTTTATACAGATTCGGATCATACTGCAACATGGAATATTCAGATGGAATATTCAGAACATGGCTTTATTCAGATGTTAGCTAGAAAAAAGTTATGAGTCCTCAAACTTACAGAAAGATGTAAAAAATACTTAAATCTTAATTTCAACTTGCATTAAAAAAAGAAATATCCAGGGGTCCAGGGCCAAATAAATTATGGCTAAGTAAGTAGCAGATGACCCCACCTATCCACCATTTTCGTATGTTCAACGTTCTGCCAAACATCCTGTATAATGTAGTTACAATAAGGTACCTGCCACTAACAAGTCGTTCAAAATCATAGTGATCCATCCTTATTCTAGTCACAATAAGGTAGTTGTGAGGTTGCTGCTGTCAGACGTAAGATACATATGTGAAAGGACTGTATACATTGACGCAAATGACGTTGATCAACATTTTTGTGCAATTGTTTTGTTCCGCTGGGAGTTTGTTGTACGAAATATTCTTCCCAGCTAGCACTAATTAGTGATGAAGGACGGGCGTTTTGGGAGACTGTCATATCGACGGTTGAAAGACTAATTGATCTAAGCGACATTTTGTAAAACTTGCTGGAGGACGGATTAGTTATTTTTTTTAAATCATAATAAGATCAAAAAACAACTATGATCCGTCCTCCTGCAAGTTTTACAAAATATCGCTTAAAGTCCCCGTCACGAGAAGCTATAAATTTTGTAAACACACATTCAGGGGTTTGCAATCTTTGGGTAAAATAAAATAAAAACAGTTTTGTACTATTTTTGTACAGGGATATAATTATATTAACACACACATCTAATTACAAACAAACAATATAACCTAATCCGCGAAAACACCACAAACAAACAGACGCATTCGAAACTCGAAAGACAGCAGAGACAACGTCAGCGTGAACTTACTTCAAAATCGTGGCTCAAATGTTTACGTTCCATGAATCAGATGCGTTCCAGTACCACAAAACCTTAGACGACAGCGCTTTATATCGTTAAAATATAACCCGATCAAGTGAAATTGCTCATTAGTTTCGTATAACACGTACGTTACTTTGACTTCATTGAATTTGGGATTATTTGTTGTTGATTAAATTGTCGCTACGTAACTTGGTAGAAGTTCTTTATTCACAAAAATTATAGCTTCTCGTGACGGGGACTTTAGATTAGGGATGTTAAAAAATAATCGGTTTTTATTTTAATCGATTATTATTTTCTAATAATCGATTTTTTATTGTCGATTTTTATATTCATATTAATCGATTTTTAGTAAATCAATTATATAAATTACGTGTTTTAATCGATTTTCAGAAACAGCTTGTATCTATGAGACGGATGAAAAAATCTAGTAGTAAGTTTCAATTTTATAAACAGCGCCGTCTATGCGTTGGATGAAAAATCTCGAATTAAGTTCATACGTATAAGTTGATTAAATAAAAACGGCGCCATCTGTAGGCATTTACTTTTTATTTGATTTATATTTTAGTTTTTGAGACAATAAGTTTGTCATTTTGTTGGGATGCTCATTATTTAATTTTTATTATAATAAATAAAACGTTTAAAAGAACTAAAATTTGTTTCAATAATGCTATTTGGTTTCCTAATTCCTTACCTTGAAATTTTAAAGGAACCTTTGATTTTTAGTTTTGAATTGGTTATTTTTTTATTCATATAATTTTATTTTATTTTTTATCAGAAAAATTGTTATTATGAATCTCTTAGGTTTATTATTGGAATTTGAAAAGCATGTTTTTTTAAATAATACAAAAAAATCAATTTTTTCACAGAAATCGATTATTTATTTTTAATAAAATCGATTTTTGACAAATCGATTAATTTTGAATAAAGAAAAATCGATTTTTATTTAATCGATTATTTCCCATTAATCTCACATCCCTACTTTAGATCAATTAGCCTTTCGACCGTCGATATGTAATTTTGATCTTCAAAAAGTGCTGAATATAGTTTGAATAAATGACTTTTGATTTTGATTTGAAACAAAATGGCGGCGTTAGTTCCAATTTTGGCCACACACCAATGGATACAGTTACACAGCGCGCAAGATAAGTCTGCGCGCGATTGGTGGCACAAGTGAGCCTAATTCTATACTGTAATATTTAAAATATTGAGGGCCTCGTTCACCATCTCCAAGTAAAACTTTGATTATTTACTTTCTAGTTAACGTTAATCGGCAAATAAAAGTTACGAGTATCTTTTGTCAATTTCACAAATGAAAATAAAGCTCCGAGTAACAACTTACTGGTTAAGCGTATGACGTAACAAATCATACGTTACATTCGTTCAATAATATGTCAATGTTACTTGTCAAACACCATTGGCAGTTGTCATTTGTGGTGTTTTTGTGTCTGGTTTAGAAAACGTGTGATTGTTAATAACTATAATTACATATATTTTTTAATTAGTATGGATAAAATTAAAAGAGATAGAAGTGCAAACTTTTCTATACATGAGAGAGACATTTTGGTATCCATTGTGCAGAAATACCAAACTGTGCTTGAAAACAAGCAAAGAGATGCTTCGACGTGGAAGACGAAAGAAGCCGCTTGAGAAAGTATCCATAACGGATTCAATGCTCAATCTGGAGGCACATTCAGATCGACCAAAACATTGAAGGTCAAGTATGAGGGCCTGAAACGTACGGTCAGAAAAAAGTCTGCTACAATACGCTCAGAACTTTACCGTACCGGAGGTGTTAAGAACACAGCACCACCAGAAAATACACCTTTGCTATTTAGGTATTATTTTATGTTTTATAAAGTGAAGCACTTAGTTTACTGCATACTTTCGATACTTAAACGAAATCTAGCAAAAAAATCAGTTTCATCTAGGTCCGGAAAATAATCAACACGGAATTTAAATATACGAATCCTAGATTACGAATCCTAGGTTACTCGTTGCATCGTAGAATGTTCTAAATCATCCAATTAGTGATCAATCAAGTCAAATAAATCCATTTTTATTAATAAATAAAATAATCGTTGGTGTTACTTGCTATTTGTACCCACACAAAATGACAACGGACAACTTTTAACTGTCAAGTAAACACGCTAATCGGCAGATGTCGTGGCAAGTAAGTTACGGGTCAGCTAATCTTATGATGAGTGCTACTCGAACGTCGTGAAATTCGCACATGAAGTTACGGGTGATTTTAACTGGCGGTTAGCCTAATCGACACTTTACTTGAGGGTGGTGAAAGAGGCCCTAAATCTATATGAATAATTTCATCTTAATATTATTAATCTAATAAATAATATATTCATCATCATCTGCCTAGCCTTTTCCCAAGTCGGGATCGGCTTCCAGTCTAACCGGATGCAGCTGAATACCAGTATTTTACATGGAGCGACTGCCTATCGGACCTCCACAACCGAGTTACTGGGTAATACGATACCCCTTGGTAAGACTGGTTGTCAGACTTTCGGGCTTCTGACGACCCGTAACAACTGTCAAAGATTTACAAATGACAGTCGGGACCAACGGCTTAACGTGCTTTCCGAGGCACGGAGGGGTCTTCGTTTGTAAAGATGGTCACCCATCCACAGACCAACCGCGGCAAGCGTAGCTTAACCTGATCGATCGACCCGTGCAGCTGTTGTTACTTAGCCACAAGCCAAATAATATAATAATAGGTCAAATAATATATTAATATACTTAATTTGACCTTACATAAGCGACAAGATGGCGGTTTACGATTAATTTATATTTCAGCCGTGCGCAGACTTATCTTGCGCGTAGTCTACATTTTATGCAATTATGACACGTACCATAATGTCACTGGCTCTATCATTCCTGTGAGGGCAGACCTTCTTGTGTTGGTTGAACCTGCTCTTGAGCTTCGGACACACTTGGAACACCTGCGGGAATCACTATTATATCTTCTCAAACGGCACTTCGACTCGTGTTAAGATGCATCAATACTACATTTGAAATAATATTAGAAATTTAAACAAACCTTTTTATAGTCCGTTCAACCGATTTTGACTTTTATACCGTTGGCATCAGGATGCCATTAAAAGCAAAAAAGTGGTTACAATACCAACTGTTTACTGCAGCTGCCATTTGTCATGCCACCAACGCAATAGAAGTCAAAATCGGTTGAACGGACTGTAAAAAGGTTTATTTAAATGTCTAATCTTATTTCAAATGGAGTATAGACTATGGTTGATTGATGATGAGAAATTAATAATTAATTTTGGATTGGTTTTTGACCTGAGCACAGTGAGTCTGCCATCTACTTAATTTAGTACAAGAATCGCTTATACAATATGTAAAAAAAACCTATCCGATCCAAAAGGGGCACATGGGTAATGCAATAACATTACCATAAAGTTTTGTCAAATCATTTATTTCAAATAGGCACATGTATGGCACTTTTGAACGTCAAAAATTACAAAATAATAAAATTGATTCTAGTCGCCCCTTCCAAAAGGTAGTTTTCGTATGGAGAAGAATGGGCAAGAAACTCCACCGTTACTCTTTTAAAATGTTTTACAATATTGTTTGTATATGTACGTACATTTGTTAAATAATTATTATATGTGAAGACGATGCACCTAGAATAAAATTACTATACCACAATAGGTAAAAAAATTAAAAATGAAGCAACGATAGATAATTTAATTTGTGACAGATACATGGTTCTCACATATTTACAAACATTGTAAAAGTAGACGATTTTCCTAAAATGTTACAATTAATAAGTCAGTGTGTAAGGAAGTAATCACAGAATGTATTGTCATACTTAAAACACAAAGTAATAAATTTTACAATTAAATTAGCAACCAGTTTGATTTTGTCTTGATTCTAAATTGTCCTATGGAGCAGGACCAGCATGTTTCCAAGCACTCTTATCTTGGATATAATCCTCTAATTTGTAATATGCTTGTTTACAAAGTGTACTTTTTATATGAGTTTTAAATTTTCTTTCATTAAATTGCAATATGTCACAAGGTATTTTGTTGTAACATTTAACACAGTACCCCATAAAAGATGTATGTACTTTAGATAACCTGAAAAATGGTTGATCTAGTTTATCTTTATTTCTAGTATTAAAATTATGTCTATCACTTATTTTATTAAAGAGATGTGGATTTTTCCTTACATACATAATATTTTCATAAATGAATTGGCAAGGTACCGTCATAATATTAATCCTTTTAAAAAGTTCCCTGAGAGATTCGCGGCGACGTAGATTATAAATGGCTCTGACAGCTCTCTTTTGCAAAATAAAGATGGATTCAATGTCAGCAGCCCGACCCCACAGTAAAATGCCATATGACATAATGCTGTGGAAGTAGCTAAAATAGACCAAACGCGCGGTTTCTACATCTGTTAACTGTCTTATCTTTCTAACAGCATAAGCGGCCGAGCTTAACCGCCCCGCAAGAGATGTTATATGAGGTCCCCATTGTAATTTCTCGTCTAGCGTGATTCCCAGGAAAACCGTTTGATTAATAAATTCCAGTTTTTCTCCATTCAATATGATGTCACATTCGCTACTTTTAACATTAGGTAATTTAAATCTAATGCATTTGGTTTTTTTTTTATTAAGTACCAGATTATTTACCGTAAACCAATCTTGGACTTGCAGAATAGAGCTATTCACGTCGTCAAGATTTTGTGATTGTCGGCTTATTTTAAAGATTAATGATGTGTCATCTGCAAATAACACCATCTTCGGTTGATTTTGAAGTATTTGGGGTAAATCATTAATGTAAACTAAAAAGAGGAATGGACCCAATATCGAACCTTGAGGAACGCCCATTGCCATTTCAGACCCTAATGAGTTTACGCCGTTTATCTGAACTTTAACCTTTCTATCTTTCAGGTACGATCTAAGTAAATCAAGAGCTGTATTCCTAATCCCATAGTGTTCTAGTTTCAGCAGAAGTGTCTCATGGTCTACACAATCGAACGCCTTCGAGAGGTCGCAAAAGATTCCAATGGCATCTTGTGCTTCTTCCCAGGCCTTAAAAATGTTCTTTATTAGGGTGACACCGGCGTCAGTAGTACAACGCCCTTTGGTGAAACCGTACTGTTGTTCATGAAAGATGGAATTTTTATTAAAGTGACGTAACATTTGATTGAGCATCAACTTTTCAAACACCTTACTGAGAACTGGCAGAATTGATTTTATTTTATAATCTTACTAGCTGACCCCGGCAAACGTTGTTTTGCCAATTATTTGTTTGGGGTGGACAACCCTTATCACTTAGGGGTATGAAAAATAGATAGTAGCTGATTCTCAGACTTATTGAATATGCATATAAAATTTGGTAAAAATCAGTAAAGCCGTTTCGGAGGAGTAAGGTAACTAACATTGTGACACGAGAATGTTATATATAAGATTGTTGAAAATACAAAGTTATTCCTATTTAAAATTTACATTTTTGTATCAAAATTACCCCAAATCCATTAAAAATTACAATATTTTCAACAGGGGTCATATGTTATGATTTGTAGACACCCGCTAAACGACTGCCGCCCCATGTAATAAGTCGGTAAAATTCCTCATTGAAAAAAAATGGTGTGCGGACCTTATCTAAACAGAAAAAATTATAACGAAAACTAAATCTAAAAATATTAAAATTTAAATTTTGAGTAATTTAATTTAGCCCGCGCTTTGTCCGACACGACAATTTAATATTAATTTATTTATTTTTGTAAAGTTCTATATTATTTTAAGTATTGTGAATGTGAGGACTATGTGGATATTGTTTCTATTTCTCTGCTAGTTTTAGTGATGGTCTGGCAGTTTGAGTAGTTTATGCGGCCTACCCAAATGTCCTTTCTTTGGTATTGTTCGACGAGTTGAGCTCCACGATTACTGACAAATGCTTGCACTGACTGGACAGGTCCACTCAAATCTGTGTGGTTCTTTCCTCAAAAGACCTTTTCAGACACTAAACTACATGGTCCTCATATGCCAAGATTATGTCTGGACTTTAAAAGAGACTGCGACCTCTGAGTTTGTTTCGGCCTTTCTTCTCAGAGTAGTCACATAGGAAACGCCGAACTCATCTAGCTTATTTTCAATATATTTTCCTATATGACGTGTAAAAGTGATTCCGATATCCTATTTACAGAATAAACAATTTCATTTCATTTAATTTCAATGGCAATAGCTTGCACAAATTTTAGTTCAAAGTAAAAAAGGAAATTTTTAAAATTAATATTATTTTTTCTTGTATGTTTATACAAGGTGGCATGGACATCGACGCGAAGACTGTTACCAGTATATGATTCTGAACAGCCCTGTGTTAAAAACATCTGCTGCTGCTGTACTGTCGAAATGTATGGAACAGCTGATATTTTTTTTAATAACCGACGAAAAATTTCATAGCAGGGGGCTTCAGAATCATATCCTGAATCCATGGTAACAGTTTTCGCGTCGATGTCCCTGCCACCCTGTATATGTACGATAAATAAATAAATAAAAGAAAGAAAACCGGTTAAGAAGTACTTACAACTGGCCTTTCATTGCAGATCTGTCTGATCGTACTCCGAATGTACTTGGACATGTCACTCAGGCTCGAATCTCGGACAGAGCGCTCGAACCTTATAGACCTGTCCGAATGATTCGGTCTATAGGGACTCCTGAACCCATCGGTACTCTTGAAGCGAACTGGACTTCGGGACACCTCTGGACTCTTACACACCTCTGGACTCCTAGCCTTTTCTGGAGTCCTAGACCGTTCTGGACTACTGGATCCTGCCGGGCTTGGGCACTCGTCGGAGTGATTGGACCGTCGATAAGAAGAGTTAGCGGCCTTTAAATAGTCATAGCTACTGGTGAATGCCGTCTCTCTGTGTCGGGTTTCCCTGTAAGAAATAAAAAATTGTATCTAAAAATTTCTGAATACCTCATCTTTTTCACAAAGGCATGACCTATTCTCATAATTATATAACTTGTGCCAGAAAGCTTATGATATTGACCACTTGAATAATAAATTCCGCAGATTGAAAAGTCTTTTTAACCGACTTCAAAAAAAGGAGGAGGTTCTCAATTCGTCGGAATATTTTTTTTATTTTTATGTATGTTCCCCGATTACTCGAAGACGGTTGAACCGATTTGAAAAATTCTTTTTTGTTTGAAAGGGTATACTTTCAAGTTGGTCCCATTGTCATTTGGTCACGATCTGATCATGGGATCTTGGAGAAACCGAGGGAACTCTTCAAATATTAAAGGCACATCTATAGCGATTTGGGTATTTTTGATGAGCAGTTGACATAAGGCTATTGTAACTTAGATAAATTACAAACCAACTACAAAATTTCGGAAGTCGGTGTCTTTGGATCAGATCAGTATTTTAGTTTTTTGACACCGACTTCCGAAATTAAAGCTATTTTTCACTTTGTAGTTTGGAAGTCGGTTGTGTTTTTTGTAAAAAAAGTTTTTTTTAAATTTCTTTTTTCCTTTCGGTAATTCGAAAAAACTTGTGAAAGGAAAGACACTTGTACTGTGGTAAATCCTTTTTAATTAATAACATTTAGGTATACAATAATTACACTTTGACAGTTAGCTTGTCTGTACTGTACCGCTCAACAGTCTAGAATATAATGATCCAGAAAACAGTATTCGATTTACTTGACACCTCGTGTCCACGTTACAAAAATGCGGCAAAGTGCGCGAATTTTTAGTCAATAGATGGACATTAAACTTGTATAAAATGGTAACTATTTATTATATTATTCATTAATATTTTGTATTTGAACTCAAGTTAATTTATAAGTATTTAATCATAACATAATGTTTAAACACATTATCATTTAATATCTTTTATCGAACCAAATTACTGTTACTAGTCAAGTAGCGTACTAATAAAATCTTAAAATCACATTGAAATATCTTGATTTATATTGTAATTGCTTACACTTGTTAGTTTTAGATGCTCCTTTTTAAGGTTCCGTAGTAAACAAGGAACCCTTATAGTTTCGTCATGTCCGTCTGTCTGTCTGTCTGTCTGTCCGCGGTCTAGCTCCGAGACCTTCAGTACTAGAAAGCTGTAATTTGGCATAGGTATACATATTAATTACGCCGACAAAGTGGTAAAACAAAATTATGAAAAATATTTTGTTTTAGGGTACCTCTTCTACACGTAAAGTGGGGATGTTATTTTATTATCCCATGGTGTGGAGTATCATTGGAAAGGTCCTTCAAAAACATTGGGAGTTTGCGGAAACCATTTTTGGATTTAGGAATCCGTTTGCGAAATTTAATATTTATAGCTTTAAAGTGCTAATTTTTGTTAGAGTCAAGTGTCCCCCCCCTGCCGGCTAAATGGTTGGTTTTGGATGTGTGAAAAAAATCACAACAGTAGTTTATATAACGAAATTAAAAGGAAAACTATCACAGCTAAGTAGGCTCTACACGTTAACGAGTAATAATCGACCAACTTAACTTTGCAGTTGCAAAAACATGTTTTCCCATACAGTCTGTATGGGAGAACATATTTCTCAACTACAAAGTTAAGTTTGTTTTTGGGATAAATTCATCCCAAATACGGAACCCTTCATTGTGCGTAGTCCGATACGCACTTGGCCGGTTTTAGTTGTTAATATCTGGATGACCAAGCTTTGCTGGTTTTTTTTTTGGTAGTTGTCCAAAAATGAAACCTAGCTAGATCGATTTATCGTCCCCAAAACCCCCTGTATACTAAATTTCATGAACATCGTTGGAGCCGTTTCCGAGATTCAGATTATATATGTCGGAGACGGGTATGTGACTCTTTCGTTATTATCAGCGATATTTTAACTACTGTGGGTAGTGTTGATTAGTGCGCAATAGAAAAACCGTTTGCAGTTCAGATCACATTATAATTTACTATCAAATTAATCACACTAGCTAAATCATACACACACTGGGTGCGACGGCGTTTATTAAAATCACAAATTAACACAATAACAACACCACGAATCGAGAACAATTCCGCGACGTCTTAACTCCGATGCGATCCGAGGCTGAATCCCTCCTCGCCGTGACCTTAAAACATCACGACGCTATAGAAGCGCGCTTTCTGGTGTGTGTAGATCACTTGATGTCGCCAGTGGCGCGCTTGCGATTCGTTTCGTGTCCGTACTAATGACCGGATCCGATATATATATATATACAAGAATTGCTCGTTTAAAGGTATTAGATTACTGTTTGTATTTCCTGTGCGTGTCCCAAATAAAATATTTTTCTTTCTTTCTTGTTCCCACTGCTGAGAAACAGGGGAAAAAAGTGGGCCGTAATAATTTTGCGCTCCACGACAAGCTTTTCTCCCGATATTTTCCTTCACCGATTTGAGAGCAGTGGTGATGAAATAAATTGCACGAAATGACTGTACTTTTGACCCTCTTTATGATTATGTACTAACTACAACCGCCCAAGCATTGGTGGCCCAGTTACCACTGCTTTCTAAGTCCTTACTCAAATTCATGGCACATTGCTTGCAGAACTGATGGCTGATGGAGCCGAAAGGTTTTGGAGTGGCGACCGCGTAACGGAAAACGTAGCGTTGGAAAGCCTCCCACAAGATGGACCGATGACCTGGTGAAGGCCGCAGGAATTCGCTGGATGCGGAAGGCACAGAACCGGTCGAAGTGGCGGTGCTTAGGGGAGGTCTACGTCAAACAGTGGACGTCTTTCGGCTGAAATGATGATGATGATATGACAAATTCTTTGCTACTTACTTGAGGTTCCTACTATTGCTCATAGGCGAGTACAGCTTAAAATTCCTCGTCCTCCCTCTAGAGCCAACCTGCACCTTGCTATTATTATTGATAACGTTGTCATCCTGCCTCGCTCTAATATAAGTCTGTTGGTGTTTAGAAGCTTTGGCCATCTCATGAGTATCCGAAGACTTCTGCTGTCGGAGGGAGCGCATGCTTTTTGACGAACGTGACATTTCTTGAACTGCAAAAGAATGGTTAATTGTAAATGGGAGGAACATGCAAACCACCATGCTGTACTGGTACAGCGTCTTAATCGTCTGCACCGGTCGACGTCATTACGTCGGCGCCGGCTGTCGCCGAAAACCAGCGCTGGGGCTCTGTCTTGCACTGGGTCGTATCAGACAAACAAGGGAGATTTGCCGATTACGCCAAATTGTTCGAGTCCCGATGTGATTACACTAACACAAAATTAAAAACTATGACTACGGCACACATGCATAGAATTGTCACGTACACTAAGAGACTTGCAGCACACCAGTAAACTAATTCATAGCACACATGCAAAAAAAGGGCGGCGCATAAACCTATAGCGATGGACTCTGCAGAAACACATATGCATATTAGAGATGAAAAGTGGTCATCGATATAAATGATATCGATAAAATTCATTTATTTATTTTATTTTATTTATTTATTATTATTATTGCAGACTACAATGGTCTATAGTGTTAGTAACAAAAAAGCTTAGCCTATGTTAGTACTTAATAACTAAAACAGAACGGGTCCGGTTTGTAAGCGCCCACACTAGCGGGCTGTCTGCCCGGGCGGCTATTGATTGCAGGATAGTGTTGCGACTGCCACGCAGCCTGCCGAGTAGCGAGGCAGATTTCTTACGCCACAGTGCCTCAAAGCCGTCAGTGCGTGCGTCTGCAAACATTGCCGAGGCACTACAGAAGCGCGGCAATCGCAACAATACCCTGAATGCATTATTGTATTGGATACGCAGAGCATTGTAAGCCTTTTGGGTATATGTGAACCACAGGGCTCCCGAGTACAGTGCTGTACAGTATGCCTTAAAAAGGGTTATTTTAATTGCGTCTGTACATCGAGAAAATCTGCGGGCCAGCATATTCGCCCTAACTGACAATGCTCTGCGCTCCCTTTCTAGATCTTTATCATCCCTCAGGTCATCAGCAACCAGATGGCCCAGATATTTAAATTTATATACCCTGTTAATCGGGTGACCTTTCATTAGTAGAGGAGGGACAGTAGTGGGACACCTGGTGCCAGACCTGAAGACCATGAATTCAGTTTTACTGCTATTATAAATTAACCCATGAGTCGCAGCGTATGACTCACAGACATTGAGTAGCTTTCGGAGAGCACCGATCGAGGGAGCCAGCAGCACCATGTCGTCTGCGTAGCTAATGTTGTTAAAACAAACTCCATCCACGTAGCAGCCGACACGCGTGCTGCTGAGTTGCTCAATCAGAGCATTAACATACAGGCCGAAGAGCAGAGGCGAGGACAGGCCTCCCTGCCTCACTCCGCACTCCGGCCGGCATGGCTCTGACAGTTCTCCCGCCCACCGCACCTGAGTCTCTTGGTTCAGATACCAGTGCTTGAGGAGTAATACGAACTCTGGCGGCAGCGCTGTCTCTTCTAGTTTTTGCCAGAGAAGATCGTATGGGACAAGATCAAAGGCCCTGGACAAGTCAAGGAAAACCGCATAAATAGGTGTATTTCTACCGGTGTAATACCTGACAGCGTGCTTCAAACTAACAATAGCAGTCTCCGTTGACAGCCCAGGCCGAAATCCAAACTGGGCATCACAGAGCTGCACATGCTTATTTAGATGTGAGTTAAGCACGCTGTCAAGGACCTTGGCTATGACGGTGGCGAGTGAAATAGGCCTGTAATTTGACTTGTCTGATACGTCTCCTGTCTTGCTTTTAACTACCGGCACCACCAGAGTTCGCACTAGATCAGGCGGAAGATGTGAATGACACAGACATAGATTAAATAAAAGTGCCAGCACCCGAGGTAAGTGGATACCAGCATGCTGAAGGTGTTCAATGCTGAGTCCGTCATGCCCAGGGGATTTGCCTCTTGTCATCTTCTTCAGAATGTGCCTGATTTCCTTTGCACCAATTACAGTGGACACCTCCGCACGCTCAGGACCAGCATTGAACACCCTGCACGGCGGCCCCAGTGTCGACTTAATTGCGAATTGGTTTTTAAACACTTCAGCTATATCCCTAGGGCAGGAGACCCCGTCGACGCTCACAGGAACGCCAGGCTTAGGATTCAATCTATTAGTAGCTTTCCAAAATCCTGTAAAATTTGATTTTGCATGGTGTTTTGCTAATAAATCCATTTTAATTTGTTCCTGGTGTTTTTGGCACCACTTAAGCTTTCCCTTGAAGATCTTCCGTGAGATCATCATGGCGTCAAAAATGGGACCAGTGGGCGGTTGACCGTACCAACACCATATGTTGAACTCCGTCCTGGCATTCCTGTGAGCCTCGCTCACATGCTTGTTCCAACCAGCCAGGGGTTTTCGCTTACCTCGACTACTTTCATACGTGGCAGTAGCACACGAACATAAAATTTTCACAATATCGTTGTATAAATTATTAATTAACTTTTTATGACAAAGATCACTACAATAATTGCCACAGCAATTTTGTAAGTCTACTGACAAGTCAATATGCTTTAATTGTGAATTACACATATTTTCATAGGCAATACATTGGTCTGCATTCCTCTCTCCCCATTGTATTTTATTACAAACGGTATTTTTGCCAATAGTTTTCTGCCTAACAACATCGAGATTACAAGTAATAACTAGCGGTAAATGGTCAGACCAATAAACGTCGTATTTCACGAACACATCTGTTACACAATGCACAGCCGAGTCAGTCACAAGGCAGTGGTCAATCCATCGTCTGCTCCCGTGAGCTTCGCTAACAAATGTGAACGTTCCTGACGACGGTTGCAACCTGCTAGTATCTACACAAGTCCAATCCTGCTCCATCGAGAAATCTATTAGTTCACGGTAGAAACGCTCACCTGGATGCGCGTTGTAGTCGCCAAGCATAAAAACAGACTCGATATCACTATCACTTACAATGGCACTGATACAACTTAGACAATCTGTGAACTCCGATAAATTTTCTACGCTATCAGTTGGCATATAAACACTCACGACCAGCAATGGTCTATCATTCGTCGTCAGACGTATTGCCGCAATACGCGGATTAGCACACGCAATCACTGAAACACACGGGAACACCGCCTTACGCCACAATAGCGCAACACCACCGAAGGGCCGACCTCTGATGATGCCGGCAGCCGTGTCCATAGCAGACGTTCCCGTGCTTCCGAAATCCTCATGCACGCTGGACAGGTACGCTAGCTCATCAGGCTGTAGCCACGTCTCTTGCAGCGCGATTATGTCCGCAAAACTGCAAAGCTGTTTTATGCCTTCAATAGACCGCTTGATGTTCTTACAGTTGTATGTTATGAAATTAACCTTATGCATTTTGCTAAGCGGGTTTTCTAGATTCTACAACGCCAACAGATTGAGGGTTTTTATAAGGTCTGAAATGCCTGCATGTAATATCAGCCGGCCATGACTCGCCACTCAAAAACATGTCTAATTTAGTTTTCGGAACCATTATTTTAAATGAATTATATTCTTTTTCTGTCTTCATTCTGATTTTCTGTACCGTGACTTTTTCTTTTATTGTTGAAAGTACGTACTGTGCGATATCATTTTCTGAAGTATCTTTGTGAACGTTAGAAAGAAACAGAGGTATCGTCACACTTGCAGACTTAAACTTATTCCCAGGCATACAGGGAGCCTTGCCTCTCACTAATTGAGACTCTGAACGTTTGTTTTTTAGTCTTTTCTCCTGCACTAAAATCCACTCGTTATTTGGATGCTGCGATTTCCATTCACCATCGCGCGTTATTTCCGCTAATGATTTCGCTTTGTTTACATGCATCGTGACACTCACCTTACTAGCCGCCGGCGCTGTACACGTACTTATATCTTTATCAAACTGGTTTGACGACGGAAGCCTCGCGTTGTGAGTCGGCGAACAGCTGACCGCTCCGCTCCCACCACTTACCTGGGGCCGGGGCTCGCAGGTGGTGACAGTAACGGCGGAGACAGCGGCCGTGTTACCAAGTGCACTGCGCACGGATGTTGTAGTACAATCACTAGCTGTGTTTATTATCTGCAGGGCTACCGGGGATCGCCAGTTCAATTGATCAGTAGTTAGATCATTTTTCTCAGGTGAACTATTGCTGCTGTTACGGTTTGAGATATTTAACAAACCGATTGGACCACTGTCTCGGCCACTATCCAGTAAGTAAGCACCCCGTCTTATGTTTACGTTTGCGGTGCCAGTGCGTTCCAGATCTACCAGCGATGCAAATTTCATGTCGTTTATCTCTGCTTTCACTGAGTTTAGTTGGTCAACCGTAGCACAAGATTCTTTTAAGTACCTGACCTCCGATTTTAATATGACGATGTCCTTTAGTAAAGCCGTGACATCAATGTGATCGAAGGACACTGGAGGTAATTTATCTAATTCCCTTGCAACAAAAATAGGAGTTTTATCAGGATCTGTACTCTTAAATATGCAGATAATATCCTCTGTTTCTTTTTGTTCCCGGTTCTTGCGACGCGAAATGTTGCGGGTACTCGTAGATATTGATTCAAACAACAAATCCTTCGCTGCAGTAATTTCCGCGGTTGTATATGAGCTTACACACAACCGAATTAAACTTTCTTCGTCCATTATGTCAATTTTGTTCTGCACAAAACATAATAACTCATTTATAACGATGTTACACTTTATACACTTTAACTTTTCGGAAGACATTTTTCTGCACCCGAACGTTACCGAGTTCGCGCGAAGACTCATGATTTATAATCTGCTCTCTTTTCTAAAGATATTATTATTTACGGTGAAATAAAACATCAAATATTTTGTTAAAGTATTAATAAACTATTATAAACTACTAGCTTGTTACCACCGGTGATAAAGTTTGTACGCTTACGAAATATTCTTCTTTGTCTGATCTGAGGGTCGCAGCACACAGTATTGTTTTTGCCTCGAAAAGCGGACATTCCCTTTTTATTAACTTATCCGATAGAACAGGTTATTTTAAAAGTAAGAGTAAAATACCCGTGTGACAATTTTAAACCAAACACGAGTAAAAAAAATATTTGTTTTTTTTTAAACTTTTCTAAATTAATTCATTACAAAAAAAGGAAGCATTATTTTACCCTTTTCTTTATTATGTGTCATAAAACTATATTAACGGTATTTGAAAAAAAATACAAAAGAGTACTAACTAGTACAGATGTAAAGAAATATGCTTTTTTTGTGTTTTTAGATTTTGATTTTTCATGGTTGTATTTTTGCTTAGTTGGATTCAATATTTATTGTGAATCATATTTAGACGCTAACCAATCACTAAAAAAAAAACCATTTAGGGGTATGAGGAACAGGGTGTAAAGTTCACTCATCCACCATAGAAAAGGGAGGATCCTCCGACCAGACGGGTGTTGTGTCTGGCGGGCAACTGCCCCATCAGTTTGAAGTTGAAATCTTGTATGTATGTCGATCGCTCGGTAAACTCTAACTGCGCGATGCAGGATTTGTGTGACGTCATGTCTTTGATGCGTAGTTCGTATGTGGCGGTGTAACCGCTACATCACTCCCCTCCGGAGACCGGAGGTCGATAGTTGGCTGAATCTTGCGATGCTTCACGGTGCCAGCTGTGGTTCCAGTGATTCGGAACCGGGTGCCACATAGTTCGCGGTGAGTCGGAACTGTCTGTGGTGATGGTGGTGATTGCGGTGATTCCCCAGTGAGTCGGGGTGATTGAGGTGATTCCCCAGTGAGTCGGGGTGATGAGGCTGAGGGTGATGACCAGGAATGCGCGTTCGCTGCATGCTGGTGGTCAAGATACCCGTTGAAGCCGTGGGTGCTGGCCGGCTGTGTGAGTCGCCTCACGAAAACTTGCTGGAGTGATGATAATGATGACGTCACGCCGAAGTAATTGCTCGAAGGCTGCGCTGACGTTCATACTCGGGGTCACCAATTTAGGGGTATGAGGAACAGGGTGTAAAGTTCACTCATCCACCATAGAAAAGGGAGGATCCTCCGACCAGACGGGTGTTGTGTCTGGCGGGCAACTGCCCCATCAGTTTGAAGTTGAAATCTTGTATGTATGTCGATCGCTCGGTAAACTCTAACTGCGCGATGCAGGATTTGTGTGACGTCATGTCTTTGATGCGTAGTTCGTATGTGGCGGTGTAACCGCTACAACCACATCCAAATCTCGTGGTATCTAGGAGTTATTCACTTCTAAAGTTTTTTCTGATAATTTTGATTTTAGGGTCATCAACTTCACAAAAAATAATATTTTTTGTTTGTAGGTTTAAATTTTACGTTGGATTTTATTTTATCATAGAATAATACTTACTTTTTTATGTATACATATATACACCTACTCTCATTTTTACAAATAATATTTTTATTATTTTTACATCGAACTAAACATACAACTACTTAAAGTTAATTATTTATACTTATATTTTTCATGCTTTATTGCATGTCAAGTCATGTGCGGAGATGAACAGGGTGAAGCACACCTTACCCGAACCATTTCAAGCTACTTTCGACCACCTAAATCTATTAGACCTACGAAGTTCGTTAAGGCTCCGTGCTGTGAATTCACTCGACAGAGTTTAGGTAAATTCTTGCGATGCTATGTTTGTGTGCACCGTTCACGCACACACGCCTAAACATCGAGCTTAGTGATCGCTTAAACAGTTTTGATCCTATAGACGGTATTTTGTTAAGTTACGTAGGTACGCTTATGAAATAAGTCTGGAATGTTTGTGTATATTCGTTTAGTATATTTATAACAATTCTGTTTTATATGGAATTTTATACTTTTTATATGGAAAACATGAAAAATTATTACCTACATGTTGAGTTTTATGGATTTATGGGTTTCATAAAGGGGGTCGAAATTTTCATTATTTTTGCGATAAGACACAATTTTCGAGATATAAGCAAAAGAACAGAAAAAAGTTACAGTACAGTTTTTGCACCTGAATGAGTTATTAATTTAGTGAAAATGAAAAATTCGCTATTCTGAATTTGACTTTTTTCACCTAAAATTTTGATTGGTGCCGATTCTCTTGTACACCGAACTAAAGTAATTAAACTATCACTAAAATTCCTTACTTTTGATTATGAGAATCTCAAAGCTATTACGCAAAATAAATTCTCTAAATTTAAGAAAATTTTTGACACATCTAAATCAAATTTGACAATCGCGACTCCACACGTGATACCTAACTACGTGAATCTTTTTAGAGCCGGAGGCACGCATGGAGGGCAGCCTCGACGTGTTTTACATGGAACTTTTCACTTTTTGTATGGAAAATAAGAAAAAATATTACCTACATGTAGAGTATAAGGGGTTTAAGGGTCTTATAAAGGGAGTCGAAATTTTCATTATTTTTGCGATTGGACACACCGTTTTCGAGATATAAGCAAAAGAAAAAAGAAGATTCAGTACTGTTTTTGCATGTGAAATCGAGATGTTGGTGTGAATTTAAAGTTCATGACAGTCAATTTTATTCCACATGTTTTTAATCGCGAAAAATATCAGATTCAGTTAGAAAATCTAAATTTTAGTTGAAAAACGTCAAATTCAGAAGAGCAAAATTGCTATTTTCACTAAATGAAAATCTTAGTACCATCTTAGTGCTGTCAAACTAAAATCTAGTTAAGTTGTGTAACTTTAGTCTATTTCAGAATGGGAAATCGTCATTTGACAGGAATAAACAAAATTTTGGTGATTTTTAGTCTAGTTTAGAGGCATTTGTGACAAGAGAATCGGCACCATGTCTAATTAAATCTGACTATTTTTAATCGTGATTAAAAAGGTGCGGAATAAAATTAGTTGTCTTGAACTAAAATTCATACCAACACCTCGCTTCAGGTGCATAAAACAGTACTGTATCTTTTTTTTTTTTCTTTTGCATATATCTCGAAAATGGTGCGTCCAATCGCAAAAATAATGAGAATTTCGATCCCCTTTATAAAACCTTTAAACCCTTGACACTCTACATGTAGGTAATATTTTTTCTTATTTTCCTTACAAAAAGTAAAAATTCTATATAAAACGTCAAGGCTGCCCCCAGTGTGCCTCCAGCTCTAAAAAAAATTCACGGGGTAGGGCAAACAAGTACCACGTGGACTCGCGATTGTCAAATATAATTTTAGTGTGTCAAAATATATTTAAATTTAGAGAATTTTTGTTGCAGAATAGCTTCAAGATTTTCATAGCCAAAAGTAAGGAATTTTAGTGATAGTTTAGTAAGTGTAGTTCGGTATACAATAGAATCGGCACCATAGGTGCCGATTCTCTTGTCACAAATGCCTCTAAACTAAACTAAAAATCACCAAAATTTAGTTTATTCCTGTCAAACGATGATTTCCCATTCTGAAATACACTAAAGTGACACAACTTAACTATATTTTAGTTTGACAGCACTAAGTGCTGTCAAACTAAAATATAGTTAGTGTCAGTTAGTCTCAGTGCCAACTGAGATATTAGTTTAGTGAAAATGGCAATTTTGCTATTCTGAATTTGACGTTTTTAACTTAAAATTTAGATTTTCTAACTAAATATGACTATTTTTAATCGCGACTAAAAACATGTGGAATAAAATTGGTTGTCATGAACTAAAATTCACACCAACATCTCGACTTCAGATGAAAAACAGTACTGATTTTTTTTTTCTTTTGCTTATATCTCGAAAACGGTGTGTCCAATCGCAAAAATAATGAAAATTTCGACACCCTTTATAAAATCCTTAAACCCCTAACACTCTACATGTAGGTAATCTTTTTTCTTATTTTCCACACAAAAAGTGAAAAATCCATATAAAACACGTCGAGGCTGCCCCCCATGCGCGCCTGCGGCTCTAAAAAGATTCACGTGGTTAGGTATCACGTGTGGAGTCGCGGTTGTCAAATTCCATTTAGATGTGTCAAAATTATTTTTAAATTTAGAGAATTTATTTTGCAGAATAGCTTTGAGATTCTCATAATCAAAAGTAAGGAATTTTAGTGATAGTTTAGTTAGTTTAGTTCGGTGTACAAGAGAATCGGCACCACTGTTTCACTAGCATATTATAGTTCTTTGATGTACATGCAGAGTAAAGGTAATATGTGTAGTTTTTTAAATAACAGTTAACAGCTGTCCAAAAACCAGACACCAGATATTGCCCTAACACACTTCTTTTGTACCCGAAATGCCATTAAAACTTCAATGGAGTTGCCCCATAATATCAGACCATATGATAGCCCAGACGATACGTATCCGTGATATTCAGTGACTGCTGCGTCTACGGACACTGTTGATCGTACACGTTTTATTACGTATACGAATTTGTCTAGTTTATCGCATACGTAATTGATGTACGATTTCCAGTTACAGTTTTGGTCCATTATTATCCCCAAGAATTTTGTCTTTACTACTTGTTCTAGGATAGTGTCTTCATATTTTATACTAAGAATCTGCAAGTTTGATGATGTTCGGAATGTTTAATATGTCTGCAAAAGTTCCATGGTTTTTGTTAGATAATGTTATGCGAGCAGTATTACCATCTTTGGTGGTGCTTGCATTGGGTCGCACCACATCAACCAGAAGCCCCATTTTTTCTCTTACTTCTTGTTGCACCTTTTTTTAGTTTACTTCCATAATTATATGCTCCGGAGAATTGTGAGATATTCTCCATTTTTTTACTTGCATCTTGTATCCTAGACATCGCGAGCCGCCGCGAGACAGCGCTGGACATTTTTCGGTGTAAAAGGGTAAGCGTGATTTCAATTCTCACCCATCTCATCCACGCCTCGCCTCGCCAGTATAAAACCACCTTAAGACACGTATCTACGCGTGCAAAGGACTTATTCCGTACTTTATAAGCGATTCATCTGAGGCTTGAGAAAGCACAAAGTCTAACTTATTAAATTGAGAGGAAGACGCCTTACAAAATGGGCATCTTATTTGTGACGAAGTGTTAGTGATTATATTGAGCACTTCCCTAGATATTATAAAAAAAGTCCCCCGGGGCGTCTGTCTGTTTGAACGCGATAAACTCAAAAACTAGAAAACGGATTTTCAAACGGTTTTCACCAATGGACGGAGTGATTCTTGCGGAAAGGTTTTGTGTAAATTGGCTGAAATATGACGATTATTATAGAAGATGTCGGAAAAATCATGCCGACTGGGAGCTTTACTGGCGTGCGCTGCGTAAACCGTTAAAAGATACATCAAATTTATGTTCTACAGGATTGAAGATTTTAAAAAGTTCAACAAAAAATCCGCGATAGCATATGTCTATTTTCTAAGGATGACCCACAGTAACAATTATTATTTTTCAGAAAAATTAATGGTTTAAAAGATATCACAGATTCAAAATCACGCGTAACAAAATAATTATGGTTGAAGCGCAGCGGTAGGAGTCGATAACCTTTTCCTGGACTATTATTTAGTTATGGTAGTACGTTCCCGTGGGACATTTTGCGAAATCCACGCGGGCCAAGCCGCGGGCAAACGCTAGTTACCATCTATAAAGGTCAAGTAAAGTTGAATTTTTGCCGTTAATGTTAGGTTTTTTGATGCTTTTACGCAAATGCTGTGCATTTCTTTTATTTGGTCTTCTACCCCATACCCTTCATTGGCTAAACGAAATTTAATTCATTTATTATATATCATACGTATTTAACGTCGTATGATATTAGTTAACTTACAAATATCTAAACGGCAAAAAAAAATGGTACATTTATAAAACTGGTAGGATTACTAGCATTATAATTCCGTTTATTCATTTTAGTTGAATTAACTTTTTAATTATTCATAAAATAATATGAAAATAGTTGGATTTATCATTAACAATGTAAAAATCAATGTAACTTCTTTCAGATAACCATGTTATTATGTCCTTTATTTATTTTTACACATATTATTTTACATTTTTAAATATTTCTTAAAAAATAAATATATAAAAACATTTAAAAATACAAAAATTTTAGCCCACCGGTATCGGGAACAAGGTCCTATTACAATGTTATTATAAATTTTTCGATAAAAAATACATTAAAAAAAAATACGATTTGTGCCAACCCTAGCGCCTAAATTTCAGAATCCTGTAAGTTCTAGATACCATAAGATTTGGATGTGATATTTTAAATCGGCACTTCTTAGTGCCAAAACAACAGCTTGTCTCAATATTGAATCCAACTGCCATGAAATAAGCCCGTAAAAAAATAAAATCGAAAATATGTAAAATTCGAAGTTACTCACTACCGGTTAACGATAAAAATTGAGCGTTTGCTTGATAATTTACTTATTATAAAGCATCAAGTAATTGCAATCAAAGATATAATAAAAACGGATTGGATCTAAAGTTATTGCGATTTCTATGGTCTTTATGGAAACCATAGAAAAAAAATAAAAAAAATTATATCTCCAGATTGCGACAAAATTGTCACACGGGTATTTTACTCTTACTTTTAAAATAACCTGTTCTATCGGATAAGTTAATAAAAAGGGAATGTCCGCTTTTCGAGGCAAAAACAATACTGTGGGCCTGTGTCCCAGCAGTGGGAACATTATAGGCTGATGATAACACAAAGTAAAGCGCCCGCTAAAATTCGTCGTGTGTAGGCACGGTCATCAGTATTTATGGATCATTATGGAAGCTTGTTGACAGGCACGTTTCTTACGCTGTACCGTAAAAAAAACCGTCCCAACAAAGGGCCTACACTATAATTTTAATAAATTATTTTTCAGTACGCTGTACTGGTACAGCGTCTTAATATTTGTTTGCTGCACCGGTCGACGTCATTACGTCGGCGCCGGCTGTCGCTGAAAACCAGCGCTGGGGCTCTGCCTTGCATAGGGTCGTAGCATAATGCTGAGCGATAGCCGATTTGCGTGGATGTGACGCATGCTTCCCCCAACTTTTTCTCATTTTTGTAATCTAATTTTTTTTGCGTCATGTTTACCGCAAATAAACGTTTTTAGGGTTCCGTAGTAAACAAGGAACCCTTATAGTTTCGTCATGTCCGTCTGTCTGTCTGTCTGTCGGTCTGTCTGTCTGTCTGCCTGTCTGTTTGTCCGCGGTCTAGCTCCGAGACCCTTAGTACTAGAAAGCTGTAATTTGGCATAGGTATACATATTAATTATGCCGACAAAGTGGTAAAACAAAATTATGAAAAACATTTTTTTTAGGGTACCTCCCATACACGTAAAGCGATGATGTTTTATTTTTTATTTTTTTATCCCACCATTGGAAAGGTATTTCAAAAACATTGTGAGTATGTTAAAACCATTTTTGAATTCAGGCATTCGTTTGCGAAATATTAAGCTTTAAGGTGAAAATTTTTGTTAGAGTCAAGTGTCCCCCCCCCCCTGCCAGCGAAATGGTTGGTTTCACATATGTGAAAAAATTCACAACAGTAGTTTATATAACGAAATTAAAAGGAAAACTATCACAGCTAAGTAGGCTTTACTAGTTATCGAGTAATAATCGACCAACTTAACTTTGCAGTTGCAAAAACATGTTTTCCCATACATTCCGTATGGGAGAACATGTTTATCAATACTACAAAGTTAAGTTTGTTTTTGGGATAAATTCATCCCAACTATGGAACCCTTCATTGTGCGTGGTCCGACACGCACTTGGCCGGTTTTTTTAGGGTTCCGTAGCCAAATGGCAAAAAACGGAACCCTTATGGATTCATCATGTCTGTCTGTCCGTCCGAATGTCACAGCCACTTTTTTCCGAAACTATAAAACTATGCGTTGAAACTTGGTAAGTAGATGTATTCTGTAAACCGTATTAAGATTTTTACACAAAAATAGAAAAAAAAACAATAAATTTTGGGGGTTCCCCATAGGTACTTAGAACTGAAACTAACAACACTGAACATTTTTTCATCAAACCCATACGTGTGGGGTATCTATGGATAGGTCTTCAAAAATAATATTGAGATTTCTAATCCAATTTTTTTCTAAACTGAAAAGTTTGCGCCAGAGACACTTCCAAAGTGGTAAAATGTGTGTGCCCCCGCTGTAACTTCTAAAATAAGAGAATGATAAAACTAAAAAAAATATATGATGTACATTATCATGTAAACTTCCACCGAAAATTGGTTTGAACGAGATCTAATAAGTATTTTTTTTAATACGTCATAAATCATAAACCGCAATTTACCTTTCATTCAATCAACTCAAATACTTCCTGCTACGGAACCCTTCATGGGCGAGTCCGACTCGCACTTGGCCGCTTTTTTTCTTTCTTTCTTTCTATTATCTATTCTGTAGTAAGTTGTACTCACAATTTTTAGCCTGCGTGTACCGAATGAGCTTCTCAATGAGGTCGGTAGACGCGGTCCGGAACGGAGCCATGCTTGGGTACTTTCGTAGAGAGTGAGCAAATGCCTCGGTGTCCCGGCTCGACTTGCAGTAGCGGTGGCAAGAAGCTGCAATGTTGGGATTTATTACAATATGTAACTGCATTAGTGTGTAGCGGTTACGCCGCCACATTCAAACTACGCATCAAAGATATGACGTCACACAAATTCTGCATCGCGCAGTTAGAGTTTACCGAGCGATCGACATATTAAATACAAGATTCCGACTTCAACCGTCGGGCAGTTGCCCGCCAGACACAACACCCGTCTGGTCGGAGGATCCTCCCTTTTCTATGGTGGATGAGTGAACTTTACACCCTGTTCCTCATACCACTAAAAGTGCACATTATGAAAGTAGTTTGTACAGAATCGTTTACTGCAGCGATTGCTATCATTTTTAACCGACTTTCAAAAAGGAAGAGGTTCTATGTTCGTACCGATTGTTATTTTTTTAAATGTATTTCCGCCGATTTTGAAAATTCTTTTTTGTTTGAAAGGGTATGCTTTCAAGGTGGTCCCATATAAATTTGATTAGCTTTTCTTGAATAGTTTTTGAGTTAGCTTCAGTAATATGTATTTTTTCCCACATAATATGTGGATGATATGATAAGTTCCTGTCACTGTTATTTACATAGCAGGTAGTGATATTCGAATTTGTGTGAAGAAAATAAAAACTTTTTACAAAAAAAAAAAACACTACAAAGTGAATAATAACTTCGGAAGTCGTTTTCTCTGGTTTTGAATTTTCGTTTTTTGCCACCGACTTCCGAAATTAAAGTTAGTAAGTGGAACTCGAAAGAACTGTTAGAAACGTTTTAAAAACGTTATTTTAAAATAACATTTTGCGAGCCCTGTGTGCCTCTAAACATTCGTTGCCAATAATAAAATTATATTCATCAAATCATCCATCATTATCATATTATTACAAAATTCAACAGTCCAACTGACACATCTTTCTTCTTTTTTTCCCTCATTATTTCTCAGTAGCAGCCCGGAGTCTGAACTTGTGCCCGGTTGATGGCAATAGGCTCGCCCCCTATTACATGGGACTTAAACATAACTGGCGAAATGTGGGTGTACCTGCTACAGGGACACCTCTGCCCAACCCTTCGGGGAAACAAGGCGTGATGTTATGTGTGTGTTATGTTAATTTAGCCACACAATCTACTGTTAGTAGCAATATGACATAATTTAATTCACTTCGAAGGCTTTTCAATGTTACAAAAACTGGAAACAGTACTATGTTTAGCATAGAACTGGCTCGTACTGTTTCGTGAACTGGTTGGTGTATACTTCTTGCAAGTAACATGCACGCAGGGATGCAAATGGCATGTAAGTTTACTTGCAAATGTATTCACAGTGCAGTGTGACATTTACTTGCACATGCAAGCTACTGCTCCAATTTACAGGCGTGTGTATTTTTCCCCATAATATACTCACATTCTGACTATTTTCTTAATGTCCCTCGGGAATCATCGCATTTCCGAATACAAACGAATGCTAATTTCCATGTCCATCAATTATTAGATTTATCGTGTACAATAATTTGAATTCAGAATTAAGTACTTTATTGTTGTTTTGTTTTGATTTCCGTGTGAACTATATAGAGCTGTAAAACTATTTTCGTGCCTGTGACTTTAGCAGCTTTCCTTCCATTTTTAAAATAAATTACATTAAGTTAAAAGAGTATGGACAACTCTATATACTTCCAAGTCGATTTAGAGCGTCCGGTCTGCACCAAGAGCAAAGGGCAACTGATAGAAATCCGATGATTGACGAAACACGAAGTCTGCCAAGGGACGTTAAGAAAATAGTTATACTGAAAGTGCTTAACAATTCCACGTCACCATGGAGAACAACAAGGAGACCCATCCACATTTACCATAGAACGAAAGTATAGCGTTAAGTACCTTTTTCAACCCACGTCTGACTCCCTCCATAATGCCTGACTCTTGACGCCGAGATTCTCACATTTCCACTACTGTGCCCGCTACCTTGTCCACTGCCGTGACAATTCCACTGTCCGCTGCCCTGTCCACCGATTTCAAAGTTCCCTTGATCTGTAGGGTTAACAAAACTATATTGATTTCCCAGAAAAAGTACTTATGCGTTTCGGGAATCATCGTCTCTCTTCGGAAATACGAACTTGCGATGATGAGATCTAATATAGAGCAGATACAACAATGGAAGTACCTACTTGCCTATTTTTAACCGACTTCAAAAAAAAGGAGGAGGTTCTCAATTCGTCTGGATATTTTTTATTTATGTTCCCCGATTACTTGAAGACGGCTGGACTGATTTGAAAAATTATTTTTTTGTTTGAAAGGGTATTGTTTCAAGTTGGTCCCATGTTATTTGATCACGATCTGATGATGGGATCTTGGAGAAATCGAGGGAACTCTTCAAATATTATAGGCACATCTATAGCAATTTGGGTATTTTTGATGAGCAGTTGACATAAGGCTATTGTCACATAGATATAAATCGGTGTCTTTGGATCAGTATTTTAGTTTTTTGACACCGACTTCCGAAATTAAAGTTATTTTTCACTTTGTAGTTTGGAAGTCCGTTGTATTTTTTTTGTAAAAAAGTTTTTTTTTTTCACTTTTTAGTGTGTTGGTTTGTAATTTATATCTATGTGTCAATAGCCTTATGTCAACTGCTCATCAAAAATACCCAAATTGCAAAAGTTTTTTTTTTACTTTATAGAAGTAACATATCCATGGAATTCCAAAAACATTAAAAATTAAATTGTTCTTGATGACGATCTGTGAGCGGAGTAGGTAACACAACAGAGAGTAAACTTTATACATTCAAGCAATGATTATGTGCATTACATTGATGACATTGAACGGGCGCGGAGGGCGTTGTCGGTTAGAGCGAACATGCTGTCTCGCAGGTTTGCACGATGCTCACTTCTTGTAAAAATCACGCTCTTTCGAGCCTACTGTACTAGTTTTTACACTAAAATTGCGGTAGTGGAAGAAAATAACCTTCAAGATCATCATCTACCTAGCTTTTTCCCAACTATGTTGGGGTCGGCTTCCAGTCTAACCGGATGCAGCTGAATACCAGTATTTTTCATGGAGCGACTGCCTATCTGATCTCCACAACCCCGTTACTGGGTAACACGATACCCCTTGACTTTGGTAAGACTGGTCGTCAGATTTTCGGGCTTCTGATTACCTGACAAGAACCTTCTAAACATAGAGCCTTAAGAATGACTTACTGCGACAAGGTTCCTTCCTCTGAGGTGGAAACTCTGACACTGCCTCCGGTGGTGAGGTTGGAGTCACCATGCAGTGTGCCATCTATAACAAATAACAACAGTATTAGGCTACGTTACCACCAGAGATGTGCAAGGTAGCTGAGCGGTGCGAGGATGCGTAACGAAGCTGTGAAACGATGCGAGTGTTTCCACCTGAGATGTGCTAGGCCGCTGGGCGGTGCGAGGATGTTTAGCGACGTTGTGAAACGGTGCGCAGATGAACGCTGCGAGGATGTGTAGCGGGCTCTTTTCAGATACAATTTCTCACTCGCGATATGTGTATTAGGGGCCTAATACACATCTCTCGCACACAAGCCAAACTCAAAACATTTATTGCAATTAAACCATTTATAGGCACTTTTGAACTGTCAAAGAATCGGTCTGTTAGAAAGTTGAAGCTAGTTGCCCATTCCAAAACGTAGATCTCTATGGAGAAGAACGGGCAAGAAACTCCACAAGGACACTTTTTAAAATAATAGATATTAATTGAAATAAATGCTTTGAGTTAGAGTTTCAAGGTTTGGGACAACTGCGAGGCTGTGAGTTCCAAACAGGGTTTGGAACACCAGTATTTTAGGGTACCTGTACCATTGGCTTTGGTGTACCGGTACAACTTGTACTATTGGTTCCTTTGAATTTATTCTGTCAACTGTTAAGAGGAGGCTCCCTAAATTGTATGTTAATTTGCATTAATATTCTGCAAAAGTCACGCATACAATCAAAATGGAACTTTAGTATATGATTTATTGGATATTTTTCTTTCCGAATATAAGACAGTTATGTAATTGAAAATTTTTCATTCGATTCATTTTTTATTCGAAAATCTTGTCTTTTTTTATTATTTGAAACAAAAAAACTTTTTACAATAAAAAATAAAGTTTAATAAAAAACTATAACCCGACCACGGGAAAATAAAAATGATCTAAAAAGTACGAAACAAGCAAATATTTCAGACAGAAATCAAGACATAGGTACAAAAATGGTCAAGGTAAAGCCGTCGTCGCATGCCATTATAATTTTGTAGGTGTTTCTGGCACTAACATGGTATACAGGCAGGCATGCGACCACGGCTTTACCTTGACCATTTTTGTACCTATGTCTTGATTTCTGTCTGAAATATTTGCTTGTTTCGTACTTTTTAGATCATTTTTATTTTCCCGTAGTCGGGTTACAGTTTTTTATTAAACTTTATTTTTTTATTTTATACTTTTCCGTTTTTACACTTGATTAACGTAAATAAGAGTAATACAATAGTTCAGTAATTAACCTATTTTAAATTCCAATAGCAGTGCATAGTGCTTTGGACGAAACCATAGAGCGATTTATTTCGACACCAACACCATATATCGATATCGAGCTTCGAAGAAATCCAAAATATAAATATTTTGTTGTACTTGTTTTTCTTCATAGGAGTGGAATTACAAATCGTTACTATTTATTAAGATTTGATTAACTGCACGTTGGTAACATCTTGCGATACTACGTAGCGCAGTCTCACTTTTGCTTGTTTTTAACGATATAAACATAGTTATTTACTTTGAAAATATAATATTATATACATATTTGTAATGTGCTCGTCAAGACCTTTCTTTTGATACCAAACATGTCATGATCATCCCATTTTAATTTTTTTCGAGGTTAGAAATTTACGTGTAAAGTCCACCAAATTAAATTTAGGGAAAAATTATATAGTCTATGTCACCCGGACCATTATTACAAATCTATTGATACCTCATTCATCAAAATCGGTTTAGTAGTTTAGGTGCTACGGTGGAACACACGTAAAAACAAACATACATACATACAAACATACATACATAGACTGCTAAAATCATAACCCTTCCTTTTGGCTTTGCCGTAGTCGGGTAAAAAAAAACAACCGACCTCCAAAAAAAAACACTACTAAGTGAAAAATAACTTTAATTTCGGAAGTCGGTGTCTTGGGTTTTGTATTTTCGTTTTTTGCCACCGACTTCCGAAATTAAAGTTATTTTTCACTTTGTAGTGTTTTTGTTTGGAGGTCGGTTGTCTTTTTTTGTAAAAAGTTTTTATTTTTCACTTTTTAGTTGTGGTACCTACACCATACATATTCGATTACCACTACCTGCTAACAGTGACAGAAACCTGTCATATCATCTACATACTAAGTGGGAAAAAAATACGTATTTTGTAGCTAACTCAAAAACTATCCAAGCAAAGTTAATAAAATTTATATGGGACCAATTCGAGAGCACACCCTTTCAAACAAAAAAATAATTTTCAAAATCGGTCCACAATTGACGGAGAAATCGGTGGACATACATAAAAAAAAACAAACATACGCGACGAACATATAACCTCCTCCTTTTTGGAAGTCGGTTAAAAACAAGATTAATCGGCTTTTATGTCTAAAATAATTATTGACAGTAAGAAAATATAGTTTAGATAAATTATTACCTACTTTAGTTATGAACGAAATAATAACAATTGAGACTTATGACATGCTCGAACACGACCAAAGAGTGCAAGCGATATTCAACTTTATTACTGATGTGTTAGCGTTTAGCCACAGTGGAGTGGTAGGGGTGCATGGGGGCGGAGTTTACGTGGAAATTGTGTTCGGAGTGCCTGGTCTTAAGTACCAATAAAGTAAAATAAAATACCCTATAACTACTGGCGTATCTTCCATCACAGATTTGAGAGCTTGTGTTTTGTCGCGAGAAATCTGCAGCAGTACTCGTTTGCACCGATGATCTCTGATTTGCAGGCGGTGCAGGATTCTCAGGCGACGTGTGTGACCTCTGATCAGTTGCAAGCATCGTGTTACCTGCGTTTACCTCTGAAAAATATAAATATGTTGTATTTTCTTGCAGTTTTTTATTGACTAGTTTTTTTATCATAGAATATAATAGAATAGAATATATTTATTGTAAAACATGAGTATACATCAAATAATATTTGCAAGGTCTTCAAATAACAGGTAGATCTGTATGTTTTGCCATTTATGGCGTACAAAACAACATATTTTTGGTTTAAATAAACCATTAAAAAATTGAGTCCACACAACAAACTATGAGATTAATAACTTAATCCTAATGCTAAATTAAAAAAGGGGGAAAAAATATAAAAAGTTAAAATAAAATATTGTTTTTTCAGATTTGAGGGTCAAATTGTGAAAATGTTGTAATTAAAGGAATCTATTTAATTAATTGCGGTCATTTTAAAATTAAAAAAGATAAAGAAAGACTGGTCATCTCTGGAGGAGGTCTTCACCTTCTACTTAGAAAGATTCTTGTCACAAAAACTGAAAGCGTTAAAATAAACTAAAATAATCAAATGTAAAAAAAAAAAAAACAATAATTTAAGAATAAAAAGTACCTAACATAATATTATTGATTGATTAAATGTATTTCAAAAAAACTTTATTTTGCATATTTTAGTTATGTGGAGAGTAACCTTAAGACAGCCCCGGATCTAGAGGGGGCAAGCCGGGGCCCGTGTCGGGCGCCAACTTCAGACAAATTTAAGCGTGCACCACCCAGCACACAGCAACTTTGCAATAAATGAGACGCGCAGCACATTTATAATCTTTTTTCTTTTTTTACAACAGTTTTGGCGCCCCTGTTGAATTGGCGCATTATCAATCGATACAATTTGATTAATGCTCGCGCAAGTTTTAGTAATAAGTTTTTTTATTATAATTTCCGAACGCAGTTTTGAGCTATATTCCTTCCTTCCCAATTCCCGTACAACGGAATGAGACGGACGCTCATTGCACGCACCAATCAGAGGCTCCGCTGTAGCGAGAGCCAATCGCATCTCCTGTGATTTGAGAGAACTTCTCAAATTTTGGACACTTGTCAGTGACCGCTCACCGCTCACCGCTCACCGCTCCCGCCCGCGCGCCGCGCGCACACCGCACCGCCCGCCCGCGCCTCAAAATGGCCGATACAATTGTGACATTTAAATACCCAATAAAAGTGCACCACAGTGAGCTGAATCAGTGAACACCAGGATAGCCTGAGCTGTCTTTTAGTCAGCGTGTTTCGTCCAGAAGATTCCCAAGTAAGTCCATCCATCCATACCTGTGTGTAGCTCAATTCTGTGTCGGCTAATATTCCACCCCACGTAAATTATTTTCCCGCGTATGGTCCTTCGAAAGCCGCGTCAACTTATACACCAATTAATATGTTGCTGCCAAAATTTACATTTTGAGAATATTTTAAAAGATTGGCGGGGGGCGGCAGACGGTAGCTTTTGCCCACCTCAAAAAAAAAAATGTAGATCCCGGGCTGCCTTAAGAGCCTTAGTTTCATAGTAAAAGATAATAACTGTAATGTTTACTGGCATGAAAAGCTATTACTTTAATTAGATTAGGTACTGTTATTCTTTTCATTTACAAACTCGTATAACAGCGAAGGGAATGGCCCTACAGATTTGGTCCCACAGTGAAAAGTGAAGAAAATAACATGTTTTAAGGCGGGGTTAACCGGAAAAACGTCGTTTTGTATTGTCTTTTATTCGTAGATATAACGGATAAAAATTTTGAAAAAAAAAAGATATTATAATATTTCACACTTTGATCTAGATATTTCGGCCGTGCTCATGACCTGAATGATGACCTGGACATAGAAAGGGAACGCAGGGCGATGGCTGTCCGAGGTAATATGCTGATCCGCAGATTTGCACGTTGCACGACGCAAGTCAAAATAACCCTTTTCAGAGCATACTGCCAGTCTTTTTACACGTGCATTCTGTGGGTCAGGTAAACGCTGAGGGCATACAACGCCCTGCGTGTCCAGTATAACAATGTATTTAGGATGCTGTTGGGTCTACCACGCTTTTGTAGCGCTTCCGGGATGTTCACCGAGGCCAGGGTTGATGGTTTTCATGCCATTATACGGAAACGGTGCGCTTCTATTCTCGGTAGAATACGTGCTAGCTCCCACAGCATCCTGTACCATCTGAGTGTACTGTGTGATAAGTGGGACAGCCCCATGCTGGCTCACTGGATACGGCTGCACACGTAGGTGTCAGTCGTTTCAATTTTGTATATAGTGTGGTTTTTTACTAACATTAGGTTAAGACCTTTACTAACAACTTATGGATCGTGTAATTTGGTCTGAAATAAATATATATTATTATTATTAATACACGATTACTTGCACTTTACTGCATCCAATTAAATCGCAAAAACACGTCTAAATTAAGGTCTAATTATTATTTTATTTGAGTTACCTAATAAAACTTACACCATAATAAAGGTCGTAAAAACTTAACCCAAAATCCTTTAAAAAACTAAGAACATTATATATTTTCGTGTTATTTTTGCCATCGACATGTTAAGAAGAATACAATTATGAGGGTATTTTGTTTTATACATTGTGCTCCTTACAAACGGTTTGTAAATAAATAAACCATGAAATGACTCACGTATCCTGGGTCTAGAAGACCTCCTCCTAACCGCGTCATGTCTGGGTCTGTTGCAGACTGTGAGGGTCACTCCGGCAGGGTTCAAACCCTGTACTATCGCCACCAAACCCTCACCGCCGCCTTCCATGCTTTAGTACATTTGCAGAGGTATATGCTGGAATTAAAGTTTCATTTATTTCACAGCTGATTTGACTACTTAATCCACAAATTAGTACAAATGTTCACTCCGCAAAATCATTTAAGGCCCGACTATAGTTTGATCAATACCGCTGTACCGCGCCTTAGGAATACGCGGCGAGGCGGGGGGCAGTGTTGACCAATGAGCGGCGGGCGGGACGCCGTGCGCCGAGAGCGAAGACGAATTAGCGGCCTGCACTGCTCCCCTGTCTCGCCGCGCGCCTGCCTAAGGCGCGGTACAGCGGTATTGGTCAAACTATAAAAGCAAATGGATTGTGGAGGTCAGATAGGCAGTCGCTCCATGTAAAATACTGGTTTTCAGCTGCATCCGGTTGATAAAATAATTGCTGGATGAAGGAAGCTATACTTACTGTCATTTTGAGCAGTCTGAGAATGGGGTAGCATATATCGGGCCTATAGCAGCCTTGCCAGTCCTCACAGGTAGGTATTTGCCTGAAAAACAACATACTCTGACTTCAATCGAAGAACAAGGGCCCGATCACATGTACCACAACCACTCCACAAACACACCACAACCACACCACGACGACTCCACAACTACTCCACAAACACACCATAACTACACCACAACCATAGCACAACCACACTACAACCACTCCACAACCACACCACAACCACGACGCTAGGCCGCAATCACGCCGGTGCAGCCACGCCACAACCACACCACAACCACATCACAACCACACCACAACTACACCACAACCACACCACAACCACACCACAACCACTCGACAAATACAGCACAACCAAACCACACCACAACCACATTTTAAGCAAGATACAAGATTATTTTTTCTTTTCTTTCTTTATTTAAAGGGTTTACGGCGCCTTTTCCAGTACAGCAACGCATACAGGGCGCTGTTGGGGTTGCCACGACGCTGTAGTGCATAGGAATGTTCGCGACTTTTACGCGATCATGCGAAAGCGTGTAGTCTCCCTGATGCGGCGGGTGCGGGACAGTGCCAACAGCCTCTTGGTCACTGTAGCTGATAGGACGGAAGGTCTAGTACTCAGGCACTGGACCAGGACACAGGTATTACCTTCAAATCGTGCCTTGAAATTATGTTATGTATGTTTATGTTATGTATTATGTTTCTTGTACCAATTGCATATTTCATTATTGATGTTGTATTGTATTTGAAAAATCATTAGTAGTACAATTGGTACAACTTTAACAGCCGATCACTTACTGGGTACGTGTGGGTGAGATCGTTTCAGGACGCCGATCACGTACCACGGACGTGATTTTAAAACAAATGCTAAGCCATTCAATGCCGTACTGAGTAACACTTTAAGCTACTCATACACGGATGATTCACGGATGGGAGTTGCGGGGTTTGGGCGGGACAAGCGATCTAGCCCCGCGCGGATCCGCGCGGCGCAATCGTTTTACATTACACAAATAAAAAAATATATATACAGGGTGATTGGAAGATGGGTGCAAAGCTTTAATGCGAAGATAGTACAGACAATATAGAACCATTTAAGCCATGGTTGTCTTAGACGAAGTCTTACCAAATATTTTTAACCAAATTTTTAAGTTTATTTTCGGAAATTCTCAAAATTTAATGTAAACTGCATAATTATGGCCAAATTGAATGATAAATGAATTCATTTTTTATTTATTTAATTAAAGTAATGTGTAAGCAATCAAGCAAAACATGTTTTAGGCTTCTGTGTCATTAGATATTTTTTTTACAGACATTTAAAGCTCAGAAAAAATAAAAAATTTGTACAATACGTCTTTTAAACCTTATTAAAAAAAAAAAACGGAGGGTGCTTTTTTGTTCAAACCTTTTTGAAGACATGCTTGATAATCGCTCTTTCTTTTGAGGTATCATTTATGCGGATATCTTACAAATTATTGAAATTAGGGCCTACAAACCAATTTGAGGGAGAATTTTTTTATTTTAGGCAGACTAATTAAAACAACATTTGAATTAAAATTATTTATTTTTCATGTTCAAAATGACGGCCGTGATTCCTAATACAAGCACGCCCCGTCTTCTAACTTCTGTAGTCGTTATTTTCAACATCCTCTCCTGCTTCATTGTCTCAAACGCTGAATTTATTCTTTGTATCAATTCTTCTCTAGTGTTTATTTCTATGTTGTTATACACCAGTTCCTTGGCCCGGCTCCACACGAAAAAGTCCAACGGGGTCAGATCTGGGGAGCGAGCGGGCCAAGGGATGGGTCCATCCCTGCCGATCCAGCTATCAGGAAAGCAATTGTTGAGGTGTTCCCTTACATTTAAAGTCCAATGCGCTGGACAGCCGTCTTGCTGAAAGATGACTGTTCGGTCTCTTTCGAAGATCGGGACACCTGATTCCTCTACCAGCAGTGGTAAATCAATTTGCAGAAATTGCAAATAATTTTCGCCATTCAATGGATCAGGCAAAAAGTGGGGCCCAATCAATGTTCTGCCAATTATTCCAGCCCATACATTCACAGAGAATTTCATCTGAAATGACACCTGCTTCTTAAAATGTGGATTGTTGTCTGCGTCGGCCCATTCATGGATGTTGTGAAAGTTTGTAATACCTTCCCTTGAAAATTTACTTTCATCCGTCCACAAGATTGATTTCAGAAACCACGCATCTTCGATGTCTCTGTTGAGGAGGAAACGGCAGAACTGAATTCTTCTTTGAGGATCTTGCTCTACTAGACCTTGCACACTCCTGCCATGGAACGGATACTTATCATTTTGGTGCATTGTATGCCACACCTTCCATTGAGAAATGTTTAAATTTCGAGCTACTGCTCTAGTACTGGTAGTAGAATCCGCTTGAAATGCTGCTAAAATGTCTTCGTCGACGGCAGTTTCGTGTCTGCCCGGGTTGACTCCAGGTTTCACGCGGTGAAACCCATCTTGGGCAAGACGACGAAACGTGTTGTAAAACACTCGGACATTCGGTATCCTGCGATTCGGATAGCGCTCTTGATACATCCGTCGCGCCAAAGATCCATTGCCGTCTGCTCTACCGTACATAAATACGATATCCGCATATTCTTGATTGGAAAAAGTAGCCATAGTCACTTAACAATTAAGAAAAACGGCGTAGGAGCGCACTAAATGTCAACTCAACACAATTAAGTCAAAAATCAACACGTGCAGGAGCGCGAGGCTACGACTGGAAACGGTGAAACAAAAAAGTTCAAAACTAACGCAAACAACACGTGCAGGAACGCAAAGGGCTACAACTGAACACGGTAAATTGTGAATCAATACGACAACGTCCACTCACAAGGGCAGTAGTTTGACTAATAAGTAAAAGATGTAACGGCTTCATCACAGACCGACTGACCCTGACTAAAGAAAAACGACTTTGTTGCCTCAGTAACTAAGACCATTTTGCTGTAAAAACCAACTCTTATCGCTTTTTGCTATTCATTGGGCGTTCTACCTGGAAATGCCGTCGCACCGCGCTCGGTGGCCATTGTTTAGAGAATCCCCTCAATGGGTTCCCTTCAATTGGTTCCTGCATGTGCCAAAAATTCTTAGAATTGAACAATGTTATCATTTTGAGCACATAAAGTATTCTTTTAAGCAAAAATTTTGTGTTTTGTTAGACTGCCTAAAATTTAAAATTTCTCCCTCGAATTGGTTTGTAGGTCCTAATTTCAATAATTTGTAAGATATCCGCATAAATGATACCTCAAAAGAAAGAGCGATTATCAAGCATGTCTTCAAAAAGATTTGAACAAAAAAAGCACCCTCCGTTTTTTTTTTTAAAATAAGGTTTAAAAGACGTATTGTACAAAATTTTTATTTTTTCTGAGCTTTAAATATGTGTAAAAAAAATGTCTAATGACACAGAAGCCTAAAACATGTTTTGCTTGGTTGCTTACACATTACTTTAATTAAATAAATAAAAAATTAATTCATTTATCATTCAATTTGGCCATAATTATGCAGTTTACATTAAATTTTGAGAATTTCCGAAAAAAAACTTAAAAATTTGGTTAAAAAATTTGGTAAGACTTCGTCTAAGACAACCATGGCTTAAATGGTTCTAAATTGTCTATACTATCTTCACCTTAAAGCTTTGCACCCATCTTCCAATCACCCTGTATATTACATTCAAAATGATAAAAAGTACATTACATTACATTACATTACATAGCCGTTATTGTCCCACTGCTGGGCAAAGGCCTCTCTACTCTCTTTCCACCTCTCTCTGTACAAAAAGTACATGTCAGAGTTTTTTTATTTTTCACTGTAACACCATTTTTAATTGAGATTTTGAAATAAAAATAAATAATTTACATATGTTTTTTATTCCTATCCTAAAAATATATAAGACCACAACATAAATAAAAAACAAATAGTTTTTTATTTTATAAGGCTTACAATATCGGCAAAAATCGCTGGCATACCCTGGAAAGTTGCCTTTAAAATAGTTGTCTGTTAAAGTGTATGATTTTGATAATGGTGTTGATTCTCTTGTCACAAATGCCTCTAAACTAAACTAAAAATCACCAAAATTTAGTTTATTCCTGTCAAACGACGACCTAAAATTACACAACTTAACTATATTTTAGTTTGACAACACTAAGATGGTACTGAGATATTAGTTTAGTGAAAATGGCAATTTTGCTATTCTGAATTTGACGTTTTTCACCTAAAATTTAGATTTTCTAACTAAATCTGACTATTTTTAATCGCGATTAAAAACGTGTGGAATAAAATTGGTTGGAACTTTTTAAATTCACACCAAAACCTCGATTTCAGATGCAAAAACAGTACTGATTTTTTTTTTCTTTTGCGTTTATCTCGAAAACGGTGTGTCCAATCGCAAAAATAATGAAAATTTCGACACCCTTAAACCCCTAACACTCTACATGTAGGTAATATTTTTTCTTATTTTCCATTCAAAAAGTGAAAAAATCCACATAAAACACGTCGAGGCTGCCCCCCTGCGCGCCTCCGGCTCTAAAAAGATTCACGTGGTTAGGTATCACGTGTGGAGTCGCGATTGTCAAATTCGATTTAGATGTGTCAAAATTATTTTTAAATTTAGAGAATTTATTTTACAGAATAGCTTTGAGATTCTCATAGTCAAAAGTAGGGAATTTGAGTGATAGTTTAGTTAGTTTAGTTCGGTGTACAAGAGAATCGGCACCATTATTAGTAATTATCAGTGGCGAAAGCAACATAGAACACGATTCCTTCCGGCTTCCCTTCGAAGGTCGCATCAGCACATATAGCACAATCAATAGTGTCTTACAATGCCAAAAAATATAGTTACACTGCGGGTATTTAATTCACTAAAACAAACAACAAAAACGCCTATTTCTAGCTTTGAATTAAGTGCAACAATAAAGAAAAATATCCTAATATAACCCGCCGCCAAAACGTTAAGTTTTAACCTGGGGCCCAAGTCTGCTATTTTTACAAATTCGTCATTCCAACATGATCCCATTGTCATTTTGCTAAAAGTTCGTTATCTGCTAAATTCATAATGGTCGATCATTGGTCGGTCAATGGTCTTGTAATAGAAATTGTGTTATAATGGCATTGTCGTACAATACGACCAATGATACCGCCTAAGTCAGTCATTCATTTGTCATTATGTACGAGATTACCAATAAATAAGTGCCATTTCTTTCAATGGAGTGTCAGTGGCTGACCATTGGAAAGTCATAATGACGCCATTATATTAGTAGATTACCAAACTTGTCAAAATCAACAATTATGAGATCAATGATAGACCATGCTGACACTATTGTAATAGCAGACTTGAGGCCCTGCTCAAGTGTATTTTATTTATTCTGTTCTTTATATACTTTAATAATTTTAGAATTATAGTACCTAATATATTATAGTTGTGTTTATTTCTGCAAAAAATGTAAAGTTATGTAGTGATTTTTGATTCTGCTACTTGGCGATAGATGGTGTTAAATTCAGTTAAGGAAAGACTTTTATTTCTAAGTTAATATTTTTTTACTAATGTTTACTTTATTCATAAGTAAAAATCAGCTAATATATCTGGAAGATCTATGATTTGATTGATTATTTGTTTACCACAGAGCACGTGATCGACAAATTACTTCACAAACGATGCTTTAACTTAGGTACAGACGTCAGCACATCAGACTACTACAATCTGTTAAATTTATTTAATAGTTTTTCAACTTTATCGCTGAAATGTAAGGTTCAAAGTTGATTGGGAAAATTTGCCAGTTTCGGGCATGCTGGTGTCTGTACCGTGCTCTCTGTGCAATACTGCCCACCCGAGCCTAAAGTGGAGTACCTAATAGACATTTGGTCGGTTTTGAGTTAAATATATATTCGGAATCCCCATTTTATTAGCTATCAGGTGATTTTTTATTTTTGCCCTTATTTCAATTTTTTTTTTCGGATGACAAAACTGCTAAAATATCACAGATCTCTTAATTTTTTTTAATGTTTACCAGCTAAACCGCAGTAGAAATAATACGGCGTAAGATTTTTCTCTGTTTTTTAACTAAACTGCAGTTTTTATCATATTTTGTGACACTTGTCTAAAAAAGACACTTGTCTAGTTTGTTCTAAAAAATTGAAGAAAAAACTTAAGTATATGCAGTATTATTCGACGCTATTCAAGTTGATTATTCATACAAACTTCATACAAACAATGAAGACTGATTCTAAACTTTAAACGCGTTTTTCTCTATTTCGTGTTTTTGCTGTTAAGTACTGCACTTTAGGTTCGGGAGGGCAAAATAAGACAAGCACTATGGAAGACCTTTACGAGACCAACGATAACATTGTCGATGCATTTAAAACTAAAGTACTTAAAATCCAACCTTTGTTCAAAGGCATACTATTGTATCAACGATTACTTAAATGATAAGAATGTAGTTGGTCGCCGTGATTAACTCAAGACAATTTTTATGTTCTTTCTCCAGAATTAGCTTACCTACTGACAGTTTATATGAGTTTATATAATTGTTTATTTTATTTGAATTTATAAGTAAATTTTTTATTTTTTATTTATTTATTTGTTACGAGCCAATTTATTTTTAATTTTATTTTATTGTTGACATAATCTACTCATTACAATGTTTTTGTTATGAGTTGTATTGCAATTTGTGGTTAGCTAGCGACCTCGACAATTGATCATATTATTTTTTGCCTGAGCAACCAGCAGCAAGTTCGTCATGCTCCCTTAGATGTCACTGCTTGCGGTAGCGTCGGGGGTCGGGTTGCCTCCTTCCCTCAAATATGGCGAGGGGGATCTTTGAGTTATGCTCGTGAACGGGTGCTGCTTGTGGTGACTGGTCGTCTTGCTGATCATGGTATTGTTATTGTTACTAGTAATTAACTGTTCATTTATTTTACCCCGATGGTCCTAGTTTATCATTTATAACTGCCAATTACAACTTTATGTAAGCGGGCACGCCCTTTATGTCTGGAGGCTTTTATTTAGATATTTAGTTCCTTTTACGTTTAGTTTTTTTTTTTTTAATATTGCTTGAGTACAGTTCTCGATGTTTTTGGCTGGTATATTGGCGTGTGTTAGCTGGCATATGGCCTATAATTTATCATTTGAATTGTGTTTTGTGTTGCATAATGTAAGTTATTTTGCGTACTATTGTATAGAATCATTTTTCTAACTTGAACAGACAGCTGTGCTGCTGGGGAGTTTGTTGCGCCACTTCTTCTTCCCAGCTAAAGGCACTAGGAAGTGGTGAAGGGTGGGCGTATTTGGGGGACTGTCTTATGTAATTTTGACGTTCGAAAAGTGCTGATTCTTAGCCTAGTTTGAATAAATGACTTTTGAATTTTGAATTTTGATGTGGCCGAATTCTGGCTGAAGCTTACATAGAACATATACATTGAATCATCGATCCGACGAAGAAGGAGTATATATCGGAACAGTTAATAAAACAGGTTTTTAATACATGGAACAGGGAACAGATATCTCAAAACCGACAAAACAGTTCCTGCCTGTTTCGCCTGTTCTACACGTTCCACAACCTACTACAACGGACCAAATTAAAACATTGCCGACATGTTCTAACTGGTGTGTGTATCTGTGTAACATAACAAACTCTTCTCTATCTAGCATTTATTGATGTTAACTTTATTAGAAAGAGATACATACGAAAATGACCAGGAACTGTTTGGAACAAGCTTTTTTCTCTTCTGACTTATAATAGATAGATAGAGATAGCATCTGTTCTCTGCCTGTCACTGTTGACCTGTTGGAACCAAAGAGTCTTGGGTTCCAATGTAACAGGTTGTTATTATAGAACAGGATTTTGGAACTGTTATTTCCCTGGAACTGGAACAGGTGAAACAGGTTTCTAATTTCAAAATAATTTTTATACATTAAAAGATTGTTTTGATTATAAGGGATTTTAAACTTATTTAGTTTTATAATACTACTACTACTTACCTACAAATATTTTTGTTGTTGTTTTTTATTTAAATTTTAATAGAGTCTAAATGTATCTTTATGTCTATAGTCTAAGTGTTTTGTATTGTTATTAGAGTTTAGGTAGTATTTAAGTTAGGTTTTATGACCTATACTCCATTTGAAATAAGATTAGACATTTAACTAAACATTTTTTACAGTCCGTTCAACCGATTTTGACTTCTATTGCGTTGGTGGCATGACAAATGGCAGCTGCAGTAAACAGTTGGTTTGTAACCACTTTTTTTGCTTTTAATGCCATGTTTATGCCTACGCAATAGAAGTCAAAATTGGTTGAACGGACTGTAAAAAAGGTTTGTTTAAATGTCTAATCTTATTTCAAACGGAGTATAAATGTAAATATTCGTATGACGCTTTTAGCGGTTGATGTGTCCTGATCCAACGAATAAATGTCTTTGTCTTAATTTTGCCTGTTACAGACCAACTCTAAGAAGAAGATGGAATCGCCGCGCCAGCAGTGCCTAGAGACAGTAGTACTAATAAAATTAGTAGCGTCGAAAATGCGTGAAAAGAACAACTTAATTCTGTCACGGACTGCCTTCAAAGCCGACAATTTCTATACGTAATTTTGTGTTGTAGTGCGAGTAAATGGTGACACATTTAGTTTGTAGGAAAAGTGTTGACAATGCCACCTCTAGCTGTCGAGGCGTGCTTTTACTCTTCAACTCCTCAGACCAAATAAAATCCAAGACAGAGTGCTGCAACCTCCACTCTGTGCATACACGCTGACACGAACACAGTTACAACCGTGTTCTATGTTACGAGGTTTGGTTTCCGCACTTAGTCCGTCAGGTGGATCATTGTGCGTGGGCCATGGTGGCTATTTGGTGGTTATTCCAACCAGCCCACCTGCCTCCAGAAGTTAATTAAAATTCCTGGTCTGTTCAGAACATCAGTGAAAGATCTGGGTGATCCGAGGGTTTCTGCTCTCATCTGGGTGACGCTTGTGCATTCAAAGAGCACGAGCGTGACGATTTCTTCAGCCTCCATGCACGCCCTGCACAGGGGGCTGTCCGTTATGCCTATTGTGTGGAAGTGTTTGTTAAGCGAGCAGTGTCCCGTGATGGTCCCCGTCACGCACGTAAACGCCTGGTTAGCCTACTATCCAAGGATGGCATAGCTTCCTTGGACTGCCTGCAGTCCGAGGTCGAGTGTCGAGGTCCACCAGTTCTCTGCTTGTGTGTGGGTGAACTCCTGTAACCCTCTGCGTATTTGGTTGAAGGGTATTGGCACGATAGCCTCGGGTCCACAAACTGCCGAGCTAGATCCTCTTCTAGCAAGTTCGTCAGCTGCGTCGTTACGTAGCCATCTAGAGTTACAACCATTAAAATAGTTTTTACAAACTCACAATATTTTTGAAGGACCTTTCCAATGATACCCCTCACCATGGGGTAAAAAAATAAAAAAATAAACATTACCACTTTACGTGTATGAGAGGTACCCTAAAAAAAAATGTTTTTCATAATTTTGTTTTTCCACTTTGTCGGCGTAATTAATATGTATATCTATGCCAAATTACAACTTTCTAGTACTAAGGGTCTCGGAGCTAGACCGCGGACAGACAGACGGACATGACGAAAATATAAGGGTTCCTTGTTTACTACGGAACCCTAAAAACGCCTATTTCTATCTTTGAATTAAGTGCAACAGTAAAGAAAAATGTCCTAATATAACCTGCCGCCAAAACGTTAAGTTTTAACCTGCTCAAGTGTATTTTATTTATTCTATTCTTTATATCCTTTAATAATTTTAGAATGAAAAAAATGTAAAGTTATGTAGTGATGTTTGGTTCTGCTACTTGGCGATAGATGGTGTTAAATTCAGTTAAGGAAAGACTTTTATTTCTAAGTTAATATTTTTTTAATGTTTACTTTATTCATAAGTAAAAAACATCCAATATAACTGGAAGATCTATGATTTGATTGATTATTTGTTTACCACAGAGCACGTGATCGACAAATTACTTCACAAACGATGCTTTAACTTAGGTAAGTACAGACGCCAGCACATCAGACTACTACAATCTGTTGAATTTATTTAATAGTTTTTCAACTTTATCGCTGAAATATATGGTTCAAAGTTGATTGGGGAAATTTGACAGTTTCGGGTATGCTGGCGTCTGTACCGTGCTCTCTGTGCAATACTGCCCACCCAAGCCTAAAGTGGAGTACCTAATAGACATTTGGTCGGTTTTGAGTTAAATATACAGGATGTTTGGCAGAACGTTGAACATACGAAAATGGTGGATAGTCATCTGCTACTCACTCAGCCCTAATTTATTTGGCCCTGCTGGCCCCTGGATATTTAAAAAAAAATGTTTTTGCTTTCTTCTAGTTTCACCACTTTCTAAACTTTAAAGTGTATTTTTTATTAAAAATGGGTAAAACAGACAATATCTTTGTTTTTTTTTTTCTTAAATAATTTTATAAGAATCTGCCAACATTCAAATGTTGGCAGATTCTTATAAAATTATTGCTTTATTCAGATGTTAGCTAGAAAAAAAGTTACGAGTCCTCAAACTTACAGAAAGATGTAAAAAATACTTAAATCTTAATTTCAACTTGCATTAAAAAAAAGAAAACTAGGGGGCCAGGGCCAAATAAATTAGGGCTGAGTAAGTAGCAGATGACCCCACCTATCCACCATTTTCGTATGTTCAACGTTCTGCTAAACATCTGTATATTCGGAATCCCCATTTTATATATTTTATTTTATTTCAATTTAATTTATTTTTCGGATGACAAAACATCAAAAATATCACAGATCTCTTAATTTTTTTAATGTTTACCAGCTAAACCGCAGTAAAAATAATACTGCGTATGATTTATCTGTTTCCTAACTATACTGCAGTATTTTATCATATTTTGTGACACTTTAAATAGTAGTTTGTTCTAAAAAATTAAAGAAAAAACTTAAGTATCAAAATGCAGTATTATTCGACGCTATTCAAGTTGATTATTCATAAAAACTAAAAACAAACAATGAAGACTGATTCTAAACTTTAAACGCGTTTTTCTCTATTTCGTGTTTTTGCTGTTAAGTACTGCACTTTAGGTTCGGGAGGGCAAAATAAGACAAGCACTATGGAAGACCTTTAAGAGACCAACGATAACACTGTCGATGTGGCCGAATTCTGGTTGAAGCTTACATAGAACATATACATTGAATCATCAATCCGACGAAGAAGGAGTATTTATCGGAACAGTTAAAAAACCGGCCAAGTGCGTGTCGGACCACGCACAATGAAGGGTTCCGTAGTTGGGATAAATTTATCCCAAAAACAAACTTAACTTTGTAGTTGAAAAATATGTTCTCCCATACGGAATGTATGGGAAAACATGTTTTTGCAACTGCAAAGTTAAGTTGGTTGATTATTACTCGTTAACCTGTAGAGCCTACTTAGCTGTGATAGTTTTCCTTTTAATTTCGTTATATAAACTACTGTTGTGATTTTTTTCACACACCCAATACCAACCATTTAGCCGGCAGGGGGGGGGGGGGCACTTGACTCTAACAAAAATTAGCACTTTAAAGCTTAATATTTCGCAAACGAATCCCTGAATCCAAAAATGGTTTTCACAAACTCACAATATTTTTAAAGGACCTTTCCAATGATACCCCTCACCATGGGGTAAAAAAATAAAAAATAAACATCACCACTTTACGTGTATGAGAGATACCCTAAAAAAAATGTTTTTCATAATTTTGTTTTACCACTTTGTCGGCGTAATTAATATGTATACCTATGTTAAATTACAGCTTTCTAGTACTAAGGGTCTCGGAGCTAGACCGCAGACAGACAGACAGACAGACGGACATGACGAAACTATAAGGGTTCCTTGTTTCCTACGGAACCCTAAAACAGGTTTTTAATACATGGAACAGGGAACAGATATCTCAAAACCGACAAAACAGTTCCTACCTGTTTCGCCTGTTCTACACGTTCCACAACCTACTACAACGAACCAAATTAAAACATTGCCGACATTGTTCTAACTGGTGTGTGTATCTGTGTAACATAACAAGCTCTTCTCTATCTAGCATTTATTGATGTTAACTTTGTTAGAAAGAGATACATACGAAAATGACCAGGAACTGTTTGGAACAAGCTCTTTTCTCTTCTGACTTATAATAGATAGATAGAGATAGCATCTGTTCTCTGCCTGTCACTGTTGATCTGTTGGAATCAAAGAGTCTTGGGTTCCAATGTAACAAGTTGTTATTATGGAACAGGATTTTGGAACTGTTATTTCCCTGGAACTGGAACAGGTGAAACAGGTTTCTAATTTCAAAATAATTTTTATACATTAAAAGATTGTTTTCATTATAAGGGTAATACATTTTAAATTTATTTAGTTTTATAATACTACTACTACTTACCTACAAATATTTTTGTTGTTGTTTTTTATTTAAATTTTAATAGAGTCTAAATGTATCTTTATCAAAAAAAAAAAAAAAAACAAAATTATTTATTTGCATAAATAAGGTACAGAAAGTTCTTATGAAAATATATTGATCTCTTATTATGCCTTTAATTTCGGTGTGCAAATTTTACATAATCAGATATTATTATAAGAATTTAATTAATTACTTGAATAATGCATGCGATTAGTAAATTACATTAAATAAATTCAAATTTGGTACCTACTTAACAATTAATAATAATTCATAGATGACATTATACTTATACACTACAAAAATTCACAACTTATAATCTAAAAACTCAAGTACACTATAAAAGCATTTATCAGTGAGTAGTTTTGTTAAATTACGCTTAAATTTTAAAAAAGGAAGTGTCTTTATTGTACTCGGAATTTTATTATACAATTTGATGCACATGATATAGCTGTTGTTGGATGTAAGTGTGAGATTCGTCTTGGGTTGATACAACTTATTAGTATTATGAGATCGAGGGGCATAGTAGCTTGTCGCTTGCTGAAAAAGAATCTTATGCTTGTAAACAAATGTACATGATTCCAAGATATAGATGTACGGTAAAGTAAGTATCTTATATTTTCTAAAGAAAGGGCGACAAGACTCTATTTGTTTCAGCCCAAATATAGCCCTTAAACACTTTTTTTGCATCACGAATGCTTGATCAATTTCCACACAGCGACCCCAAAGAACGATACCATATCGCAAAATGGAGGAAATATAGCCGTGGTATGCATTAATTGTGGCATTTCGAGATATCTCGCAGCTGATACGCCTCAGACGGTAGACAGAACTATTTATTCTCCTGCAAATGTCATTTACATGGTTTTTCCAAGAACAAAATTTATCTAAAGATATCCCAAGAAATTTTACTGAGTCAGTTTCTGTCAGGGCGACCCCTTTATATGCCACATTTAAGTTCAGTGGTTTTGTTCGGTATGTATGAAACTGCATAAATTTTGTTTTACTAATATTGACCTTTAAATTGTTAGCTTCAAGCCACTCTATAGACGTTTGGAGAGCCATGTTTATTTCCTGCTCGTAGGTATTTTAAGTCTATAGTCTAAGTGTTTTGTATTGTTATTAGAGTTTAGGTAGTATTTAAGTTAGGTTTTATGACCTATACTCCATTTGAAACAAGATTAGACATTTAACTAAACATTTTTTACAGTCCGTTCAACCGATTTTGACTTCTATTGCGTTGGTGGCATGACAAATGGCAGCTGCAGTAAACAGTTGGTTTGTAACCACTTTTTTTGCTTTTAATGCCATCTTTATGCCTACGCAATAGAAGTCAAAATCGGTTGAACGGACTGTAAAAAAGGTTTGTTTAAATGTCTAATCTTATTTCAAACGGAGTACAAATGTAAATATTCGTATGACGCTTTTAGCGGTTGATGTGTCCTGATCCAACGAATAAATGTCTTTGTCTTAATTTTGCCTGTTACAGACCACCTCTAAGAAGAAGACAGAATCGCCGCGCCAGCAGTGCCTAGAGACAGCAATACTAATAAAATTAGTAGCGCCGAAGATGCGTGGAAAGAACAACTTAATTCTGTCACGGACTGCCTTCAAAGCCGACAATTTCTATACGTAATTTTGTGTTGTAGTGAGAGTAAACGGTGACACGTTTTGTTTGTAGGAAAAGTGTTGACAATACCACCTCTAGCTGTCGAGGCGTGCTTTTACTCTTCAACTCCTCAGACCAAATAAAATCCAAGACAGAGTGCTGCAACAATAAAGTGAAGCATGCCAAAACTATACCTCCACTCTGTACATACACGCTGACACGAACACAGTTACAACCATGTTCTATGTTACGGGGTTTGGTTTCCGCACTTAGTCCGTCAGGTGGATCATTGTGCGTGGGCCATGGCGGCTATTTGGTGGTTATTCCAACCAGCCCACCTGCCTCCAGAAGTTAATTAAAACTCCTGGTCTGTTCAGAACATCAGTGAAAGATCTGGGTGATCCGATGGTTTCTGCTTTTATCTGGGTGACGCCTGTGCATTCAAAGAGCACGTGCGTGACGGTTTCCTCAGCCTCCATGCACGCCCTGCACAGAGGACTGTCCGTTATGCCTATTGTGTGGAAGTGTTTGTTTAGCGACCAGTGCCCCGTAATAGTTCCCGTCACCAGGCGCAGGCCATTCCTTACCAGGCGTAATAAACGCCTGGTTAGCCTGTTATCCAAGGATGGCATAGCTTCCTTGGACTGCCTGCAACCCGGTGTCGAGGTCCACCAGTTATCTGCTTGTGTGTGGGTGAACTCTTGTAACCACCTGCGTATTTGGTTGAAGGGGACTGGCACGATAGGCTCGGGTCCATAAATTGCGGTGCTAGATCCTCTTCTAGCAAGTTCGTCAGCTGCGTCGTTACCTAGCCATCTAGAGTTACAACCACTAACAATTTAACTATAGAGGAGCTCGTGGCTAAGTAATAACAGCCTCACAGATCAATCCATCAGCTTAAGCTACGCTTGCCACGGTTGGTCCGTGGATAGATGACCATCTTTACATACCAAGACTCTTCTGTGCCTCGGACAGCACGTTAAGTCGTTGGTCCTGGCTGTCATTCGTGAATCTTTGACAGTCGTTACGGGTCGTCAGTAAGTCGAAAGTCTGACAACCAGTCTTACTAAGGAGTATCGTGTTATCCAGTTACTGGGTTGTGGAGGTCAGATAGGCAGTCGCTTCATATAAAAAACTTTCACAAAAAAAAAAAACAACCGATTTCCGAAAAAAACGAAATGAAAGTTATTTTTCACTTTGTAGTGTTTTTTTTGGAAGTCGGTTTTTTTTTTTTGGAAAAAGTTTTTGTTTTTCGCTTTTTGTTGTGGTACTTGGAAGTCGAAAAAAAGAATCATCAGATATTGAGTTATTCGTCTATTTGTCGCGCACATACTTAATGCAAATTTAAGACTTATATGGTTTTCTCATGGATGCCATTGTCAGAACTGGAGCAAATTGAAATGGGACCACACGGGAAGCACCAGCTTTCAAATAAAAAAGAATCATCAAAATCGGTTCACCCAGTCGAAAGTTCTGAGGAAACAAACATTAAAAAATATATATATATTACAGTCGAATTGAGAACCTCTTCCTTTTTTTGAAGTCGGTTAAAAATACTGGTGTTCAGCTGCACCCAATTAGACTGGAAGCCGACCCCAACATAGTTGGGAAAAAGCTGGGCAGACTGATTGACAGTTTTAAACTACACCTCAGAAAGCTGATGGGCATGTGTGAGGAGTATGCGAGAGTACACGGTCTCCTGTACAATGTACAGAAAAGCGAGCTCTCGGTTTTTCAAGCCAGGGGTCGTAAACTGGGGGAAGTGGCACCTGTGCTGCTAAACGCTGTCGCTCTTGGAAGCGTGAGAGAGTTTAAATACCTCGGCCATGTGGTCATCGAGGATTTGAAAGACGATGGAGACATAGAAAGGGAGAGGAGAGCGATGGCGGTCATGGCGGTCAACATGTTGGCACGCAGATTTGCGAGGTGTAGTTTAGGAGTAAAGATCACTTTATTTAAAGCATTCTGCCAAACTCTCTACACCTGCAATCTGTGGGTTAACTACACGCAGCGGGCCATCAACGCTCTCCGAATACAATATAATAACGTAGTGCGTCTGCGATGTTCGCGCACGCGCACACAGACGGTTTTCACACTGTGCTGCGGCGCCGCATCGCTTCGCTGATGTTCCGCACGCGTGGGAGCGCCAACACCATTCTGAACGTGCTCAGTCACAAGCTGGACAGCCCCCTTCTGGGGCACTGGGTTCAAGCACAAGTGCGTGTGCCCGGGCCCCAGTGGGCGGCAAATACATTAATTAAATTTTAATTATTTTAACTAATAATAGTTTGTAAGTCGTTCTACTAACAACCTTATGGGCCAAATATGTGTGAAATAAAAAGTTGAGCACAAATGTTTACGAAACTGGCCTCACGTCACTGTTGACAGCGCGCTGTCTTGTTGTTTTATTTGATCTCAGTTCAAGTCTGCCTCATTGGTGCAGTGGTCGCAAGCGAGATTGCTGATCCTGTCCTGCTTTCGATCCTCATGTGGCAGTGTTTTTAGGTTTTCCGCTAGGAATTTCTCAGTAGCAGCCCAGTCTCAATTCCTGACTGGTTGATGACAATGAAGTTCAGCTGCATTTCGTAAGACTGCAGAAGCTGATCACAACATGGGAAGCTGCTAGGCTATGATTAGGATTCCTAATAGTATCCAGGATTCCCATTCAGGTTTAAAGAAATTTATCCTCAAAAAAGGCACTTACATGTGAGCAATGCTTAAAATAAATTATAAATGTAAAGTTCGTTACAGACGTCACGTAGCAATAAATGCGAAAGTAAGTTTGTTTGTTACGCCTTCACGCTAAAACGGCTGAACGGATTTGGATGAAATTTGGCACATATATAGATGATGCCCTGGAAAAGAACATAGGATACTTTTTTTTTTCCCACGGGATCGAGACTTATACGGGTGAAACCGCGGGGCGCAGCTAATTTCTGATAAAGGTAAATTCAATGCATTCAGCTTTTAGGAAGGGTGTTATTTGTGATCAAATATTCAGCTAATTGTGTTTTAAATGCATTGAATGAGTGTAAATTTTGTATACTTGAGGGTATTTTGTTCGGGCTTGCGGACGGTGAGCAATGGGTAGCTCTCCGTCCGATAAGGACCAAGCCCGGGTCGACGGCGCGTTGTGTTCCACGCGCGCCTCAAAGAGATGTCAGCAGAATTGACGGGGTCCGCTAGGGCCAATGCCTGCCGGGGGTTCGAAGAAAACCGATAGGGACATCGTAGCCCCCGGCAACAGGGCAACCGAAGGCACACGGGTGGGTTTTAGTCAGTAAGAGTCTGACACACCCTCCCGCTCCGCCCAGAGCGGGAGAAGTTATTTGATAATTTCCCACTCAAAAAAAAAAAAGGGTATTTTGTTGTATAATTGTGCTCCTTCAAAAGTTAACATTTTTTGCCAAACTTAGTTCTCATTATTAAGTACGATATATGTTTTGAAGCAGAAGGAGTATCTAACTATGTAAGGAAAGTAGCAGGTGATTTATAGTTTCTCGCTCATTGAGATTCAAGAGTTTATGTAATGTGTAATTGTGTATGCGTTTTTCATTTCTATAGGTACAACAAACTGCATGATTTAGGTACTCTCAATTCATACCCTGAACAAAGCAATTTTGAAAAGAAAATAACTGACTGGCTTATCACCTTAGATTATACCCAAATTGAAGATCTTTTCTAAACAATGTCCTAACATAATGCTCCCTTTGCAACGCACACACTCACGTACTCTACATCACACACACATACATATCCATCTTCCCTTGTATGTATCCTTCATAAATTACTTTACTTTCTCTATTTTTATTTTTGTACATCAATTTTTATGAGCAATTTTCTAACATTATTATGTATGAAATTTCTATTTGAATAATATTATATGCGAATCAGATCGTCTCCAGTACAACAATAAAAATATAAAACTTTGTTTTAGGGGGCCTGTGTGGGAAAGAGATTAAGCTCTACAGGACGTATAGCTCCATCTCTTTCTTCCACTGAAGTAGTATTAAAATAATACTGCTTATGAGCTGGTGGGAAGCCCCCTGGTGACCTGACGTTCAGGTTTTGTAAAAAATTAGTTTAAGCACCAGTCTTTAAAATTGTGACTTTGCACTAACATTCTCTGTAATTGTAGTGGTAAGAAATAAATAAATAAATTATAATTATGTTAGAACATGGTTCATACTTACATTATAAAAATCCAAAAAATTTACATAAAAATAACGGACAAAAAATATTACAAAACACACACAATTTCTAAAATTAACATAAAAAAATGATTGTAATTTAGAATTTATGCAGCAACAACGTCATGCTGACATTGTCTCTTTTTAAATTCTTCTTCAGTAAAAAGAAGGATAAAGAGGTTTGTTTTTGTGTTATTATTCTTCTTGATTTGTTCTTGTTGGTTGTTAATAAATAGAATAGACTTTTTTTTTGTTTTTGGGTGGGAAATTATCAAATAACTTCTCCCGCTTTGGGCGGAGCGGGAGGGCGTGTTAGACTCTTACTGGCTAAAACCCACCCGTGTTCCTTCAGTTGCCATGTTGCCGGGGGCCACGATGTCCCTATCGGTTTTCTTCGAACCCCCGGCAGGCATCGGCCCTAGCGGACCCCGTCAATTCTGCTGACATCTCTTTGAGGCGCGCGTGGAACACAACGCGCCGTCGACCCGGGCTTGGTCCTTATCGGACGGCGAGCTGCCCATTGCTCACCGTCCGCAAGCCCGGCAATCGCACACGGCAACAGAATCTACATTCTACATACAGCAAAATCTACCTAATATTAGCACTGCGCTTTATTTAATTAGAACTATTTACTAGTAGATTATTCTTTTGTGATTATGTTGCCGTGCGATTGCTAAGTCTATTTATTAAATAAATAAAGATGACACATAGAAATAGATACACCGCGGTCATTCGTCCCATCATGACCTACGCGTGCGTAATCTTCGCACACGCTAATCCACGCCATCTCCATAGGATGCAGACTCTCCAAAACCGTTTCCTTAGAAAGGTTACGGGAGCCCCCTTCTATGTCCGCCATTTGGATCTTCACTCAGATCTCAAAATGCCCACCGTCCAGCAGTTCATGAAACGCCTCTCAAAGAGTTTCTTCGACTCCGCTATAAAGCACCCCAATCCCCTGATTAGGGCAGCCGCCCGTTACACTCCCTCCCACATAAGTACCTAAGATTCGCCGACCAAGGCGTACTCTCACTATACTAGATGACCCCACAACCTCCTCCAGGAGAGTAGTAGGGAAACCAGTAGGTACTTAAGCACACAAAATCAAAAACCGACCGCCGTCCTTCCGTCCTCGACGCCGAGGCCCACTGCGACATCCCCGTCCATCCCCGCGCCGCTGAGCCTGTAGCTTTAAATTCCCCTAATAATGTTGTTACGGCCAATGGCATAATAGCTAAGAGCCTCGACCAACACCTGAGGAGGCTCTCGTTAGGCAGCTGGATCCAGAAAGCGGTACTCTTGGACACGGCGCGTATTGTTAGGAGGTTCCTCTCTCAGGAGCCCTGACCACCGGTGGCTTGGACCCTGGTCCCGACAACGGTGGGCTACTATTTTTTATATTTTTAAATGTTTTTTTATAAGAATATTTAAAAATGAAAAAAGTATGTTTAAAAATGAAATAAAGGAAATATTAATCCGATCCAGCCTGTCCCTTGCAGTCCTTCACCAGCGACGCCCTAAGCCGAGGTCCGTACCCCACAGGGGGTGCCCTTAGCGTGTAGTTGCTTAGTTTCTAAGTTTTATGCCCTGGCTGAAGGCCTTAATTTATTGAGGCAGCCACAGGAAAGTCCGGTTAAGCAGCCGACTAACTCCTAGGTTGACCTGCAAGACGCCAAACAAAAAAAAAAAAGACAAATAGATAGGTACTGAATAAATGTTCAGACTTGGGTTTACATTAGATCTCACATCTTTTTGCGGTAGAATTGCGTTGCGAGACGTGTATTTTTTAACATATTATGTTTTTGATGGGATATTCCTTTTTGATTTGTTCTTGTTGGTTGTGCGCTGGCTATAATATGGCTGACACCAGTTCACACGTTATTCTTAGTTTATAACATAAACTCATGCCTTATTCCCAATGGGGGTAGGCACAAACTACAGAACACCACCTGCTGCGATCCTTACATACACCATATTTTTTTATTTATTTAATACTTCAAGCACAGAAATGTACAGAGGCGGACTTAATGCCACAGGCATTTTCTACCAGTCAACCTTTGGGTGATGCAGAGACAAACTGTGGTAGGTGCAATTACGAAAATGGAGGAAAAAAAAACTCAAATATAAGGATACACATGTCATATACTTATTACAAACTATAAATATAATATATAGGCCAAATTACATATATAAAATAAGCACAAATAAATACACATAAATACATGAATATACCAAATAAAATAATAAGACAAACAATGGGAAAACATTATCGTTGTGATGATACTGCCAGCTTCTTACGAATGTGCTCACGAACTTTAACTTTAAAGGATAATCGGTTGGTTGCCATCCTGATTTCCAGGGGGAGTGCATTCCACAGAGAAATAGACTGAACGAAGAAGGAAGAGTGAATGAAGTCTGTGCGGTGAGTGGGACATTGAAGAACGCGATTATTTGATGACCGTAGATTCTTTTAAATTCAAATTCAAATTCAAAAGTCATTTATTCAAATTAGGCTGAGAACCAGCACTTTTCGAACGTCAAAATTACATAAGACAGTCCCCCAAAAACGCCCACCCTTCACCACTTCCTAGTGCCTTTAGCTGGGAAGAAGAAGTGGCGCAACAAACTCCCCAGCAGCACAGCTGTCTGTTCAAGTTAGAAAAAATAAAAATGACTCTATACAATAGTATGCAAAATTATTATGCAACAAAAAACATTATTTTAATTAAGTATAAATTATTGGCCATATGTAAGCTAGCACACGCCGATATACCAACCAAAAACATCGAGAACTATACTCAAGCAGAATTAAAAAATAAAAACTAAACGTAAAAAGAACTAAATATCTAAATAAAGCCTCCAGGCATAAAGGGCGTGCCCGCTTACATAAAGCTGTAAATTGGAAGTTATAAATGATAAACTAGGACCATCGAGGTAAAATAAATGTACAGTTAATTACTAGTAACAATAACAAAACCATGATCAGCAAGACGACCAGTCACCACAAGCAGCAACCGTTCACGAGCATAACGCAAAGATCAGCCATTACCCCCCTCGCCATATTTGAGGGAAGGAGGCAACCCGACTCCCGACGCTACCGCAAGCATTGACATCTAAGGGAGCATGACGAACTTGCTGCCGGTTGCTCAGGTAAAAAATAATATAATCAATTGTCGAGGTCACTAGCCAACCACAAATTGCAATACAAACTCATAACAAAAACATTGTAATGAGTAGATTATGTCAACAATAAAATAAAATCTTATTGTGGTTGTTACAAATATACTGAAAGTGGGGGGCTAGATAACTAGGGGAAGTGGGAGAGTCAAGAAATGAAAACAAGGTGGTCAGCGCCCTTTGCTCTCTGCGCTGGCGTATGGGCAACCACTTTAGAAGCGACCGATGCGCAGAGACATAATCATATTTACGCAGATTGAAAACGAATCGAATGCAGTTATTGAGAAGACGGTCAAGTTTGTCGAGGAGATCTGCATTCAGGTCATAGTAGCACACATCACCATAATCGATGATAGGGAAAATTAAGGACTGCACAAGCATTGTCTTCGTACATACACCTTGTGCCTCGTTTACGTTCATACATCTGGTCATACACGCACGCCGGTTGCGAGTACTACGCACCTGACCTTTCTGAAGAACATCACCGATAAGGTCAGTGTATACCTATGTCCTTCTACGGGCGTTTCTAGGGCTCCCGGCGGCGTTTCCACTAACATCTGTCTTCTAAATTTCTAGGTACCTTTTGTCAGTCGCCTTTTATTCATCCTCTCAACACTTCTTGTTAATTCTGGGCAATTTTTATGTATTTTGCATAAATCGCTACCAAAGTTTAAATTTAGATAAATGGATCTCCTAAATTGCCAAATTCACAAGCTTATTAATAAAAAAATTAACAAACGTGCTTTCAATAGGTACCTACTAGTCGTGCTTTCTTGTCCAATTAAGGATTAAAAATCGTGATTTGAATTCAAGGCTGAACAAATTAAAGTCACAACTAAAAAAAAAAAACGAATGCCATGTTGTTTTTCTGTCAAAGTGCCAGCTGTCAGTAACGTCAAACTATTTGGCGCCAAACCGCCATGTTTGGTGTCGCAACAGAAAAAGTAATGCGTGAATGCTTTTATTGACCGTAATTGGAATTTTATGCAATAAATGATAATAGTTTCAAGTATATAGGTCACTTTTATTTGTTAAAAACAATTTATTTTGCGGTTAAAGCAAGGTCAATGATTCGGGTATATAACAATGGGCTGTAATATGTAGTTACCGGTGGCGCAATTTGGAAATGTTAATTTGTTGCCAACCAGCTTTTTAAGTTCAAGGTTGCTCAGCGCGATAAGGAGCGGGCTGTGCTCGGAGTTTCTTTAAAGGGTAATAATTATCAGAAATTAAATTATCCGGAAAAGAACCGGAGTTACATAGCTTGCAGGGTAAGCCAACTGAAGTGACAGTGGGCTGGCCATGTTTGTCAATGGACCGATGGCCGGTGGTGCAGACGAGTCCTGGAGAAGAGACCGCGTAATAGGCAATTGTAGTGTGGGTCGCTCCCCAGCTAGATGGACCGACGACCTTAAAAAGGTGTCTAGTACAGACTGGACACGGAAGGCGGAGGACAGGGTGTTGTGACGCATCCTGGGAGAGGCCTATGTCCAGCAGTGGACTGCGAGAGTCTGAGTTGATTGATTGGTTGAACCAAAAAGCACCAGCTTTTGAACCAAAAAGTCATTGAAGCTAGAACGCCAACAGTAAGCAAGGGTGATGATCAATATGTTCATTCCTTCTCTATAGCAGAAGAGGATTTTACAGGCATTTTTTCCCCTGTTTTTTAATGAATTATCCCTAAATTTCCCTAAAACGTCTTCAAAATCCCTTGACCTAACCAACATTTTTAAAAAGATCGCAGCGACCACTCGTCTCTACTCGGCACCCGCAACTGACAGCACCGCGACAATCGCTTAGGGTCTCGTCAATGAGTGTGTCTGTGTGAGTGTGCCATCTCCGTTTATCTACTAAATATTTGCTGTAAGTACTGTCCATATTTATACTGTGCTTCGGCCTGCTACTGAGAAATTCCTGAATCAAACCTCAACAAAACTTTGTCCGACCCGGGAATCAACCTCAGGGTTCCCATGCTCAGCAGTCGCACTTACGACCACTAGACCAACGATACAGTCAATCACCACAACTAAGTTATTAGAAATTTATGAATGTATGCACATCGTGCTAGAACACTCGAACTAAGTAAAAATGAAAGTAAATTGTTTGTTCCACTTTCTTGCCTCGACAGCGGATCTCTATAGACAGTTTTATCATAGAAAATCAAGCAGTGATATACTCACATGATAATTATAGTTTCTACATGGTTTATAAGTACGTGAAAAGAAAAAATGCCGCACCTTTGTACGGCTCAGTCGCAAAATGATCACTTCTCAAAATGCCTCTCGGACTAGGGTTCCCATCTATGTAAGGGAGGATGCCTGTCTAGGATGTACAAAAAGCCTGATTTTTCAGAAAAATGCCTGTCTGTAGTAAAAAAACTGTACGTCTTAAAATAAATAATACGCAGCAGATAGTTTTAAAGATATATCCATTCAAAATGAAAAGTTCAAAAGTATGAATAATTTACTAACACTAAACGAATTTAGAATAAACTAACTTACCACACTGAGTGATATTTTTCCGAAGTCATTTTCGTCAAAAATTAATTTTTTTCTGACTCTAGTGGTGCCGATTCCCTTGTTCACAAACTAAACTAAATTTAAGTTCAGTGCATCTTTTTCTTTCGATTTCATTAAGAAAAGGACAGAAGATAAATTTTAGTTTAGTCCTGTCAAATTAATCAGCGCTTGACGTAAATTGACGTAATTTTAGTTGGCAAGTTTTTAATCACGTCTAAACTTGTATGGAGACTGACAGGCGCTGATTAATTTGACAGGACTAAACTAAAATTTATCTTCTGTCCTTTTCTTAATGAAATCGAAAGAAAAAGATGCACTGAACTTAAATTTAGTTTAGTTTGTGAACAAGGGAATCGGCACCATTGTCAAGCGATTCCTTTCTTTACTTACCTGTGCACTTATTAGGGAATTTCAAAAATGCCTGTCTCAGCTTAGCGCCGGCCGCACGCCTGTCTAAACCGTAAAATGCCTGTCAAATCCGGTAAATGCCTGTCAGATGGTAACCCTATCTCGGACGCAAAATGTCCAGAATGTCTCTTTCGCAAAATGACCACTTCGCAAAATGTCCCTTTTTAGGCTTCCGTACCAAAATGGTAAAAGGAACCCTTACGGTGCGACTCAGTCTGTCTGTCACAGCTGGATATCTCAATACTAATGCTATAGTTTTAGATGACGTTTGCCCAACTATTTTGCAATAAAGAAATAAAAATGCATATATTTTTTTTGTAACTGGGACTGAACGGGGGTCTTTAAAATTCAAAGTGAGACTACTAGGGCATGTGGGCATTCTCAAGCATTTTCTTTTTTTTTAGGCTGCACATTTTTCGACTTGTAGCAAAAAATGTAAAAAAAAAAGAATACCGTTCCCCCACCTTATCTCCGAAGTTTGCATAGACAAAAATCTGAAATTCTATGTGATAGAAGTTTATGTAAAGATTACAGGAAAAATAAAACGATGTCTCTAAATAGCACATTTTTTCAGAAATCATCAATAAAAATTACATTAGTTCCACTACAGGTCAAGAGATGGCGCTGACCTAAAACTGCAATATTCTACACCGCAATGTACACTATTAAAATTCTCTGACGAATATAGACCTCACCGATGAAAATTTAAAATGATACGGAACCCGCGGTGCGCGAGTCCGACTCGATCTTGACCGGTTTTTTTCCTATGCACATTCAATCCTTCTTAAGACGCAGATATATGACAGCGACCTTGAATGGTTAGCTTGCGTGTTCTGTACCTAGCTCACGCAATGCGTCGTACGTCCAGCCAGTAATAGGACTCGCCCATCAATGAGCGCTGTCCCAAATTAGACGCATTATTAATTTATTACACGTAAAACAAAAGGTATTTTAATAAAACACGTATACTAAAAGATTTGTAATTTAATTATCTTTAAGATGGTGAAGTTTTCAGAAAAATACGCTTGATGAATTTTGCGTCATTCTCAGTTTTTTATCTGCGGTAGACATAAATTTACAAATTAATTTCACTATGTAATATAAACATAATCAAAAATATGCCTATATTAAAATATTAAAAAAATGCTCTAATTTAACATATATTTTTTCCAAATCACTAACACTACTCGTTTAGACGTCATCTTCAGAATAAAATCATTAAAAGTCAGCTATCGTCCCCTTAACAGTACAAAATTGGTCGTGTTCAAGTGGTCAACCACAAGTCCATTGAAAACTAGCAAAGTTTCAACAGCAAGTTATGACTTGTAGACACCCGCTAAACGACGGCCGCCCGCGCCCCATGTTACCGATAAAATTCCCCATTGAAAAACCGGCCAAGTGCGTGTCGGACCACGCACAATGAAGGGTTCCGTAGTTGGGATGAATTTATCCCAAAAACAAACTTAACTTTGTAGTTGATAAACATATTCTCCCATACGGAATGTATGGGAAAACATGTTTTTGCAACTGCAAAGTTAAGTTGGTCGATTATTACTCGATAACTAGTAAAGCCTACTTAGCTGTGATAGTTTTCCTTTTAATTTCGATAAATAAACTACTGCTGTAATTTTTTTCACACATCCAAAACCAACCATTTAGCTGGCTGGGGGGCACTTTAAAGCTTAATATTTTGCAAACGGATTAGCACTTTAAAGCTTAATATTTTGCAAACGGATCCCTGAATCCAAAAATGGTTTTCACAAACTGTATATGTTTTTGTAAGACCTTTCCAATGATACCCCACACTATGGGATAAAAAAATAAAAATAAAACATCACCACTTTACGTGTATGGGAGGTACCCTAAAAAAAAATGTTTTTCATAATTTTGTTTTACCACTTTGTCGGCGTAATTAATATGTATACCTATGTCAAATTACAGCTTTCTAGTACTAAGGGTCTCGGAGCTAGACCGCGGACAGACAGACAGACAGACGGACATGACGAAACTATAAGGGTTCCTTGTTTACTACGGAACCCTAAAAAAAATTGGCGAATTCTTATTTTTTCCTTAACATTACCACATAAAAGACTCTCAGTACGATAACCAGTAATAATACCATAATACCTTTCCATGCACACATTTTCCATGGAACAAATAAAAAACTTTATTTAAAAAAAACAAGTGTACCAACCGCCAAACCTCAATAAGTAAACAAACCACTTTTTATTTATAAATAGACGTTCGTTACCGATTAGCAGCTCGTCTGATAACTCTGATAAATTATGTCATTGAGGAGATTCGGGCCGGCAGCCGGCAGCGACCGTTGAGAGCGTTGAGTCTGTGCCGGTTGGTCAATTGATAACGGTTGTTTTTATACATTACATTACAATAGTACAATCTTTACATATTTTTTTTAGTTAGGGCATCTCGTAGTTGACCTCTGAGATCATGACTACTTAACCGGGCTTTCCTGTGGGTGCCTTAAGCTACTACACTTAAGTAAAACCTCCAGCCAGGGGTTATTAAACTATGCTAATTAAAACTAGGTGAACGCTCGCTAAGGGCAGCCCCTGTGGGGTACGAATCTCGGCTTAGGGCGTCAACCAGAGGGAGGACATCAAGGATGGGATGGGCTGGATCAAAGTTTTGATCATGATTATTAGTCGGGGGATTTAAAGCTACGTGGTCAGCTGCAACAACTGCTGGCACCTCGTTATCGAGCAAGGACAATCTTTACATTAGCCTATTGATCTGCTAAGTCTCTAGTTCGAACCCAAGGCACGCACTTCTGACTTTTCAAATTCTTGTGCGTATTTATACAATAATAATATGTAAAAAAAACCTGTTCGATCCGGAAAGGGCACATGGTACTGCAATAAATAAATAAATAAAATAAAATCAATTTATATCGGATAATACAAAAAGATCCATAAATTGTTAGTAAGTAACATGTTTGCACTTAAACCACTATTATTAGTAACTTAAAATTAAAGGGTCCGTGGCTTAGGCCCCCAGTGGTCGAGGCACCTGTGGCCGACGCCCCCGATTCGATTAATTTAATTCAAAGCAATTTTTGATCAAATATACTGGCAGGCACAAAAATGTTTTACAAAAATAATAAATGTATATTGATTGTAATATGCATAATATTAAATCATAATTATATTTATAACATAGAAATGCTTTTATATTGGATGTATGTTTAGAAAAATGAACATTTTAGTTATTTTCCATTATTAGTTAATTTATCTTAATAAGAAATCTAGTAAAAAAAATTGTATATAAATCACAGTTTTCATCATCAAGAGGATCATTTAACTTAATTATAATAATCAGTCTCAAATGTAATAAAATAAGATAGTGATTTTAAATAATCAGTCTTAAAAATTACTGCAGAGTAACTAACTTTTTACATAGTGATTCTTTTTAACAATAAAAATTAAACATAATCAACTGTGAAACCTTAAATAAATGAGAATAATTTTACCTAATTATAAGAGTCAGTTTCAATAGCAATAATGTAATAAAATAACTTAAAAAAACGTACTCGTAGAGTAACAAATTTTTTACATGTGAAATGTTTTAAAATTTTGTAATCATAAAAATAATCAAGTATAAAAACTTAAAGTAATATAAAAATTTAAATTTAAAAAATTAAGACCTAAAAATAATATAGAAGCAAAATCATCTCTTTTCACTAAGTTAGTTTAATTTAATTTAATTTTTGGACGGCTTGCCACACATGGGCGGGCGGATTTGTTCTAAGAACATGATCGTGGTAATTTTGTTGTTTTCATACTGTTCAGTCAAATTGGTAATAATATTTCATTCTTTCTTGTGTTGTTCTTTCGTCTGCTCACAGGAATGTTTTTGGTTTTCAGTCTGAAGCATCTGAGCATGCTTAAGTTTTGTCCACTGTACATAATAAATATGCTTTTAATGGGAAAAAAGGTGTGTAAGAATAAGGTTAAGTGGCGATCTATTCTCTCTGCTATTTGATAGATAACTTTGATTAGCAAGGAAAAATGCTAAAAACTTTACTCATTTACTGTACTAAGTGAAAAAGCACAAAAAAATAAGATATTAAATTAATCGAAACGGGGGCGTCGGCCACAGGTGCCTCGACCACTGGGGGCCTAACCCACGGACCGAAATTAAAGACAAATTTGTGAGAAGACAAACCAACATCGACACAATAAGAAATGGTAATGGTCTAACTATGGTATGAGTCTTCTCACAAATTGCCTTATTATGGCGGAGGAAGTATCTGCCGCCACAGCCTTCAGGATACTATTGTGACTGCCTCTTATTCTGCTCAGGAGTGAGGCCGTTTTCTTGCGGATGATGGCATGAAATCCATCGGTATGGGTTACCGCGAACGTGCAATAATATTAACAAAATGTTATAAGAAATCTTATTATCATTGAAAATAAAAAAGTTATTGCTATTTAAAATTCACGTTTTTAGTACCAAAATTATCCCAATTCCATTAAAAATTTGCAAATTATCAACAGGGGACATAAGTTGTAATTATAACTTGTAGACACCCGCTAAACGTCAGCCGTCCGCGCCCAATATATTATCCCAGTAAAATAGCCCCTTTGAAAAAAATAATGCGGGGTCATTTTTTTCTTTTTTCTTGAATATACTTACCACATTTCAAGACTCTCAGCAAGATACTTAACAACATCCTCACGGATCGTTTTTTTACACATTCTATAATTCCTACTCTCTTCAAAATCGGTGAAGGAAAACATCGTGAAGAAACCGGCATACCTGAGAGATATTTCTCGACGGCATGTGAAGCTAAGTCAGAGACCCATTGGCGGCATAAAAACTCTGACAACAGGTTAGTCAGTAATCACACGAAAGAGAAAGAAGACTCTCTTAAGGCGACGATAACAGACTTTTAATGATTTTATACTGAAGATCACGTCTAAACGAGTGGTGTCAATGATATGGAGAAAAAAAAAATATGTTAAATTACAGGATTTTCTTAATAACTTACACACACAATATCACGCCTTGTTTCCCCAAAGGGTTGGGCAGAGGTGTACCTGTAGCAGGTACACCCACATTTCGCCAGTTATGTTTAAGTCCCATGTAATAGGGGGCGAGCCTATTGCCATCAACCGGGCACAAATCCAGACTCCGAGCTGCTACTGAGAAATTCTAGATAGAAAAACCCAATAACACTTTACCTGACCCGGGAATCAAACCCAGGACCTCATGCTCAGCAGTAGCGCTTGCGACCACTAGACCAACGAGGCAGTCAATTAATAACTTAATCTGTGAATATTTTAGATTATGTTTAAAATTACATAGTTTAATTAATTGTAAAGTCTTGTCTCATGCGGATAAAAAACTGAGAATCACGTAAAAACTGTAAATCGTATTTTTCTGAAACCTTCACCATTTTAATGATAGTTTAAATAGGTATCTTTTAGTATACCTACGTGTTTTATTTGAATACTTTTTGTTTTATGTATAATAAATTAATAATGCGTCTAATTTGGGATGGCGCTCCTTGATGGGCGAGTCCTATTATTGGCTGGACGTAAGGGCGCTTTCAATTTAGACGTTCCGTGTCGGACCGCTGCGGTGCGGAAGCGGTGCGTTTGTCGTATTCCGCACGGATGGTCGTTTGTTTTCACACAAAGCGCACGGTGCGACAACAGTGCGGCGTCGGTACCGCGAACGTTCGACAACAGGACGGCAACGTCGCAAACTCCACGTGTTCATTTCGTCAGAGTCCATGGCTTAACTGTTCTCAAATATATTTTAAACATCACTAGCATACAAACGCACGGCAGTCAGATACGCTTTCAATTTAGGCGTTTGGTATCGGACTGCTACCGTACTGCAGCGGTCCGGCAGCGGGCTATAACCAGCGGCACGGTAAACGTGCGGCAGCGGTCCGACACGAAACGTCTAAATTTAAAGCGCCCTAAGACGCGTTTGGGCTGCGATATATCGGCGTCTTAAACAGCATGTCGATAGATTTTTCTTAGCTATACAATCCGTGCTGTGATGGTGTTTTCCATCGGCAAAAAGGATGCTCTTCCATACAAACTGTCATCCCTTATTAGGGAGAGTTCAAGTAGGTATTACTAAACGCAATTTAGGGGGAGGGGGGTCTTCTGAAACGTTACGATGCGTTACAGGGGTGGGAGAGGGGGGTTTGAACTACGCATTACAAAACATTGTTTAACTCTTCAGAACGGTCGCGTAGAGATTTTTTCTCACGCATTTTATAAAATGTTTTTTTTTTTATTCTCAAAATTTCAAATGGCCACCACTTGATTTTTTTTTTAACTTCACAAAATTTCTTGCTTGCTTTACAAGCATAATAGTAGTTTATGAAACTGTTGCATAATAAGGGGTATTAAAACATGAGTGTGTGTTTAAAAACCGAGCCGTAGGCGAGGTTTTTAATAGTATCACACGAATGTTTTAATACCTAGTTATGTGCAGTTTCATATACTACTTTATCTACTCTCAAACATTGGGATTGAAACAAATACTAAATAAAAAATCAAAGTTAAAGATCAAGAATAAATTTAAAAATCCCCCGAAATTCAGTAAGTACTACAAAACAAATGAATGTCGCCTGCACCAGCACATCGCCGCACATGCGCTACAGCGGGTGCTGCTGTCCCCCGCCAACAGTTGATGGAAACTCTTTGGTGATATTAACTTCTTGGATTAGCGCTGTATCGTAACAGAAAAAAAATCGTTTTATAGTATTATTTTGTTAGAGAAAAAGTGTTATAATATGATTCTATTTTTAAATTTCAGTATTCTGTTTATAAAGTATGTCAATATAAACTCGTTTTGAAGTTCATAATTCGAATATTACGCTATGAGAGTAGATAAAACATATATATCAACAGCTTGTACTTTACGCCACATAATTGTGACTTTCAGATAAAAATGGTCACTTGGTGGCGGTTACGTAACGTTTTACTAGGGGCATGGGGGGGTAAAGAAAACGTTACGGCGCGTTACATGGGGGGAGGGGGGGTCAAAAATCTCCAAAAATTACTTTACGTAATACTTGAACGCTACATTAACACTTTTAGGGGATGTATTTTCGGAAATCCTTCCTAAATGCCCACATTCGTTATTTAAGGAACTATTGTGTAAAAATACCTCTGTTCAACAACGTAAATAACGCAATTAACATGGGTGAACTGTCAACATGAAACCCATTGCGATCAATTGTCGATAAGTCTTGAACCACACTGATTGGAACCCGTCCAATCAGTGCACGCATTTGTCAGTAATCGTGTTCTTCAACATGACTCGACGCTTACAGCACAGCACTAGCAAATGCAATTGCTACAGGCCCCGCGTATCCAAACCCCAGCAGCTGCACGCGTAGCATGACCACCATAGAAACGGGTGTTGTCTATAGAAGAAGAGACAAAATGACAGATTGTGATTGTGAATATGTGTGTGGCGAGGTTCTAAAAATTAACCAGAATGGTTTAAAAAAAGTACCTACTACAGTTAGTACTGTTTAAAAAAAGTACCTACTACAGTTAGTACTGTTTAAAAAAAGTAATTTGGTTAAAGTACCTACTTGACTGTTTAGGAACAGGAACAGAACGTCTTTGTCTAGTCTAGAAACATTGTTTTGACTAGTTTATCTCCTAAACTTTAGAACTTAAAATAAACAAAGTTCTACCATAGGGGGCCCCTAGGTAAAATTTGCTACAGGCCCCTCGCTGGCTTAATCCGGCACTGCACAGCACCAGCTCTCAGCTCTGGTACTTCGACTTGTGTTGATATAACTTGTTAGCATTATGAGATCATGGAACATAGTGGCATGTTGCCACTGGTATTCAGGACAATGGGGCCTGTTGCCAGGGGTATACAGGATATAGTGGGGCCTGTTGTCTCTGGTATTCAGAGCAATGGGGCCCGTTGGGGTATTCAGGACACGATAAGGCCTGTTGCCGAGGTATTCCATGAAGCACAACCAAACGAAGCACACCCAGACGAAGCACCTAAAGTATTCCACTTAGCACACCCGTAGGTGGGCTTCAAATAAAAATTTAAAATAATTTATTTCTTATTCCACGAAGCACACCTACCAATATCACTCGCATAGTGCGGGGACTAAGAAATAAAAATGTCGATAGGAGAAAATATTTATTATTTAAAAGACTAACTTAATTATCTAACATCTTTCAGTTTCATTATAATAATGTGATACAATACTTGTCATTTTCATAGTGTTCATATATAAATCCCATAGATAAGACGCTTTACAATAACTAAACATAAACTATATTTACAATGTTTTTGATATTTGTCCAAGTTTTTATTGTAATTATGAAACAATCTGTGATTTTTTATGTTAAAGTAGAGTATTTTTATTATTCACTAAACAGGTAGCTGTAAGAAAACTTCAACATAGTTCTCTATGGAAAACTATATTTACAATGCTTTTGATATTTGTCCAAGTTTTTATTGCATAATTATGAAACAATCTGTGATTTTATTAAGAACACAAAAAGGAACATAATAGAAAAATAGTTAAAAAATAAAAAAATAATTTTTTTTGGAAAGATTATTATGAAACAATCTATGATTTTAAATAGTAAGATTACAAAAATGACAAATATTGTGTCACATTATTATAATGAAACTGAATGATGTTAGAAATTTAAGTTAGTCTTTTAAATAATAAATATTTTCTTCTATCGACATTTTTATTTCTTAGTCCCCGCACTATGCGAGTGATATTTGTAGGTGTGCTTCGTGGAATAGGAAATTAATTATTTTAATTTTTTATTTGAAGCCCACCTACGGGTGTGCTAAGTGGAATACTTTAGGTGTGCCTCGTCTGGGTGTGCTTCGTTTGGGTGTGCTTCATGGAATACCTCCTGTTGCCAGGGGTATTCAAGACATTGATTTGATAAACATGCATTATAAAATAATGAGCACATTATAAGTGAGATTCACAAGTTATGTCACCATGGTTAGTACGAAGTTTCACTACCACCGCACCTTTATAATTCTATTTATGTATTCTTGCTTGTGATAAGGAAGCTTCACAAAATTATGGTTAGTAAGAAGCTACTGGTTAGAGCTTATAAAGTTAATTATGATAATAATGTCAAGGTATTGAATTGTTTTAGTTTGTAATCAGACTGTAACCCCAACAGAAGTTTTGTTTGGTCGTCGTTTGATTGTGAAATAGTACAGTAGTGTGGATTAAAAGTATTAGCAAGAAAAGAGTGTTTTTCTTTATAAAAACACGTGTTTTTTTGTGTTTTTCTCTCAGCTGAGAGATTGTCGTATGCAGTACCTATATGCTAAAGAAAGGACATTTCGATAAGCAGCATAAAGTACTCAACTACCAGACAACTTATAATCAAAAATTAATCAAAAAAACCGGCCAAGTGCGTGTCGGACCACGCACAATGAAGGGTTCCGTAGTTAAGATGAATTTATCCCAAAAACAAACTTAACTTTGTAGTTGAAAAATATGTTCTCCCATACGGAATGTATGGGAAAACATGTTTTTGCAACTGCAAAGTTAAGTTGGTTGATTATTACTCGTTAACCTGTAGAGCCTACTTAGCTGTGATAGTTTTCTTTTTAATTTAGTTATATAAACCACTGTTGTGATTTTTTTCACACACCCAAAATCAACCATTTAGCCGGCAGGGGGGGGGACACTTGACTCTAACAAAAATTAGCACTTTAAAGCTTAATATTTCGCAAACGAATCTTTGAATCCAAAAATGGTTTTCACAAACTCGCAATATTTTTGAAGGACCTTTCCAATGATACCCCTCACCATGGTGTAAAAAAATAAAAAAATTAACATCACCACTTTACGTGTATGACTGATACCCTAAAAAAATGTTTTTCATAATTTTGTTTTACCACTTTGTCGGCGTAATTAATATGTATACCTATGCCAAATTACAGCTTTCTAGTACTAAGGGTCTCGGAGCTAGACCGCGGACAGACAGACAGACAGACGGACATGACGAAAGTATAAGGGTTCCTTGTTTACTACGGAACCCTAAAAACACGTGCTTTTTTGTTTTTTTTTGTGTTTTTCTCACAGCTGAGAGAGTGTCGTATGCAGTACCTATATGCTAAAGAAAGGACATTTCGATAAGCAGCGTAAAGTACTCAAACTGCCAGACAACTTATAATCAATAATTAATCAAAAAATTAACCTTCTGTTTGCAGCCCCGGATCTAGGGGGGGGCAAGCCGGGGCCCGTGCCCCGGGCGCCAACTTCAGGGGGCGACAAATTCAAGCGTAGCAGACAAGTGCACCACCCAGCACACCGCAACTTTGCAATAAATGAGACGCGCAGCACATTTATAAATCTTTCTATTTTTGAAGTGAAAACTTCTTTAGGCGCGTTGGGCATTTTTGAGATGGGACTAAACCATTGATTTCACGACACTGTGACGACACCAGCGTTAATTACCGCGGTACCGATTTTTTTTAAAGTTCGTCTGTTGGCACTCCCGGAGTGCCACTGTTTTTTTTTTATTTTTACAACAGTTTTGGCGCCCCTGTTGAATTGGCGCATTATCGATCGATACAATTTGATTAATATTTCTGTCAAAATTTTCATTTTGAGAACATTTTAATTTCGCGGGGGCTAACTTAGTGCAACCCCATAAAAGATTGGCGGGGGGCGGCAGATGGCAGTTTTTGCCCGTCTCAAAAAAAAATCTAGATCCGGGGCGTGTTCGATGAAAACGGACAAACAAAAAAACCTTTATTTTTTGTTTTTGGACCGGCTTTTATTCTTTATGGGGCCCGGTACCCCTGTTGTCTTAAAACACACGGCCTCAGCAGCCGACCTCGGCTTAATTCATACAATTATTTAAAAAATCTAAGTAATTCAGCACTGACTTTATCTAAAGTTCAATTGGTTCAAGGCCTACACTGGTCAGTGATGCGTCATTCGATTCTTAAACTTGACAATGATATCAAAATGTCGTTTACCTCATGTTTTTCTGTTTCCGTAAGAAACTCTTTGATTTCGCTTTGCTTCATGGCTATTTAAAAGCGATGAAAACAGGATGTAAGGGCCCAGGTCTAATGAACTATAAAATAATTAGCGTGAATTGTGAAGCAGAAAATAACGTAGAATTTTATTTACTTAGATTTAAATAAAATTCTGCATTAACAGATTAAGCCGTTGGTCCCGGCTGTCATTCGTGGATCTTTGACAGTCGTTACGGGTTGTCAGAAGCCCGAATGTCTGACAACCAGTCTTACCAAGGGGTATCGTATTACCCAGTTACTGGGTTGTGGAGGTCAGATAGGCAGTCGCTCCATGTAAAATACTGGTATTCAGCTGCATCCGGTTAGACTGGAAGCCGACCCCAACATAGTTGGGAAAAGGCTAGGCAGATGATGATTAACAGATAGGCAGATACTTCTGCTGATCCTCAATGGCTCCGTTTTTGTAAACAAAAATAATAATCTATTACAGCACTTCCCAACCGGTGGGGCGTGCCCCTGTAGTGGGGCGTAGAGAGATCTTAAGGGGGATGAAGTGTTCGGATATTTTAATTTAATTTGTCTATCATTGAATTTCTGGAAATGAAGGCAGATTCGACTATGAAAGATGACTTTCAACTCTTGACTTTGGAGAAGTTTTGGATAAAACGCTTTCTCCTTAATCCAAAAGTTGCTACTCTTGCTTTGCGAATACTTCTGCCATTTTCCTCGACTTCATTTTGTGAAACTGGATTTTCAAAATTAGTACAGTTAAGACTAAGCAGCGAAATCGTCTTGCAGTCGATAATGATTTGATGATAGGTGTTTCAAAAACTGATCCAGATATCGACCAACTGGTTCAAAAAATGCAGGCGCAAACATCGCATTAATAAAATAATTATGACTATTTTACATTTGAGTTTGTGTGTTTTTTATTAAAGCAATGAAGAAAATATAGGGGGGACATGAAAATATTTTTTATAATCCGGGAGGGGGGGCACCATGCAAATAAGGTTTGGAAACCCTGCTCTATTAGGTACCGAGGAAGAGAACAACGACCAGCACGCGTAGCATGACTACCGTAGAAACGAGTTTTGTCGACGGAAGAATAGACAAAATGACAGATTGTGATTGTTTATCTGTCATTTTGTCTATTCTTCCGTCGACAAAACTCGTTTCTACGGTGGTCATGCTACGCGTAATGATTGTCTGTAGAAGTGTTTTCAATTATGTTTTTGGTTTTTCCCCAGTTTCCTAATGAATTCTCCCTAAAATTCCCTAAAAAAAAATCCTTGGTTTAGGGAGCAGGATGAAATAAACAATAATAAGAAATTTCGTATATTTAATAGCATTATATACTTACAAAACATTCATTAACTGATGAGATTACCAAACAATCATTATCGATAGAGAGATACAAAATTGACTTGGTTCTGGAAAAAAGAAATTTGGTTCCGATGTCGTCTTTAGCCACGGTAATAATACAATTAACATGGTAAACAAAAATTGGACAGATTACTTTCATTACGATTACGAGTTTGAAGGAAACCCCTTCATATAATCCCAAATTAATAAATCGATGGTGCCATAAAGTAATACATTAGGTGCTGTAAACAATAGGGTTACCGACTCAAGTTCAATTTTTCCCCAAAATTCCCTAAATTCCTGTCAAAATTATACCGGTGATTTTTTTATCGTCTCGAAATTTTTACAGGGTATTCTACCCATGAATGTAAACAACTTTGACTATGGGAGCAACTCTGAAATCACGAAAAAAAAATCTGCTGTTTATACAAAAGTTCAATACCTACTTGACCAAAATGTATGAAACTGCAGATTTTTTTTCGTGATTTTGTGTTGCTCCCATAGTGAAAGTTGTTTACATTCATGGATAGAACACCCTGTAAAAATTTCGAGACGGTAAAAAAAAATCACCGGTATAATCCCAAATGAATAAATCGGGGTGGTGCCATAGTGTAAGGCAATACATTGGGTGATACCTACTATAGAAAGAAAGAAAGAAAGAAAATACATTTATTTAGCACAGACCAAAAAGCACACGATATAAACAATAGGGCTACCAACTCAAGTTCAATTTTTCCCCAAAATTCCCTAAATCCCTGTCAAAATTAAATATCTCTACACCATAATATTGATCATTTTTCCTAAAAAAAAAGGGAGAAATCCCTAAAAATGGAAACACTGGTCTATTATCCCAACATTTCCAACCACAGACATTTCATTTCACACAAAAAAGTTACCCTCTTTCTCACAAATTGCTAACTTCACCCTCATCCTAAATTCTTCAATAACATTTGGGTCGACTTCAAGTCTAACCAGAATTATTACGTCTTACACTGTCTGACCTTGATATAAAAAAAGACGTTATCCTTGTAGACCGGTATCCGATACCGGTCTACAAAATAAATAAACGTTGAACGTTGAAAATACGTTATATTTTGAATATGACCGTTGAGAATTTGCGATAGTGAGTTATCGGTGGTTTAACAATCAGTTTACTTATCTGTGTGTTTACATTTATTTTTATGTGTTCAAATATTGATTTTAAAGTTATGCAATACTGACACCAACAGCCGCACGGTTCAGTTGAAGGTTAAGCTACTCTTGCCGCGGTCGGTTTGTCGATGGGTAACCATCCGTTACATAGCGACCTCTTCTTGCCTGATCGCGGCTGTCATTCGTAGATCTTTGACAGTCGTTACAGATAAAAAGAACCCCTGCAGCCTGAACCCCTTTTGGACTTTTCCGCAACCCCGGCAGGTATCGGCCTTAGCGGACCCCGTCAGCCCTGCTGACATCTCTTCTCGGCGCGCGTGGAACACGTTGCGCCGTCGACCCGGGCCTGGTCCTTATCGGACGGCGAGCTACCCATTACTCACCGTCCGCAAGCCCACTCCTACGGTGGTATCCTATTTCCTAGACAATGACCTGGGTTAGGAAATAGGATACTTTTTATTCCGGTAAACGCAGACGATGTCGCGGGCAGAAATAGTTAGGTAATTATACAGTGTGAGTCTTCATAATGTGCACATATCGAAATGAGGGAATCTATGCTTAATTTTATCGACGGAAAAAATGGTCAAAATTTTTTATTTTTTGTTTTTTTTAATTTTTTTGTATCAATTTTTTTTTATTCTCTTGGGCATCTATTTATAAATTTGACAATTATTGTAAAAATTGATGAAAAAAATATAGATTTTACTAAAAAAACATTTATTTTCAATTGAGGGTAGTTTGTCGATAAAATTAAGCATAGATTCCCTCATTTCGATATGTGCACATTATGAAGAATCACACTGTATTAATATTTTACACATTAGCATTATGGCACCCAACAGTCGTTTCGTATTTAAACAATCTTGTATACCTTGAAATGAATAAAATATAAATATTCAGAGAATCATGTCTGAGTCTGACTGCTTGAGGACATCTTGTTCGGAGGCGTCTAATTATAATCCTAATTAATTCACATTTGTTTGAATATTGCAAGTTATGTAACGAACATAATCTGCTGTTTATTGATGACTCTTGCCCACGGTGTCTATGTGAAACTACAACATGTAGTTAACAGTGTGATTCTTCATAATGTGCACATATCGAAATGAAGGAATCTATGCTTAATTTTAACGACGAAAAAATATTTAAAAAAATCTAAATATTTTTTATACTTTTCATGGAATAAAAAAAATAATTAACAAAGCGGTGTAACTTTTAAACTAAATCATCTATCGCGATGAAACAAACTCCATAATGATTGGAAGTAATTAGGCGTCCTCACAAAATGAAAATTGTGAAAAAAACCTCAATTGAAAATAAACATGTTTTTTTTGCAAACATTTTTACAATAATTTTAAAATTTATCAATAAAATGCCAAAGAGAAAAAAAAAAACAAAAATTAATATTAAAAATTAAAAGAAAAATTTGTTAGTGGAACTAATGTAATTTTTGTTGATGATTTCTGTAAAAGTGTGCTATTTGGAGACATAATTTTATTTTTCCTGTAATATTTACAGAATATTTTTAGATTTTTCTCTATGCAAACTTCGGAGATAAAGGCCGAAAAGTCGAAAATTATGCGGCCTAAAAAAAAGAAAAATGTTTGAGAATGTGCAAATAGCGTTCTTACATAAATACCCCATATGCCCTAGTAGCCTCACTTTGAATTTTTAAGACCCCCGTTCAGTCCCTGTTGCAAAAAATATATACATTTTTATTTATTTCTTATTTGCAAAATAGTTGGGCAAATGGCACCTAAAATTATTCCAAATTTCAAGTTGATATTTGCATTAGTAGTATTTGAGATATCCAGCTGTGACAGACAGACTGGGTTGTACCATAAGGGTTCCTCTTTATCATGTCGGTATAGAACCCTAAAAACTGTATTTATTCATGTTGTATTTTAAATAATCCATATTCAAGTTCCTTACATTATTACATCAGCAATACATAACTAAAAGAATATCTACAAGGTCATTGGTATATGTATACACAATGACAAGGTCGAACGGTTCTCACGATTTTCTTAATCGTAGTACCTAACTAATTGTAGCAAAACATAGGTACCGACTTTTGCATTGCTTGCATATTATGTCGGAACAGCTCACGACCTCGGCTCGGGGAGAAAAAACACGTATTATCGCGAACTGTATAATAAAGCGACGCGGTGCGGTTTAAATGAAGATGTAGTGACAAAAATTGAAAATTCAAATTCAAACTAGGCTAAGAATCAGCACTTTTCGAACGTCAAAATTACATAAGACAGTCCCCCAAAAACGCCCACCCTTCACCACTTCCTAGTGCCTTTAGCTGGGAAGAAGAAGTGGCGCAACAAACTGTCCAGCAGCACAGCTGTTTGTTCAAGTTAGAAAAATGATTCTATACAATAGTATTCAAAATAACTTACATTATGCAACACAAAACATAATTCAAATGATCAATTATATAAACTCATATAAACTGTCAGTAGGTAAGTTAATTCTGGAGAAAGAACATAAACATTGTCTTGAGTTAATCACAGCGACCAACTATTCTTATCAAAGAAGAAAGAGTATGTTACGAAGCTGGTTTGGATATGTTGAGAGGATGAATGAAAGGCGACTAACAAAAGGTGTTTACAAGGCAATTATGAGTGGAAACCCCGAGAGTACATAGTGACCTTATTGGTGATGTTCTTCAGAAAGGCCAGGTGCGTAGTACTCGCAATCAGCGTGCGTATATGACCAGATGTATGAACGTAGACGAGATAAAAAGAGTATGTAAGGATCGTAGCAGGTGGCGTTCTGTAGTTTCTGCCTACCCCCATGGGAAGAAGGCGTGAGTTTATGTAAGTGTGTACCTATGCAAATGTATATGTAGGTATTCCCGGGTATCGAACCCAAGACCTCACACTCAGGCACTCAGCAATAGCGGTTGGCTAACGAGGCAGTGAAAATTAGTATGGCATCATCAGCCTATAATGTTCCCACGAACATTATAGGCCGAGTGGGCCGTAATCCACCACCACACAGACACAGTTCGAGTAGGGACGATGTCAATTTTCTTTTTTGTCCTTCTTGTAGATTATTATTCAAAAATATTGGACATGTATTTTTCTTTTTAGGGTTCCGTAGTAAACAGGGAACCCTTATAGTTTCGTCATGTCCGTCTGTCTGTCTGTCCGCGGTCTAGCTCCGAGACCCTTAGTACTAGAAAGCTGTAATTTGACATAAGTATACATATTAATTACGCCGACAAAGTGGTAAAACAAAATTATGAAAAACATTTTTTTTTAGGGTACCTCCCATACACATAAAGTGGTGATGTTTTATTTTTTAATTTTTTATCCCATAGTGTGGGGTATCATTGGAAAGGTCTTACAAAAACATTTAAGTTTGTGAAAACTATTTTTGGATTCAGGGATCCGTTTGCAAAATATTAAGCTATAAAGTGCTAATTTTTGTTAGAGTCAAGTGTCCCCCCCCTGCCAGCTAAATGGTTGGTTTTGGATGTGTGAAAAAAATCACAGCAGTAGCTTATATAACGAAATTAAGAGGAAAACTATCATAGCTAAGTAGACTTTACTAGTTATCGAGTAATAATCGACCAATTTAACTTTGCAGTTGCAAAAACATGTTTTCCCATACATTCCGTATAGAATATGTTTATCAACTACAAAGTTAAGTTTGTTTTTGGGATAAATTCATCCCAACTACGGAACCCTTCATTGTGCGTGGTCCGACACGCACTTGGCCGGTTTTTTACATTATCAAAAGATTACGGCGATACATTGAGTTAAAATGTGCCATGACGTCACGAGTATGTAGATTTTATACTTACTTGTGACGTGACGTAGCGACCCCCACTCCCCAACTTTAATACGTTTTATCTAAGTAATTTTTTATTAATATTATGATAACTAGCTGTGCCCCGCGGTTTCACCCGCATAAGTCTCGATCCCGTGGGAATATCGAGATAAAAAGTATCCTATGTGTTAATCCAGGTTATAAACTATCTGTGTGCTAAGGGGCTTGTGGCTAAGTTACAACAGCTGTACGGGTCGATCGATCAGGTTAAGCTACGCTTGCCGCGGTTGGTCTGTGGATGGGTGACCATCTTTACATACCAAGACCCCTCCGTGCCTCGGAAAGCACGTTAAGCCGTTGATCCCGACTGTCATTTGTAGATCTTTGACAGTCGTTACGGGTAGTTAGAAGCCCAAAAAGTCTGACAACCAGTCTTACCAAGGGATATCGTGTTACCTAGTTACTAGGTTGTGGAGGTCAGATAGGCAGTCGCTCCATGTAAAATACTGATATTCAGCTGCATCCGGTTAGACTGGAAGCCGACCCCAACATGGTTGGGAAAAGGGCTAGGCAGATGATGAAACTATCTGAGTGCCAAATTTCATCCGAATCCGTTCAGCCGTTTGAGCATGAAGAAGAGACAAACATACACACACACAAACTTTCGCCTTTATAATATTAGTAGAAAGTGACAAATATGTGTCTAGTATTTTTTTATTATTTGACTGACGGACTAAATACCTATTTTTTTTGACCTAATATGTTGTAATTGGTTGATTACTTTCCCAGAAACAGCGCGGTGAAATTTATGGATTTTTATGAAAAATCAAAACATTGTAGCTATCTCAAACTCCGCCGTACAAAACCCATTTTTAGAGATTACGCATAAGTACTACTAAATCCTACCAAATTTTCAAAAATATCCGTCGGCTAGTTTTAGAGTTGTAAGGTGGCACCTCAATTCAGACGTCTGAATTGAGGAGCCACCTTAAAAGTCGTGTATCTTTTAAAGTGTTTTACTACAAATTCCAGGATCGGGCCTACAAAATCGCTTAATTTACTACTAAATATTGGTAGTACCCGCGTTTAAATATGAGACATGGCTCCTCAATTCATACGGACACAGGCATCTACCCTATTGGTGGAAGTCTATGTCTTCGAAATGTTTGGTCCATGACCTGTCCTCACGTGATTCTCCATAACTGTTTGTAGAGCAGACAATGTGCAAGACGAATTCATCAGTCTGGTCACTCAAAGTCAGATGTTAAGTAATATTCATTCAATTTTTAAACTATTTTAGCATTGAAACAGAATTGCTGGTCAATATCGATTAGATGCAGTTTAAAACAACCGGCCAAGTGCGTGTCGGACTACGCAGTGAAGGGTTCCGTAGTTGGGATGAATATATTTAAGCATGCATAGTATTGATTTAATGGACCCCAAAAATAAGGTTGTTTTTAATAATATTCCTCGGAAAACCTATGAAAAATAAAGTTATTACTGCAGTTGTGACCGAAAATATCCCATATCTCAATAAATATTGATTAAAAATTTAATAAAAAAACAGTGGCACTCCGGGAGTGAAAACAGAAGTGAAAACTTGAAAAAAAATCAGGCCAAATAAATTAGGGCTGAGTAAGTAGCAGATGACCCCACCTATCCACCATTTTCGTATGTTCAACGTTCTGCCAAACACCCTGTATATACATATATTTTTAAAATTACGTTGTTCGCAATTATAGAAGCAAGAAGAATGATGTACCCATGATTTTGTAATTTCTCAAGATATTTCAAAGATCGTCCTTGTAGTTTCTTGCCCGTTCTTCTCCATAAAGATCTATGTTTTGGATTGGGCAACTAACTTTGACTTTCTGACTAATCGACCGACTCTTTCACAATTCAACAGTGCCTATGAATGGTTTAATTTATATAACTGCTTCGAGTTTGAGTTTAGGCAGTTTGGACATAACGAAATTCTAAGGGCTCCGTTTTTGCCATTTAGCTAAGGAACCCTAAAAAACGAAGCCATAGTAAATAGTAACCGCAGCATATTTTATTGTTGTGGTTACGACAGCATTGTAAACTATTGGCCAATTGTTTACTCAATGCAAATAGTTTGCAGTAGATATTGTTTCGTGTAGATCTTTTTTACTCAATAATATTCAACTTCTCTAGTATCGGCACAAACTAAGATAATGTGTTTGAATTAATCTTTTTACCCGACTGCGGCGAAGCCAAAAAAGGAGGGTTATGTGTTTGACCTGTATGTATGTATCTCCGCCTCTTTCTCTATGTTCTCTCGTAACTACTAAACGACTGATCCGACAGCTCCCCAAAAACGCCCACCCTTCACCACTTCCTAGCTGGGAAGAAGTGGCGCAACAAACTCCCCAGCAGCACAGCTGTCTGTTCAAGTTAGAAAAAAAAAATGTATACAATATTATGCAAAATAATTTACATTACGCAACACAAAACATATACTACATAAAAGACAGCTTGATCTCTGCGACATATGTCAAACTGACATTCTTAGGGTTGTCAGGATATAAAAAATTGTCGATAGAAATTATCGACGTTTCTTACTATTATCGATGCTAATGTAACATATAATTGGGTTTAATTTGGTCTGGTAACACGGCCTGTGAGCCAAACGTGGCGTGTCTTCTCCCGAAACCCAAGGATGGGACGTTGACGGATGGAATGTTACATGGGTAGGTGAGAAATTGGATTTTATTTACTCACTATTATTTTAGATCAAGTATGTACAAATGTAAATAATGTTATGATACTAAAATATACAATCAAATTAAAAGATAAATTAATTTTAAATTAAGTTTTATTTGAAACTAGCGACCCGCCCCGGCTTCGCACGGGTATAAACCGGGTTATTATACATATAAACCTTCCTCTTCAATCACTCTATCTATTAAAAAAAACCGCATCAAAATCCGTTGCGTAGTTTTAAAGATTTAAGCATACATAGGGATATAGGGACAGAAAAAGCGACTTTGTTTTATACTATGTAGTGATATCGATAGTTTATAGTCACAGACTATAACTCGGTCACGATGATTCATCGCCCATCACTAATTAGGTCGGCATGCCCATAAAGTATGACATTGACAGGTACTGTCGGTACTATTAAGAAATTCAGGACTTCATAGGCGTAATTTTACTGACAGCTGTCGCAGAGATCAAGCTATCTTTTATGAAGTATAATTTAAATGATAAATTACTGGCCATATGTCAGCTAGCACACGCCAATATACCAACCAAAAACATCGAGAACTATACTCAAGCAGAATTATAAAAATAAAAACTAAACGTAAACAGAACTAAATATCTAAATAAAAAGCATAAAGGGCGTGCCCGCTTACATTAAGCTAAATAAAAGAGTAACCGTGGAGTTTCTTGCCGGCTCTTCTCCATTGAATGACTTTTTCATTAAATCATGTCATTTGAAAACAAATCTAACTTAGAGAGATGTATTAATAATTCTAATGATTATTTATAATTCTGTACATATTTATTATGGTCGCGAATCATATTTCGATCAAGATACAACCTGACACCGACTTGCAAATTGCAAAAAAACCTAAGAAAATTTGAATTACGCGGGCTAGCACTGCGAATCCACCTTGCGTATGCATGGAACCCAGAACATATCTTTATTTCCAGTTTACAATTTTACATATGCCACTTGGTATAATATAATAAATTTTTCATATAAATTGCAGGTTAATGCAGAGTCATACACCTCTAACACCCAAGCTAAGATTAAACTTGTGTTATGGGTGTCAGGGCTCTCAAATTGAGGCAAATTTCGCGCCCTCACGCCCCTAACTGCCGCAGGAGGAAACGCCCGGGGCGGGAATCGCGAGCCGATTTCCGGCCACCGTAGGCGCGGGCTTGCGGACGGTGAGCAATGGGTAGCTCGCCGTCCGATAAGGACCAGGCCCAGGTCTAAGGCGCGTTGTGTTCCACGCGCGCCTCAAAGAGATGTCAGCAGAATTGACGGGATCCGCTAGGGCCACTGCCTGCCGGGGCTGCGAATATGGGCCGAAAGGGAAATCCCCCGGCAACAGGGCAACCGAAGGAACACGGGTGGGTTTTAGTCAGTAAGAGTCTGACACGCCCTCCCGCTCCGCCCAGAGCGGGAGAAGTTATTTGATAATTTCCAAACCAAAAAAAAGGGCTCTCAAATTAACACCACATGAAAATAAAAAAAAATAAAAGAAGCAATGTATTTACGATGCCTTTGGTATTAAGTACCACTTTCCATCTGGGCTGTCGCGACGGCTTTTAATAAAAATTCAAATTCAAAAGTCATTTATTCAAACTAGGCTGAGAATCAGCACTTTTCGAACGTCAAAATTACATAAGACAGTCACCCAAAAACGCCCACCCTTCACCGAGCGAGTGAAAAAAACGTTTAGCGAGTTCACATCATGTTTATCTACAAAAATATATGTAGATTTGTTTGCAGGTATACTTAATTGCTTAATAAAGACTAACCGAACAGCTCACACGCACATGTCAATCAGAATTGATTCGTGTTCGTGACTAAAATTATGTTTGAAATCAGTAATTATACAATTTAAAAAACTTACTACGTAAGTTTGTCGGTGAGTTATCGGGAGGTACTTCATAGCTTAATCAGCTTATAATGTTCCCACTGCTGGGACTGGAGGACACAGGCCTCCTCTTTATAAAAAGGAGTGGGCTGTAATCCACCACGCGGGCCCAGTGCGGGTTGGTAGATGTCACATGTCTTCGAATTTTTGGTTCTAGGACATGCCGGTTTCCTCACGATGTTTTCCTTCACCGTTTTGAGAGCAGTGGTGTCAATGAATGAATGAACTGCACCGATCCCAGCGTGGTTTAACCGGACTCGATAAATCGAATGAACTCCGAGATTTGCACTAGCCGCTGGAGCCTCACGTTTCATGGCGCTGCAGAGGCCATTGCATATCAAGGAGTAGATCAGGGGGCGCGGTAATGGTAGGGAAGACATGCCCTTAGGATATGGAAGGATTTGCGAGCCGTACTGGATATGCATCTTAGAGTAGGCAATGGAATAGTGGAGAGACGGATTATATTTATCTATGGATCTTTTTACGAAGTCGCTGCCAGGTTGGATCAGGTTCAGGTCCAGCTTCACCGGTGCATCTGCTCTTTTCTGTTTCCAATATCTTTCGTCTTATGAAGATATTTACACAAAGTAAAGCGCCTGTCTGGGTTCGAACCTACAACTTGTAAGTCGGGCCGTTACCACTGGGTTACCACTCCGCCTGTTATTGTTCTTCTGCAAGGCATAGGCCCTTCTCATACAGAGAAGCAACGAGTATTGACTGCCACCATATCACCACGCTTGCTCCAAGGAAAACCAACCAATTTGCTCGATTCACCACCGAACTATCACGACTAACCCCCCAGTTTCTAAAATCAAGTTTCTAATCAAAATCTCTCGTCAAATATCATGCACCGTGCGTGATTGATTTACCGAAATAACAAAACCCATTAAACCATTAAGACGCGACTAAATGCCAGTGACCTTGAGTGGTTAGCTTGCGTGTTCTGTACTGAGCTCACGCAACGCGTCGTACGTCCAGCCAGTAATAGGACTCGCCCATCAAGGAGCGCTGTCCCAAATTAGACGCATTATTAATTTATTGTACATAAAACATAAGTTATTTTAAGAGGGTACCGAGCTTTTTATGCACACAAACATGTTTCTATTAAGCTTATTTGAAGTAGTAAACAGTTAAATTAAAATGTAAGGAAATAAATTGGTATTATTGGGGATATATACTAGACATCATCCGCGATGGAAACACGATTTGATAAAGTTGGCTCGATAGAATAAATTCGCAAAGTTACCTCTTATCGAGTATTTTTTTCCTCTATTTTGCTACTTTTTTATATAAATAAGTCAATTCATATTATGATTAATTTACTAAAATAAAGTTCATAGATGACTCCAGCGTTTTTACGAGTTAGTTTTTTATTTAAGAGCAATATGATGAAAATAACAACGAAAAACATTGAAAAAGTGTGGTTATTTTCTTTACTCTTTACACGTAAAGAAAAAGACAGAGACAAAGGCAAATGGTCGGTACGCTTACTAAAAGATAAATTATATAGTTTAGTTTATTTATTTCACCAAAAAAAAAATACAATTACACATACTTATAGGCTAGTACTTGGGAGTATATAACATGGGAGCATATGTAACCGAACTAGGACGAGTCCTGTATCTCGGCATACAGCGCCAGACCCCTCAAAACAAACAACAATTGTAGCGTTGTGTTGCGCGTTGCACTCGCGTCGCCGCGTCTAGAATATACTGTGCATACTTCCCGCCGCCAGCGCTCGTTCGCGTGGCCAGTCGGCTCTAGGGGTGGGTCGTTACTTGATTTTTGCGAAACGTAACGTAACTAGTGACTACAAGGACGTCACCGATTTTGAAAACTAGTGATTTTAGTAACTAGTTATTTTTCAAATTCTATTCGGTGATTCAACATGGTGATTCTATCGAAGTGTTACAGTTATTTGCGAAACGAAAATATAAATGGTTACCTACGTAATACGTTATTTTTGGAACGAATACTTTTGTTTCGTTTCACTCTTTTCATTCGATCACTGCATTATGATGGAACTAGTTACAAAAATCACGTCTTTATGTGTGACTCGAAACTAGTTATTTGGTTACATACCCCGTAGCCAGTTATTGTAACTAGTGACGTTAAATAACGCCCATACCTAGTCGGCTCCCCGCTACGCACCGAGATAGACCGCGTCGCGCACGCTGCGATCGTGCGACAGCCGCCATATTATTATACCGTAACGATTGTTCCTCGAGAATACCTTTATCACTAGAACATAATAAAGTTACATATTCCGTTATACAATACATATATTAGCCCAAAAGACATGCGAAAAGATGCATCAATGAATGATCTTAAATAATAATAATTTAAAAATAATTTAATTATCTTTAAAATGGTGAAGGTTTCAGAAAAATACCCGAGGTTGATTTTGCGTGATTCTAGATTTTTAATCCGCGTTAGACATAACTGTACAAACAAACTACACTATATTTTTTCCAAATCATTAACACTACTCGTTTAGAAGTGATCTTCAGTATAAAAACATTAATAGTCGGTTATTCTCGCCTTAAATGTCTTTGACATTACCTCGGGGTCCCGGACCTTTGGAAGGCGTGCGAGGGGCCGAAGCCAACTCGCAGAGGCCAAAGACATTTTTAAGTGTTGAGGCACCAACCGACGATTATCCCTGTATGCACTATGCAAGTGCACCCAAGGACAACCTCCGGTTGGTGCAGGACTATTGCAGAACATGGAAACAAAACATATTGGGCTATGGGTTTGGGTGGCAATTTATAGTGGATTAAACCAAATTAATTTTATTACGTTGATTGCTTCGTCTGTCTAGTGGTTGCTGAGCATGAGATACTGGGTTCGATTCCCGGGGCAGGCAACATGTTATTGAGTTTTTCTGTCTTGAATTTCTCAGTAGCAGCTCGGAGTCTGGATTTGTGCCCGGTTGATGGCGATAGGCTCGCCCCTATTAAATGGGACTTAAATATAACTGGTGAAATAATAATAAATAATAAAGTTTATTTTCTAGATTGTTTACAAATGTTTTACAAATTAAACTTAGGCTAGTTTTGAGTACAAATGAGTTAAGCATCTGTAGCCGAACTAGGCAAAAACCTGTATTTCGGCTATCAGCGCCAATCCCCTCGGATAATTACATTTATCATAGCCATTAACATTAATTTTGCCAAGATAATCAACAGTAGTGTTATTTTACACCATTATTACAATATATTATAATATGTAGAGTATGAATGTGTGACCTCTCACTGTGTGGAATGAAGTGTGAGTGAGTGAATTGAGAGAGGGTGTGTGGGGGTGTGTGTAAGTGTGTGTAGTACATGAGAAGTTAAATATTTGGAAGTTTATGCGTGTAATCTGTGTGAATTTTGAAAGTATCAATCATACAAGTTAATGCTAACGTAATCATTGTGCTGTATGTAGTAGAAGTTCAGTCTCTTCATAATTTAGTTTTTGTAAATATTCAGACACTTTTTTTTGCATTGAATTTTTGTTAGTGGGTATATGCTTATCACCCTGTTTAATGTGGGTGTACTATAGATGCACCTCTGCCAAAGCCTTCGGGGGGTACAGCCGTGATGTTTTATTATGTTATTACGTTGAAATGAGATCTGACCGAGGATTTCTAAAACCGTGGGGCATTTCGTGTCTCTATACACCGTGAAATTTTAGTTGTCTTACAAAAGCAGCCCACTTCTTGTATCCAATGACTACAAAACATTCATTATTTTTAAAAAAAAAACGTGTCCCGTCAGGAACGAAGTTCTTTCTCACGTATAATTTAAAACAAAAACAACTTTTTTACAGCCGCCATCTTAGATTTACATTTTTACCTCACTATCGGCTTTAGCACCCTCGAAAACTATGAAAAAGACGACCATGACGAAAAAGTTGAAAACTTTCGCAGCCGCCATCTTGGATTTTCATTTTGACCTTACTATCGGCTCTTGTATCCTTGAAAACCATGAAAACGATACCCATGATGAAAAAAAATTCAAAGCCGCCGTCTTAGATTTGTATTTTGACTTCAATTTCATTCAATTCAAATTCAAAATATTTTATTTCACATAAACCTACATGGGCACTTATGAAACGTCAGAAGCTACGTGCACGGTTCCAATTGGTCGCTTCCTATGGAGAAGAGCCGGCAAGAAACTCCACGGTTATTCTTTTAAAAATAATTGGCTTTTACAATACTTTCAAATAACAGTGTTACTAGGTATAGGAGGACAGTGTAGGTCTTTCAATAAGTACTTAACATGACTGTGATATAATTTAATTGTAACATCTTGCATACCATGTGTTTGTATACTTATGTTTTGGACAAATAAATGATCTTTATCTCTTTGATCTTTATCTTTAACAAAATAGAAAATGGTCAGCAGGTCTACAATGCAGACTAAATTCACACTTTCTCTCTCTCTCTCTCATGCAGTATACTCGGGCCAATTTAATCCCACGACACTGTAATCACTTTACTTACTCTTTTCTTTAGTTTTGTTCTGCCGGCGTTCTCTCTGTCTCTCTATATTTCTTTCTCTAGGAATTAGAAGAACACAGTCGCAAGTATTAACACTTTTATAGCGTGACGATTTCTTAAAGTTTACAAGTCGCGTTAAAGAACTTCGTTCCAAAAAACCGGCCAAGTGCGTGTCGGACCACACACAATGAAGGGTTCCGTAGTTGGGATGAATTTATCCCAAAAACAAACTTAACTTTGTAGTTGATAAACATATTCTCCCATACGGAATGTATTGGAAAACATGTTTTTGCAACTGCAAAGTTAAGTTGGTCGATTATTACTCGATAACTAGTAAAGCCTACTTAGCTGTGATAGTTTTCCTTTTAATTTCGTTATATAAACTACTGTTGTGATTTTTTTCACACACCCAAAACCAACTATTTAGCCGGCAGGGGGGGGGGACACTTGACTCTAACAAAAATTAGCACTTTAAAGCTTAATATTTCGCAAACGGATCCCTGAATCCAAAAATGGTTTTGACAAACTCCCAATGTTTTTAAAGGACCTTTCTAATGATACCCCTCACTATGGGTTAAAAAAAGAAAAAAAAATAACATCTCCACTTTACGTGTATGAGAGGTACCCTAAAAAAAATGTTTTTCATAAGTTTATTTTACCACTTTGTCGGCGTAATTAAAATATATACCTATGCCAAATTACAGTTTTCTAGTACTAAGGGTCTCGGAGCTAGACCGCGGACAGACAGACAGACAGACAGACAGACGGACATGACGAAACTATAAGGGTTCCTTGTTTACTACGGAACCCTAAAAATGAGGTGTCGTCACAGTGTCGATCAAAAATGCTCAACGCGCTTAAAGAAGTTTGCACTTCAAAAATGTATATAAATATTGTAACAATTTTTTAATTGCTCCTAGAGGTATTATAAGTCGGGTACATTGAGTGGCCCTTTGTAAGACGACTAAAGTGTCACGGTGTATAAAAACCTAGATATTTAATCGAATGTCGAAGGTCAATACCACATACTAGGTAAGACCACGTTATATTGAGCTTACCACCATTAATAATAAAACCAGTACGATTCTGAATAAGGGGATATTCCTTATGAAGAAACTTGCATCACGATAATTACCTATTTAAGTGTATAACTGATTCTTTCGACCGTAGTTATACGTTTAAAGTTGAATTCTTAGCTGTCATGGTTTATATTAATTTATTTAAAAAAAGAAAATTGTTTTTGTTTTTATATTTTTATTACGGACGCTTTTAACGTGCACGTCTTTCTACATTGTTCTCACATGTATAACTTCAACACGAATGATGTAACCAATATTTTGATTTAAAAGAGTGTCCGTGGAGTTTCTTGCCCGTTCTTCTCCATCGGTACCTACTTCGCTTTGGAATGGGCAACTAGTTTCATCTTTCTGACTGACCGACTCCTTGACAGTTCAAAAGTGTCTGTAGTTGGTTTATTTGAAATAAATGCTTTGAGTTTTGAGTTTGAATACTAACTTATCTTAGAAAAGTTCAGTTGAGAGGAGACTCCCTAAATTGTATGTTAATTTGCATTAATATTCTGAAACAGTCACGCATACAATCAAAATGGAACTTTAATATATGATTTATTGGATCTTTTTCTTTCCATGTTACAAGATAGTTACGTAATTGTAACATTTTCGCTCGATTTATTTTTAATCGATTTTTAGGGTTCCGTAGTAAACAAGGAACCCTTATAGTTTCGTCATGTCCGTCTGTCTGTCTGTCTGTCCGCGGTCTAGCTCCGAGACCCTTAGTACTAGAAAGCTGTAATTTGGCATAGGTATACATATTAATTACGTCGACAAAGTGGTAAAACAAAATTATGAAAAACATTTTTTTTTTAGGGTACCTCCCATACACGTAAAGTGGTGATGTTTGATTTTTTATTTTTTTATCCCATAGTGTGGGGTATCATTGGAAAGGTGAGTCTGTAAAACTATTTTTGGATTGAGGGATCCGTTTGCAAAATAATAAGCTTTAAAGTGCTAATTTTTGTTAGAGTCAAGTGTACCCCCCCCCCCTGCCAGCTAAATAGTTGGTTCTGGGTGTGTGAAAAAAATCACAACAGTAGCTGATATAACGAAATTAAAAGGAAAACTATCACAGCTATGTAGGCTTTACAAATTAACGAGTAATAATCAACCAACTTAACTTTGCAGTTGCAAAAACATGTTTTCCCATACATACGGAATGTATGGGAAAACATGTTTTTTGCAAAGTTTAGTTTGTTTTTGGGATAAATTCATCCCAACTACGGAACCCTTCATTGTGCGTGGTCCACGTAGTGTACCATCAGTAGGTATTCATCTGTGCCCTAGATTAAATCATAGATTTATAAACATAAAATCACATCTGTAACTGTCAAGTTAATGTAAATTATTATACGCCGTATAGCTCCTAATAAGAATTTAGCATAGCAATGTGTCTCGATGTGTAAATAAAACAGCACTAACTTAGCAACGTAGTAGATGACCATTATGATCTTAATTAAAATGCGCTCCATTCCGGTATCTTCTAATAGTATTTATTGTTCAAGAGCTAAATTTAGTTCATGATGTCTGGTTATTTGCAGCCTGCTATCAGGTTTCATATGGTTATCATTCGGTCAGAGACCAATTTTTTTGTGGAGGAGATATTTACAAATGCTTGTATTCTACTAGTACTCGTACCAAGTCGAAAACGTTAACATACAGAAAATTTATTTGTACCTATATTCAGAAAAGTACGGGCGGACACATGGCGATGGGCGACATTGTATTGTAGGTACTTAAGAGAGGGTGAGGGCTGACCGTTGGTCTAGTGGTCGCAAGCGTTACTGCTGAGCATGGGGTCCCGAATTCAGAATTTGGGTCGCGCAAAATGTTATTGGGTTTTTAAGGTTCCGTACCCCAAAGGTTACCAACGGGAGCCTTAAAGCTCTGCTGCGCTGTCCGTTCGTCTGTCACAGGGCTGTATATTTTATACCGCAATAGGTAGAGATACTTGAAATTTTCATAGAATTGCTATAACGCTGCTATAATATAATATATTTAATTCATTGTTCTATTTAATTTTATTTTTAATTTTGTTGTGTGCGTTTTGACATTAATTGATTTGTCATGTTATTTATTGTTATAATTCAAATTTTTGATTTTGACATAACTTATTTAATTCATTGTCTTATTTAATTTAATTTTTAATTTGCTGTGTGCGTTTTGACATTAATTGATCTGTGACTCAAATAGTGACATTTATTTTATAAAATTGACAAATATGTGTATTGTTTTGAATATGGGTCTTGGACCTGATATAAATTAATTTTATTTATTTATAACAACAAATAATAAAACTCAAATAAAATTACAAAAGTATATTTTTTAAATGTGTAGGTAGTAGTGTTAGGTACATATTGTAAGGTGATACAGATTTACGGAACCCTAAGAGTGCGAGTCCGACTCGCAGTTGACCGCTTTTTAATAGCAGCCCGGAGTCTGGGTTTGTGCCCGGTTGATGGCAATAGGCTCGCCCCCTATTACATGGGACTTAAACATAACTGGCGAAATGTGGGTGTACTATAGTTACACCTCTGCCCAACCCTTTGAGGAAACAAGGCGTGATGTTATGTTATATATAATTACGTATTTCGTTTTCAAGGTAATGAGGAAGCATTTTAAGCTTAGATAAGTAAATAAATATGCTTGTAGATAACAATCAGTGTTTAATTAAATGCTTGTAATATGAGGTAAGCGCTTGCAGTCGTTTGTTTTATTTTATGTATCAACAATAATTAGGTATTATTTAGCGACTTTGGGCATCTGACGTCTTCTGGTTAGTCTTTTATTTATTTACAATCTGTGTACAGTACGACACAACTTAGATGTAGCTTCGGCAAAATTCGTAAAACCGATCGCCATCCGAACTGAGTGCGTCTTCAAAATAACTAATCTTTATTATGTGAAAATGATCTTTACACAAACGCAATAACTTGTAAAGTCATATAACCAAATACATTCGTAAAGTTGAAATGAATGAATGCAAATTTTCAAAGGAGATGTCCGCTTTATGAAGGGCGTTGGTTTATTATTCCGAGAAAAATCTAACCAGCATCAAACTACATCTAAATAAAAACGACAAAAATTTGTAACCACTGAAATAATAGTTTTAGACCATTTAAGAGAAAAATTATAAACTATTTAAAGTACAGACGCCAGCACATCAAGCTACCCGAAACTTTCAAATTTTCCCAATCAACTTTGAACCTTAAACGTCAGTAATAAAGTTGAAAATCTATTAAATAAATTTGACAGATTGTAGTAGCCTGATGTGCTGGCGTCTGTACATGCAGGTACTTTATTTGTTGATGGCAACTATGACAAATATGATATAAATTGATACATGTACTGTAATTACGATCAATTGACAGTGATGACAGTAACATGTGTCAATTTTGACAAGTTCTCTATTTTTGGGGTGTGTTCACTATATTATCCTATATAATTAAAGGTTTGTTCGTTTTAAGAATAAATTCTCACTAAAATAAAAAAGATTTTTCTCAAAATTGGAGAACTTGTGGTTCTAACCACTAGTTTTTGGGATGTCCATCCAAATAAATGTAATTTATCCTGGTTAGAATGATTAAATAATAAAAAACATTTTCGGACATGTTCTTTATGCTACATCTGAGTTGTGTCGTATCGTACTCAGTGGGATTTCCCATCGACAAAAATTACGAACTTCGATACAAACTTTTATACCTCTTTACAAGACGAATTTTCAAAAATATTTCTTAAAGATCCAGAGGTTATGTTGTGTCTGTCAGTGAATTAATGAATGCATTTAAGATGTTTTTTAAAGTAGATTTTGACTTGCATGAGCGTATAAAGGAGTTTTTCAAGAAAAACAGCAGTTAGGCTGCATTTCCACCAGAGATGTGCGAGGATGCGTAGTGTGGGATGATAGAAACGGCTTAGCGGTGCTAGGTTTTTGTACGTACAAAACAAGCGAGGGATGGGTGCGAGGGATAGGTGCGAAGGATGTGTGCAAGGAGTATGTGCAAGGAATGTGTGCGAGGGATGTGTGTTAGGGATGGACGCGAGTGAGAAATCGTATCTGAAAAGAGCCCGCTACACATCCTCGCAGTGCTCATCTGCGCACCGTTTCACAACGTCGCTACACATCCTCGCACCGCTCAGCGGCCTAGCACGTCTCTGGTGGAAACGCTCACATCGTTCCACAGCGTCGTTACGCATCCTAGCACCGCTCAGCAGTCTAGCACATCTCTTGTGGAAACACTCACACCGTTTCACAGCGTCGCTACACATCCTAGCACCGCTCAGCAGTCTAGCACATCTCTTGTGGAAACACTCACATCGTTTCACAGCGTCGCTACACATCCTCGCACCGCTCAGCAGTCTAGCACATCTCTGGTGGAAACACTCACATCGTTTCACAGCGTCGTTACGCATCCTAGCACCGCTCAGCAGTCTAGCACATCTCTTGTGGAAACACTCACATCGTTTCACAGCGTCGCTACACATCCTCGCACCGCTCAGCAGTCTAGCACATCTCAGCAGTCTAGCACATCTCTGGTGGAAACACACGTCGTTTCACAGCGTCGTTACGCATCCTAGCACCGCTCAGCAGTCTAGCACATCTCTTGTGGAAACACTCACATCGTTTCACAGCTTCGCTACACATCCTAGCACCGCTCAGCAGTCTAGCACATCTCTTGTGGAAACACTCACGTCATTTCAGAGCGTCGTTACGCATCCTAGCACCGCTCAGGAGTCTAGCACATCTCTTGTGGAAACACTCACATCGTTTCACAGCTTCGCTACACATCCTCGCACCGCTCAGCGGACTAACACATCTCTGGTGGAAACACTCACATCGTTTCACAGCTTCATTACGCATCCTCGCACCGCTCAGCTACCTCGCACATCTCTGGTGGAAACGCAGCCTTATTACGGAAGAATTTTACTTTTTAACCAACTTAGGGTTAAGACTTTACTTTTCAACAACGACTTCTGAACGAAAAGGAGGTTGTGGTTATACATTCGGCGTGTTTTTTTTAGGTACACATGGCTACACATCAAGCTATACATTTCCAGTTTATGCTGATCTCGCATCGTATAGGATTTCCGTACAATGCGAGGTCAGCTTATACTACTAGAAATGTATAGCTTTATGTGTAGCCGTGTGTAACTAGACCTATTAATTGGAAGGGGGACGTGTGGGCTCGCAAAAGACGGAGTGGAGCACTCCTTTGCCCAGCATTGGGACAGCGCAGGATAGAAAAGTGTTAGGAAGTCGGAAAAATCAAAACCGGAGGACAAATTCTCTGAAATAACTCTTTTACAATAGTATTATGTACAGACACCAGCACAGGCTATCTGTCAAATTTATTTAATAGATTTTCAACTTTATCGCTGAAAATTAAGGTTCAAAGTTGATTGGGAAAATTTGACAGTTTCGGTTAGCTTCGATGTGCTGGCGTCTGTACCTTCTCAGTTATTATGACACTATGTACAGACGCCAGCACATCAAGCTACCCGAAACTGTCAAATTTTTCCAATCAACTTTGAACCTTATACTTCAGCGATAAAGTTGAAAATCTATTAAATAAATTTGACAGATTGTAGTAGCTTGATGTGCTGGCGTCTGTACGAACAACTTTTATTGTAAATTGTACATTAATGTAACATAACATAACATCACGCCTTGTTTCCCCGAAGGGTTGGGCAGAGGTGTCCCTGTAGCAGGTACACCCACATTTCGCCAGTTATGTTTTTTAAGTCCCATGTAATAGGGGGCGAGCCTATTGCCATCAACCGGGCACAAATCCAGACTCCGGGCTACTACTGAGAAATTCCAGATAGAAAAACCCAATAACACTTGCCCGACCCGGGAATCGAACCCAGGACCTCATGCTCAGCAGTAGCGCTTGCTACCACTAGACCAACGAGGCAGTTAATGTATTTAATACTTAATCTCACCTCGTGTTCAAGGTGGAGATCTCAATCCGACGCCCTCAGCCTACATTTAAGAAAAAAACTGTTACTTCAGATTTAACTCCAAGGCCTTACAGAAAGAAAGTTTCTTTTTTCTTATATTATTAGCATTGAAAATGCTTTTTCGATCGCTGTATTAGGGTCCTACGCATTTTCTAGAAAAGTGCGACCTGTACCCTAATTGCGTAATACAACACAATCACAATCTGTTTCAATTTGAAACAGATTGCTAATCCATTGCTTCATAAGTTGGAAAAAAAATCTGCTCTACAACGTATTTAACGCAATAAATATTGTTGAACTGTCAAAATGAAACAAATTAGGCAAATTGTTTATGAAAATAAGTTACGCAATTAGGGGTACAGGAGAAATGAAAATGGTATCAAAAGATGCGTTAGCTAGGTACTGAAAGGGCTAAAATAAACAATTTTTTATTATTTTCCTTTATGGTTTATAAAAAAAAGAACGTTTATTATTTACCGTTTCTTTTGGGACCTTTTTCAAAGAATCTTAAACTTTTCAAAACCGAAAAACGATACCGAAAAAATAAAAAAAATATACAGGAGTTTAAGGGCTTCAAAATAGTGCAAGTTTTACATAAAAATAAAACTTGTATTATTAAGCAGAGACGATGCACAGCATCTGTGAGAGGGCGTTGTATACTTCCCGTTAGTTGTCAGCCAATCACAGCTCTCGTGACGTCACATCCTTGACCAATCAGGACCGAGTTCCGGTAGTCACGTGGTCTCAGGTGGCGTGTTCGCTAATGGCGGACTTTTACCTCATAGAAGTCTCTCACCAGGAGACCTTGAATGATGCTGTGCATCGTCTCTGCTTAATAATACAAGTTTTATTTTTATGTAAAACTTGCACTATTATTCGGCATGTGACGATGCACAGCATCTGTGAGAGACGTGTTTATAACTCCTGGTGACCACGATGACGCTATGTGAGGATATGATAATATTTACTGAAAAAATGAAACCATATAAACCATCATGTATTCATTATACAAATTAGGATATGATATGTACCTCTGGCTATACTATCTAATGTAGGTACCTACAAATATTAATATTGTATATCATTTAAAATTACGTAACATAATAATCTGGAAAATAAGAGTAATCAGATTAACAACAATCAAGAGACCATCGATTGTATCTTATACTGGTTTTAAATTCTTCGAGAGATTACTACCTATAATAGACACGTTTACAATAATATTTGGCAAAACTATTCACCGCGAGAGAGGATACCTTCGATTGGAAAACTTCGTACCAATTCAAAGATGCTACAGCTACGCGCGTACTACCAGGAGATGCAGAGATGCCTGCATCTTTCAGTAAACTTTTACCTATCACACAGTCCGTGATGCACTGTGCGTGGGACCTCGAATTGACAATAACAATGAGAACATCATACAGATTACTTTCGACTATATGTCATGGTCATCCTAATTCAAATACTTTCCTTAATTAATTAACTGGACGTATATTTTCGTTAGCATGACACGATAGTGTCCAGCCTGATGGGCTGTGCACAGTACAGGTTTGGTACAGTGATCACCCCGATCGATGTAGTTATTTGCCGAGACCCTGAGTAGAATAAGGTCATGGACTCATGTTCCTGATGCTAGCAACAAAAGAGAAACCATCGACGTGACGCTTTGAACAAAGTGAGTTATTGGGAGGATTCGTCTGCTTTCCGGCAATAAGATGACTTGGGTTCCCAATAGGAGGTTTCTCTGAGATCTCTAAGAGATTGGAGGGAGATAGCTTTAAGAATATGTTTTACTAAGAAGTCTGAATTCAAATGATCGTTACAGGACGGTCGTCCAAAGGTTATAAGTTTAGAATTACAGATTTATGCAACAATATAATATTGTAAGCTAGTCTCTTTTCAATGAATAGGAACGCAAAAAATCTTGCCAAACCAATATTATGGGACAACTGAAGTTAAAATTGTTATCTTTACACTATTTGACCCACAGAGACCGACTATGTTCTTAGTGTGCCAACTAGATCCGAGCAGGGACCTTTCAGCTTCTGACCAATAACTAGTTATTTCGCCCCACCCGCTATCTTCCAAACGCAGAGCTCCATGTTTTGAACTCGAGTAGGTGGAAGGCCCGTGCTCTGATCTACTAGAACTTGAGCTAGGTTGGCGATTCTCAAGGATCAACAGAGTGTTCGACGTCAAAGATCCGGTGAAGGAAGAAGAACTCGAGGGATGAGGCTTGGTGCCGAGAATATCCACGCCATCTGAAATAGCCAGTGACGAGGCGTGGAACTCCCAATATAATCTAGTTCAGACACATGTTCAAAATCTGTTCATAGAAACAAGTGTCATATAGTGTATCACCATAATAATTAAACTGATGTATATTTTTGAAAAATAAATTATACTTATACATAATATGCGAAAAACATTCCTTAGAGGTGGTCTTAGTAGGTGCCACACTGTCGCGTCTGCGAGATCGTTGAATCTCCCTGGAATACATTCAACAGTCATGGAAATACGCTCTTTGTCTAGAAGACTCAATAGTTGGTAAGTCATGTGAAGTAAGACCGCGATTGACCGTATTCCGCCTTCTTTTCGAACGCAGGAAACAATTGTGCAATTGTTCGATTGCAGGCACACATTGCGACCGCGAAGGCGAGACCGGAAAAGTTGACTGCTGCTATAATGGTAAACATTTCCTTTTGATTGCAGTGCCAGCAACGCTGGTTTGGTTTTCACTTTCCTGACACCGAAAGATCATCTAACTGTGCTCCCCACCCGTAACCTGCCACATCCGTAGTCATGTGGCTACCGGTTTGCGAGGAGACCGCTTCAAAGGCCGAGAAAGAATTTGAAGTTGGTATCAAGGAAGACGACCTATTGGATCGACAAAGTTGGAAAGGTTGAGATTGCCTAAAATAATAATCTGCGCCTTTTTCAAATAAATATTTACTTTGCGAATAACTCTCTTCGCGAGAGCGATAGAATTGACTGGGTCTTTTTTGGAGGTAATAAATCAGTTATTAAAACCATTGGTGGTTTTGGAGGTAAATGGCAGACGCACTCCCGTGATCATCAAGAGAAGGGCCTTCGGAGCCCACAGCGTTTGCCACTGTCTCCGATACGCTCGGAGACAGCCTCCGTAGAACTGGTGTGGCTGCAAGTCATCAAGTTTTCTTTGGTGTTCCAAATGAACCCGAGGAATTCTATCACTTGAGAAGGTTCGGTGATCAATTTCTTGTAATTTACTGTCCACCCTAATGTCTCTAGAACGTATAAGGACAAATCCGCCTGAGAGCGTAGAAGACTTCTCGATACGCATGCTATCAAACAATCTTTTAAGTAGACCCCACTCGCATTCCTTTTGATCGTAGATGTTGGGCCACTCAGTTGGTCAACGCTGCGAAATTATTCAGTGCGCGTGATAGACCGAACGGCAGGCAGGTAACCTGCTGTTCTACCTATATCACCATCTCTGGCGATTGCGCGATCTTAAATCGGCTCAGGGTTTCTACTGATAGATGAATCAGTGGTGGTTTGGAGGTAAATGGCAGACGCATTCTCGTGATTATTCCGAGAAGGGCCTCCGGAGCCCGCAGCGCCTGCCACTGTCTCCGATTCGCTCGGAGACAGCCTCCTGGCTGTTATTTCGCCCCACCCAGTCATTATCATAATATTTCTTCTTGCTTGGCTGTCCATTCTGAACTTCCAATCGTGATCCTTTTGACGAAAGCCCGCACATCATCATAAGATTACTCACAAAATTTAATTTTGAATTGTATATTTTGAAGTAAGTACGCAAATGATTTTCATCAAATATGCAATTAGAACTCGAGAGATCTTACGCAGCCCGTCACGAAGGTTCAATTAGCAATTCGCTCAGGATACGCTCCCGGCGATTCTCAATGTATTCAGCTTTCCGCAAACTAGCTGCATGACTTCCTCATAAATTTTGTGGATTTTGATGAGGGTAGATTATAATTTCCGAAATTTTATCGAACGGCAAATAAGCAATTAGACCTCGCAGGGATCTTACGCAGACCCTCACGAAGGTTCTTATTAGCAGTTTCGCGCAGGATGCACTCCCGGCGATTTAAAATGTATCCAGCTAGCTTTCCGCAAACTAGCTGCATGACTTCCTCATAAATTTTGTGGATTTTGATGAGGGTAGATTATAATTTCCGAAATTTTATCGAACGGCAAATAAGCAATTAGACCTCGCAGGGATCTTACGCAGACCCTCACGAAGGTTCTTATTAGCAGTTTCGCGCAGGATGCACTCCCGGCGATTTAAAATGTATCCAGCTAGCTTTCCGCAAGCTAGCTCCATGATTTACTAATTTCGTGGAATTTTGATGAGGGTGGAAATGATTCCAAAATTTTATCGAAAAGGCTAGAGCCAGAAAGTATAGCATCAGAAGAAGCTGTCCAATCAATGAAATTCTCTATGTTTGTTAGGTAAATCTAGTAATTAAGGTATTAACATAGGGCTGCTATCAATTCGGAATTCGCCGCATAATCGTTACCCATATCAAACTGTCGAAGTTAATCGTTATTATCAAGCTCGACCAAGCCAGGTGCAGCGTTATGAATCTTCAATGCGTCCGCGTAGCGCTCATCCTTCCACAACAAATCAACGAACTTTTGTAACGCTTTAAGTCGCTTCAACTGATTTGGATTAGAGCGAGGCACCTTGAGGTCCAATCCCACTCGATTTATCTCATCATCTGTTACGACGCCTCATTGAGGTGGATAACAATTAAAATTTTATTGTGTCTCGTTAATGACAGTTGAAAGGATATTATTGGTAGCCGCCGGCGGGCGCTTCAAATTAAAGTCTAAAGGTATCGCGGAGCTAGTTCCAGGAACTAATTCAGGCATATGTGCTGCTGTAGGTTATTCGGTGTCGAACCGTATGTACCCACATTAAAAAGTTAATGAGCCACATGATTAACAAGATTTAAAAATATCTGGTGACTCACCTGCATTTCCGCCGTTTTACCTTAGTATCCTAAGAAACGGATTGCGAAGAGTTCGAATCGCTTCGTGGTAGCTGGCATTTACGGCTCGATGTAAACACCAAGTTGGTGCCTACCTGCACTTCTTGATCCGAATCCCAATAATTCACAATTGCACTATTTCAACATAATATTAGACATTAATTTAATATCACTTTGAACTATAATAAGATTCAAAATATTAAAAAATAGCTGCAAACTCTAAATTAGATGTTACTTGCTCGGGAAGCAACGACGCTATGAGGTAAAAGTCCGCCATTAGCGAACACGCCACCTGAGACCACGTGACTACCGGAACTCGGTCCTGATTGGTCAAGGATGTGACGTCACGAGAGCTGTGATTGGCTGACAACTAACGGGAAGTATACAACGCCCTCTCACAGATGCTGTGCATCGTCACATGCCGAATAATGATACCTTTCTGGTTTCGATAGGATTATAATTAAGAATAGATGTTTACCCCTTTAACTCCTATAATTTTGAAGTGCCGTCATTTTCAATGCGCCGGAAGATCATTCATGAGACCCTGAGTTCTGAAGATTTTTGCTATGTGGGTTGCATAGCACATAACCAGTATTCCTGTTGTTAACATATTATCATCCTCCTTCCCTCATCATCTTCCTGTTCTCCATAATCATCTGCCTAGCCTAGTTGGGGTCTAGTGCCGGATTAACCACGTAGCAAGAGTAGCAATTGCTACGGGCCCCGCGCAAAAGGGGGTCCCGCGTATTCAAACCCACAGATCAGATGATAAAATTTTTCGAGATCGCTGCGCTCGCATCTTTTTTGAAAGTTTCTCTTTATTCGTAAAGTTTTTTGAATACGCTATTTCATTACAAATGGTGAATAGGTCAACTAAACAACCGGACGTTAAAACAAAAAAAAAACAACCGACCTCCAAAAAAAAAACACTACAAAGTGAAAAATAACTTTAATTTCGGAAGTCGGTGTCTTGAGTTTTGTATTTTCGTATTTTGTCACCGGCTTCCGAAATTAAAGTTATTTTTCACTTTGTAGTGTTTTTTTTGGAGGCCGGTTATTTTTTTTTTGTAAAAAGTTTTTATTTTTCAGTTTATAGTTGTGGTACCTACCCCACACACATTCGAATACCACTACCTGCTACCAGTGACAGAAACTTATCATATCATCCACATACTAAGTGGGAATAAAATACGTATTTTGTAGCTAACTCAAAAACTATCCAAGCAAAGTTAATAAAATTTATATGGGACCAATTCGAGAGCACACCCTTTCAAACAAAAAAAGATTTTTCAAAATCGGTCCACAATTGACGGAGAAATCGGTGGACATACATAAAAAAAAATAAAACATACGCGACGAACATATAACCTCCTCCTTTTTGGAAGTCGGTTAAAAAAATCGACATCGCTTCGCTCGCTCTTGCATCTTATTTCTCTTCCTTCATAAACTTTTCGACAAAGTAACTCGTATTTCATTTAAATGGTCAATACGAAGCCAATAGACTATCCAACGTGCAAAAAAATTGATCAAGGCTCGCTTATAAGAATTACAATTAAATCTGCCAGCATCAGTTATTGTAAAAATAAAACATGAAGGTTTTTTAAAAGTACCTACTACAGTTTAGCATTGTTTGAAAAAAGTAATTTTATTGAAGTACCTACTTGACTGTTTAAGAACAGGAACAGAACATATTTGTCTAGAAACATTGATTTGACTAGTTTATCTCCTAAACTTTAGAACTTAAAATGAACCAAGTTCTACCATAGGGGGCCCCTATGTAGAATTTGCTACAGGCCCCGCGCTGGCTTAATCCGGCACTGTTGGGGGCGGCTTTATCAGTAGTTTTTTTAGGTAGGTACCTCATTCCTAGATGGAGAGGGAGAGAATGACCAAAGTAAAGATGGATAGATTAGGTGAGCAATGACATGAAAGAAAAATCTTTATACATATAAAAAAAAACAATCGACTTCCAAAAAATACACTACAAAGTGAAAAATTTCTTTTAAATTTTGGGGAAGTCGGTGTCTTTGGTTTTTAACCGACTTCCAAAAAGGAGGAGGTTATATGTTCGTCGCGTATGTTTGTTTTTTTTTAATGTATGTCCACCGATTTCTCCGTCAATTGTGGACCGATTTCGAAAATTCTTTTTTTGGTTTTTTTTTTTTTTTGCTTGAAGTGGTTCCATATAAATTTTATTAACTTTGCTTCGTTAGTTTTTCAGTTAGCTTCAATAATACGTACTTTTTCCCGCTTAGTATGTGGATGATATGATAAGTTCCTGTCACAGCTGTTATTTACATAGCAGGTAGTGGTTTTCGAATTTGTGTGGGGTAGGTACCACAACTAAAAAGTGAAAAATAAAAACTTTTTACAAAAAAAAAACAACCGACTTCCAAAAAACACTACAAAGTGAAAAATAACTTTAATTTCGGAAGTCGGTGGCAAAAAACGAAAATTCAAAATTCAAAACCAAAGACACCGACTTCCGAAATTAAAGTTATTTTTCACTTTGTAGTGTTTTTTGGAAGTCGGTTGTTTTTTTTTTGTAAAAAGTTTTTTATATTTTCGTTTTTTTACCACCGATTTGTAATGTTTTTTTTTTGGAAGTCGGTTGTCTTTTTTTATTGTTTTTGTCTTTTGTATGATGCAAAGGGGCATCGACACCTCACAATGAAAAACTGACATAGCGACTTATAACGAACGAATGCATCATCTTCCCCTCTTCGATAATAAACGAATCGAATTACAAAACATTGCAATTATTTTGTCAAGATAAAGTATTATCACAGTAAATAGAGTATAATATAATTACTGTGGTATTATTATAACGTTATCACGTAATAATATGGTACTGTATGAGGTTAATAACTGCGCCCCGCGGTTTCACCCTCATAAGGCTCAATCCCGTGGAAATATCGGGATAAAAAGTATCCTATGTCCTAACCTCAGGTCAAGTGCCAAAGACAAACCAATTCCAAAAAAAAAAAACACTACTTAGTAAATAATAAATTTAATTTTGGAAGGTAGTTTTCGCATGGAGAAGAATGGGCAAGAAACTCCACCGTTACTCTTTTTTAAAATGTTTTAATGTAAGACGGACTGGATCAAAACTTTGATCCAGCCCGTCCCATCCTTGATGTCCTCCCTCCGGTTGACGCCCTAAGCCGAGGTTCGTACCCCACAGAGGGTGCCCTTAGCGAGCGTTCACCTAGTTTTAATTAGCATAGTTGAATAACCCCTGGCTGGAGGTTTTAAGTGTAGTAGCTTAAGGCACCCACAGGAAAGCCCGGTTAAGTAGTCATGATCTCAGAGGTCAACTACGAGATGCCCAACCTAAAAAAAAGGTAACATTAGTTAAGTAATTATATGTGGGGCATTTCGTGTCTTAAAAACCTAGATATTTTATCGAACACCGAAGGTTAATACCTCTTATTAGGTAAGACCACGTTTTATATGGTTTAACTAAACCAGAATAATCCTATTATAAATGCGAAAGTAAGTTTGTTACTCTTTCACGCAAAAACTACTGAACGGATTTGGATAAAATTTGGCACACAGATAGTTTATAACCTGGATTAATACATAGGATACTTTTTATCCCGATATTTCCACGGGATCGAGACTTATGCGGGTGAAACCGCGGAGCGCTGCTAGTCCTATTAATGCGAAAGTGAGTTTGTTTGTTTGTTACACTTTTATACTGAAATGGCTGAACAGATTTGGATGAAATTTGGTACATGGGTAGACCATGACTTAGGTTAGGACATAGGATATTTTTTATCCTGATATTCCCAAGGGATCGAAACTTATGTGGGTGAAACCGCGGGGCATGATGTAATGTTTACGTTATTTACATAGTTAGATAGACCTACATAATCGACAATTATAGACGTATTTGGTAATCGCAGTTTCCAATTATTATTGTTAAGTATTAACTTAAATTAGCGCTTATTAGAGGTAAATACCGCTACTCATTCTTTAGACATAATTGGTCTTCGTAAGACAATAGATAGTTTCATTATAAATCACAATTAATCATTAATTTAATCTAATTCACTTTATTATTAAAATCTCTGCCTACTAATGCTTGCATATCATTTGCGTTCCCACATCAGCTAATTATTTTGTTGGAACAATCAGAATGCACTTTCGACGTGCTGAGATTTATCGTAAAAACACATCGCGTGCGCTTACCTACTCCATTCAAGCTAAACAAACTTTAATACTAGTTTTTTGCCGTTTGTAAACTAAAGTAACTTCGATTCCAACCCGTATGAAGAGGGAATAAGGATTTAATTTGACTAGAACGCATTTTCAAGATGGCAGCGTTTGTAATTGCTGGTATGGCCGTTGTTGTCTGTTGCCAACTTCAGTGTGCTACCAACCGCGGACTGGGACAGTCACGTCACGCGCAACGAAAATAATAAAACAAAAAATACAATTAAAATTGCAAAAACAATCATTGTCAGTGAGTTTGTGGTGTGACAATCCATGTTTTTATGATAAACAGTCGTTTTAAGTGTGTTTTGTGGTGAAAAGAACGTTTAAACGTTCATTGTTTTACAGAAAACTTCGAAATTGTTGTAAACAATGATTGGTTAGCCATAATGGAAGACGTATACACAATTAAAGTGAAAACGAAACCCGATACGAGGAACTTATATCCATCGGAGAGACGGTATTCGGCGTCGACAGTGTCGGGACTAGCGTGGGTACATATTGCATTGGCTGCAACATCCTTTCTTCTTGCTTGTTTGGCGTTAGTCAACCCGAATTCCGATCTACACCCTGTCAACAATAGTATAACAAATGGCGGAAACCAGAGCGAAAAAAGCCCTATATTTAAAGTTCAAAATGAGAACACAAACGTTTATTTGAATGATTTCGAAAATGAGAATAGAACTCAAATAAATTCGAACAACGAATCGAATTCCAATTTGAGTGAGAACGGAAATCCGTTAAATTCGAATGAAACAACGGAATTTAACGGAAATAAAAATGACAGTAATTATATATTGGTTTTAGCGCCGGCTTTGATCACGATATTTGGGTTGGCGGCCGGTATTGCGAGCATTCTAGCGTCAGTTAGGTGGTACATAGACCATAACATAACATGGCTGTTCGTCATGTCGTGTCTCTCGACGTTCGTTTCTCTTGCATCTTTCATTATGATCGCTGTTTGGTTCATAACCACATCAGACGGCGATATAACAGAGTTCTACAAGGACAAAGTACCTTTTAAAGACTATTTTGTTATAAAACATACTGATGTTATTATAAGAAACGAATCTCATATGATCGTTGCTTTAAACACGACCGTGGATAAAGATGAAACTCCGAATTTATTTACAAAACGAGTACTTTCTATAAACATATTGATAGCTGCTTTCTTAGAACTATTGTGGTCGATTCTTAGCGTAAAAATCTCTTATAAAGGCATGAAAAATACTTATAAAGAGGACAATGAGAGACGAGGCAATTGCATATCAGTTGTGACAAAAATCAAGGGCAACGACACGCGAAAATTGCCGAGAAATGGCAAGCTTTTACCGCCAAAACCTGACTTAATAGACCACTACCCGAGCAAGAAAATAAAAAGGATATTCCTAGCGCAATCTGACAACGGATTTTATTTGAAAAATCAAGGGAATAAAGCGAAACAGAACACGGAAACTAGCTCAGAGTTCTACAAGGAAAGAATGATGAACTTTTTGAACCGCTGCGCTTCTTTGGAAGGACATTCGAACCCAGAGAACACATCTAGTGTGCATTCGGAAGCTTTGAACTCGATCCCCGAAGGAGTTACAGTAGAGGTCAATATTCAAGAGCCTATAATCGAAGTGAGAGATCGTATGACACCAATCAGCTGGGGGGACTCACCCGACCATACTGTTTACAACCAAAACAATTTGAATCTCGACAAGATATTTAAATTTAAACCAAAACTGAACAAAAGTGACACTGTGAACGGTGAATAGTGCGTGTGAGTGAAATTGACAATGAAAAAATTTGTGATTGAACACGCGAACTACTTGTGTTTTTGATGCCAATTATATTTAGCTATTGTTATTATAATGTTGTACTATTTTCGTTTGTATTACATGAAAGTATTGAAAGTTTTCGAGCGTATGTTTTCTAGGACGATGGTCAAGCATGAATTTTGACTGGAACTGACAGATTTTTCATACTAGTTTTGACTCAAAACTGCTTTTGACTGATCTTTCTTTTATTGTTCGTGTGGTTAGTGACTAACCAGTACCCTAATTGCGTAATACAACACAATCACAATCTGTTTCGATTTGAAACAGATTGCTAATCCATTGCTTCATGAGTTGGAAAAAAATATTTGTTCAACAACGTAAATAACGCAATGAATGTTGTTGAACTGTCAAAATGAAACAAATTAGGCATAATTGTTTTCGAAAATAAGTAACGCAATTAGGGTACTGGTGTCAGAGTTTTTATGCCGCCCATCGGCCTCTGATTTAGCTTCACATTCCGTCGAGAAATGTCTCTTAAACATGATGTTTTCCTTCATCGTTTTTTAAGCAAGTGACATGAATCTGAAAAGTCAGAAGTGCATGCATTGGGTTCGAACTCCAGCAGTGCTATTCTGTAAAAATCTCACCGTGATAACTTAGGTGAAGTGAGCTGCCAATAGTGTCAATCTTTAGCAACTGACAGCTCACTCCACGCTCACTTCACCTAAGATAACACGGTGAGATGGTTACAGAATAGCACTACAGATCTATGACTTGGCAGTCCGACGGTCACAGTACTAGGCTATCATTTCTGTAAAAACGGTGAAGGAAAATATCATTGAACTAATCATAGTCATGATTGGGTATATTATAGCTTGAGAATGCGGGCTTTGTCTTTATCCCGGTCACTTAAAAGTCACATGTTACACTGATACAAGGACTATTGGCTCTCGAATGACGTTAACAGGGGGGCGCTGTTGGTAGTAAACATTTGTGGAATTATTTTTGAAATGTATTCAAAAAACAAGATGGCGTCGTTGGTTCCAATTTCGGCCATGCGCCAAAAGAACCTTGTAGCACTATTTATGCGCAAGTGCAACGTTTTAGCAAATCGTAATTTCTGACAAAAGTATGCAGTCATTCTTCGCGAAAACTCGTAACTGAATTTATGCTAAAGTCGAATTATTACTTCACTGGAGTAAAGTGACAGGTGCTAGCTGTCACTTTGTTAAATGTTATGGAAATATTGTGTTCTAGATTTTGCACTTATTATTAAACTTACTTAGATTAAACTAACTCGTTAATTAATTCAACGTTTGTGATTATATTATTAAAATAGAAATATGACCTTCACACATTTTAATACATTTGTTTATGACCATATATTACGACATCTACCAACCTGCACTGTGCCCGCGTGGTGGATTACGGCCCACTCCCTCTCACAGAGAGGAGGCCTGTGTCCCCGCAGTGGGAACATTATAGGCTGATGATGATGATGATGATGATGATATATAATATTACAACTAGGTGACAGCTAGCACCTGTCATTTTACTCCAGTGAATTAATAATTCGACTTTAGTATACTTAACATGTTCCTTTTGTATACTCTTAACATTTATTGTTTTTTTTAAACTGCAGCTTATTATAACTTTTACCTACTTATACAATGGTATACATGCCTATTTTTAACCGACTTCAAAAAAGGAGGAGGTTCCATGTTCGTCTGTATGTATTTTCCTCGATATTTTCGTCAACTGTGGACCGACATTTTCAAAGAAAAATTAAAAAAAAAATACTGCCGACTTCCAAAAAAACACTACAAAGTGTAAAATAACGTCTTTAATTTCGGAAGTCGGTGTCTTTGGTTTTGTATTTTCTTTTTTTGCCACCGAGTGTTTTTTTTTAACCATAAAACCTGCCTAGATTGTCCCAAATTGAAACTGCCAATCAGTTAATATTGAATTCATTGCTATCACTGAATAAGGCCAGTTGAAACTAAGACAATGCTCAATTTTTATGGCACGCTGCCAATCAAAACAATTTGCAATAGTAACTAAGGCTGTGCGCAGACCAGAGTTTTGTCGTGTGAAAAAAGTTTGTCAGCACAGGTCGACATAAAAGAATCTGACATGGTGACATTTCGAACTAAATATTTTACTCAGACCTATGATATTGGCATTATTTTGCCAACACCAAAAGCAACGTGTTTAACAATTTGTTTAAATTCTTTTACTCATTTCCCATTCGAAGTCACCTTTTTTTTTTTGGGTGGGAAATTATCAAATAACTTCTCCCGCTCTGGGCAGAGCGGGAGGGCGTGTCAGATTCTTACTGACTAAAACCCACCCGTGTTCCTTCAGTTGCCGTGTTGCCAGCGGGGCCACGATTTCCCTATCGGTTTTCTTCGAACCCCCGGCAGGCATTGGCCCTAGCGGACCCCGTCAATTCTGCTGACATCTCTTTGAGGCGCGCGTGGAACACAACGCGCCGTCGACCCGGGCTTGGTCCTTATCGGACGGCGAGCTGCCCATTGCTCACCGTCCGCAAGCCCGCGCCTACGGTGGCCGGAAATCTTCCTGTGATTCCCGACGCCCAGGGCGTCTCCTCCTGCGGCAGTTAGGGGCGCGAGGGCGCGAAATTTGCCTCTCCCTCACGCGCTCCGCCTCCTCCTTCGCGAGCATTACTGCTTCGCAGAAGGAGGTGACGGCCTCCCATTTCCTCTCGCTCCGTAGTATGGCCCGAATCAGGGCCGGACGCGAGAGGTCGCCGATCGCTTCCACGAGGACACGGCGATGCCCTGCCCAAGCCGGGATTCGAAGTCACCTAAGTGCGATAGTGGCGCCCTCATTTTGTCCAGACTTTTTTTTGCCAAGCTGCACTTTATAACCAACAGCGGCTTCGTCCGCGCGATATCTTTATTAATTATAGCCAACTACTCAGTGATAATATAGCATTCTACTGGTGAAAAAAAAAAAAAATTAATATAGGGATATATAACTGCCTCGAAATAATCGAATGAGCACTGTAACTCGAGTTACAGTGTATTGGATTGACACGTCAGCGCTGCGTGCAGTGAATATTAATTATTATTTTTCTTTAAAATTTCAGTTTTCAGGGTTATAAAGATTACCAAATGTTTTTGTCAGTTTTGGCTATGAGACAGCTGTTTTAACTAGCAGATACTATCTAGACAGACTTTTCTCAGATCTACACACCGCCTAATATGGTAACTAGGTACCTATTACCTATTATACTGTTTACAACTCACAATCTTTCAAACTAAAATTCGATTCGTTTTTACTTCGAGAATCGATTATTTCTTATTCTATTTATTGCGATTAGGTTGCCAACTTTTTTATCTGAAATATAGTAAGTTACTCTTTATAACATCAGCTATCTGCCAGTGAAAGTCCCATCAGAATCGGTCTAGCCGTTTAGGAGATTAGCCGGAAAAAATGTAAAAAAAAAATTGTAAGTAATAACCGTATGCATCTTGTATAAAGCTATTATTTTGACATTATAAACAGATAAAACAGATATTTATAGACTGCTTATCTCAAATTACTTTTTTTATATAACAACATTGTAATTTTAATTAGGTAGGTACTTATTTTACCTACGCTTATTTGAAATACGATGGAAATTGTAATAAAATATCCGTAACTGATTGAAATAGTACCGTTGTAAATCGATTTCAATAATTATAGAGATTATTATTGCTTTACGTAAATGGTTACTTACTTACTGATGATTATGTAAATGGTTTATCAATGTGGCAGCATTTTTAGGGTACCGTACCTCAAAAGGAAAAACGGAACCTTTATAGGATCACTCGTGTCTGTCTGTCACAGCCAATTTGCTCCGAATCTAATGCACCGATTAAATTGAAATTTGGTAGACATATGTATTTCTGTAACCCAAACACGGACGTGTAAATAAATGCATTTTGAATATGGGGGTCACTTTTGGTTGCACCCCAAAAGTGACCCCCATATTCAAAATGCATTCAAATACCTACTCAAAATATGTATTATTTTGTGTTATTATTATTTTCACAGTAACTAAACGACATAAAATAATGAATACAAATGAAAAAAATACAATAATTTCTGTCTGCTCCCTAAACATTTGTAAGCGTGACAATACTATGTAATATGAATTGATATTAAAAAACGAATTTAAATATTCTCTTTAGAGTTAAGAGACTGATTTTTATACACTTGTATAATAAAATTGTAATTATATGATTTTAGTTTTATTTCATTCCTTATGTCAGAATGCCAGTTGCCATTACAAACACAATATTTTTCTAAACAGTCAGATCATTATTCAAACTACTTAGGCTGAGAATCAGCACTTTTCGAAAGTCTCGGCAACATAAGACAGTCCCCCAAAAACGCTCACCCTTCACCACTTCCTAGTACTTTAGCTGTGAAGAAGAAGTGGCGCAACAAACTCCCCAGCAGCACAGCTGTCTGTTCAAGTTAGAAAAACTTAATTAATAACAATAACAAAACCATGATCAGCAAGACGACTAGTCACCACAAGCAGCACCCGTTCAAAAGTATAACGCAAACATGAGCTATTACCCCCCTCGCCAGTGTGATTCTTCATAATGTGCACATATCGAAATAAGAGAATCTATGCTTAATTTAATCGACGGAAAAAATATTAAAAATATTGTTTTTGTTCTTTTTTAATTTTTTAGTAGGTACCTATAAAAAAAAAAATTTCTTTATTAGAAATTTTACAATTAAGTATTGTAAAAATTGATGAAAAAAATTCAGATTTTTGCTAAAAAACATGTTTGTTTTCAATTGAGGGTAGTTTTTTCTCAATGTTCATTTTATGTGGACGCCTAATTACTTCCAATCGTTATGGAGTTTGTTTCATCGCGATAGATGATTTAGTTTAAAAGTTACACAGTTTTGTTACAATTTTTTTCTTTATTCCATAAAAAGTATAAAAAAATATTTAGATTTTTTTAAATATTTTTTCTGTAGTTAAAATTAAGCATAGATTCCCTCATTTCGATATGTGCACATTATGAAGAATCACACTGTATTTGAGGGAAGGAGGCAACCCGACCCCCGACGCTACCGCAAGCAGTGACATCTAAGGGAGCATGACGAACATAGACTACTATATATACTAGAGATGACGAACTTACTGCCGGTTGCTCAGGCAAGAATAATAATAACAATTTTCGAGGTCGCTAGCTATGAGTTATATTGCAATACAACTCATAATCAAGGAACAACTATTTTAAAAAATCCAGTATCATTATCATCTGTCAAGCTTAGGACGTCAACCGGAGGGAGGACATCAAGGATGGGACGGGCTGGTCGCGAATGTCGCTCACAGTTTTAACCTAACCCGTTTTGACGGGATACCCTAGCTTAGTTACTGCGACCAGCTGTTAGGAAAAGCCAGGACGTTAAAAAAAAGGCTCATTTATTTAAAAAAGCGTTCATCATTAGGTCAATAAGTTTTGAAGATCAATAAATTAATAATTAAAAATACAAAACTTCAAAAAACAATTTTATTTGGCGACAAAAATAGTTGTAAAAAAATGTACTCCTTACATTTCAATTTTAATAATACTTATAGTAAAAAAATCATCTAAAAATATAAATTGTTACATATTTTTATTATGAGAGATTGAGAACCGTATACCTAATTACTTATTGAATACGATTTTATTGTCAAATGCACCTTGAATAATGGTCCTACACAAAATGATTCAAAATGGACGCACTTTTTACGCCTAGTAGACGTATGCTGGGGTTGCATCTGCGTCTATCGTGACGAAGCAATGCCTGCCGAAGCTTCGTATGTTTTGCTCGCTAAAAAGTTATCGTGCTAATGCATGTTCACATTAGCGGCTTCATAATTTTAACGAATTATCGTACATACCAAGATGGCCGATCCGGACGGCATTTCAGGAGGAGACGCCCGGGGCGGGAATCGCGAGCCGATTTCCGGCCACCGTAGGCGCGGGCTTGCGGACGGTGAGCAATGGGTAGCTCGCCGTTATCGGACGGCGATCGGGTCGATCCACCAGGTTAAGCTACGCTTGCCGGGGTTGGTCCGTGGATGGGTGACCATCTTTACATACCGAGACTCCTCCGTGCCTCGGAAAGCACGTTAAGCCGTTGGTCCCGGCTGTCATTCGTGGATCTATGACAGTCGATAGGAGTCGTCAGAAGCCCGAAAGTCTGACACCAGTCTTACCAAGGGATATCGTATTACCCAGTTACTGGGTTATGGAGGTCAGATAGGCAGTCGCTCCATGTAAAATACTGGTATTCAGTTGCATCTGGTTAGACTGGAAGCTGACCCCAACATAGTAGGGAAAAGGCTAGGCAGATTTTTTTAGCTGCATCTACACTAAATACATAAAATCACACTTTTAACCACGGGTATGGGCAGAACCTACAGAATTCACTTTCGTGAGATAGAATTACTTGAAGCATGTAGAAATCCAGACTGATTTTGAATCAGTTTGTATTGGAAACCATATTTATATGTAATTAATTGCGCCCCGCGGTTTCCCCCGCATAATTCTCGATCCCGTGGGAATATCGGGATAAAAAGTATCCTATGTCCTAACCCAGGTCATGGTCTACGCATGTGCCAATTTTTTTTCAAATCTGTTAAGTCGTTTTAGTTTGTTTGTTTTTTACCGGCTGAACGGATTTAGATGAAATTTGGCACATACGTAGAGACCATGACCTGGGTTAGGACATAGGATATCTCGCAGAAGGAAGCTGCGGAAAGGGAAAGGGAGATCACAAGTACTCTCCCTTCCCGCAGCAGGCGCACTGGGCGTCGGCGGAGGGTAGATAACGCCCTCTTCCAACCCCCCTAAATGGGTCCAGGGGTGGCGGACTCGGGGACATCCGTCACCCCCCATCACACAGGACCCGAGATGGCGGCGCGTAGTGTTCCACACGCGCCTCTATAAGACGTAACTGGGAGAGTTTCACTCCCCTTACGGATCGGGGCCCGCAGGGCGCGGGCCGTCACCAGTCCGGGGCAGCGGAAGTCGCATTTGCACTCGCAGCCCCCGACGCAAGTGTGAGAGGGAACATCGGGGTGGTTTTAGTCAGTAAGTCTGACAGACCCCTTTGCCCACCCCAGGGCGGAGAACATCGTGGCCCCCCCTGGCAACACGGCAAGTGAAGGAACACGGGTGGGTTTTAGTCAGTAAGAGTCTGACACGCCCTCCCGCTCCACCCAGAGCAGGAGAAGTTATTTGATGATTTCCCACCCAAAAAAAAAAGGGCGGAGAACATCAATGAGGACTTCCACCCCGAAAAAAAATGGTTAGGACATAGGATACTTTTTATCCCGATATTCCCACGGGATCGAGACTTATGCGAGTGAAACCGCGGGGCGCAACTAGTTCATAATATTAGTTAGTAATACACTAATTACTATTAACAATTATTGATGATTTGGCTAAATATTGTACCGCGGAACAAGAAAAACGAACTCGTGCGAGCAAAAGAATATACATTGGTGCCGATTCCCTTGTTCACAAACTAAAGTTCCGTGCATCTTTTTCTTTCTTTTTCATTATGAAAAGGACAGAAGATAAATTTTAGTTTAGTCCTGTCAAATTAATCAGCGCTTGACGTAATTTTAGTCGGCAAGTTATAATCACGTCTAAACTTTTATGGAGTAGTGACAGGCGCAGATTAATTTGACAGGACTAAACTAAAATTTATCTTCTGTCCTTTTCTTAATGAAATAGAAAGAAAAAGATGCACTGAACTTAAATTTAGTTTAGTTTGTGAACAGGGGAATCGGCACCATTATGTTGACTAACGAAGGACGTCCCGCTAACCCGCAATAATATGGCGTCCATAACTAAATGAAAAAAAAAAAAAAAAACATTTTTACCATGTTTTTTTTTGTGTTTGTTACGGTTAAAACCCCAAGTGTGGCTATACCTACTTTTAGCCGGCTATAATTAGTTGCGGCCGGTAGCAGTTGGTTAAATTTAGTTGTAGCAAATGAAAATGGCTGAAAGATAGGTTAGGTTAGAACTGTGACCACATAACACACCGCACGAGCCGAGCGAGCGAAGCGAGCGGTGCCGCATCAGGGTCCATTTACCGGCCGCACCTAGTTGTAGCCGGCTAAAACTAGATAGAGCCGCTCTTCGGGTTTTAGCCGTGACATATTCACAAAAATATTGCGTGTTAACGAGAACGCCCTTCATTAGTTAAAATATTGTAAATCAGAGTAGTCAGGTAGGAAACGCCGAATCAATCTCGTTTTTTTTTTTAAATATGATTTTCGTGTGTTTGTACACACGGCTACACATCAAGCTATACATTTCCAGTATAAGCTGACCTCGCATCGTACGGAAATCCTAGACAATGCCAGATCAGCATAAACTGGATATGTATAGCTTGATGTGTAGCCGTGTGTACAAACCTATTTCTAAAAAATTAAATCATTTATCATTTTCATTTCAAAACAAGGCGTATCATACGCCCAGAAGCTGTAGTCTGATGGCACAAATTTATTTTGAACGAGCCGAAATTCCACTTCCATACGATCTGCTGAAGTGAAAACTTCTTTAGGCGCGTTAGGCATTTTTGAGATGGGAGTACACCGTTTATTTCGCGACCTGTTACCGACACCGTGGAGTAAAAGACATCAACGCGTTGATTACCGCGGTGCCGATATTTTTTTTCAAGTTTTCACCTCTTTCAACATTCCCGGAGTGTCAGTTTTTTTTTTTTGTATGATTGTACTTTTTGTAACGGGTTCAATTTCCATCTCAAACAAGGTTATATTTAGCCAAAGCATACTTATTTCATCTCCTATTTTAAATCCATCAATTCACATACACATTAATATAGGAATAGCGACCAAAAGTAGTCCTTTTAAAGTTATTTTACCTCTGACAGCGGCAACCCAATAGCAACCTTATTGTGACGAGGATAAAGATCATTGTGACTTTGAACGTGATGCCAAATCAAATGTAAAATTACTGTGAAGGGACTGGACAGTACCCGAGCGTTTATATTACACATTGAGATAGTTAATTGATTCAGGCGTGACCTTGCGGAAATCCATTATAAAATACAATAGACGTGGATATATTTAGTAACCTGTTCCGCTTAGCTATTTCTAAAGAGCCATAAAAACTCCTGAAAGAAATCGACACGTGTTTCACCTCTCAACGAGGCATCCTCAGGATGAGGATTGACTTGTCGCGAACTCGAACACGGCGTGTTGCCACACCGAGTGCTGAACGCAGAGCTGTTGCCTGCGATTTTATCTGTGATCCAGGATGAAAAGTATCCTATGTCCTTCTCCAGGTCACGGTCTACTAGTGTGTCTTTCGTATTTATAATTATTAGTTAGGATAGAGAGGAGGCTCCCTCTCACAGAGAGGAGGCCTGTGTCCCTGCAGTGGGAACATTTATAGGCTGATGATGATGAGTTAGGATAGCGCCAAGATCGCGTACTGGCGCGATGTTTTTTTTAGGTAGAGCATCTCGTAGTTGACCTCTGAGATCATGACTACTTAACCGGGCTTTCCTGTGGGTGCCTTAAGCTACTACACTTAAAACTTCCAGCCAGGGGTTATTCAACTATGCTAATTAAAACTAGGTGAACGCTCGCTAAGGACACCCCCTGTGGGGTACGAACCTCGGCTTAGGGCGTCAACCGGAGGACATCAAGGATGGGACGGGCTAGATCGAAGTTTTGATCATGATTATTAGTCGGGGAATTTAAAGCTTCGTGCTCAGCTGCAATAACTGCTGGCACCTCGTTATCGAGCAAGGGTCGGGGGAGTATCATTTTTAGTTAGGACACGGTCATATTTACGGCTGGGTACTGCGTATTATAGTAAAATTGGTGGGTTAGCCTAGTTTAGCCCAGCAGTGGGCTTATGTGAGCGGTTCGTCTGTAAAGTACGGATGTTCTAAGCAATCTAAGGCGGTCAGACGCTTTGCGGGATCGAAGATCAGCATTCCCTGAAAGATTAGAAAAAAGGAGTTTATTTTTTGCAAACAAGCAATTGTTGGTAATAACCAGTGATCGGAGTAGGTAGATTGATTTTACGTACTCGCATCATGAATATCATCATAGAAATCATAACATGGATAAGCCTTTTTTCCGGGATTTCATTTTGGTACTTACGGGATTGAATCAAATATTGTTAAAGTAAGGATTTTTAAACTACTACATTAGAAATTTCGACAACCGTGCGTCAGTAGGATAGCGGAGAGGCAAGTCCCATCTTTCGTCGCACGCACCACAGTAACCATTATTAATAGAATCCCACTTTACGTTTGCTATTTTTTACTCAAGTTTAGCCATACCATAGTTTTTTTTACTATAGAAGGCCGATCACCTATATACTATTAAAAATACAACATTTGAAATTCCTTAAAAAGTCTTACATAACATAACATAACATCACGCCTTGTTTCCCCGAAGGGTTAGGCAGAGGTGTCCCTGTAGCAGGTACACTCACATTTCGCCAGTTATGTTTAAGTCCCATGTAATAGGGGGCGAGCCTATTGCCATCAACCGGGCACAAATTCAGACTCCGGGCTGCTACTGAGAAATTCCAGATAGAAAAACCCAATAACACTTTGCCCGACCCGGGAATCGAAACCCAGGACCTCATGCTCAGCAGTAGCGCTTGCGACCACTAGACCAACGAGGCAGTCGAGTAAAAAGTCTTAATAATTTCAAAATCCCGGAATCCCGGAAGCATATCCATACTAATATATACGTGCCAGTTCATTGACCCCAAATCAATCTACCTACTCCGATCACTGGTAATTAGTCACCGCCGCCTACGAACATTTACAAAATCTTCCAACACACATAACCGTTTACAGACAAACTATGTTCTTAATATCCTTCGGCAAACCTCGTGTTTCGTCAGTCGTCGGATTTCTATCAGTTGGCCTTTGCACTTGGCGTAGACCAAATGAATGGCACGTAAAATTTAATCGGAGAGGCAACCGGATGGCGAGTGGTAATCTGGGTCTTGAAGTGATATCGAACCCCCCGTACCGTCCGGATGGACCCCAAATGGACGGGGGCGGAGATATGGAGGAGGGGGCAAAACATTTTTTTTTTGACATGGCATTCGAAATTTAAGCTCTATCAAGTTCAAGGGATTTGTGTGTATCAATGCCATCCGGTTTTGATAAAATTCACCCTCGTTTTCCGTGATAATCATCGGTAAGGAGTTTCAAGAATTATGTACAACATAAATAGGGTATAAACTTCAAAGCAACCAAAGCATTTCCAGCAGTCTACATCATCAAAAAAAAAAATTGCCCCCGTCCCATCGCAAACTATTAATTAAACCATTTACAGGCACTTTTGAATTGTCAAGGAATCGGTCAGTCAGAAATATGAAGCTAGTTGCCCATTCCAAAGCGTAGTAGGTACCTATGGAGAAGAACGGGCAAGAAACTCCACGGACACTCTTTTAAATAAAAAAATTGTTACAAAATATTGGTTACGTCATTCATGTTGAAATTATACATGTGAGAATAATGTAGAAAGACGTGCACGTTAGAAACGTCCGTAATTTATATATATAAAAATCAATTGCTGTTCGTTAGTCTCGCTAAAACTCGAGAACGGCTGGGCCGATTTAGCTGATTTTGGTTTTGAAATGTTTGTCGTAGTCCAGGGAAGGTTTAAATGGTAAGAAAATATAGATACAGGAAAAAAAAATTATGTTTTTATAAATTATGCATTTATGATATTATTATGCCAGTATTATGCCATAATTCCTAGCAAAAAGTACTAGGTTTGCATGATTTTTAGTAGTAGGTAGGGTAGGTAGGTGCGCCGTAGATAAGTACTTAGTTCTACCCGTGTGAAGCCGGGGCGAGCAGCTAGTAAAAAGATAAAAACAAAGAACAATTCAAAAATTAAAATAAATATATCTCCGCCCCCGTCCATTCGGGGTCCATTCGGACGGTACGGGGGGGGGGTTTGGTATCCATCCGGTTGCCTCTCCGATTAAATTTTACATGCTATTGCTTTAACTATGTAGAGTTTTATTATCACCTTGATGAGTTCCAGTGCGTGTGGGTGTATCCTGGGTATGACTTCTTCCAGGTCTTGGGCCTGGTACTCAGGAAAGCTGTCCAGCATTATAGAAACGTTTTCAGGCCATTCTTGTCGGGATGGTCTGCCTATTAATCTAAAAAATATGGAAAAACATTTTATTAATAATACGGTAGTTGCCCAGATAATAAAATACTATTTAGTCCGTCCTTCAGATAATAAAAAAAATATTAGACACGTATTTTTTGCTTTATCATATTAATCAAAAATAACTTAGAAAACACGCATTAAAGTTGGGGAGTGGGGGCTCGCTACGTCACAACGGAGTATTAAATCTAGCAAGGCTCACGTGACGTCATGCCACATTTTAACTCAATGTATCGCCGTAATCTTTTGATTATGTCAAAAAAGAAAAATACGTGTTCAATATTTTTTAATAATCTACAAGACGGACAAAAAAGAAATTTGAACACAGGCCTATTACTTTATAATTCGGTAATTTTATTTATATTTTTGAAATATTGCTACTCGGTAAACAAGATTTTTTATAACAAAATTATGTTATATTTATTTACATAATCAGCCTATAATGTTCCCTCTGCTGGGACACAGGCCTCCTCTCTGTGAGAGGGAGTGGGCCGTAATCCACCACGCGGGCCCAGTGCGGGTTGGTAGATGTCACATGTCTTCGAATTTTTGTTTCTAGGACATGCCGGTTTCCTCACGATGTTTTCCTTCACCGTTTTGAGAGCAGTGGTGATGAAATAATTTACAAAAAGTAAAGCGCTTGCCTGGGTTCGAACCTACGATCTACAACTCGTAGATGAGTTCGGCGTTTCCTATCTGACTACTTTGAGAAGAAAGGCCGAAACAAACTCAGAGGTCGCAGTCTCTTTTAAAGTTCAGACATAATCTTGGTCAGGCCATATGAGCACCATGTAGATTAGTGTCTGAAATGGTCTTTCGAGGAAAGAACCACACAGATTTGAGTGGACCTGTCCAGTCAGTGCAAGCATTTGTCAGTAATCATGGAGCTCAACTCAGAACTTAAGAGGCACACGGCTCGCAACTACAAATCGAGATGTTTGCAAAATTCAATTCCAAGCACGTTGCGCTAGTGTGAGTGCCTGTCGGAGCGATATACACCTACAGTGAGCAATACCACGCACACATTGACAAATATTGCTTGACGCGATAGCACTACTAGCTTTCGAAAATTTATGATAAATTTGGATGTGTTCCGTAATATAAAAAATTACGAATGAAAACTTAATGTATTTCCATTTTTTTTTTCGATAATTTGTAACTTGATAACATAAACTATGCTTCTGCGGAAACAATATTTCAAATATTGTTGTTTATAATACAGAAGAAAACAATATGAAAACATGTCATTTACGCTGTAAAAATGTACGGTAAAGGTAAGTTTTTGAAAATAAAAAGACGTAGGAGCCTAGATAAATACTGTCTCAATCCGAATATCAACATAATATGGTGGAAATATGCTCAAATTGCAAATGATTTATGTATTACGTTTGTATGGACAATTCATGCGTCGCCGCATTCTTAAGGAGGTCAACTTTGAAAATTGACAATATTATTTACCTGAATATCTCGTGCAGCTGGTCAGAGTCAGAGGCTCCCGGCAGCAGAGGTTTCCTGGAACAGAATATTACATCATACAATGTCTGACAATGATTGCTCAAAGTTCACTACTTCTCATCATCTGCCTAGCCTTTTCCCAACTATGTTGTGGTCGGCTTCCAGTCTAACCGGATGCAGCTGAATACCAGTATTTTACATGGAGCGACTGCCTATCTGACCTCCACAACCTAGTTACTAGGTAACACGATACCCCTTGGTAAGACTTTCGGGCTTCTGACGACCCGTAACGACTGTCAAAGATCTACGGATGACAGCCGGGACCAACGGCTTAACGTGCTTTCCGAGGCACGGAGGAGTCTCGGTATGTAAAGATGGTCACCCATCCACGGACCAACCCCGGCAAGCGTAGCTTAACTTGATGGATAGAACCGTGCGGCTGGTATTACTTAGCCACGAGCTCTTCACTTAGTTCACTACTTCTACATGCATAATTTAACAAGTTATACTGAACTAACTTTTTCTCGCGGCTTCGACCGCGTGGTGTTCTGAAACGACACCTAAACCTTTCTCATGAATCATTCCGTCTATTGGTGATAATCGTATGAAAATCCGTTCAGTAGTTTTTGAGTTTATCGTGTTCAGACAGACAGACGCGGCGGGGGGACTTTGTTTTTTATATGTCGTGATTATGTAAATAAATTATTTATCAATAGAACTATCTAAGTTAAAATTAGCCTCAAATGTTATGATTTAAGAGCGTGCATTTTAGAAGTGGGCAACGTCGCAAATAGATGTCAAATATTTCGCTGTTTTGATTATTTTGGCAATAATACTGTATGGAAATAAGAAATGTGGCTAACTAGTGAACTAAAATATTGATTATGAAATGCAATAATTAATATCGTAACATCGAATATTTAGTTTTAGATGTAAAAAAGTATTTGGAAACTTTCCAAATGCCTTTTTTACACCTAAAACGGTTACAACATCAAATTCAGTGTTATAATTGCAATTCATTATTAATATTCTAGTTCACTAGTTAGCCATATTTCATATTTCCATACAGTAATATTGCCAAATTAATCAAAACAGGTAAATATTTGACAGCTGCGACGTAAATTAGATTTGTTACAGCTGTAGTGGCAATCATGTCATTTGGTTTAAATAGGTCCTTATTTTTATAATTTTGTTTTCTTTTACATAGATTTTTTTCTTTATGATTTTGTGAATGTGAGAACGTTGTAGGCTGTAGACTTGTGGACCATTTTTAGTTCCTGGTACTTGTTGATAGGCCTACACTGTCCTCTCATACCTATTAACACTGTAATTTGGAAACATTGTAGAAACCATTTATTTTGAAAAGAGTAACCGTGGAGTTTCTTGCCGACTCTTTTCCATAGGAAACGACCAATTGAATGATAAATGATTTTATTTCTTTAAGTAGGTTTGTACAAACACTTTTACATGTCAATCATATTTTAAAAACTAGATGAGGTCGGCGTTTCCTATCTGACTACTCTGAGAGGAAAGGCCGAAACAAACTCAGAGGTCGCAGTCTCTTTTAAAGTCCAGACATAATCTTGGTCAGATCATGTGAAGGCCATTGGATTGGTGTCTGAAGTGGTCTTTTGAGGAAAGCACCACACAGATTGAGAGGGCCTGTCCAGTCAGTGCACGCATTTGTCTGTTTGTCACGCATTGGAACCGGGCACCTAGCTTCTGACGTTTCATAAGTGCCCATGTAGGATTATGCGAAGTAAAATATTTTGAATATGAATTGAATTTTGAGTTTGTTGCCAACTTTTAAATAAACGCTCATAATTAAATACATTCAATAGAGTAATAAACTTATACTATACAAGCATATTCTTATGCCAATTTGGACGTATGGCATCCAACTTTGGGGCTGTACTAAACAAAGCAACGTCAAAATAATTCAACAATTCCAAAACAAAGTACCCAGGGATGTTGTAAATGGACCATGGTATATTAGAAATGACGACCTCCATCGTGAAATTAAAATGGAACTCGTCACCACCATTATCCAAAAGTTTGCTGAAGCCCACGAACACAGACTCCACCGACATGTGAATGTCGAGGCAATTCAGCTGCTAGACAACACGGACATAGTGCGTAGGCTAAAGAGAACTAAACCATTTGTGTTAGTGTAGTGTGTAAATAGTGAATTAATAAATAGTAACAATGCTGTGCTATACATATAACACAAGAACAAAGTGTTTTATCAATTATCAGACCCTAAAAAAGTGCTACGAAATTAACCTTGTGTAAAAGTGCAAATTGACACTATTCTTAGATATAACATAATCTATCTCGTAATATATTAAGTTAGAATTAAATTACTTATTAGTCTATTAGGCTAGATTGTAAACAATTACTAAGAACATCAATTATTATTCATACAGAAAAAAAAATAGGGTAATTTTACCCTGGCGTTCGCCTTAAACGCTAATTAAATTAAAATCCCGCCTAAAAATACATTCAACAAGTCCTCTAGTTATGTCAATAAAAATATATAACAAATTACCTGAATCAATCAGAAAAGAAAAAAAACTCCATCTATTCACAAATAAATTAAAAAATCTATTATTAAGTCAATGTTATTACAGTGTACATGAATATTTAAATGATAAATCTCTAAAACTCAAATAAAATACACAATAAATGTTTTTTTTAGAATAAATTAGATTATAAGATAAACAATAAGTCCTAATCTCTACTATATTTCTTTTGCTGTGCCCAACAGGGTCCACGATTGTTTCTTTTCAAATATTTACCACCTAAGCACATACATTGTGGAATGCAATAAAGTATTGAGTAAATTAATAAACTCACCGGGTGTGCAGTTGTGCTAGCACGCATCCTGCCGACCACACATCTACCGCGGTGTTGTACGATGTGCCTAATAGTACTTCTGGGGGACGGTACCACAAGGTCACTACCTGGAATACAGAAAAACAACTATTTCATAAAAAAAACCGGCCCAGTGCATGTTGGACCACACACAATGAAGGGTTCCGTAGTTTGGCAGGCCGTCACCTCCTGCTGCGAAGCGGTAATGCTCGCGAAGGAGGAGGCGGAACGCGTGAGGGAGAGGCAAATTTCGCGCCCTCACGCCCCTAACCGCCGCAATAGAAGGAGATGCCCGGGGCGGGAATCGCGAGCCGATTTCCGGCCACCGTAGGCGCGGACTTGCGGACGGTGAGCAATGGGTAGCTCGCCGTCCGATAAGGACCAAGCCCGGGTCGACGGCGCGTTGTGTTCCACGCGCGCCTCAAAGAGATGTCAGCAGAATTGACGGGGTCCGCTAGGGCCGATGCCTGCCGGGGATTCGAAGAAAACCGATAGGGACATCATGGCCCCCGGCAACACGGCAACCGAAGGAACACGGGTGGGTTTTAATCAGTAAGAGTCTGACACGCCCTCCCGCTCCGCCCAAAGCGGGAGAAGTTATTTGATAATTTCCCACCCAAAAAAAAGAAAGGGTTCCGTAGTTGGGAATAATTTATCCCAAGAATAAACTTAATATTGTAGTCGAAAAACATGTTCTCCCATACGGAATCAAAATACGGGTCGTCTTGCTGATCATGGTTTTGTTATTGTTACTAGTAAATAACTGTTCATTTATTTTACCTCGATTTATTTTACCCTGTTATTGAGTTTTTCTATCTGGAATTTCTTAGTAGCAGCCCGGAGTCTGGATTTGTGCCCGGTTGATGGCAATAGGCTCGCCCCCTATTACATGGGACTTAAACATAACTGGCGAAATGTGGGTGTACCTGCTACAGGGACACCTCTGCCCAACCCTTCGGAGAAACAAGGCGTGATGTTATGTATGTATGTATGTTATTTTACCTCGATGGTCCTAGTTTATCATTTATAACTTTGGAAGATATTTATTTATTTGGCACCTCAACGACTTGCTCACTTAAACATACACATACAAAAATCACATACAGTTATATAAGTATTGTGAACTCGTCACTCACAGAAGTGCACAGCACTAGCAGAGAATTTAATGAATGCAGGAAGTTTTATTTAACGTTAGTTGAATTATTGACAAAATAAAATAAAATGAAAATAGATATTAATTATGAATATTAATTATGAATTATGTTCACAACTACGATGAAATATTTAACTACATAACAAAAAAAAGACCTATGAAGAAGGAAATGGAAGTGGATACAATTTTATTAATAGGCGGCTTGTGTCGCACAGAGGTTTTGAGACTCCGAGCTGGTTAAAAGTCTCGTACGGAATTGACGAAAAGGGTTAGAAAAGATGTCGATGCTATTGGTTCGTGTAGCGATTTTATTATAATTTCTCATTAGATGATTCATGGTTGCTACCAAGGTTAGTACGACTTGTAGTTGTGGCAAAGGTCTCGCGACCAGATCGAATAGTTTTCTGTCGAGGTACAGCTATATTTAATTCCGCCAAAAGATCGGGAACATTTAGTAAACTGTTAGTAATTTTGTAAAGAAGGATTTGGTCTGTTACGTGTCTTCGGTGTTCAAGATAGCATATTTTAAAATGACTGAGCCTTTCACCATAAGAAGAATCTCGTGGACAGCTAGAGCTTCTAAAACGAAGGTATCTGGTGAAGTTTCTTTGGATACGTTCAATCCTGTTTACGTGAATACGGTAAGTAGGGTTCCAAACTGGAGATGCATTGTCCAATAGATTTCTCACAAGAGTATTGAAGACCACCTTTAAAGTAGAGATGGACTGGAAATTACGACATATTCTTTTTACAAATCCAGACATTTTTGCAGCTTTGGCAGTGATATTATCAATGTGGTTGACAAATGTGAGTTTAGAGTCGAGCTGGACTCCTAGGTCACGAATCGTGTCTACCTTTTGTAGTGCTACCCCATTTATTGAGTAAGAGGTAAGTAAAGGTTTCCGTTTTCTGGTAAATGATATGTGGTAGCACTTTTACACATTGAGGGACGTGTGGTGTGTGGATTTTAAACACCAATCGTGAACTGCGTTGAGGTCAACCTGGAGTAAATGAACATCGACGGATGAATGTATCTCTTTATAGATCTTTAAATCATCAGCGAAAATAGAGCAATTGCTGTGTTTTACTGAGAGAACTAAGTCATTGACGAACATTAGAAAAAGAATTGGGCCTAGGTGCGAACCTTGGGGGACTCCAGATGTAGAGAAATAAACTGGTGACTCATAACCCTTAACAACCACTCTCTGTTTTCTTTCTGAGAGATACGATTTAAACCAAAGAAGCAACTGGCCAAATATGCCGAAACCTTCAAGCTTCTTTAAGAGGATTTTATGGTCCACCTTGTCGAACGCACTGCTGAAATCAGTGTAAATTGAGTCTACCTGGACACGAGAGTCCATCAATTTACTTACTTCATTGTCGTAGTGGACCAAGTTAGTAGTCGTAGACTTACGAACACAGAAACCATGTTGTTGGGGTACTAGCTGATGATTAATGTATGATGTAAGTAAAGGACATAGCAGGGATTCGAAGAGCTTAGCGAAAACTGAAGTTATAAATGATAAACTAGGACCATTGAGGTCAAATAAATGAACAGCTTAAAGCTTTATATAGTTTTATGTAAGCGGGCTTGCCCTTTATTCCTGGAGGCTTTTATTTAGATATTTAGTTCTGTTTTTTTAATTCTGCTTGAGTATAGTTCTCGATGTTTTTGGTTGGTATATTGGCGTGTGCTAGCTGACATATGGCCAATAATTTATCATTTAAATTATGTTTTGTGTTGCATAATGTAAATTATTTTGCATACTATTGTATAGAATAATTTTTTTCTAACTTGAACAGACAGCTGTGCTGCTGGGGAGTTTGTTACGCCACTTCTTCTTCCCAGCTAAAGGCACTAGGAAGTGGTGAAGGGTGGGCGTTTTGGGGGACTGTCTTATGTAATTTTGACGTTCGAAAAGTGCTGATTCTCAGCCTAGTTTGAATAAATGACTTTTGAATATGAATTTGGAATGTATGGGAGAACATGTTTTTACAACTGCAAATGTAAGTTGGTCGATTATTACTCGTCAACTTGTAGAGCCTACTTAGCTGTGATAGTTTTCCTTTTAATTTCGTCATATATACTACTGCCGTGAATTTTTTCACATATCCAAAACCAACCATTTAGCTGGCAAGGGGAGGACACACAACTCTAGCAAAAATTAGCACTTTAAAGCTTAATATTTCGCAAACGGATCTCTGAATCCAAAAATGGTTTTCAGACACTCATTATATTTTTGAACGACCTTTCCAAGGACACCCCACACCATGAGAAGACGAGAAAAAACACTTCGGGAGTGCCGACAGAAGTGAAAACATGATCAAGATCGCTTTGATGGAAGAAAAATACTTATATAGAAGATTGGTCCGTAACATAATATAAATAAAGAGCTCAATCGCGTTTACAAAACCTTTAAAGTAAAAATACTTGCACAGAACATTGATCCGTAAAGTAATATAAATAAAGAGCACAATCGCGTTTACAAAATCTTTAAAGTAAAAATACTTGCATAGAACATTGATCCGTAACCTAATATAAATAAAGAGCACAATCGCATTTACAAAAATGAAGTGCCGTCATGGTGTCGCGAAATCAATGGTTTGGTCCCATCTCAAAAATGCCCAAAGCGCCTAAAGAAGTTTTCACTTCAAAAAAACATCCCCACTTTAGATGTAGACCATAAAAAATTCTTTTTTTAGGGTTCCGTAGTAAACAAGGAACCCTTATAGTTTCGTCATGTCCGTCTGTCTGTCTGTCTGTCTGTCCGCGGTCTAGCTCCGAGACCCTTAGTACTAGAAAGTTGTAATTTGGCATAGGTATACATATTAATTACGCCGACAAAGTGGTAAACAAAATTATGAAAAACATTTTTTTTAGGGTACCTCTCATACACATAAAGTGGTAATGTTTATTTTTTTACTTTTTTACCCCATGGTGAGGGGTATCATTAAAAAGGTCCTTCAAAAATATTGTGAGCTTGTGAAAACCATTTTTGGATTCAGGGATTCGTTTGCGAAATATTAAGCTTTAAAGTGCTAATTTTTGTTAGAGTCAAGTGTCCCCCCCCCCTGCCGGCTAAATGGTTGGTTTTGGGTGTGTGAAAAAAATCACAACAATTGACGTAATTTTAGTCGGCAAGTTTTTAATCACGTCTAAACTTGTATGGAGAGTGACAGGCGATGATTAATTTGACAGGACTAAACTAAAATTTATCTTCTGTCCTTGTCTTAATGAAATAGAAAGAAAAAGATGCACTGAACTTAAATTTAGTTTAGTTTGTGAACAAGGGAATCGGCACCAGTAGCTTATATAACGAAATTAAAAGGAAAACTATCACAGCTAAGTAGGCTTTACAGGTTAACGAGTAATAATCGACCAACTTAACTTTGCAGTTGCAAAAACATGTTTTCCCATACATTCCGTATGGGAGATATGTTCTCCCATACGGAATGTATGGGAAAACATGTTTTTTCAACTACAAAGTTAAGTTTGTTTTTGGGATAAATTCATCCCAACTACGGAACCCTTCATTGTGCGTGGTCCGACACGCACTTGGCCGGTTTTTTAATGTTTTGTTGCACGTAAACAAACAAGACGCGCGTCATATTGCGCGCCAGCTGCCAACGTCCTGCGCTGTTGTGCAACGTTGCCGAACATGTTGAGCGACACGTGTCGCGCGTCAAATGTTGCCTCGTTTGACGCGCGACACGTGTCGTGACGCTCAGTGGACACGAAGCTTTAAGAGGCCTGCGAACATGGCTCGCAACTACAAATCGAGATGTTTGCAAAATTCAATTCCAAGCACGTTGTGCTAGTGTGAGTGCCTGTCGGAGCGATATACACCTACAGTGAGCAATACTACCACGCACACATTGACAATTATTGCTTGACGCGATAGCACTACTAGCTTTCTAAAATGTATGATAATTTTGAATGTGTTCCGTAATACCAAAAATGATGAATGAAAACTTAATATTTTTCCATTTTTTTTCGATAATTTGTAACTTGAGAATATAAGCTGTGCTTCTGCTGAAACAATATTATACATATTGTTGTTAATAATACAGAAAAAACAATATGAAGACATGAAAAAATGTCAAAACGCTGTAAAAATGTGCGAAATTAAATTCGTTTAAACTTCGTTTTAGAAAAAGTTTTTGGAAAAAAAAGATGTAGGAGCCTAGATAAATACTGTCTAAATCCGAATAACAGCATAATATGGTGGAAATATGCCCAAATTGCAAATGATTTCGGTATTACGTTTGTATGGACAATTCATGCGTCGCCGCGTTCTTAATATCAAATGTCTCAAATAAATAAATAAAATCACATAAGTACCACACTAGTTAACTTCATATCTGTATCATATGTCTTAGCGAGTCCGAAGTCAGCAAGCTTCACGCGGCCCCCACATGTCACCAGCAGGTTGTGAGGCTTCAAATCTCGGTGCACGATCCGGTGAGAATGTAGGAAGTCGATGCCTGACAGTATGTCAAACGACATGCTCTGCAAAAGAAGTCATGCTAGATTATAATAATGGGTAGGAATAAACGCCTCGGAACTAAAACATGTGCATACTCAGAATATGAAATTTACTGCTATAAATACTAATTTTCCGACAACTTACATGCGAATACAAATAAAGAAACGACCGAATAAAATACTGAAAATTCCGAAAAATCAATACAGAATTTGCTGACGTAATATTTTTCAAACATGCAAGCATACACCATGCAAGCGAGCATGCAATATGCAGCAGGTATGGTTTCTGTCACGGCTCCGGCGCTGCGAGGCTCCGGCGGTCCCACGTGAGCTTATCGTCGTAGATGGTTTTAACGCTCATCACCGCAGCTTCGGCTTGCTGCAGCCTCAGCCGCGGGCGGCGAGCGTTATAAAACCACCTGCTCCTCAGCTCGCGGGCCGCCTCGCCCCTCCGCGCCTACGTGGGCTTAAATTACACTCTAGGGGTAGGGCAGACAAGACTACGTGGAGTCGGTTTTGCAGCGATTCGTTTCTGTCACTAACTTTTGTAGCACAACATATTGACTTTTCGGAAACCTAGTATTTTTTTTTCGGAAGTTTAATATTTTTTTTGGAAATTTAGTATTACAGTCAACCACAGATTTTCAGAAGTTATTTTTTTTATATAATTAACTAGTTTCTGCCCGCGACTTCGTTCGCGTGGAAGTCGATAAAAATGAGCTGAATGGTGCTGATCCATGCGTCATGTTCGTGAACGGGCGCCGTCAGTAGGAACTGGTCATCTCTTAGCTGCCATGGCTCATTTTAATTTTTGAATACATTTTAATCTTTTTATTACGGACGCTTCTAACGTGCACGACTTTCTACATTGTTCTCACATGTATAATTTCAACATGAATGATGTAAACAATATTTTGTAACAATTTTTTTTATTTAAGAAGAGTGTCCGTGGAGTTTCTTGCCCGTTCTTCTCCATAGGTACCTACTACGCTTTGGAATGGGCAACTAGTTTCATATTTCTGACTAACCGATTCCTTGACAATTCAAAAGTGCCTGTAAATGGTTTAATTTTAATAAATGGTTTGAGTTTGACAGCCCATGTTACTCGCTGATAATGTAGCTTTCTATAGGTGTAGAGAAGTTTAATTTATTTATCGTATGAAATTATAGTATTTTGCATAAATAAGGTCGGAAATTTAAAAAATTACTTAATTAAGATTCTATCTATCAATCTGGATTAATTAAGGCATGAATTTGAATAATCATGGTAGACTTGTCTCCTATTACATGGGACTTAAAAAAGTAAGTTCAAAAACTAAAACCCGACTACTGAAAAATCACGCTCTAAAAAGTATGAAACAAGAAAATATTTTAGACAGAAATCAAGACATAGGTACAAAAATGGTCAAGGTAAAGCCGTCGTCGCATGCCATTATAATTTTGTAGGTGTACAGGCAAAAAGAAGGGTTATGCCCTTCTTTTTGTTTCGCCGTAGTCGGGTAAAAAACATAACTGGCGTAAAGGTGTAGGCTGTAGAGTAGGTACTAATTCTGCCAACCCTTTCAAAGATATATATCGATAGATAGGCGTAATAAGGGAATACAATCCCGCAAGATTTTTTCGGTCCCGGTATTTACAGGACTGAATTTTCTTAATTCCGCGGGATCCAGGTAATTCCGGGATCCCGCAGGATGGACGTAGACTTCTCAAATTATTAATAATAAAATCAAATTAATTAATTAATAAGTTTTTTGGTACATATTTAACTCTTTATTAATATTTTTAGACATTAATAGATAGTTACATAAACATCTCAAGAAAACACAAGAATATTAAATATTATTTTGAAAATAACTGTGCAAAAAAGTTAAAGTATTAATTGTTTCGGACTGGATCCCGGTTTTTTGGGATCCCAGTATTGCATTCCCTAGGCGTGATATTATCTTATGGTATGAGAAATTAAAGGAAACTCACCCTTATGGTATTCTGAGACAGAGGTGATAGGGATCTCTTCAGAAAAGACTCTAGATCCTGATCAACGTGCTCAAATACTAGGAACAGTACCAGCTGCTGATCTCTCTCCATGGATTGACCGCCGTGGCAGACGTCGAGGAGTCTGAAAAGAAGAAAAGGAGATAAAGATAAGATTTTTTTTAAAGATTTTAGAATGAGATAGGATAACGATCTTTGATTTAAAAAACTGTAACACTTTTTAACCGACTTCCAAAAAGGAGGAGGTTATATGTTCGTCGCGTATGTTTGTTTTTTTTTTTTTTTTATGTATGTCTACCGATTTCTCCGTCAATTGTGGACCGATTTTGAAAATTCTTTTTTTGTTTGAAAGGGTGTGCTCTCGAATTGGTCCCATATAAATTTTATTAACTTTGCTTGGATAGTTGTTGAGTTAGCTACAAAATACGTATTTTTTTCCCACTTATTATGTAGATGACATGATAAGTTTCTGTCACTGGTAGCAGGTAGTGGTATTCGACTGTGTGTGGGGTAGGTACCACAACTAAAAAGTGAAAAATAAAAACTTTTTACAAAAAAAGGTCGGTTGTTTTTTTTTGTAAAAAGTTTTTTACTTTTAATTTTTTTAAAGAGTTTTTAACCGACTGCACGATAATAGGTAATTCTGTTTTTGTTATTCTAAATCAAACGGATAACTTGACAAAAAAAAAAAAAAAATTAAAAAAGAAAAAAAAAAATAATTTCAAATTTAATTTTTTTTTTTATTAAAAGTTCGGTTCAATTTCGCGCGCTTTCTCGAGAGCGAAACGTCGTGACTTGTATTGTTTACGCATTTATTTCAATTATTGCTATATGCCCGCACACCGTGCTTCTACCGCGTGGCCTAATAAGAAGAACAGATTTTCAAGACTAATAAGAAGAACTGATGTAATTTAAGGTTTACATTTACAATGTTCCTAACTAAAATAAATGACCAAGACAATGGCCGTTTTCGCGAACTAGTGCGCTTTCGACCGCGATCGTGACAACATTTAAGAATACCGTGTTGTTCAGTGGTTTCTTGTAAAAATCGAAGCCAAACTAAAATCTTTATAAATCATGGAACCATTTGTCATTTAACAGGACAAGTATTTTACTATATTTGTCTTGAAAATCATGAAAAACAACAAATCGTAAAATATTTCTTGCCTTTACTACGTTATTTTTGTTTTCATATATCACAGCGACTGTACTATTTTTGCAACAAATACATTGCTTCTTAACCACTACCTAAGTATGTCACTTACTGACTGGACAAGCAATGTAAAAATCACAAAACGATACTTTAGTTACGCGGTTGCATCGCGTAGTACGGCCGCTGTATCTTGCGACGAGCTAGTGATGTGCTTGTGCAGATCCACTAACGTAGGATATCGACAACAATGTCGATTGTCGTACAAATTTAAATTTCTTTGAAAGTTTATTCTTCAATTTGTCACCAGTTATAGCCTGGTTGGAAGACTGATGTGAAATCTTGTTTTATACTCATTTAGATTTTCTCATAATGTTGAAATTAATTGATTTATTTATGTACTTAATTTTTTTGGAGTTTACTCCTTAAGAAACGATTTTGATATTTAGCCCGCGGCATGAAAATTTTATGAGGAGTAAAATCGAGCGTTAACTAAAAGTGAGGCGTTACGTTCCTTTGCGCACCTTTCAGTTCGAAATTATGTATGTGTGTATAAATAAATTATACTCAGCTTACTAAAATGCATATAAAACACAAATATAAGGTATTTACTTAAGTAATTACACCTTTTTAGAACAAACATTTACAAATTATTAACTAAACAAAATTTCCACATATAAAATGACCGTATCTTTTTGTTCCGTGGGCCGATTTTCATGAACTAAACGTGACAAATGGTTTTAAGTTTAGACCTTTCATTAAGACCAAAATTAAAGAAATATCTTTAGAAACAAAAAAGTGAGTTTTTAAGTTACGTAATTATGACAACTTCAATTTGCTAAAATTTCCTTATAAATTAACTTTTAACACTGTTAATGGATCAAAATAAGTATTTTAACACGAACCTAATAAGAATCTAATATGTATTTATCTAGATCACTACATAATAACAATTTCTTACTGAAATCCAGTCGTGCATCGGAGCTGCCACACACACTTTTTTTTTGTGCCGTTTCCTTTATTCAGTTTATTCATATCATCTTATTATATGTAAATTGTTTTTATTTATAATTTTTTCAAGAACTTCCAAAATGTTTAATACAATAATAATAATTAATGGGAGAATCGATAAGTTTCCGATTTAGTCAATCACTAGCGTATATGTAAAATAAATTGCTTGTGCATAGCACAACGATAACTTTCGTGTGAGTGAGTTGTACGGTACATTGTAAATGCACGCTGTGTTCGAAAGCATAAGGTTTATAATTGATTGTGTAGTACGTTATGATTTATGAATTGCAAGTGTGAGCGCGACTTCGTATCTATTAGGTTTACTGATTGCATGTGTAGTTGTGGCGACGTGGTGGGGACAAATTGGAGACATTGGGTTTCGATACATTTTCAACGGGTGCGCCAAAGTTCACCTAAATTTTCAACTCCGATAATTGGAAATCCGAAAATGTTCTTCCTAACATTTTTCATCCTAACAATCACAATTCCTAACTACTCTGTCTCTAATGTTCATAATTCCGAAGCATTCAACTTCATAATGTCAGTAGCAATAAACATCTATTATACTTTTATTTGTTTCCCTATATTTTCTCAACATAACCATCTTTTATACTATTATTCAAAGTCATATCTTTTATGTTTTGATTAAAAAAAAAAGATAAGATTAAAGATATCCATAGGTTAGGTTAGGTTAGAACTGTGACCAACTACGCGCGAGCCGAGCGAGCGAAGCGAGCGGTGCCGCGGCAGCGGCCGGCGAGCGCTACATCGAAATTGGTCGCGAAATTTTTCTAAGTATTTTTTTCATAGTGCCCCCAAGAAACGAATCGTTGCAAACATGCACGTAATAATGATAATACACCGACATGAACTTAGCAATAGACACAACACAGTACGTTATGTAAAGCATACCCCCAAATAATAAATAATCAAACCCTCAAATTAAAACTATAAATATCATCTTCTACCCACATATATTTTTTATAACACTTGGTAAATGTTTCTTTCTGAGTATGAGTGAAAATATTATGGTAATTATGTTTAGGGATAAAAGCGTTATGATAAAAAACAGTAGGAGTTTAAATATATTTACATTAATGATATTATTAATTACAATTTTCGGAAAAATGAGTGTTATGAACATCGCCGGTAGCACTACAAATAGTATGAATGAAAACTTTAGGATGAAAAATTTTAGGAAGAGTGATCATTCGGATTACAAATCGTTAGGAAGAACAATTTCGGGTAAAGAACTTTAGTTGAGCCAATATGGACCCATTTTCAACTACCGGGCATATCTCCTTCTTTCTTATATCTATGGGCCCAACCCTGATAAATTTTTATCAGATAAATATTGCATTTTTGAATGAAGCTGCTGATATTTTTTCGATATTTCAGAGTTGGTCTCATAGAGAAAGTTGCTCATAATAATGAGTACTTTCATCTTCCTGAAAGGTTAACAGTGAATTAAAAATCACTGTATTTCTTACTAAGTAAGAAGAAGAATAAAAGTGAATGCATCGTCATAGTATAAAGAGAGGTAGTAAGCTATCTTCATACAAACGCACCGCACGCGGCTTGTATGTGTGGGGCCATAGTATCTATGCGTCGCCGCACGCACACTTAACAAAATCTGGACCGATTTCTCACGAGAAACGGGTCGAGATTTTGTTAGAAGATAGCTTACTACCTCTCTTTATACTATGGCATCGTTGGCTGTCCGCTGCAAATGTTGGCTCGCAGATTTGCAAAATGCACGACTGAAGTAAAGTCTACACTTTACAGCGTACTGTCAATCGTTCTATACATGCAGTCTGTGGGTCAACTACACGCAGAGAGCATACAGCGCCCTGCACGTACAGTACAATAATGCTTTCAGGGTGTAGATGGGGTTGCCGCGCTACTGCAGTGCTTCCGGCATGTTCGCAGAGGCGAGAATCAATGGTTTTCACGCCATCATGCGCAAGAGTTTCGCTTCCATTATGTGTAGGGTACGCGCCAGCCCCAACAGCATCCTGAAAGCTATAGCTGATAGGTGGGACAGCCCCATATTGGGACATTGGATACGCCTACATGCCACTGTGGCGTATTAATGTATAGTTTGTGTTGTTTTTCTGGTAGATGTGAGTACTAACACTGTTTCTATGGACTATATCTACAGGGTGTCCAGTAAATAGCACGACAAACTGCAGGGGGTGATAGCTTGGGTCAATACCTACCAAAACAACACAATATATGTTCAGCAAAATCTTACGGATTTACAGTTTTACAAAACAAAACCGAAATATCGAAAAATTCCTTTTCTAGTTTTTTAATTACATTAAATTATTCGTTAATAGTTACTTTATTTATTGATAAGTCTTTTTTCTATCAAAAACAAGAATGTTTTCAAGAAATAGTATTTTTTGTTTAAATTTTCACAGAACGATTTTCTTTTCACATAATTTTGTAGAACTAAATCTGTAAGATTTTGCTGAGCATATATTGTGTTGTTTTGGTAGGTATTGACCCAAGCTATCACCCCCTGAAGTATGTCGTGCTATTTACTGGACACCCTGTATGTGTCTGAAATAAAAGATTTTAATAAAATAAAAAAAAGAATAGTAATGGCATTTTACTTACCTAACAATATTTGGATGTCTATAAGCCTCAAGCTGCCTCAGCAACGCTATTTCCCTCAACGTAGACAGAGGGATACCGTCCTCAGTGAGTGCCACCTTCACTTTCTTCATCGCTACGATGTTGCCTCCATTATGGAGGTCACGGGCTTTGTATACTGTGCCATATGCTCCTGTAATATAAGGATTATGTTTTATGGTTTTGCATATACTGTTATGGAAGAACCTAAACCTCGGTATTTACAATACAGGGATGTATATGGTGCAAATTTTGTGATACAGTAATTTTGTGATTTCTAGGTGCATCGTTAGATAGATAGAATATTCTTTATTATGTACACCATAAAAATTACAGACATTAATTTAGAAATTTTACATTGGGTGACACAATGGGCGGTCTTATCGCTAAAAGCGATCTTTTACAGACAACCTTTGGATGGATTTAAATGGAAAAGGAGAGACAATACTGCAGGTAGTCAGTGGTGTACCATTTACATATACAACAGATACACAGATACATAAAGCATATAATTATTTAACTAGTGTACCTATAGAAAATATTGTAAAACATTTTAAAAGAGTTACGGTGGAGTTTCTTGCCCATTCTTCTCCATACGAAAACTACCTTTTGGAAGGGGCGACTAGAATCAATTTTATTATTTTGTAAATTTTGACATTCAAAAGTGCTATACAAGGGCCTATTTAAAATAAATTATTTGACTTTGACTTTGTAATTTTTTAACAATAAACTTGATTTTACCAATATTTTTTGCATACCACCTACTCTAAATTTATTTATTGAGTATTATTCAATTTTAGTTAGGGTCGTGGCGTGAGCAGTGGTGGCCCAGTAGAGCAGTGGTGGCCCAGTGGTAACGGCCGCGACTTACGAGTTGTAGGTCGTAGGTTCGAACCCCGACAGGCGCTTTACTTTGTGTAAATTATTTCATCACCACTGCTCTCAAAACGGTGAAGGAAAACATCGTGAGGAAACCGGCATGTCCTAGAACCGAAAATTCGAAGACATGTGACATCTACCAACCCGCACTGGGCCCGCGTGGTGGATTACGGCCCGCTCCCTCTCACAGAGAGGAGGCCTGTGTCCCAGCAGTGGGAACATTTATAGGCTGATGATGATGAGTTAGGGTCGTCACAAGCCCGAAAGTCTGACAAACAGTCTTACAAACAGTCTTAAAATTTCTAAAAATAATGTCTGTAATTTTTATGGTGTACATAATAAAGAATATTCTATCTATCTATCTTACCGAGGTATTGTATTATCCAGTTTACAGTTATTGGATTGTGAAGGTCAGATAGGCATTCGTTCTATGTAAAATACTGGTACTTACTCAGCTGCATCTGGTTAGATTGCAAGCCAACCCCAACATAGTTGGGAAAAGGCTAGGCAGATTATTTATTCAATTTTAGTTAGGATTGATAAATTAAATTAGTAATCGAGTAGGTCGTGCTGAGCAGAAGGTTATGGGTTCAATCCCCTGGTTGGGCAAACTATAAATTGGTTTTTTATTAATAAATCTTCAGTGCTGGTATCTCCATAGTCTGGATTTTTGCCCAGTAGCTTTTAATTATCTTAATAACTTATTAACATATTTAAATCAAGCAATAAAGTAAGCTAAACTTTAGTACTTAACTATTAAAATATATATATATATATATGCAGACAAAAGCCACAATGTCAAAACACAAAAAATCTGGAACATGGTCCAATTTTCAGAATGATACAATGGAATACATACTTAAATTCTTTGAAAACTGAGATGTGTGTTGAATCAAATTAACACTTTTATACGAAAATACGCAAAGAGAGACTTAAAAAATATCCTACACTTCACCAAAATATTAAAAACAATAAATAAACAAATAAAAAAGTTTTGTTTCAAACATAAATTGCGCGAAAACCTTATCAACCGGCACATGTGAAATTAGGTTATTTACAAAGTAATTTTCTCTCTTACCTGTCCCAATTACATTTAGTTCCTCATACTTCTTGGCATTTTGAAATAAAGCACTAACATCTCTGATCGAAGCCATTGGCGGTGGACTTTGCGATGTACTGGCTCCCGACATGTTTATCTCAAATTAATACTATTTCTCACTTTAGAACAACTTTTATCGTCTTTTCATTCACTTATAAACACTTTTGAGCCCGAAAATTAAGAATTTATGCATTATTTTATCATAAAACACGTGTTGTACACTGCTTGTTTTGTCTGTAAACTTTAGAGAGAGGGGAAGGGAAAAGTCATTGACCAAATCCAACCACCTGCTGGTTATGCGGCCAGTTATGAAAGTACCGATATAAACAAAACGGTTGTTTACATTCTGTGCCTACTTTAAAAGGTCGAGTTTTATTTAGAAACTTGTAGGTTGTAGCTGAGTACAACGCCATCTCTCGGTTTTATTATGTTTATACTAGTTGTTCGTGTTGCTGGTAGATGGCGTTATAATTTTGTATTATCATGTGGTCCCATTGCAGGCTTGTCCATGGACTAAGTCCATGGGCTTGTCAGCTGCAGAAACTAATTGGGAAATTAAATATTATGTTTTTTTAATTTAGATTGATTAAAATATCAAGATGAGCGAAATACAATTAATGAGTTTACCTCTTCAATATTTTTTAATATGTTTTTGTGCTAACCATACAAATGCCAATTTTTTTTTAACATTTTTTTTTTGCCTTTAGGTAAAAAGTATACAATAATGATAAAAAATAAAAAGAAGATTATTTTATCTTCTACGGGCTCGTCCGGGATTTGAACCCGGGACCTCTCGCACCCGAAGCGAGAATCATACCCCTAGACCAACGAGCCGTGTTGGTGATGAACGAATTTAATGATCGCAATTTCTAAGTGATGACGTCAATGAGAAACTCCAGTATTTTTATATGAACATCCTGAAATTTTTTATAAATTTTCAGGAGAATATAGCCTGATGGACGAACACTAATACTATCACTTGGTTCAATTCATGGTCACATTGTCTTCTAAATAATTAAATAACTTTTCTTTAAGATTTTTATTATATTCTCTTTAATTAATACTTAATAAATTAATACTTATTAAATTATCCTTGAATTTTTAAATCAAATCAGTTTTTTACACCAAAACAAAATAACCGAACACCTCAAGGCGTTTTAGAAAGTTGACGCGCGAAAGGAGAAAAAAATTACCGCTACATGACACCCTCTAGCCGTCTTGTTCTTTCTCTCAGAAAACTTATTTGCTATCTCGTTCACACGTATGAATCGGAGTAAATTTCGAGTCGCCGCGTCAGTTGACTTCAGACAGTACTGCGCGCGCATGTTTAAATAAGATAAATAAAAATTAAATAAAATACAATACAGTAACTTTTTAACGTGAAATAGACTCTTTACGATTTTTCTTGAATTTAAAATAGTGTTTTAAATATTATTAGAGTATTTCTGTTGTAAATAAGAAAGAGTGGACACGGAAATCGCGTGTGGAAGTGTGTGGCAAAATGTGAAAGTTCCTTCATATAAGAAAACAGTGGATCGTTTTTTTACGTGGTATCCTACATAGTTCTTGTTTCTACAGCTGTTTTGCTCTTTATAAATCGGTAAGTGTATTAAATTAGACTGTTTATAAGTTTTGAAGATAGTTTTGTGACACATTTTATTTAAAAGTTCTTTACGGATCCAAGATTCTGAGTAAAACTTGAATGAAAGTTGTTCCTGTTTTGATTAGAAGGATCAATGAATGAATGAAATTTATATTGGTTCAATGTAGTAGTCAAGAGAGGGATACTCAACCATTTTAAGTTTGGGGCCGCAAATAGATTTTCAATACTCAATACTTTATTGCGTTCCACAATGTATGTGCTTAAGTGGTAAATCATCGTGGATCCTGTCGGGCACAGGAAAAGAAAAACCGGCCAAGTGCGAGTCGTACTCGCCCATAAAGGGTTCCGTAGCAGCAAGTAACATTGAATGAAAGGTAAATTGCGGTTTACGATTTATGACGTATTAAAAAAAAACTAGTTGTTCGATCTCGTTCAAACCAATTTTCGGTGGAAGTTTACATGGTAATGTACATCATATATTTTTTTTAGTTTTATCATTCTCTTATTTTAGAAGTTACAGGGGGGGGGACACACATTTTACCACTTTGGAAGTGTCTCTCGCGCAAACTATTCAGTTTAGAAAAAAATGATATTAGAAACCTCAATATCATTTTTGAAGACCTATCCATAGATACCCCACACGTATGGGATTGATGAAAAAAATTTTTTTGAGTTTCAGTTCTAAGTATGGGGAACTCCAAAATTATTTGTTTTTTTTCTATTTTTATGTGAAAATCTTAATGCGGTTCACAGAATACATCTACTTACCAAGTTTCAACAGCGTAGCTCTTATAGTTTCGGAAAAAAGTGGCTGTGACATACGGACGGACAGACAGACAGACAGACAGACAGACAGACAGACAGACAGACAGACAGATAGACAGACAGACAGACAGACAGACAGACAGACATGACGAATCTATAAGGGTTCCGTTTTTTGCCATTTGGCAACGGAACCCTAAAAATAGTAGGTAGAATGAGGACTTATTGTAACTTATTAAAAAAAAAATTTTTTTGTTTATTTTACATTTTTCTTTACTATAGTGTATGGAAATTCGTTTATACATAAAGCAAATCGAAACCTATTGTATCTACCTACTAGCCAAGAAGCACAAGCCAGACTACGTTACTTTAATAATTGATATAAGTAATATGTCTATACATATTACTTATATCAATTATTACCTACCTATGTAGCCTACCTATTTTATTGGTTAGACTGGAAACCAACCCCAACATAGTTATGAAAAGGCTACTAGGCAGATTGATTGCACCTACTTTATTGTAAACTACAATAGTAAAACAGCTAATATCATCTAATGAACTAGAAATTGCGTGTTAATCTCATACAAAACGTGTTGATACTCGTTCCCATTTCTAGATCCTCATTGGTTTGAGTCATCTATTTACATAATTCTAAATTTTTTTTGGGTGGTGACTACGATAGACCTACCTACAAAAAATATGAAGGTATTTTTTGCTGTTTAGCTAACCATAATAAGAAATAACAGCAATGATTAATGAATTGTGGAGAAGTAAAATTCATAAATTAAAAAAACTATAAAAGAGAGTTCGCATTGTCCCAAATATGACAATGGCAATACAAGTGTGTCACAATACCTACTCAAACACCCTTTTTGGAAAGCACCTGCCGAGATGCTCAGCAATGACTGTCTGCCCCGCTAACAAACAAGAGTAAAATAAATAATATTGAAGTTAACTCAAAAACTACGCAAGCAAAGTTAATAAACTTGAAGAAAAAATATCAAAATCGGTCCACAAGATTGACGAAAATATCGATGAATATGTACCTACTTATAAAAAATGTTATTATATATATGTACTTACAGACGAATTGAGAACCTCCTCCTTTTTAGGGTTCCGTTGCCAAATGGCAAAAAACGGAACCCTTATAGATTCGTCATGTCTGTCTGTCTGTCTGTCTGTCTGTCTGTCTATCTGTCTGTCTGTCTGTCTGTCTGTCTGTCTGTCTGTCTGTCTGTCTGTCCGTCCGTATGTCACAGCCACTTTTTTCCGAAACTATAAGAGCTACGCTGTTGAAACTTGGTAAGTAGATGTATTCTGTGAACCGCATTAAGATTTTCACATAAAAATAGAAAAAAAACAAATAATTTTGGAGTTCCCCATACTTAGAACTGAAACTCAAAAAAATTTTTTTCATCAATCCCATACGTGTGGGGTATCTATGGATAGGTCTTCAAAAATAATATTGAGGTTTCTAATATCATTTTTTTCTAAACTGAATAGTTTGCGCGAGAGACACTTCCAAAGTGGTAAAATGTGTGTCCCCCCCCCTGTAACTTCTAAAATAAGAGAATGATAAAACTAAAAAAAATATATGATGTACATTACCATGTAAACTTCCACCGAAAATTGGTTTGAACGAGATCGAACAACTAGTTTTTTTTTAATACGTCATAAATCGTAAACCGCAATTTACCTTTCATTCAATGTTACTTGCTGCTACGGAACCCTTTATGGGCGAGTACGACTCGCACTTGGCCGGTTTTTTAAGAAGTCGGCTTAAACAAATGAATGAATTATAAAAATGATAAAAACCCGCAGAATACCTGTAACGGTCGACTTCTCGTCATTAATTGCTCGGAGCTGTAGCTTCACGCTAGCCTAGTATGTGGGTGAGCAGGTAAACGTATGCTGAGAAACGGAAAGCCACGAATTCTTTTGGCAAATGTACTTGTTGATTGCAGTTTTGCTAGCACTGGCTAGCGCGATTTGTTTTTGAAAACGTGCAGTACCTAAACGACAGAATCCTAATAGGTATGATGCCTGGATAAAAAAAAAGAAATTATATTTAGTCCGTCAGTCACAAACCGACTTCAAAAAAAGGAGGAGCTTCTCAATTCGACTGTTTTTTTATGTTTGTTTCCTCAGAACTTTCTACTGGGTGAACCGATTTTGATGATTCTTTTTTATTTGAAAGCTGGTGCTTCCCGTGTGGTCCCATATAAATTTTATTTACTTTGCTTGGGTAGTTTTTGAGTTAGCTTCAATAATACGAATTTTTTCTACATACTAAATGTGGATATGTGGATGATATGTCAAGTTCCTCTTACTGTTATTTACATAGCAGGTAGTAGTATTCGAACTTGTGTGGGGTAAATACCACAACTAAAAAGTGAAAAATAAAAACTTCATACGAAAAAAAAAAACAACCGACTTCCAAAAAAACACTACAAAGTGAAAAATAACTTTAATTTCGGAAGTCGGTGGCAAAAAACGAAAATTCAAAACCAAAGACACCGACTTCCGAAATTAAAGTTATTTTTCACTTTGTAGTGATTTTTTTTAAGTCGGTTGTTTTTTTTTGTAAAAAGTTTTTTGCTCTATCATATGATAAAAAAATGACTTAGATAAAACGCAATAAAGTTGGAGATTGGGGGCTCGCTACGTCACAACCATAGATATAAGAAAGAAGTGTTGCTGTTTTTTATATTTCTATGGTCACAACTATACTCCGTTTGAAATAAGATTAGACATTTAACTAAACCTTTTTTACAGGCCGTTCAACCGATTTTGACTTTTATTGCGTTGGTCGCATGATAAATGGCAGCTGCAGTAAACAGTTGGTTTGTAACCACTTTTTTTGCTTTTAATGCCATCCTTATGCCTACGGTATAGAAGTCGAAATCGGTTGAACGGGCTGTAAAAAAGGTTTGTTTAAATGTCTAATCTTATTTCAAACGGTGTATAAGTGACTATAAAATCTACATACGCGTGACGTCATTCCACATTTTAACTCAATGTATCTTTTGATTACGTAAAAAAAGAAAAAGTACATGTACAATATTTTTTAATAACCTACCTGAAGAACAAAACATTATTTTATCATCATCGCTATAAATTGTCTACCTAACACACTTTCAATCGCAATCCGAGGGTTTTGAAGGAAACTCCTAATCTATTGTTTGAACGTGGCTGAACTGTCAAAATGGAAGGCATTGCTATCGATTGCTGTTGTATATGTGTTGCACATTATTAACTTCACGTTTTTTGAGTGATCTAATCTGCTGTCCAGCAAAAAGTCTCGCAAGGCTTGACTTGTACTTCGTGAGACAGACTTTTTGTATGTATTGTGGTGTTATTTCATCATTTAATTATGCGCCATGTTCGTGAACGGGCGCCGTCAGTTGGGACTGGCTGGTCATCTCTTAGTTGCCACGGCTTATTTTTAATTCATTTGAATTTTTGAATCGTTCTTTGTTTTATCTTTTTATTACGGACGCTTCTAATGTGCACGTCTTTCTACATTGTTCTCACATATATAATTTCAACATGAATGATGCAACCAATTTTTTGAAACAATTTTTTTTTATTTAAACGAGTGTTCGTGGAGTTTCTTGCCCGTTCTTCTCCATAGGTACCTACTACGCTTTGGAATGGGCAACTAGCTTCATATTTCTGACTGACCGATTCCTTGACAATTCAAAAAGGCCTGTAAATGGTTTAATTGAAATAAATGCTCTGAGTTTGAGTTTGTTGTATGTTCTTCATTTTGTTTTGTAAGGCAAATAGTGCTCTGCCGATACCTGCCTACCATATAGTCAAAAGTCTGTACGTGCATAAAGCACCATTCTGGCACTAAAATGAATACCTACCTATCTGTAGGTACAATTTATATAATATACCTACATTAATAGCTAAAGAAAGCTGAAGGCTGCTTAGTGCTTAGTCACCTAGAGAGTCGGTTCTAGAATTATGTAAACCCTAGCTGAAGAAAACGATTTCATTTTCTAGAATAGGTAAGTTTAAAATTATCCAGTGCTCTTATGTAAAATGAATTAATAAATATTGCCATTTTAAATAATATAGGGTGAGTGGGGGAAGATCGAAGGAGTTTTTGATGAGATGAGCAGTGTTGTATTTGAAGTCTTGTAGAACAGAACATAATTATTAGCTTAAGCTAAAATTATATTTGTAGAGAGTAAAGAGCAAAGAGTATATTTTCTATCATATTGATAACACCCAGTTAAACCTGCACCAACGCAGAAAAAAATATCAATAAAATGTTTTTATCACGAGATGAAACAGGGGGAAGACGAAAAGGCGATGGGGAAATATCGGAATAGTTTCTGAAATCGTTCAAATTAATATCAGACGTTATTGATGGCCCCTAGTCTATAGTTTGAAGTGCCCTGAAAACTCAGAACTGCCTGTAGTGTCAAAATACCTTTAGTTAACAAAGATAACACGTTTTTAGGGTTCCGTTGCCAAATGGCAAAAAACGGAACCCTTATAGATTCGTCATGTCTGTCTGTCTGTCTGTCCGTCCGTATGTCACAGCCACTTTTTTCCGAAACTATAAGAGCTACGCTGTTGAAACTTGGTAAGTAGATGTATTCTGTGAACCGCATTAAGATTTTCACATAAAAATAGAAAAAAAACAAATAATTTTGGAGTTCCCCATACTTAGAACTGAAACTCAAAAAAAATTTTTTCATCAATCCCATACGTGTGGGGTATCTATGGATAGGTCTTCAAAAATGATATTGAGGTTTCTAATATCATTTTTTTCTAAACTGAATAGTTTGCGCGAGAGACACTTCCAAAGTGGTAAAATGTGTGTCCCCCCCCCTGTAACTTCTAAAATAAGAGAATGATAAAACTAAAAAAAATATATGATGTACATTACCATGTAAACTTCCACCGAAAATTGGTTTGAACGAGATCTAACAACTAGTTTTTTTTTAATACGTCATAAATCGTAAACCGCAATTTACCTTTCATTCAATGTTACTTGCTGCTACGGAACCCTTTATGGGCGAGTACGACTCGCACTTGGCCGGTTTTTTTAAATATATTTCAATCTTACGGTCTTACCCCACCGGGGGAAGATACCTAACAAAAAAAAAAAAAACTACCGAGGCCTAACTAGTAAAAAATTCAAACGTAAAGAGAACTTAACATAATACCAAATTTCAAATCGATCAAACCTGTGGACGACGCTCACATGCATTCATCAACAAAAAAGAGCTGATAATCTTCAAACGGCTGAACCGATTTTGATAAAACATGTCCAGAATCATCGCTAGAAAACCTGCTTTCAAATAATAAAACCGCATTCAAATCGGTTGACTTAATACCTAAATAAAAGCCTCTAGCATAAAACCGGCACGACCCAATATATTTTTCACAAAAAAAAAACAACCGACTTCCATAAAAAAAATACTACTAAGTGAAAAACTACTTTTATTTTTTAAGTCGGTGGCAAAAAACTTAAAATACAATCCAAAGACACCGACTTCCGAAATTAAAGTATATTTTTTTTCTTTTTCGCTTTTTAGTAACCTACCCCCACCACCAATTCATAAAATTATAAAAAAAAAAACAGATAGCCGAACGTTATAAGTTATAACCTTCTCCTTTTTTGAAGTCTGTTAAAAATTCACTAAGCGAGCTACAGACAGACCTGTTACACGTAAACAAGCACAACTGGGCAAGGGCTCCAGTGACCTGCATAGCTCAGAACCGGTTCCTGACTGCCTGACCGCGAGTACGGGGAATGTGTAGATGTGGAGATTAGAGTTTTTTACTATTATTTTGATTGGGGCCAATGTTTGATGTTCGTGGTGGATTTTTCTCATGGTGGCTGGTTAAACGAAGTATAAGGGCCTAAGCACACGGCGTTTTTTATACGCATGTTCCATGCAACGCGCGTTGACGCGCGCTGACGCACGTAAAATAAACATCGCCGTCGTGTGCATGGGCTCTAAGATGATCGGAAAGCCAATTCTCTTATTTAAATTTAATAATATTCAAAATCTAGTCGTAATCTCATTATAGCGATATTCGACAGTCAAAGTAAAAAATGTAGGGAATTTGAGATACGAGTATTTTTGACATGTTGAGACAGAACAGAAACGTTTAAAAACAAAAAAAAAACAATGAGAATTGCCCCTCAGGTTTTGCTGACAGGCAATTCATTTTACCTATTTAACCGGCAAAGTCCCAGTGTCGCCCGGAATGATTTTCTTTTTTACATCCTATAATATTAAATGAGCAATATTTGTATATGTACATATATATTTGTAATCACGTTCTCAAAAACGGCTCTAACGATTTCGATGAAACTTGCAATAAACCCCCTATTCACGGGGGTGAAAAATCGATCTGGCTAGGTCTCATATCAGAGAAAATTTGTTTTCTCCGTATTTTCACCCGAGCAGAGCTCGGTCGCCCAAAGTTTAGAACAAGATGGCTACCTACTTAGAATAATGGCATGGCAGCATGGAATTAGTAAGTACCTACTATCATGGCAGCATGGAATTAGTAAGTACCTACTATCATGGCAGCATGGAATTAGTAAGTACCTACTATCATGGCAGCATGGAATTAGTATGTACTTTCCTATACTATTATTATTTATTACTATATAAACGAGCATTCTCTATTTTTACCAGAGCAGAGCTCGGCCGCCCAGGTACTAAGAACTTTAAACAAGAGAAACCTATGCGAATAAAAGCACCTTAATTGAGAAACTTCCAAAATTTAAATTTTCTTATTTTGTAAGAGTAAATTTCTAAAAAATATGATGCTCCATTGAGATAAAAAATTACACAAAAAGAAATGGAATAATTGATTATATTGTGACATCTCAGAATTTTCTTAAAAATTAGATAACCTACCATGGATTTTTCATGCTTTTATAACAACATGCCCCGTTTCTAACTAATTACCAAGCCAACTGATTTTTAACCGACTTCCAAAAAGGAGGAGGTTATATGTTCGTCGCGTATGTTTTTTTTTATTTATTTATTTTTTATGTATGACACCGATTTCTTCGTCAATTGTGGACCGATTTTGAAAATTATTTTTTTGTTTGAAAGGGTGTGCTCTCGAATTGGTCCCATATAAATTTTATTAACTTTGCTTTGATAGTTTTTGAGTTAGCTACAAAAAACGTATTTTTTTCCCACTTAGTATGTAGATGATATGATAAGTTTCTGTCACTGGTAGCAGGTAGTGGTATTCGAATGTGTGTGGGGTAGGTACCACAACTAAAAAGTGAAAAATAAAAAAAAATTACAAAAAAAATACAACCGACCTCCAAAAAAAAACACTACAAAGTGAAAAATAACTTTAATTTCGGAAGTCGGTGGCAAAAAACGAAACTACAAAACCCAAGACACCGACTTCCGAAATTAAAGTTATTTTTCACTTTGTAGTGTTTTTTTTGGAGGTCGGTTGTTTTTTTTTTTTAAAAAGTTTTTTATATATAACACTAGCTTCTGCACCTTCCTTAAGAATTGGGCTATCCAATGCAAAAATAATTTTTCAAATCTGACTAGTAGTTCCGGAGATTACCCCCTTATACAAAAAAACAAATTTTACCTCTTTATAATATTAGGTATTAGTATAGATAACATCACGCTTAATCCCCGAAGGGTAAAGCTGCGGAGTACCAATAGTACACCCATATTTCGCCAGTTATGTTTAAGTTCCATGTAATAGGAGGCGAGCCTCGCCAATCAACGGTCTCCATATAATTTCACACTCAAGCTTACCGCAAGGTATAACCAACTGCAGGGGTTCCCAATCCCAAAGCATAAGACAATTTTTTATTCTTGTGCCCAAAGTTTGCGCCGTTGCGCGCCCTGGTGCACCGCAGCGCGGTGCACGGTGGCTGAAAATCAGCTTTCATAGACATAGGGATTTCCAATTTTAAGACGCAGATATATGACAGTGACCTTGAATGGTTAGCTTGCGCGTTCTGTACTCAGCTCAAGCAACGCGTCGTACGTCCAGCCAGTAATAGGACTCGCCCATCAAGGAGCGCTGTCCCAAATTAGACGCATTATTAATTTAGTACACGTAAAACAAAAGATATTTTAATAAAACACGTATACTAAAAGATTAGTAATTTAATTATCTTTAATATGGTGAAGCTTTCAGAAAAATACGCTCGATAGATTTTGCGTCATTCTCAGTTTTTTATCCGCATTAGACATAACTTTACAAATTAATTTCACTATGTAGGTAATATAAACATAATCAAAAATATGCCTATATTAAAATATTAGGAAAATACTTTAATTTAACATATATTTTTTTCAAATCACTAACACTACTCGTTTAGACGTCATATTCAGTATAACATCATTAAAAGTCGGTTATCGTCCCCTTAAGTGACATTTCTTTCTCGGATATGGCTTTTGTTTAAACACATTTTTTTTACCATTACTGCTGATTATTGCTGATATGCTCAAATATTCACACAAGGTTAATTTAGCATATAAATGGATGACTTGTTTTCAAAAATTTGTATGAAGCTCGAATGAAAAATCCGCTTATCATTGGATCGTATTATGATTTATTGACATACCACATACAGAAAAAAAAATTAAACAGTGCGCAAACTTAAACACGTGACTTTACTCATCATTATGAACAACTTTTACTATGGGATCAAACCTGAAATCGCGAAAAAAAAATCTGCTGTTCCCTACATTTTGACGAGTTATGCAAACATAAGTGCAGGATTTGCAGGACCAAAAAAAAAAAATTGTTTTTTTTAAGTCTTTATTGACTCGTTTTAAAGCACAAAGTCAAAATACCAAGTATTGATTAGCTAATCTTGTTGCTATTAATTATACAATAAATAAAAAAATAAAAACACAGTTTCATATTGTGGATGTCTTAATTTTTGTGTCTATCTGTATCTACCCATCGTCAATCTGCCTATCATTGTATCCTATTTCGATTAGCTAGGGCACCGAGGTCCGAGACAAAATAGTAAACCTGCAAGTGCACCGCGAACTGAGAGAGGTTGGGAACCCCTGACCTACTGCATTTTAGCATCGTTTAGTACACAGATAACACTTTTTATCTTTACGCTAAGTGACACATTTGAAACATGGCATAATATGACCGTTTTCACTTTTAAACAACTCGTATGACAGTCCATTTGTATGCGGGAGTGATAAATAATTGTATACTGCGGGTAGTTTTACCTTTAAATTACAATATCATCCTGTAGGTAACTGTGACTTGTCTTATTGGAAGGCAAATACTACTTCTCATGGAGACTAAAAGGTTTCGTAGCCTTTTGTATGAGACACTTTTTTTTTTTGGGTGGGAAATCATCAAATAACTTCTCCCGCTCTGGGCGGAGCGGGAGGGCGTGTCAGACTCTTACTGACTAAAACCCACCCGTGTTCCTTGAGTTGCCGTGTTGCTAGGGGGCCACGATTTCCCTATCGGTTTTCTTCGAACCCCCGGCAAGCATTGGCCCTAACGGACCCCGTCAATTTGTATGAGACACTTGAACTCTCAGACTAATTGTTTGTTGTTATTTTATAATACTTCTTTTTTCTGTATTTATAATATTAGTGTAACTGACATGCATGAACAGTTCACCTCCTAGTGACTTAAGGTTTTATTTATTAATGGTAATCTGTGAACAGGGAGGAGGGAGGGGCTTGTGGCTAAGTAATAACAGCTGCACGGGTCGATCGATCAGGTTAAGCTACGCTTGCCGCGGTTGGTCCGTGGATGGGTGACCATCTTTACATACCAAGTCCCCTCCGTGCCTCGGAAAGCACGTTAAGCCGTTGGTCCCGGCTGTCATTTGTAGATCTTTGACAGTCGTTACGGGTAGTTAGAAGCCCAAAAAGTCTGACAACCAGTCTTACCAAGGGGTATCGTGTTACCTAGTCACTAGGTTGTGGAGGTCAGATAGGCAGTCGCTCCATGTAAAATACTGGTATTCAGCTGCATCCGGTTAGACTGGAAGCCGACCCCAACATAGTTGGGAAAGGGCTAGGCAGATGATGATGAATCTGTGAACAGCGCCGTGGGCTACATTATTACTTAAGTTATTTATATTTTTCTGTGTGTAATATTGCATAATGTAGCTGTTTGTTGTTCCTATTGAATAAAAATAAAATAAATAAAATAAAATAAAACACAACTATGTATAATCCCCGAAGGATTAGGCATCCGCATTTCGCCAGTTATATTTAGTCTATTTCTGCTTAGCCTTTTCCCAACTATGTTGGGGTCGGCTTCCAGTCTAACCGGATACAGCTGAATACCAGTATTTTACATGGAGCGACTGCCTATCTGAGCTCTACAACCCAGCAACTGGGTAATACGATACCCCTTGGTAAGACTGGCTGTCCGATTTTCGGGCTTTTGAAACGAATGTCAAAGATCCACGAATGACAGCCGGGACCAACGGCTTGACGTGCTTTCCGAGGCACGGAGGAGTCTCGGTATGTAAAGATGGTCAAACATCCACGAACCAACCCCGGCAAGCGTAGCTTTACCTGATGGATCGATCCGTGCGGCTGTTATTACTTAGCCACGAGCTCCTCACCAGTTCTGTTCGCCAGTTATGTTTAAGTCCCATGTAATAGGGGGCGAGCCTATTGCCATCAACCGGGCACAAACTCAGACTCTGGGCTGCTACTGAGAAATAACACAAAGAAACAGCAGAAGTTTTAAACATTATTTTTATATTAATTAACGTTTCTAAATAAAAATGTACCAACCTGTTATCTCAAGTCAGGATATGAACACAGTGCTGCAAGCAGCACAGTGTGCAGTGTGCTTAAAATATTGGCAAAGATACAAGAGTCTTAAACTAAGAAATAACTTTTTATTATGGATTTAACTAAGTAATATAGGTAACGGTCGGCCAGTTACTGTTATTAAGAGTGTTCATGTTGGCAATGTCGCAAATAGCTGTCAAATATTTACCTGTTTTGATTAATTTGGCAATATTACTGTATGGAAATATGGCTAACTAGCTGCGCCCCGCGGTTTCACCCGCGTAAGTCTCGATCCTGTAGGAATATCGGAATAAAAAGTATTCTATGTGTTATTTCAGGTTATTAACTATCTGTGTGCTAAATTTCATCCCAATTGGTTCAGCCGTTTGAGCGTGAAGAAGAGACAAACGTACACACTCACAAACTTTCGCCTTTATAATATTGGTGTGATGCATAACTAGTGAACTAAAATCTTTAAACTATATTTTCGGTATCAAATTCGTTCGCACACCTCGTAGCAATTACAATTTTTCAAAAATATTCAATGTACAGTTTACTTAACTACTTGAAAATCAATTTCTCTAAACTAATAAATACTGCTGAGCTCATAAGAAAACAGAAATGAAATGGTTAACTAACAGAAAGTTATATGTTCACTTTTACGACGGCCAACATCATGGAAACGTGAGCAGTTCAATGACTCGGAACCAAACGGTATATTTAATCTATTTTAGTGAAATATGTATGAAATATGCTAATATAATATATCAAGCCGGTTATAAATGGGTTATCACGAAGTTAGAATAACTAGTTTTTAAACCAAAACTACTGCTTGATACGCGCAACGAAAAAGGCCCGCGGAAAATTATGGAACTATATTTTTTTAATGCAATGTGACGCAATGGCATAGAAGAAAGAAAAAAAAAACGTTTTTTTGCGGTTAACGTGACGCATAAAAAGAGCTTAAAACACAAAAATGAGAAAGGAAAAGACAGAGCCCCAGCGCTGGTTTTCAGCGACAGCCGGCGCCGACGTAATGACGTCGACCGATGCAGCAAACAAATATTAAGACGCTGTACCAGTACAGCGTACATAAAGAAAAATAATTTATTATAATTAAAATGTGATACAATATACTAAACAGATATAAAAAATAAATGGACATACTTTATTGACTGAAACGTGGTCGCTCACAATGGGCCTTATCAGAAGGCTAAAAGTCACCCAAAGGGCAATGTAGAGGGCTATGCTTGGAGTTTCCCTACGTGATCGAATCAGACATGAGGAGATCCGCAGGAGAACCAAGGTAATCGACATAGCCCGAAGAATTGCAAAACTTAAGTGGCAATGGGCAGGGCACATTGCTCGCAGAACGGATGGCCGATGGGGTCGAAAGGTTCTGGAATGGCGACCACGTACCGGAAGACGTAGCGTTGGAAGGCCTCCCACAAGATGGACCGATGACCTTGTGAAGGCTGCAGGAATCCGCTGGATGCGGAAAGCACAGAATCGGTCGAAGTGGCGGTGCTTGGGGGAGGCCTATGTCCAGCAGTGTACGTCTTTCGGCTGAAATGATGATGATGATGTTTGAATTGACAGCTTTTTAAATCTACATGTTGCATCTGAATTGGGTGCATTATTGGATTATTAGTTTCACTACATACCGTTTAAGAAATGAATAATAAATACTAACAAATTATTTCTAATGCGACCCTTTATTTAACAACCACTGGCGCGCAAGAGCTCATCGTCCTACCGTGCAGAGGATTCGAAATTCGATTCAATAAAAAAACACGAATAATAATTTAAGAAGCAATTTTTCAAGTAAATAAGTAGGTCTACTGTCAAAATGAAAACGATTTTGATTGTGACTCATTGTATTATGCAATCAAATTAAGATGGTTTTTCGTAGCAAGGCGTCTTACTATACCTTTTGATAAAGCTGATCATTTCCGTCTGTATTCATTTATTTAATACTTCAAGCACATAAATGTACAGAGGCAGACTTAATGCCAAAGGCATTTTCTACCAGTCAACCTTTGGGTGATGCAGAGACAAACAGTGGTAGGTGCAATAGCGAGAATTGAGGAATAAATATTTATTCCGTTCGGGGACCATTGTATCCAATACGCTACAAAGTCACCACACGACTTACAACTCCATTTGTATTCGCTGTAATCAATATTTTTGTTTGAAATTTTTTGCAGTCTATGGTCAGATAGATATTCTTGTCAAATAAATCGACTAAAAGCAAAAATATAAATGGGCAACACTATAAAAAAATGTTGAAAATGACATTCCCGCGCGGTCAAAATGACAGTAAAAAGTCACTCCCGGGATGCGCGCGTTCGCAGTAATAATTCGTTTTTTAATGGTTTTAGTGTGTAAATCGTCGGAAAGTGGTGATATTTTCATTTTGAAGTAAATATTACATCGTTTTAGATAATATTCGCACTAAATAACATTAGATTATACCTATTTTGACCCAACCAAAAAAAGTGTAAACAAACGTGAAAGTGAAAGTTCTCGTGAAAGTGAAAGTTGTGATATTTTGTGAGTTTTCTGTATGGATCTGATCGGTAAGTGTTTTATTTATTATATAGAATAAATATTTCAGCGTTTTAGAAAAAAATTAGACAAAAATATAAATAAAAAATATTTTTTTGGTACGGAGAAAGTTATGAAAGCACTAGAAATTCTAGATCAGCAAAAACCTAGATTTTTTGAAATTTTTTGAAAAAAATTTGGTCTCTGAAAACGCTTTTATTAGATAACTTATCTATCCATAATGTACCCTGAAAAATTTCGTGTGAATTGGTACGGTAGTTTTATTAGAAATCGTAAAAACATTAGAACATGGAAAACAAAAAAAAAACGGGTAATAAAGATTAGTAAACGTTGATAACAAAGACTGTAACCATTTACAATGTATCTCTAATCTATTCGAGTAGCAAAAAACATAAACAAAACACTATAGACGTTATTATGAAACCCGATGCTTTTGTTTATTCAAGTGCGGTCGTAAATCTGTCACGGCGCAGACCACCCACCGCGCCTGAGCGGTTAATATAAAGATATACATAAAATATATATTTCCAATTATGTGTATGTAAATATAAACAAAAATAAAAACACATAAAAATACTAAAACAAATAAGACAAACAATGGGAAAACATTACCGTTGTGATGATACTGCCAGCTTCCTGCGAATGTGCTCGCGAACTTTAAATTTAAAAGATAATCGGTTGGTCGCCATCATGTTTTCCAGCACGCGTAGCATGACCACCGTAGAAACGAGTTTTGTCGACGGAAGAATAGACAAAATGACAGATTGTGATTGTTTATCTGTCATTTTGTCTATTCTTCCGTCGACAAAACTCGTCTCTACGGTGGTCATGCTACGCGTGCTGGGGGGGCGCATTCCACAGAGAAATAGACTGAACGAAGAAGGAAGAGTGAATGAAGTCTGTGCGGTGAGTGGGACATTGAAGAAGACGATTGTGAGATTTTTGGTGATTGTGATTTAGGTTACCAAATATTATGATTATTTTCCCTATAATAGTTATTTGAAAGGCAGCTTCTTATTATCTCTACAAATTATACTATCTGCCTAGCAAATTCCCAACTATGTTGAGGTCGGCTTCCAGTCTACCAGTATTTTACATGGAGCGACTGCCTATCTGATCGTCACAACCCAGTTACTGGGTAATACGATACCCCTTTGGTAAGACTGGTAGTCAGACTTTCGGGCTTCTGACGACCCGTAACGACGGACCAACGGCTTAACGTGCTTTCCGAGGCACGAGGTTTTGGTATGTAAAGATGGTCACCCATCCACGAACCGACCGCAGCAAGCGTAGCTTAACCTTCGATCGAACCATGCAGCTGTTAACATTTAGCCACAAGCCTCTGTGTGAGTGACTCCAATTGCGTGACAAATCTATGATAATAATTAATCATCATCATCAGCCTATAAATGTTCCCACTGCTGGGACACAGGCCTCCTCTCTGAGAGAGGGAGTGGGCCGTAATCTACCACGCGGGCCCAGTGCGGGTTGGTAGATGTCACATGTCTTCGAATTTTCAGTTCTAGGACATGCCGGTTTCCTCACGATGTTTTCCCTCACCGTTTTGAGAGCAGTGGTGATGAAATAATTTACACAAAGTAAAGAGCCTGACTGGGTTCGAACCTACGACCTACAACTCGTAAGTCGCGGCCGTTACCACTGGGCCACCACTGCTCTTATAATAATAATTAATATGTCAAATTATTATATTATTTCAATCATTGTGAATGTGAGGACTATCATCATCATCATCAGCAGCCCATAATGTTCCCACTGCTGGGACACAGGCCTTCTCTCTGTAAGAGGGAGTGGGCTGTAATCCACCACGCGGGCCCAGTGCGGGGTGGTAGATGACACATGTCGTCGAATTTTTGGTTCTAGTACATGCAGGTTTCCTCACGATGTTTTCCTTCACCGTTTAGAGAGCAGTGGTGATGAAATAATTTACACAAAGTAAAGCGCCTGTCTGGGTTCGAACCTACGACCTACAACTCGTAAGTCGCGGCCGTTACCACTGGGCCAACACTGCTCTCTTAATGTAAGGACTTTTTTTTTTTTTTTTTTTTTTTCTGTATTAATAAGAATTGACGTTCTTATTAATTGATTACAATCTAGCCTAATAGACTAATAAGTAATTTAATTCTAACTTAATATATTACGAGATAGATTATATTATATCTAAGAATAGTGTCAATTTGCACTTTTACACAAGGTCTATTTCGTAGCACTTTCTTAGGGTCTGATAATTGATAAAACACTTTGTTCTTGTGTTATATGTATAGCACAGCATTGTTACTATTTATAAATTCACTATTTACACACTACACTAACTCAAATGGTTTAGTTCTCTTTAGCCTACGCACTATGTCCGTGTTGTCTAGCAGCTGAATTGCCTCGACATTCACATGTCGGTGGAGTCTGTGTTCGTGGGCTTCAGCAAATTTTTGGATGATGGTGGTGACGAGTTCCATTTTAAGGTCACGGTGGAGGTCGTCATTTCTAATATACCATGGTGCATTTACAACATCCCTGAGTACTTTGTTTTGAAATTGTTGAATTATTTTGACGTTGCTTTGTTTAGTACAGCCCCAAAGTTGGATGCCATACGTCCAAATTGGCATAAGAATATGCTTGTATATTATAAGTTTATTATGTATTGATAGGCAAGATTTTCTTCCGAGTAACCAATACATACTTTTATAACGTATGTTTAGTTCCTGTCTTTTCTTTTTGACATGAGATTTCCAACGCAGTTTCGCGTCAAGAGTTATGCCAAGGTATTTGGCTGTATTAGCATAAGGCACTTGCATGCCATTTATATAGATTGGGTGGTAATCGCAGTGTTTATTAGTGAAATCAATATGAACTGATTTTGATTCATTCAGTTTGATCTTCCACTTTTGTGTCCAGTCATAAACTTTGTTCACAGCTAGTTGAACTTTTTCGACTGCTTCTTTGTGGCTTGATCCGGTAGCCATAATAGCAGTGTCATCTGCAAATGTCGCAATGGTGTCGTTTTCCAGCTCAGGGATATCGCAAGTGTATAGCAGGTACATGATTGGGCCTAACACACTTCCTTGTGGTACCCCGGCTTTTATAGTTTTTAGCTCGGAATATGCGTCCTCTTGCCTTATTCTAAACATTCTGTTACTTATATATGATTCTAGAATGTCTGCAAATTCTGGAGGTAGCATGCGTCTGAGTTTAAATACCAGACCCTCATGCCAAACTTTATCAAAAGCTTGCGCGACATCTGGACAATCAAGGACTATCTTGATATTATTGTTATTTTTGTTTCTCTGCTAGTTTTAATTATGGTCTGGCAGTTTGAGTAGTTTATGCGGCCTACCCAAATGTACTTTCTTTGGTATTGTTCGTTGAGTTGAGCTCCTTAAGTTCGGAGTTGAGCTGCACGATTACTGACAAATGCTTGCACTGACTGGACAGGTCCACTCAAATCTGTGTGGTTCTTTCCTCAAAAGACCTTTTCAGACACTAATCTACATGGTCCTCATATGGCCTGACAGATAGGAAACGCCGAACTCATCTAGCTTAATTTTAACCTTTTTTTAATATGACGTTTAAAAGTGATTCCGATATCTTAATTACATAATAAACAATTTCATTTAAATTTCATGACATGAGAATATCACACACGATCCGAAGCACGTAGCTTTAAATTCCCCGACTAATAATCATGATGAAAACTTCCATCCTTGATGTCCTCCCTCCGGTTGACGCCCTAAGCCGAGGTTCGTACCCCACAGGGGGTGCCCTTAGCGAGCGTTTACCTAGTTTTAACTAGCATAGTTGAATAACCCCTGGCTGGAGGTTTTAAATGTAGTAGCTTAAGGCAGTGACAGGAAAGCTCGGTTAAGTAGTCATGATCTCAGAGGTCAACTACGTGCAATAAGAACCATCCTTACTCTAAAATCACTAATTTAATTTCGAATATAATTATTTAACCTCAAAATAGATACTAATCCCCAAATGAATCTTAAAGTCGTTACCCCAATATCATAATCTAAAACTGTTTAATAAAACTACATATTTACAATATTTCAGGGATAAGGAAAATAATATGAAACACCAAGATATTTTGTCAGTCATTTATATTTCTTTGCCAACATCAAATTCAATATTCTACACCATACCATCACATCTCCTATTACATAATATCGCAATTAAATCCGTATTCTAATATTTACCATGAAATTAATAGGTTACCTTAATTTACAGTAGATTCCCAACCAATACCATACCAATCTATCTTTTTACCGACACAGCCACCAAGTACATCTTACCGTCACGAGCGCCCAACCCAGAAGGCCGTTCCCGCGCTACGTTCTGACACATCGAATCTTTGGGTGTTGCCAGTACAATATCCAACAATTACGTATTTATAAATTGAAACCTAACATACGAGATGCCCTACCTAAAAAAAAAAACACAATCCGAAGGGTTTTTGTCACGAAGACGCGCGAACCTCGGTAACGTAAAACAATCTTACTACACAGCACACGTAGAACCCACAGTTATCAACTTATTACACACACACACAAATACACCATTGAATGTCGCACGCGCATGGCGGTAAGTACAGTAAACTCGGCTATGTGGGTCACCGCAACACCTGTTCGTCCGTTAGATGGAGACGCGGATACGATGTGATGCGAAAGAGGGAAGGTAGAGGTGAAGGTCTTCGCAAGATTGGGAAAAATATCTTGTACACACTGTTGTCGATTCTCTTGCCACAAATGCCTCTAAACTAGACAAAAAAATCACCAAAGTTTATTCCTGTGAAACGACGATTTCCCATTCTGTTATTGAGCCTGGCAAACAAAAGTAGAGACTAAAAAAGCGCGCCAAATTTAAAAAATATCAGCATAGCAACCCTAAAATTTGTATGACATACCTGGAATAACACAATTTGATACTTTACAATTATTTATTTAAAATCATGCTACCTGTTCCAAATCAAAGAGACGTTTCTTGACATTTTGAAAAAATCTGTTGACTGCGTCTGAATAAAAATACGACTTTATCGATCTGTATTATGCAGCAATTCGATTTAAAAAAAACAATATTCAATAATAAATTTGGGTAATAATCACTACAATAATCAAAATCTGAATCAAAAAGTTCCATGTCAAAAGATTCATCATCATCATCATCATTTCAGCCGAAAGACGTCCACTGCTGGACATAGGCCTCCCCCAAGCACCGCCACTTCGACCGGTTCTGTGCTTTCCGCATCCAGATTCATTAGTCACTGTTTTTTTTAATTTTTTAAAAAAAATTTAATGGTCACAACAAGACTGGTGTCTTGTTGTGACCATTTAATAACTCAAAAATTCAAAAACACTCCATCTTGTTTTGGCAAATTGAGGTTGATATTAGTACAGTGTTACCATATAAAAACTTTGCAAATAACTCGAGTGTCTAGGTACTTTCGTTTGCCAGACTCTAGACTAAACTGACATAACCACAGATTAATTTTAGTTGAACAGCACTAAGAGGGCACTGAGAAAAGTCGGGTAAAAAACGAAACATCTTCGGGCCATTCCGTATTTTGCAACGCTGCCAGCGCCTGCGCCGCTGCCATGACACATTGTTAACGTTGGTTGCACAACCACTGGTTGGTTGCACGACATCCTCCTCTGACTCATAAGTAATCACTTTGGTCTACTTAAAGCCTATCCGCTTGGGTATTTCTGTTTATGTAATTTGGGAAGTTTTTATCAGGTCAAGTTGGTACGGGGGTCAGTTTTGACGTCAAAGATTAAGTTTCGATAAATTGAAGAGTTCTGTGACTGACTGCAAGAGTAGGCTCATGGCTAAACGATAACAGCCGTATGGGTCAATCACAGGTTAAGCTACGCTTGCCGCGGTCGGTTCGTAGATGGGTGACCGTCCATTACATATCGAGACCCTTCGGTGCCTCGATTAGTCCCGTACCCTAATTGCGTAATACAACACAATCACAATCTGTTTCGATTTGAAACAGATTGCTAATCCATTGCTTCATAAGTTGGAAAAAAAAAATCTGCTCTACAACGTAAATAACGCAATGAATGTTGTTGAACTGTCAAAATGAAACAAATTAGGCAAAATTGTTTACGAAAATAAGTTACGCAATTAGGGTACTGGCTGTTATTCGTAGATCTTTATCAGTCGGGTTGTCAGAAACCCAAACGTTTGACAACCAGTCTTACCAACGGGTATACGTGTTATCCAGTAACTGGGTTGTGGAGGTTAGATAGGCAGTCGCTCCATGTAAAATACTGGTATTCAGCTGAATCCGGTTAGACTAGAAGCCGACCACAACATATTGGGAAAAGGCTAGGCAGATTGATTGATGTCATGATTTCATGAAATCATGACGTTTGACATTTTTGCTAACTCATATTTTAATCAACATAAAACCTGACACTGGCCTGCAAAATGCAAAAAACCTAAGAATATTTGAATTTCGCGGGCTACCCTGACGCTTCCCTCTTAAGACTAATGTCAGTTCAATATTTCGGACTACCACGCACACATTGACAATTATTGCTTGACGCGATAGCACTACTAGCTTTCGAAAATTTATGATAAATTTGGATGTGTTCCGTAATACCAAAAATTATGAATGAAAACTTAATGTATTTCCATTTTTTTTTTCGATAATTTTTAACTCGATAACATAAACTATGCTTCTGCGGAAACAATATTACAAATATTGTTGTTTATAATACAGAAAAAACAATAAGAAAACATGTCATTTACGCTGTAAAAATGTAGAAATGCAATTCGCTTACACTTCATTTAAAGGTAAGTTTTTGGAAATAAAAAGACGTAGGAGCCTAGATAAATACTGTCTCAATCCGAATATCAACATAATATGATGGAAATATGCTCAAATTGCAAATGATTTATATACTACGTTTGTACGGACAATTCATGCGTCGCCGCATTCTTAAGTTCAGGCTTAAAAGTCTACAGGCGGATATATAAAGAATATATTCTGTTACAAGGCATTGTCTTATTATTTCGCTATGGGTCAATGGGTAGGCCCGAAAGGGGGTCAAGCGCGTGACGTCAGCTGTTATAGAAATATGACGTGTTCATCTTGCTTGAGTTCATGAAGGTAACTTATATATCCGGTGCTATTTTTTTTCACACGTGTCTTCTATCTAAAATAAAAACTTTTTATAAAAAAAATCAACCGACTTCCAAAAAAAAATACATTTATGTACTACAAAGTGAAAAAAAAAAAACAACCGACCTCCAAAAAAAAACACTACAAAGTGAAAAATAACTTTAATTTCGGAAGTCGGTGTCTTGGGTTTTGTATTTTCGTTTTTTGCCAGCGACTTCCGAAATTAAAGTTATTTTTCACTTTGTAGTGTTTTTTTTTGGAGATCGGTTGTTTTTTTTTTTTTGTAAAAAGTTTTTATTTTTCACTTTTTAGTTGTGGTACCTACCCCACACACATTCGAATACCACTACCTGCTACCAGTGACAGAAACTTATCATATCATCTACATGCAAGTGGGAAAAAAAAAAGTATTTTGTAGCTAACTCAAAAACTACCCAAGCAAAGTTAATAAAAGTTATATGGAACCAATTCCAGAGCACACCTTTTCAAACAAAAAAAGAATTTTCAAAATCGGTTCACAATTGACGGAGAAATCGGTGGACATACATAAAAAAAAAAAAACAAACATACGCGACGAACATATAACCTCCTCCTTTTTGGAAGTTGGTTAAAAATGACTATATTTTCGAGCCGTTTGGGGTTGAAACCCTCGGGCCGTGGGGTCCGAGTGCCCATGGCCTCTTCCGTGACATCTCAAAACGGCTATTTGACACTTTCCGTGACCCAAGGGCTGGTTTTTACCTTGGCCAGAGGCTAAGCATTGCCATACAACGTGGCAATGCGGCCAGTCTCTTGGGTACATTACCAGTCGACAGCGATGCGGAGGAATTTTTCGACGCTATATTTTAGTTTGTAAATAGTTTTAGTTAAGTTAGTATATCATTTTGTTATTTTTATCAAATTAGTTATAAGTTATTACTTTTACCTACCTTTTAAATAAAAATGTGACAATTTAATAACATTAAAAAAAGTGAAAACTGACTTTAATTTCGGAAGTCGGTGTCTTTGGTTTAGAATTTTTGTTTTTTGCCACCGACTTCCGAAATTAAAGTAATTTTTCCCTTTATAGGGTTCCGTAGTAAACAAGGAACCCTTATAGTTTCATCCTGTCCGTCTGTCTGTTTGTCCGCGGTCTAGCTCCAAGATTGTTAGTACTAGAAAGTTGTAATTTGGCATGGGTATACATATTAATTATGCCGACAGTGGTAAAATAAAATTATGAAAAATATATTTTTTTAGGTTACCTCTCCTACACGTAAAGTAGGGATGTTTTTTTTTCTATCCCTTGGTTTGGGGTATCGTTGGAAAGGTCTTTCAAAAATATTGTGAGTGTGTTAAAACCATTTTTGAATTCAGAGATCCGTTTGCGAAATATTAAGCTTTAACGTGCAAATTTTTGTTAAAGTCAAGTGTCCCCCCCTACCAGCTAAGTGGTTAACGAGTAATAATCGACCAACTTAGATTTGCGGTTGTAAAAACATGTTCTCCCATTATATACTGTATGAAAGATTTTCTTTTTCAACTACAAAGTTAAGTTTGGTCTTGGGATAAATTCATACCAACTACGGAACCCTACATTGTGCGTGTTCCGACATGCACTTGGCCGGTTTTTAATAATTTGAAGGAAATACCGAAATTGGTGCCGATTCCCTTGTTCACAAACTAAACTAAATTTAAGTTCAGTGCATCTTTTTCTTTCTATTTCATTAAGAAAAGGACAGAAGATAAATTTTAGTTTAGTCCTGTCAAATTAATCAGCGCCTGTCACTCTCCATACAAGTTTAGACGTGATTAAAAACTTGCCCACTAAAATTACGTCAATTTACGTCAAGCGCTGATTGATTTGACAGGACTAAACTAAAATTTATCTTCTGTCCTTTTCTTAATGAAATAGAAAGAAAAAGATGCACTGAACTTAAATTTAGTTTAGTTTATGAACAAGGGAATCGGCACCATTAACGTGCGAACCGCCAAACCCTCTGCAACGTTGGTTGAAATGTGTACACAGGCAGAAGAAAATATCTAATACTTTTAGCGAGTGACAGTACTCAAAATTAGACTGGAAGCCGACCCCAACACAGTTGGGAAAAGGCTCGGCAGATTGATTGAGTATTCAAAATTCTGATCTCTTTCATTGTATATGTCGTGGCTAGATCTAAGAATTGATGATTTCATGAAATGATCGAACATTTCATGAAATGGCTGTGTTTCATGAAATGGCCAGCTAAAATTGACCGTATCGTTCAAACGTCAACGTTTAATGATATGTCAGTCGACCTTTGGCCATATCATTAATAGAGTATCCATGCAAATATTACTGGCATTAATTAACTTTTAGTAATCTGGGTCAATGGATAAATAAAATATTTTAAATAGCTTGCATTCCAGAAGAAAAATAACAATGAATAAGATTTGAATAGTTAAACCAACCTGTGAAATACGTTCTAAACTCCATGGTTTTTAACGTTGCGGTCGTTTTTCGAGTGACTTTTATAACAGTCACGTAGCTCGGTATAATAACGATATTTCACTGCACTTTTGTCTTCCATTTGCATATTTATAATTGCCTTTCCAATCGAATTATCGTCCGCCGCCATGATGCACAACAAAAACAAAGCGACATCAACGCCTCTACCGGTGGATAATCTAACTATTTTACGATATGATCACTAATGTTTGGCCACATCATGAAGTTGTCGTGCGTTTAACTGTTCATATCGTCAAACGTTGAGTTTTCAATGATCTGGCCAGACCACATCATGATGTGACCAGCGGTCGATGTTCTATTTCATGAAATGCAACCATTTCATGAAACGGTCGATCATTTCATGAAATGATCAATTCTTAGATCTGGCCACGACATATATACCACGGAAAATAAATCTAAAATCCGATCTTCTTTGTCCGGATTTAATGTTTTTAATGTCTCAGGCAGCTTGTTAAATATTTTTGTGGCTATACAGAAAGTACTTAGAACTGTAGGTATTAAACATTAGTATGGAACATCAGGATTTTTTTTTCGCAGCAATTTGTTGTTATTTAAAAAAAAATCCCATGTTTGAGCTGCTAAAATCATATCACACAAAGACCGTTAAATAAAAATACCATAGCCAAATAAATTCTATAACGGTTCTATCAAGTTGTGTATTTAAATATATTTAACAGTATTTATAGCTAACGGCACATATTTTGAAGCTCGGAGGAGCTCGTGGCTAAGTAATAACAGCCGCACGGGTCGATCCATCAGGTTAAGCTACGCTTGCCGGGGTTGGTCCGTGGATGGGAGACCATTTTTACATACCGAGATTCTTCCGTGCCTCGAAAAGCACGTTAAGCCGTTGGTCCCGGCTGTCATTCGTGGATCTTGTCGTCCCAAGCCCGAAAGTCTGACAACCAGTCTGCAATAGGTAGGTATCGTACCCAGTATCTTGGTTGTGGAGGTGAAATAGGCAGTTGCTCCATGTAAAATACAGGTATTCAGTTGCATCTGGTTAGACTGGAAGCCGACCCCAACGTAGTTGGGAAATGGCTAGGCAGATTGATTGGGTCGATCCATTAGGTTAAGCTACGCTTGCCGGGGTTGGTCCGTGGATGGGTGACCATCTTTACATACCGAGATTCTTCCGTGCCTCGGAAAGCACGTTAAGCCGTTGGTCTCGGCTGTCATTCGTGGATCTTGTTGTCAGAAGCCCGAAAGTCTGACAACCAGTCTTAACTAAGGGGTATCGTGTTACTCAGTATCTTGGTTGTTGGTTGTGGAGATAGGCAGACGCTCCATGTAAAATACAGGTATTCAGCTGCATCCGGTTAGACTGGAAGCCGACCCCAACAGAGATGGGAAAAGGCTAGGCAGATGATGATTGTCGAATTGCAAGACCTTTTGTCAAAGTGGCATCAACTCAACTAGTAAAGGGAATTGTCATGATACACCCCTCATTGAAGGGCGGTTAATTACACGCATATGAGACATGTCAGCTCTGTCTCTGGGATTGCAATGCCTCTGGCATTCCAGATGTCTTCAGGTTATCCAGCGACTGATCAAGAGTTCTGACCGCCCTGGGCTAATTATGAGGACGCGCCCCCGCCAGGTGTGTTAGGTACGGACGGCCTAAAAAGTAGTAGGTAAGTGAGTAGTGTAGTAGTGTGAAAATTTTAACATGGTTTATACTACCTATAAAAGTTTTCAGATCGATCTGCAAGCGAAACTAACGTTGTTCTATCTGCATGACATTCAACCTTAGGGTGCATTTAGTTTTAGTGTTGTCTCGGTCTAGTTGAAATATGTAGGGTAGATGCAATGATGCTAGATTAGTGCATGCGAAGACACTATTTCAGCGCGCCCCCCCCGATCCTCGCGCCCTAGGCTGCAGCCTAATTAGCCTAAGGGTTAATCAAGCCCTGAGGTTATCGTCATCTGTCAGGCCTTTTCCCGAAATTGGGGCGACTTCCAATTTAACCGGATGTAGCAGAATACCAGTATTTTACATGGAGCCACTGCCTATCTGACCTCCACAACCCAGTTACTGGTTAACATGATCATCAAACATTGGCCCACATACGCCAACGTTTGGCAAACCGATCCGCTACACTCCGCGGATTGAATCCACAATTAATTTCAAGCGTTGTGGTGAATATCAATTCAAGTATTCAGGTCTTAGTGTTAGACCTAGGTAGAACATCTGCATCTAGATTCTAATGCTGTACCTACGTGGATGGAGAGCTAAGCTGTTTTAGTCTAGATTTTCGAAGAGCGATGACTGCATAAGCAAGATACGATGGTTTTCATCATTATCATCATTTCAGCCGAAAGACATCCACTGCTGGACATAGGCCTCCCCCAATCACCGCCACTTCGACCGATTCTGTGCTTCCCGAATCCAGCGAATTCCTGCGGCTTTCATAAGATCATCGGTCCATCTTGTGGGAGGCCTTCCGACGTCTTCTACGTCTTCCGGTACGCGGTCGCCACTCCAGAACCATCGTATCGGCCATTCGTTCTGCGAGTGCGAGCAATGTGCCTTGTCCATTTAAGTTTGGCAATTCTTCGGGCTATGTCGGTTACCTTGGTTCTCCTGCGGATCTCCTCATTTCTGATTCGATCACGTAGGGAAACTCCAATCATAGCCCTCTTCATTGCCCTTTGGGTAACTTCTGATAAGGCCCATTGCGAGCGATCACGTTTCAGTACCATAGGTCATCACTGGCAACACGCACTGGTCAAAGACTTTCGTCTTGAGACACTGTAGTATGTGGGATGAGAAGATATTGCGTAGCTTCCCGAACGCTGTCCAGCCGAGTTGGATTCGACGATTGACCTCTTTCTCGAAGTTGTCAGTAAAAAATAGATGCAGCCTTTCTATTTTCGTGTATAGAAGACAGAGCAAGACTATCCTACCAAATCACAGGCCTTCGCAAAAATGTGCCGTGATAAAGACTGCAACTTATTTTTTTCGTGTGGTTAGTGACTAACCTGGTTTCAGAGTTTTAAAGCCACCCATGGGCCTCTGACCTGGCTTCACGTGCCGTCGAGAAATATCTCTCAGGCATGCCGGTTTCCTCACGATGTTTTCCTTCACCGAAAAGACGTCTCAATCTGCCTATAATGTTCCCACTGCTAGGACACAGGCCTCTCTACGAGAGGGAGTGGGCCGTAATCCACCACGCGGATACGGGTGGGTGGATATCATGTCTTCGATTTTTTTCTAGGACATGCCAGTTTCCTCACGATGATTTCTTTCACCGTTCTAAGAACAGTGGTAATGAAACTAGTTGCAAAAATTCTAAAATCTAAAAACCTGTCTGCAACTTAAAGTTAGCAGTTATTTTTGTTCAATGCCACCAACTGCATCAGACCGCTTGAAAGTGATCTTGTTTTAAACCCTAACCGATTATGACTAATTTGTGTCATTTTGACAGTTCAACAACATTCATTGCGTTATTTACGTCGTTGAGTAATTTTTTTTTTCCAATTTATGAAGCAATGGATTAGCAATCTGTTTCAAATCGAAACAAATTGTGATTGTATTACGCAATTAGGGTACGGGACGAATGGAGGCACCGAGCGGTCTCGATAAAACTGATTGCTAATCAATCAGTTTTAAATCGAAACAGATTATGATTGATCGTGTATTACGTAATTAGGGTACTGGTTTTAGATTTTTTATTTTCATAATTTTTATGTGTTATATTTTTGGAATTATCTCCTCAAACCCAATTTTGATATGGTCAAGGTACTAAAACTTTATTTTTTTCAAGACTATTGACGTCTAAAATCCGCCATTTTGATTTTGTAAAAAACAAAACCAAACGACCTGGACTAGTCGATGGACATCTCATGTATTAAAATCCAGCCAACCGTTGGAATGCTTCGAGGGTATAAAGAATCCCGCATACAAAGATACATAGTTTCGCGTGAAATAAAAACAGGGTTATGTTTTATATTAAATAAGACACTAGCAGACCAACCCATTGGTCTGCTCCACCTAAGTAACTTACAACCACAATAGCGACCACAGCTGTTCACCCACTCTTAACCACACGCGAAGTGAGCTGTTATATCTTTAATATTCAACAGACGACATGTCCTACATACTACATAACGTTTGGTTTAATTAGGTAACTGGCTATTGTGTGCCTGACAGTCTAACACTCAAATGTTTTTGTCTATGGCATAATTTCTGTCATATTAGCTGTTGCCTGTGGTTTCACTCGCATCTCAGGGGAACTACTTTCTTTTATTTCGTGTTTAGCGACTAACCTGGTCAGAGTTTTTAAGCTATTGCATAGTTTTTATCGCGGGCTTTGAGCACGGCGACCGAATCAAGAAATTCCGTAACGAAAATAAAACCTAACACCCCCCACTCCGCCTACAAGGAATGACGGATGATGACATAAAACAAAAATTACGTTCCCATGACAACATGAACGTAATTTTTGTTTTGTGTCATCATCCGTCATCATCCCAAGTGTAGCGTTGACAAATAGGAAGTATGGAGGTTACAAATGCTATGCAATAGCTTTACCGCGGCAGTCCCCGAGTGCCACACGTTTTTTTTATGTCACCCGTAGGCCTCTGACTTGGCTGCACATGCCGTCGAGAAATATCTCTCAGGCACACCGGTTTCCTCACGATGTTTTCCTTCACCGTTTTTGAAGCAAGTGATAATTATACAATACGCACATGAATCCGAAGAGTCCCAGCTGTCATAGCCTTTTCCCAACTATGTTGGGGTCGGCTTCCAGTCTAACCGGATGCAGCTGAATACCAGTATTTTACATGGAGCGACTGCCTATCTGACCTCCACAACCCAGTATATCCCTTGGTAAGACTGGTTGTCAGACTTTCGGTCTTCTAACTACCCGTAATGACTGTCAAAGATCATCAAATGACAGCCGGGACCAACGGCTTAGCGTGCTTTCCGAAGCACAGAGGGGTCTTGGTATGTAAAGATGGTCACCCATCCACAGACCAACCGCGGCAAGCGTAGCTTAACTTGATCGATCGACCCGTGCAGCTGTTATTACTTAGCCACAAGCCCTCAAGCCGATTTTGACAGTAGACCTACCTACTTATTTACTTGACAAATTGGCAGTCGCTCCATGTAAAATATTGGTATATTGGACCCCAACATAGTCGGGAAAAGGCTAGGCAGTATGATTCGACTTTCTTTCCCCGGGTTACTTTGGTATTTATAATATTTGGTGTGGCAAGTTATCGTCCCTTAGGTCTTTGATTATGGGCGGTGTTCAGGTGTCTGTAGTCCAACCCAAGCATATATTGCTGTCGCGGACATGTGAAGAGGGTATCGGAAGACTGAGCGGCCAGTGACAGCTCTAATGACGCTTGTCAGATGTCAAAGTGCGCGCCATTCGGTCGCATTTTGCTCTCACCGCAAAACCGCATTATAAATCTCAATTCATCGCATCCGCTGAAACTATAAATTAACATATAATGGTGCCGATTCCCTTGTTCACAAACTAAACTTAATTTAAGTTCAGTGCATCTTTTTCTTTCTATTTCATTAAGAAAAGGACAGAAGATTAATTTTAGTTCAGTCCTGTCAAATTAATCAGCGCCTGTCACTACTCCATACAAGTTTAGACGTGATTAAAAACTTGCCTACTAAAATTACGTCAATTTACGTCAAGCGCTGATTAATTTGACAGGACTAAACTAAAATTTATCTTCTGTCCTTTTCTTAATGAAATAGAAAGAAAAAGATGCACTGAACTTAAATTTAGTTTAGTTTGTGAACAAGGGAATCGGCACCAGTATCCCGTAATAATTGGGGATTTGAAATTCTATAGTTTTCAATATTAATATCAACCCGCGTCCGATTAACGTGTAAACCCTAGACTTTCAAGTGACCATTGTGTATGAGAACGCTAGGTGGCCACCGGCTGAAGAAGAAGACAACTAGAAGATCACTCGGGTACCGCTTCACATTATTTGCTGGGGTTAACTGCAGACGCCTCCTGACCGTCACCAATCTCCTTGCAATTTTCTCGGACAATAAAAATAGGCAATTTGAATCAGCGTGCATTCCAGACGCAGATTTTTCTTTCGTCCTCATCCCGCACAGGAAACACGGCTATTTACACGCCTATCCCTCCAATATTTATTTAAAAATACCATAGATTAACCTTATCATTTTCTTGTTTCAGGTCCATTACTAAATAAATGTGATCAACAATTGAAAAACAATCCAAAAACAACAACAACAAAGTGCGAGTGTGTGTAGTGCAACAATAATGTGAATTGGAATGGACAACGTCTAGTTTCGCGCCAAAACAAGATGGCTGCCGTCATAAAATGGCGGTCGCGGAGCATCACTGCTATGATGCTTCTGATAATTATACAAGTTGTAAATGGTGAGTTATTTTCTATTATTTTTTTTCTTTTCTATTGAAATAATGTCTTACGCTCTTGAAACTCCTTACCCTCCTTCTTCCCTCCTTATTTAGAGCTTAAATTTAGAATGCAAAACAAAAAAAAAAAAAATTTGGCCCCCATCCCCCATATCTCCGCCCCCGTCCATTTGGGGTCCATTCGGACGATCGGTATCGCTTCAAGACCCAGATTACCACTCGCCATCCAGTTGCCTCATCGATTAAATTTTACGTGCCATTGTCTTGAATAAAATCGCCCAGAAGAAAAGAAAATCGGAGCAATATTTTTTTTATGAGGCTGTGTGTATTTTGTAACTAGACCGCTTTATTTATTCCTCACATATAGTTTATATTGTCAGATTTATATTTTTCGTTTTTTTTTTAGTATAAACAAATTCCGAAAAACAGAGTAGCAGTCATCGAGTTACTTTTTAAAAACAAAAAGTTTTTAATAAGTTCTCTGACTCACACTTAGTTACGCAGTAAAATAGTCTTAGACTAATTTGGTGACGCTAGTTAAGCAGTTTCCGAGTTGTTATGCCACAGACACACTTTCACGTTCATGACACTGTCAGCTAATGACCTGTTATTTGTCACGTCACAAATTCTATCAGGTCATGATGTCATGCAGATGTGCATAATGTTTTTAAAGTAAACAAAAAAATAAATTGTTATTGTGTTTTTCATGAAGAATTGGTTACTAGCAGCTCGGAGTCTGGATTTGTGCCCGGTTGATGGCAATAGGCTCGCCCCCTATTACATGGGACTTAAACATAACTGGCGAAATGTGGATAGATACAACTCTGCCCAACCCTTCGAGTATTATTTTTTTATTATTATTTTTTTATTTATTTATCTTTATTCACATAATGGTAAATGTAACTATTATGCTAAGCCCCACAAAACCGTAGTAGTGGTTTGACTGTGGGGTCGGTGAGTCTCTATACATTAAATAAACTTTGTACAGACGTCAGCACATCAAGTCACTACAATCTGTCAAACTTTTACAGATTTTCAACTTAACTGTAAAGAATAAGGTTCAATGTTGATTGGGAAAACCTAACAGACTGGAGCAGGTTGATGTGCTGGCATCTGTACTTAAAACTAATTATTATTTATAGGTAGTATAAACTTTAACATGTTTAAGATAGTTAACTAACGTGTTTAACATGTTTCTAAATAATATTTTTTTAATTTATTTTTAAAACGATTTTTGTTCAGTTCACTCCTTATGTCTGCTGGCAGACTGTTCAATAGATATGGTATTCGTTTTGTTAGGGTTCGGTCACCATAGTAATTAGTGACTCTGTCAGTTAGCTCTTACAGTCGTGATGTTATGTTATATTATATTATGTTATGTTGTTACTCTTGGGAGTGCAGTAGTTAATACTGTTTATAACTTACTACCTAATCTGAACGAATATGACTATTATTTAAAGAGAAATTATCAGATTTTTTGTATGTTTTTTTTAACGTTATCACGCAAAAACAGCTAAACGGATTTGGATGAAATTTGGCACATGGGTAGACTATGACCTGGGTTAGGACATAGAATACTTTTTATCCCAATATTCTGGCGCTACTTTGTGTCAATAATTTCATCACCACTGCTCTCAAAAGGGTGAAGGAAAACGTCGTTAGGAAACCGGCATGTCCTAGAACCGAAAATTCGAAGATGTGTGACATCTACCAACCCGCACTGAGCCGCGTGGTGGATAACAGCCCACTCCCTCTCACAGAAAGGAGGCCTGTGTCCCAGCAGTTGGAACATTATAGGCTAAATATGCCTCACCAGGTGTGACGTCACATATTTTGCAATTTTATAACAATATTGATGGAATTATAATATTGAAAACTCAGGCCAAATGCAAATGCTGCCCGGGGTCGCGGGAAAGTCCGAAAGGGATACCGTGGCCCCCGGCAACATACAGGCAACTGAAGGAACACGGGTGGGTTTTAGTCAGTAAGAGTCTGACACGCCCTCCCGCTCCACCTAGAGCGGGAGAAGTTATTTGATAATTTCACAACAAAAAAAAAACCGAGACAGCGCTGTCAACAGTGACGTGAAGCCGGTTTTGTAAACGTGTGTACTTAGTGAGGTGTAGTTTGATTGTAGTGTCATCATCATAATTTCAGCCGAAAGACGTCCACTGCTGAACATAGGCTTCCCCCAAGCATCTCCACTTCGACCGATTCTGTGCTTTCCGCATCCAGCGGATTCCTGCGGCCTTCACAAGGTCATCGGTCCATCTTGTGGGAGGCCTTCCAACGCTACGTCTTCCGGTACGCGGTCGCCACTCCAGAACCTTTCGGCCCCATCGGCCATCCGTTCTGCGAGCAATGTGCCCTGCCCATTGCCACCTATGTCGGTTACCTTGGTTCTCCTGCGGATCTCCTCATTTCTGATTCGATCACGTAGGGAAACTCCAAGCATAGCCCTCTCCATTGCCCTTTGGGTGACTTCAGTGTCATTGTAAACGGTCGTAAATGTGTGTGTGTGAACGTGTATGCACAGAGAAGGTGTAGTTTTGGCATGCTTCACTTTATTGTTCGCAGCGCTCTGTCTGGGTTTTTTGAAGAAAAAAAACAAAACAAAAAACTTCTTTAGGCTCGTTAAGCATTTTTGAGATGGGACTAAACCATTGATTTCGCGACACTGTAACGCAATTTACCTACACCGTGGAGTAAAAGACATCATCGCGTTGATTACCGCGGCTTCTGTCGGCAGTCGGAGTGCCATTGTTTTTGTATTTGGTCTGAGATTGAATTCAAATTCCAATTATTTTATTTCACATAAACCTACAAGGGCACTTATGAAACGTCAGAAGCTAGGTGCACGGTTCCAATTGGTCGCTTCCTATGGAGAAGAGCCGGCAAGAAACTCCACGGTTACTCTTTTAGAAATAATTGTCTTTTATAATATTTTCAAATAACAGTGTTACTAAGAAAGAAAGAAAGAAAAATAAGTTTAATTGTCACAGACACACGTGCATAAAAAAGAGAACAATAGGTACAATAAAATAAAACAATAGATTAGGAGGACAGTGGTGCCGATTCCCTTGTTCACAAACTAAACTAAATTTAAGTTCAGTGCATCTTTTTCTTTCTAATTCATTAAGAAAAGGACAGAAGATAAATGTTAGTTTAGTCCTGTCAAATTAATCAGCGCTTGACGTAAATTGACGTAATTTTAGTAGGCAACTTTTTAATCACGTCTAAACTTGTATGGAGACTGACAGGCGCTGATTAATTTGACAGGACTAAACTAAAATTTTTCTTCTGTCCTTTTCTTAATTAAATAGAAAGAAAAAGATGCACTGAACTTAAATTTAGTTAAGTTTGTGAACAAGGGAATCTGCACCAGTGTAGGTCTTTTAATAAGTACAGTGTTTGTGGAGCAGGAGTAACTAATATCTTAGTCATTCAACCTGTTTTAGTAAAACCTTGTTTCGATCAAGGCTGTTCTATGAGGTCTCGAACAGTCAAGGCCTTGAGGTCATTCGCCTCAATTTCGGTATTAGGTGATTGCTCTCGAAGTCTCGACAGCAAGATGGTGTTTAGTGTTTCATATTGTTTGACAATTACTTCAGTTTGTCTGGTTATTTTTGAGATTTTTTGGGTTCCGTAGTCAACATGGAACCCTTATAGTTTTGTCATGTCTGTCTGTCTGTCTGTCTGTCTGTCTGCGGCTTAGCTCAGAGACTGTTAGCACTAGAAAGCTGTAATTTGGCAGAAATAATTAATAATAATTCAACTCTTAAATTTCAATTAGAACACTTAATTAAAAAGGGACAAGTATCATATTTATCAAAGGCAATACAGAATGAAATTATCGACATAATGGCAAAAACAGTTAGAAATAGCATTCTTAATGAAATCCCCCTTAATATTGGCAGGCGGGGGCGGCATTTTTTTTCAGTTTTTGCCCCGCCTCGAAAAAATACAAGATCCGGCACTGGATATAAGTCATTTGATGTAAGGATATTTTCGCTTGTTACTATAGATGTGCATTCAGTAAGTGGAAATTAAGCGTTCGCACTAATAAACCTTATTTATAATTTTATTTGTTCTGTTCCCACAGACAAACCGTGAAAACGGTTTTGCGGGGCATTGTTCTTAAGTTAAGATTTTTATAAACTTTGTTTGATAAATAAATAAATAATAATGATATTCTATTCATTTTGAAAGACCGTCGGCGGGCCGGATATAATCCTTTCGCGGGCCGGAGCTGGCCGGCGGGCCGTTCTTTGCCCATCACTGCTTTAGTACATCGTGCTCACACCTGTGCTATGCAATTATAGAATACAAAAACTTTTTTACAAAAAACACAACCGACTTCCAAACTACAAAGTGAAAAATAACTTTAATTTTGGAAGTCAGTGTCTTTGGATCAGATCAGTATTTTAGTTTTTTGACACCGACTTCCGAAATTAAAGTTATTTTTCACTTTGTAGTTTGGAAGTCGGTTGTGTTTTTTGTAAAAAAGTTTTTTTTTTCACTTTTTAGTGGATTGGTTTGTAATTTATCTAAGTTACAATAGCCTTATGTCAACTGCTCATCAAAAATACCCAAATCGCTATAGATGTGCCTTTAATATTTGAAGAGTTCCCTCGATTTCTCCAAGATCCCATCATCAGATCGTGACCAAATGACAATGGGACTAACTTGAAAGTATACCCTTTCAAACAAAAAAAGTATTTTTCAAATCGGTCCAGCCGTCTTCGAGTAATCGGGGAACATACATAAAAAAAAAAAACCCGACGAATTGAGAACCTCCTCCTTTTTTTTGAAGTCGGTTAAAAAGAGATGGAGTTTATACAATGCAAAGACTAATTGACGAAACGTTGGTGTTCTACACATCTCTGTCCTCCCCTTCTAGAAATACATTCGTGATGTAATGTTAACAAAGAAATGCCTCAATTATGTACAAGTACAGTAGCACTAACAAATTGGAATTTATTTACTTTCACTGCTAAAGAAGAGCACTTTCGTTTTTTTACGTCCATTGCGCTGTTTTAACGAGAGTCGCGAGGTATTTGTGAGATTATAATGTTACTATGTACTAACATAAAATATCAGTACCTGGTCGACTACTCTGCTCGGGTGAAAATAGATAAACATATCGTCCAGGTATACCAACGTTGTATCACACTCCCGAGGCTGTGAAAATAGAGAAAACAAATTTTCCCAGATATGAGACCTAGCTAGATTTGCCCCGTTTGGGCGGAGCATTGCCGTGTCCTCGTAGAGGCGATCGGCGGCGGTGATCTCTCGCGTCCGGCCCTGGTCCAGGCTATGGTACGGAGCGAGAGGGCATGGGAGTAGGGTTGCCAACTTTTTGCACAAGAAATAAAGTATATTATGGTCAAAATGGAAAAATAAACAGTATTTCGGAAAATTTAACAGTAGTAACTCGGACAAAAAACTTAAAAAAAAAAGAAACAACCGTCTTCGAAAAAAAAAATCACTACATACCGACTGACTATCTGCAGTACTGTCTCTCCTTTTCCATTTAAATCCATCCAAAGGTTGTCTGTAAAAGATCGGTTTTAGCGATAAGACCGCCCATTGTGTCACCCAATGTAAATTTTCTAAATGAATGTCTGTAATCTTTATAGTGTACATAATAAAGAATATTCTATCTATCTACAAAGTGAAAAATAGGTAATTTTAATTTCGGAAGTCAGTGTCTTTGTTTACCTAATTAATTTTTTGCCACCGACTTCCTTTTTATTTAGGTATAGCTCTGGTTATATCAGTGAAAACAGTATATTCGTATACTTTATTTTTGTTGAACAGTAAACAGTATTTTAGAGTGGAAAACAGTATAATACTGTTTTTAACAATATGGTTGGCAACCCTACATGGGAGGCTGTCACCTCCTTCTGCGGAGCAGTAATGCTCGCGAAGTAGGAGGCGGAGCGCGTGAGGGAGAGGCAAAGTTCGCGTTCTCACGCCCCTAATCGCGGCAGGAGACGCCCTGGGCGTCGGGAATTGCAGGCCGATTCCCGGCCACCATAGGCGCGGGCTTGTGGACGGTGAGCAATGGATAGCTCGTCGTCCGATAAGGACCAGGCTCGATGGCGCGAAAGAGATGTCAGCAGAACTGACAGGGTCCGCTAGGACCGATGCCAGCCGGGGTTGCGGAATAGTCCGAAAGGGATATTACGGCCGGACGCAAACCAGCCCGTTGAGATTGAATCCATTTTGTCATTCCGAAATGCAAAATGAAAGAGAAGCTCGCACCGCAACTTTAAAGTTACCGACACGCCGCGGATCGGATCATCGGACGCACCGCGACGGACGTGTCTACGCTACCAAGGACGATACTCTTTCCATGTTGTGTCGCCGTCTTTGCGGGCCGGTTCGTATCCGTCCGTAATATCACTCACCGTGGGATGCTGCCTTTTAGACGCAGATATTGCCCGTGACCTTGAGTAGTTAGCTTGCGTGTTCTGTACTGAGCTCACGCAACGCGTCATACGTCCAGCTGGTAATAGGACTCGCCCTTGAAGGATCCCAAATTAGACGCATTATTAATTTATTTATTATACATAAAACAAAGGTATTTTAATAAAACTCGTATATTAAAAGATCAATAATTAAATTATCTTTTAAATGGTGAAGGTTTCAGAAAAATACGATTGATAGATTTTGCATGATTCTCAGTTTTTATCCGCGTTAGACATAGCTTTACAAATTAATTTCGCTATGTAATATAAACATAATGTAAAATATTCATTTATTATGAAAATGCTCTAATTTAACATATATTTAATCCAAATCATTAACACTACTCGTTTAGACGTGAACTTCAGTATAAAATCATTAAAAGTCGGGTAACGTCACCTTAACTAGACGTCAATATTCAAACGGGTGGGAATCAAACCCTTCTCTGCATGCCATTTTGGGCGGATATTACCGCTTTCATTTATTTATGTAAGCAGGCTTCCTGATACACATAAAGTTTATTATGTAATGCATTATACAAGAAGAAAATTCGCATAAAATCTCTCCTAATTAAGATACGATCGAAAGCTATTTCCATAGTAATCTTGCGTTAAATAAATTATTAATAGAAACTTAAAACCATAATAAGATTAAATTAATACCATAAAGATAGTGGCGTCATTTACAACGTCACATGGGAACTACCCATCACACAAAATCCTGCATACCGCAAACAGAGTTTACCACGCGAAGAGTTTAAATACAACGTCCCGACATCAATCGTCGGGCCCTTTCTGACCAAGATGACCCCATAACACTCCTCCAGGAGAAGAATAGGGCCACCAGTACAGTCCACAAACACAGACGCCTCCCGTCATTCCGACCTCGCCGCCGAGGTCCTATGCGATCGCGACCGCGTCCCCGAGTAAATGATACTCCCCCCCCAACTCTTGCTCGAAAACGAGGTGCCAGCAGTTATTGCAGCTGAGCACGTAGCTTTAAATACCCCGAATAATAATCATGATGAAAATCTAAGTTTGATCCTGTCCCTTCTTGCTGTCCTCCCCCCAGCGATGCCCTAAGCCGAGGTTTGTACCCCATAGGGGATGCCTTAGCGAGCGTTTGCTTAATATTAATTTAGAATAGCTTTTTCCCTTTTTTTTTTTGGGTGGGAAATTATCAAATAACTTCTCCCGCTCTGGGCGGAGTGGGAGGGCGTGTCAGACTCTTACTGACTAAAACCCACCCGTATTCCTTCAGTTGCCCTGTTGCCGGGGGCCACGATTTCCCTTTATTTTGCCCCTGGCTGGAGGCTTTAAGGTGATATATTGAAAAAAATGGGCTTTTTCTTTATCGTGTAACTTTTAAAGTATTTGGAATAAGGATTTAACATTTTGGGGTATGATTTTTGACTATATGATCTAGTATCCTGAAAAAGGAATACACGATACAATGAAATTTTCTCGATACAAAAAAATTGCAAAGGTTCTATCTATTTTTATCCTTTTTGAGTATCATGGCGCAACGCTTATGAGTTATTTAATGGAATTTACTTTAAAACATAGAGAGTAAGAGTTTCGAGTTTTAAGAAAAGCAGTTTTTTTTTAAATAATACTTTTCATTTACAAAAGACGGTATTTCGTTTTGGCACATACGTTGTTTTATTCCGAGCGGACACGCATTATCGTCATCTCTTCTTTCGCCTATCAAAAGTATTGTCATCACTCTCGTTCATTCATAGATCAGTCGCCCGATGGGGCTCATCGACGAAGAATCTATGTCATTTTTTTGCAAATCGGTGCGATCAAATTTACGTGATCTAAAGAATTTTGTTTACAGAAAAAGTTAGTACTTCAGCAAGTTAAAGTAATTATTGAATGCAATTAGTGTTGAATAGGTATTTAGACTGTGAGTGTATATTCTTGTGAGTCATGTGAACAATATAACATTATTTTTCTGATATGATTTCGTGGTGACATTTAAATAATTTATAAATATAGGAAGAAATATAAAACCAAAACTGAACAGTACCTGCAAGGTTTGGAGTGCACAGGGCTATCAATGAACTCATTTTATAGGAATTCAATAGCAATAAGATGATGATAATAGTGAGTCGAATTCTCCACCTTCACTAAAGCATAACCAACACAATCTATTCCCGCCTTGTAAAGTATTATTATGTAAGTATTTTATTTTCTAAGAACATCTGTTTTTATACCTACAACTTATAATAATCTTTTGTCTAAAGAAATAGGCTAAATTATATGATTCGTTTTTAGGTTTGAAATACGTCAACAGTACATCAATATGTCAAGTACTGTCACTACGAATGATAGATCACAAAAAAGAAATGGAGTCACATTTGAATTGTGAAAAAAGGAGTTTTTACCCGACTACGGCAAAACCAGAGGAGGGTTATGATTTTAACATGCTATGTATATATGTAACAGGCTTTCAAATGCAAAATCCGACTAATAGTTCCAGAGATTAACGCGTTCAAAAAAACTCTTCAGCTTTATTATTAGTACTAGCTTTCCCTTCATAATATTAAGTTTATATTAATTATTAATACATAATTATCAACTAATACTATAAATGCGAAAGTAATTTTATTTCTTTGTTACGCTTTCCCGCTAAAACGGCTGAACAGATTTAGATGAAATTTGGCACATGGGTAGACCATGACCTGGTTAAGTCATAGGTAGGTACCAAGTCAATAATTTCATAACAAAATACAGTGTGTTGAAAATATTACAGTGACGATAAATTAGTTTAGGACAAAGGATAATTTTTATCCCGATATTTCCACTGGATCGAGACATATGTGGGTGAAACCGCGACGCGCAGCAAGTATTATACAGGATGTCTCAAACGTAGTTGTTCAAAGGCAAATGGGATAAAGTGGAGGTGGCCACCTATCATTTAATTTTTTAAGTTAGGATATTCTCAGTAGTTCAGAAAATTTCACTAATTTAACCATTTTCTACGCTTGGATTTTTCGGCCCTGTGAACAATATTTTCGACGTAGCGAGTTCAAATCTGGTTGGAAGATGCCTTGATAGTGTAGGTAAAAGATTACGTTCCTATTTACATACGTACATTCAGTATGGCTCTGCAACGCTTTATTTTTACTTTACTTTCCTAACTTTATATTAAACTTTATCGCAACTTTCTAAGCCCAGATTTAAAAAAAGTGTACTACCAAGTATTATCGAAGAAACGTATATATGTACACTGTAAGGACTATTCTTGCTTGTAACGCTCGGCCGCTATAGTATCGCTCACCTACGAAAAAAAGGGTCATTTGCACAGGATTTTGTTTTCAAATTGCTTAGATATGCGTTACCCCGATGGTACGTGCACATAGCTTTAAAAAGTACCTTAATTATTAATAGTTAGACGAGGAAAATTTCACAAAGACAGCTTAATGAGAAAAAACTTTGTGCTCTAATTTTACCAAAACATCTCTGAAATGCGTTTACATTGAGACGTGACCTTTGGTACATGTGTTTTATTTTTAATTCTTTTTTTTTACTTTCGCTGTTGACATGCGTAGGCCTTCACAACTTGTATTGTCATTACCAAAAGCCATCATAATCTGCCTATAGGCAAGGGGCATGGGGTATATAGTCTTGTATCTATAGTATCAAGACATCTTTCAGTCATTGATCGCTACGTCAAAAATGTTGTTCACAGGGTCTAAAAATCCAAGTGAAAGTGTAGTTTCTTGAAATGCGAAATTTTCTGAACTGTTGAGAATATCTCAACTTTAAATTTTTTAAATGATAGGTGGCCTGCACCTCCACTTTACCCCATTTGCCTTTGGATCACTACGTTTTAGACAATCTGTCTACAAAGTGGATTTTTGAGATGGGGTAATAAGGGCAACTACCTTAACCGTTGTTGCTACAGGAAAACGGTCTTAGAAGACTGTCTTTAACTTTTGAGACATTTTGATCTGCATTCACAGATTTTGAAAAAATATTACAGTCAGCAAGAAAATGGGCAGTTTTCACAAAAACTTTTTTTGATGCCAATCGATCCTGTTTCTTTTATGGAACAAAAAACTTTAGTGGACCAACTGAGGTTTAAGTACCTACTAGAAAAGACAGAAATTGCAAAAAACTTTTCCCATAGGTACATTTTGTGTGTGGGAATGTCACCCTGTAAACAATAAATATTTTTGCTGATAATTAAATATTTTGTATTATTTGTCTACTCCATAGTTCTCTATATGCAAAATTTCATAGATCGAGATAAATTATCGTTACTTAGCACGCACTTTTTTCTTAGATATGTTTCCGTCTTTATCATGCACTTTTAGTATGACAGTTGTGCGACAGTGACAAGAATAATGCTTAGCCAAAGCCCATGCTAAGTAACTAACGTTTTCAAATTCCGGTCAGGTATTTCGTTAGTTCCACTTTTTGCTACTGGTTCAGATATGTTTGTGGCAGCGCGACGATGTGGCGGCCAACCATCGAATATAGAACCGCCACTCCCCGCGTGCGGGGGCAATAAGCCACGCCCATCAAACAACTCTTTATTTTCAATATAGGCCCTTAAGTGTATCAGCTTAAGGCACCCACAGGAAAGTCCGGTTAAGCAGCCATGACCTTAGTGGTCAAAACTGCGAGTAGCCATTATTAAAATAAAAAATAAAAAAGTCCATCGTCGGGCGGTTAGCCACCAGACAATTGACTCTTCGATGATTTTTCAGTAAATTAGCTGTAGGAGATCCATCACCTCAAAGTTACCTAGTTCGTTTTTAGGGTTCCGTAGTCTACAAGGAACCCTTATAGTTTCGCCATGTCCGTCTGTTTGTCTGTCTGTCCGCGGCTTGGCTAAGAGACTATTAGTATTAGAAATTTGTAATTTGGCATAGGTATACATATTAATCACGCTGACAAAGTGGTAAAATAAAAAAGGATTGTGTGGTTTTATGAAACCACGGTAAAAGTGAAACTTCTATGGGCGCTGCCATATTGGCCTTGGCTGCTCTGACGAGCACCTTTCACTTTATCCCTACTCCGCGGCCGACCGTCACGCGACATGCAACACACAGACGAAAAAGTTTGAGACGATGTAATAAAAGTTTCACTTTAAAAACATGTTTTTTTTTTGGGTGCCCTACACGTAAAGTGGCGATGTTTTTTTCTCGTCTATCCCATAGGGGGTGTCGTTGGAAAGGTCGTTCAAAAATATTGGGAGTTTGTGAATACCATTTTTGGATTCAGGGATCCGTTTGAGAAATAAAAAGATGCTTTAAAGTGCAAATTTTTGTTAGAGTCAAGTGTGTCCCCCCCTGCCAGCTAAATGGTTGGTTCTTGGTATGTGGAAAAATTCACAGCAGTATTATACACAACGAAATTAAAAGGAAAACTGTCACAGCTAAGTAGGTTCTACAAGATAACGAGTAATAAATCTGCCAACTTACACTTGCAATTTTACGGAATGTATGTGTTTTTTCAACTACAATGTTTTAAGTTTGTTCTTGGGATAAATAAATTAAGCCTACCTACGGAATCCTTCATTGTGCGTGGTCTGACATGCACTCGGCCGGTTTTTATAAATGTGACATGTACATTAAGTGTCAATATAAAAGATAACCAACATAACATTACATCACGCCTTATTTCCCCGAAGGGTTGGGCAGAGGTGTCCCTGTAGCTGGTACACCCATATTTCGCCAGTTATGTTTAAGTCCCATGTAATAGGGGGCGAGCCTATTGCCATCAACCGGGCACAAATCCAAAATAAATAAAAAGATTGGTCTGTTTTTTACATGATTGTATTCTACAATGTCAGTGTATTTGCTAAGATGGTAAACAAGGCGTCTAAAATCTTAGATATTAGCAAAACTTGGACATTAAAACTCTTAAAAGAAATTGGTCAAGTTCGTGTAAGCAGTTAGCAATTTAGCATCGCGTGTTTAGATTCCGTTTATTATATATTTGATGCTTATTTATTTGTTATAGTTATTATATTTATTTCCGAATTCCGATTCATGTTTCTTCCGCTGCGCGTAGGGTTGTCAAACGTCTGAGTTTAGCCGCACGTATAATAATAAAAACACATAACCCAACCGCCTGTTGGCCCAGTTATCGTATTAAAAAATAAATAAAAATAAAAATTATGTTTATTTATCTCCACAAATTACATTTATATATATCATAAGTTGACAGATATATTGACAAAATTTTATAATATGTGGGAGATCTGAAGTCTAAACTAAGCCTAGGCCTGTATTTTAGAACTCCAGGTCCCCCCATTGTAACACATAGTAAAGAATTGTCAACGTGGTACAATTGCGAATGGTTGGTAGTGTGTCTGAGTGTATGTTTGTTAAAGTTGTTTGTTTTATTACCCAGTAACTGGGATTGGCAGTCGCTCCATGTAATGTGATATCATCAGTATTTTTTGTAACGACCAACATTATTATTTAAAAAAACTTTTTACAGAAAAAACAACCGACAAAATTTTTGTTAAAAGTTTTTATTTTTCACTTTTTAGTTGTGGTACCTACCCCATACAAATTTGAAAACCCCTACCTGCTATGTAAATAACAGTGGCAGGCAGGAAGTTATCATATCATCCACATACTAAGTGGGGAAAAAATACGTATTATTAAAGCTAACTCAAAAACTACCCAAGCAAAGTTAATAAAATTTATATGGGACCACTTCTGAAGTATGACGTACCAAACAAAAAAAAAATCATCAAAATCAATTCATAATTAGCGGAGTAATCGCGTGACACACATACAAAAAAAAAACATACAGTCGAATTGAGAACCTCCTCCTTTTGACAGTCGGTTAAAAAGCAAGCGAACCCTGCAGGTTTTTACGACGCGACAATACATTGATATTTCTTTATCCTATACTATAAAATGATCAATATTTGCTCCATGCCAAATACTGGTATTCAGCTACTTCTAGTTTGACATGAAGCCGACCCCACCATAGTAGGTCAAATTCAAATTCAAAAGTCATTTATTCAAACTAGGCTGAGAATCAGCACTTTTCGAACGTCAAAATTACATAAGACAGTCCCCCAAAACGCCCACCCTTCACCACTTCCTAGTGCCTTTAGCTGGGAAGAAGAAGTGGCGCAACAAACTCCCCAGCAGCACAGCTGTCTGTTCAAGTTAGAAAAAATGATTCTATACAATAGTATGCAAAATGCATAATGTAAGTTCATTATGCAACACAAAACATAATTTAAATGATAAATTATTCGCCATATGTCAGCTAGCACACGCCAATATACCAACCAAAAACATCGAGAACTATACTCAAGCAGAAATAAAAACTAAACGTAAACAGAACTAAATACTCGTATCTAAATTAAAGCCTCCAGGCATAAAGGGCGTGCCCGCTTACATAAAGCTATTTAAAGCTATAATTGGAAGTTATTATAAATGATAAACTAGGACCATCGAGGTAAAATAAATAAACAGTTAGTTACTAGTTACAATAACAAAACCATGAACAGCAAGACGACCAGTCACCACAAGCAGCACCCGTTCACCACGAGCATAACGCAAAGGTCAGTGATAGCTCGGCCCGAGTTTGCCCGAACTTGGGAAAAGGCTAGGCAGATGCTGTTTACTTAATTTCTTCATTCTTTCAAGCATTCATGTCCTAGATTCGTGCCCTCTTATTTAGAAAGGATTATTAATAGATGGTGTTGTTCTGCCATCTATTAGTAAGTTCATCACGGTCGCCAGTATCACACAAGCGTCGACATCTAACGGTCATGTAACCTACATACTTGCTAAGCCTTTGACGTCTTTACGCGTACGTTTATAGATTTTCTACTATTTTTAACCGACTTCCAAAAAGGAGAAGGCTATATGTTCGTCGCGTATGTTTTTTTTTTATGTATGAGTTGGTACCATATAAATTTTATTAACTTTACTTCTATAGTTTTTGAGTTAGCTTCAATAATACGTACTTTTTCCCACTTAGTATGTGGATGATATGATAACTTCCTGTCACTGTTATTTACATAGCAGGTAGTGGTATTCGAATTTGTGTGGGGTAGGTACCACAACTAAAAAGTGAAAAATAAAAACTTTTTACAAAAAAAAAAACAACCGACTTCCAAAAAACACTACAAAGAGAAAAATAACTTTAATTTCGGAAGTCGGTGGCAAAAAACGAAAATTCAAAACCAAAGACACGGACTTCCGAAAACAAGTTATTTTTCTCTTTGTAGTGTTTTTTGGAAGTCGGTTGTTTTTTTTTGTAAAAAGTTTTTGCTACTTATTTTTCTCTCGTCATCAGCATCTCCCATATCCTATCCAAATTCGACCAAAGTGTAGATGAACATTAAAAAGAAACTCAGAGGAGCTCGTGGAGTCGTGGCTAAGTAATAACAGCCGCACAGGTTGGTCCATCAGGTTAAGCTACGCTGGCTGGGGCTGGTCCGTGGATGCGTCATGTTCGTGAACGGGCGCCGTCAGTAGGGACTGGTCATCTCTTAGCTACCACGGTTTATTTTTAATTTATTTAAATTTTTGAATTGTTATTATATTTTTATTACGGACGCTTTTAACGTGCACGTCTTTCTACATTGTTCTCACATGTATAAATTCAACACGAATGATGTAACCAATATTTTGTAACAATGTTTTGATTTAAAAGAGTGTCCGTGGAGTTTCTTGCCCGTTCTTCGCCATAGGTACCTACTACGCTTTGGAATGGGCAACTAGCTTCATTTTTCTGACTGACCGACCCCTTGACAATTCAAAAGTACCTGTAATTGGTTTATTTGAAATAAATGTTTTGAGTTTGAGTTTGATGGGTGACCATTATTTATATACCGAGACTCCTCCGTGCCTCGGAAAGCACGTTAAGCCGTTGGTCCCGGCTGTCATTCGTGGATCTTTGACAGTCGTTACGAGTCATCAGAAGCCCGAAATTCTGACAACCAGTCTTACCAAGGGGTATCGTATTACCCAGGTACTGGGTTGTGGAAGTCAGATAGGCAGTCGCTCCATGTAAAATACTGGTATTCAGCTGTATCCGGTAAGACTGGAAGTCGACCCCAACATAGTTGGGAAAACACTAGGCAGATATAGACGAACATAAACTTCTCCTTTTTTAACACATACATAAAATCACGCCTTTTTCCCATGGGGGTAGGCAGAAACTACAGAACGCCACCTGTTACGATCCTTACATACCCCTTTTGCCTCGTTTACGTTCATTTTTTTTTTTGTGGTGTAATCCTCATGGGTACCCTCCGTCTTGGGAGAACAGTCTATGTCGGATTCCTACCAACTAAAGCCCCACTGTTCCTACTGCTACCATGTCTCGGGGGCCCGGGAGATACATGTACATTCGCCGCACCCCTGACTTGTATCAGCCCGCCATGACTGACGGGCCCCATTACCAAGTGTGGCTGGTCCCACGACCGCACATGCTCCCATGAAGGCGCTCATGCAACCCTGCGTGTCCCTAGGGACACGAAAAAAGTATCGATACTTTGTGGTATCGAGTACATTTCCATTCGATACCGATACTTTTGTACTCGATACTTTGCATTCGATACTTTTACTCAATGAGTACTTTTTGGCAAGTATCGTATCGAATAAGAAATTAAGTTTTAAATGGGTAATCTTAGAAATCACCCATTTAAAACTTGCGACCCTACGGCTTATGTTTATGGTTATGGCAACGCCATCTAGTTCACTCGTTCTGAACCTTCTAAAACATTATATCGATCTTTACTCGAAAACGTTACTTCCGTTCACAGTTAAATTCTTAATCTTTCCTTCGTTCATTTACTACACTAATCAATCACTCATTCACTCACTCGTTTACCGTTGTCATTTGTTTTTCATGTCCTGCCCTACTGAAGTTAAACTAACGTTATTTACTGACTAATATTGACCTATGCTCTATGCGCATTAGGACCTAAGAAAAGAACTCGATACCTTGAAGTATCGATATTTTTGTTTCGACATTTTTATGAGTACGGTATTTTTTTTCGATACTACTCATAAGTACAGTATCGATACTTTCTATTCGATACCGAGTCCCTACGTGTCCCTTCTTTGGGCCTGACTGTTCAGGCGACGACACAGCCCCAATTTCGTCGCCCGCAGGCCCTTCCTTATGGTGACCAGAGATCATTAAGCGCCTTTCGACGCCCGGCTACTCTTCTGGTATGTTCATACGCGCACGTCGGTTGCGAGTACTATGCACCTGACCTTTCTGAAGAACATTACCAATTAGGTCAGTATAAAATATGTCCTAGGGCGTCCTGGCGTCGATTTCCGGCCGTCGTAGGCTCAGGCTTGCGGACGGTGAGCAATGGGTAGCTCGCCGTCCGATAAGAACCCGGGTCGACGGTACGTTGTGTTCCACGCGCGCCTCAAAGAGATGTCAGCAGACTTGACGGGGTCCGCTAGGGCCGATGCGGGTTGCGAATAAGGCCGAAAGGGAAATCGTGGCCCCCGGCAACATGGCAACTGAAGGAACACGGGTGGGTTTTATTCAGTAAGAGTCTGACACGCCCTCCTGCTCCGCCCAGAGCGGGAGAAGTTATTTGATAATTTCCCACCCAAAAAAAAAGGGCGTCCTTGCGTTTCCACTCACATGTGACTTGTCGCTTTTTTTAAGTCTGTTAAAAAAGATCTTTGCCCTGAAAAGAAAACACAGACATATTATTAAGAGCTATCAAGAAAATCAATAATAGTACATTATTGCAAAGGCCCGGGAAATAGGCATGTAGGGGATTCAGGTGCAGGGTGGATATTGGCCATAGATCAAAATTAATACACTTTCTCTGAGTACCCACAATATAATCACAATACAGAAACACTGATTAAAACACAAAAATAGCTTACGCACTAAAAAGAAACTAATCGAGGTACTAGGAAACAGATTAATAACTACCGATACACAAACTTATCCTCTGTTCCTAAATCTAGAATCTATCTAGGTCCTGTAAGGCGGAATTTCGCTATAGGTAGTCGATTTAGGCATTAGCCCCACACTATTCGACACTACCCAAAAGGAGACTGAACATTTGACTGAACTTATACTGAACTACTGACTGAATACACTGACTATGTTATACTGAACATATTTCTTGAAAATACTTGTTGAAATATAGTAATACTGATGAGAACGCTAAGTTATAATGAGAACGCCAAGTTATAATGATCAGAACGCAATAACTGATATGGCTTCTCGCAGTTTTGACCACTAAGGTCGTGGCTGCTTAACTGGATTTTCCTGAGGGTGCCATAAGCTTCTACACTTAGAGCCTCCAGCCAGGAGCTTTTTAAACTATTCTAAATTAAAATTAAGCGAATGCTCGCTAAGGGCACCCCCTGTGGGGTACGGACCTCGGCTTAGGGCATCACTGACGCAATAACTGAATTTTTTTTTTTTTTTTTTTTTTTTTTTTTTTTTTTTTTTTTTTTTTTTTTTTTAAATGGCTTCTCGCAGTTTTGACCACTAAGGTCGTGGCTGCTTAACCGGATTTTCCTGTGGGTGCCATAAGCTTCTACACTTAGAGCCTCCAGCCAGGAGCTTTTTGTACTATTCTAAATTAATATTAAGCGAATGCTCGCTAAGGGCACCCCCTGTGGGGTACGGACCTCGGCTTAGGGCATCGCTGACGGGAGGACAGCAAGAGGGGACAGGCTGGATCAAATTTGTATTTATATCATGATTATTATTCGGGGTATTTAAAGCTACGTGCTCAGCTGCAACAACTGCTGGCACCTCGTTATCGAGCAAGGGTCGGGGGGGGGATTCGTTTACTCGGGGAGTAGATCGCGTACGTAAAGGACCTCGGCGGCGAGGTCGGAATGACGGGAGGCGTCTGTGTTTGTGCACTGTACTGGTGGCCCTATTCTGCTCCTGGAGGAGTGTAATGGGGTCATCTGGGTCGGAAAGTACATGCCTCGGACGGCGGATCTGACTGATTTGGGACGGGACATAATTGGCTGCCTCGACTATCAGAGGGTTCCGATGTCGAGGAGCGGACTCAAAGTGGCGCTTTGCCATGCGTTTGAGGAACTGGTGGATCGTAGGGATCTTACAGTCGAGATGGAGGATCTCGTTTCTGACGTACCACGGGGCTCCCGTGGCCTTGTGAAGGAATCTGTTTTGGAGGGACTGCATCCTATGGATGTGACGGGGTTTGGCGTGGGCGAAGACTGCTCCCGCATAGGTCATTATGGGACGGACACACGCTGTGTAGATACGCAATTTGCACTTTAGTGACAATTTGCTGCGTGAATTTAGGATACAGTGAAGCCTACCTAGAGCGAAAGCGGCTCGCGAACGAACCGTCTTTATGTGCTCTGAAAAGGAGAGACGCTGGTCTAAGATCACACCTAGGTACTTGGCTCGCTTCTCCCAAGGGATCGGCTTGCCGAACAGGGTGATCGTTCGGGGGGGAGGGGGGGGTCTAGATCTCGGTTTCGAGAATGAAACCGCTTGACTTTTGTCGGGATTAACTTCGATCCTCCACCGTCTAAACCAGGCGCCAAGGTTATTGACGGCCCGTTGTAGATTTAGGAGAGACGAAGGGGCGTTGCCTTTGCAGGTGATCGCAGTGTCGTCTGCGAACAGAGCGAGCTGCGTCCCTCTGTGTCTGGGGATGTCGCTGGTGAACAGCGTGAACGCGAGGGGGGCTATCACTGAGCCCTGAGGGACTCCTGCCCTTATGGGGCGAGGGGAGGATAGGGCACCTTCGATACGGTAGCGGAAGGTGCGATTCGACAAGTAGTCTCGTATGATGAGTACGAGACGATCCGGCACTCCGAGTTTGTATAGCTTGTATACTAAGCCGTTGTGCCAGACTTTGTCGAAAGCTTTCGCTATGTCGAAGAAGACTGCGCATGTCGGATAGCCGCGGGTGAGACCACCTTTGACCAGCTCGACTATGCGGTGGACCTGATGCACGCTAGAGTGCTGAGTTCTGAAGCCGAACTGCTCGTCGGGTATGAGGCCCTTAGTCTCGGCGTAGTCTCTGAGACGCTTATAAATAAGCCTCTCGTAGATTTTACCGAGAACTTTGAGCAGACTGATTGGGCGGTAACTAGAGGGCTCGTTTTTAGGCTTGCCGGGCTTTGGGATACCTATGACCGTGGCCTCTTTCCACGTCTGGGGAAAGATGTTATTGCTTAGAGCACCATTGAAGATGGTGGTCAGTAGCATGATCAAGTGGGCTGGGAAGAGCTGGACCACCCTATTGGTGAGTCCGTCTGAACCGGGGGCTTTGCGCGTATGCAGACCTTTGATTATCTCGTGCACCTCATCTGGTTCGATGGGGGGCAGGGGAAAATCAGGGTCTTCAACGGGAGGAAGGGAGGCTCTACGTTCGACTTCGGCGTCGACCTCGTCGAGGTGAGCTTTGTCTACTGGTAGGGTGCTGGGAGAGCATTGAGCTTCTAGACTGTCGGCTAGGCACTCGGCTTTGTCGATGTCGTCGAAGGCAATGGTTTTATCGGGGCGGACTAACGGGGGAACGGGGGCCGACTGGGGGGACCTGAGTTTCCTCTGGAGTTCCCAGAAGGCTAGATGAGAGGGCTCTAGTTCGCTCACCATCTTGTCCCATCCCGCTTCACGCAGCTCCGCTATACGTGTCCTAACAGATCTCTGATAGTAGCGCATATGGGCTTTGTTGGCGGCACAGGGGAAGACGCTGTAGGCTCGAGTAGCCGCGCTCTTCTCAGTCATCAGGGCACGCACATCGTCGGGGAGATTCAAGTAACAGGGTTCTGTTGCTGGAACCTCCCTGGAGCATTCGCTCAGGACGGTCTGTACGTGCTCCGTGAGTGAGTCGATCGCGGCAGTCGTGTCAGCGACTGAGTCGAAATTGTCGGGGATCGAGTCTAGTAAGGGGGATGTGTTGGATTTCAGCTGAGTGCTTACTTTCCTCCAGTCCGTCACCTTTTTAGTGGGGAGGGGTTGGTCAGGGTCGGAGGGACCTGTGCGGGAGGTGAGTTTGATGATTACCGGTCGGTGGTCAGAGGTAAGCTCGTACACCGTTTCTATTGAATCTAGTCTTAGATTAACGTTCTTAAGGAGCGTTACGTCGAGTACGTCAGGGGTATGACTGATGGCATGGGGATAGTGAGTGGGACTCATCGGAGCGATGATGTCGAAGTTTAGGGAGGAGGAGAGGTCGAACAAGTGCCGACCTCTGGTGTTGGTGGTGGAGCTATTCCAAGAGGGATGTTTCGCATTGAGATCCCCCGCCAAGATGACGGAGTCACTCATGTTTAACAACAGTTGGATATCGTCCGAGAGATTTTGGAAATTTTCCGAAGCGATGGTAGTAATGGGAGGGATATAGACCGACACTATAGTGATCGGTGCGTGACCGGTCATGCCCAGATGGCATGCTGATACTTCTAATCGTGAGAGGGGGGGAGGATCCATTGGGATGCAGTACAGATCCTTTTTGTAATAAATGAGGGTGCCGCCCCCATGACAACGCGTTCTATCGTTCCGAACGATACGATAGTTAGCTAAGGAGGGATTGCCTCTGTGGGGCTTTAGAAAAGTTTCCTGGATGAGGAGGATATCTAGTTGATGAACGCGGAGGAAGTCCGCGATTTCATCTTTTTGTTGATTTAAGCCATTGGCATTGAAGGTGCCAAGCTTGAGGGATCGGGGTTTAAACCTAGCCTGAGTGGTGTTAGACATGATGGGGGGTAGAGAAAGAGGTGAGGGCTTGCGTGATCTCGGGATACGCATTGAAGACGTTACGGATTGCCGCTAGGCGCAATAACTGAATAATATGCGACACCTTAAGTAGTTTCCTACCCTAGCGTGCCCGCCCTGTGGCTAGCATACGCAGATTTTACGAAACCCCTATCTAAGTCTAGTTTTTCAAGGTGAGGGGGTCGGTATGCGATCGGGGATTGCGGGGTACACCGATACTAGGGGGCGCCAGGAGAGGTGAGGGGAGCGAAGAGGGAAAGAAACTGCGCAGTTAGTCTGCTTATGTATTACGTTCTATGTGACGCTTTTGTTCTTTCCTCAAATCGAACATCCCAAATACTTTTCTTTTTGTAAAAGGTGCCCATTTATAGTAGATAGCCTAACTAAGACATTGTGTATGTCAGAACCCTTATTTATTGCTTAGATTGGCCTGTATTACATCATTTAGTTAGTATATAAGGGAAATTTTTGTGTCTTAGTTTGTAATTGACTCATACTATTATACTGAGGCTATCACTATGCTTTGTAACTATATATGTAGCTAGGTTACTTCACAATATGGGTAATAAAAGTAGTATAATACAAAAGACTTTAATTAACTTAACCTAGGGTGGTGTGAAGTACCTAGTAAATTATTACAATCATAAAATGAGATCGCTGTGCTTCTCAACAAGGCAATTGCAGGTCGAGCTCAGTTTGAAGGCCGAGCCGTAGGCAAGGACTTCACTAATACGAGACAGGCAATTGCCATTTCCGCCGAGGCATATATAGTGCTTTTCTCAAAAGAATGCAGGGAAATAAAAGTAGTTAAATTTCCATAATTTTTCAAGTTAATGCCGTTTTTAACATGAACTGTACATTTCAGCATGGAATAAATTGCCCAAAATGTAGATGGCTTTTTAGTTTTAGTTATCTCATTAAAATACGCCAAAAATACGCAGTTTGTAGAAAATTTTCACTTTACTGTCGTTTTTCCAAATCATAAAATTTTCTTATAGGTACTTTCATGTATTTTTTTTTTGACTTCGCTGGAAGCAGGTTTTCCATTGCTAATTTGGCTTCTGATCTTAAATCTGGTGGAGTACAATCAATCTCCATTTCACTCACTGAACCGTTGGAACTCATTTTAATTATCTATTATATATGTAAATAACAAATCAAGACGAATTTTCAGCTTTGCCGCCAATTTTCTATTTATCATCTGTGCCGAAAGGCAAACGCATCTAAGGCTATACAGCCACGTGAACGCAATTTGTACTAAGCAAAGAGAACTTTGGTATGCCAAGAATGATAAAAGAGATCCAATCAAAGAGTATTTAATAACCCCAGCACGCCATTTCATACAACATTGCTGGAGCGTTGTAATGTTCCAAATTCAAAAAACGCGCCTGCAATGGATTTGATTTTCTTTGACCGTAAATTCGATACTTCGCGTGTTCTTTGTTCGAAAATAATGACAATATTTCCATGCATGTTTGAGAAAAATATCATATCAAACAATATAACTTCTAATTACTAAGCTAAACCCCATGACGATAATAACACACGTATAAAAGCTGTGCTGTAACAGATATGCACTCAATACCGAAGAAACTGCTATCAATGCAGTTAGTTAGCGCTTCAGTGAAGCTGGCGGTCAATAGTACGGTTACGAGGATAGATATGTTTCGGACCTGCATACGGATACGCATATAGAAATAATATTATACCGGTTTCGGATACGGTTACGAATATGAAATTATTTCGGATTATCCGTTGGTTTCGGATAGTTTCGGTTATAGATATTAGATTTTTAAGAAATTGTAAAAGTAAAACACAAATCTATACTATATTACTACATAGTATAAAACAAAGTCGCTTTTTCTGTCCCTATGTATGCTTAAATCTTTAAAACTGCGCAACGGATTTTGATAAGGAAGGTTTATATGTATAATAACCCGGTTTATACCCGTGCAAAGTTTATACCCGTGCGAAGCCGGGGCGGGTCGCTAGTACTTAATATTATAAATGCGAAAGTTTGTGAAGATGGATGGATGTTTGTTACTCTTTTACGCAAATAATACTCAACGGATTTTGATAAAATTTGGCACACAGATAGTTTATAACCTGGATTATCATATAAAATACTTTTTATCCTGATAATCCCACGGGATCGACACTTATGCGGGTGAAACCGCGGGACGCTGCTAGTATACTATATTAAGACGCAGATATATGACAGTGACCTTGAATGGTTAGCTTGCGTGTTCTGTACTGAGCTCACGCAACGCGTCGTACGTCCAGCCAGTAATAGGACTCGCCCATCAAGGAGCGCTGTCCCAAATTAGATGCATGATTAATTTATTACACATAAAACAAAAGGTATTTTAATAAAACACGTATACTGAAAGATCAGTAATTTAATTATCTTTAAAATAGTGAAGTTTTCAGAAAAATACGCTTGATGGATTTTGCGTCATTCTCAGTTTTTTATCCGCGTTAGACATAACTTTACAAATTAATTTCACTATGTAATATAAACATAATCAAAAATTGGTTGCCTGTAAAGTCGGTATACGGGCGAAAGTTTTACGTGACAACGACTTTGAGTGGTAAAATAATTTTAATGTGAATATTCATTCGTATAGTAGGAAGAAGGATGAAATAATAGTAACAATTTAAAACATTTATTTATACAAAGAATTATATTTAAAACATTAATTTATACAAAGATATCCTATCTATCTAGCCTATCTCTCTCACTCTCTCTCTCTCGCTCTGTCTCTCTCGCTCTTAGGCGGGCTAACTGTGCTCGAGTGGAAGGGACGCGTGCCTTTCACTTTTTATGTCTGTCTCTCTCGCTCTTAGGCGGGCTAACCATGCCCGAGTGGAAGGGACGCGTGCCTCTCACTCGCTCTCATTGTGAGCGCATAACGTGAGCGGAGCGTAACGCAGTTTCTTGAAGTGTCACCCGGCAAAACAATTTATAAGACGTTGTCACGTCAAAAATATGCCTATATTAAAATATTAAGAAAATGCTCTAATTTGACATATATTTTTTCCAAATCACTAACACTACTCGTTCAGACGTCATCTTCAGTATAAAATCATTAAAAGTCAGCTATCGTCCCCTTAATATTATAAAGAGGAAAGATAATATAACGAATAAACTTAAAAACTACTGGACCGATTTGAAAAATTATTTCAGCCTATGTTACTCGCTGATAATTATCGCCTCGCTGATAATTATCAGCGAGTAACATAGGCTATATTTTATCCCCGTACTCCCGTCCACGGGAACGGGTCGGGAAGTCTATAAATAAAAATCTATTGCCGCATGTATGAAAGATCATCACTAAAGAATGACTCGACCGATTCGGCAGATTTTTTTGTTGTATTCGTAATTTGTCTAGACAAGGTTTGCATGAAAGAAAATTTTGGAAAATCCATCGGAATAGTCTGCAATACACCCGGGCTACGCCGGGCACGAACAGTTAGTTTTAAAATAAAAATCACTTTGAACTTCATTAATTTCACCTGAAATATGTTTTGATGTCTTATCAAACTCAAACCATTTATTTCAATTAAACCATTTACTTTTGAATTGTCAAAAAGTCGGTCAATTAGTCAGAAAGTTGAAGCTAGTTGCCCATTCCAAAACGTAGATCTCTATGTAGAAGAACGGGCAAGAAACTCCAAGGACACTCTTTTAAATATAGACATTACAAAATCCTGGGTACATTATTCTTGTTGCTTCTATTTTGTAGGAAAAATGTAAAAAAAAAAAAAAACAAAGCAATTGAAAATGTAATATTAAAAATAAGCCCTGGCAGATAAGAGATGACTAGTCTCAACTTATTACGTCTCGTCTAGGCTCAGTAAAATAATTAAAAACGCTACCCATTGCTCACCGTCCGCAAGCCCGCGCCTACGGTGGCCGGAAATCTGACTGTGATTCCCGACGCTCAGGGCGTCTCCTCCTGCGGCGGTTATGGGCGCGAAGGCCCGAAATTTGCCTCTCCGTCACGCGTTCCGCCTCCTCCTTCGCGAGCATTACTGCTTCGCAGAAGGAGGTGACGGCCTCCCATTTCCTCTCGCTCCGTACCATGGCCCGAATCAGGGCCGGACGCGAGAGATCACCGCCGCCGATCGCCCCCACGAGGGAACGGCGATGCTCCGCCCAAGCCGGGCAGACCTCCACCGTGTCCTTCGGCCGATCCACACAATGGCGACACCCGGGCGTTTCCTCCCGCTTTATCCTGAACAGGTACCTTCCGAAACAGCCGTGTCTGGTGAGGACCTGCGTCAGGCGGAAGGTGAGGACGCCGTGGCGCCTCTCTAGCCACTCCTATCGCATTGGGTCTAGCCTGTTAGGATATTTGTATGTTTGGAACGAATAAAAAAAAAACTGTCATTTTGTCTATTCTTCCGTCGACAAAACCCGTAGAACACCCGTTTCTATGGATGTCTTGCTGCGCGTGCTGGTAGAACTTTTAAATCAGCAATATGATTTTGTTTAAACCGTCACTCGCTCTAAAACCTACAATATTTTTTACTACGTCCAGCCGTACCCACTTCCCCTGTTAGTTGAAGCGTGTCGCCAGCACGTACCGTGACTGACTCGCGCCTAACGACACGCGATGCAACACAGCTTGAGAAATATCTTGTTATCTTAATCTGTAAGGTGGTGTGGGTATAGTAAGCAAGCGAGTAGGTAAGACGTTTTGAAAGAAGAATCTGATAGTGTCACAGATGTCATCATCAGTTTCCTAGAGCGCTTATAAATGTTCTCACGACCGCTGTAATTATACAAACTGATTTCAACTGAATTACCGTGAGGTACTGAATCTGAATTATCATTGCAATGATATTGGGGTTGTCTCCCCAAAGTGGCCTTCAACCTCCCCTTATAGCCACCCCGAGCCTCGCATCTGAATGCTGGTCTGATTTGGTATCATTTCTGAATCTGATCGCTGTTAAAACAACACACACACGACAACATTATGAAATCAATGTAGAATGAATATCTGGTAAATCTGCAGACGCATGCACTGAGAAATAACCAGTTCGCTTACCAATATCCTGCTAGCTCCGACACCCCCCCTCCCCCACCCTCCCTCTCTTTCTCCCACCTCACGTCACGTCTTAACTAGTTATTATCTGTACAGTACCGACCAAAAGTCCATAGGCAATCTCACAAAGCAATAGACTGACGCTTCAGTTTGACTTAGGACCTTCTTCTATAAGTTGTTACAATACTGTAGGCACGCACATTACACACACACACACTCACTTTACTTAGTTCGATAATCATTCGTTTTTTGTTTCATTCTTCATTCTTGTTCACATAAATATTAAAGTTTAGCAGGTAGACCACAGAAAACTAACTAAATTATTTCGATTTCTGTGGGGTAGACAGATGCAGTTCGTTACGAGTATTGTTCGTGATTATTGTCGGTGACTTAGCTATTAGCGGTGTTGTGGTTATTATTTTTAAAATTGTATTCTTAGAAGTGATAAATGCCTAAAAATATTAAATCTGCCTAGCCTTTTCCCAACTATGTTGGGGTCGGCTTCCAGTCTAACCGAATGCAGCTGAATACCAGTATTTTACATGGAGCGACTGCCTATCTGACCTCTACAACCAAATAACTAGGTAATACGATACTCCTTGGTAAGACTGGTTGCCAGACTTTCGGGCTTCTGACGACCCGTAACGACTGTCAAAGATCTACAAATGACAGCCGGGACCAACGGCTTAACGTACTTTCCGAGGCACGGAGGAGTCTCGGTATGTAAAAATGATCACCCATCCACGGACCAAACCCGGCAAGCGTAGCTTAATAAAATAAATTAAATTAAATTAAACTTTATTTCAGACTAAGGTCCATAATTTTGTTTTTGTTTTGTTGTTTGTGTTGTTTTTGTTTGTTGTTTTTGTTTTGTTGTTTTGTTAAACCTGATGGATCGCCCCGTGCGGCTGCTAGTACTTAGCCACAAGCTCCACTAAGCAAGCCTAAAAAGATTAATACAATTTAAAGAGTCACTCCGTGTCACTGACTTGTGCAATGCTGACATAACAATAGTCCTCACAATGGAAGTACAGACGGACTGACAGAACTTTCACTGCGAGACGTAGGGAAGTGTACCGTGAATTTATAAATGTAGCTACAGAATAACACTCGCTGTAGTTCTTGTTACTTGGTGCTGTTAATGATGTCATCAGTATTTTTTGTAACGACCAAAATTATTATTTAAGGGGACGATAGCTGACTTTTAATGATTTTATACTGAAGATGACGTCTAAACGAGTAGTGTTAGTGATTTGGAAAAAATATATGTTAAATTAGAGCATTTTTTAATATTATAATATAAGCATATTTTTGATTATGTTTATATTACATAGTAAATTAATTTGCAAAGTTATGTCTAACGCGGATAAAAAACTGAGAATGACGCAAAATCCATCAAGCGTATTTTTCTGAAAACTTCACCATTTTAAAGATAATTAAATTACTGATCTTTTAGTATACGTGTTTTATTAAAATAACTTTTTTTTTACGTGTAATAAATTAATAATGCGTCTAATTTGGGACAGCGCTCCTTGATGGGCGAATCCTATTACTGGCTGGACGTACGACGCGTTGTGTTCAAAGTTCGTGAGCTCAGTACAGAACACGCAAGCTAACCATTCAAGGTCACTATCATATATCTGCGTCTTAAAAAGCAAGCGAACACTGCTTTGTAGGTTTTTCCGACACAGTACATCGACATTTCTTTGTAGAATAAAGAAATGTCGATGTACCGTCACGTTTAAATGAGAAATATTTATATATATCCAGGGTGGCAGGAGCAGTGGTGGCCCAGTGGTAACGGCCGCGACTTACGAGTTGTAGGTCGTAGGTTCGAACCCAGACAGGCGCTTTACTTTGTGTAAATTATTTCATCGCCACTGCTCTCAAAACGGTGAAGGAAAACATCGTGAGGAAACCGGCATGTCCTAGAACCGAAAATTCGAAGACATGTGACATCTACCAACCCGCACTGGGCCCGCGTGGTGGATTACGGCCCACTCCCTCTCACAGAGAGGAGGCCGCAGTCCCAGCAGTGGGAACATTTATAGGCTGATGATGATGATGATGATGATGATGACAGGGTGGTGGGGACATCGACGCGAAAACTGTTACCATGGATTCAGTACATGATACTGAACCCCCCTGCGTTGAAATTTTTCGTTTTTTTGGTTGTTTTCGTTTATTTAAAAAAAAATCTGCCGTTCCAAACATTTTGACCGCGTAGGTATTGCACTTTTCTATGAAACAGCTGTTTTTAATTTTTATTAACCGACGAAAAACCTGACCTTGTGAAGGCCGCAGGAATCCGCTGGATGCGGAAAGCACAGAATCGGTCGAAGTGGCGGTGCTTGGGGGAGGCCTATGTCCAGCAGTGGACGTCTTTCGGCTGAAATGATGAACCGACGAAAATGTTCAACGTTCAGAATCATGTACTGAATCCATGGTAGCAGTTTTCGCGTCGATGTCCCTGCCACCCTGTATACATATACAGTCGGTCCATGTAAAATACTGGTATTCAGTTGCATCCGGTTAGACAGGAAGCCGACCCCAACATAGTTGGGAAAAGGCTAGGCAGGCAGGGATTTAAATATATTTGTAATAACGTTCGCCAAAACGGCTCGAACAATTTTGATGAAATTTGCAATATAGGGGGGCGAAAAATCGATCTAGCTAGGTCTCATATCTAGGAAAATTCATTTTCTCCGTATTTCCACTCAAGCAGAGCTCGGTCGAAACAGTTTAGAACAAAATGGCTACCTTAGAATAATGACAGGGCAGCATGGAATTAGTATGAACTATCCTATACTGTTTATGGCCGAACCCAATAACCTATCTATCTATGGTTTTGACGTCCCAATAGCGACGCGAAACGCGGTGACGCGAATGCACAAGTTTACCCTCTATCAAAAATAGGCGCATTGAGCGCCAAAATGAGCTTTCACTTTAAAAAAAACACCGAATCTCGAAATGTTTTTCCTCTATCAGTCAGTTATCACGTATGTGTTGCTAGATCTTCTGTTGTCACCAAAAACTTACCGTCTCTTTCTTTTTCCAGGTTACGAAGAATCCTTCACCATATCGCAGCTATCACCAAAATCAGCGATTGCAGACCAGTTCCCCCAAGATGCGGTGATGCAGACCAGTCTACCAGACAACGGAGGACTAAGGATAGAACCTAGCGTCAAATATGAGGAAGAGGAACCGCCTGTAATCACCCATGAAGACTTAGACGAGCATATAATGATAGCAAGGTCAGCAGATCCTGTTAGAGAATCAAGATCGATTAATATTGATGAAATTCCGACATCAAATAACGAAATCGATAATCATTTAGAGTTGCATAACAAAAGGAAGTATTATGACATACATCCAACGAAAACAATGAGTTATTTGAGGAGTGATGATGACGTTATACTGTCTTCCGAAGGGTTTGGAGACAGGCTTGAGTTCAAGTTTCCGGGGGAAGGGAAGAGGGTTCCAAAAGCGCGCGCACTGGCGCCTATGGGACCCAGAATACGGCCTACTGCAGTGCAGCCGATCTTTGCGACAGCTACCCCTAGGAGAGAAGAAGGGAGACAGAATACTGAGATCCAAAACATTATTACAGGTCTCGTGAAGTTATTGAATGGTAACGTCAATGTCCAACAAGCCAATTCTCAGCTTTTAAGGCCAGGACGGCCAATGGCTTCGAGGATTAATAACAGAGGTCCTCCGAAAATATCTGATGTTCCACCGCTATCAGATTATGATAAGCCTATCACTCCACCCCCTCATCATTACCATCCCACTAAGACGCCTCCGCCATACCCATTTGATAGACCGCCAGTGTACGTCAACCTACCTGAACAAATAGTCCCTCCTTTGAACAGGCCAGGTTTCCATCGGCCAATGCCACCCTGGCAAAGGCCGAGACCTAGACCTCCAAATAGGAGACCTAACCCAGGTTTACCCATGTATAAACCTAACCTCCCACCTCTACCAAATATGCCAGACATTTCAGATGTACAAACGAAACCAGAGGAAACAGTTAGCGAGAATGAGGCGACACATTCAGAAAATAATCACCTCCATGAGGAAGCTGAAGTTCCAGCAGTTACTGTAGAAGTCAATACAACAGAACCTGATACAACTAAAGATGAAGAGAAAGAAGAAACGACAACAGTTGCTGACACAACAACTTCTTCCACCACAACTACTACCACCACAACAACTACAACAACGACAACTACGACAGAGAAACCCACAACAACAGAGAAACCGACCACAACAGAAAAACCGACCACCACAGAAAAAACGACAACTACAGAAAAAACGACAACCACAGAAAAACCAACTACAACAACAGAGAAAAAAATCGAAAAGCCGAAGCAAGACAAGAAAAAAGACACAGTCTTTAGCGAAAAAGAGAAATCGAAAGATAGAATTAAAATCGATGATAAGCCTTATAACAAAACGAATGTGGCGAAAGATGATTTTCTTGATCAAGTGATTCAGATAATTGAGCCGTCTCTGCTTGATATCAAGTCTAGTAGTACTATGTCTACTGATATTCCGACTCCTACTGAGGGACTGATTAATAATGCCCCGTCAGTCGGTGTGGAGGCGACATCGTCTTCATCTTCTTCTGTGGAAGTTATAGAGACTTCTTCTATAAATACAGAGCCATTGCCAAGTAAGTTATATTTGAGTTCATTTAATTTTTGCTAAATATTTGTGAGATTTCCTTAAGAAAGATTGGTCCTTGGAAGCTCTGGACAGAGAGAGGTAAAAAGAGAGCAGGGCCTTTGCCCAGCAGTGGGACAATAATGGCAAAAAAATGTGATGTAACTAGCATATGTTCTTCCCCATGATTCAAAGTTTACCCATATCAAATTTCATCAAAGTTGGTTTAGCTATTTAGCTGTGAAAGCGTAACCAACAAACATACAAAAAATTAAGTCTGCCATTCCAAATTTTTTTTTTTTGTAAAAAAATATTCACCAAAATTGCTACGTAAATAAAAGAAACACTACAGTGTGCGACGAGTATCAAACAAAAAAAAAAAGTTTTTTTGAAATGGTTTTATTTTTTTGCATTTATGGACGCGTTTCTATTGCGGGTTAACGGGAAAGCCTTTCGTTAATTAATAAACTGTATATTTATTTCATAAATCACTAACTAATCATCTCCTCCTTTCAGCATCTCAAGGCACAATCCCCTACCATCCGTACAGGCCCCGGCCCGGAATAGTCCTCGATGACACGGACTTCAAGCCGCACGGTTCCCGTTACCGGCCCGTCGCTGAGGCGTCCGTGATAACCGCGCCGGAGCCACGGCCGCCGGGGTACGGGGAGATATTTGACGTGACCGTGTCTGCTATACAGGGGTTGGGGGAGAAGGGGGGTGCTGCTTCAGGTAAGTTTCTAGATTTTAAAGATAAAATTATAGTACTTACTATACAGGGTGGCAGGGACATCGACGCGAAAACTGTTACCATGGATTCAGTACATGATTCTGAACCCCCCTAAGTTGAAAATTTTCGTCGGTTATTAAAAAAAAAAATCTGCTGTTTCATAGAAAAGTGCAATACCTACGCCGTCAAAATGTATGGAACAGCTGATTTTTTAGGGTTCCGTAGTTAACAAGGAACCCTTATAGTTTCGTCATGTCCGTCTGTCTGTCTGACCGCGGTCTAGCTCCGAGACCCTTAGTACTAGAAAGCTGTAATTTGGCATAGGTATACATATTAATTACGCCGACAAAGTGGTAAAACAAAATTATGAAAAACATTTTTTTTAGGGTACCTCTCGTACACGTAAAGTGGTGATGTTTTTTTTTTATATTTTGAACCCATAGTGAGGGATATCATTGGAAAGGTCCTTCAAAAACATTGTGAGTTTGTAAAAACATTTTTGGATTCAGGGATCCGTTTGCGAAATATTAAGCTTTAAAGAGCTCATTTTTGTTAGAGTCAAGTGCCCCCCCCCCTGCCGGCTAAATGGTTGGTTTTGGGTGTGTGAAAAAAATCACAACAGTAGTTTATATAACGAAACTAAAAGGAAAAATATCACAGCTAAGAAGGCTCTACAGGTTAACGAGTAATAATCGACCAACTTAACTTTGCAGTTGCAAAAACATGTTTTCCCATACATTCCGTATGGGAGAACATATTTTTCAACTACAAAGTTAAGTTTTTTTTTGGGATAAATTCATTCCAACTACGGAACCCTACATTGTGCGTGGTCCGACACGCGCTTGGTCGGTTTTTTTTTTAAATAATCGACTAAAAATTTCAACGCAGGGGGTTCAGAATCATGTATGGAATCCATGGTAACAGTTTTCGCGTCGATGTCCCTGCCACCCTAAAGTATCAGACAAAATTGTACACAAACCCTGTTCAGGATAAATTCTTACGTAATCAACTAATCACTCACTAAAGGATGAATTTTCATTCATTTATAAAAAGGTTTTATTTTTATTTTTACATATTTATCATTGTTTTTTTTTTTTTCAAACAGTTATTGTTTGAATGACATTAAATTGCAATTGAGACAGGAGAGAGGAGCTCGTGGCTAAGTAGCCGCACGGGTCGATCCGTCAGGTTAAGCTACGCTTGGCAGGGTTGGTTCGTGGATGGGTGACCATTTCTACATACCGAGACTCTTCTGTGCACGTTAAATTGGTCCTGGCTGTCATTCCACCGCATCCCATCGCATCGCCCGCCCGAACTATTTCTTAATTTTTGCTTAGCGTTCTTTCTGACATTTTTTTCTTTTTGCTCGGCTCTAAGTTAATGTTACATAGCTTATAACCTTCCTCAAGAATTGGGCTTTAGAATGCAAAAAAAAAATATCAAATCCACGTGGTAGTTTCGGAGATTACTCCCTACATACAAATTTACAAACAATCAAATAAATACTTTTTAATAATATTTTTAATTATTGTTAATTATATTATATTATTAGTAAAGATTATAACCATAAGTGCGACATTTGAACGTGAGGCCCTTTTTTTTTTGTGTGGGAAATTATCAAATAACTTCTCCCGCTCTGGGCGGAGCTCAGGGCGTGTCAGACTCTTACTGACTAAAACCCACCCGTGTTCCTTCAGTTGCCATGTTGCCAGGGGGCACGATCTCCCTTCAAGGATTTGATTTGTTGATAGCAATTATCATGAGACAAACACCAACGCCTTTTGATTCAAAATTTTAATAATCTTAATTTCCTGTTTCAGTGCACATCGAGAACGTGCACCTCTCAGGCCACGAACACGACGACATCATCGTGTCCCCCTCAGGGGCGCAAGGGTTCGTCTCCATCGACGGCAAGAGGACGTACCTGAACCTGTTCGATACCTCCACTCCTGGGCCCAGCATCAGACCTACTAGGGTGCAGAGTTTGCCGCAATCTGGTGAGTGTGTCCTTGTTTTTAACCGACTTCAAAAAAAAGGAGGAGGTTCTCAATTCGTCGGGATTTTTTTTTTTATGTATGTTCCCCGATTACTCGAAGACGGCTGGACCGATTTGAAAAATTCTTTTTTTGTTTGAAAGGGTATACTTTCAAGTTGATCCCATTGTCATTTGGTTACGATCTGATGATGGGATCTTGGAGAAATCGAGGGAACTCTTCAAATATTAAAGGCACATCTATAGCGATTTGGGTATTTTTGATGAGCAGTTGACATAAGGCTATAGTAACTTAGATAAATTACAAACCAACCCACTAAAAAGTGAAAAAAAAAAAACTTACAAAAAACACAACCACAAAATACTTATCTGATCCAAAGACACCGACTTCCGTAATTAAAGTTATTTTTCACTTTGTAGTTTGGAAGTCGGTTGTGTTTTTTGTAAAAAAGTTTTTTACATATTATTCCGAAATAGATCATCTTTTCTTTGTTACCAGAAGGATCCCAGGTATAGTCCAGTACAAAAAAAATATCACAGACTGGAGTATAATATCCCGTCATTGTGCAATTTTATTTGCAGCCGGTTTTGCAACAGGTTAAGCTACGCTTGCCGGGGTTGGGCCGTGGATGAGTAACCATCTTTACATACCGAGACTCTTCCGTGCCTCGGAAAGCACGTTAAGCCGTTGGTTTCGGCTGTCATTCGTGGATCTTCGACAGTCGTCAGAAGCCCGAAAATCAGACAACCAGCCTTACCAAGGGATATCGTATTACCTAGTTACTGGGTTGTGGAGGTCTGATAGGTAATCGCTCCATGTAAAATTCTGGCATTCAGCTGCATCCGGTTAGACTGGAAGCCGATCCCAATATAGTTGGGAAAAGGCTAGGCAGATGATCATTTAGCGACTTGGACAGCCATGTCAGCTGCCTCGTTTTTATACTGGAAGGTGCATAATAGTTGTTCATGATATGAAGATGTGTATCTTGTCTTCTTTTCGAGTCGATGGTAAAACATGTCAAACGAGTTGGGTCCAGTAGGTGGCCACGCCAATCGTGGCATCAGTGGCATTCTTTAGGTCCTCAGAAGTGCAGGTGTTTGGACACTTTGGACACTTCAGCATATAGGACTTGGTTTGGTAAGGAGCACCGCATTCGCACTGGGTATCGGTGGGATCTATTATCCCCCATTTTGCTAGATTGTGCCTGCACCGGCCTACTTGGGTCCGCAGTCGATTGATTGCTTTGCTGTGTATCTTGTACATATATACAGGGTGTTTGGCAGAACGTTGAACATACGAAAATGGTGGATAGGTGGGGTCATCTGCTACTTACTCCTTAGCCCTAATTTATTTGGCCCTGGCCCCCTGGATATTTTTTTTTAATGCAAGTTGAAAATAAGATTTAAGTATTTTTTACATCTTTCTGTAAGTTTGAGGATTCATAACTTTTTTCTAGCTAACATCTGAATAAAGCAATAATTTTATAAGAATCTGCCAACATTAAAGATTAAAAAAAAACAATAATAGGCAATATTATTGTTTTAAAAAAAATCTTTAATGTGTTTTACCCATTTTTAATAAAAAATACACTTAAAAGTTAAGAAAGTGGTGAAACTAGAAGAAAGAAAAAAAAAATATCCTGTGGGCCAGGGCCAAATAAATTAGAGCTGAGTAAAGCAGACGACCCCACCTATCCACCATTTTTGTATGTTCAACGTTCTACCAAACACCCTGTATACTCACTCTTTGCTTAGGATGGGCACAAGGAGCGATCTTTTAAAGACAACCTTTGGAAGGATTAAAGGGAGAAGGAGAGACTTTAACCAAACATTTTCCAAGATTTAAGTTTGGCAACCCCAAAAACCTTTTTCACAAATACCTCTTTTAACAATTTCTCATCTTTAATTACAGTACCACCATTACCAGCACCACCGCTAGCCCCAACACTGGGGACCGGTGAAGCGATACCAGCAGATGACATCCCACTCCCACAGCCACCACCGAGGAGACCAGCTCACCATCCGCCACATCCAACACTTCCAGGGGGCCATCCTCAGGTGCATCGACCGCAGCAAGGATTTAGGAGGCCGCAGCCTACTGTCAGGTGAGCATATTTGCAATCTTCATCAACAGTGCCCTCTAAACGGTGAAGAAAAACCTCGTGTGAGTCGTCATGTTTTTTGAGTCGTGTTTTTATGATTTTCTAGTATGTGTACCTTGAAGAGAAGGCAGGCCATTTAAATCATCAAGAAATGTAAATTTATTTTCACTTTTAAACCTTAATAACCTTGAATGTGCCCTGGCGGCTGAGAGTATGAATGTTTCGCTGACGGTGGCGTGTGTTTTGGATCATTAAGTTCTCTTCAAAATAGTTGAGCTGAATGGTGCTAATCCATGCGTCATGTTCGTGAACAGGCGCTGTCAGTTGGGACTGGTCATCTCTTAGCTGCCTCGGCTTATTTTAATTGTTTTTAGGTTTTTATTACGAACGCTTCTAACGTGCACGTCTTTCTATATTATTCTCACATGTATAACTTCAACATGAATGATGTAACCAATATTTTGTAGCAATCTTTAATTTAAAAGAGTGTCCGTGGAGTTTCTTGCCCGTTCTTCTCCATAGGTACCTACTACGCTTTGGAATGGGCAACTAGCTTCATATTCCTGACTGACCGACCCCTTGACAATTCAAAAGTACCTGTAATTGGTTTATTTGAAATAAGTGCTTTGAGTTTTGAGCTTTACAGTCACTAATCAAAAGTCAGAATATAGGTTTTAATTTGTCGATTCCTATAAATTCCTATGAAGAAAAACCGGCAAGAATGAAGAATCCTGAATCTCCATGAGTTCTTTAATTTTTTGGTCAACTTTATGGTGGTTCGTCGAATCGTTGAGCTCCTTAAATTCTGAGTTGAGCTCCACGATTACTGACAAATGCTTGCACTGACTGGACAGGTCCACTCAAATCTGTGTGGTTCTTTCCTCAAAAGACTATTTCAGACACCAATCTACATGGTCTTACCAAGATTATGTCTGGACTTTAAAAGAGACTGTGACCTCTGAGTTTTTTTCGGTCTTTCTTCTCAGAGTAGTCAGATAGGAAACGCCGACCTCATTTATTTAAAAAAAATATGATTGAAGTGTAAAAGTGTTTTTACAAACCTACTTGTAAAAATTAATATGAAAGAACTTCATAATCTTCGATTTGTTTCAGAATTGACACTTGCATCGTTGGCGATGACTCCACGTGTGATCAGGCGCAGAATGAAAAGTGTAGGACGGAAGCTGGTAAGTAATCAGTGGATATCCATTTTGTTGATCATATTTTTATAAATCTTACCTGGTCGACCGAGCTCTGCATGGGTGAAAATAGATAAACATATCATCCAGGTCTACCAACTTCGTATGATATCACATTCCCGAGGCTGAGAAAACGAATTTTCCCAGATATGAGACTTAACTAGATCGATTCAACTTTCATCGAAATCATTATAGCCGTTTTCGAGAAAGTGATTACAAATATATATATATACAAATATTGCTTATTTTAAGGCAGGTTTTCTCCTTGAAGTGCTTTTAAAAAACGTCTGAAAAGCTGTTCAACAGATTTGTCCACTCTCTAATGTTTTTACTCAATTAGCGATTTTTTGACCGATAAGAATTTAAATTGATAAATGATATTTATTTATTTATAGACATCTCTGTATTAAATCATTTTAATTTAACTGTATTGACCTCGAACTTGATGAATTTTAAACCCATTTTATTAAGCTTGACATTATGTATTGTATTGCTTATTTCAAATTATTTACTGAATTTCATCTTGACATGGTGAACTTTTATTGATTTGATTGAATGTGTTAATAATATTATATTGAGGGAGTCTTTATCATTATAACTTAAACTGTTTGCATACCTTAGTTAAGATAGTTAGTATAAGGATCATTTTTAACTTAACATCTGTAACTTGTACCTACTTTCTGTGCAAATGAAGAACTATTCTATTCTAATGTTGCGGATTCAAGAAAATTCAATATTTTTCTATTTTTATTTTGCCTGTAATTTATTATGAGTTATATAATGTTGTCGATCCCTGCACGCGTAGCTTGACAACCATAGAAACGGTTTTTCTATGAGTTTTGTCGACGGAAGAATAGACAAAATAACAGATTGTGATTGTTTATCTGTTATTTTGTCTATTTTTCCGTCGACAAAACCCGTTTCTATTGTGGTCATGTCTACTGCTGTCATTTACACTTTCCTGTGGTTTCAGGTATCTCTAGTTGTCAGTGCCGTCCTGGGTACGCTCGTCGCATCAGCCGCGACCCTTGCAGGAGAGTGGTGTCCCTACTCCTCAACTTGAGGGTTGACAGACTCTATGAGAGAAAGGTGAGCTTTCATATCATAGTTCTAAGCATGTGAAATCAGCGCCAGAAGTCTAGAGACTGCTGTTTGAGTCCACTGTTAGTTTATTTATAATAACCAAGAATCATCCGGCTCGAAGGACCAATGTTTCAGATGGTTTATCATACAATTATTATTATTATTCTTTATTTATCGGACAACAACGATCCAGCGTGTTAGTAAACAATAAAATAACTTATTACTAGTGTTAGTACAGTACAATAGAGAGAAGAAGATGAAGATAGAATAATTATTAGTATTGTGAAAAGGACACCCCCAAATTAATGTTTAGTGATTGTCCTTCTCACAAAACTTTCGATAGTAAGAGAGTCGATACTCTCCGCCATAGTTTTTAAAATGCTGTTGCCACTCGCCCGCAACCTTGACAACAGCGGCGCAGTTTTTTTGCGAATGACGGCGTGGAAGCCGTCAGTTCGGTTTTGCACAAACATAGTAGACGCGCTGCACCATCGTGGCGGACCCACAATCACAACAATTCAATCATTAAAAAATATTGTTACTAAAGACCTTTTATTTCTGAAATCATGTAAGTTAAGAAAGAAAAGAAAAAGAAAGAAAACTTGTTTATTCTGCACAAACAAAACGCACATTTAAAAAAACTAAACATAAAATACACACAATACAAAAGTAGCCAAAAGCCTCGTATTCAATACAAAAAAAAAGTTTGACAATGTTGTTCATAGCTTATAAATAACACTGGTTCATTGGTTGATGTCAAGGCCATAGACCAAAGACAATGGTGCCGATTCCCTTGTTCACAAACTAAACTAAATTTAAGTTCAGTGCATCTTTTTCTTTCTATTTCATTAAGAAAAGGACAGAAGATAAATTTTAGTTTAGTCCTGTCAAATTAATCATCGCCTGTCACTACTCCATACAAGTTTAGACGTGATTAAAAACTTGCCAACTAAAATTATGTCAATTTACGTCAAGCGCTGATTAAATTGACAGGACTAAACTAAAATTTATCTTCTGTCCTTTTCTTAATGAAATAGAAAGAAAAAGATGCACTGAACTTAAATTTAGTTTAGTTTGTGAACAAGGGAATCAGCACCATTATTGCATAACTAAGTTTTGGCCATTGATATATAAAAACCCAAGATGCACAGTCTCGAATAAAAATAACGCTCGAAAGTGTCCCGAAACTGTATTTCTGTCTCTTTCTATGAGCTACAAGCATATATTTTTGCAAGTTCAACCTTACGCCAATTGTTTAAAGTTGTTATTACAACGCAGGTACTTAAAGCAATAAAATTTTACGACCGACCCTGGTCGGTAGGACAGGGTATTGAGTGGAGTCGAACATGACTTTTTTTTAAATATCAATGGTTTTGGCCAAGTTTTTTATTTTACTGATCACTCCTTTTTCAGCTTTCAGAAAAGTATCAATTAAATGTTTAGAGTGGAGTAGTTTTTTCATAATGAATTGTTTTTGGTAACAAGTCGAAAAAATTAAAAAAAATCAAAGAACCGTCACAGCTCAGTAACCATCCAGTTTTGACCCCTAGTTAACTGGACTTAATTTGTTGCTAATGACTTCTTGTATCAATCAATCTGCCTAGCCTTTTCCCAACTATGTTGGGGTCGGCTTCCAGTCTAATCGGATGCAGCTGAATACCAGTATTTTACATGGAGCGACTGCCTATCTGACCTCCACAACCCAGCAACTGGGGAATACGATACCCCTAATGACTTCTTGTATAATCCAAGGAATAGGTCGAATTTCCCTGACACCGTGTTTAAAATTAGGTATATTGTAAAAGGTAAATTAATTATTTGCTGACATTAAAACGATGACCGTTCGCAAAAGATTTTGACGTGAAGTGACGTACGGTCCGCGTTTGTTCGTTTCGGGTACGGAACCCTAAAAACTATAATACCGGAAGTCAATGTTTCAATTTTTAATTTTTCAGGTGGCATGGGACGCGAAACTAGCTGATAAAGACTCGGATCCTTATCAACAACTGAGCTATGAAGCTGTGAGAGCTGTAAGTATACTAAGTTATTAATATTATCTTTATAATCATGATATTTCGTTGGTCTCGTGTCTGCTGGTGGGGTGCTGGGTTAAATCCCAAGGTTAGGTAAAATGTTACTGGGTTTTTCTATTAGTAACAGCTTGCCTGGATTTGTGTGCAGCATCATCAAAAAATCAAAATATTTTATTTCACATAAACCTACAAGGGCACTTATGAAACGTCAGAAGCTAGGTGCACGGTTCCAATTGGTCGTTACCTATGGAGAAGAGCTGGCAAGAAACTCCACGGTTACTCTTTTAAAAATAATTGGTTTCTACAATGTTTTCAAATTACAGTGTTAATAGGTATGGAAGGACAGTGTAGGCCTATCAACAAGTACCAGGTACTTAGTAAAATAGAAAATGGTCCACAAGTCTACAGCCTACAATGACAGCTTAAGCTCTCGACTCAGGAAGCTATATAATTTATTTTATAAAAAAAAACACTACAAAGCGAAAAATGACTTTAATTTCGGTAATCAGTGGTGCCGATTCTCTTGTTCACAAACTATACTAAATTTAAGTTCAGTGCATCTTTTTCTTTCTATTTCATTAAGAAAAGGACAGAAGATGAATTTTAGTTTAGTCCTGTCAAATTTGTCAGCGCTTGACGTAAATTGACGTAATTTTAGTAGGCAAGTTTTTAACCACGTCTAAACTTGTATGGAGTAGTGACAGGCGCTGATTAATTTGACAGGACTAAACTAAAATTTATCTTCTGTCCTTTTCTTAATGAAATAGAAAGAAGAAGGTGCACTGAACTTAAATTTAGTTTAGTTTGTGACCAAGGGAATCGGCACCATTGTCTTTGATTTAACCGACATCCAAAAAAAACATTAAAATGTGAAAAATAACTTTTATTTCGGAAGTCGGTGTCTATGGTTTTGAATTTTTGTTTTTTTGCCACCGACTTCCGAAATTAAAGTTATTTTTCGCTTTGTAGTGTTTTATTTTGAAGTCGTTTGTTTTTTTTTTGTAAAAAGTTTTTATTTTTCAGTTATTAGTTGTGGTACCTGCCCCGCATAAATTCGAATACCACTACCTACTATGTAAATAACAGTGACAGGAACTTAAGATATCATCCACATTATAAGTGGGAAAAAAAAAACGTATTATTGAACCCAACTCAAAAACCATCCAAGCAAAGTTAATAAAATTTATATGAGATCACACGGGAAGCACCAGCTTTCAAATAAATAAAGAATCATCAAAATCGGTTCACCCAGTCGAAATTCTAAAAAACATATATAGTCGAATAAAGAACCTCCTCCATTTTTTTAAGTCCGTTAAAAAAAATGCCCTCCGTTTGAGCTTCGTTATAGGCAGTGTTCGATTCAAAATTACGCGTAACAAAATAATTATGGTTAACCGTGGCACTGCGCTAGGAGAAGAGTCAAAGAACTTTTCCTCGGCTATTAGGTATGCAATCATCGCTTCGCATCCTTTTAAAATCTCGGTAATACTTTCCCGTGGGATATTTTCCGACATTCACGCGGGCAAAGCCGCGTGCAAAAGCTAATATAATTTAAGTATCCCAGCTCCAGTTGAGCTCCTTAGGTTCTGAGTTGAGCTGCACGATTACTGACAAATGCTTGCACTGACTGGACAGGTTCATTCAAATCTGTGTGGTTCTTTCCTCGAAAGACCATTTCAGACACTAATCTACATGGTCCTCACATGGTCTTACCAAGATTATGTCTGGACTTTAAAAGAGACTGCGACCTCTGAGTTTGTTTCGGCCTTTCTTCTCAGAGTAGTCAGATAGGAAACGCCGAACTCATCTAGCTTATTTTTTATTTGAAAGCTGGTGCTTCCCGTGTGGTCCCATTTCAATTTGGTCTAGTTCTGACAATGGAATCCATGAGAAAATTATATAAGTCTTAAATTTGCATTAAGTATGTGCGCGACAAATGGACGAATAATTCAATATCACGCCAACCGATTTCGATGATTCTTTTTTAACAGACTTCCGAGTACCACAACTAAAAAGCGAAAAATAAAAACTTTTTACAAAAAAAAAACAAACGACTTCCAAAAAAAACACTACAAATTGAAAAATAACTTTAATTTCGGAAGTCGGTGGCAAAAAAACAAAAATTCAAAACCTTAATTAAACACCGACTTCCGAAATAAAAGTTATTTTTCACATTGTAATGTTTTTTTTGGATGTCGGTTGTTTTTTTTTAATATTTTTTTTATATGACGTGTAAAAGTGATTCCGATATTCTATTTACAGAATAAACAATTTTATTTCCACCCCTTCGGGGGTACAGCCATGATGTTACATTAAATTTCGATATTCCTCTTTTCAGATCGACTCAGCATTCTCGATGACTCCATTCTCGGATGACTTCGTGAGCGGATCGGTGAACTCGGTCCACAAGGGAGACGAGGATAACCGCGGGGTTTACGTTAACCTTACTATATTGGTAAGAGCGTTAACTTAAACTATTGATAATGATTTAATTTTTATGATGTACTTATTAAAAATAATAACTAAGTTTAAAAAAAAAACTGAACGGTCATCGATTTATGTCGCCGACTATATAAAAGCCAACCAGTCTTACCAAGGGGTATCGTGTTACCTAGTAACTAGGTTGTGGAGGTCAGATAGGCAGTCGCTCCATGTAAAATACTGGTATTCAGCTGCATGCGGTTAGACTGGAAGCTGACCCCAATATAGTTGGGAAAAGGCTAGGGCAGTGAAACCTTGTTTAGGCGCGTTGGGCATTTTAGAGATGAGAAAAAACAATTGAACTCGCGACACCGTTACCGACACCTCATTTTTGTAAACGCGATTTTGTTCTTTATTACGTTACGGATCAATGTTCTATGCAAGCATTTTTACTTTAAAGGTTTTGGAAGTATTTTGTTTTTGTAAACGCGATTGTGCTCTTTATTTAGATGAGGTTACGGACCAATGTTCTAAGCAAGTATTTTTCTTCCACCAAGGCGATCTTGTTCAAGTTTTTACTTCTGTCGGCACTCCCGGAGTGCCACTGCCATTTTTTTTTGTTGTAAAATCTCACAATTTCTTTTTTCTCCAGATGCAAGAGACAGCGGAAACCCTCCGTCCGCAAGTAGGCTCGGACATACAAAAGCATCTGCTGGGAGTCATCCGCAGAAGATCTAACAACGTGGGTGCGTCTGCGCTATTCGTGGATACGCCTGCTGGGAGTGTACTGCCTTTACATGGTAAGATTTAAATAAGTCTCCAAGACCATACAGACCCATTTAATTAATAAAATAAAAAACGCAAAAAATCCTCCTGACTGCATTCCCGTCACAGTGACCTATCTCAACAAAGACTAGTTATCAGCGCAGGAGTTATTTTTAACCGACTTCAAAAAAAGTTCTCAGTTCGTTGGATTTAATTTAATTTAATTTTTTTTTTCTCATCACAAATGCAGATTTGTACAGGAAATGCTAAATCTAAAAATTGGGTTAACATTTGTGAGAGACTGGTGCCCGAAAAAGGCATAAAATACCTGTGTTACGGGTCACTGCATTGTTTTTAGGGTTCCGTTAAAAAACGGAACCCTTATAGATTCGTCATGTCTGTCTGTCTGTCTGTCTATCTGTCTGTCTGTCTGTCTGTCTGTCTGTCTGTCCGTCCGTATGTCACAGCCACTTTTTTCCAAAACTATAAGAGCTATGCTGTTGAAACTTGGTAAGTAGATGTATTCTGTGAACCGCATTAAGATTTTCATACAAAAATAGAAAAAAAACAAATAATTTTGGAGTTCCCCATACTTAGAACTGAAACTCAAAAAAATTTTTTTCATCAATCCCATACGTGTGGGGTATCTATGGATAGGTCTTCAAAAATGATATTGAGGTTTCTAATATCATTTTTTTCTAAACTGAATAGTTTGTGCGAGAGACACTTCCAAAGTGGTAAAATGTGTGTCCCCCCCCCTGTAACTTCTAAAATAAGAGAATGATAAAACTAAAAAAAATATATGATGTACATTACCATGTAAACTTCCACCGAAAATTGGTTTGAACGAGATCTAGCAAGTAGTTTTTTTTTAATACGTCATAAATCGTAAACTTATCGTTACTTGCTGCTACGGAACCCTTCATGGGCGAGTACGACTCGCACTTGGCCGCTTTTTTTTTTCCTCCTCTCCTCACCAATGAAAAAATAAACTCCTCAACAATTAAAGTCCCTGCATTGGAAAAAGCAATATTTTGTAAAAGGTGATGAGTAGTTGACACGAGGCTGTTGTAACTTATATAAATTACAAGCCAACCCACTAAAAACTGAAAAAAAAAACTTTTTTCAATTTTTATTGGCAAAAACTAAAATACTGATCCAAAGACACCGACTTCCGAATTAAAGTTATTTTTCACTTTGTAGTTTGAAAGTCGGTTGTATTTTTTGTAAAAAAGTTTTTTAGTAATGTTGTGAGCGTTAAAAAATATTATCCGCGGAAACGGAAACGGATCATATGGGTCTAGATCCGCGAATACGGATACGGATTTCAACTTATTCAATCACATATCAGTGCGCGTGACTTTGAAGCCGGACTTTTTTTGAAGACGTATTCCCAGTCAATAAATTTTTCAAGCACTAATACTATTGAAAAATATGAATAAATAATATAATTTAAAAAATATATTTTCACATAGCCGCAAATTTTTCAAGCACCACTGCTGCGACGTGTTTCGCGTTTTTTTTTATAGTTGAGTGTGACACAGGCTAGCATAGACTAAGTATTAAGATCAGAAGTTTGGTCTAACTATAGTTAAATTACTACCTTATAATAACTTACTTTATTGGTAACTAATTATAAGACATTTTTAAATATTTAATTTTTGCGTTATAAATGTGCCAAACAGTATGTAATTGTAAGAAATAAAACTGATTTGGATTGCTGTTAACAGTATTTCATTGCAATCTATTATTAAAATTTCATATACGTAATGAAATGTATTGTATATAAGTTCCGTTCTAGATCCGCCAAAAAGTTACGGATACGAAAACGGATACAAATCTTTTTTCTCTCTCGGATATCCACGGGGACAGGGGACCTACCACCAGCTCATAAAGCAATATTATTTTAATATTACTTCAGTGTGGGAAAGAGATGAAGCTCTACAAATCGCATAGCTCCATCTCTTTCTCCCACTGAAGTAATATTAAAATAATACTGTTTATGGCTGGTGGTAGGCCCCCAGATACGGATTTCCCAAGCGTTCACAAGTATGTGCGCAAACTCAGGTGCACTTCTCTCGCTCTCATAATTCTTAGGGGCAGCAATCCGACACGACCGGAGAGAAATGAGTGATTGACCCGAGATTTGAACCAGGGTCTACTCCTATAGCATAAAGTCCGTAGTTCCGACCGAAGTTACGGGCGTTCCCTACTCCGTTAAACTTTACAGACATAATACAGTGTGATTCTTCATAATGTGCACATATCGAAATGAGGGAATCTATGCTTAATTTTAACAACAGAAAAAATATTTAAAAAATCTAAATATTTTTACTTTTTATGGAATTAAAAAAAAATTGTAACAAAACTGTGTAACTTTTAAACTGAATCAGCTATCGCGATGAAACAAACTCCATAATGATTGGAAGTAAGTAGGCGTCCACATAAAATTAAAATTAAGAAAAAAACTACCCTCAATTGAAAAAAATAAACATGTTTTTTTTAGTCAAAATCTGTATTTATTTCATAAATTTTTACAATAATTGTAAAATTTATAAATAAGATGTCCAAGAGCATAAAAAGAAATAAAAAAAAAATTGATACAAAAAAATTTAAAAAAAAAAACAAAAAAAATATTTTGACCATTTTTTTCGTCGATAAAATTAAGCATAGATTCCCTCATTTCGATATGTGCACATTATGAAGACTCACACTGTATTAGTTCGGAGCCCGCCCGAACTAAGAATGAAAACACGATTGACAGTTGTCCCTACTCCCGATGTGTTTGTGCCCGTCGGAAAAATTGAATTTTACATTTGTTTTGACAGACGAGGAGCTCGTGGCTATATAATAACAGTCGCACGGGTCAATCCATCAGGTTAAGCTACGCTTGCCGGAGTTGGTCCGTGGATGTGTGACCATCTTTACATACCGAGACTCCTCCGTGCCTCGGAAAGCACGTTAAGCCGTTGGTCCCGGCTGTCATTCGTGGATCTTTGACAGTCGTTACGGGTAGTCAAAAGCCCGAAAGTCTGACAACCAGTCTTATCAAGCGGTATCGTATTACCCAGTTACTGGGTTGTGGAGGTCAGATAGGCAGTCGCTCCATGTACAATACTGGTATTCAGCTGCATCCGGTTAGACTGGAAGCCGACCCCAACATGGTTGGGAAAAAGCTAGGCAGATTGGCAGATTGACTTGTTTTGACGAATCAACTACTTTCGGACGGGCCCGTATCTTCGTTAGAAAGTAGCCCTCCTGATCTTACCGGTCTGTCGTGACTCTGCCAGGTTCTTAATACTGTGCTCACGAACTTGAAAAAACGAAAAGCGATTGATCGACATCTTGATTTTATATTTTTTTTTTTTTTACTGAATTTGCTTTTGTCCCAGATGTGGACGAGTGCTCATCACCGGATCTGAACGACTGTCATCAGTTGGCGAGCTGCACTAACACTTGGGGAGGATTCAGGTTAGTCATATTTTATGAATAACTAAAGAAAAAAGAAAGAAAACTTGTTTATTCTGCACAAACAAAACGCACATTTTAAAAAACTAGACATAAAATACACTGTAGATAACAAACAACACACACACACAACCACGGGTTATTTTTTAAAAATCTGCTGTTCCTTACATTTTGACCGCGTAAATATTGCAGTTTTCTATGAAACAGCAGATTTTGTTTAATAACCGACAAACGCCCCCTGCGTTGAAATTATTTCGTCGATAGTTAAAAAAATCATTCATTCAAACTAGGCTGAGAATCAGCACTTTTCGAACGTCAAAATTACATAAGACAGTCCCCCAAAAACGCCCACCCTTCACCACTTCCTAGTGCCTTTAGCTGGGAAGAAGAAGTGGCGCAACAAACTGTCCAGCAGCACAGCTGTCTGTTCAAGTTAGAAAAATGATTCTATACAATAAATGCAAAATAACTTACATTATGCAACACAAAACATAATTTAAATGATAAATTATTGGCCATATGTCAGCTAGCACACGCCAATATACCAACCAAAAACATCGAGAACTATACTCAAGCAGAAATAAAAACCAAACGTAAATAGAACTAAATATCTAAACAAAAGCCTCCAGGCATAAAGGGCGTGCCCGCTTACATAAAGCTATTTAAAGCTGTAATTGGAAGTTATTATAAATGATAAACTACGACCATCGAGATAAAATAAATGTACAGTTAATTACTAGTAACAATAACAAAACCATGATCAGCAAGACGACCAGTCACCACAAGCAGCACCCGTTCACGAGCAAAACGCACAAGTATTCGCGTCGATGTCCCTGCCACCTTGTATAGTATAAATACTAACCTCTATCTTGTCCCACAGATGTCAATGCCCCGACTCGACCCTGGACGCGTCAACGTCTCCCCTGAAGTCGGGCCGAGAGTGTCGCTCGTGTGCCTCCTCACATTGTAACGACAGAGGGGCCTGCAAGTACGCCAATGGACAGCCTTATTGCAGGTATGCACTTAATTGAGGTTTGCCGGGCGATAAGGCTCACTCTGCGTTCAGCGCTCGGTGTGGCAACATCCTGAGGATGCCTCGTTGAGAAATGAAACACGTGTCGATTTCTTTCAGGGTTTTTTATGGCTCTTTAGAAATAGCTAAGCGGAACAGGTTACTAAATATATCCATATCTATTATATTTTATGCACTTATTTATTGACCGAAGATGTAGCGTTGGAAAGCCTCCCACAAGGTGGACCGGTGACCTTGTGAAGGCCGCAGGAATCCGCTGGATGCGGGAAGCACAGAACCGGTCGAATTGGCGGTGCTTGGGTGAGACCTATGTCCAGGAGTGGACGTCTTTCGGCTGAAATGATGATGATGACTTAGTTATTGAAGTGAAAACTTTTTTAGGTGCGTTAGGCATTTTTGAGATGGGACTAAACCAGGCGCCATGACGACACCTTATTTTTGTAAACGCGATTGTGCTCTTTATTTGTATTACGTTACGGATCAATGTTCTATTCAAGTATTTTTACTTTAAAGGTTTTGTAAACGCGATTATGCTCTTTATTTATATTACGTTACGAGCCAATGTTTTATGCAAGTATTTTTCTTCCACCAAGGCGATCTTGTTCAAGTTTTCACTTCTGTCGGCACTCCCTGAGTGCCACCACTTTTTTTTACAGATTCAGTACAACTTCATAAACAGTAGGCCTAACTCGAACGTACGGAGTAAACGTTAAGTTTGTAAATGCTCGTTTCTTTCTCAATATTTATTGAGTTTGAAGACTTGGGGAGCAGTGGTGGCCCAGTGGTAACGGCCGCGACTTACGAGTTGTAGGTCATAGCGGTGATTTCATCGCCACTGCTCTCAAAACGGTGAAGGAAAACATCGTGAGGAAACCGGCATGTCCTAGAACCGAAAATTCGAAGACATGTGACATCTACCAACCCGCACTGGGCCCGCGTGCTGGATTACGGCCCACTCCCTCTTACAGAGAGGAGGCCTGTGTCCCAGCAGAGGGAACATTATATCCTCATTATACTTACATAATATGAAGACTGTTCATCTATGGGTGATTCTAATTATGCGTGTTGTATTTTAAAATGAAATGCTATAAGATAGTTGTATTTTCGATTGAAAAATCCATCGAATTTACTTTACGATTAATTACTTCGCTCGCTCGAGCTAGGCGTACCGGTATTGAGATTTTTAGTAAATTTTTCTGAAATGATCCAACTTAAAAAGGTTCTGTTGACAAGATTCGTGAAACACGACATTAAACTTTAAATTTTGTCATAGTTATTTGTATAAAAATATTTCAATATCTTTATTGCTTTACCATAATGGTGGTAACTATATAGGGTAATAGACCCAATTATCAGCACTTCAAGAAGTACTCTAATTGATTTATTTTCTTATACGTAACTAGCGACCCGCCCCGGCTTCGCACGGGTATAAACCGGGTTTATACCCGTTGACAATTTCTAGTTATACATATAAACCTTCCTCTTCAATCACTCTATCTATTAAAAAAAACCGCATCAAAATCCGTTGCGTAGTTTTAAAGATTTAAGCATACATAGGGATATAGAGACAGAGAAAGCGACTTTGTTTTATACTATGTAGTGATACTATATATTATTCCCTAAATTTATGTATCTATAAAACTTCTTGTTTAATGATGTTTAATATTTAAAATACTTTTCATCGGATTTTGCAGTTAGGTAATGAACTTAGCATTTAAACTACAATTGAAAAATGAACCTACCACCATTTATTGGCACAGTTGTTACCAGTTATTGGCACCAAATTACCCAATTATCAGCACTTAGACTTAGGGCAAATAAAATACATTTTACAATAAAATTATGAACAAAATGCTTTTTATTGCTATTTTATTAGGAATTTCTTAGAAAAATACTTCACAAATTACAATAATTGTCGACACTCAACAAACTGTTCAAATTAGATAAATCCAATTATCGGCATAAAAGTTAACCAATTATTTTCAGCACTATGCGGATAAATGGTAAAATGTCGTTTCAGCATGTTGTCAACATTTGGAAAATGATGTCACATCATGTTTTTTACATTCAAATTCATTCTTAATCTATACTGAAAAATACTAAAATTTAAAAAAATAATCTGTAATTTAGTCTACACTAAAATAGCAAAATTTTCAGCAGGGGTGCTGATAAATTGGATTGTTGTTTAAAAATATACCCAGATGTTGGCACCCCATATTTTGAAATAATCTAACGGAAATCTTTAAAATCCTATTGAAATAACTAACTAAAAATACCTCATAAAACGTATAAAAACTAAGATTTCATTACAATTCTCATAAAACGATCGAAACAGAATTATAAATTGACCTCCAAACTTAACTTCAATGAGTAAATATGGCCGAAAAACACCAACAACTGCAGACTGACTTTTTGAATTACGATCCTGTCGCCTTGTTTGATGTTTACGTACTGAAAATGTTGCCATTGTTGCCATTGTATAAAGTAGTATTTACCTAGTATATTGTTTAACTTTGTAATACCACAACCAAAAAGAAAAACTGATATTTTGACGTGACAACGTCTTATAAATTGGTTTGCCGGGTGACACTTCAAGAAACTGCGTTACGCTCCGCTCACGTTATGCGCTCACAATGAGAGCGAGTGAGAGGCACGCGTCCCTTCCACTCGGGCATGGTTAGCCCGCCTAAGAGCGAGAGAGACAGACATAAAAAGTGAAAGGCACGCGTCCCTTCGTCGTTGTCACGTAAAACTTTCGCCCGTATACCGACTTTACAGGCAACCAATTTTTTAAGTTATTCGCTGAGGTGCTGATAATTGGTGGAGTGCTAGCAATTGGGTGATTCACCCTATATAACTATGTTTATTTTCAATTGAGGGTAGTTTTTTTCCACAATTTTCATTTTATGAGGACGCCTAATTACTTCCAATCATTATGGAGTTTGTTTCATCGCGATAGATCACTGAGTTTAAAAGTTACACCGTTTTGTTTAAAATTTCCATAAAAATATAAAAAAATATTTAGATATTTTTAAACATTTTTTCCGTTGATAAACTGTCATTTCGATATGTGCACATTATAAAGACTCGCACTGTATATTTGTATAATGAACAGACAAAGGTTCGATTTTTTTTTAATTCTTTTCAGTTACGAGTGCTTGGTGATATCTTCTGTCTTAAGCAAGTTTATCAGAAACTAAAGTAAAAGTTGGAGCTTGTAAAAAATCATTATCAGGTCACACGTCAAAATATCATCAAGCCGATTACTTTTTTTTTAACCCCAGTCAACAAATTTTTCAAGCACTTTAAAAATTATAAAAAATTAATATATTAATGTAGTTGCAAATTTTTCAAGCACCATTAAATAATTCAAGCACTTTTATCGAAAAGGTCGCTGGATGTTCTACGCGTCCAATACAACAATGTATTTAGGATGCTGTTGCGACTGCCTCGTTTTTGCAGTGCATCTGAAATGTTTGCGGTAACCCATACCGACGGATTTCATGTCATCATCCGCAAAAAAACGGCCTCACTCCTGAGCAGAATAAGAGGCAGTCACAACAGTATCCTGAAGGCTGTGGCGGCAGATACTTCCTCCGCCATAATAAGGCAATTTGTGAGAAAACTGAAACGAAATGAAATTGTTTATTCTGTAAATAGGATATCGGAATCACTTTTACACGTCATATAAAAAATAAGCTAGATGAGTTCGGCGTTTCCTATCTGACTACTCTGAGAAGAAAGGCCGAAACAAACTCAGAGGTCGCAGTCTCTTTTAAAGTCCAGACATAATCTTGGTCAGGCCATATGAGGACCATGTAGATTAGTGTCTGAAAAGGTCTTTTGAGGAAAGAACCACACAGATTTGAGTGGACCTGTCCAGTCAGTGCACGCATTTGTCAGTAATCGTGGAGCTCAACTCAGGATATAAGGAGCTCAAAACGACGAGCAATACCAAAGAAAGGACATTTGGGTAGGCCGCATAAACTACTCAAACTGCCAGACCATCATTAAAACTAACAGAGAAATAAAAATAATATCCTCATAGTCCTCACATTACAATAATTAAAATAATATAGTATTTTACAAAGTAATCATGTCATTTTGAATATAATTTTCAACAATGTCAATGTGTTTATAAAACTGGTATATGTTGATTTTACATAATAATTAAAATGTCTAATTTTATGGTTTTATCACAAGGCTTAGCAGAGCGAGCAGTTCAATCCCAAGCTTTTCTATCTTCTAAATAATCTGAAAAATCTCATACCATAGTTAAACTATAACCATTTCTTATTGTGTCTAGATGTTGGGTGGTCTTCTCACAAATTCGTCTTTAGTTTTAAGTTACTAACAATGGTACCGATTCCCTTGTTCACAAACTAAACTAAATTTAAGTTCAGTGCATCTTTTTCTTTCTATTTCATTAAGAAAAGGACAGAAGATTCATTTTAGTTTAGTCCTGTCAAATTAATCAGCGCTTGACGTAAATTGACGTAATTTTAGTCGGCAAGTTTTTAATCACGTCTAAACTTGTATGGAGTAGTGACAGGCGCTGATTAATTTGACAGGACTAAACTAAAATTTATCTTCTGTCCTTTTCTTAATGAAATAGAAAGAAAAAGATGCACTGAACTTAAATTTAGTTTAGTTTCTGAACAAGGGAATCGGCACCAATAGTGGTTTAAGTGCATACATATTACTAACAAAATGGATCTTGAAATAAAATGATTTTATTTATTATTTATCCCCACTTCCTCCACAGCTGTTCATCAGGCTACTACGGTTCCACCTGCGAGGTGGACGGCGAGGTGGTGGGCGTGGCGGTGGGAGCCTCACTCCTGGCTGCACTGGTCATCGCTGTGACCCTCGCCGCTCTAGTCTCTTGGAGGTAACAAGTATTTTTAGTCTAAATTAATAATATTATAAAGAGAGAAGACTTGATTTTTTGTATGTTTGTTTGTGATGACCTATGGTACTGAAACGTGGTCGCTCACAATGGGCCTTATCAGAAGGCACCCAAAGGGCAATGGAGAGGGCTATGCTTGGAGTTTCCCTACGTGATCTAATCAGAAATGAAGAGATCCGCAGGAGAACCAAGGTAACCGACATAGCCCGAAGAATTGCCAAACTTAAGTGGCAATGGGCAGGGCACATTGCTCGCAGAACGGATGGCCGATGGGGCCGAAAGGTTCTGGAGTGGCGACCGCGTACCGGAAGACGTAGCGTTGGAAGGCCTCCCACAAGATGGACCGATGACCTTGTGAAGGCTGCAGGAATCCGCTGGATGCGGAAAGCACAGAATCGGTCGAAGTGGAGGTGCTTGGGAGAGGCCTATGTCCAGCAGTGGACGTCTTTCGGCTGAAATGATGATGATGATGTTTGTTTGTAACGCTTTCAGAGGAGCTCGTGGTTTACAGATCAGGTTAAGCTACGCTTGCCGGGGTTGGTCCGTGGATGGGTGACCATCTTTACATATCGAGACTCCTTCGTGCCTCGGAAAGCACGTTAAGCCGTTGGTCCCGGCTGTCATTTGTAGATCTTTGACAGTCGTCACAAGTCGTCAGAAGCCCGAAAGTCTGACAACCAGTCTTACCAAGGGATATCGTGTTACCCAGTACCTAACTGGGTTGTGGAGGTCAGATAGGCAGTCGCTCCGTGTAAAATACTGCTATTCAGCTGCATCCGGTTAGACTGGAAGCCGACCCCAACATAGTTGGGAAAACGCTAGGCAGATGATGATGACGTTCAGATGAAAGGCACACTTTTCAAGATGATTCTGATTTGGCAAAACGCTCAATTGAACCATGTACCACCAACAGAGCTGGGCGAAATACATGCTTTGCTTTAATTAAAATACAAATTACAAAATACTATCTCGCACGTATTTAAAATACGAAATACAAAGTACTTTTAAGCCGTGTATTTTAACTATTTTTATTTAAAATACAAATGACAAAATACAGTCAGGTGTTAGGTTATGTAAATAGAATGGAACTAATACAGCCCAGTGTTGCCAACTTTAAAGATTGACATATTTAGCGGTCGCCATTTTGTTTACGAAAGCTATCGAGGGCAAATTTTTGCAGAACGCACCCATTAATAAGATCGCTTAATGTATTTATATTCAAATGTATTTTGAAGCCAGTATTTGAAATACTAACTACAAAATACCTCAGCGTCAGGTATTTGAAATACCAATTACAAATTACATTTTTAAGAAGTAATTGAATTACAAATACTAAATACGTGTTTGTATTTCAATTACGTATTTTAATTACAAGTAATTCAAATACTGCCCAACCGTGGCCACCAACAATAGCTTTTATTTCCCCTCCGCAGTCGCAAATGGTCTCGCGAGCAGAAGGCGGCCGGCATGGGCTCTCCTATCTTCAACTACATGGCCGCTAACACCATCAAGACGCCGCCGGTCGGACAACCGCCCTACCAGGTATAGTACATTACTGCCGCGGTCTATAATGACTACTTCGCTGGTCGCGCTGATGATGGCCGACAGCGCAGCTCCAGGCCGACACAGCGCGGTCAGCGTGCAGCACTTGATGGACGAGCTGAGATAAAGGCCGAGGCCGTAGGTCGAGGCCGACACAGCGAGGACAGCAAGGGCTGCAATGATGGCCAAGCTGGAAGGCCTAGAGCGTAGCTAGGCTAGCTCGAGGCAATCATAGCGTGACCAGCGAAGCAGTCATAGTGGGCCAAGGCTTGTATAGTGCTTTACTCAAAAATGCAAGTACCTAATCTAAATAAAACCAGCAAGAAAAGATTTAGATTTCCTACTGATTTTCCACTGCACAAAATTTTCATATACAAGCTTATATTTTTCCTTTGAGTTTCGCGGTATTAAATTTTCAACCACTAATTTAGCTTCATCTTTAATGTCTGGCGGTGTTAAACACATTCCGTCTTATTACAAAAAACTGCTTAGGTACTGGTTTAAACCAAGACTTATAGGTCTAGGATTGTTACGGTAATAAAGCTAGTACCAGACTCAAAAAGCATCCTTATTACAAAACGAAGACTTTTCGAGGATCAGTTAGTACCAAAGAAGGTTCATGGTTCAAATAATATCCACAGATAAGCAACAAAAATGGCATTCTTTCATTCGTTCACACAGGCTTTATTTGAAGCAACGTTCTGTTTCTCTAAATGTTGATAATACTAGTATTTCTGCAAACAGTAGACCTCGCGAGCACAAACATTTTTACAACAATTAATATACCACAAAAGTTATTTACAACGGGATATTTACCATGTTTTTTGTTTAAAATAAGATGTTTTGTTTAATATACCTATCCAACTTATATTTTATTATTAACATTGATATAAGTTCTCCTTGATACATCACTACATAGTATAAAACAAAGTCGCTTTCTCTGTCCCTATATCCCTATGTATGCTTAAATCTTTAAAACTACGCAACGGATTTTGATGCGGTTTTTTTTAATAGATAGAGTGATTGAAGAGGAAGGTTTATATGTATAATAACCTGGTTTATACCCGTGCGAAGCCGGGGCGGGTCGCTAGTATATCTTATAACGGAATGCATGGCTGATTAATTGTCAATGTCAACCATAAGATGTCACGTCAATTAAGTCATAATTTTATTGTTTGTTTACTTTGGCTATCTACATAAATTAAGTAATTTTACAAAAACAGAATGACTGAAATAACAATGCTATTATATGGAAGTGAGCTGATGACTATCACAATAACATCAAGGGTTATCAAGATTGAGAAAAAGAAGAAGTGTGGTTTTCGTAAAAAGTGCGGCACTGGGTACTGCACCAACGCTGCTGTACTTACATACAAACATCTATCGAAATTCATGAAGACTGGGCGAGAGGTGAAATGGTGATTCCTAAGCTCGCGGATGGCGCGCGGTACATGACGTCGACTATTCGTGTGAACTTGTGAATATTGTGTATAATGTATTGTTTACGTGTAGTATTTTTTTTAGTTATATAAGATTTACATTGAAAAAATTAAAATAAAAACATTTTAAATCTTTCGTTTTTTTAATGCTTTTGAAACAATGCATCATGTTGGTGGTACAATAATAATAGGCGAGTAGGTAGGTATATCATTTGTTTCTAGTGATAAAAGAACCTTTACATAAATACCTTACCGACTCATAAATAAATTCAGTGTACACCCAAGTATAAACAACAAAAACGTATTCACACCACACATGGGAATTTAGTTTTGGTCATGCTTCTCTGTAACATCTAAACACAACTCCAGCCGGCCAAAATTCATGTGCTGACATCCATATAATACAACAAGGAATTAGAATATATACAAGACCGCCGTACTGCCGTTCTGACCCGTGCCCGACAAACCCGCCTTGTGTGTGTGTTGAGCTTTACTGTGACATGGTTTGTTCGCGAGTTGAATCCAACTTATCTACGTAAAGAAGGGAACAAACAAAGACACCTGTGGCGAAAAACCACCATCACCTTCTCCTGAGGACTTGGAAATAATGATGATTGCTCCTCACGTCATTGAAGTTGTCTGGATCCTGGATTTGTGCTCGGTTGATGGCAATAGGCTCGCCCCCTATTACATGAGACAAACATACCTGGCGAAATGTGGGTGTACTATTTATATGGTACACCTCTGCCTAACCCTTCGAGGAAAACAGGCGTGATGTTAAATGACTATGATAGCGATGCATTGGTAAATAAAATTTCATATACAGTTCATATAACATTTAATTAAAATTGATCAATTTTAGATACTTTACATTATTTATGTAGGAAATGTGTATGTGTGTGAATAATATGTGTCCATTCTATTGGCCCAATTACGTAGGAAAAGGAAAATAAGCAATACAGCGGAATTTCCTAATGCTTTCCTCCTGTTTATTTGGAGTAGTAGGCATTTTATAAATCTTCGGGACATCCGTGACGAGTTTTTACATGTTTTGCTGAAAACTAGTTGAGACACACCATGTTAATCAGCTGTATCGTCTTGAATCTACGAATAAAACAATAATATCAGTATATTATTTGGATTTTGTCAAATGTTAGGTTAGTATTGACCAAGGTTAGGTACTTACATACTTAATGGCGAGCCCAGTTGCCTAATGCGCAAACCACTTGCACTTCAGGACTCAATGAGCATCCTCGAGGGTCGTGGGATAAAACCTCATGTAAAAAATCCACTAGTTTTTCTCCAAAACGTTTTGTGAACCTACACTTATTCTAAAATCTTCGTCACTCAATTCAAAAGGATTCACACGACGACGAAGTCTGTAAAATTGCCGAGACGTCTCCAGCATATCCAAATCTTTAAAATCCATCAAGATAACCATATTAATATCCATTTTTAACGATTTTTGTATTATTTGACACACAACAATAATCAACGCAAACGTCAAATAAATAAGTACCAAAGATAAACTAGGGGACTCGGCGGACTAACTTTAGTACCATAGATAGTTGAGGAACTATAGATAAACTTCATTTTATAATAACGTTTTATTTAGTCATGGGACTAAAGCTAGTACTAATCCCAGTACCAAATTTAGACCGTGTTTTGGAATAAGACGGATTCAGTCTTATTACAAAAAACTGCTTAGGTACTGGTTTAAACCAAGACTTATAGGTCTAGGATTGTTATGGTAATAAAGCTAGTACCAGACTCAAAAAGCGTTCTTATTACAAAACGAAGACTTTTCGAGGATCAGTTAGTACCAAAGAAGGTTCATGGTTCAAATAATATCCATAGATAAGCAACAAAAATGGCATTCTTTCATTCGTTCACACAGGCTTTATTTGAAGCAACGTTCTGTTTCTCTAAATGTTGATAATACTAGTATTTCTGTGAACAGTAGACCTCGCGAGCACAAACATTTTTACAACAATTAATATACCACAAAAGTTATTTACAACGGGATATTTACCATGTTTTTTGTTTAAAATAAGATGTTTTGTTTAATATACCTATCCAACTTATATTTTATTATTAACATTGAAATAAGTTCTCCTTGATACATGTTTCATATAACGGAATGCATGGCTTATTAATTGTCAATGTCAACGATAAGATGTCACGTCAATTAAGTCATAATTTTATTGTTTGTTTACTTTAGCTATCTACATAAATTAAGTAATTTTACAAAAACAGAATGACTGAAATAACAATGCTATTATAAGTGAGCTGATGACTATCACAATAACATCAAGGGTTATCAAGATCGAGAAAAAGAAGAAGTGTGGTTTTCGTAAAAAGTGCGGCACTGGGTACTGCACCAACGCTGCTGTACTTACATACAAACATCTATCGAAATTCATGAAGACTGGGCGAGAGGTGAAATGGTGATTCCTAAGCTCGCGGATAGCGCGCGATACATGACGTCGACTATAAATTCGTGTGAACTTGTGAATATTGTGTATAATGTATTGTTTACGTGTAGTATTTTTTTAGTAACATAAGATTTACATTGAAAAAATTCCAATAAAAACATTTGAAATCTTTCGTTTTTTTTAAATGCTTTTGAAACAGTGCATCATGTTGGTGGTACAATAATAATAGGCGAGTAGGTAGGTATATCATTTGTTTCTAGTGATAAAAGAACCTTTACATAAATACCTTACAGACTCATCAATAAATTCAGTGTACACCCAAGTATAAACAACAAAAACGTATTCACACCACACATGGGAGTTTAGTTTTGGTCATGCTTCTCTGTAACATCTAAACACAACTCCAGCCGACCAAAATTCATGTGCTGACATCCATATAATACAACAAGGAATTACAATATATACAAGCCCGCCGTACTGCCGTTGTGACCCATGCCCGACAAACCCGCCTTGTGTGTGTGTTGAGCTTTACTGTGACATGGTTTGTTCGCGAGTTGAATCCAACTTATCTACGTAAAGAATGGAACAAACAAAGACACCTGTGGCGAAAAACCACCATCACCTTCTCCTGAGGACTTGGAAATAATGATGATTGCTCCTCACGTCATTGAAGTTGTCTGGATCCTGGATTTGTGCTCGGTTGATGGCAATAGGCTCGCCCCCTATTACATGAGACAAACATAACTGGCGAAATGTGGGTGTGCTATTTATATGGTACACCTCTGCCTAACCCTTCGGGGAAAACAGGCGTGATGTTAAATGACTACGATAGCAATGCATTGGTAAATAAAATTTCATATACAGGTCATATAACATTTAATTAAAATTCATCGATTTTAGATACTTTACATTATTTATGTAGGAAATGTGTCTGTGTGTGAATATGTGTCCATTATATTGGTCCAATTACTGTAGGAAAATAAGCAATACTGCGGAATTTCCTAATGCGTTCCTCCTGTTCATTTGGAGTAATAGGCATTTTTATAAATCTTCGGGACATCCGTGATGAGTTTTTACATGTTTTGCTGAAAACTAGTTGAGACACACCATGTTAATCAGCTGTATCGTCTTGAATCTACGAATAAAACAATAATATTAGTATATTATTTGGATTTTGTCTAATGTTAGGTTAGTATTGACCAAGGTTAGGTACTTACATACTTAATGGCGAGCCCAGTCGCGTAATGCGCAAACCACTTGCACTTCAGGACTCAATGAACATCCTCGAGGGTCATGGGATAAATCCTCACGTAAAACATCCACTAGTTTTTCTCCAAAATGTTTTGTGAACCTACACTTATTCTAAAATCTTCGTCACTCAATTCAAAGGGCGACACACGACGACGATGTCTGTAAGATCGCCGAGACATCTCCAGCATTTCCACATCTTCAAAATCCACCAAGATAATCATATTAATATCCATTTTTAACGATTTTTGTATAAATTGACACACAACAATAATCAACGCAAACGTCAAATAAATTAGTACCAAAGATAAACTAGGGGACTCGGCGGACTAACTTTAGTACCATAGATAGTTCAGGAACTATTGATAAACTTCATTTTATAATAACGTTTCATTTAGTCATGGTACTAAAGCTAGTACTAATCACAGTACCAAATTTAGACCGTGTTTTGGAATAAGACGGATTGAATCGGAAGAATTTTTGCTTTGAGAGCTCATTTTTAGCAAAAAAGTCACTAAATAAAAATAAAATTTTCGCTGAACCGCGCTTTTGTTACTTCTTTGTTTTTTTTTTTTAACAATGGTAGTTGGAACTATACAGCCAAATATGGAATAAAATCTTTTTGTACCTATCTCTATAAATACAAACAGCTGTGTTTTAAATAAAATCTTTTTGCATTTGATTTTTTAAACGTCGAAACGTCAAAATAACGGCCGGCAATGTTTTGCCGGCCTGTTAGAGCGACCAGCAAAACTTTGCCGGCCGCTCCTTGAAACAGAACGGCAAGGTCGACTTTGCTCAAACAAGGTTGTCAAAATAATGACCACATTACATGCATTTTTGAGTAAAATATATTATTAGCTAAGGGAACTTTTACTGTTAGGCTCTGTTTCACTGTTACATTAACTTGAAAACAACGCCAAAGCGTGTACAAAACAGAAAATGGTCAACAAATCTACAGTCCACTAAGCCTAAAGCGTTCTCACATTCACAAAATAGAAAATAATCTATACAGGTTGGCAGGGACATCGACGCGAAAACTAAAACTAAAACTATGGATTCAGTAAATGATTCTGAACTCGCCTGCGTTGAAATTTTTCGTGAGTTATTTAAAAAAATCTACTATTTCATAGAAAACCCTTCAAAATGGTTGAGCTGAATGGTGCTAATCCATGCGTCATGTTCGTGAACGGGCGCCGTCAGTAGGGACTGGTCATCTCTTAGCTGCCAGGGCTTATAATTTTTTGAATTGTTCTTTTTTTATCTTTTTATTACGGACGCTTCTAACGTGCACGTCTTTCTACATTGTTCTCACATGTATAATTTCAACATGAATGATGTAACCAATATTTTGTAACATTTTTCATTTAAAAGAGTGTCCGTGGAGTTTCTTACCCGTTCTTCTCCATAGGTACATACTACGCTTTGAAATGGGCAACTAGCTTCATACCTATTTCTGACTGACCGATTCCTTGACAATTCAAAAGTAAATGGTTTAATTGAAATAAATGATTTGAGTTTGAGTTTGAAAAATACAATACGTACGCGGTCAAAATGTATGAAACGGCTGTTTTTTTTTAAATAACCGACTAAAAATTTCAACCTAAATGTATATGACATGTCATTGTATTCATATTGTTTTTTCTGAATTATAAACAACAATATTTATAATATTGTTTCTGCAGAAGCATAGCTTATATTATCAAGTAACAAATTATACAAAAAAAAAAATAGAAAAATATTAAGTTTTCATACATAATTTTTGATATTACGGAACACATCAAAATTTATGATAAATTTTCGAAAGCTAGTAAAGCTATCGCGTCAAGCAATAATTGTCAATGTGTGCGTGGTAGTATTGCTCACTGTAGGTGTATATCGCTCTGACAGACACTCACACTAGCGCAACGTGCTTGGAATTGAATTTTGCAAACATCTCGATTTGTAGTTGCGAGCCGTGTTCGCAGGCCAGGATAGGATGACGATACTGTCTCTCCTCTTGAAGTAACCTTTTCGTCGATTTTTATAATATACTACCCACAAAAAACCCAAGTTAATCTCTCCCTTGCTAAATATCTAAAGTGTTAATTTTAATGTTATTTTTAAGGTAACACTAGAGGAAAGAATGCGCTGGGCGCAGATAGCTGAGGCGATGGCACAAGCTAGTCATTATGCGGTGAGTTTATTAGTTATATTATTATATTAATTATCTACTTATTTATAGAAAATACAGAATTTTTTTAAATTACTTAAAAAACTTTTTACAAAAAAAAAAAACAACCGACTTCCAAAAAAACACTACAAAGTGAAAAATACTTTCATTTCGGAAGTCGGTGTCTTTGGTTTTGAATTTTCGTTTTTTGCCACCGACTTCCGAAATGTAAGTTTTTTTTTTTGTAAAATGTTTTTATTTTTCGATTTTTAGTTGTGGTATTTGGAAGTTGGTTAAAAAAAAATCATCGAAATCGGTTGGCGTGATATTGAGTTATTCGTCCATTTGTCGCGCACATACTTAATGCAAATTTAAGACTTATATGGTTTTCTCATGGATGCCATTGTCAGAACTGGACCAAATTGAAATGGGACCACACGGGAAGCACCAGCTTTCAAATAAAAAAAGAATCATCAAAATCGGTTCACCCAGTCGAAAGTTCTGAGGTAAAAAACATTTAAAAAAAATACAGTCGAATTGAGAACCTCCTCCTTTTTTTGAAGTCTGTAATATAATAAAAAATAAAAAAAAGATCTAGTGATAAGTACTGATTTAAACTTAGTATACATATGAACACAAAATTGAAACCCGATTTCCGACGATATTTTTTTTTTGTCATTTAAATGTGTTTTTGTTACATATCCAGCCGGAAGCTGCGCAGATGGCAACCCGTCCTTCATCAGCCATGTTCGGAGGATACCCCACACTGCCGCCAGTGCCTTTACCCAGGTATGTAATCATGAACATTTTTAACTTTAGCTAGTTTTGTACTGAGCGCTGGCAAGTCGACTTCTAAATCGAATTGCTGTTGCAGCCGCATTTACAACGCCACATACGAACTACGCATCACAATGACTTCAATTCCCTCCGGTTGACGCCCTAAGCCGAGGTTCGTACCCCACAGGGGGTGCCCTTAGCGAGCGTTCACCTAGTTTTAATTAGCATAGTTGAATAACCCCTGGCTGGAGGTTTTAAGTGTAGTAGCTTAAGGCACCCACAGGAAAGCCCGGTTAAGTAGTCATGATCTCAGAGGTCAACTACGAAATACCTTAAAAAAAAATACTTCAAAATCCTGGATCGCGCAAGCAAAATTTACCGCGCGGCTAGCATATACAGTGTGAGTCCTTATAATGTGCACATATCGAAATGTGGGAATCTATGCTTAATTTTATCGATGAAAAAAATATTAAAAAAATATATTAAACTATTATTGTAAAAAAAACGGTTTTTGCTAAAAATACCTGTTTATTTTCAATTGAGGGGTAGTTTTTTTTCCACAATTTTCATTTTATGAGGACGCCTAATTACTTCCAATTGGACGTAGATTAGCAGAAAGGACTCAACCCACACTATGGTCAAAAATGAAAGAGGTCCTAAAGTACCATTATGTATTCATTATTAATATTCTAGTTCGCTAGTTAGCCACATTTCATATTTCCATACAGTAATATTGCCAATCGAATGATCTGAGTTTGCTATCTTTTTCATTTTTTCTTTTGGCTGCGGTACCTAAGTGCTATGTCAAAGGATTTAAATAGCTAATCATAACAGCTATAAACGCATTAGATTGTTAATGTATCTAATTAAAATGCAAATAATTACCAAACTATATTATAGTGTTGTTCACAGGATGGGCATGCACGGCGGTCATCACAACGGCACCTTGAACACGGTAGCATCGAGGGCAAATACTGCAGCATCACATCATAACTTATATGGTAAGTAAACCGCTTTCTAAATAACTGCATTCGATTCGTCTTCAATCTTCGTAACTATGATCATGTGTCTGCGCATCGATTGCTTTTAAAATGGTTACCCACACGTCAGCGCAGAGAGTTGAGGGCTTTGTCTATGTTGTATTCTATACTTGACAAACCCACTTCTCCTTCTTACCTCACTTCCCATGTTCAATACCTATGCTCTGCCCATAGTAAAAATCTTCGTTCTACCAACAATCGTCTTCTACGTTGTCCTTCTCACCGCTCCGGTTTTATTCACTCTTCTTTCTTTGTCCAGGCGGTATCTCTTTGGAATGCGCTCCCTCTGAACATTAGGATGGCAACCAGTCGGTTATCTTTCAAAGTGAAAGCACGAGAATATATTCGTGAAAAGTTGGCAGAATCTTTGCAGCGCTGATTTGCTGGATTTGTTTTCTCCTCCACCTATCTTATTTCTCCTGACAAAGTTTATTCGGTTTATATGTATGTATTTATGTATCTATGTATTAGTATGTATTCATTTTCAAGTTATCTGTCATTATGTTGCACCTGCCATGTTTTGTCTCAACATCACCCTAAGGTTGACTGGTAGAAAATGCCTCAGGCATTAAGTCCGCCTTTGTGCAGTATTGTTTACTTGTGCATAAAGTTTTAATAAATAAACGTAACTGGTTATTGATAGCTCGTGGCTAAGTAATAACAGCCGCACCGGTCGATCCAACAGGTTAAGCTACGCTTGCCGGGGTTGGTTCGTAGATGGGTGACCATCTTTACTTAGCGAGACTCCTCCGTGCCTCGGAAAGCACGTTAAGCCGTTGGTCCCGGCTGTTATTTGTAGATCTTTGACAGTTGTTACAGGTCGTCAGAAGCCCGAAAGTCTGACAACCAGTCTTACCAAGGGATATCGTGTCACCCAGTACCTAACTGGGTTGTGGAGATCAGATAGGCAGTCGCTCCATGTAAAATACTGGTATTCAGCTGCATCCGGTTAGACTGGAAGCCGACCCCAACATAGTTGGGAAAAGGCGAGGCAGATGATGATGATGATGGTAGGTCTTGTTCTAAGTCTGTCCGCCTGGTTAGCTACCACCATCTCATCTAAGTCTGTCGCCATAACAACGATGTTAACAGCATTGTTGTGTTTCGGCAGTTAGAGGTAAGATAGCCAGTTCCTCTGTGGTTGAGGATCCCGGGTGAAGCTCGCTTCCACCTTCGGCCTGATCATCACTTACCATCAGGTGAGATGCAGGCCAAGAGCTTCCACGTTGTGGAAAAAAAACACTTAGTAGGATATAAATAGAGACCTGATTGGTCAGTTGCGTAGTAATTGGAACAGGCGTGCGTGTATGATCAAATCATCATCATTTCAGCCGAAAGACGTCCACTGCTGGACATAGGCCTCCCCCAAGCACCGCCACTTCGACCGATTCTGTGCTTTCCGCATCCAGCGGATTCCTGCGGCCTTCACAAGGTCATCGGTCCATCTTGTGGGAGGCCTTCCAACGCTACGTTTTCCGGTACGCGGTCGCCACTCCAGAACCTTTCGGCCCCATCGGCCATCCGTTCTGCGAGCAATGTGCCCTGCCCATTGCCACTTAAGTTTGGCAATTCTTCGGGTTATGTCGTTTACCTTGGTTCTCCTGCAGGTCTCTTCATTTCTGATTCGATCACGTAGGTAAACTCCAAGAATAGTCTTCTCCGATATGATCCGATGTATGAATGTAAACGAGGCAAAAGGAGTATGTAAGGATCGTAGCAGGTGGCGTTCTGTAGTTTCTGCTTACCCCCATGGGAAGACGGCTTGAGTTTATCACTAATCACTTTTTGAACTGCATTCAAATACCTTTCACGGATGACGAACGATCACTTATTCTGTGAATCGTAATTTCCCCGAAACATACCAAATGCTTCTTTGAGAGCTGTGGCATAGTGTAGCAAAATATGATAACGTTTGTAAGTCGTATATAAATAATCCAAAAAACCGGCCAAGTGCGTGTCGGACCACTCACAATAAAGGGTTCCGTAATTGGGATGAATTTATCCTACAAACAAACTTAATTTTGTAGCTAAAAAACATGTTCTCCCATACGGAATGTATGGGAAAACATGTTTGTGCTACTGCAAATGTAAGTTGGTCGATTATTACTCGTTAACTTGTAAAGCCTACTTAGCTGTGATAGTTTTCCTTTTAATTTCGTTATATAAACTACTGCTGTGATTTTTTTAACATATCCAAAAATGGTTTGTTCATACTCACAATGTTTTTGAAGGAACTTTCCAATGATCTCTCTCGATATTGTTTGCACTATTTGCAAACAAAATATATTTTATAGAGTAAAATATGATAGATAAAAAAACCAGTGGCACTCCGGGAGTGCCGACAGAAGTGAAAACTTGAACAAGATCGCCTTGGTGGAAGAAAAATACTTGTATAGAACATTGTCCGTAACCTTATCTAAATAAAGAGCACAATCGCGTTTACAAAAAAAAAAAAAACTTACAAAACCTTTAAAGTAAAAATACTTGCATGGAACATTGATCCGTACCATAATATAAATAAAGAGCACAATCGCGTTTACAAAAATGAGGTGTCGGTAGCGGTGTCGCTAGTTCAATTGTTTTTTGCCATCTCAAAAATGCCCAAAGAGCTTAAAGAAGTTTTCACTTCAAAAATTATTATCCCCATTGCATAGCATCATCTCAGGATGGAAATCATCCTGCCGGGGGTTCGAAGAAAACCGATAGGGAAATCGTGGCCCCCCGGCAACATGGCAACTGAAGGAACACGGGTGGGTTTTAATCAGTAAGAGTCTGACACGCCTTTCCGCTCCGCGCAGAGCGGGAGAAGTTATTTGATGATTTATTCATCAGCAATAATGTTCCCACTGCTCAGGCCTCTTCGTTAGGGGGGGTTCAGAGTGACATTCCTCATCAAGATAATATTTAGCAAAAGTTGTATACTTTTGTCCCTTGTTCTAGAGCAGGGCAGTTACCAACTGATGTACCTAATTATTAAATCACCTTTTTTACAGGTTACACCAACCACATGGCAACAGAATCCACCAGCTCTGAAGCGTCTTCTCACGTTCAAGAGAGAGCTGATCTGTTGGTGCCCCGACCTAAGTCGAGAGCGAGGAGTATGCATGTAAGTACTTGATGATGATATTGCTATAAAAGAACAAGATAGATAATTGATTACTCTGTGTTCAGCGCTCGGTGTGGTAACACGCCGTGTTCGGGTTCGCGACAAGTCCATCGTCATCCTGAGCATGCCTCGTTGAGAGGTGAAACACGTGTCTATTTCTTTCAGGGTTTTTTATGGCTCTTTAGAAATAACTAAGCGGAACAGGTTACTAAATATATCCACGTCTATTATAAAGAAGAACAATACAAAATCTTTGCAGTCTATGTGTGTGTATCTATTTTTTTTTAAACGTACGTAATGGCGCCCCCATTCTTCTTGAGAAATTTTACGATTATTGTAAAAAATTGAATTAAGGGTATGGCTTTTTCAATTGAGGGTAGTTTTTTTCCGAAATTTGAATTTTATGACGATGACTTCCAATTATTAAAGAGTTTGTTTCATCATGATGGATCATTTAGCTTAAAAGTAACACCGTTTTGTTTCAAAATTCCACAAAAAATTTAAAAAAATATTCCGATTTTTTTTAAATATTTTTTCCGTCGATAAAATTAAGCATAGATTCCCTCATTTCGATATGTGACCATTATAAAATCTCACACTGTATACCAGAGACATTTAAACGCCATTTATGTTTCAGAACCAAAATGGAATATACTACGATGTCGAGTACGAAAACGCGCCGGAAGCGATTTATGGAACCAAGGGGATCCCCTTATCTACCTACACAGTAAGTAGGGGACCCCCCTTCTATAGGACATAGTATTTGTAAGTATCGTTGGCCTCACTTCAAAACTACTGTGAAAAATGGTGCTTGAACTGTATAAAAATGTGGCTTGAAAAGTTAAGTGCTTGAAAAGTTACAATAAAATTGAGGACTTTAAAAAATAAGACACAAGGCTCTATAGGGTGAATTTAAGTCATTCACTTAAGTGTAGTTTGAACGATTAAATGTAGCTTGAAAAGTTTAACGCAGATAAAATGATAAAAAATTGCAAAAAATTGTGGCTTTAAAAGTAAAACGAAAGATTTTATATTATGGCGATCAAAAACGATAATATAAGAATAATAATGTATTTTAATAAGGATGTGGAAAATTATATAATTTAGGACAAAAGATGTTTTAAAAATAAATTATTTCGATTTGAATGTGTGAGATTATTGTCTTAATTTAAATTATTTATGCTATTGTTAGGCAAGCAAAACAACAAAAAAATGCATTTATAACATTGTAATATGAATAAGTAATGTATGTTTTATTAAAGAACGATAGCCACAGCATTTTAAATTAATTCTTATTTTTTATTATGTCAAAGGAAAAATATTAAAAATAAACTTCGAATTGTACATAAGACTGCTTTTAACGAATATGTTATTGCATAATATTATTTTCTCAATTAATTATTGTGATTTTTATTAATTTTAGTTTAAATATAAAAATAATTATATTGAATTATCTCCACTTTTATAACAAATGTCAATTTATATGCAGAGACAAAAATAATTTATTGTTAATTCTTATCAAATCTCTACTAGTACAATTTTTAATTAAATTGTAGTTTATGTACGACTTCTAAACGCTTACAACAAATTTTAAAATCACTAATCACACGTAACCATATTTACATCATTTTGTCCAGCAATTCTCGAAATTCACCTGAAAACTGAGGAAAAATTTATCAAATCTGTAGTTTCCATTAATCGATAAGATTTCAGTAATTTTCGAGATGAAACTGACAATGCACACAAAAATCTTGATTAAGTACTCTGCTTGTAAAAAATATGGCAAAAAATATAAGTAGTGGAGATAATTCTTAAAGCGCCTGTACGTGACCCAAACTGGCCATATTATTATTGTCTCGAAAATATACTAGTAAAATCAAATAATATTATGACCCAATTGGCTCAAATCGACAGGTGTTTTTTTATTGTAAATAATATTTTTATGGTCGATGAAAAATAAGAGTTTATTTTTTTTATAAAAAATATATTTTAATACGTTAGTCAATATTTCGTCATAGGAGCTTTTAAATTGCAATGACTAAGTACATACCGGAATATGTTTATTACCTATTATCAAAATAAATATCTCTGATTTTATTTTCAATTTTTACAGGCCATCGATACAATTTTTGTAAATAAATTTAAAAACTGTCAAACTTTTTTTTTAATCTGTAATCATGTCATTACAATAAGTACTCCAAATATTTAGTATGTCGTATTGAAGGTTATAATCATTTTATAGGATACCTGCAATGCATATTGTATTAGAGTGTAGCTAATATTATTTCAAAGATTCAACGAAAATTTTAATAAGTTGTAGGTACCTTCTATCCGGGTATCTGACCGGATCAAAATTGACCAAGATAAAACAAATCTAGGTAAACAAATATTAAATTGTTAATAGTCATTTATAAAAAATCACAATTAAATTTAATTAAATATGTTTATAGAAAAATAAGATCTGGTATTAATATTATTGAAAATATACAATAAAATGACAATGTAGATAATATTATTTAAAACAGTAAGAAATTCGAAAAAAGCCGCGTTTTACTTAAAAAATATTATTTTATTGTATTTAAAATTAATTAAAGAATAGTCATATTTTTAGTATATTTAATAAAATATGAGTCTAACTATTTTTGATGTAATGTTTTACGGATAAAGTCAGTGAAATTGACACTGATTTGTCAAAATATTTTAAAAGTAATGTATTGAAGAGTATCCTGTTATATTTTTGTACTGAACATTTTATATATTATGTAAATTATAGTAACTTAAAACAACGATAAAATGTTTTGTTTTATTTAAATCAACAATCTATCAACTCTGCCTGTCGCCGTCCACTGCTGGACATAGGCCTCTCCCAGGCTGCGTCACAACTCCCTGTCCTCCACCTTCCGCGTCCAATCTATACCAGCCACCTTCCTAAGGTCGTCGGTCCATCTAGCTGCAGGGCGTTCCACACTACGCTTGCCAATACGCAGTCTCCACTCCAGGACTCGTCTGCTCCACCGGCCATCGGTCAGTGGACTGGCCATTTATGTCGAAGCCACTTTAGCTAACTTACTCTGCAAGATATATCATCATCATCATCAGCCTATAGCAGTCCACTGCTGGACATAGGCCTCTCCAATTGCACGCCATTCAGCTCGATTCTCGGCAACTCTCATCCAGCTACTACCAGCCACCCTGCGAAGATCGTCACTCCATCTACCCTAACGGCCCCCCCGTCTCGCCGCGCACATACCTAAGGCGCAGTACAGTACAGTGGTCTCGGCCAAATTAAAGCAGTAAGTTTGAAAGTCGCGAGCTCCCTGAGAATTTTATTGAAAATGAAATGTTTTTGTATGTAATCGACAGTAAGTGGTAGTTATTACATCGTTTTACATAATATTTGCACGAAATAACATTCACGGAGCATTTGGAAGCATTGAGTAATAATCGGAATTAGGTATTCGCCGAAAGAGTTCGACTATTAACCGCTAGATGGCGACGCAATTACCACTGCAAAGTACAATTATTAATGTTCCGCGTTGGTGAATGTCCTACCAATGTTTATAATTATTACTCGTATTGCCAATAGATGTGCAAACCAGACGAATGTTAATAATTTCAATTTATTTGTTAATTTTTTTTTAATTATTCAAACTGTAATTAATTTATAAATCACACTCGTATCACACTAATATTATTAAGGCGAAAGTTTGTGAGTGTGTGTGTATGTTTGTCTCTTCTTCACGCTCAAACGGCTGGACCAATTTGGATGAAATTTGGCACACAGATAGTTTATAACCTATATTAACACATACGATACTTTTTATCCCGATATTCCCACAGGATCGAGACTTACGCGGGTGAAACCGCGGGACGCAGCTAGTTAAAAATCATCATCATCTGCCTAGCCTTTTCCCAACTATGTTGGGGTCGGCTTCCAGTCTAACCGGATGCAGCTGAATACCAGTATTTTACATGGAGCGACTGCCTATCTGACCTCCACAACCTAGTTACTAGGTAACACGATACCCCTTGGTAAGACTGGTTGTCAGACTTTTTGAGCTTCTAACTACCCGTAACGACTGTCAAAGATCTACAAATGACAGCCGGGACCAACGGCTTAACGTGCTTTCCGAGGCACGGAGGGGACTTGGTATGTAAAAATGGTCACCCATCCACAGACCAACCGCGGCAAGCGTAGCTTAACCTGATCGATCGACCCGTGCAGCTGTTGTTACTTAGCCACAAGCCCCCCTAGTTAAAAATAAAACACAGTTATTCCAAAGTTTTAAGTTTTCATTTCTGTGGGCAATCCCCATGACTGCCTATTTTTTTCACGCGTATCTTCTATACTAATAATTTAATAAAGCTGAACTGTTTTGTTTGGACGCGAATCTCTGAAACTACCAGCCGGAACGATGTAGAATTTGTGTAACGTCAGATGTCTGGTGTAGTACGTGTTATATCTTTAGGGAAATAATGGTGTAAAAAGAAATGCCCAAGAATTGCAGACTTACAAAATTTTAATGCAGATAAAGTTTTTACAATAGCTTTTGGCGGGATAGTGATTGGTTACAAAAAAAAAAAAGTTTGTTACCAAAAAATAAAAGGTGCCTTAAAAATATTATTGTCTGTGTTGCCACTTTGAAGGCGTTATAGCCATAGAATTGTCTTGACAAGTACATTAGCCCAAGGTTTAGTCGAGGGTTTGATGATGCAGCAGAGAGGTGGCTACAGGAACTCTTCAATATAACGAGATAGCCCCGTTGTGTTTCAACTATTTGAATTGTCTTGTCAAGTACATTAATTAGCCTATCGTATAGTCCAGGGTCTGTTGACGAAGCAGGAAGGTGTCCATAGGAACTCTTCAACTTAACGATGTTGCCCAGGTGTGTTTCGACTATTGGGATTTGTCTTGACAATTACATTAGCCTAAGGTGAAGTCCAGGGTCTGATGATGGAGCAGGAAGGTGTCCACAGGAACTCTTCAACTTAAAGATGTTGCCCAGGTGTGTATCGACTATTTGGATTTGTCTTGACCAGTACATTAACCCAAGGTATAGTCCAGGGTCTGATGGCGGAGCAGAAAGGTGACCTTAGAAACTCTCCAACTAATCAAGATAGCCCCGTGCGTTTGGGCTCATCAAATTTACAAGTTTTTATTTGTAAAACATAGATTGTTAAAATAAGTATTGAAAACAAAATACATATTTATAGAGAGCAATATGTTTAGCCCTTGACAGCGTACAAATATCAAAAAAGTAGGTCTAAAATTACACATAAGTAACAAAAATTTTAATAAAAATAGGAAGTAGGTCTACAATTACACTTTTTAAGTTACAAAATTAAATTGTTCTGCCTAGCCTTTTCCCAACTATATTGGCAGCTGAATACCAGTATTTTACATGGAGCGATTGCCTATCTGACCTCCACAACCCAGTAACTGGGTAATACGATACCCCTTGGTAAGACTGGTTGTCAGACTTTCGGGCTTCTGACGACCCGTAACGACTCTCAGAGATCCACGAATGACAGCCGGGACCAACGGCTTAACGTGCTTTCCGAGGCACGGAGGAGTCTCGGTATGTAGAAATGGTACAAAAAAGTGACAAAATTAAATATTAGTTAAAATTAAATGACAAAATCTGTTAACGCTAAATCATTTACAATAATTATCCTAAAACAAAGTTTCTCTGCGTATTTTTTATAAACAAATTTAAATTATTTAAAAAAAACATAACGTTTCTGATATAACATAACATAACATATGTTTCTGATATATTTATTTTATATCTACCTATAGTGGCCTCCAAAAGTTATTTGATATTTTTCCTCTTCAGCTGTGATGCCACATTATTAATTAAAATTCTAGTTTCAAATGTTTGAACTTTACACTATGACATTTTTATCTCTTAATTTACATCATCGGAACATAACATTACATAACATAACACCAGGGGCCCAAGTCTGCTATTTTTATAAATTCGTCATTCCAACACGATCCCATTGTCATTTTGCTAAAAAGTTCGTAATCTGCTAAATTCATAATGGTCGATCATTGGTCGGTCAATGGTCTCGTGAAATAGAATTGTGTTATAATGGCATTGTCGTACAAATACGACCGATGATACCGCCTAAGTCAGTCATTCATTTGTCATTATGTACGAGATTACCAATAAGTGCCATTTCTTTCAATGGAGTGTCAGTGGCTGACCATTGGAAAGTCATAATGACGCCATTATATTAGTAGATTACCAAACTTGTCAAAATCAACAATTATGAGATCAATGATAGACCATTCTGACACTATTGTAATAGCAGACTTGAGGCCCTGCTCATTTATCTATCGCGATTTATAGCAATCCACGTCTTCTCAGTTCATCAGCTGCATGACATTTTTATTGACTATTCAACTACCTATGACTTATCATAAAAATAATCAGCATATCTCTCAGGGTTACCTAATTGTTTTTTTTTTTATATTTTAAATCTTAATGAGGCATCACAGCTCAAGTGGAAAAATGTCAACTACCTTTTGGAGTCCACTGTACATACATTATGGTTTTAAATAATATATATTTAAAGAAAGACAAACATGATTACAGCTCTTACTACCTAACTCTTCATGCACATATTTACTAATTTTGATGTGTGTCAGAAGAATAGTTAATCCTTATTTACTAGACTATTCAATTACATAGGTTTCATTGTTAGTGGTAGACATTTCAACCACTTTTACCTATTGTCTTTTTGAAATGTTATCAATTAAACCTGCACCCTAATTGCAACACACTATCAAACACAATGGTGCCGATTCTCTTGTTCACAAACTAAACTAAATTTAAGTTCAGTGCATCTTTTTCTTTCTATTTCATTAAGAAAAGGACAGAAGATAAATTTTAGTTTAGTCCTGTCAAATTAATCAGCGCTTGACGTAAATTGACATAATTTTAGTCGGCAAGTTTTTAATCATGTCTAAACTTGTATGGAGTAGTGACAGGCGCTGATTAATTTGACAGGACTAAACTAAAATTTATCTTCTGTCCTTTTCTTAATGAAATAGAAAGAAAAAGATGCACTGAACTTAAATTTAGTTTAGTTTGTGAACAAGGGAATCGGCACCAATCTGAATCATTTTAAAGAATATTGCTAATCCATTACTCCAAATGATCGAAAAATTTGTCTGCTTAGCAGCGTAAATAACGCAATGAATGTTGTTGAACTGTCAAAATAAAAGCCATTGCTACTTTATTTGTGTTACGCAATCACCCCGCTGTATATCAAACGTCAGCACTCTCAAATAACCCCCTCATGCATATTGATATCGTGATGCCTCTGCTGCCTTGATAATCTTTGATTTAATTTATTTACATAAAACTCATACCACATTTCTCGATTACTTTTAATAACAACAAAAAAAAACTGACATGCGAATTGGATTTAATAATTCATTAATAACATAAATATAGCCGATGTTAATCCACGCTACAAGAATATAATAAGACAATAATCCAACGTCGCCCACTATGAATATCAACGTGGCGATGTACAAGCGACGCCATTTTGTTAATAGCAGTAGGTGCGCTCGCGTTGGAGCCACGAAATAGTGAATACCTATACAATTACAATGTAAAGTAAACTGTTTAGTAACAAGGGTAAAGCTTAAGCCAATAAAATTATAATAAAAATAACATCTAATAAAACGGTTGTTATTAAAGACACACCCCAACCACATAGGTTACTTTTCAAATATTTCCTATGGATATGTCCATTAAACACTTTAACAATAGTGCCGATTCCCTTGTTCACAAACTAAACTAAATTTAAGTTCAGTGGATCTTTTTCTTTCTATTGCATTAAGAAAAGGACAGAAGATAAATTTTAGTTTAGTCCTGTCAAATTAATCAGCGCTTGACGTAAACTGAGGTAATTTTAGTTGGCAAGTTTTTAATCACGTCTAAACTTGTATGGAGTAGTGACAGGCGCTGATTACTTTGACAGGACTAAACTAAAATTTATCTTCTGTCCTTTTCTTAATGAAATAGAAAGAAAAAGATCCACTGAACTTAAATTTAGTTTAGTTTGTGAACAAGGGAATCGGCACCAATGTCTACATAAAACATATGTGTTAGAACGATCAACTACAACGTTCTTTACTGTTGTAGAAATTCGAAACAACAATATCAATTTCGAGAATATAAAATATTCTAAAATTGCTATAAAGCACACGTAGTTTCTGTAATTGCGAAATTTCTTTAAGATGCACCATGACGTCACTCCGTATATCAACGTTGCTATTATCAGCGTATAAAAATGTTTTAATATTGTTGAAATCATAGTTACTTTTGTTTCATTATACACTGCCATGGTGAATGTCACTGGCACGGTTTTGAATAATGCACTTTATTAAGTTAACGAAATAGTTTTTGTGAATAGCTTGTCACTAAGCACTACCACTTCCTTAATACATGTGTTGCGTTCAAAACTGTTGATGGAACAATACGTTTAAGTTTTATCCAAACGCTCCTAATCTGAGACGAGTCTTATTAATGCACTTAATTAAAAACTTGTTTCAACTTTCCTGTTTTATATAAGGAAATCAACCGCTCGTCCATGACAATGACAGCGCCTTTATTATGAAGCAGTAGAGGCGGTTTTCGTAGTTCCAGTGTGATGTACGGCTGTCCGTGCCAACACGTAGCTAGACCGTGGCCATGACAAGCGTTTTAGAAACATAATAAATTATTTTACATTATCAAGTAAATACCAATACTGATCAGTCATTGAAAATTAAATCTTAGTTTTTATTATTATTATTTTTTACTTCTTTTACATATCTCGGGACCCTGGAGTCCCGGACCTTTGGAAGGCGTACGAGGGGCCGAAGCCAACTCGCAGAGGCCCCTTAGACGTTTTTAGGGTTCCGTAGTAAACAAGGAACCCTTATAGTTTCGTCATGTCTGTCTGTCTGTCTGTCCGCGGCTTAGCTCAGAGACGCTTAGTACTAGAAAGCTGTAATTTGGCAAGGGTATAAATATTAACCATGTCGACAAAGTGGTAAAATAAAATCATGAGAAATATATTTTTTTCAGCTACCTCCTCTAGACGTAGTGAGGATGATTTTTAGGGTTCCGTTAAAAAACGGAACCCTTATAGATTCGTCATGTCTGTCTGTCTGTCTGTCTGTCTGTCTGTCTGTCCGTCCGTATGTCACAGCCACTTTTTTCCGAAACTATAAGAGCTATGCTGTTGAAACTTGGTAAGTAGATGTATTCTGTGAACCGCATTAAGATTTTCACACAAAAATAGAAAAAAAAACAAATAATTTTGGAGTTCCCCATACTTAGAACTGAAACTCAAAATTTTTTTTTCATCAATCCCATACGTGTGGGGTATCTATGGATAGGTCTTCAAAAATGATATTGAGGTTTCTAATATCATTTTTTTCTAAACTGAATAGTTTGTGCGAGAGACACTTCCAAAGTGGTAAAATGTGTGTCCCCCCCGCTGTAACTTCTAAAATAAGAGAATGATAAAACTAAAAAAAATATATGATGTACATTACTATGTAAACTTCCACCGAAAATTGGTTTGAACGAGATCTAGCAAGTAGTTTTTTTTTAATACGTCATAAATCGTAAACTTATCGTTACTTGCTGCTACGGAACCCTTCATGGGCGAGTACGACTCGCACTTGGCCGCTTTTTTTTCTCTCAATAATCCCATAGTGTAGGGTGTCGTTGAAAAGTTTGTTCAAAAATATTTGAGTTTGCTAGACCCTTTTTGGATTTCCGTTTTCGAAATATTAAGCTTTAAAGTGCTAATTTTTGTTAGAGTCAAGTGTCCCCCCCCCCTTGCAAGTTTAATGGTTGGTTTTGGGTATGTGAAAAAATTCACGGTAATAGCAAATAAAACGAAAATAAAAGGAAAACTATCATAGCTAAGTAGGCTTTACAAGTTAACGAGTAATAATCGACCAACTTATATACAGAATGTATGGGAGAACATGTTTTTCAACTACAAAGTTAAAAGAAAGAAAGAAAATACAATTATTTAGCACAGACCAAAAAATCACACAACATAATTAACAGCAGATAAAAAAATAAAACCAAACAATAAGTGTAAAGAGCGATGTGAGTTTGTTCTTGGGATAAATTCATCCCAACTACGGAACCTTTCATTGTGCGTGGTCCGACACGCACTTGGCCGGTTTTTTAAAATGAAATGAGGCACCAACCGACAATTATCCCTGTTTGCACTATGCTAGTGCACCCAAGGACAACCCCCGGTTGGTGCAGGACTATTGCAGGACATGGAAACAAAGATATTGGATTATGGGTTTCGGTGGCTAAATGAATAGGTTATCTAGAACTATGGAAAGACTATGGCCCCTGCCTGATCAATATTTTATGTAAAAAACACAGGTAAAACGGCAGGGGGTGACTTGCACACTCAATAATGGGCTCCCGAAAACGGTCGCTAGCACAGTGTCGTAGCGACAAGGGGGCAGCATGTCCTGAGGTGCTTATGAGGAGTGGAGAGGTATTCCACGGCTATCAGGACAATCATGGAATACTTCCTTCCTCCGAGCACGTTTGCTCTTGCGAATCTCCATTCAAGCCGACCAATAAAGGCAAGAATGAGGTGAAAGCTCTGGTCCTCGTCAGTGTTCACTCCAGCCGGCCAATAAAGGCAAGCCAGAGGTGCGGAACAAGACTTCTCCCGGGAGATAGGGTCCGTGGGGTCGCTACTGTCCAACAGCTCGCCACATGCTGCCCTGCGAGCTTTTGTATCTCTCTTGGTCTGGCTCCTCATTCCAGACCTGTTCCGGCTAAGTAAACTCTACTGGCTCAGGCCTAGAGTTCGGAGCACGCAAGCCCCACCACGACGTCAACGTAGAGATTCGGCAGTGGGGTTATGTATTCAGTTTTTTATTCAGACCCACAATATTTTTCTCTTTTCGTCTAACCGTGCACGGATCAATCTAATCGCGAAGAATAGGTTTTGCCGCTGAGATCACACTGTCTCAGCACACAGCCCCTTCGTTGACTTACAACTAAACTGGGCGGATGCTGGTCGATGAATGAAACAGAATAATATGTTGTTCCAAGAGAGTGCTTGCTATTTACAGCAGGCGGGTTATTCCGAAGCGCTATGCGGTCGGGTTTGGGAAATGCAGACGAATTTTCCCTAGTGCTATTTCTACAGGTAGACGCAATGCTGACATGGTTTATATCATCCGCTGTTCCTAGCACTACAATTTTACTAACATTTAATATTTATACAAAGTTTGGTTTTCTGATGAAAAAGGTTACGTCACCCAACTGTAAAGAATGTGGAGTAGTCGAAGTTGTGCAACATCTTTTGATGAAGTGTGCGCGGAATGAGGCTTTGCGATTTAATTTACTTGGTCCAACAAACAAGTACGACATTGGAGACTGTAACGCTGTCCTGGCTTTTCCTTTATCGGAACAAGCTAGGACAATGTACAAGTTGTCATTTTTTGTTTTAAAATAAGTATGTAGTAAGTAATAACAGTAATGTTAGAATTAAAAAGTGTTTTTAGGTTTAGTTATTTTGATGATGTTACAGGGCGACGTTATCGCTCAGCGATAAAGCCATTAAAATAAAGATTAAAAAAAAAAACTACTTATACACTATTACGATTCTATAGTCACGAATATATCCTTCCGCTGTAGCTCTCGTAACTATACTCCATTTGAAATAAGATTAGACATTTAACTAAACATTTTTTACAGTCCGTTCAACCGATTTTGACTTCTATTGCGTTGGTGGCATGACAAATGGCAGCTGCAGTAAACAGTTGGTTTGTAACCACTTTTTTTGCTTTTAATGCCATCCTTATGCCTACGCAATAGAAGTCAAAATCGGTTGAACGGACTGTAAAAAAGGTTTGTTTAAATGTCTAATCTTATTTCAAACGGAGTATAGTATCTCTGGAGTTCGCTGACTGCCGCGTAGACTCGTAGGATTGTTTATTTTTGTTCCAGCGTCATCGTTGGCAGGATTACCAGCTTCTTGATAGGTCTTCTGAGCACGACTGCTGTCGACTGCTTGTATCTCGCCGTTGGCGATGTAGGATATTTGTGTAACGACAGATATCTTGTGCAATAACGTGTTATAATTAGGGAAATAATGGTGTAAAAAAGAAATGCCCAAGAATTGTAGAGTTACAAAATTTTAATGCAGATAAAGTTTTTACAATAGCTTTTATCAGGATAGTGATTGTTTAGAAAAATAAAAAACAGTGTAGCCAAATAATAAACGGTGCCATATAAATATTATTGTCTGTGTTGACAATTTGAAGGCGATATATAGCCACAGTATTGTCTTGACAAGTTGTACAGACGCCAGCACATTAAGCTACCCGAAACTGTCAAATTTTCTCAATCAACTTTGAACCTTATGTTTCAGCGATAAAGTTGAAAATCTATTAAATAAATTTGACAGATTGTGGTAGCCTGATGTGTTGGCGTCTGTACATTAAATACACGTAATTTTGACGGCGCCGTGTACCGCTGCGTGGTGTCGCGTAACCGTCCTCGGAAACGTCGATATACGACACCTTTCGGCCAAAAGTCCTCTTTCAGGCAGGTCTGCAGATGGTGGGTTGGAACTTGTACCACTATTAGCCCATGGTGTAGTCCAGGTTCTGATGATGCAGCAGGAAGGTGGCTACAGGAACTTTTCAACATAACGAGATAGCTCCATTGTGTTTCGAATATTTGAATTGTCTTGACAAGTACATTAACCCAAGGTATAGTTCAGGGTCTGATGATGCTGCAGGAAGGTGGCTACAGGATCTCTCCAACTTAACGAAATAGCCGCGGTGTGTTCTGACTATTTGGATTTGTCTGGACAAGTAAATTAGCCAAAGGTGTAGTCCAGGGTCTGATAATGGAGCAGGAAGGTGGCCACAGGAACTCCTCAACTTAACGAAATAGCCGCGGTGTGTTCTGACTATTTGAATTGTCTTGACAAGTACATACTTTAAGCCCAAGGTGTAGTCCAGGGTCTGATGATGGAGCAGGAAAGTGGCCACAGGAACTCCTCAACTTAACGATATAGCCCTGGTGTGTTTCAAATATTTGGATTTTTCTTGATCAGCACATTAACCCAAGGTGTAGTTCAGGGTAAGATGGAAGATGGCTTCAGGAACTCCTCAACTTAACGAGATAGCCCCGTTGTGTTTCGACTATTTGAATTGTTTTGACAAGTACATACATTAAGCACAAGGTGTAGTCCAGGGTCTGATGATGAAGCAGGAAGGTGGCTTCAGGAACTCTTCAACTAATTAAGATAGCCATGCCTTTGGGCTCGTCAAAGTCAAAGTTTTTGATTTGTAAAACATACTTAGGTGGTTTAGGCTCGCCCCCTATTACATGGGACTTAAACATAACTGGCGAAATGTGGGTGTACTTGTTACAGGGACACCTCTGCCCAACCCTTCAGGGAAACAAGGCGTGATGTTATGTTTACATAGGTGGTTTAAATAGGTGTTGTTAATGAAATATAGGTACGTAGAGATCAATATGTTTTGCCGTTGTTGGCGTACAAATATAAAAAGGTCTGAAATAACACTTAAATAACAAAAACATCAATATCTTTTGCCGTTGACGGCGTACAAATATCAAAGAAGTAGGTTTAAAATTACACTTATGTAGCAAAATTAAATTTTAGTTAAAATTAAATGACAATGATTCCCTTGTTCACAAACTAAACTAAATTTAAGTTCAGTGCATCTTTTTCTTTCTATTTCATTAAGAAAAGGACAGAAGATAAATTTTAGTTTAGTTCTGTCAAATTAATTAGCGCTTGACGTAAATTGACGTAATTTTAGTCGGCATGTTTTTAATCACGTCTAAACTTGTATGGAGAGTGACAGGCGATGATTAATTTGACAGGACTTAACTAAAATTTATCTTCTGTCCTTTTCAAAAGATGCACTGAACATAAATTTAGTTTGTGAACAAGGGAATCGGCACCAAAATCTGGTAACGCTAAATTACTTATCTTATCTTAAAACAAAATCAACATTTTTGCGTAAAATTTTGAACTTATTTTAATTGTAAGAAAAACATAACGTTTCTGATACATTATTTATGTATAATTAATTAAAATTCTAGTTTCTAATGTTTGAACCACAAGACTAAAAAAGGTTGAACTGTAACACTATGACATTTTTACTGACTATTCAACTATACCCCATTTGAAATAAGATTAGACATTTTAACAATATTTTTTTTTACAGTTCACTCAACCGATTTTGACTTCTATGACATAGGAATAAGGATGGCATTAAAAGCAAAAAAGTGGTTACAATACCAACTGTTTACTGCAGCTGCCATTTGTCATGCCACCAACGCAATAGAAGTCAAAATCGGTTGAACGGACTGTAAATAAGGTATATTTAAATGTCTAATCTTATTTCAAATGTAGTATAGGTACCTATGACTTTTCATACAAAATTATTTATTAATTTACTTATTTATTTATTTGACAAGTACATTAACCCTTGACGCCCAAAAAAATCAGGTAATCTCTTAAGATTCCCTGATTGGTTTATTTATATTTTAAATCTTAATGTGACATCACAGCTGAACTGGAAAAATGTCAATTATCTTTTGGAGGGCGCTGTATACGAGTATGTATACATTATTCAATAAAATAGGTATATTTAGAGAAAGACAAATGTAATTACAGCTTTTACTACCCGACTCTTTATGCACATATTTATCCATTTTTTATATGGGTGTCACAAGAAAATTTAAAAGAGAGAAAAGAAAATACATTTATTTAGCACAGACTAAAAGGCACACAATGTAATATGCAGAAGATAAAAAAAAAGTATCATGTAAGAAATTAGTGGGAAAGTGTGGCTGTTCACGGCTGCGCCAATAAAAACGTTTTACAAAAATAAAAAACAACCCACTTCCAAAAAACACTACAAAGTGAAAAATAACTTTAATTTCGGAAGTCGGTCTTTGGTTTTGAATTTTCGTTTTTTGTCACCGACTTCCGAAATTAAAGTTATTTTTCACTTTGTAGTGTTTTTTGGAAGTGGGTTGTTTTTTTTTGTAAAAAGTTTTTATTTTTCACTTTTTAGCTGTGGTAACTACCCCACACAAATTCGAAAACCACTACCTGCTATGTAAATAACAGTGACAGGAACTTATCATATCATCCACATACTAAGTGGGAAAAAATGTGTAAGTATTATTGAAGCTAACTCAAAAACGATAGAAGCAGTCCACAATTGACGGAGAAATCGGTGGACATACAAAAAAAAAACAAACATGCGACGAACATATAACCTCCTCCTTTTTGGAAGTCGGTTAAAAAAGCCCAGTACCCTAATTGCGTACTTAACTTATTTTTGTAAACAATTTTGCCTAATTTGTTTCATTTTGACAGTTCAACAACATTCATTGCGTTATTTACGTTGCTGAGCAGACTTTTTTCCAACTTATGAAGCAATGGATTAGCAATCTGTTTCAAATCGAAACAAATTGTGATTGTGTTGCATTACGCAATTAAGGTACAGTTCAGCAAAAATGCCAGACAATTAAAAGTGCCTGAGTTACTGATTATATTTATTAAACTATTTAATTATATATGTAGGTCTCGTTGTTATTGGTGGACATTTCGACCACTTTTGCCGCACTTTTGCACGCAATTAGAGTGCAATCATATTATGACAATAATAAGAATCACACAAACTGACAATTCATAATATTATCTGCGTTCAATTCATAATACGCAATTCATCTGTTTGACAGTTTTGTAATATAAAATTAAAATCTCACTTGATTAATAAAAACAGTAAAGAAAAATTATCCGGTAAAATTACGGTCTTAATTTTTTCATGCGGCATTATTTACACCAAATATGATTCTGATATGAATTGAATTGAATATGATTTTGCTAATATATGTGTCACGATAGAAGAATTGCTGGGAATTCAGAAAATGAAATGCTTTTAGAGGAATTGCTTTAATGTGGCCGTTTTAGACCCGCTGGTTTAATTGACAATATTTTAAGGCTATTGTTTTTTTTTTTTTAATATGGACTGTTATAATTAAAGTCATTGGTACTATAAGTGTGTTACGCCATTACTCCTCTCTGTGTCAAACGTCGCTGGCTCCGCTGCCACCGGCCGGTTGCCAACAGACTCTTGAACAACAGATCTCTCATGCATATTATCGTGATGCCTCTGCCTTGCTGATAACCTTTGTTTTAATTTATTAAAATAAAACTCATGCCACATTTCTCGATTACTTCTGAGAAGAACTAAAAAAACTGACAGTAATATTGGATTTAAAAATTCGAAAATATCATACAGATTATGATAATTATATTTTTTGTTAATCCACATTTGAACAATATAGTAAGACACGACTCCAATGTCGCCCACTATGAATATCAACGTGGCGATGTACAGGCGACGCCATTTGTTAACAGCAGTAGGTGCGCTCGCGTTGGAGCCACGAAACAGTGAATATACAATTACAATGTACAGTAAACTGTTTAGTATTAAGGGTATAATAAAAATACTAAATTCAATAGTTTTTTCATCGAGTGTAAAAAAATACAAAATAATAAAATTTTGAAAACCGCTCGTTAGTAAAGACACCCCCCAACCAAACAGGTTACTTTTCAAATATTTCCTGTGGATATGTCCATTAAACACTTTTATAATGTCTACATAAAACATATGTGTTAGAATGATCAACCAGTGGTTCTTCACTGTTATTAGGTAACTTGTTATAACTAACGAAATTCGCAATACTAACAGAACACGATCTAGAATCATCTGTAGAGAAGCAGAGTTGGATTGCATTCCGTTTATCATACGCATGAAGTGATACTGATAATGAGAATATGAAAGATATAAAAGATTAGCTAAAATCGCGTTAAGGAAGACGTAGTTTCTGTAATTGCGAAATTTCTTTAATATCCACCATGACGTCACTCCGTATATCAACGCAGCTATTGCCAGCGCAAACATGATATATCTCATAGTGTCTATTATAATGATTCTTGTTTCTAATTCTACCATGCTGAAAATGTCACTGGCACAGTTTTGAACTATTCACTTGAAGTTAATAAACAGTTTTTGTAAACTGCTTGCCACCGAGCACTGCCACTATCCTTAATACACGTGTTGCGTTTAAAACTGTCGATGCAACAATTAAGTTTAAGTCGTCTTATTATTTGCTCTTTATTAATAACTTGTTTGAACTTTCCTGTTTTATAAGGAAATCAATTGCTCGTCCATGGCAATTATTAGACAATGACAGCGCCTTTATTGCGTAGCAGTAGAGGCGGTTTTCGTAGTTCCAGTGTGACGTACAGTTGTCCGTGCCATCAGTAAGTAGCTAAACGTGGCCATGAAAAGCATTTAAAAATAATAACAGCTAAATATTGCCAAAAGACTATCGAGAAATGTCCAAGTCCAAGGAGACCGATGAAAGAAATAAATAAAAATATAAATAATAAATAAAAAAAAATATTTCTTCACTTAAGTAAATAACTATGTTAGGTTCGGAGTCACCTTTTAAGCATAGATTTGCTTGTATTAGGTGGTTCCGCTCCTCCAGTTTACAATAATTCTACAAATGTGTGAGAAATAAACCAAAAGCCAAAAGATTCATTTAAACTAATTAACATTTTATAACCCATTATTATATTAGTTTTTGAGTTTGTGTGAGGATTCGTTTGTGTGCGTGTGTGTGTGTGTGGGTGTCGGGATGTAGTGGAGATGTGTGTAAGATAAATGTGGTTTGTGTACCGAGAAATAGATGTAAATAAACATTTTTTATTTAAGGTAAGTATTAAATTATCTAAGCATTCAAATAATATTATAAGGTACCCCAGGCAATTAACGCCCACCTAACTTAAAACCATTTTTTTTCTGTAAATACTATTCAAATGGAAAAAAAATATTAGATAAAAATAATATAGATATATGAGTTTCTGAATTTAAAGGTGCTTGGTATGGTGTAACTCTTTATAATTTCCATGTAAATACCATCTTATTAAAAACCTTATTAAAACCGCGTAGCATTCGTGATTTATAGTTATTTATGCAACTGTTGTATAATAAGGGGTATAAAACACGAATGTGGGTGATAATAGTATCACATGAGTGTTTTAATAAGTTGTATACAAGACTTAATCTACACCCATGATATGAATCCTCTATAAAAGTTTCTGAAACCATTGGGTGTTTGTAATTCAAGATCAAGAATAAAAACAATCCCACGAAATTCAGTACCACTGCACGTATAAATGTCGCCTGCACCGGCATATCACCGCATATGCGTGCAGTGGGTACTGCTGTCCCTCACTTAAACGTTCCATTACAAAAGTTGATGGAAACAAGGAGTTGTAAACATGACAATGTTCTTTTTTTGAAATTCGAGTTGCATAATGAAATTTAGTACTACTTACATTATAACACTTATTTGGATGATAGAATTATGTTCGCTTGATAAGAGACTGGACGCCAAAATACATTCATTAGGGTTATAAATCTAATAAAACATAATAGTCACATATAAATGTATATTTTAGAAATAAAAGGAATATAACAAATCAACGTAAAAATACCTAACTTCTTAACATGAGTACAGTGGTGCCGATTCCCTTGTTTACAAACTAAATTTAAATTCAGTGCATCTTTTTCTTTCTATTTCATTAAGAAAAGGACAGAAGATAAATTTTAGTTTAGTCCTGTCAAATTAATCATCGCCTGTCACTCTCCATACAAGTTTAGACGTGATTAAAAACTTGCCGACTAAAATTACGTCAATTTACGTCAAGCGCTGATTAATTTGACAGGACTAAACCAAAATTTATCTTCTGTCCTTTTCTTAATGAAATAGAAAGAAAAAGATGCACTAAACTAAAATTTAGTTTAGTTTGTGAACAAGGGAATCGACACCATTATCTAACATGAAACTCCGGGTCGATATGAACAAAACTTTTAAGTTCTAATATTAAAATTTATAAAAAATAAAAGTATTACGGCTGTTTGTTTCCAAAAAAGAAGATTAAAATCTAAACTTACATTGGGCGTTATTAAAGTTCTCAGTTGCTATTATGGACAATAACCTGCCACCGTTGAACTGGCATTTGGGACGTGTCCTTTGCAATATTCCAGGAAAGGATGGTATTTCCCGGGTGGCCGATATACAGATGTCATCGGGCATGGTGAGGCGTGTATTGATAGAAGGTACTTACTAATTCCATGCTGTCATGTCATTATTCTAAGGTAGTTAAACTAGGTTAGGTTAGGTTCTAAATTTTGGGCGACCGAGCTCTGCTCGAGTGAAAATACGGAGAAAACGAATTTTCCCAGATATGAGACCGTTAGAGCCGTTTTCGAGAACGTGATGGTGGCACGAGTCATGGCCAGCCCCAACAGGGTTCTAAAAATGATAGCTGACAGAGTGGACTGTTTATATATAGTTCACTGTTGTCAGTTACATGTGTCACCATACTTATTGTGTTGTTTACTAACACGTAGTTTTAAGGATATTGTTACTAACCTCTACGAGTCTTGGCTCGAAATAAAGTTTTAATTTAATTTATTGAAAATCCTCAACACAATCTATAAAACACCCTACGTTTTCATCAAACCTCACCGCCGCTGCTACAAAGTGTATGAAAAAACTTTTCAAGTTATTTTTCACTTTGTGGTGTATTTTTTTTGGAAGTCGGTTAAAAAATACAACAGAACAACTGACTGATAAATTTATATTATTAATCTATCAGTCACATTTTTTTTTGTTCATTTAATATTATTATATCTCCATTATATATTGTATCTCCATTTCACGTTTTCTTGATGTTGAAAGAGCGCAACGGACATTAATAAATGTAATGTACTTCAAAAAAAGAACATTTCACACCCATGAGCTATATCAAATAAGTAATCTATTATCAGTACGAAAATTATATATTATACACATAGTATTAAAAAAACATAAAGATCTAAGGATAAAGGAAAGGATCTAAGGGTAGGTCCCTTAGATCCTAATATATTAGCTAGAAGAAGGAAACATAACATTGCTTCCAGCCCTTTTGTAAGAACAGAATTTGCAAATATTCAGTACGACAAACGCTCGTCTTTCATATACAATAAAATAAATAAACAAATAGATATACATACTAAACCATATAAAGAATGCAAATCGTTGCTGATTAAGTGGATAAACAAGTTAAGCTACGATGAAGTAGAAAATATTCTACTAAATATCAGGTAAAACCCTTTCCGTAAAAAACAACCACACACACACACTTACATACACATATACACATACACTTAAACTCATACACATAAACACATACACATAATCACACACGCACCCACACATATACACACACACTAACAGACTAAATAAAAATAATAAAATCATTAACTTGTAACTTTTATTTAATAACTTTTTGTTTAACTTTTGCTTAATAACTTTTGTTTTAATAACATTTTACACTAATAGCAAGATATAAAGGAGCGGCGCCTCCTGGCACAGGCATCTATATGCTTAAAAGGGGACGCCACCAACTGTATAACGTATGTACAACGTGTAATATTGAAATAAACATTTTTGTATTTTTTGTATTTTGTATAATTGAAGACATGAGTAGATGAAGGTGATATGTCGCATTTTCAGATTTTCGCTGTTCTATGCATGAATGATGGTGTTATGTGCATACAAACAATTTTAAACCTTAAAACAACCATGTTTGTGGCTATTTTATAAATTCATTACTTGATGAAGGTGTCATGTACGCTATTTTTTTAAATCAATATTGGATGAATGTGGTATGGGCACTTAACATTTTTATAGATACCAAAAAAGTAAAAAGTTAACTTTTCTGCAGTGGATAAAGGAGCTATGTGACATTGCACTGCACTTTCAGTGAATGAAGGTGTTATGTGCTGCACATAATAATATCACTTTCATTCATAAAACGGCGTGTCGGTTGTACCAAATAAGCCGGAAAAATATTGATCTCATAATAATATCTATTAAAAGCGGTATTTCTGCTCTAAATCCAGACTGCAGAGGCAAACACCAGAATCGTCCTCACAAAATGGATGAAGACGTTGTGAACCGTATTAAAACACATATATCGAGCTTTCCCGCCGAACAGTCCCATTATTCTCGTAATAAAAGTATGCACAAGTTATATCTTTCTCCCCTTTTGAATGTGACCAAGATGCATAGTCTATATCTGGAAATGTGTGAAAAAGAAAATTTAACTGAGAAATACAAAATCAAGAAAGTAACATATAACAAAATCTTTGTCACAGAATTTAATTTATCTTTTGGATACCCTCACCTGTGCAACTTGTGATGCTGGGGACTCAAATGAAGAACATAAAGCAAATTACTATGCAGCTGTGGAAGCGATGCAAGCCGACCGAAAGAAACCTAAACTGACTGATGATGTGCTTTACATTACAGTAGATCTACAGCAAATGCCTTTGCCAAAATTAACTACATCCAAGGCATTCTCTCTACGACAAATCTGGTTTTATAACTTTGGTATTCATGTTATAGACGGAAAATCCAAAGAAAAAGCTGTTTGTTGTACATGGACTGAAGATATAGCGGATCGTGGAAGTTCAGAAGTTGCAAATGCACTCTTGAGGTTTGTGGAGGTAGATTCAAGTTGCCAGCGCTTGACGTAAATTGACGTAATTTTAGTCGGCAAGTTTTTAATCACGTCTAAACTTGTATGGAGAGTGACAGGCGATGATTAATTTGACAGGACTAAACCAAAATTTATCTTCTGTCCTTTTCTTAATGAAATAGAAAAAAAAAGATGCACTGAACTTAAATTTAGTTTAGTTTGTGAACAAGGGAATCGGCACCATTATCTAACATGAAACTCCGGGTCGATATGAACAAAACTTTTAAGTTCTAATATTAAAATTTATAAAAAATAAAAGAATTACGGCTGTTTGTTTCCAAAAAAGAAGATTAAAATCTAAACCTACACTGGGCGTAATTAAAGTTCTCAGTTGCTATTATGGACAATAACCTGCCACCGTTGAACTGGCATTTGGGACGTGTCCTTTGCAATATTCCAGGAAAGGATGGTATTTCTCGGGTGGCCGATATACAGATGTCATCGGGCGTGGTGAGGCGTGTATTGATAGAAGGTACTTACTAATTCCATGCTGTCATGTCATTATTCTAAGGTAGCTAAACTAGGTTAGGTTCTAAAATATGGGCGATCGAGCTCTGCTCGGGTGAAAATACGGAGAAAACGAATTTTCCCAGATATGTGACCTAGTTAGACCGATATTGCAACCTTCATCGAAATCGTTAGAGCCGTTTTCGAGAACGTGAGGGTTCTAAAAATGATAGCTGACAGAGTGGACTGTCCTATAATTCACTGTTGTCAGTTACATGTCACCGTATTATTGTGTTGTTTACTAACACGTAGTTTTAAGGATATTGTTATTAACCTCTATGAGTCTTGGCTCGAAATAAAGTTTTAATTTAATTTATTGAAAATCCTCAACACAATCTATAAAACACCCCTAAGTTTTCATCAAACCTCACCGCCGCTGCTACAAAGTGTTTGAAAAAACTTTTAAGTTATCTTTCACTTTGTAGTGTATTTTTTTGGAAGTCGGTTAAAAAATACAACAGAACAACTGACTGATAAATTTATATTATTAATCCATCAGTCACATTTTTTTGTTCATTTAATAATTATTTTAATGTTTGTCGACTGCTATACATAGTAGCGCCATCTGTCGTTGAACGGCAGAAAAAAATGTAACAGTGTGTCCTTCTGTTTATGCCACTCGCTACTAGAGGGCGTCAGTATTTATGAATGATTTACTCGTAGCCTTGAATGGTGTATTGATAACTGCTTACGCTTCTCGACACCAGAGGTACCTACGCTTGTATCAATGAGTTATTGTAGTAGTTATGATTTGAATGAAATAAATGTTGTGTGATCGCTTCTCGACACTAGAGGAAACATTGTAGAACATTCAGGAATATTCTTCGTTCTTTCTAGAACCACTTTCACATTTGTTAGTTCAGCTTGGCAGCTTTGGCAGAATCATAATCTGATAATATTAGGAATCATAATATCAAAAGTCACAAACCGACAATTCATAATATTATCTGCGTTCAATTCATATTACGCAATTCATCTGTTTGACAGTTTTGTATTATAATGAAATAAGATTTAAACTGTAGAAATAAAAAAAATAAATCTAATTTGATAAATAAAAAGTAAAGAAAAATTTTCCGGTAAAATTGCGGTCTTTATTTTTTTATGCGGCAATATTTATACCAAATATGATTCTGATATGAATTTAATTGAATATGATTCAGCTAATATGTGTCACCATAGAGGAATTGCTAATGATCTGCTGGGAATTCAGAACATGAATTGCTTTTAGAGGAATTGCTTAAAATGTGGCAGTTTTAGGCCCACAGTTCCGTTCCACAAGACCAAAGATCTCGTAGTTGACCTCTGAGATCATGACTACTTAACCGGGCTTTCCTGTGGGTGCCTTAAAACCTCCAGCCAGGGGTTATTCAACTATTCTAATTAAAACTAAGGTAGGTCTGTCGAATAACGCCTACTTAAGGATGAACGTAAATTTCTCTAATATAATAAATGAAAATGAAGAACAGAATGTATTCATGAGATGTATGTTTATTATTGTATTAATAAAACACAAAACATTATTGCTTTATGAATTAAAATAATGAAAAAGGATCAGAGTTCAAACACAATCGTTTTGGCGCAATTAAACTACTGAAGTAAAATTTCGCCTACGACAGTTTTCTTAAAATTACTACTTATTAAAGCATAATCAGAGTTTTCTGTAATTAGAAAAATAATTGGTCTAAGCAGGAGTATCTAATCATCAGGTCTTTTAAGTTTTAAAACATGATTTCACAGTTATACAATCAGATAAAAAAAAAAATACTAAGGTAATAACAAAAATTCATTTTATTTTTCAATTGGACATAGTTTAAATATAATCAAATATTCTGTATACAGATTATCAAACAAAAATATATTCAAATAAAAAAAACATTTATAGGCGTTATTATACCCAGTTGAGGTAGTAACGCCTGTGTAAATGTACGCATCAGGACATCTGAATTATTCTATGTAAGTTTTTGACAAACCACTTTAATTGCTTATTAAAATTGTTAGATTAATGTTAAGTCATATATGTATGTCTCAAAAAACATAAATGCTTGTTTGCGTATCATCTTTCTGCAAAAATCCTTTTTACAACATCTTGTTCCTGTTCGCTAGTAAATACTGATCTTAGTTTGGACATTCCACTCTTTGGGATGGGAGAACTACTAGCTGCTTTATAACTGAACAACCTGTTTGTCTGAACAGCAGTAACAGCAGAATTTAAATAATTTTGTGCCCATGAGGCACGCTTTTTCTTTGCAGTTGACATATTTTTTAGCCTAAAAAAATGAATTTTTGATTTATTTATTTTACTTTTTCAAAAAAAGTACATAGGTAACTTATTGCTATATTTTAAACTTCATATAAACAATGAATTACATTTCGCGGATCAATCAATTCATTTTCATAGTGTGCAAATAAAGTCCTTTTATGACAAGCTCACGAGATGGTTAAAAGCGCCTATAGTAGCATTTGCTAAGGGTAATAACGCCTAGGGCAATTACCGTCGAGGACACTTCTAATAAGTTTGAAATTTAATGGAAAATCGACTGCTTAATACTATAGAAAAACTGGTTATGAACGGTAGATTAATCATACTAACAAATAAACCTTATAGTTTACAACTAAACTTACAAATTTCATTTAAACTTATTGCGAAATTCCCGCTCTCTGTTGTTAAAAAAGGCACAGTGACTACTTACCACGTTTGTCAGTCAACTACTAGCTTGCGGAGTGGGGAGGGCCGCGGGCGCGACTCGAAGCTGTTTCGGGATGTATGAACCTTGATACGTAGGCATTAAGTTTGATTTTATCTATTATGTAACCTGAGTTTTTAAGCATAGGCGTAATTAACCTCTAGGCGTAATTCGACAGACCTACCTTAGGTGAACGCTCGCTAAGGGCACCCCCTGTGGGGTACGAACCTCGGCTTAGGGCGTCAACCGGAGGGAGGACATCAAGGATGGGACGGGCTGGAAGTATAACTAGTCTCGTAATTGTAATAACCGTTGTCTTAGAGGATACTGTATCTTTAACTGAAGCCATGCTTGCCTAAAATCAGTGTATGTAAATTATTCTAAAGTAAAACCTGTGGATATAGACAATAAATCTGGTTGTTATGTTTATTATTGTATTTCATTGCCACCAGTTAGTCCTCTGTCCTCAACAATGTTAATTAACAGACAGTCGCACGGATCGATCCATCAGGTTAAGCTACGCTTGCCGGTTGGTCCATGGATGGATGAACATTTCTACATACCGAGACTCCTCCGTGCCTCGGAAAGCACGTTAAGCCGTTGGTCCCGGCTGTCATTCGTGGATCATTGACAGTCTGACAACCAATCTTACCAAGGGGTATCGTATTACCTAGTTACTGGGTTGTGGAGCTCAGATAGGCAGTCGCTCTATGTAAAATATTGGTATTCAGCTGCATCCAGTTAGACTGGAAGCCGACCCAACATAGTTGGGAAAAGGCTAGGTAGTTTTTTTAAATGTCATTTTAAAAATTCGTTTAAAATAAAATTGTGTATCCAGGCGGAATGGGGTGTTACTAATCCTCTCCCCTCCCTCCACCCCTACCCCGTATCGAGGCGGTACTTTTCTAAATTTTAACCCTGTATTCTCCGAAGGGTAAAAAAAAAACACATAAATCTACAAGGGCACTTATGAAACGTCAGAAGCTAGGTGCACGGTTCCAATTGGTCGCTTCCTATGGAGAAGAGCCGGCAAGAAACAGATAGATAGGCAGAGGTGTCCCTACAGTACAGCCACATTTCGCCAGTTATGTTTAACGAAACTTTTGCCATCAACCGGGCACAAATCTAGACTCCGGGCTGCTACTGAGAAATTTCAGATAGAAAAACCCAAGAACACTTTGCCCGACCCGGGAATCGAACCCAGGACCTCATGCTCAGCAGTTTGGACTTGCGACCACTTGATCAACGAGGCAGTTAGGGTAGATTAGAATAGTGTACTCTTTATTTATGCAGCTTTATTTTCTCTTATGAGTGTACCTCTTTGTTTTCTCTTCTATCATGAATCCGTACCTGGTCGACTGAGCTCTGCTCGGGTGAAAATATAGAATGCTCATTTAATAATATAGGATAGTTCATACTAATTCCATGCTGGTGATAGTAAATACTTATTAATTCGATGCTGCTGTAGCGGTTACACCGCCACATACGAACTACGCATCAAAGACATGACGTCACACAAATCCTGCATCGCGCAGTTAGAGTTTACCGAGCGATCGACATACATACAAGATTTCAACTTCAAACCGATGGGCAGTTGCCCGCCAGACACTACACCCGTCTGGTCGGAGGATCCTCCCTTTTCTATGGTGGATGAGTGAAATTTACACCCTGTTCCTCATACTCCTAAACTGCCATGATAGTGGGTACTTTAAAAAAATACATACAGAAATCGACACGTGTTTCACCTCTCAACGAGGCATCCTCAGGATGACGATTGAATTGTCGCGAACCCGAACACGGCATGCGGCGTGTTGTCACACCGAACGCTGAACGCAGACTCCGTGTACACCATACAAACTTGGTATGATTTTAACAATATTTAACAAATTATTTAATTAGGTAGGTACTCAATAAAATAACGTTATAGAGTTTAGACTTCTTGAAGTTTCGATCCACCTTACATACATCCTTTAGGTTTCGAGGCTCAAACCGAACTGACTTAGAAGCTAAGCGACGCTCCAAACATCATGTTTCCAATTCTGTTCCATTAAAAACAACCAGTACTTTTACGGAACTGTAAAATGAGATACCTTTAAACTACATAATTACACTGATACAAAAATCATTTGAGGCAAATCACATTCTTTTACTTTTACATTTAGTATTTAAAAATCATGACAACAGGGTGAACGAAAAGTCGGACGATTCCAAAATAAACATGCAAAAGATAATAAATTAAAATTGAATTTAAAAAAAAGTGTAAAAACTAAGTACTTACCCAATAAAGCTTGTTTTTATCCCAATTAACACTTTTAATGGTAGGTAGTTATTGACACTTTTTTATGGTTTACTAAGATACCGTTAACAACATGTTGCAATCACGAACTAACTGTATTTTGTGGTGATACGTACATTTGGGAAAAAGCACTGAGTATTGATAAAAAGAATAAACACAATTTTAAAATGGTTAATTCAAAATTCAAAAATTCAAAATTCGAAAGTCATTTATTCAAACTAGGCTGAGAATCAGTAGGTACTTTTCAAACGTTAAAATTACATAAGCAAGTCCCCCAAAACGCCCACCCTTCACCACTTCCTAGTGCCTTTAGCTGGGAAGAAGAAGTGGCGCAACAAACTCCCCAGCAGCATTCATTATCATCATCGTCATTTTCCTTCCTGCCCTTATCCACAGATGAATACAGATGGTTTACTTGGCAAAATCATTTAAATAAAAAGCGACTCTTACTATGACACAATAAAGTGAAATTCAGGTCGCACAGCGCTGTTTCGGGAGGTTCCTGTTCCGGATAAGGCGGGAGGAAACACCCGGGTGTCACCATTGTGTGGATCGCCCAGAGGACACGGTGGAGCATACGGTGGAGGTCTGCTCGGCTTTGGCGGAGCATCGCCGTGTCCTCATAGAGGCGATCGGTGGTGGTCATCTCTCGCGTCCGCCCCTGGTATAGGCCATGGTACGGAGCGAGAGGGCATGGGAAGCCGTCACCTCCTTCTGCGAAGCAGTAATGCTCGCAAAGGAGGAGACGTAACGCGAGAGGGTGAGGCAAACTTCGCGCCCTCACGCCCCTAGCCACCGCAGGAGACGTCTGGGATCGCAGGCCGATTCCCGGCCACCGTAGGCGCGGGCTTGCGGACGGTGAACATTGGGGTCGACAGCGCGTTGTGTTCCACGCGCGCTTCTAAGAGATGTCAGCACAACTGACGGGGTCCTCTAGAGCCGATGCCTGCCGGGGTCGCGGGAAAGTCCGTAAGGGATATCGTGGCCCCTGGCAGCATACAGGCAACTGAAGGAACACGGGTGGGTTTTAGTCAGTAAGAGTCTGACATGCCTTCCCGCTCCACCCAGAGCGGGAGAAGTTATTTGATAATTTCCCAACCAAAAAGCAAAACAAAAAAACGGTCACACGGTGCTAATTACCTGCAGATATATTCACCCTTATAACTTCTGACAACGTTATGCCCAGTGAATTCGACAAGTCGAGCCCGCCGCGTACTTTACTTGTAGCTTCATTCACACAGGCTAATCATCTGTATCTATTCATCGCTGTGTTTGAGGTAGGGTTGTAACGGATGTCATATAACGGATGAGGATGCGGATGAGGATATCGAGATAATCGGGTTTGAGGATGCGGATGAGGATACGGATATTGGAAAATTCATTATTGAGGATGCGGATGAGGGTGCGGATGCAGATGTCGTACAAAAATAGCCCTTGTTTTTAATAGTATTTATTTTTGGTATTACAAGTTGTAGGTAATCATTTGGTAGATTACTGTAGCGTAATTTGCCTGCAAAAACTTCACTTTTACGAGCAAACAAAAAGTAAAAGTAATGTGCCTGATTTAAAGATAAATAAATAACAATAACCCAGTAACTCAAATTGTGACATGTGACACCACAGTCGTGCCACCACTGCCACGTGCGCCAATCGTCTGTCATTCATAAGACAAGACATTGCGAATTCAGCCAATAGGAACTCGTAACTCACTTATCGGCCCGCCCATTTAGTACGGCGCGAGTTTTAATAAAATCACTATTTGTGCGAACAACGTAGGGTCACATCCTCATAGAAATTATGAGGATGCGGATGAGGATGCGGAGCTTTTAAAATCAAAAGTTGAGGATGCGGATGTTTTGCGGATATCAAAATTTATGCGGATGCTCCGCAGTTGCGGATGCGGATACGGATATCCGTTACATCCCTGGTTTGAGGTCCGCGTAATATGTCTTTTTAACCGACTTCCAAAAGGAGGAGGTTCTTAATTCAACTGTATGTTTTTTTTTATTTTTTGTATGTTTGTTACGTGATAACTCGGCCAATTAGGAATTGATTTTAATGATTTTTTTTTTGTTTGGTAGGTTGCTTCAGAGGTGGTCCCATATAAATTTTAATAACTTTGCTTGAGTAGTTTTTGAGTTAGCTTCAATAATACGTATTTTTTCCCACTTACTATGTGGATGATATGTTAAGTTCGTCTCACTGTTATTTACATAGTAAGTAGTGGTATTCGAATTTGTGTGGGGTAAATACCACAACTAAGATATGGAAAATAAAAACTTTTTACAAAAAAAAACCGACTTCCAAAAAAAAAAATTACAAAGTGAAAAATAAATTTAATTTCGGAAGTCGGCGGCAAAAAACGAAAATTCAAAACCAAAGACACCGACTTCCGAAATTAAAGTTATTTTTCACTTTGTAGTGTTTTTACCGACTTCAAAAAAAGGAAGGTTATCAATTCGATACGTATGCATGTATGTCATGTAATATTATTTGGAAGTCAGTTGTTTTTTTTTTGTAAAAAGTTTTTTCTTCCTTACATAATCTATTAGTTGTCATCTCGATAGTCGGGGTTTTAGCCATATCAACTTTCACACAGCCCATCCCTCAGACCAAATAAAAAACCAAGACAGCGCTGTCAACAGTGACATGCGGCCGGTTTCATAAAACATGTGTGCACTTAGTGAGGTGTAGTTTGATTGTAGTGTCATTGTAAATGGTTGTAAATATGTGCGTGTGAGCTTCACTGTATTGTTCACAGCGCTCTGTCTTGGTTTTTTATTTGGTCTGAGGTCCATCCATAATGCTTGATTATTAAGTAATTATTTTAGAATAAAGTGCCTTAAAAGACGCAGATATATGCCAATCACATTGAGTGGTTAGCTTGCGTGTTCGGTACTGAGCTCACGCAACGCGTCGTACGTCCAGCCAGTAATAGGACTCGCCCATCAAGGAGCGCTGTCCCGAATTAGATGCATTATTAATTTATTATATATAAAACGAAAGGTATTTTAATAAGACACGTATACTAAAAGATCAATAATTAAATTATCTTTCAAATTGCAGAAGGTTTCAGTAACATACGCTTGATAGATTTTGTGTGATTCTCAGTTTTTTCTCTGCGTTAGACATAAATTCTCAAATTAATTTCACTATGTAATATAAACATAATCTAAAATATTCATATATTAAGTTATTACGAAAATGCTCTAATTTAACATATATTTTTTCCAAATCATTAACACTACTCGTTTAGACGTGATCTTCAGTATAAAATCATTAAAAGTATGAAACGTAGGTTCTCGAATGATTCGAAGAAAACCGATAGGGACATCGTGGCCCCCTGGCAACACGGCAACTGAAGGAACACGGGTGGGTTTTAGTCAGTAAGAGTCTGACACGCCCTCCCGCTCCGCCCAGAGCGGGAGAAGTTATTTGATGATTTCCCACCCAAAAAAAAAAAAAAGGTTCTCGAATGATACTAGTATCTGTGTTAAACCTGCCTCATTTGGTTTAGTGGTCGCAAGCACTACTACTGGGGATGAGTTCATGGGTTCGATTCCCAGGTCCGGAAAAGTGTTATTGGGTTTTTCTATCTGAAATATCTCAGTAGCAGCCCGGAGTCTGGATTTGTGCCCAGTTGATGACAATAGACTCGCCCCCTATTACGACATAACTGGCGAAATGTGGATGTACTATAGCTACAGCTCTGTCCAACCCTTCGTGAAAAGAAGGCGTGATGATGTTGGTATATTGGCATGTGCTAGCTGGCATATGGCCAATAATTTATCATTTAAATTATGTTTTGTGTTGCGTAATGTAAATTATTTTGCATACTATTGTATAGAATCATTTTTCTAACTGAACAGACAGCTGTGCTGCTGGGGAGTTTGCTGCGCCACTTCTTCTTCCCAGCTAAAGGCACTAGAAAGTGGTGAAGGGTGGGCGTTTTTGGGGGACTGTCAAAATATTCAGCTGTTCCCTACATTTATGTTCGCATAACTCGTCATAAGAGCAGTGGTGTGGTGGCCCAGTGGTAACGCGGCCGTTACCACTGGGCCACCACACCACTGCTCTGAACAAACACTGATCAATCACTGAAACAAACTCAGAGGTCGCGGTCTCTTTTAAAGTCCATACATAATCTTGGTCAGGCCATATGAGGACCATGTAGATTAGTGTCTGAAATGGTCTTAAGACGAAAGAACCACACATAATTGAGTAGACCTGTCCAGTCAGTGCAAGCATTTGTCAGTAACCGTGGAGCTCAACTCCGAACTTAAAGAGCTCAACTCGACGAACAATACCAAAGAAAGGACATTTTGGGTAGGCCGCATAAACTACTCAAACTGCCAACCATCATTAAAACTAGCTGAGAAATAAAAATAACAATAATATCCACATGAGAGCAGTGGTGGCCCAGTGTCAACGGCCGCGACTTACGAGTTGTAGGTCGTAGGTTCGAACCCAGACAGGCGCTTTACTTTGTGTAATATTTCATCACCACTGCTCTCAAAACGGTGAAGGAAAACATCGTGAAGAAACCGCCATGTCCTAGAACCGAAAATTCGAAGACATGTGACATCTACTAACCCGCACTGGGCCCGCGTGGTGGATTACGGCCCGCTCCCTCTCACAGAGAGGAGGCCGCAGTCCTAGCAGTGGGGACATTATAGGCTGATGATGATAACTCGTCAAAATGTAGGGAACAGCTGATTCTTTTTTCGCGATTTCTGTTTTGGTCCCATAGTAAAAGATGTTCATAATGATGAGTAAAGTCACGTGTTAAAGTTTGCGCACTCGGTAAAAACTTATCCTGTAGTATAAACCATTAAGCAAATGAATGCTTTTAGCTAACGTACAGAGGCTAAAAACCTGTTTCAAGTTAATGGGTGCGGGTTCGATACCTGGCACTTACCTACCTATGTCTCGCATCACTGATTTATGATGGAGGAAAACATTGCAAGAAAATCTAGACCTAATAATGGTTTGACTGAAATAGGGATGATGACTAAAAATATTTTTAGTCCGTCTTGTAGATTATTATAAAATTTTGGATACATACTTATTTTTTAACCGACTTCCAAAAGGAGGAGGTTCTTAATTCAACTGTATGTTTTTTTTTGTGTGTTTGTTACGCGATTACTCCGCCAATTATGAATTGATTTTAATGTAGGCTGTAGACTTGTGGACCATTTTATATTTTACTAAGTACCGGGTACTTGTTGATAGGCCTACACTGTCCTCCCATACCTAATAACACTGTAATTTGAAAACATTGTAGAAACAATTTATTTTGAAAAGAGTAACCGTGGAGTTCTTGCCGGCTCTTCTCCATAGGAAACGACCAATTGGAACCGCGCACCTAGCTTCTGACGTTTCATAAGTGCCCATGTAGGTTTATGTGAAATAAAATATTTTGATTTTGAATGATTCTTTTTTGTTTGGTAGGTTATACTTCAGAGGTGGTCCCATATAAATTTTAATAACTTTCCTTGGGTAGTTTTTGAGTTAACTTCAATAATACGTATTTTTTCCCACTCAGTATGTGGATTATATGATAAGTTCCTGTCACTGTTATTTACATAGCAGGTAGTGGTATTCGAATTTGTGTGGGGTAAATACCACAGCTAAAAAGTGAAAAATAAAAACGTGAAAAAGTTTTTTATTTTTTTACGTTATCAAAAGATTACGGCGATATATTGAGTTAAAATGTGCCATGACGTCAGTAGATTTAACACTTGTGACGTAGTGATCCCCACTCCCCAACTTTAATGCCTTTTATCTAAGTAATTTTTTATTATTATGTTAAAGCAAAAAATACATGTAATTTTTTTTTTATTATCTGACTGACGTGACGGACTAATTTTTTTTTTGTTGACCCAGGCATCATCCCTGTTGCAAACACACGAGCAAGCCCTCTCTTTATGAGAAGAGGGCATTGCAGGGGGACAATTTCTAATAAGTTAATAAGTAAACTGAAGTACTTACTTATTAATTAACATAACATCACGCCTTGTTTCCCCGAAGGGTTGGGCAGAGGTGTCCCTGTAGCAGGTACACCCACATTTCGCCAGTTATGTTTAAGTCCCATGTCATAGGGGGCGAGCCTATTGCCATCAACCGGGCACAAATCCAGACTTACTAATACTTACTTACTTTACTTATTAATATTATCTGAAAATGATTAATAAACCGACATAGCAGTACAATGAAGACGAGGTTACGAAGCATAAAAAGTAAACTAAAAAAAAAAACAAATGTTTTGTTTTATTTGTGCCAAACTGAACCCTATTACTAAGCCTCTGCTGTCCGTCCGTCCGTCCGTCTGTCAGGGGGCTATATCTCGTATAGTATCATGAACCGTAATAGGTAGACAGTTGAAATTTTCACAGATTTAGTATTTTTATTACCGCTATAACAAATAATAAAAATTAAATAAAGTTAAAAAATAAAGGGGTCCCCATACAATAAACAATAGATTTTAAAAAAAACAGTGGCACTCCGGGAATGCCGACAGAAGTGAAAACTTTAAAAAAAAATCGGAGCCGCGGTAATCAATGCGTTGATGTCTTTTAGTTTTATTCCACGGTGTCGGTAACAGGTCGCGAAATAATTGGTTTAGTCCGATCTCAAAAATGCCCAACGCGCCTAAAGAAGATTTTCTTAAAAAAAATACATTTCCTCTGCATGTCATTGTTTAGAGCTCATCAAGTAGAATATAAATATAATTTTTATTTTTTATCTTCAAAAATGAAGAAATAGGGGGCCGTAAAAGTTGTCAGTTTTAGACCATTTTTGTACAAACTCTGCAACAACTAAACAAGTTAGGAATTTGAAACTTTTGTATATCTTGTACCAGACACTGTATTTAATCAACAAATATTAAAAAACGCTGATTCATAAAGAATTTTATTTAAATATGGACGATTTTCTGCAACCGCAAAAAATTATTAAGTTTCTGTTTATTTAAATTTATTCACCTGTGCCAACCCTACCAAAATATGTATAAATTTTGCACGTTCTTTAGAAGCTTTATCTTTATTCCGTTTCTTTACTCTGTAATAGACTCATTCTCATAGACTTCAATTTTGCCCAACGGCACAGATTCACAAAATCCGCAAAATCATTTAAATAAAAAAACAACTTTTAATACGACATAATAAAGTGCAATTCAGGTCGCACAGCGCTAATTACCTACAGTTATATTCACCTAGAAGTTGCCTCTCTTTCTATCGCGTAACTCTTATATCTTCTGACTACGTTACACCCACTGAATTGGCCCGACAAGACGGGCCTGCCGCGTACTTGTAGCTTAAAGCTCGTCATAGACGTAGCTATAATATATATTAATATACTGTGCTATATATTATATTATAGCAAGCCACCCACACACGGTAGCTATATTATAATATATATTTTTGCCCTCATTTGGTCTGCGGCCGTCGTCGCAAGTGCACGTTTTTAAAGCATATTTTATCATAAAGGTGATCTAATTTTGAAATAGGCACTGTAATATTGATTCAACAAGCACAAGAATTTAGTCTTGTGCAACAAGTGCGTATTTAATTTATAGTTCTTCAAAAGATGATTTCGATGGTGAATTTGATACGCGTGTTGCCTTGTCAGGCACAAAAATAAGAACCATCTGGATTGAATCGAAACAAAAGAAAGCTCGTGGCGCTTATACCATGATTTATCATAAAACAAAAAAAAAAAAAAAACATAAAAAAAAAAAACACAAAATTTACTGTAACACCTTAATATTATGTACCATATTCTAGCAAATAAATATTTTTGATTTGATTTGATTTGAAAATCGCACAATATTTTAGAGTTTCAATATCAGCGTTTATCGAGAATAAAGCACATGCTCCTTCCACAGACAATTATTAACGAGTGGCGAGTGGCAAATGCGGCTCACTCACAGGTACACACGACTAGACATCAAGCTATACATTTTCAGTTAATGCTGATCTCGTATTGTATAGGATTTCCGTACAATGCGAGGTCAGCTTATACTGGAAATGTATAGCTTGCTGTGTAGCCGTGTGTACAATAGGTGGGCGGGGCCTCCGTCGTCGGGGTGAAGGGAGTGGGCGGAGAGGAAGAAATGCTCGTTTATCAAATAAAAAACCGGCCAAGTGCGTGTCGGACCACGCACAATGAAGGGTTCCGTAGTTGGGATGAATTTATCCCAAAAACAAACTTAACTTTGTAGTTGAAAAATATGTTCTGCCATACGGAATGTATGGGAAAACATGTTTTTGCAACTGCAAAGTTAAGTTGGTTGCTTATTATTCGTTAACCTGTAGAGCCTACTTAGCTGTGATAGTTTTCCTTTTAATTTCGTTATATAAACTACTGTTGTGATTTTTTTCACACACCCATAACCAACCATTTAGCCGGCAGGGGGGGGGAGACACTTGACTCTAACAAAAATTAGCACATTAAAGCTTAATATTTCGCAAACGAATCCCTGAATCCAAAAATGGTTTTCACAAACTCACAATATTTTTGAAGGACCTTTCCAATGATACCCCTCACCATGGGGTAAAAAAATAAATAAATAAACATCACCACTTTACGTGTATGAGAGATACCCTAAAAAAAAAATGTTTTTCATAATTTTGTTTTACCACTTTGTCGGCGTAATTAATATGTATACCTATGCCAAATTACAGCTTTCTAGTACTAAGGGTCTCGGAGCTAGACCGCGGACAGACAGACAGACGGTCATGACGAAACTATAAGGGTTCCTTGTTTACTACGGAACCCTAAAAATGGAACATGCTGTATCCTTAAAATATGTCAAAATATATCTTAATATACCATAATATATATTAATATGTTTTGCTATAATCTATCCACATAATTATATTGGTGACGTTATAGAAATATACAGGGTGTCAGGGACATCGACGCGAAAACTGAAACCATGGATTCAGTACATTTTTCTGAACCCCCCTGCGTTGAAATTTTTCGTTGGTTATTTTAAAAAAATCAGCTGTTTCATAGAAAAGTGCAATACCTACGCGGTCAAAATGTATCATCATTTCAGCCGAAAGACGTCCACTGCTGGTCATAGGCCTCCCCCAAGCACCGCCACTTCGACCGATTCTGTGCTTTCCGCATCCAGCGGATTCCTGCGGCCTTCACAAGGTCATCGGTCCATCTTGTGGGAGGTCTTCCAACGCTACGTCTTCCGGTACGTGGTCGCCACTCCAAAACCTTTCGACCCCATCGGCCATCCGTTCTGCGAGCAATGTGCCCTGCCCATTGCCACTTAAGTTTGGCAATTCTTCGGGCTATGTCGGTTACCTTGGTTCTCCTGCGGATCTCTTCATTTCTGATTCGATCACGTAGGGAAACTCCAAGCATAGTCAAAATGTATGGAACAGCAGATTTTTTTTAATAACCGACGAAAATTTTCAACTCATGGGGGTTCAGAATAATGTACTGAATCCATGGTTTCAGTTTTCGCGTCGATGTCCCTGCCACCCTGTATATTATAGCTCCGTCTGCGGTCGCTCGAAGATTACTATGGAAAATATATCGTAATATGAGGCAGCTATGATTTATATTAAGTATATTATAGCTACATCTGTGACGGGCTTCATAAATAAACTGCGGAGTGTCCTATCTGTTTTAATCTGTGCCAACGATACGACAAACTCCGTAGTTGGCGTTTATTAAAGGCGTCGAGTACAAATTACTACTTTCCAAGCCCATCACTCTATTTGCCAACCTATTACACGAAAAACCTACACATCCAGTAATTATAATACACAAACAGACTTACATACAAATAGAACCTTATTCGTTCATTTTTCGACTGCGCGGTGCATTGGCCTTTTGCGTAATATTTGTGTTTGACCAACATTGAGGAAATGTTTGGCTTCATACTTGAGGATTCATTGACTTCTATGTTCTATGCTATATCATGGTATTGTGGCATAGGCAGAGTTGTAGGTATGTCTTTGATAATACTTAAATGAGGAGCAAAAGTGTCAAAAAGTTTTGTCAAAATTCGACACTGTTCCACTCTGGAGTCATGTTTCAAAAGTATGCATTGCGAAAAATTCAAAATTCAAAAGTCATTTATTCAAACTAGGCTGAGAATCAGCACTTTTCGAACGTCAAAATAACATAAGACAGTCCCCCAAAAACGCCCACCCTTCACCACTTCCTAGTGCTTTAGCCGGGAAGAAGAAGTGGCGCAACAAACTCCCCAGCAGCACAGCTATCTGTTCAAGTTAGAAAAATGATTCTGAGATTCTGAAAATTGAGTTGTTTCTGGGAATTGTGTAAATCTCCTTTATCTACTCTCATAGTGTAATATTCGAATTATAAACTTCAAAACGAGTTTATATTGACATACTTTATAAACAGAATACCGAAATTTAAAAATAGAATCATATTATAACACTTTTTCTCTAACAAAATAATACTTTCAAAATAATAATTTCTATATTAATGTCTGTAATTTTTATGGTGTACATAATAAAGAATATTCTATCTATCTATCTATCTATCTTTAAAACAATTTTTTTTTTCTATTACGATACAGGGCTGATCCAAGAAATTAATATCACCAAGGAGTTCCCATAAACTTTTGTGATGGAACGTTTAAGCGGGGGACAGCAGCACCCGCTGTAGCGCATGTGCGGTGATGTGCTGGTGCAGGCGACATTCATTTGTTTTGTAGTACTGAATTTCGTGGGATCTTTATTTTTATTCTTGATCTTTAACTCTGATCTTTTATTTAGTATTAGGTTCAATCCCAATGTATGAGAGTAGATAAAGTAGTGTATGAAACTGCACATAACTAGGTATTAAAAAATTCGTATGTTACTTTTAAAAACCTCGCCTATGGCTCATGTTTTAATACCCCTTATTATGCAACTGTTTCATAAACTACAATTATTACATTTACAGACATATTAATTACATTTTTAAATATTTTTATAAAAAAACATTAAAAATTACATAAATAGTGGCCCATCGCCAGCAGGAGCAGGGTCCAAGCTGCCGGTGGTTAGGGTTCTAGAGAGAGGAACCTCCTTACTATGCGTGCCGTGTCCAGGAGTACTGCTTTTGGAGGCGATCGGCGGCGGTGATCTCTCGCGTCCGGCCCTGGTCCAGGCCATAGTACGGAGCGAGAGGGCATGGGAGGCCGTCACCTCCTTCTGCGAAGCAGTAATGCTCGCGAAGGAGGAGGCGGAATGCGTGAGGGAGAGGCAATCACGCCCCTAGACTCCGCAGGAGACGCCCAGCGAATCCCAGGCCGATTCCCGGCCACCGTAGGCGCGGGCTTGCGGACGGTGAGCAATGGGTAGCTCGCCGTCCGATAAGGACCAGGCCCGGGTTGACGGCGCGTTGTGTTCCACGCGTGCCTCAAAGAGATGTTAGCAGAACTGACGGGGTCCGCTAGGGCCGATGCCTGCCGGGGTTACGAAGAAATCCGAAAGGGAAATCGTGGCCTCCGGCAACATTGCAACTGAAGGAACACGGGTAGGTTTTAGTCAGTAAGAGTCTGACACGCCCTCCCGCTCCGCCCAGAGCGGGAGAAGTTATTTGATAATTTTCCAACCAAAAAAAATTCAGACATAAATATATATTTATAAATAGTTACCCATTGCCGTCAGAAACAAAGTCCAAGCTGCCGGTGGATAGGGCTCTAGAGAGAAGAACCTTTTCACTATGCATACAAATACATAGAACAACATAGTACATGTTAATAATACAGTTTTACAAAATCTTCTGTATATCTATCTATACATACAGGCTGGTTCAAATAGTGACTTCATAAAAAAACGTCCTCATACCAAGGGGTCTCCGAAAATACCCCATGTATGTTCTGCAATTCTTGATAGTTTTCGAGTTTTATATTTAAAAAAAAACGTGTGGCACTCGGGGACTGCCGCGGTAAAGCTATCGCATAGCATTTGTAACCTCCATACTTCCTATTTGTCAACGCTACACTTGGGATGATGACGTGATGACATAAAACAAAAATTACGTTCCCATGACAACATCACGTTGTCATGGGAACCGTCATTACATGGTAGGGTGTTAGGTTTTATTTTCGTTACGTTACTTCTTGATTCGGTCGCGCGCTCAAAGCCCGCTATAAAAGCTATGCAATAGCTTAAGGGGACGATAACTGACTTTTAATGATTTTATACTGAAGATGACGTCTAAACAAGTAGTGTTAGTGATTTGCAAAAAATATATGTTAAATTAAAGCATTTTCTTAATATTTTAATATAGGCATATTTTTGATTATGTTTATATTACATAGTAAAATTAATTTGTAAAGTTATGTCTAACGCGGATAAAAAACTGAGAATGACGTAAAATTTATCAAGCGTATTTTTCTGAAAACTTCACCATTTTAAAGATAATTAAATTATTGATCTTTTATACATGTTTTATTAAAATACCTTTTGTTTTACGTGTAATAAATTAATAATGCGTCTAATTTGGGACAGCGCTCCTTGATGGGCGAGTCCTATTACTGGCTGGACGTACGATGCGTTGCTTGAGCTCAGTACAGAACACGCAAACTAACCATTCAAGGTCACTGTCATATATCTGCGTCTTAAAAAGAAATCTTGAATCGATGCTATGTCAGGTATGAAAGTCGAAAGGTTTCATTTGCTTGTAATTTTACAGTTAGATCAACTATACAGACAAAAACAGGTCTTTTTTAAGACACTTTTATTACACCTAACGCTCTACTAAACCAGTAACCAAACTCATAACTCTTCTTTTACGTGAGCAATCGGTTAAATCTGTATTTATACGACAATGCTTTGTAAATACTTAGGAGAGGAGACGCTTTTAGAATATTTAAATAAATTGTGATTTTTTTACAAGAAAAGTAGTTTTGTTTGTTCTGATGTTTTACTCGGCTATTGAACCCGATTACCAGAGGTACGAAGTCCGAACCTACGGTATGCATGCTATGAGATCTTGTAATATATTTGCGAGCCTATTACTATTTTGTTTAGCTTTTGCTCGTAAGAGATTAATCTGCCTCGTTGGTCTAGTGGTCGCAATCGCTACTGCTGAGCATGAGGTCCTGGGTTCGATTCCCGGGTCGGGCAAAGTGTTATTGGGTTTTTCTATCTGAAATTTCTCAGTAGCAGCTCGGAGTTTGGATTTGTGCGCGGTTGATGGCAATAGGCTCGCCCCCTATTACATGGGACTTGAATATAACTGGCGAAATGTGGGTGTACCTGCTACAGGGACACCTCTGTCCAACCCTTCCGGGAAACAAGGCGTGATGTTATGTTATGTAGATCAATCTGCTTAGCTTTTTCCTAATTTATACGTTGAGGTTGGCTTCCAGTCTAACCGGATGCAGCTGAGTACCAGTCCGTAAGGGTGTTGTTAAGAATTATACTGAGAGTCTATTTATGCGGTGATTTTCTGAAAAAAGAAGAAAAAAAACCGGCGATTTTTTTTTCTTTCATGGGAAATTTTACCGGGTTATTACCTACATGGGGCGCGGGCGGCCATCGTTTAGAGCAGCGATTCCTAAAGTGGGTTCCGCGGAACCTAGGAGTTCCGTATAAAAGTCACCGGGGTTCCGCGAAATTATTCAAATAAAAAGTTAAATAATACTACAGTTAAATACAAATATTATTTTGATGCGATGCTGACCGTCCTGGGTTATGAAGCATTCATAGATCTTGAAAGTTCATCCACATTAAAAACACATGTTTGAGTCTATCTCCCTGAATGAGTTTTGGGTTGGTTTTAGGAGTGAATACCCTGAAGTAGCCAAAAAGGCTATTTTAACTGTGCTCCCATTTGTCACAACGTATTGTTGTGAAACAGGTTTTTCAGCTTACCAAAAACAAATTCAAGTCGAGGTTGGGTGCTACCCCAGATATGCGCAAAGTACAATTCTATAATAAATAAAACAGTGAAATTATTTCATTCTTCACATTAAAAGTTAAAGGAAAGAAGAAAAGTGTTTCATTTTTAAAATATTTCTAATAAAAGTTTTTGTTCTATTTAAATTAAATCTTTGATTTGTTATCATTTGATATGGGGTTCCATAAAACAAAAGGTATTTGGTGAGTGTTCCGTTATCTTATAAGTTTAGAAACTCCTGGTTTAGTGTCTAAAAGTTATAACCAGTGATCGGATAATCGGATGCATATTTACCTAAAGTTCATTTTTGGTTAGGAAGCGGCTTCTTAAAACATATATTTTTAAGTATAAATCCCGGGATTCCAGAAAATTCGGGAATAAGAAACTAGTCTGTAACATGGTGAGGAAATGTCGTCTTTAGCATGCGGTATTTATTTTTTAAAAATAAACAGGGGATTACATAATTATTAATATGTATTTACTTAAAGTTAATTTTAACCTCCCCATCAATTTATGACTATGTTGAGTGTAAGAGGAATAGTAGGTAGTAGGTACCTGCACACGATATGACTCTATAATAAAAACAGTAAATCTGTTGATTCCGAAATCCCGGGATTTTTTCGATACAAAACTGCATTCCATAATCTTAGTCAACACCTTAAACTAAGTAAATATTCCTACACCCGATTTGATTCTATAGTAAAAAAAACTAAATCTGTCGATTCCGAATTCCCGGGATTTTTTCGATACAAAAGTGCATTCTATAATAGCCAACACCTACACTTTAGGTAAATATGCATCCGATTATCCGATCACTAGTCATAACTTAAGACCTTTGTAGAAAAATTGCTAATTTATAATGAAAATATTGGGGTAACTTTGGTACTAACAACGTGAATTTTAATTAGTAGGTAAGTAGTAACTTTTTTATAAAAAAAACTTTTTCTAAATTTTATTGGGGTAAGTATCTATGCGCCGTTTCAGATCAGACAGGGTTTTTGTTACATGTTGTATATAAGTTTTAAAACTTTTAATTATATTCGTCATAAACGAGTTTCTATGTACCCATTTATGATAAATTATACCTCTCATATTATTTATATGTCGGTATGTCTGTTTGTTGTAATCCCCGAAACTAATGACTGCGTTTTTTATATAACAGTAAATATTATTAGAGGTCAGAGCCCTGAGGAGGTAAATAGATTATAGATATTTACCTATCTACCATCATAAAACTAGTTACTAAAATATATTAAATAAGAGACCATACATGGCGCAATTTGATTAAGACCAGGCACTCTAAAGACAATTTCCACGCAAACTCCGCCCACATGCACCCCACCACTTCACTATTTACTAAACGCTAACACATCAGTAATAAAGTTGAATATCGCGTGCGCTCTTTGGTCGTGTTCGAGCACGGAACTAAATGTCGTAAGTCTGAATTCTTATTTCGTTTATAACTAAAGTAATAATTGATCTAGAGAAAAAATGTCTTATATCTGGATATTAAACTATATTTTCTTACTGTCAATAATTATTTTAGACATAAAAGCCGAGTGATCTTGTTTTTGTTTCAAATAATCCTCAAAAAGGACATGATTTTCGAATAAAAAATTAATCGAGCGAAAATGTTCCAATTACGTAACTGTCTTATACATGGAAAGAAAAAGATCCAATAAATCATATACTAAAGTTCCATTTTGATTGTATGCGTGACTTTTTCAGAATATTACTGCAAATTAACATACAGAGCCTGCTCTTAAATTTCAGCAGCAAATTCAACCACCGACGACACGACGGTTAGATTGCGATCGCAAGCGATTGCTGAGCGAGCGATTCGATACCCAGGTAGGGCAAAGTCGCCGCAGGAGGAGACGCCTTGGTCAGGAGTCGCAGGCCGATTTTCGGCCACCGTAGGCGCGGCCTTGCGGACGGTGAGCAATGGGTAGCTCGCCGTCCGATAAGGACCAGGCCTGGGTCGACGGCGCGTTATGTTCCACGTGCTCCTAAAAGAGATGTCAGCAGAACTGACGGGGTCCGCTAGGGCCGATGCCCGGGTTGCGGGAAAGTCTGAAAGGGATATTGTGGCCCCCGGCAACAAGGCAACCGAAGGAATACGGGTGGGTTTTAGTCAGTAAGAGTCTGACACGCCCTCTCGCTCCACCCAGAGCGGGGGAAGTTATTTGATAATTTCCCAGCCCAAAAAAAAAATAGATTTCAGCAGCGGCTTGGGGTCTCCGGCTCATATTCTATACTTAACTTAAAGATAACAGACGAAAAAGGAAGGTAGAATGAAGCCGAAAAACTTAGTGATGTACCATCTTATACCTGTACCTACATTGTTGGCAAAATAAATCTGAATCTGAATCTGAATCTGAAAATACGTAGAGAGTTCTACCTATATCCCTTCGGGGCAAACATTCATGATATTTCTGTTCTTAGCAAAATACGTTATTTTCCTTTTTATAGCGGCTATACCACAGATTAGGTACTCATATGCTTCACTACGCAAAATCATTTAAATAAAAAGAGATATATTCACCTAGAAGTTGCCTCTCTTTCTATCGCGTAACTCTTATATCTTCTGACTACGTTACGGCTACTGAATTCGACAAGTCGAGCCCGCCGCGTACTTACTTGCAGCTTCAAAGCTAAAATGCAAAGTGAACCATTTGTATTAATTTGTGGCTATACCAATTAACTTCATTCTCTGCTAACCCTACTCCTATGACGTAACAGTCATGTTTACGATATTCCAAAACCGTTAACCCAAACCGGTGTCATTAATATTATCTAAACAGATATCAATTAACTCTGTAAAAAATGTTTGTGAATCGTGATTCGACGTTTTGTACCTCCACTTAAGTAGTTGAGATCAAGTTCAAAGTCGATAATTTTGTATAAATTATGTTGCAACAGTGACGTGAGGCCGGTTTCGTAAATATGTGTGCTCTTAGTGAGGTGTAGTTTGAATGTAAATGTGAAAGAAAAAAGAAAGAAAGAAAAGAGAGAAAGAAAAGAAAGAAAGAAAAGAAAGAAAAAAGAAAAGAAAGAAAAGAAAGAAAGAAAAGAAAGAAAAGAAAGAAAATTCGTTTATTTGTGGTAAACATGATGCAAAGAAAGATAAAAATAACACGTAAATCACAATTTGGGGGAAAATATGCGTCCCATCCACGCAAAACGGCCATCGCTCAGCATAAAGCTGCGACCCTACGATTTAATTTCAACTGTTTTTAGTAACTTTTGTGGACATAATAATTATTCAGATTGATTACAGTTGTAATAGCAATCATATAATTGCGTTTTATTAAAATAGGTTTTTTACTTTTATTAATTTATTTATCTTTTGTATATGTTACCGGTAATCTGTATAATTCAGGTATTCTATACAATACCTAGGCAATGTATAGAATACCTGAGGCGTCCAGGCAATGTATGAAATATTATGAATGTTATTGTCTGTTACATACTTTGCCTAGGTAATGTATACATTTCCGAGAGATTGTATAGAATACCTGCTGGTTCACCGGCAATGTGTAAAGTAAATAGATTTGGTCTATATTTATCAATGTTATGGGATGTTTACCATGGGAGAAACGAACATCTATACACCGTAAGGACTATCTTGCTTGCAACACAAGGCAGCTATAGTAATACTTGCTAAAAGATGTGTTCATCGTGTGCATGTGATTTTAACCGACGAAAATAAAGGGGTATTTATATACATATAATAGTACTAACCTATAAAATGACGGACAAATAAAACAGCTCATGTTTGTTCAAAATTAACTTTATTAAAATTAACAATTACTCATTAAAAATAATCTTTATAAAAAGGTAAGTAATACAATCTTTTTTTTTGCAGTAGAATAAGAATAATTATTATTTATTATTTCGTCTTTGACATTTCTCGGGACCCTAGGGTCCCGGACCTTTGGAAGGCGTACGAGGGGCCGAAGCTAACTCGCAGAGGCCCCTTAGATGTTTTTAATGAAATGAGGTACCAACCGACGATTATCCCTGTTCGCACTATGCAAGTGCAGCCAAGGACAACCCCCGGTTGGTGTAGGACTATTGTAATTAAGGAAACAAAGATATTGGACTATGGGTTTGGGTGGCTGAAGTGGACTGGTCACCTGAAACTATGGAAGGACTATGGCCCCTGCCTGATCAATGTTTTATATGCACACGGATAAAATGGCAGGGGGTGACTTGCACACTCATTAATGGGCCCCCGAAAGCGGTCGCTAGCACAAAGTGTCGTAGCAACAAGGGGGCAACATGTTTTGAGGTGCTTGAGGAGTGGAGAGGTATTCCACGGCTTTCAGAACAATCCCAGAGCCCGGAAGATGGTCAAGATCCCTACGAGCACTTACTGAAATACTTCCTTCCTCCGAGCACGTTTGCTCTTGCGAATCTCCACTCAAGCCGGCCAATAAAGGCGAGAATGAGGTGGGAGCTCTGTTCCTCGTCAGTGCGCACTCCAACCGGCCAATTAAGGCAAGCCAGAGGTGAGGAACAAGATTTCTCCGGGGAGATAGGGTCCGTGGGGTCGCTACTGCCCAACAGCTCGCCACATGCTGCCCTGCGGGTTTTTGTATCTCTCTTGGTCTGGCTCCTCATCCTAGACCTGTTCCGGCAAAATAAACTACCGGCACAGACCCAGAATTCGGAGCGCGCAAGCCCCACCACGACGTCAACGTAGAGATACGGCGGTGGGGTATTTATTATTATTATTAATCATTTATTTCAGAATAAAAAAAACATTCCATACATTATTACACTAATTAATTTGAATATAATTATTACATTCAAAAATATATACTTATTCTTAGGAACTAACTTTTAAGACACTTTTTACTCCTAATATTTTCGATAACAACAGTAAAATCACAATAAAATTAACGTGAAACTTTTAATTATTCTGGCTTAAGTAACATAATCTAATTTAAAATTGAATAATTAAAAAAATATTTATTTATTCTTACATGAGGAACTGTGTGACATTTTGAAATACATAAAATTTTACTTTTAAGACATGAACACTCTTTAGTATTACAGTATTTTTGCAAGAACATTTTACAAATCCCTGACCTGTTCCCGTAGACTGCAGATTCGCAACTGTACGGAGTGTCGTTTCTTGATTAGGGACATCTTCTTTTTTAAGTAATTCTTGATGACAAACTGTGAACTGCTGCCTTGAATACAATGTCTTTACAACACCTTGTTTTGTTCCGAGTTGATAAAGTTATCTGTTTTTAGGGTTCCGTTGCCAAATGGCAAAAAACGGAACCCTTATAGATTCGTCATGTCTGTCTATCTGTCTGTCTGTCTGTCTGTCTGTCCGTCCGTATGTCACAGCCACTTTTTTCCCAAACTATAAGAGCTATGCTGTTGAAACTTGGTAAGTAGATGTATTCTGTGAACCGCATTAAGATTTTCACACAAAAATAGAAAAAAAACAAATAATTTTGGAGTTCCCCATACTTAGAACTGAAACTCAAAAAAAAAAAATTCATCAATCCCATACGTGTGGGGTATCTATGGATAGGTCTTTAAAAATGATATTGAGGTTTCTAATTTCATTTTTTTCTAAACTGAATAGTTTGCGCGAGAGACACTTCCAAAGTGGTAAAATGTGTGTCCCCCCCCTGTAACTTCTAAAATAAGAGAATGATAAAACTAAAAAAAATATATGATGTACATTACCATGTAAACTTCCACCGAAAATTGGTTTGAACGAGATCTAGCAAGTAGTTTTTTTTTAATACGTCATAAATCGTAAACCGCAATTTACCTTTCATTCAATGTTACTTGCTGCTACGGAACCCTTCATGGGCGAGTACGACTCGCACTTGGCCGCTTTTTTTGTAAGACTACAGCTAGTATATTGCGAGCATCACCGCGACCTCTGTCAACTTCCGGAACAGGGATTCTTACAGTGGTACTCAATGGCACAGGGGGAATTTTAGCGTCGCGTGGAGTTTACTGTCTGCTCGCACGTCTTCCCCTTCCCCGCTTTCGTCTTTTTCACACATTGCCGGCTGCGCATTCGGTACTGTATAGCATGCCTAGGCAAAGTATAAAATAAATAATATTTCATACATTACCTACACGTTTTAGGTATTCTATACATTGCCTAGGTATTGTATAGACTACCGGATTATACAGATTGCCGGTAACATATAGATTCTTTTCTACATATTTTGTGAATGTGAGAACGCTGTAGGCTTAGTGGATTGTAGACCTGTAGACCATTTTCTATTTTGTTAAGTACTTGGTACTTATTGAAAGACCTACACTGTCCTCCCATACCTAGAAACACTGTTATATGAAAGTATTGTAAAAGTCAATTATTTTGAAAAGAGTAACCGTGGAGTTTCTTGCCGGCTCTTCTCCGTAGGAAACGACCAATTGGAACCGTGCACCTAGTTTCTGACGTTTCATAAATGCCCTTGTAGGTTTATGTGAAATAAAATATTTTGATTTTGATTTTGACCCCATGCGAGACAGAGCCCCAGCGCTGGTTTTCAGCGATAGCCGGCGCTGACGTGATGACGTCAACCGGTGCAGCATATAGCGAAATAACAAATCAAAAATAAAATTAATACAATACTATACTCCGTTTGAAATAAGATTAGACATTTAAACAAACCTTTTTTACAGTCCGTTCAACCGATTTTGACTTCTATTGCGTAGGCATAAGGATGGCATTAAAAGCAAAAAAAGTGGTTACTAACCAACTGTTTACTGCAGCTGCCATTTGTCATGCCACCAACGCAATAGAAGTCAAAATCGGTTGAACGGACTGTAAAAAAGGTTTAGTTAAATGTCTAATCTTATTTCAAACGGAGTATAGTCCTAAATGATACAAATAATAGTGTGTGCGTGTAAGAGTGTATGCACAAAGCGGAGGTGTAGTTTGAGCATGCTTCACTGTATTTTAAGGGTTCCGTAGTAAACAAGGAACCCTTATAGTTTCGTCATGTCCGTCTGTCTGTCTGTTTGTTTGTCTGTCTGTCCGCGGTCTAACTCCGAGACCCTTAGTACTAGAAAGCTGTCATTTGACATAGGTATACATATTAATTACGCCAATAAAGTGGTAAAACAAAATTATGAAAAACATTTTTTTTTAGGGTACCTCTCATACACGAAAAGTCAATCAATCTGCCTAGCCTTTTCCCAACTATGTTGGGATCGGCTTCCAGTCTAACCGGATGCAGCTGAATACCAGTATTTTACATGGAGCGACTGCCTATCTGACCTCCACAACCCAGTAACTGGGTAATACGATACCCCTTGGTAAGACTGATTGTCAGACTCTCGGGCTTCTGACGACCTGTAACGACTGTCAAAGATCCACGAATGACAGCCGGGACCAACGGCTTAACGTGCTTTCCGAAGCACGGAGGAGTCTCGGTATGTAAAGATGGTCACCCATCCACAGACCAACCCCGGCAAGCGTAGCTTAACCGGATGAATCGACCCGTGCAGCTGTTATTACTTAGCCACGAGCTCCTCTCATCACTTTTCTCATACACGAAAAGTGATGATGTTTAATTTTTTATTTTTTTATCCCATAGTGTGGGGTATCATTGGAAAGGTCTTACAAAAACATTATGAATTTGTGAAAACTATTTTTGGATTCAGGGATCCGTTTGCAAAATATTAAGCTTTAAAGTGCTAATTTTTGTTAGAGTCAAGTGTCCCCCCCCGCCAGCTAAATGGTTGGTTTTGGATGTGTGAAAAAAATCGCAGCTGTAGTTTATATAACGAAATTAAAAGGAAAACTATCACAGCTAAGTAGGCTTTACTAGTTATCGAGTAATAATCGACCAACTTAACTTTGCAGTTGCAAAAACATGTTTTCCCATACATTCCGTATGGGAGAACATGTTTATCAACTACAAAGTTAAGTTTGTTTTTGGGATAAATTCATCCCAACTACGGAACCCTTCATTGTGCGTGGTCCGACACGCACTTGGCCGGTTTTTATTTTATTTGGCCCGAGTGTAAAAATAAACGAGTGGTATTTTTTATCGATAGCACTCGGTAAAGTAAATAGAAAAATACGTTTAGATGGCGCTAAAACGACCCTTGATCTCTTGTTGTTTAATTAACGGTTATCCATCTAGTTTTGACCGCACTAGTGCTGCTTAACCTTGTAAATCCATTGAACTTTTGCGGCAGCGTCTTCATGGCTGTTTTAAAAATGTAATTAATAGCCATAAAAGAGTTTATGGTGAAGTATTCCATTTAAAAACTGCTTAGGAGCAAAAGAATTCCAAACATAATGTTTAATTATTTCAACTTTGTCAGAAAAATGGTTCGATAAGTACTCGTAGAGTTTCGACTATGAAAAGCTATCGCTCAAAAGTAGTACAGAAGGAATATTTTTTTCTTTATTTTATTTTTATTTAACAGTTTAATGTACACACATACAGGATGTTTGGCAGAACGTTGAACATACGAAAATGGTGGATAGGTGGGGTCATCGGCTACTTACTCAGCTCTAATTTATTTGGCCCTGGCCCTCTGAATATTTTTTTTTAATGCAGGTTGAAATTAAGATTTAAGTATTTTTTACATCTTTCTGTAAGTTTGAGGACTCATAACTTTTTTTCTAGCTAAGTTCTGAATAAAGCAATAATTTTATAAGAATCTGCCAACATTAAAGATTAAAAAAAAAAAAAATATCTTGTCTGTTTTACCCATTTTGAATAAAAATTACCCCAGCGCCAAATAAATTAGGGCTGAGTAAGTAGCAGATGACCCCACCTATCCACAATTTTCGTATGTTCAACGTTCTGCCAAACACCCTGTATAAACAGACAAGAAGAAAGGAACAGAAAAATACGTACAAAGGTGATGCTTATTTCTAAAGAAATCTCTTCCAGCATACCTGCGATAGGAAAGTAGTTAAAGAGATGTATGTATATTGCCATCAACCGGGCACAAATCCAGACTCCGGGCTGCTACTGAGAAATTCCAGATGGAAAACCCAATAACACTTTGCCCGAGCCGAGATTCGAACCCAGGACCTCATGCTTAGTAGTTGCGCTTGCGACCACTAGATCAACGAGACAGGGCCAGCCCGTTCATATAAGCGAACTAGGCGACGGCCTAGGGCGCTCGTATTAAGGGGGCGGCAATCGGCGGCATCGAAATTAAAAAAATAATTATTACCTACAACTTGAAAATACTCCCAATTTTTACCTATTTTTCTACCAAAATGTGCTCATTTACGAAACCATCGGTACGGTTCATCTGGACATCAAAAGCGAGTTGAGGCCAATCCATTGCTAAACTGAAAGAAAATTTAAAACTCATATTAAAAGTACTCTTTGTAAAGAAGCATATTACAAATTAGAGGATTATATTCTAGATAAGAATGCTTGGAAGCATGCTGGTCTAGCTCCATAGGACAATTTAGAGTCTAGACAAAATCAAACTGGTTGCTAATTTAATTGTGTAATTAAATATTATAACATTTATTTTTACATTCTGTGATTACTTAATTTAGTATCACTTGTAATTTTTTTAGGAATATCGTATAGGTACCTACTTTTACAATGCTTGTAAATATGTGAACACCATGTATCCATTACATAATTATTATTTTTTCTGTCATTGCTTCATTTTTAATTATTTTTACCTATTGTGGTATAGTAATATTATTCCAGGTGCATCGTCTTCACATATAATTATATAATCAATGTATACAAAATACTGTAAAATATTTTAAAAGAGTAACGTTGGAGTTTCTTGCCCACTCTTCTCCATACGAAAACTACCTTTTGGAAGGGGCGATTAGAATCAATTCTATTTTTTGTTTTTGACGTTCAAAAGTGCCTTTTTGTGCCTAATTGAAATAAATTATTTGACTTTGACTTTAAAAAAATCGCAATTTCAAATTTATTGTTTCTCTTGTTATATGTTCTAATGTTTTGTTCAAAATTGATTTGACTATTATAGTTTGACCGCGATCGTTGTACCGATCGCGCCTGAGAGATATTTCTCGACGTCATGTGAAGCCAAGTCAGAGGCCCATGGGCGGCTTTAAAACTCTGACACCAGGTTAGTCACTAACCACACGAAAAAGATAGAACATTGTTTTATTTTGTCGCGAATTTACTTAAAAGAGCGCCGTTCCAACCTTTCGCCAAGGGCGCCAGGAATTCTTGGGCCGGCGCTGCAACGAGGCAGTCAATATATATTTAATAAAAATCTTCTGACAGCTGGATCTAGAAGCATGAAATTTTGCACAATTTCATAATAAAAGAAAATGGGCATTAAGAGGGTTTATCCTAAAAGTTGGCAACGTCGTAAATAGATGTCAAATATTTATTCGGTGTTACGATATTAATGATTGAATTTCATAATTAATATTCTAGTTCGCTAGTTAGCCACATTTCTTATTTCCATACAGTAATATTACTAAATTGATCACAACAGCGAAATATTTGACATCTATTTGCGACGTTGCCTACTTTCAGAATAAACGCTATTAAGGCGCAACTAGCCGATACCTTTTCCATACAAATTTCGGGGGGTTTTACTCCACTGTTACACATTGTACATCCAAAGTAAAACATGAAATCGTTTTGTCTTATTATTAATTGTCTGTACAGAAGCAGAATAGTAAAAAAAAAACAATTAAAAAGTTCTGAGCCAACAAAGATTCATTTTTCCTGCTCATTTTAATGCAACTTTGGGAGTAAATCCTTATCCTTAAAATTATAAATGCGAAAGTAAGTTTGTTTGTTACGCCTTCACGCTAAAACGGCTGAACGGATTTGGATGAAATTTGGCACATATATAGATGATGCCCTGGAAAAGAACATAAGATACTTTTTTTTTCCCAGGGGTCGAGGCTTATGCGGGTGAAACCGCGGGGCGCAGCTAGTAAGTAATAAAAGAAATATAAAATCTCCAAAACAAAGCTCGTTCCGACAAAGCTCAATTATCGAATAATTATAATAAACTTTATTCGTAATTGATTTATGCAGTAGTTTTTTCATAAAACTCCACCTTCCAAAGGACTTTTCGTAATTTTTTACGCGCTCGTTTTACTAAAATCGTTCTGAACGGTGTTTGTGTGCGTGCGAACTAGAGTTTGTGCATGTAGACCAGCGTCTAACTGCTCATCACTGATACTATCTCTGTCGGACACGATGCCAGGTGAGATAGCGTGCTTTTTGACCAAGCCCACCAATGAGTTCGAGCCCGCGACTAGTTCAACCTTAAAGAAGGATGATTAAAAATTTATATCCTACAGGGTTTAAATAGGGTATGAAAGTCCGTTATTTTTGCCGACGGGAGATCCTATCGGTGCGCATCTTGTATACAGAAAGTCCTGTTCACCGTATCCGGTGACAGCGACTAATTTTCTTACCTTTCGTGAACTCTCCTCATATTAAAAATATTAATAAGTATTTTGAGAGCAATATCCATTGTGTGGCCATGTTTGTCGAAGGACCGATGGCCGGTGGAGCAGACGAGTTCTAGAGTGGAGACCGCGTATCGGCAAGCGAAGTGTGGGACGCCCTGCAGCTAGATGGACCAATGGACCTTGAATGGTTAGCTTGCGTGTTCTGTACTGAGCTCACGCAACGCGTCGTACGTCCAGCCAGTAATAGGACTCGCCCATCAAGGAGCGCTGTCCCAAATTAGACGCATTATTAATTTATTACACGTAAAACAAAATGTATTTTAATAAAAAACGTATACTAAAAGATTTATAATTTAATTATCTTTAAAATGGTTAAGTTTTCAGAAAAATACGCTTGATAGATTTTGCGTCATTCTCAGTTTTTTATCCACGATAGACATAACTTAAATTAATTTCACTATGTAATGTAAACATAATCAAAAATATGCCTATATTAAAATATTAAGAAAATGCTCTAATTTAACATATATTTTTTCTAAATCATTAACACTACTCGTTTAGACGTCATCTTCAGTATAACATCATTAAAAGTCGGTTATCATCCCCTTAAGAAGGTGGCTTGGACAGACTCGATGCGGACGGCGGAGGACAAGGTGTTCTGACGCAGCCTGGGAGAGGCCCATGTCCAGCAGTGGACGGCGATAGGTTGATCGCTTGATTTACCTCAAAATTTAAACACGACATTTACATGACAATTTTCTTGCACCCACCTGCATCTCAAGAATAAAACAAAACATCTTTGGAAGATGAGAGAAAATGTAATCTTGTGTGGGATGAGCGACAGGCATTTTGTTTTTTTTTTCCATCCGAGATTATGCACTTATGCATGCATAGGTGTATTGGAGCCAATTTAGGGTAAGTGACCAGTGTCACTGAAGCCATATAAGGTTAGTTTGGCTATTATGATTGGAGTCTATAAAACCATAAGCTTAATTTTTTTTAAATTAGGTTTCACAGTTTTCTCAAAGAAAAAATTAAACCATGTTTATAAATATGAGAGCAGTGGTGACCCAGTGGTAACGGCCGCGACTTACGAGTTGTAGGTCGGTAGGTTCGAACCCCGACAGGCGCTTTACTTTGTGTAAATTATTTCATCACCACTGTTCTCAAAACGGTGAAGGAAAACATCGTGAGGAAATCGACATGTCCTAGAACCGAAAAATTCGAAGACATGTGACATCTACCAATCCGCACTGGGCCCGCGTGGCTCCTCTCACAGAGAGGAGGCCTGTGACCCAGCAGTGGGAACATTTATAGGCTGATGATGATGATGATGATGATAAAAATGTCTTGTTAAGGTTCCATACCGCAAATGGAAAAAAACGGAATCCTTATAGGATCACTCGTGTGTCTGTCTGTCCGTCTGTCACAGCCAATTTGCTCCGAATCTAATGGACAGTATCTTGGCAGTAACAGAGCTCCTACTTGTGACACCGAGTATCTGGAGAAGGAATGCCAAGCAAGACGAAAAGGTATAAATTAATCAAAATCAAAATATTTTATTTCAAATAAACCTACATGGGCACTTATGAAACGTCAGAAGCTAGGTGCACGGTTCCAATTGGTCGCTTCCTATGGAGAAGAGCCTGCAAGAAACTCCACGGTTACTCTTTTAAAAATAATTGGCTTTTACAATACTTTCAAATAACAGTGTTTCTAGGTATGGGAGGACAGTGTAGGTCTTTCAATAAGTACCAAGTACTTAACAAAATAGATAATAGTCTACAGGTCTACAATCCACTAAGCCTACAGCGTTCTCGTATTCACAAAATATGTAGAAAAGAGTCTATACAAAAGATAAATAAATTAAAAAAAAGTAAAAACCTATTTTAATAAAACGCAATTATATGATTGCTATTACAACTGTAATCAATCTGAATAATTATCATATCCACAAAAGTCACAAATAAAAAGTTGAAATTAAATCGTAGGCATATAATGTCAAATAATAGAATAGTAAATATGTCAAGGACGAATGTAAAAATAAAATAAAAATAAAGATTTAAATAAACATGGTAATTTGGGAGCAGTTAATAGACTCTTACTTATTTATGCCGTTAGTCATATTAGATCTTAATCCAATATTATTAATCTCTATCTTAACCTTTATTCCTACTTTGCTGTGCGTGACAGGGTCCACATTGAGCAAGCGTGTCTTGGATCATTTAGCTCTATTCAAAATGGTTGAGCAGGAGCTGAATGGTGCTAATCCATGCGTCATGTTCGTGAACGGGTGCCGTCAGTTAGGACTGGGCATCTCTTAGCTGCCATGGCTTATTTTAATTGCTCTTTGTTTTAATCTTTTTATTACGAACGCTTGTAACGTGCACATCTTTCTATATTGTTCTCACATGTATGATTTCAACATGAATGATGTAACCAATATTTTGTAAAAAAAATATGTTTCTTGCCCGTTCTTCTCCATAGGTACCTACTACGCTTTGGAACGGGCATCTAGCTTCATCTTTCTGACTGATCGATGAAGTGTCTCTAAATGGTTTAATTGAAATAAATGCTTTGAGTTTGAGTTTTTGAAGTTTAGCTTTAAAATAGTAATAGTAATTTATTTCCAAAACTTCAGTACACATTATATCAATGAGGTCTCGACCCCTGAACTAGGACATCCTGTATGACAGGTGTCAAGGTTTCTCCAGTTACATGGACCAACATGAGAAGACTTAGACTAAATATAATTAAGTGATTTTTAAAATTAATAAAAGAAAATTGGAATAAAATGAAAAATAGACGAAAAAATAATTAACAAGATAAGAAATAACAATAACTCTAAAACATTTTCTGTTTTAAAATAAAACGGGGTTAGCAAATGCATGGTGATATGTATGATGGGTGTGTAGATGTAGGTGTGTCAATGAAGGTTTGTGTTTAGGTGTGTGAATTTGTGTGTGTAATCCGAGTCTATCCACTAAGTGAGATTACTGATAAGGTTTTCAGTATCATCGTAGCTATAACTTTCAAGCCAAAGTAAGATTTCCTTTTTTATCAGGAAATTGCTCACGTCTCTAACTACTTTGAACTGGTTAAATTTGTCGTAGAGACGTGGGGCTATGCTGTTAAAGTGCTTTCTGGCATATCTTTCGCTGTGCCACAGCCCTTTGTGTCGCAATCTCTCCGTGTAGCGGTCATCTCGTCCTCTATATAAGATGCTGCGTTGCATAACTCTGACACTTCCGCAAACACGCTGCTGGACCTCACACGTACGTACTTTGATTTTAATACCTAAATAGACGCATGGCCATGTGTGAAAAATTTAAGGAAAATTATTTTTCGATATTTTGTTTTTTTGAAGTGAAAACTTCTTTAGGCGTGTTGGGCATTTTTGAGATAGAAAAAAATTTCGGAAGTCGGTGGCAAAAAACGAAAATACAAAACCCAAGACACCGACTTCCGAAATTAAAGTTATTTTTCACTTTGTAGTGTTTTTTTTGGAGGTCGGTTGTTTTTTTTTTGTAAAAAGTTTTTATTTTTCACTTTTTAGTTGTGGTACCTACCCCACACACATTCGAATACCACTATCTACTACCAATGACAGAAACTTATCATATCATCTACATACTAAGTGTGAAAAAAAAAACGTATTTTGTAGCTAACTCAAAAACTATCCAAGCAAAGTTAATAAAATTTATATGGGACCAATTCCAGAGCACACCCTTTCAAACAAAAAAAGAATTTTCAAAATCGGTCCACAATTGACGGAAAAATCGGTGGACATACATAAAAAAAAAAAACAAACATACGCGACGAACATATAACCTCCTCCTTTTTGGAAGTCGGTTTAAAAAAATAGAACTGATTCTAGTAGCCCCTTCCTAAAGGTAGTTTTCGTTTGGCGAAGAATGGGCAAGATACTCCACCGTTACTCTTTTAAAATATTTTACAATATTTTGTATAGGTACCTACATTAGTTAAATAATTATTATATGTGAAGACGATGCACCTAGAATAAAATTACTATACCACAATAGGTAAAAAGAATTAAAAATGAAGCAACGACAGATAATTTAATTTTGTGATAGATACAATCACTGGTGTATTTACAAACATTGTAAAAAAGTAGAAGATTTTCCTAAAATTTTACAATTAATAAGTCAGTGGTGCCGATTCCCTTGTTCACAAACTAAACTAAATTTAAGTTCAGTGCATCTTTTTCTTTCTTTTTCATTAAGAAAAGGACAGAAGATACATTTTAGTTTAGTCCTGTCAAATTAATCAGCGCTTGACGTAAATTGACGTAATTTTAGTTGGCAAGTTTTTAATCACGTCTAAATTTCTATGGAGAGTGACAGGCGCTGATTAATTTGACAGGACTAAACTAAAATTTATCTTCTGTCCTTTTCTTAATGAAATAGAAAGAAAAAGATGCACTGAACTTAAATTTAGTTTTGTTTGTGAACAAGCGAATGGACACCATTGTGTGAGGATGTGTGGTTTTAAAACATAACTAGTGTAAACCAGGGCCGTTTTTAATGCAACAACCTTCTGAAAGACTATTAAATTTTATTCCATTGTTAACTCTCAAATAAAGTTACTGGTTGGTCTAGTGGTCACAAGCAATACTACTGAGCATGAAGTCCAGGGGTCGATCTCCAGGTTGGGCAACTAAGTGTTATTGGGTTTTTCCATCCGAAATTTCTTAGTAGCAGCCCGAAGTCTGTATTTGCGCCCGGTTGATGGCAATAGGCTCGCCCCCTATTACATGGGACTTAAACATAACTGTCGGTAACTGGTGTACTATAGGTACACCTCTGCCTAACCCTTCGGGGATTACAGGCGTGATGTTATGTGTGTGGTGCCGATTCTCTTGTCACAAATGCCTCTGAAGTAAACTAAAAATCACCAAAATTTAGTTTTTAGATTTCCAATTCTGAAATAGACTAAAGTGACACAATTTTTAACTATATTTTAGTTTGACAGCACTAAGATGGCACTAATTTAGTGAAAATGGCAATTTTTCTATTTTTAATTTGACGTTTTTCACCAAAAATATTGATTGTCTAACTAAATCTGACTATTTTTTAATCGCGTTAAAAAGGTGTGGAATACAATAGTTGTCATGAACTAAATTTCACACCAACACCTCGACGTCAGGTGCAAAAACAGTACTGTATCTTTTTTAACCGACTTCCAAAAAGGAGGAGGTTATATGTTCGTCGCGTATGTTTGTTTTTCTTTAAGTTTTTTTTTTTATGTATGTCCACCGATTTCTCCGTCAATTGTGAACCGATTTTGAAAATTCTTTTTTTGTTTGAAAGGGTGTGCTCTCAAGGTGGTCCCATATAAATTTTATTAACTTGGCTTCGACAGTTTTTGAGTTAGCTTCAATAATACGTATTTTTTCCCACTTAGTATGTGGATGATATGATAAGTTCCTGTCACTGTTATTTACATAGCAAGTAGTGGTATTTGAATTTGTGTGGGGTAGGTAACTAAAAATTGAAAAATAAATCTTTTTACAAAAAAAATCAACCGACTTCCAAAAAAACACTACAAAGCGAAAAATAACTTCAATTTCGGAAGTCGGTGGCAAGAAACGAAAATTCAAAAACAAAGACTTTTACGGAAGTTTTTTATTTTTACCGAGTTATTTTCATTATTATTATTGTTGCTTGGCATGTTGTGCAATTATGCTTAGGGTGATAATCAGGTCGAAACCTATAATGTGAACCTAGTGATACTGTGATTGTTACTTTGTGAATGAAATAAATAAATATTGGTTGATCGCCAATTCACCATCATCTCAACCTAACCTTTTTCCGACTATGTTGGGGTCGGCTTCCAGTTAACCATAAATTCTTGTAAAAATATTCTAAAGGAAAGACGGAAAATGCTTCTAAAGGTTTCTTCTATCTGAAAACAGTAAATAACACGTTAGGAATTGGTCATAAACGGTTTTACTGTTCATCCGAAGCTCAAACGGAGTTTAGTTTTAACCTCTAACGTAACTGTCATCTTATGTGTACAAATCCCGCAAGTCTTTAGTTCTGAACATATAAAACTTTATAGATTTCTAAATTCTATGTGCTATTGTCGGGAAACGTGCCTAACTGTCGGTCTGGAGAACTGTTAGGTGACATGTAGTGGTTAACTTTCGGCCTAGGTAGAATTCTAGGCATACCTAGGTATAGTTAGATAAAAAGATTTTAATAGAATTTTCAATTAACATAACATCAACCCTGCACGCGTTGCATGATCGTTGAGACGAAAGATATAGCAATAGACTTAAAAAAAAAAACACTTCATAATGAAAAATAACTTTAATTTCGGAAGTCGGTGTCTTTGGATCTATATTTCAGTTTTTTGCAACGACTTCTGAAATTAAAGTTATTTTTCACTTTGTAGTGGTTTTTTGGAAGACTTTTTTTTTTTTTGTTTATTTTTTTTTAACACTTTTTAGTTATTTTATAACAGTGACAGGAAGTAAGTACTATTACAAATCATCAAGATACATAAAGTAGATTAAATACGTATTATCCAGTTTAAAAAAAAAAATGGGATTACCGCGCAAGCTTCCTCTACCAAAAATGAAAAAGGAATTTTCAAAATCGGTTCACAATTGACGACAGTATCGATGAAAACACATGAAAAAATCGGAAAAAAAGTATATTCTTGCTTCGCTTTGGAAAAAAAAAAATACAGCCGGTTTTATTATTTCAATGATTTTGTGGAGTGAATCTTCTATACTATTCTGTGTCATGGGTCTTATACATTTCGTCAGGGTAGCCCGCGAAATTCTCCTTTTCATAAGTATTTATGCAAAAAAAAATCAGCTGTTCCCTACATTTTGACGAGCTATACTTAAATTTCGGAAGTCGGTGTCTTTGGTTTAGTATTTTTGTTATTTGCCACCGACTTCCGAAATTGAAGTTATTTTTCACTTTGTAGTGTTTTTTTGGAAGTCGGTTGTTTTTTTTTTGTAAAAAGTTTTTATTTCTCGCTTTTTAGTGGGTCTTTTTTTTGGGTGGGTAACTGCACGAGTTAGTATAAAAAATACCCAAATTGCTATAGGTGTGCTTATAATATTTGAAGAGTTTCCTCGATTTCTCTGGGATGCCATCATCAGATCCTAGTTTCTTTATCATGGTACCACTCTTTGGATATCACCTTTCCAACAAAAAAGAATCATCAAAATCGGTTCATAAACGACGAAGTAAGTCCGCGAACAAACATTAAAAAAAAAATACGGTCGAATTGAGTAACCGCCTCCTTTTTTTAAGTCGGTTAAAAAAAATCAGCTGTTCCCTACATTTTGACGAGTTATGCGAACATAAATGTAGGGAACAGCAAATTATATTTTTTCAGGTTTGGTCCTTCGGTAAAAGCTGTTCGTTATGCTGAGTACAATGACCCCTTAAGAGGTTGTTAGTGTTTTATAAACCTTGTAGGTATATCAGGCTACTTTCTATTAATACATAGACTGATTAATGATTGCTCCTACTTTGCAATTTATTGTTGACTAAACCACTTAAAATCCTGTTTATTCTGACATAGATATTTGTATCTGATTTAGGTATTTATAGATAGATAGATATTTAAATGAGAGTCTCGTGTCTCCGTTTTGTAGTAAAACCAGTTACTAGAAGGAGTTTCCTCAAGACATTAATAAAGTGACTAATCTATGATAAATACATTATTTTAAGATTCATTCATTGTTAGTGTTCGACTTTCAGTAGTACCTATTTAGAGGTATGAGGAACAGGGTGTTAAGTTCACTCATCCACCATAGAAAAGGGAGGATCCTCCGACCAGACGGGCGTCGTGTCTGGCGGGAAACTGCCCAATGGTCAGTGTTGTTATCGTAAAAATCTGAGCTGCCGTATGTCATAGTCTGGTTTGCCGTATTTTAAGGGAAAAAATACATAATTGCCGTATTTATTTTAAAAATTTCCATTTCTCATTTGTTTCTTCTCCATAAAGGTTTCTTATCGTTTATATTACTTAGAATCATGTTAATCTAATGTGTGCTTTCTTCTCATTTTGTTGCACACGTCGTGCGACACCTTAAAGTTGGGACAATATCCATGATTTTGAATCAATTGTCATCTATTTTTAACCGACTTCCAAAAGGAGGAGGTTCTCAATTCGAATGTATGTTTTTTTTTTTTTTGTATGTTTGTTACGCGATTACTCCGTCAATTATGAATTGATTTTAATGATTCTTTTTTTGTTTGGTAGATCATACTTCAGAGGTGGTCCCATATAAATTTTATTAACTTTGCTTGGGTAGTTTTTGAGTTAGATTCAATAATACGTATTTTTATCTCACTTAGTATGTGGATGATATTATGATAACTTCCTGTCACTGTTATTTACATAGCAGGTAGTGGTATTCGAATTTGTGTGGGGTATGTACCACAACTAAAAATTGAAAAATAAAAACTTTAAAAAAAAAAAAAAAAACACTACAGAGTGAAAAATAACTTTAATTTCGGAAGTCGGTGGCAAAAAACGAAAATACAAAACCCAAGACACCGACTTCCGAAATTAAAGTTATTTTTCACTTTGTAGTGTTTTTTTTGGAGGTCGGTTGTTTTTTTTTTTTTGTTTAAAAGTTTTTATGGTCATTTTCCATTTTGATAATTCGTGGTAGTTTTTGGGTAAGGGTAACTAACATTGACGAAAAATTGTCTTTAGTATTGTGGTATACAGCCTTTTCAGGTGACAGTTAATTTGAGTTTAATTCAATAAACTACTGAAAAAACGTTTCATTTCACCTATAGTCAATTGCCGTATTTTGTGATACGGCAATGAGAGGCCTGCCGTATGCCGTATTTTCTGATGAAAAATCTTGGAATGCCGTATAATACGGCAATTGCCGTATCAATAACGACACTGCCAATTGTTGAAGTTGAAGTCGGGATCTTGTATTGATGTCGATCGCTCGGTAAACTCTAATAGCGCGATGCAGGATTTGTGTGACGTCAGGTCTTTGTTGCGTAGTTCACATGTGACGATGTAGATGTCGCCACATCTATTCCTGCATAGAACGAAATAAAACTTGGTTTTCTTCCTTCTAAAAACGTGTTGTCTGTGGATTTACTTTTGATCTTGTTCTTGTACAGGTTTCGGGTTCAAATCCTGGCATATATAATTTGTGTACCTTCGTTTCTTATATCAGCGTGAACTATAATAGCTTTTGCCTTTTGCCGTGGTAAAAATGGGGCGGGGCTGACTGTCCAGGGTGCGCAAGCGCATTTCGTAGTTCAGAAGCTATTAAATTGTTCCCAAATCATGTTCTTAATAATTGTGAGTCTTTCAATGTCCTAACTTCTATTATCTATTACGAATTTATAGTTTTTTTTGTCGTCGGGGTTTTGTGATTGAAGGGGTACTTCCTCCGAAAAGGAGCAAAAAGAGGGCTACTGGATATCTTCGCCTTAAGAGATCCAATTTTGAAGGTTCTTTTTTCATTTAAAGGGTAAAGGTATACTGGATGATTTTTTTTACCGTCTCGAAATTTTTACAGGGTTTTCCACCCATGAATATAAACAACTTTCACTATGGAAGCAACTCTGAAATCACGAAAAAAAAAATCAGCTGTTTCATACATTTTGGTCAAGTAGGTATTGAACTTTTGTTTATACAGCAGATTTTTTTTTCTGATTTCAGAGTTGCTCCCATAGTGAAAGTTGTTTATATTCATGGGTAGAATACCCTGTAAAAATTTCGAGACGGTAAAAAAAATCACCCGGTATATTGTAAGTAAGCTAGTAAATAAAGGTAAAATTTTAAAAAAATGCAAAAAGTTTGCGCTCGCGAGGTCTACTGTTCACAGAACTACAAATTTCAATGAAGACTGTGAACGAAAACATTATGAGGAAACCTGGAATAAACGTCTGAAACCACCAACACGTACTAAGCAAGCGTGCTGATCCATGTTCGCTCCTCTCTTAATGAGGAAAGGTCTTTGCCCTGCATTGCGCCAATTCCAAACCGATAATATTTACATTTTATCATTTCCTCAATTTGGTAGTTCGATAAGAAATTAAAAAATACCTTTTAACATAACGGTCGTTCGTTTAGTGTTGCGTCAGATTAACAGTATTTGATTATAGGCCGTCAGTTAACTCGACACTTATAACTTTACCGTTTTGAGAACCAGTTTGTGGAGTTAGTTGGTGCGGAAGCAAAAAAAAATTATTAGCCGGGAGATTAGATAGAACGTCACTCATAATTGATTAACTATTATTAGGACGTATAACTTATTGACCGTTATCTTTCTTCTAATGAATACAGTTATTTATTTCATTAATTCTCTGTCCTGAACCGCTGGGTGTAGAAGTATGAAATTTTGCAAAAGAGTTCCTTAAATAGGGAAAGTGAGGACAAAGGAAATATTTTTGAAAATTAATTCCTTTATGGGGATTTATAGGGGATTAAAGTCCATTATTTCTAAAGTTATAAACATGGAATTTGGTAGGTATTTAGACTTCTGTTAATATGTAAAAGTTGTATTATCGTTTTTGGGTGGTGGTGGTCGACTCAGTTACTGGGTTGTGGAGGTCAGATAGGCAGTCGCTCTATTTAAAATACTGGTATTCAGCTGCATCTGGTTAGACTGGAAGCCGACCCCAACATACTTGGGAAACGGCTATGGCGATTGATTGAAAACTCAGCCCCTAATAATTTCGTAACAGTGAAGGAAAACATCGTGAGGAAACCGGCATGACCTAGAACTAAAAATTCGAAGACATGTGACATCTCCCAACCCGCAGTGGGCCCGGGTAGATTATTGCCCACTCCCTCTCGAAGAGAGGAAGACTGTGTCCCAGCAATAAGCCCAACATTATAGGCTTATTATGCTATGCTTATGCATCCCTTAACGCTCCTGAGAAGTTGCCGATGGGCAATACCATTAGACAGACATACGCCTGTTGTTTGGTAAGACGTGATTCGTGTATTTTTAATAGTTAGAGATCCAAGCCAGATTTCCTACGGTTTCTGAAAGATACCTAATTCAATGGAATCTGTTGTTTAGTCTATATCCTGCTACTAATAAAGCCTTATTGGTGATGTTCTTCAGAAAGGCCAGGTGCGTAGTACTCGCAACCGGCGTGCGTGTATAACCAGATGTATGAACGTAAACGAGGCAAAAGGACTATGTAAGGATCGTAGCAGGTGGCGTTCTGTAGTTTCTGCCTACCCCCATGGGAAGAAGGCGTGAGTTTATGTATGTATGTATGTAATAATAAAGCTTAAGAGTTTGTTTGAACGCGCTAATCTCTGTAATATCCTTCTTACCTACCATTATCCAAATTTATTTAGAGTCAACGCAGCACGCCTTATTTTTCTATACATGTCTATCTACCGTCATCATAGAGTTCACTTCCTAGTCATCCATATTATATTTGGTCTGCCTACACTGCTTCTTTTCTTAATAGCATCATGTTCTCACTGCTGGGACTCAGGCTTCCTCTCTGTGAGAGGGAGTGGGCTGTAATCCACCACGCGGGCCCAGTGCGGGTTGGTAGATGTCATATGTCTTCGAATTTTCGGTTCTAGTGAAATGTAATGAAATGAAATTGTTTATTCTGTAAATAGTATATCGGAATCACATTTACACGTCATATAAAAAAATATTAAAAATAAGCTAGATGAGTTCGGCGTTTCCTATCTGAGTTCTAGGACATATTTTATTTCACATTTTTGTGGGCAGTCCCACGGTGAAATATATAGAATAATATATCCAGAAGCACTCTTTTTACTCCTTTTTGGAGGAAGTACTACCCCTCCAATCACAAAACCCCGACGACAGAAAGGTCTATAAGTCGTAATACCTATTAGAAGTTAGGACATTGAAAAACTCACAATATTGAGAACATGATTTAGGGACATGCGTTGGTTCGATTCCCGGGTCGGGCAAAGTGATATTGGGTTTTTCTATCTGGAATTTCTCAGTAGCAGCCCGGAGTCTAGATTTGTGCCCGGTTGATGGCAATAGGTTCACCCCCTATTACATGGGACTTTAACATAACTGTTGAAATGTGGGTGTACCTGCTACAGGGACACCTCTGCCCAACCCTTCGGGGAAACAAGGCGTGATGTTATGTTACTTTACCGTTTCTTGCATTATAGTTATCCACATTTCTTGTGACGTTTTATGCTCATTGAAATAACAATTTTCTTGTCAAATGCTTCTCATTTCCTCAATCCTTTTGCCAGGATGCTTGCGATCTTCAAAGTTGTCACAGAAAATATTTCTTGATCATAATAACTATGCTATGCACTGCAATATGTGTTATTATAGTGTATGTTGGTGTTATTACCCGTTGACATCAATTTACCACCTTGAGGAGTACCTACCTATGATTAGAATCTTCGAGCAAACCGGTCGATAGGTTACTGAACTTATTAGTTATTGGTTTAGTAGATAACTGTTGTTCATACACTGGTTATTAAAGCCCTTTGGCAGTCAAATTAAGTAGTTTCATGTTGAAATTCGTTGTGTGGTTCCGTCAGAATGAAGATTTTTTTTTTACATGTTCATTGCTTTAAATTTTTGGCTGGGCAATGTCAAAGTCAAGTCAAAGTCAAATCATTTTATTTCAAATAGGCCCATGTATGGCACTTTTGAACGTCAAAAATTACAAAATAATAAAATTGATTCTAGTCGCCCCTTCCAAAAGGTAGTTTTCGTATGGAGAAGAATGGGCAAGAAACTCCACCGTTACTCTTTTAAAATGTTTTACAATATTGTTTGTATATCTACGTACATTTGTTAAATAATTATTATATGTGAAGACGATGCACCTAGAATAAAATTACTATACCACAATAGGTAAAAAAATTAAAAATGAAGCAACGATAGATAATTTAATTTGTGACAGATACATGGTTCTCACATATTTACAAACATTGTAAAAGTAGACGATTTTCCTAAAATGTTACAATTAATAAGTCAGTGTGTAAGGAAGTAATCACAGATGATGAACGTGGTAAGAACGTTTATTCTGAAAGTGGGCAACGTCGCAAATAGATGTCAAATATTTCGCTGTTTTGATTAATTTGGCAATATTACTGTATGGAAATGAGAAATGTGCCTAACTAGCGAACTAGAATTTAAAAAATGAATTGCAATTATAACACTGAATTTGATGTTGTAACCGTTTTAGGTGTAGAAAAGGCATTAGGAAAGTTTCCAAATACTTTTTTTACATCTAAAACTAAATATTCGGTGTTACGATATTAATTATTGCATTTCATAATCAATATTTTAGTTCGTTAGTTAGCCACATTTCTTAATTCCATACAGTAATATTGCTAAATTAATCAAAACGGGTAAATATTTGACAGCTATTTACGACGTTGCCAACTTTTAGAATAAACCCTCTTAACTGGTTCTCTTTCAAATTGTGTTTGCGTTGAAAAAATAGTTTTTATCTAGTCTACTCTCAGGAACCTGTTCGTACATTTCATTTTTCTATCTTGAATGTTTTGAACTGTCCATTACCTACAGTACCAGTACCCTAATTGCGTAACTTATTTTCGTAAACAATTTTGCCTAATTTGTTTCATTTTGACAGATCAACAACATTCGTTGCGTGATTTACGTTGTTGAGCAGATTTTTTTTTTTCAACTTGTGAAGCAATGGATTAGCAATCTGTTTCAAATCGAAACAGATTGTGATTGTGTTGTATTACGCAATTAGGGTTCAGGTTGATCGAGCTCTGGTCGGGTGAAAAGAGAGAAAACTAATTTTCCCAAGTATGAGACCTAGCTAGATCGATTTTTTTAACTTTCATCGAAATCATTAGAGCCGTTTTTGAGAACGTGATGATTACAAATACATAATGTATAAATATTGCTCATTTAATAAAGGATAGATGATCGGTGAGTCGGTCAGTTAGAAACAAAAATTGTTTTAATAATATAAAATTAGTGTAACATCAAGCCTGTAACTCAAACTCAAACTCAAATCATTTATTTCAAATAAACCATTTACAGGCACTTTTGAATTGTCAAGGAATCGGACAGTTAAAAATATGAAGCTAGTTGCCCATTCCAAAGCGTAGTAGGTACCTATGGAGAAGAACGGGCAAGAAACTCCACGGACACTCTTTTAAATAAAAAATTGTTACAAAATATTGGTTACATCATTCATGTTGAAATTATACATGTGAGAACAATGTAGAAAGACGTGCACGTTAGAAGCGTCCGTAATAAAAAGATAAAAAAAGAACAATTCAAAAAATTAAAAATAAGCCCTGGCAGCTAAGAGATGACCAGTCCCAACTGACGGCGCCCGTTCACGAACATGACTTCGATGTAATCCTCGAAGGTCCCTAACCGAACCTAACCGAATCGCGAGCCGATTTCCGGCCACCGTAGGCGCGGGCTTGCGGACGGTGAGCAATGGGTAGCTCGCCGGCCGGTAAGGACCAAGCCCGGGTCGACGGCGCAACGTGTTCCACGCGCGCCTCAAAGAGATGTCAGCAGAATTGACGGGGTCCGCTAAGGCCAGTGCCTGCCGGGGGTTCGAAGAAAACCGATAGGGAAATCGTGGCCCCCGGCAACAGGGCAACCGAAGGAACACGGGTGGGTTTTAGTCAGTAAGAGTCTGACACGCCCTCCCGCTCCGCCCAGAGCGGGAGAAGTTATTTGATAATTTCCCACCCAAAAAGGTAGTGGTATACCTTTTATATTATACCGACATTGTTTTAATTACGGTATACATTAATTATAACTTTGTATGAAATGCATTTTATTCCTGCTCCTTTTGACCATCTTTTCCCCTGAACCTTAAAAAAGTATTTTATTTTTCAACATACGCATTTTATGGATTCCCATAACATTACCTGCATTAAAACTGCCCAAAATGCACCAAAGTTACGGTGCTTTTAAATGATCTGGTTTTTTATGCATTTTATTTAATTTTAGTGCATTGATCGGATGAAATTGAGACCATTTTTTGAAGTTTCTTGGAGTAAAGAATTTGTTACAGTTATTTTTGATATTACGGAATGCGGATTGATTTTAGATATTGCCTCATTGCAATGGCTTAGTGGTAGCAAATTCCCTACCTCGAATGTAGAGTGTGAGGTCTTGGGTGAGAACCCTTGGTCAAGTAAAGTGTTATTGGGTTTGTCCAGAAGAAAATTGTTAATTGATTCAGGCGTGACCTTGCGGAAATCCATTATAAAATACAATAGACGTGGATATATTTAGTAACCTGTTCCGCTTAGCTATTTCTAAAGAGCCACCAAGACAACACGCCGTGTTCGAGTTCGCAACAATTCAATCGTCATCCTGAGGATGCCTCGTTGAGAGGTGAAACACGTATCGATTTCTTTCAGGGATTTTTATGGCTCTTTAGAAATAGCTAAGCGGAACAGGTTACTAAATATATCCACATCTATTGTATTTTATAAGAAAATTCTCAGTAGTACCCTCAGACCAAATAAAAAACCAAGACAGCGCTGTCAAGAGCGACTTTCTATATTTTGTGAATGAGAGAACGTTGTAGACTTAAGAGGCCGGCGACAGATGTTTGCAAAATTCAATTCCAAGCACGTTGCGCTAGTGTGAGTGCCTGTTGGAGCGATATACACCTACAGTAAGCAATACTATCACGCACACATTGACAATTATTGCTTGACGCGGTAGTACTACTAGCTTTAATTTGTAATTTGTAACTTGATAACATAAACTATGCTTCTGCGGAAACAATATTACAAATATTGTTGTTTATAATACAGAAAAAACAATATGAAAACATGTCATTTACGCTGTAAAAATGTACGAAATGCAATTCGCTTACACTTCATTTAAAGGTAAGTTTTTGGAAATAAAAAGACGTAGGAGCGTAGATAAATACTGTCTCAATCCGAATATCTACATAGTATGGTGGAAATATGTTCAAATTTTAAATAATTTATGTACTACGTTTGTATGGACAATTCATGCGTCGCCGCGTTCTTAAACTGTAGATTTGGAGACAATTTTCTATTTTGTTAAGCACGGTAGGTACTTGTTGACAGTACACTGTCCTCCCATTTGTAAACATTGTTTATGCTAGTAACCACGGAGTTTCTTGCCGGCTCTTCTCCATAGGTAACGACCAATTGGAATCGTGCACCTAGCTTCTGACGTTTCATAAGTGCCCTTGTAGGGTTTATGTGAAATGAAATATTTTTGATTTTGAATTAATTTATTCTATTTTCTCCGTTCCAGAAAATCCAAGATGGCGTTACTCAGAGTAGTTAGCGTGCTACTAATATGCGCTGTCAGTTACAGCAGCGCTTCTGTAGTTGACGATGGTCATAATTATAGAAGTAAGTACTTAACTGTTACGTCCACTTGTATAAACGTTAACGTCCACTGTTACTTTTGTTGGAACTTTGATGTCCAATGTTGGATGGTGGGTTTTGAGAGGGATCAATGTTGGGACGTTAACGTCCATTGATGATTTGATGATGATGGGCTTTTAAATTACGTCAGTGTTTACAAAAGCTCTTTATTTGTTTTTTTTTTATGTGGACGTTTACGTCCTTAAAAATATGAATGAAAAAATGGCATCATCAGCCGTTATCGTCATATTCTTATAATTCTGTTTTATACTTCCGACTGTCAACGTCCACTTTAAAACTATAATAACCTTTTAGAGAAAAGAAGGAAATGTTACAATTTACCTATTTGGCAACTGATCGTGAAGCAAAAAAATAAAAAATGCTAAATGTTTTAATTAATAACAACAGTGTGTGTTTTTAATTTTTTTCTAAACAAAGGGCTTTGGGCTTGGGCCACTTTTTATAATGACAGCTAGAAAAAAACATTATCTAGTACATTACTGCCGCGGCCCACAAAAAGGCAATGACGGACGCACGTGAAAATGTCGGCCGAGGCGAAGACGAGGCACACACAGACTCCATCAATGCTTGGTTGCCGGCAAAGCTTGTATAGTACTTTTCTCAAAAAATGCTCGAAAATTCAAACTAAGTAATTCAATTGTAAATTCCAGAATCAATGACGATAATTTTTCTCGCGCCACTATTCTCATTTGTTTTTTTTTTTTTACTTTAAACCGCTCTATTTGCAAGCCAAATTTAAATACAATCTTTGATAAGTTATCTTGGTTGCCACTTGTCAATTTTTTTAATTACACGACAGACAAGAGTTTTCATAGTAATTTATTCGGCCGCTACTCATGACACATATGGATTTTCATACAAACATTGTCGGCCGCCTGCTCGCACGTGACCAGTAATACAGTATTTTCATTTTATCTCGAAGAAGGTTGGCAAAATATTGTTCGAATTTCTAAGCGTGTTTGAGAAAACGAATTTTATTAATTCCTTATTCTTTACTTTTTCTTCCCACAGCCGGTCGTCAGAACCCAGCCAGTATCTTCACGGTGGGCAACGGTGAACAGTGCCAGGGCAACGACAGGGCAACCGGCGGTGTTTGCCTGTCTAGGAACCAGTGCAACACGCAAGGAGGCAAGGCTATTGGCTTCTGTGGGGTCTTCGCCACGTGTTGTTCTTGTAAGTACAAACCTAACTATGCTCCCACTGCTGGGACTCCGAACCTTAATTCACACATTCATTTATTATTTGTACAAATGTTAGGAAAAAGACACTAGAAAGATTTTTAACCGACTTCAAAAAAAAGGAGGAGGTTCACAATTAGCCGGGATATTTTTTTTTTTTTTTATGTGTGTTCCCCGATTACTCGAAGACGGCTGGACCGATTTAAAAAATTATTTTTTTGTTTGAAAGGGTATACTTTCAAGTTAGTCCCATTGTCATTTGGTCACGATCTGATGATGGGATGTTGGAGAAATCGAGGGACCTCTTCAAATATTAAAGGCACATCTATAGCGATTTGGGTATTTTTGATGAGCAGTTGACATAAGGCTATTGTAACTTAGATAAATTACAAACCAACCCACTAAAAAGTGAAAAAAAAAACTTTTTTACAAAAAACACAACCGACTTCCAAACTACAAAGTGAAAAATAACTTTAATTTCGGAAGTCGGTGTCTTTGGATCAGATCAGTATTTTAGTTTTTTGACACCGACTTCCGAAATTAAAGTTATTTTTCACTTTGTAGTTTGGAAGTCGGTTGTGTTTTTTGTAAAAAAGTTTTTTTTTTTCACTTTTTCTTATTGAATTTGTCTCGTTGCAAAAGCGACTGTTGACTCCTGGGTTGGATCCGCGGGTCGAGTAAAGTGTAATTGGGTTTATCTCTAAGGAAATTCTCAGCATCAGGAGCATGAATTCGTGTCCAGTCAAAATCAATGGCAATATACTTGGCACTTCAAACATAACTGGAGAAATATATTTGCTCTATGAATAGTTCAGTCATAGGGATCCTCTTCTTCAATCGGTCCCCTCATTACTGAGGATCCTGGTCACTGGACCCCTTTAAGCGGACAATCTGCCTCCATCGACTCCGGTCCGAAGTTGCCATCACCACCTGCTGAAATTTGCTTGAGGACGTTGCTTCTTTTACTTGGTCGGACCATCGTGTTGGCAATGACCAGCTTTTCAAGACTGCTATCTCCAAGTCATAGGGATAGCCAGAGGTAACCCTCTGCCTAATTTGAACACTTGTATTCTTTTGAGGAATTCAAGCGTGATATTATGGATGAGCAATGGGGGATAGTTTAAACTAGAAGATCATTTTCTTTCCAGTAAATGCCTGTGACGTCCGCACGAACACGAAGGTAGCAGTCTTCATCAACCCGCCGCTGAACAGAGAATCCTCAGGCCTTGAGTGCTCCTACAACGTTGAGATCAATAACAATAACGTCTGCCAAATGAGGATTGACTTCGAAACCTTCAACCTAGCTCCACCTACCACTGTGAGTTTAATTAGCCTTTAATAGCCTATTCCCGCTGGTAGAACTTTGACAATAGTTACGGGTAGTCAGAAGTCCGAAAGTCTGACAACCAGTCTTACCAAGGGGTATCGTGCTAACTAGTAGCTGGGTTGTAGAGGTTGGTAAAGCAGTAGCTCCATGTAAATTACTAGTATTTAGCTGCATCTGGTTAGGCTGGAACTCAACTCCAACATAGTTGACAAAAGGATAAGCAGATGAGTAATGTCTCAACCACTGCTGTATGTAACTCAGAGAGGACCTGTGAGAGCGGATTGTAATCCATGCAGGTACAGTGCGGTTTGGTGAATGTCCCATGTCAGCGAATTTTTGGTTGTAATTACGATCTTTTTAGTTTAGAAGAGGCTTTATCACCAGGGAGAGGTGCTATAAAATAACCGCCTCGACTGATCTAGGCTGCCAGCCTGGAACCACCTTACTGATAGCCTAATATAGTAATACTAACCACAATATCAGTTATATAATTATTGCCAAAATTGTTGCCAAACTCTTAAAATGGCATCAGCTCTGCATTCCCTTTTTAACCTACTACAAAAAAGGAAGGACCATCTACGTGTACTATTTTAAACATTTGAACTTAATCAATGGCGGTTGCAGGTTGAACCAGTAGAGAACGTGACTCAGCGTCCAGGTTACACCTGCAGGAATGACATCTTCCAAGTGACCAACCTGCAAGCTAACTCCGACTTCTTGCCGCCCCTCTGTGGAGACAATAATGGACAGCATTGTGAGTACTACTATCTGATTTTTAGGGTTCCATACGTCCGAATGAAAATATCATAATTATACATTTTATCTATTTTTCAAACTCGAGGAGTTCGTGGCCAAGTAATAACAACCGCACGGATCAATCTATCAGGTTAAGCTACGCTTTCCGGGGTTGGTCCGTGGATGGGTGACCATCTTTACATACCGAGACTCCTCTGTGCCTCGGAAAGCACGTTAAGCCGTTGGTCCTGGCTGTTATTCGTGGATCTTTGACAGTCGTTACGGGTCATCAGAAGCCCAAAAGTGACAATCAGTCTTACCAAGGGGTATCGTGTTACCCAGTAACTGGGTTGTGGAGGTCAGATAGGCAGTCGCTCCATGTAAAATACTGGTATTCAGCTGCATCCGGTTAGATTGGAAGCCGACTCCAACATAGTTGAGAAAAGGCTAGGCAGATTTATTTTTCAAATTCTACAACAACTTTAACCTTTCCTTCGCAGTGTACGTCAGAGTGAACGCTTCAACAAACAGCCGCGCCATCCGCATCAACTTCAAGATTGCTGATCGAAGCTCACAGCCAAGCCTGCCTCAAGCGACCTGGAAGATCAAAGTCACCCAGCTGGAGTGCTTCAATACTCTGGGGTAAGTCACCATAGCGCCATTTTTCTGTAAAGCTTTGGTTTCACAATGATACCTACCTGATGAAATTGACAGATTATCATGACGGACGATATAGTCATGACAGAACCGCTTTCCTCGGAAGCCAAAGCTTTACATGTAAAACAGTTACGTGACTGACTAACATGGCTAGCCACTGAACAACCAATGTGCACTAAGAAGTGGTTTTATGCGCTTCCACACGACGATATATCAAACTATACTATTTATATTATAAAGTACTTTAACTGCCTCTGGTTTAGACCACTTGTCTTAGACCCAGAGGTCCCGGTTCCGATTCCCAGTAGGGCCAAAATTTTCTGCTCGGTTTGGTTGGTGGTAGGGCTTGTTCTAAGTCTGCCTGGCTAGCTACCACCATCTCATCTAAGTCTGTCGCCATAACAACAATGTTAACAGCATTGTTGTGTTTCGGCAGTTAGAGGTAAGATAGCCAGTATCTCTGTGGTTGAGGATTCCGGGTGAACCTCGCTTCCACCTTTGTTCTGAGTATCATTCCCTCAGGTGAGATGCAGGCCAAGAGCTTCCCCGTCGTGGATAATATATTTCCAGTTTATGCTGTATGTGTGTCTGCCTTACGTTTAGCTTATACTGAAAATGTATAGTTTGATAAATAGTCGAGCAAAACTATACATAGGTACTACCTCATTAGAATGGTTGAGCTAAATGGTGCTGATCCATGCGTCATGTTCGTGAACGGGCGCCATCAGTAGGGACTGGTCATCTCTTAGCTGCCACGGTTTAATTTATTAAAATTTTTGAATTGTTATTATATTTTTATTACGGATGCTTTTAACGTGCACGTCTTTCTACATTGTTCTCACATGTATAAATTCAACACCAATGATGTAACCAATATTTTGTAACAATATTTTGATTTAAAAGAGTGTCCGTGGAGTTTCTTGCTCGTTCTTCTCCATAGGTACCTACTACGCTTTGGAATGGGCAACTAGCTTCATATTTCTGACTGACCGACCCCTTGACAATTCAAAAGTACCTGTAATTGGTTTATTTGAAATAAATGCTTTGAGTTTGAGTTTGAATAAAATATTATATTTGTTCAATCCAATAAGATTTTTCGTCAAAATCAGGATGTTTAAAGAAATTCTGCACAACACTGTTGAGACCAGGCACTCCAAAGACAATTTCCACGCAAACTCCGCCCCCATGCACCCCGCCACTCCACTATGTGCTTAACTCTAACACATCAATAATAAAGTGGAATATCGCGTGCGCTCTTTGATCGTGTTCGAGCACGGAACTAAATGTCGCAAGTCTCAATTCTTATTTCGATTATAACTAAAGTAATAATTGATCTAGAGAAAAAATGTCTTATATCTAGATAATAAACTATATTTTCTTACTGTCAAAAATTATTTTAGACAAAAGCTGAATAATCTTGTTTTTGTTTCAAATAATCCTTAAAAAGGACATGATTTTCGAATAAAAAATGAATCGAGCGAAAATGTTCCAATTATGTAACTGTCTTATATATGGAAAGAAAAAGATCCAATAAATCATATACATAAAGTTCCATTTTGATTGTATGCGTGACTTTTTCAGAATATTAATGCAAATTAACATACAATTTAGGGAGCCTCCTCTTAAAATAACATGCACGTAATAGACAATACACAGTACCTGGGCGACTGACTAACGTTGTATGATACAACGATAATTTGTATACCCAAATAATACAACATTGCTATACCTGGACAAAATGACAAGTCACTTGTATCACATTCCCGAGGCTGTGAAAATAGAGAAAACAAATTTTCCCAATATGAGACCTAGCTAGATCGATTTTTCACCCCCTTAAACCATTATATTGCAACTTTTATCGAAATTTTTCTAGAGCCGTTTTCGAGAACGTGGTTATAAATATAGATATGAACAAATCGACCCTTGATTCGAAGAAAATTGTAAGTCTTGATACACTATTACGAGATTTTTCAATCCTGGTACCTGTCAAAGTACTACATCATGTATGTAAATATTTTAATTTTTTATTATAATTTTTTTTATTCAATATTATACTATTGTAACTTTTTACAATTAGACTCCAATTAATGAAAATGTTAGCGAAAGAAAAACGTATTTAGAGTTACACTTAAAAAATCACAGTAGTTTTCAAGCGCCTACCAAGAATCTCAGTGGAACCGAAACGTATATCAACTTACAATGTTCTTTCACCAACTGAATCACGCTTGTGGCTTATAGAAACTTACTTACGTTATTATTTCACCGAGATATTGTCACAACAGATAGAAAAGTACGTTTTCTTTTCACTTAAAAAAAACTAGGATGTCTTCGGTATCAATTGTTACGTTATTCTTCGTACAAGAAACAACGTACTAAAAGCAGATTATAATATTGTGTGCGAAGTTACAACTTTCTTTCACAGATATTTTGTACTTTTCACTATCGTAACTCTCACAAAAACCTTTGTTAGGCTAGTTACCGAAAAAAGAATTATACCGATGGATGAGGATTGAAAAATTTATGTTTCTGTTTTTTTTTTAAACCTCAAAGTCTAACAGATACCCCTTTTATCGCGATTCAAAGTTCACGAAAACGTTTTTTGGCTCTCCTGTAAACCCTCATTTTCGAGTTACAATTTTATTCGAATCGCAGGTCGAAATATTGTTCATTTAATAGTATAGGAAAATCAGCCTATAATGTTCCCCACTGCTGGGAGTTAATAGATGTCACAAATGTTTTCGTAGGTTTTGGTTCTCGGACATGCTGTCTTCCTCACGATGTTTTCCTTCACCGTTTGAAGAGCAGTGGTGATGAAATAATTTACACAAAGTAAGACGCCTATCAGGGTTCGAACCTACGAACGAATACAGGGCCACCACTGCTCTAGAATTCTAGATAGCAATTCTGATTCTTTGCCCAAAGAAGGATCCAGCTTTTTTGTCATTTAATCAAATTTAAAACAGTGTTTTCTTTTGTCCCCAGTAAATACCGTGACGGTATTCTAGAAGCCATCACAGGGAATCTGCCATCAACGCCATTCAGCTCGTCAGCTGACAGGGACGAATACCTTATTGGTGAGTTTACTTTCTTAAAAAGTACTATTTTACTAACCATAACTTATATACAAGCTGTGTATACTAGCAAGTTTTTGAAGTGAAAACTTCTTTAGGCGCGTTGGGCATTGTTGAGATGGGACTAAACAATTGATTTCGCGACACTGTTACAACACCAGATTTTGACCATTAAAAAGACATCAACGCGCGGTACATTATTTCCTGCACAATAAAATTGTTCAAGTTTTCACTTCTGTCGGCACTCCCGGAGTGCCACTGTTTTTTTTTTTTAAATACTACTTTTACTTTACCTCGTAATAGCAAGTAAAAATTTATAAAAAGCGGCAGCTGCTGCTAGATACAGAGTCCAGCCCTTCCCATCTTTGATGTCCTCCCTCCGGTAAACGCCCGAAGCTGAGGCTCGTACCCCACAGGGGGTGCCCTTAGCGAGCGTTCATCTAGTTTTAATTAGCTTAGTTTATAAGTCCCTGGCTGGAGGCTTTGAGTGTAGCAGCTTAAGAATGCGGCGACGCATGAATTGTCCATACAAACGTAGTACATAAATCATTTGCAATTTGAGCATATTTCCACCATATTATGTTGATATTCGGATTGAGACAGTATTTATCTAGGCTCCTACGTCTTAATTATTTTCAAAAACTTACCTTTAAATGAAGTGTAAGCGAATTGCATTTCGTACATTTTTACAGCGTGAATGACATTTTTTCATATTGTTTTTTCTGTATCATAAACAACAATATTTGTAATATTGTTTCCGCAGAAGCATAGTTTATGTTATCAAGTAACAAATTATCGAAAAAAAAAAAATGGAAATACATTAAGTTTTAATTCAAAATTTTTTGTATTACGGAACACATCCAAATTTATCATAAATTTTCGAAAGCTAGTAGTACTATCGCGTCAAACAATAATTGTCAATGTGTGCGTGGTAGTATTGCTCATTGTAGGTGTATATCGCTCTGACAGGCACTCACACTAGCGCAACGTGCTTGGAATTGAATTTGGAAACATCTCGATTTGTACTCGCGAGCCGTGTCGCCAGCCTCTTAAGGCACCCACAGGTTTGCTCGGTTAAATAGTCATGGCCTCAGAGGCCAGCTATGAGATGCCCTATAGAAAAAAAAAACACTAGATACAGCATTGTTAGTACGTTTTCCATACAAACCACGTGTGTTACCGTTTATCGACCTGTTATCGTAGTGGGACGCAAATGAAGTATACAAAGAAACGGACTGCATTGAAGACGGACAGAAGTTGTGTACTCTTCTGGCGCCACGAATTTTCTTAGTGGACCGTACATGATACCGCACTTGATTTACCACGTGAGGTTCGCAGAGGGGGTTCAGAAAAAATCCCTATAATCATCATGGGGTCGAGATAATGCAGCAATCACGTGTATTTTCTTATGCGACGACAAGACGTTAGATAAAAAATGGGAATTCCTTAATACATTTTGGGATGGCCAATTCTTTCCCCAGTATTTTTTTAAATTCATGCGTCGATGACCAAAATACACTGATTGTTCAAACAGAGTAAATGATTTGCCTTTGTTCCCTCTAGCACCGCCCGGTTGTCTACAATTCTACCCGGACCGCAGTGGAGCGTTTGAATCGTTCAACTACAACAGAGGAGCTGGCCCGTACATAGCTAACCTGAAGTACGCCACTTGTTTCAAGAAGAGTTCTGATGTCTGCGGTATCAAGTAAGTTCATGGTTTCAGTTTTTAAACTACACAGCAAAAGTATGCAGTAACTTTTCTTTTTTTTTTTACTTTTTTGAAGTGAAAACTTCTTTAGGCGCGTTGGGCATTTTTGAGATGGGAAAAAACAATTGAACTCGCGACACCGTTACCGACATCTCATTTTTGTAAACGCGATTGTGCTCTTTATTTATTATATATTACGTTACAGATCAATTATCTATGCAAGTATTTTTACTTTAAAGGTTTTGTAAACGCAATTGTGCACTTTATTTATATTACGTTACAGATCGATGCTCTATGCAAGTATTTTTACTTTAAAGGTTTTGTAAACGCGATTGTGCTCTTTATTTATGTTAAATTACGGATCAATTTTCTATGCAAGTATTTTTACTTTAAAGGTTTTGGAAGTATTTTTTTGTAAACGCGATTGTGCTCTTTATTTAGATAAGGTTATGGACCAATGTTCTATAAAAGTATTTTTCTTCCACCAAGGCGATCTTCTTCAAGTTTTCACTTCTGTCGGCACTCCCGGAGTGCCACTGTTTTTTTATTGTTTACTTTCTTTTCCTTCTTCCGAAACTAAAAGCGGTGGTAGTGAACTACCGCTTTTAGTTTCGTTTTCCTCATCATCATTCTTTTGCCCTTATTCCAATTTTGGGGGTTCGTCCGACGTGTCTTTTCCTTCCATACTTCTCTACCAGTCGTCAGATCGGTAGTCTCCCTCTTTCTACCCATATCATCTTCCACACAGTCCATCCATCGTTTCTTTGGTCTTCCCCTAGTCTTATAGCCATCCACATTCATACTCAAAACTTTCCTCACGACATTTTCCTCATTCCTCCGCATCACATGCCCATACCATGACAACCGATTTCCACTTGTCAATCACCGATGCCACTTTCAGACTTCCTCTTATATACATCAAATCAAATCAAATCATTTATTTCTTTGCAAAAATGGGTACAGTACATAGGTGTTTTTATAATAAAATTTTCCATATTTTACCGTCACGTGGGCATGCAAAGGTTTACAATTCCAAATAAAAAAAATAGAAATATGCAGATCATTGGAATTATAAAAAATTAAATAAAAAAGCGGCCAAGTGCGAGTCGTACTCGCCCATGAAGGGTTCCGTAGCAGCAAGTAACATTGAATGAAAGGTAAATTGCGGTTTACGATTTATGAAGTATTAAAAAAAAACTACTTGCTAGATCTCGTTCAAACCAATTTTCGGTGGAAGTTTACATAGTAATGTACATCATATATATTTTTTTAGTTTTATCATTCTCTTATTTTAGAAGTTACAGGGGGGGGACACACATTTTACCACTTTGGAAGTGTCTCTCGCGCAAACTATTCAGTTTAGAAAAAAATGATATTAAAAACCTCAATATCATTTTTGAAGACCTATCCATAGATACCCCACACGTGTGGGACTGGTGAAAAAAAAATTTTTGAGTTTCAGTTCTAAGTATGGGGAACTCCAAAATTATTTGTTTTTTTCTAGTTTTATGTAAAAATCTTAATGCGGTTTACAGAATACATCTACTTACCAAGTTTCAACAGCGTAGCTCTTATAGTTTCGGAAAAAATTGGCTGTGACATACGGACGGACAGACAGACAGACAGACGGACATGACGAATCTATAAGGGTTCCGTTTTTTGCCATTTGGCAACGGAACCCTAAAAATGACAGTGTGGTCATAGCAATAAAAAATATAAAATAAGACTAAGTAAGCGAACCAATAATCACTTCTTATTCTATTGTTTTCCTAGTATTTCTATTATGGCGTCCACTAAACTATACTTACGTACCAATTCATCTATCTTTCTTTTATCTTCTTCTTTTTCTTTATTTTCTTTTTAGGATCACTCGTGTGTCTGTCTGTCCGTCTGTTACAGCCAATTTGCTCCGAATCTAATTGACCGATTAAGTTGAAATTTGGTACACATAAGTATTTATACGACCCAAACACGGATGTGTATCGTAAATAAATGAATTTTGAATATGGAGGTCACTCTTTGGAGGATAAATAAGAAAATTAAAAAAAAAAAATGTTTTGCAAACTGTACCGAGTGACATATCAAATGAAAGGGTTTGATGCGAGGATCTCAAATATATTTAATTTTAAATTTTAAAATAAATAAATTTAAAGATATTTAAGAAAATATATGAAAATTTACCAATCCCCCCCACTTATCTCCGAAACTACTGAGCCAAAAATTTTGAATAAAATACAGAGCATGGTTTACACCCATAGATTACAGGAAAACCTATAAGAAGTCTATGGTCTTAAAATAACATGGTAAATCTCTCAATATTGTGCGTATAAACTTACATTTGCTGTTGGAATGTATGGGAGAACATGTTTTTAAACTACAATGTTAAGTTGGTTTTTATCGGTCGTACCTATCAATCTGAACCAACCCTAACACTTTTTTAGTGGTATGAGGAACAGGGTGTAAAGTTCACTCATCCACCATAGAAAAGGGAGGATCCTCCGACCAGACGGATGTTGTGTCTGGCGGGCGACTGCCCATCGGTTTGAAGTTGAAATCTTGTTCTATGTCAATCGCTCGGTAAACTCTAACTGCGCGATGCAGGATTTGTGTGACGTCATATCTTTGATGCATAGTTCGTATGTGGCGGTGTAACCGCTACATTTTAAATAATTGTAATTCTCATTCCATATCCTTCTTCTCTCGCAGGTTCACAGCAGCAAGTTTCAACCTAGCTTATCGTGATGACAGCAACCTTTACCTCGACATTGACTGTCAAATCAACCCCATCACTAGAGGACTGGCACAGTCAGAAGACTACTTCTTTATACCAGAAGCGGAGACAGCTGATGGATTGAGAGGATCCAAGTACTGTGGAAGCAGTGCTGACAATCAAATTATTGCTTGTAAGTGGTTTATGATTATAGGGTGTCAATCTCACCGTTTTGTGGAGTTCAGACAAGCAGTCATACATATGAGCTTTTATACGGAAAGTGGGCAACGTCGCAAATAGCTGTCCAAATATTACGCTGTTTTGATTAATTTGGCAATATTACTGTATGGAAATAAGAAATATTGCTAACTAGCGAACTAGAATATTAATAATGAATTGCAATTATAACACTGAATTTGATGTTGTAACCGTTTTAGATGTAAAAAACGCATTTGGGAAGTTTCCAAATACTTTTTCTGCATATAAAACTAAATATAAAACGGTGAAGGAAAACATCGTGAGGAAACCAGCATGTCCTAAAACCGAAAATTCGAAGACATGTGACATCTACTAACCCGCACTGGGCCGCGTGGTGGATTACGGCCCACTCCCTCTCACAGAGAGGAGGCCTGTGTCCCAGCAGTGGGAACATTTATCGGCTGACGATGATGATGATGATGATGATGATGAAAACTAAATATTCGGTGTTACGACATTAATTATTGCATTTCATTATCAATATTTTAATTCACTAGTCAGCCACATTTCATATTTCCATACAGTAATATTGCCAAATTAATCAAAACAGCGAAATATTTGACGACTATTTGAGACGTTGCCCACTTTCAGTAAAAACGCTCATAACTTTATGTATTTCACTAATCATCACCACTGCTCTCAAAATGGTGAAGGAAAACATCGTGATTAAACCGGCATGTCCTAGAACCAAAAATTCGAAGACATGTGACATCTACCAACCCGCACTGGGCCCGCGTGGTGGATTACGGCCCACTCCCTCTCACAGAAAGGCCTGTGTCTCATCCATCAGTAACATAATGGCTGATTATACAAATGGTCAGCTTTTTTGCCTGGTCTGGATTTGTACCCAGTTGGGACATGGGACTTAGGCTGTGGACACGAAACCAGCGGCAAGGAGCGGTGGCCAAGCGGGGCGATTTTTTTTAACTATGGCCTCTCGCTGTTTTGACCACTAAGGTCTTGGCTGCTGACAGGACTTTCCTGTTGGTGCCACACTTAGAGCCTCCAGCCAGGAGCAATTAAACTATTAACTAAATTAAAATTAAGCAAACGCTCGCTAAGGGCTACCCCTAGGGGTACGAACCTCGGCTTAGGGCATCGCTGGGGGAGGACAGCAAGAAGGGACAGGCTGGATCAAACTTAGATTTTCATCATGATTATTATGCGGGGTATTTAAAGCTACGTGCTCAGCTGCAACAACTGCTGGCACCTCGTTATCGAGCAAGGGTCGGGGGGGAGTTTCATTTACTCGGGGACGCGGTCACGATCGCAAAGGACCTCGGCGGCGAGGTCGGAATGACAGGAGGCGTCTGTTTTTGTGTACTGTACTGGTGACCCTATTCTGCTCCTGGAGGAGTGTAATGGGGTCATCTGGGTCGGAAAGGATATGCCTCGGGCGGCGAATCTGACTGATCAGCGGAACAATGGTAATAATGATACTAATAAAGACTTTTCTTTACAGCAACGCCACCTGGACCCCTCTACGTACATTTCCACAGTGACAACCTAGTAACTGATGATATTCCGGAAAGCGGCTACAGATTTAACTATAACGTACTGAATAACTGTTTTAATAGGATGTAGGTTTTTTATCCGTTATTTAAAAGTAGCAGTTATGTTAAGAAAAGCCGTTATTTTTTTATCAGTGGGAAGATTGTCAGTAAGAATCAAACATTTTGAAGAATTGAAAAACTGTAATTTTTACTTTTAATCAAAAAAGGGCGAACAGTTTTTATTAGCAATTTTTAATTCTGTTTTTTTTTTGTTGTTTTCTCAATAAGTTTTGTTTAAAATGGTGTTTTAAGAAAATGCTCAAGGTCTGACTTTAAAAGCTCGATTGTTAGAAAATAATGTTTCCAAACATCTTCATGTTGTTTTAAAACAACTTGAGAGATCTTTGTTTTTTTATTTATTTATCGTAATTGGAAACTGTGGTGCTTTTAACTGTTTTATTTATTTAATTTTAAGCGTGGAAATGCATTTATTAATTAATTAATCGAGGGCATTTAATTTGCATTTATAGATTTAATAAAATAAAATAATGATACAAAATGTGTTTTTGTTATTTTCAAATCTCGGAAATTCCTTGCTTTTGGAAATTTTACGTTTGATGGCGGTCGAAGAAGCCTGGTCAACTCATATTATTTAGAAATTAAATTAAAAATGTGACAGCACCATCTATGGGGCAATAGTAAAACAATAAAGCAAACGCCATCTATGAGGCGATAGAAGTCCAAAGAAATTGCCATAGATGACATTATTTTCAAATTTGGTAATTTCACACTCATTTTAGCATGGGTAAGCAACTGGTAGATCAGAGCTTAGATACACCATAAACTATCAAACTATGGTTACCAGTAGCAACCGTTTTATTCTGTTTATTATTGGTTGTTGACTTTTCCAGCCTGACGATGTGAAAAAAGGTTGTGGAGACTACCTACCACAGATTTTGTGCTACTTACCTACTATTTTAGGAGCATGAGGAACAGGGTGTAAAGTTCACTCATCCACCATAGAAAAGGGAGGATCCTCCGACCAGACGAGTGTTGTATCTGGCGGGCAACTGCCCATCGGTTTGAAGTTGAAATCTTGTATGTATGTCGATCGCTCGGTAAACTCTAACTGCGCGATGCAGGATTTGTGTGACGTCATGTCTTTGATGCATAGTTCGTATGTGGCGGTGTAACCGCTACATCACTCCCCTCCGGAGACCGGAGGTCGATAGTGGGCTGAATCTTGCGATGCTTCACGGTGCCAGCTGTGGTTCCAGTGAGTCGGAACCGGGTACCACATAGTTCGCGGTGAGTCGGAACTGTCTGTGGTAATTGCGGTGATTCCCCAGTGAGTCGGGGTGATTGAGGTGATTCCCCAGTGAGTCGGGGTGATTGAGGTGATTCCCCAGTGAGTCGGGGTGATTGAGGTTGATTGCGTTGATTCCCCAGTGAGTCGGGGTGATGCGGCTGATTGCGTTAATTCCCCAGTGAGTCGGGGTGATGAGGCTGAGGGTGATGACCAGGAATGCGCGTTCGCTGCATGCCGGTGGTCAGGATACCCGTTGATGCCGTGGGTGCTGGCCGGCTGTGTGAGTCGCCTCACGAAAGCTTGCGGGAGTGATGATGATGATGACGTCACGCCGAAGTAATTGCTCGAAGGCTGCGCTGACGTTCATCACGTCGGGGTCACCAATTTAGGAGCATGAGGAACAGGGTGTAAAGTTCACTCATCCACCATAGAAAAGGGAGGATCCTCCGACCAGACGGGTGTTGTATCTGGCGGGCAACTGCCCATCGGTTTGAAGTTGAAATCTTGTATGTATGTCGATCGCTCGGTAAACTCTAACTGCGCGATGCAGGATTTGTGTGACGTCTTTGATACATAGTTCGTATGTGGCGGTGTAACCGCTACACTATGTCGTGACTTGATGGAGAGAGGTTAGAAAGATTAAAATCTAGCAAGTAGGTATTGATCTATCTTTTTTAACATATTTTGTCAATTGACTAACAGTGAAGCAAAACTTTTACTTAAAAAATAGTTTTTGGCCAACACGCTGTGTGAGGAAGCATAATCAATACTCGTTCCTTCTCTGTATGAGAAGAGTCTTTAACCTGTAGTGCAATAGTTACTTTTTTTTGTCCTTTTTCGTTAACCCTGAAATCTTTACAATTACATCTCGGAGCGTCAACACTGATCCAGAAACGTCAAGTAGAGTACCTACTTGGGTGAGGTCAATAAAGGAAGTGGCAAAACTGTGTTGAAAAAGGGGGCCCTGCATTCTGAGTTACGCTAAAAGTGATATTATCGCCAATCCGACCAAAATTTTATAGTCACAATTATTACTCAATAGCCCTTATAAAGAAAGAAATAAAAGAAAGAAAATACATTTATTTAGCACGAACCAAAAAAGCACATAATATAATTAACAGCAGATAAAAAATAAAAATCAAACAATAAGTGTAAAGAACTATGTAAGAAATTAGCAGGGGAGTGTGCCTCACGGCTGCGCCAAAAAGGCCCAGTTCAGCAAAAATGCCAGACAACAATAAGTGCCTGACGCTGGTTTTCAACTGGACCTGAAAGTGTGATGTGACGGATGTAAATCAGCTTTATAATGTAACGTGTGTATGTATACTTAAATAAAATAAATTTGTGTCAGATAAAAAATAAATAAAATAACGAATATGTAGGTACAAAAACAGTGTGATTGTGCATAAAATTGCAAAACAAAACAAACAAAGACTGACAAATAAATGAGTAAGTGAGACGGACACATGATAGACCATTGTATACTTAAATAAAGATATCCTTCGAAAATAAGCCTGAACAAAAAAAACTGTTTTGAACGATGACAGACCCCCATGTTCCAACACATTGTCATAATTTATAAATGCAACAAGAACTTCCGGCCCGAGGATATACCGAACGTGAGCCGGTGAGCCGAGCCGAACCTCAGCATGAGCCAGAGCAATTCCCAGCAATTAAACTGTACAGTATAACAGCACACAGACACAGACACATACTCAATACTCAAGTGGGCAGGTACATACATCATATAAATGAAACATTCAGGGTGACCATATCCAACTTTCGTTGCGCTTCTATGAGGTACTGCCGTAAGCGTCGTCTAAAAGTATCAATTGTATTAATTATCCTAATCGGAGGTGGCAGGTTATTCCATACTTTGGAAGCCACATAACGAAAGCTGCCTCTGAAAGCGGCTGTACCCTGAGACTGAGTCGAGAGTTGTTGTGAGCATTGCCTTCTTCCGCATTCCCGTCTACTAGTAACCCAACTCAGCTTATTGAATAGGTAGTCCGGTTTCTGATACTTAATTACACCGATCAGAAGGCAAGCCAAGTGTAGTTTGCGTCTGGACTTCATTTTCAGAGAAAAGTGCTTGTTAAGGAAAGGTGTGACATGGCTTCTGCGAGGAATATTGTAGCAGAACCGAGCACAAGCGTTTTGTACCCTTTGGATGAGGCGGTCTGTACGAGCTAATAGTCGCGGGCCGTAAACCGTGTCAGCGTAATTCAACCTAGACAGAACCAGGGTTTCCACTAGCTGTTCTCGTAGTCTTTCGGATAAATAAGGCCTCATATTATATAGAACTTTTAGGCGATAAAAACAGTTTCTAACCGAGTCCGCTACGTGTTTCTCAAAACGAAGGTCTTTGTCCATTATAACATCTAGATTCCGCGCTTCATACACTCGCTCAATTGGTTCGCCCATAAGTTTTAAGTCAAAAGTCACAGGCAGTCGAGCCAACTGCTGTCTTGTGCCAAATACCATATATTTCGTTTTTGTTGGATTTAACGACAGGCAGTTATCCTCAGACCAGGCGGCGATTCTTTGAAGATCATCGTTAAGATCCTTAATGGCACTATCGTACTCATTTGGCCTAAAGGATATATACAGTTGGACATCGTCGGCGTATATATGGTACTTGCATCTCTGGAGACATTTTATAATGTCCGCACAGTACAAAATAAATAAAATCGGGCCCAAAATAGAGCCCTGCGGGACTCCCCTTTCTACAGAAGTAAGTGTCGATCTAAGGGTAGTACCGTCCCCCAAACGCAAGTCAACAAGCTGTTCCCTATTACTTAGATAGCTGCGAAACCATTGCAAAGCGCTGGGGTCGAAACCATAATAATTTAATTTCGATAGTAATAGCGGGATATTTTTATATATTTATTATACTTATATTTTGTGACTATTAAATTTGGTCGGATTCGCAATTTTATCACTTTTAGCGTAACTCGGAATGCGGCCTGGGTTGACGGCTGTTGATTGTCTGTTGACATATGATATTTTTTAAATTTGAAAAAAAGTTATCAGACGTCAAAGCTGACAGAACGTAGTTTTTAGGGTTCCGTAGTACACAAGGAACCCTTATAGTTTCGTCATGTCCGTCTGTCTGTCTGTCTGTCTATCTGTCTGTCTGTCTGTCTGTCTGTCCGCGGTCTAGCTCCGAGACCCTTAGTACTAGAAAGTTGTAATTTGGCATAGGTATACATATTAATTACGCCGACAAAGTGGTAAAACAAAATTATGAAAAACATTTTTTTTAGGGTACCTCTCATACACGTAAAGTGGTAATGTTTATTTTTTTATCCCATGGTGAGGGGTATCATTGGAAAGGTTCTTCAAAAATATTGTGAGTTTGTGGAAATCATTTTTGGATTCAGGGATTCGTTTGCGAAATATTAAGCTTTAAAGTGATAATTTTTGTTAGAGTCAAGTGTCCCCCCCCCCTGCCGGCTAAATGGTTGGTTTTGGGTGTGTGAAAAAAATCACAGCAGTAGCTTATATAACGAAATTAAAAGGAAAACTATCACAGCTAAGTAGGCTCTACAGGTTAACGAGTAATAATTGACCAACTTAACTTTGCAGTTGAAAAAACATGTTTTCAACTACAAAGTTAAGTTTGTTTTTGGGATAAATTCATCCCAACTACGGAACCCTTCATTGTGCGTGGTCCGACACGCACTTTGCCGGTTTTTTTTTTCCTTTAATTGCCATCCTATGTTGAATTCACTGCGTTTCCTAAATCTGATTGCATCCACCCAGTGTCGTGATATTTGTGTAACTGTTGAACTGTAGCGCCTTAATACACTTTTGTACCGAGCGCTTTGAATTTTATTTCGATTACCCATCCAATATAGCCAAGCACTCTGATATCGAGGAGATCGATTAAATGCCTTCGTTATACATATACAAATACATTTATGTATAGATTTAAGGGCTCACTGCACAGAAATCGGACGTATATGAACTAAAATATACCTTCACCTATATGAAGATACTTTTATGATACGGCAGGGTAAAAAAAACTTTTTCGGCAAAAACGAAAATTCAAAACCAAAGACACCGACTACTACCGAAATATTTTTTTTTTCGCTTTGTAGTGTTTTTTTTTTGGAAGTCGGTTGATTTTTTAGTAAAAAGTTTTTATTTTTCAGTTTTTGTAGCTACCCCACACAAATTTGAATACCACTAACTGCTATGTAAATAACAGTGACAGGAACTTAAGATATCATCCATATACTAAGTAGGAAAAAAAAAACGTATTATTGAACCCAACTCAAAAACTATCCAAGCAAAGTTAATAAAATTTATGTGGGACCATGCGGAAAGCACCAGCTTTCAAATAAAAAAGAATCATCAAAATCGGTTCACCCAGTCGAAAGTTCTGAGGTAAAAACTTTTTTTTTTTTAAACATTGGAATTGAGAACCTCCTCCTTTTTTTGAAATCGGTTAAAAAGATCCATCAATGTAACACTTACCTCTAAGCACAATACCAACCTATTTGCTGACCCCCAAAACTCGAGCAAGCGTGAACAAAACGAGCTAGCTAGCACTAATACAAGTCTGCGGCTAGGATTGTAAACAAACATTACATCTAGAAATGCATAATTATTTTAATCCCAAATTATTACTGCTTGGGATATCTTTATAGAGCTGTTAATACTAATCTTTTATGTTATTGGGTGACAGACAAGCAGACTGACTAACCAGCACACAACTTTCACACACTTTCAATCACAATCCGAGGGTTTTGAAGGATTATATTGCTAATCCATTGCTTCATAAGTTTGACAAAATCGTCTGCCGACAACGTAAATAATGCAATGAACATGGGGAACTGTCAAAATGAAACCCGTTGCGATCAATTGTCATTTTATTACCCCGCAGGTGGTTTCGTACGTGGTGATCGTCACCTAAAGATATGCAAATAAACCCTATGGCCTGATCAAGATTATTCAATTCAATTTATGTAATAAAGTAACCATGACTGACTTGTTAATAAACTTACTGTGCGTTCGCACTGGCGAAACATTTACAACGAAACATGTTGGAATCTCTATTTTCTGTCAATTTTCCATACAAAGTTTGACAGGCACTAGAGATTTCAACATGTTTTGTTGTGATGTTTCGCCAGTGCGAACGCACAGTTATCCTATATTAGTAATTAAGACCAGGGTTGTAACGGATGTCATATAACGGATGAGGATGCGGATGAGGATATCGAGATAATCGAGTTTGAGGATGCGGATATTTATTTTTCGCTTTGTAGTGTTTTTTTTTTTTTGGAAGTCAGTTAATTTTTTTGTAAAAAGTTTTTATTTTTCAGTTTTTGTAGCTACCCCACACAAATTTGAATACCACTAACTGCTATGTAAATAACAGTGACAGGAACTTAAGATATCATCCATATATTAAGTGGGAAAAAAAAACGTATTTTTGAACCCAACTCAAAAACTATCCAAGCAAAGTTAATAAAATTTATATGGGACCATGCGGAAAGCACCAGCTTTCAAATAAAAAAGAATCATCAAAATCGGTTCACCCAGTCGAAAGTTCTGAGGTAAAAACTTTTTTTTTTTTAAACATTCGAATTGAGAACCTCCTCCCTTTTTTGAAATCGGTTAAAAAGATCCATCAATGTAACACTTACCTCTAAGCACAATACCAACCTATCTGCTGACCCCCAAAACTCGAGCAAGCGTGAACAAAACGAGCTAGCTAGCACTAATACAAGTCTGCGGCTAGGATTGTAAAAAAACATTACATCTAGAAATGCATAATCATTTTAATCCCAAATTATTACTGCTTGGGATATCTTTATAGAGCTGTTAATACTAATCTTTTATGTTATTGGGTGACAGACAAGCAGACTGACTAACCAGCACACAACTTTCACACACTTTCAATCACAATCCGAGGGTTTTGAAAGATTATATTGCTAATCCATTGCTTCATAAGTTTGACAAAATCGTCTGCCGACAACGTAAATAATGCAATGAACATGGGGGAACTGTCAAAATGAAACCCGTTGCGATCAATTGTCATTTTATTACCCCGCAGGTGGTTTCGTACGTGGTGATCGTCACCTAAAGATATGCAAATAAACCCTATGGCCTGATCAAGATTATTCAATTCAATTTATGTAATAAAGTAACCATGACTGACTTGTTAATAAACTTACTGTGCGTTCGCACTGGCGAAACATTTACAACGAAACATGTTGGAATCTCTATTTTCTGTCAATTTTCCATACAAAGTTTGACAGGCACTAGAGATTTCAACATGTTTTGTTGTGATGTTTCGCCAGTGCGAACGCACAGTTATCCTATATTAGTAATTAAGACAAACTACATCCTAAAGACATTACTGTACATTATACACAGCGGCAGTACCAACTGACGCTTCACCGCGGCTGCACCTTTCCATGAGAAATGGCGCAGCAGCGATTCACGTACCTACGGACAGTCCAGCCTGCTCGAAATTAGAGTCAGGATACTGTTGTTGCCGCCCCACACCCCACGCACCAGGGACGCACAGCGCTTACGCATTGTGGCAAAGAAACAGTCCACATGCGCGTCCGCGAACATCCCTGATGCGCTGCAGTAGCGGGGCAGCGTCAACAGTACCCTGAACGCGTTGTTGTATTGCACGCGGGGGGAACTGTACGATTTTTAGGGTTTCGTAGTAAACAAGGAACCCTTATAGTTTCGTCATGTCCGTCTGTCTGTCTGTCTGTCCGCGGTTTAGCTCCAAGACCCTTAGTACTAGAAAGCTGTAATTTAGCATAGGTATACATTACGCCGACAAAGTAGTAAAACAAAATTATGAAAAACATTTTTTTTAGAGTACGTCCCCTACACGTAAAGTGGGATGTTTTTTTTTTATCCCATGGTGTGGGGTATCATTGGAAAGGTCCTTTAAAAACATTGAGAGTTTGTGCAAACTATTTTTGGATTCAGGGATCCGTTTGCGAAATATTAAGCTTTAAAGTGCTAATTTTTGTTAGAGTCAAGTGTCCCCCCCCTGCCAGCTAAATGAATGATTTGATTTTGGGTATATGAAAAAATGACAGCAGTAGTTTATATAACGAAATTAAAAGAAAAACTATCAGAGCTAAGGAGGCTCTACAAGTTAACGAGTAATAATCAACCAACTTAACTTTGCAGTTGCAAAAACATGTTTTCCCATACATTCCGTATGGGAGAACATGTTTATCAACTACAAAGTTAAGTTTGTTTTTGAGATAAATTCATCCCAACTACGGAACCCTTCATTGTGCGTGGTCCGACACGCACTTGGCTGGTTTTTTGAGTACCTATATCTAGCCCACAGGCTGCTCGTGTGAAACGTAGTACAATCAGCTGCAGAGAAATCTCACCCCCTAGCAATGTAAGATTTCCCTGCAGCTGACTGTACAATACGCTCTGAAAAGAGTAATTTTAACGTTTACTGAACAACGAGCCTGACTTAAAAAGAAAAATCTAAAAAGTGAAAAATAACTTTAATTTCGGAAGTCGGTGTATTTTCGTTTTGCCAACAACTTTCAAAATTAAAGTAATTTTTCACTTTTTAGTGTTTTTTTTAAGCCTGTTGTTTTTTTTTTGTGAACAAGTTTTTCATTTCTCACTTTTTAGCTGTGGTTCCTACCCCACACATATTTGTTTATGTTCCATTACTTGCTATGTAAATAAACAACAGTGATATGTATAGTTTTATAACACCATCAGCACGCGTAGCATGACCACCGTAGAAACGAGTTTTGTCGACGGAAGAGTAGACAAAATGACTGATAAACAATCACAATCTCTAATTTTGTCTATTCTTCCGTCGACAAAACTGTTTGACGAATTTGTTTTCATCGAATTTGTTTTTATCGAATTTGTTTTTATTTGTTTTGTGTTTTTAACAAAGTCGATAAAACAAAGTCGATAAAAACAAAGTCGATAAAAACAAAGTCGATAAAAACAAGGTCGATTAAAACAAAGTCGATAAAAACAAAGTCGATAAAACAAAGTCGATAAAAACAAAAGTCGATAAAAACAAAGTCGATAAAAAAAATTGTTTTTATCGACTTTGTTTTTATAGTCGATAAAACAAAGTCGATAAAAACAAAGTCGATAAAAACAAAGTCGATAAAAACAAAGTCGATAAAAACAAATTCGATAAAAACAAATTCGATAAAAACAAATTCGATAAAAACAAATTCGTCAAACAGTTTTGTCGACGGAAGAATAGACAAAATTAGAGATTGTGATTGTTTATCAGTCATTTTGTCTACTCTTCCGTCGACAAAACTCGTTTCTACGGTGGTCATGCTACGCGTGCAGCATACCAAGGATTAAATACATATTATTGAGTCTAACTCAAAAACAACCAAAACAAAGTTAACAAAATTTATAGCTATGGGACCACCGCTCAAACTTCCTCTACCAAATGAAAGAATTATAAAAAGCGGTTCATAAACAAATAAGTTATGCTCCAATATTATTATTTATTAAATTAAATTAAATTTATTTCATAAGCCTAATACATAAGGAGAGAAAAGGGTTAACAATGAATTTCTTAAGTAACTTGGATCCTTATAGTAATTAATATAATTATACTAAGAACAAGCACGAATTTGTGAAACTCCTGACACCCAAACTAGGACATGTCCTGTATTTCAGGTGTCAGCGTTCCTTCCTGCCAGACACATCGTGGAGCGTAACTTATTGTAGAAATGGAAAAACAGCAGAAAAAAATAAAAAATAAATACGTAACTATAATGTATTACCTACCTATTTAATATACATATATTATGTGTGTGGAGAGGTGAATGTAGTGTAAGGAAGAGTGAATGTAGCGTGAGAATGTTTAAGTTTGTGTTTTTGTGTGTGAGTTGATAGATTGCGGATACGTATGTTTTCAGGTGCGTGCGATATATCTAATGATCGGATTGGTAAAGGAGGGGGTGGTGTGGCCATATACCTTCGCAGTGACTTTCCATATAAAATACTTGCTACTTCTTCTTCACAATATTCTGCTTCTGCCGAGTTTATTTTCCTTGAAGTCTGTGTCAAAGGAGCCAAAACCATTATTGGTGTTGTCTATTGTCCTCCCACTGTTGATTACTTCACTGAATTCGAATCAGTACTTGAATCTTTGGGTTCGGAGTACGCACATCACATCATCATGGGTGATTTCAACACAAACCTCCTTGCCCACAACTCCCCCCGATCCTTAAAGCTCCTCCATCTTATCGAGTCGGCTAGTCTGCACGTTTTGCCGCTCCAACCTACTCATCATAACACTGTCGGCGATGACACCTGGCTCGACCTGATCCTCACCTCGAATCCTTCCCTCGTTTCCTCCCATGGTCAACATGACGCTCCTGGTTTTTCTCATCACGACATGATTTTCCTTTCATATATCCTGAAACCTCCCAAACTCAAACCCAAGGTTCTGTACAGGCGTTGTTTTGCGCGAATGGATGTTGAGAAACTCAAGGAAGATGCGTCTGTGGTCAATTGGGATCCTATGACGGAAGCCATTTCGGTTGACGACAAGGTTGCGCTCGTCAATAATGTTGTGGTCAAACTTTATGACATCCATGCTCCCGTCAAAAAAGTGAAATTAAAACGCCCACCTGCACCATGGATGACAAGAGGAATACAGATGGCAATGCGACGAAGGGACCGCGCGTTCCGTAAATTTAAAAGGGATCGTACTGATGAGAACTGGACACTGTTCAAAGCTGCAAGGAATAGATGCAATCAGATGATACGCAATGCTAAACGCCGCCACATTCTAGACACTATCAGTTCTTGCTCTTCTGCCGATATTTGGAAATTTCTTGGAACTCTTGGTATCGGCAAACCGCGACATTTAGACCTTCCAAATTCAATTGACTTGGACGATCTCAACCGTTATTTCTCCTCTGTTCCTACCATAGATCGTCTAACCAAACAACAAACTCTGTCCCTAATTTCTGGTCTAACGCGTCCCCTTATTAATCCTTTCAGTTTCGTCCCAGTTGAACCGGGAGAGATAAAAAAAATCATCCTATCTATTAAATCAAAAGCGGTAGGATGTGACAATATCACTCGTGGTATGATCATTACTATCCTGGATCATCTCCTACCCGCGATTACCCACATTGTTAATTTTTCCTTATATACCGGTGTATTCCCTTCCCTGTGGCGTAAAGCTTATGTTCGTCCACTACCTAAGGTTTCTAATCCCTCTCTTCCTACCCATTTCCGCCTCATTTCTATCCTCCCCTTCCTATCCAAAGTGCTCGAGGCCTGCGTCCACAAACAATTTTCCAATTTTGTTCATCGCAACTCACTCATTAGCCCTCTTCAATCTGGGTTCAGGCCAGGGCACAGCACTGTTTCCGCCCTCCTTAAAGTGACTGGCGATATAAGGGCAGGACTGGAAGATACCAAAGTTACTGCACTAGTGTTGGTTGATTTCTCGAATGCCTTTAATACCGTCAGTCACGATATCCTGTTAGCCATTCTGTCCTATATTATGGTCTCTCCCGAGGCACTGGAATGGTTCTCCTCTTATCTTCAGGAACGTCAGCAGTCCGTTCATGTTGGAGATTCTTCATCATGCTGGTGTGATTTGGATACTGGCGTTCCACAAGGCGGTATTCTTTCTCCTCTTCTGTTTTCTATATTTATCAATCTTATAACTTCCGAGCTTCAGTGTGCGTATCATCTGTATGCAGATGACTTGCAGTTGTACTGTCAAGGGAGGGTTGAAGAAATACCTGACGCTATCGACAAATTAAATAGGGATTTGACAGCCATAAAAACCTGGGCTGATAGATTTGGCGTAGCAGTAAACCCTAATAAGTGTCAGGCGATCATCATCGGAAGTTCTCGGAGTATGAGTAAGGTGGATGGTACAACCTTGCCACCAGTTCTCTTTAATGGTACGGTCGTCCCATTTAGTACTGATGTGAAGGATCTAGGCTTGCACATTGACAGTACTCTGAACTGGCGTACTCAAGTCACAAAGGTCAGCCAGAAGGTTACTGGAACGCTGCGGGCCTTGTACCGACTGAAAAACCTACTACCAACAAGTACGAAGACAATGCTTGTGCAGTCCTTAATTTTCCCTATCATCGATTATGGTGATGTGTGCTACTATGACCTGAATGCAGATCTCCTCGACAAACTTGACCGTCTTCTCAATAACTGCATTCGATTCGTTTTCAATCTGCGTAAATATGATCATGTCTCTGCGCATCGGTCGCTTCTAAAGTGGTTGCCCATACGCCAGCGTAGAGAGCAAAGGGCGCTGACCACCTTGTTTTCATTTCTTGACTCTCCCACTTCCCCTAGTTATCTAGCCCCCCACTTTCAGTATATTTGTAACAACCACAATAACAATCTACGGTCATCAAATAATCGCGTTCTTCAATGTCCCACTCACCGCAAAGACTTCATTCACTCTTCCTTCTTCGTTCAGTCTATTTCTCTGTGGAATGCACTCCCCCTGGAAATCAGGATGGCAACCAACCGATTATCCTTTAAAGTTAAAGTTCGTGAGCACATTCGTAAGAAGCTGGCAGTATCATCACAACGCTAATGTTTTCCCATTGTTTGTCTTATTATTTTATTTAGTATATTCATGTATTTATGTGTATTTATTTGTACTTAATTTATATATATAATTAGGCCTATATATTATATTTATAGTTTGTAATAAGTATATGTGTATCCTTATATTTGAGTTATTTTTTTCCTCCATTTTCGTAATTGCACCTACCAGTTTGTCTCTGCATCACCCAAAGGTTGACTGGTAGAAAATGCCTGTGGCATTAAGTCCGCCTCTGTACATTTCTGTGCTTGAAGTATTAAATAAATAAATAAATATATTGTAGATCAGGCAGTGATGCCAGCCAGCAAATTCTCATCAAAAGACGCATCTAATATTTTTTCCAGATTTGGCAGATGCGCCTTTTTTTTTTGATTCCGGTAATGTATAACTCAAATCTGGAAAAAATGTTAGATTTCGTCTTTTTTCTATCGGGGGCAGCGTAGGAGAACCAAGGTAACCGACATAGCCCTAAGAATTGTCAAACTTATGTGACAGTGGGTAGGTAAGGCACATTGCTCGCAGAATAGATGGCCGATGGGGCCGAAAGGTTCTGGAGTATGTCCAGCAGTGGACGTCTGGACGTCTATTGGCTGAAATGATGATGATATATTATGATACAATATATATAGACGAATTCAATACATCCTACTTCTTTTGAAGTCGGTTAAAAAGAGACTGTGACCTCCGAATTTGTTTCGGTTTTTCTTTTCAAAGTAGTCGGATGCAAAACACCGAACTCATCTTGTTTTAAAATACAATTCATTTTTGACGTATTAAAGGGTTTTTTAAACAAATTTACAGTTGTATCATTTATCAATATGTGGCAGAGTTTGTGGTGAGTTGTCATCTTAGAGACGAAGCAGAAATGTGGCTCTCTTTGTTATTGCACCATCCAGGCCCTTTGAACGTTACTTGGTGGAAGAAATATGTATTTGGTAGAAGTAGGTACTTCCCTGGACAATCTAGTAACAAGATCAGGCTGGAAAGGTCGACAAACAAACATTAACAGAATAAAACGGTTGCTATTGCTTCATAAACTTCACTCTAGGAAAAACGGTGACCGTAGTTTGACTGTCTTTAGTGTATCTAAGCACTCATCTGCCTACCCATAGTAAAATGAGCGAGATATTATCAAACTTGAAAATAACGCCATCTATGGTTGTATTTTGAACTTCTTTCAAAACTTGCAAGCTACGTGGCGTTTCTTTTGAGCAAGTAATTTGTGTTAATTATTTTGCTATTGACTCATAGATAGCGCTTGCTTAGTAGTTTTACTATTGCTTCATAGATGGCGCTAGTTAAATTTTCTCATAATTCCAAAGTTGTATTTACTGTAAAAGTAATATAGAGGTATGAAGAACAGGGTCTATAGTTCACTCATCCTCCATAGAAAAGAAAGGATCCTTCGACCAGACGGGTGTAGTGTTTGGCGACGATTGCTGTCGGGACATTGTATTTAAAGTCGCGCGGTAAACCCTGCTTGCACGATGCAGGATTTTGCGTGACGTCAGTGCGATGGTTTGCATTTGGTGATGTAGATAAGAACAGACATAAAATTCCCAAAAACAAAGATTATGTGTTGGTTTCACAATAAAAATACACATTTTGTATAAAATTTTATTAAATCTATAAATGCAAATTAAATGCCCTCGATTCATAAATTAATAAATGCATTAATCGCTTAAAATTACAAAATTATAATAGTTAAAAGCAACACAGTTTCATATATTACGATAAATAATTTTAAAAAAATACTTTCACTGCTGTTTTACATGAACACTAGCGCCTCTACCGAGTTATTTTGGAACTAGATTTATTTTTATCCTAATATATCGACCATTTTGAATTATTTGACAGCTGTCAAAATACAAGTAAGTATCTACAGCAATGAATTTGTTAAAACAAAGATCTCTCAAGTTGTTTTAAAATAACTAAGTATCTTAAATCTCTTTGTTTTAAAACATTAAATAGATGTTTGAAAACATAATATTTTTCTTACAATCGAGTATTTAAAGTCAGATGTTAAGCACTTTGTTAACACACCATTAATGAGAAAACAAAAAAAAAAACAAGTTAATTCAATCTCAAATAGACCGCTTGCCGTTTTTCGATTAAAAGTAAAAATTACAGATTTTCAATACTTCAAAATGTTTAATTCTTACTGGCAATCATCTTAATAAAAAAAAATACTAAAAATCCTTTGTCCTTTTACATCGCTGCGACTTTTAAATCGATTATAATAACCTACTACGTATAATGACAGTTATTCAGTACGTTATAGTTTAATCTATAGCCTTGTTCCGGAATTCCATCAGTTACTAAGTTGTCACTGTGGAAATGTACGTAGAGGGGTCCAGGTGGCGTTGCTGTAAAGAAAAGTCTTCATTAGTATCAGTATCATTATCATTCCATTACGTAATATCAGCGCGGTGACTTAACAATGCCTATCATTTTGACAATTCATTAATTGCCTGATTTACGTTGTAGAGCAGACAAATTTATCAAACATAACATAAAATCACGCCTTGTTTCCCCGAAGGGTTGGGCAGAGGTGTTCCTGTAGCAGGTACACCCACATTTCGCCAGTTATGTTTAAGTCCCATGTAATAGGGGGCGAGCCTATTGCCATCAACCGGGCACAAATCCAGACTACGAGCTGCTATTGAGAAATTTCAGATAGAAAAACCCAATAACACTTTGCTCGACCCGGGAATTGAACTCAGAACCTCATGCTCAGCAGTAGCGCTTGCGACCACTAGACCAACGAGGCAGTCAAACATATGAAGCAAAATTACTTGAATACTATATTGTGGAGGTCAGACACTTGCCAATTATAATCAAAAATACACTAGATGTGGATATATTTAGTAACCTGTTCCGCATAGCTATTTTTAAAGAGCCATAAAAAACTCTGAAAGATATAGACACGTGTTTCACCTCTCAACGAGGCATCCTTAGGATGACGATTGACTTGAGTGACAGACGCTGGTCTGCGTTCAGCGCTCGGTGTGGCAACACGCCGTGTTCGAGTTCGCGACAATGTGAGAGGTGCAACACGTGTCGATTGATTTCTTTCACGAGTTTTTAATGGCTCTATAGAAATAGCTAAGCGGAACAGGTTACTAAATATATCCACGTCTATTGTATTTTATAATGGATTTCCCCAAGGTCACGCCTAAATCAATTAACTAACTTATAAAAAACAAACACATACAAGCAATAATCTGATCGGTAGCACTGCTTCCACAGAACTTGGCTCCTCTCAATCCTACTTCTGTCACCGCTTCTGGTATAAATAAGTAATCTTCTGACTGGGAAACTCCTCTAGTGATGGGGTTGCCTTGACAGTCAGTGTCGACGTGTAGGTTTTCTTCATTACGGTAAGCTAGGTTGAAACTCGCTGATGCGAACCTGAGAAATAAGAAGAATATGAAATGAGAATATTAATTAATGAAAAGTGTTAATTATTGAAAAGTGTAAAACCTGGTACGGGTTGATACTATGAGCGATGCCACACGGGCGTAGTCAATGCATTGCGTCAGCGCTGCGACGCTTGAGCAGTTTTTTAGGGTTCCGTAGTAAACAAGGAACCCTTATAGTTTCGTCATGTCCGTCTGTCTGTCTGTCTGTCCGTCTCTCTGTCTGTCCGCAGTCAAGCTCCGAGACCCTTAGTACTAGAAAGCTGTAATTTGGCATAGGTGTACATATTAATTACGCCGACAAAGTGGTAAAACAAAATTATGAAAAACATTTTTTTTAGGGTACCTCTCCTACACGTAAAGTGATGATGTTTTTTTTTTAACCCATGGTATGGGGTATCATTGGAAAGGTCCTTCAAAAACATTGCAAGTTTGTGAATACCATTTTTGGATTCAGGGATCCGTTTGCGAAATATTAAGCTTTAAAGTGCTAATTTTTGTTAGAGTCAAGTGTCCCTCCTGCCAGCTAAATGGTTGGTTTTGGATGTGTGAAAAAAATCACAGCAGTAGTTTATATAACGAAATTAAAAGGAAAACTATCACAGCTAAGTAGGCTCTACAAGTTATCAAGTAATAATCGACCAACTTAACTATGCAGTTGAAAAAAAATGTTTTCCCATACATTCCGTAGGGAGAACATATTTTTCAACTACAAAGTTAAGTTTGTTTTTGGGTTAAATTCATCCCAACTACGAAGCCCTTCATTGTGCGTGGTCCGACACGCACTTGGCCGGTTTTTTTTCTTTAGGTAGCTCATCTCGTAGTTGACCTCTGAGATCATGACTACTTAACCGGGCTTTCCTGTGGGTGCCTTAAGCTACTGCACTTAAAACATCCAGCCAGGGGTTATTCAACTATGCTAATTAAAACTAGGTGAACGCTCGCTAAGGGCACCCCTGTGGGGTACGAACCTCGGCTTAGGGCGTCAACCGGAGGGAGGACATCAAGGATGGGACGGGCTGGACCTGAGCTGTGACGCTCCGTAGTTCTACATATAAATTAGAGCGTCATGCCACACGGTGCGTTAAAACAGCTTTTGGCGAAGGAACGCTTGCGAATCGGCCAGGGAGACGAAGCGGGGAGGGGTGCTGCGATGAGACGACAACGGAGAGCAGCGCAGCATTCGCATGTGCGTGTGATGAGAGGACCACTGAACATTCTCAAAGAATTGTGAAAGTTGGAATCAGATTTTGTGATAGTCAAATTAGCGAGTTATGGACTGTAAAGTTGGGCCCTCAGTTTTCACATAGAGGATTGCGGGCCCACCTGTACCGGATAAACTATGGACACTACAGAAAAAGTCTTTATGCCAAAATCTAAGCTAATGGTGTCGATTCTCTTGTCACAAATGCCTCTAAATTAGACTAAAAATCACCAAAATTTAGTTTAATCCTGTCAAACGACGATTTCCTATTCTGAAATAGACTAAAATGACACAACTTAACTATATTTTAGTTTGGCAGCACTAAGATGGTACTGAGATATTAGTTTTGTGAAAATGGCAATTTTGCTATTCTGAATTTGACGTTTTTCACCTAAAATATAGATTTTCTAACAAAATCTGACTATTTTTAATCGCGACTAAAAACGTGTGGAATAAAATTGGTTGGAACTTTAAATTCACACCAACACCTCGACTTCAGATGCAAAAACAGTACTGAATATTTTTTTTTCTTTTGCTTATATCTCGAAAACGGTGTGTCCAATCGCAAAAATAATGAAAATTTCGACACCCTTTATACAATTCTTAAACCCCTAACACTCTACATGTAGGTAATTTTTTTTTCTTATTTTCTATACAAAAAGTGAAAAAATCCATGTAAAACATGTCGAGGCTGCCCCCCCTGCGCGCCTCCGGCTCTAAAAAGATTCACGTGGTTAGGTATCACGTGTGGAGTCGCGATTGTCAAATTCGATTTAGATGTGTCAAAATTTATTTTTAAATTTAGAGAATTTATTTTGCAGAATAGCTTTGAGATTCTCATAGTCAAAAGTAAGGAATTTTATTGATAGTTTAGTTAGTTCGGTGTACAAGAGAATTGGCATCAATGCCAAATAAAATTAGTGAAAACAAAATTTATCGCAAAACACTGTCCGAAAGTCCGAAAGGGATATCGTGGCCCCCGGCAACATGGCAACTGAAGGAACACGGGTGGGTTTTAGTCAGTAAGAGTCTGACACGCCCTCTCGCTCCGCCCAGAGCGGGAGAAGTTATTTGATAATTTCCCACCCATAAAAAAACCCTAGGACCTCATGCTCAGTAGTAGCTCTTGCGAGTCACAGCATGCTTTTGTTTTGCAGTTTGTAAACTGAAATATTGAACTTACTTGATACCGCAGACGTCAGAACCCTTCTTGAAACAAGTGGCGTACTTCAGGTTGGCTATATACGGGCCAGCTCCTCTGTTGTAGTTGAAAGATTCAAAGGTTCCTGAGCGATCCGGGTAGTATTGTAGACATCCGGGCGGTGCTAGAGGGAACAAAGATAAATCATAAGTCAGTTTGAGGATTCAGTGTGTTTTGGAAGTCATAAATAAAAAATACAGGGGAAAGCATTGCCATCTTATGATAACGTGAGGTATTTTAGGCCACTTTTATCATGTAATTATTTGCATTATATTTTTCGTCACACACAAAAAAACAAACGTGATTAATAAATCATTATTCCTCATCGTGATTATCGTGATTTTTAACGAAAATAAAAAATATGAAATAAATAAAGAAAAAATAAAAAATGTTTGACGTGTTAAAGTGTTTGTACAAACCTATTTACAGAAATATATCTGCCTAGCCTTTTCCCAACTATATTGGGGTCGGCTTCCAGCCTAACCGGATGCAGCTGAATACCAGTATTTTACATGGAGCGACTGCCTATCTGACCTCCACAACCCAGTAACTGGGTAACACGATACTCCTTGGTAAGACTGGTTGTCAGACTTTCAGGCTTCTGACGACCCGTAACGACTGTCAAAGATCCACGAATGACAGCCGGGACCAATGGCTTAACGTGCTTTCCGAGGCACGGAGGAGTCTCGGTATGTGGAAATGGTCACCCATCCACGGACCAACCTTGGCAAGCGTAGCTTAACCTGACAGATCAACCCGAGCGGCTGTTAGTACTTACAGAAATAAAATCATTTATTTATCACTAGCTGCACCCAGCGGTTTCACCCGCATAAGTCTCGATTCCGTGGGAATAACGGGATAAAAAGTACCCTATGTGTTAATCCAGGTTATAAACTATCTGTGTGCCAAATTTCATCCAAATCCGTTCAGTAGTTTTTGCGTGAAGAAGAGACAAACATACACACACACTCACTCACAAACTTTCGCCTTTATAATATTAGTGTGAAGTGTGATTTATGAAGCCGTCACTTTCTTTCTGTAGGTACAGACGCCAGCACATCAAGCTACTACAATCTGTCAAAGGACATGTCCTAAAATGGTTTTTTATTATTCAATAATTCTAAGCAGGATAAGTTAAATATATTTGGATAGACACCCCAAAAACTAGTGGTTCTAACTATATCATAAATTTTTAAAGACCTCTAATTTTGAGAATTTTTTTATTTTTATTTTAGTAAGAATTTACTCCTAAAACGAACAAACCTTTCTAATTGTCTAGGATAATATAGTGAACACACCCCATAAAATAGTAAACTTGTAACGTTATTACTGTCAATTCATTGACAGTAATGACAGTACTATGTGTCAATTTATGTCATATTGACATATTCAAATAGTAAACATATCAAAATTGACACATGTTACTGTCATCACTGTCAATTGATTGACAGTAATGACTGTACCATGTGTCAATTTATATCATATTTGTTATAGTTGGCATCAATAAATAAAATGTTTGTACATTAAATAGTTTATAATTTTTCTCTTAAATGGAGGGGTCTAAAAATATTATTTCAGTGGTTCCTAGTTCCATATTTTGTCGTTTTTATTTAGATGTAGTTTGATGCTGGTTAGATTTTTCTCGGAATAAAAAACCAACGTCCGTCCCTACAAAAAGCGGACGTCTCCTTTATTTAATAGATTTTCAACTTTATCGTTGATGTCTAAGGTTCAAAGTTGATTGGGAAAATTTGACAGTTCCGGGTAGCTTGATGTGCTGGCGTCTGTACTTCATTTGCGTCACACTACGACAACAAGACGATGACTCACTTGGTTTGTATGGAAAACGTACTGACAATGCCGTATTTAGCAGCAGGTGCCGAGACGTCTCCATGCTCAGTAATTCTTTTGGAGTAGTATAGGCAGAACAAGTTCTTTGTTGTATGTTATTTTTATAAAATTTTATTGAGAATATATTTATGAACAGGGTTGTAACGGATGTCGTATAACGGATGAGGATGCGGATGAGGATGTCGAGATAATCGAGTTTGAGGATGCGGATGAGGATACGGATATTGGAAAATTCCTTATTGAGGATACGGATGAGGGTGCGGATGCAGATGTCTTATGAAAAATAGCCCTTGTTTTGACACCTGACACCACAATCATAGCACCACTGCCACGTGCGGCCGATCGTCTGTCATAGGACAGGGATACTGCAAATTCAGGCAATAGGAAAGCGTCACTCACACTCCGGCCCGCACATTAAGCTCAGAGCGAGTTTAAAAAAAATCACCATTTGAGCGAACAAAGTAGGTAGGGTCACATCCCCATAGAAATTATGAGGATGCGGATGAGGATGCGGAGTTTTTAAAATAAAAACTTGAGGAAGCGGATGTTTTACGGATATCAAAATTTATGCGGATGCTCCGCAGTTGCGGATGCGGATACGGATATCCGTTACATCCCTGTTTATGAATAAAAATTTTGCTAACAGCTTGTATAAAAGTTATGGTTAGTAGGTATTAAGAAAGTAAACTCACCAATGAGGTACTCGTCCCTGTCAGCTGACGAGCTGAATGGCGTTGATGGCAGATTCCCTGTGATGGTTTCGAGAATACCGTCACGGTATTTACTGGGGACAAAATTCAAATTCAAAATTCAAATCATTTAATTCGAGTAATTTAGACTCATATTAGAATAGCATAATACACATTTACAAATAAATAAAAAATAAGATTAAAATAAAATTACAATCAAAATAAAACACTGTTTTTAATTTGATTTAATAACGAGAAAAGCTGAAGAACCCCGAGAGAAAGAGAGTCTCGGCGTCCAGCGCTCGGTGTGGCAACACGCCATGTTCAGATTCGCGACAAGTCAATCGTCATCCTGAGGATGCCTCGTTGAGAGGTGAAACACGTGTCGATTTCTTTCAGAGTTTTTTATGGCTCTTTAGAAATAGCTAAGCGGAACAGGTTACTAAATATATCCACGTCTATTGTATTTTATAATGGATTTCCGCAAGGTCACGCCTGAATCAAATAAGTATTATTTTGAGGTTTTATCTTATTATTATATATTTTTGAAATGTGTGATACCCAACATGGCATACATTTTTTAGTTTATGACTTTTTGTGCTCTAGAGGGCGCCATATTTAATGTTATGTCACGTAGACTATAACCAGCGGCTGATCATGACGCTTCCAACAATACCTCATTTGTCGAATTTTGATGAGCAGTTTAGAAGTTATAAGGGAACAGATGAACATACATACATACTGGTCAAAATCATAACCCTCCTTTTTGCTTCGTCGTAGTCGGGTAAAAAGTGTTCTGTACTTGGACTGCTGGTATTATGTGACCATTTAAAGCTTTCTTAGAAAACCAAAACTTTACATAAAACAAAATGGCGCTATAGTGACTTACCCCAGAGTATTGAAGCACTCTAGCTGGGTGACCTTGATCTTCCAGGTCGCTTGAGGCAGGTTTGGCTGTGAGCTACGATCAGCAATCTTGAAGTTGATGCGGATGGCGCGGCTGTTCGTCGATGCATTCACTCTGACGTACCCTTCAAAGGAAAGATTAAAGTTATTGTGGAGTGAATAATAGATAAAAGGTATAATTATGATGTTTTCATTCGGACGTATGGAACCAGTATAATAGTACTCACAATGCTGTCCATTATTGTCTCCACAGAGGGGCGGCAAGAAATCGGAGTTAGCTTGCAGGTTGGTCACTTGGAAGATGTCATTCCTGCAGGTGTAACCTGGACGCTGAGTCACGTTCTCTACTGGTTCAACCTGCAAACGCCACTTAATAAAGTTAAAATGTTTAAAATAGTACACGTAGATGGTCCTTCTTTTTTTGTAGTCGGGTAAAAAGAGGGGGTTTTGGGCTAATGCCCTTTTAAGTGTTTGGCAACAATTTCGGCAATAATTATGTAACTGATGTTGTGGTTAGTATTACTATATTAGGCGATCAGTAAGGTGGTACCAGGCTGGCTGCCTGAGTCAGTCGTGGCGGTTATTTTACAGCACCTCTCCCTGGTGATAAAGCCTCTTCTAAACTAAAAAAATCGTAACTACAACTAAAAATTCGCAGACATGGGACATCCACCAAACCGCACTGTGTCTGCATGGGTTACAGTCCGTTCTCACAGGTCCTCTTTGAGTTACATACAGCAATGGGTGAGAAATTACTCATCTGCTTATCTTCTTCTCAACTCTATTGGAGTTGACTTCCAGCCTAACCGGATGCAGCTAAATACCAGTAATTTACATGGAGCGACTGCTTTACCAACCTCTACAACCCAGCTACTAGGTAACACGATACCCCTTGGTAAGAATGGTTGCCAAACTTTCAAACTCCTGACTACTCGTAACTACTGTCGAAGTTCTACCAATGAGAATAGGCTATTAAAGGCTAATTAAACTTACAGTGGTAGGTGGAGCTAGGTTAAAGGTTTCGAAGTCAATCCTCATTTGGCAGACGTTATTGTTGTTGATCTCAACGTTGTAGGAGCACTCAAGGCCTGAGGATTCTCTGCTCAGAGGCGGGTTGATGAAGACAGCTACCTTCGTGTCGGTGCGGACGTCACAGGCATTTACTGAAAAGGAAAAGATTTTCTAGTATAAACTATCCCTAGTTGCTCCTCCATAATATCACGCTTGAATTCCTCAAAAGAATACAAGCGTTCAAATTAGACAGAAGGTTACCTCTGCTGTCCCTATGACTTGGAGATAGCATCCTTGAAAAAAGCTGGTCATTGTTGGCAATACCGAAGGAAGGAGATTACGAGCCCGGTCGCCAACACGATGGTCTGACCTGGTAAAAGAAGCTACGTCCTCAAGCAAATTTCAGCAGGTGGTGATGGCAACTTCAGACCGGAGATGATGGAGGCAGATTGTCCGCTTAAAGGGGTCCAGTGACCAGGATCCTCGGTAATGGAGGGACCGATTGAAGAAGAAGATTCTTACGACTGCACCATTCATAGTGCAGACAAATTTATTTATGTTTGAAGTGCCAAGTTTATTGCCATTGATTTTGACTGGGCACAAATTCATGCTCCGGATTATTACTGAGAAATTTCTTAGAGATAAACCCAATAACACTTTACTCGACCCGGGGAACCTAGGACTCAACAGTCGCTTTTGCGATGAGGCAAATTCGTTTTAGTTTTGTTTTTGTTTTATAAAAAATCTGCTTTAGTAGTGTCTTTAAAGTTCGTTGAGAGATATTAATGCCCGGGCACAATAGCTACTATGGTGGTAGACTCAGGCGCAGGCCCCTGTCTCAGAGAGAAAGCCTGAAAGTCAAAGTGAAAGTAAAATAATTTATTTAAAAGGCACTACTACACGTCAAAATTTACAAGTAATTAAATAGAATTGATTCCAGGCTTCCCTTCTAAAATGTAGTTTTTTATGGAGAAGAATGGGCAAGAAATTCCACCGTTACTCTTTTAAAATGTTTTACAATATTTTGTTTATATTAATTATGTAATTATATGTGAAGATGATGGAATAAGATTACTATACCAAAATAGGTAAAAATAATTAAAAATCAAGCAATGACAGATAAATAGAATAGAAGAATAGAATTTTTCTTTATTCGAGTAACCAAGACTCAACAAGATTGTTAGTAAAACTTACGACTATGTTAGTAAGCACAGACACTAAACAAGAACAAGGAAACAATACAATCAATAACGGTTGGTCACCGCTGCGACATCCCATGAGAGAGGGCACAACAGTGACCAACGTATTCACAGTCCAGGCGACTCGCAACCATGCTTAAGACACTGTTGGAGCTGCCCCACACCCTGCGCACCAGGGAAGCGCACCTTTTACGCATTGCTGCATAAAAGCAACCTACATGCGCATCTGCGAACATCCCTGATGCACTACAGAAACGGAGCAGCCCCACCAGTATCCTAAACAAGTATCCTAAATGATTTATGTGATAGATACATGATGCTCACATATTTACAAGTATTGTAAAAGTATGCTATATTCGTAAAATTTTAACAATGTCAGTTTGTGAGTTCAAGGAACTACAGAATCTAAAATCAATGTCATAAAAATAATAAAATATACAGTTAAATTAGCAACCAGTTTGATTTTGTCTCGACTCTAAATTATCCTATGGAGCAGGGCCAGCATGTTTCCAAGCTTTCTTATCTTGGATATAATCCTCTAATTTGTAATATACTTGTTTACATGTACTTAATTGCAATATATCACAAGGTATTTTGCTGTTACATTTCACACAGTACCTCATAAAAGATGTATGTAAGTACTTTAAATAATCTGAAAATTAGTGATCTATTTTATCTTTATTTCAAGTATTTAAATTATGCCTATCACTTATTTTATTAAAAAGATGTAGATTTTTTCTAACATACATAATATTTTCGTAATTGGCAAGGTACCGTCATAATATTAATCTTTTTAAATACTTCCATGAGAGATTAACGGCGATGTAGATTATAAATGGCTCTGACAGCTCTCTTTTGCATTATAAAGATGAATTCAATGTCAGCAGACTCGACCCCACAGTAGCTAAAATAGACCAAACGCGCGGTTTCTACATCTGTTAATTTCTTATCTTTCTAACAGCATAAGCGGCCGAGCTTAGTCGTCCCGCAAGAGATGTTATGTATATGAGGTCCCCATTGTAATTTCTTGTCTAACGTGATTCCTAGGAAAACCGTTTGAATAATCAATTCCAGTTTATCTCCATTCAATATGATGTCATATTCGCTACTTCTAACATTGGATAATTTAAATCAAATGCATTTGGTTTTTTTTATTAAGTAGGTATCAAATTATTTACCGTAAACCAATCTTGGACCTGAAGATTTTGTGACCGTCGGTTTATTTTAAAGATCAATGATGTGTCACCTGCAAATAACACCATCTTCAGTTGATTTTGAAATAATTGGGGTAAATCATAAAAAGAGGAATGGACCCAATATCAAACCTCGAGGAACGCCCATTCAGACCCTAATGAATTTATGCCATTTACTTCAATTTTAATCTTTCCATCTTTAAGGTGTGATCTTAGTAAATCAAGAACTGTATTCCTAATCCCATAGTGCACTAGTTTCAGCAGAAGTATCTCATGGTTTACGCAATCGAACGCCTTCGAGAGGTCGCAAGAGATTCCTATGGTATCTTGTGCTTCTTCCCAGGCGTTAAAAATGTTCTTTATTAGGGTGACACTGGCGTTAGTGGTACAACGGCCTTTGGTGAAACTGCACTGTTGTTCATACAAAACGGTATTTTTATTGAAGTGACATAACATTTGATTGCGAATAAATTTGTCAACACAGGCCTATAATTTTTGGGTTCCTTAAAGAGGGAGCATTATCCTGATAATCCTTTACTATAGTTAGGTTTGTACTTACAAGAACAACAAGTAGCGAAGACTCCACAGAAGCCAATAGCCTTGCCTCCTTGCGTGTTGCACTGGTTCCTAGACAGGCAAACACCGCCGGTTGCCCTGTCGTTGCCCTGACATTGTTCACCGTTGCCCATTGTGAAGATACTGGCTGGAGACTGACGGCCGGCTGTGGGAAGAAAACGTGAAGAATACGAAATTAATAATATTCTGTATAGTGTATTTTTTAAGCTATCGTGTTAGCAAAGTGTTTAGAAAAATAAAACACAAACCACAGATTTCTGTGATTGCGCTTTTTTTGTCTCACGATCATTTGCCAAATAAATGTTATTTAGGCTTTCTTTTTTTCTTTATTAGGTTATAGTTCTAAAGTGGACGTTGACAGTCAGAAGTATGAAACTGAATGTTTATAGTAAGACGTTAAGGGCTGATGATGCCATTTTTCATTAATTTTTTTATGTACGTACACGTCCACATTAAGAAAATCAAATGAGGAGCTTTTATAAACACTGATGCAATTTCAAAAGCCCAGCATCATCAAATCATCAATGGACGTTAACGTCCTAACATTGATCTCTCTCAAAACCATCTCAACTCACCATCCAGCAATGGAACATCAAAGTTCCAACATAAGTAACAGTGGACGTTAACGTTTATACAAGTGGACGTAATAGTTACTTACTTCTATAATAATGTCCATTGTCCACTACAGAAGCGCTGCTGTAACTGACAGCGCATATTAGTAGTACGTGAACTATCCGGTGTAACGCCATCTTGGATTAACTGGAACAAAGAAGAAAATACACAATAGCTGCAAACCCCATTTTATAAACCTGAACATTTTAACTCTGCCTTGTATATATATACTTGAAATATGTAAATTCGCTCATAAATACCCACACTTTTACACTAAACGAGAAGACATACAAACAAGATACACACTCCGATACAGAACACGACTAAACTTACCAAAATCCCGCCTAAAAATACATTCAACAAGTTCTCTAGTTATGTCAATAAAAATATATAACAAATTACCTGAATCAATCAGAAAAGAAAAAAAACTTCATCTATTCACCAATAAATTAAAAAGTCTATTATTAAGTAAATGTTACTACAGTGTACAAGAATATTTAAATGATAAATCTCTAAAACTCAAATAAAATACACAATAAATGTTTTTTTTAGAATAAATTAGATTATAAGATAAACGATAAGTCCTCATCTCTACTATAATTCTTTTGCTGTGCCCAACAGGGTCCACGATTGTTTCTTTTCAAATGTTTACCACCTAAGCACATACATTGTGGAATGCAATAAAGTATTGAGTATTGATTATTGAGAAAATAAACTCATATAAACAACTTCGGTTAAGCAAAAGTGCACCTTAATATTATTTATAGTACACCCACATTTCGCGAGTTCTGCTAAGGCGCGGCGTCCACTATCGCTGGGTATCGGTCCGGCTCGGTACAGCTCGGGCGCTTTACGGCGGCTTCGGACGCTTTACGGTGGTTTCGGGCGCCTGAGGGCTGCTTTGGGCGGTTTCGGGCGCCTCAGAGCTGCATCGGCAGTCGTAAGCATACTTAAGGACGCTGAGGCTGGTTTCGGGCAACTCGGGTGGCATTTTCGTGGCCAGACAAGTCGCAGAACAGTCATAACGTTCACCGCGCGCGCCTCCATTAGTTTGGCAACACCCAGAGGAAAATGAAAGGCAACAGCCTCATTATTACACGTATAGGTTCGTTTTATTTAACGATAACAGAAGATAAGTTGATTAGAACTAAGTCCCAATCCACCATTATAAATACACACGCACAACTGTTTTCACGTAACGTTACGACTGCTCTGCGACGTGTCTGCCACCCGAACTATTATTAGTTTCGCCGAAGCTACCCGAAACCAGCCTCGGCGTCTTTAGGTATGCTTACGACTGCCGAGACAGCTCTCAGGCACCCGAAGCCGGCCGAAGCAGCCGTCAGGCGCCCGAAGCCGCCGTAAAGCGCCCGAGCTGTACCGAGCTGTACCGATGCCCACCGATAGTGGGCGCCGCGCCTAAGGCGACGTTATCCGATTTTTAATGATTTCACACTGAAGATCACGTCTAAACGAGTAGTGTAAATGGTTTGGAAAAAATATAGTAGGTATGTATGTTAAACTAGAGTATTTTCTTAATAACTTGACCGATATAGTCTCCACCCTAATGAATATTTCGTATTATACGGTTTACGGTTTAAAATATTTATTTCACTCAAAAAGAATACAATGATTCACTCCTATGCGGAAAAACATAAAAATTAAGATAAGCGACGGTTTCGCTTGGTAATAAACTAAAATTACGTTATAAAAATGGTAAAAACTTCCAATTTTAAAAGTTGGAAGTGATTTCGATTCCTTAATTACTTTAGGTATAGAGTTATACAGGTGAAATTTAAATTATGAGCAATCTTTTAAGGAGTGACTCAGACCACGAACCTGAACAACTTTCATTAGAGGACCGACTCCAACATCGCGAAAAAATAGATGTTCCGTAGATTTTGGCTGAGTCAGTGGAATATCTTCCACTTTTATTAACCGACTTCCAAAAAGGAGGAGGTTATATGTTCATCGCGTATGTTTGTTTTTTTTTTTTTTTATATATGTCCACCGATTTCTCCGTCAATTGTGGACCGATTTTGAAAATTCTTTTTTGATTGAAAGGGGCACACCCTTTCAAACAAAAAAAGAATTTTCAAAATCGGTCAATGGAATTGGTCCCATATAAATTTTATTAACTTTGCTTGGATAGTTTTTGAGTTAGCTACAAAATACGTATTTTTTTCCCACTTAATATGTGGATGATATGATAAGTTTCTGTCACTGGTAGCAGGTAGTGGTATTTGAATGTGTGTGGGGTAGGTACCACAACTAAAAAGTGAAAAATAAAAACTTTTTACAAAAAAAACAACCGACCTCCAAAAAAACACTACAAAGTGAAAAATAACTTTAATTTCGGAAGTCGGTGGCAAAAAACGAAAATACAAAACCCAAGACACCGACTTCCGAAATTAAAGTTATTTTTCACTTTGTAGTGTTTTTTTGAAGACGGTTGTTTTTTTTTTGTAAAAAGTTTTTATTTTCATTCTATTTAGGTATCAAAATTTAAAATTTGTACATACGTGTGAGGTCCAGCAGCGTGTTTGCGGAAGTGTCAGAGTTATGCAACGCAGCATCTTATATAGAGGACGAGATGACCGCTACACGGAGAGAATGCGACATGAAAAGCTGTGGCACACAGAGAGATGAGTTTAAGATAGCTTAAAGCTGAGAATTTGGTTGGCTTGACCACTGTAGATGCTCAAAGAAAGAGCTTAGTATTAATACTATCGATCGTTAATCAGAATTAAATGAATAATTTCAAGTTTTGTGTTGCGTAATGTAAATTATTTTTCACACCTCTTGCTCAAAAAGTCCGTCATTGTAGCGTACCAGAGCGGGGAAAAAATAGCATATTTTGCTCCAGGGGAAAAAGTAACTCTTTACCAACGAGCCTACAAAAACGAAAAAGTCTTTATTCTTATGTAAAACTAGCTTTTTACTACCGCAAACCGGGATAAAAAGTTTCCTTAAAAAATCAGATTGAACAAATTGTATATTTTTTTTTAAAATAAAATAAACTATTTGATATTGTACTGGATTATCTTATTTTCTCGCAATCGTAGTGAAAAGTAGAGTGTAATACACGGCGCTAAAACCCATTCTAACTCGGTTTCCAAAACTACCAATCTACAATTCAATCAAGTTTTTCTAACTTGAACAGACAGCTGTGCTGCTGGACAGTTTGTTGCGCCACTTCTTCTTCCCAGCTAAAGCACTAGGAAGTGGTGAAGGCTGGGCGTTTTTGGAGGACTGTCTTATGTAATTTTGACGTTTATTTATTGACTTTATTGTACACCATAAAAATACATAACAAAAAATAAATTAAACACTACAAAATATACAATGGGCGGCCTTATCGCTTTCCGCGATCTCTTCCAGGCAACCTTGGAATGGACAGTGATTTGCCTGGACATAAAATGAGGCTGTCGTTGGTGCAAATAATAATTATACAATATAATAGAATAGATACACACATCCTAAATAATAGATACATAAATACTTACTAAATATATAAGCAACAAAAATAAATAAAGACTATAGATAATTACAGTTACGAGAACAAGATCACAACGACAAGTAATGTTCCTTCACGAGTCTCTTACCTATATAGGTAACGATTGCGCGCGTTTTATTTGAACTGGCAATGCATTCCACAAACGAGCGGCCTGGACAGTAAAGGACTTGTTGAGGAAAGTTTTGGAATGCATAGGCATCTTAAGCTTTAAATTATCTGATGACCTTAAAAATTTCGTGTGGGAGTCGCAAAGAAACTAGAAACGTTTCTTGAGATAGAGAGGGGTGGAAGGGGGAAAATGCACATTATACAAAAGGGAAAGAATATGAACATTCCGGCGAAGGCGAATTGATAACCACTTGAGCTTCACACGAAATTTGGTAACATGGTCATATTTGCGGAAACCGAATATGAACCTAATACAAATATTAACGTTCGCAAAGTGCTGATTCTCAGCCTAGTTTGAATGAATGACTTTTGAATTTGAATTTGAATCAGCTTTCCGGATCAAAGGGTCAAATTAGCAACAATCCTAATACTCTATATATAAAATTCTCGTGTCACAATGTTAGTTACCTTACTCCTCCGAAACGGCTTTACTGATTTTTACCAAATTTTATGTGCACATTCAGTAGGTTTGAGAATCGGCTACTATCTATTTTTCATACCCCTAAGTGATAAGAGTTGTCCACCCCAAACAAATAATTGGCAAAACAACGTTTGCCAGGGTCAGCTAGTATGTATATAAAATTCTCGTGTCACAATGTTAGTTGCCAAACTCCTCCGAAACGGCTCGATCGATTTTTATTCAATTTTATATGTATATTCGGTAGGTCTGAGAATCGGTCGTAATCTATTTTTCATACCCCTAAGTGATAAGGGTGGTCCACCCCAAACATTTATATGGCAAAACAACGTTTGCCGGGTCAGCTAGTTTATTATAAATGTGAATGTTTGTTACTCAATTACGCAAAAACGGCTGAACGGATTTAGATGAAATTTGACACACAGATAGGTTATAACCTGGACATATAGGACACTTTTTATCCCGGAAGTACGTTCTCATGGAATAATTTCCGCAATCCCCGCGGGTGATGCCGCTGGTAAATGCTATTATTTTAATTATATAAGGCTGCCTGTCCACTGGAGCGGAGCGAGGCAGCAGAGCGGATAAAATTGCCAATATCAATAGAATCTAAACTCCGCTTCAGAGCTCCGCTCCTATTGGTTAATATTGGCACATTTCTCCGCTCCGCTGCCTCGCTCCGCTCCAGTGGACAGGCAGCCTAATACTGGAGAATTTACATTTTCTCTAATCTTTGAAAGATGCTGTTTTGTTTTAATTCTTGAGATGCAGGTGGGTGCAAGATTTGTAAATTGTTCAGATTTTGACGTAATTCAAGCGATATTGCTCTCAGAATAATTATAATTATATTTAAAATATGAGTAAAGCTCACGACAGGAAAACTAATAATAATTATTAATTATTATTTCGTGTTATATAATGTTGCATGCCTAATATAAGGTAGATTGTACAAGGATCACCCATATTTTAACTGTTACATCTTATTTACTGTACCTGCAATCTATGCAAATAAATTTTTACTTTACTTTACTTTAGCACAAAAACCTCAGCTAAAAAGATATAAACAAGACATCACAGAAAAAAAAAAAAAGAAAGAAAAAAAAGAAAATTCAAAATTCAAAAGTCATTTATTCAAACTAGGCTGAGAATCAGCACTTTTCGCACGTCAAAATAAGATAAGACAGTCCCTCAAAACGCCCACCCTTCACCACTTCCTAGTACCTTGACGTCGTGTTAGCGCATAAATCGAACAGTGTGACACCGGATTTTTATGCCTCTGACTTGACTTCACGTGCCTTCGTGAAATATCTCTCAGGCATGCTGGTTTCCTCACGATGTTTTCCTTCACCGTTTTTGAAGCAAGTGATAATTATAGAATACGCACATCAATCGCGCACTAGACGGCTACCTCCGGCCAGCCGTGGCCATCTGGTAACTCTAGTGGTATTGTGTGATGTACGGCTAGTTTGCCGGTGCGACCAAGTGCGCGATTTATGTCGGTTTCTATGGGTTTACTTGGTCGCGGTCGTGATCGTGGCGGTCTAGTGCGCGAGGTCCATAAGTTAGCAAAACTGTGCAGGCGTGGTGTTTCATCATCATCATCATCATCATCCTATAAATGTTCCCACTGCTGGGACTGCGGCCTCCTCTCTGTGAGAGGGAGTGGGCCGTAATCCACCACGCGGGCCCAGTGCGGGTTGGTAGATGTCACATGGGTTCGAATTTTTGGTTCTAGGACATGCCGGTTTCCTCACGATGTTTTCCTTCACCGTTTTGAGAGCAGTGGTGATGAAATTATTTACACAAAGTAAAGCGCCTGTCTGGGTACAAATCTACGACCTACAACTCCTAAGTCGCGGCCGTTAACACTGGGCCACCACTGCTCTCCTGGTGTTTACCTATATCTAAACAAGACAAAACTAAAAAAAAAAAACGGGCCAAATCACAATGAAGGGTTCCGTAGTTGGGATGAATTCATCCCAAGAACAAACTTAACATTGTAGTTGAAAAACATGTTCTCCCATTCATTCCAACTGCAAATGTACGTTTCTACGCAAAATATTGAGAGATTTACCATGTTATTTTAAGACCATAGAGTTCTTATAGGGTTTCTTGTAATCTTCATATTTTGAAAAAATAAATATAATGGTTTTTCACTCATGTAAAGAACCTGGAGGGGCTTGTGGCTACGTAATGACAGCCGCACGGGTCGATCGATCAGGTAAAGCTACGCTTGTCGCGGTTGGTCCGTGGATGGGTGACCATCTTTACATACCAAGACCCTTCCGTGCCTCGGAAAGCACGTTAAGCCGTTCGTCTCGGCTTTAATTTGTAGATATTTGACAGTCGCTACGGGTAGTTAGAAGCCCAAAAGTCTGACAACCAGTCTTACAAGGGGTATCGTGTTACCTAGTAACTAGGTTGTGGAGGTCAGATAGGCAGTCGCTCCATGTAAAATACTAGTATTCAGCTGCATCCGGTTAGACTGGCCGACTCCAACATAGTTGGGAAAAGGCTAGGCAGATGATGACTCATGTAAAGAACCATTACCAGTATATTTTTCAAAATTTTAGGCTCAGTAGTTTCGGAGATAACGGTCAATTTTCATATTTTTTTTAAATATTTTCAAATGTAGATAGGTAGCTATTTAAAAAAAAAATGATATTCTCGCAACAAGCCCTTTCATTTATTTTTGATGTCACACGGTACATTTTGCAAAACTTTTTTTATTATTTTCTTATTTGCCTCCCAAAAAAGACCCCCATATTCAAAATCCATTTATTTAAGTTACACGTCCGTGTTTGGATCACAGAAATACATATGTGTACCGAATTTCAACTTAATAGGTCCATTAGATTCGGAGCAAATTGGCTGTGACAGACGAACAGACACACGAGTGATCCTATAAGGGTTCCGTTTTTTGCTTTTGAGGTACGAAACCCTAAAATTTTTTTAAACTTCACAGACGTACCTAATGGTATATCTAAATAGGATAAAAAAACTGTTTTTTTTATGTAGGGCATCTCGTAGTTGACCTCTGAGATCATGACTACTTAACCGGGCTTTCCTGTGGGTGCCTTAAGCTACTACACTTAAAATCTCCAGCCAGGGGTTATTCAACTATGCTAATTAAAATTAGGTGAACGCTCGCTAAGGGCACCCCCTGTGGGGTACGAACCTCGGCTTAGGGCGTCAACCGGAGGGAGGACATCAAGGATGGGACGGGCTGGATCAAAGTTTTGATCATGATTATTAGTCGGGGAATTTCTGATTTTCTCAACTCATACTACAAGTACCGCAGTCATTGACCCCAAAAAAAAAACATCAAAGCTTTTTTATTGTATTTAGATATCAATTTCCATCAGTTCTACAGAGTTTTGCTTCCTAATTTTATTTGACCGTGTGTAATACATCACTGCCTACCCTTCCGAGGAATAATGGCATTAGTTATGTTATTTCTATTTACTTTTAAGTTTTAAACAAACTAGCTTTTAAAATTTTGTGTTCCGTTAGCTATAAATACTGTTAAAAATATTTAAATTAGATCTAGACGGAACCGTTACGGAATTTGGCTATGTTATTTTTATTTAACGACATATGTATGTTATAGGGGTCCACACTATTAGTAATAACGACATTTATATTCACCGTTGCCTCGTTGGTCTAGTGGTCGCAAGCGCTACTGTTAAGCATGAGGTCCTGGGTTCGATTCCCGGGTCGGGCAAAGTGTTATTGAGTTTTTCTATCTGGAATTTCTCAGTAGCAGTCCGGAGTCTGGATTTGTGCCCGGTTGATGGCAATAGGCTCGCCCCCTATTACATGGGACTTAAACATAACTGGCGAAATGTGGGTGTACCTACTACAGGGACACCTCTGCCCAACCCTTCGGGGAAATAAGGCGTGATGTATGTATGTATGTATATTCAATAATATTGATAAAAATAGGAACAGTGGTGGCCCAGTGGTAACGGCCGCGATTTACGAGGTCGTAGGTTCGAACACAGACAGGCGCTTTACTTTGTGTAAATTATTTCATCACCACTGCTCTCAAAACGGTGAAGGAAAACATCGTGAGGAAACCGGCATGTCCTAGAACTGAAAATTCGAAGACATGTGACATCTACCAACCCGCACTGGGCCCGCGTGGTGGATTACGGCCCACTCCCTCTCACAGAGAGGAGGTCTGTGTCCCAGCAGTGGGAACATTATAGGCTGATGATGATGATGATGAATATTGATACAGAGAAACTATTAGTTGTACTATAAAAATTGTATTTGTACTAATTAAGTTTAGCTAGGTAAAAATAGGTACTAAGATTTTAGCATGTAGGATTTATGTGAACACCAAGTATCCATCACATTTAAAAAAAAAAATTGTCGTTGCTTCAATTTAATTATTTTTACCTATTATGGTATAGTAATCTTATTCCAGGTGCATCGTCTTCACATATAATTAATGTATACAAAATATTGTAAAACATTTTAAAAGAGTAACGGTGGAGTTTCTTGCCCATTCTTCTCCATACGAAAACTACCTTTTGGAAGGGGCGACTAGAATCAATTCTATTTTTTGTAAATTTTGAAGTTCAAAAGTGCCTTTTATGTGCCTAATTGAAATAAATTATTTAACTTTGACTTTGTACTATATACACCTTTTTACATATCTATTAGATGACTAGATTTTTATTATTAATGTGATTATTTAGAAATATTGTTATACCTTGCCTCGCCTGAAACAACAGGATGATCTAGTTCAGGCACATAACATAATTGAATTTTTCGTTAGTGTTTTACCTTTTTACCTGAATAAACTTTTATTTATTTTATTATTTATTAGATAATGTTATTGACATTCCTTCCAACATTGACGTAAAACTATGAATTCCAATCATCACACTGTCATTAATAATGACATTACATCCAAGTAATGTCATCATTCAAGTAAGTAATGTCATTATAGTGTCTGGAAGCCTTATGATTTTAGCAGCTCAAACATGAGAAAAATTAAGAAATAACCCACTGAATAAATGATTTTATTTCTTTTTAGAGAGCAGCTCGGAATGTGATATTATGGGAAACTAGCTGCGTCTCGCGGTTTCACCCACATAAGTCTCGATCCCGTGGGAATATCTAAATAAAACGTATCCTTTGTCCCAACCCAGGTCATGGTCTACCCATGTGCCAAATTTTATCCAAATCCGTTCATCCGTTTTAGCGTGAAAGCGTAACAAACAAACATACAAAAAATCAAATCTTTTTTTCTTTTATGTTATTAGTTTAGACAAGTACTGTACCCGATAGGTTATATCGGCAAAAATGACGATCTTCCATACAAACTTTCATCCCCTATTTGACTCTTTTACCCCTAAAGTAGTCAAATATGGGATGAAAGTTTGTCGTGTGAAGGAAGAATTTTTAAAGTTAGAAGTATCAAAAACCTTCCTTAGTGCTCACCTTCGTTATTAAATAAAAATATTATTGTGAAAAATTTCGAGCTGCTATAATAGATCTAGCGGTTAAGGATGTTTGTTGTCTGTCAGTCAGTGAATTTAAGAAACAGAAATTCTTTGCTTTTGGAAATTGTGTCTATTCTTACTTTGACAGAACAAATTTAGAAAATTAGATAAAAATGTAACTAGCGCCATCTATGAGGCAATAGTAAAACTACAAAGCAAGCGCTCTCTATGAGGCGATAGCAAAATAATGAACGCACGTTGCTTGCTCAAAAGAAGAACTGCATAGCTTGGAAGTTTTGAAAGAAGTTCAAATATACAGCCATAGATGGCGTTATTTTCAAGTTTGAAAATATCACGCTCATTTTACTATGGGTAGGCAGATGAGTGCTTAGACACACCATAGACAATAAAACTACGGCCATCTTCTTCCTCGTCTTGAAGCAGTAGTAACCGTTCTATTTTGTTTATTATTGGTTGTTGACCTTTCCCGCCTGATGATGTGAAAAAAAGGTTTATGGGGACATCCTACTATGTCGTGATAGCCCAGAGGTTAAAAAAAATATCTTCTCGAGCTCGAAATTTTATGTTAAAATCTGCTAAGTTTTGATCCAAGATCTTTTTTAATTTAATTTTTGTCAGTTGACTAACAGTGAAGCAGAACGTCGTAAAGTAGTATGTATTTTAACCCCCCTCCCCCCCCTTGGTGTCCAATTTAATAATGTGTTCAGAAAACTGAAGGGGCTGCCATGGCGTTGCAGTGCGTCAGGGATGTTTGCGGCGGCGCGTGTAGATTATTTTTATACTTTCAATGCGCAAGCGCGCTGAATCAATGGTGGCACGAGTCATGGCCAACCCCAACAGGGTTCTGAAAATGATAGCTAACAGAGTGGACTGTCCTAGTTCACTGTTGTCAGTTACATGTGTCACCGTATTGTGTTGTTTACTAACACGTAGTTTTAAGGATATTGTTACTAACCCTCTATGAGTCTTGGCTCGAAATAAAGTTTTTAATTTATTTAAATTGGGTGGGAAATTATCAAATAACTTCTCCCGCTCTGGGCGGAGCGGGAGGGCGTGTCAGACTCTTACTGACTAAAACCCACCCGTGTTCCTTCGGTTACCCTGTTGCTGGGAGCCACGATTTCCCTATCGGTTTTCTTCGAACCCCCGGCAGGCATTGGCCCTAGCGGACCCCGTCAATTCTGCTGACATCTCTTTGAGGCGCGCGTGGAACACAACGCGCCGTCGACCCGGGCTTGGTCCTTATCGGACGGCGAGCTACCCATTGCTCACAGACCGCATGATTATATACCTTCCTTATATACCTTCAGCCATGAAGACACTTTTATGATTCCCTTCCTGCCTTTTTCCAACTATGTTAGTGACTGACTTCCCCGTTGGTTTCGTGATCGCAAGCGCGACTGCTGAGCATGCGGTCCTGGGTTCAATTCCCGGGGCGGGCAAAGTGTTATTGGGTTTTTCCTTTAGGAATTTCTTAGTAACAGCCCAGAGTTTGGAAGTTGGCGGTGTGATACCCCCGTGCCTCGGAAAGCACGTTAAGCCGTTGGTCCTGCTCTTGATCTCTCCGGTCTTGTTGGATTGCCGTCCCATCGGACTATGAGAGTGAGAGCACCTGTGTCTGCATACACATTGTGCACTATAATATCTTCCGCGCCAAAGGTTAGTCTCCGCTGAGATTGGTCGTCATGGCCGAAATTCGGTTTGGACGACTATAAGGCTAAGCTAAGATTTGCAGATGACATTGTTATACTGGCCGAATCGCTGCATGACTTGCAGCAGATGCTGGACGGCCTAGTTAATTCTTCTGTACGCATTGGTCTCCGGATGAACTTAGGTAAAATCCAGGTTATGTTCAACGAACACGTCACTCCGGGGCCGATTGCTGTCAATGGCGGTGCTCTCGAGTTTGTTCGAGAATACGTTTACCTCGGGCAAACTCTGCAGTTTGGTAAGAACAACTTTGAGAGGGGGGCTAACAGAAGAATTCGGCTGGGCTGGGCAGCATTTGGGAAACTTCGTCGAGTCTTCTCGTCGCGTATTCCACAAAGCCAAAAGACGAAGGTCTTCAATCAGTGCGTCCTGCCTGTTATGACCTACGGAGCCGAAATGTGGACACTAACGGTACGGCTGGTCCATAAATTTAAGGTTACTCAGCGAGCCATGGAGCGGACTATGCTTATAGTCTCTCTGAAGGAACGAATCCGGAACGAAGTGATCCGGCAGAGAACCAAAGTTATCGATATAGCTCTCAGAATTAGCAAGCTGAAGTGGCAGTGGGCCGGCCATATCAGCCGTAGAACCGATGACCGTTGGGGTACACGTGTTCTTGAGTGGAGACCGCGAATAGGCAAACAGAAGGTAGGACGCCCTCAGGCTAGGTGGAGTGACGATCTTCGCAGGGTGGCTGGTAGCAGCTGAATGAGAGTTGCCGAGAATCGAACTGCTATAGGCCACTGGTCAGTGGACTGCTATAGGCTGATGATGATGATGAAGGCTAAGCGTATGCTGAGACGTAGGTGACGCAGCACAGCACAGTACAGAATTTGCAGGGTAGGGCAGGGGACGTAGACATGGCCGCGAGCGTATGCTGCGACGCAGCTACACAGACACATTCGCGTCCTAGCTAGTACAAACAATCTGTCATTGAAACAAAATTATGAATTAGTGGTAAAAAAGAAGTGACGACCTACACGCGTCGCGCAGTAATCTGTGCCGGCTCTACAACGAGACGCAGAGCAGGTCTGACACATGCATTCATGCATGCATGTTCATGCATTACAAAATCTGTTCTGCTCTGCGCTGCGTGGACCTACTGTGTCACTTGCGTCTCAGCATACACTTAGCCTAAGTGCCGGCTTCCAGTCTAACCGGATGCAGCTGAATACCAGTACTTTACATGGAGCAACTGGATATACCTAAATGTCTAAATGCATTATAATAATCTCCACCTGTACTTACCAACATCGTACCGTATTCTTTGAATAAATCTTTGTCTTAGAAGTCTTCGATGTGAGGACTATGTGGATATTATTTTTATTTCTCTGCTAGTTTTAGTGATGGTCTGGCAGTTTGAGTAGTTTATGCGGCCTACCCAAATGTCCTTTCTTTGGTATTGTTCGTCGAGTTGAGCTCCTTAAGTTCTGAGTTGAGCTCCACGATTACTGACAAATGCCTACACTGATTGGACAGGTCCACTCAATCTGTGTGGTTCTTTACTCAAAAGACCTTTTCAGACACTAATCTACATGGTCCTCATATTGCCTGACCAAGATTATGTCTGGACTTTAAAAGAGACTGCGACCTCTGAGTTTGTTTCGGCCTTTCTTCTCAGAGTTATTTTTAATATTTTTTAAATGACGTGTAAAAGTGATTCCGATATCCTATTTACAGAATAAACAATTTCATTTCACATTCGCATCTCAAAACAAGATGCATCAAGGTAATACTTACCTCTAAGCACAATACCCACCTATCTACCGACCTTCAAAACTCGAGCAAGCGTGAACAAAGCAAGCTAGCACTAATACAAGTCTGCGGCCACTCTTAAGCACTAGGATTGAAAAGAAACATTACATCTAGAAATGCATATTTTAATCCCAAATTATTACTGCTTGGGATATCTCTATAGAGTTGATAATACCCATATTTTTTTCAAGTTATATATTTTGTGACAGAAGATCGAGAGCTATACTTGTAATTTCCCAACGTGATCGAATCAGAAATAATCCGCAGGAGAACCAAGGTAACCGACATAGCCCGAAGAATTGCCGAACTTAAGTGGCAATGGGCAGGGCACATTGCTTGCAGAACAGATAGCCGATAGGGCCGAAAGGTCCTGGAGTGGCGACCGCGTAACGGAAAATGTAGCGTTGGAAGGCCTCCCACAAGATGGACCGATGAACTTGTGAAGGCCGCAGGAATCCGCTGGATGCGGGAAACACAGAATCGGTCGAAGTGGCGGTGCTTGGGGGAGGTCTATGTCCAGCAGTGGACGTCTTTCGGCTGAAATGAATGAATGAATGAATCGGCCAACTTACAGTTGCAGTTGGAATGCATGGAGAACATGTTTTTCAACTTCAATGTTAAAATTTGTTCTTGGGATAAATTGATCCCAACTACGGAACCCTTAATTGTGCGTGGCCCACGCGCTTGGCCGGTTTTTAAATTTGAATTTGACGTATTGAACGATGTCATGTTTTTTTGACAGGAAAAATAATAGGTCATCGCCGTCAAATCATAGAAGTGCGTTGGTAGCATAAAATATTTTCGAACGCTAAAATTACAAGCTTCTTCCTGCAGGTCTACTCCCTAAATACGAAATCCAAAATTACGTGCGGATTAGTTTGGGCCCGATCTAAGAATGAATGACAACACGATTTAACAGTCTGTTGTCCTTACACCCTTTGCCCGTTCAAAAAAGTTAATTATTCGGGTGTACTCGCTGGTTGAGGGTAAGAAAGGCCGATCACGGCGCAGCCACAACAAACACCGTACCACTCCTGCAAGAATTTTTGAGCTGCAGTGCTCACCATCCTCGTGCATATTTCCCGGTTGGTCCCACAGACATCGAGAGAAAAGGAGCCAAGGTCTAATCAGTGCCAAAGGAAGAGCGTTGTAGTCAAGCAAGACTATAAATTTTAATTCCGACATCCAGGTTCCCGGGCTGCAAAAGGCCTCAGCCTAGAATTTTGGTTTTTTAGAGAATTCTGAAAATAATTTTCAGAATTCTCTAAAACGTTTTACAATAAAGTTACCAGACGGCGCTACTGTACACCGCTAGATCGCGTTGTCGTTGTCGCTCGCCAAATGGTTAGGTCCCGTCGAAGATTTTGTGTGACTGAGTTTTGTTAGGTGTAAAGTAGCTTCAAAAGTAAAGTCTCGTGTTTAACAGTTAGTTTTGGGTAAGTGTATTTCAGTTTTATTATCGTCTTGCCACCACATGCTTTTCAGTAACCTACAGCTGCAGTCGGGTTTTTTTTAAGTTGGTTAAATATATTAATTATGGGATTTTAAACTGACATGGTTATTTTCACTACTAAAGTTCTTTATTTACGGGATATTTACCATGTATTTTGTTTAAAACGGGATATTTTGTAAAAAAAAAAACAAAATACATGGTAAATATCCCGTTTTAAATAACTTTAGTGGTATATTAATTGTTGTAAAAAAGTTTGTGCTTGCGAGGTCTACTGTTCGCAGAACTACTAGTAATAATCTACAAAATGGACGAAAAAAATTGGACACAGGCCTATTGGATAGCGGGTATGGGGTTCGAATCCAATACTTTCCCAAGTCATTTTTGCGACCGCTGGATCTCTGGCCATTTTAATGCAGCAGAAGATTAATATTTTCGTTGGCGGTATTATCCTCTCTCTCTAGATCCCACACCGGTACTCAGTGATACTGCTACTTACCACTCAATGCGCAATAACACTGGATTTGTATGTACCTGTCGCAGGCAAATATGGAATGCTAGGAGATATTGAATATGTCTAGGATTACAGTGTTTTTAACTCGCTCTGCTAAGCCTTGTGATAAAACCATAAAATTAATAAAAAATTTGAATGTGAGGACTATGTGGATATTATTTTAATTTCTGAGCTAGTTTTAATTACTGTCTGGCAGTTTGAGTAGTTTATGCGGCCTACCCAAATGTCCTATTTTTTGGTATTGTTCGTCGAGTTGAGCTCCTTAAGTTCTGAGTTGAGCTCCACGATTACTGACAAATGCTTGCACTGACTGGACAGGTCCACTCAAATCTGTGTGGTTCTTTCCTCAAAAGACCATTTCAGACACTAATCTATATGGTCCTCATATGGCCTGACTAAAATTATGTCTGGACTTTAAAAAAGACTGCGACCTCTGAGTTTGTTTCGGTTTTTCTTCTCAGAGTAGTCAGATAGGAAACGCAAAACTCATCTAGATTATTTTTTTATATTTTTAAATATGACGTGCTAAAGTGATTCCGATTTCCTATTTACGGAATAAACAATTTCATTCAATATTTTTTTTATTTAAGGTAAGGTACCTTACCTTAAATTATATTTTTTTTCATAAGTTTTTCATCAAGAATTCAAAATTCCTTAAGCTTTTAAAACTGACTTATTTAACAAAAATAAGCAAGTATTGTGATGCTCATCTGTACTTTAGTATTATTGCGATTTTGCAGTTTATTTCTATTAAAGCTAGAATAAATAAAACTTAAACCGTTCAGGGGGCCTACTACTAGCTCAAAAGCAGTATTATTTTAATATTACTTCAGTGTGAGAAAGAGATGAAGCTCTACAGGACGTATAGCTCCAGCTCTTTCTCCCACTGAAGTAATATTAAAATAATATTGCTTTATGAGTTTGTGGTAGGCCCCCAGGTGCTTACATACGTTCATGTAACAATTTTTTTTGTTTATTTATTTAAAAAAGAAAAAAATATAGCTAATCATCACTCGAAATTGCATAGATACCAATCTCAATGAATACAAAACATATACCAGTTTTTAAGCTTAGTTATCTTCCCCAGCTTATTGCCACCATTTCCAACATCACCGCATTCCCTCTTTAACCGCAACATATCCAGCATTACAGCTCCTGATCCCGCCATTATTGGGAATGCAAGAACGTCGGCGTACAATTTGATAGCTCGCTCTCATTCAATAGCACAATGGTCTGATATGAATGAATGAGTGAACGAGAATGAATGTAAACGAAACGCATCGCTTACTGAAGTTATTTACCTAAGATTTGAATGAGACTTAGATTTGTTAGATTGCTAAAAAACTGTATTTGGTATACAAACCTACGATTTAATTTCAACTTTTTTTAGTGACTTTTGTGGACATGATAATTATTCAGATTGATTACAGTTGTAATAGCAATCATATAATTGCGTTTTATTAAAATAGGTTTTTTACTTTTATTAATTTATTTATTTTTTGTATAGATTCTTTTCTACATATTTTGTGAATGTGAGAACGCTGTAGGCTTAGTGGATTGTAGACCTGTTGACCATTGTCTATTTTGTTAAGTACTTGGTACTTATTGAAAGACCTACACTGTCCTCCCATACCTAGAAATACTGTTCTATGAAAGTATTGTAAAAGCCAATTATTTTTAAAAGAGTAACCGTGGAGTTTCTTGCCGGCTCTTCTCCATAGGAAACGACCAATTGGAACCGTGCACCTAGCTTCTGACGTTTCATAAGTGCCCATGTAGGTTTATGTGAAATAAAATATTTTGATTTTGATTTTCAAAGATTTTTAACACACTTTTATTAGATCGACCTGTATGTAACTAACTATGTAATGGAATCTAAGGTAACTAATTTAACCATCTTCCAAGGGTCGTAGCGTAATGAAAATTGGCAGCTGTATGTAATTCTGATGACTATACAATAATATGGTACTGTCGAACTGATCTGATGATGGAACCGGAAGATATGAACTGGAGCTTCATGATGGAAAATCATATCATAGCTGTTTTGGATTTCTTAGAAAAGTCTTGTAATGAACTTTGACCACGATTACGTTTCAAGGTCTGATGATGAAGCCGGAAGATAGGCACTGGCATTCCATGATGGAATATCGTATCATAGTCGTGTTTGCACTTGTGAGAAAGGCCACGTAATGGACTTTGAACACGATTAGGTTTCAAGCGTGTTTTTCTAGTGTTTTTAAACTATTCTTTTTATTTATTGATGTGTAATATATTTCCTCTCGCTTTCCTGCAATCTGTGGGAGTGATTTCGTGAAGAGGGACGGAAGTGTGTAACAGGAAGCCGGGGAAGCGCGCGCTATTTGATTAGACCAATGAGCGCGCGCGGTGCTAGAGTTGGCCGTCAGATGGTACCAACCCATTTTTCGAGAGGTCGGTACTGTCAGCTGTCAAATGCTACACATCTTAAGCGACTACTGTAGGCTCGCTCGTTTTTTAAAATTTACTAGAGTGTTGGGTTTCAATTTATTTCTACATCATTTTTGGATATTGTACTGGCAACACCGAAAGATTCGATATGTCAGAATGGCATAACAACGGGCTTCTGGGTCGGGCACTCGTGATGGTAAGACGTGCTTAGTGATTGTGTCGATAAAAAGATAGTTTGGCATTATTGGTTGGAGATCTACTGTAAATTAAGGTAACCTATTAGTTTTGTGGTAAATATTAGAATACTGATTAAATAGTGATATTATGTGGGGAATAGGAGATGTGATGGTATGGTGTAGAATATTGAATTTGATGTTGGCAAAGAAATATAAATGACTGACAAAATATCTTGGTGTTTCATATTATTTTCCTTATCCCTGAAATATTCAAAGTCAAAGTCAAAAACGTTTATTGCGAACTAAGTGTACAATGTAGGTGTATTGTAAATACATAATATAGTTTTATTAAACAGTTTTAGATTATAAATAAAATAAAATAAAATTCACTTATTTCAGGTCCTAGACACATATTAAAAAACAAAAGCAATACACAATTTGTCAATTTTATAAGTGTCACTATTTGAGTCACAGAAAAATGTCGGATCAAATTAATGTCAAAAACACACAAAAAAATAAAATTAAATAGAACAATGAATTCAATAGTAAGTGAAGTTATGTCAGAAGTAAAAATTTAAATTATAATATTCATAACATTGACAAATTGAGTACCAGCAATATGCCTGCTACAACACAACGTAGGGGCAATCCAGTCGTTGAGCAATCATCGCCAGAACAGTGTTGGAGCTAGCCCGCACCCTGCGCACCAAGGACGCGCACCGCTTGCGCATGCTGGCGTGAAAACATGCCCGAGGCGTTGCAGAAACGGGGCAGCCCCAACACTGCCCTGAACGCGTTGTTATATTGGACACGAAGGGCACTGTAAGCAGCTTGTGAGTAAGATGCCCATAGGCTGCACGTGTGTAGGGAGGTGCAACTTTGAAAAGCGTGATTTAATCCTGATTTGAACAAAGTGCAAACCTACGGGCTATCATATTGGGGTAACGACTTTAAAATTAATTTGGGGATTAGTATCTATTTTGAGATTAAATAATTATATTCGGAATTAAATTTAGTTATTTTAGAGCAAGGATAGTTTTGGTGTCGACATAAAAATAACCTAGAATCCGCACGCGACTGCTAGTCACGACTGAGGTATGTGAGCGGTGAGACGGGGAGGGCGCCACTGACAAAATTGGCAGACTGAGTTAATTTGGTCTTTGTCTACCTCCCCCGTCTCACCGCTCACATACCTCAGGTTATGACTACCAGTTGCGCGCGGAGTGTAGTAAATAATCTAATTACTGAGTGACTCTCACCAAGGACCACTGAATCATTCTCTGCAGGAGGACCTTCACTGTTTTTGTGTTGTTTCTACAATATTAATTACCAGCAGCGTCCCTCGGTTTCACCTGCATAAGTCTCGATCGTGTGTGTTGCCAGTGATGACCTATGGTACTGAAACGTGGTCGCTCACAATGGGCCTTATCAGAAGGCTAAAAGTCACCCAAAGGGCAATGGAGAGGGCTATGCTTGGAGTTTCCCTACGTGATCGAATCAGAAATGAAGAGATCCGCAGGAGAACCAAGGTAACCGACATAGCCCGAAGAATTGCCAAACTTAAGTGGCAGTGGGCAGGGCACATTGCTCGCAGAACGGATGGCCGATGGGGCCGAAAGGTTCTGGAGTGGCGACCGCGTACCGGAATACTTAGGCGCTAAGACAAGAGTTATAGTAAATCTATTAGAACGCTAACCAGATCCTTAAGTTATAAATAAGTGTTACGCATTCGGAGTTAGAGCACGCTATAACTCTACTATACCCCCGAATTGGGCACACTTTTTTATCACCTTAGGTTGTTTAATGGCGGTAAAGTAGAGTTACAGAATGGGTTAAGAGGTATAATAAAGCAATAAGAGACCTATAAATAGGGATAACTGAAATTACAAGGGATAAAAACGTGGTAAATAGGCGAAAATTAACTCCTTTAGTGATACAATAGAGTAAAATATCGTTTATTAACTCTTTGGATACTAAGAGGGCTGCAAATAGGTGAATACCAACTCCTTAAGCGGTACAGTAGAACTACAATGTAGCTCATTATATTTTTAAGTGATAAGAGGGTGGCAAATAGGTGATTATTAACGCTTTGAGCTCTAGTATAGATCCACAAAGGCTACAAAAACGGCCTAAGGTGCTAACATTTTTAACATCTTAGGTTTTTTTTATGCGAGCAGTACGTATGTTAATATTTGTCGGATCCAAAACGCTGCCATTTATTTGTGAAAGTGAAATTAAAAGTAATCTTTTAGTTTCAACTTAGTAGACACAGAAGTTGACTTTTTACTGCGAAGGTAACTACACTGTGAATAAGTGTATATATTATTAATAATTCAAGCGCCCGATGTCTGTATTGAAAAGAAATATTTTATTAGATGTGGAGGAACAGAAAACTTTTGTAATTTTCTAATAAAACTTTGCCTATTCTAGTTTAAGGTATCGTGCTAGTATTATTACTATGACCCCTTATGTTGACAGGCACTAGAGATTTCAACATGTTTTGTTGTGATGTTTCGCCAGTGCGAACGACTGGCGAAACATCACAACAAAACATGTTGAAATCTCTAGTGCCTGTCAAACTTTGTATGGAAAATTGACAGAAAATAGAGATTCCAACATGTTTCGTTGTGAATGTTGAGCCAGTGCGAACGCATAGTTAGAACACAATAAAGCAAAATACTTCAATTAAGCCGTAATTTCTTCTATTTTTCTAGCCTTAGTAAAATCAATTCGTAACCTAAACATGGTGGCCAAACATAAGGGGTACAGAAGTGGTATTAAGCTCTATTACTCTACCTAAAGTTATACAGAAGTCACATTAAGCACTAGAAGTTCTATGATAGTGAAAAATGTGCCTACTGTTTGACTTTAACTGACATAGGAGAGTTTTGTACCTCCTCAGGCAATTGGTGGTACAAAAGAGTTTCTGAGCACCACTGTAGAAATGGTACTGGTAATTATTGCTTTTGTGCAACTTTTGGTTCTTGGCGAGAGTTTATTATCGCTTGCATAGCACTTTGGAGGGTTGTAATCAATGCTTACTTCTCATTTAGATCTTATAGTTGTAAGTTTCACTTAAACTTATAACACAAGATGCTTTGCCCGTATTGTAGTGTTAAAAATTGCTGCTGTATGTCTTTTACCTTTAAACTCACCCTGTTATTGCCCTTGTAACTCTGTGGTATAGCTGTAAGTGAAATACTTTGCTTATCTACGCTCTTTTGTTGCCAAAAGTTGTAAGTGCTGCTGCTGTAGCGCCTTTATATATCGTTAAGTTCTAAAACAAGCTCTAATTGACGCCTAAATGTTAGTTGGGCATAGCGTTGGAAGGCCTCCCAGAAGATGGACCGATTACCTTGTGAAGGCCGCAGGAATCCGCTGGATGCGAAAAGCAAAGAATCGGTCAAAGTGGCGGTGCTTGGGGGAGGCCTATGTCCAGCAGTGAACGTCTTTCGGCTGAAATGATGATTATGATGAAGTCTCGATCCAGTGAAATATCGGGATAAAAAGTATCCGATGTCCTAACCTAGGTCATGGTCTACCCTTGCGCCAAACTTCATACTAATCCATAGCCTAATTGCGTAACTGATTTTCTTAAACAATTATTCCTAATTTGTTTCATTTTGACAGTTCAATAACATTCATTGCGTTATTTACGTTGTTGAGCAGATTTTTTTTTCAAACTTATGAAGCGATGGATTAGCAATCTATTTAAAATCGAAACAGATTCTGATTGTGTTGTATTACGCAATTAGGGTACCGTTCAGCCATTTTAGAGTGAAAGCAATGAATGAATGAATGAATGATGAATGAAATGCACCGACCCCAGCGTGGGTTAACCAGACTCGATAAATCGAATGAACCCCGAGATTTGCACTAGCCGCTGGAGCCTCATGCTTCATGGAGCTACAGAGGCCATTGCATATCCAGGAGTAGACCAGGGGGCGCGGTAATGGTAGGGAAGACGTGCCCTTAGGATAAGGATGGATTTGCGAGCCTACCGGATATGCATCCTTGAGTAAGCAATGGAATAGTGGAGAGACGGGTGATTTTTATCTATGGATGGGCATCTTTTTACGACGGCGCCGCTAGGCTGGTTCCGTTTCAGGTTTCTTGTAAATCTCGCTAGCAGTCTTCTTAATCTTATCTTGGTCTTCAGACATGTCCATCCAAAAGTGATTTCCTTGTCGAAGTAAGTCATATCCTAGTTTAGGATATCATTTCATGTGTAAATAGGTAGGCCGGCTTTCTTGGATTTGGTCTTGTACTGCATGTATGTACGGATATAGTTTGCGGCGACTGTGAACATGTGCGAGATAGCACATCCTGTGATTCTTGATGCATTTGGTTACGGTTTTTTCCGTCTAACTTTTCATGAATTTTCTCTTGTTTTGGGTTATTCCTAGTGTGGTTAATCAAGTCTCTCATGATGATTCTCTTTGCTAGGCTGGTGCAAGTACAGCTTCACTGGTGAATCTTTTGGCGGGGTTAAACTGCTATCTCGATTCTATTCCTTTTCGTTCTGATGAGTTGTCCGCAGCAATGTCCAGGGCGACATCGGCCGGCTCCTCGTTGTTTATGTTCAGCTCCGACGTGGTACCTACAAGTACGCCTTGTGACTGGCCGCTGTTCACCTCAAGTTGATGCGATTGCAAATAATATGGTTGTGAGTTATACACACTATTTGGCAGAAGTAATTACTAAGACCCCGACAAAAATTCCGATCGCGGGCGCATATCTGAACACCGCTAGGACCATTCCCGCTCGCAGCGCCCGATCGCTATAGTAACGCTTACTCACACTCATCAATAAATAGCATTGCAGAATCATATTTTTGTTGTGACTTTTGTTTTTGAGAATGACATGAAAATGACCGTAAAAAACCCACAGAGGTTTTTTCGCTTTTTCAATGGAAATAAATATCAATACCCTCGTTCGGTCATATTTCGAGCAGGATATCAGAAAGGTATAAAATTTGAGTCCAGAATTGAGTTGATTTCTTATATTAGCAGTTTTTTATAAGGCGGAAAGTATCCATAAAACTTTAACGGCATAAAAACTCGATTTGATATCCCCTTTTCAGGGAATGTACGTAATTACCAATCGCCCTGTAGACAGCAGTTTGAGTAAATAATAAATAAAAATAGTAAATTATAAAAAACAAAGTACGTCGTATTTTGCACAATCTGTACACTTTCACCGTCACAGCACATTTGTTGAGATACATGGCATTCCATATTTCACACAAATAGTGAGTATCTTAAAAGTTAAAAAATACCAATTGTTACGCGGCTTACGGGTCGGCGCGGCGGGCGCACATCTGCAAAAGGGGCTGCACTGACTCACACAAAAAACTCCCTTGAACTTAAAGACAATTTTGGAACCGTGGACACACAACGGGTGATATCTATGGATGGGCATAATCTGTAAAGACTACATCGTCGCCAGATTAATTCATGTCCAGCGATGCATCTTTTGGCGGGGTTAACTCGACTCTTTTCTATGTCACTGCAATGCCGTGTTACATGTTGCTGTTTCCTTTGTCTTCGTTTGGCTTCTATCAGTTTCATGTTTCTTGTAAATCTCGCCAGGAGCATCTTATCTCGGTCTTCAGCCGTCTTTAACTTCACAAATATTTAACTTAACAAGAACAGCTTCACAGAAATATAACTTTATCACCCAAATAAACACAAAAATTACACTTGGCTTCGAAGTTATAGGGTTCAAAATACAATGTCAGCGTCAAGAGCAATAAAATCTAAAAGGAATACTTTGCTGGTCAACGTCTACCTGCGACCCTTGATTCACTTGTCTACAAAAGAATGCGCACTCGCAAAACAAATTACCCCAAACAGTTTTGGAACACACACTGCACTGCACATAATCACGCACGTATTATAGTTTAAAGTTGGTCGAACAAATTGTAAATACAGCATATAAGATGTATGGATTTATAATGACCTCCACTCATCAATAAAATAACGATTTTGCAGAGGGAAGTAACGCCCTGAAAGATTGGAAAGGTCTCACCAGATTATATTGTATGATGCTCGCCTGAGGTCAGGAAGGCACGTAGGTAGGCACTTCACTTTAGCACTAATTTAATGTAATTATTTGGCGGCTGTTAAGTCACAGCAGTATCAAAACAAGGAATTACTGTTCGATTTCGCCGGCAAGCGACCCGCACATGTGCAACAAGGCAAAAAAGGTATCGTAAAAAAAATTGGGACGGAGCATGCTAACAAAACGACCGTGTAGCTTGACGTCCAAAGACCGAATCCAGCCATTTTAGAGTGAAAGCAAACAAACAAACTCACTTTCGCATATATAATATTAGTTAGAATTAGGATTATTGTTCTAGTATTATTTTTTAAATGTCGATCGCAGCTTTGTCATTTTGGACTAAGTGATGAAGATATTGAGGCCTACGTAAATCAAAAACCGGCCAAATGCGTGTCGGACCACGCACAATGAAGGGTTCCGTAGTTGGGATGAATTTATCCCAAAAACAAACTTAACTTTGTAGTTGAAAAATATGTTCTCCCATACGGAATGTATGGGAAAACATGTTTTTTCAACTGCAAAGTTAAGTTGGTCAATTATTACTCGTTAACCTGTAAAGCCTACTTAGCTGTGATAGTTTTCCTTTTAATTTCGTAATATAAGCTACTGCTGTGATTTTTTTCACACACCCAAAACCAACCAATTAGCCGGCAGGGGGGGGACACTTGACTCTAACAAAAATTAGCACTTTAAAGCTTAATATTTCGCAAACGAATCCCTGAATCCAAAAATGGTTTCCACAAACTCACAATATTTTTAAAGGACCTTTCCAATGATACCCCTCACCATGGGGTAAAAAAATAAAAAAAATAAACATTACCACTTTACGTGTATGAGAGGTACCCTAAAAAAAAATGTTTTTCATAATTTTGTTTAACCACTTTGTCGGCGTAATTAATATGTATACATATGCCAAATTACAACTTTCTAGTACTAAGGGTCTCGGAGCTAGACAGCGGACAGACAGACAGACAGACGGACATGACGAAACTATAAGGGTTCCTTGTTTACTACGGAACCCTAAAAAATCAGAGTTAACTATAAAGGGAAAATTTGTTTGACTTTACATGAACGCACGCCTTTTTCTCACAGGCGTTGGCAGAAAACACCACACTACAAATATGTTCTTAATGTCCCTCGGCAAACCTCGTGTTTCGTCAGTCGTCGGATTTCTATCAGTTGCCCTTTGCACTTGGTGCAGACCGGACGCTCTCATTCGACTTGGAAGTATATAGAATAGTTAATACTCTTTTAACTTAATGTAATTTATTTTAAAAAAAATAGGAAATAAAGTTCTTAGTTCTGAATTCAAATTATTATACAAGATCAATCTAATAATTGATTGACATGGAAATTAGCATTCGTTTGTATTCGGAAATCCGATGATACCCGAGGGACATTAAAAAATAGAAATGAATGAATGCTATGATCTGCTAGCGTGTAGTGTTTCCCGGCAATTTTTTTTTTGTTCTTTACTTTATGTCCTCCATGGGATACCCATATTCAACGGACGATCAAGACGCTTCCAACGATACCTCACTTGTCAAATTATGATAAGTAGTTTAGAAGTTATGAGGTAACAGATGAACATACATACGTACATACCGGTTAAGATCAAAACCCAACTTTTTGCTTCGCCGTAGTCGGGTAAAAATAAAAAATCATTTTTCTTCTAATATTAATGTAGCCTAACCATAATACATAAGTTGACATTAGATTTGACAGCCGATAAGACTAAAGAGCATAACAGTGATGTTATCTCTATTATTCTATGTGATATGTTCTTGTTTATACCACATCTGTATTTAAGTATTGACAGCAAAGGTAGCCACCATAGTGCCAAAACTCTATAAATGACAAAATATAAGTAAGGATCCTGTGTAGTCGGCCCCGCTTACAAATTACAGTAAGCATTTCTATTTTTAACCGACTTCAAAAAAAGAAGGAGGTTCTCAATTGGTCGGGATATTTTTTTTATGTATGTTCCCCGATTACTCGAAGACGGCTGGACCGATATGAAAAATTCTTTTTTTTGTTTGAAAGGGTATACTTTCAAGTTGGTCCCATTGTCATTTGGTCACAATCTGATCAAAATAAATCTGAATCTGAATCTGATGATGGGATCTTGGAGAAATCGAGGGAACTCTTCAAATATTAAAGGCACATCTATAGCGATTTGGATATTTTTGATGAGCAGTTGACATAAGGCTATTGTAACTTAGATAAATTACAAATCAACCCACTAAAAATTGAAAAAAAAAAACTTTTTAACAAAAAATACAACCGACTTCCAAACTACAAAGTGAAAAATAACTTTAATTTCGGAAGTCGGTGTCAAAAAACTTAAATACTGATCCAAAGACACCGACTTCTTAATGTCCCTCGGGTATCATCGGATTTCCGAATACAAACGAATGCTAATTTCCATGTCCATCAATTATTAGATTTATCGTGTATAAAGATTTGAATTCAGAACTAAGAACTTTATTGTTGTTTTGTTTTGATTTCCATGTGAACTATATAGAGCTGTAAAACTATTTTCCTGTCTGTCGTGCCTGCGACTTTAACAGCTTTCCTCCCATTTTTTTAAATAAATTACATTAAGTTAATAGAGTATTAACAACTCTATATACTTCCAAGTTGATTGAGAGCGTCCGATCTACACCAAGTGCAAAGGGCAACTGATAGAAATCCGACGACTGGCGAAACACGAGGTTTGCCGAGGGACATTAAGAACATAGTTTGTCTGTACTGATATGTTATGTCTTTTCCCCCAGTACCCTAATTGCGTAACTTATTTTCGTAAACAATTTTGCCTAATTTGTTTCATTTTGACAGTTCAACAACATTCATTGCGTTATTTACGTTGTTGGGCAGATTTTTTTCCAACTTATGAAGCAATGGATTAGCAATCTGTTTCAAATCGAAACAGATTATGGTTGTGTTGTATTACGCAATTAGGGTACTGGTTAAATTATTGATGTGTCACATCTTTCGGTTTGAAGACATTTATTTGTCAAAAAAAAGAACATTACAGTTCATCAGATCACCTTTCCTCTCGCTTTCTTGTACGCTTATCATGACTACAATAGAAACGGGTTTTGTCGACGGAAGAACAGATAAAATGACATATTTTTTCAATATACAAGGTGGCAGGGACATCGACGCGAAAACTGTTACCATGGATTCAGTACATGATTCTAACGAATAATTTCAACGCAGGGTGCGTTGAAATTATTCGTCGGTTATTTAAAAAACCGGCCAAGTGCATGTCGGACCACGCATAATGTAGGGTTCCGTAGTTGGAGTGAATTTATCCCAAGAACAAACTTAACTTTGTAGTTGAGAAACATGTTCTCCGATACATTCTGTATGGGAGAACATGTTTTTACAACCGCAAATTTAAGTTGGTCGATTATTACTCGTTAACTTGTAAAGCCTACTCAGCTGTGATAGTTTTCCTTTTAAAAATTTTATATAAGATACTGTTGTGAATTTTTTCACATATGTGAAACCAACCATTTAGCTGGCAGGGGGGGGGACACTTGACTCTAACAAAAATTTTCACCTTAAAGCTTAATATTTCGCAAACGGATCTCTGAATTCAAAAATGGTTTTAACATACTCACAATGTTTTTAAAAGACCATTCCAAAGATATCACACATGGTGGGATAAAAAAAGAAAAAAAAAACATCATCACTTTACGTGTATGGGAGGTACCCTAAAAAAAATGTTTTTCATAATTTTGTATTACCACTTTCTCGGCATAATTAATATGTATACCTATACCAAATTACAGCTTTCTAGTATTAAGGGTCTCGGAGCTAGACCGCGGACAGACAGACAGACAGACAGACAGACAGACGGACATGACGAAACTATAAGGGTTCTTTGTTTACTACGGAACCCTAAAAAAACAGCTATTCTATACATTTTGACCGCATAGGTATTGCACTTTTCTATGAAACAGTAGTTTTTTTAAATAACTTAGTTTCTTAAGAGCATACCGACCATTTGCCTTTGTCTCTGTCTTTTTCTTTACGTGTAAAGAGTAAAGAAAATGACCACACTTTTGCACTTTTTCAATGTTTTTCGTTGTTATTTTTATCATATTGCTCTTAAATAAAAAACTAACGCGCAAAAACGCTGAAGTCATTTATGAACGTTATTTTAGTAAATTAATCATAATATGAATTTACATAAAAAAGTAGCAAAATAGAGGAAAAATATACTCGATAAGAGTAACTTTGCGAATTTATTCTATCGAGCCAACTTTATCAAATCGTGTTTCCATCGCGGATGATGACTAGTATACAGGGTGTTTGGCAGAACGTTGAACATACGAAAATGGTGGATAGGTGGGGTCTTCTGCTACTTACTCAGCCCTAATTTATTTGGCCCTGACCCCTGGATATTTTAAAAAAATGTTTTTTTGGTTTCTTCTAGTTTCACCACTTTCTTAACTTTAGAGTGTAATTTTTATTAAAAATGGGTGAAACAGACAATATTTTTTGTTTTTTTTTTTTAACGTTTAATGTTGGCAGATTATTATAAAATTATTGCTTTATTCAGATGTTAGCTAGAAAAAAAGTAATGAGTCCTCAAACTCACAGAAAGATGTAAAAAATACTTAAATCTTAATTTCAAATTGCGTTAAAAAAAAACCAGGGGGCCAGGGCCAAATAAGTTTGGGCTGAATAAGTAGCAGATGACCCCACCTATCCACCATTTTCGTATGTTCAACGTTCTGCCAAACACCCTGTATATCTCCAATAATACCAATTTATTTCCTTACATTTTAATTTAATTGTTTACTACTTCAAATAAGCTTAATAGAAACATGTTTGTGTGCATAAAAAGCTCGGTGCCCTCTTAAGTTATTGACCGCCAGGTGGTTTCTAACGTGGTCCGTTCGTTTGACACCTAATATGCTGCGCTCCATTGCCCGCTGGCAAATCTTGAGTTTGGACTTCTGTTGTTCAGTAAGTGACCAACTTTGTGCACCATAGGTTAGGACGGGCAGAATGCACATGTCGATGAGTTTTCTTTTTATTTCAATTTAAAACTTAAGCCTTCTAAAACCATCATCTGCCTAGCCTTTTCCCAACTATGTTGGGGTCGGCTTCCAGTCTAACCGGATGCAGCTGAATACCAGTATTTTACATGGAGCGACTGCCTATCTGACCTCCACAACCTAGTGACTAGGTAACACGATACCCCTTGGTAAGACTGGTTGTTAAACTTTTTGGGCTTCTAACTACCCGTAACGACTGTCAAAGATCTACAAATGACAGCCGGGACCAACGGCTTAATGTGCTTTCCGAGGCACGAAGTGGTCTTGGTATGTAAAGATGGTCACCCATCCACAGACCAACCGCGGCAAGCGTAGCTTAACCTGATCGATCGACCCGTGGAGCTGTTATTACTTAGCCACAAGCCCCTCTAAAACCATAGACCACAAAATTAATCGACATGGGAACCAAACCCGCTGCTCGTCCCACTAACATACCGCCCTTACGTCGTGTCGATGCATACAAACGTGCCAAATTAGGCAATACATACACAGGTAACAAAAAAAAGTCTTTCGACTTTCAGTTCGTGTAGACTACGCTTTAAAATAGTTATTAGAATTTAAAGATGACGTGTTTTTTGTAAGTATATTTTGTGGAATATCATAGGAGGATCATATTGAGTAGCTCGTGGCTAAGTAATAATAGCCGCACGGGTCGATCCAACAGGTTAAGCTACGCTTGCTGGTGTTGGTTCGTGGATGGGTGACCATCTTTACATACCGAGACTCCTTCGTGCCTCGGAAAGCACGTTAAGCCGTTGGTCCCGGCTGTCATTTGTAGATCTTTGACAGTTGTTACGGGTCGTCAGAAGCCCGAAAGTCTGACAACCAGTCTTACCAAGGGGTATCGTGTTACCCAGTACTTAACTGGGTTGTGGAGGTCAGATAGGCAGTCGCTCCATATAAAATACTGGTATTCAGCTGCATCCGGTTAGTCTGGAAGCCGACCCCAACATAATTGGGAAAAGGCTAGGTAGATGATGATTTTGTGGAATATCATAGACCAATAATGTTCCCACTGCTGGGACACAGGCCTCCTCTCTTCGAGCGGGAGTGGGCTGTAATCCACCACGCGGGCCCAGAGCGGGTTGGTAGATGTCACATGTCTTCGAATTTTCGGTTCTAGGACATGCCGGTTTCCTCACGATGTTTTCCTTCACCGTTTTGAGAGCAGTGGTGATGAAATTTACACAAAGTAAAGCGCCTAACTCGTAATTCGGGGCTTTGCCACTAGGCCACGACTGCTCTCGCTGTCTCCAACTAAGGTCTTGTTTCATAGGACTTAAACATAACTGGCGAAATGTGGGTGTACTGGTACACCTCTGCCGTACCCTTCGGGGAATACAGTCGTGATGTTTGATGAGTTTTGTGAAGGAGCTCGTCCGGGAAGGTACGACCGCCGCACAACCACCATGACCACCGGCAAGCTGCGCTGTGTGAAGGGTATTTATTGGATTGTCGAGGTCAGATAGGGAGTCGCTCCATGTAAATTACTGGTGTTATATATACACAACCCAGTTACTGAGTAACACGATACCCCTTGATAAGACGACCCGTAACGACTGTCAAAGATCCACGAATGACAGCCGGGACCAACGGCTTAACATGCTTTCCGAGGCACGGAGGAGTCTTGGTATGTTATGAATGGTCACCCATGTACGGGCCGGCCTCGGCAAGCGTTGCTTAACGTAGAAGATCGAGCTACGAGAATTTATTCATTTAAGGATTACCCTTATAAGCCTATGTTCAAATTTTTTTTGTCCGTCTTGTAGATTATTAAAAAATACTGAACACGTATTTTTTCTTTTTTGACGTAATCAAAAAATTACGGCGATACATTGAGTTAAAATGTGCCATGACGTCACGCCTTGCTAGATTTAATACTGCATTGTGACGTAGCGAGCCCCAACTCCCCAACGTTAATGCGTGTTTTCTAAGTTATTTTTGATTAATATGATAAAGCAAAAAATATGTGTCTAATATTTTTTATTATCTGAAAGACGGACTAAATAGAATTTCTTTTTTTTACCTAGACAACTACCGTAAAGTCGGTATTGGTGCCGATTCTCTTGTCACAAATGCCTCTAAACTAAACTAAAAATCACCAATATTTAGTTTATTCCTGTCAAACGACGATTTCCCATTCTGAAATAGACTAAAGTGACACAACTTAACTATATTTTAGTTTGATAGCACTAAGATGGCACTGAGATATTAGTTTAGTGAAAATGGCAATTTTGCTATTCTGAATGGGGTTAAAAACTGAAAGCTCATAGCAGATGGCAGCACAGTTGTGCGTCTTTAGTCCGCCATTGTTGTTTATGTTTTCACTGTTGTGTCGATATTGTTTATACGAAAACTAGACAAAAATGTATGCGATTTGGAGTGTAGTACAACTAAAAGCGGAGTTAAGGAAAAGAGATGCGTCTACCACTGGTAAAAAAGTAGCTTTAGTGGAAAGGTAAATAAATAATGACCATTTTATATTTGATAGATTGGTTTTGTTTACATTATTTAAAAGTCCTTTTTTTGTTGAAGACTGGAGGCATACGACAGGAATAACTTGATCGGAGTTGAAGAAGAGCTTGACGATGATAACCATAACATTATTGCTCTGGAAAAGTTCAGGGATGTCAATTCTAGCACTGATCTTTCAGCGCTCTCTAAAACCCACATTCAAGAATTTGGTGAAAGGTAAGTTTTCATACAGTGATCAACTGATGATGCATTCATCTTCCTTTGTGAGTTCAACTATAAAAAAGCGTGTAATATACTTAATTTAATGTTAATATTATTCCAGGTTTCAAATACCTCCTAAAGGGAAAATCCTCTATGAAAATAGGAGCTTGGTCAAGGTAAAGATCGTAACCATGCTTATTTTCATGCACAATGCAAGGCACAAATGAAAAGATTAATGTATAATGTTATACTCAAGATGAATAAAACTGGTATGATATGTGAAAGTCATTGTGAATGTGCAGCTGGAAGTGGCTTGGAAGCACACTAAACATATCTTCACAGTCCTTCATGGTATAGAGGATAATATATAGTATGTACAAAGATTAGAATTACCTATGCATAAAGTATGTACAGAAAAATTAATGATGTTCAAACAACCAAAAACAACATCATTTTAAACTGAGTATCTCCAACCAACAATTTACGGTAAATACTTGTATAAATACTATGATACTGTAATAAAACCAAACTAATATTAAAAAAAATGTTTTATTTATCTCCTTATACACAACGCATATTACATAATACATTCTCTAAAGTTACAGCACATAAGACAAACAAAAAATATCTTTGATGCGAGGGGCACAAAATTGTGATGTTTTTGTCAAACCTAACAAACGTTCAATATGAATGTGTTGATTTATTTATTTATTAATAGGTCAGCCTACAATTGTTACACATTACATTTCTCTTAAAACTACACGATATATATTTATAAGTGCAACAATTACTTAAAAGCTAACACCACATGCACTGTATATTAGAATTTTACATTTTTATGACTGCAATTAATTTCTAATAATGGCTGATTTAGAATTATGTAAAAACAAAGCAATAATGCAATAAACTAGGATCAAATATTTGGTTTACATTAAATAATAAATTAAATTACATTTAAATAAATAACATTTTCAATAGTAATATTCTTCACATAACTTCCATAATACTTTATTTTGTGAGCCATTACACTTAATGTCGAACACACAAAATATAACTTTTGATAGGTTTCAAAACCTGTGTAGAAAGCAATGATACTGTCATTGTTGTTATAGTTCTTTATAGATTCATAAATGTACACAAAATTCACTTGAGTATGTCTTGATGATACAGTATGTTGGTCCCGCTCCGGCCCATCATCTGGCTCCAATGGTGTGCTAGGAAAAATTTATATTTCATTAAACATTATAAGTTCCTCGTCTTTATATTGCTCTTCATAACTATCACGGGTTTGAACATGGCTAGGTCCAGCAATTTGATTACTATATGTATCAAAACATTGTTTTTTTCTCATTTCTCTGTAAGTCTATTTGCTCTGTCTTCAGCTAAGGGGTTGACTGGTTTGACTTTAGTAAAAGAAAAAATAGAGGGTACAGCAGTCTTCCTGAGCCTTTTGTAAATATTTTCATCACCTAGAACAGACAAAAAGGATCTATGATCTACTTATCTATGTGCGAAACATAAAATACAAATATGATGAGTGGAAGATATATTTATCTATTTAGCCCGTAATGTCCCACAGCTAGGCAAAGGCCTTCCATTCCCTTTTCCACACACGTTTGTCCACTGCCACTGCGGGCCAGTCCTTTCGGTAGGATTCAGTGCAGGATATGTGTTAATATTAGGCAGTAGGTAGTTTGGTATGAAGGTATTAAATACAATGCAATAAAGCGAATGCTGCATCGATACTTGCTACTTAGACATATGAGTATTTACTTTGGTCGATTAAAAGATAATCTTAACAACACAACCTTAGTATAATGTATATAAATAAATATCCACAAATGCCTATTATGAAAACACACTTAAGTTCTCTGTATTATGAAAAAGAGCATCACCTGTATACGCATTTGTCTGATAGAAGTCTTCAGGTTTAAAATAATATATAGCACATAACCTCGACGAATTATTTGGTTTCCTATTTTTTCTTCGGAGAGCTCTCTCCCACACTTTTCTTCTTTTAAGATCTTTGGGGAATACATGGGTCTCCGGATTTGTGCAGTCAACAGCTGCGCAAAGGGGCATATTAATTAATTAGGCGTAAAAGAAGTTGATTGTTTACAAAAAATGTATGGATATTGACAGCTAGCTGTCATATTTACGGACGGACAATGATAGCGACATCTGAAGTGAGCAAATGGCAGTTTTTATCCCCATTTGACGTTTTTAACCTAAAATTTAGATTTTCTAACTAAATATGACTATTTTTAATCGCGACTAAAAACATGTGGAATAAAATTGGTTGTCATGAACTAAAATTCACACCAACACCTCAACTTCAGATGAAAAAACAGTACTGAATTTTTTTTTTCTTTTGCTTCTATCTCGAAAACGGTGTGTCCAATCGCAAAAATAATGAAAATTTCGACACCCTTTATAAAACGCTTAAACCCCTAACACTCTACAAGTAGGTAATATTTTTTCTTATTTTCCACACAAAAAGTGAAAAATCCATATAAAACACGTCGAGGCTGCCCCCCCTGCGCGCCTCCGGTTCTAAAAAGATTCACGTGGTTAGGTATCACGTGTGGAGTCGCGGTTGTCAAATTCGATTTAGATGTGTCAAAATTATTTTTAAATTTAGAGAATTTATTTTGCAGAATAGCTTTGAGATTCTCATAGTCAAAAGTAAGGAATTTTAGTGATAGTTTAGTTAGTTTAGTTCGGTGTACAAGAGAATCGGCACCACTTTCGATTAAAAAATTGTTCAAATTTGCGTTATAACGTTATAACGCCTTCTCGCTAGGCCCTCTTGTAACCACGACAATATGGGCTACAGCTGAGTATTTATACCACAACATAGATACTTTGTTTATGTTTAATTAATGGTCTAAATAAATATAGTAACAAAAACTTTTCCTGAACTTTTTCCATCTTGCCCGCGTTGCGACATTTCGGGGAGTAGGTTGCACGAAAATTTGGTGACATCAACTTAATCACAGGTTAAAAATAAAAATTACTTACGCACATCCAGAGTATTATAGAAGAGATTTCTTTAGCAATACGCATCAATTTTGTACGTATTATTTTGTTCTTTTCTTCTTGTCTGTCTCTAAGTGTGTATATAAATGCTTAGATAAATTATTTTTGCATAAAACGAATAGTTCCTTATATTATATTTTGTCAGTATAGTAGATAGTTTTATAGTTTCGTCTTAATAGAGTTATAATTTTTAATTTTAAAAAGATACCTTTTGACTTAAATAATTTAAATTTTCTACAAAAAATGGTTGTAAGACATTAACACATTGCGGGACTCTAAACGCTCCCAGACATAATCACAATTGACGGGGTCCGCTAGGGCCGATGCCTGCCGGGGTTGCAAATAAGGCCAAAAAGGACATCGTGGCCCCCCGGCAACATGGTAACTGAAGGAACACGGGTGGATTTTAGTCAGTAAGAGTCTGACATCGCTCCACTCAGAGCGGGAGAAGTTTTTTGATAATATCCCACCCAAATAAAAAAGACGTAATCACAATAAAACTTCTCGAGGAGCTCGTGGCTAAGTACTAACAGCCGCTCGGGTCGATCTGTCAGGTTAAGCTACGCTTGCCGGGGTTGGTCCGTGGATGGGTGACCATTTCTACATACCGAGACTCCTCCGTGCCTCGGAAAGCACGTTAAGCCGTTGGTCCCGGCTGTCATTCGTGGATCTTTGACAGTCGTTACGGGTCGTCAGAAGCCCGAAAGTCTGACAACCAGTCTTACCAAGGGGTATCGTATTACCCAGTTACTGGGTTGTGGAGGTCAGATAGGCAGTCGCTGCATGTAAAATACTGGTATTCAGCTGCATCCGGTTAGACTGGAAGTCGACCCCAATAAAGTTGGGAAAAGGCTAGGCAGAACAACAATAAAACTTCTATTGTGACTCGTTCAGTGTCCTTCAACCAATTGAACAGTTTTTAATATGAGTTACAATGCAAGCAAAGTAAGGTTCTAATGATAGATTTTTTCACCAAGTTATGCAATCTAAAATATTGATTTGAGCCGATTAGCAAGTACCTAAAGAAGTTCCTTAAAGACACTTAAATCTAACACTGATCAGATAGATAACCGATACATTTCCATTTAGCAAACGTTTGTCTCAAATCTACAACCAACACAGAAACTGTTCCCAAACACAACACAGTTAAATCTCACCTTACCTAACCTCTCGTTAACGACAGTTAACCACGAACTGACTGAGGTAACTAACGGCTGCCTAACTGCCGTCAGCGGAGTGCCACCGGCCCGGCTCAGGTGTTTGGTAATACACTTTGAGTGACTCGTCCTTTCTCTGGTAAACGTCGCTTTTACAGATTATACATATTTATACACTTTCTTGTAATTATTATACAGGTTTATGTTTATAGAGAAGGGATGTAATTAGTTCTATGGTGTAACTGTCCTGTTGGCCAGTCTTATCAAGCGGTGGCACGGGTAGATTGAAGGTTAAGCTACTCTTGCCGCGGTCGGTTCGGGGATGGGTGACCATCCATTACATACCGAGACTCTTCCGTGCCTCGGGAAGCACGTTAAGCCGTTGGTCCCGGCTGTCATTTGTAGATCTTTGACAGTCGTTACGGGTCGTCAGAAGCACGTAAGTCTGACAGCCAGTCTTACCAAGGGGTATCGTATTACCCAGTTACTGAGTGTGGAGGTCAGATAGGCAGTCGCTCCATGTAATGGAGCATTCGGTTCCCTACAAAATGGTTGAGCTGGATGCTGCTGATCCACGCGTCATGTTCGTGAACGGGCGCCGTCAGTTGAGACTGATCTCTTATCTGCCAGGACTTTTTTTTTTTTTCTCTTTATTTATTAGGGACTTGTAGCATTAACAGGTCATGTCAGCCCCATCATTTCCTTAAGTAAGTTACGTAAGACTATTAAATATAAATTTATAAATAAGCTTAGCTTTATTGCTTGCAGGGTAAGCCAGAAAACTTTGAAATTTACCCAAATCTAATGCACTTAATTTTAATTTTTTACATAAATGTTGCCTTTCAAAATCATTACGAATACAATCTATAAGGAGGTGTTGGACATCTTCTGGTTTATCACAAATTATACAGTTAGGTGAAAGGGATTTCTTCATTAAAAAGGAATTTTTTTTTAGTGGTACATGTCCAGATCGTATTCTAAAAGCTATCTGCCAGGGCTTATTTTTAATCTTATATTTTCAATTGCTTTGATTATTTTTTGTACATTGTTCTCACATATAGAAGCAACAAGAATAATGTACCCAGGATTTTGTAATATCTATATTTAAAAGAGTGTCCTTGGTATTTCTTGCCCGTTCTTCTTCATAGAGACATTTTGGAATGGACAACTAGCTTCAACTTTCTGACTAACTGACAGGCTCTTTGACGGTTCAAAAGTAAATGGTTTAATTGAAATAAATGCTTTCAGTTTGAGTAAAATACTGGTATTCAGCTGCATCCGGTTAGATGGAAGCTGATCCTAACATAGTTGGGAAAAGGCTGATTAATATTTATAACCAATTCATTTGTCAAGCATTATGATGCGCCATCTTTTTAAGCGACTTCAAAAATAAGGAGGAGGTGGTTAATTCGTCGGGATATTTTTTTTTTATGTATGTTCCCCGATTACTCGAAGACGGCTGGACCGATTTGAAAAATTCTTTTTTTGTTTGAAAGGGTATACTTTCAAGTTGGTCCCATTGTCATTTGGTCACGATCTGATGATGGAATCTTGGAGAAATCGAGGGAACTCTTCAAATATTAAAGGCACATCTATAGCGATTTAGGTATTTTTGATGAGTAGTTGACATAAGGCTATTGTAACTTAGATAAATTACAAATCAACCCACTAAAAAGTGAAAAAAAAAACTTTTTTACAAAAAACACAACCGACTTCCAAACTACAAAGTGAAAAATAACTTAATTTCGGAAGTCGGTGTCAAAAAACTAGAATAACGATTTGATCCAAAGACACCGACTTCCGAAATTAAGTTATTTTTCACTTTGTAGTTTGGAAGTCGGTTGTGTTTTTTGTAAAAAAGTTTTTTTTATAAGTCTCATTTTCAAAAGTGAACATTTCCAGGCTAAAATATTACTGAATAGTTCTTCAAAATATGCTAAAAGTACTAGGTTCACAGAAATCAAAGGTAGTTCCAATATGAACTAAAAAGTATCAAGTATTTATATAAATAAAGATACTGCGGACTCTTTGATAAAAATATATTTTTACTTTTAATTTTAGCAACGAAACAAGTGTTTGTAGACAGGCTAAAGTGTAAAAATATGGAAAAAAATATTACTTTTTTATTTTGAAATAGTGAATGAAAATATTTTGCGAACGCGCCCCGTAGTTGAGAGGTCGAGGACTAGTGGTGGGACACGATGTCGATAAAAATATTATTAAGCTATTGCATAGCTTTTATCGCGGGCTTTGAGCGCGGCGACCGAATCAAGAAATTCCGTAACGAAAATAAAACCTAACACGGGGGGTGTTCGCCTACCATGTAATGACGGTTTCCATACAACGTGTTTTTGTTTCTGACTGACGTTCTTGATTTTGTGCATAGTTCGGTTAGTAGCGTTCGCTTGAAAGTAAGCACTCTTATATTCTTCCATGGAATGCACGTGGTCAATATGACATGGACGATTATTATTTTAATCCTATATTCAAAGCCTTTCCAATGCTCGCTCGGTCATCAGTTTTTATAATCTTTGAGAAGACTGTCGTTGTAGTCTTCGATTTAAGTTAACCCAAAAATATGCTTCATGTAAAAAAAAACCCGTCCGATCCGTGAGGATGTTGTTAAGTATCATAATGAGACTATGAATATGTGGTAATTTTCAGGAAAAAGAAAAAAAAAGTCGCCACGTTTTATTTCAATAGGGAATTTTACCGGGTAAATACATGGGGCGCGAGCAGGCGTCGTTTAGCGGATATCTACACGTCACAACTTATGACTCCTGGTGAAAATTTTAATTTTGTTTTATGGATTTGGGGTATTTTTTGTACAAAAAATGTGAATTTTAAATAACAACTATCTACGCCCCGCGGTTTCACCCGCGTAAGTCTTGATCCTGTGCGAATATCGGGGTAAAAAGTATCCTATATGTTAATCCAGGTTATAAACTATCTGTGTGCCAAATTTCATCCAAATTGGTCTAGCCGTTTGAGCGTGAAGAAGAGACAAACATATACACACACACACACACACTCACAAACTTTCGCCTTTATAATATTAGTGTGATAACTTTTATTTTCAATAATAATAATTTAAAAAAAGTTTTTGGTAATTTTATTGCAGTACCTATGTGCCCCTTTCGGATCGGAGAGGTTTTTTTTACATTTGTATAACTCTATCTTTGCTGTCGCACAGTTGCGTAAAGAAAGTGCGAAATGCGACATTTTCCCAAGTTACCACAACACCTGGTTCTCATTCTTTTATAGATTCATACTTAAATCAATGTGTGCTTCGATTCCCAGTGAGAGCAAAATATTCTGCATAGTTTGGTTGATAGTAGGGTTTGTTCTAAGTCCGCCTGGCTAGCTACCACCATCTTATCTAAGTCTGTCGCCATAACAACAATGTTAACAGCGTTGTTGTGTTTCGGCAGTTAGAGGTAAGATAGCCAGTTCCTCTGTGTTTGACGATTCTGGGTGAAGTCCGCTACCACCCTCGGCCTGATCATCATATACCATCAGGTGAGATGCAGGCCAAAAGTTTCTCAGTTGTGGTTAAACAAAATGTTTTAATGTCATATTTTCATCGATACAGTCCCACCACTACTCTCTAATATGGAGTGAATGCCGAAAGTTTGCATATTTGTATATTTTCCGGCAGAAAACCTTTTATACTATTACTTTAACTGGGAAATACTTCATCTTCATAGTTACAAAAATAGCCACGCTGTTTCATATACCGGGTGAGTAGTACTCCAGGTTTTATTTGCATTTGGTGCAGTAAGGCATATAAAAATAAAAACGTAGGTAAAATTACACCTTTAGGTATTCCTAAAAGGCCGTATATCACGATGGCCTAGTGATTAAGACGCAGATATATGCCAGTGACCTTGAGTGTTCTGTACTGAGTTCACGCAACGCGTCGTACGTCCAGCCAGTAATAGGACTCGCCCATCAGAAACGCTGTCTCAAATTAGACGCATTATTAATTTATTATACGTGAAACAAAAGGTATTTTAATAAAACACGTATACTAAAAGATCATTTATTAAATTATCTTTGAAACGGTGAAAGTATTTGAAAAATATGCTTGATAGATTTTGCGTGATTCTCAGTTTTTTATCCGCGTTAGACATAACTTTACAAATTAATTTCACTACGTAATATAAACATAATCTAAAATATTCCTGTATTAAGTTATTAAGAAAATGCTCTAATTTAACATATATTTTGTTCAACATACATAAACTCACGCCTTCTTCCCATGGGGTAGGCAGAAACTACAGAACGCCACCTGCTACGATCCTTACATACTCCTTTTGCCTCGTTTACGTTCATTCATCTGGTCATACACGCACGCCGGTTGCGAGTACTACGCACCTGGCCTTTTTGAAGAACATCACCAATAAGGTCAGTATATGTCCTCCTAGGGCGTTTTTTCAGGGGGTTTTTTCAAATCATTAACAATTTAACAATTTGAGCTGTGCATACGATGTGGTGCTGCTGAGCATGTGGTGCTGCTGAGCTTATCAGTCAGTGCACTCCGCAAATTGCTTGTTGTATGTGAGTCTTATGCGGTGACGCATGGGCTTACATACAATGTGAAGAAATCGCAGATGGTGATTTTTAAGAGCAAACATGCATCGTCAGGTAACGTTCCTCCAGTAACTACAAGCGGAACACCTTTGTAGCGTGTTGCTCAGGTTAAGTACCTATGACATTTGGTTACGGAGGACTTATCTGATGATGCAGATTTGGACAGGGAGCGTAGGGTGTTGGCGGTTCGGTGCCATATGTTAGCCCGCAGGTTTGCACGTTGTAGTAAGGATGTGAAGGTGTATCTATTTAAGGCCTACTGCCAAACCTTCTACACGTGCAGCTTGTGGGTGAAGTATATGCAGAGGGCCTACAACGCTTTCCGCGCTTCGCAGATGTCCGCGGAAGCCCGTGTTGACGATTTTCATGCCTTAATGAGAAAGCGGGCGGCGTCAATAATGGGTAGGTTGCGCGGAAGCTCCAACAGCATCCTAAAACAGTGGTCGACAAGGTGGACAACCCCTTTATTAGGCACTGGATGCGGAGGCACGTGCCAACATGTGTTGAGCCACGTAGTTATTAGTTGTTGTTAGGCTAGTTTGTAAAGTTTTACTAACATGTTTTCTAAGTCTTAGTTACTTTAATACTATATGGATCGTATGTACTTTTTATGTGTGATCAGTAGTGATCGGATATTCGGATGCATATTTACCTAAAGTTAATATTTTGCCAAGAAATTATGAAAGTGGCTTCTTAATAAATAATTTTGTTTACATAAATCCCGGAATTCCATAACATCCGGGAATGCACAACTAATCAGATACATGGTATGGAAATGACTTATCAGCCCTCTTATGAAGGTTACTTTTGCGGTGTTAACATAAAAATTTATATACCCACTAAACATTTTTTTACGAAACTCAGGACACCGAGTTGTTTGTCGCTATGTGCTATGCCAATTTGGCAACCTACTTTACAACATTAGCTAGCATTTCTATATATAAAAAGTACTAAATTTATCAATTCCGGAGTCGCGAGATTTTTGCGATCGTCGATCGATACAAAAGTGCATTCCATATTAGCCAACACCTGAACGTTAGTAATATAATACAAGTCGATCCGGGAATCCCGGAATTTTTTCGATATAAAAGTGCATTCCATAATAGGCAACACCTCAACTTTAGGTAAATATGCATCCGAATATCCGATCTCTAGTGATCAGCAATAAATGAAATATATATGTTATTAACACTTGTCATATACAGGGCGTCCCAAAATTATGGGACATGAAGGAAAAGTACCTTAAATATCGTAGATAGGGTATATTGCTGAAAGAAGACTTTATGTTATTTTTAAAAGTTAGTAATTCTGCATACAACGATTTTCAAAAAATTACTTGCCTCGTCTGGGAATCGAACCGACTTAAATGTAAAAAAAAACACCCCTACTTTTATGATGCCAATCGAAAGAATGGCCAAAAAATAATAACTCTTCTTAAGTAACATAGTATTTTAAAAGAAAGGAACAGCGTGAAATTAATAATTTTAATCAAATTAAAAACACATGAAACTGCCGTAGTCAATTAAGTGGGTATTTTTTTGTAAATTAATTAATTAAATGCTCAAAATGTGATCCCTCTTGTCTTACGCAAATCGCCAATGTTTTAATGAGTCCGCTGCCTGTTGATTTTCTTATCATTTTATGGTGAATACTCGATATGATATGGCACAATTCTGTTTGTAACTCGCCCACGTTCTCGTATTGCTTTTTGTATAGCATATCTTTCACGTATCCCCAAAAGAAGAAATCTAGTGGTGTAAGGTCCGGGGATCTGGCCGGCCATCTAATCGGTCCATTCGTACCAATCCAAGTAGGAAAACATTCATTTAGAAAAACTGCTGCTCTCCGACTATTATGAGCCGGATCAATAATATTGCAATCAATAACTTTCTTGAAATTTGACTCAAACATTTTACGTTGTTCGTTTCTTTTAAAATACTATGTTACTTAAGAAGAGTTATTAGTTTTTGGTCATTCTTTCGATTGGCATCATAAAAGTAGGGGTGTTTTTTTTTTACATTTAAGTCGGTTCGATTCCCAGACGAGGCAAGTAATTTTTAGAAAATCTTTGAATGCAGAATTACTAACTTTTAAAAATAACATAAAGTCTTCTTTCAGCAAAATACCCTATCTACGATATTTAAGGTACTTTCCCTTCATGTCCCATAATTTTGGGACGCCCTGTATACGTGATCTTCAGTATAAAATCATTAAAAGTCGGTTATCGTCGCCTTAAGGCCTCGCCTCTCATGCATAAGGTTAAATTACATTGGCACCTATTTGCCCGCATTTGAACCCACAGGTTCAAATGCGGGCAAATAGGTGCCAATGTAATTTTTCAATTCATTATGAACTTTTTGAATTTATCTTGGACATTACCAACATCGGTGAAGGAAAACCATCGTGAGGAAACCCGGAATTATAATTACTTAAGGCGACGACTTTCAATGATTTTTCAACTTGATACCTCCACGCGTTCCTAAGAAAATGAGTTTTGATAGACTGGCGGACGGACAACGAACTGATCCTATAAGGGTTCCGTTTTTTCTTTTTGAGGTACAGAAACCTAAAAACTGAACAATGTCCCGAAATTTTGAGGTTTTTCGAGGAAGTAGTCTACTTAGAGCACCCGTCCGAATAGCACCTGCAACTCAGCAGCCTACTGCTGGGATGTATTTGTTTTACAGGACGTTATTAAACGAAAGATTTCGATAAAACAAATTTCGTATGTACGTATGTGTAATTAATAAACAATCTTGTGATTTTTATCGATATCTTTCATTTATTAACGTCCTGTAAAACAAATACATCCTAGCAGTGGGTTGCTGAGTTGTAGGTGCTATTCGGACGGGTGCTCTAAGTGGACTACTTCTTTTCGAGTACCAGGCAGTTAGCAAAGGTCTTCCGTAGCTGCAAACTTTGTTTTACACTATTGGTATCTAAATCTATCACAACATCCCAAAAAATTTGTACTGTACCTAAAATTGTAAACAAACGTGATTTTTAACCGACTTCCAAAAAGGAGGAGGTTATATTATGTTCGTCTCGTTTTTTAGGGTTCCGTTAAAAAACGGAACCCTTATAGATTCGTCATGTCTGTCTGTCTGTCTGTCTGTCTGTCCGTCCGTATGTCACAGCCACTTTTTACCGAAACTATAAGAGCTATGCTGTTGAAACTTGGTAAGTAGATGTATTCTGTGAACCGCATTAAGATTTTCACACAAAAATAGAAAAAAACAAATAATTTTGGAGTTCCCCATACTTAGAACTGAAACTCAAAATTTTTTTTTTCATCAATCCCATACGTGTGGGGTATCTATGGATAGGTCTTCAAAAATGATATTGAGGTTTCTAATATCATTTTTTTCTAAACTGAATAGTTTGTGCGAGAGACACTTCCAAAGTGGTAAAATGTGTGTCCCCCCCCTGTAACTTCTAAAATAAGAGAATGATAAAACTAAAAAAAATATATGATGTACATTACTATGTAAACTTCCACCGAAAATTGGTTTGAACGAGATCTAGCAAGTAGTTTTTTTTTAATACGTCATAAATCGTAAACTTATCGTTACTTGCTGCTACGGAACCCTTCATGGGCGAGTACGACTCGCACTTGGCCGCTTTTTTTTTTTTATGTATGTCCACCGATTTCTCCGTCAATTGTGGACCGATTTTGAAAATTCTTTTTTGTTTGAAAGGGTGTGCTCTCGAATTGGTCCCATATAAATTTTATTAACTTTGCTTGGATAGTTTTTGAGTTAGCTACAAAATATACGTATTTTTTTCCCACTTAGTATGTAGATGATCTGATAAGTTTCTGTCACTGGTAGCAGGTAGTGGTATTCGAATGTGTGTGGGGTAGGTATCACAACTAAAAAGTGAAAAATAAAAACTTTTTACAAAAAAAAAACAACCGACCTCCAAAAAAACACTACAAAGTGAAAAATAACTTTAATTTCGGAAGTCAGTGGCAAAAAACGAAAATACAAAACCCAGAGGTGGGCAAGCTCTTTGAAAGAGTCATTGCAGACCGCCTCGTCGGGCAGCTGGTGCGGGTGGGGCCGGATCTGGCGGAGAGCCAGTTCGGTTTCCGCAGGGGGCGCTCTACGGTGGACGCCATCATGCGCGTGCGGGCCCTCACGACGGGGGATGCTGTGGCCCGGGGTGGGGTCGTCTTGGCGGTGTCTCTAGACATCGCCAATGCCTTTAACACCCTGCCCTGGAGTTGCATCAGGGAGGCACTTCGGTATCACCGGATGCCGACCTACCTCTGTCGTGTGGTCGAGGCCTATTTGACAGATAGGGCTGTCGTCTACCCCGGTCACCAAGGAGAGTGGAACCGGCGAGAGATGTCGTGCGGTGTCCCACAGGGATCGGTCCTGGGGCCGCATCTGTGGGACATCGGATACGACTGGGTGCTGCGCGCCGATCTCCCTACTGGCGTCAGCGTCGTCTGTTACGCTGACGACACGCTGGTCCTGGCGCAGGGGAGGTCGTACCAGGCGGCGGCCGACTTAGCGACACGCGGGGTTGCGACAATCGTCGACAGAATCCGGCAGCTGGGACTCGAGGTGGCCCTGCACAAGTCCGAGGCCATGGGTTTCTATGGTCCTCGTAGTGCGCCACCGCCGGGTTCCCAGGTAATGGCGGGAGGGGTTCACATCGGCGTCGAGTCGACGATGAAGTATCTGGGACTCGTCCTCGACAGCTGGTGGAACTTCGTGGAGCATTTCCGACGTTTGGCTCCCAGACTGGACCGGGCCGGGGCTGCCTTGAAGCGGCTCCTGCCCAATCTGGGAGGTCCAAACGCCTCCTGCCGGAGGCTCTACGCGGGGGTCGTGCGGTCCATGGCCCTTTACGGGGCGCCGGTGTGGGCGCCTTCATTGAGGCGGCAGCCAGCCCGCCGGCTTAACGCGTCCCAAAGGGTCATGGCCATCCGGCTGGCCCGAGGATACCGCACGGTCTCCTGCGAGGCGGCGAGCCTCCTTGCCGGAGTACCGCCATGGGATCTGGAGGCAAAGGTCCTCGCGCACATTTGGGAGTGGCGCGAGGAGGCGAAACGCCGGGGCTTAACTCCGATGCCGCAAGAAGTTGCGGCACAGCGGACAGAGCTCCGGCGGGATCTCATGGCGGAATGGAGAGTGCGATTGTCGCAACCCAGCGCTGGGCACGCCGCAATTGCGGCGATAAGACCCATCTTTGAGGAGTGGCTAGAGAGGCGCCACGGCGTCCTCACCTTCCGCCTGACACAGGTGCTCACCAGACACGGCTGTTTCGGGAGGTACCTGTTCAGAATAAAGCGGGAGGAAACGCCCGGGTGTCATCACTGTGTGGATCGCCCGGAGGACACGGTGGAGCATACGGTGGAGGTCTGCCCGGCTTGGGCAGAGCATCGCCGTGTCCTCGTGGAAGCGATCGGCGGCGGTGATCTCTCGCGTCCGGCCCTGATTCGGGCCATGCTACGGAGCGAGAGGAAATGGCAGGCCGTCACCTCGTTCTGCGAAGCAGTAATGCTCGCGAAGGAGGAGACGGAGCGCGTGAGGGAGAGGCAAATTTCGCGCCCTCGCGCCCCTAACCGCCGCAGCAGGAGACGCCCTGGGCGTCGGGAGTCACGAGAGGATTTCCGGCCACCGTAGGCGCGGGCTTGCGGACGGTGAGCAATGGGTAGCTCGCCGTCCGAAAAGGACCAAGCCCGGGTCGACGGCGCGTTGTGTTCCACGCGCGCCTCAAAGAGATGCCAGCAGAATTGACGGGGTCCGCTAGGGCCAATGCCTGCCGGGGGTTCGAAGAGAATCGATAGGGACATCGTGGCCCCCTGGCAACACGGCAACTGAAGGAACACGGGTGGGTTTTAGTCAGTAAGAGTCTGACACGCCCTCCCGCTCCGCCCAGAGCGGGAGAAGTTATTTGATGATTTCCCACCCAAAAAAAAAAAAAAAAGACACCGACTTCCGAAATTAAAGTTATTTTTCACTTTGTAGTGTTTTTTTGGAGGTCGGTTATTTTTTTTTGTAAAAAGTTTTTGTGTTAACGGTGACTAGCCTAATAAGGATCTTATAAAACTTATCAGTGATGTTATAAAATAGATCTCTGCCTAACCCTTCAGGGATTACTAGGGTCATGTATGTTATGTTATGTTTACCATCATCATCGTCATTTCAGTCGAAAGACGTCCACTGCTGGACATAGGCCTCCCCCAAGCACCGCCACTTCGACCGGTTCTGTGCTTCCCGAATCCAGCGGATTCCTGCGGCCTTCACAAGGTCATCGGTCCACCTTGTGGGGCCTTCCAACGTTACGTCTTCCGGTACACGGTCGTCACTCAAGAACCTTTCGACCCTATCAGCCATCTGTTCTGCGAGCAATGTGCCCTGCCCACAGCCACTTTAGTTTAGCAATTTTTAGGGCTATGACGGTTACCTTGGTAATTCGTTCCACCTGTGGATCTCTTCATGTATTAATGTTATTTACGCAGCTAAGAAGCGTGAAAAAAAAAGATGGCTGTTTTTTTTACAATTTCTTTGAAAATTTATTCAGATAAGTGTATATACAGATACTTGGCATATATCAATAGTTATGTTAGTACACAATATTCTGCAGGGTTGCCTCTCCCGCCGCTCTCTCTTACTTGACAACAATGCCTCGCTAAACGGAAGCCTCTAATTGGTACAGCCCTAGGCGTTTTGAAGTCGGATGGAGATTTTTCCGAATAACGAATACATTGCGATGTTATAACTTATAATGATTTTAGTTTCGTGTTCACACTGAGTTTAGAGAGAAATATTTTTAAGAAAATATTTTTTTGTTGTTAAAATTTTTGGTCTTGGTGACAATGAAGTTCTAAGTCTAGGGTCCAATATAATGTCGTGGCTAATGCCAATTTTCCCTAGAAAAATGTGACCTTTTTCAAAATAATATTGTACTTTTAAAGTTATTTTAACTTGCAAGAAACCGTGAAGGACAACTTCGTGAGGATTTGATGATCTAAAATTTCTAGAACGTAGTAGGAACAAGCGTCGCGTTGCGGGATTGCAATCACGCAAAACGGGATCACGCATTCCCGCGGGATCCCGCTGCTTTTATTAATATGCTGGATTCCGCACCTTCAAAGCGCAGATCCGCGGATCCCGCAAATTTGCTTCTTAAGAGCGTATTTTCAAACAATAAATACAAATATTAATACTTAGTATATAGTAGTAGCATTTCAGAGAAAGTTGTGATTTGATTATTAGTCGTTATATGAATAAGATTGAATTAAAAATATAAAACTGTTATGTAAATTACTCCTAGTAAGGATAAAATTAAACAAAACTATGAAACTATGCCAAATATTTAAAAATGAATCTAAAAAAACAGATTACTGATAACTTACACTTACCTAATTAATAAAAAAGAAATAATTTCTGTTGCTTAATGTAAGAAATGTTTAATAAAAGTTGATTTTTACACAAAAAACTGTAGTTTCAATTTGATTTTATAACAATTTCAAAGATGCGAGATCCCGCGTGATCCCGCACGGGATTGAGTAATCCCGCATATCAATCCCACGGGATTGAATGAGCTGCGGGATTGCAATCCCTAGTGGTGATCATTCAGTTCTCGTTTCTTTGTTGTTTGAGAGTAGCGATTAGTGCCTGTTTCGCACAGGTGTAATGGAGACATGTCAAAACATCGAGATTTCTGTGTATGCCGAAAGATCTGCAGCAGTGTATCTAAACGTGACGGCTAAAGGTACAATTCTGTAGCCGACTGCAGGCGACAGCAGCGGATGGTGGAGGTCTGCCCGGCTTGGGCGGAGCATCGCCGTGTCCTCGTGGAGGCGATCGGCGGCGGTGATCTCTTGCGTCCGGCCCTGGTTCAGGCCATGGTACGGAGCGAGAGGGCATGGGAGGCCATCACCTCCTTCTGCGAAACAGTAATGCTCGCGAAGGAGGAGGCGGAACGCGTGAGGGAGAGGCAAATTTCGCGCCCTCACGCCCCTAACCGCCGCAGGAGACGCTCTGGGCATCGGGAATCGCAGGCCGATTTCCAGCCACCGGCTGGTGAGCAATGGGTAGCTTGCCGTCCAATAAGGACCAGGCCCGGATCGACGGCGCTTTGTGTTCCACGCGCACCTCAATGAGATGTCAGCAGAACTGACGGAGTCCGATAAGGCCGATGCCTGCCGGGGTTGTGGTTTTGTCCGAAAGGGTTACCGTGGTAATATAGGTAACTGAAGGAGCACGGGTGGGTTTTAGTCAGTAAGAGTCTGACACGCCCTCCCGCTCCGCCCAGAGCGGGAGAAGTTATTTGATATTTTCCCACCCAAAAAAAAGGCGATAGCAGCAGGCGACGACGTGTTGCCGCAACAAGACTGGTTTCTATGTATTTCTATGAAACCGACGTGTCGCTAGCTACGAGAAACCATCATCATCTGCCTAGCCATTTCCCAACTACGTTGGGGTCGGCTTCCAGTCTAACCGGATACAGCTGAATACTAGTATTTTACATGGAGCGACTGCCTATCTGACCTCCACAACCCAGTTACTAGGTAACACGATACCCCTTGGTAAGACTGGTTGTTAGACTTTTGGGCTTCTTTTTAAAAAAAAAAAATAAAATCCAAATTTAATAATATATGAAGGATATTAGAGAACTGCGAACCAGCCTATTTCAAAAGCATCTCAGAGCATGGCTTATAGAAAACTGTTTTTATAGTATTAAGGAATTTATGAATTTGAGGACAGATTGGAAAATTGTAGGACATATTAATTAAATTTGACATTTTTATTTTAAGCTATTGACATAATATTTTGTTCTTTAATTTCTTTGGTAATAATTTTTAATTTGATTTTTAGAAAATTTGTAACTGAATTATTTTTATTTGACATTATTTTGTAATTTGATAATTTAGACAATTCTTGATTTAGTAATTCTTTTCTTTTGACATTGGAATTTAATTATTTTGTTAAATTAGAATTTAGAATAAAAAATTAGAATCATTGTTATTGTCACAAAAGTTGGCGGAATATGAAGAACATTGTTACATATTGTGTATTTGTTATAAAATCTGTAAAATACCATATTTCAGGCAAATAAATGAATCTATCTATCTGTCTAACTACCCGTAACGACTGTCAAAGATCTACAAATGACAGCCGGGACCAACGGCTTAAAGTGCTTTCCGAGGCACGGAAGGGTCTTGGTATGTAAAGATGAAAACTATAAGGTGCGCCAAAAGACGAGGTACACGCCGAGGGTGCAGTTACTGGAGTCGCACCGCAACGTCAACTTCAAGGCGTTTGTGGTGCGAGTACCGAATTGTCTTCTGTCCGTCGTCATGGAGGAAGTCTTTTGGCCGCAGGACGTGGTGTTGCGTCGCTTCCGCGGACAGGTACCACAGGACAGCACAAGGACAAGCTAGTGAAGTGAAGTGCTACTAACATAGTTTTAAGCTATTTATTAACACAAGTTTTTAAGTTTTGTTATAAATATTAAAATATGTATCTTTAGGTTAAGGTATTTTTCTATGGGCCTGTGACGCCTGAAATAAATGGTATTATTAATATTATAAATACCAGAAAAAATAAAAATAATTAAAAAATCCATAGAAACCAGTCGTATTTAATTTTTGACAGCAGCTCTTTGCCATTTTGTATTCTGTCTGACAAAGTGTTGCACAAGTTTTGCCGTCTCAAAAATATATTTTGTTGGTATACTTTTTATACATTAATATAAACAGGAAATATCACGTGTTTTGTTTGTTTGTAAATGTCATAAATATTATTGTTGTTTGTTAGTAATATCGCTACTGCTGAGGATGAGGTTCTGGGTTCAATTCCCGGATCGGGCAAAATGTTATTGGGAATCTGAATTTGTGTTCGGTTGATGGCAATAGGCTCGCGCCCTGTTAAATGGGACTTAAGATGCAGATATATGCCAGTGACCTTGAGTGGTTAGTTTGCGCGTTCTGTACTGAGCTCTGTACGGAACGCGTCGTACGTCCAGCCAGTAATAGGACTCGCCCATCAAAGAACGCTGTCCTAAATTAGACGCATTATTAATTTATTATACATAAAACAAAAGGTATTTTAATAAAACACGTATATTAAAAGATCAACAATTAAATTATCTTTAAAATGGTGAAAGTTTCAGAAAAATACGCTTGATAGTTTTTGCGTAATTCTCAGTTTTTTACCCGCGTTAGGTAGAACTTTACAATTTAATTTCAATATGTAATATAAACTTAATCTAAAATATTCCTATATTAAGTTATTTAGAATATGCTCTAATTTAACATATTTTTTTTTCAAATCATTAACACTACTCGTTTAGACGTGATCTTCAGTATAAAATCATTAAAAGTCGGTTATCGTCGTCTTAAACATAACTGGCGAAATGTGGGTGTACTTTAGGTGCACCTCTGCCTTACCCTGCGGGGTTTATAGGCGTGATGTTATGATGTAAAACCTCTGTAACAATACCATTAGATAGATAGATAAAACATTAAATAAAACAAACACACACACACACACCCCCACACCAACACACACACACACCACACCACACGCAACCACCAAAATAATAATTTGGTACATAGGGAAGAACCAATCGGAAAACCCGAGTTCTGTTGTGGCTTGGGTTACCATGACAACAGGAAAATAACTCCCATGAGTTAAGATTTTATCCAATTATCGATAAGAGGTGTGGTTCAGTAAAGTCAAATCATTTATTTCAAATAAGCACATAAAAGTCACTTTTGAATGTCAAAACTTACAAGAAAATAGAATTGATTCTAGTCGGCCCTTCCAAAAGGTAGTTTTCGTATGGAGAAGAATGAGCAAGAAACTCCACCGTTACTCTTTTAAAATGTTTTACAATATTTTGTATACATTAATTATGTGAAGACGATGCACCTAAAAAAAAATAGTAAAACTTATTAAAAATTAAACAATGACAGATAAATTAATTATGTGATAGATACATGGTGCTCACATGATATCCACTAACATATGAAAAGTATACGATTTTCCTCAAATTTTAATAAGTAAGTAGAAAACTGCCAAACTATTAGTTATAGGTTTAACTTATATCTCCCTTTTTTAGCCGACTTCAAAAAAGGAGGACGTTATATGTTCGTCTGTACGTTTTTTTTCTGATCTTAATTGTCTCTGATGAGCAAATCGATTGCTAAATCCATCCGAGCTTACTTACTTAAAATGCGAAACAGCAAAAGTAAGTCTGTCTGTCTTGACAATTGTCACAATTTTCGTTGGAGAAACTGGCCCCTAAACTACTGAACCGCCCGTCATGAAATTTGACAGATAATAATATGTCTGGGACCTGGAGAACGACATAGCTTCTTTCATCCTAAAAATATTTGGGTGGGAAATTATTAAATAACTTCTCCCGCTCTGGGCGGAGCGGGAGGGCATGTCAGACTCTTACTGACTAAAACCCACCCGTGTTCCTTCAGTTGCCATGTTGCCGGGGGCCACGATTTCCCTTTCGGCCTTATTCGCAACCCCGACAGGCATCGGCCTTAGCGGACCCCATCAATTCTGCTGACATCTCTTCGAGGCGCGCATGGAACACAACGCGCCGTCGACTCGGGCCTCGTCCTTATCGGACGGCGAGCTACCCATTGCTCACCGTCCGCAAGCCGGTGGCCGGAAAGTGCTCGCGATTCCCGACGCCCAGGGCGTTTCCTCCTGCGGCGGTTAGGGGCGTGAGGGCGCGAATTTTGCCTCTCCCTCACGCGTTCCACCTCCTCCTTCGCGAGCATTACTGCTTTGCAGAAGGAGGTGACGGCCTTCCATTTCCTCTCGCTCCGTACCATAGCCCGAATTAGGGCCGGACGCGAGAGATCACAGCCGCCGATCGCCTCCACAAGAAAGCTTCTGTCATCCTGGATATTTTTACAAAACGTGTAACACAGCATTGCAGTAACATAAAAAGAGTCGAGAAAACAGTTAACCCCGTCAAAAGATGCACGTAGCACTGGTGGCGATATCGTTAAAAGATGCCCATCCATAGATAAATATTTACCAGTCTCTCCACTAGTCTATTGCCTACTCAAGTATGTATATCCGGTACGGCTCGCAAATCCTTCCATAATAACAATAATGGAGTGAACGCTGACGAGGAACGGAGCTCCCACCTCATTCTTGCCTTAATTGGCCGGCTTGAGTGGAGATTCGCAAGAGCAAACGTGCTCGGAGGAAGGAAGTATTCCAGTAAGATGCTGGTAGGGATCTTGACCGTACTTCCGGGATTGTCCTGATAGCCGTGGAATACCTCTCCACTCCTCATAAGCACCTCAGGACGTGTTGCCCCCTTGTCGCTACGACACTATGTGCTAGCGAACGTTTTCGGGGGCCCATTATTGAGCGTGCAAGTCACCCCCTGCCATTTTATCTGTGTATTTTATATAAAACATTGATCAGGCAGGGGCCATAGTCTTTCCATAGTCCTAGATAACCAGTTCACTTTAGCTGTCCAAACCCATAACCCAATATCTTTGTTTCCATATCCTGCAATAGTCCTACACCAACCGGGGGTTGTCCTTGGATGCACTTACGTAGTGCGGACAGGGATAATAGTCGGTTGGTGCCTCATTTCATTAAAAATGTCTAACGGGCCTCTGCGAGTTGGCTTCGGCCCCTCGTACGCCTTCCAAAGGTCCGGGACCCCAGGGTCCCGAGATGTGTCAAAGACATGAAAATAATAATAAAATATAAGGGCACGTCTTCCTTACCATTACCGCGCCTCCCGCTATGCAATGACTTTGTAGCCCCATGAAGCATGAGGCTCCAGGGGCTAGTGCAAATCTTGGGGTTCTTTCGATTTATCGACTCTGGTTAAACCACCCTAGGATCGCTGCATTGAATTCAAACATTCATTAAAAAAAAATGGTTTTGTTATTGACCACGGAAGTGAAAACTTAGAACTGGAACCGAGTATACGCGATTCAGTGCCGAGTATACGCGATTGAACGTCAGCGACCGACTGAAGCCGAGTGTCACCGACCTGAGCGTGACAGTTTAGTTTCGTTTACTGTTTAGAAAGAGCACGAAATGTGCCCAAAGAAGTTCTTGCTTAAGAAAATACACGTAGACGAAGTCGCTGGCCACAGTTTTGTCATAAATCTATCTGATGAGATTTATTGATTAAATTGACAATAACCATTAGAAGACATGAGATCAGCCAGGGATTTTTTAAAACATATGCTGTGTGCGGGAAAAATGAGGATTTTCCAACTTTGAATTACATCTTATATATAAAATTCTCGTGTCACAATGTTAGTTACCTTACTCCTCCGAAACGGCTTTACTGATTTTTACCAAATTTTATATGCATATTCAGTAGGTCTGAGAATCGGCTACTATCTATTTTCCATACCCCTAAGTGATAAGGGTTGTCCACTCCAAACGAATAATTGGCAAAACAACGTTTGCCGGGGTCAGCTAGTATTATATGTAGAATTTCTATTTCTATTCTATTCTTAGAACAGAATAATTATTTATTTGCATAGAAAGTAGGTACAAAAAATGCAGATGTTTTATAATTAGAGATCCTTATACTTTCTACCTTAAATTAGGCATGCAAACATTTAGTACAAGTGCTTAATAGTCTAAAAATACTGTCAATATAAAATTCTTAAAAATAAAATAAAGATTTAAAGATATCAGGATTCATTAGGTAACTATAAAGTTTTATCATTTAGAAATTCACAAATGGAGTAATAACATTTATCAATTAATAAGACTGACAATTTCTTTTTAAACAGTGGAATTGACTCGTTTTTTATTCCATCGGGTATTTTGTTAAAGATAACCGGGCACATACATATTACACTTTTCCTTAAGAATGCGGCGACGCATGAATTGTCCATACAAACGTAGTACATAAATGATTTGCAATTTGGGCATATTTCCACCATATTATGTTAATATTCGGATTGAGACAGTATTTATCTAGGCTCCTACGTCTTTTTATTTCCAAAAACTTACCTTTAAATAAAGTGTAAGCGAATTGCATTTCGTACATTTTTACAGCGTAAATATCATGTTTTCATATTGTTTTTTTCTGTATTATAAACAACAATATTTGTAATATTGTTTCCGCAGAAGCATAGTTTATGTTATCAAGTTACAAATTATCGAAAAAAATATGAAAATACATTAAGTTTTCATTCATAATTTTTTGTATTACGGAACACATCCAAATTTATCATAAATTTTCGAAAGCTAGTAGTACTATCGCGTCAAGCAATAATTGTCAATGTGTGCGTGGTAATATTACTCACTGTAGGTATATATCGCTCCGACAGGCACTCACACTAGCGCAACGTGCTTGGAATTGAATTTTGCAAACATCTCGATTTGTAGTTGCTAGCCGTGTCGCCGGCCTCTTAATAATGCAGTGTTATGACCACTAACACATAGCATGTTTGTATACTGCATGTAGCATATTTAATATTTTAGTTTAAGACTTAGAGATTTCTTTTTCATTTCTCCTTTCGCAGGTCTGCTGGATGAAATTTGTTAAGAAATAAGCAGTAGGTACTCAATACTTATATGTTGTACCTGTATCTATTTTACTGTGTATAATAAAATAAATAAACTTTCAAACAAACTTTCATTCCCTATTTGACTAAATTGTGATACCCAAATTTAGATTAACTAAAACTAGTAAGTCATTTCTTATAAACGGTATCCGCTTTTATAACAAGTTGCCAAAGTCTGTTACAGAACTAAGCGATGGAAAGTTCAAAACCCACATCAAACGTGTCCTTATCAAAAAATCATATTATAAGATTAAAGACTACGTTGAAGACAAGGAAGTCTGGCAATAATTCCTTCTGCACATGTGGCTTCCCTGGTACCTCATTAACGGCATAACAATGTAAATGTCTATTAATTGCTCCCAAATTACGATGATTATTTTATTTTACTTTTTTTACCGACTTCATTGACATAATCTTTTCAGTATTTGACATTATATACCTACAATTTTCTATATTTTTTTTTAAATCAGATTATATTTGTTACAGCTGTAGTGGCAATCATGTCATTTGGTTTAAATAGGTCCTTATTTTTATTATTTTGTTTATCTTTTATTTAGATTCTTTTCTTTTAGATTTTGTGAATGTAAGAACGTTGTAGGCTGTAGACTTGTGGACCATTTTCTATTTTACTAAGTACCTGGTACTTGTTGATAGGCCTACACTGTCCTCCCATACCTATTAACACTGTAATTTGAAAACATTGTAGAAACTATTTTGAAAAGAGTAACCGTGGAGTTTCTTGCCGGCTCTTCTCCATAGGAAGCGACCAATTGGAACCGTGCACCTAGCTTCTGACGTTTCATAAATGCCCTTGTAGGTTTATGTGAAATAAAATATTTTGATTTGATTTGATTTGACTCCTTTCAGGGGTGTTTTTCTAAAATGCTGACCTTTGTAATATAACGAAAGGTTGTGCAAAATGTTATGCTTCTAGACCTAGTGGTTTAGGTTCTGCGTTATCTGTCAGTGAATTTTAGTTAAGATTTTAATTTACTAAACTCTTTGTCTTCTGGGGTAAGTATGTTAGGTAAGTTTTTTTGACGAAGTCGCCCAAAAACGCTACTTTTCTACACAACACGTTTGACCAAAATACTCGATCGCAATAACTCGTCCCCTACGGCCGAATCCCATTAAAATGACAACCAATTAAAGTGTGAATCGATGTAATTGAATTTAACTGATATTATCATTGGTTAGCCCTGAGGCTTAACACTTAATGAATGTGTCGAATGAAACGAAATTAATTAAGTATGTACTATTTTGGAGACGATAATTTTTGGTAGAGAATTGTCACCTACTTTGGTCCATAGGAAAGAAAGCAAAAAAAGAAAAAGAAAGAAAAAAAAAAAGAGAAAAAAGGAAGTATCCTTTTATTGTTTTCTTTTTAATATAACATCTCGCCTGTATTCTTATTTGGGGTTGGCAGAGGTACTTATATAGTTAATATCAAATATAGAGGATGCAAATGAAGATTGTTTCTGAGAATTTCCCAATGGGAAATCCCATTAACACTTTACCTGACTTGGGAATCGAACCCGGACACTCAGTAGTTGCAGCTACTACTTAAGATAAGATAAGATAATTTATTTGCGTAAAGCATGGTATACTAGGTGTTATTAAAGCTTATGAGATCATACATGTTTTGCTTAAAAATGAAAGCATGCAAACTTCATCGAATAAACAAATTTGAATTTACAAACATTATAGTTTGTGTTCAAAAAAATCCTTAATATTATAGAAATTATTTTCATTCAGCCATTTATATAATTTAATTTTGAATAATCTGTAATTTAATATTTTTAATACATTAGGTAATTTATTATAAACACGTACACACATAGCCAGACAGCTTTTATTATATTTTGCTAACCTAGGGAGCTCATCTAGTACAAGTCTGTATTGATCACGGCGACTTCGAGAACTTATTTCCTCTGCTGTTTTGAACAATTCTTTATATTTCCTAACAAACATAGATACTTCATTCAAATATAATGACTTAGAACTACGAGGTAGTCTTGAATGTTATACTAGTTTCCGCCATTGGCTTCGCTCGCGTGATATCTTTGTAAATTATAGCCTTTATGTTACTCAGTGATAATATAGACTAATATAACAATATATATTATTTTTACCGTCTTTGACATTTCTCGGGACCCTAGGGTCCCGGTCCTTTGGAAGGCGTACGAGGGGCCGAAGCCAACTCGCAGAGGCCCGTTAGACGTTTTTAATTAAATGAGGTACCAACCGACGATTATCCTTGTCCGCACTATGCAAGTGCATCCAAGGACAACCCCCGGTTGGTGTAGGACTATTGTAAGATATGGAAACAAAGATATCGGACTATGGGTTTGGGTTGCTAAAGTGGACTGGTCACTTGGAACTATGGAAGGACTATGGCCCCTGCCTGATCTATGTTTTATATGCACACGGATAAAATGGTAAGGGGTGACTTACACGGTCAATAATGGGCCCCGAAAACGGTCGCTAGCACATAGTGTCGTAGCGACAAGGGGGCAACATGTCCTGAGGTGCTTATGAAGAGTGGAAAGGTATTCCACGGCTATCAGGATAATCCCGGAAGTACGGTCAAGATCCCTACCAGCATCTTACTGGGATACTTCCTTCCTCCGAGCACGTTTGCTCTTGCGAATCTCCACTCAAGCCGACCAATTAAGACAAGAATGAGGTGGGAGCTCTGTTCCTCGTCAGTGTTCACTCCAGTCGGCCAATAAAGGCAAGCCAGAGGTGAGGAACAAGACTTCTCCCGGGAGATAGGGTCCGTGGGGTCGCTACTGCCCAACAGCTCGCCATATGCTGTCCTTCGGGTTTTTGTATCTCTCTTGGTCTGGCTCCTCATCCCAGACCTGTTCCGGCAAAGTAAACTCTACCGGCACAGGCCCCTTTTTTTTGGTGGGAAATTATCAAATAACTTCTCCTGCTCTGGGTGGAGCGGGAGGGCGTGTCAGACTCTTACTGACTAAAACCCACCCGTGTTCCTTCAGTTGCCATGTTGCCGGGGGGCCACGATTTCCCTATCGGCCCGAATTCGCAGCCCCGGCAGGCATTGGCCCTAGTGGACCCCGTCAATTCTGCTGACATCTCTTTGAACGGCGAGCTACCCATTGCTCACCGTCCGCAAGCCCGCGCCTACGGTCGCCGGAAATCTGCCTGTGATTCCCGACGCCCAGGGCGTCTCCTCCTGTGGACCGGCACAGGCCTAGAGTTCGGAGCGCGCAAGCCCCACCACGACGTCAACGTAGAGATACGGCGGTGGGGATATATATTATTATTATTAATATATTTGAACAACATTCATTTCTTTGTGACTGCCTCGTTGGTCTAGTGGTCGCAAGCGCTACTGCTGAGCATGAGGTCCTGGGTTCGATTCCCGGGTCGGGCAGTGTTATTGAGTTTTTCTATCTGAAATTTCTCAGTAGCAGCTCGGAGTCTGGATTTGTGGCCGGTTGATGGCAATAGGCTCGCCCCCTATTACATGGGACTTAAACATAACTGGCGAAATGTGGGTGTACCTGCTACAGGGACACCTCTGCCCAACCCTTCGGGGAAACAAGGCGTGATGTTATGTTATGTGATCAGACTTGATCAGGCTTTCAAAAAACATCAGGTATTCTTAACAAATTGATTGGCAGTTTTCTAAAAATCCCCAAGGATTTAAACCATGCACTTAGTTATAACATACCACACCCACTTAACTGTAATTGGATCAAATCACGACCCATGGGAGTTGTTTTATGGTTGCTATGGTTACAAAACCCAAAACAGAATTTTGGGTTTTCTCATTGGTTCCATACTATGTACTATCGCGGACATGCATTTCTGAACACCGTAAAGACTGTTCCTGCTTGCAGCGCACGGTCGCTTTAGTAACGCAAAAAAAAGGTGCGGTAAACAGATATGGTCATAAGAAACTTACAGGAAAAGATGCAAGAGTGACCGCAGCGAGCTCGAAAGTTACACCTTTTTTTTGGGTGGGAAATTATCAAATAACTCGCGCGTCAGACTCTTACTGCCTAAAACCCATCCGTGTTCCTTTAGTTGCCATGTTTCCGGAGGCCACGGTATCCCTTTCGGACTTTCCCGCATCCCCGGCAGGCATCGGCCCTAACGGACCCTGTCAGTTCTGCTGACATCTGTTTGAGGCACGCGTGGAACACAATGCGCTGTCGACCCGGGCCTGAAAATTTTTAGCACCTCATCTGGGGTTTGGATACTTACGCGGGCCCTGTTTTGCGCGGGGCCCGTAGCCATTGCTACTCTTGCTATGCGCACGTCCATAACAATTTTCATTTTGACAGCGCCTTCAGCTCTCCGTAAGTAGACTGCGTGCAACATATGTCTGCGTGCGGCTGAAATCGGAACTAATCGTATGCCGTCGTCTTGTCGCTTGTCAAATAAAATAAATAATTATTTAATTTATTAATATTATTATAAAACCGAGTGTGTCTGCAACGAAGAATTTAGAAATAGTTTAGAATTCAATTGTAGAATTAGAGACATAGGTTACTGTAAGCTCTAGGTGCCACTGTCTGATGCAGCTAGAGTATTTTGCTATGCTTTTGTTAAATATAAATTAGTGTGATTTTGTTAAGCCAACCAGTACCCTAATTGCGTAATACAACTAGTGATGTGCCGGATCGTTAAAAAATGTGATCCACGGATACGGATCATAGGGGTCTAGATCCGCAAATACGGATACGGATCTCAACTTTCTTCAGGTTCAGCAGGAATTATTTATGATCCTCATCGTAACTGACTTTTGGGGGACAAAGCTGCCAAGTTACTCTTTTTGAAATACAATTTACCATTCATCATCATCATCATCATTTCAGCCGAAAGACGTCCACTTCTGGACATAGGCCTCCCCCAAGCACCACCATTTCGACCGATTCTGTGCTTTCCGCATCCAATTTACCATTACTCAATATTAATTATGACGTATATTTTTTTTAAGTTCTTGAAAACAACATAGTTTTAATTGATGTGTTAACTCACATAATTATTTCAATTAGCATAGCACAAATATTAGAGGTTTGATCTCACTACAAAGACAGTTTAATTATTACCTTATAACTTAATTTACTGGTACTTACTCTACTTGAATTATAATTATTATTACGAATAAATTATTAATTAGTATAGATTTAATATTTCAAATTTTACAGTATAGAATTGAGCACGCCAGTGCCACCAGACGCGCGCAGATTTATCTTGCGCGCACTCTAGTTCAAGTGTTACTTTACTACTATCCTGCGGTTGACTGTACTTTATTTATTTATTTATTTATTTATTTTAAAAAGCACAGCCACATCACATACATTAAATTTATGCTAAAATAATCTTATAACTAAAGGACTAATGTACATGACAATTACGGCGTACATAGCATTGATAACAATATCTTGTTGCCCTGCAATTGAATAAATTAAATTAAACTAAAACTAAACTAAACTAAAATAGACTAAACTAAACTAAAGTAAATAAGACTGATAACAACAAAAACAAAAAAGTTAAGAAATTAAGAAACAAAAAAACAAAAAATTAAAATTAAGAAAAACTTGGCAAGCATAGCGTGATTTTCTTTTTGAATCCCTGTAGCTTGTCACTGAATATATCTAAGTCAGGCGTGTTTAATATAGTATTATTGTATTCGTTGCTAATTCGTGTAACTGGAGACTGCAAACCTAAATTAGTTTTTACAAAAGGGATATCAAATACCTTTTTAACTTTTTTAGCCCTCGGATAAATTCTTGGAACTGCTAAAGAAATACTTTGCAAAAGGTAACTGCACTGTATTTTTCCATTAATTATTTTATGGAGGAAGCATAAATCTATCAGACGTCTGCGATCGCGAAGGGTTACCATTTTGAATTTTTTTAAACGCTCTGTATATGGCTTTCTGTGGGAAAAGCCTCTTGTAGAGAAAGCAAGATGTCTCGTGAAAGCTCGCTGTATGCTTTCCACACGTTGCGAGTGCACTGCATAAAAAGGGGTCCATACACTGCTTGCATACTCAAGATGACTGCGCACTAGGGCATTGTAGAGCAACACCTTGGTTCTCTGGTGCTTAAACCCTCTGGAATTGCGCTTTAAAAATCCTAGCATTTGGGCGGCCTTTGTCACTGCTTTATCAATGTGTGAGATAAATTTCAGTTTGCTGTCTATGATAACACCCAGATCTCGAATGTCATTCACCTGTTTCAGTGTTACGCCACCAATATCATACCTTGTTTGAACTGTTGTTTTTTTCCTTGTGAATCTTATGTGATGACATTTTTCAGCGTTTAGACTCATACTGTTCACGTTACACCAGTGTAAAATATTGTTCAAATCAGTCTGAATCAAGACAGCGTCTGTTAGGGAGTTTACCACTTTATATATTTTTAGATCGTCAGCAAATAGGGAAATTCTACAATGTCGTATGTGATCAGTTATGTCATTGATGAAAATAAGGAAAAGAAGCGGCCCTAAATGAGATCCCTGCGGAACACCTGAGTCCGCATAATATATCTCAGATCTAAAGCCACCTACTACTACAGATTGAGGTCTTTTTGAAAGATAAGATTTGAACCATTCCAGCAGTACGCCACCGATTCCAAACCATCTCAGTTTTTCAACTAGTAAGAGATGATTTACTTTATCAAAGGCGCTGCTGAAGTCGGTATATATTGCGTCTATCTGCATTCCCTTATCAACCTCACATGATATTTCAGAAACAAAGGGTACCAAATTTGTTACAGTTGAACGACCAGGTCTGAATCCGTGCTGATAGTCTGAAATATTTACATTCACCATTTTGGAGATAATGGGACACAACATTGACTCAAACAGTTTCGAAAAACATGAAAGTATGGATATCGGACGGTAATTGACTGCACTGGCTGGATCACCCTTTTTGAATATGGGAACAATACGAGCTTTCTTCCATTCTTCAGGGAATTTGCCCTCCTTTAAGGAACGGTTAAATATCAGCATTAATGGAAGTGCAAGAACAGCACCGCATCTTTTAACGAATACTGGTGGAATAAGGTCAGGTCCCGTACCTTTTGCTGGATCAATCTTCCTAATTGCTTTAGAAACGTCAGATTCGTCAAATTTTACGCTCGACATGAAGTTCGAAGTCCCAGATTGTGATTGATGGTCAAGTGATTGAACATAATGTGAAGGTGAAGGTGTGGATTGCTTGGTAACATTTGCTGTGTATACGGAGGAAAATTGATTAGCAAATAGGTTTGCAATTTCAGGGCCTGTCTTAGCGACTTCATCTCCCAGCATTATTCTTGCAGGAATAGATGATTTACCACCGCGTTTGTTTTTGATAAAACTCCAAAAGGCTTTTGGGTTTTTGGGAATGTTGGTCTCTATTTTTGTTTTGTACTTGGAGTAACATTCATCGTAAAGTTTGTGACAACGAGAGCGAAGCAAATGATATTCGATTTTGTCACGGGGATTACCGTATCTTTTATATTTCTTTCGAATTTTTTCCTTTTCAGATATAAGCCTTATTAACGAATTACTAAACCACGAAGGGAATTTAGCTCTTACAGTACTCATCTTAGGCACTGACCTTTCAATAACAGTTCCAAGAATATTATAAAACTCTGCGACCATACTATCCACGCCATTACAGATAAGAATTCGTTCTTGCCATTCTACACTCTTTAGCTCACTGACGATGGCTTTATAGTCAGCTTTGAAGAAATTCTTTTTTTTTTCAGGCTTTAATCGTAAATATGATAAACTGTTAAATGGAATATATAGCAATAAGTTAGGATGGTTTGAGTAAGATTTGCTAAGAACATTTAAAGGTTCTGTAACATAAGCGCTAGGCAAACTTGTAATAATCAAATCTAGTAATTTATCGTCACAATTATTAATACAATTTACTTGATACAGGTTATTCATGTTAAGGAAATCTACAAGTGAGTGTCCAAGAGTGGTTTCGTAGTTGGATGGACTCAAATAATTGCAGTCTATGTTGGCGTTCCAAGTAATAAAGCCTAGGTTAAAGTCACCTAGAATAACTAGATCATCTGCTTGATCAATAACATATTCCACTTTATCAAGAAACATTGCAAGAGCTTCTAACTTTACGGGTGGGGGTAAATAGACAACGCAGATTGCTAGTTTTCTTACTTTAGTTCCAATTGTTAGATCTAAGATGACCCATAAATCTTCCGCCCCGCTTTCCCAGTTAGTAACTCTAGCCGATGGTATGTCTCTAGAAACAGCCAACATTACCCCACCACCATCTTTTTTTTTGTTAAATGTGCAGTGTCGGTCTCTACGATATAGTGTATATCGGTCATCTATCAATTCATTGTCACAAATTTTGGGGTTAAGCCATGTTTCTGTAAGTGCAATTACACGGTAATTAGTAGTTTGTACGCTCTTTAAGATTTCATTTGTTTTTGTTCTTAATCCTTGTACATTTTGGTAATAAATGTCAAGCATTGTGAAGAGAGTGATACCAAAACATTTAAGCATTATCAATAATTTGAAAAACCACTAAACAACGACCAATCCTAGACTATAAGGTTCAGGCTGTCGAGATTTTTGATCAGAATAGACTGAAATTCGACCTCTTTTCGAACAAAAATTCGCCCATTACGAACCCATACGAATTTATAGGACATTTCTTTAGCTTTCTTCCGAGCGGCGGCGTGCAACGACTTGTTTGCTGGTGTCAGATGTTCAGATACAAAGATCGGCTTTCTTGGACCTCCTATACCGAGATGTTGAGTTGACAGTTTACCATCAGGGGTTTTGTGATTAAATTTAGTAGTCGCGGCGAGAACATTATCACGATGACGAGCAGTTCGCAGTTTGACTATTACTGGACGAGGCCTGTCGTTATTATTTGACATTTTAGCAACCCTGGTTGCATACTGAATGTCATTGTCAGATAAAGGACAATCCACAATTTTTGACAATTGCATAACTGTGTTAACCAGGTTTTCTGAACGATGCTCCGGAATACCATTAATTTCTACATTAGAATCACGCATGTGAAGTTCTACTGTATTCAATCTTGCTGAGATGTCTCTAACGGTCAATTTCAGGAATTCATTTTCACGCTTCAGCTCATTAATGATAGCAGTTTTCTCCTCAAAGCCTGCCCTCATTTCCTCAAATTTAGCGTTCATGAATTCTAAAGATTCTTGAAAGGTGTCTATCTTCTTGTGGATGCTACTAAACTCTGTCACCACAATTTTCTCAAGAGTTGGCTTTAGAGCAACGGTGATCTCATGTTGCAAAATCTTGCGAAGACTGCTCTCCGTTACCAGCGTTTCAGGTCCTCGGGATTGTGTAAGTAATTCCAGTTCCGCGGTACCAAGTTTGGGCTCCATTATTTTCGTGATGGACTTAGGGGGAGAACCAGCAGACTTCGATGGCAACTTGTTAGACTTGGAATCGTTCTGTCGATAATTTGTCATTGAATGCTGGGTCTCCTTAGCCTTTGTTGGTGATTGGGTTGTAGTTTGGATACCAACGTTTGAGGCATAGCTTGTGATATCTGTGTCTAGACTAGTGATCTCGTTAGCCTTTGGTGGTGATGTCGATAGTTTAGCACTTATGGCTACGTTAGTGCGTTCTAGTTTTCCGATACTAAGACCTTCAACTTCACTACACTGGCCCGGACGCAAAGGGGTGTTAGAGTTATCTCTTTTTGGGACCTTGCTACAGCACTCAGGACACTTCCAACCAGCCTTTTGCTTAATTGCCATTTGTCCGAATGCTTTAGACGATATATTTGCACATTCGAGATCATATTTTGACTTACACACCGTACAGCTTAAGAAGTCTCTTCTGGGCAAGGTATTTCGACAGCCCGCACACTCATTAAGAGGCGCCATTACCCCTCAATGTGCAACAAAAAAAGTTATACTTAATTAATAAGCAAATAATATTAGGAATCCAATTCAAAAAAAGTAAAAAAAAACCATTAAAAAAGGAAAAAGAATATCCTTAGCTGGGATTTGATCCTGCGCTGTTCAACGCTCCAGTCTATGCGACTACTCAATCGTCTGTTTCAACTTAGAATATGTAGTTGAAAAATTTGATCGCTTTTGAATATTTTTGGAATATGAGTCGGGAGTCTATAATTTTTATTTTACGTTGACGGTATTCTACTTTTTTTCCGTAATGCGAAGTTTATATTCTTAGACACTTTTACTCACTGTTTGCACTGGTTTATTAGGTTCAAAGTTCGTAATAGTCTTACTTGTTTAAAATAATCACGTATTTAACGGATTTTCAGCCACTTCATTCTTTTAACAGAGTTCCTTAGAAAATCACTGAGTCACGCACATAACAAGGTTTTTAAGTATCACTGAGTTAGTATTTCGCTTTGCAAACGGTAACACTGGACCATCAGATGTTTATGATAATAATTTTGTAGTTTAGATATGAATCACTTTGAATTTAAATTTAATTACAGTATATTTGCAGGGATTGACAAGAAGTCGAACTGTTTCTTTTGCGATCGGATACGCATATGTACTAAACAGGTTTCGATCCTGCGGGGTAAGTAATAGACACTCCTACAATATAGCTTTTAATTTTTTCATTTCAACAACATTTATTGCGTTATTTACGTTGTTGAGCAGACAAATTAATTTTTAACACAAAATCTTTCGGATCGTGATTGTAAAGACTGCCGCAGACAGGCGCGACGCGACTGTGTGACGCAATTCTAGAGTAGAACAATTTCCATGAAGTTTTTTTAGAAATTCAACCTGCGATTCGAATAAAATTGTAACTCGAAAATGAGGGTTTACAGGAGAGCCAAAAAACGTTTTCGTGCACTTTGAATCGCGATAAAAGGGGTATCTGTTAGACTTTCAGGTTTAAAAAAACAGAAACATAAATTTTTCAAGTCTCATCCATCGGTATAATTCTTTTTTCGGTAACTAGCCTAACAAAGATTTTTGTGAGAGTTACGATAGTGAAAAGTACAAAATATCTGTGAAAGAAAGTTGTAACTTCGCACACAATATTATAATCTGCTTTTAGTACCTACGTTGTTTCTTGTACGAAGAATAACGTAACAATTGATACCGAAGAAATCCTAGTTTTTTTTAAGTGAAAAGAAAACGTACTTTTCTATCTGTTGTGACAATATCTCGGTGAAATAATAACGTAAGTAAGTTTCTATTATATAAGCCACGAGCGTGATTCAGTTGGTGAAAGAACATTGTGAGTTGATATACGTTTCGGTTTCACTGAGATTCTTGGTAGGCGCTTGAAAACTACTGTGATTTTTTAAGTGTAACTCTAAATACGTTTTTCTTTCGCTAACACTTTCATTAATTGGAGTCAATTGTAAAAAGTTACAATAGTATAATATTGGATAACTTTTTTTTATAATAAAAAATAAAAATGGTTACATACATCGATGTAGTTACTTTGACAGGTACCAGGATTGAAAAATCTCGTAATAGTGTATCAAGACTTACAATTTTCTTCGAATCAAGAGTTGAATTGTTCTACTCTATAGTCGCAACTGTCCGCAGGAGCCTTAAGTGTGTTAAGTAATTAGGGTGCTTAACCAGCATAAGCATCCTGATTACAATAATTATTAGTTTTGTTTTGCTATAATATCTTTCGTTGAGTAGCTGTACTTCTTTTCAAAAGCAAGAACAGTGTTTCTCTATGTTAGGGCAAGAACAGTGTATCTCTATAAAATACAATAGACGTGGATATATTTAGTAACCTGTTCCGCTTAGCTATTTCTAAAGAGCCATAAAAAACTCCTGAAATAAATCGACACTTGTTTCACCTCTCAACGAGGCATCCTCAGGATGACGATGGACTTGTTGTGAACTCTAACACGGCGTGTTGCCACACCGAGCGCTGGGTGCAGAGTGTCTGCACTCAGTGCTCGATGTGGCAACACGTCGATTTATTTCAGGAGTTTTTTATGGCTCTTTAGAAATAGCTAAGCGGAACAGGTTACTAAATATATCCACGTCTATTGTATTTCATAATGGATTTCCGTAAGGTCACGCCTGAATCAATTAACTAGTGTATCTCTATATTAGAGCTGAGTTCATCTGCCGGGGCTGCGAATATGGGCCGAAAGGGAAATTGTGGCCCCCAGCAACAGGGCAACCGAAGGAACACGGGTGGGTTTTAGTCAGTAAGAGTCTGACACGCCCTCCCGCTCCGCCCAGAGCGGGAGAAGTTATTTGATAATTTCCCACCCAAAAAATAAAAAGGCCTGAGTTCATGTCAATAGTGTGGTAGGTGAGATTCCAACTCAGGACGTCGTACTCACCAGTCCAATGCCTTCACAGCCATTTAAATTGATGCTTCTGCATAATCAACCTATAATGTTCCCACTGCTGGGACACAAACCATCTCTCTTTGAATAGTGGGCCGTAATCCACCACGCGGGCCCAGTGCGGGTTGGTAGATGTCACATGTCTTTGAATGTTTGGTTCTAGGACATGCCGGTTTCCTCACGATGTTTTCCTTCACTGTTTTGAGAGCAGTGATGATGAAATAATTTACACAAAGTAAAGCGCCTTTCAGGGTTCATCCCTTTTTTTGGGTGGGAAATTATCAAATAACTTCTCCCGCTCTGGGCGGAGCGGGAGGGCGTGTCAGACTCTTACTGACTAAAACCCACCCGTGTTCCTTCGGTTGGCCTGTTGCCGGGGGCCACGATGTCCCTATCGGTTTTCTTCGAACCCCCGGCAAGCATTGGCCCTAGCGGACCCCGTCAATTCTGCTGACATCTCTTTGAGGCGCGCGTGGAACACAACGCGCCGTCGACCCGGGCTAGGGTTCGACCCTCGATCTACTATCTCGTAAGTCAAAGCTGACCACTAAGCCACCACTGCCCCTAATGCTTGATTTAATTTAATTTAATTTCCAGGAGGTCATGGTCTATTTCTCTGGTTTTTGTATTTACCATCGAAGAAACGCACATCTATACACCGTAAGGACTATTTCTGCTTGCAGCGCTCGGCCGATATAGTAACGCTTACCTACGAAAAAAAAGAGTCGTGTGCAAGGGATTTTGTTTTCAAACTGCTTAGATATGCATTTTTTCGATAGTACTTCTGTTTTGCAATGTCTCCTGCTCTGAAAGTGTTTTTTGTTTTGTGTTTTCTATTCTTGGGGACTATGCTACGCTTCTTTACGTGTCGATGGTATTTTTCTTGTTTGTTTTTATTATAATGTCGCCCATTGGCATGTGACTGCCCGTATTTTTATGGATATTTATGTTTTTTTTTCAAACATTAACTTTAAAATCTCTCTAGTATGATAATTTTTTATGTTTTGAGTAGCGTTTGCCATATCTCCGATGTTATTGGCTCGATTTGGATTCTGTGTATTATTTCTAAAAGCTTATGAGTTATTTTATCGGATTAACCAAAAACGTTTATCAAAATTTGTCGACTACCTACGAAAAAAAACGGAAGGGAAGAATTAAAAAAAAAAAACAGTATTTATTTAAAAATCAAAAGTTTAAAATTCATAAAACCATAAGAGTATTTTGAAAAATAAATAAATAATAGTACCTATAGACCCCCCTTTTATAGTTAATTTTCCTATAATTTTTCATGAGAAACACGGGCGGTCACATGCCCATATATGGGCGACATTGTAATGTAAGAGCCCAGTAGGTGGCCACGTTGTTAATTGTACCATCAGTGACATTATTTAGGGTCATCAAAGGTGCCAGTGAAAGGGCAACTTTGCCAAGCAAGGTTATAACATTAGTTCATTGTATAGTATTAGTATTTTATATTGCAATAGGCTCGCCCCATATTACATGGGACTTATAACCCGTCTGCCTTCAATAGCAAGAGTGAACAGGCATCTTCTGGGAACGCTCGTTTTATCATAGACCTTATCCATCGCTTTCCATCAGACGAGGTGAAGAGCAGGCCCAATCAGCAATGTGGATGCTAGGTAAACCCTTCGGATATTACAAGCGATGTTACGGTATGTTATGTTCATTGTTGCAATTTGTTTGCTGGTTAGCAAGTTTATGAGATAGGGAGTTGTGGATTAGAAATTAAAAACAACTAATTATGAAAATGAAGACTTTATTTTATTAAAACACAAGGTAGGTACTTACAGTTTTACAATGGGGCACATCATATAAACATACAATTTCTTACATAGGTACAGGTAGTTAGGAGCAAACACAACACAAGAGATGCAGTTAGAACTATAAGGTAAATCGTTTAAAGTTTCGGCAGTAGGACCATTCTTAGCAAGAGGTTTTGAAATATTTTGACTTTAATAATTATTATTGTTAAATACCAGTGCAAATATAAATAAAGGTGAACGTTCCGGTCACAAAATAATTTCAAGACACACAATGAAATTGGCCAAAGAATCAGCATTGCCATACAACGTGGCAACGTTGCCAGCCTTTTGGGCACTTTTCCCGCTGACAGTGATGTGGACGAATTTTTTGACGCTCAATGAGTTCGACCCTTTATTTTTATTTTTTCCTTTACATACTTGTACATAATAATAGTTATAAAATTATTCATTTCCAAGTTAGTTTTTAATATACACTTTTTATTATGAATGTTTGATCTATACGATCGCATAAAGGTGAAAAGCAACAATAGAGAAACATTAATATAATTCTAAAAAAGACACAAAACATACACGAAAAAATACAGTAGTAAAATTAATCGTCAGCTGTTCTTCAATACGCTCATGCTGATTTTGTAAAGGACATGCCCTTATCAGTTCTCCGTCCAGTAGTCTAACGCACACGGGCAAGAAGAATGACAAGGGCACGACACAATACATAATTCTTTCTTGCTTCTGTAAGTGCTTCTGGAGTCTTCTTTCTTCATTGTAAAAATTAATATTAAAATAATGATACAAGTAGCGCCATCTCTTGGCGAGTAGCAAGTAACTTTTAGTTTTGTAGATGGTCGTAAGATGGCGCTCTACTATTCCTGCATCCTAAGTGTGAGCAAATTGGGAATTTGTCACAAAGTAAAATGCAGAAATTGAATTTTCTTCTTTGATTCTTCTTGTTTAGTGATTTGGTGGCCTAAGAAAATATTTTAAGGTTACATAAATATTCCGATCATACAAAAAAGCCCCGTTTATTTATAAAAATTGCATAAAGATATGAGAGCTCAGCTGTCGCTAATTAATACTTAACTTTTAGCAACCTTTATAAATAAACCCCAAAATATTTCACATTTCTTTTTTTTTCACAAACTTTTATATTACAAGTACCTACATCATAGAAATATTTATAGGATTTATTAAAACAGACAGGTACAATATAGGAGGATAAACTATGTTTAAAATTGATAAAAGAATTGAAAACATTTCCTAAACAATGATAGACAAAATAGACAATGTTATTATTCTAAGCAAATCAAAAGTCACTTCCAAAAAATCTTATTATTTACTAGTAAACAGCCGAGTACCTGCAACAAAAGAACAGACGATTAATTATAATAAAAAGAAAATGGCGGCCATCTCAAATGGCGCCAAAATCGTGGGACCTATTGTACTTACAACCATCTTTTAATTAAATTTGTCAAAAAAAGCTGTGTTTTCTCTCGCTTTCTCTTTAGTATTTTAATAGGCATCATTATGCGAATCATAAAGGTATTGTGTGTTTTTCTTTAAGATATCTTACTGGGTCAATTGTGAGTTTGCTCTGAAGAGCCTTGTATATTGTTTTGAATTTTTTGTTCTCCATTTCTGTGCTAGTTTTTCTAAGATTTTCTTTGAGAATATAAGTTTTACTAGTGATCGTTCATGACATTAGAATAAAATCATTCCTTAGCAGTATATTAATCATTATTATTATCAAGTAACGATAAAAATTGCTTTAAAATCCCCAAAACATTATTGAACATTGTTGACAGACAATAAGAAGATGTCGATAATATAAGTTTTCTAAATAGCAATTCATTATATCGCCAGTGCAAAAATGACAGATAATCAACACACACAAAACACATTTTTACAACCGATTAGCAAAAAATAGTATCAACTCAATCTTTACAGTCTCCAAACCAGACCTCATAAACTAAACAAAAAGTTAAACCCACAAATAACATTTTTATTACATTCCAATTTAGAACAGAATCGGTTAGACGTTACGTCGGGGACACAGCCGGCACAATTTATAAAAATAAAATCACTCGACTATGTTTAGCGGACGGGGTGCGGGGGGTGAAATTTTTCATGTTCCGTGTCATTGGAGACCCCTTGGGGTCTGTTCCTGGCATGTTGCAGACGATGGGAATCAAGATTAAGATGTCGGTTCTTGGGTATCTTGTTAATTGATAGGAATCGACGTTGAGGTTTTTATTGAGGACAGAATAGGCGAGGTTTTTGAAAATTTTCGCTTGGATTGCAGAGAAAGGGTTATGTAGAAGTTGATATAAAGAAGAGAGAATTCATCTTCGTTTTAAATATGTCATGTGACAAGGTAATTTGAAGTTTTCAGTCAATGAGCCACTATAGGCCAAGATATTTATGTTGTTTTAGCAGTTGTAAGGAAAGGTGAAAAACGATTATCTAATAATACATATATAAACTAACGCCTTCTTTCCATGGGGGTCGGCAGAAACTAGAGAACGCCACCAACTACGATCCTTGCATCTGTTTTTTACCTTGTTTACGTTCATACATCTGGTCATACACGCACGCCGGTTGCGAGTACTACGAAGAACATCACCAATAAGGTCAGTTTATGTCCTCCTCGGGTATTACCTCCCGGCTTTTCCACTCAAATCTGCCTTGTAAATAAATTTTGTACTTAATCATATTTGACTAAGTACATTAACCTCTTCACTACCTTCACCATTAGAAGCACAGATGTCCATAGACAAATTTTATCCCACTATGTTTTTTTCCACGATTCCTGTAAAAAAATAATATCCAACCCTCGCCTAACTAGAAAAAAATCAATTTGAACATTCGCGTAACATGCCACGACCGGTCGATTAGACCCCAGATTAACGCTTGGCTGGAGTGGTCACCGGCTACCGCTCGTAAATCTAAGCGTGGTCCATTTGACCAGCCGTCCGAGCCTCACGCCAATTTTAACTTGGTTTTTGGCGGTTAAAGAATAGTAGCCGTTTTGTGAACTTAATTTGTTATGATTTTGTTGAGAGGTGGTGAATTTTTTTTAGGGTTTATATGGTATTTTAAACTAACGAGGCAGTTCTAAATTTTTTAAATTGAATAGTCCCTGATTTTTGATCTTTAGAATGTGAGCTATAGAATTAGTTGAAGACTTTAGGATTCACAATAATTCTACCTATAGCAACTATGATATCAATATTTCAATATTTATCAGCACGGACGTTAATAAGAACGCGTGGGTAAGTAGTAAAGCTACAGCTTAATATTTTAAGAGCAATTTAACTGTATATCATACACAAGGTCCTTTTAAATTACGAAAATACATTAAAAAATACTTGAAACTAAACACAAAACACTCAAAGACACTTGCCTTCTTCACTAATTTCAAAATATTTAACGGTCCCATTTGGGCGCCAATAACAGAAGTTGATAGATACCTATACCCTTGTCAGTTACGGACTGGGAATTGAATTCTGAACCTCTCGGGCCCCTTTCCATCACTCACGGCGCCGTTAAAATTACTATAGTTCGGTTATGAACGCTCAGAACGATTAATGAATTCAGACAACGTTTACAAGCTAAATTGAAAGGCGCAAATTAGTGGGAGACGCCTGTTTAACTATGATTCAGGGAAATTTAGTCATTAAGACGGTGGCCTGTAATATATTAGGTCGGTATGTAGAAAAACGACCTGAGGGCCAGACAAAGTGACATTCTATCAGTGATAACGACGATCGAAAACTCAAAAACATATTGACATAAGCTGCCAAAAAGCCTTACGTCAATCCTGTCAAAAGTCGTTATAGAAATATGAAACGCTTTGAAACCGTTCGCCACTTCTCGTATAAGCCCTTTTGTTAATGCACCCAGCATCAACATCGGAAACAAAAAAAAAAAACTTATTCTCCTAAAGTTCGCCCCGGAATTCTGCAAGTTAAATCTGTGATTTTATAAGTAAATATTAAACTAATAATATCAAGTTATGGTAGACATTTAATAGTACATTATTGTTATTACTAATTCAGGAACCAGGGACAAAATTGCAGTGTCAATTTTTCCTTAAACACCGAAAACATTAAAAAAAAAATCTCTACCGTACTTTTTCTTTAAAAAAACATATTATTATCGCGACAATTAATAACATAAGGTAGTTAGCAGTGACAGAAAACTCATAAGAGGTCGTTATTAAGCCCCCGAATGACCCAAACGGGGGTCGTTAGAGACATTATTGGGGCGAAACAGCACTAAATCAATTTTTAATTCTGCCCGCAGTTTGTACACTTATTATTAATTTAGTAACTCTTTTAAACTAAATGGGGGTACTCTAAAATGCTGAGAGTAAATTGTTGTATCGAACTTTTGGCCTAATAGGTGTCCCGAGGACGGAAGTACGTATTTATCGTTTACTAGCAACTCGCCTGTTTCGTATGGTTTTAGGACTTAACAAAACATCGACTATTATATAGTGAGTTTAATATAAATGGATTATACAGAAATGTTTCGGTATAAATTCTCTAAATGATGGTGTAAACCGGATCAAAATTTGTTGCATATTAGCAGAACAACATGGTCACACAGACAGACATGAAAAGCAAATTTAATAAGATAATACATTTGTCAAGATTATTAATTTTTCCGAATACGCCTATTTTTAACCGACTTCCAAAAGGAGGAGGTTCTCAATTCGACTGTATGTTTTTTTTTTGTTTCTTTGTTACGCGATTACTCCGTCAATTATGAATTGATTTTGATGATTCTTTTTTTGTTTGGTAGATCATACTTTAGAAGTGGTCCCATATAAATTTTATTAACTTTGCTTGGGTAGTTTTTGAGTTAGCTTCAATAATACGTATTTTTTCCCACTTAGTATGTGGATGATATGATAACTTCCTGTCACTGTTATTTACATAGCAGGTAGTGGTATTTGAATTTTTGTGGGGTAGGTACCACAACTAAAGAGTGAAAAATAAAAACTTTTTACAAAAAAAACACAACCGACTTCTAAAAAAAACACTACAAAGTGTAAAATAATTTCGGAAGTCGGTGGCAAAAAACGAAAATTCTAAACCAAAGACACCGACTTCCGAAATTATTTTACACTTTGTAGTGTTTTTTTTAGAAGTCGGTTGTGTTTTTTTTGTAAAAAGTTTTTTCCATACCATTTACAAAATGTCGTCGATATCTACACAGTAATGGTGCAGTGCTGATTATTAGACAGACTTAAATTATTTATGTTGCAATGAGCCCTGTCATCATCTGCCTAGCCTTTTCCCAACTATGTTGGGGTCGGAAAACGGTACTTCTTTCCTTTTACGTTCACCATTAATTAGCAGCCTACTTGCTTAGCACAGTCACAATCACAATAGCTGTCAACTGGACGAGTAAAAAAACAAATCCGCTCCAATTTTAAACAACAAATAAAGAAACTGTGAAATATAACAAAGTAATAAACATTTTTGAACTGTCAATATAAAAACTATTTCGATATCGTGTGAGTTATGTATGCAATAGAATTTAAGTTTTTTATTGCAGCATTTTAGTTAAGTGTCCACTTAGATGACATTTCCTAAGTTATGCATAATGTAATAGGAGCGACTTATTTTAATATAAAGAACACACAGCTTGTACTAATTACAACAAATTACAAGCATTTTATCACCGGTAAGTGAAAACGAAAGATCATAAAAAGCCTAAATAATGCTTGCAAAACATCATAAATATATAACCTCTCATAATTATCCGACCCACTTAACTCAGCTTCTAAAGTAAACGCCATAATCGTATAAAATATTTAATCGTATACAAACTAGAGCCATCTATTGTTGGGTAGCACACAACATTAGCTAGTCCACTCATCGACAGATGGTGTTGCACTCAATAAATACCCATTACGCACTGTTCAGTGTTTGGTATGGACAACAGAATAATGTAGAACAATATTTATCTTTTGAAATTATTTTGATTATGCTTTGAGTAAACTGTTTATCGACTTAGTAGTTACGTAGTGAAAATGTTCTAAAATGTCAAAAGCTTTGCGTTTTTTTTTTGTTAATCGAGTGCTTCTTTAGACCCTAACAGTTGGTATGCAGTAGAATGAAATTATTCAACACAATTACATACATCAATGTCATCATTATCGTCCTGTACCTATCCTAAGTTATTTGGGGTCTGTGCTGTAGTACTGTTCTATTTTGTTCTTCTTTTTCCTATATTCGGTCTTGTTTTTAGTTGCAATTTGAAATTTGCGGGGTGCCTTAGAGGTTCCCCCTTAAAAGTTGTTCCTTTAGTTCTAAGTTGAGCTGCACGATTACTGACAAATATGTGCACTGACTGGACAAGTCCACTCAATAAGTGTGGTTCTTTCATCAAAAAACTATTTCAGACACCAATCTACATGGTCTACATATGATCTGAAGATTATGTCTGGACTTTAAAAGAGACTGTGACCTCTCGGGATTCTTTCTGCCTTTCTTCACAGAGTAATCAGATAGGAAATGCCAACCTCGTCTAGTTTTTTTTTTAAATACGATTGACGCGTAAAAATGTGTGTATAAACCTACTTACAGAAATAAAATTATTTATCATTTAAACAAAAACCCATATCTCAGAAAGAAATAAATAATTTACTTGTTGATAATGTAGGTATAATATGAGTTGGATAGTTTGTAAATTGTCCCGATACATTTTGCCTTACGGCATGCAAAATATTACATCTGAATTTAATAATACAATTACAACCATTACAATTATTATTAACACTAGTCAGAATTTAATAGGTAGGTACAGATCAGTCTAAACAAAATTAAATAATAAAATGTAAATCTCTCGCATAAGTTAACAGCTTGACAAACTATAGCTTGATATTTATTTCAACCTCAACCATCGTGAACCAATCCTAACTGAAACTTCCCATTCAAATCAAATATTAGCACCTCTAATCTCTTTACATCCTAACATATCTGCTCACCCCCTTATCCACTATAACGACGTCCAGCTTGTTCTGCTGACCGTACATAGCCATAAACAAACATGTCTGCACCACTCCGTACTGCACAAGGCAGATACCAATTGATGTGTCCAAACCCTTTTGTGATAACCACCCACACGAATTTCAACCTTATGTCTGACAGGCCAGGGTTTATTTATCTGTAAGTGCTATGTTGTATATATGTGAGCTTACATCTCCAGAACTGCTGGCACAATTGTTATGAGGTTGTCGGTATTGTGTAGATATGATGCGGTTGTAATTTTGAAGGTGATAGCGTAGTTTGTCATACGGTTATGGGGTAGTGAAAATTATTATTGAGTGGGATTGGATCGATCTAGTATCCGCAGTTTCTAGTATATGACTGACTAGAGCAAGGTTCTGGTCCAAGAAAGAATAGTGTGTGAGATTTTCTGCAAGAAAGTGCCAACAAACACCAACAAAAGACTTTCAATTTTTTTTTTTTCCACAATCTAGTTATTTAAAAAAATAGAAAACATACCCATAACCAGACCTAGTCATTTTTAAACATTGCCATAATAGTCCAAAACCCTGTGTACAAGCACAAATTTCCTATACTCCATTTGAAATAAGATTAGACATTTAAACAAACCTTTTTAACAGTCTGTTCAACCGATTTCGACTTCTATACCATAGGCATAAGGATGGCATTAAAAGCAAAAAAGTGGTTACAATACCAACTGTTTACTGCAGCTGCCATTTGTCATGCCACCAATGCAATAGAAGTCAAAATCGGTTGAACGGACTGTAAAAAAGGTTTATTTAAATGTCTAATCTTATTTCAAATGGAGTATAGTCTATACAATCTATATAAGTTATCAAATAAATAATTTTTATTCGTTTCAAAAAGTTATCTCACATTAAAAATTAATGTCTACTTAATCAGTGCGATCTCAAAGATCTATAAATATCACCATTTAATGACTGCTGATTTCTACCATTAATGATGTCATAAAATCGTCCAAATGATTTCACGAACGGCAATAAAATTTACTTGTAAGTGCCATAAAGAACTCCTAATGATGTTTCATTTTGGATAAACGACAAAATACATATTATTTACGAAATAAAATTTGATTTATGTACTTACGATAATTATTATGACATTTTCTTTTAAATTGAAGTGGTACTGAAGAAAAAGAAGTAGTGACTTGAAGGGCCAGATGTAATGATATTTTGATCTTCAAAATAAGTGAAATAATTACTCAGACATTATTAATCAAAAACATTTTCAAATGCTTAGTATTTCCATTTAAATGTTGTTATCAGAATGCTTAAAAATTTGTCAAAATAATTTGAAATAAGTAAAACCATAGTAATGGAAATCTATCTGCCTAAAACCTTTACTCTGGATATTAAACTTTAAAACTACTAATTCAAAAAAGCTATGTAAAGGTGTAAGCACGAGTCATAAATCTGTACCTAGTGTTCACACATTATGATTTTAATAAAATAACACTATCAGTGAAAATACCTCAACAACAAATTCCATTACTAAATCCAACTACAGTACCAACCACTAAAAAATTCATACACACTATTCCAAAAACAAAAATAATATTCCCGCCAAACTACCAAACTAACAACACTAACACAGATAAAATAAATAAAAGCCCGCGAGAAAAAGTTAACCTAACTCTGTCTATACTTCATTAAGGCGGGCACAAAAGCCGTTACCTTGTTGCTGAATATTTTACAAGTCATTCCGGGCGAAACGTTAGTAATTTTGATGATATATCCCGCTAAGGGAGCATGATATGATGCGTTCTATGTACTAAAATATGCATAGGGTTAGTATTGACGTCTTGTCGATTGTGTACAGCGGCATCTGTTGGGGAGTTAGGGAAGCCGTTGTTTCGCTACTCGACGGTAGGTGTTAGTGTTAATGTTTTAGTGGATGTGGAATTGAGCTTTTGATTTGGTATGTTGTTGGTAAATTGGGCAGTTAGATTACTACAAGTGCCATTGGATTTTGTTAGAGAATAATAATAGATATGTACGGTAAACATAAATGAAAGCTTTGTATAGAATATTACGCAGAGCGAAACATTTTGGCTGTATAAAATATACGCTCATGGCAGTCGCGGCGTATAAAAAATTAATAAAAGCGAAGCGCACACACACACCGACTATCAATCACGTCCCCATTGTATAACATTGCGCTCAACCAACCTCATTAACGCGTAAACACACAATTCCATCCAATTACATCATCGTGTCATCAATAATAAAATTTTAGTTCCGCTACTCCCCGCTGCGAGCGCTACAAAATCTCATTACGGACGAGACAGATATTATACAACCGATGCAGACGAATGAAAGAACTAAAACGGATGGAGGGTCGCTGAAAAAGCATTTTCATTCGCTAAAAATCAGTGCCGTGATAAAAAAAAATCCAATACAGAAACATGAAAGGCATCTCTGCTTCCATCGTCGATTGTGAGAAGAAAAAATTTACGAATTTTTTAAGCTTTGGAATGGTTTTTGAAACAAAAGATTCCCCCTGTTATCTGTTTTTCATTGTTTTTTTTGAGTTGACTCGCTCGCTGATATTTGAGAGCGTGTTTCACGTGGATTTTTAAATTATAGTGAGCAAATTTGATTGCATTTGGGCTCCAGATTGCTACCTGCATGTTTGCGTTGACTATATAAAGCTCAAAAGCACAGTTACACGTGAATTTTATCTAAACCTTCAATATAAATGAGTAAGTACAAACAAGAATCATCTCCAGTTGATAGCTTTTACGGATAATGGCTGTTATCATAGTTTTTTCTACAGTAAAATTTTATTGGTAGGTACTGGACTTAAATATACAAACCTCGCCTAGCCACAATACTGATTTTAAGTCCACAGCTGGACATACACAATGCACAAAACATTACACACTATGAACACAAGTTTACAATCACAGCTTAAGGAAACGTTAAAACCTAACCTCAAAAAAATCTAAACACAAATAAGTACATACCCAACATAAAGGTCTTGTGTACTGTGTGCTGTTTCTCGTAATTAGCAGGGGCGTATCGTTACCGCAATAATGTGTTAGCACCTGAGCCCAACTGATTAAGCCGACCACCGGAATTACGACGGGATTATACTATGTGTTTTAAAGCTTAACGTGTTTAGTAAGTGATTTAAATAGGTACTAGGACTTTGTGGGAGATGTACAGCTTTTTTTGTATGTTTTTCTGAGCCTTGGTTAAGTGTTGTTGCAAAAATTAGGAGAGAATTGAGACAAGAGATGGGAACTGTCTGTTTATCAGCCGTAAAAAAGTTTCATAAGAGCGATGAATTAAAACACTGAAATTTTTTTGTGAGGTGAGTTTGTTAGGGACAATTACTAAAATAATAGCGTGACTATTATGAGGTTGGTGGGAAAAATTCATGAAGAGGAGGTGATATGACACCAAGATTAGGATTTTTCATCAGAAAAATCAGGAATATAACTAATATAACTGACAGAATACCGCGGTAGTCAAATGGGCCAAACAAGAATATCAAATTCTTTAGTCAAACCAAATTGCTTATAACAAAGATAGGTACACAAAATTACTAGATATCCCCAAAAATAGCTTCACCAATTATCTCAACCCACAAAAAAAAGCTCAAATTCAAACACCACTAACCTACTTCCTCTGGCTCAGATGATAACGACTCAACAGCAGGCGAGTGTATTAAATTTTATGTTATTTACACAGGACGACATGATTACGGTCGAAGGCGTGGACAAACAAAACTTGGGATAGCGGGGGACAGACGGGGAACAGACGGGGGATGGCGACAATAGGGGGACAGGTAACCGTGTCGTTTACAATGTAAGCTTTGAGCTCTGGTTACTTGACAATGCTGGAATTTGTTGGTCATTTTGAGCTTGTTGGGAGGCAAGCAGATGGGGGAAATTGTGTGGGGAACGTTGTGAAGCAACTTGGAAAGCGTCTGAATGTGGACTGTAAACGGCTGTTTTAGAATTCTTTTTTTGCTTAGGGTTAGCAGAGTTCGCTTGTTAATGTTTATACGCTTGGTGAATTAAGAATCAATGAAAATGTTACATCGAGCATTTACATTTGAAACGAGTTACATATGAACCTGCTAAGGCCCGGACTCACACCAAAGTGGAGATGTGCGGAGATGTCCGAAGCAAAGAGATGTTTTTCAGCTAGGGTGTATCCACCGAAGCTGTGCGGAGATTTGTACTGGCTAGTTCGGAGATGTGTACTGGCTAGTTCGGAGATGTGTGCTGGCTACAGTGGAACTGAGCTGCGTGCGGCGAGCGTTGGATGTTAACGAAATTATGGCACCGCTCACATCTCTTCTCGTCTCCGCTGCGCGCCGTCGCCAACTTGTGAGGCACAGATCACATCTCCGCTTCGATCGAGCCATACAAATAGGATACATCTCCGCTCAGTGGTTTCCACTGAAGCTAAGTGGAGACAAGATGTGTAAATAACAAAATTCTATTGGTTGTTTAAAACACATCTCTCCTCTCATCTCGTCTCCGCTTTAGTGGAGTCTGGGGCTAAGACTCCAAAAGCGGGTCCCTGAATCTCGGTTTCATTACATAAATTTCCTACTCTTTCTTATGTCATGTTTAAAAGACATCTTTCGTCTTTGAATGACGACACCTACACAAATATTAATACCAATTCAAAACAACACAGTTGTTGAGGTCTGCAAAAAAATATTGTTTCCCTCAAAATGTTTTCCAACTTCACAATTTTTATTGTGTGAATCCCCCATTAAGGTCGGCCCTCATTCCGTGTTGATTTCAAAATGCCTCGGGCATGGCGTTTAGGGTGAAACCGTTATAATTGAGTGTGTACATTCACGCCTAAGGTTAAATAGGGGTTAGCAGAGAATAATTGATTGTCATCTTCGCATGGGAGTTGATATTGTGTGATTGGGACTGGTGCGCTTAAGATAAATCTTAAGGGAGAGTCGTCAGACATGTAACAGTACATACGGTCTACGTGTACAGTACAGTAGTATAATAACAGGAGAAACAAAATCGGAAAGAAAGCAGCTTGGAAAGAGACCATCGTATCATCTAGATAAAACAAGAGAAAGTGTCACAGCATTATTAATAGAGAACCTTGAAGTAAATCTAGATTGAATAGACATAGTCATCATTTCAGCCGAAAGACGTCCACTGCTGGACATAGGCCTCCAAGCACCGCCACTTCGACCGATTCTGTGCTTCCCGCATCCAACGGATTCCTGCGGCCTTCACAAGGAACCTTTCGACCCCATCGGCCATCCATTCTGAGAGCAATATGCTCTGCCCATTGCCACTTAAGTTTGGACAGAGACATAGTATAGCACCTGAAATGAGTCAATTTTGCATTTAGAGGTCACAAATACAACCCTCATGGTTTTCATGTGATCTGAATATTACAAAAAATTGTCTTAGTCCATCTCTTAGTCACTAAGAGACTGAACTCAGAGATTGTTTCTGAGTAGTCATATGCAAAACACCCACCTCAACAAGTTTAAAAATATTATTTGACGTCCAAAAGAAACGTAGAATAATAAAATTGAGAAAACCAATTCAATATTGACATTGATCTGACACCAACCGAGTCGCGATCTCTCAACTTTCCTAAGCAAAGAATCTATATGTAACAGCTCCAATTTATTTACATCGTCATTGCTTCGTGTTTCGCACTAAGTATGAACCAACCGAGTTACCGACCAGCCCCACGGGTGTCGTTAGAAATGAACTAGGGAATACACCGAGAGGATAGACAGCAGAATAATGAATGAATAACATCAAACTACGTTAATCTGGTTTAGATTGTAGAAGGTCTACATGAATTTTGATGGTATAATAAGTGACCGAAGGTAATCTTGCAAAAATTATTAGAAGCTACTGCTAGCGCCATCTAGTGAGAAAAGTTGAAACTAAAGATAACTGTCGTAACTTTTTGTACTGACAAAAATCACTATTTGCAATTTTTTCCTATGAAAATTGAAAATCAATTTCTAAAATTGATGACCCTGATTTCGAACTATTGCAACCCTCTTATTTTAATTACTCGAATAGATGCTTGAGGGTTGGAAAAAAATTAAGTAATCGCTTCAAATAGGGGTCCTGCCCGCATTTTAAAGGGTATGGGGGCGTTTGATCGCATTAAGGACATTAAGCTTATGATGAGTCATAGGGGCAGTTTTGATTAGTAAACTACAAAATTATTTTCAATTAGGGTCAATGTTGTTGCTACTCGGCGGTAGATGACGCTATCTGCTTGCTAAACTGAATTAAAGATCTAAAATTCTATTCCAAAGAGACTTTAATAAAAACTGATAACACAATTAAAACGGTTTTATAATAAAAATAGACGACCAATCACTAGTTTCATTAAAAAATTACGAAGCACTAAACAAAAAAGTTGTCGCTACTCCCTACTAGATGGCGATAGCGTCGTGCTAATTTCCCATCAGACTTCTCAGTCGAGTGGAAGTGTTTAATTAATTCATTACGCTGCGTCTCGGCCCGAGGGGGGTAGGCAGGGGGATAGGGCTCGCAGAATTTATGTGAATAATGTATAAAGATGTTTTTGATAGACAGACAACATGGTTGCTATGTAATCCTGACGTTAATTTTAACGTTTCAAAATGTGTATGACGTGTCATTTTGAAACATTTCAAATTAAAGGTTTTAAAATTATTACATTATTCATGATTTTATGTTTATGTGTTGACGCATTATTTATTTTAAATTAAATGTCCTTTATTTTTAAGTAATATTTAAGTTTGAATGCCAATATGTTTTCTGTATTTATATTTTAAAGATTTTTTATTTTATTGTGTGTTAATTTTCAGAATTGCTTTTCCAATAGTAGAACTGGAGAAACGTTTATTAGTACAGAATCAATACCTGCCCAATTTAATCAATATAAGTAACCATTATTTACTCTAGAACCACCAATATTTGTGAAAACAAACCAAATATCAGGGGAATGACGAATCAATCTGAAACAATTTTGGTAAACCACAATGGTACTGTGGTAAAAAGTCAATAGAAAAAGGGGTTTGAGTTTGCTAATGCAGTTTGACTAAAATAGTTATTAATAATGTTTCATAAAAGGCACCATTAAAAAAAATAATGTTGGTATTCTTGGATTTGTGTCAAAACACATAAATATTACAGTCAAACCTGGGTAAGTGAGAACTGGGTAAGCGAGAAAACTCTAGGGTAAATTCGTTAGAGATGGCCGTACGGGAGAGTTGGCCATTCAGTATATTTTGCTCATTTATTTACAAGGTGGCGCTGTATTTGAATTAATACACTTCGTGCGCCACCACGAACAATATCCAAACAAAACATTGCGCAAAAATAAGTAAAAAAGTAAGTAAATTGGCCTTAATTGAATTTAGTAGTTGTGAAATTTTATAGTAGGTTCGTATACCATCCGGAAATACTAATATTTTTATTATTTATTTGTGTTTTTGGGAGTGTATTGTGTTTGGTGTATATTTTTCTTCGTTTTAACCTCAAAATGGGAAAGTACCTAATTGTAATTCGTAAGTTTAAAAATTGAGCTGGCCAACTTACCCGGACAAAAAGGAGAGATGGTCATATAACGGCTGTCAAACAAATAGAAAGAAGGTCTGAAAGTAACACGAGAGAAATCAATATTATGTGATACATCTGGTGAAGAAGACGCAGAAGATGAAGCTGATAATTGTGCTGGATGTAGCGAAAAATATTATAAAACCCGTCGCATGAAGATTGGCTTCAATGTTCGATCTGTAATCTGTATCCCACATGAGAATTGTACACCTTTTGATGACATGTACTCTAAATTTAGACAGAAGAAGAAAAAGGAGCTCCAGCAAGCATAAATCAAAGAAAAGGGGAAAGGCAGAGGCAAATCTAGTGCCGGCCATCTGTCCCGTACCACTACGGCCATCACTATATACCCGGTATGTACCGGGTGAGACGGCCAGTTATGTTTTATTTTAAATATTTTTTTTATGGACGTTCCTCATATTATAAAAATATCTTTATGCTGATTTTCGAAAGACTGATTGTTGTTGATTTTTAACCGACTTCCAAAAAGAGGAGGTTATATGTTCGTCGCGTATGTTTGTTTTTTTTTTTATGTATGTCCACCGATTTCTCCGTCAATTGTGGACCGATTTTGAAAATTATTTTTTTGTTTGAAAGGGTGTGCTCTCGAATTGGTCCCATATAAATTTTATTAACTTTGCTTTGATAGTTTTTGAGTTAGCTACAAAATACGTCGTTTTTTCCCACTTGCTATGTAGATGATATGATAAGTTTCTGTCACTGGTAGCAGGTAGTGGTATTCGAATGTGTGTGGGGTAGGTACCACAACTAAAAAGTGAAAAATAAAAACTTTTACAAAAAAAAAAAAACCGATCTCTAAAAAAACACTACAAAGTGAAAAATAACTTTAATTTCGGAAGTCGGTGGCAAAAAACGAAAATACAAAACACAAGACACCGACTTCCGAAATTAAAGTTATTTTTCACTTTGTAGTGTTTTTTTTGGAGGTCGGTTGTTTTTTTTTTTGTAAAAAGTTTTTTCTTAAAAATAAAAGTCTAATTGTAATCTCAATATTTTCAGTTTTATTTAACCCTAAAAAACTATGGCCATCTCTAACGAATTTACCCTATAAATGAGAGTAATTGCCAGTTCCCGTCATTTTAACCTGCTAAAACCTCCATAAGTGAAAGTTTTTTTCAGTCGTGGACCTCTATGACTGAGACTACTACCTGCCTGGTACCTCTATAAGCGACAGTCGAGCATATTTTATCTCTCGCGGACCTCTATTACTGAGACTTTAATTGACTGTACCTTTATAAGCGACAGTTGAGCGTAATTTTACATCTGCAATTTAAAACTCTTTCTAAAATTTCGTGGAACTAACCAACAAAGCTTTTATATTGTATTCTATTTGAATGGCCAAATGTGAGTATATACATTTATTTCATTAAAAATATAAAAAAATCCTGGTGATGAGTGACTTATTTGTCGAACTTACTACAGTTCACAAATATCAATTCTAATACAGGGGTCTATGCAATAAATGTATTGTTGTTTTAATGCATATTTATCACTACATATTTGCTGTATTTTTAATAACCTCTATAACTCATCATCTGTTACGACGCCTCATTGAGGTGGATAACAATTAAAATTCTATTGTGTCTCGTTAATGACAGTTGAAAGGATAAGTGAGAAACAGCACCCCTGTACCTCTATAAGCTAGAAACTCGAGTTAGTGAGAAACTTATTTAAGCGAAAAAGAGATTGCGGTCCCTTGAACTTTCGCTTATCTAGGTTCAACTGCGTATATAATTTTTATTTTTCACTTTTTAGCTGTAGTACCTACGCCAAATAAATTCGTATGTATTTGTACCATTGATTGCAATGTAAATAACAATGACAGGAAGTTATCAACATACACTAAGTGGAAAAAATACGTATTATTGAAGCTAACTCAAAAACCACTCAACAGAATTTGACCAAATTTACCTATATGGGACCAATTTGATCCTTTCAAATTAAAAAATATATTTCTAAATCAGTTTATAAAAATGGCGGAGGTCTGAGGTAAGGAACAATGAAAAAAATACAACTGAATTGACCTAGTCCTTTTTTAGAAGTCGGTTAAAAATATATAGTACCTATATTCACATGAATTTGTGTCGAGCATGAAATAAAACAGACATTTTCTTTACTAAGCAATCAATCTGCCTAGCCTTTTCCCAACTATATTGGGGTCGGCTTCCAGTCTAACCAGACGCAGCTGAATACCAGTCTTTTACATGGAGCGACTGCCTATCTGACCTCCACAACCCAGTAACTGGGTAATACGATACCCCTTGGTAAGACTGGTTGTCAGACTTTCGGGCTTCTGACGACCCGTAAGACTGTCAAAGATCCACGAATGACAACCAGAACCAACGGCTTAACGTGCTTTCCGAAGCACGGAGGATTCTTGGTATGTAAAGATGGTCACCCATCCGCAGATCAACCTCGGCAAGCGTAGCTTAACCTGATGGATTGATCCGTGCGGCTGTTAGCCACAAGCTCCTCAACTTATCAACCAAGAGTCCTACAACTCTAAAAAGGGAAATAAATTATTATGAGCAATATGGCGTCGTTCTGTCTCCTTACAATTATTCGTCTTCGAAGAGTGTCAGAATAGGGATGAGAACTAATTTTTTTTGTCCGACATGTAGATTCAAAATGACATGATTACTTTGTAAAGTATTATATTATTTTAATTATTGTGAATGTGAATATTATTTTTATTTCTCTTCTAGTTTTAGTGATGGTCTGGCAGTTTGAGTAGTTTATGCGGCCTACCCAAATGTCCTTTCTTTGGTATTGTTCGTCAAGTTGAGCTCCTTATTTTCTGAGTTGAGCTCCACGGTTACTGACAAATGCTTGCACTGACTGGACAGGTCCACTCAAATCTGTGTGGTTCTTTCCTCAAAAGACCTTTTCAGACAATAATCTACATGGTCCTCATATGGCCTGACCAAGATTATGTCTGGACTTTAAAAGAGACTGCGACCTCTGAGTTTGGTTCAGCCGTTCTCAGAGTAGTCAGATAGGAAACGCCGAACCCATCTAGCTTATTTTTAATATTTTTTTATATGACGTGTAAAAGTGATTCCGATATCCTATTTACAGAATAAACAATTTCATTTCATTATTAAAAATATTGGACACGTATTTTTTCTTTTTTTACGTAATCAAAAGATTACGGCGATACATTGAGTTAAAATGTGCCATGACGTCACGAGTATGTAGATTTTATACTTACTTGTGACGTAGCGACCCCCACTCCCCAACTTTAATGCGTTTTATCCAAGTAATTTTTTTATTAATATGATAAAGCAAAAAATACATGTCTAATATTTTTTTATTATCAGACTGACGGACTAAATAGAATTTCTTTTTTTTTACCCAGGCCTCATTAGATATTAATGTGTTTTGCTTATTGGAAATTCAAATTCAAATTCAAAAGTAATTTATTCAAACTAGGCTGAAAATCAGCACTTTTCGAAACGTCAAAATTACATAAGACAGTCCCTCAAAAACGCCCACCCTTCACCACTTCCGCCTTTAGCTGGGAAGAAGAAGTGGCGCAACAAACTCCCCAGCAGCACAGCTGTCTGTTCAAGTTAGAAAAATGATTCTATACAATAGTATGCAAAATAACTTACATTATGCAACACAACACATATTACAAACGATAAAAAAATTGGATACATCTATACTCCGTTTGAAATAAGATTAGACATTTAACTAAACCTTTTTTACAGTCCGTTCAACCGATTTTGACTTCTATACCGTAGGCATAAGGATGGCATTAAAAGCAAAAAAAGTGGTTACAAACCAACTGTGTACTGCAGCTGTCATTTGTCATGCCGCCATCGCAATAGAAGTCAAAATCGGTTGAACGGACTGTAAAAAAGGTTTAGTTAAACGTCTAATCTTATTTCAAACGGAGTATAGGTATGTTCATCATTAATGTTATCTGTTTCTCTACCTTCCATAGTCCCTAAGTTTGACTAACACCCGTGCTCACCCCAGGGAAAAACAAGCGTAATACTGTCGTTATTGTAGAAGTATGAAAGTGGACATTGACCTAAAATTGACACAGCGCTAAGGTCGCCCCTTGGACAGGCGTGGCGATTGTGGATGTAGAAGGAATGGAAGAAACTACAGTCCTCTCGCAGTACAAATTATATTATAATTTTTTACTTTTTTTCTACGTTTTTTTTTTACTTCTACACGTTCATTTTTATTTAAATTAAATGCACTATATAGAACTAACTATATACAGAGGAAAAAATAAAATAAAATATAGGAACAAGTCATTGGGCATCAAAAAATTCATCCGAATCGCTGTCGGTGGAAAAGGTGCCCAAAAGGCTGGCAGCATTGCCACGTTGTATGGCAATGCTAATTCTTTGGCCAAAAAATTGGCCAACCCTTTGGTCACGTGAAGAGTCGACCAACCGCTTGGCGATGTCCCGGAATAATCGATGAGCACTCGGACCCCATCCATGGCCCTAGTGTTTCAACCCCAAACGGTTCAAAAATATAGCTACCGGTAAGGTTGTTATATTTGCGCTGTTTGAGGTTTTCTGCACCTGCAGCAGCCGCCCCAGCACAACTCGCCGTGCTAGGAAGATGGGATGGCGCGAGGGTATCGACGCAGGTTGCGTCCCACACTAAAGGCCTACCCAACTTCCAAGGCATTATGGTCATTCCGTCTGGCCTCTTCCCATCGTCGCGTGCCAAGCCATTGGGTTCTAAATAATTTATCATTTTTAACAATTACAGCTTTATATAGCTTTATGTGAGCGGGCACGCCCTTTATGCCTGGAGGCTTTTATTTAGATATTTAGTTCTGTTTACGTTTAGTTTTTATTTTTTATTTCTGCTTGAGTTCTGAATGGTTTTGGTTGGTATATTGGCGTGTGCTATATTTTGTGTTGCGAAATGTAAATTATTTTGCATACTGTTGTATAGAATATTTTTTTTCTAACATGAACAGACGGCTGTGCTGCTGGGGAGTTTGTTGCGCCACTTCTTTTTCCCAGCTAAAGCACTGAAGTGGTGAAGGGTGGGCGTTTTGGGGGACTGTCTTATGTAATTTTGACGTTCGAAAAGTGCTGATTCTCAGCATAGTTTGAATGAATGACTCTTGAATTTGAATAAATACAAAATATTATTTTTTTTATTTATTATTACATTTTAAAAGAATAACTATGAAGAGTACTACCGATTCTTCTCCATACGAAACTACCTTTTGGAAGAGGCGCTTAGAATCAATAAATTCTATTTTCTTATGAAATTTGACGATAAAAAAAGTGCTTTTTAATGGCCAACTTGAAATAAATTATTTGACTTTGACTAGTTAAATGAAATATAAAATATTGTTTTACAGAATTGTGTTTCAATATCTTTATGTCTCTTAGAGAAGTATGAAAGAAAAAAACATGTTTGCCGACCACTAATAAATCAAAATAATAAGGGCAGGAGACTGATAATGAAGAAAGATGATATCTTTCTGTCTCTATCAATATGTTCACGACTCTCTAAAACTACGTATATCTTAGCCTTAGACTTTTCCCAACTATGTTGAAATGTATATTTGACCTCCATAACCCAGTAACTGGGTAATACGATACGCCTTGGTAAAATTCAAAATTCAAAAGTCATTTATTCAAACTAGGCTGAGAATCAACACTTTTCGAACGTCAAAATTACATAAGACAGTCCCCCAAAACGCCCGCCCTTCACCACATTTTAGTGCTTTTAGCTGGGAAGAAGAAGTGGCGCAACAAACTCCCCAGCAGCACAGCTGTCTGTTCCAGTTAGAAAAAAAATGATTCTATACAATAGACTGGTTGTCAGACTTTCGGCCTTCTGACGACCCGTAACGACTGTCAAAGAGCCACGAATGACAGCCGGGACCAACAGCTCAACGTGCTTTCCGAGGCACGGAGGAGTCTCGGTACGTAAAGATGGTCACCTATCCACGGACCAACCGCGGCAAGGGTAGACCCGTTCAATAAAATAACGCTAAAACTACGTATATACCGGAACTTTAAGTTCGTTATATATTTTAAAGACACTTTTTCTGTCACTTTAATGGCACGTCATTTGGAGTGGTGCCATTTCTAGCGTTTCTATATCTTTTACTAAAGGGATGGTACCAATAAAAGGTAAAAGACAGGAAATAGCATTAGTAATAGCATTTTGTTAGCTGAAGGAGTACATACAGGTTGACATAAAAGAGTCTGACGTTATGACATTTAGAAATAAATATTTAACTTAATGTAGACTTATAATAATGGTACTACTTTGCCGATAAGTTCTAGTAAGTTTTGATTTGAGTACCAACCCAGAGCAGCGTTTTTACTAGCACATTTATTTTAACAATTTATTTCCCATTCGAAGTGACCTAAGTGCGATAGTGGCGCCCTCATTTTCATTTTACTCCTTTTTGCCAAGCTGTACCTAAATACCCTTAGCTTTCTATAATTTTATGGCGTAATGACATCTGTCATTTGGGACGTTCTTATGTCAAACTGACAGTTTTTGAAATGTCAGTTTTGCCGATAATTTACGAGCACATGATAACAAATCTCGATGTTTAGGAGAGGTATTGGTGATCGTAGTATATTGTTACTGCAGACAGGACTACGTTGCTGAACCACGAATGACAATATTTTAAATGTATATAAAATAATAATTTTGTTTCAATACTTACAAAGGATGAAACCATTTTGGAAACTGGATATCTTCATTATGTCGACGCTCGCTCACATCTGTAAAGAAAGGAATACTTTCATAAGTAAACAGTCAGTTATCTTCAGAAGTTTTGTTGATAGTGTTGGGCATTTCTGGGCAGAAATTGGTATGGTGGTAAAATTCCCCAAATGACCCCTATGACAATGTCAACCATTTTCGAGTAATTTGACATTTTATATTTTAAAATGTATAAATTAAAATTATATAAAATGTCAAATGACTTGAAAATTGTTGACATTTGCTTAAGTGTCAAAAGGGGTCAGTTGGTTGTAAATGACCTCTTCTATATATAACCAATAACCCTGTATTTACTTTAAATAACCTAAATCTACACTAATATTATAAAGATAAAAGATTTGTATTTTTGTTTGTAATGAATAAACTCAAAAACTACTGGACCGATTTTAAAAATTCTTTCACCAGTAGAATGCTATATTATCACTGAGTAACATAGGCTATAATGTATAAAGATATCACGCGGGTGACACCGCTGGCGAAAGCTAGTTCGCTAAACAAGGAGTAAAATAAATTCTTCAATACATAAAGGTACATATTATGTAGGCGATGACGTACAAGCATTTGACATTTGACATTACAAGAATTGAAATTTAAATACGATGTCTACCTACAGAAGTAACGTTTTAAACTAAATTCTGTAGTTTGTTCTATTTATCTATAGTTATTTAATATTTATAATCTATACTAATATTATAAAGAGGTTAAATTTGTTTGTTTGTTTGTAAGTTTGTATGTAGGGGGTAATCTCCGGAACTGCCAGTCGGATTTGAAAAAAATATTTTTGCATTGGATAGTCCAATTCTTGAGGGTAACGTTATTTATGAATGATTACAGAATTTAAAATACATTTATTTGTATTTCCAAAATGGCGCTAACAAATCCTACTGTGTACAAATAAGGAGCCTTGTTAACCTTTCAAATTATTTCGATAAGAATCTTCGACAAGTAAACGGAAATCTTTTTTACACGTGTGACGAAATATAGGTCAATATTATTATTAGGGTGACTATGTCAGGAGGTTGAATATGGTGGTTGGTTGTGTGGAGGTTGGTTGGTTGCTTGGTTGGTTATCTTCAGTTGGTAATATAAATCAGTTTTGTGACTGACAAATAAGGATAACATATATTCAAGACTAAACTGCTGAAGATATAAACATTAAATATAAGGAAGAGAACTATGTAAAAGTGGGATTTGGTAAGTTTATTCTATAAGTCAAAGGTTCGGTTTTTTTCGCATTTTCAGACTAACATAAGAAAAAACAAATCGCATTGCAAAATTATTGCAGAAAAAAAAAACTAACGTGCGGAAAAAGCTACAGTAAATCCAAACGATCACTTAATTGCACATAAAATCTGAAATTTCTTTCAAAAACGTATACAAGACGCAATTCAGTCTCTCCCAAAATGTCGTTACATATGGTAACACCAGCTATTAACAAATCAGGGCAACGCACAACACTAGCATTGAACCAAACAACCGAGTCTTTATCAACAACGTTCCATATTCGAATTTAAATTTCAAATCTCGAACACGACCGTTACGATTCCGATCTTATATTTTCAAAAGTAAGCTTTGATTTTTGAATTTGAAATTTGGAACTGTATGAGTCCCAGTTTTTGTTGAATTTCAATTGTTTTTTTTTTTTGGTATTTGTATTTATGTTTGGAAGGTTCATGTATTCTTCATTTTGAGGGCCAGATGGAAAGATTACGTCCTTTTTTGAGACATTTCATTGATCATTTTGTAATGTATTCGGGACATAAACGTATTATTATTGTGAATGCATGTTGAATATGTTTTCTTAGTCATCGAAGTTTGAAACGGATGCTAGGAAATAGGGAGTTAGTTAGGAAATGTCGAGTAGATTGTTTCCTTTGACTTTCTAGTTCCTATTGCTTTTTCTTTCCGTTGTGTTTTTCTACTAGCTAGTGTTTACTATTAGCTACGCAATATCTTCTCGTCCCACACACCACAGTGTCTCAAGACGAAAGTCTTTGACCAGTGCGTGTTGCCAGTGATGACCTATGGTACTGAAACGTGGTCGCTCACAATGGGCCTTATCAGAAGGCACCCAAAGGGCAATGGAGAGGGCTATGCTTGGAGTTTCCCTACGTGATCGAATCAGAAATGAAGAGATCCGCAGGAGAACCAAGGTAACCGACATAGCCCGAAGAATTGTCAAACTTAAGTGGCAATGGGCAGGGCACATTGCTCGCAGAACGGATGGCCGATGGGGTCGAAAGGTTCTGGAGTGGCGACCGCGTACCGGAAGACGTAGCGTTGGAAGACCTCCCACAAGATGGACCGATGACCTTGTGAAGGCTGCAGGAATCCGCTGGATGCGGAATGCACAGAACCGGTCGAAGTGGCGGTGCTTGGGGGAGGCCTATGTCCAGCAGTGGACGTCTTTCGGCTGAAATGATGATGATGATAGTGTTTACTAGAATTTTTTTATTTAAATGCCTAAAAATTGACATTAATAAGTATTTGATAGATAAAATGAGTGCTAATAAATATTATTTATTTGGACCTAATGATAGAAAAAATTTGCCTGAATTATTTGGATTTCAATTACATTGATTTTGGTCGAAAATATTGCCAAAGGAAGAATTTTATTTAATATTTTTACGGACATTTAAAGTCAACGTTTGGTACCTCTCATATCAGCCATAATCATTATTAACATAATCTTAGATTATGATTATTAATACACTTCTTAATTTACCTAACTACGGCAAAGTCAAAAGGAGGGTAATGATTTTAGTAGGCTATGTGTGCATTTTTCTATTCCTGAAGATGGAAAATTATTTAAATTCAAACCTTACCTCAGAACATTGAACACTACACCAAAATATCACTTAGAACACTATTTTTATGACAATATTTTTATTAAAATAAATGGTTTAGGTACATTTTTATCACTCTCAAAGTTGGTCCCTCGACAATGTGCGTCAGGCGCGGGAGCAAGCGCGATTGGACTCATCCGGTGACAAATTGAACTTCCACGGATGTCCGCCATTGCGTTCTGTATTTAAAACATTACAGTTCGATGTCTATGGGCCTTTAAACGGTCCTTTTTGGTCTTTGAACGGAGATTGACATTTAAATTTTAAGGTCGAAGTTCGATTTTTGAAAATTTAAGCCGGTTTAAAAAAATTCACATAATTACTGCGTTCGAATTTACTAAGTAGTGACAGCCACACGGGTCGATCTATCAGGTTAAGCTACGCTTGCCGCGGTTGGTCCGTGGATGGGTGACCATCTTTACATACCAAGACCTCTCCATGCCTCGAAAAGCACGCTAAGCCGTTAGTCCCGGCTGCCATTTGTAGATCTTTGACAGTTGTTACGGGTCGTTAGAAGCCCGAAAGTCTGACAATCAGTCTTACCAAGGGGTATCGTGTTACCCAGTAACTGGGTTGTGGAGGTCAGATAGGCAGTCGCTCCATGTAAAATACTGGTATTCAGCTGCATCCGGTTAGATTGGAAGCCGACCCCAACATAGTTGTGAAAAGGCTAGGCAGATGATGATGACTGCGTTCGAATTTTAAATGTTCTTTTTTTATCGAAGTTGTAAATGTGTCAAATTAATAATGTATTTCGTGCAGATGTTCCGCTTAAATTTTTGCATAAAATAAAAGGTACTTACTATACAAATTCTTAAATAAAACTTTTTTTTTTTTTTTTTTTTTTTTTTTTTTTTTTTTTTTTTTCTTTTTTTGCTTTTTTTGCTCTTTTCCTATTTTTTAATTTAATTTAATTTTTTATTTCTGTCTGTATTTCCTGTGCGTGTCCCAAATAAAATATTTTTCTTTCTTTTCTTTATTTATATACCCCAAAACATTGAGGTACTAAATTTAAAATCAAAAAGCTATAATTATAAAGTAACATCTGTACTTAAGTGTTAAAGTTAATGAACAAAGAAATATAGCTAATAATCTTATAGAAAGTTACAAATAGCTACTATTAGTCAGTGAGCAGAAGCCATATTTCATTGGGCATTTAAAATAAACAGGACGGTGTGAGTTATTTTACTTATTAATCTCAAATTGGAAAGGAATTATTTTAGGCAGATTTTGGGAAGAAGTTTCGTTGTTTCCCTCGAGTCTAGAAACGGATACGAACGGAACGGAACGGATGGTTGTACCGTCTTTTGAAAAAAAAAAATTCTCAAAGCAAGTTTTCATGTCAAAGTATGAAAAAAAACCGGCCAAGTGCGTGTCGGACCACGCACAATGAAGGGTTCCGTAGTTGGGATGAATTTATCCCAAATAAAAACATAACATTGTAGTTGAAATACATGTTCTCCCGTACATTCCAACTGCAAATGTAAGTTTTTACGCGCAATTTTGAGAGATTTACCATGTTATTTTAAGACCACAGACTTCTTTTCTTATAGGTTTTCCTGTAATCTATGAGTAAAGAGCCATACTATGCATTTTTTTTTAATTTTATGTCCAGTAGTTTCGGAGATATGGGGGAATGGTCAATTTTCATAGAATTTCTTAAGTATCTTTATAAGTATTTATTTGAAAATTATATTAAAAATATGTTTAAGATCCTCGCAACAAGCCCTTTTATTTGATATGTCACACGGTACTGTTAGCAAAACTTTTTTTTTAATTTTCTTGTTTGCCTCCCAAAAGTGACCCCTATATTCAAAATTCATTTATTTACGTTACACGTTCGTGTTTGGGTCACAGAAATACATATGTGTACAAAGTTCAACTTAATCGGTCCATTAGGTTCGGAGCAAATTGGCTGTGACAGACGAACAGACACACGAGTGATCCTATAAGGGTTCCGTTTTTTCCTTTTGAGGTACGGAACCCTTAAAATGAAAATGTCTACAACATACTAGATATTGCTTTAGGAACTACGTTTGCCAGTCTGGTGAAGATATAGAAATGATTAAAGTTACTAACAATTCGTGGAAAACGGGGAATAACCCTTCAAAAATCACAAGTAAGACCTTATTCCAACTTCGCAATTCGAAAAAAACGAATCAAACAAAAGTAATTACTTATCCGTATACCGTTGACAATAGCCTCTTAAAAAAAGAACACATTCAAAATCTGAATCTCGAATGCGGCTTCCATTTTGAAAATTAGAGTTTTTTTTTAATTAAAAAGGTCGTTCCACGATATGATCGCGCTTTGTCATTTGGTTTTTATTTACTTTTTTCCGTTTTTTTCAGCGCATATTTAAGAAGCGGTAATTATAAGAATTTTTCGGTCATGTTTGAAGAGGTCTGGCCCTTTGACAGAGGTCGGGCTGCCTCGAGTAGCTGGTAAAATAGTAACAATTGTTGACTCTTTTTAATTTAAAATTATGTGCTTATTTTATTTAAGTTTCAGGTCCTTCTATAAAGGCTGGTAAAGGTTGCTTAGGGTTAAATATTTTACTGTGACAATGTCTAACAGATTGTCTGATTGTGACAATATTCTGCGTTGGTAGATTACGGTTGAGTTTAACATGATAGCTTTGATAGGCAAGTTCAAAGTTGCCCTATTCATTTTCAAGGTATAAAACCAATTTTTCAAAACTCTTTTTTTTAATTTGTCATTTAAATGACAAGAAGTTTGTCAACCGTTTTTTTTCGTAGTAACGTTTAATGTGAAATGAAATGAAATTGTTTATTCTGTAAATAGGATATCCGAATCACTTTTATACTTCACATAATTTTTTTTATTAAAAATAAGCTAGATGAGTTCGGCGTTTCTTATCTGACTACTCTGAGAATAAAGGCCGAAACAAACTCAGAGGTCGCAGTCTCTTTTAAAGTCCAGACATAATCTTGGTCAGGCCATATGAGGACCATGTAGATTGATGTCTGAAAAGATCTTTTAAGGAAAGGACCACACAGATTTGAGTGGACCTGTCCAGTCAGTGCAAGCATTTGTCAGTAATCGTGGAGAACCTGTCCAGTACGTGCAAGCATTTGTTAGTACAAATGCTTGCACTGACTGGACAGGTTCACTGAAATCTGTGTGGTTCTTTCCTCAAAAGACCATTTCAGACACTAATCTACATGGTCCATAAGGCCTGCCTACTCAAACTGCCAGACCATCACTAAAACTAGCAGAGAAACAATAATAATATCCAAATAGTCCTCACATTCACAATAATTAAAATAATAATTATAATACTGTACAAAGTAATTATGTCATTTTGAATATAATTTTCAACAATGTCAATGTTTGTTCTTCATTTAAATGATTATTATAGCTTTTTTTATTATGTTTTTTAGTTAATTGATTCAGGCGTGACCTTGCGGAAATCCATTATAATAAAATACAACAGACGTGGATATATTTAGTAACCTGTTCCGCTTAGCTATTTCTAAAGAGCCATAAAAAATTCCTGAAAGAAATCGACACGTGTTTCACCTCTCAACGAGGCATCCTCACCCGAACACGGGCAGCGTGTTGCTACACTTTTTTTTTTTTGTGTTTGAAATTATCAAATAACTTCTCTCGCTCTGGGCGGAGCGGAAGGGCGTGTCAGACTCTTACTGACTAAAACCCACACGTGGTCTTTCAGTTGCTATGTTGCCGGGGGCCACGATGTCCCTTTCGGCCTTATAGCGCTCGGTGTGGCAACACGCCGTGTTCGGGTTCGCAACAAGTCTATCGGTCATCCTGAGGATGCCTCGTTGAGAGGTGAAACACATGTCGATTTCTTTCAGGAGTTTTTTTATGGCTCTTTAGAAATAGCTAAGCGGAACAGGTTACTAAATATATCCACGTCTATTGTATTTTTTTAAATGTTTTTTATTAAAATTTCCGAGTATCGTTATACATTTGTTTGTTCATTACGTGACTTTATTTAGATTTCTAATTATTTAAAGCGGCCATATTGTTTGTATGCCGGAATCGAAGCCGTTATCGGGTCGAGGTCAGCCCTTGCTATCTTTTACCGACTTCCGTTCAACATAATTTTGTGATATTGAAACTTTTTGTAGCCGCCCGGATGAACAGTTTTTTTGCGGTCAAGTTAATGTTTTTTTTTTTAAATAATTCGTGGAATATTTCGATTTAGGAGAATTTAGCGTTGTGTATTGTGTGTATTAGTGTGCATTTTTATCGTGTTGCACGCTCAGACCAAATACAAAACAAAAACAGCGCTGTCAACAGTGACGTGAGGCCAGTTTTGTAAACATGTGTGCACTTAGTGAGGTGTAGTTTGATTGTAATTTGTTTTTAGGGTTCCGTAGTAAACAAGGAACCCTTATAGTTTCGTCATGTCCGTCTGTCTGTCTGTCTGTCCGCGGTCTAGCTCCGAGACCCTTCGTACTAGAAAGCTGTAATTTGGCATAGGTATACATATTAATTACGCCGACAAAGTGGTAAAACAAAATTATAAAAATTATTTTTTTTAGGGTATATCTCATACACGTAAAGTGATGAAGTGATGAATTTTTGTTAGAGTCAAGTGTCCCCCCCCCCCCTACCGGCTTAATGGTTGGTTTTGGGTGTGTGAAAAAAATCACAACAGTAGTTTATATAACGAAATTAAAAGGAAAACTATCACAGCTAAGTAGGCTCTACAAGTTAACGAGTAATAATCGACCAACTTACCTTTGCAGTAGCAAAAACATGTTTTACCATACATTCCGTATGGGGGAACATATTTTTCAACTACAAAGTTAAGTTTGCTTTTTTAGGATAAATTCATCCCAACTACGGAACCCTTCATTGTGCGTGGTCCGACACGCACTTGGCCGGTTTTTTTTTTAAATACCTTTGATTGACATTCTAACATATAGAGTGTAACTATGTAGAGTTTTTCAGATAAGAAAGTTTTGTTTTCTCAATTTATTCATTCTTCTATCATTGTTTATTTGCAACTACACTTGTCTATTCAACAGACAAAACACTGTCAAAAACACAATCCTCCTAAAATTTGACAGTAAAAAAACTTTCTATAAAAAACCTCATGCACCATCAGCCTAGCCTTTTTCCAACTATGTTGAGGTCGGCTTTCAGTCTAACCGGATGCAGATAAATACCAGTATTTTACATGGAGCGACTGCCTATCTGACCTTCATAACTGGGTAACACGATACACCTTGGTAAGACTGGTTGTCAAACTTTCAGGGTTCTGACAACTGTCAAAGATCCACGAATGACAGCTGAGACCAACGGCTTAACGTGCTTTCCGAGGCACAGAAGCTTGGTATGTAAAAATGGTCACCCGTCCATGAACCAACCGCAGCAAGCGTAGCTTAACCTGATCGACCCGTGGGGCTGTTATTACTTTGCTACATGTTCCAATAAGTTACAAAAAACTAAAAAATAATAAACCAATATGGCGGAATTGCTTCGGTTAGACCATATATGTCCGAACGTCGACAACAGAATCAAGATTTGAAATTGGAATCAATGGCGGGCTAGATAAATTGTAAGGGAATGCTTCTGGCAGTTTGCAGACTGATATTTTATAGATTTTCAATTGTTTACTATAGTTTAAAAATGCATTTCATTTGTGAAAAATATGGGTGACTGAAAATTGTAACATAATTTAATGGCAAGTAATAGAGAAATGGTGTTTTCTTGTGTTGGTTTTGAAAGAGCTATACTATTTTTAAATTTTATGGAGAGCCATCACATTTATTTCATCACCACTGCTCTCAAAACGGTGAAGGAAAACATCGTGAGGAAACCGGCATGTCCTAGAACCGAAAATTCGAAGACATGTGACATCTATCAACCCGCACTGGGCCCGCGTGGTGGATTACGGCCCACTCCCTCTCACAGAGAGGAGGTCTGTGTCCCAGCAGTGGGAACATAATAGGCTGACTATGCAACATGGTTGATTTTGCTCTTTAGGTAAACAATTTCTAGTAATGCAGCAAAAGTGTAGGATAGCAAAAAATGTTTTTTTTTATCACACTTCGTCATTGATATCATACATGGACCTAGAAGAAAAATCTAGTCAACATAAAAAATAATGTGGACAAATATTTAATTTTAAAAACAAAATAAAATATGCACTGAAAACGATTGAATGATATAATGTAGGTACCTACTTAGGTAAAGCAGAATAAGGTCAAAACACACTTTTCATTCACATCGTAAAATTCTGTAGACAGGGACACGACTTTAATGTATGTAGTAGACCTAACTATGTATAAAGTACCTATCTTCGCTCGTTTTATTGGCAAAATGGGATTCGAAATAAGAATATTTACTTTGGCTTTTCTGTCAAAATCAAAAAAAGGTTTGTTATAATTTGGAGTTGTCTATGGCACCTAGTACTTATATCTTGTACCTATTTCGTGGATAAGAAAAGTATTATAATAAATACAGAGCCCAAATCTTTGAAATTCTATCATTGTCTGTGGGTATTATGTAGTTTATGGTATTTTACCAGGATTCCTAGAGTTTGAAATCTTTCGACTGAAATCTGTAACTATGACTTAGCATAATTAATATTGCTTGTAGAGTAAAAGAACTCCTATCAAGAAGCCAAACGACAATACAGTACGAAAACAGTATCGTCTAACCAAAAAGAAATATAATCTGGTGATGAATACTCTAACAATTGGCACAACAGACACTCCATTCCCTGTCCACTTAAAAAAACACAAAGCCCCAAACAGCCAATAGAGGACGTTCCCGCCGAAACGCGTTCCATTTCCAAATTATTTCAAACATGGCCGCCGTAACGAGGCGAATGGGCAAACAACAAATTGACCCCAATTTTCTGGCTAATGGTGCTTCTAACGCACAGCGGTACGATGTCGTATGACATTGATATTTGCCACGTTGCTGGATCCCGATGGGTTTTAGTTTCATTATTTGTATTGTTCTTGGTATAGATATTTTTATGAAAATGTCTAGCTATTATTTTAAGTGTCTGTTGATGAAAAAGCAACATTTACCTACTCTTATGTTTCACCCGTCATGAAAATCTATTATTTTCACCCGATTTGACATTAACAGGTGGATCAAATTCAAATTGAAAATAAATATTTTATTTCACATAAACCTACAAGGGCACTTATGAAACGTCAGAAGCTAGGTGCACGATTCCAATTGGTCATTTCCTATGGAGAAGAGCCGGCAAGAAACTCCACGGTTACTCTTTTCAAAATAAATAGTTTCTACTATGTTTTCAAATTACAGTGTTAATAGATATGAGAGGACAGTGTGGCCTATCAATAAGTAGTGCTTAGTAAAATAGAAAATGGTCCACAAGTCGACAGCCTACAACGTTTTCACATTCACAAAATACAAAAGAAAATAATCTATATAAAAGATAAACAAAATAATAAAATAAGGACCTATTTAAACCAAATGACATGATTGATAAAAGTAGCCCGCGAAATTCAAATATTCTTTTGTTTTTTGCTATTTGTATGTGTCAAGTTGAATCTTGATCAAAATTTATGATTTGCGACTATAACAAATATGTATTTAGGTACATAATTATAATCATTCATAAGAATCATCTCTTTAAGTTAAATTTTGTTCCATTGAATGACTTTTTCATTAAATCATGACATTTGAAAACAAATCTAACTTAGAGAGATGTATTAATAATTCTAATGATTAAAATTTGGTTTATTTAATTCCACAAATCTAGTAATAATAATGCACAAAAGTATTAAATTATGTAACCGTTACTATGTACTTATAGTAATAATAATAATTATTATTAAATGTAATAAGTAATACACTTTTATATTATTTTCCCATGTTTTCCTACATCCTTATAATTAATATGCAGGATAAAACTAAGTAAACAATTAAAATAACCATAAACGTATGTATTTCCGAATTCATTTCGGATAAACACGTGCGTATACCAATCTAAAAATAAATAATATTTTAGAAAAATATAAAATAAAATATATGTCTGAAATCGCCAACCCGTCTTGAGCGAGCGTGGTGATCAATGCTCGTGCCTTCTCTGTATGAGAAGAGGCATTTGCCCTGCAGTAGGACAATAATAGGCTGGTATTATTATTATAATAAGCCAAAAAGGAGTCCTGGATACTAAGGAATGAGAAATAATGAATATTCGAAAGCCTATTTAGCTCTACTAAGACTAGGTAGCTACTAGTTTCCCTACGCTGTGAAAACTACGCTTCGCTCGCTGTACTTTACGAGTCGTTGTTATACGTCAAACTTATTTAAATCTGGAATTAGTGAAAGGGGACAGAAAATATTTCTAGGAAAATCGCCTAATTTTACAATGTTTGTAAATATGTGAGCACCATGTATCTATCACATAATTAAATTATCTGTCGTTGCTTCATTTTTAATTCTTTTTACCTATTGTGGTATAGTAATTTTATTCTATACTCCATTTGAAATAAGATTAGACATTTAACTAAACCTTTTTTACAGTTCGTTCAACCGATTTTGACTTCTATTGCGTTGATGGCATGACAAATGGCAGCTGCAGTAAACAGTTGGTATTGTAACCACTTTTTTTGCTTTTAATGCCATCCTTATGCCTACGGTATAGAAGTCAAAATCGGTTGAACGGACTGTAAAAAAGGTTTGTTTAAATGTCTAATTTTATTTCAAATGGAATATAGGTGCATCGTCTTCACATATAATTATTTAACTAATGTATCTATACGAACTATTGTAAAACATTTTAAAAGAGTAACGGTAGAGTTTTTTGCCCATTCTTCTCCATACGAAAACTACCTTTTGAAAGGGGCGACTAGAATCAATTTTATTATTTTGTAAATTTTGACGTTCATAAGTGGGCCCATTTGAAATAAATTATTTGACTTTGACTTTCTTAAAAAAAAAAATAAGATCTATATTATTATTATATATAGATTTTTCTTAAACATGTTTATCGCAAATAAACGTATTTTCTTTGTTTTCTTCTAACATATTGATCATAAACTTGCACAGTTGCACCATGCAGCTGAAAGTCAATTTTTAAGAAAAAAATCTACAATACAACCCATGACACAACCCAAAATTAGTTTGACGCAACGACATAAAATTGCCAGACGAAAAAAATACTAATAATAATTTTTGCACATGGCAACCCCCGAAATGCCGTTACCAATGAGGTCCAGACTATTGTTGGTTTAACAATAACTATTGTATGGAGTGCAGCTGTAGTAAGTATATTGTATTTTGTAAAACCGTTCTTTTATCGTATTTCGATTGGGACCAAGTTATGGCAGGCTTTGCAAAAATTTAATATGTATTTTGAATTTTCAAACTGGTTTGACTAGAATTTTATTGACGAATTATTTTTGATCCAAATAAAAAACGAAGACAGCGCTGTCAACAGTGACGTCAGGCCGGTTTCGAAAACATGTGTGCACTTAGTGAGGTGTAGTTTAATTGTAAATGTGTGCGTGCGTGTACGTTTCGGCTGAAATGATGTGTGCGTGTAAGCGAACAGAGGTGTAGTTTTGGCATGCTTCGCTGTATTGTTCGCAGCGAAGGTAAGTAATACAAGGTTCTGACAAAAATACAGCTCACTGACTTACACACTGAATTATCATCAAATGTATCGTAAGTACTCGAAACCAGTGAAAGGTTAGTGACTGAACTGTCTCCCGAACTGGTCTCGTGTCCAAAGTCAAACAGATCAGTACCGTAATTGCGTAATACAACACAATCTGTTTCGATTTGAAACATATTGTTAATCCATTGCTTCATAAGTTGGAAAAAAATCTGCTCAGCAACGTAAATAACGCAATGAATGTTGTTGAACTGTCAAAATGAAACAAATTAGGCAAAATTGTTTTCGAAAATAAGTTACGCAATTAGGGTACACACATCAATTTGAAAACATCCTTTGCTGGACACGTGCTTTCTAATACACCGTTTCATTAAATAAATCAGCTCATATGAGCGTTAATTCTAAAAGTTAGCAACGTCGTAAATAGCTGTCAAATATTTTAATTTCTTTAGCAATATTACTGTATGTAAATATGAAAAATGGCTAACTAGTAAACTAAAATATTGATTATGAAATGCATTATTAATATTGTAATACCGAATATTTACTTTTAGATGCAAAAAGTGTATTTAGAAATTTTCCAAATGCCTTTTATACACCTAAAACGGTTACAACATCAAATTCAGTGTTATTTAATTGAATTTTTTTATTAATGTTTTTGTTCACTGGGTAGGGGTAGCCAAATTTTATATTTCCATAGAGTAATTTTGCCAAATTAATCAAAAACAGCGATATAGTTGACATCTATTTGCGACGTTGTCCATTTTCAGAATGCGCGCTCGCTTGTCAACCAAGCTTTGCCAACAAATTGACGTTTCATTGTTTGCAATGAATTCCAAGCCAGCACATTCTCTAGTCAAAACTATCCGATAAGCATGGAATTAGTATGTACTATATACCGATAAGAAAATGTTTTAATAAGTGTCAAATCTCCATCAGTCAGCTCCTATTTATTACACCTACCTTATTGTTCACAATTTAAAAGTTAACTAAATGCTTAAAGTTACGGTTGGCATAACATCAACTGTTATAATGGACGTCAAATTGTTTGCCGCCAATTATCTATCAAAATCAAATAACAGCTGTCAAGAATACAAGTTGTTTCTTTCAATGAATAAAAATACTACAGAAACTTTATCTTTTGTACGATTTAAAATAATAAATCGATCAATAAAACGCCTTGAAAGTTTTTCAGGAAGCCAGGCAGTGTTCAAGCCATGAGAATACGTTCTTTGAAAATCTTAGAAAGCAGTTATTTTATATATGGTTTTCCTAACAGTTTCCATAAATTTTAAATATTTCCTCCGACCCTCAATCTATCTACCTTTTAGACAGGCATTTTATAGTATAATAGTTGACTACAACATGGGCTAAGTCGCGGGCAGAAGCTAGTAGGTATCTATACTCCATTTGAAATAAGATTAGACATTTAACTAAACCTTTTTACAGTTCGTTCAACCGATTTTGACTTCTATTGCATTGGTAGCATGACAAATGGCAGCTGCAGTAAACATTGGTATTGTAACCATTTTTTTTGCTATTAATGCCATCCTTATGCCTACGGTATAGAAGTCAAAATCGGTTGAACGGACTGTATAAAAGGTTTGTTTAAATGTCTAATCTTATTTCAAATGGAATATAGTGATGCAACAAATATTCGTACTCACCGAATACTTTTATGACATTCGTAATTAGTGACTTTCTAGAAATTCTTTGACTAATAATTGCGTGCAGCCATAGTAGAAGCAGGTATTCGTATTTTGCGAATAGTACAATCGGTATTCGTAAGTAGTATTCGTTGCATCACTACTAGTATCGAATAAACCTATAAAAGTCTACAAAAGGAAAAGCCACAAAGGGTAGGATTCCCACTTGCACTCCCGAAATACATTCAAGAGCTCTTATTTGGGGCTTAGCCTACAAAAAACGAATACCTACCTATCGAATCTGTCAAAGGAGGTCCAAGCAAGAAGTTTAAAATTTTCTCAACAGCAACGACCCAATTTTCGTGTTTACTGCTTGATATCTTTGTTGTATGGCGTTAAGATATTTATAGGCTTTAAGGCGATGATAAACGAGATTTTATACTGAAGATCACGTCTAAACGAATAGTGTTAATAATTTGAAAAAAAAAATATATATATGTTAAATAAGAGCATTTTCTTAATAACATAATATAGGAATATTTTAGATTATGTTTATATTACATAGTGAAATTAATTTGTAAATTTATGCCCAACGCGAATAAAAAACTGAGAATCACGAAAATCTATCAAGAGTATTTTTCTGAAATCTTCACCATTTTAAAGATAATTTAATTATTGATTTTTTAGTATACGTGTTTCATTAAAATATCTTTTGTTTTATGTATAATAAATTAATAATGCGTCTAATTTAGGACAGCGTTCTTTGATGGGCGAGTCCTATTATTGGCTGGACGTACGACGCGTTGCGTGAGGTCAGCACAGAACACGCAAGCTAACCATTCAAGGTCACTGGCATTTAGTCGCGTCTTAAGCTCTGAAAACTAGGCTCTCCAATGGTGAAATTTTCATTAGACTTTGGTTTAGTAGTATTTGAAATATAATATGTGAAAATTGAAAACTGTAAAAAGATCTCTAAAGAAATGTCTAAAGATGGTTAAACATAATATGATAGACCTATTTTATTTTAAACAAGGAACCACAATTATTTTACCTCTGACAGTAAGCAACCAAACAGCAACCTTATTGTGACTAAGATAAAAATCATTGTGATTTTGACAGACTATAGTCAGTGGCAGCAACCCACTAGCAACCTTATTCCAAGGACAATAAAGATCACTGTGGTTTTGACACATGCAAATTCAGAGGACTAAACTTTGAAAGGACTGTGGTGTCAAAATTAGGGCTCGAATGTTGCGTTTCCAATTTTGAATTTACTCAAATTCAAATGTTTTTATTTCACATAAATCTACAAGGGCACTTATGAAATGTCAGAAGCTAGGTGCACGGTTCCAATTGGACTCCAAGAAACTCCACGGTTACTCTTTTCAAAATAAATAAATGGTTTCTACAATGTTTCCAAATTACAGTGTTAATAGGTATGGGAGGACAGTGTTGGCATATCAACAAGGACCAGGTACTTAGTAAAATAGAAAATGGTCCACAAGTCTACAGCCTACAACGTTCTCACATTCACAAAATCTAAAAGAAAAGAATCTATATAAAAGATAAACAAAATAGTAAAAATATGGACCTATTTAAACCAAATGACATGATTGCCACTACAGCTGTAACAAATCTAATTTGATTTAAAAAAAAAAATAGAATATTTTAGGTATACAAATACTACTAAGATTGATTTTACGTACTTGGGTCTTTGATATAAATCAATTTGCCTAGCGTTTTCCCAACTAAGTTGGGGTTGGCTTTCCGAACGCAGCTGAATACCAATATTTTACATAGAGCGACTGCCTATCTGACCTCCACAACCCAGTTACTGGGTAACACGATACCCCTTGGTAAGACTGGTTGTCAGACTTTTAGGCTTCTGACTACCCGTAACGACTGTCAAAGGTTTTTAATAATACCATTTTATTGCGTAGTAGTTTATTCTGTTATTTAGACCAAGTTATACTGCTTTTAATAGTAAAAATGTTACGAAACTAATAATGTCTTTATCAATTTTTGTTTATCATTGAACAAGCAACATTCATTCATTAATTTCGGAGTGTTATACAAAGGATATCATTCACTTATCACTCCAAGCAAATGGTTAAATAAATAGATGAAATGCTAGTATTTTAGCCGGAATTTTGATAGCTTCTGTGCAGTTGCTAAATATTACCAAATAAAGTTAAGAGCGGCCAACCTGTCATACTTTTCATACAAATGCTCGTACGTGATTATGGCATCGTAAGTGTTGTAAGACATCTTTCTTTAAAAAATTTAAACTAATAGGTATCTTATGCGCTATTTCTAGGTTTCTATGAAACCAAAAAATTAAAATTTTCTATAAATAAATTCAGTACAAGCCTCCGAAAATCTGCATTTTTGCACAATTTTTACCTGAACTTCGGCCGTTCATAATATACTCATAAATTGTAAAAGTAAAGAAAACATCTGCATAGAAACCTTGCACATGTAATGGAGATTCTAAATGATAAACATTTATTTCACAAACTAGTAAAGCTTACTCAAAAACACGTATTTCCGAAACAAGTTTTATGAAATTTCCGCACTCTATTTTACGTACAATGTTATTATTGCGTTCTCACTTGCTTGCAAACAACATACCTGTTATTGTTCCCCTGCAGCGCAAACGCCACTTCTCATACAGAGAAGGCACGAGCATTGATCACCACGCTAGCTCAAGAAGGGTTGACGATTTCAGACTTATATTAACTATGTATAAGTCCAGGTTTCCTCACGATGGTTTTTCTTCACCATCATCATTTGCCTAGTCTTTTCCCAACTATATTGGGGTCGGCTTCCAGTCTAACCGGATGCAGCTGAATACCAGTATTTTACATGGAGCGACTGCCTATCTGACCTCCACAACCTAGTTACTAGGTAACACGATACCCCTTGGTAAGACTGGTTGTCAGACTTTTGGGTTTCTAACTACCCGTAACGACTGTCAAAGATCTACAAATGACAGCCGGGAGCAACGGCTTAACGTGCTTTCCGAGGCACGGAGGGGTTTTGGTATATAAAGATGGTCACCCATCCATGGACCAACCGCACCAAGCATAGCTTAACCTGATCGATCGACCCGTGCGGCTGTTATTATATAGCCACAAGCCCCTGGCGATGGTTTTCCTTCACCGATGGCAGTAATATTCAAGATAAACTCAGAAAGTTTAATATATAAATTGTATATGAATTGAAAAAGTCACATTGGTACTTGCCCGGATTTGAACCCATCGTTCATGATATTTGAATGAATAAATTTAATATTATTTGGTATTATTTCTTTTGACAACCATTTATCGAACTCTTTTTAAAATGCCTTGAAAAATATCTTGTGCAATCGACTCATAATAATGGATGAAACAATATCTCGATTGAATTGCATGCCGTACTATTTTTGGAACCCTGTATTGATTTTATCGGCGTTCATTATTTTATTTGTAAAGTGCAATGTCTGCTAAAGTTATCTACAATGTTAAACAACATAAAAGACAGCTGTTTTCTTTTTAAAATTTTTGACATTTGGCTGTCAGATGAAATTGACACTTAGATTTTTTTGTTCAACGGTTTGATGGGCAATGGTCATAAACTTTACAGCCTCTTTGTATTTTTTCTGTAATTATTTTAGATAGTGATGTGCCGTCCGTAGTTTGGCTTGATCTAACATTGGCTAATACCCAGTATCAGTTGGTTATCGGTGCCTATGTTATCACTGGGCGAAGGCCACCCCTTATCTGTCAAACGTAGCATTGTATAATGTTATCTTGTATTTGATATTATAATATTACTTATATTCAATTTTAGGCCAACATTTTGTAATAATGTGAGTTTCCATGTTATGTTATAATCGAGTTTATTGGAAATAACTCTAGTCTAGACCATGTTTATTCAGAATCAGATTTAAAATGAAATATACACAAAATAACCAACTATGTTGGGGTCGGATTCCAGTCTAACCAGATGTAGCTGAATACCAGTATTTTACATGGAGCGACTGCCTATCTGACCTCTACAACCCAGTAACTGGGTAATACGAAACCCCTTGGTAAGACTGGTTGTCAGACTTTTGGGCTACTGACGACCCGTAACGACTGTTAAAGATCCACGAATGACAGCCGGGACCAACGGCTTAATGTGCTTTCCGAAGCATGGAGGAGTCTCGATATGTAAAGATGGTCACCCATCCACGGACCAACCCCGGTAAGCGTAGCTTAACCTGACGGATCGACCCGTGCGGCTATTATTTAATTAGCCACGAAAACATCACTTATACCTAATTAATAAATAAAATAAAAATATAATATCCTAACCTAACTAAACTATTAAGAGGCCGGGGACACGGCTCGCAACTACAAATCGAGATGTTTGCAAAATTCAATTCCAAGCACGTTGCGCTAGTGTGAGTGCCTGTCGGAGCGATATACACCTACAGTGAGCAATACTAACACGCACACATTGACAATTATTGCTTGACGCGATAGTACTACTAGCTTTCGAAAATTTATGATAAATTTGGATGTGTTCCGTAATACAAAAAAAATATGAATGAAAACTTAATGTATTTCCATTTTTTATTCGATAATTTGTAACTTGATAACATAAACTATGCTTCTGCGGAAACAATATTACAAATATTGTTGTTAATAATACAGAAAAAACAATATGAAAACATGTTATTTGCTGTAAAAATGTACGAAATGCAATTTGCTTACATTTCATTTAAAGGTAAGTTTTTGGAAATAAAAAGACGTAGAAGCGTAGATAAATACTGTCTCAATCCGAATATCAACATAATATGCTGGAAATATGTTCAAATTGCAAATGATTTATGTACTACGTTTGTATGGACAATTCATGCGTCGCCGCATTCTTAATAAACTAAATAAAATATGGCGTCGAAAAATTCCTCCGCATCGCTGTCGACTGGTAATGTACCCAAGAGACTGGTTGCATTGCCACGTTGTATGGCAATGTAATGGGTCTTATCAGAAGGCTAAAAGTCACCCAAAGGGCAATGGAGGGGGCTATGCTTGGAGTTTCCCTACGTGATCGAATCAAAAATGAAGAGATCCGCAGGAGAACCAAGGTAACCGACATAGCCCGAAGAATTGCCAAACTTAAGTGGCAATGGGCAGGGCACATTGCTCGTAGAACGGATGGCCGATGGGGTCGAAAGGTTCTGGAGTGGCGACCACGTACCGGAAGACGTAGCGTTGGAAGGCCTCCCACAAGATGGACCGATGACCTTGTGAAGGCCGCAGGAATCTGCTGGATGCGGAAAGCACAGAATCGGTCGAAGTGGCGGTGCTTGGGGGAGGCCTATGTCCAGCAGTGGACGTCTTTCGGCTGAAATGAATGAATGGCAATGCTTAGAGCCTCTGACCAAGGGAAAATTCAGCCCTTGGGTCACGGGAAGTGTCAACCAATCATTTGGAGATTTTGTCGAACATACCATAAGCACTCGGACCCCATGGCCCGAGGGTTTCCACCCCAAACAGTTAAACAAAAACAGTAAAGATAAACCATTAAGGAAGTTTTTAAAAAATTTTTTCATCGTAATTCATTCAGAAAAACCCAATAAAAATATGTCCCGGAATTTCAGAGGTTAGCACCCACAAACAAGCACATGCTTTCATGACGTAATTGTTTTGAAAAGCTTGCTAAACTACTAAGAATGTTGAGTTATAAAAATCATTAAATTTTATTGTAATGGCAGCTGTGGGTGACGTAATTCAGGCGCCATATTGGTCTAGTATTTCTGACATTATGTCATCATAGTAACCATATTTTCCCATGTTCAGGCTCCAGATGTAACCATGGATAACTAATGATGTAACTGGATATCAATATTTTACACTAGCTTCGTCAATAAAATACAGTCCATGTTACTCGCTGATAAATATTGATAATGTAGCGTTCTTCAGGTCATAGATTTTTTTTAAATCGGTTGAGTATTGAAGTGAAAACTTCTTTAGCCGCGTTGGGCATTTTTGAGATGGGACTAAACCATTGATTTAGAAAGAAAGAAAGAAAAGAAAGAAAAACATTTCAAATATAGATTTCGCGAAACTGTTACCGAGTTTACCGACACCGTGGAGTAAAAGACATCAACGCGTTGATTACCGCGGTGCCGATGTTTTTTCAAGTTTTCACTTCTGTCGGCACTCCCGGAGTGCCACTGTTTTTTTATGAGTTTATCCATTACAAGGAAATGTACAAAAATCAAATCTGTTCTCTTTTTAATATTTGTTTAGTTAGATCAAACGACTGTACCTAATTCCGTTTATGCGAAAGTCTGACAACCAGTCTTACCAAGGTGTATCGTGTTACCCAGTAACTGGGTTGTGGAGGTCAGATAGGTAGTCGCTCCAAGTAAAATACTGGTATTCAGCTGCATCAGCACCCTAATTGCGTAACATACTCAATCACAATCCGATGATATTACCGATCCAACACTTCATATGGGTTTCAAAAATCGTCTGCTTGGGGCCTACCACCAGCTCAAAAGCAGTATTATTTTAATATTACCTCAGTGGGAGAAAGAGATGGAGCTATCCGTCCTGTAGAGCTTCATCTCTTTCCCACACTGAAGTAATATTAAAATAATACTGCTTTATGAGCTGGTGGTAGGACCCCTGATCAACGTAAATCACGCAATGAACGCAACTGTCAAAATTAAACCAATTGCGATCAATTGTCATTTTTAACCGACTTCCAAAAAGGAGGAGGTTCTATGTTCGTAGTGTATGTGTTTTATTTTTCTCTTTTTATGTATGTCCACCGATTTCTCCGTCAATTGTGAACCGATTATGAAAACTCTATTTTTGTCTTAAGGTGGTTCCATATAAATTTTATAAACTTTGCTAGGATGGGTTTTGAATTAGCTTCAATAATACGTATTATTTTCCAATTAGTATGTGGATGATATTATTATGATAAGTTTCTGTCACTGTTATTTAGGTATTTGAATTTGTGTGGGGTAGGTACCACATCTAAAAAAATTTTTTTATGTGTGTTACACAATTATCCTGCGGGTAAGACTGGAAGCTGACCCCAACATAGTTGGGAAAGGGCTAGGCAGATAATGAAGACTGTAATTCTTATTTTTTTACCACCACGGAGAACCTCTTGGCCTGCATCTCACCTGATGGTAAGTGATGATCAGGTCGAAGGTGGAAGCGAACTTCACCCGGAATCCTCAACCACAGAAACCCTGATCAAGTCACTAATCAGTTCAAAGACTGTCAAAATATAAGCCTCTGTGATTGGTTAATAGATATTACAATAGCCAATCAAATCCATCCTTTTCTGAGATAAGATGATGTCCAGCAGTAAACTATACTACAATAAGTAGAACAGGTCTGTCCTGCTATGTTTAAAAGCGTAATATTCTGGCGATCAGTATTTCTTCCCCTACGAAGTTATTGATCCTAGCATACATACTGTGGTTTCATTCATGAGATGTAGCGATTTGGGCTATTCATAAAACGCTATGATTTTTTATGGTTATTGGTGGTCTGGTAGTTTAAGTAGTTTATGCGACCTACCCAAGTGTCGTTTCTTTAGTATTGTTCGTCGAGTTGTGCTCCTTAAGACGCAGATATATGACAATGACCTTGAATGGTTAGCTTGCGTGTTCTGTACTGAGCTCACGTAACGCGTCGTACGTCCAGCCAGTAATAGGACTCGCCCATCAAGGAGCGCTGTCCCAAATTAGACGCATTATTAATTTATTACACGTAAAACAAAAAGTATTTTAATAAAACACGTATACTAAAAAATTTGTATTTTAATTATCTTTAAAATGGTGAAGTTTTTAGAAAAATACGCTTGATGGATTTTGCGTCATTCTCAGTTTTATATCCGCATTAGACATAACTTTGCAAATTAATTTCACTATGTAATGTAACCATAATCAAAAATATGCCTATATTAAAACATTAAAAAAATGCTTTAATTTATCATATATTTTTTTCAAATCACTAACACTACTCGTTTAGACGTCATCTTTAGTATAAAATCATTAAAAGTTAGCTATCGTCCCCTTAAGTTGTGAGTTGAGCTCCGCGATTACTGACAAATACTTGCACTAACTGGACAGGTCCACTCAAATCTGTGTGGTTCTTTCTTTAAAATACCATTTCAGACACTGATCTACATGGTCCTCATATGGCCTGACCAAGATTATATCTGGACTTTAAAAGTGACTGCTACCTTTGCCGACTTTGTTTCGGCTTTTCTTCTCAAAGTTATCAGATAGGAAATGCCGACCTCATCTAGCTTATGTTTTTTAATATGACTTGTAAAAGTGATTCCGTTATCCTATTTACAGAATAAACAATTTCATTTAAAAAACAACGCTGTTAAGACGCAGATATATGACAGTGACCTTGAATGATTAGCTTGCGTGTTCTGTACTGAGCTCACGCATCGCGTCGTACGTCCAGCCAGTAATAGGACTCGCCCACCAAGGAGCGCTCTCCCAAATTAGACGCGTTATTAATTTATTACACGTAAAACAAAAGGTATTTTAATAAAACACGTGTACCAAAAGATTAGTAATTTAATTATCTTTAATATGGTGAAGTTTTCAGAAAAATACGCTTGATGAATTTTGTGTCATTCTCAGTTTTTTATCTGCGTTAGGCATAAATTTACAAATTAATTTCACAATGTAATATAAACATAATCAAAAATATGCCTTTATTAAAATATTTAATAAATGCTCTAATTTAACATATATTTTTTCCAAATCACTAACACTACTCGTTCAGACGTCATCTTCAGTATAAAATCATTAAAAGTCAGCTATCGTCCCCTTAACATTGTTGTTATGGCGACAGACTTAGATAAGATGGTGGTAGCTAGCTAGGCGGACTTAGAAAAATCTCTACCACCAACCAAACTGAGCAGAAAATTTTGCCCCCACTAGGAATCGAACTCAGGACTTCTGGGTCTGAGACAATTGTGTAGTTTAGGAGATCTAAGCGGTCACACACAGACGACAGAGGGACGAAAAGTGACTTTGCATAGATATAGATGAGCTGTGAAAGGTTATTATTGAGTAAGTTTTTCATACTTTAAAAACCTTTTTAATATAGAAAGAAAGAAAGAAAGAAAAATAGGTTTATTTGTCACAGAAATACGTGCATACATAAAAGACAAGAGTAATCAGAGAACAACACAAAGTACATAACAAATCACGAGCATAGAACAGAAATTACTTAGGCGGCAGCTGCACGACATGACTGTGACTGTATGTAGTTAAAACGGATATTCTCTTATAACTTGCACCATACCAGGGTGTGGCCATTCAAAACTCCATAGGCCGGACCACTCACGATAAATTGGAGTTATATTAACTTCATTTAGACGATGATTTTGCTAAAAATATTCAGTATAGGCACTCAAAATATTATCCATAATGATTGATAGAATATTTCGATATTCCTCCTTTAGCTGTTGCCATGAGGTCAGCCGAACTATTTAGTAAAAATCTTACTATGAAAACTTAGATGAATTGAGCTGTCAAAAGTGTCGATTCCTAGCATCAGGAGGAATGACAGCTCACTTCAAACTTAATTTTTAATTCTTTCTTTAATTATTTTTCACGCCTTGTTTCCCCGAAGGGTTGGGCAGAGGTGTACCTGTAGCAGGTACACCCACATTTCGCCAGTTATGTTTAAGTCCCATGTAATAGGGGGCGAGCCTATTGCCGTCAACCAGGCACAAATCCAGATTCCGAGCTGCTACTGAGAAATTTCAGATAGAAAAACCCAATAACACTTTGCCCGACCCGGAAACCCAGGACCTCATGCTCAGAAGTAGCACTTGCGACCACTAGACCAACGAGGCAGTCAAATTTTATTACATATATCGTATATAATTAATGTATTTAAAATATTGTAAAAGAGTAACGTTGGAGTTTCTTGCCCATTCTTCTCCATACGAAAACTACCTTTTGGAAGGGGCGACTAGAATAATTTCATTTTTTTTTTGTCAATTTTAACGTTCAAAAGTGCTTTTTAATTGAAATAAATTATTAAACTTTGATTCTTGTGAGCTGTCAATCAATTCCTAGCATCAGGAGGAATGACAGCTCACCATACCATGAAGTGTTAAAGCCATCATTGTTCTGATGCCAAAAAGGGATGGTGCTATTTGTCCGGTATAGCTCCATCTCTCTCTTGCATGATGTCAATGAAGTTGATTACTAGTGATGTGCAATTATTCTTTTAAAATATGAATAGCTATACTCCGTTTGAAATAAGATTAGACATTTAAACAAACCTTTTTTACAGTCCGTTCAACCGATTTTGACTTCTATACCGTAGGCATAAGGAGGGCATTAAAAGCAAAAAAAGTGGTTACAAACCAACTGTTTACTGCAGCTGTCATTTGTCATGCCGCCATCGCAATAAAAGTCAAAATCGGTTGAACGGACTGTAAAAAAGGTTTAGTTAAATGTCTATCTTATTTCAAACGGAGTATAGGTACTGTCAAAAAAAAATAGTTTTTCTTTTTCTACAATAGTCAAAGCATACAAAATAATGATTATCTAAATTGTATGCTAACAAGAAAATAACCAATAACGCACCACACACTGCAAAGTAATCATTTCTAAAAAAAAATATTCAATCAAAATAGGCTGAGCATGATTTTGAATAAGAGAAGGATATGGTCCCTTTGTGGGGCTCACAATAGACCCGGATGTTGTATGGTACAGCTGCTGGTAGGATGGTCACAAGATGTGCGGTGACCACGCTTTGGGATGGCCGCAGGACATTATTTTTTTTGTTTTTCTGTCTTTTTTTTCGATTATAGTTTACGATGAGAGTATTATTTCTCTTATTAATATTAACTTAATTTGTTATTGAGTTTAAAAAACATAACAATTGTGTCAGATATATTATGCGGAAAAATACACCGATTTTAAAAATAAATTGGAATTTTTAATATGTCAAATCGATGTAAAATAATCTATTTACTTATTATTCGAATGAAAAGCAACTTTAAAATTAATAATTTAAATGTTTTAAATCGATCGAAAAAGAAAAACTACTGTCAGTCTGACGATTGTGATTATGTATTTTTCTGTTTGAAATAAAGAGATAATTAGACAGTGCAACGCCTTTTATGTCAACTTAGACACATACCACAGCTGCTAGACAAAAATGGCGTCGTTGATTCATAATGATTCAGCCACAGCTGTCTCTTATCTTGAATTAATACTGCGAATCAACTATTTAATAATAATACTCAACAAATAATTTGCACTGATACACTATCAAGAGTTATGTAATATAATACCTAGATTATATCATTAATTTGTAGGGGAATAGAGAATTATTGTACTATGAGGCGACTAGGGGCATATTATACTTTAATTGTCTGTTATTAGTTATTTAGTGTTTTATTAGTTTTTAATTATCACAAAAATACGACAGTGGTGATTTTTTAAAAGATATTCTTCTTAAAATGTATGTGTTTCTGCTTCACATGACGTAATAAAATAATTGCAATCCGATGAACAAAGCAAGCAAAATTACTCTTTAGTGTAAACTTAATTCAAACTTGCAAATGCAACACGTATAAAAAAAAAACAACAAAAAAAAACAGCCACATTTTTCAAAACTGACCACGTTCCACGAAAATCGACTGCGTCTTCGAAATTCAAATCCCATGGCCACCTCGGTAAACTAAAATAAACTCAGGCGCACATCTGCTGTACACGTGGTCACATAAAGGCATGGGGGCCACGAGACCATGGGAAACAAGCTTAATTGCCTATGTGCAGATTCCATGGGGTTGGCCGGAGTGGACAAAACTACAAATTGTTTTCCCATTGATTTGCTGTAGGGTTTGTTGTTTGTAATATCATTATGACTGGAGATCGGTATGAGTACGCGACGAAAACGTAGCGTAATTTCGAACGATTTTTGAATTGAATATACAACTACCAAACAGCATTTTCTGTACAAATATTATAGAGCAAAAATTTGTTTGTTTGGTTGTTTGTTTGTTAGTTTGTATGTAGGGGGTAATCTCTGGAACTACAAGTCGAATTTGAAAAAAATATTTTTGCATTGGATTGGCTTGCGGACGAAGTCGCGGGATGAAGCTAGTGGTTTATATTTTTGCGAGAAGCACAATAAGTATCACCCATTGATATGAATAAAGTCTAAAAACTAAGTCAGTAATAATTTTATGCGAAACGAAAATTTTGTTCGAATTTTCGTTACGATTAGTCCGCCAGTTTGTGCAGGCCCACATATTTTAATGCGAAAGTGAGTTTTCTTTTTGTTCGTTACGCCAACGGATTTCGATGAAATTTGACACATGGGTAGACCATGACCTGAAGAAGGACATCGGCTAATTTTCATTCTGGATCGCAAACGAAGTCGCGAGCAACAGCTAGTTGTTAACAAAGATGATATATACTTAGTTAATAGTTGACGAGTGAGGACAAGAGAAAAATTAATAGAAGGCATTCTCGTACTTAAAATAACGTTCACATTTTGGTTGCAATCACATCTCAGCGACAAAGTCAAAAACTTCCCAAAAAAATTTATTGGAAACTTGATTGTAATTTTGACAGATTATGATTGAGATTAGAATGTGAACATTCTTAAAAATACGAGAATTGCCCCTCTGATATTTGGAAATGTTTGATCGAATTTATGGTCAATGTTCGTTACACTGCTATAAGAGAACTTCTCATACAGAGGTGTAACGAACATTGATTGATTGTGTGACGGTCAATGTTCGTTACACCTCTGTATGAGAAGTTCTCATATGAGGTGTAACGTACATTGACCGTCCTCTTCTCATTGAGAATAGGACTTTACTCTGGGATAGTTACTGGCTGGTATACCTATGACTAATAATAAAGCTGAAGAGTTTGTTTTTTTATTTGAACGCGCTAATCTCTGGAACTGTCAATGGGATTTAAAAAAATATTTTTGCATTTGATAGTCAAATACTTAAGGAAGACTATAGGCTATTTACCATCGCGCTACGACTCTTAGGAGCCGAGCAAAAAGACAAAAACTCAGAAAGAACGCTAAGCGATAACGAAGTAAGCCCAGGCGGGCGATGCGATGCGACGCGATGGGGGATGGAGGAACAAGAATTTTCACGCGGACAAAGTCGCTGGCAGAAGAGAAGCTAGTTTAATAATAAAAAGTTTGTGATGTAATGGTTACTTGTCTTTTTGTAAAAGCCATAGCGTCTAAGTAAGTTCTGTAACGAACTTCAACACAAACAAAACACAGACACACACAGTCTCACGCACACTCCATTTATAGTATACAAAAAGAGTAAAAACATTGGCTATTTCAACGATTTGTTCTAGATAGTATACCTAGTCACTTAGTTAAAATGTCGAATAGCAGAAATCATGATGTGATTATGTTACTCGTACTTTCATATTGAAAGAGAATGAATGAATGATATGGCTAGAAGGGGGGTGAGTGGGTGACTACCGAGATATCGACTAAAATAGAGAAGTATGGTAGAAAAATATTTGTGTGACGACGACAAATAAATTGGAATAAACGCGGAGAATAGTCTTGATTATTGAAAGAAAACATTTTATATCTGTTTAATAAATTCACCCATTATAATCCTATATCTAATCCTTCTAAACTGAACTCTCGATTGCTTAGAACTGAGAGTCTTCCTTCACAAACGTACACTATCACACACACACACACACACACACATCCACACCCGCACACACACCCTTAAACCACATATGAATGTCCAGCTTAGATTAATTTTAACTGTACCTAGAAAATAATTTAACTTCATCACTTGCATTTGTTTATTAATCTAAATTAATATGTACATATTTAAGTATTGGGGGGCCTGGTGACACGAAACACAGGTATTTCATGCCTTTTTCGAGCACCAGTCTCTCACAAATGGTAACCCAATTTTTAGATTAAGCACTTCCTGTACAAATCAACATTTGTGATGAGAAATAAATAAATAAGTAATTAAATTATATTCATTTAAAACTTCAGCGTCAATTCTTTGTGCACAAATTCAGCATTTGCAACAAAAAAAAACCGACATTCGAATTTCAACCGCCACGTGTCAACCAAAATGGCGGGAGAAAAAACACGTGTAACGGCTAAATCGAAATTTAAAATTAATGAACTAAATAAGTTTTTAGTTCAATGAAACTTTAATGAGCGATAAAAATACGGCTATACGTGTTCGCTTATCAGTGGGGTCATAGGCCACGGGATAAATAATAAGTATTGTACTGGAGTACAAACTCTAGAGTTGACTAATTATGTTTTTACTTATTTAATTAGAACTCTGGGAAGGAATGTAAAGTCCGTTAGGACTAGTTAGGAGAAGTATGTATTAAAAACAATATTTATAATGTCATTTGCTCTAACAGAAACTTTTGTGGCATTCAACTTGGGAACCTAAAAATTTTACGCTTTCAGATAGGTATTTGAATAAAATCGATCTTATGCGTCTAAAAATGTCGACACTATTAACGTGATTTTGGGTGATATTAACTCACTGATATTTAACTTAAAAGTTTACCTTTGAGCGATCCACGAACTCGTTAAAATTATAAAGTATAAGATCAATCAATCTGCCTCTTCGATCAATATTATTGATCGAAGATCTGCCTACCTTTTTCCCAATCATGTTGGGGTCGGCTTCCAATCTAACCGGATGCAGCTGAATACCAGTATTTTACATGGAGCTCAACAACCCAGTAACTGGGTAATACAATACCCCTTGGTAAGACTGGTTGTCAGACTTTCGGGCTTCTGACGACCCGTAACGACAAAGATGTACAAATGACAGTCGGGACCAACGGCTTAACGTGCTTTCCGAGGCACGGAGGAGTCTCGGTATATATATAAAGATGATCACCCATTCACGGACCAACCCCGGCAAGCGTAGCTTAACCTGATGGATCGATCCGTGCGCCTGTTATTACTTAGTCACGAGCTCTTACTTAAGTCTTTAAGATACCAGGACATAATATCATTAAAATTAACCCATACATTCACAAAAAAAATCTGTTACAATTCCAATGCCCAAAAAACAAAAAAAAAACCATCAATTTTGATCTCACTGCACTACATTATATTCATCCACAATTTTCCCCCGCATCTCTAAATTCGCGAGCACACGCTACCATCACGTCCCCATCTCGTCCCCAACACGTCCTGACTACGTCCCCGTCCCGTCATACTCCACATGCCTCCTTTGAAATAAAACATTCAACTATTCGTTATAACACTGGGGCGAAGGGACTTTAAATTAAAAAAGTACACGATAGGGTCACAACATTGTCATATTTTGGGCGGAATCTCTCGAAATCCAACTTAATATTAGAAACGCGAAAGTTTGTGATGATGGATGGATGTTTATTACTCTTTCACGCAAAAACTACTGAACAGATTTGGATAAAATTTGGCACACAGATAGTTTATAGCCTTTTTTTTGGGTGGGAAATCATCAAATAACTTCTCCCGTTCTGGGTGGAGCGGGAGGGCGTGTCAGACTCTTACTGACTAAAACCCACCCGTGTTCCTTTAGTTGCCGTGTTGCCAGGGGGGCCACGATGTCCCTATCGGTTTTCTTCGAACCCTCGGCAGGCATTGGCCCTAGCGGACCCCGTCAATTCTGCTGACATCTCTTTGAGGCGCGCGTGGAACACAACGCGCCGTCAACCCGGGCTTGGTCCTTATCGAACGGCGAGCTACCCATTGCTCACCGTCCGCAAGCCCACGCCTACGGTGGCCGGAAATCTGCCTGTGATTCCCAACGCCCAGGGCGTCTCCTCCTGCGGCGGTTAGGGGCGCGAGGGCACGAAATTTGTCTCTCCCTCACGCTCTCCGTCTCCTCATTCGCGAGCATTACTGATTCGCAGAAGGAGGTGACGGCCTCCCATTTCCTCTCGCTCCGTAGCATGGCCCAAATCAGGGCTGGAAATATATAGTTTATAGCCTGGGTTAACACCTATGATAATTTTATCCCGGTACTATGTTCCCTTGGGATAAATTATTGACATCCACGCAGGCGAAGTCGTTGGCAAAAGCTGTTAGGAATATTAATATCTGATGCTGAGGGTTTCGTGACAGTGCAAAGGAGGAAGCGCCGTTTACGAACAAACAACAACCGCTGTGGCAAAGCTCTTACAGAGTTCGAAGTAAGCTTGCGTGCCGCAAAGCCAAATACACCGGTGTACATCTCCCGCCTACACTACACCACTAAGGCGGAGGACATCGTGGAGTACGTGCGCCAAAAGACGAGGTACACGCCGAGGGTACAGTTACTGGAGTCACACCGTAACGTCAACTTCAAGGCGTTTGTGGTGCGAGTACCGAATTGTTTTCTGTCCATCGTCATGCAGGAAGACTTTTGGCCGCAGGGCGTGGTGTTGCGTCGCTTCCACGGACAAGTACCACAGGACAGCACAAGGACAAGCTAGTGAAGTGCTACTAACATAGTTTTAAGCTATTTATTAACATAAGTTTTTAAGTTTTGTTTTAAATATTAACATATGTATCTTTAGGTTAAGGTATTTTTCTATAGGCCTGCGACGCCTGAAATAAATGGTATTATTATTATTATAATAATGTATGAGGGTAGATTGATAGGTAGTATGTTTAATTTTGTTAATGTGATGGGTTAGTTAATTAAGTGGGAAGGTCGATTTGGGAAAGGTGGTTGAACTTTCTGCTACCTTGGGTAGAGTCGAAATTGACATAAATATGTTTGGACTAAATAGTATGTTTATACTCAACATCTGCCTCGCCTTTTTCTAGCTATGTTGGGGTCGGCTTACAGTCTTACTAGAAGCAGCTGAATACCAGTATTTTACATAGAGCGACTGCCTATCTGACCTCCACAAACTAGTTACATATTGGGTAACACGATACCCCTTGGTAAGACTGATGAACTACTAACTAAGGACCCCCAATCGTACGGAAATCCAAAAAAAATTATCTTACGTGCGACGCTGCGTTAGATTTCCATACAAATTCTAAATTGTTCGCGAACAAATTGTCCATCGTCTGCTTTAAGTTAAGGTTTTAATTTGGTACCCAGTGTAAATAGTTAGTAAGTTGTGTTATATTTTATACATAATAATACTATCAACAGTAATGTTATAATTATTATAACAATGATTAATAATGAAAGCTGTTCTCAAAAGTGATATTGTTTCATTGGTCCTTCAGTATATATAGAAACTCGATATTATAAAGATGGATGCAGTAAAATGATAAGCCACCAATCCCGAAAACCTATCTGATTTAACTGTTTTCAAACCTTATGTCGACTAACCTATTAAATTGTAGTAAGTACATTGGCTTTCAAGAATCTGTCAGAAGGGTCAAACTCAAAGCATTTATTTCAATTAAACTATTTACAGGCACTTCAGAATTGAAAATAAGTCGGTCAGTCAGAAAGATGAAGCTAGTTGCCCATTCCAAAGCGTAGTAGGTACCTATGTAGAAGGACGGGCAAGAAACTCCATGGACACTCAATCTTCTAACATAGTTGATGATTACTATAATGATATTGCAGCCATCAATTTTATTTATATTCAAACGAACACTATCCCTCTCAAGTGAAGACATTCCGGACAAGAACACAAATTAACACAAACCGACTCTAATTCAAAGGAATGTGGACCTTAAACAGTTGATACAGACTTCATTACTATAGACACAATATCATATAACACATAGAGCACAATATCAAATGACAAGGAAGGACAGGCGACGACTCATAGGCGCCATTCTGAGAAATTAGACGACGAATCAGCAATGTTAAGCTTTTAGATACTCTTATATATTGTGCACGTGAAGGATTGGAATGTGGAATGAGAATAGAAACGTGTGATTAGAGTCTTGAAAAGATGGATGAAAAGGCTCTTTCTGTAGAAGTCTCAAATGAGATCAAGGATAGCAAGAATGTATAATTTAACATCTGGCTGGAAAGACGTGCCGTGCCTCCTATGGCCCAAGTGTAGACTTTGCAATTCATCAAATCATAATAGAATTAATAGAAAACATTTTCTTTTGTATTTAAAACTTCACACAAAAAATTCTAGCTGTCAGGCTTGGCTCAATTAAATATTACAACAACTGAAATAGTGATGAATGCTAGTAAAGAAGTTAAAGGTGCTAGGGCCAGATTTCTGGTGATTTAAACCAATATTTCACATTCTGTAGCCAAGGTTCCATATCTAAGATCAATAAGGTAAAAGCAAGACATGGTATGAAAAATCAATGACTCTTTTAAAGAGGTTCAGAATAATATCCACGGCTCTATTCATGAAGTTTGGTTGAAATCTAAGAGTTAATATGAGTGAGCAATCTTTCAATTCTTATTGCCTCATTCCCAATGCCTCATGGGAAATAAAACAAAAGACGAACTAGACTTGATTAATCCCAAGACACGTAACAGTACTAAAAATTTATTGAGAATACCAATAACTATTACAATTGTATAAATTCTGGTGATGTTAGAGCCTGAGAATATAGTGATCGTAGATCTTTGATAGTTGTTACGGGTAGTCAGAAGCCCAAAAGTCTGACAAACAGTCTTACCAAGGAGTATCGTGTTACCCAGTAACTTGGTTGTGGAGGTCAGATAGGCAGCCGCTCCCTGTAACATACTGGAATTTAGCAGCATCCGTTTAGACTGGATGCTGGCCCCAATATAGTTGGGAAAAGACTAGGCAGATTGATTGATGTGAAATTGTTAGTTGCTTCTTTTGCTAAAATAAGAGATGATAACTTAGCTATGGTAAGATCTGTTGAATGTGGAAATATTGTGATGGCCTGAAAACTTCTAGGCTGACTTTAAAACCTTATGGTGCAGATGAAGGAAAAAAAAATACAATATTATTGTAAAACATTTTGAAAGAGTAACTATGGATTTGTTTTTTGGAAGTCGGTTGTTTTTTTTTTGTAAAAAAAAAATATTTTTCACTTTTTAGTTGTGGTACCTACCCCACACAAATTCGAATACCACTACCTGCTATGTAAATAACAGTGATAGGAACTTATCATATCATCCATAAACTAAGTGGGAAAAAAACGTAATATTGAAGGTAACATAAAAACTACCCAAACAAAGTTAATAAAATTTATATGGGACCACCTCTGCAAAATTACCTACCAAATAAAAAAAGAATTATCAAAATCAATTCATAATTAATCGCGTATCAAACATAATATATACAAAAAAAACAGTGGAACTCCGGGAGTGCCGACAGAAGTGAAAAGATCACCTTGGTGGAAGAAAAATACTAGTACATAACCTTATCTAAATAAAGAGCACAATCAAGTTTACAAAAAAAAAAAAACAAATAAAGTAAAAATACTTGCATAGAATATTGATCCGTAACGTAATATAAATAAAGAGATGCGATGTCGGTAACGGTGTCGCGAGATCAATTGTTTTTCCCATCTCAAAAATGACCAACGCGCCTAAAGAAGTTTTCACTTCAAAAAAAAAAAATACAGTCGAGTTGAGAACCTCGTCCTTTTGGAAGTCAGTTAAAAAGACATGTTGTGCTGACCACAAATGAATTGTGATGAGGGGAAGAAAAATGATCGTGATATAGTGAGAACATGCTCCTGACATTGTTAGCCGTTGTTTAAGGGGACGATAGCTGATTTTTAATGATTTTATACTGAAGATGACATCTGAACGAGTAGTGTTAGTGATTTGGAAAAAATATATGTTAAATTAGAGCATTTTTTTTATATTTTAATATAGGCATATTTTTGATTATGTTTATATTACATAATGAAATTAATTTGTAAAGTTATGTCTAACGCGGATAAAAAACTGAGAATGACGCAAAATCCATCAAGCGTATTTTTCTGGAAACTTCACCATATTAAAGATAATTAAGTTACTGATCTTTTAGTATACGTGTTTTATTAAAATATCTTTTGTTTTACGTGTAATAAATTAATAATGCGTCTAATTTGGGACAGCGCTCCTTGATGGGCGAGTCCTATTACTGGCTGGACGTACGACGCGTTCCGTGAGCTCAGTACAGAACACGCAAGCTAACCATTCAAGGTCACTGTCATATATCTGCGTCTTAAGTTAGTTTTTCGGTGAAATTACTGAAAGAATTATAATAATTTAGACTGGTTTTTGGTTAACGTTTTGGTGTACCTATTTAGATTTGTCTTCTTCTCCTCGTGTGGTTAATGACTAACCTGATGTCAGAGTTTTAAAGCCGCCCATGGGCCTCTGAATTGGCTTTACATCTCTCAAGCAGGTCCCCGCTAGGGCCGATGCCTGCCGGGGTTACGAAGAAAACCGAAAGGGAGATCGTGGCCCTGGCAACATGGCAACTGAAGGAACACGGGTGGGTTTTAGTCAGTAAGAGTCTGAGACGCCCTCCCGCTTCGTCCAGAGCGGGAGAAGTTATTTGATAATTTCCCACCCAAAAAAAGGCATGCCGGTTTCCTCACGATATTTTCCTTCACCGTTTTTGAAGCGAGTGATAATTATACAATACGCACATGAATCCGAAACGTCAGAGGTGCGTGCCTTGGGTTCGAACTCGAGACCTATGACTTGGCAGTCTGACGGTCACACCACTTGGCTATCACTGCTCTGCTATTTAGATTGGTTAAAATGTCTACAATTTCAGCTATTCTTCTGAGACGCATAAGATATAGAAGGTATTTTTAATGACTGTTTAGAGTTGAACCTGCTATAGAGTACACCTCTGCCTAACTCTTTGGAGATTATAGTCATAATTTTATGCTATGTTCAGAGTTAAACTTTCCGATAAATAATGCTACAAAAATGCATGACAAGAAACAGGAAAACCATTAAAATGACTAACCTAACCTGTCAATTAAATTAGGAAATGTCCTAAATACGTAGAACGCACGGTCATACTACACAATAAGAAACACACGCCCGGCAACAGCACGTAAACGTTCTAAAAAAAAAATTACAAACAAAATAAAAACTATTTTCGAAACATTACTCACCGTTTTCCTACTATTATTACAGGCACAAACGGTAAACACTCGCGTCTGAAAAGTAAAAAAAAACACTATTCGCCCGCCATTTTGAAAGAAATACGTCAAAAACTGACACACACGCGCGAAATGGGCTCCAACGTTCTAATTTTGAAAAAAATATGTCATTTCTTTTAAAATGTTTGAGAGGAACGGGCGACCGACGCCGACGGTGAGCAAAATCGCACTGAAATGTAATTTGAATGGAGCACACTGAATGACTATCAGAAATAGTCGAAGGGAGGAATTGGGTGACATGTGTTTAAAGCGCTTTCATCGCTTCTGACAGCGGCCCGTTTCAATTTAATTTTTGCTTCGAATTTTGAATTTGATGGTTGAATTTAAATTGAATATTTCGTTGGGTAACGGTGTTCTAAGTATGTCTCAAAATCAATTTACACTAACAGTCATGTTTTGGGTGTCTTTTTTTTAGTTTTGTAGTATTTTCAGCTCAAATCAATACACTAACAAGGGAATTATCTTTATAAATATTCATAGCTCGTATATAATTTCCTAAGGACTCTCACAACCCTTTAGTTTGACAAAGGTTTAACACACATCAATGGGCCAATCCTTCACTATTAAATTAGTTATTGAGTTTACTCTACATAAATTCGTAAATATTTTACAAGTGACATGACACTGAAGAAATATAACTATGGCCAAGTTTTTCACAAAAAATAATAAAACAATGCAAAAAATATATATATCGTAAAGCGCTTTTCACAATAAAGCGATGCTTGGATGGAATTGTAGCTGATAGAGCCGACCAATCACGAAGCGTCTTCCGAACTACAGCGATTCTAAAAGTTTTGAGTCGCAATTCTCGTAATTCATATTAGTACTACATAGCACACGCATAATCAGCCTAAAATATTCCCACTGCTGGGACACAGGCCTCCTCTCTTCGAAAAAGAGTGGGCTGTAATCCACCACGCGGGCTTAGTGCGGGTTGGCAGATGTCACATGTCTTCGAATTTTCGATTCTAGGACATGTCGGTTTCCTCACGATGTTTTCCTTCACCGTTTTGAGAGCAGTGGTGATGAAATAATTTACACAAAGTAAAGCGTCTGTCAGGGTTCGAATATACGACCTAAATTCGTAAGTCGCGGCCTAATAAATTACAATAGGTAATGCTAACATTCATACGCATCTGGGTACATGGGAATATAGCTCTTAAAGGTAAAAGGTTGTAATAATTATTTCAGATAGCACTAGGAATTTTCCCAGTAGCAGTCCGGAGTCTGGATTTGTGCCCGGTTGATGGCAATAGACTCACCCCCTATTACATGGGACTTAAACATCACTGGCGAAATGGGGGTGAACTATAGGTACACTTCTGCCGAATCTTTCGATGAAAAAAACTTTTTACAAAAAAAAAATAACCGTCATCAAAAAAAAAACACTACAAAATGAAAAATAACTTTAATTTCGCAAGTCGGTGTCTTTGGTTTTGAATTTTCGTTCTTTGTCACCGACTTCCGAAATTAAAGTTATTTTTCACTTTGTAGTGTTTTTTTTTTAAGTTGGTTGTTTTTTTTTTGTAAAAAGTTTTTGTTTTTCACTTTTTAGTTGTACTACCTGCTATGTAAATAACAGTGACAGGAAGTTATCATATCATCCACATAGTAAATGGGAAAAAATACGTATTGTTGAAGCTAACTCAAAAACTACGCAAGCAAAGTTAATAAAATTTATATGGGACCACCTCTGAAGTATAATCTACCAAACAAAAAAGAATTATCAAAATCAATTCATAATTGGCGGAGTAATCGCGTTAGAAACATACAAAAAAAAAAAAAACATACAGTTGAATTAATTATTAAGAAACTGAAATAAATACGGGTATATACCTTATTTTTATTAATTAATGTTAAAAATTTTGTGAATCAATACATTGACATTTTATTAGTTATGACATTATCAATTATCATTTACAATAATATTTATTTAGTCTTAATCTGACATTATACTTTATCTCTTGAACTGACATAGGTATAGCTTTGACTTTATTAACTAATTATCATTTTTTCCATGAAAGTCCTAATGCATGCATCTTATTTGTTGTTGCTGTATTTTTTATTTAATTAGTATTGTGGAGAACAAAATTAAATATTTGCACACCATAAGTAATGGTAGAATGTAAAGGGGCCATTATAGTTTTAAGATCATACATTGTAAACCTACATTCTCGCAAATAAATAAATTTGAATTTGAATTTGAGAACCTTTTGGAAGTCGGTTAATAAGCGTAATATTACGCAATGTTTTTCTAAAAAAAAAAATATCTTTTTTTCTACGATGTATGAACTCATGATGAGTAAGGATTTCAATTAATGGGCAGTAGTATTTACTTATACTCATGTTTCTTGATGACGTCATAGGATCACAAGTACCCCTCAAGTACCCTTTCAAAGCGTGGGGATGATTGCATCATCTCTCTCTATAGCGTAGTCAGTATATTGGCGTCTCTTTTTCATACATTGTCAATTTTATAGTTTACTAGCTTTTGCGTGCTTGCGTTTATTGTTTTGTTAAAAAAGTCGTTAGTCAAAGAATTTTCGGAAGTGGATCAGCAGTTCCAAAGATAACCCCTTTTAAATAAACTCCTAAATCGTGCCTTATAAAATATTAGTATAGAAAACAATTATACAGTAAAATAATTACAGTGACATGTAAACTTTCACCCCCTTCCAAAAAAAGTACGACAAACGAACAACCCCAAAAATTCTTAAGCTTAAACCATCCTTTATGACAACGTTTACTCCAACAGCGAAATTTTTTGACATAACCTAAAAAATGCTTAAGTTACAACATCAAAGTGAGTATTTTAATAAAAATTAACTTCCCAATGTGTGTTTAAGAGAACAATTTGAACGTTGCGAGGTATTTGTCATACAATTTTGTACCTTTGTTGGGTTGAAAAGGGGGCTAGGGGGTTGAAATTTGCAGCTGCTCTGTGTTATACTGGACAGTGGGGGTATTATTATTTGTTGAAGTGTCTGTTGCTAAGCGGGATTTGTAGGGGCAGTGGTTTTTGTGTGCCAATTTTGATTTATTACAACGTGACATTATGATGATCTATCTTTATTAATAAATTTTCTGTAGGTAAAATTACTTTTATTAATTTGTTGGGTTGAAATTAATAAACTTTTTTTGTGTTCTTTTTTTTTAGTTCGTGCTTTCCCATAGATAATAATTATGTTCCCGTCGTTATCGCAAACTTGTAGTTTGACAGTTGTGCGATCGACAGTGACAGGAATAATGCTTAGCCAAAGCACGCGCGAACTAACGTTTATTAATCTCGGCTTAGGCCCTAATTATAAACTATGCTTTAGGGTTACCGCCTGTCCGGATTCTAGTAAATATATTTTAAGTTTTTTAGGATGAAAAATATGAATGATTTTATCCCAAGTACCCATTTACTTACATGTTTATCCAAAACTATAAAACAAATTTTGTTATTCATCTATAAAAATAAATCAAGCCTTTATTAGAACAAACTTTTGAAATATTATAATTAAAATATGGACAGATTTTAATCCTCTATTGCAGCGGAAAAAGACGGAAGAGGCTAAGCCAGGCGTTAAACAATTTTCTAAAAAGAAACATCATAAAAAACTTTAAAAGAAAAAACGCGATAGCCAATAGGCGGTCGAGAAAAAAGTCCTTTTCCATGTTCTTGTACACAGTTGAGTGTCTTCCAGTGTTACCAACTTTCAGAACAGTTAGACTTTACGGTACTTTTTTGCGGGTTGAAAGCAACTCTCTAATAATGGGTTGATACAATTGGGGGCGAAACTTTGTAAAGGGGTTGAAATTTTGAAACACAAAAAATAATTGTAGCTTTTTTTCTTGTGTTGTGAGTTTTCCGTCTTAGAAAGTTTTTTAGGGTTTCTTGTTGTGTGTAAACACAAGAAGTCACGGTTTTTGTTATGTTTTTTGCGGAATTGTGGGGAAATACGTCCTCTTTTAACCCTTTGCAATAAAGAAACCTTTTACCTAATTCTATTATTCCGTTTTTTCCTTTTGAGGTACGGAATCCTAAAAAAATGGAAAAATATTAAGTTTTCATTCATTATTTTTGGTATTACGGGACACATCCAAATTTATCATAAATTTTCGAAAGCTATCGCGTCAAGCAATATAATAATCATGACCCTCCTTTTTGCTTCGCCGTAGTCGGGTAATGAGAACAGTCTCATAATAAAAAAAATCGGCTTTTACCCCACATTATCACAAAAGAAGCTTTTTAGCTAAAATATACTAAAATATCACTCCACAGTACTACAAATTCCCATCTCTGAGCCATTAAATTACATTAAAAAAGCAATATTTCCGTCTGGCAACACACGTAGGACACGGTAAAGCAAATACAATGTTTGCTGGAAAGCTCCCTCGTAATTATACTCTTGGGCTGTAAAGTGGGGTGAGGTTATATTGATAGGCGAAGCGGGTAGTGGGCGAATATACCTTAGTATTGAATTAAACTTTTTTTAACCGACTTCCAAAAAGGAGGAGGTTATATGTTCGTCGCGTATGTTTGTTTATTTTTATTTTTTTATGTATGTCCACCGATTTCTCCGTCAATTGTGGACCGATTTTGAAAATTCTTTTTTTGTTTGAAAGGGTGTGGTCACGAATTGGTCCCATATAAATTTTATTAACTTTGCTTGGATAGTTTTTGAGTTAGCTACAAAATACGTGTTTTTTTCCCACTTAGTATACGTAGATGATATGATAAGTTTCTGTCACTGTTATTTACATAGCAGGTAGTGGTTTTCGAATTTGTGTGGGGTAGGTACCACAACTAAAAAGTGAAAAATTAAAACTTTTTACAAAAAACAAAACAACTGACTTCCAAAAAACACTACAAAGTCTCAAACACGCATGTCTCTTCTCGCTGTACGCTCCGCTTATCACTAAGCCCGCATCCCGCGACCTACATACCACGCTATGATCTTTTAACGCGGCGCTTTGTCTTTCTGCAAATGTGTTCAGCGGCTCTAATAAGGCATAATGTATGCTTGTGACGTAATAACGGTGACGTCATGATGTGAGGTGAGCAGGAGAGGTAGTCTTTGTTTGATAGAGTCTAGTAGAAGCGTTTTTTTCAGATTTGATAAGCATACGTTCCACTACTCATCATTATCTGCGACTTCCTTCCTTCTTTGTTATTCAGATTAATAATAAAAAAGATAAACAAATCAAGCATCTTGACCTGGCTCGCGAGGTTGTCGACATGTGGGATGTGGACTCAGCAATCATTGTGCCGATAGTCGTATCAGCCAATGGCTTAATTGCCAAGAGCCTCGACCAACACCTGAGGAGGCTCTCGTTGGGCAGCTGGATTAAGGGCTTGATTCAGAAAGCGGTACTCCTGGACACGGCTCGCATCGTTAGGAGGTTCCTCTCTCTGGAGCCCTGACCGCCGGTAGCTTGGACCCTGCTCCCGATACCGATGGGCTACTATTTTTTATATTTTTAAATGTTTTTATATTATTTTATTCTAATATTTAAAAATATAATTTATATGAAAATAATGAAATAAAGGAAAAAAATAAAAAAATTGATTTATAAACAAGTGTTATAATATTTAGGTTCCCGCACTAGAATATCATGTGTCGCAGGATCCAGTTTCTTTCGATAGATAATCACCTGCCTAGCCTTTTCCCAACTATGTTGGGGTCGGCTTCCAGTCTAACCGGATGCAGCTGAATATCAGTATTTTACATGGAGCGACTGCCTATCTGACCTCCACAACCTAGTTACTAGGTAACACGATACCCCTTGGTAAGACTGGTTGTCAGAGTTTTTGGGCTTCTAACTACCCGTAACGACTGTCAAAGATCTACAAATGACAGCCGGGACCAACGGCTTAACGTGCTTTCCGAGGCACGGAGGAGTCTTTGTATGTAAAGATGGTCACCCATCCACAGACCAACCGCGGCAAGCGTAGCTTAACCTGATCGATCGACCCGTGCAGCTGTTGTTACTTAGCCAAAAGCCCCTCTCTTTCGATAGATAATTATAATATTTCAAATTCTTTCGATAGATAATATGAAATATAAAAGATGGGTTAGCAAATAAATGCACCGGTTTCAGTATAATTAATCAAACTTAGGACTTGAAAAATTCCAAAAATTCAAAAGTCAATTATTCAATCAGCACTTTTCGAACGTCAAAATTACATAAGACAGTCCCCCAAAACGCCCACCCTTCACCAAAAGGTGACCAAATGTATGTGAGTAGATATGTGATGAGTGTAAGTATTTAAGTTTGATCGGGTTAGACTGGAAGCCGACCCCAACATAATTGGGAAAAGGCTAGGCAGATGACATCGTCTTCACATAATAATTAATGTATTCAAAATATCGTAAAACAGGCTAAAAGAGTAACTATCTAAAATTATCTCCAAAAGATAGTTGGTTGGTTGTTGGTTGGTTGGTTTGGTTCTGCGTTCTCTTAGTTAGTTTGATTCTAGAATCAATTCTATTTTCTTGTAAATTTTGACGTTCAAAAGTACCATTTAATGTTAACACTAACTATAGGTTGGCACAGTCCGCAGTTGTATAATCCCTAATTTTAAGTAACACCACAGCTGAACACTGTCTCTTAAGATACAGGTTATCCTAGTTTGAGAAGCAGGGCTCACAATATCTGTATACAGACTTCTGCAGCGTAGTTAGCATCTTTTTAATCAGTGTATACTTATGTATTTTTCTTGTGACAATAAACTATTCTATTCTATATTCTATTCTATTCTATTCTAATGGTCTACTTCGAAATAATCATATTAACTTCGACATTGACTCGAAGACTCCCAGGTTATAGCTATTGACCTTACACAGTCTGAAAGTATAATGTTCCCACTGCTGGGACACAGGCCTCCTCTTCTTGAGAGGGAGTGGGCCGTAATTCACCACGCGGGCCCAGTACGGGTTGGTAGATGTCACATGTCTTCGAATTTTCGGTTCTAGGACATGCCGGTTTCCTCACGATGTTTTCCTTCACCGTTTTGAGAGCAGTGGTGATGAAATAATTTACACAAAGAGCCTGTCAGGGTACGAACCTATGGATATACAACTCGTAAGTTACAACTGGGTCACCACTGCTCACTATTTTAAAAAAAGGCTAAGATTATAAAGCTTGTTTAACAGCAAATTATATAAGAAAAAAAAAAACCTAGTTAATAACAACCGACACAGTGGGTGGTTTCATTAAACTGAAGGCAAAAAAACAACATTTTCAACATGTAATAACTAAAGGATATTATGGTTATAAAAACGTATAATAATAAAAAAAAACTGTTGTTTTTCTTCTTAATTTTTCACTTTTTGTTGATGAGTTTATTTTTAGGTAAATATTCGTTTTTCTAACTGAACAGACAGCTGTGCTGCTGGACAGTTTGTTGCGCCACTTGTTCCCAGCTAAAGGCACTAGGAAGTGGTGAAGTGTGGGCGTTTTGGGGGACTGTCTTATGTTATAATAATAATATAAAACTTTATTTCGGGTGGCAAAAAAAAAATTCAAAATTCAAAAGTCATTTATTCAAACTAGGCTGAGAATCAGCACTTTTCGAACGTCAAAATTACATAAGACAGTCCCCCAAAAACGCCCACCCTTCACCACTTCCTAGTGCCTTTAGCTGGGAAGAAGAAGAAGGCAATAGACCCATAGAAACCTTAACCTAATAAGTAATTTTTTTTTTGTTTGCCGTGACTGGCCACACCTACACAAGACATGACCCACTGATTCTGAGAGGGACAGTCAAAACGTACAGCTATTGCGTTCAGAATGTCGTTATTGTTACCCCGTGTACGGGTCAGCAGGGAAGCTGCATTTTTGCGCATGATGGCCTGGAAACCATCAGCGCGCGCTATTATATTGACGTTCAAAAGTGTGCTGATTCTTAGACTAATAATAAATGGCTTCTGATAGTTAGTTGATTCAGGCGTGACCTTGCGGAAATCCAATATAAAATACAATAGACGTGGATATATTTAGTAACCTGTTCCGCTTAGCTATTTCTAAAGAGCCATAAAAATTATCTCTCATCTCTGCGTCCAGCGCTCGGCGTGGCAACACGCCGTGTTCGGGTTGGCGATAAGTCAATCGTGCCTCGTTGAGAGGTGAAACACATGTCGATTTCTTACAGGGTTTTTTATGACTTCTGATTTAGGTACTAGCTGTTGCCCACTACTACATCTGCGTGTATTTGGATACCATAATATTTTAATACAAATATCCAGAATGAAAAGTAGCCTATATCCTTCTCCAGGTCGCAGGTTACGTAAGTATCTATCAAATTTCATAACGATCGGTTCAGCAGAGGTGTACTGTAAACCCACATTTAACCAGTTACGTTTAAGTCCCATGTAATAGGGGGCGAGCCTATTGCCATCAACCGGGCACAAACCCAGACTCCGGGCTGCTACTGAGAAATTTCAGATGGAAAAACCCAATGACACTGCCCGAAAGGGAGATCGTGGCCCCTGGCAACATGGCAACTGAAGGAAAACGGGTGGGTTTTAGTCAGTAAGAGTCTGACACGAGAAGTTATTTGATAATTTCCCAACCAAAAATAAAAGAAAAATAAAGGATCTTATGATTAGCAGAACCGATATTATGGACACCAATCTCAAGACTAACCTAGGCCAGAGACGAATACAAATAGTTCAATCCGCATTTTAGGTATGAAGCTTTAAGTACGCGGCAGGCCCGTCTTGTCGGGCCAATTCAGTGAGTGTAACGTAGTCAGAAGATATAAGAGTTACGCGATAGAAAGAGAGGCAACTTCTAGGTGAATATAACTGTCGGTAATTAGCGCTGTGCGACCTGAATTGCACTTTATTGTGTCGTAACAAGAGTCGCTTTTTAGGTTTCCGTAGTAAACAAGGAACCCTTATAGTTTCGCCATGTTCGTCTGTCTGTCTGTCCGCGGTCTAGCTCCGAGACCCTTAGTACTAGAAAGCTGTAATTTGGCATAGGTATACATATTAATTACTCCAACAAAGTGATAAAATAAAATTATGAAAAACATTTTTTTTTACGGTACCTCCCATACACGTAAAGTGGTGATGTTATTTTTTTTTATCCCATGGTGTGGGATATCATTGGAAAGGTCCTTCAAAAACATTGTAAGTTTGGGAAACCATTTTCGGATTCAGGGATCCGTTTGCGAAATTAAGCTTTAAAGTGCAAATTTTTGTTAGAGTCAAGTGTCCTCCCCTGCCAGCTAAATGGTTAGTTTTGGATGTGTGAAAAAAATCACAGTAGTAGTTTATATAACGAATTTAAAAGGAAAACTATCACAGCTGAGTAGACTTTACTAGTTAACGAGTAGTAATCGACCAACTTAGATTTGCTTTTTTTCAATTACAAAGTTAAGTTTGTTCTTGGGATAAATTCATCCCAACTACGGAACCCTTCATTGTGCGTGGTCCGACATGCACTTGCCGGTTTTTTTATTTAAATGATTTTGCAGAGTGAACCATCTGTTAATTAACCTGTGCCTAGGCACAGCTTAACCAGACAGATCTACTGACCTGGCTTTTATTTAGCCATGAAAGAACCCCTTTTATGCCAGTTACCAAACAATCTACCTTGTTGCCTCCTTAAAATCCGTATGAATAACAATATCGATAAAAACGGATGTAATTGGAAAGCTCTTTACGATAATTATTATAAGGGCTGTGTGGGGCTACAAACTTTTATGTATTTGTAAGTAAATAGACGTAAAAATTGAGTATATAATACTCTATTACTTGCCTTTTATGTAGGTAAGTGTAAGTGTAGTTTTTATAGAACTTGCGTTGAGCATTTGAGCAAGTTGCCTTTGCAAGAAGTTGCCTTTGCTCTGCAGAATGACAGTGTGCCGATTCTCTTGTTCACAAACTAAACTAAATTTAAGTTCAGTGCATCTTTTTCTTTCTATTTCATTAAGAAAAGGATAGAAGATAAATTTTAGTTTAGTCCTGTCAAATTAATCAGCGCTTGACGTTAATTTTAGTAGGCAAGTTTTTAATCACGTCTAAACTTGTATGGAGAGTGACAGGCGCTGATTAATTTGACAGGACTAAACTAAAACTTATCCTCTGTCCTTTTCTTAATGAAATAGAAAGAAAAAGATGCACTGAACTTAAATTTAGTTTAGTTTGTGAACAAGGGAATCGGCACCAGAGCCATCATAATCAGCCTATAATGTTCCCACTGCTGGGACACAGGCCTTCTCTCTTCGAGAGGGAGTGGGCCGTAATCCACCACGCGGTCCCAGTGCGGGTTGGTGGATGTCACATGTCTTCGTATTTTCGGTTCTAGGACATGCCGGTTTCCTCACGATGTTTTCCTTCACCGTTTTGAAATTATTAATACAAAGTAAAACGCTGGTTTCGAACCAACGAAATGATAGATACTAGCTGCTAATATGGTTATAAAAAAAAGTATAATTTTAACTTTGAATTAGTAATATTTTCTAGAATATATTCGGTTTTAATTGTGTTACAATTCGAAATTTAGACTAAAATTAATGTGCTCTATATTCGGTTAAAATATTGTAGAACTGGGTATCAAAAGCAAAAATGATGACACTGCAGCAGCGTTAATCCAAACATCTTTTATAGAGAAAAGATTTGATTTTATGTATGTTTGTATGTTTTTTTGTTTGTTATGCTTTCACGCCAAGACGGCTTAACAGATTTGGATGAAATTTAGCACATGAGTAAACCTAGACCTGGGTTAGGACATAGGATACCTTTCACCCCGATATTTCCACGGGATCGAGACTTATGGGGGTGAAATTGCGGGTCACTGCTAGTAACTAATATTGGTAGGTTACTGTTGGAGAAACACTTTAAAACCTAATTTCCACCATCAAAAGATATAGTTGCATTATGGATTTACATAACCTGCCTAGTCTTTTCCCAACTATGTAGGAGCGGCTTCCAGTCTAACCGGATGCATCTGAATATTTTACATGTATCAACTGCCTATCTGACCTCCACAACCCAGTAGCTACTGGGTTACACAATATCCCTTGGTAAGACTGGTTGTCAGACTTTCGAACTTCTGACGACCCGTAACAACTGTCAAAGATCTACAAATGACAACCGGGACCAACGGCTTGACGTGCTTTCCAAGTTACAAAAGGGTCTTGGTATGTAAAGATGGTCACCCATCCATGGACCAACCGCAGCAAGCGTAGCTTAACCTGATAGATCGACCCTTGCAATATAATAAAATACTACTGAAAACTATTTTATTTTCTCTATAAAAACCGTATACTTCACAAGCTTGAGAACCACTATCTTTTCTACAATATCACTCTTATCAACACATTGACACATTATGACGAAATCTAACACAGGCGTCTGTGTGCGTCTGATAGTACAAATAATAATGATAAGTCTCAATAATTAATAATAATATTAGCCTATTTGTCCCAGCGCAGGGCAAAGGCCACTTCATATACAGAGAAGGAACGATCGTTGATCCCCAGCTTTGGTTTGTCACGATGTTTTACTTCAACGTCAGACCACCATTATTGACAGCATATTAAATTTGAATAGGTTTCTAAAATCAGGGGGTGAAATATTTAGGTTAATGTTTATGGGGGTGAAATTGAAAATCTTTGGGGGGTGAAATTGAAAATAATTCTTTGCTACTTATTATATAATTTGTTTTATTTAATTATAAATTTTGAGGTTACCTTATTATTTCGACAAAGAAAAATTCATATCTTTCATGAAATATACGTAATGGATTCTATTAAAATTTATCTAAATTAAAGATGGCGGCGCTACAATAAAATATACCTAAACCCTTGTTTAAAGGGTACGGAAACGACTCGATAACGGTACGACTACTACAAGAGTCCGGTGTGGACCGGATGTGACGTAATACTGAGGTAAATGTTGCCAGATTATAAAATGTTTGCACAGATTTTACTATATTTTTTGGAGTAAAATGTACACTTTCGGGTTGGTTTTTTAGTATGACAAGTAATAGATACCGTCATATAGGCTGATATGAAATAATGTGACTAGAACTGATACTGTAAGGAAAACTCCTTTTTCTGACCCAAAAAAATATTTGAGTCATTTTATCTACAGATCTACATTTCTATATTAAAATGACAAACTAAAACCGTTTTTGAAAGCTTTATTTTCATTACAATGAGCTCCGTTATTGCTTTTAGCTTTCACTGTGATATCAAGAAGAGCTCAAAATAATCTTTCCCTAATACATAAAAACATCTTTTTCCACGGCTTTCATTTATTATGATACCGTCATTTCAAAACATAGAACTCCACGTCAAAAATCTGCGAAATTAGCTATTCTTCCGCATAAAAAAAAAACTCTGTGCATAATAAATAATAAATTGGACTCACCTATCCGCATGATCTCGTGTGGGCAGCCTCTGTAAATAAAAAGGGGTGTGTGAGTAACCCTTATGAGTAGGGGGACCATGTTACTACAGGCATTATTTCCTGGCTGAGATAAAACTGTGTGTATTATTGAGCTATTGAGCTCGTTTCCTGATTTTAAATATTGATGTGAAGTTGGGAGCTTTGGTTATTAAAATCATTAACGTTTTAGAGAACAAGCTATTTTTGTCTCAATTTAGATATTTGTAAAGTTTACTAGATTTAGTATTTGAAAGATAGAAATTAGTAATGTATGTCGTCAACAAAGAGGCAGAGTATGTAAAGATCGTAGCAGATGGCGTTCTCGTTCTGTAGTTTCTACCTACCCCCATAGGAAGAAAGCGTGAGTTTATATACATAGAGAAATAGAGACATACATACTGTTAAAAGAATACAATGTTTATTTGTTGATCATTATCCAATACTATAATAACTGAACATTTTGCAATGATTATCCGAAATTGTCCGCAAACTTGTTTAAAACACAAACTATCCAAGATAAATATTCTCTAAAACTGTCTTAACGCTAAGTTGCAAAATTGTAACACATAATTACTAGTACAATCATGTGAATATCCCATTCCATTGTCCGAACAAAGCCACCTACATCTCCAGCCCCCACACATCCGCTTCCACCCCTTTATTTACCCAATTTCACCCCCCTTTAACCCGAAAACCTCATTATCTTTATACCTCAAACATTTAAAACGACCGCATAAAAACGCATGGACGCCCTACACCCAGTTGCGGTCAGTGGAAACCCGGTAATAACCAGTTTTAACCGCTTCAGTCTGGTTCGAACCGGACTTCAATGGTACTTTGATGTTGGATCGCTGCTAATTTTCAATTTTGCGAACTTTAAAGTATCAACGTTGGAGATTAGTATTGTGGTTGGCTGAAGTGTGTTTTTTTGTGATTATTTGTGTTTAATGTACCTTCATAATTCATAATATTAGACTGTGGGTCATTGTCCAGTTCAGGATAAAGTCCTTTTAACACACGAGGGTCAAGCAATATCTTACTCTTGTTAAGGTACTACGTGCTAACTGGCGATTGCAAACAAATAAATCCAGATTTTCTCACAACGTCTTCCTTCATTCCAAATCCTAGTAGTTATGGTATGTATGCCATTTTATAAACTTGAAATTTAGGTGAGATTAATAGTCATATTAACTTCTGGTTTCTGAAAGCCTATAAATTCGTATAACAACTCAAATTCAAAATATTTAAATTCACATAAACCTAAATGGACATTTATGAAACATCAGAAGCTAGGTGCACGGTTCCAATTGGTCGTTTTCTATGGAGAAGAGCCGGCAAGAAACTCCAAGATTACTCTTTTAAAAATAATTGGCTTTTACAATATTTAAAAAAAAAAAAACATTGTGAGTAGGTATAGGACGACAATGTAAACCTTTCAACAAGTACCAAGTACTTAATAAAATAGAAAATGGAATAACAACAAATCTAACATTTAGTATAGTTATCAAAATAACTAGCTTTCATTAAATATTATTCCGTGCCTACCAAACTTACAGAAATTATTTTTATCTTAATGGGGAAAAAAGCATGCCTTTTCCGACCTCATCGCTCAATATCCTCACTTGAATCTCAACTGAAATCTGAACTCATGTAACACAAAACATAAGCATAATCAGTCTATAATGTTCCCACTGCTGAGACACAGGGCCTCCTCTCTGTGAGAAGGCATAATCCTTAAACCCAACATAAGTTCCGTTTCCATAATAATAAAAAGGCAAAAAAATCAAAAACCGCCAGCCCTAACTCCAGGTAAACAACAAAAGGCCCTAATCAACTAAATTCAAACTCAAACTTGCAAACCCTAAACTGGCTGGAACCGGTTAAAACCGCTTAACGAACGACGAACAAAATGGTCATTTTTTCTTTCTATTTCACCCCTTTTTTTGCGAAATCTGTCGCCAATTACGAACGTTTTCGCGAACTTTAATTAATAACTGCGAATTTTCAAGGAGTTTCGTGTTCGCGAAATAGCCGGGTACCTGTAATTGGTAGTTTTGTGTTACTTTAGAAAATATTGTCGATTGAAATTTTAGTAGGTACTACCTACTTATTGTGAGGGCAAACTTTTAGGGGGCGGGCTGTGGAGTTTGACGGCTGGTCTTTGAAAAGAGGAAGTTTATTTTATGTGTTATTTTACAAGTGACATTTTGATTTAATTGAAGCAAAATAATTGATTAAAATTTTTCGCATTTAGGGGGTTGAAAGTAGCATAAACCCTTTTAAACTTTCACCCCTATATATTTGAAAAAAAAAGGAAACAACGTCCAGTTATTTTTAATAAGATTATAGTACTAAAATATATTTTACAATGCATGAAGGAATAATAGTAGGTATTCCATATTTAAAAGCTAGTTTCCAATTGATTTTATTTCCACTTATATAAATATAAACCTTATTGTTGTGTAAATTAAGTTGATTTCAGAATGACCATAAATAACTATTGAAAAAGTCATAAAAAAATTGAAGTAGTAACGTCTACCATTTCCTCCTTAAAGAGTTCCGGTACAATTTTGATTTTAATGAAATTAATGACAATTAGTGACCTCATTAATTATTTTACTGAAGAGTGATTGACTAACACAGAAATATGAACGATGTGATACGAATCAACTATTTCGGCATGTCATTCAACCGGGGGCGTAGCTCAGATGGTAGAGCGCTCGCTTAGCATGCGAGAGGTACCGGGATCGATACCCGGCGCCTCCAAGATTCACTTTTTGTTCTTTCTTACATTTTGTTTGCAAAGCTTTCATTTTCTAGATTTTAAAAAGCGTGTTCACTGAGTAGGAAATAACATCTAAACGCGTATTCTTGTAATCTTTCGCGGTATGCATTTGCAAGCGGAGTTATTCGCATGGAAGCCGATAATGCATTCAAGAGAATGTATGAAAAGTTTTTGCTATTCGATAATAGATGGCGGTATATTAAGTTTTAGTTTGTGTTGGTATTTCTTTTATTAAGATCGTGCTTTTTGCTTAGTTTTGTTGTGAAAGATATAAAGAAAAGCAGAAATATTTTTCTAGTTTTAAACTGGATCGCAATCGAAGTTAAATATTATTTTTTTGAGGTCAGCATTTCGCAGCGTATTTATTTACTCGTAAAGGTAGAAGTTTTATTAAGCGGAGGTGTACCTAAAGTACAACCACATTTCGCCAGATATTGCAATACTAACCCGGTAAATATTTTTTAAATGCCACTTTTGTATTTTTGATTAGCTTTTTTCTATCCTTAAGAACCGGCTACCCGCCGCGCCGTTCCGAACTCGTTAGTGGCGTGGCTAATATGCATGTTATTTAGTACCTAAAGTTATTTATTTATTTAGTTTTTTTTATTTAGTATTTATTTATCTAGTTTTTACTTATTTATTTCCATATTTATTTTTCACGATGATTTATAACGAAAACGAGCGCGTAAAATTTCATGAGCAGACCTTTAGGCGTTTAGATATTGTGGAAAAACTACTGCATGTATCCACTCAAAATAAAATTAATTGAACTTTTGAATAAATTATCTATGCCCGTACGGTTTTTATTTATCAATTTTCATTCTCCATAAGTTATTTATTTACGCCCAAAGATGAGATAAAATTTATATTGAAATATGGAAGTTTCGATGCTCATAACTTTGAAACCAATCATTTTTTTCAATTTTGCTTCCATATAGGCCTAGATAATGACGAGATAAATTGAAATAATTTTAAATTTTGAACGTGCACCGTCAAACAGACGAGTAATCATCAAACTACGTTTGTATAGAAGAATGGCCGGAAAGCGTAACCTTAAACTATTATAATCAGAATCCTATCACAATCATCCTTTATTTGACAACCAAAACCAATCAAATGAAATCTTTTTACGAATTTTAGTTAAAAAGCGGCATTTCGAAATGGCTTCGCTAGATTATCCTCTGTAGGGCGCAATTGACAGTTCATATCGGTTTTGGCGGGAAATCTGACATTTGACGCGCAAATGTCGTTAGTGAACATTCACTATCATACGACGCTCATTGGTCGATTTGTGTTAAAAAAAAATACGTTGATCTATATCAAAATGCAAGTATAACTTGTTTCTTACTGTCTATAAATTTAACTGGTCATTTTCGTAGTATAAAATACCTACATTGCATTTTTCGCGTTGAAAATGAAAGTGACAGAGTATATTATTTATTTTACCTTCGTTAAAACTTAGAACTGATTAACAGTTTCATTTTCTTCTTGTAGTTCCTTAAGCTCACAAAAAACGGTATTGTAAGTTCTGTCAAACACAAACTAACAAAATAATCTCCGACCACACATCGCGACAAACAGAATCAGAAACCACAACAGAATCCTAAAACAGACCACAAATCCGATTTTTGCTATCTCAGCGCAACCACAATGTCCCAACCAATGTTGCCAACATAACAACGTAAGTATTAAAGGAAAACTTTAATCAACTGTTGCCAAACTTGTAAACTTAGACGTCTAAAGCATCTATAGACATTATTATAGCATAATTTCAAAGTTTTGGCCTAAACGGGCACGCGAAGTATTCCATTGAGAATAGTTGGCAGCAGAATTTGTGTACAACGCCATCTAGCGGCGGATAGCGCGAATAGCTTTGTTCGAAGAATGTACGTTGATTTATTGTAGGTAAAAATGTTTGGCGCGCAATTTGGCGAATAATTTTGGGTTGGAATGGCCGCATTGATTGTTTGGGGTATTTAGTTAATATTTCTGTCAGTTAGGAGGCGGTAAATACTGCAACATTGCAATTGATTTTAAATGTGTTTTAGTGACATCTAAATACCTTCTACTTCGGTACCAATTTTTATTATAGTTTCATTTTGCATTACCTAAATACCTGTTTTAAAACGTTTTTTTTAAATATTTCTGTTAATTTTTTAATGATTAATATTATTTTTATTGTATGTAAAATATTTTAATATAAGTAGGTACCTACTGATTTTAGTGCTGTGACATTGCCAAAAAAGGTTGTTCGATATCGACGATTGCAATGCAAAAAAGTGAAAACGTTTTTTTGGTGTTTCACGTAAATAAATAATACCTTTAATGATAATTATAAATAAATCATAAAATATCCTGTCCAAGTCATATTTTGACAATGTTCATATTGTAAAAACATAAGTATTATAATACAATCAAGTTACTGATTTCATAGGGGAGTATCTGACATTACATGACATTTAAATGTCATAGATTTAACAATGGCAAATCCGGTAATAGGGATGACGCCATTTTGGAAATACCATGGTGGCCTTTAACCGGCTTAATGGGAATATAATAGCGTGTTTATTATGCATAAGACTATCCTAGTAGATGCAATACTTCTATTATATTATTCGTTTTTTCCATTCGATATAAATAATAAGAATTAGGACAAATAAACATATAAAAAAAAGAACACGCGAATGGATCTAGAATTCGACTAGAATTAAAACTTATATATAAAATTCTCGTGTCACAATCTTAGTTACCTTACTCCTCCGAAACGGCTTTACTGATTTTCACCAAATTTTATATGCATATTCAGTAGGTCTGAGAATCAGCTACTATCTATTTTTCATACCCCTAAATGTTAAGGGTTGTCCACCCCAAACAAATAATTGGCAAAACAACGTTTGCCGGGGTCAGCTAGTAATGTTATAAATGCAACAGTAAGTTTGTTTGTAACTCTTTCACGCTAAAACGGCTGAAAGGATTTAAATGAGATTTCGCACGTGGGTAGACCATGACCTGGATAGGGACTTAAGATACTTTTTACCCCGATACTCCCACGGGATCGAAACTTATGCGGGTAAAATCACGGGGCACAGCTAGTGAGTAATAATTATGTAAAAGGAAGTCTGAAAATGGTGCTGGTCACCAAAAAGTTGTGCGGAGAATTCGTTTGTAATGGTCTGAGTGTGTCAAACAGGATCAAGGTTCAGGAATAAGTTGTAAAAATAGTTTGGAGGATGAATTTGGATGGTACAGGAGTAGAGGAAGACCAAAGAAACATAGCTAATGAAGGTTTCCATGAAAATTTACGCCACCAGTACGCGTCATCGTATAAAATATTCGATGATGTTCATCATTCGTTCATCATTCAGACACGACTAAAGAAAAAACTTTTTACAAAAAAAAAAAACAACCGACTTCAAAAAAACACTACAAAGTGAAAAATAACTTTAATTTCGGAAGTCGGTGTCTTTGGTTTTGAATTTTCGTTCTTTGTCACCGACTTCCGAAATTAAAGTTATTTTTCACTTTGTAGTGTTTTTTTGAAGTCGGTTGTTTTTTTTTGTAAAAAGTTTTTATTTTTCACTTTTTAGTTGTGATACCTACCCCACACAAATTCAAATACCACTACCTGCTATGTAAATAACAGTGACAGGAAGTTATCATAATATCATCCACATACTAAGCGAGGTAAAAATACGTATTATTGAAGCTAACTCATAAACTGCCCAAGTAAAGTTAATAAAATTCATATGGGACCACCTCTGAAGTATGATCTACCAAACAAAAAAAGAATCATAAAAATCAATTCATAATTGACGGAGTAATCGCGTAACAAACATACAAAAAAAAAACAACATACAGTCGAATTGAGAACCTCCTTTTGGAAGTCGGTTAAAAATATAGCCGCTTTGACACTTTTGACAGGTGACCTGACGTCTCAGTGGTTCCACCTAGTGAACGTCGTTACAGAAAACCCTCACTGACAAGAGAGGGATGATACTGAGACGACAGCTGATACAAATGATGATGATGATGTCAACTGTCCACACTAACAAAAAATACTACAACCAATTATATCTCTAGTTATGTGAGATTGAAAAAGCTTTCTGACCCCGAGGTAATATTTTTTTTTTTCTTAGCCATTATTGACCCACTGCTGGGCAAAGGCCTCCCTACCCTCTTTCCACCTCTCTCTGTCCAGAGCTTCCAAAGACCAATCTTTCTTAAAGGAGTCCAGCTCATCCCGCCATCTCCGTCTGGGCCTGCCGCGATGTCGTTTGCCATTAAGCGGGACCCACTGAGTCGTAAGTTTGGCCCATTGATCGTTTGACATGCGGCAGATGTGTACAGCCCAATTCCATTTAAGCGTGGCAGCTTTCCGAGTGACATCAGTTACTTTAGTGATGGAACGGATTGTTGTATTCTTAACCCGGTCCACAAGTTTAATACCAAGAATACTCCGTTACATAGCTCTCTGGCAAACCCCGACTATATTAATTGAGTTATTTTAAAAATCAAAATCAAAAGTCATTTATTCAAACTAGGCTGAGAATCAGCACTTTTCGAACGACAAAAAAAATTTCTATGAGACAGTCTTCCAAAACGCCCGACCTTCACCACGTCCTAGTGCTGGGAATATATTTAAAAGACTTAGCTATACCATAGCTTCATTACCGAGAGATGAAAATGACAGTGTAGAATTGTAGATAGATCATAATACAAGGGTGATAACGTAATTTATGTAAATAATGAATTCAATTCACTACATTAATTTTGTGTAATGACAGGAAAAACGAGTCAGTTTTCTTTGGTCTCCTGATCATACAAGACTCAATTCGTATTTCTAACTGGATCTACTTTTAAGAAGATTTTAGACCAGTCAGTTTTAGCTATTGGAATTATAAAATTGTCCTTGATGTTACAAAGAAATATGCAGGGTATTGCTATTGGGAAATTTATAGTAGCACGCGGATTAATTTATTTTTATTTGTTAACATTTTACATATCTCAAAATCAATCTGCCTAGCCTTTTCCCAACTATATTGTGGTCGGCTTCCAGTCTAACCGGATGCAGCTGAATACCAGTATTTTACATGGAGCAACTGTCTATCTGACCTCCACAATCCAGTAACTGGGTAATACGATACCCCTTGGTAAGACTGGTTGTCAGACTTTCGGGCTTCTGACGACCCGTAACGACTGTCAAAGATCTACGAATGACAACCAGGACCAACGGCTTAACGTGCTTTCCGAGGCACGGAGGAGTCTCGGCGTGTAAAATTCAAATTCAAATTCAAATTCAATCGTTTTATTTCGGACTAAAGGATCCATATAGTGTTAGTAAAAACTTAGCCTATGTTAGTAAACACAATAATTTAAAAAACAATAATCATTAATTGGCTACATGGACATGTGCACGCACATGTCTGCTAGCCCAAAGCCTGATAAATGGTCCATCAACCTTGTCCGCCAGTGTAGCTAAAATACTGTTAGGGCTACCCCTGAATCGCCGCAACATCGATGCACACCGCTTGCGCATGATGGCATGAAAGTCATCTATTCGCGCTTCCGCAAACATGCCCGATGCACTGCAAAACCGAGGCAGCCCCAACAATATCCTCAGCGCATTATTATATTGCACGCGCAGAGCGTTGTAAGCCTTCTGCGTATACCTAACCCACAAGCTACAAGAGTAAAACGACTGGCAAAAGGCTCTGAAGAGCGTCAGTTTTACCTCGTCAGTGCACCGCGCAAACCTGCGGGCAAGCATATTGCATCGGGCTGCCAACGCCCTGCGCTCCCTATTTATATCCTGGTCATCCGTGAGAGAACCCGTGACCACATGACCGAGGTATTTAAATTGAGTGACGACTTTTAATGGTGTTCCTTGTATCGTCACCGGTGGTATATTCGTTGGTGTATTATTGTGTACTTTAAAAACCACCACCTCACTTTTAAAGATAAAGATGGTCACCCGTCCACGGACCAACCCCGACAAGCGTAGCTTAATCTGATTGATCGATCCGTGCGGCTGTTGTTACATATCTATTTTATTGATATTTTTTATGTATTTCTGTATCTGCCTCTGATATCACAGCGGGCTCTATTAGAATATCAACGACACTTATTTTTAAATGTCGCAGGATCATGCTGAGAAAGAAGTCTTTTCGCTTCATACAGGATCTTTTGTTCTTTATTTTCTTTTATAAAAGGACATGTCCTAAAATGGTTTCTTTTTGACATTACTGTCAATTCATTGACAGTAATGACAGAACTATGTGTCAATTTATGTCTTATTGACATATTCAAATAGTAAACTTGTCAAAATTGACACATGTTACTGTCATCACTGTCAATTGATTGACAGTAATGACTGTACCATGTGTCAATTTATATCATATTTGTCATAGTTGCCATCAACAAATAAAATGTTTGTACTTTAAATAGTTTATAATTCTTCTCTTAAATGGAGGGGTCTAAAAATATTATTTCAGTAGTTCCTAGTTCCATATTTTGTCGTTTTTATTTAGATGTAGTTTGATGCTGGTTAGATTTTTCTCGGAATAAAAAACCAACGTCCCTACAAAAAGCGGACATCTCCTTTAGTTTTTTATACTTTTATCATTGTGTGTTTAGTTTAGGTTGTGATCTTCCTGTGCGAGTCACAATAAATCCTTTTTTTTCCTTCAGTCTGTGTCTATTTATGTCTTAATGTGTCCAGTTTTGGCAAACGGAGGATTTTGGGTGAAAAATACATCTCTGCGTATCCTTCGGGAATACAGGCGCAGTCGTTCGTTTGATATCTTTCAAAACGATTACTGCCATACATTTCTGTTTCCTCTGGACACAGACCAACCAATCACAGACCCGAAACATCATTAAATTCACATCAACTGACATATCAATCATGGGCCAAAGATTAAAAAATATCAACAGAAAATATAGATAGGGCACAATCATAAAAATGTTCTTTACAAACTTTTGACAAAGACATTTTTTCTACGTACCTATATTTTTTAATACTTTATACATTTTTTTTATACAATGTGTTTATCTTTTAATCGGTGGTTGTGCTTTCTCATTTACCTGGGGTTCAAAAGGGGCCATCTCTTTGTGTTGGACTGTAATTTGCAAAGGGAGAAGGTTCGTCGCGACTTTTATACTGCCTAAGAATTTTTGCTAGAACTCTGAGATGTAAAAATGTATTTTTAAGTTTTTTATATGGCTGTTTTGTTAATGGTTGGTGCTTAAAGCTTTTTAGTAGTAGTTGTTGTTAGATTATGGACGGTTAAAACATGGTTGGGTTTATGAAAGTGTTTTTGAAGTGTAAACTTCGTCAGGCGCGTTGGGCATTTTAGAGATGGGACTAAACCATTGATTTCGCGACACTATGACGACACCTCATTTTTGCTAACGCGTTTGTGCTCTTTATTTATATTACGTTACGGATCAATGTTCTTTACAAATACTTTTACTTTAAAGGTGAACGCAATTATTCTCTTTATTTAGATAAAGTTATGGACCAATGTTCTATACAAGTATTTTTCTTCCACCAAGGCGATCTTGTTCAAGTTTTCACTTCTGTCGGCACTCTCAGAGTGCCACTGTTTTTTTTAAATATTTTTTTGCATATTTACCTCATTCTATGTTTGCTTTGTAGTAAAATGTTGTGGTACAATTTGTGTATGGATGATCAAATGAAATTCTCTAACCCATTCGAAACGGGTGCTGTATCTATCTTGAAGAATTTGGAACACATTTTCGTAAATGATTAAGACTAATTTGTTTCATATTGACAGTTCAACGACATTCATTGCGTTATTTACGCTGTCGAGCAGATTTTTTTTTCGAACTCACTTATTCGGGTGATTGACTGGCTAACATTTTTACCGTGGTATGTGCTTTCTAACCGACTTCCAAAAAGGAGGAGGTTATATGTTCGTCGCGTATGTTTTTTTTTTGTTTTTTTTATGTATGTCCATCGATTTCTCCGTCAATTGTGGACCGATTTTGAAAAATATTTTTTTATTTGAAAGGGTGTGCTCTCGAATTGGTCTCATATATATTTTTATTAACTTTGCTTTGATAGGTTCTGAGTTAGCTATCAAATACGTATTTTTTTCCCACTTAGTATGTAGATGATATGATAAGTTTCTGTCACTGGTAGCAGGTAGTGGTATTCGAATGTGTGTGGGGTAGGTACTACAACTAAAAAGTGAAAAATAAAAACTTTTTACAAAAAAAAACAACCGACCTCCAAAAAAAACACTACAAAGTGAAAAATAACTTTAATTTCGGAAGTCGGTAGCAAAAAACGAAAATACAAAACACAAGACACCGACTTCCGAAATTAAAGTTATTTTTCACTGTGTAGTGTTTGTTTTGGAGATCGGTTGTTTTTTTTGTAAAAAAATTTCTTATTATAATTATTATTTCGTGCCAAAAGGTTAGAAGAAATTAATAATACCTACCTGTGAAAGTACAACACTATTTCATCGGTCATCGTTTTTCTAAACTTTTCAGATAAACCTACCATTTTAGACTCCATTATATCCAAACATAACCTTGCCATATTCTCCGCTAATTCTACCGGATCAGGATGCGAAGGTACGCAACATAAATAATATGGTCACGGTTCCCCTCTCTAAAGATACGCACACTGGGCTAAAGTGTGTGTGTGTGTGCGTTCAGGAATGTACATAGCGTATGAAGGGGGATCTCAACGTAGGGATGGGATAATGTTGTGTCGATATTTTTGTTGAATGACAAATTTTGGTTATAAACGAGTTAATTTTGTCGTTATTTGGTCGGAAAATAACAGGAAAAGATCTTTTGGAATAATTATTATGGTTGAATTCGTAGTATTCGTAGTCGTTACGGGTCGTCAGAAGCTCGAAAGTCTGAAAACCAGTCTTACCAAGGGGTATCGTATTACCCAGTTACTGGGTTGTGGAGGTCAGATAGGCAGTCGCTCCATGTAAAATACTGGTATTCAGCTGCAACCGGTTAGACTGGAAGCCGACCTCAATATAGTTGGGAAAAGGCTAGGCAGATTGATTGAATTATTATGGTTTAATTAAATTACTTGAAAAAAAGGTTTTCAAAAAGTATGTTTGTGACATTTCCCAAAATATAATTTGAATTCCCAGGTTGTTCATTATAGAATAGATGAGTTTTGTTTTTTGTTAATTATTAAACTAGTTGAATATGTAAAATTTTTAAAAATAACTACTCATCTAAAAAAATACTTAATTTTCCTTTTTTTTGTGCTAAAACATAAAATGACTAACATCTAGCAGTAAACTGTAATAAAATCGATGATAATTTTATAAATAATATTAATTTTTTAAATAACTATTGCAACACTCCACAAAAAACGAACAAAACCAAGCACAAAGTACAAGCTAGGCGTGAAAAATCAATTGTCACAGCATTAATTGACAGCGAAGACCGGGTAGGTCTATAAAATGAACGAATGAACGAATGAATTGAATTAAGAACACCCCTTTTCAACAGTCGGCTATTATTTACTGCTTTTACACAAAGTATTGAGTTTTATTGAATGTGAAATCTAGATGGTTTTGAAGCGTTTCTTGATGTTTGAAGAAAATGTTTTTGACGTTTCGCTGTTTCCTGTACAATGTTTCTGATTCTTTTGTTTTAGGTTTTGAGGTAGCAACTAAGTAGGTAAAACATTTTAAAAGAGTAACGGTGGAGTGAAGGGCTTGTGGCTAAGTAATAACAGTTGCACGGGTAGATCAATCAGGTTAAGCTACGCTTGCCGCGGTTGGTCCGTGGATGGGTGACCATCTTTACATGCCAAGACCCCTCCATGCCTCGGTAAGCACGCTAAGCCAGTCGTTACGGGTCGTCAGAAGCCTGAAAGTCTGACAATCAGTTTTACCAAGGGGTAATACCTAGTTACTGGGTTGTGGAGGTCAGATAGGCAGTCGCTCCATGTAAAATACTGGTATTCAGCTGCATCCGGTTAGACTGGAAGCGGATCCCAACATAGTTGAGCAGATAGAAGATGGTGGAGTTTGTTGCCCATTCTTCTCCATCCGAAAACTATCTTTTGGTAGGGGCGACTAGAATCAATTCTAAGTATATTTTATGTAAATTTTGACGCTCAAAAGTGCCTTTTAAGTGCCTAATTGAAATAAATTATTTGACTTTGACTTTGATGAACGTGTTCTGATTACGATGTTAGTTTCATGGAGGAATTTGTTCAGTTTGATAGTCTCTATTTTACCCTATTTGATATTAAAAATTTGAGATATTTTATATACAAAATCTTTAAGTGTAATCAGCCTTCGAGAGTGGGAGGCAGTGAGATCCACCACGCGGGCTCAGTACGGGTTGGTAGATGTCACATGTCTTTGAACTTTTGGTTCTAGCACATGCCGGTTTCGTCACCATGTTTTCGATCGGGGCCATTACCACTGGGCCGCCACTGCTCAACCGGCGTGCGTGTATGATCAGATGTATGAACGTAAACGAGGCAAAAGGAGTATGTAAGGATTAGAGCTGCCAACTTAAAAAAATGCTAGACCCGGAGATGTCAAATTGTAGAAAAAACAGTAAAGAACGGAACCAGGTAGATACTACATATACCGTACCACTAGGTCCAGGTTAATTCTTAAAATCATATTTTTTAGTGGACTGTAATTTCTTAATAAATTTTTCTTGTTTAGGTTTTTATTTAAACTTCAAAAATTCTTGATGTCATATTATAATTTATTTTTACTATTAACTCCGATTTGACCTTAACGACTGATTAACAGTTTCGCTCATGTGTCTTTAAGTTCCACATCAGAGAAAAAAGCGTTCCACAAAATTACTAAAAACCAAGAATTTTTGGTACCTATTTCAATAAGATTTGCTATCTTCATTAACCGAACCCACATTCAATCCAACGGTAATATTGAAGCGAGCGATCGGCATTAGGACTTCGCGCCCACCACGTCTAACCCGGAGATATACGATGTTAACCCGTAGCCCGGAGACGCATCATTCACACCCGGAGTCTCCGGGACAAACCTGGAGGGTTGACAGCCCTAGTAAGGATCGTAGCAGGTGGCGTTCTGTAGTTTCTATCTATCCCCATGGGAAGAAGGCGTACAAATATTCACAGAGAGCCTTAGTCTTATAAAGGTGTTACACATGTCCTTGCAGTTGTTCTTAGAAATTCCTCATCAAGCTTTACCTACTATAAATTTATTACTGTCAAAAGATTGAATGTTCCCTTTATTTTACTTGTCTTTATTTTAGTTTTGTTGTGTGCCTTTTTGTCTATGCTAAATAAATATATTTTCTTTCTTTATTTATATGAAATAATCTTTATTAATTAATTTTAATCAAAATTATAGGTGAATGATGAAATACATGCGGTAGGTTTTTTCTTTCGTAAGTATATGCTCATCGGTGTGTATTGTCGTCGACTAGTTTCTGCCCGCGACTTCGTCCTCGTGAAATTTCTTGTTTTGATATAAAATATATTCTATGACACTCGGTAATACTGAAGCTTCCCATTAGTCAAAGAATTTTCGGAATCAGATCAGGAATTCCGAAGATTACCCTACCTCTACATAATATTATTATTAGAATCGAAATTTACGTGAAAATCTTGCAATATACTCTGCTATGCCAAGATTTTGGTTTTCCTTAAAAGTTTAACAAATTTTTGGCCAAAATCCTCTCTTAATTCGTTTAACATCTCACCACTCAAAATTTTGACACTTAAACGCCCATAAGACGATGGTCTTCTAACTCCATCGCCTTTAAGAAAATTGAATTTGATTTCGCTAGCCGGAGCCATGCCGCCATACTTTTCAATTAAATTATATTAAGTGAGGGAAAGTCCATCAAGTGGGGTAATTACTTGAAAATTACTAATAGGTAGGTGTTAATTAATGGTGGAGGAGATTCCAGCGATAGGAAGGTGGACAGTAGCAGTCATCTATGAAAGTGTTAATAGTATTGTCGATCCAAGCGTGATGATTTTGATAATCTTGCCAGAGTATATAGACTTTGTAATATATATCTTGATTTAAAAGAGTGTCCTTGGAATTTCTTGCCCGTTCTTCTCCATAGAGATCTACGTCTTGGAATGGGCATCTAGCTTCATCTTTCTGACTGACTCTTGGACAACTCAAATGGTTTAATTGAAATAAATGCTTTGAGTTTGAGATTTTAGTAAGTGACCCCAAATATATATAACAAGGTTGGTTTATGACTCCGCTTGTATAGCCAGATAAATTAATCGTCAAACTTTACACCCTACATCAATTTGCCGTGATATATCCATTTTATACAACTGTCATATTTTGACAGTTGTAATTTGAATATACGGACAATTTAAGTTGGTATATAGATTAGTCCAGATAGGACACTCCGCAAAATCATTTAAATAAAAAGCGACTCTTGCCACGACACAATAAAGTGCAAGTCAGGTCGCACAGCGCTAATTACCTACAGTTATATTCACCTAGAAGTTGGCTCTCTTTCTATCGCGTAACTCTTATATCTTCTGACTACGTTACGCCCACTGAATTCGACAAGTCGAGCCCGCCGCGTACCTACTTGTAGCTTCATACCTAAAATGCAGAGTGTCCCATCTGTGTTCATTTGTGGTTGGTAATCAATTTGCTTTTAACAATGAATCCCTGACATTTCCTATAGATTTCTACACATATACTTAAACCATGCCAAGTAATATAGCAATGATAACGACAAATATCTCATTGATTCACAGACACATCTACGTGATCCTCACAAGATGTGACCAAGATTAAGTCTGGACTTTAAAATAAACTTTGTCCCTTGAGTTTGTGTCGCCATTTCTTCTCAGAGGTAGTACATTAGGAAATATCGACTCCATCAAACTTATTTTTTTAATATGTCGTGTAAAAGTGATTCTGGCTTATTCGGGTATTAGTATTTTTCATGTTCCTGTACGCTGCTGAGACGTGGACATTTAGAAAAATTGAGGAGAAGAAAATAGACGCTCTGGAAATGTCGTCAATCAATCTGCCTAGCTTTTCCCCAACTATGTTGGGGTGGGCTTCCAGTCTAACTGAATGCAGCTAAATACTAGTACCTATTTTACAAGGAGCGACTGCCTATCTGACCTCCACAACCCAGTAACTGGGTAATACGATACCCCTTGGTAAGACTGGTTGTCAGACTATCGGGTTTTTGACGACGCGTAACAACTGTCAGAGATTTATGAATAACAGCCGGGACCAACGGCTTAAAGTGCTTTTCGAGGCACGGAGGAGTCTCGATATGAAAAGATAGTCACCCATCCACGGACCAACCTCGGCAAGCGTAGCTTAACCTGTTGGATTAATCCGTGCGGCTGTTATTACTTAGCCACAAGCTCCTCAAGCTCTAAAAATGCTTCGAGTGTCGTGGACAGAATTTCGTACCAACAAATCCACCAAGAACTGCCGACATCAAGCAGCATCTATAAGCTAAGGCTCGAATACTCCAATTCTTTAGGCATGTGTCACGAGGGGGAAACGATTCCATGGAATGTCTTTTAGTTCAGGAGAAGGTCGAAGAAACAAGAGCACGCGGCAGGTCGCTAATGCGATGGACCGACCAGATTAAATCTGCAAAGGGCGACTTATTACACGAATGCACACATGTTACAGCTGACAGAAAACGATGGCGTCACATCGTGAGGCAAATCACGGCTGTCTGAAATCTCACTGCAACGTGATGACCACGACTGCTCTGTGAAGAGTGCATCGACAAAGAGGAACTAAAAGTGATTCCGGTATCCTAGATAAACATAATAGAAGATAAATCGCGGTATTTGACGGAAAGACAGATATAGTAAATAAAGTATTTAAGGACAAGTATAATAAGATATTATTATATAAAAACTATTTTGCCAAAAAGATAACCTTTTGATTGAAATAACACGGTTAAATAACATCCACCTTCTGCGCAAGATTGATTTTCTGGTTCGACACAAATATTTGTAGGCCCTGAGATATTTGATTAGAATTTGATCGTACCAACTGGATTTGTGCCAGTGATATTTTGTATTAAATAGCTTCCAAGACTCGGAGACATTTTGCTTTACTCTCAATGTGGTTTAAGAGCAAAATTCCTTACAAAAACTTGAAATATTTAAGCTTATTTTCTTCAACCACAAAATGATTTTGAAGGATATTGCTAATCCATCGCTTCATAATGTTCGAAAAATTTGTCTGCTCAACAACGTTAATAATGCAATGAATAAATATTGTTGATAGCCATTGCTACTGTTTTTGTGTTATACAATTCTAGTCATGGTCTATCGCAATCAATTTGCCTAAACCTTTTCCCAGCTATGTTGGGGTTGGCTTCCAGTCTAACCTGATGTGGCTGAATACCAGTATTTTACTCAAAGCGACTGCCTACCTGATCTCCACAACCCAGTTACTGGGTAACACGATATCAATAGGTAAGACTAGTTGTCAGAATTTTGGGCTTCTAACTACCCGTAATGACTTTCAAAGACCTACGAATGAACGACGGGACCAAGGGTTTTTTTTTTGGTTTAGAAACTATCAAATTACTTCTCCCGCTCTGGGCGGAGCAGGAGGGCGTGTCAGACTCTTACTGACTAAAACCCACCCGTGTTCCCATGTTGCCAAGTTGACGGGGGCCACGATTTCCCTTTCGGCCTTATATGCAACCCCGGCAGGCATCGGTCCTAGCGGACCCCGTCAAGGAACCAATGGCTTGACGTGCTTTTCGAGGAACAAAGACACGGTCTATCTTTGTGCCAAATATGTATCATCATTGCAAATCCGTTTAGGAGTTTATGCATGATTGAAGAACAAACATATTTCATAAACTTTCTCATTTACAATAGAAGTGAGAATATTTAAAACAAAATCATAGAAATAGATAATATAGATAATTAAAGGAATCATGGTGTTACGCGAATGGAATGAATATGAAATGAGTAGGATATAAGAGAAAGTCTGAAGTGGCACTGATCACTGTTAAGTTTTGTGGAAATCGGTTGTCATGGTATGGGCATGTGAGGCGGAGGAATGAGGAAAATGTCGTGAGAAAAGTTTTGGGTATGAATGTGGATGGCTATAAGAGTAGGGGAAGTCCAAAGACACGATGGATGGACTGTGTGGAAGATGATATGGCTAAAAAGAGAGTGACTACCAAGATGATGCATAATAAAGAAATATGGGAGAAAAAAAAAACATGATGTCCATGATGTGACTCGCCTCACAAAAGCTTGCGGGAGTGATGATGATGATGACGTCACGCTGAAGTAGTTGCACGAAGGCTGCGCTGACGTTCATAATCGGGGTCACCTAGTATAGAGGTATGAGAAACAGGATATCAAACTCACTCATCTTCTATAGAAAAGGGGGTATCCTCCGACCAGACGGGTGTCGTGTCTTGTAGGCCCAACGATTTATGTCAGAAAGTTAAATGTATTATTATGTTGATCGCGCTGTAAACTTTGTTAACGCGATGCAGGATTTGTGTGACGTCAGGATTTTGTGTGAAGATGTAGATGCCGTTACACCCTTATCAATAAGGGCAAAAGAATGATGACAAAAGGAATATTATCAAGAAAAAACAACACACAAAACAACTAAAGTGAAGAATAAATAAAATGTTATTAAAACTGAAGTAAAAGCGGCTAGAATAAGAACTGAGAGACTTGGAACAAATCCCGAGCAATTAGATAAGTATTTTCTCAAGACACGGAAAAGTACAGGTGGCATTGTGCTGTTTCAATGTAATTGTTTGTAGGACAAGTCGATGGTTTTATTTCTGGCCTACAGAAGTGGGTGTTTTGAAGCATTTTAGTACTTAAAAAACGTGACTCATTTCTTTGGTTTCACATTGTGGAGTGCACTTTAGTAACGGATCAAGTTTAATGCTGTTTTGATTGTTCATGGAGTTTCTTACCCATTCTTCTCCATACGAAACTACCTTTTGAAAGAGGCGCCTAGAATCAATTTTATTTTCTTGTATTTGACGTTGATAAGTTCCTTTAAATGGCTGACTTGACTTTGACTTTGACTTCCAGTATGTGCCAAGCCAGGACAGCAAGTCAAGATTTCGAAAAACTAGCCTAGTGTATCTCAGGCATAAGTACGGGCGAAAATACTGACCACTGGAGCGGAGCGAGGCAGCGCAGCGGAGAAATGTGCCAATATTAACTAATAGAATCTAAACTCCGCTTCAGAGCTCTGCTCCTATTGGTTAAGGCTGCCTGTCCACTGGAGCGGAGTGAGGCAGCGGAGCGGAGAAATGTGCCAATATTAACCAATAGAATCTAAACTCCGCTTCAAAGCTCTGTTCCTATTGGTTAATATTGGCACATTTCTCTGCTCCGCTGCCTCGCTCTGCTCCAGTGCATAGTATTCTCGCCCGTACTTATGCCCGAGATACACTAGGCTAGTTTTTCGAAATCTTGACTTGCTATCCTGGCTTGGCACATACTTGAAGTCAAAGTCAAAGTCAAGTCAGCCATTTAAAGGAACTTATTAACATCAAAAACAAGAAAATAAAATTGATTCTAGGTGCCCCTTCCAAAAGGTAATTTCGTATGGAGAAGAATGGGTAAGAACTCCATGAACAATCAAAACAGCATTAAATTTGATCCGTTACTAAAGTGCACTCCACAATGTGAAACCAACCAGGCAGCCTAAGCGGGGTAAGCAGTTAATGGGTAAGACTTGAGCTCTGTCAATGTCTTCCAAACTACTTTTTTGATTATTTTCATTATTTTTCGATCTGTCATTACTATACACCCGATAAATGTCTTGGACATTCTATAACAAACAACTAGACATCTACTAGCTTCTGCATTCGCAAGAAATTTCTTGCTTTAGCATAAAATATATCCCGTGACATTCGGTAATAATACTGAAGCTTTCCACTCGTGAAAGAATTTTTGGAATCAGATCAGCAGTTACGAAGATTACCACCTCCACATACAAACTCACAAATTTGACTTCATAATGTTATTAGTATATATATTTTTACTGGCTTTTGTGTATTCGGAGACAGCTTATTGCAATAAAAAACTGGCAAGTTCAGTTAAAATCTCCTACAATGCTCAAACAAATCATTATTAAGTACTAAATCACTACAAAGTGGTAGTCGTTAACTATAAATTGAGCCTAACTATGAAATTAATTATCCTAATAATTGTTAGAAGGAGGTTCAAGGCACTTAGACCTGTCTGTCGTAATGATTTATACGTCAAATAAGTTAGACTTCAGATTTTGCTTCGTCTAGAATTTCAGCCTAGATTTTAGGCAAAAATTTGAGCTATGTAATGGTTGTGTAGGTCGTGAAAGAGTATTTGTAGAAACAAGAGATCGGATTTAATGAAAATCTAGAAACCTATTTTACTATAAAAATTAATATATTCAAATATTTTATTGGAAAAAAAACAGGTTTTTAATTTTTTTTTGTGTTTATTAACAGCTACATTAGATAAAAAAAATGTGTTGAGCCATTAGCGCCCCCCTCCAAGAGGGGAGACGTCGGCGTTCCACATTTGTAACATTTATTATACAAAAACAATAAAATAAAATACAGATTGCCGAAAGTATTGAAATAAAATTGCTGTACCCACATATTACCATTCTCAGAACATTGCATTATATCAACAAACACAACCTTTAATTCTAAAAAGAAATCCTTTTTCTCCAATAAAACGACAACGACAAATTCAATTTCTAATCACTACCGCAATTTATAAAAAAAAAAAAAAAAATACAAATAAATAAAACTAAAATTTTATATTTTATCGACATCGCCCCGGTCGCATCACTAGCCGGGCACAGACGTCCCTATCGATCCAGCATCCGCGAGGTACCTCTACACTATCGGTCGATGACCCCGTGACCCATTGTGAGTATTAAAACACCTTTTAAATTTTGAATATAGAGAGAATACCGTGTTATTTGACAAAGAATGGGATACCAGGCAGGAAAAGTTGATAAAATTTAAAAAAGGAAAAATGATTCTTTTTTTAGAATTGTCTCATAGTGAACAGACTGTTGTGTGCTTGTGTACCTATGAAATATGTCAAAAATGACAGCTGTCAATGTCATATTTTGCTGTTTTTTTTAGTCTGAATTTGTGAACGGTTTATTGCAAAAGACTCGCCCTCTCGCCCTTCCGCCCTCTATTACGTGGAACTTATAACATTATCGAAATATGGGTGAACACAGGGAATACAGGGATGAAGTTACATTATTTGTGGCCCCACCTGTCCTGGGCAATGCTAAACACATTAGGCTATTTTAGGAACATTGCCCGTCTGACCTCTACGACCCTCAGCCTAACTGTATGATCGACATTGCCCCATTTGGGTTGTGAAGGTCAGATGACTGTCGTGAGATGTGAAATTCTAATATTCAGCTGCATCTGGTTAGATTGGGAGACGACCACTGCGTAGTGACTTTTGAAGAAGACAAAAGTACAAATTATTAAGAAATCTAAATATATATGACCTCTGTAAAAGTATTTGAAAGAAATAACGCAAAATATTTTATTTGAGACACGCACAGGAAATATAAACCGTTATTAAAAGGAGCACTTAAATTAATATATTTGGAAAAAAAGCCATCTCAGCATAATACCAGCGCTGCGGTAATTCTTTTTTTAAATACCGCAGCGCTGGTATTCTGATCAGACCCGCTGTGATGTCAGGGACACACCTACGGCCATATATATTTATAAATCCCACTAGGGGATAACAAAATAAATAAAACTTTTTTTTTGTGTTTATACAAACCTACTTACAGAAATAAAATCATATCATTTAAGTATTGTTATCAGCTTGTATGTCGAGGTACGAGTTGTAGGTCGTAGGTTCAAACCCAAACAGGCGCTTTACTTTGTGTAAATTATTTCATCACCACTGCTCTCAAAACGGTGAAGGAAAACATCGTGAGGAAACCGACATGTCCTAGAACCAAAAATTCGAAGACATGTGACATCTACCAACCCGCACTGGGCCCGCGTGGTGGATTACGGCCCACTCCCTCTCACAGAGAGGAGGCCTGTGTCCCAGCAGTGGGAACAATATAGGCTGATGATGATGATCAGCTTGTATACTAGCTATATAGCCAAGGCATGAGTTTTGATTATCACGCGTGTAATGTATGTTCTACTATCTTCTACTCACTGTTTCGTCTACGTAGAAGTTAACTAGGTATGCCACACATCCCATGACACTTGGCTATAGTGTAGTTCTCAGCATCATCAGGATCAGCATTTCCAGATATTGCGTCTTACAAACAAACAAACAATTTCAGCTCGTTATAATATTAGTTTCGTAGTTTAGATTTGATTAAAATGTTCAATGGAAAACAGTTGGTGAACGAAAAACATCGTGCGGTCACCTGGATCTAAATCAAAACCAATGTTTTAAAGAGAAAAAATTTGAATTTTTTAATGTTTGTTTGTTATGCTTTTACGCTAAAACGGCTAATGAAATTTGGCACATGGCTAGACCATGACATGGAATATTTTTAATCACGATATTCCCACGGGATCGAAACTTATGCGGGTGAAAGAGTAATAAGTCTAAAATTGCCAACCCTTTATGTGCACGCGCGGTCATCAATGCTCGTGCCATATTCTCTGTGTGATGTGAATCTGCCCTGCAGTGCCAGTGGGCCGTTACCCTGCAGTGGGACAGTAATAGACTGAAATTATAGCAGACAGGAGGACAGTATCTACCTAGCCCTTTTCCAACTATGTTGGGGTCGGCTTGCAGATGAATACCAGTATTTTACATGGAGCGACTGCCTATCTGACCTCTACAACTCAGTAACTGGGTAATACGATACCCCTTGTTAAGACTGCTTGCTTAATGCACGTACCTACTTAGTATCTTACCTCTGAAATAGAAAAAAAAAACAGTGACACTCCGGTAGTGCCGACAGAAGTGAAAACTTGAATAAGATCGCCTTGGTGCAAGAAAAATACTTGTATAGAACATTGATCCGTAACCTTATCTAAATAAAGAGCACAAACGTGTTTACAAAAAAAAAAAACCTTCCAAAACCTTTAAGGAGGGGCACAGTTCTTCCCCTAAGGGGGAACCAAGCTAAACACTAATATTAAGACTGGTTGTCAGACTTTCGGGCTTCTAATGACCCGCAACGACTGTCAAAGATCTACAAATGACAGCCGGGACCAACGGCTTAACGTGCTTTCCGAGGCACGGAGGAGTCTCGGTATGTAAAGATGGTCCATTCACGGATCAACTCTAGCAAGCGTAGATCAACCCGTGCGGCTGTTAGTACGTAGCCACGAGCTCTTCCGCAAATCCGCCTTACAGCCATGGTGTAAGAAACAATTTATACCACAAAATAAACAGGAAAAAAGTAAGATTATTTTATATGGTAATACCAATAGATTCTTATGGAATATTTTATGTAAAACTCGCATAGATTGATCGTTATTGAATAACTAGCTATTGCGGCTCCCCTAGCTTGTAACGCCTGTGTTTTGAGAAGGGTATAGGCAGAAATGGAAGTGTACTCACACTTTGATAACGTATTTTAGCAAAATAGGTGTTGCCTCGACTGATATTATTTTTAGGGTTCCGTATCTCAAAATGAAAAAAACGGAACCCTTATGGGATCACTCGTGTGTCTGTCTGTTTGTCACAGTCAATTTGCTCCGAATCTAATGGATCGATTAAATTGAAATTAGGTATTTACCTATATTTCTGTGACCGAAACACCTACGTGTTATGTAAATTTTGAATATGGGGTTACTTTTGGGAGACATATGTATAAGAAAATTTAAAAAAAAGTTTGGCATACTGTGTTCCGTGTGATATATCAAATGAAAGGGCTTACTGTGAGGGAGTCAAGATTTTTTTTTTATAATTTTAAAATAAATAGTTTGAAAGTTATTTAAGACAAAAAATGTAAATTGACCATATTTATATACGACTAGCTGCGCCCCGCGGTTTCACCCGCATAAGTCTCGATCCCGTGGGAAAAAAAAAGAAAGTATCCTATGTTCTTTTCCAGGGCATCATCTATATATGCGCCAAATTTCATCCAAATCCGTTCAGCCGTTTTAGCGTGAAGGCGTAACAAACAAACTTACTTTCGCGGATTGTTTCCGAAACTACTGAGCTCAAAATTTTGAAACAAATACAGAAAATAATTCTAAACTTATAGATTTCAGGACAACTTATAAGAAGTGTCATGGTAAATTTACCAATATTGTACAAACTTATATTTGCAGCTAGAATGTATGGTAGAATATGTTTTTCAACTACAGTCAGGTTTGTTTTTAGGATAAATTCATCCCAACTACGGAACCCTTTATTGTGCGTAGTCCGACAAGCATTTGGCCGGTTTTTTTTTTCTATTGAACATTGCAGAGGTAAGATACTAGTAGGTACGTGCATTGAGCAAGCAGTCTTAACAATGGGTATCGTGTTATTCAGTAAATGCGTTGTAGAAGTCAGAGAGACAGTAGCTCTATGTAAAATACTGGTATTCAGCTGGATCCGGTTAGACTGGAAGCCGACCCCAACATAGTTGGGAAAAGGCTAGGCAGATTGATTGATTGTATAGTTACTTTTACAATGCTTGTAAATATGTGAGCACCATGTATCCATCACATAATTAATTTTTCTGTCATTGCTTCATTTTTAATTCTTTTTACCTATTGTGGTATAGTAATCTTATTCCAGGAGTTTAAGAGGCCTGCGAACACGGCTTGCAATTACAAATCGAGATGTTTGCAAAACTCAATTCCAAGCACGTTGCGCTAGTGTGAGTACCTGTCGGAGCGATATACACCTACAGTGAGCATTACTACCACGCACACATTGACAATTATTGCTTGACGTGATAGCACTACTAGCTTTAATAATTTTATAATATTATATTGTTGTTTATAATACAGAAAAAACAATATGAAGACATGTCATTTACGCTGTAAAAATGTGCGAAATTAAATTCGTTTAAACTTAATTTTAGAAATCTTTTTTTGGAAAAAAAAAAAGATGTAGGAGCCTAGATAAACACTGTCTAAATCCGAATAACAACATAATATGGTGGAAATATGCCCAAATTGCAAATGATTTAGGTATTACGTTTGTATGGACAATTCATCCATCGCCGCGTTCTTAATTTGTCTGACTGTCATGTTGTCTTGTTTATACCTTTTTAGTTGACTTTTTGTCGCAGTTGGGTCAAGACAAAATCAAACTGGTTGCTAATTTAATTGTATAATTTATTATTTTGTGTTTTATGACATTGATTTTACATTCTGTGATTACTTCCTCACACACTGACTTATTAATTACAAAATTTTAGGATTTTACAATGTTTGTAAATATGTGAGCACCATGTTTCTATCACATATTAAATTATCTGTCGTTGCTTCATTTTTAATTCTTTTTACCTATTGTGGTATAGTTATTTTATTCTAGGTGCATCGTGTTCACATATAATAATTATATAACTAATGTACGTACATATACAAACAATTGTAAAACATTTTAAAAGAGTAACGGTGGAGTTTCTTGCCCATTATTCTCCATACGAAAACTACCTTTTGGAAGGGGCGACTAGAATCAATTCTATTTTTTGTAAATTTTGACGTTCAAAAGTGCCATACATGGGCCTATTTGAAATAAATGATTTGACTTTGGGTTTTAGTTTTTACAACTTTTATTTTTTCATCATTGATTTACGGGTAAAAAAAAAAAACCTTGTAAGGAAACTCGACAGCGGTTGGTCTACTCGCTTGTAATATTAATTTCAGCTTTACAAATCGGTACATATATAGTACTTGGGCAACCGAGCTCTGCTCTGGTGAAAATAGAGAATGCTCATTTATAATACCTATAAAGATAAAGATAAAGATTATTTAATTGTTCAAAACATGAGCATACACACACATGGCATGCAAGATGTTACAATAAAATTTTACCACACTCATGTTTTGCCTTAACGGCGTACAAATATAAGTAGGTAGGTACATTTAATTAAATAATTATAAATTTATCCAGCATTCAAATAATTAATAGTCCTTAAAAAATTAAAATGTATTACAGAATAGAGTAAACAACTCATAATGTTTAGTAAAATTAGTCAATTTAATATCAAAGTAATTAGGAATGCACAATTATAAGAATTATTCAGAAATTCGTCAGTGCTGTAGTAGGCTTTCTCTAAAAGAAAGCTTTTTATCCTACTTCTTAATTTGTCCGTTGTATATTCCCTCCAATATTATGGCAACGTATTATACAGAACTGGCGCCATACAGAATATACTTTTACGCAGAAGAGCTGTCCTGGATCTAGGTATGCAAAGTTTGCTATTGTCGCGTCTATAGGATAGTTCATACTAATTTCATGTATAGTACATACTGAGTCCATGCTGCCATGTCATTATTCAAACCTTAGAATATGATGGCTACCCATCTATCCCATCTTGTTCTAAACTTTGGGTGACCGAGCTCTACTATAACTATGTTGGGGTTGGCTTCCAGTCTAACCGGATGCAGCTGAATATTAATTTTACATGGAGCGACTGCCTATTTGACCCCCACAACCCAGTAACTGGGTAATACGATACCCCTTGGTAAGACTGGTTGTCAGACTTTCGGGCTTCTTAACGACTGTTAAAGATCCACGAATGAAAGCCGGGACCAACAGCTTAACGTGCTTTCCGAGGCACGGAGGAGTCTCGGTATGTAAAGATGGTCACCCATCCACGGACCAACCCCGGCAAGCGTAGCTTAACCTGTCGGATCGACCCGTGCGGCTTAAATGTCTCGCTGATGGTGGCGGGTGTGTTGGATCATTCGGTGCCCTACAAAATGGTTGAGCTGGATGGTGCTGATCCACGCGTCAAGTTCGTGAACGGGCGCCGTCAGTTGAGACTGGTGATCTCTTATCTGCCAGGGCTTATTTTAATCTTATATTTTCAATTGCTTTCGATTATTTTTTGTACATTGTTCTCACATATAGAAGCAACAAGAAAAATGTACCCAGGATTTTGTAATATCTATATTTAAAAGAGTGGCCTTGGAGTTTCTTGCCCGTTCTTCTCCATAGAGATCTACGTTTTGGAATGGGCAACTAGCTTCAACTTTTTGACTAACTGACCGATTCTTTGACAATTCAAAAGTGCCTGTAAATGGTTTAATTGAAATAAATGCTGTGAGTTTGAGTTAGTACTAAGCCACGGGCTCCTCCCCCCCGTAAACCCCTATATTACAACTTTAAAATCGAAATCGTTGGAGCCATTTTCGAGAACGTGATTACAAATATTGCTCATTTAAAATGTAGTACAGGATAAATTAAAATTTATTTTTCATGCGTTTCCAGAGGAAGCTTTTAGCTTAATTGATAAACGAACCTACTATTTGCCAATTTACCTACATAAATATTTTATTCTCTTTTAGTTTTGTATTTCAATCAATCTACCTAGAATCCACAGAATGTTTTAAAAAGGTATTTTATTTTATACTAGCTTCTGCCCGCGACTTCGTCCGCGTGGAATAGTAACTTTGGGTTAACGCTAACTTTAACCCGCGACTTCGTTTACGTAGAAGATGAAAATATTTTTTTAAATGACTGATCGCCCCCGCCCCTGCCCCTCAGGACTGCCTTGCCTTGCACATCATAAATGTGCGCGCAGTACTTGATCATTATTTTGCTGCGATGTTATTTTAAAACTGTGATATCTCCTAAGATATTAATTGAAATCGAATGATGTAATGGACAATTTTGTTTTAAATTAAATGCTTGTGATAAATAACGTAGGTATTTATTTGAATAAGAATTAATATCATGTTTATAAAAACACCTTCGCAAATAATGCATTATTTTAGAACAAATTTGGTTAGCATAAAAAAGTTTATAGTGAGCCAACCTTAAAAGATAGACATATGCTGTTGCGACTTTAAAAAAAAAAAAATTAAACGGGAACAATTCTGTCATACATGATTTTTGCGAAACTTAAACCGTTTACGCAGCGCACGCAGCGGAAGCTCTCAAAGGGAAAAAAATATACCGATTTTGAAACATTCTTCATTAGTGCTCCGCTCCTATTAGTTTTAGCGTGATGATATATAGCCTACAGCCTTTCTCGATAAATGGGCTATCTGAAACTGAAATAATTTTTCAAATCGGACCTGAGATTAGCGCGTTCAAGCAAACAAACATACTCTTCCGCTTAACATATTAAGAATTAGTAATATAATAATATATAGATTTCATCACCACTGCTCTCAAAACGGTGAAGGAAAACATCGTGAGGAAACCGGCATGTCCTAGAACCAAAAATGCGAAGACATGTGACATCTACCAACCCGCACTGGGCCCGCGTGGTGGATTACGGCCCACTCCCTCTCACAGAGAGGAGGCCTGTGTCCCAGCAGTGGGAACATTATAGGCTGATTATGCTTTATTGTACATCATGATTGTCGCTTCATCAACTGCCTAGGCTTTCCCAACTATGTTGAGGTCAGCTTCCAGTCTAACCATATACAGCTGAATATCAGTACTTTACATGGAGCGAATGCCTATCTGACCTCCATAACCCAATTAAGGGGAAACATGATACCCCTTGGTAAGACTGGTAGTCAGACTATCAAGCTTCTTACTACCCGTAATGATTGTCAAAAATATTCAAATGATGGCCAGGTGGATGTGCTTTCCGAGGCTCAGAGGGGTAGTAGTTATACAAAGTGTTGGTCACCCATCCACGGACTGACCTCGGCAACCGTAGCTTAACTTGCGATCAACTCGTACGGCTGTTATTATATTTGATCTAATTGAAATAGCCTGCATCGTTAATCTAGTTGTTGATAGCACTACTTCTGAGTATGAGGTCCTGAATTCGATTCCCAGGTTGCCTAAAATGGCCGCTTTGGCAGAATCATAATAATGATAATAATAAGACATTACTGACAGCACTATTGTAGCAAATAAGTCTGATATAGTGGTGATAGATCGATTAGCGCGCCGCGTAATGATAGTCGATGTTACCATTCCACATGACGAGAACCTCGTGAAAGCTGAGAAAGAGAAACAAATAAAATATCTCGACTTAGCACACGAGGTTGTTGACATGTGGAATGTGAGCTCGGCTATCATTGTGCCGATTGTCGTAACGGCAAATGGCCTGATGGCCGAAAGCCTCGACCAACATCTCTCGAGGCTCTCGTTAGGCGGTTGGATCAAGCGCCTGATTCAGAAGGCAGTACTCCTCGATACGGCTCGCATTGTGAGGAGGTTCCTGTCTCTGCAGCCCTCACCACCGGTAGCTTGGACCCTGCTCCCGACACCGGCGAAATTCTATTTTATAATATTATTAAATGATTTTTTATCCTTTTTATTTTAAGAAATATTTAAAAATGTAAATTAGTAAGAATTAAAATGAATAAATGAAATAATAATAAAATATGAATCACACAAACTGACAATTCATAATATTATCTGCGTTCAATTCATATTACGCAATTCATTTATTTGACAGTTTTTTATTATAATTAAATAAGTTTTAAACTGTAGAAATAAAAAATAAAAATCTCATTTGATCAATAAAAACTGTAAAGAAAATGAAAATGATCCGGTAAAAATTACGGTCTTAATTTTTTTCATGGGGCAATATTTATACCAAATATGATTCTGATATGAATTGAATTGAATATGATTCAGCTCATAAGTGTCACTATAGAGTAATTGCTAATGATGTGCTGGGTATTCAGAAAATGAATTGCTAAATGTGGCCGTTTTAGGCCCCTAGGTCAGACAGTCTTATTGGGTTTTTCCATCAGAAATTTGTCAGTAGCAGCCCGGAGTCTGGATTTGTGCCCGGTTGATGGCAATAGGCTCGCTCCCTATTACATGGGACTTAAACATAACTGGCGAAATGTGGGTGTTACTATTGGTACACCTCTGCCCAACCCTTCGGGTATTAGAGGCGTGATGTTATGTAGGAAATCAATGATTTCACTTTTACTTAAATTAGAGATGAGAGCTGTTCAAGCATAATTTTAATCTACCCATTTTTCCGTAATAATATTCGAGGTACAGTATTTCTATTTTCTTAATGTCCCTCGGGAATCATCGCATTTCCGAATACAAACGAATGCTAATTTCCATCTCCATCAATTATTAAATTTATCGTGTATAATAATTTGAATTCAGAACCAAGTACTTTACTGTTGTTTTGTTTTGATTTCCGTGTGAACTATTTAGAGCTGTAAAACTATTTTCCTATCTGTCATGCCTGCGACTTTAGCAGCTTTCCTCCCATTTTTTTTAGAAATTACATTAAGTTAAAAGAGTAATTAACAACTCTATATACTTTCAAGTCGATTGAGAGCGTCCGGTCTGCACCAAGTAAGTGCCTTGGGTAACTGATAGAAATCCGACTGACGAAACTCAAAGTTTGCCGAGGGACATTAAGAAAATAGAAATACTGTACCTAAGATCTCTCTAAGGATATGTATAATAATGTTCTATTCATAGCCTCGGACCTCGATAGAAAGTCGCATAACAGTATATTTATAAGTTGCCTTATGCAAACTTATCCTTTTGAAATATTACCTAAGTTGCTTCTAACGACACCTGTCTGTATTGATAACGATGTCATCTATTCATAGTCCGGATCTCGACATAATCTGGGACAAAAGATATAGATCTACAATATACTTTATATTATTATTGCAGCATGATTTTGCATATACCATTGTGACTTTTTCAATTCATATATATTTTTTGGGTATATCTTACTAGAAATAACTCTGACTTGGCAAGAAAAAAATCGTGAGGAAACCTGGACTTATAGTTAACATACATAAGTCTGAAATCGCCATCCCATCTTGAGCAAGCGAGGTGATCAATGCTCGTGCCTTCTCTGTATGAGAAGATCCTTGCAGCAGGACTATAATAAGTTGAGTTATTTATGATTCTATTTTCTGCTCTACTTTTAGATTATTTCCTAATCAGCATTTCGAGACTAATCTTTATAAAATAGTAGAATAGTTTACCTCTAGAATGCCGTAAATTAATACTGTACAATTTATAAATGTGTCTAGCGTTTTCCCAACTATGTTGGGGTCACCTTCCAGTCTAACCGAATGCAGCTGAATATCAGAATTTTACATGGAGCGACTGCTTATCTGACCTCCACAACCCAGTAACTGGGTAATACGATACCCCTAGGTAAGACTGGTTGTCAGAATTTTGGGCTTCTGACGACTCGTAAAGATTGTCAAAGATCTACGTATGACAGCCAGGACCAACGGCTTAACGTGCTTTCCGAGGCACGGACTAGTCTCCGTAAGTAATAATGGTCACCCACGGACCAACCCCGGCAAGCCTGATGGACCGAACCGTGTGGCTGTTACTCAGCCACGAGGTCTTCGAAGTATTTAGTTATTTTACTAATATTATTGGGTATTAATGGTCACAGCATGGTGTTTCAACATTTAAAAATATATACTGATGTATATTTGCACCAACAGCATCCTGTCTATGATAGCAAGCAGGTTGTGCGTTTGTGAACCACTGCTACAAGGTATCGGCTGGGCCGGTCACCTTGCAGCAGTGATGTCACAAATTGTTTCTGTGTTTTAATTGTTTATGTCTTAATGTTTTGTCACGAATTGTTAATGTTTTACTAATGTATTTTGTGAGTTACTAACACTATGAGTCTTGTTACTTAATTTATTGAATAAAAATTAATTAATAGCTTCTGGAGTCACCTTGCTCCCTGAAAAAGCGCCTAACTAAATATAACTAGTGATTGCACCTAACTGTAGTCTGATATTGAGTATCATTGTTCTATTCATGATCCAGACAGCCCGAGCCCATTTAGGGTACGATTTAGACATTTAGGAAGAGCTTTGGTCGATACTTCGAATCTATTCTAATTTAAGAACTAGACTGACCGTCTTTTTTGATAAAATCAATCTGCCTAGCCTTTTCCCAACTATATTGGAGCCAGCTTCCATTCCAACCGAATGCAACTGAATACCAGTATTTTACATGGAGCGACTGCATATCTGACCTTTACAACCCAGTTACTGGATAACACGATCCCCCCTAGTAAGACTGCAAACTCATATCACTCATACTCAGATATCCTTTTGTTTGCAATAAAACCATTTACGGGTAGAAATGTCATGGCTGGGATTGATAAAATTTATTGTTATTTTTCAAATCTGAGTTGGGACAGGAAAATTGATATTCGGTCATAGATTTCGTTTTTTTTCAATAGAAAAGGTAGTAGAAACTATCACAGTTTCAAAATATATTGTATTTTTTTTAATAGCGAGTTGAGTTTGAAACCTAATCTTTTTAAAATTGTATGTAGGTATCATAGATTTTTAGCAAAGTTGTCTTTAAGTTAAGACTCAGTACCATCTTAGTTCATCTCATATTGCATGCTAGTTTTGGTGAATTGTTTTAGAAACTAAAAAACTCAATCATCCGTAATGTATGAACTTTTATTCTTGCAAATATATTTCATTTCATTTAACTCAACTCCGGATGAATGTGAATTTATGCTCATGTGAGTTAAACTTTGTAATTTGACTCAACTAGATATTTAAAATTCAGAATGGACTCATTACAAGGAAAATGACAATTGAGCCACGTGGATTAAAGTTATTTCAACCTAAACTATCCCACGGAATACGTTTATAAGTTGAATCCAATTTAAATCAGATCATGTTACAGATTCTTCTGATAAATAATTCTTCAGGAACAAATGCCAAGGCTTTCATTTTACCCGAAGTCATTAATTTCTAAATATCAGGAACAGTTCGAATATAAATCGATCATACCTAAGCTTGAACGACAAACTTAGAAAATTATGAGTTCCCTCGCAGGACTTGAATTATTGGTTTCATTAAGTCTATAGGGAAAATTATTGCTTTTCCTAGCACCGAGGAACGGAGCTTTGTAATATTGGAACTACAAGCAGGAAAATCTTCTTATGTTATTTTTCTCTAGGTTTATCGTAGAATTCTTACACCTATGCAGTTTAGGAAACGGAGATATTAATATATATTGCTTCATACGTTGAAAGTCGCGCGTTTATCGAATCTTGTGTCGCAGTCATTTCATATCTACTCTTTAAATCTTAACACGTGTTAGAAGTAAATCATTGTAACAAATATATCACGCTTGTGCTTAATTTCCTGTCGCCGAAAACGTTAATAGACTGAAAATTTGCGAAGTAATGGCTGCCAAAGCAGGAGCAATCTACCAAGTTAACGTTGACGCGGGAATACAGACTCCATTGTATCCCCTCCATTTAGCAAAATATGGACGCCGTCAGTATTACCTGACCTCGAAGTAGTTACCAGCCCAAAGCCTTTAGAATCACCTTCAGCGTTTTCACAAATCGAGAAGATACGCGGCTTATTTCTGATCAGGATCAGCGCAAAAATTGTAGCAAGATTTAATATTAATTCTCCAATCCACAAGACTAATGAAAGCAGTAAGTAACAGAACCTGTCAAAGTATAATAAACCTTGCTGTCTTCAGAATAAAGTCGGCTTTTGTACGAGTACTCGGAGAGGTGTAGATGCTATTTTTACTCCCCTTCGCATCTGCACCGAAATCGATAATCATTGCACGTGTTTTAAAATAATGTAGCCTCTACCCTCAGAGTGGCGGTTTTAAGATAAACAATGAAATCTCTGAAACAAACATTAGGATTAGTGCACTTACCTTTGACGAGCAGCTTCGCACCGACCACCGGAAAAACAGAAAGACAAAAAATAAAACAAAATAAAAATTAGGAAAAAAACAGAATTTAATATAGCAGAATGTAACAAACAAAACGTAGATGTAGGAAGACGGAAGAAGAAAATATAGGAAATTAAATTTTGCGAAATATCGGGAAATGCAAAGAAAAACGCGATACGCACGCCTTTGACGAAGGTAGTGGCGCTCTGGACCAAAGCCTTTGGGGGCACGTTTATATACCCACCCGCGGGTGAAGGGGGGAACGGGGCGGCGGCCATCTTTGCCGTTGCCATGGCAACGAGGAGATGGCCTATTACGGGAGGGTGGCGCAGATTAGGCGTACGATCAGCACCCAAGGCTTATGAGATGATATTAAAAAAATAATTTAATTCATGTTTGACAATAAATTAATTAGAATTAATCCGTATGATTTAATTAGTGAGATTTTTGGGAATTTTTTCATTTTTTCTTGGTTTTAGTTAATTATTTTGCCCAGATTTTATAAATATTCTTGTTTAGGTGAAAGTTTGATTAAATTAGGTTAAGCAGTTTCTGAGATTAGTCTTTATAAACGGGGTAATCCTCTGGAAATGAGGACGTTTTGTTATTATTTGAATTAAAACATTATTTATGCTGTGTTTTTCTTTTAATTTAGCGAAAAAGATTCTAAATTTTGTTATATTTTTGGCCCACGCTGGGCGCCCAGTTATTTTTCTTCCTTCTTACTAATTAACTTATATTTTTACATTAATTAAATCAATTATTTCCAAAAAAGACCATGAGAGCTTCGTTACTATCTCGAATACTTATCTATAAACATGATCATGGCAGAATGCCTACACCCTGATAATTAGTGTAGGGAGAATGTAGTACATAGTTTTATTCCAGTTAACTGTCTTTTTTAATGGATTTCTCAACAAGTCAGTCAGTGCAAGTTCTCTTATTGCTTAGATGGAACCAAAAGTATGTGTAACATATTGGGCGCCAATATGATCCAATAGTTTTTTTTTTTTGGAGCAATGACGCTCTTAAATAATAATAGAATTCATATAGTCACTGTTCAGTAAATCAGCTGCTGTCAACCCTCACGTAAGCTTTTGTTTTGTTTTCACTAAACTGGTTTTGTGCGTAGTGTTCACCTAACAATAACTGTTTGTTCCCTACACTATTTCTTTTTTGAATCGCGGTACAATGTTTCAATGAAGCTGTAAATCCAGTCGTTAGAAACTAATTTTAATCGGCTGATGATATTGATCCTAATTTCTAAGTTATAATAGATACGAAAAATTCGACTTATTTAAAGATATGAACAAAATCGTCGTAATCGCACATTACAAAATTAATTAAACTATAAAATAAGCTTTTTCTGCTGCCACTACCCCTCGCTGCGTTCGTTTCAACCCTCGTTCACTCACACTCGCATAAAACTGCACACAACCCTACACACAGGCCTATGAATACGGCACACTAGCTCAGAAAATGTATCTTTCCAACTACAAACACAGATGGCGTTGTCCTCAAGAATTGTAAAGGAACGCCCGACGCTGTGTATCACAGTGTATCTCCGTGTTTCAGTCGAAATGTTCTATTGTTTCACACACAGGATGCCATATCGACGAATACTGCTGTCCTTTTCACACACTATAGAGTTACATGCGCTGTCCCGCTCTCTTGCATAGCGGTTGACAGATGTAAATTCGCAAGAAAAAAATTGATTTTCCTCTCGTCATTGCAATTTCATTTTTGCAAAAAATCATTATGCTGATTTTGCTAGTTTTTGATTATTTTTTGTTTGTGTTCTGGTTTTAGTTACTTAAGTTCACTTAGCTTTAGTAAGATTATTTTACAAGTGTGTCTGAATTCATTTTGCGTTCTAACAATTTTCTTTTTCAATAGTAAAGCAAAACGATATACCTATTTCAGTCGTCTACAGCCTTAAATATTTTAGCAATGTTATTCCTTGATGTCTTTATCAAATTAATAATTAACTCTATCAGTATGAATTTAAAGTCGAAATTGAGTTGCACGTGCCAATTTTTGTAACATTGTAACTTTCTGCCCGCGCTGAATATTTTATTACGGTTATGTTTTGTGCTACTCGATTATAGATGGCGGCAGTGAGCTACATAATTATTTTATTCGTACTTTTCTTTCTCAAAAGGTTAATAAAAGCAATGTCAAACAGTAAAATATCATAAATTCGATTTATACTCTGTTTCCATAGAAAAACAACCGACTAACCTGTACCGAGAATAATTTTTGTTTCAGCTACTCAATACTAGATGGCGCCAAATACATTTGAATTTTAATCTAGAAATTAGCTTTGTGAGGTATTAAATAGTTTGTTTTCTATGATGTTTTAAAAATCTTTTATTTTCTCACTGAACTACAGGTATACCTCTGCATAACCCATTGCGGAATACAAGCGTTTTGTATTGTAATATTTGTTATTTGTCACTGATTTTAATTTTTTTCAATGCATTTCTTTGACGGGTTCAAGAAGAGTTTCCGATGCACTGTCTTGTGCCTTCTTATGTTACGTCATATCGAATTGTAGTAGAAATTGGGGATTGTTTATAAATGTTACTTAGGTATAGATAAGTGATTCAAAATCAAAATATTTTATTTCACATAAACCTACAAGGGCACTTATGAAACGTCAGAAGCTAGATGCACGGTTCCAATTGGTCGCTTCCTATGGAGAAGAGCCGGCAAGAAACTCCACGGTTCTTTTAAAAATAATTGGCTTTTACAATATTTTCATATAACAGTGTTTCTAGGTATGGGAGGACAGTGTAAGGTCTTTCAATAAGTACCAAGTACTTAGCAAAATAGAAAATGGTCAACAGGTCTACAATCCACTAGACAGACAGATCCGTTCTCACATTCACAAAATATGTAGAAAAGAATCTATACAAAAAATAAATAAATTAATAAAAGTAAAAAACCTATTTTAATAAAACGCAATTATATGATTGCTATTACAACTGTAATCAATCTGAATAATGATCATGTCCACAAAAGTCACTAAAAAAAGTTGAAATTAAATCGTAGGTATATAATTTCAAATAATAGAATAGTAAATATGTCAAGGACGAATGTAAAAATAAATAAAAATTTAAATAAACATGGTAATTTGGGAGCAGTTAATAGACTCTTACGATTAGCAATAAAAGTCCATATTTTTTTATGTTTAAATGTGTTTAAGCAACGTTTATAATTAAAGTGTATCGTCGTGATTATTATAACATAATTATCAGTCTGGAGGATTCTGCTAATAACACACTAGCTTCTACCCGCAACTTCGTCCTCGAACCTATAATCTTCCTCAAGAATTGGGTTATCCGATGCAAAACTGATACAATTAAAAATTAAATTCATTTAATTCAGTTCTAATTGATATGTCCATAAATTGTTAGTTACAAAGGTCTTAAAACTATGTTAGTGATCATTGATAATTAAATTCAAAATACATAAAAATTCCAATATACAAATTACTTAAATCACTCATGTCAAAAAAATAAAAACATCATCTCGTCACGTGAAGCTGAATGAGCCTACCCAGCAATGCAGACTCTGGCCTCTCAGAGATCATCCTACAATGAAAACAATAACTGTTTGGTAGAAGAAGTTACAAATGCAAATTCTTAGGTTTAACTATAGATAATAAACTGACCTGGAAACCTCATTTAGAGGAAATCTGATATCGTCGCTCAGCATCCAATACCGCGAATGTGACATTTTTGACGAAAATCATTTTTAAAGGCAGGATCACGTATTTGAACGTGTAGAATGAAATAAAATTAAAATCTGATTTTCGTCAAAAATGTCACATTCACGGTATTGGATGCCGAGCGACGATATTATTATTCCAATTATCCAAGAAAGTCAATACTGACACATTATTAACAGCCAATCATGGATTGGTCGATTCTATTTGAAGATATTATGGTTTTATTTTTTGGGGACAGTCAACATAGAGAACTTATATTCAGGATGCAAAAGAGATTTCGCTGTCCTCAGCGAATAAAATGGTAATGTGCTACTACAATAGTTTTAAGGTTATTTTTATTTTTTTGAATTGTTCTTTTCTTATCTTTTTATTACGGACGCTTCTAACGTGCACGTCTTTCTACATTGTTCTCACATGTATAATTTCAACATGAATGATGTAACCAATATTTTGTAACAATTTTTGAATTAAAAGAGTGTCCGTGGAGTTTCTTGCCCGTTCTTCTCCATAGGTACCTACTACGCTTTGGAATGGGCAACTAGCTTCATACCTATTTCTGACTGACCGATTCCTTGACAATTCAAAAGTGCCTGTAAATGGTTTAATTGAAATAAATGATTTGAGTTTGAGTTATTGCATATTCGATATTTAGAGGTCCGTGGTCAATTTTTTTCATTAATTTCCTACGGTTTTTTTCAGAAGTTACAAAATTTTAAGGTGTATTTTAATTAATGTAAAAAATCACTTTTCTTTTGATATTTGAACAATTCCGCTATGTATATTTGTTAGTAAGATTTTCACAAAAAACTGTTTTTAATTTTTCCTGTAAAATTTGGTTTTTACGATTACCATTTTATTCGCCGGGGACAGCGATGTATACTATCAATGTGTGGTCTAAAAACAACGGACAGTTGCGTTCCTTACTTTAAAAATACCTACTAACTTTTCCATCTTTGTACGTATTGGAAACTGCATTATTTATTAACGCGAATCAACAATAAGTTATTAAATTTTCAGTAGTTAAGAGAACCCCAATTCGAGCCCAATATAAGAATTTATTATGTCAAAACAAGTGTAAAACTGCTTTATTGCCATATTATTGCTTTATGCCAAATATTTATAATAAATTATTTAAATATATGCCTCTAAACAAAATTCAAAAGTCATTTATTCAAACTAGGCTGAGAATCAGCACTTTTCGAACGTCAAAATTACGTACATAAGACAGTCCCCCAAAACGCCCACCCTTCACCACTTCCTAGTGCCTTTAGCTGGGAAGAAGAAGTGGCGCAACAAACTCCCTAGCAGACAAATTTCAAAAGTCTCTTCAGGGGGATACTAAAAAAGTGATTTTTACAGCGTAGATGAATTTATAAACGATATTTTGCTTGTATAGAATTCTGATTGTAAGTTTTAATTTGTTTTTTCTGAATGTCTTACTCAAGTTAAATTTAAATTTTGATATTGTGATTGTGAATAGATCACTTTATTTACACACACGTATTTACATTATTTAAAAACTATCAGACTTAAAATAATATGTACAAGTATATAAAAAGGGGGGGAGGAATAATCATAGGGCATCAAAAAATTCGTCCGCATCGCTGTCAGTACGAAAAGTGCCCTAAATGCTGGCAGCATTGCCACGTTGTATGGCAATGCTGATTGTGAATTAAATTAAATTTTTAACATTGTAATTTTTTACGCCATTGATGCCAAAACATGTAGCCTCTTCATATTAATTATAAGACCTTCGTACTGTACTTAGGTTTTACAAAATAAATATTATCTTATCTTATCTTAAAAATAATTTTTCAAATTCGACTGGTAGTTCCGAACATTAGCCCCTACATATAAACAAACATACAAACAAATTTTACCTTTTCATAATATTAAGTATACCTAATTACAGTGATATTTATCACATTGTTTGCCATGCGTTGTGACTGTATCAATTTCAGTTTTATTTGTATAAACATTTAGGACTAGTATTGTATTTATTTTATTTTTGATTTGTTATTTCACAATACGCTGCACCGGTTGACGTCATCACGTCAGCGCCGGCTATCGCTGAAACCCAGCGCTGGGGCTCTGTCTCGCATTATGCTGAGCGGTGGCCGTTTTGCGTGGATGTGACGCATATTTTCCCCCAACTTGTTATTTACGTATTTTTTTATCTTTCTATGCGTCATGTTTACCGCAAATAAACGTATTTTCTTTTTTTTCTTTTCCTTATCGTTTTTTTTGTCGCAAGCCAGCTCAGTCATTTTCTATGTGAGAAGTGACCTTTCCGTCGTTTTTCTATACGGAGAAAAAAGGTGACATTTGAAGTCTTATATACTTCTTCTACTACAATTTTGTCTCAAGGTCGACAGTACATCTTGCATCCCTTGGAGTTGTAGATTCTATAATGCAGAACCAGTTTTTGTTAGGCCGTCGGCTTAGCGTTTGTTTTTCCCGATAGGAAAGGAGTGGCGTAAGTATTAGTATTTAATATATTTTAAATTCATTCATTTATTAATTTTGTGAACATAGGGTAAAAAATTATACAGCTGTTACAAATAAATATCGGTCCATACTATCGGTCCGTCCCGCCAGAAGGCATACAAAATTGTTTAGGTAAATAGATAATCAAATGTAATATATGTATGTATTGCTAGCAGACCGGACTGTCCCATCCAAAGACACTGGGTAAAAAAACTTTTTACAAAAAAAAAACAACCGACTTCATAAAAAACACTACAAAGTGAAAAATAACTTTAATTTTGGAAGTCGGTGTCTTTGGTTTTGAATTTTCGTTCTTTGTCACCGACTTCCGAAATTAAAGTTATTTTTCACTTTGTAGTGTTTTTTTTGAAGTCGGTTGTTTTTTTTTTGTAAAAAGTTTTTATTTTTCACTTTTTAGTTGTGATACGTACCCCACACAAATTCGAATACCACTACCTGCTATGTAAATAACAGTGACAGGAAGTTATCATAATTTCATCCACATACTAAGCGAGGTAAAAATACGTATTATTGAAGCTAACTCAAAAACTACCCAAGTTAAGTTAATAAAATTTATATGGGACCACCTCTAAAGTATGATCTACCAAACAAAAAAAGAATCATCAAAATCAATTCATAATTGACGGAGTAATCACGTAACAAACATACAAAAAAAAAAAAAAAACAACATACAGTCGAATTGAGAACCTCCTCCTTTTGGAAGTCGGTTAAAAAAAGTTAATTCCAAATTAGAAACATTTGGTAAAAAACAAAAACTTTTTCAGTTTGTGATTTTTTACTTACTTTTCGCGGGTTTGCGGTTAAAAGGTTATCAGGCAACTAAAACTAACTTCTCGTTATTTTTAGTAGAATAATTTATGTTTGTCGCATAATGCTGCCTTATTGTGACTTAAAACAGATATCTTTGTGTCGATTGTAATGGCAGAAAAAGCAATAAGAGCTAGTAAAATTATAGCACTGCTGGGAGAGGGGTGTAGCCAATGTTACGTCTCACAGCAGATAATAAGAAATTTCTAGTCATTTATGCTAATGACTTACTAAAAAATATTAATATTATCCATAGAAAAGCCAAGGACTGTAAGGTGCCCGTTTTTTTGCATAAGAGTTTATTTGGTGCATACAAAAGAAATAGCACAACACATAAAAAACTCGATTTATTAAAATGATTACAAATTGGGTGCATGAATAAAAAAAAACCAGATATATTCGATATAGGATAGCAGTGATAGCCTAGTGGTGTGCCCGTCGGACTGCCAACTCATAGATCTCGAGTTCGAACCCAAGGTACACACCTTTAAGGACCAAGCCCGGGTCAAGGACCAAGCCCGGGTCGATCGCGCGTTGTGTTCCACGCGCGCCTCAAAGAGATGTCAGCAGAATTGACGGGGTCCGCTAGGGCCAAAGCCTGCCGGGGATTCGAAGAAAACCGATAGGAACATCGTGGCCCCTGGCAACAGGGCAACCGAAGGAACACGGGTGGGTTTTAGTCAGTAAGAGTCTGACACGCCCTCCCGCTCCGCCCAGAGCGGGAGAAGTTATTTGATAATTTCCCACCCAAAAAAAGAAAAAGAAAAGGTACACACCTCTAACTTTTCGGATTTATGTGCGTATTGTATAATTATCACTTGCTTCAAAAACGGTGAAGGAAAACATCGTGAGGAAACTGGCATGTCTGAGAGATTTTCTCGACTTTTTCGTAAGAAAAAAAAGTCTGACACCAGGCCACATGAAAGAAAGAGAATAAAAAAACCGGCCAAGTGCGTGTCGGACCACGCACAGTGAAGGGTCCCGTAGTTGGGATGAATTTATCCCAAGAACAAACTTAACTTTGTAGTTGCAAAAACACGTTCTCCCACACAATAAGAATTACATTCTGTATGGGAGAACGTGTTTTTGCAACCGCAAATGTAAGTTGGTCGATTATTACTCGTTGACTTGTAAAGCCTACTTCGCTGTGATAGGTTTCCTTTTAATTTCGTTATATATGCTACTGCCGTGAATTTTTTCACATACCCAAAACCAACCTTTAAGCTTGCAGGGGGGACACTTGAATCTAACAAAAATGTTCACTTTAAAGCTTAATATTTCGAAAACGGATCCCTAAGTCCTAAAATGGTATGCACAAACTCTCAATATTTTTGAACGACCTTTTCAACGACATCCCATACTATGGGATTATTGAGAGAAAAAAAAAAACATCCTCACTTTACGTCTAGGGGAGGTACCTCAACAGGACAAACAGACAGACAGACGGACATGACGAAACTATAAGGGTTCCTTGTTTACTACGGAACCCTAAAAAAACACAAGGTAGCAATTTTTTTTTTTTTAAGGGTCGTACAAAAGTAGTAGACCGTTTTTACTTGACTTATAAATCATCATACCCATATCATTTAAAAACAAAAGAAGCATCACTTTAAAAACAATACAGATCTCATTTTCGCAACATTTTTCAACTATGCGTAGAGTACAACCGTTCCATCCGTTCCGTAGACTCATAAACACTTCATGCACATACTTTCAACGTGGCGGCCATTTTAAATTTTTCCTGCATACCGACATACAGGTGGATATTAAAAAACTTAAGCGTGTGTTGTTACAATTGGGGTTCCGTTGTGAAATATAAATTGTTGAGTTTTATTTATTTATTTATTACAGCATGGAAGACTTAGGTACAGCTAAAAAAAAAAAACAACAAAAAGAAAACAATAGTCGACAGAAAGCCAATTACAAGTCTTCACGTTTAGACTTATAATAGAATTTGTGTTGTGAACATACAAAAGCAGTAACATATCGCTAGATACTATATTTCAATAGTTAAAACTATCAAAATAACCACTTGCGTCTGCAATTCAAAAGTGAGAGAGCAAAAAGAAAAAAAAAGTACATTTAAAAGCACTGCAGCTATTTAAAAAATTTGAGGCTTAAGCACCTTCTAACTGAGGTCACACTGGTTGTAAAGAGATTTTATTGGTGTTGATAGCTGCTGTCCGCGGTTTCTCTCGCGTGGATTCTATTTGTTTTTCTAAAATAAAAGTAGCTTAAGTTATTCCTTATAATATCAGCTATCTGCCAGTGAAAGTCCCTTCAAAATTGGTCCAGCCGTTTCGGAGATTAGCCGGAACAAACAGAGGTTAACTTATTGTTGCCATCTTTTTTAAAGTTCACTTTCAACGAAGTTGGGATTTGATTTTTTAATTTACTTTTTTATTTTACACTTTTAGTTATTTTATAATTTCTCATTCCAAATTACACACAAATAATTATATTAATTTTTTATACTCCACTTGATAGGTTCGGGAGTTTTTTTTTTTGTTTGGCGACAAACATCCACCATTTTGATTTTTTTATTTTAATATAATCATGACACTCGCGCAATAAAGACGAATCTAACGATATATATCATTTACCAAAATCTGTACATCCGTTTAGTAGTTACAAGACATAGAGACGGACATAAATATATTCATTCATACATCTCAAACACATAACCCTCCTTTTTTGGCTTCGCCGCATTCAGTTGAAAAGTAAGTTTTGAAACTCAGTGTCACTGGCTACAGTGCAATGAACGTTTGTTCAGTGAGTCAGTAGCCAGTATTGCGACCCATACAACAATGTATGACATTTGCAATTATGATGAAATATGTCATTACTAGCCCTTTAATATAATTTACCATTGACATGCATGTAAAAATAAATTATAATTGATTAATTAATTATGTATTAACAATACATTTAATTAACATTATTTACTCGAACGTGACTTTGTATAGTATAAATTCAGAATTATTGCTAAAAAACTAATATATTTGTACACCAAATTCTTTGACAAAATTGTATAAAACACCTTTTATAATAAGACCGACTCACGCTTGACCACACATGAAATGAAGTCCAGAACTCATAACAGAGGTAACAAAAAATAGGCGAAATAAACATCTAGATAGGCTTAATATACCGTAGAGAAAAAGTGTAATGAAAACCAGGGTCGGAATAGTTAAAAAAATACACGGTTATTTTACCCAACGTTGAAATAAGGGGAAGTTTTGAATGCAATTGTATTTCATTTGAACTGTGTTGATTTACGGCCCGCATATCTCTGGCTGTTCTCAACCGATTTTGTTTTATGTTTAAAAGTGTATAGGCTCCCACAGACGGGCGTGACGCGATTCTGGTAGAATAATTTTCATGAAGTTTTTATGTAAATTATTCTACTACAGTCAAGTCGCGCTGTCACGTCGTGCCTCTCTGCGGGAGCCTTAAATCACCTGTATGAAAATAAATTGGAGATTCAAGCTTAATTTCAACCCCCCGATCTTTGCTCGAAAACGAGGTGCCAGCAGTTGTTGCAGCTGAGCACGTAGCTTTAAATACCCCGCATAATAATCGTGATGAAAATATAACTTTGATCCAGTTTGTCCCTTCTTGCTGTCCTCCCCCCAGCGACGCCCTCAGCCGAGGTTCGTACCCCACAGGGGGTGCCCTTAGCGAGCGTTCGTCTAGTTTTAATTTAGAATAGTTTTTGCTCCTGGCTGGAGGCTTTAAGTGTAGTAGCTTAAGGCACCCACAGGAAAGTTCGTTTAAGCAGCCATACCTTAGTGGTCAAAACTGCGAGAAGCCCTAGATAAAAAAAAAAAAATGAAATTCGAGGAGGAGCTCGTGGTTAAGTAATAACAGCCGCACAGGTCGCTCTATCAGATTAAGCTACGGTTGCCGGGTTTGGTCCGTGGTTAGGTGACCATTTTTACATACAGAGACTTCTCCGTGCCTCGGAAAGCACGTTAAGCCGTTGGTCCCGGCTCTTTGACAATCATTACGGGTTGTCAGAAGCCCGAAAGTCTGACAACCAGTCTTACCAAGGGGTATCGTATTACCCAGATACTGGGTTGTGGAGGTCAGATACGCAGTCGCTCCATGTGAAATACTTAATACAAATATGTAACAATTCTTCAAAATTGTTAAATTGCTTGATATAGAAATTATAAATAATGTATATGTTACAATATTGTAGAATTGTCACTAAGGTTTTTCCGTTACAATTGAGTTTTGTGGTACACGCACTTGTAAAATTGTCAAATTTGTGAATTGTAACTTGTAAATTGTGAACTGTAATTTGTAAATTGTAACTAGTAAATTGTAAATTATAACTTCCAAATTGCAACTTGTAAATTGTAACTTGCAAATTGTAATTGTAAAGTTTTGTGGTATACCAACCCCACGTGGCCCAGATACCTACATCATTTCTTGTGTTAAACAACACTGAATTTTGAGTATACTAATTATACACCTCCGTTTTACTTTTTGGGCATACAAGCGTGTATTTTATTATATGAACACAAAAATTGAAAAGGGTATGCTGAGATGGTTTGGGCATGTTGAGAGAATGAATGAAAGGCGACTAACAAAATATATTTACAAGGCTGATGTAAAGGGAAAGGCCGGGCGGGGACGCCCTAGGAGGACATATACTGACCTTATTGGTGATGTTCTTCAGAAAGGCCAGGTGCGTAGTACTCGCAACCGGCGTGCGTGTATGACCAGATGTATGAACGTAAACGAGGCAAAAGGACTATGTAGGGATCGTAGCAGGTGGCGTTCTGTAGTTTCTGCCTACCCCCATGGGAAGAAGGCGTGAGTTTATGTATGTATGTATTTAATTTTATATTTTTCCGTAAATATAAATTTGTTCATACAAAACACGCCTTTACCTACCTCGCCAGTTATTTTCAATTTTCTAACTTAGGAACAACAATGCACTAAACTGCTGCTGACCGTACCATGTTACAGTTATCGTTTTGTGTCTAACCGTACCTCCCGGTTGTTAATGAACATTTTTGTGCATACTTTTGTGTACAGGGCGAGGCGAGGCTGGATCCAGCTGTATAGAGATTATTTTATTGTTTTTCTAGTATCGTTATGAAAAAAACGAGAATAGTTTATGCCCATTGAACTAAGTGATATCGAAGAGTTTCTAGAGTACACACATTCTATTTGTTTTGTAGATTGTATAGAATCAATTTTGTCTAACTGAACTATTTTTCTCTTTTTTTTTTAGCTGTGCTGCTGGTGAGTTTGTTGCGCCACTTCTTCTTCCCAGCTAAAGGCACTAGGAAGTGGTGAAGGGTGGGCGTTTTGGGGGACTGTCTTATGTAATTTTGACGTTCAGAAAGTGCTGATTCTCAGCCTAGTTTGAATAAATGACTTTTGAATTTTAAAATATATAGAAAATAATACTTATAACATTAACACATCGCCTGTATTATCCGAAGGTATATGCAAAGGTGTAAAGTGCATGACACCCACTTTTCTCCAATTATGCTGTCTCATGTGAGGCGAGGTTATTGCCAAGAAAGTTTTTAAAGATTAAAATTATCAAGGGATACAGTTTAATCAAGAAATACCGTTTTGGGGAGTTTGTTGCGCCACTTCTTGTTCCCAGCTAAAGGCACTAGGAAGTGGTGAATGATGGGCGTTTTGGGGGACTGTCCTATGTAATTTTGATGTTCGAAAAGTGCTGATTCTCAGCCTAGTTTGAATAAATGACTTGATTTTTTTTTTTTTTAATTTCATATTAATAAAATCTACATAATATTTATTAATTACTGGTTTTGTTTCAAGTAATAAAATGAGTGTGAGTTTATGTTTTATTATAAACCTCTTTATTCTGAATTGCTTTCTGAATTCATGTATGTGTGTGTAAATAAAATAACTTCATTTCAAGTTTTTCCTTTATTTTTCTACATCACGTATTCAATTATGTAATTACGGAGACAAAACATAGACTGATGGGCCTTCGACAAAATGTACTTGGATTTTAATGTATTTTTTTATGGAAAATACGTTACATAATTTACTCCTACAAAAATTATCAACATAGAAAATTATCAGCAAAAACAATACTCGAAGAAAAAAAGCACAAAACAACAAAAAATAAGAAAAATTACCGAGTTCCACTTTCCCCTGCCCCTGTGCCTCATAATGAAGTACTCAACTCATTTGTCCGTGCGTCTGTCTGCAGCTAAATCAGTTGTTCAGCGCATTTAACTAAATGACTCGGAAATATTCTCGTTACCGTCGAATACCACCTATGCAGGCAAAACATTATTACTCATGAATTGTTTTAGTCTGTTTTTGTTTAAAAGTCTGGGAGTCACAGTTTTAAAAGTCGATTTAGACCAAACGAACATAGATGCAGAACAAGAGTACTGCTACTCTTCTCAATATTACTCTTTTCTCGATTTCCTAATACAGTGTGATTCTTCATAATGTGCATATATCGAAATGAGGGGATCTATGCTTAATTTTATCGAGGGAAAAAATTTGAAAAAAAATAATTTTTTATTCTCTTTGGCATCTTATTTATAAATTTTACAATTATTGTAAAAAATCATGAAAAAAGAACAGATTTTTGCTAAGAAAACATGTTTATTTTCAATTGAGGGTAGTTTTTTTTTCTCATTTTTAATTTTATGTGGACGCCTATTTACTTCCAATCATTATGGAGTTTGTTTCATCGCGATAGATGATTTAGTTTAAAAGTTACACAGTTTTGTTACTATTTTTTTTTTATTCAATAAAAAACAAAAAATGTTTAGATTTTTTTAAATATTTTATCTGTCGTTAAAATTAAGTATAGATTCCTTCATTTCGATATGTGCACATTATGAAGACTCACACTGTATTAGATAGATAGATGGACGGAGTTTACCTGTTGTTAATGCTTACGTATCGTGTAAATAACGAATATATCCACAAAGTAAGATTTTTTTCAAATGACACGATTCTTCATGATATTTATGTGAGGAATAACAAATGATAGCTATCCTAGTCTACAAGGTCTATAAGTTCTGCATCTGAAGAACCATTAACTCCCAAAATACAAGCTTGACTTTGTTTGTGAGTTGGTATATCATTAATTATGTTCTTCTGTACAACCATCAAACACCTTAAAAATTGTACTTCATAGATTAAGTTTTTGTTGTACTTTGAGAGTGAAATAAATTTATTTTATAGTCGCAAGACGATTTATGCCATCATTCGGCATTCAATCGGATTTGGTTTTAATTAAATTATAAATTTCTAGTAACCGGTTTGGTAATGTTGGTTAAAAAAAAATACTGATATTCATCCTACTTGGAGTATTTTACATCGTCATATTCAGTCAATTTACATAAAACCTTAATGAATTATACACTTAAACCTTCGTCATGAATCACTCCGTCCATTAGTGAAAACAGTATGAAAATCTGTTCAGTAGTTTTTGAGTTTATCGCGTTCAGACAGACAAGGCGGGGGATATTGTTTTACAATATTTTTGTAGTGATTTGTTTGTCTTTGTCGAGACATTACCCCGCGTCAACCAGTCTTTTCAGACATGCATCTATCATAAATTACTATCACTAAGGCCGCGTTCTAATCAAACGCGAATGTCGTTCGAACACGCGATCATCCCGTTCATAATGTCATTTTTTGTTTGGAAACCCGGAAGGCGCTCTCTGTCGGCGAGACCACACGTTACGATTCGTCGAAAAAAAAGTGTCATATGAGCACGATGATCGCGTAATCGCGCAGCGATAGCTTTTAAATAAGACTCGACCAAAAGCGCTCTCGGTCGACGTGACCACGCGGTCCAGTATGTCGAAAAAAAAAGTGTCATATGAGCGCAACAATTGCGTAATTACGTAGCGATAGCTTTTAAATATGACGCGGCCGCAGGCGCTTTCTATCGGCGCGAAAACGTTCCGGTTCGCCGAAAAAAAAGTGTCATATGAGTGCGACGATCACGTAATCGCGCAGCTATAGCTTTTAAATAGAACGCGGCCGAAGGCGCTCTCTGTCAGCGAGACCACGCGTTCCGGTTCGCCGAAAAAAAAGTGACATTTATGAAGCGACGATCGCTTTTGTTAAGGACGCGGCCTTGATGATAGTAATTTATTACGGATGCATGTTTGAAAAGACTGTTTAGCTGTGAACCACTAGGTAGGTACAATATAACTATTTTCTTAATGTCCCTTGGCAAACTTCGTGTTTCTCCAGTCGTCGTATTTCTATCAGTTGCCCTTTGCACTTGGTGCAGACCGGACGCTCTCAATCGACTTGGAAGTATATAGAGTTGTTAATACTCTTTTAACTTAATGTAATTTATTTAAAAAATGGGAGGAAAGCTGCTAAAGTCGCAGGCACGAAAACAGTTTTGCATTTCTATAAAGTTAACACGAAAATCAAAACAACAATAAAGTACTTAGTTCTGAATTCAAATCATTATACACGATAAATCTAATAATTGATGGACATGGAAATTAGTATTCGTTTGTATTCGGAAATGCGATGATTCCCGAGGGACATTAAGAAAATATTCAGTTTGTAGCTATGTGCATGAATATCACAAGATTATAAAAGATGAGATTATATCGGTGATGATGAGACCTATACAACAGTGGATAAGGCGGCTGCTATTGAACCAACAGGCGAAGAACAGAAGAAGACTGGCCGAGAAGGGAATCCACATCAAAAAGTTCACAGAGGTTTGTAGAGTGCAGTCGTTGGGTTCGTTCTTGCATAACTCCGGAAGGTCTCCCTCAGGACCTAAAAATCAAGAAAAAAAAAAGTGATTAATTCTATTTTTGTTTTTTTTTTTTTTGTATGTTTGTTATGCGATTACTCCGCCAATTATGAATTGATTTTGATGATTCTTTTTTGTTTGGTAGGTCATACTTTAGAGGTGGTCCCATATACATTTTATTAACTTTGCTTGGGTAGTTTTTGATTTAGCTTCAATACTACGTTTTTTTTCCCACTTAGTGGATGCAGGTACTTATGTGGATGATATGACAAGTTCCTGTCACTGTTATTTACATAGCAGGTAGTGATATTCGAATTTGTGTGGGGGGGAGGTACCACAATAAAAAAGTGAAAAATAAAAACATGTAACAAAAAAAAAAACAATAGACTTCCAAAAAAAAAACACTACAAAGTGAATTATAATTTTAATTGCGGAAGTCGGTGGCAAAAATCTAAAATACTGATCCAAAGACACCGACTTCCGAAATTAAAGTTGCTTTTCAATTTGTAGTTTGGAAGTCGGTTGAATTTTTTGTAATAAAGTATTTTTTTAACCATCTCGACTACGCATCGACCGCGTTTGGCACTCCGATTGGTAAGTGGAGATGGTTACAAGAAACCCACACTAGGGTACTACTCAGAAACCCACACTAGGGTAGGTGGCTACTCAGTACATTTCTATAGTAAGTATCGTGACGCGGCGTATGGCATTACGGTCAGCGGCCGACGGGGTTTATGGGAGACCATAGCCTTACTTGTTCTGTGAGACTTAAATATACCTGGCAAAATGTGTGCAGGACAAACTTACCAACAAAAGCATATCTTACGTTAGTAATGCCAAACATGAATGAGATTAAGATGCAACAAAATGATAAAACGATGTTATATGCTCTCCAAGTATTTGAAGACAGACATTTTGATGATAAATCGTCTACCAATTCACTTGATTTAACCATTTTTGCTGTGATCCCCAAAAGGGGGTATGATCTTGGCCAAACTGTCTAAGGTAGAATCAGTAGAATAATTTCCTATGTAATGGTCGATTTTTTTAATAATTTATGTATGTTTACTTCTAGAATTTTTTTGACAAAGCACTGACAGATCTTTTTTTAATATTGTTTTTTATTCTTTGGGTTAGGTTTTTTAGGCAGCTGTGCAATTGATCTCGTTACGTTTGCCTGAACTTCAATTCTCCTAGATAATAAATAATTTTCTATTTTATGAGACTTAGGGCCTGCGTAGACTAGCGGACGGTACGGCAGAGGATTTTAAATTTATCAATTGTATTTAATACTTATACAATCGAAATAAGGTATATATTTCAATGCTCGGTGATTGACCTTGGAATGCAGCGCAGTTTTCTCTGGAACATCTAAGAACACGCTGGAGGATAACGTGGCGGGAGGCGGTGGTATGCACTGGAGTTGTCAGTCTGCCACACTCTTCCAAAGAAACTTTTCGACTACGTAGTCGCTAGTGGAATATTCAAATCTCGGCGAGCGGTCGCTACTCGGCGGATGCCACGGCATACCAGCGGATGCTCCGGTAAGCTGGCGGACGCTCGCGGTATCGCAGAGGACTTTTCTTGTCAGTGTGCGCTAGCGGATAGAGGAATCTTCCTCGATGCTCTCCTCTGCCGTCCGCCGAGCCCTCACTCGCGTTCTTCCTTTATTCCAAACTAGCTTCTGCCCGCGACTTCCGTCCGCGTGGAAGTCATCTATACCATAAAACGTAATTATCCTATGGTACTAGACAGTAGTGTAGCTTTCTGTCAGTGAAATAATTTTTGTAAGTCGATCAGTACTTTTCCTAGAAAAACGGTGGCCGCAATTGACGGCCGCACTTGACGGCCGCACTTGACAGCCGCAGTGACGGCTGTCATAAAAATAATGACAGCGGCAAAAATTTAAATCGTTAGATTCGCCTTATCGCGTCAAAAGATAGTCGCGTTTCTGTTTCGTTTTGACACCTCTGATACACAATGACGCAGTGACAACACTTGTCTGTCATGGAAACGCTATTTAATAATGTGTGACAGAGGAAAACACGAAAAAAAAAATTGTTTCACGTGCTGCGAAGTTCACCGGTACCCTAATTGCACAACCACAATCTGTTTCGATTTGAAACAGATTGCTAATCCATTGTTTCATAAGTTGGAAAAATAAATCTTATCAAAAACGTAAATAACGCAATGAATGTTGTTGAACTGTCAAAATGAAACAAATTAGGCAAAAATGTTTACGAAAATAAGTTACGCAATTAGGGTACAGATCAGCAAGTTATGAATAAAAATATTAGTATGGATTATAATTAAGATATTTTTTTAAAATTAAGATCGGTGGGTCGGACTCAAAGGAGGGTGTCTAAAGCTAAATATTTGGGTCACATGCTGACAGATCGGTTACACGACGATGAAGACCTAAAGAGGGAAAAGAGGGCGTGTCAGACTCTTGCTGACTAAAATCCACCCGTGTTCCTTCAGTTGCCATGTTGCCGGGGGGCCACGATGTCTCTATCGGTTTTCTTCGAACCCCCGGCAGGCATTGGCCCTAGCGGACCCCGTCAATTCTGCTGACATCTCTTTGAGGCGCACGTGGAACACAACGCGCCGTCGACCCGTCTTGGTCCTTATCGGACGGCGAGCTGCCCATTGCTCACCGTCCGCAAGCCCGCGCCTACGGTGGCCGGAAATCTGCCTGTGATTCCCGACGCCCAGGGCGTCTCCTCCTGCGGCGATTAGGGGCGTGAGGGCGCGAAATTTGCCTCTCCCTCACGCGTTCCGTCTCCTCCTTCGCGAGCATTACCGCTTCGCAGAAGGAGGTGACGGCCTCCCATTTCCTCTCGTTCCGTAGCATGGCCCGAATCAGGCTGGACGCGAGAGATCACCGCCGCCGATCGCGGCTTACAATGTCCTGCGTGTTCAGTACAACGACGCTCTGAGGGCAGTGTTGAGAAAACCCCGGTACTGCAGTGCTTCCGCAATGTTTGCGAAGGCATCCGACGATGACTTCTTTGCCATCATAAGGAAAAGAACATCATCGATGATGAGCAGGGTCCGTGGTAGCACCAACACTGTCCTCAGAACGTTAGCGTGCAAGATCGACAGTCCATGTGTACTGGGCAGGTGTACACCTGCACAGAAATAGGAAGTAGAATTATTGTGTAACTTGTCTTGTTTACTAACAAATTGCCAACACCTTTTATTTGTATTTTTTGTGTACTACTAACAACCCTTACTAATGCTAGCTTTGTAGAAATTATGGACTGTATTGTACGTCTGAAACAAAGATAATTTAAATTAAATTTAAGTTCTTGCAAACGAGGTTTAAAGCATAAAAATCTTAGTCCAAAAGAAATCTACTCTGTGACAGAAATTCATAGAAATGGGCTGTCAAACGCTTTGTCAAAATCTTTGCGTCACCAAAAATAAACTATTAGAAAATTTAAAAAAAATATCGCCTATTACTACAACGCTTAATGCTACCTCCGGAGATTTATCCAAAATATTTTGCCCTCTTTTTTGCACAATACCGTGGTAGTAAGACATAGTAATAATGTGCAAATACCTACCTTCCTGCAATGGCCTTTGGAGGTCTTATAACTTCATTCTATCTTTTTGCTGTTTAATTGTCTCAGGCCTTTTTGGCCCTGTTGTCAACTTAGCATATCATGTTACCGGTGAGTTTTAACTTATATTTTCTTCTGATTTAATTTGTTAAACCTACAGAGTACGTTTGGTTTTGTGGTCGCAAGCGTGCGAGAAAACTATTATATAACTTAGGGGCTTCGATGCCTGGATTGTCCAAGTGTTATTGGGGTTTTTTCCATTAGGACAATAGAATTGACGGCTTGGAGTTTTGATTCGTTTGTTTTTCGTTGCTCCTATTACAAGAGATATGGGACAAATCTACTTGAACTATAACGTGGTGGACGTCGATTGTTTAAGGAAAAAAAGTACGCACAGTAGTTCGCGACAATTCGCGGCAGTTTGAGCACATCCATTCAAGTTAGTAGACACAATCGGCGCAAGCTAATTTCATGTCACATTCCGGTCGCTCGCTCACTTCAGTTTGACCAAAGCTACAAGGCTTGTCCAAACATTGAGCGGCAATCGTGTTTGGACACACCAATCGCTTTGTTTGGACGACTGCCGCGCGCGAATGCTTCTGTCTACCTGCCGCGTACAAACATTTTTAGGAACGTATACGTGTCTGGACGTATTAAAGGCTAGGTAGATTGATATTGCCAACTGAAGCACGCAGCGTGTTTCGGATGTGCCAAACATTCGTCGGTTTAGTCCTGACTAGAGCGCGGCAGAAATGTGTACTGCAAACGCCGCGTGTTGCTGCCGCGCTCTTGCCGCTCAATGTTTGGACACATCTTTAAGAAACTCCAATGTTTGTTCCAGGTCCTGATGGAGATCTCGCAATGTTATGCACAAATCAACCCGACTACTGTACACTTCTTTCTTACATACATTATTTAATGTGGATTTTCTTCTTTGCTAGCCTTCTTATGTTTTTGGCCTGCTGGTACAAAAGTATCTGCCTCATTCACTGTTCTATAGGCCTCATTATCGTCAATATCGTGTTATCTTTAATCCTTTTTACAAAATATATGATTTATTGTTCGTTTATTGACAATCAGTGTCTCAGTCACAAAAATAATGATGTTAGCATTGTAACGAATATGTTTCTGATTAATTTTTTGTTTGTTATTTTCCTTAGTACCATTGTCTTCTTTATGGGGGAATATAAGAAGGTTTTGGCACATGCATATATTGGTTTTGTTTTATTTTGAACAATAATTTCAAGTTGTATGCTGAGATGATTTGGGCATGTTGAGAGGATAAATGAAAGGCGACTAACATAATGTATTTACAAGGCTGATGTGAAGGGAAAGCCCGGGCGGGGACGCCCTAGGAGGACATATACTGACCTTATTGGTGATGTTCTTCAGAAAGGCCAGGTGCGTAGTACTCGCAACCGGCGTGCGTGTATGACCAGATGTATGAACGTAAACGAGGCAAAAGGACTATGTAAGGATCGTAGCAGGAGGCGTTCTGTAGTTTCTGCCTACCCCCATAGGAAGAAGGCGTGAGTTTATGTATGTATGTATGTATAATTTCAATGGATCTCTCAATAACATGCAAGTATACAAGAACAGATACTAGTGTGCGTTTCCAATTTATAGGAGCCCACATCATTCACATAATATCTAGGTTGGTAAAATAAGGCCCGGACACACACCAAAGTGGAGATGTGCGGAGATGCCCGAAGCGGAGACAAGAAGATATGTTTTTCAGCTAGGGTGTATCCACCGAAGCTGAGCTGAGATGTGTATTGGCTAGACTGGAGCTGAGATGTGTACTGACTAGAGCGGGCAGGCGGGTTGTGTGACGCGGGGGGAATTAGCGGCGCCGCTCACTGCATGCCGCTCACATATCTTCTCATTTCCACTGCACGCCGTCGTCGACAGCTTGCGAGGCACAGCTCACATCTCCGCTTCGATCGCGCCATACAAATATGACACATCCCCGCTCAGTGGTCTCCACTGAAGCTGAGTGGACACGAGATGTGTGAATAACGAAATTCTATTGGTTGTTTAAAACACATCTCATCTCTTCTCGTCTTGTCTCCGCTTTGGTGGAGTCCGAGCCTAAGTTTGACAATGACGGAAACATTAAAATATATAAAAACACAAAAATCAGGAAAAAACCGACGAATATCATGTCAGTACAAAGGAAACCTAATGGAAAGCAAAACAGGATTAAAAATTTTACATATTTTTTGTAAACAAAAGGTGTAATAAAAACCTTTAAAGGGATTCTTGTACTCATCGTTATGAACTACTTTTACTACGGGACCAATCCTGAAATCGCGGGAAGAAATCAGCTGTTCCTTACGGATTTTAAATTTATCAATTGAATTTAATACTTATACAATCGAAATAAGGTGTACATTTCAATGCTCGGTGATCGACCTTGGAGCATCGCAGCACAGTTTTCTCTGGAGCATCGTAGAGCACGCTGGAGGATACCGCGGCGGGAAACGGCGGGAGACGGCGGGAGGCGGCGGGAGGCGGCGGGAGGCAGCGGTATGCGACGGTATGCGCCGGTATTTTACTTACCTACTCTTTGTCGGCGCGATTAATATTTATTTTTTTCGAAAACAACTATGATCCATTATGTTAGTTAGTTACTTACAAAAAACTTAAAAGCTATGTTTTATTATAAGTAGGTACTAAGCTCACAGAAACAACAATATTTACATAAATAAATGTGAATGTATCACATTTTACCGGTTGTAATGAATTACTCCTGCCTAACCCTAATATGTATACACATGCCAAATTACAGCTTTCTAGAACTAAGAATCTCCGAGCTAAGCCGCGGACAGACAGACGGACATGGCGAAACTATAAAGGTTCCTTGTTGACAACGGAACCCTAAAAAGGTGTCTCAGGTAGGAGGGTTCTAGGTACGCCACAATTGCGGCGATAAGTCCCCTCTTTGAGGAGTGGCTAGAGAGGCGCCACGGCGTCCTCACCTTCCGCCTGACGCAGGTCCTCACCTGACAAAGTTGTATCGGGAGGTTCCTGTTCCGGATAAAGTGGGAGGAAACGCCCGGGTGTCATCATTGTGTGTATCGCCCGGAGGACACGGTGGAGCATACAGTGGAGGCCTGCCCGGCTTATGCGGAGCACCGCTGTGTCCTCGGGGAGGCGATCGGCGGCGATGATCTCTCGCGTCTGGACCTGGTCCAGGCCATGGTATGGAGCGACAAGGCATGGGAAGCCGTCACCTCCTGCGAAGCAGTAATGCTCGCGAAGGAGGAGTCTCCTCCTGCGGCGGTTAGGGGCGTGAGGGCGCGAAATTTGCCTCTCCCTCACGTGTTCCGCCTCCTCCTTTGCGAGCATTACCGCTTCGCAGAAGGAGGTGACGGCCTGCCATTTCCTCTCGCTCCGTACCATGGCCTGAACCAGGGCCGGACGCGAGAGATCATCGCCGCCGATCGCCTCCACGAGGACACGGCGATGCTCCGCCCAAGCCGGGCAGACCTCCACCGTATACTCCACCGTGTCATCCGGGCGATCCACACAATGGTGATACCCAGGCGTTTCCTCCCGCCTTATTCTGAACAGGTACCTCCCGAAGCAGCCGTGTCCGGTGAGGACCTGCGTTAGGTGAAAGGTGAGGGCGCCGTGGCGCCTCTCAAGCCACTCCTCAAAGAGGGATCTTATCGCCGCAATTGTGGCGTGCCCAAGTTAGGAGAGTCCTGAGTTACAGATCACCCGGCTCTCTTAGATAGAACATAAATGTTAATTTACAATACCGTTTTAGTTATGATGTATTGTTATAATTATAAAGGAGATGTTTCATTTTCGGCCATAAAGTGTACGTTAATGAAAAAAAAGGAAAAAATTCCACGAATGGGGTTAAAAACTGAAAGCTCATAGCAGATGGCAGCACAGTTGTGCGTCTTTAGTCCGCCATTGTTGTTTATGTTTTCACTGTTGTGTCGATATCGTTTATACGAAAACTGGACAAAAATGTATGCGATTTGGAGTGTAGTACAATTAAAAGCGGAGTTAAGGAAAAGAGATGCGTCTACCACGGATAAAAGAGCAGGTTTAGTGGTAAGTTAAATAAATAATGACCATTTTATATTTGATAGATTGTTTTGTTTACATTATTTAAAAGTCCTTTTTTTGTTGAAGACTGGAGGCATACGACAGGAATAACTTGATCGGAGTGGAAGAAAAGCTTGAGGATGATAACCCTAACATTCCTGCCCTGGTAAAGTTCAGGGATATCAATTCTAGCACTGATATTCCAGCGCTATCTAAAACTACACTACAAAGAACACACTAAAAAGTGATCAACTGATGATGCATTCATCTTCCTTTGTGAGTTCAACTATAAAAAAAGCGTGTAATATACTTAATTTAATGTTAATATTATTCCAGGTTTCAAATACCTCCTAAAGGGAAAATCCTCTATGAAAATAGGAGCTTGGTCAAGCTAATGATCGTAACTATGCGTATTTTCATGCACAATGCAAGGCACAAATGAAAAGATTAATGTATAATGTTATACTCAAGATGAATAAAACTGGTATGATATGTGAAAGTCATTGTGAATGTGCAGCTGGAAGTGGCTTGGAAGCACACTGTAAACATATCTTCACAGTCCTCCATGGTATAGAGAATATAGTATAATAATAATAATAATAACCCCACCGCCGTATCTCTACGTTGACGTCGTGGTGGGGCTTGCGCGCTCCGAACTCTAGGCCTGTGCCGGTAGAGTTTACTTTGCCGGAACAGGTCTAGGATGAGGAGCCAGACCAAAAGAGATACGAAAACCCGCAGGGCAGCATGTGGCGAGCTGTTGGGCAGTAGCGACCCCACGGACCCTATCTCCCGGGAGAAGTCTTGTTCCTCACCTCTGGCTTGCCTTTATTGGCCGGCTGGAGTGAACACTGACGAGGAACGGCGCTCCCGCCTCATTCTTGCCTTAATTGGCCGGCTTGAGTGGAGATTCGCAAGAGCAAACGTGCTCGGAGGAAGGAAGTATTTCAGTAAGTGCTCGTAGGGATCTTGACCATCTTCCGGGCTCTGGGATTATTCTGAAAGCCGTGGAATACCTCTCCACTCCTCAAGCACCTCAGGACGTGTTGCCCCCTTGTCGCTACGACACTATGTGCTAGCGACCGTTTTCGGGGGCCCATTATTGAGCGTGCAAGTCACCCCCTGCCATTTTATCCGTGTACATTTAAACATTGATCAGGCAGGGGCCATAGTCCTTCCATAGCTCTAGGTAACCAGTCCACTTAAGCCACCCAAACCCATAGTCCAATATCTTTGTTTCCATATTCTGCAATAGTCCTACACCAACCGGGGGTTGTCCTTGGGTGCCCTTGCATAGTGCGAACAGGGATAATCGTCGGTTGGTGCCTCAATACTCAAAAATGTCTAAGGGGCCTCTGCGAGTTGGCTTCGGCCCCTCGTACGCCTTCCAAAGGTCCGGGACCCCAGGGTCCCGAGATATGTCAAAGACATTTAAAAATAATAATAATTTTATTTCGAGCAACAAGACTCATAGTGTTAGTAACAATATACTTACAAACTAAGTTAGTAATACACGTATGAAGACAAAAATAAAACCAAAAACAGAAAAGAGATTGTGACGTCGAAGATTGTAATTACCAATGCATAAAATATGCACAGAAAAATTAATGATGTTCAAACAACCAAAAACAACATCACTTTATACTGAGTATCCCCAACCAGCAATTTACGATAAATACTTGTATAAATACTATGATACTGTAATAAAACCAAATTAATATTATATACAATGTTTTATTTATCTCCTTATACACAATGCATATTACATAATACATTCTCTAAAGTTTCAGCACATAAGACAAACAAAAAATATCTTTGATGCGAGGGGCACAAAACTGTAATTTTTTTGTCAAACCTAACAAACGTTCAACATGAACACGTTGACTTACTTATTTATTAATTAATAGGTTAGCCTACAATTGTTTACACATTACATTTCTTTTAAAACTACACAATATACATTTATAAGTGCAACAATTACTTAAAAGCTAACACCACATGCACTGTATATTAGAATTTTACATTTTTATGACTGCAATTAATTTCTAATAATGGCTGATTTAGAATTATGTAAAAACAAAGCAATAATGCAATAAACTAGGATCAAATATTTGGTTTACATTAAATAATAAATTAAATTACATTGAAATAAATAACATTTTCAATAGTAATATTCTTCACATGACTTCCATAATACTTTATTTTGTGAGCCATTACACTTAATGTCGAACACACAAAATATAACTTTTGATAGGTTTCAAAACCTGTGTAGAAAGCAACGATACTGTCATTGTTTTTATAGTTCTTTATAGATCCATAAATGTACACAAAATTCAATTGAGTATGTCTTGATGATACAGTATGTTAGTCCCGCTCTGGCCCATCATCTGGCTCCAATGGTGTGCTAGGAAAAATGTATATTTCGTTAAACATTGTAAGTTCCTCGTATTTATATTGTTCTTCATAACTATCACGGGTTTGTACATGGCTAGGTCCAGCAATTTGATTACTATCAAAACATTGTTTTTTCTCATTTCTCTGTAAGTCTATTTGCTGTCTTCAGCTAAGGGGTTGACTGGTTTGACTTAAGTAAAAGAAAAAATAGAGGGTACAGCAGTCTTCCTGAGCCTTTTGTAAATATTTTCATCACCTAGAACAGACAAAAGGATCTATGATCTACTTATCTATGTGCGAAACATAAAATACAAATATGATGAGTGGAAGATATATTTATCTATTTAGCCCGTAATGTCCCACAGCTAGGCAAAGGCCTCCCATTCCCTTTTCCACACACGTTTGTCCACTGCCACTGCGGGCCAGTCCTTTCGGTAGGATTCAGTGCAGGATATGTGTTAATATTAGGCAGTAGGTAGTTTGGTATGGAGGTATTAAATACAATGCAATAAAGCGAATGCTGCATAGATGCTTGCTACTTAGACATACGAGTATTTACTTTGGTCGATTAAAAGATAATCTTAACAACACCTTAGTATAATGTATATAAATAAATATCCACAAATGCCTATAATGAAAACACACTTAGGTTCTCTGTATTATGAAAAAGAGCATCACCTGTATACGCATTTGTCTGATAGAAGTCTTCAGGTTTAAAATGTATAAGCACATAACCTCGACGAATTATTTGGTTTCCAATTTTTTCTTCGGAGAGCTCTCTCCCACACTTTTCTTCTTTTAAGATCTTTGGGGAATACATGGGTCCCCGGATTTTTGCAGTCAACAGCTGCGCAAAGGGGCATATTAATTAATTAGGCGTAAAAGAAGTTGATTGTTTACAAAAAATGTATGGATATTGACAGCTAGCTGTCAAATTTACGGACGGACAATGATAGCGACATCTGAAGTGAGCAAATGGCAGTTTTTATCCCCATTGAGGAAAAATATTCTTTCCTGTTTATTCCTCTGATTACTTCGGCACAAAAAATAATAGTTTAACAAATTATTGCCATATTTTATTCATCATGGCGTCGTTTTACTTGCATACTGCTTTCGTCCAGAAATCATGTTACATTTTAGCAAAATAATATCATGTAGACGTTATTCAAATAAATATGAAAGGCGTGTATTTCTGTACTACAATAAGATAGCTATCTAATACAACTTTTTTGATTAATTAGAAAGTATGATTCATCATAAAAATAAAAAACTGCTTTTGTGGATTGTAGATTTGTAGGTACTTCTGGACGAAAATGGCTAGCTGTCGATAATCGTATTTCTCCTGACAAACGTCAAACATTTTCGGTTTTTATTTTGTGCCCAAAAAGTATTAGATATTATGGAAAAAAACAGTCTTCATTGTATTTAGGAGTTCGTTTCCCAAGTTTTCTAAAGTGTACATGTTATGGCCGGAGTCCCATACAAAAATGAAACGTCTCCTTTATAAGATTAGTAAGGATTCCTACTAGTGGAGTCTATTTTCATGCAATAGTGGTAGGTAAGTATAAAATCCTTTGTGCTGTGCAGGGGAGAGCGGTGTATCAAAAATATTGGCATGTAGCCAATTCCTCTATTGCTGCAAACGACATTCAATTTTCCGAAGTTAACGGTTTGATGAATATCATTTAGCTACCGTAATTTGGTGTAGACAGCAGAAATAGTCGTGACATATTTATTTTACACACACACACACACGGTTCGCAACTACAAATCGAGATGTTTGCAAAATTAAATTCCATGCACGTTGCGCTAGTGTGAGTGCCTGTCGGAGCGATATACACCTACAGTGAGCAATACTGCCACGCACACATTGACAATTATTGCTTGACGCGATAGCACTACTAGCTTTCGAAACTTTATGATTTTGGGTGTGTTCCGTAATGCCAAAAATTATGAATGAAAACTTAATATTTTTGAAGTGAAAACTTCTTTAGCATCGTTGTGATTTGAAAGTCGATGAAACGAAAAAGCGACAGTAAAAAGAGACAGACACAAATTCATAAGATTTAACGTGGGAGAAAATGAGATAGGAAGCATTATACAGTGTTTCTTATGTTCGTGGTTCTCTGAAGCTGAAGAGTTTGTTTGTTTGCTTGAACGCGCCAATCTCGGGAACTACTGGTCCGATTTCAAAAATCTTTCAGTGTTAGATAGTCCATTTATCAAGAAAGGCTATAAATTATATATCATCACGCTAAAACTAATACGAGCGGAGCACCAATGAAGAATATTTCAAAATCGGGGTTTTTTTTACCTTTTGAGAGCTTCCGCTGCGTGCGCTGCGTAAACGGTTAAAGTTTCGCAAAAATCATGTATGACAGAATTGTTTCCCTTTAAAAGTTCTAAAAAAAGTCCTCGTCAGCATATGTCTATCTTTTAAGGTTGGCTCACTATAATCTTTTTTATGCTAACCATTTGTTCTAAAATAAAGCATTATTTGCGAAGGTGTTTTTATAAACATGATATTAATCCTTATCCAAATAAATACGCCCAAAGTAACCATTCCACGCGGACGAAGTCGCGGGCAGAAGCTAGTATTATATATTATAGTTAGGATACGAACGAACAACTTCGCGAAGTTGGTAGGAAAAACAATTGGTTATTTACATAGGAGCTGGCCAACTCAGTTCCAATAGCCGGTTTTATAAACAAAATCTCGGACTTAAAACCAATAAAAGTCGTTCAAAACACGTATCCGGTCCGGTCAGGTGACGTCACAACATGGTGTGGACTACAAACAGCACAGACAAACTAATAAAATGTTTATTGAGACCACGCGTGTGTTTAGGATAGAGGGCAGGCAGGTCACACTGAATTTTGTACAGCTGTATAAGATTTTTTTTAAGCTATTGCATAGCTTTTATCGCGGGCTTTGAGCGCGGCGACCGAATCAAGAAATTCCGTAACGTAACGGAAAAAAAACCGTAACGAACATAAAACCTAACACCCCGCACTCCGCCTACCATGTAATGACGGTTCCCATGACAACGTGATGTTGTCATGGAGGTTACAAATGCTATGCAATAGCTTTACCGCGGCAGTCCCCGAGTGCCACACGTTTTTTTTTGTTAGCCTATATTGTGTCCCACTGCTCGGCAAAGGCCTCTCCTTTTTCCTTCCAAACCTCTCTGCTTTGTGCAATTTCAGGCCATGTTGGCCCCGCAAACATAACTAGATCGTCACACCACCTTCGCCGCGGGCTACCTCGACGGCGTTGTCCTCCTTCAGGCGTCCAGTGAGTGACGATCTTCGCCCATCTCTCCGGGTGCATTCGTGCGACGTGGCCGGCCCATTTCCACTTCAGCCTGGCTGTTTTTTCTCCAACATCCGCTACTTGAGTTATGGAGCGCAGGATGGTGTTTCTAACGTGGTCCGTTCGTTTGACACCTATTATGTTGCGCTCCTTTGCCCGCTGGCAAATCTTGAGTTTGGACTTCTGTTGTTCAGTAAGTGACCAACTTTGTGCACCATAGGTTAGGACGGGCAGAATGCACATGTCGCTGAGTTTTCTTTTCAATGTTATATGGAGATTTCTTTCATGTGTTCTTTAAGATTTTTAATAAAAATTCAAATTCATTTATTTATTTTTGTAGATAGGTATCGGTATTGTTTTCCATTTTGATAAGTACTTGGTACTTGTTACATATACCCTATGGCAAACCGCGACTGCCAAAAAACTCTCACTGAATGGTTAAAGAGCAAAAGTTGCGAAGAAATCGAAGCTATGCTCCATACAATCACATAACTCTCAAACTACATTATCATCTATAGATACAATTTGTCGCTGACTAAAGTCAAAGTCACCGTCAAATAATTTACTTCAATTAGGCACAAAAATGCACTTTTGAACGTCAAAATTTACAAAAAATAGAGTTGATTCTAGTCGCCCCTTCCAAAAGGTAGTTTTCGTATGGAGAAGAATGGGCAAGAAACTCCACCGTTACTCTTTTAAAATGTTTTACAATATTTTGTATACATTGATTATATAATTATATGTGAAAACGATGCACCTGGAATAAGATTACTATACCACAATAGGTCAAAATAATTAATAATGTAGCAATGACAGAAAAAATAATTGTGCAATGGATATATGGTGTTCACATATTTACAAGCATTGTAAAAGTAGGTACCTATACGATATTCCTAAAAAAATTACAAGTAATATTAATAAGTCAGTGTGTGAGTTCAAGTAATCACAGAATGTAAAGTAAATGTTCTAATAATTAATTATACAATTAAATTAGCAACCAGTTTGATTTTATCCAGACTCTAAATTGTCCTATGGAGCTAGACCAGCACGCTTCCAAGCATTCTTATCTAGGATATAATCCTCTAATTTGTAATATGCTTGTTAACAAAAAGTAATTTTAATATGAGTTTTAAATTTTCTTTCAGTTAATTTTAATGTCATTAGGTATTTTGTTGTAACATTTAACACACATATAATCTATAGATACAATTTGTCGCTGACTAAAACAAAAAACCGGCCAAGTGCATGTCGGAACACGCACAATGTAGGGTTCCGTAGTTGGGATGAATCTATCCCAAGAACAAACTTAACTTTGTAGTTGAAAAACATTTTCTTTCATACGAAATGTACGGGAGAACATGTTTTTACAACCGCAAATCTAAGTTGGTCGATTATTACTCGTTAACTTGTAAAGCCTACTCAGCTGTGATAGTTTTCCTTTTAAATTCGCTAAAACTACTGCTGTGAATTTTTTCACATTCCTAAAATCCACCATTTAGCTGGTAGGGGGGGGGGGACACTTGACTCTAACTAAATTTTGCTCTTTAAAGCTTAAGAATGCGGCGACGCATGAATTGTCCATACAAACGTAGTACATAAATCATTTGCAATTTGAGTATATTTCCACCATATTATGTTGATATTCTGATTGAGACAGTATTTATCTAGGCTCCTACGTCTTTTTATTTCCAAAAACTTACCTTTAAATGAAGTGTAAGCGAATTCCATTTCATACATTTTTACAGCGTAAATGACATGTTTTCATATTGTTTTTTCTGTATTATAAACAACAATATTTGTAATATTGTTTCTGCAGAAGCATAGTTTATGTTATCAAGTTACAAATTATCGAAAAAAAAAAAAAAAATGGAAATATATTAAGTTTTCATTCATAATTTTTTGTATTACGGAACACATCCAAATTTATCATAAATTTTCGAAAGCTAGTACTATCACGTCAAGCAATAATTGTCAATGTGTGCGTGGTAGTATTGCTCACTGTAGGTGTATATCGCTCCGACAAGCACTCACACTAGCGCAACGTGCTTGGAATTGAATTTTGCAAACATCTCGATTTGTAGTTGCGAGCCGTGTCGCCGGCCTATTAATATTTCGCAAACGGATCTTTGAATTCAAAAATAGTCTTGACACACTAACAATGTTTTTGAAAGACCTTTTCAACGATACCCCACACCAAGAGATAGGAAAAAAAACATTCCCACTTTACGTGTAGGGGAGGTACCCTAAAAAATATCTAGTTTTATGTCCTTTTCCCAACTATGTTGAGGTCGGCTTCTAGTCTAACCGGATGCAGCTGAATACCAGTACTTTAGATAGAGCGACTGCCTATCTGACTTCCACAACCTAGTTACTAGGTAAAACGATATCCCTTGGTAAGACTGGTTGTCAGACTTTTGGGCTTCTAACTACCCGTAACGACTGTCAAAGATATACAAATGACAGCCGGGACCAACGGCTTAACGTGCTTTCCGAGGCACGGAGGGGTCTTGGTATGAAAAGATGGTCACCCATCCACGGACCAACCGCGGCAAGCGTAGCTTAGCCTGATCGATCGATCCGTGTGGCTGTTATTACTTAGCTACAAGCAGGCATCACCGTGCGTGCATTAAAAAATGTACCCATCTAAAACATAATTTACATTACACCATAACATTTGTTTACTGAACAAAGCAGTATGTATATGTACAGCCCACAGAACAGAGTTATGGAAACAATGGTGTCTGTTCACAATGGACAGGTGGAAATCGAATCCACGATGTTTTACTTCGCGCTGTGACTCTAAAACTGTGGATGTGAGACATTTTAGTACTGAACTTTGACATTTATTGAACTGTTTCAATACACATGGTTTAAAAAAAAAATACAATAAACGTGCATATATTTAGTAAGGGAGTGAGCCTTATAGACTCACTGCTGCTGCACGATAACTGACAAATGCGTGCACTGACTGGACAGGCCCTCTCAATCTGTGTGGTGCTTTAAAGACCACTTCAGACACCAATCCACATGGCCTTCACATGATCTGACCAAGATTATGTCTGGACTTTAAAAGAGACTGCGACCTCTGAGTTTGTTTCGGCCTTTCTTCTCAGAGTAGTCAGATAGGAAACGTCGACCTCATCTAGTTTTTAAAATATGATTGACGTGTAAAAGTGTTTGTACAAACCTACTTACAGAAATAAAATCATTTATCATTTAGTACACCAATGCTTCATGCCAACTTAATTAACAGAAATGCTTGTTCTATTTTTTAACCGACTTCCAAAAAGTAGGTTATATGTTCGTCGCGTATGTTTTTTTTTTATGTATGTCCACCGATTTCTCCGTTAATTGTGGACTGATTCTGAAAATTCTTCTTTTTGTTTGAAAGGGTATGCTCTCGAGGTGGTCCTATATAAATTGTATTAACTTTGCTTCGATAGTTTTTGAGTTAGCTTCAATAATACGTAATTTTTCCCACTTAGTATGTGGATGATATGATAAGTTCCTGTCACTGTTGTTTACATAGCAGATAGTGGTATTTGAATTTGTGTGGGGTAGGTTAACTAAAAAGTGAAAAATATAAATTTTTACAAAATAAAAACAACCGACTTCCAAAAACACTACAAAGTGAAAAATAACTTTAATTTCGGAAGTCGGTGACAAAAAACGAAAAATTCAAAACCAAAGACACCGACTTCTGACATTAAAGTTATTTTTCCTTGATGTTTTTTGGAAAAAGTTTTTTTTCTAAGAACATTTTCCCTGTCCGATCCGTGTGAGAGTGTTGTTAGGTATCGTACTGAGAGTCTAATTATGCCGTAATTTACAACAAAAAAAAAAACGTCATTTTTTTTTTGCAATTGCGTATTTTGCCGGGTTATTACATGGGGCGCGGGCAGCCGTCGTTTAGCGAGTGTGTACAAATCATTACTTAAGACCCCTGTTGAAAATTTGCTAATTTTAATTGGATTTGAGGAAATTTTGGTACTAAAAATGAGATTTTTAAATAGTAATAACTTTTTATTTTCAATAATAATTAGATTTTTATTACTTTTAGGGAATGTTATTGCAGTACCTATGTGCTCCTTTTGGATCGTACAGGTTTTTTTTTACAAATTGAATAATTTAGGTTCTCCCATTATTTTAATTTGTTAATAGTTATGATACGTGATCGAATCAGAAATGAGGAGATCCGCAGGAGAACCAAGGTAACCGACATAGCCCGAAGAATTGCCAAACTTAAGTGGCAATGGGCAGGACACATTGAACAGATGGCCGATGGGGCCGAAAGGTTCTGCAGTGGCGACCGCGTACCGGAAGACGTAGCGTTGGAAGGCCACCCACAAGATGGACCGATGACCTTGTGAAGGCCGCAGGAATCCGCTGGATGCGGAAAGCACAGAATCGGTCGAAGTGGAGGTGCTTGGGGGAGGCCTATGTCCAGCAGTGGATGTCTTTCGGCTGAAATCATGATGATGATGATGATAGTTATGATTATTCATTATTGTTGACAGATTATTGTAAAATTATTTTGTTCTTTTTTATTAACCTATTACGTGTGTGTAAATAAATCAAAAACCGTAAAAAAAAAATTAAGTTGAAAGGTAACAGATTACAAGGTTACTCGTCCGTTGCAAAAAAACAAATTTACTTTGATAATATGGTAGCATTTTAAGTTTTACATGTCGCAAACTATCCTGCCCCTTGTGCCCAAAAAAATGCAGATAAATTGAACTCTTATTATTTAAACTTTTCACACTCAAAAAGGTACAAATAGGCATTCTCTACCAGTCAACCAAGGGTGGTGAAGAGCAGGATGGCAGGTGCTCTATTTGAGAGGAACAAAGAAAATATATTAAAAATATATCATACATACATAAACTCACGCCTTCTTCCCATAGCGGTAGGCAAAAACTACAGAACGCCACCTGCTACGATCCTTACATAGTCCTTTTGCCTCGTTTACGTTCATACATCTGGTCATACACGCATGCCGGTTGCGAGTACTACGCACCTGGCCTTTCTGAAGAACATCACCAATAAGGTCAGTATAAGTCCTCCTAGGGCGTCCCCGCCCGGCCTTTCCCTTTACATCAGCCTTGTAAATACATTTTGTTAGTCGCACCGGAACGTCAATTTCAAGGCGTTCGTCGTGCGTGTACCGAACTTTTATCTGCCCGTCGTCATGCAAGAAGACTTTTGGCCACAGGACGTGGTGTTCCGTCGCTTCCGCGGACAAGTTCCACAAGACGGCACTAAGTCAAGCTAGTGCATAGTGAAGTGCTACTAACATAGTTTAAGCCTTATTTACTAACACAAGATTTGTTTATAATTTAAAAAAATATGTATGTTTAGGTTAAGGTATTTATTTATGGGCCTCTGTCGCCTGAATTAAATGGATTATTATTATTATTTTTTGTTTTTATCTATTCTCGGGACCATGGATCCCGGTCCTTTGGAAGGCGTACGAGGGGCCGAAGCCAACTCGTAGAGGCCCGTTAGATGCTTTTAAAGAAATGAGGCACCAACCGACGATTATCCCTGTATGCACTATGCAAGTGCACCAAAGGACAACCCCCGGTTGGTGTAGGACTATTGCAGTACATGGAAACAAAACATTGGACTATGGGTTTGGGTAGCTAAAGTGGACTGGTTATCTGGAACTATGGTAGGACTATAGCCCCTGCCTAATCAATGTTTTATATTTACACGGATAAAATGGCAAGGGGTGACTTGCACACTCAATAATGGGCCCCCAGAAACGGTCGCTAGCACATAGTGACGTAGCAACAAGGGGGCAACATGTCCTGAGGTGCTTGAGGAGTGGAGAGGTATTCCACGGCTTTCAGAACAATCCCAGAGCCCGGAAGATGGTCAAGATCCCTACGAGCACTTACTGGAATACTTCCTTCCTCCGAGCACGTTTGCTCTTGCGAATCTCCACTCAAGCCGGCCAATTAAGGCAAGAATGAGGCGAGAGCGCCGTTCCTCATCAGTGTTCACTCCAGTCGGCCAATAAAGGCAAGCCAGAGGTGAGGAACAAGACTTCTCCCGGGAGATAGGGTCCGTGGGGTCGCTACTGCCCAACAGCTCGCCACATGCTGCCCTGCGGGTTTTTGTATCTCTCTTGGTCTGGCTCCTCATCCTAGACCTGTTCCGCCAAAATAAACTACCGGCACAGACCCTGAATTCGGAGCGCGCGAGCCCCACCACGACGTCAACGTAGAGATACGGCGGTGGGGTTATTATTATTATTATTATTCATTCCCTCAACATGCTTAAACCATCTCAGCATACCCTTTTCAATTTTTGTCACTACATCTTCTTTTAAATCACATCGCTGTCTTATCACATCATTCCTCAGGTATTCATAGTCAGGCCACACATGCTTCGCAAGGAACGCATTTCCACAGCATTTATTCTAATTTCATGTTGTTTTTGCCACACCCAACATTCACTACCATACATAAACGTGGGCACCAGCATTGTGAACAATAAAAATATATCATTAGAAATAAAATGTAGGAACAACTGTACATAAATAGGTTATAACTTATAATCAGTGATCGGATAATCGAATGCATATTTACCTAAAGTGTAGGTGTTGGCCTTTATGGGATGCACTTTTGTATCGAAAAAATCCCGGGAATTCGGAATCGACAATTATTTTTTTACTATAGAATCAAATCGGGTGTAGGAATATTTACATAAGTTAAAGGTGTTGGCTAATATTATGGAATGCACTTTTGTATCAAAAAAATCCCGGGATTTCGGAATCAACGAATTTACTGTTTTCATTATAGAATCAAATTGTGTGTATATTTACTTATTTTAACTTTTATATTTAAAAAAAAAAAAATCGAAATAACTTCCTCTTAATTTTTCTTCAATTTTCAAAACATTTATCTCAAACTAATAATAAATAAGAATTACAAAGAAAAACCATTCAATCTCTTAATGATTATTAACGTACTTATTATTATTTTTTTATTGTTTTTTATTTAGTATTATTTTTTTAAATAAATACCACATGCTAAAGACGACGTTTCCTCACCATGTTACAGACTAGTTTCGCATTCCCGAACTTTCTGGAATCCCGGGATTTATATTTAAAAATATATGTTTTAAGAAGCCGCTGCATAATTTCCTAACCAAAAATGAACTTTAGGTAAATATGCATCCGGTTATCCGATCACTGCTTATAATACATATAGATACATATTTAATATAGTATACATATATTTATTACTCTTCACTGCCACCGTCGACGTCTTGAAAATGGCGAACTTTTTGGGTCAACAAAATTTAATAAACTGTCGTGCCATCGACACGTTGAAGAAAGTATTTCATATATTATTATTTTTTATTTAACAAATATAATTTTGCTTTACTCTGCACTATAACCAGTCGTCCCAACCACGCTAACTTTGAAACAATAAGTTAAAATAACTGATTCACTTGGCGGCAAGCTTTGTAAACTATTAACTAAGTATTATCACGCTATTGTTAAAAGGAGGTGGGTAGAATTGAATCTGTCGGTGTATTGCATATGGTTTGGAATTGAGTTTAAAGTTTTAGTTAGTGTTTGCTCTTTGTCTGGAGGTAAGGTTATTAAGGAATTGAAAATTACTTAGCTTATTCGAATTATGGAACCTTTTTCATTTCAGTAAGCTATTAGTATCATCGATATTGTAAAAGGATTTATTTTCAGAAATTTTGCTGTGAAATAAATCGGTGACATACATAAACTCGAACGCTACCTGCTACGAATATTACAAATTAAAAAAAAAAAAACATATCTGTGATGATACTGAAAAGCCAATAAAACCTAAAAATATCTAAGTGGTTTATTTATTTATTTAACCATTTATGAATGAATGAATGAATGATAATATTTATTTGCAAGAATATAGGTACATATGTTCTTAAGTTCTGTGGGTTTCACTATATTCGGCATTTCAGCCGTGCAAATATTTAGATTTACATCTTGGTTATACTTATAGCATGCAGTAGGTACACATTTAGAAATAGCAATAAAATAAAAATACTTTAGGAGCATGAGGAACAGGGTGTAAAGTTCACTCATCCAGCATAGAAAAGGGAGGATCCTCCGACCAGACGGGTGTTGTGTCTGGCGGGCAACTGCCCATCGGTTTGAAGTTGAAATCTTGTATGTATGTCGATCGCTCGGTAAACTCTAACTGCGCGATGCAGGATTTGTGTGACGTCATGTCTGTGATGCATAGTTCGTATGTGGCGGTGTAACCGCTACATCACTCCCCTCCGGAGACCGGAGGTCGATAGTTGGCTGAATCTTGCGATGCTTCATGGTGCCAGCTGTGGTTCCAGTGAGTCGGAACCGGGTGCCACATAGTTCGCGGTGAGTCGGAACTGTCTGTGGTGATTCCCCAGTGAGTCGGGGTGATTGAGTTGATTCCCCAGTGAGTCGGGGTGATTGAGGTGATGATTCCCCAGTGAGTCGGGGTGATTGAGGTTGATTGCGTTGATTCCCCAGTGAGTCGGGGTGATGAGGCTGAGGGTGATGACCAGGAATGCGCGTTCGCTGCATGCTGGTGATCAGGATACCCGTTGAAGCCGTGGGTGCTGGCCGGCTGTGTGAGTTGCCTCACGATAGCTTGCGGGAGTGATGATGATTATGACGTCACGCCGAATAATTGCTCGAAGGCAGCGCTGACGTTCATACTCGGGGTCACCAATTTAGGGGTATGAGGAACAGGGTGTAAAGTTCACTCATCCACCATAAAAAAGGGAGGATCCTCCGACCAGACGGGTGTTGTGTCTGGCGGGCAACTGCCCGCAGTTTGAAGTTGAAATCTTGTATGTATGTCGATCGCTCGGTAAACTCTAACTACGCGATGCAGGATTTGTGTGACGTCATGTCTGTGATACGTAGTTCTTATGTGGCGGTGTAACCGCTACAATACTAATAATAATTTTATATCGCTAATCTAAATTTCATATTTAAATTTAGATTACAATGCAATTAATAAAATTAGTAAGATTCTATTCATTTAAAATAATAATTTATATTGAAAATAACGATCAATAACAATGATGTCAAGTCAATAAAAAAAAATAGCAAGATTAATGAAAATGTTTCAATATTATATAAGTAATGTCAATGTGTACATGTCATGAATAATTAATAAGTTTTACATTTTACACTCAAAATATTCATTGATGGAATAAAAACATCGCTCACACAACCAGTTATACAGTTTTCTATTAAATTCTAAATTCGAAGCACTTCTAAATTCTTCGGCTAAGTGGTTATATATTTTCACCGCCATGGTATAACAATTTTTGTTGCATACTTTTAGTCTATTACGCGGGACTATTAGTGGCTTTTGTACTATTTTCCTCTTTGACATAGCCTTTTCATCTTTTTCAAAAAGCTAGTAATTATTTCTTACAAATTTGCAGGTTTCAAATACATATAAAGACGGGAGGGTAAGCAGCTTTTGCTTAATAAATACAGGTTTACAAGAGTCTGTCCATCTAAGATTAAAAATTGACCTTACACACTTTTTTTGGGCTATGAATGCCCTCTGAGCATCTGTTGAATTCCCCCATACAGTTATTCCATACCTTAGAACAGAACAAACGTGGCTATGGTATAACAATAAGGCTGTTTTAATATCTGTTAAATTTTTGATCCTTCTAAGTGCAAATACGAATTTGTTTATTTTCTTACATACATTATCTACTTGAGCTTTCCAATTGCAATGTCTGTCCATAACTATTCCTAAAAATTTGATATTATTAACTTCTTCTATGTCATTATTATTGCATTTTAAACTTAATTTCATTTAATTTCCTAATTTTTTGTGCTTATTATACGGACAAAATGTTATAAATTTAGTTTTATTTGTATTTATTTTTAAGTTATTCCTATCTAGCCAATTGACTAAATCTGTCAATGCTTTATTCGTAACTATTTTACTGTTTTCTAGAGTTTTCTCTTTTGTCAACACGGTAGTATCATCTGCAAACAATATAGTATATTGGTTCGTGGAGTTGGGCAGTTCGTTTATGTATATTATAAACAATAAGGGGCCAAGGGGCCAATGTACACACATATACAGACAAGACAAAAGGAACAGAAAAATACATTAAAATAATAAAGGTGATGCTAGGTGGTGGTGGTCGTGGTGGTGAAGAAAGAAAGAAAGAAAGAAAATACTTTTACAAAAAAAAAACAACTAACTTCAAAAAAAAAAAACACTACAAAGTGAAAAATAACTTCAAATTCAAATATTTTTAATTGTAGAACATAGGTAAACAAAAAAGTACAGATGTTAATAATAATAAAAATGAACGCTATGTCTTGCCGTTAACGACGCACAAATATTCTGATTATAAATTAATTAGTAATAAATTAAACAAAACATTTACATTAAAAAATAAAACAAAATTTTAACAATTAGAAATTAATAGATACTTAAAAACATTACTCACTGTTATTTCATTCAATTATAACTTTAATTTCGGAAGTCGGTGTCTTTGGTTTTGAATTTTCGTTTTTTGTCATAAAATGTCATTGTCATGAATTAAAGTTATTTTTCACTTTGTAGTGTTTTTTTGTAAAAAGTTTTTATTTTTCACTTTTTAGTTGTGGTACCTACCCCACACAAATTCGAAAACCACTACCTGCTATGTAAATAACAGTGACAGGAAATTATCATATCATCCACATACTAAGTGGGGAAAAATACGTATTATTGAAGCTAACTCAAAAACTACCGAAGCAAAGTTAATAAAATTTATATGGGACCACCTCTGAAGTATGATCTACCAAACAAAAAAAGAATCATCAAAATCAATTCATAATTGGCGGAGTAATCGCGTAAAAAACAAACAAAAAAAAACATACAGTCGAATTGAGAACCTCCTCCATTTGGAAGTCGGTTAAAAAATAGGTTTAATTGTCACAAAAACACGTGCATATATAAAAGACAAGAGTAATCAGAGAACAACACAAAGTACATAACAAATCACGAGCATAGAACAGAAATTACTTAGGCGGCAGCTGCACGACATGACTGTGACAAGAAAGCTTCCACTCAGCATGATGCAGTGCTATCGGGACCCACAGCACAGCGCTGATTTTCAGTGGTCGCCCGAAAAAAAAAAATGTTACGGAAATCAAGTCAGGTTCAGTGATTTTTCTATTAAATATGTCATCATCTGCCTAGCCTTTTCCCAACTATATTGGGGTCGGCTTCCAGTCTAACCGGATGCAGCTGAATACCAGTATTTTACATGGAGCGACTGCCTATCTGACCGCCACAACCCAGTAACAGGGTAATACGATACCCCTTGGTAAGTCTGGTTGTCAGACTTTCGGGCTTCTGACGACCCGTAACGACTGTCAAAGATCTACGAATGACAGCCGGGACCAACGGCTTAACGTGCTTTCCGAGGCACGGAGGAGTTCGGTATGTAGAAATGGTCACCCATCCACGGACCAACCCCGGCAAGCGCAGCTTAACCTGACAGATCGACACAAAATAAAATAAATAGTGCTTAGAATAGGTAGATAGGTGGTAGTGGTGGTGGTGGTGGTGGTGAATGTATTTATTTATCAATCATCTTTTATAGCTCCTATGCGAAGAGAAAAGTGATTCTGTTACTAACCTGTGTACCGTGTTTTTGACAAATAAATTACTTTGACTTACATTTTGAAAAAGAAGAACAGCTTCTTCAATGTGTTGTTTTATTTTAAGTACTTATTAAGGACATCGCCAAGCGGTTGGTCAACTCTTCACGCGATTCTACAGAGTCGTGATGTTTTAAGGCCACGGCGAGGAGGGGATTCAGCCTCTGGTCGCATTAGAGTCAAGACGTCGCGAAACTGTTCTCGATTCGTTGTGCTCAGTTATTGTGTTAGTTGTAATTTGTGATCATTTTGTTAATTGGTGATTTTAATAGACGCCGTCGCACCCAGTGTGTGTATAATTTAGCTAGTGTGATTCATTTGATTGTAAATTATAATGTGATCTGAACTGCAAACTGTTTTTCTATTGCGCATTAACCAACACTACCCACACTACGCCCACAGTAGATAAAATATCGCTGATAATAACGAAGGTCACATACCCGTCTCCGACATATATTTATTTTCCTCTGTATAATTTATATATTTTAGTGTAATAAGTTGACGTTTGTTATGATATAATGCTCTATCAACTTTACCTTCCACAATACCGCACTACGTATGACCTACATACGCACCCTTACCTTCAAAACGTTAATTTAAAACATGTACTCGTATCTAAACAAGATGTAACATGTCAACAATACCAGTCTGCAGTTCCGACGTTTGGTCGTAACGTTACGTTTTGAGAGGTGGTACTAACGGTTGCTGTCGAGTTCAGGGTGAGAAGTGAGTAATGAGTGAGTATTTTGTGGAACTTAAGTTAGAATTTCGTCATTCGTAATTTTGACTTGTAAATTATTATGTCTGTAATTTCATTCGATTCTTAGCAATACTAGGATAGTTAGCATTTTTGAAGTGAAAACTTCTTTAGGCGCGTTGGGCGTTTTTGAGATGGGAAAAACAATTGAACTCGCGACACTGTTACCGTTACTGACACCTCATTAAAAGTATTTCCTGTACAATAAAATTGTTCAAGTATTCACTTCTGTCGGCACTCCCGGAGTGCCACTAATTTTATTTTTCGAAAACAATCAACTTTTAAGTATTTTTCATTTTCTTCAAATTATGCCCAGAGATAGTCCATAATGAAGCTGGAAGTTATTATCTAAAACCGTAGCCCTTCATAGATAAAAGCATGGAAAGTACTAGTGTTAAACCTAGCATTATTGTTTTCCAGTTCCATTTTTCATAATTATTTAGGGTTTGCATCTAATTTTTTAATAGACCTGAGTAGAATCTTTTGCAAATGTAAAGCACGTTGTCATAAAAGTCATCATCTGTCTCAGCCTTTTCCCAACTATGTTGGGATCGGCTTCCAGTCTAACCGTATGCAGCTGAATACTAGTATTTTATATGGAGCGACTACCTATGTGATCTCCACAACCCAGTTAGCTACCTAATGGGTAACACGATACCCCTTGTTATGACTGGTTGTCAGAGTTTCGGGCTTCTGACGACCCGTAACACTGTCAAAGATCTACAAATGACAGCCGGGACCAACGGCTTAACGTGCTTTCCGAGGCACGGAGGAGTCTCGGTATGTAAAGATGGTCACCCATCCACGGACCAACACCGACAAGCGTAGCTTAACCTGTTGGATCGACCCGTGCGGCTGTTGTTATTACTTAGCCACGAGTTGCCACGATTAGCCACGTTTTCATAGAAGTAAACCTACAGATTTATAAGATATGCAATTAAAATGACAAGAAAAACTCGCAATACAAAATATCACCCAAATCAATTCAAATCTAACTTCGAGTTCCACAAGTGACACCCCTCCCTGACGATATCACAACGTTTCCTGTGTACCCCGTTTTGTTTCATCCCTATGTACACCCCCCACATGTTCGAATGTGACCAAGTATTGTTGAACACACCCCCTGGATAAGATCCGAGTGTGGGAAGATGTCGTGATGTCTGTCAAAATGATTATTATTAACATGTGTTTAGTTAAATTGTTTGATGAGAAAAGTTTTAACTTGTAACTGATTTAGATAACAATCTTTTCAGGTAAGTATTTTAATTGATTTTTACTGTGATGTTCAAGTTGATTACCATGAAATAAGGGTGTCATTACTTTCAAAATTCAAATTAATTATTTTTTAAATACAGCTTATTGTTCCACAGTGGGTGTTTGTAGTACACGTAATATAAATTTAAAAACTATTTACATAAAACATTGAAAATACTATAAAATCAGCAATCAACAACAAATTAATTAAAGTATTTACTATGATGTCAAATTTCAATAAAATTATAAATAAATTAAATTAAAAATTATAAAATCACATTAATTATAATTTCCTAACTTTCATGCATCATTTTAATTTCTATGTTCATTTTGACACTAAATCAAGAAAGCTTATGACTTACGCAAACTACTACGATATGATGATTGTGATCAATGCTTTGCGTTTTTTTAGCTTTTATTTTGTTACCGTTGTTTATCGACCGATATTTAAGGGGACGAAAGCTGACTTTTAATGATTTTATGCTGAAGATGACGTCTGAACGAGTAGTGTTAGTGATTTGGAAAAAATATGTGTTAAACTAGAGCATTTTTTTAAATATTTTAATATAGGCATATTTTTGATTATGTTTATATTTCATAGTGAAATAAATTTGCAAAGTTATGTCTAACGCGTATAAAAAACGAATGACGCAAAATCTATCAAGTGTATTTTTCTGAAAACTTCATCATTTTAAAGATAATTAAATTATTGATCTTTTAGTATACTTATTTTATTAAAATATATTTTGCTTTACGTGTAATAAATCAATAATGCGTCTAATTTGGGACAGCGCTCTTTGATGGGCGAGTCCTATTACTGGCTGGACGTACGACGCGTTGCGTGAGCTCAGTACAGAACACGCAAGCTAACCACTCAAGGTCACTGGCATATATCTGCGTCTTAACATCCTCCATCAAGCGCCAGATACCCAGCGAACTCAGTACCTAGTGCCAGTTTAGTCATACGTACATAGACATGCACACACCTTCACACACATTTACAATATCTACACCGCACAGATAAATGCCCGCACACACTATAAGTGCCACTCACTCTCTGTATTTCATATTTTTCTGTGTACTTTGTAATTGGCGTAATTTATAAAATAATAATAATGTTATACTTACTGTCAACTGTGAAGCTACTTTATAATAAATAAATATTATTATTTCTAAGTTTTGTAACATAAGTGATAACCAGTCGAATTTATCAGCTTGCTAATTGAGTAAATACGTACAATGATTTTTTAATAAATTTTACCAGATATTTCTAAACTTTTGCATTCCTCTAAAATTACTCACACATTATCTTCATTTCATACATAATCTAGAGGTTATTTTCAAACAAACAAAAGCACGTGATAATTTCCGCAGCTCCTGCGGCCGGCGACACGTCCGCCCTCAACAAAAGTCTGCAGCGGAATGCCGCTATCAGTTTGAAATTCAAATTTAACGGTTGACCGGAAATGCGGTGTCGGACGCATCCGGCGGCCGCGTTCCGTTGTCGCGTTTAGATTTCGAATTTGCGGTGTGAAGTGGGGGTAGTTTTGTATTATTTAGATGAATGAAGATGTTTATATTTAGATTGGTCAAGTAAATGAGTAGATAGTACATTGTAATGTATAATAATAGTTTGGGGAAATACGGTCAAAGTTAGGATTTTTTCTATTGTCAAAGTCAAAGTCAAATCATTTATTTCAAATAGGCCCATGTATGGCACTTTTGAACGTCAAAAATTACAAAATAATAAAATTGATTCTAGTCGCCCCTTCCAAAAGGTAGTTTTCGTATGGAGAAGAATGGGCAAGAAACTCCACCGTTACTCTTTTAAAATGTTTTACAATTGTTTGTATATGTACGTACATTTGTTAAATAATTATTATATGTGAAGACGATGCACCTAGAATAAAATTACTATACCACAATAGGTAAAAAGAATTAAAAATGAAGCAACGATAGATAATTTAATATGTGATAGATACATGATGCTCACATATTTACAAACATTGTAAAAGTAGACGATTTTCATAAAATTTTACAATTAATAAGTCAGTGTGTGAGGAAGTAATCACAGAATGTAAAATCAATGTCATTAAACACAAAGTAATCAATTTTACAATTAAATTAGCGACCAGTTTGATTTTGTCTTGATTCTAAATTGTCCTATGGAGCAGGACCAGCATGTTTCCAAGCACTCTTATCTTGGATATAATCCTCTAATTTGTAATATGCTTATTTACAAAGTGTACTTTTTATATGAGTTTTAAATTTTCTTTCATTTAATTGCAATACGTCACAAGGTATTTTGTTGTAACATTTAACACAGTACCCCATAAAAGATGTTTGTACTTTAGATAACCTGAAAAATGTTTTAGTTTATCTTTATTTGATAGTTTATCTTTGATTGATATTTAAAAACATCCCTTTAGCATAGGTGTTATACAGTGTGAGTCTTCATAATGTGCACATATCGAAATGAGGGAATCTATGCTTAATTTTAACGACAGAAAAAATATTTTAAAAAATCTAAATATTTTTTTATACTTTTTATGGAATTTAAAAAAAAATGTAGGCAAACTGTGTAACTTTTAAACTGAATCAGCTATCGCGATGAAACAAACTCCATAATGATTGGAAGTAAGTAGGCGTCCACATAAAATTAAAATTTAGAAAAAGCAACTACCCTCAATTGAAAAAAATATGTTTTTTTAGTAAAAATCTGTATTTTTTTCATCCATTTTTACAATAATTGTAAAATTTATAAATAAGATGCCCAAGAGAATAAAAAAAAAAAAAAAATCCATACAAAAAAAAATTAAAGAAAAAAAAAATTGACCATTTTTTCCATCGATAAAATTAAGCATAGGGGATCATTTCGATATGTGCACATTATGAAGACTCACACTATGTTCACCTCTGCCTCATCCTTCGTGGATTACAGGCGTGATGTTATGTTATTTATGTTATGTTATTTAAAAATAGTGAAGGTCGGAATGGGAATAAAAACTGCTACTTGCTCACTTCAGATGGCGCTGATACCCAGCGTCTTATAATTTGACAGCTAGCCATACATTTTTTGTAACAAGCGACTTCTTTTACGCATAATTAATTATTGAGCCCAGTTGCGCAGCTGTTTACTGCAAAAATACGGGGACCCGTGTATTTGCCAAATATGTTATAAGAAGGAAACTGGGAGAAAGCTCTACGAAAAAAAAATTGGAGCCCGATATTTCGTCGAAACGAGTGCTATCTTTTTTTAAACATGAAGACTTTTCATTACATACAGGCACTTGTGATGTGATATTATGTAAATTATAGTAAAGTGTAATATGATAATATAATATTATATTTTCATATTAGATCAAAATTCAAAATTCAAAATTCAAAAGTCATTTATTCAAATTAGGCTGAGAACCAGCACTTTTCGAACGTCAAAATTACATAAGACAGTCCCCCAAAAACGCCCACCCTTCACCACTTCCTAGTGCCTTTAGCTGGGAAGAAGAAGTGGCGCAACAAACTCCCCAGCAGCACAGCTGTCTGTTCAAGTTAGAAAAAAATACAAATGACTCTATACAATAGTATGCAAAATTATTATGCAACACAAAACATTATTTTAATTAAGTATAAATTATTGGCCATATGTTAGCTAGCACACGCCGATATACCAACCAAAAACATCGAGAACTATACTCAAGCAGAATTAAAAAATAAAAACTAAACGTAAAAAGAACTAAATATCTAAATAAAAGCCTCCAGGCATAAAGGGCGTGCCCGCTTACATAAAGCTGTAAATTGGAAGTTATAAATGATAAACTAGGACCATCGAGGTAAAATAAATGTACAGTTAATTACTAGTAACAATAACAAAACCATGATCAGCAAGACGACCAGTCACCACAAGCAGCACCCGTTCACGAGCATAACGCAAAGATCAGCCATTACCCCCCTCGCCATATTTGAGGGAAGGAGGCAACCCGACTCCCGACGCTACCGCAAGCATTGACATCTAAGGGAGCATGACGAACTTGCTGCCGGTTGCTCAGGTAAAAAATAATATAATCAATTGTCGAGGTCACTAGCCAACCACAAATTGCAATACAAACTCATAACAAAAACATTGTAATGAGTAGATTATGTCAACAATAAAATAAAAATAAATAGACTCGTAAAAAAATAATTAAAAAATTGACTCATAAAGTCAAATAAAATAAAAAAAAAATTATATAAACTTATATAAACTGTCAGTAGGTAAGTTAAATCTGGAGAAAGAACATAAACATTGTCTTGAGTTAATCACAGCGACCAACTATTCTTATCATTTAAGTAGTCGTTGATACAATAGTATGCCTTTGAACAAAGGTTGGATTTTACTTTATTTTTAAACGCATTAAAAGGCAAATCTAGCATAGAAGAGGGTAGCTTGTTATAAAAGGTTATACCAAGCCCAACAAATGAGTTATGAACCTTATGAAGCCGGTGAAAGGGAGCTCGTAGTTTGTCCTTATTTCTAGTGTTAACATTGTGAATATCACTGTTTTTAGTGTATAAGTGTATATTTTGCCTAATATATAAGATGTTGGCGAAAATGAATTGTGATGCCACCGTGAGAATACCAACATCTTTAAAAAAATCTCTTAGAGAAACTCTGGCACGTAGCTGGTAAATTGCTCGAACAGCTCGTTTTTGAAGAACAAATATATTTTGAATGTCAGCGGCTTTGCCCCACAGCAGAATACCATAGGACATAACGCTATGGAAATAACTAAAATAGACTAACCGAGCTGTATCAACGTCAGTGTATTGTCTTACTTTCCTGACAGCGTAGGCGGCCGAACTGAGCCTCCCCGCTAGGCTTGATATATGTGGGCCCCACTGAAGTTTGGCATCTACTGTTATGCCCAGAAAAACTGCCGAGTTCACAGTTTCAAGCACCTCTTTATCTAAGACGATGTTGGGTCCTAGATTTCTAACATTTGGTAGAGCGAACTTTACACATTTCGTTTTCTTGGCATTGAGAACTAGGTTATTTGTCGTAAACCAATCCGTAACCATTGAGAGTGCACTGTTTATGTCGTCAAAATCTTGTCTATTCCTGTCTACTTTAAAAATAAGAGAGGTATCATCTGCAAACAGTACAACGTTACAGATATCCTTTAAATAAAAAGGTAAGTCATTTATATACACTAAGAATAAGAATGGACCCAGTATTGAGCCTTGAGGTACACCTAACTGAACTGGTAGCCCGGAAGATTTCACACCATTAACATCTACACATTGGACCCTATTATGCAAATAAGAATTTATTACTTTAAGAGCTTCGTTTTGGACACCGTAATGACGTAGTTTACGCAAAAGTGTGTCATGGTGCACGCAATCAAAGGCTTTGGAGAGATCACAGAAAACTCCAATGGCATTTTGCGAGTTCTCCCATGCGTTAAATATGTGTTTCATCAGAGCAACACCTGCATCTGTAGTCGAACGACCTTTTGTGAAACCATATTGTTCATCATGAAGAAGTCTGTTTAAATTAAAATGTCTTAGCAACTGCTTGAGTATTAATTTTTCAAATATTTTACTGAATGCAGGTAAGATAGAAATAGGCCTGAAATTGCCAACGTCATTTTTGTTACCCGATTTAAATAATGGTATGACTTTACTACTCTTCATGAGGTCAGGAAAAGTTCCTAAATCAACACATTTATTAAAAGTTACAGCTAAATATGGAGCTACTATGTCTATTATATTACTTAATAGTTTAATGGAGATACCCCAGTAATCACCAGTGTTTTTAGACTTAAGTGTGTTAAAAACATTAACTACATCACGAGGTGTTACATGCTCGAAGCTAAATAAGCTACTACATTTAGGCACACTGCTATGCAAAAGGTTTTCAGCTTTAGACGGGGACGAATTTAAGGAGCGAGTCGTAGTTATAGGTATGTTGGCAAAAAATTCATTAAATGCCTCAGCTACGTCGGCTGCTATATTAACGAATTTATTGTCGACCATAATCTCGAGTTGTTTTTCTTGTTTAACCGACTTACCCGTTTCATTGTTAATAATTTTCCAAGTGGTTTTTACTTTATTATTTGAATTTTTAATTGTATCGCCTAAAAATTTTGATTTTGCAAAAACACAAATATTTTTAAATAATTTTGAATAATTTTTGACATACTCTAAGAAAGGAGTATCAAACCTATATTTTTTCAAACCATATAACTCGTATAGTGTCGCTCTACTTTTATAAATACCTGGAGTAGCCCATTGGTTAAAGCCAACAGAGGTGCTATTAATGTTAATAGTTTTGGTCTTGAAAGTAGATTGGTACTCTTTTTGCACAACATCAAAAAGGGCTCCATAGATTTCATTGGGATTTTCGTGTTCTACTATAGACGGTGTAATTCTATGAGCTATATTATTTTTAAACTTGCTGCAACGACTAGCTGTATAAGGCCTGCATTCTATTTTATGTGGTTTTTTTTGTAATTGCATAGGGAAGCTAGCTAGTAAACCACAGTGGTCAGATGTTAAGTCACTTAAAACTAATTTATTTTTGGCATCACAATCACTAAATATATTATCGAGACAAGTCGACGTAGATGCCGTGATCCTAGTAGGTTCAAAAAACAAGTTAATTAAATTATAAGATTTGAACAAATTGAGAAGTCTAATACTTAATGGAGTATCATCTAAAATATTAATATTGAAATCTCCACATAAAATTATACTTTTATTACTAGATTTTAACCTATTGAGTGAATCCTCCATTACCGATTCGAAACGAATAAAATCCCCAGAGGGGGGTCGATAAACACAAATTATAACATATCGCTCTAGTTCAACACAAGACAACTCAATAGTGCGCTCAATGGAAAGATTAACTAAATCTAAACGTTGTTTACATTTCAACTTGTTTGAAACAAGAACTAAAGACCCACCGCGGATAGCACTTTTTCTTACAAATGCGCTTTGTACAGTAAAAAAATCATCATTGATAAAAACTACTTCATGTTCTTTCAACCAGTGTTCAGTCAAACATAACACCTGAACATCATAGTTCTCCATAAATAAACTTAACTCTAGCTCTTTGCCAGACAGACCCTGCATATTTTGATGTACAACATTCAACATATGCGGCTTATCTGTTGTCGCTCCTAATAGTTTAAACTACAAGGGGTATCAAAAGTAGGATTAGTACCACTACTAACAGTAATCAAAGGTACACTACAAGTACCAGTGTCGCTGTGTATATTGTATGCTAAAAGATTAGCAATATGTCTCCTACAACTAGGTGGCAAATACATTGTATTATTTGTCAGTTTGTAATCAGTAATAAATTGATTACAATCAAAATATAAAATAGCGTCACTGTGACGACATGTCCTATTATAAATTAACATATTTAAATTATAAATGTGCCTATTTTGCTCATCAGACAAATATTTTGAATAAGGCAAGGCACAGAAAATAAATTTACAACTATTGGTCTCATTGAGATGCAACATCAAATGGACACATTCCATTATGTCCTTTTTCCTTACAGTTAAACTATCCCCATATAATAATATAACAGTAGAACTGGGGTTTATTTTTGTCAATTTGATATAATTAATTAATTGGCTAATACTGGCACCGGGTAAACAATTATTAATTACATATTGTTGCGAACACTGATTAAATAGACTACCAAAACCTTGACCAAATTTGTCAGAAAATACATAAGTTGTGTTAGTAAAATTATTCATTTTATTGACATCCATACAGCTACCTACTGGCTGAGCCACTGAGGGTATAGGTGTAACCAGTTGAGGCTGGGGCTTATGGGTACAAGCACAGCTAAAAGAGAGGTTATTTGTCAATGACTCATACCTCTCTGCATTGTACTTGACCAGGTCAGCCAACTCATTGGCTTCCTGCAAGCGCTTACTCAGATCTTGTTGAGAAGCCTCATATTTACTAAAGATATCCTTTAGAGCATATTCCTTAACAAACAATTCATCCTGTAGGTGCTGAGTGTCGTTATCATACATAGTATTACACAATTGTAATTCATTATTACACTTCTTTAATTTTTGAATTAAATTTAGATTTTTTTGCCTAAGTTTTGTATTTAATTTGTTAACTTTTTGGCGCTGTAGTGATTTTTGAATTTTTGTAATTAATCTATTAATTTTAATGTATTTTTTTAACTTATTATGGCTAGTAAATAAGTTGCATTTAGTGATAGTTTCATCAGTTAAGTCTATTGTTACAACTGGCTCAACACATGTGGGTCCAGACCCGCTACCAACCAACTCATCATAAAGACTGCAGGTGAACGCAGACTCTTCACAGGCTTTGACAGATTCCCAAACGGGTTATTGTGTTGTGGGCCCTACTTAATTCCAGTTCCAATTCAGATATCCGTCTCAAAGCCAGATCGTGGGTGTCACTACATTGCTGGAAATTTGACACAAGTTGACGGAGGTGTTGATGCTGGTCAATTATGTCCATATGCTGAATATGTAATTCGGCCAACTGGTTCTTCAGCTCAGTGTTCTTGTTATTAATATATTGTACTTCTACCTCGCTGTCATCCCTTTCCTGTAGCAGCTGATCGCACTGGTTTTTACTAAATTCCAACTCTTTCAATGTGGCCTTCAGTTTTTCCTCTAAGGATGCAGCCCTACGGGTCAACATATTGACAAGCCAACCCTAGAGGCACCCTGGAATGAGAGAAGAGAAAGCAAAGTGAGTTAAAGGAATAAGAGAGTGAGATAGGATGTGGATAGTAAGATCAGTGCTAGAAGTGCTATCTCTGAAGATTTTCAGTCAGGAAGATCATGTCCGAGTTGGTTTTCAACTCTGATCGTATACGATATATTATATTTCTATCGTACGCCTCCAGTCTTTAACAAAAAACGAATTTAGAGTCACACAAATACCAAATAACCTATAAATTAAAATACGTTCATAATTTATTGACTTTTCCACTAAAGTTGCTTTTTTACTAGTGGTAGACGCTTCCCCTGTCCTGAGCTCGTCTTTTATAGTGCTACACTCCAAGTCTCATATATATTTATGCAGTTTTCGTATAATTTTTGTGATCGACACAAAAGTAAACATAAACACAACAATGGCGGTTTAAAGACGTACTACTGTGCTACCATCTATTATGAGCTTTCAGATTTTAACCTCATTGAAAGAATCTGAGTATGGAATTTGAATTTAAATGTTTAAAAAAGATATTTACGTATTAATACTTTTGAATCCGGGGATTACGCCAGTATTTATTCCCCTTTATCTTTAAAATCTTTGAATAACCACTTCAATAACTTCATTGCAGTGTTTAGGTTTAACGGACGCGCTTTGTATTAAAAACGATTCAGATAATCTTGTTATAGTCTCATAATGACAGCCAATAATATTTAATTCCTTATACGTAATGGCCTCTTTACAACAGTCTATGATAGGGTTATGCGTTCCCGCCAAATCGACCTGTCACTTTTGACAGATGACAGCAGTTTTCGCGCCAAACGGTTTTAGAAGATGGCGTGTGCGTGCTTTATCGCAGAATCTGGACTTATTTTCATTGTATCACGAGAATTTTAAATTCGAAAATATTTGTTATATTGCTTAGTACTTGATATATTTAATGAAGATGAGAGATTAAGACGCAGATATATGCCAGCGACCTTGAGTGGTTAACTTGCGTGTTCTGTACTGAGCTCACGCAACGCGTCATATGTCCAGCCAGTAATAGGACAATAGAATAACTTTAGCGCAAACGTAATGCCGGTAACCCTCCCGGAGGGTTCACTTCCAATATATATGGCGTCATGGCGTATGAGTTCTATGAAAAGTGGGTGAAGTCGAAAGTGTTAAAACCGTTCTAAAAAACATTTATATTATTTGATTTCGTAGATACAGACGTCCTTATCTTCCCATTGTTTATTCTATAGCAGCTATGTAGCTCTACAATATCTGAGATCCTTCCTTCACAATATAAATTTTAAGTGGTTTAGGCACCTTTCCCATCTCCGACGAAGAGCTATCAACGATTTGCTCGCACAAGATACGTGCAAAAGATTAGTAGGCCCCGTGTAAGTTAACACTTTCGACTCCACCCACTTTTCATAGAACTCATACGCCATGCCACCATATATATTGGAAGTAAACCCCCTAGGAGGGTTACCGGCATTACGTTTGCGCTAAAGTTAACCATCGCGGACGGTCAATGGCATTAGATCTAAAACACTGTAAAACGAAGTAAAATAGTGTTTTCATGGGGTTTTGTCACTATACGTAGTTTCCAACCTTTTTGTTACCGTGAACAAAAAATTCAAAAACAAAAAAATGGTTGGATTTTAAAACCAACGCTTATATTAATAAATCTTGTTAAAATATATATCAAATTTTATTTTCACGTTTAAAAACACCCGCACGAGTCGATCGATCAGGTTAAGCTACGCTTGCCGCGGTTGGTTCGTAAGTAAGTAAGTAACCATGACCATGACCATGATGGGTGACCATCTTTACATACCAAGACCCCTCCGTGCCTCGGAAAGCACGTTAAGCCGTTGGTCCCGGCTGTCATTTGTAGCTCTTTGACAGTCGTTACGTAATTAGAAGCCAAAAGTCTGACAACCAGTCTTACCAAGGGGTATCGTGTTACCTAGTAACTAGGTTGTGGAGGTTAGACAGGCAGTCGCTCCATGTAAAATACTGGTATTCAGCTGCATCTGGTTAGACTGGAAGCCAACCCCAAAATAGTTGGAAAAAGACTAGACAGAAGATGATGATGATTCGTTAAGAAAAACCAACATTTAAAATGAGCTCTCAGCGAGGGCTCCCGGCATCCCATATGCGACTAAGTGAACCCTCCAGGAGGGCTCCCGGCATAAGTAGTTGATCGCTTACTGTTCACCGCCTGCGAGTACTCGTTTGTCGCAGCGACAAGAGCTATGAAAGAGAGACGCTCGCTTGGTGGACAGAATACTCGTTGAGAGACTCACGCTTGGTACATACGCATACCAGCGAGTAATCGCTCTTCACCGTCGCGCCCTCGCTGCTAGTTGCTCGCCAAGTCGTTTTTGATGTAAAACATCTATAGTGGCGGTTCAGACCGAATGTTGGCGTGGTGACGCGCCGCCTCACCAACAGTCTCCGGCTGTTGGCGCCAACAGCCAACACGCCAACACACTAACAGTCGCCATATTTATTTCCTGTCGTAAACTATCCTTTTATGCATATTACCTGTAGTGCTATTCTGTAAAAATCTCACCGTGATAACTTAGGTGAAGTGAGCTGCCAATAGTGTCAATGCTTAGCAACTGACAACTCACTCCGCGCTCACTTCACCTAAGATAACACGGTGAGATGGTGACAGAATAGCACTACTGTACATTTTTTATTATTCGAGAAATGTTTCACAAATTAGATGATGATGATGATGTTGATGGCGTTAGTGGCGATGGCGAAGTCGAAATCGAAGTCAATTTCGATGTTTCACATCTGCCAGGCGTCACACTACGGCTAATTTTAGTTCCTAGCTTAACTCGTTTCTCGTTATTAGCCGGCGCGTGTTCACGCAATCAGTTAGCCTTCACCTTTTTAAATTTGCATCAAAAGGAGATCATTCATTTTGGGCTAAGTTAGGAAAGTATGTGCCAAACAAAAAAAAATTTTATTCTCTTCACTTTTTATTCTGAGACCTAATCTGTAGGGGTATTTCCTGCGCTGTTATACGAGTGTTAGGTTTCAATTTATAAATACGTAATTGTTGGATATTGTACTGGCAACAACCAAAGATTCGATGTGTCAGAACGTAGCGCGGGAACGGCCTTCTGGGTTGGGCGCTCGTGACGGTAAGATGTGCTTGGTGGCTGTGTCCGTAAAAAGATAGATTGGCATGGTATTGGTTGGAAATCTACTGTAAATTAAGGTAACCTATTAGTTTCATGGTAAATATTAGAATACGGATTGAATTGTGATATTATGTGGGGAATAGGAGATATGATGGTATGGTGTAGAATATTTAATTTGATGTTGGCAAAGAAATATAAATGACTGACAAAATATCTTGGTGTTTCATATTATTTTCCTTATCCCTGAAGTATTGTAAATATGTAGTTTTATTAAACAGTTTTAGATTATGATATTGGGGTAACGACTTTAAGATTCATTTGGGGATTGGTATCTATTTTGAGGTTAAATAATTATATTCGGAGTTATTTTAGAGTAAGAATGGTTCTTATTTCACGAGCTTGAAAAATACTGTCTTCATGTTTTAGTTAAAAGAATAACAGTAATCTAATTATAGTAATAGCTTTTTATGCCAGTAAACATTACAGTTATCATATTTTACTGTGAAACTAAGGCTCTAGGGGTATTCTCCACATAACTACAGTTTGCAAAATAACGTTTTTTTTTTCGACAATACTAGTATTAGCTGATTGAAATAGGTATCACTGGTATTAATTAGTTTTAGGTCTATGTAGTGGTTTCTATTCTCGCAAAAACAGTGAAATAAAATAACACATTATTTTAGGTACGTAAATAACAGATGTAAAAAGAAGCTTAACGAAGCTTGTCCAGCACTTTCACATTTAGCCCAAAAATTTATGGACGGTGAATGATCTCCTTAATAGGTAAAATACAAATAAACGTAAAAAGATATGCTAAAAAAAAAAAACTCAATAAAATTCTCGTTGCAATGGAAACACGCCCCATAATCCAGACTCAATACGTTAAGATTTCAATTTTAAAATTCAAAAGAAAATTGCTTTTCTACTAGTTTGTCGACATAACAGCTAATGATATGTACTGTACAAGGTGATTCTCATATGGTTTTAGATATTGTCTCTTCCAGACATCTTAAAAATAATGCAGTTGAAGTTGGCTTCGTTTTTTATCTTATAAAGGGTGGATTTTTGAGACGGGGCAGGAAAGACATGTAGCTACAGGAAAACCGTCTTAGAGAATTGTCCTTAAATATCTGCAATCACAGATTTTGGAAAAATGGCACCTACTTCATCTTCTTCACTTCGCTCTTGTTGAAGCAATGGCACGTACAATTTAATCGTGTTTTTTTTTTTGGAAGTCGGTTGATTTTTTCTTTTGTTAAAAGTCTTTATTTTTCAGTTTTTAGTTGTGGTACCTACCCCATACAAATTCGAATACCACTACCTGCTATGTAAATAACAGTGACAGGAACTTAAGATATCATCCACATACTAAATGGGAAAAAAATAAGTTTTATTGAAACCAACTCAAAAACCATTCAAGCTAAGTTAATAAAATTTATATGGGACCACACGGGAAGCACCAGCTTTCAAATAAAAAAAAAAACATCAAAATCGGTTCACACAGTCGAAAGTTCTGAGATAAAAAACATTTAAAAAAAATACAGTCGAATTGAGAACCTCCTCCTTATTTTGAAGTCGGTTAAAAAAGCGTGCAAAACATACTCAACACATTATATACATACATAAACCTCACGCATTCTTCCCATGGGGGTAGGCAGAAACTACAGAACGCCACCTGCTACGATCCTTACATAGTCCTTTTGCCTCGTATACGTTCATACATCTGGTCATACACGCACGCCGGTTGCGAGTACTACGCACCTGACCTTTCTGAAGAACATCACCAATAAGGTCACTATATTATGTCAAAAAAAAAATCAAAATCAAAATATTTTATTTCACATAAACCTACATGGGCACTTATGAAACGTCAGAAGCTAGGTACACGGTTTCAATTGGTCGCTTCCTATGGAGAAGAGCCGGCAAGAAACTCCACGGTTACTCTTTTCAAAATAAATTGTTTCTACAATGTTTAAATGTCCAAATTACAGTGTTAATAGGTATGGGAGGATAGTGTAGGCCTATCAACAAGTACCAGGTACTTAGTAAAATAGAAAAAGGTCCACAAGTCTACAGCTTACAACGTTCTCACATTCACAAAATCTAAAAGAAAAGAATCTATATAAAAGATAAACAAAATAATAAAAATAAGGACCTATTTAAACCAAATGACATGATTGCCTAGTGGCATGATACAACTGTAGTCAGCTGTAACAAATCTAATTTGTTAAGATTTCAATTTTAAAATTCAAAAGAAAATTGCTTTTCTACTAGTTTGTCGACATAACAGCTAATGATATGTACTGTACAAGGTGATTCTCATATGGTTTTAGATATTGTCTCTTCCAGACATCTTAAAAATAATGCAGTTGAAGTTGGCTTCGTTTTTTATCTTATAAAGGGTGGATTTTTGAGACGGGGCAGGAAAGACATGTAGCTACAGGAAAACCGTCTTAGAGAATTGTCCTTAAATATCTGCAATCACAGATTTTGGAAAAATGGCACCTACTTCATCTTCTTCACTTCGCTCTTGTTGAAGCAATGGCACGTACAATTTAATCGGAGAGGCAACCGGATGGCGAGTGGTAATCTGGGTCTTGAAGTGATACCGAACCCGCCCGTACCGTCCGAATGGACCCCAAATGGACGGGGGCGGAGATTTGGGTGATGGGGGCTTAACATTTTTTATTTGACATGGCATTCAAAATTTAAGCTCTATTATGTGCAAGGAATTTGTGTGTATCAATGCTATCCGGTTGTCACCCTCCAACATCGTTATAATTGAAATAATGTGTATAATTCTTGAAACTCCTTACCGATGGTTTATCACCGAAAATGAGGGTTAATTTTATCAAAACCAGGGCATTAATACACAAAAATTCCTTACACATAATAGAGCTTAAATTTTGAATGCCATGTCAAAAAAAATGTTAAGCCCCCATCCCCCATATCTCCGCCCCGCGCTTCATTTGGGGTCCATTTGGACGGTACGGGGGGGTTCGGTATTACTTCAAGACCCAGATTACCACTCGCCATCCGGTTGCCTCTCCGATTTTTTATGTACTTTGAATATGTGTCCAATCGCAGGTCTGCGTACAGTCCGCTAAAGAAAAGGCATTTCTCACGTTTTATTTTTATGATGCCAATCGATGCAGTTTCGTATTTAAGGATTAAAAGGCTCTTCTAGACCAACTAAGGTTTAAGTACAAGAAAAGACACAATTTGTAAAAACCTATGTAAATCATTCTATAGACTAGTGTATTATACTAAATTAAACTCTTGAATATCGTGGTAAAGTTCCCAAAGAAAGACCTTTTGAGTTCCACAATCATAACAATCTTCTAAAGACCTTTCGTGTTAGTTTCCATTTAGTAGCCAGATTTGGAGACATTTAGTTCACTCAAAACCACGTAAAATGAATCAATAGTCACTTAGAGCTTTTATAAATAAAAACTTTTACAAAAAAAATCAACCGACTTCCAAAAAAAAAAACACTACAAAGCGAAAAATAACTTTCAATTTTGGAAGTCGGTGGTAAAAAACGAAAATTCAAAACCAAAGACACCGACTACCGAAATTGAAAGTTATTTTTCGCTTTGTAGTGTTTTTTTTTTTGGAAGTCGGTTGATTTTTTCTTTTGTTAAAAGTCTTTATTTTTCAGTTTTTAGTTGTGGTACCTACCCCATACAAATTCGAATACCACTACCTGCTATGTAAATAACAGTGACAGGAACTTAAGATATCATCCACATACTAAATGGGAAAAAAATAAGTTTTATTGAAACCAACTCAAAAACCATTCAAGCTAAGTTAATAAAATTTATATGGGACCACACGGGAAGCACCAGCTTTCAAATAAAAAAAAAAACATCAAAATCGGTTCACACAGTCGAAAGTTCTGAGATAAAAAACATTTAAAAAAAATACAGTCGAATTGAGAACCTCCTCCTTATTTTGAAGTCGGTTAAAAAAGCGTGCAAAACATACTCAACACATTATATACATACATAAACCTCACGCATTCTTCCCATGGGGGTAGGCAGAAACTACAGAACGCCACCTGCTACGATCCTTACATAGTCCTTTTGCCTCGTATACGTTCATACATCTGGTCATACACGCACGCCGGTTGCGAGTACTACGCACCTGACCTTTCTGAAGAACATCACCAATAAGGTCACTATATTATGTCAAAAAAAAAATTTAAATCAAAACATTTTATTTCACATAAACCTACATGGGCACTTATGAAACGTCAGAAGCTAGGTACACGGTTTCAATTGGTCGCTTCCTATGGAGAAGAGCCGGCAAGAAACTCCACGGTTACTCTTTTCAAAATAAATTGTTTCTACAATGTTTAAATGTCCAAATTACAGTGTTAATAGGTATGGGAGGATAGTGTAGGCCTATCAACAAGTACCAGGTACTTAGTAAAATAGAAAAAGGTCCACAAGTCTACAGCTTACAACGTTCTCACATTCACAAAATCTAAAAGAAAAGAATCTATATAAAAGATAAACAAAATAATAAAAATAAGGACCTATTTAAACCAAATGACATGATTGCCTAGTGGCATGATACAACTGTAGTCAGCTGTAACAAATCTAATTTGATTAAAAAAAATATATAAAAATTGTAGGTATATTATGTCCTTCTAGAACGTCCCCCTCCCGACGTTTCCATTCACATCTGCCTTGTGAATACCCTTTGTTAGTCACCTTTCATTCATCCTCTCAACAAGACCAAACCATCTAACCACTCTTTTCAATTTTTATCATCTTCTTTCAACTACTCAACCAACAAATTACATAAAAACCCAAGAAAAAATCACAAAACATCTTCGAAACACAAATAAAAGAAAAAGCATTTTACAAAAACAAATGCACATCGTATTTCTGAGTGAGTAAGTAACAAACAAAACACAGCTAAGGAGTGTATAATGTAAGTATAAAAATTAATATAAAAGTGTATAAGAATTATTAAATATTCCGGTAGCGACAAATAATTGGTATTTTATACAGATCTCCAGGGTACGCCGGGTGCAAGGACTAGTATAGGTTAATGTGGATACGACAACTGTTTTTTTTAAACGTTTCTCATTTTTCACTAGACGATATCGTGGCAGACAATGAAGGAATGAACTTGACTCCTACCGAAGGAACTAAGCCCACACTAGTAGTGGACGTGTGTGGAAAAGGGAAACGGGAGTTCTTTCTTTGGTATTGTTCGTCGAATCGTTGAGCTCCGTAAGTACTGAGTTGAGCTGCACGATAGCTGACAAATTCGTGCATTGACTGGACAAGTCTACTCAATCTGTGTGATTTTTTTCTCAAAACTCCATTTCCGACACCAATCTACTTGGTCTTCATATGATCTCACCAAGATGTCTGGACTTTAAAAGAGACTGCGACCTCTGAGTTTGTTTCGGCCTTTTTTTTTTTTTTGGGTGGGAAATTATCAAATAACTTCTCCCGCTCTGGGCGGAGCGGGAGGGCGTGTCAGACTCTTACTGACTAAAACCCACCCGTGTTTCTTCGGTTGCCCTGTTGCCGGGGGCCACGATTTCCCTATCGGTTTTCTTCGAACCCCCGACAGGCATTGGCCCTAGCGGACCCCGTCAATTCTGCTGACATCTCTTTGAGGCGCGCGTGGAACACAACGCGCCGTCGACCCGGGCTTGGTCCTTATCGGACGGCGAGCTACCCATTGTTCACCGCCCGCAAGCCCGCGCCTACGGTGGCCGGAAATCGGCTCGCGATTCCCGCCCCGGGCGTCTCCTCCTATTGCGGCGGTTAGGGGCGTGAGGGCGCGAAATTTGCCTCTCCCTCACGCGTTCCGCCTCCTCCTTCGCGAGCATTACCGCTTCGCAGAAGGAGGTGACGGCCTGCCATTTCCTCTCGCTCCGTACCATGGCCTGAACCAGGGCCGGACGCGAGAGATCACCGCCGCCAATCGCCTCTACGAGGACACGGCGTTGCTCCGCCCAAGCCGGGCAGACCTCCACCGTATGCTCCACCGTGTCCTCAGGCCGATCCACACAATGGTGACACCCGGGTGTTTCCTCCCGCCTTATCCTGAACAGGAACCTCCCGAAGCAGCCGTGTCCGGTGAGGACCTGCGTCAGGCGAAAGGTGAGGACGCCGTGGCGTCTCTCAAGCCACTCCTCAAAGAGGGGTCTTGCAGTGGTTACATTACAGGTTATTAGATTTTTTCTTGAGTTTTGCGGTCGACTTGAACTTTTGTGCACTTGCGTAGTTTTGGATAGTGGTGTAGTTTTACTGACCTTGCAGTAGGTATTGTGTGAGCTGATGGTGAAGATGGAAGGTTGTTAAGACATTCAGAAGTGTAAAAGTGACGGTGTTATTTAAATAGATGTCTTTATGCTCTTTTGCGGCATTTCGCAAATTTTTGAATCGGGGTTTTCACTTCGCCGCCATTTATATATGTCGCAGTAAGATGGTTATCGCCATGATATAGTTAAATCACTAGGAATATAGCTATATACAGTAATATAGATAAATGAAAGCGGTTCATAACTGTCATATTAGGAATATAACTATGATACGAGCACGATCTAGTAATATAACTACATATTGGTCGACGGCGCGTTGTGTACCACGCGCGCCTCAAAGAGATTTCAGCAGAATTGACGGGGTCCGCTAGGGCCAATGCCTGCCGGGGGTTCAAAGAAAACCGATAGGGAAATCGTGGCCCCCAGCAACAGGGTAACCGAAGGAACACGGGTGGGTTTTAGTCAGTAAGAGTCTGACACACTCTCCCGCTCCGCTCAGAGCGGGAGAAGATATTTGATAATTTCCCACCCAAAAAAAAAAAAAAAGCTGATAGAGGTAACGGCCAAAACTGATTTGGCCAAAAATACAATAGAAAACTTTTAATAAATTGTTAGATGAGCAAATCGCTCTTGAAACTAAATGTATATAATTGAAACCTTGAACACTACAGTGTCATTTGAATTGTTCAATTCTTTGAGCGATTTGCTTTCACCCTGTTCTAACTTTAAAATCATTTTCTTATTTTTGGGCACATCCACCCTAATCCTATCGCCCTCATATTTTTAACCCCCGCTTACTCGTGCGCGGCTTACAGTCGACTCTGACAAACAGACACAAATACAACCGTTTTCTTATTAGTTTAACGTTACTTGTTGCTTTTATACTTGTTTTTAAACATGAAGATGTTTGTCTGAGAGTATCAGGATTTTGCTCGACTGTGTAGCTAGAAGGGAGGGTTATGAATTTCATGTGTGTTCTTTTTAATGTCTGTTACGCGATTACTCCGCCAATTATGAATTGATTTTAGTGATTCTTTTTTTGTTTGGTAGGTCATACTTCAGAGGTAGTCCCATATAATTTTTTATAACTTTGCTTGGGTAGTTTTTGAATTAGCTTCAATAATACGTATTTTTTCCCACTTAGTATGTGGATGATGAACTTCCTGTCACTGTTATTTACATAACAGGTACTGGTATTCGAATTTGTGTGGGGTAAAATACCACAACTAAAAAAAAAAAAACAAAACCATAGACACCGATTTCCGAAATTAAAGTTATTTATCACTTTTAAAGTAAGTTAAAGTTTTTTTTTGAAGTCGATTGTTTTTTTTTTTTGTTGTATCTTAGGCTACATACAGGTAATTAAATAAACTAGGGAACATAATGCCTTCCACTTATTGGTCGAAGCCACACAGCTAGGAAGTTTGCTTGAACATGCTGCTCATAGCTTGAAATTAGTCATGCAATGTGATGCGTGTTCACAAAATAAAAGCTTCTTCATCCCAACACTTGTACAGCGTTGTGCTGAAGAAAACTTAACAGACAAATTGTAAATACGAGCTACGTATGGTTCTCTAAAACTCAGCATAAGAGTGAATAGGGAAATGCGTTCTGTTTGTACGTATACGTGTTTACAAATGCTTCTTTTTGCACGGGTTTTGTGCTAAAGAAGCTAAGTGTCAGTACAGCCATCATTGCAGTACTAAAATCATGTGTGGGCTTGTTAGGAGCGGAGCGTGTGACTTAGCATAAGAGCTGGCCAATAAATCAATAAAAACCGGCCGTTCCGTAGTTGGGATGAATTTATCCCAGAAACAAACCTAACTTTGTAGTTGATAAACATGTTCTCCCATACGGAATGTACGGGAAAACATGTTTTTGCAACTGCAAAGTTAAGTTGGTCAATTATTACTCGTGAACTTGTAGAGTCTACTTAGCTGTGATAGTTTTCCTTTTAATTTCGTTATATAAACTACTGCTGTGATTTTTTTCACACACCCAAAACTAACCATTTAGCTGACAGGGGGGGACACTTGACTCTAACAAAAATTAGCACTATAAAGCTTAATATTTCGCAAACGGATTCCTGAATCCAAAAATAGTTTATACAAACTCTCAATGTTTTTAAAGGACCTTTCCAATGATACCCCACACCATGGGATAAAAAAATAAAAAATAAACATCACCACTTTACGTGTAGGGGAGGTACTCTAAAAAAAATGTTTTTCATAATTTTGTTTCACTTTGTCGGCGTAATTAATATGTATACCTATGCCAAATTACAGCTTTCTAGTACTAAGGGTCTCGGAGCTACACCGCGGACAGACATATAGACAGACAGACAGACGGACATGACGAAACTATAAGGGTTCCTTGTTTACTACGGAACCCTAAACAAGAAAAAATTAAGCGAAGCACTTAGCTATGTAGCATTGATGTTATTTTTTTGGGTATTTTGATGTAGGTACCTATGAGTTGAGAAAAACAGTTTTTTTTTTTTGTTTTATCGTGTTTATACAACATGTAAAAAAAAATCTGTCGGATCGGATTCGTGAGGGTGTTGTTAAGTATCGTACTTAATAGTCCATTTATGAGGTTTATTTTCAGGGAAAAAAAAATGCACCACATTTCTTTGAATGGGGAATTTACCGGGTTATTACATGGGCTGTCGTTTAGCACAACCTATGACACTTGTTGAAAAGGAGATGTTTCATTTTCGGCCATAAAGTGTACGTTAGTGAAAAAAAAGGAAAAAATTCCACGAATTGAGGAAAAATATTCTTTCCTGTTTATTCCTCTGATTACTTCGGCACAAAAAATAATAGTTTAACAAATTATTGCCATATTTTATTCATCATGGCGTCATTTTACTTGCATACTGCTTTCGTCCAGAAATCATGTTACATTTTAACAAAATAATATCATGTAGACGTTATTCAAATAAATATGAAAGGCGTGTATTTCTGTACTACAATAAGATAGCTACCTTATACAACTTTTTTGATTAATTAGAAAGTATGATTCATCATAAAAATAAAAAAACTGCTTTTGTGGATTGTAGATTTGTAGGTACTTCTGGACGAAAATGGCTAGCTGTCGATAATCGTATTTCTCCTGACAAACGTCAAACATTTTCGGTTTTTATTTTGTGCCCAAAAAGTATTAGATATTATGGAAAAAAACAGTCTTCATTGTATTTAGGAGTTCGTTTCCCAGGTTTTCTGAAGTGTACATGTTATGGCCGGAGTCCCATACAAAAATGAAACGTCTCCTTTGCTAACTTTTAATCGATTTTGGGTAATTTCGGTACTTCTTCTTCTTCTTCTTTTCGTGCCGATGGTACTCTTCTTTATAATTATATTATTTTATATTATATGAGCCCAGTAGGTGGCCACGTTGATTGCAACATCAGTGGCGTTCTTTAGGTCATCCGAGGTGCAGTACTATTGTATTTTTCATGAGGATTCTTGTGACTAAGTAATACAGCCGTATGGACCAATCGATCAGGTTAAGCTACACTTGCCGTGGTTGGTCCATGGATGGGTGACCATCTTTACATACCAAGACCCCTCCGTGCCTCAGAAAGCACGTTAAGCCATTGGTCCTGGCTGTCATTTGTAGATCTTTGACAGTCGTTACGGGTCATCAGAAGCCCGAAAGTATTACAACTAGCCTTACCAAAGGGTATCGTGTTACTCAGTAACTGGGTTGTGGAGGTCAGATAGGCAGTCGCTCCATGTAAAATACTGGTATTCAGCTGCATCCGGTTAGACTGGAAGCTGGCAGGTTAGGCAGATGATGATGATTTTTCATGACACAAACTCTAAATATTCTTGAATTTTCTAAACACTACAAACAAAACCATAGCTCGAACTAGTCTAAACCCATAACCATTTGATATTAAACGTATAAAAATGTAATAACTATGAACTTAACTGCAATGTCTCGAAAGACGGTTAGCATACTAATTAACTGAAACTTTTATCGGTAGTTAGAGAATTTAAAATTTAAATTATTTTCGAGAAGTGTTAAAAATATTGTAAGTTTATTGTAGGGGGATGGCGCGGTAGTTGAATTTTAATAGTTTTTGTCGCGAAATACAAGTTGTTTTAAGACTATCGTCATTATTATGTTTATTAATTTGTGTTCAGCAAAAATGTACCCAGAGGTAATATTTCTTTTCATTCTGATTGATATCCTTTATTTCATTATTTACACATAAATTGTATTTTAAATATTAGAATAAAATGACATAAAAACATTTAAAAATATAAAAAGTAGTATCCCCACCGGTATCGGGAACAAGGTCCAAGCTACCGGCGGCGGTCAGGGCTCCAGAGAGAGAAACCTCTTAACAATGCGAACCGTGTCCAGGAGTACCGCTTTCTGAATCAAGCCCTTAATCCAGCTGCCCAGCGAAAGCCTCCTTAGGTGTTGGACGAGGCTCTTGGCAATAGGCTTGTGTCCAAATTTTTATTTTTTAGTCCGTCTTTCAGGAAATAAAAAAATATTGGACACGTATTTTTTATTTTTTGACGTAATCAAAAGATTACGGCGATACATTGAGTTAAAATGTGGCATGACGTCACGCCTTGCTAGATTTTATACGACGTTGTGACGTAGCGAGCTCCCACTGAACTTTAATGCGTGTTTTCTAAGTTATTTTTGATTAATATGATAAAGCAAAATACGTGTCTAATATTTTTTTATTATCTGAAAGACGGACTAAATAGGATTTTAATTTTTTTACCTAGGAAACTACCCTATTAAGCCATTGGCTGATACGACTATCGGCACAATGATTGCTGAGTCCACATCCCACATGTCGACAACCTCGCGAGCCAAGTCAAGATACTTGATTTGTTTATCTTTCTCGGCTTTCACGAGGTTCCCGTCATGCGGGACCGCTATTTCAATAATTTCATTGTGCGCCGCTCTACTCGATCCACCACCACTATATCAGGTTTATTGGCAACAATAGTCCTGTCAGTGATGATGGATCGATCCCAGTACAATGTGATATTTCCATTTTCGAGAACTGGGTCGGGCACATACCTGTAGTACGGCACTTCCGATTCCACACTCCTGTGTCCAGGAGTACGACTATGATTTATATTATTGTTGTGGTGCCATGAAATGTATGTCTGGCGCACCAGGGTAGTCAACCAAGCTACCACTTTGCTTTGCAACAAAAAGGTAGTAACCTAACAAATAGGTTTGTATTTCAATAATCAAATTTTAATGTTGCTTTTAACTGCTGTTGTGTTCCGCCTCTGCTGCAATCATCTCCTGGAATACATACATACATAAACTCACGCCTTCTTCCCATGGGGGTAGGCAGAAACTACAGAACGCCACCTGCTACGATCCTTACATAGTCCTTTTGCCTCGTTTACGTTCATACATCTGGTTTTCTGCTTGGTGGCACGCCGGTTGCGAGTACTACGCACCTGGCCTTTCTGAAGAACATCACCAATAAGGTCAGTATAAGTCCTCCTAAGGCGTCCCCGCCCAGCCTTTCCCTTCACATCAGCCTTGTAAATACATTTTGTTAGTCGCCTTTCATTCATCCTCTCAACATGCCCAAACCATCTCAGCATACCCTTTTAAATTTTTGTCACTACATCTTCTTTCATTTTTTCTTTCATCTTCGGGAAATGACTGTCAAATCAAGGTTACGAGTGTATTAGTAATGATTATTTATATATTTCAAAGAAAACTCCATCTTCATCATCATATTTCAAGAAAACTCCATTTAAGTTACATAATCACATCCCAAATAATTTAATCACAAAATGTTAGTATGTAAGAGCCATATTAGACTATCATAGACATATGATCAGAGATGTATGAATCATTTTTATAATTATGAAGAACCTATGACCGTATAGTAACTAATAATGTATGATTCATAATTGTCTATGATCATATTATGTTAAGGGATTCTAACCTCAAAAATGGCTAAATCAAACACGGCTCAATCGTTATCCATCTTGATTAATTATGACGTTTATATGATCATAAGTGTAGTATGTAAAAATGAAGAACAGCATCATATAACTATGATCATAGAATTTGACAGATATGAAATCATATTTGAATGATAAATATATGATCAATGATATTATAAATAAAAATAATATCATTGTATATGATAGTGTAATTTATTTAATTTAATTTTATTTATTTATTTATGTCAGACAACATGATCCATTATGGTTAGTAACAACAAGAGCTTATAAACTATGTTAGTAGGTAAGAATATAAATATAAATAACAATTAAAACATTTTATTTTACCGTCCCAACCACGATGCTTACCCAGAGTGAGTGCATCGGACACTGAAATTTACTCGAAACTACCTTCAGAATGTCGTTGCTGCTGCCGCGTACTCTGCTCAACAGTGACGACACACGCTTGCGTCTTATTGCGTAAAAGTCGTCCGTACGCGCTTCGGCAAACATGGCGGACGCACTGCAGAACCGCGGCAACCGCAACAACATCCTGAAGACGTTATTATATTGTACCCGCAGAGCGCTGTAAGCCTTTTGAGTATAATTAACCCACAGGCTGCTCGTGTAGAAAGATTTATGGGCCTATGTAACAATTTGTGGCATCTTTATCCACTGATTTTGGAAAAGACAGTCAAAACAGACAGCAATAGCATTTGTGATGCTGTAGCTTCTGCCTCATAGACGGTGCAGTCCCAATCTTAAGGACAATGTTGTCACTCGTTATGTTTCATGACTTCATGAGTCATGTGCATGTAAAATCAAGGGGAAGCTCTATTATCATCATTTCAGCCGAAAGATGTCCACTGCTGCACATGGGCCTCTCCCAAGCATCGCCACTTCGACCGGTTCTGTGCTTCCCACATCCAGCGGATTCCTGCGGCCTTCACAAGGTCATCGGTCCATCTTGTGGGAGGCCTTCCAACGCTTCCGGTACGCGGTCGCCACTCTAGAACCTTTCGGCCCCATCGGCCAACCGTTCTGCGAGCAATGTGTCCTGCCCATTGCTACTTATTTAGCAATTCTTCGGGCTATGTCGGTTACCTTGGTTCTCCTGCGGATCTCTTCATTTTCTGATTCGATCACGTAGGGAAACTCCAAGCATAGCCCTCTCCATTGCCCTTTGGGTGACTTTTAGCCTTCTGATAAGGCCCATTGTGAGCGACCACGTTTCAGTACCATAGGTCATCAATTAATTAAAAGCTATATTATACTACTAAAGTATTCTGCAACAGAGATATGTAGGTATCGCTACCTTTTTTTATGAGTAGTATCTTTCCTCAAACTTTCCTGCAATCAAAATCGAACTCTAAACAATCAATACTGTGAGAGTGATTTCGTGAAAAAGGACGGAAGTGTGTAACAGGAAGCCGGGGAAGCGCGCGCTATTTGATTTGACCAATGAGCGCGCGCGGTGCTGGAGTTGGCCATCAGATGATATCAACAAATTTTCCGAGAGGTTGTAAACAGGATGATGACGATGACGATCACGGTGACGGTGACAGTATACATCATTAATTACATGGTGTAGGTACAATTAATTGTTGGGTGAATCGCTGCTCTCCTAGCTAGATCACTGAGTAATCTGTATTTAGGAGAGACAGTTTCGACTTCCAATTTGAGTATCACAAAAAATCATGTTTTATGATTTTTAGAGATTACAGTATCAAAACAAAAAAGATAAAATCTTACAATTAAATATAAATAAAACAAAGTAGAATGAGGAGTGTAGATGAGCTGAGTCGAGTGAGTGCGTGTACGTATGTGTGTGGGGGTGTGTGTGTATGTGAGTGTGTGTGTGTGTGTATGTGAGTGTGTGTGTGTGCATTTGAATAATAGGAAATGAGGTTACCTTTATGTTAGTGACAATAAATACTTGTCAGTCTCGTCGTAGGTTTTATTCAGGAGAAATGCGCGGAGGGTGGTTTTGCGTACAGTGATGGTGAGAATGATGAATATTGTTTATATCATAATATACGTCAGCCAAAATATCAGATGTGACACATCTTATGCGACTACTGTAAGACTCGCTCGTTTTTTTGTCCAAATATCCACACGTTTTTACGTACCAATTTGTTCGTGGTAGTTCGTAAACGTCCCCTATCGATAGGTTTAACGATCTCGCATGCATTTTATTGCAGCCAGCCTGTCGTAAACCAAGGACAATTTCTATGCATTTCTTATAATTTTGAATAAAAACTTTTTGGCTGTTTTATATGTTATTTTTAATTATTATTTTTTATTGGTACGTACTAAGTTAAATCAGGCAGAGTAATTGTTATGTAAATTGGCTACTAGCTTAAATTGCCCGTATATTCAAATTAATACTGTAAATTTTTGACAGTAGGGTGTAAATTTGTTTTACAATTAAATTCCCTGAATACACTTTGTCTGTATGTAAAGTTGACATGGCTAGTAGGTACTTATAAGTCTTAACAGTCAGAAAACTGATAGCGCAAATAGTAATAACATAATGAAAAGAAATATGTTCTTTTTTTATAAAAACTTAATGAAAAAGAAAAAAAACTTAAACATTTTCTGTTTTAAAATAGAATAGGGGAGTATCTGTATGGTGATAGAATGTGATGGGTGTGTAGATGTAGGTGTGTGGATGTAGGTGTGTTAATGTGTTTGTGTGTACTCCAAGTCTATCCACTAAGTGAGATTACTACTAAGGTTTTCAGTATCATCGTAGCTCATAGCTTTCAAGCCAAAGTAAGATTTCCTTTTTTTGTTTTTTGTGTAAGGTTCACGTAATAGATTTTCATTGTATTAGAAAAACGCATAATATCTACTTAGTAGTAAGTATGTAGGTAGATATACGTTTCTATTCATCAAAGTTTACTAACTTAGATGCATAGCTGTCTGCCTCTGCTAGATATTTGACCAGACCCGGGGTAACTATGTACATTCAAATTTACGTGGAAGTAAGAAGTATATAAGATTTCTACTTGACATGCAAACAAACCCAAAACACACATTTTTATCTACTTTGTGTAATTTTATTTCATCACCACTGCTCTCAAAACGGTGAAGGAAAACATCGTGAAGAAACCGGCATGTCCTAGAACCAAAATTCGAAGACGTGTGACATCTACCAACTCGCACTGGGCCCGCGTGGTGGATTACGGCCCACTCCCTCTCACAGAGAGGAGGCCTGTGTCCCAGCAGTGGGAACATTATAGGCTGATTATGTGTCCCAAGATACAAATGGCTTCCAAAAGGGATATAAATAATTTCCTTAAAAAAAATATAGCTCAGAGATTTTAATACATCTTTTGCCAAAAAAAAAAAAAACATTTTCAATATGCCTTCAATTCACGAAAACCCTATAACCGTGCCAATCCACTTCCTACTTTACCGATACCAGAAAAAATATGACACAGCCGTACCCCCTGAGGTGAAGTCGTAATGATAAATCCTGGACGCCCGGGCAATAAAATGTAGTACTTGGTAGAATCAAACATTCATGGTACAAGCTAGAGGAATATTGATTTTTGTGTTACATTTTAGCGGCCAATGAGGTGGCTGTGGGACGCCCACTGTAAGTGGTTCTGGAGGTAGGAAGGGAGTGAGCAGACCTGGGTTGGTAAGGTAACGTGTTTGATGTTAAGGTTGTGTGAAAAAGTTGAAATTAGTGTTGGAACTATTCTAAACGCAACCTTTTTTTGTGATCTCTCTTTTGAGTTTGACAGACGTCATCTTCCGTCCGTACAAGAATGTGTTTATTTGGTGTCAATAATAAATCCTATAGTAATCTCTAAAAACCTTTCTTTTTCTGCTCTAATATCCAACATGGTAGCAGAGCGTGGTTAATAACACTCGAAAACGCTCAAAAGAGACAGATATCACAAAAAAGGTTGCGTTTAGAACATTCCCAACACTGGCCCTTAAACAAAAACTAAAACAATATTTTTCTTCTATAAAACTTAAATAATAAATTCCATAGTAATCTCTATAAACCTTTCTTTTTCTGCCCTAATATACAACAATTAGTTCTCACTAAACAGGGGTTCCCAACCTTTTAACATACGCGCCCCCCTAACTTTATTTTAAAATCACTACGCCCCCGAGTTACTTTGTCGACATAAGCAGAAAAGAATAAGAATGTAAAGCAAGCGAAAGTGAGGCCGAAAATGTTTGCACCCCTTGGAGTTTTTTTGATAATTCAAACAGAAATAGAAGTTACTTTGCCGAGTTTTGCAGAAAAACTCATGAATTATGAGAATTCATAGTGTAAGAACGAGCAAAACTTATTTTGTCGACGTATGCAGAACCTTATTTCACAGCTGCACCTAAGTAAGCATTATGAAATGTTTGGGTTTTAGAAACTAGTCTTAACCTTTTCTAATATAAAGATCATAAATTTAATTAATCTATACTTTATCATTGGAGCCGCCGCACCCCCCTATTGGTCACTTTACGCCCCCCGAGGGGGCTCGCCCCACCGGTTGGGAATCTCTGCATTACATGATGGTGATGTTGATATTCACTCGGTTTAAATCAACATTAAAATAGATAATGATGAAAAGTGTCATCAAGGCGTAGTTTATTGCTATTTACTACAGAGATCTATTTAAATCCATATTTCTAATTGGTTTTATAATTTTCACTTAAATATTGTAACTTATTGCCAGTTAATTGATTCAGGCGTGACCTTGCGGAAATCCATTATAAAATACAATAGACGTGGATATATTTAGTAACCTGTTCCGCTTAGCTATTTCTAAAGACCCATAAAAAATCCTGAAAGAAATCGACACCTGTTTCACCTTTCAACGAGGCATCCTTAGGATGACGATTGACTTGTCGCGAACCCGAACACGGCGTGTTGCCACGCCGAGCGCAGGACCCAGAGCACACACTCACATACACCCCCACACACACACACACACTTTAAACATAACACACTGTTTGCTAGTGTCATTATCAGTATCATTGGTAACCCTGTTCCACCGACTACTGAGAAAAGCCGTCTTCCTTTCGTGCCATGCTTTCATGGTTTATGATAGTGTAAATTAAATTAATTTTAGATGACTAGCACCATTGAAAAAGTTGTAGAGCAAACTGAAGCTGACAAGGTGTAAAAGACTGCAAACGATTATTAAATGCAACGCTTCCCATGTAGAAGGCCATAGCCAGAAAAAAACAGGTAAAGCTGTATTAGAAAAATATTCAACCGTCTTCAACAAAAGACAATTCAAGAAGTAAAAAATTAAAATCGTTTCTAAACTTTATCAAAGAAAGTAAACAATAATCTATACATATAATAAAACAGTAGACTCCGGTGTGTTGAAGAAAAACAACCGACCTCCAAAAAAAAACACTACAAAGTGAAAAATAACTTTAATTTCGGAAGTCGGTGTCTTGGGTTTTGTATTTTCGTTTTTTGCCACCGACTTCCGAAATTAAAGTTATTTTTCACTTTGTAATGTTTTTTTTTTGGAGGTCGGTTGTTTTTTTTTTTTTGTAAAAAGTTTTTATTTTTCACTTTTTAGTTGTGGTACCTACCCCACACACATTCGAATACCACTACCTGCTACCAGTGACAGAAACTTATCATATCATCTACATACTAAGTGCAGCTAACTCAAAAACTATCCAAGCAAAGTTAATAAAATTTATATGGGACCAATTTCAGAGCACACCCTTTCAAAAAAAAAAAAAGAATTTTCAAAATCGGTCCACAATTGACGGAGAAATCGGTGGACATACATAAAAAAAATAAAAAAAACAAACATACGCGACGAACATATAACCTCCTCCTTTTTGGAAGTCGGTTAAAAAGTAACGAGAATTTAAAGGGGGTAACTAAAAAAGAACAATCCAAACTTACATATCTATACTTCTATACTAATATTATAAAGAGAAAAGATTTGTATTTTTGTATGTAACGAATAAACTTAAAAACTACTGGACCGATTTGAAAAATTCTTTCAGCAATGGATAGCTACATTATCAGCGAGTAACATAGGCTATATTTTATTCCTGTACTCCCAAGTGAACGGGAACTACGCTAGTAATATTATAAATGCGAAAATGATTTTGTTTGTTATGCTTTTACGCTAAAACGGCTGAACGGATTTGGATGAAATTTGGCTCATGGGTAGACCATGACCTGGGTTAGGACATAGAATATTTTTTCATATTTGCATACAGTAATATTGCCAAATTAATCAAAACAGCGAAATATTTGACATCTATTTGCGACGTTCCTCACTTTCAGAATAAACGCTCTTTATCTTAAGAAGTTATCGCCAAAGGAATACTGGATACCAAAAGGCATTCTATGATAGCATACCAAATATGATATTATATTGTGTCCTTGCGGTTAACACAATCATATAGTTACCTCTTACGAAAGCCTTACGAAAAATTCACATCTTCGAAATATTTCTTTCACTTCACATCACCCAAAAAATATACCACATCTTCCTTTACCAACATCGTGTACATTTCCCACCACGCCCACAAGTCACCCCGCCCACTTTAGGCGTGGTCTAAACACGGCAAAGTTAAACTATACATAGGATGAGTACATAGGCTGTCAGACCAGTTTCCTTTGTCTATAAAACAGTCAGTTTTAAAAAGTTTCCCTAGCAGCCATTTTAGTTCTGTGATAGAGTTGGGACCGTTTTTTTATTGATTTGTTTTACAGGTAGTCATGCTGTAAAATAGAAATATCCTGGATGTCTTACGGCAATCTGGATCTACTCTACGGCAATCTGGATCTACACTACGGCAATCTGGATGTGAACGGGCGCCGTCAGTAGGGACTGGTCATCTCTTAGCTGCCACGGTTTATTTTAATTTATTAAAATTTTTGAATTGTTACTCTATTTTTATTTACGGACGCTTTTAACGTGCACGTCTTTCTACATTGTTCTCACATGTATAAGTTCAACACAAATGATGTAACCAATATTTTGTAACAATATTTTGATTTAAAAGAGTGTCCGTGGAGTTTCTTGCCCGTTCTTCTCCACAGGTACCTACTACGCTTTGGAATGGGCAACTAGCTTCATTTTTCCAACTGACCGACCCCTTGACAATTCAAAAGTACCTGTAATTGGTTTATTTGAAATAAATGCTTTGAGTTTGAGTTTGAATGGAAAAGCCTCTTCTCCTATAGAGAAGGAACGAGGATTGATAACCACGTTTGCTTTACTCATAGTACAGTAGCTTTTAGAAGTAGTTTCCGTTATGCGGCTTCTATAGTGTGGAATAACCTGCCACCACCTCTTCGAGCGATAGACGATCGACACATTTAGAAGACGCCTACGGCAGTATCTCATGGATGCGCAATGGAAGCTAGACATGATCAACCTTAATGTTTCATTGATATAAATTGTATTATGATAAAGTTATTTATCTAAGTTGAGCTCCACGATTACTGACAAATGCTTGCACTGACTGGACAGGTCCACTCAAATCTGTGTGGTTCTTTCCTCAAAAGACCTTTTCAGACACTAATCTACATTGTCCTCATATGGCCTGACCAAGATTATGTCTGGACTTTAATAGAGACTGCGACCTTTGAGTTTGTTTCGGCCTTCTCAGAGTAGTCAGATAGGAAACGCCGAACTCATCTAGCTTATTTTTAATAAAAAAAATTATATGACGTGTAAAAGTGATTCCGATATCCTATTTACAGAATAAACAATTTAATTTCATTTCATTTCATTTCATCATTTATTGACTGACAGTCCGTCCAGTGTTTATTGTGCAAACATACCATTTTAATTATTTTGTTAAACACCACTGTATAAATCTTTAATTATTTTTAAACTTAATTATATCATATCGATTTTACTATTAATTGCTACACATATCTATAAATTTACATCCGTAAGACGTACTCGTAATGTAAGGTTCAGTTGAAAACCAGCGTCAGGCACTAGTCTGGAATTTATGCTGAACTGGGCCTATTTGTCGCAGCCGTGAGGTACACAATACTGTTTTAAGCTCTTTTTTTTGGTGTTTTTGTTTTTGAAAACTGTGTGCCTGAACCTGGGTCAAATAAATTTATTTTCTTTCTTTCTTTCTTACACTGTGTTGACGATTATACGTTCTGTTTCTTTCTTTCTTACACTGTGTAGTCTCATTTAAGTAACTTGGACTATATGTCTTGTTATTACTAGTGAACGTAGGAAAATAAAAAAATTGCTTCAAAGCTTCAGTCAATAAAAACTTTTTACAAAAAAAAAAACAACCGACCTCCAAAAAAAACACTACAAAGTGAAAAATAATTTTAATTTCGGAAGTCGGTGTCTTGTGTTTTGTATTTTCGTTTTTTGCCACCGACTTCCGAAATTAAAGTTATTTTTTACTTTGTAGTGTTTTTTTTGGAGGTCGGTTGTTTTTTTTTGTAAAAAGTTTTTATTTTTCACTTTTTAGTTGTGGTACCTACCCCACACACATTCGAATACCACTACCTGCTACCAGTGACAGAAACTTAACATATCATCTACATACTAAGTGGGAAAAAATTACATATTTTGTAGCTAACTCAAAAACTATCAAAGCAAAGTTAATAAAATTTATATGGGACCAATTCGAGAGCACACCCTTTCAAACAAAAAAATAATTTTCAAAATCGGTCCACAATTGACGGAGAAATCGGTGGACATACATAAAAAAAAAAAACATACGCGACGAACATATAGGTAACCTCCTCCTTTTTGGGAGTCGGTTAAAAACATAACTTCACCAGAATTTGTTGTTTTTGTTTCTGAATTTCAGGTGAAGAGTAATGTATTTTTTTTTTTTCAATAGTTACAACAAACAGCTCCAATATATCGTCGACCGTAGGTTCAATTGAGGTAAGGGACAAAATACCCAAAATGAGTTGAGTATACAGTTTTGTTCTAAATTTTTCGCTCTATCGAATGGTGAATACGAAACACTAACAACCGCAAAAAGCACATGAAGCACATGAAGCGCATGAAGTACTAACAGCCGCTCGGGTCGATCTGTCAGGTTAAGCTACGCTTGCCGGGGTTGGTCCGTGGATGGGTGACCATTTCTACATACCGGGGCTTCCTCGGAAAGCACGTTAAGCCATTGGTCCCGGCTGTCATTCGTGGATCTTTGACAGTCGTTACGGGTCGTCAGAAGCCCGAAAGTCTGACAACCAATCTTACCAAGGGGTATCGTATTACCCAGTTACTGGGTTGTGGAGGTCAGATAGGCAGTCGCTCCATGTAAAATACTGGTATTCAGCTGCATCCGGTTAGACTGGAAGCCGACCCCAATATAGTTGGGAAAAGGCTAGGCAGAACGAATGGTGAATATGAAAAAATGTTAACTTAAGAAAATCAGATCCGAAAAAGATTAATAAGAAAAAAAGTTATGGGCGATTTAGTCCGAAGAAAATCTTTGTCGGCCTCTCCTGAAAAATCGTATTTTTTCCCTTACCTCAATTGAACCTACGGTCGACGATACAGTATAGAAAAAGAAATACACAAAATATTAAAACAATATTGTAGTCCACAACGCTGTTCACAGATTAACTGTGGAATATAATATACAATTAATTAAACGCTAGGGTAATAAACACATAATAATATTAAAAACTAAACTTACTTAGTAGCTATGAACAAAATCGTCAAACTTTTATTTTTTTGTTTTGAATACGAGGCTTTTGGCTACTTTTGTATTGTGTGTATTTATGTTTAGTTTTTAAAATGTGCGTTTTGTTTGTGCAGAATAAACAAATTTTCTTTCTTTCTTTCTTTTTTTTACTTAACTATAGCGATATTTCATATTTCCAATATGAAATATCGCTAACTAGTGAACAAAAATATTAATTATGAAATGCAATAATTAATTTCGTAACACCGAATATTTCGTTTTAGATGTAAAAAAAAAGTATTTGGAAACTTTCCAAATGCCTTTTTTACACCTAAAACCGGTTACACATCCAATTCAGTGTTATAATTGCAATTCATTATTAATATTCTTGTTCACTAGTTGGTGATATTGCCAAATTGATTAATACAGGTAAATATTTTACAACTATTTGCGACGTTGCCAACTAACTTGATTACTTTCAATTAAGTGAACCAATGCTTCGAGTCATTAGATAGTTATAGCCTTAAACACCTTAGAACCCTTAGCAAAATGTACACAGAAAAGATGAAAAACCGATTTGAAAAATGTAGTAAAAATCAGCATGATATTTTTTCTTTCTTGAATTAGATAATGTTTACCTCTAAAAATCTTTTGCATTCATTTCCTTCATCACATTTCATCCAACCAATTTTGACATAATTTCATCCAAAAACATCCACTTACATCCCTCTATGCAGCTACACCCTGAACATTACTGCACTATGTTTACGACTGGCCACAGAGGGGTGGGCACACTGGGCAGTCAATGTTAAATATTTTATTCGTCTGGCAACGACTTTTATAGTCCAAGACTTGAGGTGAGACAATTGGTACTGCCACCCTAATGTGGTTTTGGCAGGTTAGTTTCTGGTGTTTTTACCCTTGTTTCGTTTTTTAGAGTGACGTAAAACTATTTGTTTGGGATGTTTGTGCTTTTGAAGTTTATTAGGTTCAAAAACCCTTTTAAATTATGAATAGCAAAACTTTTCAGTTAGGAAATTAATAGGTAGGTATTTAGGCTCTTGAAAATCGATCACTAATAAAGAACTATTATAGATACACAATGCCAAGCAAAAATTCTCCTAAAACTGTCATCAAATTGTGTTTAGGTAATTCTAGTTGAAATAAATATACATTCGTGTAAATTCAACCTTAAACGCAAAACTTAAAGTTGTTTTCACAAAGCTATGTACAAAAAGCAATAAATTTTTACGACCTACTCACTGGTCAACATACATCAAATCAAATTCAACCTTACACGCATGTTTTAAAGTTAGAATTACAAAGTGCCAAAAAAAGCAATAAAGTTTTACAACCCAGGCTCGCCGCCAGGACAAGAAATGAGTGGAGTCGAACTGTCCAATATTTTTTGTTTATACTGTAATTATAAATGATCTTTTTTTTTAATTTCGTTAAGTATAGTGTATAAAAAAAAAATGTGTGCAATTCACACGTGGTAGAAGTGAAACCTTCAAAAGTTTTGGCTTTGAGATAATCAAAATTTCGGGAAGAGGATAATTGTAGGTTTTTGTAATGATCATAGTGATACAAAGTTTTATAATTAATTTATATTTTATTCGTGTATATTACATAGATTTATTCAGACTCAGTGCTTACATTTTCGATACACATCTACTGCGCGCGCATTTATGATGACTTGATCATTATTTTACTGCGATGTTATTTTAAAACAGCGATATCTCCTAAGATATTTATTGAAATCGAATGATGTCAAGGGCAAATTTGTTTTAAATTAAATACTTCTGATGAGTAATGTATTTATTTGGATGAGGATTAATATCGTGTTTATAAAAACACCTTCGCAAATAATGCATTATTTTAGAACAAATTTGGTTAGCATAAAAAAGGTTATAGTGAGCTAACCTTAAAAGATAGACATATGCTGTCGCCGACTTTTTTTTTGAACTTTTAAAGGGGAACAATTCTGTCGTACATGATTTTTGCGAAACTTTAACCGTTTACGCAGCGCACGCAGCGGAAGCTCTCAAAAGGAAAAATAAAACCCCCGGATTTTGAAACATTCTTCATTGGTGCTCCGCTCCTATTGGTCTTAGCGTGATGATATATAGCTTATAGCCTTCCTCAATAAATGGGCTATCTAACACTGAAAGAATTTTTCAAATCGGACCAGTAGTTCCTGCGCGTTTAAGCAAACAAACAAACTCTTCAGCTTCAGAGAACCATGAACATAAGAAACCATCCTATCTCATTTTCTCCCACGTTAAATCTTATGAGTTTGTGTCTGTCTCTTTTTACTGGCACTTTTTCATTTCATCGACTTTCAAATCACAACGATGCTAAAGAAGTTTTCACTTCAAAATTGTGAAAGCATATTTTATTCTATTCTATGGTGTATACAGGGCGGCAGGGACATCGTCTCACACACATCTTTGACGTGCTATAATTATTATTCATTTTCCATACCTCACTGGATCTCGAGGAAAGCTAAAAAATATGTGAGTGAGCATGTGAGTTTATCTTACATCTTTAATTTTATTACATGTACTTAGTCAAAATTAAATGTATAAAATCTTACTATAATATTTATAGAAACAGCAAAGAAGGCTCAAAAAACTAAAAAAAAAACACTGGCACTCTGGGAGTACCGATAGAAGTGAAAACTTGAATAATTTTACTGTGCAGGAAATACTTTTAATGAGGTGTTGATAACGGTGTCGCGAGTTCAATTGTTTTTTCGCATCTCAAAAATGTCCAACGCGCCTAAAGAATTTTTCACTTAAAAAAAAACAATCCTCCTTTAATAATAAAAAATAAAAAAAACAATAGCGTCTCCACAAATGGAACAGAGTCAACGCACATAACCTGAACAATTTAAGTGAGCATGCGATAGTATGATTAATAGGTTTAGTAAGAGTCTTTACAATTGAGATGCTTTATAACTCCTGCTATTTAATAAGATTTAATTTTAAAAAAGTTTTTACGATGATTTCTTGGCAAAATATCAGCATTTACGGTACAGTGATAACAATTATATAATAATAATATTAATACTTATCGAAAATATGAAACTCCATCCTTTTTTAGCGTCCTAGATGTGTGATTTTTACAATTTTTTACGAGTTGTTTACAGTCGGAGCGTCCGAATGCTACTAAATGAAAAGAGCACCCAAATGTTCAATTGGGTGCTCATTCGGTGAGGACATTTTTTGTCGCTGATTGTGTATCTAGTTCTTTATTAGTGATCGATGCTCTTGAAAAATTAAATTGTTTTCGTAATAAAGGAAAAGTGTATATTAATAAAAGTCTGTAACTGTCCCACTGAAAGGCAAATGCCTCTTCTCATACAGAGAAGGCATGAGCATTGATCACTACGCTAGCTCAAACTCAAAGTCAAAGCATTTATTTCAGTTAAACCATTTACAGGCACTTTTGAATTGTCAAGGGGTCGGTCAGTCAGAAATATGAAGCTAGTTGCCCATTCCAAAGCGTAGTAGGTAGTTACCTATGGAGAAGTACGGGCAAGAAACTCCACGGACACTCTTTTAAATAAAAAATTGTTATAAAAAATTGGTTACATCATTCATGTTGAAATTATACATGTGAGAACAATGTAGAAAGACGTGCACGTTAGAAGCGTCCGTAATAAAAAGATAAAGCAAAGAACAATTCAAAAATTAAAATAAATTAAAAATATGCCATGGCAGCTAAGAGATGACCAGTCCCTACTGACGGCGTCCGTTCACGAACATGACGCATGGATTAGCACCATTCAGCTCAACCATTTTGAAGGGAGCTAAATGATCTAACCCACGCGCCACCATCAGCGAAACATTTGAGTGAGCATGACATACTCACAGCCGCCAGGGCACATTCAAGTCAATGCAAGACATATTACTCACCTAATGCATTTAGAGATTTCAGATTTTTCTAGTTCTCTCGAAGATTTCCTTCTTCAATCAAATCAAATCAATTATAATTACTAAAATGTCAAAATACTATTCAAAATTTTAAGATACTATTAAAATGTCAAAATATAATTAAAATGTCAAACAAAAACACAATAAAAAGTAATTTTAGTCGATATAATTGAAATGTTCAAAATTCAATTTATTTAACTAACAAAATTTCAAGGTCTTCAAGGTCTTTAAAGGTCTACAGAATAGCACTACCTGCGTAGTGCTATTCTGTAAAAATCTCACCGTGATAACTTAGGTGAAGTGAGCTGCCAATAGTGTCAATCCTTAGCAACTGACAGCTCACTTCACCTAATGCCGCGTTTCCATTATGCAAATGACTTGCATACAAGTTGCAAGTTGCATGCTATTTGTAAAGTGGAAACCACAGTTTGCAAACAAGTTGCAACTTGTATGCAATTAGATTTAAACTTGTACACACAACACTCAAGTCAGCTCATTTGCATACAACTTGCAAGCGCATGCGCAGGTGTATAGAGGGAGGTGTGCAGGATTATTTTGTAAAAATGACTTCTAAGTGGGATACGGAGAAAACAATAATATTTATTGAAGAATATCATAGACATGATTGTCTTTTCGCATACAACTCTGCACGCAGCGGCAACCACAGCACGTCTTCTACTCATGATAAAACAACTAGAAAAACTTGTATGCCACTAAAATCTTGTATGCAAACTGCAAGTTGAACAAATTCGTGTTTTCAATTCAAATCACTTGCACACAAGTGTGACGTCATACTTGCATGCAAGACTTGCCTAATGGAAACGCGGCTTAAGATAACACTGTGAGATGATTACAGAATAGCACTACTGGTGTCCGAGACCTTAGTGAATAATTTCACATTTGTTTTAACAAAAAACCAATGCGAACATTATTTATTATAGAAATGGTCCTTTTTCCATAATTAATAATTTTGGAAAGGGAAGAATTTTTAGAGACTTAAACAAAGGCTTGCAACTAAGTATTTGTGGTAAGACCGCACATCGCTCTTTCACAGCATTTCTGAGCTATTAGACACCTTATTTCTTAGACTACAGTTACTCTAAAAAATTAATTATCTAGAAAAGGGGAAAAAAGTCTGCTGCATTCCTAATCGATACCAACTTTTACCTCTCCTCGGAGCTTTAAAAAATACAGCAAAAACATAAGGATTACAGTATCCAGCCCCTCAATTGTTTTACAGTAAAAGTTTCAGGCCCCTTGTGTTTTCAGGATTCAGTTATAAAAACATAATATAACTTGGAAAACTTTTGTATTGGACAGTGTAGGAAGATTACTTGGGTTCCGTCTGTGAGGGCTTTTTTATTTTTATTGGGGTTAATTCGCTGGTTTGAGTGTTCAGAGTTTTATGTAAATTAAATATGTATTTGTTGAGATTTTACTACGTCTCTTGGGAATAAACCGTAATTCCTACGTTTCTACTGAAATTGGTAATTCTGACGTTCGAAAAGTGCTGATTCTCAGCCTAGTTTGAATAAATGACTTTTGAATTTTGAATTTTGAATTTTTGAATTTTTTTGTTAAAGCCAGTTAGGAAAAAAAAGTCGTCAGAAGCCCGAAAGTCTGACAACCAGTTTAACCAAAACCAGCGTCAGACAGTATGTCTGGCATTAATGCTGAAATGAACCTTTTTGTCGCAGCCGTGAGGCAGACACTATTGTTTTAAAAACAACATTATTTTTTATTTTCACTTTGTTATTTGTAAAGTAAAGTAAAAGTAAAAGTAAAAATTTATTTGCATAGATTGCAGGTACAGTAAATAAGATGTAACAGTTAAAATATGGGTGATCCTTGTACAGTCTACCTAATATTAGGCATGCAACATTATTATAACACGAGTGAATTAATATAAAATGAATAGCAATTATGATATAGATAAACTGTTTTAAGGTAGGCATTACAGATGAGCAATAGTCGGCACCAGGTACCTACATTCATTTAATAAAACTTTAATTTACATAATTATCTGTAATACAATAAACACAATAGGAATAAACTTAAATAAATGGAAACAATGTCACAATTAGGTAGGTATGTCAAAAAAATTACATTAAATTATTCAGTACATAAGTCAGTATCTTTAAGAAAGTCGTTCACAGAATAATAGCATTTTACAATTAATAATGATGTCAGTTTGTTTTTAAAGTTTTGTGTTTCACGAGCTGTGTCCAAATAAATGTTTTTCTTTCTTTCTTGTCTTTTACCAAGGGGTATCGTATTAGCTAGTTACTGGGTTGTGGAGGTCAGATAGGCAGTCGCTGCATGTAAAATACTGGTATTCAGCTGCATCCGGTTAGACTGGACGCTGACCCCAACACAGTTGGGAAACGACTAGGCAGATTGATTGATTGAGTTAGGAAAAAAAAACAAGTCGGTGTCTTTGTATCTGTTGTTCTCCTGTCAACTTAACCTACTTAGGTAATGTTACTAGAACCGACTGTAATTGTTATTTTGTGTAATTATGACATTATTTTTAAATGACAAATGTATTATTATTCCTATTAATTATTTGAGTTGACATTGAACTATTTCATTTAATAATATATTTTTTTTTATTTTTAATGATTTTCTATTCCTAATCTTGAATTCTTAATGAGTCGACTTTGAAATTTTTAATTGTAAGATATTTTTATATTTATCATATGAATGTATTTTTTTTTTGTGTCAATAGAATATTTCAAACACAATGTAAATTGTTTGTGAATAAATGAATTGAAATTGAATATCTGTATTTCAGTTTTTGCCACCGACTTCCGAAATTAACATTATTTTTCACTTTTTTTTTGGAAGTCGGTTGTTTTTTATAAAAAAAAAAAATACTTTTTATTTATGGTACACACCAATTCGTACACCACAACTTGCTATGTAAACAACAGTGATCATCAAGACACATAAAGTGAATTAAATACTTACTATCGAAGCTTATACATACTATTCTGCTTGAGTATAGTTCTCGATGTTTTTGGTTGGTATATTGGCGTGTGCTAGCTGACATATGGCCAATAATTTATACTTAATTAAAATAATGTTTTGTGTTGCATAATAATTTTGCATACCATTACAGAATCATTTTTTTTTCTAACTTGATCAGACAGCTGTGCTGCTGGACAGTTTGTTGCGCCACTTCTTCTTCCCAGCTAAAGGCACTAGGAAGTGGTGAAGGGTGGGCGTTTTGGGGGACTGTCTTATGTAATTTTGACGTTCGAAAAGTGCTGATTCTTAGCCTAGTTTGAATAAATGACTTATGAATTTTTTTTTTTTTTGCTATCCCAAAAACTACAACTAAATTTAACACCGCGCAAGCTTCCTCTACCAAATAAACAAATAATTTTCAAAATCGGCTCACAATTGACGAAAACATCGATGAACATACAAAAAAAAATACAAACAGATGAACATAAAACCTCCTCCTTTTTTGTAGTCGATTAAAAATGAGTTGAAAGCTAATGAAAATTAAGTATGAATCAGTCTGTAAGTTTTCCATTACAGAAAAGGATTGACCACTAAGCTTGCTCACTGGGTGCTCAAGCAATGTACGTACGATCTGTGTACATCAATTCTTATTATTTAAACGTAATATTTATTTATGAAACTGTTATATAATAAGGGGTATTAAAACACGAATGTGGGTTTATGATAATAGTATCACACGAGTGTTTTAATACCTAATTATAACAGTTGCATACAAGACTTTATCTACACCTACGATATGAATCCTCTATAAAGGTTCTGAAATTGTACTTAGGGTGTTGTACAATATTGTTTTCTCGACTTCTCTGTTAATAATTGGTTAGAAATGTTCTTTGCTGCATTAGAAATATCTAATAGTGTGCTACCAAAGCTTGTATCACTTATTTTTGTAAACAACAAAGTAATAAAATTATCGAACAAAAACAACCGACCTCCAAAAAAAAAAACACTACAAAGTGAAAAATAACTTTAATTTCGGAAGTCGGTGTCTTGGGTTTTGTATTTTCGTTTTTTGCCACCGACTTCCGAAATTAAAGTTATTTTTCACTTTGTATTGTTTTTTTTTGGAGGTCGGTTGGTTTTTTTTTGTAAAACGTTTTTATTTTTCACGTTTTTGTTGTGGTACCTACCCTGCCGGTTGTGGCTAGGTAATAACAGCTACACGGGTCGATGAGGGGCTTGTGGCTAAGTAATAACAGCTGCACGGGTCGATCGATCAGGTTAAGCTACGCTTGCCGCGGTTGGTCCGTGGATGGGTGACCATCTTTACATACCAAGTCCCCTCCGTGCCTCGGAAAGCACGTTAAGCCATTGGTCCCGGCTGTCATTTGTAGATCTTTGACAGTCGTTACGGGTAGTTAGAAGCCCAAAAAGTCTGACAACCAGTCTTACCAAGGGGTATCGTGTTACCTAGTCACTAGGTTGTGGAGGTCAGATAGGTAGTCGCTCCATGTAAAATACTGGTATTCAGCTGCATCCGGTTAGACTGGAAGCCGACCCCAACATAGTTGGGAAAAGGCTAGGCAGATGATGATGAGTTGTGGTACCTACCCCACACACATTCGAATACCACTACCTGCTACCAGTGACAGAAACTTATCATATCATCTACACACTAAGTGGGAAAAAAAAACGTATTTTGTAGCTAACTCAAAAACTATCCAAGCAAAGTTAATAAAATTTATATGGGACCAATTCCAGAGCACACCCTTTCATACGCGACGAACATATAACCTCCTCCTTTTTGGAAGTCGGTTAAAAATGGCGGGATACGACGTGAATTCGAATAACCTATGTTTTTTTTTTTTTAATTACGGCGCTGTGGTAGTGAAACGCGCGTGTATGACAATGTTCTTTTTTTGAAATTCGAGTTGCATAATAAAATTTAGTACAACATTATAACACTAATTTGGATGATATTATGGTTACTATGACACTGGCTGTTTTAATGTTGGCAATTAGCTAACTGTTTCAGAAACTTTTATAGAAGTTTTATAGCAAGGGTGTAGATACAATTTTTTAGGCTCAAGACACCCATGTCTGGGCACGCCACAATCGCGGCGATAAGAACCGTCTTTGAGGAGTGGCTGGAGAGACGCCACGGCGTTCTCACCTTCCGCCTGACGCAGGTCCTCACCGGACACGGCTGCTTCGGGAGGTTCCTGTTCAGGATAAGGCGGGAGGAAACACCCGGGTGTCACCATTGTGTGGATCGGCCTGAGGACACGGTGGAACATACGGTGGAGGTCTGCCCAGCTTGGGCGGAGCAACGCCGTGTTCTCGTAGAGGCGATCGGCGGCGGTGATCTCTCGCGTCCGGCCCTGGTTCAGGCCATGGTACGGAGCGAGAGGAAATGGCAGGCCGTCACCTCCTTCTGCGAAGCGGTAATGCTCGCGAAGGAGGAGACGGAACGCGTGAGGGAGAGGCAAATTTCGCGCCCTCACGCCCCTAACCGCCGCAGGAGGAGACGCCCGGGGCGGGAATCGCGAGCCGATTTCCGGCCACCGTAGGCGCGGGCTTGCGGACGGTGAGCAATGGGAGACTCGCCGTCCGATAAGGACCAAGCCCGGGTCGACGGCGCGTTGTATTCCACGCGCGCCTCAAAGAGATGTCAGCAGAATTGACGGGGTCCGCTAGGGCCAATGCCTGCCGGGGATTCGAAGAAAACCGATCGCCCAAAAAAAAAAAAGACACTCATATGTGATAAGCAATAGTATACCGATTTAATGGATCAGAAAACGTACCCGTAGATGCCAATTTTTGGTACCATATATAAACTGAGTGCTTTAATTTGATTATTTGTACACTTACACCCAAAATTATAATTTTAAATCACCCTTAATATTTTTATTCATTTGACGTTACTTTAATAACCTCAATATACGTCGCGAATTTCAATAATCATCATTCATCATCATTTCAGCCGAAAGACGTCCACTGCTGGACATAGGCCTTCCCCAAGCACCGCCACTTCGACCGATTCTGTGCTTTCCGTATCCAGCTGATTCCTGCGGCCTTCACAAGGTCATCGGTCCATCTTGTGGGAGGCCTTCCAACGCTACGTCTTCCGGTACGCGGTCGCCACTCCAGAACCTTTCGACCCCATCGGCCATCCGTTCTGCGAGCAATGTGCTCTGCCCATTGCCACTTAAGTTTGGCAATTCTTCGGACTATGTCGGTTACCTTGGTTCTCCTGCGGATCTCCTCATTTCTGATTCGATCACGTAGGGAAACTCAATAATAAAATTTCAATAATAATTTTATTCAAAAATAGATAATTAGACAACGTGGTGAGCAATACAAATTTGAAACCTAAATACGGATTAAATGTTGCTAATTCCCTTTAGTAAGAATTTAACGTAAACAGGTTTTGTTTACACTTTTATCTACACCCATGCTATAAAACCTTTATAAAAGTTTCTGAAACAGTTAGCTTATTGGCAACATTATAGCAGCCAGTGTCATAGTAACCATTACATCATCCAAACGAGTGTTATAATGTTGTACTAAATTTGATTACGCAACTCGTTTCAATGTTCAAGCGGGGGACAGCAGCACCCGCTGCACGCATGTGTGTGTGATGTGCTGCTGCAGGCGACGTACATACGTGGACTTGTACTGAATTTCGTGGGAATTTATTTATTCTTTGATCGTGAATTACAAACACCCAATGGTTTCAGAAACTTTTATTGAGGATTCATATCATGGGTGTAGATAAAGTCTTGTATGCAGCTGTTATAATTAGGTATTAAAACACTCATGTGATACTATTATCACACTCGTGTTTTAATACCCCTTATTAAACAACAGTTGCATAAATAACTATTATCTACTCTCATAGCGTAATATTCGAATTATAAAATTCAAAACGGAGTTATATTGACATACTTTATAAACACAATACCGAATTTTAAAAATAGAATCATATTATAACATTTTTTCTCTCACAAAATAATACTATAAAACAATTTTTTTCTATTACGATACAGGGCTATTCCAAGAAGTTAAAATCACCAAGGAGTTTCCATCAACTTTTGCATTAGAACGTTTAAACGGGGGACAGCAGCACCCGCTGTAGCGCATGTGCGGTGATGTGCTGGTGCAGACGACATTCATTTGTTTTGTTGTACTGAATTTCGTAAGATTTTTCAAATTTATTCTTGATCTTTAACTTTGATCTTTTATTTAGTATTAGGTTCAATCCCAATGTATGAGAGTAGATAAAGTAGTGTATGAAACTGCACATAACTAGGTATTAAAACATTCGTGTGATACTATTAAAAACCTCGCCTACGGCTCGGTTTTTAAACACACACTCATGTTTTAATACCCCTTATTATGCAACAGTTTCATAAACTACTATTATTAAATACTTTTGAAACACAATGTGACAGTATCTATTAAAATATTGGTTACATAATAATTTTGCGCATTGTTCTGTTACTGTGCAGGTAGGACTCTAACAAATTACAAGATTGGATAAAAGTAAATAGTTTTTTTTGCAAACCCTGCTTATCCCGCGTATAATATTAAATAAAATCTATCCGTTTCAGAGTGACGTATCGGTTTCAGATCTGTTTAAAACGATTGGGAATAACGTTGGTTTACATACAGGCAATTTGATAATACAGCAATTATATCACGAAAGTATTTCATGATTATTAAGACAAATCGTCTATGGTTACATTATTTGTAAATACATATTCGAGCACCATGTATATTACAACATAAATTATAATTAATTTATCTGTCATTGCTTAGTTTTTAATACTTTGGACATAATGTAATATGTGTGTACTTTGGATATAAGTATTTTATAAATTGAAGTCGCAAAATCTCCAACTCCTAAGGTATAGGTCTGCGTACCTAGTTTAGGAGCCCGGAAAGCTGACTATAATTTTAAACTTGGTAGTACAACCCTCTGTTTCCATATTTATTTTATTAAAATAGGTTTTTTTACTTTTATTAATTTATTTATTTTTTTATAGATTCTTTTCTACGTATTTTGTGAATGTGAGAACGCTGTAGGCTTAGTGGATTGTAGACTTGTTGACCATTTTCTATTTTGTTAAGTACTTGGTACTTATTGAAAGACCTACACTGTCCTCCCATACCTAGAAACACTGTTTTATGAAAATATTGTAAAAGCCAATTATTTTTAAAAGAGTAACCGTGGAGTTTCTTGCCGGCTCTTCTCCATGGGAAACGACCAATTGGAACCGTGCACCTAGCTTCTGACGTTTAATAAGTGCCCTTGTAGGTTTATGTGAAATAAAATATTTTGATTTTGATTTATTTATTTAATACTTCAAGCACACAAATGTACAGAGGCGAACTTAATGCCAAAGGCATTTTCTACCAGTCAACCTTTGGGTGATGCAGAGACAAACAGTGGTAGGTGCAATAGCGAGAATTGAGGAATAAATATTTGTTTAAATATAAAGATATGCATAAACATATATTTCCAATTATATATAAATATAAACAAAATTAAATATATATAAAAATACTACTAAAGCAAATAAGACAAACAATGGGAAATCATTACCGTTGTGATGATACTGCCAGCTTCTTGCGAATGTGCTCGCGAACTTTAAAAGATGCTATGTACTGTGGTGTTGTATTTCATATGTACTAATAAACTTAAACAAGCAATTTTGTTTCTACGAATATTAATAGTCAAAAATACAGCACCACAGGAAAACCCGAATTTTTTGCTAGATAATCAATAAAAATTCATCTTAAAAGCTCATGTAAGCTGTATCTTAGCTCACCTTAGATTCTCGTCACGTACGCCTACCGTTTCCGACCAGACACGGCGTATGCATACATACATATACATTTTATATACATACATGTATATGTACACTTAGCAACGGAGCCGAATGTACGGATCGCATCAAATTTAAATATACATGCTGACTATACGTGCTCGCTCATTATTTGTGTAAAGGATGTTGTTAAAATTATTGTTAAAAAAAATATTGAGTTTGTTTTAAAAGTAAAGCAGTTTGTTTGAAAGTAAACAAGTATTGTTTTTTCTTAATTAATTTGACAAGTCATAAACGGCAATTTTATTACAATAATACCAACTTATTATTGTCCCACTTCAGGGCAAAGGCTTCTTCTCATACAGAGAAGGCACGAGAAGACGGGTTGGCGATTTCAAACTTATAATAACTACTAGCTTCCGCCAGTGGCTTCGCCCGCGGGATATCTTTACAAATTACAGCCTATGCTACTCAGTGTTAATATTGCATTCTACTGGTGAAAGAATTTTTAAAATCGGTTTAGCAGTTTTTGAGTTTATCCATTACAAAGAAGCAAAAAAATAATCTTTTCTCTTTATTTATAATATTAGTTAAGATAAATCTAGGTTTCATCACGATATTTCCCTTCACAGATGTCAGGAATGTCAAAGATTTGATCATTATTTTAATTTAAAATATTCATTTGCTGATGCTTGTCATTTTTGGGGCCGCAAGAATCCGCTGGATGCGGAAAGCACAGAATCGGTCGAAGTGGCGGTGCCTGGGGGAGGCCTATGTCCAGCAGTGGACGTCTTTCGGCTGAAATGATGATGATGCTGATTCATTTGCTCTCAAATGATTGTCGGACTCCCTGTACCCAAGCCAAAGATATTAAAATAAAACCGACCAAGTGAGAGCCAAAATTGCACACGAAGCGTTCCGTACCGTATTAAGATCGAGCTAAAAACGCAAAAAACACGTTTTTTGCATAAATGTTAACTTTATTTAATTATTTTTTGTTAAAGCGGCATTAGAAATACACGATCTGTGAAAATTTCAATTGTCTACCTATTGCAGTTGATGAGCCCGCTGATAGACAGACGGACGGACAGCGGAGGCTTAGTAATAGGATTCGTTTGGCACCCTTCCTGTACAGAACCCTTAAAAGCTTCGTACTTACAAACTATGTTATAAATGAAGGCAAAATGTTAATTTGCAATGAATGAGGTTACAAGTTTTAAACTCATGATCATTACTTATCCATAACTTATTCAGTTAAAAGCTTGCTCAAAAATGATCTCCATTTTAAAATATTAAAAAAGCATCAGCCTGTAGACAGTAGGGTTGTGAGTTTGTATCGAAAGTAACCAACGCGGTAAGTGCTGTATTTTGTACGAAAATTATAGCATTGGAACTGTGTAGTGATGGGAGAAGTCGATAATTATCGATATCGATGTTTTTGAGAATGCAATTTGAAGTGTTGGTAAGCAAAGATGTGTATTGGCAATTAATGGGATTGGCAATCAAATATTTATTTGTAGTTTCAATTTGTTAGAAAACGTTTAAAAGATGCTGAGATGTTTTGGGCATTTTGAAAGGATGAATGAAAGTCGACTAACAAAATGTATTTACAAGGCTGATGTGAAGGGAAAAGCCAGGCGGGGACGCCCTAGGAGGACATAATATATTGGTGATGTTCTTCAAAAAGGCCAGGTGCGTAGTACTCGCAACCGGCGTGCGTGTATGACCAGATGTATGAACGTAAACGAGGCAAAAGGAGTATGTAAGGATCGTAGCAGGTGGCGTTCTGTAGTTTTTGCCTATCCCCATGAGAAGAAGGCGTGAGTTTATGTATGTATGTTTAAAAGATATGATTTTTTTAATCACCGCTCACTTTATCAATATTATTATTTTACATAAGAGTTAAATAGGTCTTGTTGCTTTAACTTTCATAAGACATTCGTATTGTATTCTATTTAAAACATACTTTACAGTGTTATTCAATGGTTCATCGTCTAAAATCGATAAAACTCTTTCCCATCACTAGCCTAATAGTCGCACCAAAGTGCAGTCTCGACGTCATAATGTCGATAATGTACAGCACTAATTATCGTATACTAGTCGTCGCATATCGATAATGTATTTAAGTTACATCACTATTTAGTCTCACTACCTTTAGGTGCATTTTGGTACTTATGAATAAATAAATGCTCTGCGCCTGTTTGGGTTCGAACCTACGACCTACGAGTTGTAAATCGTAGGTTTGAACCTAGACAAGCGCTTTACTTTGTGTAAACTATTTCATCACCACTGCTCTCAAAACGGTGAAGGAAAACATCGTGAGGAAACTGGCACGTCCTAGAACCAAAAATTCGAAGACGTGTGACATCTACCAACCTGCACTGGGCCCGCGTGGTGGATTACGGCCCACTCTTTCACAGAGAGAAGGCTTGTGTCCCTGCCATGGGATTATAGAAGCATGATAATGACATTGGTGCCGATTCTCTTGTTCACAACCTAACTAAATTTAAGTTCAGTGCATCTTTTTCTTTCTATTTCATTAACAAAAGGACAGAAGATAAATTTTAGTTTAGTCCTGTCAAATTAATCAGCGCTTGACGTAAATTGACGTAATTTTAGTAGGCAAGTTTTTAATCACGTCTAAACTTGTATGGAGCAGTGACAAGCAATTCAAAACCAAAGACACCGACTTCCGAAATTAAAGTTATTTTTCACTTCGTACTGTTTTTTTTTTTGGAAGTCAATTGTTTTTTTTTTTTGGAAATAGTTTTTATTTTTCACTTTCAAAACTAAAAACCAATAAAAATAAAAATATTTTCAATTCAACAAGACACCACTTAACTTATTATCATAAAGAAGAATGGTACAGTATCTACGTTGAACGAATTCCCCGGGACACGGTGTAATGTTTCGGAGATCGCGTGGGAACAAACTATAAACATTTGTCAAGAGCGCTTAGTGTGGGGTGACAGTGTCTTGGAGAGGGAGTGAGACAATCCTGTTTATGATGGCCGGGGGGATATTTGTGACTGGGTTCGATTCGAAGCTGTGGTTGGGTTGATGTAGCAATTGAGCGATGGTTTTGTGTTGTTGAAAATCTTTTGTTGGATATCTATATGTCACAGTAAGATGGTTGAACCCGTGATATAGTTATATCCCTAGGAATATAGCTATACATCTATATGGCAGGGACATCGACGCGAGAACTGTTACCATGGATTCAGTACACGGTTATTTTTTAAAAAATCTACAAAAATTTAAATTTTAAAACTGATTTAGGTGCACAGTGGTGGTGAGCTCTATAGTTCCTAATACTTTTCCGAAATAGTTCTACCGACCTAATTGTAAACTAAACACAAAAATATTGGGCTGTTACTAGAAAAAGATAATCATTTCCATAAAAAAAAAATTATGCACCTAAATCGGTTTTAAAATTTTAATTTTGGAAGAAATATTTGCTAACGGAAGTTAGCAGAGCATATTTTTATTCGACTTTTTTCAGGCAAAAAAGCCACAACTATTTTTTTTAAGTATAAGGAACACTAGAACTCACCCGCATGACAATAGACCTCACATTTTTTTATGCTCTGCTGGGAAATGATCTGCCAAGTTCACGCACATCTACATACCGGGACAGTGTAGTGTTAGGTTTCAATTTATTAATACGTAATTGTTGGACGTTTTTTTCTTAAAAAAAAAATATATTGTACTGGCAACACCCAAAGATCCGACGTGTTAATTGAGTAGCGCGGGAACCTGCCTTCTGGGTCTGGCGCTCGTGACGGTAAGACGTGCTTAGTGGCTGTGTCGGTAAAAAGATAGATTGGCTATTGGTTGGAGATTTACTGTAAATTAAGGTAACCTATTAGTTTTATGGTAAATATTAGAATACTGATTAAATAGTGATATTATGTGGGGAATAGGAGATGTGATGGTATGGTGTAGAATATTGAATTTGATGTTGGTAAAGAAATATAAATGACTGACAAAATATCTTGGTGTTTCATATTATTTTCCTTATCCCTGAAATATTGTGAATATGTAGTTTTATTAAACAGTTTTAGATTATGATATTGGGGTAACGACTTTAATATTCATTTGGGTATTACTATCTATTTTGAGGTTAAATAATTATATTCGGAATTAAATTAGATATTTTAGAGTAAGGATGGTTCTTATTACAGTAGGTTAAATAAACACAAAAAGCAATCAAAAAATATATTTATTTGTACTTATGATATTCTTCATGTAGATAATGTCATGCCTTAAATACTTACTTAGTTTCCCTTCACCCATAGGCCGCATCCTATTTGAAAGCGATCATCGCGTTCATATGTCACTTTTGTTCGGGGAACCTGAACCTGCAACTTACCGACAGTGGGCGCTTTTCAGTTTTTCGAACAAAAAGTGACATATTCGCGCAACGATCGCTTTTAAATCAAATCAAAAATCAAATCAAATCATTTATTTTTGCAGAAAAACACTGTTACAATGGTGTTATAAAAATAAAGCAAGCATTAAAGCAAAAAAAGTTTTTTACAAAAAATACAATCGACTTCCAAACAACAAAGTGAAAAATAACTTTAATTTCGGAAGTCGGTGTCTTTGGATCGGTTTTTTAATTTTTTGACACCGACTTCTACTAGTTTTTTTCACTTTGTAGTTTGGAAGTCGGTTGTATTTTTTGTAAAAAACTTTTTTCACTTTTTAGTGGTTTGGTTTGTAAATTATCTAAATTACAATAGCCTAATGTCAACTCATTCATCATCATCATTTCAGCCGAAAGACGTCCACTGCTGGACATAGGCCTCCCCCAAGCACCGCCACTTCGACCGATTCTGTGCTTTCCGCATCCAGCGGATTCCTGCGGCCTTCACAAGGTCATCGGTCCATCTTGTGGGAGGCCTTCCAACGCTACGTCTTCCGGTACGTGGTCGCCACTCCAGAACCTTTCGACCCCATCGGCCATCCGTTCTGCGAGCAATGTGCCCTGCCCATTGCCACTTAAGTTTGGCAATTCTTCGGGCTATGTCGGTTACCTTGGTTCTCCTGCGGATCTCTTCATTTCTGATTCGATCACGTAGGGAAACTCCAAGCATAGCCCTCTCCATTGCCCTTTGGGTGACTTTTAGCCTTCTGATAAGGCCCATTGTGAGCGACCACGTTTCAGTACCATAGGTCATCACTGGCAACACGCACTGGTCAAAGACTTTCGTCTTGAGACACTGTGGTATGTGGGACGAAAAGATATTGCGTAGCTTCCCGAACGCTGCCCAGCCGAGTCGGATTCGACGATTGACCTCTTTCTCGAAGTTGGACCTACCTAGCTGGACAATTTGTCCTAGGTAAACATACTCGTCCACAACTTCGAGCGTAGCGTCTCCGATCTTCATGGGAGTGGGTGTCACATGGGCATTTGACATGACTTTTGTCTTGTCCATGTTCATTTTAAGACCCACTCTTTCGGAGGCTCTACTGAGGTCATCGAGCATTGTACTGAGTTTCTCCATGGTCTCAGCCATGATAACTATGTCGTCGGCAAACCGAAGGTTAGTGATATACTCGCCATTGATGTTGATGCCTAGCCCTTTCCAATCCAGAACCTTGAAGACATCCTCCAGTGCAGCGGTGAACAGTTTCGGAGAGATAACGTCTCCCTGTCTCACACCTCGCTGCAGAAGGATAGGTTTCGAGGTCCGGTCCTGGAGTCGAACTGACATAGTGGCGTTTTTGTACAAACACTTTAGCACCTCGATGTACCGATAGTCGATCTGGCACCGTTGAAGAGACTGCAGTACAGCCCATGTCTCGATCGAATCGAAGGCTTTCTCGTAGTCCACAAACGCTAAGCAGAGAGGCTGGTTATACTCTTCGGTCTTCTGTATAACCTGCCGCAGCGTATGTATGTGGTCTACGGTGCTAAAGCCTTTACGGAATCCGGCTTGTTCGGGAGGCTGGAAGTCGTCAAACCTGCGCGCGAGACGGTTCGTGATAACTCTTGAAAACAGCTTGTAGACATGGCTCAGAAGTGTGATGGGCCTATAATTCTTAAGCAGGGCATTGTCGCCCTTTTTAAAGAAGAGTACCACCACACCTCTGTTCCATGCCTGTGGCGTTTGACCCTCGAGTATGACGGAATCGAAAAGCTCCTGGAGGGCCTTAAGAACAGGTTTTCCCCCGGCCTTCAGGAGTTCAGCCGTAATTCCGTCATCACCCGGCGCCTTGTTGTTTTTAAGTTGCTTCAGAGCCATCCTAATCTCGTACAAGCTGACGTCCGGGATGTCTTCGGTATAGTGTCGGGTCAATCTAGCTCTTGGGTCGTTTGCTAGATTCGTAACGGGGTTACTGGTTGACGTGTATAACTGTCCATAGAAACTCTCGATCTCTCTCAACAGCTCAGGTTTGGCGGATACGATTCTGCCATTATTGGTCTTCAGTTTCGCAAGCTGGCTCTGTCCAATAGACAGATCTCTAGCAAATACCTTGGAGCCCTTATTCTGCTCTATTGCGTCCTTAATACGGTTCGTATTATAAAGTCGAAGGTCGCTTTTCAAGGACTTAGAGATCTGTCTATTGAGCCGCCGGTATTTAAGCGCATCGTCTGAAGACTGCAGAATCATCTCGCGCCTCTCCTCCATGAGCTGTAAAGTAGCATCAGAGAGCCTCTTGTTTCGATTTGTACGACGGGTCTTGAAAAACTTGGACCCGACCGTATGGACAGTTTCCACGAACCCATCGTTATAATCGTCCACGGAGCTCCCTAGGCACTCGAAACGATTCTGAAGTTCGAGCTGAAAGCTCTCGGGGTTTTGGACTTGGATCGGTGCTGGGCGGAGCGTAGACTTCATCAGTCGAGATCTTTCCAGCTTGATATTCAAGTTCAATGTGCCTCTTACCATACGGTGATCACTTCCGGTTTTCACCGCGTTGATCACAGAGACATCATTGAATACTTGCCTCTTCGTCGACATAATGAAGTCAATCTCATTTTTTGTTGCACCATCAGGGCTCTGCCAGGTCCACTTTCTGTGCTCACGTTTTCTGAAGAAGGAATTCATCATAAAGAGGCCTTCCTTCTCCATAAAACTGGCCAGTAGGTGACCCCTGTGGTTTCGACGTCCAACTCCAAATTGCCCCACTCGCAGCTCATCATCGTTTCGTTTGCCCAGTTTCGCGTTGAAGTCCCCCATGACAACGGTGAAGTGAGTTTTAGAGCCATGCATGGCTCTGGAAATATCCTCATACATGGTCTCCACCTCATCGTCGGGGTGTGACGAGGTCGGGGCGTAAACCTGTACGACCTTCAGCGAATATCTTGCGGATATTCTGAGTATAAGGTACGCCACCCTGGTCGACACACTCTCGATCTTCACCACGTTGCTCGCAAGGGACTTATGGACGATAAACCCGACACCACCTTGGGACTGCTGGTCGCCCTCCCGGAAATAGAGCAAGTTCTCGGATTTGAGGATTATCGAGTCCTCGCCCTCTCTTCGGACTTCAGATAGCCCTACTATACCCCATCGTAACTTGCTCAATTCTTCCTCGAGTTCGATGATCTTTTCGTCGGTCCGGAGTGTACGCGTGTTGTATGTTGCCAGGTCCAGTTTCCGGTGGTTATGGTAGCCGGATCTCTTCCGGGGATTCTTCGCACCCCTTGCCTCACCGTGGCCTTGACCGCTACCGTAGCAATGTCAACTGCTCATCAAAAATATCCAAATCGCTATAGATGTGCCCATATTGTCCCCCAAATTGTGATTTACGTGTTTTTTTTTTTATTTCTTTGCGTTATGTTTACCGCAAATAAACGAATTTTCTTCCTTTCTTTCTTTCTTTTCTATAATATTTGAAGAGTCGATTTCTCCAAGATCCCATCATCAAATCGTGACCAAATGACAATGGGACTAATTTGAAAGTATATCCTTTCAAACAAAAAAATAATTTTTCTAATCGGTCTAGCCGTCTTCGAGTAATCGGGAACAATAAAAAAACGAACTGAGAACCTCCTCCTTTTTTTGAAGTCGGTTAAAAAAGAGTAATTAAAAGGATAACACTTCAGTGTCTGTCAAATCAATTCTTTTTATTGTGGGTATAGGTTATACAGACAGATGTTAGGTAAATTACAGTTCCATTATGTCCTGCCTAATAGGCATACAATAATTATGTCAACACGCAGTATAAAAATTTGCTTAGGTATCACTTATAAAGCAAATCTTACAAAATAACAATTAGGTGTACGGTGACAGATTGTAGTAGGCACTAAATTATTAAGAAAATCTTGGATCGTGTAGTAAGCTTTGTCAATAAAAAATTACGCAATTTAAATTTGAATAGGGGGAGTTCCTTGGTGCTTAAACTGTCCACAGGTATCTTATTGTAAATTTTAGATGCCATTCCAAAAAATAAAACTTTTGCTCAGAAGAGCAGTTTATATCTTTCATTCTGTCTCTCGTTGTTTGACTTGTAAATAGGAACACGGTTTTAGAAAAGTCTCTGCTCATCCAAAAGCATGGTTACTCTATTTTATGTGCAATGAAACCGTTCGAAGGGTAGTTAAGTACACAAAATGGCGTGTAACCGCCCGTCAACTGAATTACATCGGCATTACTGGTTTAAAACATTTTTATTTTGTGTTTGACAGACTTTCCTTCAGAATAAGATGAAGTGAATAAGATGAAGACAATTGACTTAAATAATGTTACTCCATACGATATTTTAAATAATGTATTTTTATTGTTAAATTCCAGTTTCATAGATACCTGTGTATTTGTAAATTTGCATGCCTTATGGTAGGATATGGCTAATGGACACTATTGTTTGTATAAGACCTGTTCTTTTGTACCCATATTCGCAAATTAATAAATGATTAATTGAATTTTTTTTGTTCTACATGTAGATTATTTAAAATATTGAACACGTATTTTTTCTTTTTTTACCTTATCAAAAGATTACGGCGATACAGGGTGGCAGGGACGTCGACGCGAATACTGTTATCACGGATTCAGTGCATGATTCTGAACCCCGCTGCGGTGAAATTTTTCGTCGGTTATTTAAAAAAATAATAATCTGCTGTTCCATACATTTTGATCGCGTAGGTATTGCAGTTTTCTATGAAACAGCAGATTTTTTTAAAATAACCGACGAAAAATTTCACCGCAGCGGGGTTCAGAATCATGTACTGAATCCATGGTAAAAGTTTTCGCGTCGATGTCCCTGACACCCCGTATAGTTAAAATGTGCCATGGCGTCACGAGTATGTAGATTTTTATACTTAGTTGTGACGTAGCGACCCCCACTCCCCAACTTTAATGCGTTTTTATCTCAAGTCATTTTTTATTAATATGACAGAAGAAAAAAATACGTTTTAATACTTTTTATATCTGACTGACGGAATAGTAATATAGTAAACATAGTAATAGTAATTTTATTTCTCTCAAAAAGGTACAAATTCGGTACATGGTTACAGGCAGATTCACCTTTGTGAGAGCTGGAGTCTATACTGGGTTCGGGACCTGTATGACAGATCTCCAGGCTCACACTCTTAAAATTACAACATTAAATTGCACTTACGTACTACATACAACATTGTAAAAGCTCCAAGTAATGAGAGGAACAATTAACTCACAAAACAAAAGATGTGCTATGTGTAAATAGAATTTCTTTTTTTTTTGACCCAGGCATCATCCCTATTATGTAAGTGTTCTTCTGCCTGTTTATAACAACAAACTAATTGTTAACGCGCACACTGCGCACACCGCGAACCCACTGTGCAGCCTGCGGGATGCGGGGGACGAGGGCCGCGCGGCCGCATCGCGTCGCCGCTAGGGATGTGAGATTAATGGAAAATAATCGATTAAATAAAAATCGATTTTTCTTTATTCAAAATTAATCGATTTGTCAAAAATCGATTTTATTAAAAATAAATAATCGATTTCTGCGAAAAAATCGATTTTTTTTGTATTATTTAAAAAAAACATGCTTTTCAAATTCCAATAATAAACCTAAGAGATTCATATGAACAATTTTTCAGATAAAAAATCAAGTAAAATTAAATGAATAAAAAAATAACCAATTCAAAACTAAAAATCAAAGGTTCCTTTAAAATTTCAAGGTAAGGAATTAGGAAACCAAATAGCATTATTGAAACAAATTTTAGTTCTATTAATCGTTTGTGATGATGAATGATGAGCATCCTAACAAAATGACAAACTTATTGTCTCAAAAACTAAAATATAAATCAAATAAAAAATAAATGCCTATAGATGGCGTCGTTTTTATTTAATCAACTTATAGTATGAACTTAATTCAAGATTTTTCATCCAACGCATAGACGGCGCTGTTTATAAAATTGAAACTTACTACTAGATTTTTTCATTAGTCTCATAGATACAAGCTGTTTCTGAAAATCGATTTAAACACGTAATTTATATAATCGATTAATTAAAAATCGATTAATATTAAAATAAAAATCGAAAATAAAAAATCGATTATTAGAAAATAATAATCGATTTAAATAAAAATCGATTATTTTTTAACATCCCTAGTCGCCGCCCGGCACTGACAGTCTGCTTGGGTCACTCATGTGAGGCATGCGCGTACGCCACGCGTCACTTGCGCCTAAAGTTAAACCAAATAGTTGTTGAGCAATATAGATTTTGTAAAAGTTAAACTCGCCTATTATTGTAAAGTGACCCCTTAATAATATTCTCAACAAAAATAAACGATCACCAATAATCGTCAGGCAGTGGCGGTGACAAAGAACCGTTTAGCTATCAACGATTTTCTCAAAAGATTTAGTAAAAATCTCTGGTGAAAATAGAGAATGCTTATTTAATATTATAGGATAGTTCATACTAATTCCATGCTGCCATGTTATTATTCTGAGGTAGGCATTTTCTTCTAAACTTTGGGCGACCGAGCTCTGCTCGGGTGAAAATAGAGAATACTCATTTAATTATAAAGAATAGTTGATACTAATTCCAAGTATGGTACATACTAATTCCATGCTGCCATGATAGTAGGTACTTACTAATTCCATGCTGCCATGTCATTATTCTAGGGTAGCCATCTTGTTCTAAACTTTTGATGACCGAGCTCTGCTCGGGTAAAATACGGAGAAAACGAATTTTCCCAGAAATGGAACCTAGCTAGATCTATTTTTCACCTCCGAAATCGTTGGAGCAGTTTTCAAGAACGTGATTTTGTAATTACCTAAATAATTTATAATAGTATAGGATAGATCGCTGACTGTTCACACCACTTGCGAGTACGTGTTTGTCACAGTGACAAGCGAGTAATCAAAGAAAGTACTCGCTTGCTGAGATACTCATGCTTGTTACATACGCATATGAATCCCAGCGAGTATCTAAATTGCTTATCGTCGCCACGCACTCGCTGCTAGTTGCTCACCAACTACATATTTTTGGGGTTATTACGCAAACGGTTAAATATCCGATTTCAAATTTTGAAATCGTTTTCAAAATCTGTTTTTAATACAAATCGATTCCAGGAGTGGCTCCGGCGACTCCAACTCGCAGTTTCGATCGTCTCTAGTAATTTATTTCGGTTGTAAGTTTTAGATCGATTTATGAAAATTGACCGAGGAGCTTGTGGCTAAGTACTAACAGCCGCACGGGTCGATCCATCAGGTTAAGCTACGCTTGCCGGGGTTGGTCCGTGGATGGGTGACCGTTTCTACATACCGAAACTCCTCCGTGCCTCGGAAAGCAAGTTAAACCGTTGGTCCCGGCTGTCATTCGTGGATCTTTGACAGTCGTTACAGGTCGTCAGAAGTCCGAAAGTCTGACAACCAGTCTTACCAAGGGGTATCGTATTTATTTATTTTATTTGGTTCACCAACAATTGTATACACTGGTACAAGCTACAGAAACATAAGCAAAAATCAGAATAAAGTGTAACAATCACTTATAGCTAAACTCTGCATGCACACAAAATGTTGTACCTAACTTACAAAAAAAAAATATATATATATAGAAATAAAATACTATAATAATATAGAGTTGCACTAAATAGACCTTAATAAGTTAACTAAACAAAATTAAAACAGATAAATTAATCGTTTTACCCAGTTACTGGGTTGTGGAGGTCAGATAGGCAGTCGCTCCATGTAAAATACTGGTATTCAGCTGCATCCGGTTAGACTGGAAGCCGACCTCAACATAGTTGGAAAATTTACCATTAAAGATTCTTACGGAAAAAAATCGAACTAAGAGAGATGTATTAATAGTTCTGTTAATACATATTTGTTGGTGTTACGGCCTGCCGACGCCAGGTGGCGCACGGCGGGACTTACTGGAGCCATGCCGTTGCGCCGGCCAGTACTCTACGCGCCGTCAGGGGCGCCGCGAGTATTTTTGAAAAACGAATATAGAAGAATTTCTTCCTTCAGATTCGATGGCAGATGACGCCATATGCATTTTATAAAATTCAGATCTTATTTCAACTCAGAATACAGAAAATAAAGCTGTACCTGTTGTACCCGTATCGTCCATTATTTATGCCTTCACAGCAGCAACAGCCGCACCAGTTGGTCGAGAAATATATTTTGATCAAGATACAAACTGAACTGCAAATTTCAAAATCTTAAGAAAATTTGAATTTCGCGGGCTAGAACTACGGATCCACCTTAAGAGCATATTGCATTTCATAATCAATATTTTAGTGCACTAGTTAGCCACATTTCATGTTTCCATACATATTGCCAAATTAATCAAAACAGGTAAATATTTGACAGCTATTTGCGACGTTGCCAACTTTTAGTATTAGCCCGCTTAAGTCCCATGTAATAGGGGGCGAGCCTATTGCCATCAACCGGATACAAATCTAGACTCCGGGCAACTCTAAATCACAGTTTTTCTCATAAACTACCCACCGTAAACTTTTTAATCTCACTCGCAGACGATACTAGTTAATAATACAGGCTGTGCCTGCATTTTATCACCGAAACATACAGGGTGGTTCGTGAAATATAATATTTAGTTGGAGACGAATGCTTTTATGATATTATACTGCAGTTTATTGCAGTTCTGTTGGAAATGTATTAGTTTGTTACTAGACGTTTAAATGTAGCTTTTAGATGTCCCTTGGGTTGTAAAGGGAGTTGATATATTTGTTAGGATTGCTTAACAAAACTATGGATTATCCTTTTAAAGAAAATTTCGCTTATCTACTTTATCTTTGTAAAAATATTGTATGTTGTTTTGTTTGTTGTTGTGTGTGTTGAATAATGTTATTTATTGTTGTTGTGTTTTGTGTTGTGTGTATTGTTGTTGTTTATTGCATTGTGTGCTGTGTATTGTTTGTATAGTATGTACTAAATCTAAGTACTTATGTAACTTATTATCCAAAACAGTGTCAACAGTAAAAAAAAAACTTTTTACTGTCGACTCTTTTCGGATAGTTAGTATCGACGGTTGGAAAGATCGATAATAATTCTACGTTACTGATCGTTGTTTTTAAATACTTTTTTTATCATCATTATTTCAGCCAGAAGACGTCCACTGCTGGACAAAGGCCTCTCCCAAGCACCGCCACTTCGACCGATTCTGTGCTTTTCGCATCCAGCGGTTTCCCGCGGCCTTCACCAGGTCATCGGTGCACCTTGTGGAGCCTTCCAACGCTACATCTTCCGGTACGCGGTCGCCACTCCAGAACCTTTCGGCCCCATCTACTATCTGTTCTGCGAGCAATGTGCCCTGCCCACAGCCACTTAGGTTTGGTAGTTCTTTGGGCTATGTCGGCTAATGTAATAATTGTGACGAATTGGGCATGACTAACAATAAGTAATTCCAATCATTGGCAATTGGCAACATGATCTTTCCGTTGCATTTACGCAGGTTTCTTGTGTCATTTTAAAAGCTCAATACTTTCTGTCGAGTCAACCGGACAAATGTGTGCTGTCGCTAAAATGCAAGGTATAAGTAATGGATGACATTTTTCAGGATTGGTTCCACTGCGTTCATTAGGGGTGGGTCGTTACGTGATTTTCGCGAAACGTAACGTAACAAGTGACTTCGAGGACGTTACCGGTTTTGAAAACTAGTGATTTTAGTAACTAGTTATTCTTCAAATTCTATTCCGTGATTTCGTTTCGCTAATAACTGTAATACTTCGAGTATTACAGTTATTTGCGAAACGAAAATATAAATGATTACCTACGTAATACGTTACATATTAAGTTTTTGGACCGAATAAGTTTTGTAATTATATATCGTCGCTCGGCATCCAATACTGCGATTGTGACATTTTTGACGAAAATCAGATTTTTGTTTTATTTCATTCTACACGTTCAAATAAGTGATTCTGTATTTAAAAATATTTTTTGTCAAAAATTACACATTCGCGGTATTGGATGCCGAGCGACGATATGCAATTACTTTATTAACGTAATCTAAAGTTATTACGCACGACAGAAACATGCGTCGCAACGTACTTTTGTTTCATTTCAGTCTTTTCATTCGATCACTGCATTGTGATGTAACTAGTTACAAAAGTCACGTGTTTATGTGTGACTCGAAACGAGTTATTCGGTTACATGCCCCGTAGCCAGTTATTGTAACTAGTGACGTTAAATAACGCCCATGCCTAGTTCATATTCGTCTAACAAGAAAATTTATAGTTATATAGTAGAAATGTTCTTTATGGCGGCTGTACACTCCTGTCCGAGCGCTCTCGCTAGATCTCGCGAAAAAGTCTCGAGCGAGGAGTTTCAGCAAAAATATGCATCATCATCAGCCTATAATGTTCCCACTGCTGGGACATAGGCCTCCTCTCTGTGAGAGGGAGTGGGCCGTAATCCAGCACGCGGGCCCAGTGCGGGTTGGTAGATGTCACATGTCTTCAAATTATCGGTTCTAGTACATGCCGGTTTCCTCACGATGTTTTCCTTCACCGCTTTGAGAGCAGTGGTGATGAAATTATTTACACAAAGCGTCTGTCTTCTGCAAGTCGCGACCGTTACCACTGGGCACCACTGTACTCAAAAAATTTCAAGAATATGATAATTTTCTCGTCGAGTAACGATTGCAACTTGACATAAGCCCTATGTAGTGTGAGACTGTGGGTTCCAAAATACTATATTTCTAACAAAATACAATTACAATTAAGTAATACAGTGGGAGAAAACAACTCTAAAAAGTTGATAATTGTATACATATTAGTGCACGTGATCCCGAGAGGATGGACGCAGACACTGAATTCACTGCTGCCGTTTCTCTATGTGCACTACGCTGGAGACACGAGAGTGTACAGCGATGTACAACTGCCACGAGATCCGTTGACTCGGGCACAAAAAACGATACGGGACGGAGAGCAAGCAAGGAACGCCGAGACACATCGAAGCCATAGTATAAAGAGGGATAGTAAGCTATCTTCATAGAAACGCACCGCGCGCGGCTTGTATGTGTGGGGCCATAGTATATATGCCGCCGCACGCACACTTAACAAAATCTCACCCGTTTCGAGTGCACCAGTCGGGGCTAACGCCGCACAAGGTTTGCGCGTCGCGGCTTTTCGGCATGTGTGCGCGTTTGGGTATCTAAATAATTTATCGATTCCAGAGTTGTCTCTGTTCAGATTACCTACTGAACAGAAAAAGTAACCAAGTCACTTATTAGGATATAATTTTTACTTGATGATGAGATAACTAATACAACAAAAAATAAGTAGGTATCTATCAGACAGACGAAGTAGGCAGGCCGACTTTCCCACTAAAATTTACCACTTTGTCGGCGTAATTAATATGTATACCTATGCCAAATTACAGCTTTCTAGTACTAAGGGTGTCGGAGCTAGACCGCGGATAGACAGACAGACAGACAGACAGACGGACAGACAGACAGACGGACATGACGAAACTATAAGGGTTCCTTGTTTACTACGGAGCTCTAAAAACGCAACTTTTCAGGAAAAAAAAAAAACATTTTCGTCGATTACTCCTTAAATAATGGACGTAGAGAGATGATTGTCAGCTTTGAAAAAAAGTTATTTTTTGTCACGAGAATATAATTCTATGACTGTTACTGACTGTGACTGTTGACAAGTGGGAATACATTTTGATAATATTATATTAACACTTTATCCTCGTAATTTAAGGCCTGTTTGAATACTATTGTAATATTTTGTAACTTCGTAAAAAATAATTAAAAAAAATAATTGAGCAGATGTATTAGCACCCACAGATTCTAAAAAAACTTTTTACAAAAAAAAACAACCGACCTCCAAAAAAAAACACTACAAAGTGAAAAATAACTAATAAAAAATAATAATTTCGGAAGTCGGTGTCTTGTGTTTTGTATTTTCGTTTTTTGCCACCGACTTCCGACTTCACTTTGTAGTGTTTTTTTTGGAGGTCGGTAAAACAAAAAATATTTTTTGTAAAAAGTTTTTATTTTTCACTTTTTAGTAGTGGTACCCCACACACATTCGAAAAACACTACCTGCTACCAGTGACAGAAACTTATCATATCATCTACATACTAAGTGGGAAAAAAATACGTATTTTGTAGCTAACTCAAAAACTATCAAAGCAAAGTTAATAAAATTTATATGGGACCAATTCGAGAGCAAACCCTTACAAAAAAAAAAAAAATTTCAAAATCGGTCCACAATTGACGGAGAAATCGGTGGACATACATAAAAAAGAAAACAAACATACGCGACGAACATACAACCTCCTCTTTTTTGGAAGTCGGTTAAAAATGACATAACACTAAAAACTAAGATAGTGGCAATTAATAATAGTAATAAGTAGCCCGTATTGTCCCACTGCAGGGCAAAGACCTCCCTTTCCTTTTTCCACCCAACCCGATCCTGAGCAAATATGGACCAATCCCTCCTAAAAGCATCAAGTTCGTCACGCCATCTACGCCTGGGTCTTCCACGATGCCGCTGGACGTTTTCAGGAACCCATGTTGTAGTGGTCTTAGCCCACAATGCATCCGACATCCAGCAAACGTGTCCGGCCCAGTCCCACTTGAGCTTGGGTACTTTTTGGGCGACGTCAGCGATTTGTGTCTTAGAGCGCAGTATCGTGTTCCGTATCCGGTCGGTAAGTCGAACTCCAAGGATACTGCGCTCCATTGCTCGCTGGCAAACCTCGAGCCCGGTCCTCTGTTGAACTGTCAAAGACCAGGTTTGAGCGCCGTATGTAAAGATAGGGAGAATGCACATGTCCATTAATTTGCGTTTATGGCAAATTGGAAGATCTCCTTTCATAAGATAGTGGCAGTTTTTTTTTTTCCGGGGATGGCGAAAGGAGCCGCCAAACAAAAGAGTGTCGCTCGGCAAAAGCCGGCGCCTTTACAAAAGTCAACAAACTTTCGTACTGTTTACGTGGAATAGATACAAACAAAAACAGCAAAAAAAAAACTATAATTCATAATTTATTTTCTTTTTCTTTTTGGTCTCATAAATCCTACAAATAAATTCTACTACAAATAATGTCACTATAAACGAATACTTTTTTAAAACAATTACAAAGTCACGATTAACGTACCTATTTAAGGATACAAGAATCTGGTAGACATGGAGGAACCTCCTTTTTTTGAAGTTGGTTAAAAGATACGACACATTATGACTAATCTGCAGTGTGATTCTTCATAATGTGCACATATCAAAATGAGGGAATCTATACTTAATTTTAACGACAGAAAAAATATTTAAAAAATCTAAATATTTTTTATATATTTTATGGAATTATTATTTTTTTACAAAACTGTGTAACTTTTAAACTAAATCATCTATCGCGATTAAACAAACTCCATAATGATTGGAAGTAATTAGGCGTCCATATAAAATGAAAATTGAGAAAAAACTACCCTCAATTGAAAATAAACATGTTTTTTAAGCAAAAATCTTCTTTTTTTTTCATAAATTTTTACAATTTTTGTAAAAAAAATATTTTTTTAATTAAAAAAGTAAAAAAAACAAAAATATATTTTTTATATTTTTTTTTCGTCGATAAAATTATGCATAGATTCCCTCATTTCGATATGTGCATGTTATGAAGAATCACACTGTTTAGAAAATCTGAGGAGCTTTCAAACAACTGGGTAACCTTTTGACAACATTTATACAGGTTCAAGTTAAATTAGCTAAAAAAACTCCAAACACGTGATAGGTATCAATAATGTCTAAACACGATAAAACAAAACACCGGCCTAAGGACGGACGTACGGAACCCCAAAAAATATGATTTTCTTATCTCATACTACAAGTAACTAAATTACTTGAAATAAAATAAAATGATAATAAAATAAAGTAAACGTAGATATATTTAGTAACCTGTTCCGCTAAGCTATTTCTAAAGAGCCATAAAAAACCCTGAAAGAAATCGACACGTGTTGCATCTCTCAACGAGGCATCCTCAGGATGACGGTTAACTTTTCGCGAACCCGAACACGGCGTGTTGCCACACCGAGCGCTGAACGCAGAGCGTGAGAGCTCTACGTTCTGCGCTCTCTGAATCAATTAACTATATGAAATGAAATGATTAAATGTTATTTCCGACTTCCTGTAACTCCCCAAGACCCCTCCGTGCCTTGAAAAGCATGTTAAGCCATTGGTCCCGGCTGTCATTCGTGGTTTTTTGACAGTTGCGGGTCTTCAGAAGCCCGAAAGTCTGACAATGTCTTACCAAAGGGTATTGTATTACCCAGTAACTGGATTATGGAGGTCAGATAGGCAGTCGCTCCATGTAAAATACTGGTATCCAGCTGCATCTGATTCCCAACATAGTTGTGAAAAGGCTAGGCAGATTTTTCTGTGACTTCTGTAAGCAGATCTTTTGAGACACACGTACATTTTTTGGTGAATATTTCAAAACTAGATGGCACACCGGTATTTTCTAGGTGACCTCGGTCGTTGAACCTCAAAAAACGTTCATATCTTTTTCTTTGTTTTATCATGTTTAGATAAGGATAGGTACCCCTAACTTCTTTGTAGTTTTATGGCTAATTTAAATTGACCTTGTATTTGCAGTGATTGTAAACTTTGACAAAAGTAAATGATTTCTGTTAATCGACGAACGATCCGCAATAACAGGGCTAGATCGACGTCTGATAGATCCCCAATAAAATAGATCGATCTTATATGATTTTTACAAAACAATCAAGATTGATCGATCGATGTCGATTTAAGTTGTACATACACATGCATATATAAACTCACGCCTTCTTCCCATGGGGGTAGGCAGAAACTACAGAACGCCACCTGCTACGATCCTTACATACTCCTTTTGCCTCGTTTACGTTCATACATCTGGTCATACACGCACGCCGGTTGCAAGTACTACGCACCTGACCTTTCCGAAGAACATCACCAATAAGGTCAGTATATGTCCTCCAAGGGCGTCCCCGCCCGGCCTTTCTCTTCACATCAACCTTGTAAATAAATTTTGCTAGTCTCCTTTCATTCATCCTCTCAACATGCCCGAACCATCTCAGCATACCCTTTTAAATGTTTGTCACTACATCTTCTTTTAAATCACACCGCTGTCTTATCACATCATTCCTCAGCCTATCATTCATAGTCAGACCACACATGCTTCGCAAGGAACGCATTTCCACAGCATTTATTCTACTTTCATACTTGTTTTGCCACACCCAACATTCACTTCCATACATAAGCGTGGGCATCAGCACACCATTGTGAACAGCCAGTTGAGCCTTTTTAGACATCGACTGGTTGACAAAAAACTCTAATGAATGCATAGCCTCGTATCTTAACCAAAACGATCGTATGTCCCTAATTTTTTTGGAAAACTGGAAGGCCTTGATCATTGCGTTACTACGTGCTTTGGTTAAGATGCGGTCTAAAGCAATCACTTATGTCCTTTCGCAGTACTACTCTCAAAACGACTGCTATCATCTTTTTTGTGAATAATATTAACCGTAGAAATCTTTTTAGCCTCTTCAACAGCTTTATAATATACATCTTTTAGATTTCTCTTCGAAAATTTCTGCTGGACGTCTTTATCGGAAGCTGACTGCATGATATTATCTACATTTTCCATCGTTTTTCTGTTCATTGAAATATCTGTGACTTGAACTCCATCATTATAGCCTGCTGTAGTCTTTGTGTGCTTTTTGCTAAAAATTCTCACAAATTTATGTGGTTTGCTTCGAGGTACTTCCTTAGTTGAATGATGTTTCATTATGAAAATATCTCTTTTTTTCCTGTTTATTTCATGACTGAAAAACTGTAAATAAAAAAGATCAATATTGTAAAAGTAACTAAAGGAATACAACGTGCCACTAATTGCTCATAATATACACTAGCGACACGTGCATTCGACGCGTCGGCGGCTGCATTCGACGCGTCGGCGGCTGCATTTGACGTGTCGGCGGCTGCCATCGACGCATCGACGTCTACAGTTGCCTCTGCCGTTGACAATGCGCCGTCAATGTAAATGAGCACTAACTTGCACAAAAGTATTCAAGTACTGTCATGTAACTTGGTGAGGCAACACCATAACGCCACATGCAAACTACGCATCAAAGATCTGACGTCACACAAATTCTGCATCGCGCAAGCAGTGTTTACCACGAGTATATATACAACGCCCCGACATCAACCATAAGGCCCCTGGCTGGAGGCTTTAAGTTTAGAAGCTTAAGGCAGCCACAGCAAAGTCCGGTTAAGCAGCCATGTCCTCATAGGTCAACTGCGAGATGCCCTATTTAAAACGTGTGGCACTCGGGGACTGCCGCGGTAAAGCTATTGCATAGCATTTGTAACCTCCATACTTCCTATTTTTCAACGCTACACTTGGGATGATGACGTGATGACATAAAACAAAAATTACGTTCCCATGACAACGTGATGTTGTCATGGGAACGTAATTTTAACAATTAAATTTTAACCGTCATTACATGGTAGGCGGAGTGGGGGGTGTTAAGTTTTTTCCGTTACGGAATTTCTTGATTCGGTCGCCGCGCTCAAAGCCCGCGATAAAAGCTATGCAATAGCTTCAAAATAAAAAAAACCATAAGGCAGTTGCCCACTAGACACAACACCTGTCTGGTCGGATGATCCTCCCTTTTCTATAGAGAATGAGTGAACTTTACAGCCTGTTCCTCATACCTCCATAGATTTTAAACAAATTCCTGGCCTGATCCGAATTTTGACATCTAAGATTGTCATTTCAATCCATTTTACGGGTGAAGGTTTCTCATAACCTATCCATGGATTGAATTTGCCCTCCAAATCTTTCGAGTTAATTCTTTTGAGTGGAGGAGTAAGAAAAAAGGATTGTGTGGTTTTATGAAACCACGGTAAAAGTGAAACGTCTATAGGCGCCGCCATATTGGCCTTGGCTGCTCTGACGAGCGCCTTTCACTTTATCCCTACTCCGCGGCCGACCGTCACGCGACATGCAACACACAGACCAAAAAGTTTGAGACAATGTAATAAAAGTTTCACTTTAAAAGACATGTTTCAATTTCTCGATATGCCGCGAGTTGCGCCATATTGAGACCCTATAAAAGCAGTTTTTATCAGTCGGCTCTCACACGTTGACCGGTACACATCTCCGCTACTTTCGACCCTTGACCTTGGACGATAATGAATCCACTCAAAGTAGGAAAGCTCTTGAAATATGAGTGTAATTTAAATGCATGTGGCACGAATTTTACGTTTACAGTATAGCCTTTAATTTTCATCAGTTATTTAGTTTTTTAAATCGCTCGGAACAAGTAGGTAATTCCATACTTTTGCGGCGCAACATGTCGTTTTCTTTTCTCTATCAGTCGTCATCTCGGCAGTCCCCCCCCCCTTTTTAGACATATCATCTTCCACACAGTCCATCCATCATTTCTTTAGTCTTCTCCTAGGCTCTTATAGCCATCCACATCGCGTTTTATGCCGGCGAAGCGAGGCGTGGATGGGATGGGCGAGAATTGAAATCACGCTTACGCTTTTACACCGATAGATGTCCAGCGCTGTACCGCGCCGTCTCGCGATGTCACGCACCGGCCATCGCTACCTAGCGCCGCCTCACGCTTACACGCGCTGCTCGGCCAGCCGTGTCTGTATAGTATGCAGCGATGTCTCGCGATGGTCAGAGCAAGCCAGCGCGTGCCAGCGCGAGACATTGCGAGTCAAGACTTGACGGAGAGACCGTGCGGGTCCGCGATGGCTGGTGCGAGATTTATATATCCGTTGTAAAATATAAATAAATACTTTATTTTTATAGCAATAAAGTTCAATATTGTACTAACAAATATTTCAATTTTCACCTCGCAAATCCTCGCGCATCTAGACGTTTTACTCCAAAGATGGGCAGGGCGTGGATAGAAATTTTGCTATTTAAATTTCAATTATTGTCCATCCCATCCCCTCCTCGCCTCGCCGGTGTAAAACCATCTTAATACTTACTTTGTGAAAATCGTAATCAGAAAGCTGCTGGTTAAGGTACTGCAGCTGTTTCTCCAGATAATATCTCACGCCAAACAATTTACTCTGAAACCGAAGATAGTGCAGTTATAGCTTTGGCTACTAAAAAAGTTATTCTCTAGCCTAGGCTTTCTCTAAGTCGGGGTCGGCTTCCAGTCTAACCGAAAGCAGCTGAATACCAGTGTTTTACATGAAGCGAATACCTATCTAACCTCCAGAATACATTAACTGGGTAACTTTTAATTATTTTTACCTATTGTGGTATAGTAATTTTATTCTAGGTGCAGCGTCTTCACATATAATAATTATTTAACTAATGTACGTACATATACAAACAATTGTAAAACATTTTAAAAGAGTAACGGTGGAGTTTCTTGCCCATTCTTCTCCATACGAAAACTACCTTTTGGAAGGGGCGATTAGAATCAATTTTATTATTTTGTAATTTTTGACGTTCAAAAGTTCCATACATGGGCCTATTTGAAATAAATGATTTGACTTTGACTTTGAACATGATACTCTTTGAAAATACTAGTTGGCTACTCCAAAGAATTTATAGAAAACTAGCTGCGCCCCGCGGTTTCACCCGCATAAGTCTCGATCCAGTGGGAAAAAAAAAGTATCCTATATTCTTTTTCAGGGCATCATCTATATATGTGCCAAATTTCATCCAAATCCGTTCAGCCGTTTTAGCGTGAAGGCGTAACAAACAAACTTACTTTCGCATTTATAATATTAAGGATTATCAATGGCAGGTCAGAGTTCGGCTATGTGCCCTATTGATTTAAATTAGTCTATTTATTGCCGTACTTGATTTGTAAAATTGTGTCGGCTGTTGCCGCTGTGAAGGCTTCGATAAATGATGGATGATAGGTTTAGTATTAAATCTATTTTATTTTCTGAAAAGACGTCCGCCATGCGAATGTCTGAAAGAAGAAATTTTTCTGTTTTAGTTTTTAAGGGGAAGCGTCAGGGTAGCCCGCGAAATTCAACAAAATTTGAATTTCGCGGGCTATCCTGACGCTTTCGCCTTAAATACTCGTTGCGCCCCTGACCGGCGCGAAGAGTACTGGCTGGCGCAACGGTATGGCTACAGTAAGTCCCGCCGTGCGCCACCTCGCGGCGGCGAGCCGTAACAAAATCGCTTAATCTTTTGTGTAATATTGACATGCTGTAAGAGTGTATAGTAACCGGTAACGATAACTGTGTTGTCAGGTTTGGACAAATACAAAAACGTATTTAGTATTTGTAATTCAATGTAATTTGTAATTGGTATTTCAAATACCTGACGCTGAGGTATTTTGTAGTTAGTATTTCAAAATACATTTGAATATAAATACATTTAGCGATCTTATTAATGGGTGCGTTCTGAAAAAATCGCCCTCGATAGCATTCGTAAGCAAAATGGCGACCGCTAAATATGTCAATCTTTAAAGTTGGCAACACTGGGCTGTATTAGTTCTATTCTATTTACATAACCTAACATCTGACTGTATTTTGTATTTTAAATAAAAATTGTTAAAATACTGTATTTTGTATTTTATATTTCAAATACACGACTTGAAATACTTTGTATTTAGTAATTTAAATACGTGCGAGATACGTGTTTTGTAATTTGTATTTTAATTAAAGCAAAGCATGTATTTTGTCCAGCTCTGTGTGTTGTGAATGTCACATAGGCAGTGGATCCATGTAAAATACTAGCATTTAGCTGCATCCAATTAGCCTGGAAGCCGACCCCAACAAAGTTGGAAAAAAAGCTTGGCAGAAGGAGACTGCACGGTAACTTCACTGATCTTTGCTTACCTTCTCAGCATCAGTCATATCGTCGTATTGTTCCAATAACTGTTGGACTGAGTAGCGACTGTCCTGGTAGAGACCTATGTCGTCAGCTGGATAATGCTTGCCTGTTAGTCTTACTTCATTCGGAAATTCTGTTTTATCTAGTATAAATTGAAATAATATTAATTAATCTCTAGTAAATCGTAAATGAAGAGCAGTGGTGGCCCAGTGGTAATGGCCGCGACTTGCGAGTTGTAGGTCGTAGGTTCTAACCCAGACAGGCGCTTTCATCATCATCATTTCAGCCGAAAGACGTCCACTGCTGGACATAGGCCTCCCCCAAGCACCGCCACTTCGACCGATTCTGCGCTTTCCGCATCCAGCGGATTCCTGCGGCCTTCACAAGGCGCTTTACTTTGTGTAAATTATTTCATCACCACTGCTCTCAAAACGGTGAAGGAAAACATCGTGAGGAAACCGGCATGTCCTAGAACCGAAAATTCGAAGACATGTGACATCTACCAACCCGCACTGGGCCCGCGTGGTGGATTGCGGCCCACTCCCTCTCACAGAGAGGAGGCCTGTGTCCCAGCAGTGGGAACATTTATAGGCTGATGATGATGAAATCGTAAATACAATTATGCCTGTAACTTGCACACAAGTTTGTAAGAAGCTTGATGCACCTATTCTACCACCGATGAAGAAGCGACTAACTATTGTCTATTTTCTCGCTCAAAAAACGTACAGCAAGATACATTTGAAATTCATTTAAATAAAAGAGATACATTTAAAAGGTGACTGGTAATTAGTGACCGATTCAAAATTCAAAATATTTTATTTCACATAAAACTACATGGGCACTTATGAAACGTCAGAAGCTGGGTGCACGGTTCCAATTAGTCGTTTCCTATGGAGAACAGCCGGCAAGAAACTCCATGGTTACTCTTTTAAAAATAATTGGCTTTTACAATACTTTTAAATAACAGTGTTACTAGGTATGGGAGGACAGTGTAGGTTTTTCAATGAGTACCAAGTACTTAACAAAATAGAAAATGGTCAATACGTCTACAATCCACTAAGCCTACAGCGTTCTCACATTCACAAAATAGAAAAGAATCTATACAAAAGATAAATAAATTAATAAAAGTAAAAACCTGTTTTAATAAAACGCAATTATATGATTGCTATTACAACTGTAATCAATCTGAATAGTTATCGTGTCCACAAGTCACTAATAAAGAGTTGAAATTAAATTTTATATTTATTCTATTATTTGACATTATATACCTACGGCATATATAATGTCAAATAATAGAATAAATATGTCAAGGACGAATATAAAAAATAAAATAAAGATTAAAATAAACATGGTAATTTGGGAGCAGTTAATAGACTCTTACTTATTTATACTTATGCACGTGAATTTACACATAATTATGAACAACGTTAACCGTAATAAAAGTTGTTCATAATGATGAGTTGAATATTATGAGAGTGAATGGATTGAATATTTTTTCTTCGCGATTTCAGGTTTGGTCCCATAGTAAAAGTTGTTCATAATTATTAATTTATTTAACAATTTATGTACACACACATAAACAGACAAGAAGAAAGGAACAGAAAAATACATACAAAGGTGATGTTTATTTCTAAAGAAATCTCTTCCAGCATACCTGCGATAGGAAAGTAGTTAAAGAGATGTAGACAACGTGTGTAAGAGTAGAAGAGAAAACAGAATACATAAAATAAAACTTAACTATTCACTAATTTAAATATAAACATACAATATGAGAATATACTTAAACACATACTTCTAAAATACATTTCACTAAAATAGATATAAATACTTAATTGTAATGTAGCATAAAATAATAAATACATAATATGCAACTATCATCATTTCAGCCGAAAGACGTCAACTGCTGGACATAGGCCTCCCCCAACCACCGCCACTTCGACCAATTCTGTGCTTTCCGCATCCAGCGGATTCCTGCGGACTTCACAAGGTCATCAGTCCATCTTGTGGGAAGCCTTCCAACGCTACGTCTTCCGGTACGTGGTCGCCACTCCAGAACCTTCCGACTCCATCGGCCATCCGTTCTGCGAGCATGGCTGAGATCATGGAGAACCTCAGTACAATGCTCGATGACCTCAGCAGAGCCTCCGAAAGAGTGGGTCTTAAAATGAACATGGACAAGACAAAGGTCATGTCAAATACCCATGTGACACCCACTCTCATGAAAATCGGAGACGCTACACTCGAAGTTGTGGACGAGTATGTTTACCTAGGACAAACTATCTAGCTAGGTAGGTCCAAATTCGAGAAAGAGGTCAATCGTCGAATCCGACTCGGCTGGACAGCGTTCGGGAAGCTACGCAATATCTTTTCGTCCCACATACCACAATGTCTCAAAACGAAAGTCTTTGACCAATGCGTGTTGCCAGTGATGACCTATGGTACTGAAACGTGGTCGCTCACAATGGGCCTTATCAGAAGGCTAAAAGTCACCCAAAGAGCAATGGAGAAGGCTGTGCTTGGAGTTTCCCAACGTGATCGAATCAGAAATGAAGAGATCCGCAGGAGAACCAAGGTAACCGACAGAGCCCGAAGAATTGCCAAACTATGCAACTATGACGAAGTGTGTTTTAGTATCGGTCACTAACAGTCACCCTTTATGTTAATAGTTGATCGCTGACTGTTCACAATATCGGTGAGAATTAATCAGGGATATAACGGATATCCGTATCCGCATCCGCATAAATTTTGATATCCGCAAAACATCCGCATCCTCAACTTTTGATTTTAAAAGCTCCGCATCCTCATCCGCATCCTCATAATTTCTATGGGGATGTGACCCTACGTTGTTCGCACAAATAGTGAATTTTTAAAAACTCGCGCCGAGCTAAATGAGCGGTCGGATAAGTGAGTTACGCGTTCCTATTGGCTGAATTCGCAATGTCCTTGTCCTATGACAAACGATCAGCCGCATGTGGCAGTGGTTTTTGTTTGCTCGTAGAAGTGAAGTTTTTGCAGGCGAATTACGCTACGGTAACCTACCAAATGATTATCAACAACCTAAAATATAAATACTATAAAAAAAACAAAGGTCTATTTTTTGTGCGACATAATTCGCACCCTCATCCGCATCCTCAATAAGGAATTTTTCAATATCCGTATCCTCATCCGCATCCTCAAACCCGATTATCTCGATATCCTCATCCGCATCCTCATCCATTATAAGACATCCGTTACAACCCTGGAATTAACTCTCAACAAGTCTGTCGCAGCGACAAGAACTGTCAAATACTCGCTCAGCTGGCTCGTTTGACGAGCAGAACACTCGCTGGGAGACTCTTGCGTAACATAAGCATACCAGCAAGTTACTGTGCAGTCATTCTTCCCGTCGCACTCACTCATAGCTCAGCAACAATAAATACTATCCAAACTACTCTCTGACTCGTTGCTCGCAAACTCGTATCTAGAGTCTGGCCACGTCTAAGTCTGGCTAAGTCTGTATAAGTAAAAAAAACCGTGGAATTTAAAAATCTATAGACGGCAACACTATCCTATCCTACGAAAAAGGAATTTGATACTCTGTCTTTTTGATAGGTTGTTTTGTTGTACCGAGAGAAGCTAACCTACGTGAATGAACTGGCACAGACTCTGAGCGGAAAAGGTGGACTCCAATACACCCGGCCGAGGAGACATGACATCTCTAATCTCGCCAAAAGATTCCCACAATGAGAGAGTGTGTTGGAAATAATTTTTTATAGTTATTTATGCAACTGTTGTATAATAAGGGGTATTAAAACACGAATGTGGGTTTCAAATTCAAAAGTCATTTATTCAAACTAGGCTGAGAATCAGCACTTTTCGAACGTCAAAATTACATAAGATAGTCCCCCAAAAAAGCCCACCCTTCACCACTTCCTAGTGCCTTTAGCTGGGAAGAAGAAGTGGCGCAACAAACTCCTCAGCAGCACAGCTGTCTGTTTAAGTTAAAAAAATGATTCTATACAATAGTATGCAAAATAACTTACATTATGCAACACAAAACATAATTTAAATGATAAATTATTGGCCATATGTCAGCTAGCACACGCCAATATACCAACCAAAAACATCGAGAATTATATTAAAGCAGAATTTAAAAAAATCTTCTTCCCAGCTAAAGGCACTAGGAAGTGGTGAAAGGTGGGCGTTTTTGGGGGACTGTCTTATATAATTTGGACGTTCGAAAAGTGCTGATTCTCAGCCTAATTTGAATAAATGACTTATGAATTAAGAATTAGATCTACTTGCAACCCCGAAACTGACATAACTGACTGATGTAAAAGTATACCATGTAAAAAACTTTTTGGGGTTGCCCATTTGTTCCATTGCAGACTTATCGTGACCAAACTCTAGTTGCTAACTCTTCTTGCTTTTTGCTAATCGTCGGCGGTGCTTCAAGTTTTCTGAATGACATTGTGACATTGACATATCAGACGTTATTAATGGCACAATTTAAATTACAATGATACAAAATCCTTACTTATAATTTCTAAATAACATCTCTGTTCTGTCTGCAGTAAATCAAGAGCAATCAAAGCTCAGTTATCCATAACCACGCATACATTTATATACATACTCCTACAAACACAGATGAGCGCAACCGTACTCTCACTCCATCACACACACAACACACACACACACACAAAACATACACGCACGAACACACTCACAACACACACACCCACTCACCCAAACACAAACAATATAATTATTAATTAACTACACCTCTAGTTGTAATTTGTAATTGGTACCAACTTACTCGCCGCGGGAGGAAGACCTGGAGTCCTGAAATACTGGGCTGCCCTAGTTTAGGCTCCAGTCCACTCCATTTATTTTATGTACCTATACTGTTTAGATTAGTGTGGAAAATAAATGAATTTTACTTAATGGCACAGTGATATGCAAGCTTCTTGCACACATTTGTGCAAGTTGCAGGTAGTATAGTACGTGCTAGCAGGCTCCCTAAATAATTTTAAGTTAATTTGCATAAATGTTCTGAAAAAATCACACATACAATCAAAATAGATCTTTAGTATATGTTTTATTGGATCTTTTTCTTGCCATATACAAGACAGTTACGTAATGTATTGTAAAATTTTCGATCGATTAATTTTTTATTCATAAATCATGTCTTTTTTAAAGATTATTAAAAAATAGATCAAGATTGCTCGGCTTTTTACCTAAAATAAGTATTCACAGTAAGAAATATAGTTTATTATCCAGCCACAAGATATTTTGTATCCAGATCAATTATTACTTTTAGTTATAAACGAAATAAGAAATTGAGACTAACGATATTTAGTTTCGTGTTCGAAGACGGATAAGGAGCGCACGCGATATTCAACTTTGTTACAGATGTGTTAGCGTTTAACACATATTGGAGTGGCGGGGTGCATAGGGGCGGAGCTTGCGTTAAATTTGTATTTAGAATGTCTGGTCTTAATATTAAAAAGCAATTCGTGGAAGACCTCTCTCGAGAAGTACTAGCAACAGACTAATTTCTGTGTTTGAATGCCTAATGACAGCCATGTTTTAAGGTGGTCTCTAAATTATCTGATGGATACCAACAAGGCTGCCAAATATAATTGTGGACCACACTGTAAATAATATGAACAGTGTTAACATCTTCCCACTGCTGGGACACAGGCGTCATCTCTGTGAGAGTGAGGGAACCGTAATCCACCACGCGGGCCCAGTGCGGGTTCATGGATGTCACATGTCTTTGAACTTTTTGTTTCTAGGACATGCTGGTTTCCTCTTAAGTTTTGGCTTCTTCATAAAGTTTCTTGCCCATTCCTCTGCTCTACCTACTACGCTTTGGAATGGGCAACTAGCTTCAGCTTTCTGACTGACCGACTCCTTGACAATTCAAAGGTGTCTGTAATTGGTTTAATTTAAATAAAATCGACGGCCCCCACGTATACTATCGAAATTACAAAAAAGCCATTTTCGTTTTATTGCACTAATTGCAAGTAGAGATAAAGATGTATGATTTTATACCCTCAATTGTTTTTCAATTGAACAAAATCAAAAGTACATAAACTGAACACATTAAAACATCGAACTTGCCACTTTCGATATTATACGTGGTCAGCGGTGCGCGGACGCGACACGAAACTACCTGTTTCGTCAGTGTTACCCGAAATTGCGAGCGAACGCACGTGTGGATAAAATAGTAGGCAGGTATCTCATATCAAATCTAGTCTTATGTTACCTGGACTTAAGCAATGTAACAAAGAAAACAATCGAAAGTACCACATTCAATAGTTTACTAGAAATTTTTGCAGCGGAACAGTATCGAAACGGGCACATTCGATATTAGACTAGAATATTTTGTCATTAAAACTATCGAAATTGGCATATTCGGTAAAAAAGTAACCAGCAGTAACCAAGTAAACTATCGAATGTGTAATATTAGAAAAAGTATAATAATTATCAAAAACTATAGTAGACAGTATAAAACGGTCAAATTTTCCACTTTAGATACATCGGTAATATAAAATTTTCGAATTTCATGTTCGAAAAAATCTAAATCTAAACTTAGAATCGATCTCCTGTAAAGTAGAGGTTTTGCAGTTTCGATACTTTACGTGGTCGCCGTCGAAATAATGCCTTGAGTTTTGCTTACCTTCATGTCCATCTCGTAACTGATCAATGACCTCTTCATCGTCTTGGTTTGGCCCCTTCAATAGAAGGTTAGCTGGATTGTCAGATTGATTGTCCTCTGTCTCCTCTTTGCAGTGTGTTAGCCATTCCAAGAAGGTTTGGAGTTCTGATGGCAATTCTGTAAGATGGACAGAGAAAAGTCAGATATTTGCAAATTATCATCATTTCAGTCGAAAAACGTTCACTGCTGGACATAGGCCTCTCACCAAGCATCGCCACTTCGACCGGTTCTGTGCTTTTTGCATCCAGTAGATTCCTGCGGAATTCACCAGGTCATAGGTCCACCTTCGGCCTTCCAACGCTACGTTTTCCAATACGCGATCGCCACTCCAGAACCTTTCATCCCCATTGGCCATCCGTTCTGCGAGCAATGTGCCCTGCCCACTTAAGTTTGGCAATTCATCGAGCTATGTCAGTTACCTTGGTTCTCCTACGGATCTCTTCATTTCTGATTCGATCACGTAGGGAAACTCCAAGCATAATAGCCCTCTCCATTGCCCTTTGAGTGACTTTTTCACAGTTATTTTTCACTTTGTAGTTTGGAAGTCGGTTGTATTTTTTGTAAAAAAGTTTTTTTTTTCACTTTTTAGTGGGTTGATTTGTAATTTATCTAAGTTACAATAGCCTTATGTCAACTGCTCATCAAAAATGCCCAAATCGCAATAGATGTGCCTTTAATATTTGAAGAGTTCCCTCGATTTATCCAAGATTCCATCATCAGATCGTGAACAAATGACAATGGGACCAACTTGAAAGTATACCCTTTCAAACAAAAAAAGAATTTTTCAAATCGGTCCAGCCGTCTTTGAATAATAGGGGAACATACATTAAAAAAAATCCCGACGGATTGAGAACCTCCTCCTTTTTTTTGAAGTCCGTTAAAAATGTACGATTCCTGTGGGATAGACCACTGGAGTGTAGTCGCAGGTAAAGGCTAGTAAAAAATAAACTTACTAGTGCAGGTTTTTTGCTGAACCTGGTAATTCACTAGCTCTGTAAGAAGTCGCACCAGCTGCTGCATCAGAGCATTCGCCATGGTACCTTGTTTGTATTCAAATTCTGCATCTGAAAAATGAGGAGAACTAATTAAATGCGCTTATGAGACCAGGTAGATACCGCTTACATAGTTTATGTAACTTAAGTTTTAATGACACCAACTTAGAGTTGCAAATTTTCAAAAGAAAAACCGGCCAAGTGCGTGTCGGACCACGCACATTGAAGGGTTCCGTATGAATATATCCCAAAAACAAACTTAACTTTGTAGTTGAAAAATATGTTAAATGTATGGGAAAACAAGTTTTTGCAACTGCAAAGTTAAGTTGGTCGATTATTACTCGATAACTAGTAAAGCCTACTTAGCTGTGATAGTTTTTCTTTTAATTTCGTTATATAAACTACTGTTGTGATTTTTTTCACATATCCAAAACCAACCTTTTAGCTGGCAGGGGGGGGACACACTTGACTCTAACAAAAATTTAAAGCTTAATATTTCGAAAACGCATCCCTAGATCCAAAAATGGTTTTCACAAACTCATAATATTTTTAAAGGACCTTTCCAATGATATCTTTCATTATGGGTTAAAAAAATAAAAAATAAAACATCACCACTTTACGTGTATGAGAGGTACCCTAAAAAAAATGTTTTTCATAATTTTGTTTTACCACTTTGTGGATGTAATTAATATGTATACCTATGCCAAATTACAGCTTTCTAGTACAAAGGGTCTTGGAGCTAGACCGCGGACAGACAGACAGACAGACAGACAGACAGACAGACGAACATGACGAAACTATAAGGGTTCCTTGTTTACTACGGAACCCTAAAAAGGAACCATCGAAATCGGATCTCATAAGGCGGAGATATCCAGTATCGTTTTTGCCCCTTTTTGGAGGAATCACCCTTCTGCTCTGCTAAGCCTTGATAAAACCATAAAACTAGACATTTTAATTATTATGTAAAATCAACATATACCAGTTTTATATACACATTGACATTGTTGACAATTATATTCAAAATGACATGTTTACTTTGTAAAGTATTATATTATTTTAATTATTGTGAATGTGAGGACTATGTGGATATTATTTTTATCTCGCTGCTAGTTTTAGTGATGGTCTGGCAGTTTGAGTAGTATATGCGGCCTACCCAAATGTCGTTTCTTTGGTATTGTTCGTCGAGTTGAGCTCCTTATGTTCTGAGTTGAGTTCCACGATTACTGACAAATGCTTGCACTGACTGGACAGGTCCACTCAAATCTGTGTGGTTCTTTCCTCAAAAGACCTTTTCAGACACTAATCTACATGGTCCTCATATGACCTGACCAAGATTATGTCTGGACTTTAAAAGAGACTGCGACCTCTGAGTTTGTTTCGGCCTTTCTCTCAGAGTAGTCAGATAGGAAACACCGAACTCATCTAGCTTATTTTTAATATTTTTTTATATGACGTGTAAAAGTAAAAATAAACGGTACCTACTTAACCCTTCGTGTGCGAGCCCGTCTCGTACTTGGCAGGTTTTTTATAAATTATTCTTTCTTTCTAATAAGAGCAAATATCTAAGTATTTGTGGGATCAACGGCGTCACGCAGACTTGTGCAAGGCTAAACTTGCGCAAGATATACTTGCACAAGTTTAGCCTTAGGGTCTTTAGACTTTAGGTAGTGTTCGATCACCCGTTGGTTGTGGAAGGTGGTGCCAAGGAGAAAAGTAGTGACAGAAGCTTCCTTTTAAAAAAACTTACCACGAACCCATTTTGAGTTTACTGCCTCGTTGGCCTAATGGTTGCGAGCGCTACTGCATGACGTCCTGCATTTGATTCCCGGGTCGAGCAAAGTGTTATTGGGTATTTCCATCCGGAATTTCTCAGTAGCAGGCCGGAGTCTGGATTTGTGCCCGGTTGATGGTGATAAGTTCACCCCCTATTACATGGGACTTAAATATAACTGGCGAAATGTGGGTGTACTATAGCAGAGGTGAGGCAGAGGTGTACGTCTGCCTAACGCTTTGGAGAATACAGGCTTCTTGTTCAATTCAGAGTGCCAGAGTTTTAAAGCCACCCATGGGCCTCTGACTTGGCTTCAAATGCCATCGAGAAATATCTCTCAGACATGCCAGTTTCCTCACGTTGTTTTCCTTCACTGTTTTTGAAGCAAGTGATAATTATACAATACGCACATGAATCTGAAAAGTCAGAGGTGCGTGCCTTGGGTTCGAACTCGAGACCTATGACTTGGCAGCCGTAATTTTATGTTATATTACCGCTTGTCTTTAGGTTGTCCGGCAAAAAGTCCGTGTTCCTCGTCTGCTGCACTGCCTTAGCTGCTTTCTTGCATATATCCTTCATGTTAACAGACAGTGCTGCGAATAACGACTTTTGATCTATGTCTGGATAATCCTCCTAAAAATATAATTTAATGTAAGGTTCAGAAGTCAAACGAAGGTTAAGCTAGGTACGCTTGCCGCATAAGACCTGAGGCGGTGACGCGTAATGATCTACGTGCGACCATCTAAGACGTCACGGGTGGAGTCAAACACCTCACTCCTCCCGCTTGACCAGACGGAGCCCGCGGAGGCAAGCTGGCACCAGTCGGGGGCTGCGTTGAAAGTGCCCCTGTAGCCCCCGATGCAAGTTTGCGAGGGAACAGTGGTTTTTAGTCAGTAGAAGTCTGACAGACCCCTTCGCCCGCCTTGGGGCGGAGGACATCCACGAGGATTTTCTGCCCCGGAACAAAAAAAAAAACAAAAAGAAGGTACGCTTGCAGCGGTCGGTTCTTGGATGGGTTACCATCCATTACTTATCGAAGCCCCTCCATGTCTTTTAAAGCACATTAAGCCGCTGGATCTTTGACAGTCGTTACGGGTATTTTTACATTCATCCTTGACATATTTACTATTCTATTATTTGACATTATATACCTACGATTTAATTTCAACATTTTTTTTTTGTAACTTTTGTGGACATGATAATTATTCAGATTGATTACAATTGTAATAGCAATCATATAATTGCGTTTTATTAAAATAGGTTTTTTACTTTTATTAATTTATTTATCTTTTGTATAGATTCTTTTCTACATATTTTGTGAATGTGAGAACGCTGTAGGCTTACTGGATTGTAGACCTGTTGACCATTTTCTATTTTGTTAAGTACTTGGTAATTATTGAAAGACCTACACTGTCCTCCCATACCTAGAAACACTGTTATATGAAAGTATTGTAAAAGCCAATTATTTTTAAAAGAGTAACCGTGGAGTTTCTTGCCGGCTCTTCTCCGTAGGAAACGACTAATTGAAACCGTGCACCTAGCTTCTGACGTTTCATAAGTGCCCTTGTAGGTTTATGTGAAATAAAATATTTTGATTTTGGTTGTCCCAAAAGTCTAGCAAACGTTTTTATCATGGGGTATCGGTTATCCAATTACTGGGTTGTGGAGGTCAGATAGGCAGTCGCTCCATGTAAAATACTGGTATTCAACTGCGTCTGGTTAGACTGGAAGCCGACACCAACATAGTTGGGAAAAGGCTAGGCAGATTGCTCAGCGCAGAATGGTCGAGAAATTTTTCATTATTAAAATAATTAAAGATTGGAATAATCTGAAAGAGATGTTTTCCTACAGTGTGTGTTTGTGAATACTCGCGTGTATTTTAACGCTTTAACGGTGTGTGTTTTACCTGTCATTTTGACGTGACAACGTCTTATAAATTGGTTTGCCGGGTGACACTTCAAGAAACTGCGTTACGCTCCGCTCACGTTATGCGCTCACAATGAGAGCGAGCGAGAGGCACGCGTCCCTTCCACTCGGGCATGGTTAGCCCGCCTAAGAGCGAGAGAGACAGACATAAAAAGTGAAAGGCACGCGTCCCTTCGTCGTTGTCACGTAAAACTTTCGCCCGTATACCGACTTTACAGGCAACCAATTTTTTCAAACACAATAACAAAATCTCACCTCCAATTCATCGCTCTCGTCTTTTTCTTTCTTACTAACTTGGTCATCATTTTTGTCATATATTACTGGGTTTGATAACAATCTGAAAAAAAAAAAAATAACTTAAAACTTTCCTGGACACGGCGCGTATTATTAGGAAGTTCCTCTCTCTGGAGCCCTGACCTGTAACTTGGATCCTGTTCCAAGTATGGTGGACTACAATTTATTTCTAAATGATAAGATATCCAACCAGTCTTACCAAGTTCACTTGCCCAGTAACTAGGTTGCGGGGGTCAGATATGCAGTCGTTCCATGTAAAATATATGTACTCAGGTGCATCGGGTAAGACTGGAAACCGACCCCAACATAGTCGGGGAAAGGCTAGCCAAATGATGATGGTTAATAATAGGATAGTTGCCTAGGTAAAAAAAAATAAAAAATCTAGTCTGTCTTTCAGATAATAAAAAAAAAACCGACTTAAAAAAAAAACACTACAATGTGAAAAATAACTTTAATTTCCGAAGTCGGTGTCTTTGGTTTTGAATTATCGTTTTTTGCCACCGACTTCCGAAATTAAAGTTATTTTTCACTTTGTAGTGTTTTTTTTGGAAGTCGGTTGTTTTTTTTTTTTGTAAAAAGTTTTTATTTTTTTACTTTTTAGTTGTGGTATTTACCCCACACAAATTCGAATACCACTAACTGCTATGTAAATAGCAGTAAGAAGAACTTAAGATATCATCCACATACTAAGTGGGAAAAAATTCGTATTATTGAAGCTAACTCAAAAACTACCCAAGCAAAGTTAATACAATTTATATGGGACCACACGGAAAGCACCAGCTTTCAAATAAAAAAAGAATTATCAAAATCGGTTCACCCAATAGAAAGGTCTGAGGTAACAAACATAAAAAAAACATACAGTCGAGTTGAGAACCTTCTCCTTTTTTGAAGTCGGTTAAAAAATATTAGACATGTATTTTTTACTTTATCAGATTAATCAAAAATAACTTAAAAAACACGCATTAAAGTTGGGGAGTGGGGCTAGCTACGTCACAACGCAGTATTAAATCTAGCAAGGCGTGACGTCATGCCATATTTTAACTTTTTTAACTCAATGTATCGCTGTAATCTTTAGAATACGTGAAAAAAGAAAAAAATACATGTTAAATATTTTTTAATAATCTACAAGAAGGACAAAAGAAAATTTGAACACAGGCCCAAAATAGTATAATATAAACCTTTACCCATAATTCTTATGCCCAATGGATCTTGGAACCCGTTCCTTGGTCTCCATGCTATCGGAATGAACACTAGGCAAATCATTTGAGTGTGGGTTAATCTTCAAGTTCTTAGCAAACTTCCTTATTTTGTTTTGTACCCATCTTCCTGGAAGATTTATGTTATCATGAGTACAAATGGCCACCACACCAATCATCTTATATATTCAGCTGTCATTCGTAGATCTTTAACGGTCAATTACGGGTAGAAGCCTCAAAATCTGACAAACACTCTTACCAAAGGGTATTTAGCAGTAACTGGGTTATCAGATAGGCAGGCGGTCTTGTAAAATACTGGTATTCAGCTGCATCCGTACCCTAATTGCGTAACTTATTTTCGTAAACAATTATGCCTAATTGGTTTCATTTTGACAGATCAACAACATTCATTGCGTTATTTACGTTGTTGAGCAGATTTTTTTCCAACTTATGAAACAATGGATTAGCAATCTGTTTCAAATCGAAACAGATTGTGGTTGTGTTGCATTACGCAATTAGAGTACTGGTTAGACTGGAAGCCGAATATAATATAGTTGGAAAATTGGAAGAGTCTAGGCAGATGATGATGACCAGCCATATTAAATCGTATAAAAAGTAGCTATCATTATAGGCAGCCGAGATATTAAAGCTTTTATATGAGATGACAACACTCATGCGCTGCCTCTAGTACTGCAGATACAGCATCAGCACGTGTAGCATGACCACCGTAGAAAAGAGTTTTGTCGACGGAAGAATAGACAAAATGACAGATAAACAATCACAATCTGTCATTTTGTCTATTCTTCCGTCGACAAAACTCGTTTCTACGGTGGTCATGCTACGCGTGCTGGATGGCCGTAGATTTGTTTGTCATGGAATAAAATGAAGAAGAACATACCTGATTTTTTTATAAAATCTTTTTCTTTCACAGAATGCTTGTCCCTTACAGCATCATCCAATTTGTCCTTCACATAATTATCAATTTTATCTGTTTGTATTCCATATTCATCATCGTAAATATCATTCCAGAAGATCAAATTGCTATCGTCTGCATTTCTTTTGACTATTGGTTTGACCTTGGTTTTGTTGTCTTTTTTTGGTGTAGGATCGGTATTATTTGCTTGGATTATTTTTGTAACGGTTACATTGACTCTGATGTAGGCTAAAGGTGTTGTTGAGGTGGTTCTGTAAAAACTACAAAAATTGTTTTGGGTAAAATTAGCCTTTTTTTGGGTGGGAAATTACCGTTTCACAGCGACCCGGGCGTTTTCTCCCGCCTTATCCTGAACAGGAACCTCCCAAAACAGTCGTGTTCGGTGAGGACCTGAGTCAGGCGGAAGGTGAGGACGCCGTGGCGCCTCTCTATCCACTTCTCAAAGAGAGGTCTTATAGCCGCAATTGTGGCGTGCCCACACCAAAGGGTTGGTACATACCAACCCTTTGGTGCAATTAGAACCAAAGGGTTGGTATGTACCAACCCTTTGGTACCAGCCATTACCCCCCTCGCCATATTTGAGGGAAGGCGGCAACCCGACTCCCGACGCTACCGCAAGCAGTGACATCTAAGGGAACATGACGTCTATATCCAGCAATGAACTGCTAAAGCAGTAGTTCATTGAATTAGAAGAAGTCATGATACTTAATCTAAGGTAAAAGGAGGAAAAAAATTAAATTACATTAAAAGCTAACATACCTACCATCACCTACGTCGGTAGTTGAAGCAGTAGTTACTTTCGTGGCATTGGTACTGTTAATTACTATATTCTCCTCAGTAACGTTGGTGACATCATCTTCAACAGAGAGAAGGACTCTGGATCTATGACCAATGTTCTCGATCATGTCCGAATCGTATATGGGGTACGCAGAGTCGGTGGTGCTGATGTCAGATTCATTGGTGATGTTGTTGTTAATCGTTAGTAACATATCGGTAAGACCAGAGCTGAAAAGAAATTAGAACTTATTAATTTTGGACCATGATCATTTCAGCTGAAAAATGTATACTGCTGAATTTAAGCCTCCCAAGCACCCACATTGACTGGACTTATGTTTCTCACTTCCAGCTGATTTCCGCTATTTTCATCAGGTGATCGGTCCACCTTATGGGGGGCCTACCCACAAGATATCGAATATCCATTTACCCACGGATATTACATTAGATATTTAATACCAACTTCATTTGTCGCTGTCATTTGTAGATCTTTGACAGTCGTTACAGATAGTTAGAAGCCCAAAAGTCTGACAACCAATCTTACCAAGGGGTACCGTGTTTCCTAGTAACTAGGTTGTGGAGGTCAGATAGGCAGTCGCTCCATGTAAAATACTGGTATTCAGCTGCATCCGGTTAGACTGGAAGCCGACCCCAACATAGTTGGGAAAAGGCTAGGTAGATGATGATGAGATTTTTATTTCCATCGATTGATTGACTGAATTCATATGATAGAATTAATATTTCTCGGTTCCTTGTATGATGGTGAAACAACGGATGAGAGCAGCCGTATGATACGAGTAGCCTATGTCCAGCAGTGAACTGTTAAGACTGATGATGATAACGTGATAGGCACATCTGATAAAAATATTTACTAGGCACCACGCTATTATGAGGGAGGCAAATTTGCCCACATACAAGAATTTAAAGCTTTTTTCGGAACATTTGTGCTTTGCAGCAAAATTACAATAGTCAAAAACACTTACCTAGGAATGTTTCTTAGTTGCTCTTGTTTCCCATATTCAAGAGTTCTAAACAAATTTGAGACGATGGAAAAAAATTCACTGAGCGTTATATTATCGCCGGTAGACATAGAACAGTTCGCACAACTATTCGTTTTTAAAGTAGGGTTTGGACTAATAGATCTATTATTGTGTACTACTTTTAGAGTTACAGCAGGAGCTCCAGAAACAGAAGAGTTGGTGCCAGTACGATTATGAGCAAGTGCAACAATATTAACTACATTAGCTTCACTTGTATGCTCAGATGAATGTGCAGTTAAATTAAAATATTTTTTTGAAAAATCTTTAGATTCGGTACTATTAAACCAAGTAGCGGTTACATTAGTCTCCCTTTTGAGCTTTTTTGCTATAGTTTCATTTTGAACATCCTTTTCAGAACCATGAACGGGATAAGAATCCTCATTTGAAACTTGTGGATCGACTGTCGAAATATTGTATTTTTCAAATTGATTATAAACGTTAGGGTAGTTGATGTTATCAGACAGCATCATAAGCTGTTCCTTTAAGTTCATTACTAAAGGAAGGTCAAAAACAAGACTAAAATTTTGCACTCCAAATTCATGGTCTTTTACAGTTAAAAGTATTTTACCAAAGAAACTTTCATCCATGTCAGTTTTGACTACGTTTTTGTTGATTGTAACTTCAGAGTCTAGTAATTCGGCACTAGCCTTTGCACTCTCAGTAGAATCCGTGATTGGTATACTCTCTTTCCTAATCGTATTACGTGATTCAGTGATAAACTTATTCGAATCGTAAGAAGGACCTGGAGTGCTAAATATTTTAATGTTCATCTGTATAACCTTTTCTATGTAGTTCTGTAACGCTTGCTCTTCCGCCGATTCTAAGTCTTTATTCATGAGAAGTCGCTGAACAAATTGATCAATATTGTTTCTATCACGTTTTCTATTACCTCTGCGATTTCCAAAAGAATCTTTGAAATCACGATAGTCACTAGAATTTTCGAAACTAGTTGATAGTAATCGTCTGCTCTTTCTAGGAATATCAAGAAAAGCATCTCTTTCTCTCTCTAAATCTGCAAAACTCTTAACATCTGTTGTGGGCTCTGTGATAGGTTCAGATTTTGTATTATAAATTAAACCCACTGAGGGGTTTGTTGAAAGAAGAGTAGAATGAATGTAATTCGGATAAACAGTCGTAATTCTTCCAGTATGCACAATTTTAGGTTTTAACTTAACATGTTTTGAGACGATTTTCATAATAGAATCCAAATTATTCATAAACTGATCATCCCTGGCTTTGGTTGTGGGCACCATTTCAATTCTTATGCCTTCTGATGTCTTGGGGTGTATTTTTGGGCTTGCGACTTTCAAATAATTAAACTCGACCCCGGTCTGTGCTGATGACAATAATTATTATGAACGTTACAAAGGTATTATACAATTAACACGTTCAGTGCCGGGAGCCCTCCTAGAGGGTTCACCTAGTCGCATATGGGATGCCGGAAACCATCGCGGAGGGCTCATTTAAAATGTAAGTTTTCTTAGCGAATACAGCATTGTAAACCGTGTAAATAAAAACTGATGTATATTTTAACAAGCTTTATTAGTCTAAGCGTTGGTTTTAAAATTCAAGCATTTTATATATACACCTTGAAATTAACAGTTCTGCTAGAACAAACGTTGTTCAGACCATGGTCTACTACCATTCTATAGCATCCAATATGTTATTAAAACAAACTAAACTAGGCAATCTCAAATAAGTCTTATGTTATTCAAACGTGTTCAAACATTAACCGTAACATCAAATTACTCATCGCGGTAGTGATATGGCATTCAAAAGAGTTATGAGGAGTCCACGTGGACTACAAGGATGTCCAGCCAATGCGGGCCGAAATGCAAATAAATCATTAGCTAATGATATGCAATTGCGCGAAACATCGTCCCGCCCATTTCTTTTGTTGACTGCCGCCGGCCGCCCCCGCCGCCCGAGCGGCAGCCAGTCTATAGGGATGTGAGATTAATGGAAAAGAATCGATTAAATAAAAATCGATTTTTCTTTATTCAAAGTTAATCAATTTGTCAAAAATCGATTTTAATAAAAATAAATAATCGATTTCTGCGAAAAAATCGATTTTTTTGTATTATTTAAAAGTACATGCTTTTCATATTCCAATAATAAACCTGAGAGATTCATATTAACCATTTATCAGATTAAAAATCAAATAAAATTATATGAATAAAAAATAACCAATTCAAAACTAAAAATCAAAGGCAATGGTGCCGATTCTCTTGTCACAAATGCCTCTAAACTAAAATCATCAAAATTTAGTTTATTCCTGTCAAACGACGATTTCCTATTCTGAAATAGACTAAAGTGACACAACTTAACTATATTTTAGTTTGACAGCACTAAGATGGCACTGAGATATTAGTTTAGTGAAAATGGCAATTTTGCTATTCTGAATTTGACGTTTTTAACCTAAAATTTAGATTTTCTAACTAAATATTACTATTTTTAATCGCGACTAAAAACATGTGGAATAAAATTGGTTGTCATGAACTAAAATTCACACCAACACCTCGACTTCAGATGAAAAACAGTACTGAATATATTTTTTTTCTTTTGCTTATATCTCGAAAACGGTGTGTCCAATCACAAAAATAATGAAAATTTCGACACCCTTTATAAAAGCCTGAAACCCCTAACACTCTACATGTAGGTAATATTTTTTCTTATTTTCCACACAAAAAGTGAAAAATCCATATAAAACTCATCGAGGCTGCCCCCCCTGCGCGCCTCCGGCTCTAAAAAGATTCACGTGGTTAGGTATCACGTGTGGAGTCGCGGTTGTCAAATTCGATTTAGATGTGTCAAAATTATTTTTAAATTTAGAGAATTTATTTTGCAGAATAGCTTTGAGATTCTCATAGTCAAAAGTAAGGAATTTTAGTGATAGTTTAGTTAGTTTAGTTCGGTGTACAAGAGAATCGACACCATTGTTCCTTTAAAATTTCAAGGTAAGTAAGGAATTAGGTAACCAAATTGATTCAAATTTTAGTACTATTAAACTTTTTATTTTATTGTAATAAAAATGAAATGATGCGCATCCCAACAAAATAACAAACTTATTGGTGCCGATTCCCGTGTTCACAAACTAAACTAAATTTAAGTTCAGTGCATCTTTTTCTTTCTATTTCATTAAGAAAAGGACAGAAGATAAATTTTAGTTTAGTCCTGTCAAATTAATCAGCGCCTGTCACTCTCCATACAAATTTAGACGTGATTAAAAACATGCCGACTAAAATTACGTCAATTTACGTCAAGCGCCGATTAATTTGACAGGACTAAACTAAAATTTATCTTCTGTCCTTTTCTTAATGAAATAGAAAGAAAAAGATGCACTGAACTTAAATTTAGTTTAGTTTGTGAACAAGGGAATCGGCACCATTGTCTCAAAAACTAAAATATAAAAAAAATATAAAAAATGCCTTAAATGTCCAGTCCTATTTTACATTTGACTAGTTTTAAAATAAAATACCTAAAATGAGAAATAGAAAACTAAACGACTAGGTACTCTATAGTCTCAAAAACTAAACTAAAATATCTATTAGATACGAGCTGTTTCTGAAAATCGATTAAAAATCGTAATTTATATAATCGATTTACTAAAAATCGATTAATATTACTATAAAAATCGATCATAAGAAAATAATAATCGATTTAAATAAAAATCGATTATTTTTTAACATCCCTACAGTCTACCGAAATCTCTCAAGCGGGTTAAACGTATGCATCCGATGTACTTACGTCACGGGCACGTATCGCACGTTTTTTTGTGATAATGAGTTCTAAGTGTTCTAACTATTTTAATGTGGATATGGTGCGTTTTGCGTGCAATTTTGTACCTACATTCTGAACTGTGATGTTAGAAAGTAACTAAGTAGGTAAAATAGGTATCTACTTTACTTACCAAAACTAATAATTAACTTCAGCTAGAATTTCTGGCGGTCATAAGCCCGATAAGAATGAAGAGAAATTGAAGTCAAAGTTGTCTTGGTGCACAGCTAACTGTTATTATGTTGTGATCTCATATATATCTTATATCTTAATATATATAAATTACGTGTCACGTTGTTTGTTCGCGATGGACTCCTAAACTACTTAACCGATTTTAATCAAATTTGCACACCGTGTGCAGTTTGATCCAACTTGCAAGATAGGATAGCTTACATCTTAATTTAGGAAAAAAAAAGAAATGAAGAAAAATTATGTTTTTATAAATTATGGTAGGGTAGGTAGGGTAGGTAGGGTAGGTAGGGTGGGTAGGGTGGGTAGGGTAGGTAGGGTAGTAAGTGATAAAGATGGTCCACCCCAAATATTTGTATGGCAAAACAACGTTTGCAGGGTCAGCTAGTAACTATAATAAGAGGTTGCAAAACCCAGCCCTTTTCTGTCTTGGTATAACCTCGGTATGTTGCTTAAAATAATGCATGTATGTCTTTGTAAAAATGCTGAATCAATCAAATCATCATGTTGCTTAAAATAATGCATGTGTGTCTTTGTAAAAATGAAATCAAATCATGAAAATCGGCCCGCGGAACAAAAAGATACGGTCATTTTTAGGGTTCCGTAGTAAACAAGGAACCTTTATAGTTTCGTCATGTCCGTCTGTCTGTCTGTCCGCGGTCTAGCTCCGAGATCCTTAGTACTAGAAAGTTGTAATTTGGCATAGGTATACATTTTAATTACGCCGACAGAGTGGTAAAACAAAATTAAGAAAAAAAAATTTTTTTAGGGTACCTCTCATACACGTAAAGTGGTGATGTTATTTTTTTCTTTTTTTAACCCATGGTGAGGGGTATCATTGGAAAGATCCTTTAAAAACATTGTGAGTTTGTGAAAACCATTTTTGGATTCAGGGATCCATTTGCGGAATATTAAGCTTTAAAGTGCTAATTTTTGTTAGAGTCAAGTGTCCCCCCCCTGCCGGCTAAATGGTTGGTTTTGGGTATGTGAAAAAAATCACAACAGTAGTTTATATAACGAAATTAAAAGGAAAACTATCACAGCTAAGAAGGCTCTACAAGTTAACGAGTAATAATCGACCAACTTAACTTTGCAGTTTCAAAAACATGTTTTCCCATACATTCCGTATGGGAGAACATGTTTATCAACTACAAAGTTAAGTTTGTTTTTGAGATAAATTCATACCAACTACGGAACCCTTCATTGTGCGTCATCCGACACGCACTTGGCCGGTTTTTATGTATGGAAATTTTGTTTAGTTAATAATTTTCTAAATGTTTGTTCTAATAACGCTTCACTTTTAGCTAACTCATAATTGTACTTATAGATTTTATTCATAAAATTTTTGTACCTACCGCGGGTTTAATATGAAAATACTTTGATACGCGAGCGCCGCAGTGTCTGTGTTGTAGGGAGTAATGATAATCTCGACATTTTGAACTTAGTCTTTTTTGTGTTTTTCAAAAACCAATTTTTTTTTTTTTTTTATTGGATGCTGTAGAATGGTAGTAGACCATGGTTTGAACAACGTTTGTTCTAGCAAAACTGTGATTCAAATTTTACGGTGTATATATTTTTTTTTGTTCACGGTTTCAAATATTCACAAAAAATGAACCCCCTGAACACACTATTTTACTTAATTTTACAGTGTTTTATAACACGGTTTTAAACCTTATGCCGTTGACCGGAGGGTTCACTTCCAATATGTATGGCGGCATAGCGTAATGAGTTCTATGAAAAGTGGGCGGATTAAACTTTTGAAACACGATATTTTTTAAGCAAATTTACATGATGCTTTAAGGCAGTGGTCGGCAAGCTTTTGGCAGGCAAGGGCCACAAGGTGGCAAAATATCCTAAAAGCGGGCCGCACTTGTGATATTAACCCTAGAGGCCCAATATACGTACGTATAATTGGTCATATCCCATAGAAAAAATAAAAATGCTATTAAAAATTGTTAAACCAGACGGAATTTAATTCGTACACGTTATACTTACTTTATGTTTAAATGTTTGGGCTTTATAGCTAGAAAAATCACCACCGTAAATCATTCAGAAATTCATTTCAACTACAAAGTACCTAAATAGGTATCCAATTTTATAAAAATTTCAGTGTGATGTCTGAGGTTGCATTTGGGATGCTATTTCTTGTATGTTAGCTGTCAAATTTGTAGTTGCAATTCATAGAATGGCTCTCAAATGCTCATCTGTGAGACGAGAAGTATATTTATTTTTTCTATAATTTACAACAATGAAGAAGTTTGCGCGCTATTTGACTTATTTACAAAACATTCATGGGCTGCAAGTAAGACGTCCGCGGGCCGCTTGTTGCCGACCGCTGCTTTAAGGACTTAACATCAGGCACACTCTAGCACACATCTATGGTAACAATTTGACTTTTACAGCGTCATTATTTTGAAGTAGTAGCGGTTTTCGTAGTCTAAGTGCTGCCACTAAGGCCTCTGCCTCGAATCTTGCGGGCAGCGGGGCGGAGGCGGCGGCGGCGCGGGAGCGGCAGGATCTAATGCGTAAAATCAAATGGACCGGCCGTCAAAAACAGCGGCGCGGGAGCGGCGGGCGAAAAGCGGTGCACTCCAGTCAAGCGGTGACCGCGCGCGCGCCTGCATTGTAGTGTTGTGCAATTTATTTTTGTGACGTGTCGAAATATCCTCGGACGTGCAAGAGTAAATTATTTCAGCATTTTTTGAGAGGACACCGGAATGGAACAGCAAAGATGTGAACCATAAAATAGAAGAGTAATTAACCAGTTATGGGAAAAAATTAAATATCGGAAGAAATTAAATATAATATAAGTACCTCTAAATCGTTTTGGATTAATTCCAGACTCTAAATCGCCCTTGATAGCTTCAAGAATATAGTCAAAAGTTTCTACACTCATTCTGGTGTAGTCGTAGAATTTGTCAGGACATTGTCTCTGTTCTTCATAATTTCGATAAAATGCGCCTTTTCTTTTCCTTGCCCTATAGTAGGGATTCACTTCTTCTTTCCCACAATAAATCGAGCGTTAGGAATAAATTTGAATCAAAAAGATGTCGCCGTTGTTTAAACATTTCGTTCGCGAATAGCAACAAATATCTCGACGACACAACCACGAACACAACACTACGCCGCTATAGTACCGCTCGATCTGCCCGCTGGTTTCGACAACGGGTCTGCGTTGCCCGCGCTGCTCCCACACCGCCGCCGCTGCCGCTCCACTGCCCGCAAGATTCGAGGCAGAGGCCTAACACGTGCGTTTGACTGTACGAAGCAACAAGAGCAGAGCAATGTGGCTACACTATATCATCTTCATTCTCTTCCCCGAATCCCATTTGGTGTTGGAGTAGCTTGTCTTTGTCCATATTTTCTTATTCGGCTGCGTTTCCACCAAAGATGTGCGAGGATGCGTGGCGAGAGATGTGTTTGTCAAGAACCAATAGAATCACTTCATTTACCTAGCTTCGCTTAGCAAAGCTCCGAAACGGCTTAGCGGTGCGAGGTTTTTGTATGTACAAAAAACTTTTTTACAAAAAATATAACCGACTTCCAAACTACAAAAAAAAAAAATATTTTTTTGTAAAAAGTTTATTTTCACTTTTCAGTGGGTTGATTTGTAATTTATCTAAGTTACAATAGCCTTATGTCAATTGCTCATCAAAAATACCCAAATCGCTATAGATGTGCCTTTAATATTTGAAGAGTTCCCTCGGTTTCTCCAAGATTCCATTATCAGATCGTGGCCAAATGACAATGGGACCAACTTGAAAGTATACCCTTTCAAACAAAAAATAATTTTTCAAATCGGTCCAGCCGTCTTCGAGTCATCGGGGAACATACATAAAAAAAAAAAAAATCCCGACGAATTGAGAACCTCCTCCTTTTTTTTGAAGTCGGTTAAAAACTAGCGAGGGATGTGTGCGAGAGATGTGTGCGAGGGATGTGTGCGAGGGATGTGTCAGATGTGTTAGGGATGGACACGAGTGAGAAATTGTATTTAAAAAGAACCCGCTACACATCCTCACAGCGCTCATCTGCGCACGGTTTCACAACGTCGCTACGCATCCTCGCACCCATAGAAATATAAAAAATAGGAGAAGTGGCATGGGGGCTTGTCTGTGTCCGCGCGCCATGATCAAAATGCTCATGGTATAGGCAAATGGCCGTCTCCGCGAATTAGTGCGCTTTCGACCGCGATCGTGATAACATTTAAGAATACCGTGTTGTTCAGTGGTTTCTTTATAAATCATGGAACCATTTATCATTTAAATATTTTACAATATTCGTCTTGAAAATAGTAAAAAAACAACAAATTGTAAAATATTTCTTGCCTTTACTACGTTATTTTTGTTTTCATATATCACAGCGACTGTACTATTTTTGCAGTAAATACATTGCTTCTTAACTACTACCTAAGTATGTCGCTTACTGACTGGACAAGCAATGTAAGTCACAAAACGATACTTACTAGTGATTACGTGCAGATCCACTAACGTAGGATATCGACAACAATATCGGCTGTCGTATGAATTTTTATTACTTTGAAAGTTTATTCTTCAATTTCTCAACAGTCATAGCCTGGTTGGAAGACCGATGTGAAATCTTGTTTTATACTCATTTAGATTTTCTCATAATGTTTGAAATTAATTGATTTACTTAATTTTTTATATTTTTGTTTCATTTTCTTTATTTATATCATCTTATTAAAATTATGTAAATTGTTTTTATATATAATTTTTCCGGAACTCCCAAAATTTTTAATACAATAATAATTAATGAGAGAATCGATAAGTTTCCGATTTAGTCAATCACTAGCGTATATGTAAAATAAATGGGTTTTGCACAGCACAACTATAACGATTGATGTTTTCGTGTGAGTAAGTTGTACGGTGCATTGTAAATGCACGCTGTGTTTGATGGCATAAGGTTTATAATTGATTGTGTAGTACGTTCTGATTTATGAATTGCAAGTGTGAGCGCGACTTCGTATCTATTAGGTTTACTGATTTGCATGTGTAGTTGTGGCGTGGTGAGGACAAATTGGAGACATTGGGTTTGTTCCCACTGTGTCGGACCGGCGGATTTGCCGGAAACCGGCTCCCGAACAATAGTGTTCACATTACACCGGATCCCACAAGAAAACCGGACAGTCAAGTACTCACCTCAGTTGAATTCGGACCTGTGCGCATACAGCGGGGGACATAGATACCGGCGCAAACTCAAATTCAAATTCAAAAGTCATTTATTCAAACTAGGCTGAGAATCAGCACTTTTCGAACGTCAAAAATTACATAAGACAGTCCCCCAAAACGCCCACCCTTCATCACTTCTTAGTGCCTTTAGCTGGGAAGAAGAAGTGGCGCAACAAACTCCCCAGCAGCACAGCTGTCTGTTCAAGTTAGAAAACTCGTTCACATTACTCCGATCCGCTTGTTCTACCGGCGCTTCGCAGTGACAAAACGCTCGGTTAAAATGCCGAGCTCGGTGTTTTTGCCGGATCTGGCATAATGTGCACAGCTTCATTTAAATTCTTTAGCCACTAGCTCTTCCGGCAGTTTTGTAAATCTGCCGGTCCGGCATAGTGGGAACCTGGCCATTGGGTTTCGATACATTTTCAACTACCGAGCATATTATCCTTCTTTCTTGATATATGCTCGCACCGCTCAGCAGCCTAGCACATCTCTGGTGGAAACGCAGCCCAATTCATCTTCTCGGTACCAACCCCCTTTCTACCCATATCATCTTCCACACAGTCCATCCATCGTTTTGCCATCCACATTCATATTCAAAACTAAACAATTCATTATATGTAAAAAATGATACGAACCAGGCGCTCCTGCAATGTCACTTATGTATGCATGTCGATGTTTCTTGAAGACATCAGTTTTACTTGTGACGACTCTTGACATTCTACCTTTACCGAAAAAAACATATTTTAATTCTGCATCTAAATCACGGGTTTAAAATGAATTCGGAAGTCACTTGTACTCCCCATCATTGCGATTGTTTTCTTATACCGGACCATACTTGGGAGCTTTCTGGTTACGGCGATATTGAAGGTCAAAGGTCCAATTTTTAAACTAAACTTTAAGTACCCCAACATAGATTATATAGATCACGACTTCGAACCTAAGGTACGCACTTCCGACTTTTCGGATTCATGTGCGTTTTTACAGGATAAGGCGGGAGGAAACACCCGGATGTCACCATTGTGTGGATCGGCCTGAGGACACGGTGGAGCATACGGTGGAGGTCTGCCCGGCTTGGGCGGAGCAACGCCGTGTCCTCGTAGAGGCGATCGGCGGCGGTGATCTCTGGCGTCCGGCCCTGGTTCAGGCCATGGTACGGAGCGAGAGGAAATGGCAGGCCGTCACCTCCTTCTGTGAAGCGGTAATGCTTACGGTTTTAGTCAGTAAGAGTCTGACACGCCCTCCCGCTCCGCCCAGAGCGGGAGAAGTTATTTGATAATTTCCCACCAAAAAAAAAAGGCACGCACTTCCGACTTTTCGGATTCATGTGCGTTTTGTATATAACTTACTTCAAAAACTGTGAAGGAAAATATCGTGAGGAAACCGGCATGTCTGAGAGATATTTCTCGAAGGCATGTGAAGCAAAGGCTCAAGGGCGGCTTTAAAACTCTGATAGCAGATTATTCACAAACCACACTAAAAGAAGAAGTACCTCTACAACCCCTGTACCATTGCATGCAATAACCACAATGTTATGTGTGCATTGCATTGCGGGCTGCCGTAAACAGTGATTTTCACACTAAAAATAAAAGTCAGTTCCCAGCAATAATTTTTGCTCAATGTTACCACTTAGTTTAATGTACAATCGAAGAAACGCATATCATCATCATCATTTCAGCCGAAAGACGTCCACTGCTGGACATAGGCCTCCCCGAAGCACTTCCACTTCAACCGATTCTGTGCTTTCCGCATCCAGCTGATTCCTGCAGCCTTCACAAGGTCATCTCATTTTTTGGCGGGGTATGCCATAATCGCCACACTTGGCAAGCGGGTTGGCGATCGCAGTATGGTGTTAAAAATGCATAGAGAACGCTGCTGCCATTCTCTAGTAAGTCCCTTAGTCGCTTTTTACGACACCCATGGGAAGAAATAGGGTAGTGCTATTCTTTAAGTCCGGCACCACACGGACCATATATGCATAAATACATATTTCTAAGCAGTTTGAAAATAAAATCTCGTTACTATATTGGCCTAGCCCTGCAGGCGGAAGCGTCCAGCGCTCGGTGTGGCAATGCGCCGTGTTCGGGTTCGCGGGCAAGTCAATCGTTATCCTGAGAATGCCTCGTTGAGAGGTGAATCACAGGTTTTCTTACAAGGTTTTTTTTGGCTCTTTAGGAATAGTTAAACAGAACTGTACCCTAATTGCGTAACTTATTTTCGTAAACAATTTGTTTAATTTTGACAGTTCAACAACATTCATTGCGTTATTTACGTTGTTGAGCAGATATTTTTTTCCAACTTATGAAGCAATGGATTAGCAATCTGTTTCAAATCGAAACAGATTGTGTTGTATTACGCGATATATTTAGTAACCCGTACCCGGGTTACTAAATATATCAACGTTTATTGTATTTTATAATAGATTTCTGCAAGGTGACGTCCTGAATCAATTAGCAAGAAATAGTCCTTACGGTGTATAGCTAAACGTTTCTTCGGAAATGACCAATTGGAACCGTGCACCTAGCTTCTGACGTTTCATAAGTGCCCTTGTAGGTTTATGTGAAATGAAATATTTTGATTTTTTTGATTTTGATTTTCGATGGTACAGAATGCGTTGATGGGTTTTTTACACCTTATATACACAGTGAAATTTGATTCACAGTTTTGCTAGAACAAAAGTTGCTTAGACCATGGTCTACTATCATTCTACAGAATCCAATAAAAAAAACATACTTGATTTTTGAAAAAACAAAAAAGACTAAGTTTAAAATGTCAAGATTATCTACTGCTTACTCAATTTCGTTTATGGAGGTACATTTCCCTGTAGACAATGCTGTGTCCTGTGCGTGGTGTCTGTGTTGTATGGAGTAACGATAATCTTGACATTTTAAACTTTGTCTTTTTTATGTTTTTTCAAAAACCAATTATGTTTTTTTTATTGGATGCTGTAGAATGGTAGTAAACCATGGTCTGAACAACGTTTCTTCTAGCAAAACTGTGATTCAAATTTCACGGTGTATACAAGATTTAATCTCGCGATAATCTAAAAAGCCCGGTTTGACACTTATCAAAATACTTTGTGTGGTGATGAGAAAAAAATCGATAGCTTTAAAAACCGATTTTCGAAACATATCGATTTATCATAATGTGCTTAGAGTTTGTAATCGGCAATGTGTCTAAGTTATTTCTATTTTCTTATTGTCCCTCGGGTATCATCGGATTTCCGAATATAAACGAATGCTAATTTCCATGTCCATCAATTATTGGATTTATCGTGTATAATAATTTGAATTCAGAACTAAGTACTTTATTGTGGTTTTATTTTGATTTCCTTGTGAACTATACATAGAGCTGTAATACTATTTTCCTATCTGTCGTGCCTGCCACTTTATTTAGCAGATTTCCTCCCATTTTTTTATTGTTAAAATAGTATTAACAACTCTGTATACTTCCATGTCGATTGAGAGCGTCCAGTCTGCACCGAGTGCAAAGGGCAACTGATAGAAATCCAACAACTGACGAAACAAGAACTTTGCCGAGGGATATTAAAAATAGAACTACAGTACATTGCTTAAAATTTATTCTCGAGGCATATCGTGTTATTACACGTCATTATCATCATCAGCCTTCTCAGCAGTCCACTGCTGGACATAGGCCTCTCCAATTGCACGCCATTCAGCTCGATTCTCGGCAACTCTCATCCAGCTGCTACCAGCCACCCTGCGAAGATCGTCGCTCCACCTAGCCTGAGGGCGTCCTATCTTACGTTTGTCGATTCGCGGTTTCCGCTCAAGAAGACGAGAATAAAATTAAAATAATATAGGAAATATCAAAATAAAGCTTAAAATATAATATGTGATCATATTTAACACTACAGCAACGAACCCAAAGATATAACATTGTTATAACGTTCTGTTGGAATATTAATCAAAAATAAATTTGTGTTTTTGAGTCCATTTTTCCAAATACACTTAAAGTGAAACTTGCTGCTTACGAATCATACTCATTGTTATAGTGTACGGATAACATAGTAATTAATTATGATTGTGAATGAGATTTTTCAATTTCTTAATTTCGGACTGTATAAGGAACACAATACTGCGAGCCAAAACCAAGGTCACGGACGTTACCCAGAGAGCCGCTAAGCTTAAGGGGACGATAGCTGACTTTTAATGATTTTATACTGAAGATGACGTCTAAACGAGTAGTGTTAGTGATTTGGAAAAAATATATGTTAAATTAGAGCATTTTTTAAATATTTTAATATAGGCATATTTTTGATTATGTTTATATTACATAGTGAAATTAATTTGTAAAGTTATGTCTAACGCGGATAAAAAACTGAGAATGACGCAAAATCCATCAAGAGCATTTTTCTGAAAACTTCACCATATTAAAGATAATTAAATTACTGATCTTTTAGTATACGTGTTTTATCAAAATACTTTTTTTTTTACGTGTAATAAATTAATAATGCGTCTAATTTGGGACAGCGCTCTTTGATGGGCGAGTCCTATTACTAGCTGGACGTACGACGCGTTGCGTGAGCTCAGTACAGAACACGCAAGCTAACCATTCAAGGTCACTGACATATATCTGCGTCTTAAGTGGGACTGGGCCGGACATGTCTGCCGCATGTCAGATGACAAATGGGCTAAAAGAACTACTAATTGGGTCCCACTAAACGCACGACGACATCGCGGCAGGCCGAGACGAAGATGGCGGGACGAGCTTGACTCCTACCGAAAGGACTGGCCAACACTAGCAATGGACAGAATTGTGTGGACAAGGGAGAGGGAGGCCTTTGCTCTGCAGTGGGACAATACATGCTAGTTAGATTAGATTTCTTACGTAGACGTTCGTACAAAGTTATCGCGCCATGTATAATGAATGAGAAACGTCAAATCGGGCTTCTTAGATTGTCGCGAGATTAATTGAAACACAGTGTGAGTCTTCATAATGTGCACATATCGAAATGAGGGAATCTATGATTAATTTTAACGACAGAATTTTTTTTTTAATACTTTTTATGGATTTTTTAACAAAGCTGTGTAAGTTTTAAACTGAATCAGCTATCGCGATAAAACAAACTCCATAATGATTGAAAGTAAGTAGGCGTCCACATCAAATTAAAATTGAGAAAAAAAACTACCCTCAATTGAAAATAAACATGTTCTTTTAGCAAAAATTTGTATTTTTTTCATCGATTTTTACAATAATTGTAAAATTTATAAATAAGATGCCCAAGAGAATAAAAACAATTTTTTCTGATACAAATTTTTTTTTTACCATTTTTTCCTTCGATGAAATTAAGCATAGATTCCCTCATTTCTCTCAGAGAGACTCACACTGTATTATGTACCACGTAATAGAAGTGATAACTTAGGATTGGAGCCGAGTATATCCGATTCAACGTCACCGACCCGACCTTGAAGGTTCAGTTTCGGTCACCGTTCAAACACCGTAAAGTGTGCCTACAGAAGTTTTCACTAAAAAAATCAGCGGTTCCATACATTTTGTCGAGTTATGCGAACATGGATGGAGCAGCTTTTTTTTTTTGGGGGGAAATTATCAAATAACTTATCCTGCTCTGGGCGGAGCAGGAGGGCGTGTCAGATTCTTACTGGCTAAAACCCACCCGTGTTCCATCGGTTGCCTTGTTGCCACGATTTCCCTTTTGGCCTTATTCGCAACCCCAGCAGGCATCGGCCCTAGCGGACCCCGTCAATTCTGCTGACGTCTCTTTGAGGCGCGCGTGGAACACAACGCGCCGGCGACCCGGGCCTGCGCCTTATCGGACGGCGAGCTACCCATTGTTCACCGTCCGCAAGCCCGCGCGCCTACGGTGGCCGGAAATCGGCTCGCGATTCCCGACGCCCAGGGTGTCTCCTCCAGCGGCGGTTAAGGGCGTGAGGGCGTGAAATTTGCCTCTCCCTCACGCGTTCCGCCTCCTCCTTCGCGAGCATTACCGCTTCGCAGAAGGAGGTGACGGCCTGCCATTTCCTCTCGCTCCGTACCATGGCCTGAACCAGGGCTGGACGCGAGAGATCACCGCCGCCGATCGCCTCCACGAGGACACGGCGAAGCTCCGCCCAAGCCAGACAGACCTCCACCGTATGCTCCACCGTGTCCGAGCGATCCATACAATGGTGACACCCGGGTGTTTCCTCCTGCCTTATCCTGAACAGTCAGACGGACGGTGAGGACGCCATAGCACCTCTCAAGCCACTCCTCAAAGAAGGGTCTTATCGCCGCAATTGTGGCGTGCCCAGCGCTGCGTTGCGACAATTGCACTCTCCATGACGCCATAAGATAGCCGCCGGAGCTCTGTCCGCTGTGCCGCGATTTCTTGCGGTATCGGATTTAAGCCAAAGCGTTGCGCCTCCTCGCGCCACTCCCAGATGTGCGCGAGGGTTATGGAGCAGCCTGATTTGTTTTTCGTTAATTTTGGGGTGGTCCCATTCACGACACATGACCACACCCCAGCCGCACTGCGCAGCTACTCAGGCACCGTCTCAATTAAAGCTAGGATTTCTTAGAAGAGCGGTGGCCGTCAAATAACGGCCGCTGCGCAGTGACGGCCGTTATGATTTTCGAATATAAACTGAGTCGAGCGAAAATGTTCCAATTACGTAACTGTCTCTTATAAATGGAAAGAAAAAGATCCAATAATTCATATACTAAAGTTCCATTTTGATTGTATGCGTGACTTTTTCAGAATATTAATGCAAATTAATATACAATTTAGGGAGCCTGCTCTTAAGCGGCAGGTCTGCAAAAAGTAATTAGCTAGAAAAGCAACAAATTTACCTCTTTTAAGCCTTCCAAACGTTCCAGCTTTGTTATTTTCCTCCCCCAACAACTTAATCTTTGGGTTATTAGATGTATCTGCTGTAGGAGCATCCTTGTCATTCCTGGATTCCTTCTTCCCATCCAAAACTCCATAGTCACTGTAAGCTTGGGCCTGTTGAACCAGTCTGCTAAATCTGTTTGATATATAATCTTCCACGTATTCTATGTCGGATAGATCCCTGCCTTTTCTTTGGACACCTAAGAGTTCTTGGATTTTGTCTGTTGGTTTTGGGTCATTCGCCTGCGTGTTAAAAAAAACCTTCAGCGTTTGCCTAGTCTAAAGCACACACAAGGCGGGTGCGTGTCGGGCGCGGGTCGGGACGGCAGTACGGCGGGCATGTATTTATTGCAATTCCTTGTATTATATAGACAGATAGATAAAACGTTTATGTAGTGCCCACAAAAGACACATATAAACACAATTAAATGATAACAAATTACATGGATATTTATAAAAACAAAATGCCAATATACAAAAAAGAAAAAACATACGTATAGAAATGGAGTGACATATATGGATATTAGCATAAGAAACAAGTGTGCGGGTCGGGTGCGGAGCGGGTCGGAAGTGGGAGCCGCGCACTCATTTCGTGTGCTGACATCCATGTAATACAAGGAAAACCCGCCGAACTGCCGTCCCGACCCGCGCCCGACACGCACCCGCTTTGTGTGTGTGTTAAGCTTCTTCTACTTTTTTCGTGTGGTTAGTGACAAACCTGGTGTCAGAGCCTGGGACCCAAGTCTGCTATTTTTATAAATTCGTCATTCCAACACGATCCCATTTTCATTTTGCTAAAAGTTCGTAATCTGCTAAATTCATAATGGTCGATCATTGGTCGGTCAATGGTCTCGTAATAGAATTGTGTTATAATGGCATTGTCGTACAATACGACCAATGATACCGCCTAAGTCAGTCATTCATTTGTCATTATGTACGAGATTACCAATAAGTGCCATTTCTTTCAATGGAGTGTCAGTGGCTGACCATTGGAAAGTAATAATGACGCCATTATATTAGTAGATTACCAAACTTGTCAAAATCAACAATTATGAAATCAATGATAGGCCATTTTGACACTATTGTAATAGCAGACTTGAGGCCCAGGTGTGTTGAGCTTTATTGCAACCATGATAGGGTTAGCTAAAGTTTTTATTTATTTACTAGTTGTGCCTCGCAGTTTCACCCGCATAAGTCTCGATCCCATAGGAACTTTGGAATAAAAAGTATCTATGTCCCAACCCAGGTCATGGTCTACCCATGTGCCAAATTTCATTCAAATCTGTTCAGCCGTTTTTAGCGTGAAAGTGTAACAAACAAACTTTCTCAAACATTTATAATACTTTTTATCCCGGCAGGACCTTCCCGTGGGATATTAAAGCTAGTACATAATAAACAGTATTTGATCTATGTACTCAGGCATAGGCCTCTGCCCAGCAGTTGGTGAGGTCGAGCTGAGGATGTTGATCAAGGTAAATACAGTAAAAATATGTTCTTAATGTCCCTCGGCAAACCTCGTGTTTCGTCAGTCGTCGGATTTCTATCAGTTGCCCTTTGCACTTGGTGCAGACCGGACGCTCTCAATCGACTTGGAAGTATATAGAGTTGTTAATACTATTTTAACATAATGTAATTTATTTTAAAATGGTAAAAAAGCTGCTAAAGTCACAAGCACGACAGATAGGAAAATAGTTTCACAGCTCTACATAGTTCACACGAAAATCAAAACAAAACAATAATAAAGTACTTAGTTCTGAATTGAAATTATTATACACGATAAATCTAATAATTGATGGACGTGGAAATTTGCATTCGCTTGTATTCGGAAATGCGATGATTCCCGAGGAACTTAAGAAAATAGAAATACTGTACTTAGTATTCAAACCTTATTTGTGATCATAGAGTTTATCTCGTCTGGGTATAGTGGCATAGCACCCTTCCAATTTGGATTGAGAACGGACTGAGGTCTTTTGGGCTTTAGATATTTCAGTGGTAATTCAGGTTGATCCTGGGAAATCAAAATTATTAGTAGCGCGAACACCATTCGAACATAAAAGCGCCTTTGACACGGATGCTTGCAAGCGGACTTTTCACTCTAACAAATGACGCCTCTAAGCGACAGAAAGAGATAAGATAAGTTGATTAGTGCGGACGTCGCAGGATAATTGGAAAACATTTATTTTTGCCAAAATCCTAGGAATGAGAAAAGCAAGAAGAAGGAAGGGAGGAAGGGAAGAAGGAAAAAGAATTAGGTAAAATAGGATTATTGGAAACTAAGAAGGATTTTCGAAGAAGGTTGGTTGGTTGTTAGTTGGTGGGGAAAGGTTTTCCGAAGTAGCTATTAAGATTTTTGTAAACAATAATAAAAAACCGGCCAAGTGCGTGTCGGACCACGCACAATGAAGGGTTCCGTAGTTGGGATGAATTAATCCCAAAAACAAACTTAACTTTGTAGTTGAAAAATATGTTCTCCCATACGGAATGTATGGGAAAACATGTTTTTGCAACTGCAAAGTTAAGTTGGTCGATTATTACTCGTTAACTTGTAGAGTCTACTTAGCTGTGATAGTTTTCCTTTTAATTTCGTTATATAAACTACTGTTGTGATTTTTTTCACACACCCAAAACCACCCATTTAGCCAGCAGGGGGGGAGACACTTGACTCTAACAAAAATTAGCACTTTAAAGCTTAATATTTCGCAAACGGATCCCTGAATTCAAAAATGGTTTTCACAAACTCACAATGTTTTTAAAGGACCTTTCAAATAATACCCCTCACTATGGGTTAAAAAAATAAAAAAAATAACATCACCACTTTACGTGTATGAGAGGTACCCTAAAAAAAAAATGTTTTTCATAATTTTATTTTACCGCTTTGGTGGCGTAATTAAAATATATACCTATGCCAAATTACAGTTTTCTAGTACTAAGGGTCTCGGAGATAAACCGCGGACAGACAGACAGACAGACAGACAGACATGACGAAACTATAAGGGTTCCTTGTTTACTACGGAATCCTAAAAATTATTTTTCCAATTATAATATTATCCTGCGACAGGTATAAGTTAGTGATGCAACGAATACGAATACGAATATTCGTATTCGCCGAATAGTAGACATTTACCGAATATTCGTATTCGGCGAATACTAATACGAATATTTAAAAATTTATATGTTTGTACGCAAATCTAATTACTGGCAGACTTGGAAAACGCGCGTCGTCGTCACGTAAAAATACGACGTGTGCAAGAGCCTTAACCGCAACGACGACGCGACGGGGGACTCCCCGGCCATAGTTTATACAGTGCCGCGGCCCGGGAGTTTTCCTATCATTACGAACCATGGATTGATTGATTCATTCATTCCTTTCATTTCATTTGTCAGTCGAAAGAACAAGTCAAGCAAGAGAGTATTGTTTTATTTATTTTCTGAGGTTGCTGCGAAGTGAAAGAAGTTAAAGTTGAATAGAAAATTTCTTCTCATAAACGAGATCAAAGTGACATATGGAAACACTTCGATAAATTACCAAGTAAGTAGTTATATGGTCTGTATTTCTTTTGTATGAACAAAAGGTAGGATAGCAAGTCCTAAGTAACTTAGACGAACGTTAGTAATGGCTGCGTCTATGTAGTACTAGACTATTAGATTTCATGGCGAGATATTCGTATTCGTATTCGCCGAATAGTAGGTTTGATATTCGTATTCGTATTCGTAAAAGTAGTATTCGTTGCATCACTAATATAAGTTTAATTACACCCAAAGAAAAATTACATACAACATTATCCCTCCTCTTCCTATCTACAGACTTTTCTATTTCGTCATGATTTTCCATGTCATCAGACAGCACTTCCTTGAAGTCTTCGTAACCCAGGTTCTCCTCATCTTCACCCGTTTCAAACTGCATCAGCCTCCGTATGTTAGGGACTCTGTCTATAAGTGGGAGTTTTGTTTTTTCATTTTCAAATGCTGGTCTTTCACTAACTTTCTGTGTCTCTGGACTCCTGAAAAGTAAGATAGTTTTAATTTAAAAAAAATTTTTTTTACAAAAAACACAACCGACTTCCAAACTACATAGTAATTTTTATTTTTATTTTTATTCAATAGGAACAACAAACAGCTACATTATGTAATATTACACACAGAAAAATATAAATAACATAAGTAATAATGTAGCCCACAGCGCTGTTCACAGATTACCATTAATAAATAAAACCTTAAGTCACTAGGAGGTGAACTGTTCATGCAGGTCAGTTACACTAATATTATAAAAACAGAAAAAAGAAGTATTATAAAACAACAACAAACAATTAGTCTGAGAGTTCAATATAATATAAATAATAATATAATAAAAAAAAGTGAAAAATAACTTTAATTTCAGAAGTCGGTATCTTTGGATCAGATCAGTATTTAAGTTTTTTGACACCGACTTCCGAAATGAAAGTTATTTTTCACTTTGTAGTTTGGAAGTCGGTTGTGTTTTTGTAAAAAGTTTTATTTTTTTCACTTTTTAGTGGGTTGATTTGTAATTTATCTAAGTTACAATAGCCTTATGTCAACTGCTCATCAAAAATACTCAAATCGCTATAGATGTGCCTATAATATTTGAAGAGTTCCCTCGATTTCTCCAAGATCCCATCATCAGATCGTGACCAAATGACAATGGGACCAATTTGAAAGTATACCCTTTCAAACGAAAAAAGAATTTTTCAAATCGGTCCAGCCGTCTTCGAGTAATCGGGGAACATACATAAAAAAAAAAAAATATCCCGACGAATTGAGAATCTCCTCCTTTTTTTTGAAGTCGGTTAAAAAACGAGCGATCTTTGAGTCGGATATGATGTGTAACATCTGACATTTCATCTCGGTAATAAGTAGCATTAAGGTCGTTTTTGACGGCCAACTCTAGCACGGCGCGCGCTCATTGGTCAAACCAAATAGCGTGCACTTCCCCAGCTTTCTGTTATACACTCCCACAGATTTCCCAGTCCACAAATTGCGGGAAAGCGTTAGGAAAAATATTACACATCAATAATCCCCATAAGTGTGGACAGAGGTGAATAGTACGACTACGTATCGCCAATCATATTTATGGATCATGTAATAATGGGCGAGCCTATTGCCAGTAACGCAGCAATGGATAACCTAGTGGTGTGACCACAGATTTAGAGTAGGGTGTGACCGTTGAACAGCCTCTGACTTTTTGGATTCATGTGCGTATTGTATTATTATCACTTGCTTCAAAAACGATGAAGGAAAAACGTTGTGAGGAAACTGGCATGCCTTATTTTTTTGGGGGTGAAATTATCAAATAACTTCTCCCGCTCTGGGTGGAGCGGGAGCCGTATCAGACTTTTACTGACTAAAACCCACCCATGTTCCTTCAGTTGCCATGTTGCCGGGGGGCCACGATTTCCCATTCGGCCTTATTCGCAACCCCGGCAGGCATCGGCCCTAGCGGACCCCGTCAATTCTGCTGACATCTTTTTGAGGCGCGTGTGGAACACAACGCGCCGTCGACCCGGGCCTGGTCCTTATCGGACAGCGAGCTACCCATTGCTCACCGTTCGCAAGCCCGCGCCTACGGTGGCCGGAAATCTGCCTGTGATTCCCGATGCCCAGGGCGTTTCCTCCTGGGGCAGTTAGGGGCACGAGGGCGCGAAATTTGCCTCTCCCTCACGCGTTCCGCCTCCTCCTTCGCGAATATTATTGCTTCGCAGAAGGAGGTGACGGCTTCCCATTTCCTCTCGCTCCATACCATGGCCCGAACCAGTGCCGAACGCGAGAGATCACCGCCGCCGATCACCTCCATGAGGACACGGCGATGCTCCGCCCAAGCTGGGCAGACCTCCACCGTATGCTTCACCGTGTCCTCCAGGCGATTCACACAATGGCAACACCCGGGCGTTTCCTCCCGCTTTATCCTGAACAAGAACCTCCCGAAACAGCCGTGTCCGGTGAGGGCCTGCGTTAGGCAGAAGATGAGGACGCCATGGCGCCTCTCTAGCCACTCCTCAAAGAGGGGTCTTATCGCCGCAATTTGTAGCGTGCCCAGCGCAGAGACATTTCTCAACGGCATATGAATGAATACAACAACCCAACTACGACAAAAACGCCAACTACAGACGGACAAAAATCCGGAGTCACACTTCATGTTAGAGCATAAATCGAACAGATTACCCGTGACTCCAGATTTTTATTAATCTAATACCTTTAAACGGGCAATTCTTATATAAATGTATTTATATCATCTGAATCTCGGAAACGGCTCCAACGAGTTTCATGAAATTTAGTATGAGGGGGTTTCGAGGGCGATAAATCGTTCTAACTACATTTCACTTTTAGAAAACGAAGTTCAAAAAAAAACGAGCAAGGCTCGGTCATCCAGATATTTTATTTAATGTGACGCTTCCAACGATACCTCAGCTGTCAAATTATGATAATTAGTTTAGATGTTATGAGGAAACAGATGAATATACATACATATATACATATCGGCCAAGATCATAAACCTGATTTTTGCTTGGCCGTAGTTGAGTAAAAAATGAAAAATCTAACACTTACATTATAGTCGAAACACTTAAAAGAACTTCAAACTTGGTAGAACTGGCTGTCACAATCTTTTGCTTCTGTCTCCCGATCATGTTCATTTCATGATTAAAAAAATCCTTTTCATACTTAGTCGTGGATTCCGGTTTAAAAATCTTGAAAAGATCAGGTGAGGTGGTAGCACCCATCATGTCACTTTTAACCTTTTTTAACTTAAATTTCGGTTTGGGTATCTGGTCTATTAGTTTATCGTCATTGATAATATTAACATTTTTGTGCGGTTTAGGATGCTTGCAAAATTTATAGGGCTTGTCATGTTTGAAGAACTCATCTATTCCGAACGGATCTGATATAATTTCTGGTAAGTTTTTATTCAGAAATTTATCTAATAACAAGTCCAATTTTTGTGTGTTTTTGTAAAATGGATGCATCATTTGTTTTTCGTGGGTATGTGTACCTGCCGGAGCGTGTTGACACTTTTTAACGGGTATCCTTCTTTTTCCTGCTGGTTTATAATGTACCAGTAATTTCTTTTTCTCTATTACAAAGCCTGATGGTTCTTCACCTTCAATATTAAATCTTTTAAGTCTAGTATTGTTATTAAATTTTGTTTTTACTCCTCTGGTTTCATTGACCTTCTGCTGTTTTCCATAAATAGACCTTTGTTGTCTGAGAAGACGGTATCTTTTCGGATAATGGTAGAGTTTCAATGATCTTCTAGTTCTCTCTGGTGACTTTAGAACGTCTTCTTCTACGTAAGGAGCGTCATCTTGGTTAAACTTTTTCAAGGCTTTTATTTTTTCATCTGTTTGTAATAGTTTCTTGTAGAAATCTGGAAATTAAAATGATTTTAAAATACATATATACATACATAAACTCACGCCTTCTTCCCATGGGGGTAGGCAGAAACCACAGAACGCCACCTGCCACGATCCTTACATAGTCCTTTTGCCTCGTTTACGTTCATACATCTGATCATACACGCACGCCGGTTGCGAGTACTACGCACCTGGCCTTTCTGAAGAACATCACCAATAAGGTCAGTATATGTCGTCCTAGGGCGTCCCCGCCCGGCCTTTCCCTTTACATCAGCCTTGTAAATACATTTTGTTAGTCCCCTTTCATTCATTCTCTCAACATGCCCAAACCATCTCAGCATACCCTTTTCAATTTTTGTCACTACATCTTCTTTTAAATCACACCGCTGTCTTATCACATCATTCTTCAACCTATCATTCATAGTCAGGCCACACATGCTTCGCAAGGAACGCATTTCCACAGCATTTATTCTACTTTCATGTTGTTTTTGCCACACCCAACATTCACTTCCATACATAAGCGTAAGCCAGTCGAGCCTTTTTAGACATCGACTGGTTGGTCACAATCGCATGTATAGCACCATTAACTTTGTTTCCCGCGATTTTAAAACAGTCTTGTTATTTTTATTACTAAGGTTTGTCCGTCCATCCGTCTGTCTGTCAGCGGGCCGTATCTCATGCACTGTAATAGGTATACATTAGAAATTGTTACAGATTTTGTATTTCTATGCCCGTTTAATGAAAAAAAAGAAAAAAAAATTAAACTTAAAAACTAAAGGGGGTCCCAATACAAGAAATGTGTTTCGGCGTTTTTTGCCCTCACTTTCGCATTTATAAAAATAATAAGTTAGGATGGGTTACCATAGATTCTTCGGGATCAACATGGTCGGAGATCGCACAAAATAGAAAGGGTTAGAAGGAAAAAGGGGAGGCCTATGTCAAGCCGCAAGACAAAAAGCAAGCTAACAAAAAAAAAACTGGTCAGGTGCGTGTCGGACCACACAATGAAAGATTCCGTAGTTTTGATGAATTATTCCAAAAACAAACTTAACATTGTAGTTAAAAAACTTACTATTCCATACAACGATATACGTCACGGTCATTTCTCCAACTGCAAATGTAAGTTTGTTTCCATTCTTGCCAAATTTCATGATTCTAGGTCAACGCGAAGTGGGCACGCCGCAATTGCGGCGATAAGACCCCTCTTTGAGGAGTGGCTAGAGAGGCGCCACGGCGTCCTCACCTTCCGCCTGACACAGGTGCTCACCGGACACGGCTGTTTCGGGAGGTACCTGTTCAGGATAAAGCGGGAGGAAACGCCCGGGTGTCATCACTGTGTGGATCGCCCGGAGGACACGGTGGAGCATACGGTGGAGGTCTGCCCGGCTTGGGCAGAGCATCGCCGTGTCCTCGTGGAAGCGATCGGCGGCGGTGATCTCTCGCGTCCGGCCCTGATTCGGGCCATGCTACGGAGCGAGAGGAAATGGCAGGCCGTCACCTCGTTCTGCGAAGCAGTAATGCTCGCGAAGGAGGAGACGGAGCGCGTGAGGGAGAGGCAAATTTCGCGCCCTCGCGCCCCTAACCGCCGCAGCAGGAGACGCCCTGGGCGTCGGGAGTCACGAGAGGATTTCCGGCCACCGTAGGCGCGGGCTTGCGGACGGTGAGCAATGGGTAGCTCGCCGTCCGATAAGGACCAAGCCCGGGTCGACGGCGCGTTGTGTTCCACGCGCGCCTCAAAGAGATGTCAGCAGAATTGACGGGGTCCGCTAGGGCCAATGCCTGCCGGGGGTTCGAAGAAAACCGATAGGGAAATCGTGGCCCCCTGGCAACACGGCAACTGAAGGAACACGGGTGGGTTTTAGTCAGTAAGAGTCTGACACGCCCTCCCGCTCCACCCAGAGCGGGAGAAGTTATTTGATGATTTCCCACCCAAAAAAAAAAAAAAAAAAAAAAGGTCAACGCGAAGTACCATTAGGTTTTGATTTATTAGCGAATATTATAATATGTCGCATAATGGTCGTATTTTTTTATTGCGTTGACTTAGAAGCTTGTTTTTTTTTAGAGCTCCAAGGGACCGTCGACCTATGTATTTTGTATTGATTTCAACTTAATACCTCCACGCGTTCTTGAGAAAAAGGGTCTTGACAGACAGACGGACAATAAAGTGGTAAGGTTTCCGTTTTTTGCTTGTGAGGTACGGAACCCTAAAAGTGAATTTGTAGCAATGATAGTGTTTAAAGCATTCGGTACAACATACCTCTTAATTTTTCATTGTTCTGAATATCTATATTGTCAGGATCTAGAATGTTCGACAAATCGATGTCTTTCAAATCTCTGTGGTCAGGGTCTACCACAGAATGCTGTAAAGAAATAAAATTAAAATCATTATCATGCCTTCATTTTTGTTTCCGAAATTTTACTTATTAACCGACTTCCAAAAGGAGGAGGTTCTCAATTCGACTGTTTTTTAAGCTATTGCATAGCTTTTATCGTGGGCTTTGAGCGCAGCGACCGAATCAAGAAATTTCGTAACGAAAAAACCTAACACCCCCCACTCCGCCTACCATGTAATGACGGATGATGACATAAAACAAAATATACTTAATTTTTGTTTTATGTCATCACGTCATCATCCCAAGTGTAGCGTTGACAAATAGGAAGTATAGAGGTCACAAATGCTACGCAATAGCTTTACCGCGGCAGTCCCCGAGTGCCACACGTTTTTTTTTTTTTGTTATGCGATTACTCCGACAATTATGAATTGATTTTAATGATTGTTTTTTTGTTTGGTAGATCAGACTTCAGAGGTGGTCCCATATAAATTTTATTAACTTTGCTTGGGTAGTTTTTGAGTTAGCTTCAATAATACGTATTTTTTCCTACTTAGTATGTGGATGATATGATAACTTCCTGTCACTGTTATTTACATAGCAGGTAGTGGTATTCGAATTTGTGTGGGATAGTTACCACAACTAAAAAGTGAAAAATAAAAACATTTTACAAAAAAAAAACAAACGACTTCAAAAAAAAAAACACTACAAAGTGAAAAATAACTTTCAAAGTCAAAGTTAAAGATTTATTTGCAGATAGATAAGTACCTTAACATATTTAATCAAAACATAATGACATGCAAATTTTGGTACACAATTACATTATTTTAATTTAGACTGAAGGAATTCTTTTATAGTATAAAAGGAATTCTCAATTAACCAGCTGCGTAAAGCCCTTCTGAAGCGGACCATATTAAAATTCGGAAGTCGATGACAAAGAACGAAAATTCAAAACCAAAGACACCGACTTCCGAAATTAAAGTTATTTTTCACTTTGTAGTGTTTTTTTAAGTGTTTTTATTTTTTGCAAAAAGTTTTTTTTATAAAGGAGAGGCTTTCTCCAGATGAAATTTATACAACGTGTAACGTTAAATGCGCAAAACCTGAAAATAGTTTGATCAGAATAACGAGTAGAATCAATTGAACCACTTTTTAATATAGATCACATTTTTCGAAAAATCTTCATTAAAAACGTTGCCATGTCTATTTATTAATAGGTCAAGCCATCACATGCGCAAACCCGCCAAAATAGGTAAACAAACACAAATTGTTGTCGACCAATTTAAATTTTCTCATACACGGGATAATAATAGCTTTTATTTCAATGCAAATACGAATCTTACGAACTAAAACAGCAAATAAAACCTTTACAACTTTTTTAATGATTTTTTGCTCTCTGAAATAGGCCAATTGAATTAAAAATCAGTTGGGGTATCTGAGGATTTGCGCATTTAAAGTTACACGTTGTACGAGAAATCTGATAAAAATGTTATTGGCCGTAAAGTAAGAAAGAAAAATAGTAGTTTATGAAACTGTTGCATAATGAGGGGTATTAAAACATGAGTGTGTGTTTAAAAACCGAGCCGTAGGCGAGGTTTTTAATAGCATCACACGAATGTTTTAATACCTAGTTATGTGCAGTTTCATACACTACTTTATCTACTCTCAAACATTGGGATTGAAACAAATACTAAATAAAAAATCAAAGTTAAAGATCAAAAGAATAAATTTAAAAATCCCCCAAATTCAGTAAGTACTACAAAACAAATGAATGTCGCCTGCACCAGCACATCACCGCACATGCGCTACAGCGGGTGCTGCTGTCCCCCGCCAAAAGTTGATGGAAACTCTTTGGTGATATTAACTTCTTAGATTAGCGCTGTATCGTAATAGAAAAAAAATTGTTTTATAGTATTATTTTGTTAGAGAAAAAGTTTTATAATATGATTCTATTTTTAAATTTCGGTATTCTGTTTATAAAGTATGTCAATATAAACTCGTTTTGAAGTTCATAATTCGAATATTACGCTATGAGAGTAGATAAAAATGTTTATTCTACACAAATAAGACGAGAGAAGAGAATCAGAGAGCAGTGGTGGCCCAGTGGTAACGGCCGCGACTTACGAGCTTGTAGGTCGTAAGTACAAACCCAGCCAGGCACTTTTTTTAAGCTATTGCATAGCTTTTATCGCGGGCTTTGAGCGCGGCGACCGAATCAAGAAATTCCGTAACGTAACGAAAATAAAACCTAACACCCCCCACTCCGCCTACCATGTAATGACGGTTCCCATGACAACGTGATGTTATCATGGGAAACGTGATGTTGTCATGGGAACGTAATTTTTGTTTTATGTCATCACGTCATCACCCCAAGTGTAGCGTTGACAAATAGGAAGTATGGAGCTTACAAATGCTATGCAATAGCTTTACCGCGGCAGTCCCCGAGTGCCACACGATTTTTTTTTTTTTAGCCTATATTGTGTCCTACTGCTGGGCAAAGAGCTCCCCTTCCTTCATCTCTCTGTTTCTTGCGATTTCAGGCCATGTTGGCCCCGCAAACATAACTAGATCGTCACACCACCTTCGCCGCGGTCTACCTCGACGGCGTTGTCCTCCTTTAGACGTCCAGTGAGTGACGATCTTTGCCCTCTCTCCGGGTGCATTCGTGCGACGTGGCCGGCCCACTCCTACTTCATACTTTGTGTTAATTATTTCATCACCACTGCTCTCAAAACGGTGAAGGAAAACATCGTGAGGAAACCGGCATGTCCTAGAACCAAAAAATTCGAAAACATGTGACATCTACCAACCCGCACTGGGCCCGCGTGGTAAATTACGGCCCACTCCCTCTCATCGAGGGGAGGCCTGTTCTCCAGCAGTGGGAACTTTGTAGAACTTATACAAACCAGCCAAAAGCCCAGTATTCGAAAAAAAAAAGTTAAAAGTTGACAAGACGAAAATTGTTATTGTAGAATCCTGTTGATTGCATATTCAGTTTGATTGTATCACTACACTGGCTCACTATCACACCAAGCCTCTCCTGCCACTCCCTTTTTTACATTCCCCGCCATTTTTAACCGACTTCCAAAAGGAGGAGGTTCTCAATTCAACTATGTTTTTTTTTTTGTATGTTTGTTACGCGATTACTCTGTCAATTATGAATTGATTTTGACGGTTCTTTTTTTTTGGTAGATCATACTTCAGAGGTGGTTCCTTATAAATTTTATTAACTTTGCTTGGGTAGTTTTTGAGTTAGCTTCAATAATACGTATTTTTTCCTCACTTAGTATGTGGATGATATTATGATAACTTCCTGTCACTGTTATTTACATAGCAGGTAGTGGTTTTCGAATTTGTGTGGGGTAGGTATCACAACTAAAAAGTGAAAAATAAAAACTTTTTACAAAAAAAAAAAAAAACAACTGACTTCCAAAAAACACTACAAAGTGAAAAATAACTTTAATGTCGGAAGTCGGTGTCTTTGGTTTTGAATTTTCGTTTTTTGTCACCGACTTCCGAAATTCAAATGCAAATCCTAGGAAGCCGGCCGACAACCTAAAACAGGACATAACTAACTTCGACAAGGAAGTAATTTTTGGATGAACACGGCTGACCGAGATAAGATTAAAAAGACTGGTAGCGAGATTTACAAGAAACCAGACACGGATAATTCAAATTCAAAATATTTTATTTCACATAAACCTACAAGGGCACTTATGAAACGTCAGAAGCTAGGTGCACGGTTCCAATTGGTCGCTTCCTATGGAAAAGAGCCGGCAAGTAACTCCACGGTTACTCTTTTCAAAATAAATGGTTTCTACAATGTTTTCAAATTACAGTGTTAATAGGTATGGGAGGACAGTGTAGGCCTATCAACAAGTATCAGGTACTTAGTAAAATAGAAAATGGTCCACAAGTCTAGACCCTACAACGTTCTCACATTCAAAAAACCTAAAAGAAAAGAATCTTTAAAAAAGATAAACAAAATAGTAAAAATAAGGACCTATTTAAACCAAATGACATGATTGCCACTACAGCTGTAACAAACCAAATTATACCCACAAATTATATAATGTCAAATAATGAAAAGATTATGTCAATGAAGTATGTAAAAAAAGTAAAATAAAATAATCATCGTAATTTGGGAGCAGTTAATAGACATTCACATTGTTATGCCGTTAATGAGGTACCAGGGAAGCCACATGTACAGAAGTAGCAGCGAGAACCTCAGACGAAGACATTGGAAACAGCAAAGAGCAGATGCACCAGTGAAGCTGGACCTGAACTTGAACCAACCTAGCGACGCCGTCGTAAAAAGATCCCATCCATAGATAAATATCACCCGTCTCTCCACTATTCCATTGCCTACTCAAGGATGCATATCCGGTACAGCTCGCAAATCCTTCCTTATCCTAAGGGCACGTCTTCCTTACCATTACCGCGTCCCCCGGTCTACTCCTTGATATGCAATGGCCTCTGTAAACTCATGAAACACGAGGCTCCAGGGGCTAGTGCAAATCTGGGGGTTCATTCGATTTATCGAGTCTGGTTAAACCATGCTGAGGTAGGTGCATTTCATTAATTAATTAAATACATTTTTTTTAGTACAGTTTTATTTGTCCCTGTTTTTACTCGACTACGGTGAAGCAAAAAGGAGGATTATGATTTTGACCGGTATGTATGTTCATCTGTCACCACATAACTTCTAAACTTCTCATCATAATTTGACAAATGAGGTATCGTTGAAGCGTCTTTATTGTCTGCTGGTTACATGTGACGTCACATTAAATTGAATATAGACGGCGCCCTCTAGAGGACAAAGACTTAGAACTAAAATAAAATATGATTCCATGTTGGGTATCAAATCAAAGGGATTAAATAGCACATTTCAAAAATATATATACAGGGTGGCAGGAATATCGACGCGAAAACTGTTATCATGGATTCAGGACATGATTCCGAAACCCCTGGCGTTGAAATTTTCCGTCGGCTATTCCTGCCATCCTTTATATATTATATTTTAACTTCAAAATAATTTAAATATAATTTCTCTATTTAATTGTGCTAATATAAAAGAAAATAAGTTAAATAATGTTTAATGCATGCTAATTTAGGATGATGAGGGCAGGCGAATGATAATTGCAATGCTTGTAAAAGGCAGCTAAGTCATAAGTACTAACATACCATAACACCAACATTGTACACTTAGTTCGCAATAAACGTTTTTGACGTTTTGACTTAAATAAAAATAAAAGTTATAAAAACTAAAACCCAACCACGATAAAAAAGCCGAATAAAAAGGTATAAACAAGACACCACAAACAGACTAATTAAAAATGCAGAATCACACATAATCTGTTCGATTTTTGTCCTACCATCAAAAATTCGGAGTGTGCGACTTCGGATTTTTGATGCGTCTGTCTGTGATGTCTTCTTCTATCCTTTTAGTTGTTTTTTTTGTCGTAAAGTCCCCGTCACGAGAAGCTATAATTTTTGTAAATAAAGAACTTCTACCAAGTTACGTAGCGACAATTTAATCAACAACAAATAATCCCAAATTCAATGAAGTCAAAGTAACGTACGTGTTATACGAAACTAATGAGCAATTTCACTTGATCGGGTTATATTTTAGCGATATAAAGCGCTGTCGTCTATGGTTTTGTGGTACTGGAACGCATCTGATTCATGGAACGTAAACATTTGAGCCACGATTTTGAAGTATGTTCACGCTGACGCGGCTGACGTTGTCTCTGCTGTCTTTCGAGTTTCGAATGCGTCTGTTTGTTTGTGGTGTTTTCGCGGATTAGGTTATATTGTTTGTTTGTAATTAGATGTGTGTGTTAATATAATTATATCCCTGTAAAAAAATAGTACAAAACTATTTTTATTTTATTTTAAGTACCCAAAGATTGCAAACCCCTGAATGTGTGTTTACAAAATTTATAGCTTCTCGTGACGGGGACTTTAGTTGGGTTTTAGTTTTATATTTTTTATTTTTAACATGCCTGTAATTGTATAGCCTCTGTTGGAGATCCAATAAATAAATAAATTACATAAGTAACCACCTAAAATATAGCAATTCAAAACATCATAACAGTTAAAAAACTCGCCACAAATTCACTTCACTAATTTATAAGTCGGACAATTAACCCTTAAAATGCGTCCGCCGTTAGCACTCTAAAAGGGGTACTTTGCGATATTAACCCTTAACAATAAATATGTCAGGGTATATTTAAAAGTGCCCAGGTGGTACCCGAGACAGTTTGAGTTACGGTACCGTTTATAGGCGGTTGCGGGGTTAACTAACGGAGCGTGGCGTGGAGTATTGAGAGAATGGAGAGCTAATAAACTTATTTTTCTTTCTTTCTCATAAGAAAGAAAGAAAAAAACGTTTATTTGCGGTAAACATGACGCAGAAAAAATTGTTTGAAATATTAAAAAAACCGGCCAAGTGCGTGTCGGACCACGCACAATGAAGGGTTTCGTAGTTGGGACGAATTTATCCCAAAAACAAACATAACTTTGTAGTTGAAAAATATGTTCTCCCATACGGAATGTATGGTAAAACATGTTTTTGCAACTGCAAAGTTAAGTTGGTCAATTATTACTCGTTAACTTGTAGAGCCTACTTAGTTGTGATAATTTTCCTTTTAATTTCGTTATATAAACTACTGTTGTGATTTTTTTCACACACCCAAAACCAACCATTAAGCCGGTAGGGGGGGGGAGACACTTGACTCTAACAAAAATTACCACTTTAAAGCTTAATATTTCGCAAACGAATCCCTGAATCCAAAAATAGGTTTCACACACTCATAATGTTTTTGAAGGACCTTTCCAATGATACCCCTCACTATGGGAAAAAAAAACAAAAAAAAACATCACTTTACGTGTATGAGAGGTACCCTAAAAAAAATTTTTTTTCATAATTTTTTTTTACCACTTTGTCGACGTAATAAATATGCCAAATTAAAGCTTTCTAGTACGAAGGGTCTCGGAGCTAGAACGCGGACAGACAGACAGACAGACAGACGGACATGACGAAACTATAAGGGTTCCTTGTTTACTACGGAACCATAAAAATGAGATAAGGTTGGGGGAAGCATGCGTCACATCCACGCAAATCGGCTATCGTTCAGCATTATGCTACGACCCTATGCAAGAACCTATGCATAAACAGATGGTCCCAGACTTTGGCAGCGTAGAATGCCACAAAAGCCGGAAAAGAGCGACAATAACAATATATCACTGGCTATGACCCCTGTTTTCAACACGATGTTTTTCTTAACAAGGCAAGAAAATTTGTTCTTTTAAACTTTTTTCCTAATTCTTAAATCAAATTGAAAATAAAGCTCATTAACTAAGAGAAGCTAACAAATCGAAAAACATGATAAATATCTATCTCTAACTCAAAATTGCTCCAACGTTTTGTAACGTGCCAATATTTACCTAATCAGGGTGTGAGCTGGCTCCGGGATTTCACACAGAGAGAAACCTGCGGGGTAATTGTATAGCACACTAACAATTGCAATGCCTTTCATTCCGATAATAAATTCGACAACATGCATTTCGTTGCTTACCTTGTCGAGTAGACGAATTTTTTAACCAACTTCGAAAAAGGAGGAGGTTATATGTTCGTAGCTTATGTTTGTTTTTTTTTATGTTTGTCCGCCGATTTCTCCGTCATTTGTGGACCGATTTTGAAAATTATTATTTTTTGTTTGAAATGGTATGCTCTCAAATCGCTCCCATATAAATTTTATTAACTTTGCTTGGGTAGTTTTTGAGTTGGCTACAAAATACGTATTTTTTTCCCACTTAGTATGTAGATGATATGTTAAGTTCCTGTCACTGGTAGCAGTTAGTGGTATTCGAATGTGTGTGGGGTAGGTACCACAACTAAAAAGTGAAAAAGAATTTTTTTATAAAAAAAAAACAACCGACTTCCAAAAAAAAAAACATTAAGAAGTGAAAAATAACTTTAATTTCGGAAGTCGGTGTCCTGGGTTTTGTATTTTCGTTTTTTGCCACCGACTTTTTTTTTGGAAATCGGTTGTTTTTTTTTTTCAAATATATGATGCAATGGATTTGGAATATCCTTCAAAATTCTTAGATTATAAAAAAAACTGGGGTGCTGAAACCCCGGTAGAGGGAACATTATAAATTGATTATTGCTATAGTCACAAGTAGGTACATTATTTATGCACGCACGGTGATGCCTGACGATTAATTATTTTTTGTCATTTAATAAATTTATTCTTATAATTCGTTGTATATACATACATACATACATAAACTCACGCCCTCTTCCCATGGGGGTAGGCAGAAACTACAGAACGCCACCTGCTACGATCCTTACATATTTCTTTTGCCTCGTTAACGTTCATACATCTGGTCATACACGCACGCCGGTTGCGAGTACTACGCACCTGGCCTTTCTGAAGAACATCACCAATAAGGTCAGTATATTATGTCCTCCTAGGGCGTCCCCGCCCGGCCTTTCCCTTTACATCAGCCTTGTAAATACGTTTTGTTAGTCGCCTTTCATTCATTCTCTCAACATGCCCAAACCATCTCAGCATACCCTTTTCAATTTTTGTCACTACATCTTCTTTTAAATCACACCGCTGTCTTATCACATCATTCCTCAGCCTATCATTCATAGTTAGGCCACACATGCTTCGCAAGGAACGCATTTCCACAGCATTTATTCTACTTTCATGTTGTTTTTGCCACACCCAACATTCACTACCATACATAAGTGTGGGCACCAGCACACCATATATTATATATATTTCTTTTATAATTCTAAGTATTGTTTATTTTATTTTGTTACCTATTTATTATTTACAATTTGCTGAACCTGACTTGATTTCCGCGGGTGACCACTGAAAACCAGCGCTTTGCTGCGGGTCCCCCATAGCACTATATCATGTTGAGTGGAAGCCTTCATATCACAGTCATGACATGCAGCTGCCGACTATTTCTGTTTTATACTCATGTTTGCATTTATGTACTAAATTATATCTATTTTGTTTTCTGCTTACCAACTCTTGTCTTTGTATGCACGTGTTTCTGTGACAAATAAATATTTTTTTCTTTCTTTTTCTTTCTTTCTTTCTGTAGAAAAGACGAACCTTTCATGATAATTATAATGAGTTAGCTTACACTCCATTTTTATTTACTCCGTGTTTTGTTAGTGACTTACTTTTAAAAGGCAATTTGCGTTGCGACAGTTAGGAGTAATTTTAAAATAAGAATAGTATTGTGGTTTTGATTATTCTATCTAGTTACTACTCACGTATCTACTTTTGTTATTTTTAATAAGAAAAACATAATGTACCTATAATCTAAACTAATATTTTAAAGAGAAAAGATTAGATTTTTTGTATTTTTGTTTGTTACGTTTTCACGCAAAACAGCTGAACGAATTTGGATGAAATTTAGCATATCGATAGACCATGCCCTGGATTAGGACATAGGATACTTTTTATCCCGATATTTCCACGGGATCGATAATTATGCGGTTGGAACCGCGGGGCGCAGCTAGTCTATAATCTATAATAATTATTATCCGTGGCAATCTTCGGAACTACTGATTCGATTCCGATTTTTTTTTATCTCCAATGAGAAGCTACTTGCAGTATTGCCGAGTATCATAGGATAAATTTTATGTTAAAACAAGAATGCTAGTATGTGTCAATAATATTGAAGTTTACAAAAACGTAAAAAAAATATTAAAAATGATTTTCCACATAATTTAACATACACATAACTCATAACCACCAACATAAAAACAAAACCTTTATTAATTAAATAAACTTCCCAAACACAAAATCCTAATAAACAATGCATTTATATTACTTTTCCAAAGAAACCCGGAAACACACACGGTATGTTGTCGAGTTACTCGCACAATTATAATTTGTAATCAATGAAATAAGTAATTGATGAACATTATGGAGGCTGACCCGAAACTTTGTCAAGTTAAAACTTAAAACACACTTGAAATTAACTTGGATATTAACTTGTGTGGATTTTGTTAAGGGGGAGCTTGCGTTGATGGTTAAAGCCACATATGTATGGGGTTAACAAAGTTCTACTAGCGTAGACTACTCATTTAGAGACACAGAACAGAGAGAGAGAATATTACACAGAGAGAGAATATTAGGGAGAAATAACGAGAGTGTAAATTGAGTATTCTATTCTTATAACGTAGTAAGGCTCAGGGCTCATTCTGGTCAGTCAGTCGCACCACTAACTTAAAGATAGACCTACTTTTCTACCACGGCCTTATTTATTTACAGCTAGTGTTGTCATGAGGTAACCGAGGTATATTTAATCGAAAAAGCCGGCAATAGTGACAAAACGTCAGTAAAAATGTGTAGATCAGCTAATATTCATGCAAACACTACAGTAGCAGAGGAAGTATGCATGAGCCAATTCAAGAATCAGCAACGTTGGAAAAGCCACTGTCTTCGATTTTTAACAGACTACTTTTTAACTGTGTGTCTGTCTGTGGCACCATAGCTCTTAAACGGGAGAACCAATTTGAATGCGGTTTTTATTTGAAGGCACGTTTTCTAGGGAGGAGCTCGTGGCTAAGTACTAACAGCCGCTCGGGTCGATCTGTCAGGTTAAGCTACGCTTGCCGGGGTTGGTCCGTGGATGGGTGACCATTTCTACATACCGAGACTCCTCCGTGCCTCGGAAAGCACGTTAAGCCGTTGGTCCTGGCTGTCATTCGTGGATCTTTGACAGTCGTTACGGGTCGTCAGAAGCCCGAAAGTCTGACAACCAGTCTTACCAAGGGGTATCGTATTACCCAGTTACTGGATTGTGGAGGTCAGATAGGCAGTCGCTCCATGTAAAATACTGGTATTCAGCTGCATCCGGTTAGACTGGAAGCCGACTCCAATATAGTTGGGAAAAGGCTAGGCAGAACGTTTTCTAGGGATGGTTCTTAAATATGTTTTGTCAAAATCAGTTCAGCCATTTGAAGATTATCAGCTCTTTTCTAGTTGATGCATGGATGTGAATATCTTCCACAGGTCTGATCGATTTCAAATGTGGTATTCTGTTAATTTAATAATATTAGAAGAACATAGTAACCTTGAACTGATGCTGCAGCATCACCTGGAATTTGCAGGATAGCCAACTCCATTACCCACTTACAGCACAGGTATCGTGTCTGGGCTCATTGGAATGGTCTCAATGAATAGGTTATAGATAGATGGTGAATAGGGTCTGGTGATGGAGTAGGAAAGAGAAATGAGAAGATGTTGTGTGTCGGGTTTTTTTATTTTTTTTTATTGTAGTTGTCATCACATACTGTCAAACTGTTTAAGTACCAAGTTAAAATAAAATACTACAGGCAGAGAGAGTTCCATAAATAATTATTAACCTCCAGTTTCTGAGTGGAGATTTATCTGTTCTGCTCATGTCATCACTCTTATTTTCGTGTGGTAAGTGACTAACCTGGTGTCAGAGTTTTAAAGCCGCCCATGGGTCTCTGACTTGGCTCCACATGCCGTCGAGAAATATCTCTCAAGCATGCCGGTTTCCTCACGATATTTTCCTTCACCGTTTTTGGAGCAAGTGATAATTATACAATACGCACATGAATCCGAAAACTCAGAGGTGCCTTGGGTTCGAACTCGAGACTGCCAAATCATACTTGGCAGTCTGACGGATTTGATTTGTTTTTTTCCTTTATTTAACCATAAAAATACAAATAAATTAGATTTTTAGGCAAATTTACTGACCATTATCTTCATTCTCTTGCCCTCATTCCAATTAATTTGGGGTCGGCTAAACATGTATTTTTTTCCAACAAAAAGATTTACTGAAAAACCTTAGAAAAACTTCGAAACAGGCAAACAATCTCAACAACCTTCCCCTTAACAAATCTCCTATATTAACCGGTCATTAGGAACATGTGACGGGCGCCGAGCTAAATCATACTCTATCTCGCTCTCTCACTGAAGTACAGAGCGAGAGGGAAGCTAACGAAGTAACATATTGAGTGAGTTAATGTTTTGTCGCTTTTCTTGCGACTGTGTGGGGTGGGGTAGCAGTGTTAGCGGGAAAACATCGTGAAAAATTCAAAATGGAGTTTATCTAAAATATTCTTTTTCATTGTCCTTTAACCTTCCAGCGGTCGCGCGCGGTCTTTGAGTCCGCAACGAACTTATTTTACTCATTTTACATAAACTATGAATAATAGACGGTTGCGCTTTCGTGATATCCTCGAGGGAGTGAGGTAGTACCCCTCAGTTGCCCTATAGCATTCGTCGTATGCGCACTTGCTGCTTTATTTGTGTTTGCGGTCTCAGATTCCGCGCGCGACCCGTCGTGTACAAGAAAAATTAAATGAAATTCAAACCGGGGTTCCTATAGCATGGTGTCATTGATGATAATGTTAATTAATCTCTAAGATATTTTACAGTATGCCTATTAGTTATTAAGACTAAGAAAGAAAATTTCGTTTTGTTTTGTTATTATGTTTATTTATGACGTTGTTTTGTGTCATTAAATAAAACTTTGAGGTTTTATAGACCTTTAAATTATTCAATACAAATTAATAAAACAATGAAGAAATAATGTTTTTTTTATCAATATTTGTATAGACAAAATACTTCTTTTTATCATGTGCTACACAGTGTCATAAAATATTCAATTGTTTCCTTAAACCAGACACGTCAAGTTGCGGAATCACAGACCGCGCGCAACTGCTTATATTCGGCGTAAGGGTGCGACCACTGGAAGGTTAAGATTCCTCTTAGCAAAATCGTTCATTTACACTTATAGAATAAATTTCGTATGCGAGGACTCGCAGGAAATATTTTAAGAAGTCGATACATTTCAGGTCAATGGTACACACCACTTTTTTTGGGCTTTTGATGACGTAGTATCTGGTATTATTATTCGGGTTGAGTTGACTCGGGCCGAGCTGTCACTGACCCGTTTGATAGTACTACAACAGTAAATGAAATGAAATGAAATTGTTTATTCTGTAAATAGGATATCGGAATCACTTTTACACGTCATATAAAAAAATATTAAAAATAAGCTAGATGAGTTCGGCTTTTCCTATCTGACTACTCTGAGAAGAAAGGCCGAAACAAACTCAGAGGTCGCAGTCTCTTTTAAAGTCCAGACATAATCTTGGTCAGGCCATATGAGGACCATGTAGATTAGTGTCTGAAAAGGTCTTTTGAGGAAAGAACCACACAGATTTGAGTGGACCTGTCCAGTCAGTGCAAGCATAAGTCTAAGGACGATGCAAATATTTTCTTCCGAGCGATTGCAATCTTTACCCAAAACGTTTTAGAAAGATAAAAGTGTTCAGACACTGAACTTGAACGTGCCATTTTCTAAAAGGCAGCAAAGAATTAAGTATTAGTCGTATAAAGGCTAAGCTAAAAAAAGATATCGTAGAAAAGCCAATTAACCAACATAATAATAATTATGGGTATCTGTGGTGGGAGCAGTGGTGGCCCAGTGGTAACAGCCCCGACTTACCGAGTTGTAAGTCATAATAGTTATTTATGCAACTGTTGTATAATAAGGGGTATTAAAACACGCCGAGTTTGATAATAGTATCACATGAGTGTTTTAATACCTAATTATAACAGTTGCATACAATACTTTATCTACACCCATGATATGAATCCTCTATAAAAGTTTCTGAAACCATTGGGTGTTTGTTTGTAATTCAAGATTAAAAAAACTTTTTACAAAAAAAAACAACCGACTTCAAAAAAAACACTACAAAGTGAAAAATAACTTTAATTTCGGAAGTCGGTGTCTTTGGTTTTGAGTTTTCGTTCTTTGTCACCGACTTCCGAAATTAAAGTTATTTTTCACTTTGTAGTGTTTTTTTGAAGTCGGTTGTTTTTTTTTTTTTTTTTTAAATTTTTATTTTTCACTTTTTAGTTGTGATACCTACTCCACACAAATTCGAATACCACTACCTGTTATGTAAATAACAGTGACAGGAAGTTATCATAATATCATCCACATACTAAGTGAGGTAAAAATACGTATTATTGAAGCTTACTCAAAAACTACCCAAGTAAAATTAATAAAATTTATATGGGACCACCTCTGAAGTATGGTCTACCAAACAAAAAAAGTATCATCAAAATCAATTCATAATTGACGGAGTAATCGCGTAACAAACATACAAAAAAAAAAAAACACCTTTTGGAAGTCGGTTAAAAATAAAGAAATTCCCACGAAATTCAGTACAAGTCCACGTATGTATATCGCCTGCAGCAGCACATCACACACACATGCGTGCAGCGGGTGCTGCTGTCCCCCATTTGAACATTGAAACGAGTTGCTTAATGAAATTTAGTACAACATTATAACACTCGTTTGGATGATGTAATGGTTACTATGATACTGGCTGTTATATGTTGCCAATAAGCTAACTGTTTCAGAAACTTTTATAGAGGTTTTATAGCATGGGTGTTGATAAATAATTTCTTCACCACTGTTCTAAAAACGGTGAAGGAAAACATCGTGAGGAAACCGGTAACCAAACATTCGAAGACATGTGACATCTACCAACCAGCAATGAGCCCGCGTGGTGGATTACAGCCCACTCCCACAGAGAGGAGCCCTGTGTCCCAGCAGTGGGAACATTATAGGCTGATTATGCTTATCCTAAACGATATTATAAAAGTGAAAGTGATTTTGTTTGTTTGTTACGCTTTCACGCTAAAACGGCCGAACGGATTTGGACGAAATTTGGGGCATGCGTAGAATATATGACCTAAGTTAGGACATAGAATACTTTTATCCCGATATACCAACGAGATCGAGACTTATGCGGGGGAAACCGCGGGCCCGGCTACTACGTATAAGAAATCAGATTTTAAAGATTGTATGTAGATATCAATACATCACGCTACAAACCGATAGGTAACAGTTTTTTTTTTTGGTAGGGCATCTCTTAGTTGACCTCTGAGATCATGACTACTTAACCAGGCTTTCCTGTGGGTGCGTTAAACTACTACACTTAAAACCTCCAGCCAGGGGTTATTCAACTATGCTAATTAAAACTAGGTGAACACTCGCTAAGGGCACCCCCTGTGGGGTACAAACCTCGGCTTAGGGCGTCAACCGGAGGACATCAAGGATGGGACGGGCTAGATCAAAGTTTTGATCATGATTATTAGTCGGGGAATTTAAAGCTACGTGCTCAGCTGCAACAACTGCTGGCACCTTGTTATCGAGCAAGGGTCGGGGGGGAGTATCATTTACTCGGGGACGCGGTCGCGATCGCAAAGGACCTCGGCGGCGAGATCGAAATGACGGGAGGCGTCTGTTTTTGTACACTGTGCTGGTTTCCCTACTGATCTCCTGGAGGAGGGTAATGGGGTTGTCAAGGTCGGTAAGGATTCGCTTAGGGCGGCGAGTTCGACTGATACTAGAGGGAGTGTAACTAGCGGCCTCGACAACCAGAGGGTTGCGATGTTTGGCGGCAGTATCGAAGTAAACCGATACTCGTAACAGTATTGTGACGCTGCCTCGGGTGCGCACGTCGCTCGTTTATAAATACCGGTCCGAATGGTGAAGGGGGCAGCCGACGCCCTAAGCCGAGGTCCGTACCCCACAGGGGGTACTCTTAGCGTGTAGTTGCTTAGTTTCTAAGTTTTATGCCCTGGCTGGAGGCCTTAATTTATTGAGGCAGCCACAGGAAAATCCAGTTAAGCAGCCGACAACCTCCTAGGTAGACCTGCAAGAGGCCATACAAAAAAAATGACGGGGCTGTCGTGTTCGGACTGTCGGCCTGTGCGGTAGTGCGTTGACGAGTCAACTATTACATACATACATACATAAAATCACGCCTTCTTCCCATGGGGGTAGGCAGAAACTACAGAACGCCACCTGCTACGATCCTTACATACTCCTTTTGCCTCGTTTACGTTCATACATCTGGTCATACACGCACGCCGGTTGCGAGTACTATGCACTTGGCTTTTCTGAAGAACATCACCAATAAGGTCAGTATATGTCCTCCTAGGGCGTCCCCGCCCGGCCTTTCCCTTTACATCAGCCTTGTAAATACATTTTGTTAGTCGCCTTTCATTCATCCTCTCAGCATACCCAAACCATCTCAGCATACCCTTTTCAATTTTGGTCACTACATCTACTAACTATTACTAATAATAAATAATCATATTTTAAAAGTTATTCCTAAGAGGAAAATCTTTTTACAAAACAAACAATGGAGCCACACCCTCACAATAACATTCCTAATCATTTCACCATACGACTGTTCTAAACTTTGTTTGTATTTTAACAAAAACAAACAACTTATCAAAATAAACACTTCTTATTTATTTTAAGTTAGTCAATACTTATTTACAACTAATAAGTTCAACGTACTTTCTATTGTTCTATCGATCATCATCTGCCTAGCCTTTTCTCAACTATGTTGGGGTCGGCTTCCAGTCTAACGGGATGCAGCTGAATACCAGTATTTTACATGGAGCGACTGCCAATCTGACCTCCACAACCTAGTTACTAGGTAACACGATACCCCTTGGTAAGACTGGTTGTCAGACTTTTTAGGCTTCTGATGACCCGTAACGACTGTCAAAGATCCACGAATGACAGCTGGAACCATTCCGAGGCACGGAGGAGTCTCGGTATGTAAAGATGATCACCCATCCACAGACCAATCCTGGCAAACGTAGCTTAACCTGATGGATCGAACCATGCGGCTGTTATTACTTAGCCACGAGATAAAAAAAATCTTATGATCTTCTTATTTTTCGTGTGGTTAGCGACTAACCTGGTGTCAGAGTTTTTAAGCCGCCAATGGGCCTCTGACTTGACTTCACATGGCGTCGAGAAATATCTCTCAGACATGCCGGTGTCCTCACGATATTTTCCTTCACCGTTTTTGAAGCAAATTGCAATCTTATAATCATTTGCATAGATTTATTTTTCACTATTTAGCTGCTGCTCGCGGCTTCGCCCGCGTGTACCCTAATTGTTTTGCTAAGTACAGTAAGTACACTATCAAAATTACAGATAATAGGGTAGTTGTCTAGGTAAAAAAAAGAAATTCTATTTAGTCCGTATTTCAGATAATAAAAAAATATTAGACACGTATTTTTTACTTCATCATATTAATCAAAAATAACTTAGAAAACGCGCATTAAAGTTGGGGAGTGGGGGCTCGCTACGTCACAACGCAGTATTAAATCTAGCAAAGCGTGACGTCATGCCATATTTTAACTTAATGTATCGCTGTAATCTTTTGATTACGTCAAAAAAGAAAAAATACGTGTTCGATATTTTTTAATAATCTACAAGATGTACAAAAAAAATATTTTTGGTCACAGGCCTATTATAAGATCATCCGCTGGATGCGGGAAGCACAGAACCGGTCGAAGTGCCGGTGCTTGGGGGAGGCCTATGTCCAGCAGTTTACGCCTTCCGGCTGAAATGATGATGAGATTAAGAAAAAAATTATAGAAAATAAGATAGAAGAAGATTTAAGACTTTAGGGACATGAGGAACAGGGTGTAAAGTTCACTCATCCACCATAGAAAAGGGAGGATCCTCCGACCAGACGGGTGTTGTGTCTGGCGGGCAACTGCCCATCGGTTTGAAGTTGAAATCTTGTATGTATGTCGATCGCTCGGTAAACTCTAACTGCGCGATGCAGGATTTGTGTGACGTCATGTCTTTGATGCGTAGTTCGTATGTGGCGGTGTAACCGCTACAAGACCATTATCATCATCTGCCTAGCCTTTTCCCAACCATGTTGGGGTCGACTTCCAGTCTAACCGCGCGCATTTGAATACCAGTATTTTACATGGAGCGACTGCCTGTCTAACCTCCACAACCCAGTTACTAGGTAACACGATACCCCTTAAAATACCACTTCATTATACTTAATTGAAATCTCTTTAGGCATAGACAATATACTTAAAGGTACGCACACACAATCCCACCTGGCAGTTATAAAGGTGTAATTACACCGCCGCCTTATGAATGGCATATCTATCAGCCCTATTTAATTATGTAAGGGTCATAAATAGAAGCTTAGTAACAAGGGGGAATCAATTTATTTTGTTTAATTATGTTCAAGGGGTAGGGAGTTACAGGTGTGTATTTTTTTTAAGTTATGGTTTTCCTGTGAGTGGGTGGAGCGAAATGAAAATGGTTTCCTATTGTTTAAGATTGAGGTACTTACAGATCTTGCGAATAAATGGTTTGAGAAAACTGTTACTATTGACCAGGGCCTCAAGTCTGCTATTACAATAGTGTCAGAATGGTCTATCATTGATTTCATAATTGTTGATTTTGACAAGTTTGGTAATCTACTAAACGTCATTATGACTTTCCAATGGTCAGCCACTGACACTCCATTGAAAGAAATGGCACTTATTATTAATCTCGTACATAATTACAAATGAATGACTGACTTAGGCGGTATCATTGGTCGTATTGTACGACAATGCCATTATTACACAATTCTATCACGAGACCATTGACCGACCAATGATCGATCATTATGAATTTAGCAGATTACGAACTTTTAGCAAAATGACAATGGTATCGTATTGGAATGACGAATTTATAAAAATTGCAGACTTGGGCCCCTGATATCTTGACATAATTATTGAGTTTTTTTTGCACGTCATATTTTTTTTTTATAACGTGGTCGAATTAATGACCCAATTGAAAGTTTATCTGAGGACCTGAGAAACTTTATAGATTAAAAACCAGTTTAAAAATAATGGAACATCATCATCTGCCTAGCCTTTTCCCAACTATGTTGGGGTCGGCTTCCAGTCTAACCGGATGCAGCTGAATACCAGTATTTTACATGGAGCGACTGCCTATCTGACCTCCACAACCTAGTGACTAGGAAACACGATACCCCTTGGTAAGATTGGTTGTCAGACTTTTTGGGCTTCTAACTACCCGTAACGACTGTCAAAGATCTACAAATGACAGCCGGGACCAACGGCTTAACGTGCTTTCCGAGGCACGGAGGGGACTTGGTATGTAAAGATGGTCTCCCATCCTCGGACCAACCGCGGCAAGCGTAGCTTAACCTGATCGATCGACCCGTGCAGCTGTTATTACTTAGCCACAAGAACAAAATAATGCTTAAAATAATGGAACATTTTGTGTAAAACTTACCGAATAAAAACATAAACAGAACTATAAATACGCCATTTTGTTTTTATTATTTTTCCACCAACATCAAATATGTATGATGACTAAAAATTATTTTTAACCGACTTCAAAAAAAGGAGGAGGTTCTCAATTCGTCGGGATATATATATTTTTTTTATGTATGTTCCCCGATTACTCGAAGACGGCTGGACCGATTTGAAAAAATATTTTTTTGTTTGAAAGGGTATACTTTCAAGTTGGTCCCATTGTCATTTGGTTACGATCTGATGATGGGATCTTGGAGAAATCGAGGGAACTCTTCAAATATTAAAGGCACATCTAAAGCGATTTGGGTATTTTTGATGAGCAGTTGACATAAGGCTATTGTAACTTAGATAAATTACAAACCAACCCACTAAAAAGTGAAAAAAAACTATTTTACAAAAAACACAACCGACTTCCAAACTACAAAGTGAAAAATAACTTTAATTTCGGAAGTCGGTGTCAAAAAACTAAAATGCTGATCTGATCCAAAGACACCGACTTCCGAAATTAAAGTTATAGTTCACTTTGTAGTTTGGAAGTCGGTTGTGTTTTTTGTAAAAAGTTTTTTTTTGTCCGTCATGTAGATTATTAAAAAATATTGGACACGTATATTGGACCTACCTAATCAGATGATTACGGAGATACATTGAGTTAAAATGTGCCATGACGTCACGAGTATGTAGATTTTATACTTACTTGTGACGTAGCGACCCCCACTCCCCAACTTTAATGCGTTTTATATAATATTAATATATATGAAAAAGCAAAAAAACACGTGTCTAATATTTTTTTTTTATTATCTGAATGACGGACTAAATATACATACTTTTTTTAACTCAATCTTCAGCCCTATTAACATTGTATAAATTAGAATAGATGGGCTACAATAGATATAACGTCGAACAGACATTTTTTTTGCATAAGTACCAATTTTTTTTTTTTTTAAGTGTTAATAGCTTTATTATTTACACACGTATTTACATTATTTAAAAACTATCATACTTAAAATAATAATTAATATGTACAAGTATATAAAAGGGGGGGGGGGGGGGGAAATAATCATAGGGCATCAAAAAATTCGTCCACATCGCTGTCAGTAGGAATAGTGCCCAAAAGGCTGGCAGCATTGCCACGTTGTATGGCAATTCTGATTCTTTGACCAAAGAATAGGCCAGCCCTCTGGTCACTTGGAGAGTCGACCAGCCGCTTGGCGATGTCTTGAAAAACAAGGTGGGCACTCGGACTCTAGTAAATTCACTAAAAATACCAAAAAAATAAAGTTTAAATAAATCGGACCCGTATAAGCGAGAGTTCAAGGGACCGCGATTTCTTTTATGCTTACCAGAGGTTTCTCACTAACTCGAGTTTCGAGCTGATAGAGGTACATTAGCGGCCTTACTCACTTATAGAGGTTGAGGCCGGTTGGGAACGGTTGAGAGGAACAAAAACAATCTTAGTTCCACGAAAGGAGACGTTTCATTTTTGTATGGGACTCCGGCCATAACATGTACACTTCAGAAAACCTGGGAAACGAACTTCTAAATACAATGAAGACTGTTTTTTTCCATAATATCTAATACTTTTTGGGCACAAAATAAAAACCGAAAATGTTTGACGTTTGTCAGGAGAAATACGATTATCGACAGCTAGCCATTTTCGTCCAGAAGTACCTACAAATCTACAATCCACAAAAGCAGTTTTTTATTTTTATGATGAATCATACTTCCTAATTAATCAAAAAAGTTGTATAAGATAGCTATCTTACTGTAGTACAGAAATACACGCCTTTCATATTTATTTCAATAACGTCTACAAGATATTATTTTGTTAAAATGTAACATGATTTCTGGACGAAAGCAGTATGCAAGTAAAACGACGCCATGATGAATAAAATATGGCAATAATTTGTTAAACTATTATTTTTTGTGCCGAAGTAATCAGAGGAATAAACAGGAAAGAATATTTTTCCTCAATTCGTGGAATTTTTTCCTTTTTTTTCATTAACGTACACTTTATGGCCGAAAATGAAACATCTCCTTTAAGAATGAGTTATAAATAGCAGATGTTAAATTACACTCGACTGTCGCTTATAGAGGTACAGGCAAGTAGCCTCAGTTATAGAGGTCTGCGAGTGTAACCTCCACGATTACTGACAAATGCTTGCACTGACTGGACAGGTCCACTCAAATCTGTGTGGTTCTTTCCTCAAAAAACCTTTTCAGACTACAGGTGCCAAATGTAAACAATTATTATGGTAAGCGTACGAGACGATGGATTAAACCTACATTAATAAATGAATTGCCTGAGGGAATGATCGATCGCGTCACAAGTAAAAATCACCTAAAAAGTGTCTTAAGGAAGCATTACTTGTCGATGTGTCCATAGTTGCTGTGTCCGATCGGCGGCTTCGGTGGGCTAAGGTCGTGGGTACTAAGTTTGCTTACCTTATACTGAGTAGGTACCTACTATAGGATAGTCTCATGACGTTCGCTGACTGATGCCGCTGAGTATGGTAGCTGTAGAACTCGTAGAATCTGTGGCTGTGTGGGTAACTACTCTGTATTAACATACAGAGTGTTTGCCTACAGAGCCATAGCCATAGCCATCTTTTAGTTTTAACTTAGATTTAGTTTTTATAGTTTTTATGTCTACTCAAGCAAAGATTCGTGCTAAATCCACGAGAACCGACTGCCGACAAATTGCTTTGCAGTTTGGCAGATGTTATGTAAAACTAAAACTGTAATATTATGAAATAAAAAATAAAAATAAATAAAAAAGACACTAATCTACATGGTCCTCATATGGTCTGACCAAGACTATGGACTTCAAAAGAGACTGCGACCTCTGAGTTTGTTTCGGCCTTTCTTCTCAGAGTAGTCAGATAGGAAACGCCGAACTCATCTAGCTTATTTTTAATATTTTTTTTATATGACGTGTAAAAGTGATTCCGATATCCTATTTACAGAATTAAACAATTTCATTTCATTAAAACGACTTTCTGTTACAAAGCTTCTGTTTCAGAGGTCTTAGAGGATTAAAATGATGGGACCAGTACCCTAATTGCGTAATATACGATCAATAACAATCTGTTTCTATTTGAAACAGATTGCTAATCCATTGCTTTATAAGTTGGAAAAATAATGTACTCTTCAACGTAAATAACGCAATGAATGTTGTTGAACTGTCAAAACGAAACAAATTTTTTATTTTTTTTTATTTATACTTACAGTCTTGATACAGGTTCATGTTTGTTTCGTACCATTAAACCAGAAATGGTTTGTATTGGTAAATTAGGCATGGTCGTTTACGAAAATTAGTTACACAATTAGGGTACTGGCCTTTACTCCCATTTACAAAGTTTTCTCGCTTACCCGGTTCTCACTTACTCAGGTTTAGCTGTATTTTAATTCAAGAACACCCAGCGAAAGTATAATACCAAAACTATCTACAACATAGCTGTATCTACATTTTCTCATCATGATAACAACAAGAAAATTTTTAATCTACGAGGTGCCTCAGGGATCCTATTGTCCACAACAGACAGACGGACGGTAGCCCTTTGTTGCTTTTTATATATATATGTGTGTTGGTAGGTACGTTTACAAACCGCGAGGGTTTATTTAGCTGGCAGTGTAAGTGTTTTGTGTGAGAAAGTTATCTGCGAAGGTGAAGGACGTTTAAATTACAAATGGCGGGCGAAATACTTGAATTAATGAGTATAAGACATTTTAAGAGTTGAAAACGTCACAAATACCTGTCAAATATTTACCTGTTTTGATTAATTTAGGACCTGGAGTCACGCGTCGTGTTTGGGCTCAAATCGAATAGATTACGTGTGACTCAGGATTTTTAATTTGTCTGTCTGTGATGTCTTGTATATACCTTTTTAACCGACTTCCAAAAAGGAGGAGGTTATATGTTCGACGCGTATGTTTTTTTTTTATGTATGTCCACCGATTTCTCCGTCAATTGAGGACCGATTTTAAAAATTCTTTTTTTGTTTGAAAGGGTATGCTCTCGAAGTAGTCCCATATAAATTTTATGAACTTTGCTTCAATAGTTTTTGAGTTAGCTTCAGTAATACGTACTTTTCCCACTTAGTATGTGGATGATATGATATAAGTTCCTGTCACTGTTATTTACATAGCAGGTAGTGGTTTTCGAATATGTGTGGGGTAGATACCACAACTAAAAAGTGAAAAATAAAAACTTTTTACAAAAAAAAAACAACCTACTTCCAAAAAACACTACGAAGTGAAAAATAACTTTAATTTCGGAAGTCGGTCTCTTTGGTTTTGAATTTTCGTTTTTTGTCACCGACTTCCGAAATTAAAGTTATTTTTCACTTCGTAGTGTTTTTTGGAAGTAGGTTGTTTTTTTTTGTAAAAAGTTTTTACCACTGCTCTATTTTGTTTCGACTTTGAGTCTTAAAAATATCCTAAGAGAGAGCACACTGAAATCTAGAAAATCGTTTATAGTTAGGTATACTCTGCACATTTGGTAATGAGAGCTTGACTGAAAAAAGTGTAACATTTTGTCAGTCACGACACTTTTCATAGGGATAATAAGCTTCCGAAAAAAAAAACCAAATTTCCGAAAAAAATACTAAACTTCCGAAAAAAATACTAAGTTTCCGAAAAGTCAATCAATAGGTATGTTGTGCTACAAAATTTAGTGACAGAATCGAATCGCAAAACCGTTTCCACGTAGTCTTGTCTGCCCTACCCCTAGAGTGTAATTTAGGCCCGCGTAGGCGCTGAGGGGCGAGGCGGCCCGCAAGCTGAGGAGCAGGTGGTTTTATAACGCTCACCGCCTGGCGGAGCCAGCCAGCAAGCCGAAGCTGCGGTGGTGAGCGTTAAAACGATCTGCGACGATAAGCTCGCGTGGGACCGCCGGAGCCTCGCAGCGCCGGAGCCGTGACAGAAACCATGCCTGCTGCATATTGCATGCTCGCTTGCATGCTGCATGCATGGTGTATGCTTGTGTGCATGTTTGAAAAATATTACGTCAGCAAACACACAAACAAAAACACAGCAGTTAGCTTCATATTTCTGACTGACCGACTCGCTAGACAATTCAAAAGTGCTTGTAAATGGTTTAATTCAAATAAATGCTTTGAGTTTAAGAAAACTTTCAACTGTTTTCACGTCATCAGGACCAATCTGAAAGTCTATAATATTTCTCGTATACTCAAGTACTTACAGGCCACAGGACTAACAATAGCAAAACATCAGACTATCATTATGTGCCTCACAAAGGGACTGGCGAGGTATAAAAAAATGTCAACCGAACTCGGTTCAACTTGTATTCGCGACAATATACTGTAGGCTAGGAGGTAGGGATACCTTTTCTACAGTCATCGTTCGATTTAGACAACCTTGTTTAATAACCAGTTACAGTATTTATATTTTCTTATTGTCTCTCGACACACTTCGTGTTTCGTCAGTCGTCGGATTTCTATCAGTTGCCCTTTGCACTTGGTGGAGACTGGACGCTCTCAATCAACTTGGAAGTATATGGAGTTGTTAATACTCTTTTAACTTAATGTGATTTATTTTAAAAATGGGAGGAAAGCTGCTAAAGTCGCAGGCACGACAGATAGGAAAGTTTTACAACTCTATATAGTTCACATGAAAATCAAAACAAAAAAACAATCAAGTACTTAGTTCTGAATTCAAATTATTATACACGATAAATCTAATAATTGATGGATATGGAAATTAGCATTCGTTTGTATTCGGAAATGCGATGATTCCCGAGGGATATTAAGAAAATAGAAATTCTGTAAATATATTTAATTTGTAAATAATTAATGTATAATGTTTCTGAATTGAGTTTTAATATTATTGTGCCTACTGTTACTACAAAATTTATACGCTGCTCGCAAAACATAGAGTCTACTGAATTGTTACTTGTGTGTGAAGATCAAGTGGATGTACCTGTGTTTAAAAAATAAATATTAATTCATTTATTCAGAAGAAACATGTCTAATTTTTAAAAGAAACGTGCGTTCTATACCGGGTGATCTTTTTTACTATCTCGAAGTTTTTACAGGCTGTTCTACCTATGAATATAAACAACTTTCACTGTGGGAGCAACACTGAAATCACGAAAAAAAAAATCAGCTGTTTATACAAAAGTTCAATACCTACTTGACCAAAATGTATGAAACAGCAGATTTTTTTTCGTGATTTCAGAATTGCTCCCATTTTATTTTTTTTCTGTAGGGCTTACAGCTGGTTCCGAAAACCGTGGCTTTTGAACCGGTCAATCCTGTGGTTGCCTTAAGCTGCTACACTCAAAGCCTTCAGCCAGGGCACACATAAACTAAGCTAAAAAGCTTAGGATGAACGCTCGCTAAGGGCACCCCCTGTGGGGTACGAGCCTCGGCTTAGGGCGTTATCCGGAGGGAGGACATCAAAAGATGGGACGGGCTGGATCAAAGGGTTTTGATCATTATTATTAAACGGGGAATTTAAAGCTACGTGCAGAGCTGCAACAACTGCTGGCACCTCGTTTTCGAACAAGGGTCGGGGGGGAATTGCTCCCATAGTAAATGTTGTTTATATTCACGGGTAGAACAGCCTGTAAAAATTTGGAGATGGTAAAAAAATCATCCGGTATAAAAATAAATGTATTGTCCTAAACTTAAAAATAAATCGATGTAACCGGTGAAGACTTGAAAAAAGAAATCAATCGACCATAATAATGCCAATTCCTATCCCTCATTTTATCAAAATTTTAATTTACTCTTTGGATTAAAAAAGACTAAACCAATGTATAACTTTGCCATAAATTAATTATATTTTTCCATAAAAATCCTAATGCATGAGCTCTATTTATTGTTGTTGTCTTTTTAAAATTAATAAATTAAATATAATAGGACAAAATTTAATATTTGCACACCTTAATTATGTAATGGTGGATATTAGAATGTAAAGGGGCCATTACCTATAGTTTTAAGATTATACATAAAATTATAAAAAAATATTGGACACTTTTTTTTTTGTATTTGGAGGGGCTTGTGGCAAAGTAATAACAGCCGCACGGGTCGATCGATCAGGTTAAGCTACGCTTGCCGCGGTTGGTCCGTGGATGCGTGACCATCTTTACATACCGAGACCCCTCCGTGCCTCGGAAAGCACGTTAAGCCGTTGGTCTCGGCTGTCATTTGTAGATCTTTGACAGTCGTTACGGGTAGTTAGAAGCCCAAAAGTCTGACAACCAGTCTTACCAAGGGGTATCGTGTTACCTAGTAACTAGGTTGTGGAGGTCAGATAGGCAGTCGCTCCATGTAAAATACTGGTATTCAGCTGCATCCGGTTAGACTGGAAGCCAACCCCAACATAATTGGGAAAAGGCTAGGTAGATGATGGACACGTATTTTTTTCTTTTTTTACGTTATCAAAAGATTACGGCGATACATTGAGTTAAAATGTGCCATGACGTCACGAATATGTAGGTACTACTTACTTGTGACGTAGTGACCCCACTCCCCAACTTTAATGCGTTTTATCTAAGTAATTTTTTTATTAATATGACAAAGAAAAAATACGTGTCCAATTTTTTTTTTTTTTTTGTATCAGGCATCATCCCTATTGTAAACCTACATTCTGCGAAATAAATGGATTTGAGTTGATTTGAAATTTATTTAATGTTTGTCAAGTGCCATAGTTAGGTATGAAAAGTTCAAAATTTAATCGGTCAATAGTTCACTGGGCTTGAGTTCAGCTAGCTGGATGTAGAGCTATGTAGCTGCAGTTTTTGCAAAGAAGCCTAATCAGTTTAACATCATATCTTTCAGAATCTATGTTCTAGATATATATACACATGTCGGAGACGGGTATGTGACTCTTTCGTTATTATCAGCGATATTTTAACTTCTGTGGGCGTACTGTGGGTAGTGTTGGTTAATGCGCAATAGAAAAACCGTTTTCAGTTCAGATCACATTATAATTTACTATCAAATTAATCACACTAGCTAAATTATACACACACTGGGTGTGACGGCGTTTATTAAAATCACAAATTAACACAATGATCACAAATTACAACTAACACAATAACTGAGCACCACAAATCGAGAACAGTTCCGCGACGTCCTAACTCCGATGTGATCAGAGGCTGAATCCCCTCCTCGCCGTGGCCTTAAAACATCACGACTCTATAGAAGCGCGTGCTTTAGGTGTGAGTAGATCACGTCCTGTCGGCAGCGGCGCGCTTGCGATTCCAAACAAAAACCGACCAAGCGCCAGTCAGACTCGCACACGAAGGGTTCCGTACTACCGTACAATATTTTTTTTAAAAATGCAAAAAAAACACGTTTCTTGTATCCCTTTAATTTTTAACTTTATTTTAATTTATTATTTTTTGATAAAACGGCAACAGAATTACGCAATCTGTAAAAATTTCCACTGTCTACCCCTATTAAGGGGACGATAGCTGACTTTTAATGATTTTATACTGAAGATGACGTCTAAACGAGTAGTGTTAGTGATTTGGAAAAAATATATGTTAAATTAGAGCATTTTTTTAATATTTTAATATAGGCATATTTTTGATTATGTTTATATTACATAGTGAAATTAATTTGTAAAGTTATGTCTAACGCGGATAAAAAACTGAGAATGACGCAAAATTCATCAAGCGTATTTTTCTAAAAACTTCACCATTTTAAAGATAATTAAAGTACTAATCTTTTAGTATACGTGTTTTATTAAAATACCTTTTGTTTTACGTGTAATAAATTAATAATGCGTCTAATTTGGGACAGCGCTCCTTGACGGGCGAGTCCTATTACTGGCTGGACGTACGACGCATTGCGTGAGCTCAGGACAGAACACGCAAGCTAACCATTCAAGGTCACTGTCATATATCTGCGTCTTAAGATTCATGAAATATAGCCCGCTAATGGACAGCGGAGGCTTAGTTATAGGGTCCCCTTTGGCACACTTCGGGTACGGAACCATAAAAACCAAAACTTCAATAATAATATCTCATAATAATATGACAAAACAAATAAAACTCCCTAGCTCCCAAACCGCGACATTACGACGAAATCAAAAAAATAAACACTACCAGTCGTTTCGGTTGCTCCAGACGCTTCCATTTACTGCTGTGTACCTTTAAAACGTTTGTATTACTTCTAAATACTGCTCTAAAGGAGGGTAGTCGAAAATGTCCGGTAAAGTTTGATAAGAACTTATTATTATATTATTTTCGCTTGAGTATAAATTTCGATGTTTTTGTTGGTATATTGGGACTGTACTACTGAACTTCGATGTTTAAAATACCAATGTACTGTTTTCATCTCGATGGTAAACATTCAGTAATTAGTTATTCGTCATAGCAAGATTTCGAAGTTCCGTACATCGCGCTGATGAACATTCTCAATTAAGTAATTCGTCATAGCGTACATTCTAACTCACGTAAATCGTACTTTTAAACTTTATGAATATTCTAGTCGCCCATTCCAAAAGGTAATTTTCGTTTGGAGAAAAATGGCCAAAAAACTCCACCATTATTCTTTTAAATTTACAATATTTTGTATAGGTACTTTAGTTAAATAATTATGTGTAGACGATGCACCTAAAATAAAATTACTACACCACAATAGGTAAAAATATTTAAAAAATTAAGCAACGACAGATATCCATCGAAGATAATCTATCAAAAAATAATAATTCTATCGAAATTTATTATTTTTTAGTTTGACTGATCTTGACCAGTATTTTAAGTTTAAGTGTTCGATTCTCGTTTACACTGTGCCATTATGTTTCATAATTTAATAGAAATAAAACTATTATGACAAATTTTTGTATTTATTTTCGTATGCTTGCATATATTTTTTTTATTTATGTCCTAACTGTATTAATTTCATAGTGTCGATGTGCACACTTGTATTAACTGAGGGGGCGAGCTTCTAAGACATAAATTTTCAGCATGTAGACTTTAAAATTGTCAAATAATTATTGCAAATATAGTATCTCAATAAAAAAATAAAGTTTAAAAAACTGTAACCCGACTACGGGAAAATAAAAATGATCTAAAAAGTACGAAACAAGCAAATATTTCAGACAGAAATCAAGACATAGGTACAAAAATGGTCAAGGTAAAGCCGTGGTCGCATGTCTGTATACCATGTTGGTGCCAAGAACACCTACAAAATTATAATGGCATGCGACGACGGCTTCACCTTGACCATTTTTGTACCTATGTCTTGATTTCTGTCTGAAATATTTGCTTGTTTCGTACTTTTTAGATCATTTTTATTTTCCCGTAGTCGGGTTACAGTTTTTTAAACTTTATTTTTTTATTTTATACTTTTCCGTTTTTACACTTGATAAACGTAAATAAGAGTAGAGTAATACAATAGTTCAGTAACTAACCTATTTTAAATTCCGATAGCAGTGTATAGTGCTTTGAACGAAACCATAGAGCGATTTATTACGACGCCAACACCATATAACGATATCGAGCTTCGAAGAAATCCAAAATATAAATATTTCATTGTACTTGTTTTTCTTCATAAGAGTGAAATTACAAATCGGTACTACTTATTAAGATTTGATTAACTGCACGTTGGTAACATCTTGCGATACTACGTAGCGCAGTCTCACTTTTGCTTGTTTTTAACGATTTAAACATATTTGTTTACTTTGAAAATATAATATTATATACATATTTGTAATGTGCTCGTCAAGACCTTTCTTTTGATACCAAACATGTCATGATCATCCCATTTTAATTTTTTTCGAGGTTAGAAATTTACGTGTAAAGTCCACCAAATTAAATTTAGGGAAAAATTATATAGCTTATGTCACCCGGACCATTATTACGAATCTATTGATATCTCATTCATCAAAATCGGTTTAGTAGTTTAGGCGCTACGGTGGAACACACGTAAAAACAAACATACATACATACATACAAACATACATACATACATACATAGACTGCTAAAATCATAACCCTTCCTTTTGGCTTTGCCGTAGTCGGGTAAAAAGCTACTCCATGATAAAATTATTTTTTCGTGATCTCAGAGTTGCTCCTATAGTGAAAGTTGTTTATATTCATGGGTAGAACACCCTGTTAAAATTTGGAGACTGTAAAAACTTCACCAGTAGTATCTAAACTTCTCTGTAATAATACCTTTTCAATCCCAAACCCTAAGAGAAAATAAATCTAAACAAAAAAAAGAGTTAGTATCGTCTAGCGACCACAAATCATTTAAGGCCTCTTCCACACGGGACGGCAAGTCTTAAGGTGTCGCGGCCGAGCATGATTTGTAGCCGCCCTTAGAGAAACAGGGTGTTACAAGTTGAGAAGTTTTGTTATTAGATTTGAGGACGTGATTTAATATACTTTTGTGTGATGCAAGTTGAGGCCATCGGATGCATCGATCGATATAAAGGGTTAAATGAATACTTAATTCTTTATTGCATTCCATATGTATTATATAGATGGTATAACAAAGTAAAAGATTAATATGGACCCTGTCGGGCACAGCAAAATTAGGAGAGAGATTAGGAGAGAGGAAGAGGGCTAAGTAGCAATTCAATATTACTTATTATAAACTAGCTGACCCTGCAAACGTTGTTTTGCCATATAAATGTTTGGGGTGGACCATCTTTATCACTTATAATTTATAAAAACATACTTTTTCTTCATATCTTTTTTTTTCCTAAATTAAGATGTAAGCTATCTTATCTTTCAAGTTGGATCAAACTGCACACGGTCTGCAAATTTAATTAAAATCGGTTAAGTAGTTTAGGAGTCCATCGCGAACAAACAACGTGACACGTAATTTATAATATATTAAGATTATTAGATGTGTTTAAGTATAAGTATATTAAGGATTTTGATTTTATGTAATGTGTATCGATATACAACCTTAGTTTTCGTTTCTTAATCGCGAAAAAAAAAATCGCGATTTCAGCTATGGTCCATAGTGAAAGTTGTCATAATTATGAGTACAATGACCCCTTAACGCTCTCCCTGCCATGGGACCCGCCGGCGACCCCCAAAAAATTTTGTTCAGCAGGCCAAAGCACATACGCAAGAGAAGTATCACATTTTCCATAACAGCACGCCAGTAGTTGAAAACAATTTGAATTCGGGGTCAGGGCGGATCCCACGGCGTCCTGTAAGATTTTTTTTTTTGGACCCGCCGGCGTATCCCACGGCCTCTTGTAATAATTTTGACTTTTGACTCACTGCGTTCACAAGCAAAACTTTGGGACCCGCCGGCGGCCTCCATGGCCTCCTGAACTTAAAAAGTTTTTATATATTGTCGGCAGGGAGACTGTTAAGAGATTGAGTGTAAACAAAAACAAAGGTTGTTTCAAAATGATAAAACAAAAATATTCTTTTTTGTGGCTAAGTAATAACAGCCGCACGGGTCGATCCATCAGGTTAAGCTACGCTTGCCGGGGTTGGTCCGTGGATGGGTGACAATCTTTTCATACCGAGACTCCTTCGTGCCTCGGAAAGTACGTTAAGCCGTTGGCTATCTTTCGTGAATCTTTGACAGTCGTTACAGCTCGTCAGATCCCAAAAGTCTGACAACCAGTTTTACCAAGGTGTATATTATTACCCAGTCACTGAGTTGTGGAGGTCAGATAGGCAGTCGCTCCATGTAAAATACTGGTATTCAACTGCATCCGGTTAGACTGGAAGTCGACTCCAACGTATTTGGGAAAATTTAATTTAATTCCAAAAAAACATAATGATATTGGCATAACTTTGTCAACGTATATTATATTTGCAATGCCACTGGTTTTGCAAATGTACCACCAGGTGAGTAGTCCAATACTACTTAAAAAATACAATAGACGTGGATATATTTAGTAACCTGTTCCGCTTAGCTATTTCTAAAGAGCCATAAATAACCCTGAAAGAAATCGACACGTGTTTCACGTCTCAACAAGGCATCCTCAGGATGACGATTGACTTGTCTCTTGCATACACTCAATATGGTGTCACAACAGATTGACTGCTTCAATTGTACTCTGAGTGAATTCACACGGGCCTTTTTTTTTTTGGGTGGGAAATTATCAAATAACTTCTCCCGCTCTGGGTGGAGCGGAAGGGCGTGTCAGACTCTTACTGACTAAAATCCACCCGTGTTTCTTCGGTTGCCCTATTGCCGGGGGCCACGATGTCCCTATCGGTTTTCTTCGATCCCCCGGCAGGCATTGGCCCTAGCGGACCCCGTCAATTCTGCTGACATCTCTTTGAGGCGCGCATGGAACATAACGCGCCGTCGACCCGGGCCTGGTCCTTATCGGACGGCGAGCTACCCATTGCTCACCGTTCGCAAGCCCGCGCCTACGATTCACACGGGCCTCATTTTTAACCGACTTCCAAAAAGGAGGAGGTTATAATATGTTCGTCGCGTATGTTTGTTTTTTTTTTTTATGTATGTCCACCGATTTCTCCGTCAATTGTGGACCGATTTTAAAAATTCTTTTTTTTTTTTGAAAGGGTGTGCTCTGGAATTGGTCCCATATAAATTTTATTAATTTTGCTTGGATAGTTTTTGAGTTAGCTACAAAATACGTATTTTTTTCCCACTTAATATGTAGATGATATGATAAGTTTCTGTCACTGGTAGCAGGTAGTGGTATTCGAATGTGTGTGGGGTAGGTACCACAACTAAAAAGTGAAAAATAAAAACTTTTTACAAAAAAAAAAAAAAACAACCGACCTCCAAAAAAACACTACAAAGTGAAAAATAACTTTAATTTCGGAAGTCGGTGTCTTGGGTTTTGTATTTTCGTTTTTTTGCCACCGACTTTCGAAATTAAAGTTATTTTTCACTTTGTAGTGTTTTTTTGGAGGTCGGTTGTTTTTTTTTTGTAAAAAGTTTTTTGTAAAATTACTCTTTGTTGTTGATAATTGTTATATAATAAAATTGTAACTCTAATCTTAAATGTATCTATAACTACACTATTGTATTAGGTAAGCCTGTGATGATAGTTGTATATGTTTTTAAATAAATAAATAATGGATTTGAGCAAGTTCACGCCTGAATAAATTATGTAACTACGAAACTACTTGGTAAGACCGAATGTTTATGCAAATCAATTAAAAAACATCCTGTATACACTTAAGACGTCCTACCAATTGACTCTCTCCTGTCTCAAAGCATAATGTACCGATATTTATCGCATATAAGAGGGTAGCTTTCGATTCTAGCAAACTTATGCAATACTACCCCCCTATTTTTTACCACAACCTTATTTCTAATGCCATAAGGTTCAATTTCGCTTGACAAAAATAAATAACCCTGTCACCATTATTATCAACTATAAGTCTCAAGTTTTAAGGTTGATTATTGAGTATAAGTTTTAGTGTGAAGTGAAAATTTAAGTTTGTAATTTAAATCAATGGGATTGTAAAGTGAATTTTGCATGGAATCTTATAAGCATAAAATGTGTTTCCCATGGCGTATTTTGCTATGACACTATGGTACTATAAGTGTTTTTAGAGGTACAAGTGAGTTATTGGATTTTGAAGTTTTTTTTTTCTGTATGGGGTGAATCTATGCTGTTTGTTGCAAAATAGGGATTACATAGATTACTTAGTAATGTCTCGTGGGAGTCGTAAAAGGCGATTACGAGATATTTTTATTTGGAAAAGAAGTATTGTGTCCTGTCTGCTTTAGCGATAATCAAATCTGTACCCTAAGTGCGTAATACAACACAATCACAATCTGTTTCGATTTGAAACAGATTGCTAATCCATTGCTTCATAAGTTGGAAAAAAATCTGCGCAACAACGTAAATAACGCAATGAATGTTGTTGAACTGTCAAAATTAAACAAATTAGGCAAAATTGTTTTCGAATATAATTTACGCAATTAGGGTACATACTTATACAAGAAAATAAATGCATGAGTCAAGGCTGTGAAAAAAAAACTTCACAATCCAACATGCTGTAATTCCTTACTTATAAACATTTTACAAGATTTTTTTTTGACATGCTTGCTTTTCATATGTGAATACGATGCACCTAGAATAACATTACTATATCACAATAGGTAAAAAGAATTAAAAATGAAGCAACGACAGATAATTTAAAAAAGAAAAATTAAAAATTATGTGGTAGATACATGGTGCTCACATATTTTCCTAAAATTTTATAATTAGTAAGTCAGTGTGTGAAGAAGTAATCACAGAATGTAAAATCAATGTCATAAAACACAAAGTAATAAATTTTACAATTAAATTAGCAAACAGTTTGATTTTGTCTTGATTCTAAATTTTCCTATGGAGCAGGACCAGCATGTTTCCAAGCACTCTTATCTTGGATATAATCCTCTAATTTGTAATATGCTTGTTTACAAAGTGTACTTTTAATATGAGTTTTAAATTTTCTTTCATTTAATTGCAATATGTCACAAGGTATTTTATTGTAACATTTAACACAGAACCCATAAAAGATGTATATGTACTTTATTAAGATAATTTGAAAAATGGTTGATCTAGTTTATCATCTTTATTTCTAGTACCTATTAAAATTATGTCTATCACTTATTTTATTAAAAAGATGTGGATTTTTCCTTACATACATAATATTTTCATAAATGAATTGGCAAGGTACCGTCATAATATTAATCCTTTTAAATAGTTCCCTGAGAGATTCGCGGCGACGTAGATTTATGAATGGCTCTGACAGCTCTCTTTTGCAAAATAAAGATGGATTCAATGTCAGCAGCCCGACCCCACAGTAAAATGCCATACGACATAATGCCGTGGAAGTAGCTAAAATAGACCAAACGCGCGGTTTCTACATCTGTTAACTGTCTTATCTTTCTAACAGCATAAGCGGCCGAGCTTAGCCGCCCCGCAAGAGATGTTATATGAGGTCCCCATTGTAATTTCTCGTCTAGCGTGATTCCTAGCAAAACTGTTTGATGAATAATTTCCAGTTTTTTAACCGACTTCCAAAAGGAGGAGGTTCTCAATTCGACTGTATGTTTTTTTTTTTTTTTTTGTATATTTGTTACGCGATTACTCCGCCAATTATGAATTGATTTTGATGATTCTTTTTTTGTTTGGTAGATCATACTTCAGAGGTGGTCCCATATAAATTTTATTAACTTTGCTTGAGTAGTTTTTGAGTTAGCTTCAATAATACGTATTTTTTCCCACTTAGTATGTGGATGATATGATAACTTCCTGTCACTGTTATTTACATAGCAGGTAGTGGTATTCGAATTTGTGTGGGGTAGCTACCACAACTAAAAAGTGAAAAATAAAAACTTTTTACAAAAAAAAAAAAAAACCTACTTCAAAAAAACACTACAAAGTGAAAAATAACTTTAATTTCGGAAGTCCGTGACAAAGAACGAAAATTCAAAACCAAAGACACCGACTTCCGAAATTAAAGTTATTTTTCACTTTGTAGTGTTTTTTTTTAAGTCGGTTGTTTTTTTTTTGTAAAAAGTTTTTATCTCCATTCAATATGATGTCACATTCGCTACTTCTAACTTTGAGTAATTTCTAACTTTCAGTTTCGGGGTACTTGAAATGTCAGATTGTTTACGCTACCTATATGTTGTTTTCACAGATCTAATGATTTTGATATTTTGCCTTTTTGATTTTTGCCTTATAGATTATGTGTATTAGACTATTTCGTACCTATGCTCTACCTCAATACGATGGCAAAACTATATCAAATCCACACTGCATCGTGCTAAAGTGACTTTACCAGGAATAAATCAGAATATAAACAAAATAACCTCTTCTTCTGCCCAACCTTTTCCCAACTATGATGGGGTCAGCTTCCAGTCTAACCGGATGCAGCTGAATACCAGTATTTTACATGGAGTGACTGCCTATCTGACCTCCATAACCTAGTTACTAGGTAACACGATACCCCTTGGTAAGACTGGTTGGACAGACTTTTGGGCTTCTAACTACCCGTAACGACTGTCAAAGATCTACAAATGACAGCCGGGACCAACGGCTTAACGTGCTTTCCGTGGCACGGAGGGGTTTGGGTATGTAATGATGGTCACCCATCCACGGACCAACCGTGGCAAGCGTAGCTTAACCTGATCGATCGACCATTGCGGCTGCAAACAAAATAACCTATCAAAAACAAAAAGACAAACAAAGTTTCAAATTCTTTTTCGATGGACAGGATGGTGTTGCCGTCTATAGATTTTCAAATTCCACCGTTTTTTTACTTAGCGTGGCCAGACAATAGCGGTAGTTAGAAAAACCAGTCAAGTTTGTGTCGGACCTCGCACAATGAAGGGTTCCGTAGTTGGGATGAATTTATCCCAAAAACAAACTTAACTTTGTAGTTGAAAAATATGTTCTCCCATACGGAATGTATGGGAAAACATGTTTTTGCAACTGCAAAGTTAAGTTGGTCGATTATTACTCGTTAACCTGTAAAGCTTACTTAGCTGTGATAGTTTTTCTTTTAATTTCGTTATATCAGCTACTGTTGTGATTTTTTTCACACACCCAAAACTAACCATTTAGCCGGCAGGGGGGGCACTTGACTTGGCGACACTTGACTCTAACAAAAATTAGCACTTTAAAGCTTAATATTTCGCAAACGAATCCCTGAATCCAAAAATGGTTGTCACAAACTCACAATATTTTTGAAGGACCTTTCCAATGATACCCCTCACTATGGGGTAAAAAAATAAAAAATAAACATTACCACTTTACGTGTATGAGAGGTAACCTAAAAAAAAATGTTTTTCATAATTTTGTTTTACCACTTTTTCGGCGTAATTAATATGTATACCTATGCCAAATTACAACTTTCTAGTACTAAAGGTCTCGGAGCTAGACCGCGGACAGACAGACAGACAGACAGACAGACAGACAGACGGACAGACGGACATGATGAAACTATAAGGGTTCCTTGTTTACTACGGAACCCTAAAAAGTACAAATACCAACACAGAAATGCAACAAAACACTAAAGAACTGGCAGATCATAATATAGATAAAAACATCAAAACATCGTCGTCCAGTCAGTCAAACAGCACAAAGACTGCGCTGGGTAATATTTTAAAGGCTTCAAATGAGTCTGGCGACTAATACATCACGCAGACAAAGGAGAGGGGGACAGCAGATATAATGCAGGCTACAATGATCTGTAGTGATGAGGAAAAACAATGAGTTTGTGAGGGTAGTCGGGTAGAGAGGATTGGCGTGAAGCATTTTTTTCGTGTGACGAATGTAAGACGATTAAAAAAACAAATGAATTTTTAAGAAACTTTTAAAGGAAATGATATTAAATTGTTTACTATTAAATTTTGCTTTCATTATGAAGAATAACAAGAATTCAGAATTATTAAAATCAGAACTGCAACAGGTTTTTATTGAAAAAAACGTAAAAAGTCTAACATTGAGAACACAAACGCACTTTATAAAAAAGTAAGTTCAAAAAATTGACTGCCTCGTTGGTCTAGTGGTCGCAAGCGCTACTGCTGAGCATGAGGTCCTGGGTTCGATTCCCGGGTCGGGCAAAGTGTTATTGGGTTTTTCTATCTGGAATTTCTCAGTAGCAGCTCGGAGTCTGGATTTGTGCCCGGTTGATGGCAATAGGCTCGCCCCCTATTACATGGGACTTAAACATAACTGGCGAAATGTGGGTGTGCCTGCTACAGGGACACCTCTGCCCAACCCTTCGGGGAAACAAGGCGTGATGTTATGTTATGTAAGTTCAAAAAATAAAAACTTTTTATAAAAAAAAACAACCGACTTCCAAAAAACACTACAAAGTGAAAAATTACTTTAATTTCGGAAGTCGGTGTATTTGGTTTTGATTTTTCATTTTTTGTCACCGACTTCCGAAATTAAAGTTATTTTTCACTTTGTAGTGTTTTTTGGAAGTCGGTTGTTTTTTTTATAAAAAGTTTTTATTTTTCACTTTTTAGTTGTGGTATTTAGCCCCACACAAATTCGAATACCACTACCTGCTATGTAAATAACAGTGAGAGGAACTTAACATATCATCCACATACTAATAGGGAAAAAATACGTATTATTGAAGCTAACTCAAAAACTATCCATGAAAAGTTAATAAAATTTATATGGGACCACCTCGAAAACATACCCTTTCAAACAAAAAAAGAATTTTTAAAATCGGTCCACAATTGACGGAGAAATCGGTGGACATACATAAAAAAAAAAAACAAACACGCGACGAACATAATAACCTCCTTCTTTTTGGAAGTCGATTAAAAACCCGACTACTGAAAAATAACGCTCTAAAAAGTATGAAACAAGAAAATATTTCAGACATGGAAATCTAGACATTGGTAACGAACTATTTTCTTTTTCATACTTTTAGAGCGTTATTTTTCACCTAGTCTGGTTTTAGTTTTTGAACTTACTTTTTATTAAAATTATTTTGGGTTTATAATTTCGTGATAAAGTATTTGCAGAGCAGCTTCATTTTATTTTTGTTTGTGTTTTATTTTTATTAAGATTATTAATTTTACAGCCGCGCCGTACGTAGCACAGCCTCACTTTTTCTTGTTTTTAACAATTTAAACATATTTATTTACTTGGACAACATGTTATACATACATATTTGTAATGTGCTCATCAAGCCCTTTCATTTGATGCCCAACATGGGACAATATTTTTTTTTCTTGGTTTATGACTTTTTATTCTTTAGAGGGCGCCATATTGCATTTAATGTGATGTCACATAACCTATAACCAGCGGACAATCAAGACGCTTCCAATGATACCTAATTTTTCAAATTATGATCGGTAGTTTAGAAGGTATGAGGTAACAAATGAACATACATACATATATACATACCGGTCAAAATCATAACCCTCCTTTTTGCTTCGCCGCATTTGGGTAAAAATAGGTACGGATTAATGAAGCTAACTCAAAAACTGAATAAAATTCGAATGGAACCAACCTCTGAAGTATGACCTACCAAACAAAAAAAGAATCATCAAAATCAATTCATAATTGACGAAGTAAATGCGTAATTTTTTTATTAAAAAACATTTAGTCGAATTGAGAACCTCCTCCTTTTTGAAGTCGGTTGAAAACGTCAACTTCAGACTTTCCCTTTACTAAATCTCGCATCAGCATCATCCACAGCCCGACTTCACTGCTGGGCATGGCCCTCTCTTTTTAACCGACTTCAAAAAAAAGGAGGAGGTTCTCAATTCGTCGGTTTTTTTTTTATGTATGTTCCTCGATTACTCGAAGACGGCTGGACCGATTTGAAAAATTCTTTTTTTGTTTGACAGGGTATACTTTCAAGTTGGTCCCATTGTCATTTGGTCATGATCTGATGATGGGATCTTGGAGAAATCGAGGGAACTCTTCAAATATTAAAGGCACATCTATAGCGATTTGGGTATTTTTGATGAGCTGTTGACATAAGGCTATTGTAACTTAGATAAATTGCAAACCAACCCACTAAAAAGTGAAAAAAAAAAACTTTTTACAAAAAACACAACCGACTTCCAAACTACAAAGTGAAAAATAACTTTGATATCGGAAGTCGGTGTCAAAAAACTAAAATACTGATCTGATCCAAAGACACCGACTTCCTTTTTTCTTGCACCAATTCCCACGCTCCTGTGCCAGCGTCATCCACGTTTTGCCCACAATGCCAACAATGTCACCCATCTCCCCACCGGACGATTGAAGTCCCTAATATTTCCAATACTCGCATAACAACTGCCAACACAAAACATACCAACTATACCAGTCCTGGTCGCCACCCTTAGTCAAGGGATGATATTACAACGACTGTTCGCCGAAGGGAGAGTTACTGTCGATTTGTAGGTCAAACTTAGAATAATAGCAGTCACATGATATGTAAATTCATATCTAGGGGTAAAAACTACCCTAAAGTGACCTCATTTTGATGATATAAGATTTCAATGTAATCAGGGTTCTATTGAAGGAATTCAGATTATTTTTAACCGACTTCCAAAAGGAGGAGGTTCTCAATTCGACTAAGTTTTTTTTTTTTGTATGTTTGATACGCGATTACTCCGTCAATTATGAATTGATTTTGATGATTCTTTTTTTTTTTTGGTAGATCATACTTCAGAGGTGGTCCCATATAAATTTTATTAACTTTACTTGGGTAGTTTTTGAGTTAGCTTCAATAATACGTATTTTTACCTCACTTAGTATGTGGATGATATTATGATAACTTCCTGTCACTGTTATTTACATAGCAGGTAGTGGTATTCGAATTTGTGTGGGGTAGGTATCACAACTAAAAAGTGAAAAATAAAAACATTTTACAAAAAAAAAAAACAACCGACTTCAAAAAAAACACTACAAAGTGAAAAATAACTTTAATTTCGGAAGTCGGTGACAAAGAACGAAAATTAAAAACCAAAGACACCGACTTCCGAAATTAAAGTTATTTTTCACTTTGTAGTGTTTTTTGTTTTTATAACATAGTCAAAGTTAAATAATTTACTTCAATTAGAAACAAAAAGGCACTAGTGAACGTCAAAATTTACGAAAATAGAATTGATTTTAGTCGCTCCTTCCAAAAGGAAGTTTTCGTATGGAGAAGAATCGGCAAGAAACTCCACCGTAACTCTTTCAAAATGTTTTACAATATTTTGTGTACATTAATTATATAATTATATGTGAAGACGATGCACCTGGAATAAGATTACTATACCACAATAGGTAAAAATAATTAAAAATGAAGCAATGACAGAAAATAATAATTATGTAATGGATATATGGTGTTCACATATTTACAAGCATTGTAAAAGTAGGTACAGTACCGACCAAAAGTCCATAGGCAATCTCACAAAGCAATAGCTTGACGTTTAGTTTTACTTACGACCTTTTATTTTCAAGAGACACATGCATCATTGTCGTCAACAAGTGATTGTAGTTCATAATTTCAACATTATAATACAAGTCAAGATGACCTAGCGGTTAACGCGTTCAGATAGATGCGTGAATCGATAAGCCATGAGTTCAAATCTCATACAGTACTATTAAAGGTTTTTTGTAAGTTTTTACTCAATTGGAAGTAATGGGACAGAAATATAATATTCTTTATGTTCGCTTTGTTCACACATTTCGTAAAGTTAGAAAGGTAGATCATAAAAAAAAACTAAATAAGTTTAGACTTGTGAGGTAGAATATGAGTTTAATGAATATTTGACTTGATCGGAATGAACGTTGTCGATTTGTTGTAACTGTTGGTGTGATCTCAAAATGCAGGCAAATATTATCTAATATTGAGGCGAGGGCGACTATTATTGCGCTGCATAAAAGTGGTCTTAATAGAACACAAATATCTGATGAAACCGGTTTGAATGTGAGTATTATAATTACGAATTGTAACTTAAATTTTTATTTGAAATTTACGTAGACTATTTGGTGACATATGGATTAGTTCTTTTTATTATTTTTTAAATCCATCATGAGGTCTAAAAGATAAATAATTAGTGTTTATTATTGCATTTGTAAATGCAGTTTTAATATTACTTATACTGTTATTTTAAATAAATATTATTTTATGTTATTATAAAAATTATAAAATGACGTCGCTTTAGTATATTGTTATAACTGCTTAATATCACTTTTCTTTTTGTTTTAGAGGAATACTGTAATTCTCTGGATTAAACAGTTTTACTTATGTAGAAGTATTAGACGATGTCATGTTACCTATCATTCACCCAGCTGATGAGTTGACACAATTGACATTTGTCCAGGACTATTGTCCTATTCATCGGGCGAGCATTGTGCGTGAGTGGTTCCAGAATCACCCGGAGATAATTGTTGTTCCATGGCCAGCGCGATCACCCGACCTCAACCCCATTGAAAATCTATGGGGTTTGATGGTGCAAAGGTGGGAGTCACGGGATGAGAGGTGTATACAACAATTAAAAACCCATTGCATGGAGGTGTGGGAAAATTTAAGAGGAACCGAAATATGTGGTAATATTGTAGGGTCCATGCGCAAACGTCTACTTGACTGCATTGAAAATAATGGGGGTAATACAAAACATTAATACCTAGATGTTTTGGTTTTAATAATAATTAGACGGTGTAACTAAATATTTTGTAGTATTAACATATCTGTAATTATTTAATGATCTTAAATTGAGGTTTAGTTTCAATCTTCTTTTTGTCAAGAAAATGAACACTTAAGCTATTACCTCAATATTACATTAATTGTGATGTTACATAAAAAATCGAAACAGATTGTGATTGTGTTGTATTGCGCAATTAGGGTACTGGTTATGTTATTATGAATTGACTAGGTAAGTGGGTACCCACTTAGTAAATAAAAAAAATCTTGTGAATGGTAGGTAACAAGAGAACTTCTTTTGTCTAGGTAGGAATGTGACATCACAATTCTCATACGAGTTTGTTAATTTTATAAATAAATAAACGAATAAACATTTTTGTTATCATTCAACACGAGTTTTTATTTCCACCTTCTAACACCAAAAAGATAAATTAAAAATCACTTATATAGTTAAACAATAATACAATAACTAATATTTAACTTCTTATAAAAAAAAACAAATAATAAGAAAAAATCAAATATAAATATATTTTTTCTATGAAACTAGTAAAACCAGCCACACGTTGTAATTACTTAGATTCGAACTCAGACCTCACTGATCGTGAATCCATTGCTTAGCCCAAACAGCTACCAGCACATGATATTTCAATGCGAATTTTAGCATCAGGTCGCCACTGTGACGCATATTCTAAATCATCATCATCATCATCTTCCTGCCCTTGTCCCATGTTACTTGGGGTCGGCGCAACACGTTTTCTTTTTCCACTCTCCCCTGTCAACCGTCACACTATCATTTACTCCCTTCTCTTTCATATCATTCCTCACACAATCCATCCATCTTTTCTTTGGTCTTCCTCTCCCGCTCCATGCATCAACATTTATATTCATCACTCTTTTAGTCACATGCGTTTCTTCTCTCCTCATCACATGCCCATACCAGGCCAAACGATTTCCTTTCAACTATTCTGTCACTGGCGCCACTTTTAAACTTCCTCTTATATACTCATTTCTTACTTTATCCATTTTTGTCACTCTACACATCCATCTCAACATTCTCATCTCCGCTACATGCAATCTTTTTTCATCCATCTTTTTCACGGCCCAGCATTCCGATCCATACAATACGACAGGCCTTATCACGGACTTGTAGATTTTGCCCTTTAACTTAAGGGGCATCCGTGGGTCGCAAGTTGTTCCAGTGACCTGTCGCCATTTCATCCATCCTGAGTTGATCCGGCCCGTTACCTCTCGGTTTACTCCGCCATCCCCCTGGACAAGCGACCCGAGGTACCGAAAATCGGAGCAGATTGGTAAGGGTGTTCCGGCGAGAGATATGGGCACAGGACTGGAAGGCCCGCCAAAATCACAAAACAAATGCTCTGTTTTGGTCCGACTTACTCTCAGGCCGACGGTCTCCAGTCTTTCCCACCACACCTCCAATCTACTCTGGACCTCTAAGCCGCTCTCGGCAACCAGCACAATGTCATCGGCAAACAGCATACACCAGGGAGCCTCTTCCTGGATATCCGACGTAAGAGCGTATTCTAAATGCAACAGAAATATATCGCACCTTTAAAATAAAACCGTTACTAAACGAAATTTTTTCATGAATTGAGTTATCATGCCAATCTATTTAAAATACGTGCTTTAGATAGATGGCATTGATAACTCAATTCATGAAAATTTTCATTTAGTACCGGTTTTACTTTAAAGGTGCGATAATGTTATTTCCCGTTACTGTGTGACGACAATTCATTAGTGTGTGTTATCAGTGGAATGTTGAGACATCACTCATACACGCACATGCACACGCACTGACTGTATCGCAATATAATCCTTAGCACACGATATTCCTAAAAAAATTACAAGGAATACTAATAAGTCAGAGTTCAAGTAATCACAGAATGTAGGTAAAATAAATGTTATAATATTTAATTACACAATTAAATTAGCAACCAGTTTGATATTGTCTAGACTCTAAATTGTCCTATGGAGCTAGACCAGCATGCTTCCAAGCATTCTTATCTAGGATATAATCCTCTAATATGTAATATGATTGCTTGTATAAAATCGCCACCCCCGCAGAAGAAACGCGTAAGTGCTATTGAGGCGGTTTTGATGTTAATCTATATTCGTTATGTATAGGTCAAAATACATCACCTCAATTTTTTCCAGATTTTTACATCAATCATTTACGAAGTTACATACACACGATATACCGTAACATAATGTTATAATTCCGACCTTGATGATATAAAAACTTAATTACCTATTACATATCAGAATGTTTTCGACTGCACCAGAATAAACGCGTAATAGCCCATTAACGGTATCACTGTAAAGCGAAAAACGCAAGTAATATTACATTGCACAACAAAAAAAAAAACAATAGTTGAAAAGAAAAAATAACTCAAAGTAATATTAACGTTAAAAAAAAACTAAAACATTTCTGTAAAATGTTTTTTTATCAATGACTCAAAAACAGTACCTGTTTAACACTTAACATTAATTAGATTATCTACAAAAAAAATAATCTTTTAAACGATGGAAAAAACAAACTTCTATTCGGTGTAGTAATAAGGTTATGGATCAATTTAGGTTTTTTATTTTTCCTGTAAAATTGACTTTTTACACTTGCGCGTTTAATCTGCGGGGGCGGCGAAATAATAAGTAACATAGCACGAAGTTTCGACCATAAACTGACCTTTCCAGCACCATAATTGCGTAACTAAGGCAATTCGCACACTGCACCGCATTACTCAGCGTAGCGCGGGAGTTCGTATTCTTACGTTGCGCGTTGCTTGAAAGTATCTCTCTTTGCATTGAAAACACGCGTAGTGCAACACAAAGAAAACGCATTCACGCGCAGTGTTGCAGGTCACGCGCTTACATGCATAGAAACACGCGTCTTCGCGCGTGTGTTGCGTGCGCGCGGTGCAAGACGCAAGAGATGGCACACCGACTTCTGCAGTATGATGCGTGATTTTGCTCTGCACTGTCCTATCACTACCGCAAGCTTCTGTGAAATGAGTCTACCACCGTATACCATACTGCAGCTCCACGCGTTTGTGAGAAGAAATCTGCATGATGGTGCAAATCTGCACTCCCGCAACCACGCATGTGACTTCGTCGCTACGCACCCCGCAGCGTATAGCGGGCCAGTGTGTGAATCGCCTTACACACTTATTTCAATGCGAAATATTTTGAAGGATATTGTTAATCTATTAACATCGTGATGTTTGAAAAATTCAGGCTCTGTGGTAGCCGAGTAGTAACAGCTGTGACCAGGGCCGGCCCGTTCATATAGGCGAACTAGGCGACGGCCTAGGGTGCTCGTATTAGGGGGGCAGCAATCGGCGGCATCAAATTAAAAAATAATACTTTACATTCATTTTTATTTACCTACAACTTGAAAATACTCCCAATTTTTTACCCATTTTTCTACTAAAATACGCTCATGGACATTTACGAAACCATCGGCACGGTTCATCTGGAAATCAAAAGCGAGTTTAGTTGATAGCCTCAACTCGCTCCATTGCAAAAAAAAACGCAATTTCAAATTGATTGCTTCTCTTGTTGTATGTTATAATGTTTTATTCAAAATTTATTTGACTATTATATTTTGACCGCGATCGCTATACCGATCGCGCCTGAGAGATATTTCTCAACGGCACGTGAAGCCAAGTCAGAGGCCCATGGCCATGGGCCTCTGACTTGGCTTCACATGCCAGTTTTAAAGCCACCCACGCATGGGTGGCTTTAAAACTCTGACAACAGATTAGTCACTAACCAGACGAAAAAGAAAGAACATTGTTTTATTTTGTCACGAATTTTCTTAAAAGGGCGCCGTTCCAGCCTTTCGCCTAGGGCGCCAGGAATTCTCGGGCCGGCGCTGGCTGTGACTTACGAGTTTTACATCGTAGGTTCGAACCCTGACAGGCGCTTTACTTTGTGTAAATTATTTCATCACCACTGCTCTCAAAACGGTGAAGGAAAACATCGTGAGGAAACCGGCATGTCCTAGAACCGAAAATTCGAAGTCATGTGACATCTACCAACCCGCACTGGGTCCGCGTGGTGGATTACGGCCCACTCCCTCTCACAGAGAGGAAGCCTGTGTCCTAGCAGTGGGAACATTATGGGCTGATTAGGTATGTGATGTTTGAAAAATTTGTCTGCTGAACAATGTAAAAAACGTTGTTGAACTATCAAAATTAAAAGCCCCCCGACAATATGTTTCCATTAATTGATAAATGATTTTATTTCTGTAAGTAGGTTTGTACAAACACTTTTACACGTCAATCATATTTTAAAAACTAGATGAGGTCGGCGTTTCCTATCTGACTACTCTGAGAAGAAAGGCCGAAACAAACTCAGAGGTCACAGTCTCTTTTAAAGTCCAGACATAATCTTGGTCAGATCATGTGAAGGCCATATGGATTGGTGTCTGAAGTGGTCTTTAGAGGAAAGCACCACACAGATTGAGAGGGCCTGTCCAGTCAGTGCACGCACATTTTTGTACTTATGTATGTCCTACGATATTTTCGTCAAATGTGGACCGATTATAAAAAATCTTTTTTTGGTAGAAGAAGCTCGCGCGGTTGGTCCCATATAAATTTTATTTACTTTGCTTGTTTTTGAGTTAGCTTCGATAATATGTATTTTTCCCACTTAGTATATGGATGATATGATAAGTTCCTGTCACTGTTATTTACATAGCAGGTAGGTTATTTATTTCTCACCACAATAACCTTATAAAATAGTAACAAAGAATCTTATTGTCCAGTCATGGGCTCAAAGAGTATATTGTGGGAGACTGGTGCCTAAGCTAAGCCGAAGCTTGTATTTCAGGCCCAAGTACAAAATTATGGTCTCCTATAAACTAAAACTAGACAATAGTTATTGACTTATTTATAGCAACGAGTGTTCGTGTGGCGTGAGTGGGTTTGAGAGTGTGTGATTATAATTTTGTAGGTGTTCCTGGCACCAACATGGTATACAGGCATGCGACCACGGCTTTACCTTGACCATTTTTGTACCTATGTCTTGATTTCTGTCTGAAATATTTGCTTGTTTCGTACTTTTTAGATCATTTTCATTTTCCCGTGGTCCCGACTACGGGAAAATATTTACAATTTTTATTAAACTTTATTTTTTATTTTATACTTTTCCGTTTTTACGCTTGATAAACGTTACGAAAACGTAAATAGATAAGAGTAATACAAAAGGTAAGTAATTAAACTATTTTAAATTCCAATAACAGTGCATAGTGCTTTGGACGAAACCACAGCGCGATTTATTTCGACGCCAACACCATATATCGATATCGAGCTTCGAAGAGTAAATATTTCCTTGTACTTGTTTTCCTTCATAAGAGTGGAATTACAAATCGTTACTATTTATTAAGATTTGATTAACTGCACATTGGTATCATCTTGCGATACTACGTAGTGCAGTCTCACTTTTGCTTGTTTTTAACAATTTAAACATATTTATTTACTCTGAAAATATAATATTATATACATATTTCTGATGTGCTTGTCAAGACCTTTTTTTTTCATACCAAACATGTCATGATCATTTAATTTAATTTTTTTTTGAGGTTAGAAATTAACATGTAAAGTCCACCATATTAAATTTAGGGAAAATGTATATAGCCTATGTCACCTGAACCATTATTACAAATCTATTGATACCTCGTTTATCAAAATCGGTTCAGTAGTTTAGGCGCTACGGTGGAACACACATAAAAGCAAACATACATACATACAAACATACATACATAGACTGCTAAAATCATAACCCTTCCTTTTGGCTTTGAAAAAACAACAACCAACTGAAAAGTTTTTGTTTTGCGAATTCGCGAATTTACAAGATCGAAAATTCGCGAATTCTCAAAACACGGTTGATTTACCACTTTTTCATTGTAAACTTCGGCTTGCCAGTAGGTTGTCTTATAACCATGAACACTTCAACCTATCAAAATACTTACCAGACTAAATCTCACCGCTCACCAAAAAAGTTACAACACTAAAATACATACTGATTGAGAAAAATGCTTCCCAAAACTGCCATGAAATGCGTGTTATTTATTTACTGGCAACACTGTAGGGAATTCTGAAGGTGTTGCTATTGAAAATAATGGCTGGCTTCAAGGGTTTTAGACGCTTTTCGTTGGTGACGGATTAGTGTGGTAGTTTTTTTTTTTGTTTGTTTATGTACTGTTTTCGTGTCATCTTGAGTTTTGATAAGTTCGGGTATTTTTTTTTTTTTTTTGGAAAAAAATAAACATAAAGTCGGTTATAAGTAGTTTTGTGAAAATAATGTAGATTTATTAACGGTTTTTTTTTTAAATTTTATTTATAAGTTTATGTTAAGTACTTACATAAAACTATACAGTATTTGTTTAAAACTCTTAAGGACTCCACGAGACCGGTTCGACCTAGTGTGGCGTCCACAAGTTAGAATGTTAAAATGATATTTCTCTTGTAACAATATATTTAAGAAGTAGTTTATTTGTATTATTTTTAAGGAAATGTAAGAAGAATACTTCGTTTTTTTAAAAAAAATTATAAGCTAAATTTGCCTTAAATATTTTTTTTATTTTTTTTGTAAAAAGTAATTAGAAAAAGAAAAAAAAATATCACTCACCAGCTCACGAAAACGGGGGCCAAAATCTGTTTAAAAAGAAAAGTTTAAATTAATAAGACAGAAAATAAATAACAAAATAAAACCGGAAAGGATAAAAGTAAAAATATTATATCTGATATTATTCAAAACAAATATTAGCATCAGTCAACGTTAAGGCTGCGTTTCCACCAGAGATGTGCGAGGTAGCTAAGCGGTACGAGGATGCGTAATGAAGCTGTGAAACGATGTGAGTGTTTCCACCAGAGATGTGCTAGACTGCTGAGCGGTGCGAGGATGTGTAGCGACGCTGTGAAATGGTGTGCAGATGAACGCTGCGAGGATGTGTAGCGGGCTCTTTTCAGATACGATTTCTCATTCGCGTCCATCCTTAATATACATCCCTCGCACTCATCCCTCGCACACATCTCTCACACACATCCCTCGCACCCATCCCTCGCTTGTTTTGTACGTACAATAACCTCACACCACTAAGCCGTTTCCATCGGCGCTGCGCTGAGCGAGGTTTGGTAAATGAAGTGATTCTATTGGTTCTTAACAAACACATCCCTCACTACGCATCCTCGTACATCTCTGGTGGGAACGCAGCCTAAAGCTATTGTGTCCTAGACGAGCGGTTCCGTCATAAATGTAACGGCCGTCCATGAATATCTGTTATTTTCACGAGTAATTTGACAGGAAAACCTTACAGCAAAGCCTCTAAAAAGTCTATGCTCTTAAAATAACATGGTAAATCTCTCAATATTGTGCGTACAAACTAACATTTGCAGTTGGAATGTATGGGAGAATATGTTTTTCAACTACAATGTTACATAAGTTTGTTATTGGGATAAATTCATTGCCATTTCCCTTCATTGTGAGTGGTCTGACACGGCTGGCTTTTAATTTGCTTATTTGTCTCCCAAGTGACCCCCATATTCAAAATTCATTTATTTACTTGTTCATGTTCTCCTTTTCGTGTGGTTAAAGACTAACCTGATGTCAGAGTTTTAAAGCCGCCCGTGGGCCTCGTGAATTGGTTTCACAAGCCGTCGAGAAATATATCTCTCAGGCATGCCGGTTTCCTCACGATGACGTTCGTGTTTGGGTCACAGAAATTGATAAGTCTACCAAATTCAGCTTAATCGGTCTATTAAATTCGGAGCAAATTAGCTGTGACAGACGGACAGTTTTTTCATTCGGACACACGGAAAGCAAAACAAAAGATGGAGATGTTAATTTCGATATTAACCACGCTAGAAAATAATGATTCTGAGACTGAGCAGCAGTGGCCTAGTAAAGCCCCCAACTTACTTTTTGATGTTCGTGGGTTCGAACCCAAGCAGGCACTTTACTTTTTCTTAGGTTTTAATTTATTAATACGTAATTGAAGCATTGGGAGCAACAAGGGCGTTCGGCACCAAAGGTCCGTTTTGATATTATTGCATCAAATTAAGCATTGCGCAATCTAGTTTCATATGTCAAAAACTCATTTTGATTCATTGATTCTAGATGACGTGATAGGTATTTATTGAGAGGATTTCGCTACTCCAATGTTGCATTGCAAGCGTTTGAATTTCAAACACGTAACGACCTGCAGCTTGCGAAAGTTTATTTCAATGTAAAAACATGTCTGAAGTCAGTGAAATTAGTGAAGTGCAGCTGATGATCAGACTGGTTATGTTCCCACAAAAAATGGAGGAAAAAAGAAGTTCAAGAATATACAGTTGTATAAGAAAAATGTGCGCAAGGCTAAGAGAACTTTGGGTGAAGAGTACACACATCAGCTGTGTGATTTACTTTTAAATAAAAATGATTATTTTAAGCACCCAAAGCTATTATTTATGCCTTAAAATCCTTTTAAATTATGAACGCCCAATTAATTTTCGGGTTGGATGCAACAAGGCCGGATAACATGTATTAAAAAAATATGTTATTCTGAAGTTTCTAACTAGGTACCTTAAAATAATAATAATACTAGAATCTGATAACTGACTCATGGTACCCTTAAATTTTAAAAGTGCAAGAGGTTTATCTTAATTTATTTAGAATTTATAATACATCTAAAACTTTAACTTCAATTATCTCAAAACTCGCTTTTTTTGTAACGCCCTTGTTGCACCCAATGCTTCAATTATTGGATATTGTACTGGCAACACCCAAAGATTCGATGTTTCGAAAGTAGCGCGGGAGCGCCCTTCTGGGTCTGGCGCTCGTGATAGTAAAACGTGCTTAGTCGCTGTGTCAGTAGAAAGATAGATTGGCATAGTATTGGTTGGAGATCTACTGTAAATTGAGGTAACCTGTTAGTTTTATGGTAAATATTAGAATACTGATTGAATTGTGATATTATGTGGGGAATTATATAGGAGATGTGATGGTATGGTGTAGAATATTGAATTTCATGTTGGCAAAGAAATATAAATGACTGACAAATTATCTTGGTGTTTCATATTATTTTCCTTATCCCTGAAATATTGTAAATATGTAGTTTTATTAAACAGTTTTAGATTATGATATTGGGGTAATGACTTCAAAATTCATTTGGGTATTAGTATCTATTTTGAGGTTAAATAATTATATTAGGAATTAAATTAGTTATTCTAGTGTAAGGATGGTTCTTATTTCATTTTTATAAATAATTTAATCACCACTGCTCTCAAAACGGTGAAGGAAAACATCTTGAGGAAACCGGCATGTCCTAGAACCAAAAAATGGAAGACATGTGCACATCTACCAACCCGCACTGGGCCCGCTCCCTCTCGAAAAGGGGAGGCCCGTGTTCCAGCAGAGGGAACATTATATAGACTAGTTATGTCTGCCTGGGACAGCTAATAACAGATGATAATCCGATGCGCAAAGAAGTTGAAAGAAGAATAACCAATGGCTGGAGAAGGTACTGGGGTTTGAAAGAGATTATGAAAGATAAAAACCTGCATACGAATATAAAAAGCAAACTATTTAATACTTGCATGCTACCAGTTCTCATGTACGGCAGCCAAACATGGACCTTGTCACAAAACACGACTACAAAACTTGCAACATGCCAATATACAATGGAAAGGAGCATGATGAATGTGAAAAAGATAGACCGACTGAGAAACTGTGTAATAAGAAGCAAAACAAAGGTTATAGACATAACGTGCAAAATTAGAAGGCTTAAATGGCGATGGGCAAGGCATATGATAAGAGAAAAAGACAAGTGGAGCAAAATTGTGACACGATGGTATCCTAGAGAAGGTAAACGGAAAAGAGGTAGGCCACAAAAAAGATAGGAGGACGACTTAAGACAAGTGGCAGGCGTCACATGGAACAGAGTGGCTCAAGAAAGGCATGAGTGGAAAAGGTTGGAGGAGGCCTTTGTCGACTGGCAAACAGATCTACAGAAAATAAGTAAAACTCAAATAAGAGACTAGGATAAGGTTTACATTAAACTTAAGTTTTCTATGTATATTTTGTCATTTAATTGTAATATGGATCTGAATAAAAGGCTATATTATTATTATTATTATAAAAGTTATGTCTGCACCGATTTTTTCCATCAAATAATTTAAAAATCATACACACCTATTCCGGCCACTCCAGGAACACCAATGTGTCCAGACAGCACATCATCAAAGCCTGTACTGTAAACAATAGAATCTATTAGTCAACACTGCCGAATATTAAAAAAAAATACTATACTTGTAGCAAAAACACAAAATTAGTATTTATATGACGGCGCAGCAGCGTTCAGCGCTCGGTGTAGCAACACGCTGTGTTCGGGTTCACGACAAGTCAATCGTCATCCTGAGGATGCCTCGTTGAGAGGTGAAACACGTGTCGATTTCTTTCAGAGCTTTTTATGGCTCTTTAGAAGTAGCTAAGCGGAACAGGTTACTAAATATATCCACGTCTATTGTATTTTTTTCGGCTCAGAAATGTTTGTCGAAGAACTGATACTCGATGGCCGGTGGACCAGACAAATTCCGGAATGGAGACCGCGTATCGGCAAGCGTTGTGTGAGACCCCAGCTAGATGGACCGACGACTATAGATTGGATGCGGAAGGTGGAGGACAGGGTGTTATGGTTCAGCCTGGGAGAGGCCTATGTCCAGCAGTGGACAGCGATAAGCTGAGTTGATTGATAGATTGTAACCAGGTGTCAATCAAAACGTCATACAAATAGTTTTCTAATAGCTGCGCGCACAGATTACTCTGAGCCGGCGGCGTGCGAGTCGATGCCGACTGAACGGAATATTGCCATTTTAAATGTTATATTTTATGTAAAAACATGTAGAATTATTTTATATTTATATCTCACTAGCTTTTGCCCGCGGCTTCGTCCGCGTGGATGTCGGAAAATATCCCACGGGAACGTACTACCGAGATTTCATACCTAATAACATAGGAAAAAGCATTGATTCCTACCGCTGCGCCCGCGTTGCTACGCGTATTTTGAAACTGTGATATCTTTTATACTATTCATTTAAATTAAACAATTTTAAGGCATATTTTAATCTAAATTAAATGCCCAATTTAAATAACATATTTTTTTGGATATGGATTAATACTATACCGGTCAAAAAAGCTTCGGAAATAACAATTAAATTTTTATCAAATTCTGAAAGATAATAATGGTTACTGTGGGTTATCCGTAGAAGATAGGCTTCGCAGACTTTTTTTGTTAAACTTTTTAAGATGAACAATACTGTAGAACAAATTTTATGTATCTTTTTCGGTTAACGCAGCGCACGCCAGTAAAGCTCCCAGTCGGCATGATTTTTCCGACTTCTTAAACAATAATCGTCATATTTCAGCCAATTTACACAAAACCGTAATGAATTATACACTAAAACCTTCCACATGAATCACTCCGTCCATTGGTGAAAACCGTTTGAAAATCCGTTCGGTAGTTTTTGAGTTTATCGCGTTCAGACAGACAGACAGACAGACGCGGCGGGGGACTTGGTTTTATAATATGTTAGGAAGGATTATATGCTGCACCGGTCGACGTCATCACGTCAATGTCGGCTGTTGTTGAAAACCAGCGCTACGGCTCTGTCTCGCATAGGGTCGCAGCATTATGCTGAGCGATGGCCGTTTTGCATGGATGTGGCGCATATTTTCCTCCAACTCGTTCTTTTTTGTTTTATGTTCTTTCTTTGCGTCATGTTTATCGCAAACAAACGTGTTTGTTTTTCTTTCTAGATTAGACAGCAAGTGACGGCGTCTAGTTTTGTTAAAAAGTTAACAAAGCTACAGTTTCCTATAAAAACGGTGGCCGTCACATAACGGCCGCAGTGACAGCTATCATGAAAATAATAGCGGCTGGGTTTGACTTTATTTTGTCAAAAACGTTCTCAATAGGAAAACACACCAGCTTACAGTATAACTATTTTCTTAATGTCCCTCCGCAAACTTCGTGTTTCGTCAGCCGTCGAATTTCTTTCTATCAGTTGCCCTTTGCACTTGGTGCAGACCGGATTTTTAAAATAAATTACATTAAATTAAAAGAGTTTTGACAGCTGTATATACTTCCAAGTCGATTGAGAGCGTCCGGTCTGCACCAAGTGCAAACGGTAACTGATAGAAAGAAATCCGTCGACTGACGAAACACGAAGTTTGCCGAGGGTCATTAAGTAAATAGTTTTACTATACTTTCATGGATTTTTATCCCAGTTACACGATCAGTGGGAGTCTATGGAGGCGAAACCGCGGACAAAAGCTAGAAACATAAAAAAATACTTACTTATCATTCTTCTGAAACTCAGTGACCCCGATGAAGCCTTTCTTTAACCTATTATTGCTGAGCATGTCAATCTTCCTCTTAAGCCTCTCACTATCCACAACTCCTTTGCACTGCTTACATTTTGGAGTGGTAGAACTATCAGCAGTTGTTGATTCATAGCAGTCTTTGCATTCCACAGTCTTGCAGTCTCCACCAATGTTTGGCACGTTCTTGAAGACCACGAGAAAGGCGACAACGATGGAGATGGTGAAGACTAGGAGCAGACAGCCGATACAGGCGTATTCTGAGCTGACGATTTTTTTTAAGCTGCGAAAAATGGTTAGTTTTACTAAACTTTTACTGATGTACAGAAACTGCCAGTCATGTGATTGACTAAGGATCTGTTCGCACACCGAGACGTGACGCGTTGCGATGATGCTTAAAGAGGCCAGTGGTTTCGCGCTGCGCAGCGCAGCGCCGCGAGACTCATCGCAACGAGGCACAACGCGGCGCAGCGAGACGCCGCGCGGCACTGCGGAACGTGTTTACGTTCGCCGCGAGCTCCCGCCCCGCTAGCTAATAGTAGAGACAGGTTGCCACGACAGCTTCAGGCTGCGCCTCGCGGCGTCACGCGACGTCACTCGGCTTCGCGAGGCGCGCCGCTCTTGCACGCCTCACCTACCAGCAGCGCACTGTCGTGATGCGTTGCGCTACCGCGAGGCACCACGAGGCGCATTGCGGCGTAGGGCGACATTTTCAAATTATATAAATTTTTTGTGTAGTAAATAAAGTTATATTTTGTATCACTATCTTCAAAAGTGTGCGTAGCGTCGCTTTGCGTCACGCCTCGGTGTGTACTGACCTTAAGATGAAGCTCTACAAACCCAAACGACCTGGATATCCACATGCGGCCAATTATATGAAACTTGGCAATACTTAATGTGTATGTGAGCTGATTCATCATCATCATCATCAGCCTATAAATGTTCCCACTGCTGGGACACAGGCTTCCTCTCTGTGAGAGGGAGTGGGCCGTAATCTACCACGCAGGCCCAGTGCGGGTTGGTAGATGTCACATGTCTTCGAATTTTCGGTTCTAGGACATGCCGGTTTCCTCACGATGTTTTCCCTCACCGTTTTGAGAGCAGTGGTGATGAAATAATTTACACAAAGTAAAGCGCCTGTCTGGGTTCGAACCTACGACCTACAACTCGTAAGTCGCGGCCGTTACCACTGGGCCACCACTGCTCTCACTGGGCCACCACTGCTGAGTGAGCTGATTAAGCATAAACAATTTTAACATAATACAATTCTCCTAGTAAAAGTATGTGCTTCAGCAATCATCGTCTCTCATCTCTATTTTTCGAAATACGAACTCGTGATGATGAGATCTATTATGATGAGCAGTTACAACCATGAAATTACCTATTTATTTTATATTACCACACATAAACACAAACTCACGCCTTCTTCCCATGGGGGTAGACAGAAACTACAGATCGCCACCTGTTATGATCCTTACATACTCCTTTTGCCTCGTTTACGTTCATACATCTGGTCATACACGCACGCCGGTTGCGAGTACTACGCACCTGGCCTTTCTGAAGAACATCACCAATAAGGTCAGTATATGTCCTCCTAGGGCGTCCCCGATCGGCCTTTCCCTTTACATCAGCCTTGTAAATACATTTTGTTAGTCGCCTTTCATTCATCCTCTCAACATGCCCAAACCACCTCAGCATACCCTTTTCAATTTTTGGCACTACATCTTTTAAATCACACCGCTGTCTTATCACATCATTCCTCACCCTATCATTCAAAATCAGACCACACATGCTTCGCAAGGAACGCATTTCCACAGCATTTATTCTACTTTCATGTTGTTTTTGCCACACCCAACTTTCACTTCCATACATAAGCGTGGGCACCAGCACACCATTGTGAACAGCCAGTCGAGCTTTTTTAGACATCGACTGGTTGGTTACAATCGCATGTATAGCACCATTCACTTTATTTCCCGCGTTTACTCTCTTTTCCACATCTCTATCTTCCCTTCCCTTGTAAACAGACTCCCCAAATATAATATTTAATATTACTTTAGTAGTATGAGGAACAGGGTGTAAAGTTCACTCATCCACCATAGAAAAGGGAGGATCCTCCGACCAGACGGGTGTTGAGTCTGGCGGGCAACTGCCCATCAGTTTGAAGTTGAAATCTTGTATGTATGTCGATCGCTCGGTAAACTCTAACTGCGCGATGCAGGATTTGTGTGACGTCATGTCTTTGATGCGTAGTTCGTATGTGGCGGTGTAACCGCTACATCACTCCCCTCCGGAGACCGGAGGTCGATAGTGGGCTGAATCTTGCGATGCTTCACGGTGCCAGCTGTGGTTCCAGTGAGTCGGAACCGGGTGCCACATAGTTCGCGGTGAGTCGGAACTGTCTGTGGTGATGGTGGTGATTGCGGTGATTCCCCAGTGAGTCGGGGTGATTGAGGGTGATTCCCCAGTGAGTCGGGGTGATGAGGCTGATTGCGTTGATTCCCCAGTGAGTCGGGGTGATGAGGCTGAGGGTGATGACCAGGAATGCGCGTTCGCTGCATGCTGGTGGTCAAGATACCCGTTGAAGCCGTGGGTGCTGGCCGGCTGTGTGAGTCGCCTCACGAAAACTTGCGGGAGTGATGATGATGATGACGTCACGCCGAAGTAATTGCTCGAAGGCTGCGCTGACGTTCATCACGTCGGGGTCACCAATTTAGGAGCATGAGGAACAGGGTGTAAAGTTCATCCACCATAGAAAAGGGAGGATCCTCCGACCAGACGGGTGTTGTGTCTGGTGGGCAACTGCCCATCAGTTTGAAGTTGAAATCTTGTATGTATGTCGATCGCTCGGTAAACTCTAACTGCGCGATGCAGGATTTGTGTGACGTCATGTCTTTGATGCGTAGTTCGTATGTGGCGGTTTAACCGCTACATTACCGTGGTTAGAAAATTATAGATTAACAAAAAAAAAACTTATGAGTGACAGATGACGAGGTGCGACCAGAGTAGATAACCCAACAGAGATAATTCTACATAAGAATGATCTATAATACAGTGCTTTGATTATAACTTGACCAGTGACGCGATTGGTAAATCAGAATTTTGCAGTCATGTTATTGATAGTACTAGTTAATTGAAATGAAATTGTTAATTCTCTAAATAAGATATCGGAATCACTTTTACACGTCATATAAAAAATAAAAATAAGCTAGATGAGTTCGGCGTTTCCTATCTGACTACTCTGAGAAAAAAAGCCGAAACAAACTCAGAGGTCGCAGTCTCTTTTAAAGTCCAGACATAATCTTGGTCAGGCCATATGAGGACCATGTAGATTAGTGTCTGAAAAGGTCTTTTGAGGAAAGAACCACACAGATTTGAGTGGACCTGTCTAGTCAGTGCAAGCATTTGTCAGTAATCGTGGAGCTTAACTCAGAATATAAGGAGCTCAAAACGACGAACAATACCAAACAATACAATACCAACACCATTAATAACAATACCATTTGGGTAGGCCGCATAAACTACTCAAACTGCCAGACCATCACTAAAACTAGCAGAGAAATAAAAATAATATCCACATAGTCCTCACATTACAATAATTAAAATAATATAATACTTTACAAGCTATCATATCATTTTGAATATAATTTTCAACAATGTCAATGTGTATATAAAACTGCTATTTGTTGATTTTACATAATAATTAAAATTCAGGCGTGACCTTGCGGTAATCCATAAAAAAATACAATAGACGTGGATATAAGTGGGTTTGACGGGCGATAAGGCTCACTCTGCGTTCAGCGCTCGGTGTGACAACACGCCGTGTTCGGGTTCGCGACAAGTTAATCGTCATCCTGAGGATGCCTCGTTCAGAGGTGAAACACGTGTCGATTTCTTTCAGGTGTTTTTATGGCTCTTTAGAAAAACTAAGCGGAACAGGTTACTAAAATATATCCACGTCTATTGTATTTTAAAGTGAAACTTTTATTACATCGTCTCAAACTTTTTCGTCTGTGTGTTGCATGTCGCGTGACGGTCGGCCGCGGAGTAGGGATAAAGTGAAAGGCGCTCGTCAGAGCAGCCAAGGCCAATATGGCGGCGCCTATAGTTCGCTTAAAAGTTTCACTTTTACCGTGGTTTCATAAAACCACACAATCCTTTTTTTTATTGGTAGTATTTTTCTGCCAATCGCCATTTTAAAACAAGACTGCAAAACTACTGCCAATCGCGTCACTGTAGGTGAAAGCGCGGCAGTTCAAAACTTGGAAGCTTAAGCTCTGGGGTTACTCAGTGGCGCAAAGTTCCTGCTAATTTGGTAACACGAAGATTACTGAAGCGCATAACTTTTTTGGTCAAACAGTAAGTTGTTACAATAAAAATCTACTCACGCGCAAGAGACACAGGAACAGGTGTCTTCTGTCTGCTTAGGTGGGTCGCTTTGCTGGGAACGAAACGTCTGTTTATCTTTAATAGAAATAGTAATTTAATAAAACATGACTGGAGTTAAGTGTGAAGCAGAAACTAAATTTAAATTACCTACGACGTAATTGTGTTAGTTCTACCTTTTTAACCAACTTCCAAAAAGGAGAATATTATATGTTCGTCGCGCATGTTTTTTTTTTTTATGTATGTCCACCGATTTCTCCGTCAATTGTGGACCGATTTTGAAAATTCTTTTTTTGTTTGAAAGGGTGTGCTCTCGAATTGGTCCTATATAAATTTTATTAACTTTGCTTGGATAGTTTTTGAGTTAGCTACAAAATATGTATTTTTTTCCCACTTAGTATGTAGATGATAATTATGTTAAGTTTCTGTCATTGGTAGCAGATAGTGGTATTCGAATGTGTGTGGGGTAGGTACCACAACTAAAGAGTGAAAAATAAAAACTTTTTACAAAAAAAAAAACAACCGACCTCCAAAAAAAAAACACTACAAAGTGAAAAATAACTTTAATTTCGGAAGTCGGTGGCAAAAAACGAAAATACAAAACCCAAGACCGACTTCCGAAATTAAAGTTATTTTTCACTTTGTAGTGTTTTTTTTGGAGGTCGGTTGTTTATTTTTTTGTGAAAAGTTTTTTTAATTATAATTATGTGAAAGGTGATCCAATTCTAGGTTTCTAACTTCTAATATCTTAATATTTTTTTCTTTAATCGAATATTTAGTGTTATTCATGAATTATGAAAAATGATGCCAGGCAAATGGCCGCCTCTGGACCTTCAGGTAATTTTCGATGACTTTCTCTCAAATTTCGTAGGTTGTTTTGGCAATAACCTTGGCGGACGTTAGTATTTACGTGCTCCGACGTTGCTGGTGTGTTGGTATAGACGCGATTCGTTAAGAAATCCACACAAAAAAAAACTACGGCGTTAAATCGCACGATCTTGGTGGTCAGTTAGGGTTGCCAGATCGGAAGACCAAAATATCTGGACAAAACTTGAAAATGTCGGGATTTTGGGAATGCTGTTGGGATTTATTTTTAATAGGCTACAAAAAGACTTAACATTGTTGACACATAACTAATTTAAGTACCTAAACTTAATTTATTTTTAGTTTGCCACATGTATTTGGCATTGGACTTTACTGAGTCCACCAGTTTGGATCCTTTAGGAGTATCTATTCAGAAAAGATTTAAAATTAAAACAATATGCATACTTCAAAGTTCAGTCTAAATAATAACCCAGCTTTTATTAATCAAAGGCCATACGATTTACGTCGGGCAATACGAATAGCTCTTCACTCGTAAATAAATTTGCACCTTTTAGAGACAATATAACGAGTTTTTTTATATAAAAAGTTCTCATAAAAATCATAGCGTTCTTGCAAGTATTGAATAGCTCCGAATAGCTCGTTTTAAAAACTGTTCAGCTTCGACGCAAAAAAGGGTTTTCTCACTATCGAAAACATTCCATAATAAGGTTCTATTTCTATTACCTACCAAAGAATTTGTCATCATTATTGTTCATCATTATCATTTTGGATAGAACTTTCCGAGAATTTGTTTTTCGGGAGATATTGAGTTTTGTCGGGAGTCTGGAGATCATTTAAAATGTCGGGAGAATCCAGACGAATCCCGACCATCTGGCAACCCTATGGTCAGTTGACGTCGAAATAATGCAACCTCTGAAAATTTCACGCAAAACATCTTATGTCTGTAGAACAACTAGCAACGGTAAAGCGATTCATTTTGTAAATGCATTGTTACAAACTAACATTTGACGTTTGAGACACGCGCCATTACTGACAGCTGTCAAAATTACAGTGTTGCCAATGTAGGAACCTCGAATTGGATCACCTTTTTTTAACCTATCCTGCTGTTTTCAATTATTTAGCAGTTGATGGCCTACGCACTTGGAAAGGCTACTTGGAAAGCCCCAACCAGTAGCGGATCCAGGGAGGGGGGTAAGGGGCTCAAGCCCAAAGGCATCTGAGTTCTTCTGTGACATATCTTAAAATGAACATGACATAATTTCATTAAACTTTTTAGCAAGCTTTCAAAAATTCAAAATATTTTATTTCACATAAATCTACAAGAGTACTTATGAAACGTCAGAAGCTAGGTGCACGGTTCCAATTGGTCGCTTCCTATGGAGAAGAGCCGGCAAGAAACTCCACGGTTACTCTTTTCAAAATAAATGGTTTCTACAATGTTTTCAAATTATAGTGTTAATAGGTATGGAAGGACAGTGTAGGCATATCAACAAATACCAGGTACTTATTGAAATAGAAAATGGTCCACAAGTCTTTATTCCTTATTAGGCCGCACAGTTTTCGACTTTTGACGTAAAATGATAAAGAAAATACCGTTCCCCCCCATTATCTCCGAAGTTTGCATGGAGAAAAATCTGAAATTATTCTATGTGAAGAAGAAGAAGTTTATGTAAAGATTACAGGAAAAATAAGAAGATGTCTGTAAATAGCACACTTTTTGGGGTTCCGTAGTAAACAAGGAACCTTTTTAGTTTCGTCATGTCTGTCTGTCTGTCTGTCCGCGGTCTAGCTCCGAGACCCTTAGGACTAGAAAGCTGTAATTTGGCATAGGTATACATATTAATTATGCCGACAAAGTGGTAAAACAAAATTATGAAAAACATTTTTTTTTAGGGTACCTCACATACACGTAAAGTGATGATGTTTTTTTTTTATTTTTTTATCCCACCATGTGTGGTATCATTAGAAAGGTCTTTTAAAAACATTGTATGTTAAAACCATTTTTGAATTCAGAGATCCGTTTGCGAAATATTAAGCTTTAAAGTGAAAAATTTTGTTAGAGTCAAGTGTCCCCCCCCCCCCTGCCAGCTAAATGGTTGGTTTCACATATGTGAAAAAATTCACAACAGTAGCTTATATAACGAATTTAAAAGGAAAACTATCACAGCTGAGTAGGCTTTACAAGTTAACGAGTAATAATCGACCAACTTAGATTTGCGGTTGTAAAAACATGTTCTCCCATACAGAATGTATCGGAGAACATGTTTCTCAACTACAAAGTTAAGTTTGTTCTTGGGATAAATTCATCCCAACTACGGAACCCTACATTGTGCGTGGTGCGACACGCACTTAGCCGGTTTTTCTTAAATCATCAACTTAAATTACGTTAGTTCCCTATCGGTCAAGAGATGGCGCTGACCTAAAACTACAATGTTCTACACGGCGCGTGTAATACAAAGGCCTCGCCGATGAAAATTTAAAATGGTACGGAACCCTCGGTGCGTGAGTCCGACTCGCTTTTGACCAGTTTTTAGTGTTTGCTAAAACCTACCCTGAGTGGTGTCAAGCCCCTCCCAAACGACAATCCTGGATCCGCCACTGGCCCCAACCATCATAAAGCAATCTTGGACTGTTATATTTCAGGCGAATGCTCCGGTAAGGGAGCGCCTTTAGAGCGAAGGTGAGCTTTCTTTCTGTCTAGTTATAAATTTGTTTTTTCTAAAGTTCTGTTGCAAAGAACTACTCACCCAAAACCACCAGCTGTCCTTCTTTTCACTACGGTAAGGCTGAAAAAAGTATAAAGTACAGATCAAATTCAAAATATTTTATTTCACATAAACCTACAAGGGCACTTATGAAACGTCAGAAGCTAGGTGCACGGTTCCAATTGGTCGCTTCCTATGGAGAAGAGCCGGCAAGAAACTCCACGGTTACTCTTTTAAAAATAATTGGCTTTTACAATGCTTTCAAATAACAGTGTTACTAGTTATGAGAGGACAGTGTAGGTCTTTCAATAAGTACCAGGTACTTAACAAAATAAAAAACGGTCAACAGGTCTACAATCCACCAAGCCTACAGCGTTCTCACATTTACAAAATAGTAAAAAATCTGAAGAGTTTGTTTGTTTGCTTGAACGCGCTAATCTCGAGAACTGCTGGTTCGATTTGAAAAATTCTTTTAGTGTTAGATAACCCATTTATTGAGGAAGGCTAAAACTTATATATCATTACGCTAAGACCAATAGGAGCGGAGGACCAATTAAGAATGTTTCAAAACCGGGGGTATTTTTCCTTTTAAGAGCTTCCGCTGCGTGCGCTGTGTAAACGGTTAAAGTTTTGCAAAAATCATGTATGACAGAATTGTTCTCCTTTAAAAGTTCTAAAAAAAGTCCGCGACAGTATATGTCTATCTTTTAAGGTTGGCTCACTATAACCTTTTATATGCTAACCAAATTTGTTCTAAAATAATGTATTATTTGCGAAGGTGTTTTTATAAACATGATATTAATCCTTATCCAAATAAATACGCCCAAAGTAACTATTCCACGCGGACGAAGTCGCGGGCAGAAGCTAGTAAATTAATAAAAGTAAAAACCTATTTTAATAAAACACAATTACATGATTGCTCTTACTACTGTAATTAATCTGAATAATTATCATGTCCACAAAAGTCACTAAATCATCATCTAGCTATACTCCGTTTGAAATAAGATTAGACATTTAACTAAACCTTTTTTTTTACAGTCCATTCAACCGATTTTGACTTCTATTGCGATGGCGGCATGACAAATGACAGCTGCAGTAAACAGTTTGTTTGTAACCACTTTTTTTAACCGACTTCCAAAAAGGAGGAGGTTATATGTTCGTCGCGTATGTTTGTTTTTTTTTTTTTTTTTATGTATGTCCACCGATTTCTCCGTCAATTGTGGACCGATTTTGAAAATTCTTTTTTTGTTTGAAAGGGTGTGCTCTCAAATTGGTCCCATATAAATTTTATTAACTTTGCTTGGATAGTTTTTGAGTTAGCTACAAAATACGTTTTTTTTTCCCACTTAGTATGTAGATGATATGATAAGTTTCTGTCACTGGTAGCAGGTAGTGGTATTTGAATGTGTGTGGGGTAGGTACCACAACTAAAAAGTGAAAAATAAAAACTTTTTACAAAAAAAAAAACAACCGACGTCCAAAAAAAAAACACTACAAAGTGAAAAATAACTTTAATTTCGGAAGTCGGTGGCAAAAAACGAAAATACAAAACCCAAGACACCGACTTCCGAAATTAAAGTTATTTTTCACTTTGTAGTGTTTTTTTTTTGGACGTCGGTTGTTTTTTTTTTTGTAAAAAGTTTTTTTGCTTTTAATGCCATCCTTATGCCTACGGTATAGAAGTCAAAATCGGTTGAACGGACTGTAAAAAAGGTTTGTTTAAATGTCTAATCTTATTTCAAACGGAGTATAGTACCCTAATTGCGTAATACAACACAATCGCAATCTGTTTCGATTTGAAACAGATTGCTAATTCAGTTCGATTTGAAACAGATTGCTAATTCTTCTTAAGTTGGAATAAAAACCTGCTTAACAACGTAAATAACGTAATGAATGTTGTTGAACTGTCAAAATGAAACAAATTAGGAAAAATTGTTTTCGAAAATAAGTTACGCAATTAGGGTACAGATCATTATTATCCTCCTTCTCTTATCCAAATTTTTTCGTGGTCGTCGCAACATGCTTTTTCACAAGAGGTCAAAAAGCCTTAGGGTGAGGACATAAAGAGGCGGGTATTCCGGTACGGACTTGTCGGTGCGGGTCGGTACGGATCGGTGCAGGATGCCCTACATATAGAAACAGGTAAATTTGTGTTTATTGACCATCATGGCTTCGAGTTCGTCGGACGACGATTTCCTTCTGGAAATGCATCATGTTCGTGAACGGGCGCCGTCAGTTGGGACTGGTCATCTCTTAGCTGCCAGGGCTTATTTTTAATTTTTTGAATTGTTCTTTTTTTATCTTTTTATTACGGACGCTTCTAACGTGCACGTCTTTCTACATTGTTCTCACATGTATAATTTCAACATGAATGATTTAACCAATATTTTGTAACAATTTTTTATTTAAAAGAGTGTTCGTGGAGTTTCTTGCTCGTTCTTCGCCATAGGTACCTACTACGCTTTGGAATGGGCAACTAGATTCATACCTATTTCTGACTGACCGATTCCTTGACAATTCAAAAGTGCCTGTAAATGGTTTAATTGAAATAAATGATTTGAGTTTGAGTTTGAAAGTGTTTACTTAAAATGTAGAAAAAGAAGGGTGATTGATGTATCCAATATTAATAGTACTTAAAAGAAATAAATATGGTTCATATCATCATTTATTTCTAAAAGACTTAAAATTTAATTTAATTAAATTCTAAACTGATTTCCTTCCAAAACTTATCAGTTACATTTCTGTTACTATACAACTTATTTTTTTTGTCCCATAAAGATGCTCTTTCAAATACTAAAGCAATAAGAACTTCGTTATCTATATCAATTTTAAAGACACCCTACTCCGACAAACTTTGAAGCCCGTATGACCCTGTCCAGGTAAGTAGTCGGTACCGACAAGTCCCAACCTGTTTCTTTATTCGTGAGCGCATAGATAACATTGGAATATTTTACCTGTACGGATCGGTACATACCCGTACCGGTTTGTCTGCACCGGGAACCCGCCTCTTTATGTCCTCACCCTAACACTGTGTGGTTTTATCCGGACGGATGGCAACTCTATCGGAAACTCAGATTGAAAAGGACAGTGCTATAAAGAAAATTACTTACAATACTCTGGTTCGTGGCTTTAGTATGGAACTCAGCCCTCTGCTCCGTGGAGGATGTCTTGTAAGGATTACTTCTCTTGCGATGTTCTGAACTGCTGGATTCACAGGACTTCTGTAATTATGGTTAGAGAAAAGCCATTGGGATATTTGATTTTAGGACATTTACTTCATACACAAAACAAGATAAAAACTTTTTTACAAAAAATACAACCGACTTCCAAACTACAAAGTGAAAAATAACTTTAATCTCAGAAGTCGGTGTCTTTAGATCAGTATTTTAGTTTTTTGACACCGACTTCTGAAATTAAAGTTATTTTTCACTTTGTAGTTTGGAAGTCGGTTGCATTTTTGTAAAAAAGTTTTTATTTCTCGCTTTTTAGTGGGTCGATTTGTAATTTATCTAAGTAACATTAGCCTAATGCCAACTGCTCATCACCTTTTACAAAAATATTGCTTTTCCCGATACAGGGACGTTCATCGTTGAGGAGTTCGCCTGGTACTTCACCATCAGCTCCACTTCTCCATATGCATTGTGACGAGCATAAATTGCATTGCAACCATATTAAAGTAATCGAATCGCAACCCGTGAAATACTTATTATTGAGTAGTTCCGGTGGCTATTTGTGGTCTTCATCATCAGTTCCACTTAACTAAATGGTGCTTTCCAAGAGCAACTGCACGAGTTACTATAAAAATACCCAAATCGCTATAAGTTTGCCTGTAATGTTTGAAGAGTTCCCTCGAGTTCTCTAGGATGCTATCATCAGACCCTAGTTTCCTTATCAAGGTACTACTTTTGAGATATCTCTTTTCCAACAAAAAAAAAATCATCAAAATCTGTTCATAAACGACGAAGTTATCCGCGAACACACATTAAAAAATATATAAACGGTCGAATTTAGTAACCTCCTTTTTTTGAAGTCGGTTAAAAACAAAGAAAAAGGTACGATCAGTTTTGTAAAATAATACTCTTTATCTCTTTGGCTCTCCTAAGTTACGTTTCCTTATGGTAACCACACACGTAAAGATTTTCTTGCGCAAATTTGGGCCTGCGCAAGTACATGGTTACATCCAACAACGTCGATATTTCCTATCTGACTACTAATTTCTTTCTTTATAATTTCTTTCTCCTATCCGGACTAGCGTTTTAAGGAAAGTACCATTAACATCATTTATGCATGTTACTGACAAGTGTATTTACAACCGACTTCAAAAAAAAAACACTGCAAAGTGAAAAATAACTTTAATACTACCTGCTACTAGTGACAGGAACTTATCATATCATCTACGTACTAAGTGGGAAAAAAAATACGTATTTTGTAGCTAACTCAAAAACTACCCAAGCAAAAGTTAATCAAATTTATATGGGACCACTTTGAGAGCATACCCTTTCACACAAAAAATAAAATTCAAAGTCGGTCCACAAATGACGGAAAAATCGGTGGAAATACATTAAAAAAAAACAGACATACGCTACGAACATATAACCTCCTCCTTTTTGGAAATCGGTTAAAAAATGGTGATATCTTCACATAGTGGTACTATCGAAAAAACGTATAATTATTTATTAAAACTTTTCACACTCAAAAAGGTACAAAAGCGGACTTAATGCCTTAGGCATTCTATACCAGTCAACCAAGGGTGGTGAAGAGATTGGATGGCAGGTGCTCTGTTTGAGAGGAACAAAGAAAAAAATTATTAAAACTATATCATTAGAAATAAAATAACAGTACATAAATAGGTTATAACTTATAATACACATACATACATATTTTATATAATATACATATATTTATTAAATATATATATGTCGGATCCGGTCATTAGTATGGACACGAAACTAATCGCAAGCGCGCCGCTGGCGACATCAAATGATCTACCCACACCAAAAGGCGCGCTTCTACAGAGTCGTGATGTTTTAAGGCCACGGCGAGAAGGGATTCAGCCTCCGATCGCATCGGAGTTAAGACGTCGCGGAACTGTTCTCGATTCGTGCTGCTCAGTTAAGTGTTTTAATTGTAATTTGTGATCATTGTGTTAATTGGTGATTTTAATAAACGCCGTCGCACCCAGTGTGTGTATAATTTTACTAGTGTGATTAATTTGATCATAAATTATAATGTGATCTGAATTGCAAACTTTTTCTATTTCACATTAACCAACACTACCCACACTACGCCCACAGTAGTTAAAATAGGCCTGATAATAACGAAAGAGTCACATACCCATCTCCGACATATACATATATACAAATTCAAGGGAGAGAGGTATTGAGATGACTCTACTCTATTTATTTTGAAAAAACTGCAATTTATCTATGCACCGTAAGGACTATTTCTGCTTGTAGCGCTCGGCCGCTATAGAAAGCGGCCGTTGAACAGATGTGATCATCGTGTTCACGGGATTTTGTTTTTAAACTGCTTAGATATGCGTTTCTTCGGTAGTACATGAACTTGATGTGTACCTACCAAAATTAAATACGGAGACTGCCGCGGTAAAGCTATTGCATAGCATTTGTAACCTCCATACTTCCTATTTGTCAACGCTACACTTGGGATGATGACGTGATGACATAAAACAAAAATTACGTTCCCATGACAACATCACGTTATCATGGGAACCGTCATTACATGGTAGGCGGAGTGAGGGGTGTTAGGTTTTTTCGTTACGGAATTTCTTGATTCGGTCGCCGCGCTCAAAGCCCGCGATAAAAGCTATGCAATAGCTTAAAAACAACTTTTTCCCAAAAAAAGAGAACCGTCTGAACAGTGAAAAATAATATTAGTTTCAATACACAAAAAGCAAATAAAATCCAAAGCCAGCGACTTTAGAAACTCCACGTTTTTTTAAGTCCCTTAAAAATTATGATTCGGCACATTGAGACTCACACGATCAGTTTTGTTCCTAGATCCGGAATACCGCCGTCTCTTCTTTTCTTCTCTTGATTCATTTAGGAGTTTCTTTTTTTCTGGATCCCTGCAAAATTAATAATCTTATATATGTGAAAACTCATCACAAATGTTTTAATTTTTTTTTACAACGACCCGTTGAGTGGGTTACCGCCTCTTAGGCGATTATGCACCGCGCTCCTTCGCGTAGCACGGGCAGATTTCACATTGTAAGATTGTTTGCTGTGGCCGTAATTAACCAGTATATCTCATAGTTGACCTCTGAGATCATGACTACTTAACCGGGCTTTCCTGTGGGTGCCTTAAGCTACTGCACTTAAAACCAAGCCAGGGGTTATTCAACTATGCTAATTAAACTAGGTGAACGCTCGCTAAGGGTACCCCCTGTGGGGTACGAACCTCGGCTTAGGGCGTCAACCGGAGGGAGGATATCAAGATTGGGACGGGCTGGACATGACGGAGCACGGTGCAGTGTGATTCATTTCACGTTCACAAAACACCGACAAAATTATATAGGAATGAACAGTTCATCCGCTCCTTTCATCTCCCTTTTTGGTAAATTCTGTAGACGAGTGAAATATGTCGAATGCCGAAGTCCAACATCATTGGACAAAGATATAATATGAATTTTCTTTATTCAAGTAACAAGGACTCATTGTGTTAGTAAACTTAAGAACTATGTTAGTTTATTTTACATATAACATAACATCACGCCTTGTTTCCCCGAAGGGTTGGGCATAGGTGTCCCTGTAGCAGGTACACCCACATTTCGCCAGTTATGTTTAAGTCCCATGTAATAGGGGGCGGGCCTATTGCCATCAACCGGGTACAAATCCAGACTCCGAGCTGCTACTGAGAAATTTCAGATAGAAAAACCCAATAACACTGCCCGACCCCCGGGTCGATGGGTTCGATTCCCGAATCGAACCCAGGACCTCATGCTCAGGAGTAGCGCTTGCAACCACTAGACCAACGAGGCAGTTATTTAAATCTAGTTTAAATTTATTTTACCCCATGGGAGATGGCACTGCAGTGATTGATGTTTATGCAATCCAGCCTTTTACCGATCATTTTTAGGATATTGTTGGAGCTGGCCCGCACTCTGCGCACCAGGGATGCACACCTCATTCGCATCGTTGCGTAAAAACAATTAATATGTGCGTCCGCGAACATTCCCGACGCGCTACAAAAACGGGGCAGCCCCACCAATACCCTGAAAGCGTTATTGTATTGGACACGAAGGGCGTTGCACGACCTTTGGGTATATCTAGCCCACAGGCTGCACGTGTAAAACGTTGTGCAATAAGCTGGAAACAGAGTAATTTAATAATTATGAAATCATGAATAAATTCATTATTCACTTTTGATCACTTTTGTTTCACTTCGAGTGGAAGATGCCGAATGAAAGTCAAAATGAATGAAAAGTGAAACGTTTGGCGGCTTTAAGGTTCATGCACCCACGTCAGTCACGTCAAGGTCAAGTTCGCCGATCAGTCACATAAAAAAATATAGTTACGTAGAAGTTTTAGGACGTTGGCTACACACATTAGGCACGTCACTACCGGCGCGTCACAGTCGACGTCGCGTCACCGGCAAGTCAAAACTTGTATTGCTACGAACGAAACATGGTAACAGAAAAAAAAAAATTAGGGTGGAGGTACCCTAAAAAATGTTCTACACGTAAAGTGATGTTTTTTTTATCCCATGGTGTGGAGTATCATTGGAAAAGTCCTTTAAAAATATTGTGGGTTTGTAAAAAAAACATTTTTGGATTCAGGGATCCATCACTAAAGGCACTAGGAAGTGGTGAAGGGTGGGCGTTTTTGGGGGACTGTCTTATGTAATTTTGACGTTCGAAAAATACTGATTCTCAGCCTAGTTTGAATAAATGACTTTTGAATTTTGAATTTGAATTTGAATTTGCGAAATATTAAGCTTTAAAGCGCAAATTTTTGTTAGAGTCAAGTGTCCCCCCCCCTGCCAGCTAAATGGTTGGTTTTGGATGTGTGAAAAAAATCACCGCAGTAGTTTATATAACGAAATTAAAAAGAAAACTATCACAGCTAAGTAAGCTCAACAATTTAACGAGTAATAATCGACCAACTTAACTTTGCAGTTGCAAAAACATGTTTTCCCATACATTCCGTATGGGAAAACATCTTTTTCAACTAAAAAGTTAAGTTTGGTTTTGGGATAAATTCATCCCAACTACGGAACCCTTCATTGTGAAAGAAAGAAAGAAAGAAAAATATTTTATTTGGGACACGCACAGGAAATACAGACAGAAATAAAAAATTAAATTAAATTAAAAAATAGGAAAAGAGCATCTTAAACTAACAAAAAATAGTAACGACCTGTGCGAGGCCAAAAAGGCCCATATCTCAGCATAATGCTGCGATATTTAAATAAATACCGCGGCGCTGGTATTCTGATAGGGCCCGCTGTGATGCCACGGACACACCTACGTACACATATAAATCCCTCTAAGGGATTACAAAATAAATAAAACAATAAAAAATTATAATATAAACAAAATAATTAAAATCAAAACCATTCAAGAATCGACGCATGCCCAACGTGACGTTCCAACCTCCGCATCACTTGTCAGGTATGGACTATTACAATCTACGACAAGCGAAGGGACGCGGCGCGGGAGTGTATTATCTATGGCGCGATTCTACGATGCGATCGGCTGTCCGACACGCACTTGGCCGGTTTTTTAAATTTGATCTGCCGTGTTATGACTAGAGATCGGATATTCGGATGCATATTTACCTAAAGTTAATATTTGGCTAAGAAATTATGGAAGTGGCTTCTTAATAAATAAAAAATTAACATAAATCCCGGAATTCCATAAGATCCGGGAATGCACAACTAATCAGATACATGGTATGGAAATGACTTATCAGCCCTTTTATGAAGGTTACTTTTGTGGTGTTAACATAAAAATTTATATACCCACTAAACATTTTTTACGAAACTCAAGACACCGATTTGTTTGTCGCTATATGTGCTATGCAATTCGGCAACCTACTTTACAACATTAGCTAGCATTTCTATAGATCAAAAGTACTAAATTTATCAATACCAGAGTCGCGAGATTTTTGCGATCGATACAAAAGTGCATTCCATATTAGCCAACACCTGAACGTTAGTAAATATAACAAATCCCGGGATTTTTTCGATACAAAAGTGCATTCCATAATAGCCAACACCTACACTTTAGGTAAATATGCATCCGATTATCCGATCACTGGTTATGACCCAGTACTAGAAAATGCTGGTAATAGTGCACAGCAGTAGTCGTGCTGCCGTTACACGTCAGAAGCCAGTCTAACGATCAGTCTTACCAAGGAGTATATCCTCTTACCCCGTTACTGTGTTGTTTTGACATCCAAAAGTGCCTGTCATGTGCCTAATTGAAATAAATTATTCGCCTTTGACTCGTACCCTAATTGCGTAATGTAAGACAATCACAATTTGTTTCGATTTGAAACAGATTGCTAATCCATTGCTTCATAAGTTGGAAAAAAATATCTGCTCAACAACGTAAATAACGCAATGAATGTTGTTGAACCGTCAAAATGAAACAAATTAGGCAAAATTGTTTACGAAAATAAGTTACGCAATTAGGGTACCGGTATTTAACTGTATAGTAACTGGATTTTGGAGATAATATGGGCAGTCGTTTCATTTAAAATACTGGTATTCAGATGCATCCGGTTAGACTGGAAGCCGACCTTAACATAGTTAGGGAAAGTCTAAGCAGATGATGATGAATGCAGCAACACAGCACGCTTAACATGACGACGGAAGAATAGACAAAATGACAGATAAACAATCACAATCTGTCAATTTGTCTATTCTTCCGTCGACAAAATCCGTAGAAAACCCGTTTCTATGGTTCTCATGTTACGCGTGCTGCAGTGGCCGACCAGTACCCTAATTGAGTAACTTATTTTCGGAAACTATTCTGTACCTTCAGTGAAAAGTGATATATCTTGACCTATACCAGTTTTAATATTCTTACTTTTAATATACTTAGTGCTCTAACTAAGCATTTTTTACATTTATTAATGTGTAATAAAATACATTTTAAATAATATCAATGTGAACTGAACAAATGTTTGAAGTACCTTAATGTATTTTAATACAAATGTATGTGGCTCTGATTACGCGATCTATGTGAATTAGTACAAACTGATATATTTACACATAATCATCCAACACCAACCAATAAATAATGTGTAAAATGGTTCAAGTCGTTTTAAATTAATTGACACATAAAACGACTTTAATATATGTTGTGTTAGGTGATACAACTGAATTTATTTTTAAATTATGAAAAATTATACAAATTAATCTGTTTCTTCTTACACTAAATCGTGCTCTAAGATATTGTTTACCAATGTCAGTAATCAGTACTCATTTTAGTGAAATAGACAAAGAGTCAGATTTTTTTAAACTTTGACATTAATTTTCTCAAAATCATGATTTTCCAGTTACATCACTTTTCACTGAAGGTACAGAATTTTGCCCATTTTGACAGTTCAACAACATTCATTGCGTTATTTACGTTGTTGAGCAGTTTTTTTTTATCAATCAATCAGTTTTTTTTGGATTAGCTCTGTATCAAATCGAAACAGATTGTGATTTATTTATTTATTTATTTAATACTTCAAGCACAGAAATGTACAGAGGCGGACTTAATGCCACAGGCATTTTCTACCAGTCAACCTTTGGGTGATGCAGAGACAAACTGTGGTAGGTGCAATTACGAAAATGGAGGAAAAAAAAAACTCAAATATAAGGATACATATATACTTATTACAAACTATAAATATAATATATAGGCCTAATTATATATATAAAATAAGCACAAATAAATACACATAAATACATGAATATACTAAATAAAATAATAAGACAAACAATGGGAAAACATTAGCGTTGTGATGATACTGCCAGCTTCTTACGAATGTGCTCACAAACTTTAACTTTAAAGGATAATCGGTTGGTTGCCATCCTGATTTCCATGGGGAGTGCATTCCCCAGAGAAATAGACTGAACGAAGAAGGAAGAGTGAATGAAGTCTGTGCGGTGAGTGGGACATTGAAGAACGCGATTATTTGTTTTATTGTGTTGTATTACGCAATTCCGCTGGATGCGGAAAGCACAGAATCGGTCGAAGTGGCGGTGCTTGGGGAAGCCTATGTCCAGCAGTGGACGTCTTTCGGCTGAAATGATGATGATGATGATGACGCAATTAGGGTACAGTTGTTCATAGACATTTCTTTAAAAAAATATAGTTTTACAGAACTTTATAGAAAACAATGATCTTACTCTTTTTCCCTTGTCATGATTTCTTTAAATATATTCAATAACGGTGACTGTGTTTCTTTATCGATTTTTCCATAGCTGCAAAAAACATAAATCTGTATATTAATCTAACGCCGTGTTCATTCAACACGGGACAAAAATGTCCCTCGACAAGTGGCACCAGATACATGAAGCGAAATCGGGTGTCATAACACGACGAAAAATGGCGTGAGCAAAATGTTGCTCAACGTCGCTCGACGTCACCCGATTTCGGGGGACACGTGTCGCGGGACATCAGTCCTCAAGTGAATTCATGGCTTATATCACGGAACCACAACAACATGAAAACATGACAGACTGTTGTTCGTTAAATATACTGATAACTGTCAAAATACTGATTTGCCATTGCCGTGTTTCCGTCACTTTTTTTAGTTCAAGTTGTTTGCAGATGTAAGCTTGTACAATAAAGCTTTCTAGTGGACATTCTGCTTAAATAATCGAATAAACTAGAATTTTAAAACAGGTATTGCCTATACGGTGCCAAATTCTAGTCACCATTGCCAAAAAACTCTATAATCTTCATCCACTTTCATTATATCAAAATTCGCTATGCCTCGGAAATTATTGAAGTTTGGTTTATTTCGAAAAAAATACACCACCTACCTTGTTTTTCTTGTTTAGTTTGAAGAAAAAAATGCTTACCATATATCGCTTATTCCCATATTCGTTAGACATTAGAATGTTACTTTTTTTAATGTGTTAAATGGCGTTTTGATAGAAAATAGTTTTGGTGTTGGTGTGTAAGAAGTTCTTAAATCTAGGTAGTAGAACTGTAGTTAGAAACACCATTTTTTAAATAGTTTTTGGGCTCGACCACCATCATAGATTTTTTTTACGAGACCAACTTAAAGTTTAAACCTTTCAAATAAAAAAAGAACCATCGAAATCGGATCTCATAAGGCGGAGATTTCCAGTAGTCCCCATTTTTCCACTTTTTGGAGAAAGATCCCCTTTTTTTGTGGAAATTATCAAAGGTGGAGCAGAAGGGCGTGTCAGACTCTTACTGACTAAGACTCACCCATGTTCCTTCATTTGCCATGTTGCCAGGGGCCACGGTATCCCTTTCGGACTTTCCTGCGACCCCGGCAGGCATCGGCCCTATCAGACACCGTCAGTTTTACTGACATCTCTTTGTGGCGCGCGTGGAACACAACGCACCGTCGACCCGGGCCTGGTCCTTATCGGGCGGCGAGCTACCCATTACTCACCATCCGCAAGCCCACGCCTACGGTGGCCGGAAATCGGCTCGCGATTCCCGACGCCCTGGGCGTCTCCTCCTCCTGCAGCGGTAAGGGGCGTGAAGGGCAAATTTTGCCTCTCCCTCACGCGTTCCGCCTCCTCCTTCGCGAGCATTACTGCTTCACAAAAGGAGGTGACGGCCTCCCATTTCCTCTCACTCCGTACCATGGCCCGAATCGGGGCCGAGAGGAAGTACCCCTTCAATCGAAAAATTTGTAAAACTTGTATTCCAAATTTCGTCCAGATCTGTTGTAAAATACGACCTGTAGAGCAGTACCAACAAACTGACACACGAAAGCAAATTGTGACAGACTTGAAGCAGAGATGCTTCGCTCGCTTGGTCAATAAGGAGTCTGAGGACGAGAGACAAAATTGAAAGTCTCATGTAACTTTTATACTGACGCTGAAAGCCTTTCAACCGAAACATAGCAATATGCTCCTTGATCATAAATTAGCTATTTATGCTACTTACTGCCCTGTTGGTCTCGTAGTCGCAAGCTTGGCTGCTGGGCGTGGAGACCTGGGTTCGCTTCCCGGTAAGTAAAGTATCGTCATTACATATAGTTCCTTGCTCTTGTTTCATGTTTATAATTTTATGTATATCTATCTAATATATATATTTATATAGGTAATTATATGCTTTATGTATCTGTGTATTCTATTGTATATGTAAATGGTACACCACTGACTACCTGCAGTATTGTTTCCCATTTAAATCCATCCAAAGGTTGTCTGTAAAAGATCGCTTTTAGCGATAAGACCCATTGTGTCACCCAATGTAAAATTTCTAAATGAATGACTGTAATTTTTATGGTGTACATAATAAAGAATATTCGATCTATCTATTATTGGGTTTTTCCATTAGGAATTTCTTGATAACAGCCAGGAGTTTGGAAGTTGGCGGTGTGTTACCCCCATGCCTCGGAAAGCACGTTAAGCCGTTGGCCCTGCGCCTGATCTCTGTCCGGTCGTGTCGGATTGCCGTCCCATCGGACTATGAGAGTGAGGGAAGAGAGAGTACACCTGTGTCTGCGCACACACGCCTGCACTATCATATCTCCTGCGCCGAAGGCTGGTCTCCGCTGAAATTGGGTGCCATGGCGAAAATTCAGTCTGCAGGACTTAAAAAAAAAAATATAACTTCCTTTAAAAAATCTTGTAAAAAGTGTCTGTTTGTAATGTTAAAAAAACACTTTTTACAAAAAAAATACAACCGACTTAAAAAAAACACTACAAAGTGAAAAATAACTTTAATTTCGGAAGTCGGTGTCTTTGGTTTTGAATTTTCTTTCTTTGTCACCGACTTCCGAAATTAAAGTTATTTTTCACTTTGAAGTGTTTTTTTTAAGTCGGTTGTTTTTTTTTTTTTGTAAAAATGTTTATTTTTCACTTTTTAGTTGTGGTACCTACCCCAAACAAATTCGAATACCACTACCTGCTATGTAAATAACACTGACAGGAAGTTATCATATCATCCACATACTAAGTGGGAAAAAGTACGTATTATTGAAGCTAACTCAAAAACTACCCAAGCAAAGTTAATAAAATTTATATGGGACCACCCCTGAAGTGTGATCTACCAAAAAAAAAAAGAATCATCAAAATCAATTCATAATTGACGGAGTAATCGCGTAACAAACATACAAAAAAAAAAAACAGCATACAGTCGAATTGAGAACCTCCTCCTTTTGAAAGTCGGTTAAAAAAAAACAACATACAGTCGAATTGAGAACCTCCTCCTTTTGGAAATCGGTTAATAACTTTCACCTTTTCCGATTTTAACGGGACTTTCACTGGAAGATACCTGATGTTATAAGGAATAACATAAACTTCTTTTTTTTCGAAACGACTTAGGGTTCCGTGCAAAATAAACCCTTGAAACCTGTATCTATACATCTTCTATACAGATACAAATAAATAAAATTAAAGTGTCTGTTTATAATGTAAAAATAACCCTCCTTTTTGCTTTGCCGTAGTCGGGTAATAACAGCTTTTCACTAAATGCATGTAAAAGTATATACGGTACATACAACAAAATAACATTTTTTTTAATCTATCTATCTATCTGTCTGTTTTTTCTGTTTGTTCCGGTTAAACTGCGAAACGGCTGGACCGATTTTGACGGGACGTTCACTGGCAGCTATATAAATAAATAAAATTAACGTATAGAATTCCACGCGGACGAAGTCGCGGGTAACAGATAGTTTTGAATAAAAACAATTGCAGTTAGCAGTTCACATCTATTATTAAGAACATGGCACTTGGTAGACCTAGAACATCATCTTCTATGTACTTCTCCAATCGCACGCCGATTCATCTCACATGGGTTGATCGATAAGGTTAAACTACGCTTGCCGCGGTTGGTCCGTGGATGGGTGACCATCTTTACATACCTAGACTCCTCCATGCCTCGGAAAACACGTTAAGCACGCCCGGCTGTCACTCGAGGATCTTTGACAGTCGTTACGGGTCGTCAGAAGCCCGAAACTCTGACAGGGGTATCGTATTACCAATAACTGGGTTGTGATAAGGTCAGATAGGCAGTCGCTCCATGTTAAATACTGGTATTCACCTGCATTCAGTTAGACTGGAAGCCAACCCCAACATAGTTGGAAAAAGTCTAGAGGCAGATTACTCTCGGGAACTCTCCACCAGCTGCTACCATCCACCCTGCGAAGATTGTCGCTCCACCTAGCCTGAGAGCTCTCTACCTTACTTTAGCCAATTCAGATTCTCTAGCCGTCAGAATTACGAAGATCGTGAATGAGACTTTTTAACCGACTTCCAAAAAGGAGGTTATATGGTTTAAGGTTATATGTTCGTCGCGTATGTTTTTTTTTTTTATGTATGTCCACCGATTTCTCCGTCAATTGTGGACCGATTTTGAAAATTCTTTTTTGTTTGAAAAGGTATGCTCTCAAATTGGTCTCATATAAATTTTATTAATTTTGCTTGGGTAGTTTTTGAGTTAGCTACAAAATACGTATTTTTTTTTCCCACTTAGTATGTGGATGATATTATAACTTCCAGTCACTGTTATTTACATAACAGGTAGTGATATTCGAATTTGTGTGAGGTAGGTACCACAACTAAAAAGTGAAAAATAAAAACTTTTTAGAAAAAAAACAACCGACTTCAAAAAAAAAAACACTACAAAGTGAAAAATAACTTTAATTTCGGAAGTCGGTGACAAAGAACGAAAACTGAAAATCAAAGACACCGACTTCCGAAATTAAAGTTATTTTTCACTTTGTAGTGTTTTTTTTTGAAGTCGGTTTGTTTTTTTTCTAAAAAGTTTTAGAATTTCCATACTCAAAACTCACCTTCAATTTGCCGCCCTACTGAAAAACGTTACAGTAAATAAAAGTGCCTGTAAAGTCCTTAGCAATTGAAATAACAAAATTTCAAGAATGAAGTCGCAAGTTATATCTTACTTTAGTACAACTTCAGTCTTTAAGGTTGTGACCACTGACAGAGCGGAAGCGGGGCGGGAAGACGTCTGTATGGCTTTAATATTCACGTACAACATGCGGTGGTTATCATTAGTGATGCAACGAATACTACTTTTACGAATACGAATACGAATATCAAACCTACTATGCGGCGAATACGAATACGAATATCTCGCCATGGTAATAAAAGATTAATAGTCTAGTACTACATAGACGCAGCCATTACTAACGTTCGTCTAAGTTACTTAGGACTTACTATCCTACCTTTTGTTCATACAAAAGAAATACAGACCATATAACTACTTATTTGGTAATTTATCGAAGTGTTTCCATATGTCACTTTGATCTCGTTTACGAGAAGACATTTTCTATTCAACTTCAACTTCTTTCACTTCGCAGCAAACTCAGAAAATAAATAAAACAATACTATCTTGCTTGACTTGTGCTTTCGACTGACAAATGAAATGAAAGGAATGAATGAATCAATCGTAATGATAGGAAAACTCCCGGGCCGCGGCACTGTATAAACTATGGCCGGGGAGTCCCCCGTCGCGTCGTCGTTGCGGTTAAGGCCCTTACACACGTCGTATTTTTACGTGCCGACGACGCGCGTTTTCCAAGTCTGCCAGTAATTAGTATTCGCCGAATACGAATATTCGGTAAATGTCTACTATTCGGCGAATACGAATATTCGTATTCGTATTCGTTGCATCACTAGTTATCATCATCTACCTAACCTCTCCCCAACTATGTTGAGGTCGACTTCCAGTGTAACCGAATGCAGATTTTTTTATTTTGGTGGGAAATTGTCAAATAACTTCTTCCGCTCTGGGTGGAGCAGGACGTGTCAGACTCTTACTGACTAAAACCCACCCGTGTTCCTTCAGTTGCCCTGTTGACGGGGGCCACGATCTCCCTTTCGGACTTATTCACAATCCCGGCAGAACCGAATGCAGCTGAATACCAGTATTTTACAAAGTCAAATCATTTATTTCAAATAGGCCCATGTATGGCACTTTTGAACGTCTAAATTTATAAAGTAATAGAATTGATTCTAGTTGCCCCTTCCAAAAGGTAGTTTTCGTATGGAGAAGAATGGGCAAGAAACTCCACCGTTACTCTTTTAAAATGTTTTGTATAGGTACCTACATTAGTTAAATAATTATATGTGAAGACGATGCACCTATAATAAAATTACTATACCACAATAGGTAAAAAGAATTAAAAATGAAGCAACGACAGATAATTTAATTATGTGATAGATACACGGTGCTCACATATTTACAAACAATGGTGCCGATTCCCTTGTTCACAAACTAAACTAAATTTAAGTTTAGTGCATCTTTTTCTTTCTATTTCATTAAGAAAAGGACAGAAGATAAATTTTAGTTTAGTCCTATCAAATTAATCAGCGCCTGTCACTACTCCATACAAGTTCAGACGTGATTAAAAACTTGCCTACTAAAATTACGTCAATTTACATCAAGCGCTGATTAATTTGACAGGACTAAACTAAAATTTATCTTCTGTCCTTTTCTTAATGAAATAGAAAGAAAAAGATGCACTAAACTTAAATTTAGTTTAGTTTGTGAACAAGGGAATCGGTACCATTGTAAAAGTAGACGATTTTCCTAAAATTTTATAATTAATAAGTCAATGTGTGAGGAAGTAATCACAGAATATAAAATCAATGTCGTATAACAAAAAATAATAAATTTTACAATTAAATTATCAACCAGTTTGATTTTGTTTTGATTTTAAATTGCAATTTTACATGGAACGACTGCCTATCTGATCTCCACAACCCAGATACTTGATAACACGATGCCTCTTGGTAAGACTGGTTTGCCAACAAGCAGTGAGCAAGTCTGGTGATCAAAGCTTATTCCTTCTCTTTATGAGAAGAGGCCTTTTGCCTTGCAGCCCCGCAGTAGAACAATGTAAACACTTTCGCATATTATTGCAAGTTCAGCCACCGCATGTCCTTAACCCACTGCTTCTAAAACTGTGAAAGGAAACCGGCAGGAACCAAAAATTCGAAGACATGGTGACATTTTCCAACCTCTATACTCGATACTCAATTATTTATTGCATTCCATACACAGTGTGAGTCTTCATAATGTGCACATATCGAAATGAGGGAATCTATGCTTAATTTTATCGACGGAAAAAATGTTTTTTTTTTTTGTGTCAAAAATTTTTTTATTTTTATTTTCTTGGGCATCTTATTTATAAATTTTACAATTATTGTAAAATTGATGAAAAAAATACAGATTTTTGCAAAAAAAAAAACATGTTTTTTTCAACTGAGGGTAGTTTTTATTCTCAATTTTGATCATTTCGATATGTGCACATTATAAAGAATCACACTGTATATTCCATACATGGTATAACAAAGTAAAATATCAATATGGACCCAGTCGGTCACAGCAAAATTAGGAGAGAGGAAGAGAACCTGCACTGGGTCTGCGTGGTGGATTATATCCCGCTGCCTCTCACCGAGAGGAGGCCTGTGTCCCAGCAGTGGGAAAATTATAGGCTGATTATGCTATGCTCCTATGCACGATGTTCAAATCTGAGCAAGTACCAATGTGACTTTTTAACCGACTTCCAAAAGGAGGAGCTTCTCAATTCGACTGTATGTTTTTTTTTCTTTTTTTTTTGTCTGTTTGTTACGCGATTACTCCGTCAATTATGAATTGATTTTGATGATTCTTTTTTATGTTTGGTAGATCATACTTTAGAGGTGGTCCCATATAAATTTTATTAACTTTGCTTGGGTAGTTTTTGAGTTAGCTTCAATAACACGTATTTTTTCTCACTTAGTATGTGGATGATATGATTACTTCCTGTCACTGTTATTTACATAGCAGGTAGTGGTATTCGAATGTATGTGGGCTATCACAAATAAAAAGTGAAAAATAAAAACTTTTTACAACAAAAAAAAAACAACCGACTTCCAAAAAAAACACTACAAAGTGAAAAATAACTTTAATTTCGGAAGTCGGTGGCAAAAAACGAACGTTTTTTTTTGTTGTAAAAAGTTTTTATTAATTCATAAGTACTTTCTGATTTATCTTGGATATTACTGACATCGGTGAAGGAAAACATCGTGAGGAAACCCGCAGTTTTAGTCAAAATAAGTCTGAAATCGTCAAACCGTCTTGAGACTCATATCGAAACCTCCTCCGTGCCTCAGAAAACATATTAAGCCGTTGGTCCCGGCTGTCATTCGTGGATCTTTGACAGTCGTTACGGGTCATCAGAAGCCCGTAAGTCTGATACCAAGAGGTATCGTGTTACCCAGTTACTGTGCTGTGGAGTTCAGATATGCAGTCCCTCCATGTAAAATACTGGTATTCAGCTGCATCTAGTTAGACTGGAAGCCGACCCCAACATAGTCGGGAAAAGGCTAGGCAGATTGATTATGTTATGTCCTCATTCCCGCTTTCGCCAAATCTAAATAATATAATAATAATCATTTTATTTCGGAATAATCCATAGTTTGTTAGTAAACATTAACCTTTAATAACTATGTTAGTAAACATGCAGGTTGGACAAATATTGGACGAGCGGGCAATCAAATTTCCCCGCAATGACATTCAGGAGACTGTTCGAGCTGCCCCGGACCCACTGCAGCAGCGACGTGGCACGTTTACGTCTGATCGCTGCGAAGCCATCAGTGTGACGCACTGCAGAAACGTGGCAGCCCCAACAGCATCCTGAATGCATTGTTGTATTGGACTCGAAGAACATTGATGGCTTTCTGCGTACAACTTGTCCAGAGGCTGCACGTGTAAAATGTCTGACTTCACACGTGAAACGAGCACACCTACGGACAAGCATGTTGCATCGAACCGCCAATGCTCTTCGTTCCCTTTCTACATCGAGTTCATCTTTGATGCCCGCTGTAACAATATGGCCGAGATATTTAAATTGTTGAACACGATTCAAGATTTTATCTGCAAGTTTCTGAGAAAACTGGAAAACTTTCTGAGGACTTTGCTCCAAAAATAAGAACCTCACTAAAGCCACAACCTAAAAACACCATCCCCTTCAATTTGTACATGTTTACCGCTCCTACATCAAGAACTAAGTGCGCAAGTTATAAAAACACGTTTTTTAAGATCACTCAAGAATATTGCCCGGTACACTTTATGTGGGTAGGGCAATAAAAGTATATTTGATATGTTGCGTTTGCCGGCAAAATAATTGCTCCACGGCTGTATTAGTGGGCACTAGGGGGATGTAATGTCAATTTGAAGAGTTTGAGAGGAATTTATTGGCAGGAAGATCCTTAACTTTTAGTAGTAAGGGAATTTCACTACGAAAAATGAACGCGATTGGCACATCGACATCAAAATTCAAACATTTTAATACACCACACATAAACCTACAAGGGCACTTATGAAACGTCAGAAGCTAAGTGCACGGTTCCAATTGGTCGCTTCCTATGGAGAAGAGCCGGCAAGAAACTCCACGGTTACTCTTTTAAAAATAATTGGCTTTTACAATACTTTCAAATAACAGTGTTACTAGGTATGGGAGGACAGTGTAGGTCTTTCAATAAGTACCAGGTACTTAACAAAATAGAAAATGGTCAACAGGTCTACAATCCACTAAGCCTACAGCGTTCTCACATTCACAAAATAGATAAGAATCTATACAAAAGATAAATAAATTAATAAAAGTAAAAACATATTTTAATAAAACGCAATTACATGATTGCTATTACAACTGTAATCAATCTGAATAATTATCAAGTCCACAAAAATCACTAATAAAGAGTTGAAATTAAATCGTAGGTATACAGGGTGACAAAAAAATTGATTCTCTTTGGCATCTTATTGATAAATTTTACAATTATTGTAAAAATGGATGAAAAAAATACAAATTTTTGCTAAAAAAACATGTTTATTTTCAATTGAGGGTAGTTTTTTTATCACAATTTGCATTTTATGAGGACGTTTAATTACTTCCAATCATTACGGAGTTTGTTTCATCGCGATAAATGATTTAGTTTAAAAGTTACACCGTTTTGTTACATTTTTTTTTAATCCCATAAAAAATAAAAGAATAAAAGGATTGTGTGGTATTATGAAACCACGATAAAACTGAAACTTCTATAGGCGCCGCCATATTGGCCTTGGCTGCTCTGACGAGCGCCTTTCACTTTATCCCTACTCCGCGGCCGACCGTCACGCGACATGCAACACACAGACGAAAAAGTTTGAGACGATGTAATAAAAGTTACACTTTAATAATTAGATTTTTTAAATATTTTTTCTGTCGTTAAAATTAAGCATAGATTCCCCTCATTTAGATATGTGAAAATTATAAATAATCACACTGTTTGTGCTGAATACGTTCAATTCATTCTCAGTGGCAGCCCGGAGTCAGAATTTGTGCCCGGTTGATGGCAATAGGCTCGCCCTCTATTACATGAGACTTAAACATAACTGGCAAATGTGGTAGACTTCTGCCTAACCCTTCGGAAAATACACGTTTAATGCTATATTATGATGCTGGAATTTCTCAGTAGTAGCCCGGAGTCTGGATTTGTGCCCGGTTGATGGCAATAGGCTCGCCCCCTATTACATGGGACTTAAACATAACTGGCGAAATGTGGGTGTACCTGCTACAGGGACACCTCTGCCCAACCCTTCGGGGAAACAAGGCGTGATGTTATGTTATGTTATGTTATGATAACAAAGCGCCAAGACTTTTTTAAGGTTTTAAATCCAAAAAACTGGAAGGTGACATCAATGCAGACAAAAAAAACAGGGTAGCAACACCAATTCTCATCCCAAGCTTTCGTAATACCTGTCTACTTCAATTTTTTTTTCTCTAGAATTTCGGAGATCCGCATCGCGAAGGGTGTGCGGCTAGGGGTGGCCCCCGCAGAATGTAAATGTGACCCGTTGATAAATAAAGAAAGAGGTTAAACTGTTAGAGGTGGGCTACGTAAACATCGTCTTGTTGAGGGTTGGCACGTGAGAGATAATGGAGATGAGAATGTTTTGCTTTTGTCTACATATTTTCTTCTTTTTTTTAGCCTACTGAGACCTTTTACGTTTTGATCGATTACTTTGTGAGTTAAGAGTAGATATTGCATACAGAAATATTGTAGACATGAAAATGTTTTAGTGTTAAAACTATAAATTATGAAATGTAGTAGTAGGTATATATATGTCGGAGACGGGTATGTGACTCTCGTTATTTTCAGCGATATTTTAACTACTGTGGGCGTAGTGTGGGTAATGTTGGTTAAAGCGCAATAGAAAAAAAGTTTGCAGTTCAGATCACATTATAATTTACTATCAAATTAATCACACTAGCTAAATTATACACACACTGGGTGCGACGGCGTTGATTAAAATCAACAATTAACAACATGATCACAAATTACAACTAATACAATAACTGAGCACCACGAATTGAGAACAGTTCCGCGACGTCTTGACTCCAATACGACCAGAAGCTGAATGCCCTCCTCGCCGTGGCTTTAAAACATCACGACTCTGTAGAAGCGCGCCTATTTTGGTGTAGGTAGCTCACTCTTGATGTCGCCAGTGGTGCGCTTGCGATTCGTTTCGTCTCCGCACTAATGATCGGATCCGACATATATATTATTACATACTTAAATTAACATCATCTGCCTAGCCTTTTCCCAACTATGTTGGGGTCGGCTTCCAGTCTAACCGGATGCAGCTGAATACCAGTATTTTACATGGAGCGACAGCCTATCTGACCTCCACAACCCAGTAACAGGGTAATACGATACCCCTTGGTAAGACTGGTTGTCAGACTTTCGGGCTTCTGACGAACCGTAACGACTGTCAAAGATCCACGAATGACAGCCGGGACCAACGGCTTAACGTGCTTTCCGAGGCACGGAGGAGTCTCGGTATGTAGAAATGGTCACCCATCCACGGACCAACCTCGGCAAGCGTAGCATACACTACTTTATCTACTCTCAAACATTGGGATTGACACAAATTACTAAATAAAAAATCAAAGTTAAAGATCAAGAATAAATTAAAAAATCCCACGAAATTCAGTAAGTACTACAAAACAAATGAATGTCGCCTGCACCAGCACATCACCGCACATGCGCTACAGCGGGTGCTGCTGTCCCCCGCCAAAAGTTGATGGAAACTCTTTGGTGATATTAACTTCTTGGATTAGCGCTGTATCGTAATAGAAAAAAAATTTGTTTTATAGTATTATTTTGTTAAAGAAAAAGTGTTATAATATGATTCTATTTTTAAATTTCGGTATTCTGTTTATAAAGTATGTCAATATAAACTCGTTTTGAAGTTCATAATTCGAATATTACGCTATGAGAGTAGATAAAATATATTAGTGCATTTAATTACATTTTAAATCTAACGTACGCTATTCAATATAGTAAAAACATCCAACACACAAAAAAACATTGAAAAAACTAAAATATTCCATCAGTTTTCTTTTTGGAGGCAACCCTGTCAGCTAATATGTGAGTGACAGATGGTCATAAATTACACACGTCACTAGATGTGTCCCGGGCGACGGGATCAAATGTTACAACTGTGGGGGGACGGTTCCGTATGTTTTTATTTTTATTTTAGTACTGTACGTAAATTCTAGAATTTTAGCAGGGTTTGTAACTAGTTTATTTTAGTTATCAAGCTCTGTAATTAGTCAATTCAAATTCAAAACATTTTATTTCACATACACCTACATGGGCACTTATGAAACAGCAGAAGCTAGGTGCACGGTTCCAATTGGTCGCTTCCTATTGAAAAGAGCCGAAAGTTTCATATACTCAGCAGTGTTAACAGGTATTGGAGGACAGTGTAGATCTTTCAACAGGTACTTATCAAAATAAAAAATGGTCAACAAATCTATAGTCTAGTAAGCCTACAGCGTTCTCACATTCACAAAATAGAAAATAATCTATATAAAGATAAATAAATTTTACACTTTTGGTCTTTACAAATAACACCTCTTATTACAACTCTATTTTTAGAATGTTTCGACTTTATAATGAAATTACAAAGGACAATAACAGTATCGACATCTTCGATTCACGAGAATCGAAGATGTCGATACTGTTATTGTATTTATTTTATTATTGTTATTGTGCCGCTGCTTTCAAAAGACATGTGCGTACTCTTTCTTTTTAAATTTTTTATTAATCTTGTAACGCTTTAAATAATGTATCTTTGTGTAACTTACGTACTTTACCTGGTGTGTTTGGTCTTCTACACATTCCTTGCCTAAGCAGAAGTGTGTTGGAGGGCAGACACATAGACCTAGCTGTAACTTTGTGAACTAAGCTTTTTACTGTAGTTGTAATTTTTTATTATTATTGTTGCTAATCATGTTGTGCGATTACGCTTTGGGTGATAATCAGGTCGAAACCTATAATGTGAACCTAGTGATATACTGTGATTGTTACCTGTTGTAGTTGCCTTGTGAATAAATAAATCAATAAAAATAAAAACCAATTTTAAACGAAATGACAATGATTGCTATTACAACTGTAACAAATCTGAATAATTATCATGTCTACAAAAGCTATTAATAAAGAGTTGAAATTAAATTGTAGGTATATAATGTCAAACAATAGAATGATTTTGTCAAGGAAGAATGTAAAAAAAAAAAACATGGTAATTTGGGAGTAGTTAATAAATTCTTACACATTTTTTTATTATAATTTTAATAGACAATAGGTATTTTTAGTTTTATAAGTTACTGTCATCATCATGTCAGCCTGGAATCATCCACAGATAGGCCTCTTTTGTTTTCAAAATTCAAAATACAACTCTAATTTATAGACTTAAAATACTTTAAACATTACACTATGATAACCATTTTATTTACAGCTCCCTCCATCGTTATGTATATTTATACTGTCTATTACCCACGACTTCGTCCGCCATCCAGGATGAAAAATAACTTATGTCCTAACCCAAGTCATGGTCTACCCATGTGCCAAAGTTCATGCAAATCTGTTTAACTCTTTTTCGGTAAAACGAGTAACAAACAAAAAACTCACTTTCGCATTTATAATACTATGTAGCTGCGCCCCGCGATTTCACCCGCATAAGTCTTGATCCCGTGAGAATATCGGGATAAAAAGAATCCCATGTGTTAATCCAGGTTATAAACTATCTGTGTGCCAAATTTCATCCAAATCCGTTCAGTGGTTTTTGCGTGAAGAAACGACAAACATACACACACACACTCACAAACTTTCGCCTTTATAATATTAGTGTGATATATAATATATATAGTGTGAAGTGTGATGTGATTAACTAGGATTTCTTTATAATATTTGTACCAATAAAGTTTTTGTAAAAAAAAAAACAATGGTTTTCATAAACCAACTTTTCTTACGGAACCCAGCATCTCAACGCGACACGAAGTAAGGTAAACAGGTTTATGAAGGTCTCGTCCCGCGGGCCACATTTAAGGGCGCCGTGCCCCGTGCCCATAACTGGTGCGCTCACCCTACGTTAATGATGTTCGATGTTCGATACATGTGTAATTTGTATTACTGATACGATGGCTTTAGCGTGAAATAGGTGCACTGACCTTAAGGTAAGGTGGTAGGTGAATTTTTCAATTTAAAAAAAAAAAACAACCGACTTCCAAAAAAGACACTACAAAGTAAAAAATAACTTAATTTTGGAAGTCGGTGTCATTGGTTTAGAAGTTTCATTTTTTGCCACCAACTCTCTGTCTAGAACATGCTAGCTGGACAAATCTATTTTTTAAAATTTAAATCTATTTAAAAATTAAATGGAACTTAATTTAATTTAATCACTGAATTTATTGTAATCAATTTAGCTTTTAATAATTTATTTTTACTGTTATCTAAACTATGTATTACATGTTTTAATTAATTAATAGTGTTTTATCTGCGCATAATGTAGTGCATGTTGTGCTTTTCTTTAAGTAATGAGACGCTTAGACTTAAGTTTGCAATGTACAAATTGGAAAGTAATTGTGTACTCATTGTTGAAGAGCCTAATAATAAATAAATAGTGCGACTTCCAAAATAAAATTTATTTTTCACATTTTTTTTCGTGTGGTTGGTGACTAACCTGTGTCAGAGTTTTAAAGCCGCCCATGGGCCTTTGACTTCACATGCCGTCGAGAAATATCTCTCAGGCACACGCACGATGTTTTCCTTCACCGTTTTGAAGCAAGTGATAATTATACAATACGCACATGAATCCGAAAAGTCAGAGGTGCGTGCCTTGGGTTCGAACTTGAGACCTATGACTTGGCAGTCTGACGGTCACACCACTAGGCTATCACTTTCACTTTGTACTGTTTTTTTTGGAAGTCAGTTGTTATTTTTTTATTTTTTTGGAAAAAGTTTTTATTTTCCAGCTAGTACGAAATAAATGATACATTATTGCGTAATTTCAGAGCCCTGATCCCCAATAGTAAAACACTTTTTATCATAACCCGAAGGATTTTGGAAGAAATTCTTAATCCGTAGCTGCATAGAGTTGAAAAATCGGTTATTCGATCCACCCCAGCTCCTCAAAGAAGGCCAGCAACGCCTTGGTGTCACTGACAATCTCACGTAGGGTACCTGGGTTACCGAAGTACTTGGCCCTGTATGTGGCGACCACCGGGTAGTTTAACAGCACATGAGCTGCTGTCTCGTCGTCCTCCATGCTCTGCACAGCGGACTGTCTGTGACTCCTATGACAAAGAGGTGTTTATTAAATGACCCACGGCCAGTTAGGGCAGCTGTAACTGTGCGCAGCTGCTGTTTTGTTAATCGGAGAACCGTGAGGCGGCCGTCGATTGTAGGGAGCCTCCTTGGCCTGCCTGCACTCACCGTGGTCCACCCATAGTTTATGATGTTGTTCCCTGTGTAGCGTTGTGAGCGGTCTCAACTACATTAGTCGAGTGATCAATTAGTAAGTAACTAACCACATCACTACAAACGTGGCACAACACTAATTTCCTAAGGACACTCTGCATTTCGACTGCCGCTTGCCTCCCTGAAGGGAGTGACCCTCAGGCCTGTGCCCCGACCTAGGGGCTCTCTGTACGGGCTCAAGCTGCACGCGGACAAAGGTCTGCCTACCTGCGGCCTACCGCCGCGCGCCTGTGCTGACAGGCGATCTCCACACAGTCGCGTACTACTGACACTAACTACCAGCAGTCTACGAGGGCCGTCCGACCTACCACGGAGCCTGTGCTGACCAGGCGCCCACACCTACCATGTGCTACCAACGACGGTACCCTTCCCGTCTATCCTAAGTGTGTGAGTGCTCAGACTCAGGTCAGGATCTTACCCACAACCTAGCCGTGTTCTACTATCTATTTACTATCTTAATTATATCTATAAACCTATTCAGCTGTTTCTGTTATCTACCTCTACTTACTACTACCTAAACCGTTAACGGCCTGCGCAGCCTACCCTGCGCAGCCCTAGCCGTTACACCTGGTTCGTTTCCTTACCAGAGTGCGTAAGTACCCGAAGGGGAGTGGCGTGATGGGTTCAGGCCCCACTGGTGCCATGCTCGACCCCCTTTTGGCAAGTTCGTCGACCGCGTCATTGCCCCGCGAACCGCTGTGTCCTTTGATCCATTGAATGGTTATATTTTTGTGGTCACCCACCTGGTTGAGGCGCTAGTGGCACTCGTATATCAGCCCAGAATCAACAGTGTGACTGTTTAGCGCTTGTCTGTAGGTAATACAACGTCCAAATCATACCTACAGTACTTCCAATAAAACAGCATGACTCAGAAATCTTCAACGCCATTCAATTACCGACAACATGTGATACAAATAAGCCAGGGTATTCCAGGGTATTCCAGTGTATACCAGGGTATTCCTGGGTACAGCTCGCCAATCCCACTGTTACGGGTCACTCGTAAAGTCGCCCAGAGCGGAGGATACACGCTATTAGTTGATCTATGGTTTGAGGCATAAGCGGTAGCGGGTATTTTACTTCTTTTAAGTTTTTTTTGTAAAAAAATCTGAAATTTCTCTTTACTCTTACACACGGTGTCTACATCTCTTTTTATCCTCTGTCCTATCGCAGGTATGCTGGAAGAGATTTCATTAGAAATAAGCATCACCTTAGTACGTATTTTTCTGTTCCTTTTGTCTTGTCTGTGTATTATTTGTATGTACATAAATTGTTAAATAAATAAATATAATGCCTAGCCTAAACCGTAGGGTTTAGAAGTATGAAATTTTGCATAAGGTTTTCTCCATAGGTACCTACTACGCTTTGGAATGGGCAACTAGCTTCATCTTTCTGACTGACCGACCCCTTGACAATTCAAAAGTACCTGTAATTGATTTATTTGAAATAAATGCTTTGAGTTTGAGTCTCTTATAACGAAGGTGAGTACAAAGGTTATTGAAAATGCATCCCCTAAAAAGGTTAAATACGGGATGAAAGTTTGTGTGGAAGTTCGTCATTTTTGCCAATGAAAAATCCCATTGGAAGCACGACTATAATTCTCGATTCCATGTGAATATTGCGATAAAAAGTATTTCATGCAAATCCGTTCAGCCGTTTTAGCGTAAAAGCGCTGAACGGAACGAACTCACTTTCACATTTATAATATTAGTTAGGAAATTAGGATTAAGGCTGCCGGTCCACTGGAGCGGAGTGAGACAGCGGAGCGAAGAAATGTGCTAATATTAACCAATAGAATCTAAACTCCACTTCAGAGCTCCCCTCCTATTGGTTAATGTTGGCACATTTCTCCGCTCCGCTGCCTCGCTCCGCTCCAGTGGACAGGCAACCTAATGATCTTTTGTAACTAACCAACGCTATTACCATATATCAGACAGCCAAATACCTACATTGAGTTTCTAGTGACAAGATTTAAAGAGAAGAAATATCGAGTGGTCTGTAGAAGCAGTTACTTAACTGCAACTGTAAGTGTGTCTGTCCATTAACGCAGAGCGAGGCAGCGGAGCGGAGCGAGGGAGTAATGCGGAGCGGAGTTGCGGACTGTATTGCCATTGATGCGGAGCGAGGTAGTGCGGAGCAGAGTTGCGGACTGTGCGGAGCCAGGCCGAGTTTATGCAACGAGTAATTTGAGCGGGTGACGGCAGGAGATCAGGGGGCCTACCACCAGCTCAAAAGCAGTATTGTTTTAATATTACTTCAGTGGGAGAAAGAGATGGAGCTATGGAGCAGGGGCCGCTCAATGCCACGTGTCCAATATAACAATGGATTTAGGATGTTGTTAGGGCTGCCCCGCTTTTGTAGTGCCTCTGGTATGTTTGCGGAGGCCAGGGTAAACAGCTTTCATGCCATCGTGCGCAAGCGGCTCGCGTCGTTACTAAGCATAGTCCGGGGTAGCACTAACAGCATCCTACAAGTCATTGCGGATAAACAGGATTCAAATATCCTGAAAACATTTATTCGTGTTCATATTTTGTAACCTTACTTGTAATTATTATGGACATGGTCTGAAATAAAGGAATTATTTATTTATATGTCCTGTAGAGCTTCTTCTCTTTCCCACACTGAAGTAATATTAAAATAATACTGCTTTATGAGCTTGTGGTAGGCGCCCAGTTCCCCACTCCCCTTCCCCGCTCCCCATATTGCTTCGCTTCCTCCCGCCGCTTCCCGGATTTGTATAGGATTTTTTTTAACTAGCTTGCATATCACTGAAGCGGAGCGAAGACTATGCAATTCCATTGGTTAATCCTCTCTACTCCAGTGGATAGTCAGCCTTAAGTATGATCTTATCATGTATTCCTAATCAATGGTGAATAAATCCTTAATATTTAGTCTGAATTTGATTTTGGCTTGTGGCTAAGTAACAACAGCTGCACGGGTCGATCGATCAAGTTAAGCTATGCTTGCCACGGTTGATCTATGGATGGGTGACCATCTTTACATACCAAGACCCCTCCGTGCCTCGGAAAGCACGTTAAGCCGTTGATCCCGGCTGTCATTTGTAGATCTTTGACAGTCGTTACGGGTATTTAGAAGCCCAAGAAGTCTGACAACCAGTCTTACCAAGGGGTATCGTGTTACCTATATAGGTTGTAGAGGTCAGATAAGTAATCTTTCCATGTAAAATACTGATATACAGCTGCATGCGGTTAGACTGGAAGCCGACCCCAACATGGTTGGGAAAAGGCTAGGCAGATGATCATTTAGTCTGAATTTACCACCATGTAAGTTTTACACAAAGAAGCAATTTAGGCATATTTCCACCATATTATGCTGTTATTCGGATTTAGACAGTGTTTATCTAGGCTCCTACATTTTTTTTTCCAAAAAACTTTTCTAAAATGAAGTTTAAACGAATTTAATTTCGCACATTTTTACAGCGTAAATGAAAAGTCTTCATATTGTTTTTTCTGTATTATAAACAACAATATTTATAATATTGTTTCTGCAGAAGCATAGCTTAAATGTTACAAATTATCGAAAAAAAAAAATGGAAAAATATTAAGTTTTCATTCATTATTTTTGGTATTACGGAACACATCCAAATTTATCATAAATTTTCGAAAGCTAGTAGTACTATCGCGTCAAGCAATAATTGTCAATGTGTGCGTGGTAGTATTGCTCACTGTAGATGTATATCGCTCCGACAGGCACTCACACTAGCGCAACGTGCTTGGAATTGAATTTTGCAAACATCTCGATTTGTAGTTGCGAGCCGTGTCGCCGGCCTCTTAGGTAACTCTTGTGACCCTACGATTGAAGCGCTACGCGTGCTACGGCGTAGCTCTTCGCGTAGCACAATTATGAGACCGTGAAAACCATCAATTGTATGGTATTGTGGCAATACCGCTACCGCTCGTCGCTGGTACCGCCGCACCCTATTGAAGTATCGATGGATACCGCGAGAGGCGTCGTGGTATTTTTACGGCTGTTAGCTTTTTATGGTGTCATCCATAGTCTCACTGCAGTGAATTGGCAACTGAAAGAATAAGGTAGATGAAAGTTTTTTTTAAAATTTTTACTAATTTAATATTTTCACACAAGAGATCTTTACCCTGCAGTGAGACAATAGACAAGCATATTATTAAAAAGGACAATATTAACATAACATAACATCACGCCTTGTTTCCCCGAAGGGTTGGGCAGAGGTGTCCCTGTAGCAGGTACACCCACATTTCGCCAGTTATGTTTAAGTCCCATGTAATAGGGGGCGAGTCTATTGTCATCAACCGGGCACAAATCCAGACTCCGAGCTGCTACTGAGAAATTTCAGATAGAAAAACCCAATAACACTTTGCCCGACCTGGGAATCGAACCCAGGACCTCATGCTCAGCAGTAGCATTTGCGACCACTAGACCAACGAGGCAGACAAACCAAAAACCAATATTAATATTAAAAAAATTAAAATTATTCGATGACAAACAGCACAATTATGAAGGAGTAATAAATAAATATAAGTAATAAAAAATAACAAAAACAAAAAAAGCCAACGTCACGCGGTGTTCCCAGGCGGTCACCCATCCAAGTACTAACCGCGCCCGATGTAGCTTAACTTCGGTGATCGGACGAGAACCGGTGTATTCAACATAGTATGGACGTTGGCGATTGTTAGACTAAATTTTATGTTCACTATCAAGCGTAAGACTGACCAATCTTACCAAGGGGTATCGTACTACCCCAATAACTGGGTTGCGAAGGTCAGATAGGCAGTCGCTCTATGTAAAATACTGGTATTCAGCTGAATCTGGTTAGACTGGAAGCCAACCCAAACATAGTTGGGAGAAGGATACATAACTTAACAAAAAAAAAACGTTATTTTAGTTTTTTTTCTTCTCTGATATAATATGATAGAAGAAAAAAAATCTACCTACCGACATGTCATGTCTATCATTAAAATACATCCAGCTCTTTCACGATGCTATAAGAAAATAAAAAATCTATATACAATTAACAAATATGCATAATCTCAAACTCAAAGCATTTATTTCAATTAAACCATTTACAGGCACTTTTGAATTGTCAAAGAATCGGTCAGTTAGTCAGAAAGTTGAAGCTAGTTGCCCATTCCAAAACGTAGATCTCTATGGAGAAGAACGGGCAAGAAACTCCAAGGCCACTCTTTTAAATATAGATATTACAAAATTCTGGGTACATTATTCTGGTTGCTTCTATATGTGAGAACAATGTACAAAAAATAATCAAAGCAATTGAAAATATAAGAATAAAAATAAGCCCTGGCAGATAAGAGATGACCAGTCTCAACTGACGGCGCCCGTTCACGAACATGACGCGTGGATCAGCACCATGCAGCTCAACCATTTTGTAGGGAGCCGAATGAATTGTTTGTAACAGCTACACACATCACAATATAGATAAAAACAATAGGGTTTCGGGGCAAATAAAAGGTTTCGTAAATTACCTATATTTTGGTGCGTTGCCCAGCTGACGGATGTCAGACAACTCTTGTCAAAAAAGGGGGTGCGTCGTCTATGTTTCAGACGGCTTCTAGAAAATTTTAGCTAGAAGCTGCACCCTTACTGGACGAACGGATTGTGGCGGAGCGGTTCTAAATAAGTTCGTATAACACGAACTTATTTAGAACCGCTCCGCCACAATCAAAAAAAGCAATTTATTCAAATTAGGCTGAGAATCAGCACTTTTTGAATACATAAGACAGAATTACATTTTCAAAATTATATAAGACAATCCACCGAAACGCCCGCCCTTCACCACTTCCTAGTGCTTTAGCTGGGAAGAAGAAGTAACGAACTCCCCAGCAGCACAGCTGTCTGTTCAGTTAAGAAGAACTTGATTTTATACAAAAGTATGGCAAATTATATCCTATCCTAACTATATAAATATATATATATATATTTTTTTTTCATTCTATTTTAATTTGGGACTTTTATAATCGCAATAGTAACAAATCACATTGCTATGGATTACATTTGGGCCATAAACCTGAACAGACTCTTCGCATCATCACCATTTGGTTGAGATAGAATTTTATGAAATGTGCCTAAATCAAGTCGGTTCAACCTCAAGGCCCCAAACACATCATTTCTATCAGACTCATATCGAACACATAAAATGCACACAAATGCGAAAGTGAGTTTACTTGGTTTGTTTGTTTATTACGCTTTTACGCTAGAACGGCTAAACGGATTTGAATGAAATTTGGCACATGGGTAAACCATGACCTGGATTAGGACATAGGATACTTTTTATCCAGATATTCCCACGGGATCGAGACTTATACAATATAATTTTTCTTAATTCAAGTAACCAAGACTCAACAGGATTGTTAGTAAAACTTACGACTATGCTAGTAAGCACAGACACTAAACAAAAACAAGAAAAACAATACAATCAATAACGGTTGGTCACCGCTGCGACATCCCATGAGAGAGGGTATAACAGTGACCCACGTATTCACAGTCCAGGCGACTCGCAACCATGCTCAAGACACTGTTGGAGCTGCCCCACACCCTGCGCACCAGGGAAGCGCACCTTTTACGCATTGTTGCGTAAAAGCAATCTACATGCGCATCTGCGAACATCCCTGATGCACTACAGAAACGGGACAGCCCCACCAATATCCTAGACGCATTGTTATATTGAACGCGGAGAGCGCTGTACGATCTTTGCGTATATCTAGCCCACAGGCTGCACGTGTAAAAACTAGTACAGTAGGCTCGAAAGAGCGTGATCTTTACAGGAAGTGAGCATCGTGCAAATCTGCGAGACAGCATGTTCGCTCTAACTGACAACGCCTTTCGCTCCCGTTCAATGTGATCATCGTCTTTGAGGTTGGGAGTCAATATATGACCAAGATATTTAAACCTGGGCTTGTGGCTAAGTAATAACAGCTGCACGGGTCGATCGATCAGGTTAAGCTACGCTTGCCGCGGTTGGTCCGTGGATGGGTGACCATCTTTACATACCAAGTCCCCTCCGTGCCTCGGAAAGCACGTTAAGCCGTTGGTCCCGGCTGTCATTTGTAGATCTTTGACAGTCCTTACGGGTAGTTAGAAGCCCAAAAAGTCTGACAACCAGTCTTACCAAGGGATATCGTGTTACCTAGTCACTAGGTTGTGGAGGTCAGATACATTCTGTTTTACATTCTGTGATTACTTCCTCACACACTGACTTATTAATTGTAAAATTTTAGGAAAATCGTCTACTTTTACAATTTTTGTAAATATGTGAGTACCATGTATCTATCACATATTAAATTATCTCTCGTTGCTTCATTTTTAATTCTTTTTACCTATTGTGGTATAGTAATTTTATTCTAGGTGCATCGTCTTCACATATAATAATTATTTAATAAATGTACGGACATATACAAACAATTGTAAAACATTGGGATTGAACAGTGGAGTTTCTTGCCCATTCTTCTCCATACGAAAACTACCTTTTGGAAGGGGCGACTAGAATCAATTTTATTATTTTGTAATTTTTGACGTTCAAAAGTGCCATACATGGGCCTATTTGAAATAAATGATTTGACTTTGACTTTGAGATAGGCAGTCGCTCCATGTAAAATACTGGTATTCAGCTGCATCCGGTTAGACTGGAAGCCGACCCCAACATAGTTGGGAAAGGCTAGGCAGTAGACTCTCTGCAAAGGTGTACCATAAAGTAATACAGGCGGTACTGCATCAGGACTTTTACCCCCACCCTCAAAGACCATGATCTCAGACTTCTTAGTGTTGTATGCCAAGCCATGACCTTGAGCATACGCCTCACATTGAGCAACCAATTTTCTCAAGCCGCAGACTGACCGCGGGGTGCAGCTAGCATAATAAAAAAAAACCGGCCAAGTGCATGTCGAACCACGCACAATGTAGGGTTCCGTAGTTGGAATGAATTTATCCCAAGAACAAACTTAACTTTGTAGTTGAAAAATATGTTCTCCCATACGGAATGTATGGGAAAACAAACAGCTCGGAGGGGTCTCAGTATGAAAAGCATGGTCAACCATCCACAGACCGGCATTGGCAAGTAAACTTGGTCGATTGCCATTCCATTGTGACCCATTCGGATTTTACTTAGCCACGAGCTCCTTTGAATAACAACAAGTGCGTGTCGGACCACGCACAATGAAGGGTTCCGTAGTTGGAATGAATTTATCCCAAGAACAAACTTAACTTTGTAGTTGATAAACATATTCTCCCATACGGAATGTATGGGAAAACATGTTTTTGCAACTGCAAAGTTAAGTTGGTCGATTATTACTCGATAACTAGTAAAGTCTACTTAGCTGTGATAGTTTTCCTTTTAATTTCGATTTTTTTCACACATCCAAAACCAACCATTTAGCCGGCAGGGGGGGGGGACACTTGACTCTAACAAAAATTAGCACTTTAAAGCTTAATATTTCGCAAACGGATCCCTGAATCCAAAAATGGTTTCACAAACTCACAATGTTTTTGAAGGACCTTTCCAATGATACCCCTCACTATGGGTTAAAAAAATAAAAAAAAAACATCACCACTTTACGTGTATGAGAGGTACCCTAAAAAAAAATGTTTTTCATAATTTTGTTTCACCACTTTGTTGACGTAATTAATATGTATACCTATGCCAAATTACAGCTTTCTAGTACTAAGGGTCTCGGAGCTAGACCGCGGACAGACAGACAGACAGACAGACAGACAGATAGACAGACAGACAGACGGATTTAATCATATTTATTCATATAATTGGTTGTATAGTAGCATTATATTCTAAGTACTATTTGTTTTATTTTATTATTTATTTATATTTAATTCATTAAACCTAGCTTGGTTTCCGTACGACTTTTTCGGGTGACCACTGAAAATCAGCGCTGTGCTGTGGGTCCCCATAGCACTGCATCATGCTGAGTGGAAGCCTTCTTGTCACAGTCATGACGTGCCAGCAGCTGCCGCATATTTCTGTTTTGTGCTCGTGATTATATTTAAATGTATTGTTTTATTTTATTGTATTGTTCTCTTTTTTTATGCATGTGTGTCTGTGACAATTAAACTTATTTTTCTTTCTTTCTTTTTATAAGGGTTCCTTGTTTACTACGGAACCCTAAAAATCAACGGCCAATCCTCCATACAGACTATACCAAAACATCTAATACAATTTACCATGACAACATGTAACTCAGTATTGTTTACAGCACTGCTTACCCGCTTATTACAGAGGATTTGTTATATCTTATGTTATTACTCGGAGCGAGAGTTCGCGAGGCTGTTTCATTGAAGGAGGTAAATGTAAAAAGGCTTGAGTATTATTACAAGTTATCATATTATAAGTCTGTGTTCCACAGAACGAAGACAGAAATTAATTGTTAAGCAAGGCTGGGCTTGTGGTTAAGCTACGCTTGCCGCGGTTAGTCCGTGGATGGGTGACCATTTTTACATACCAAGACTCCTCCGTGCCTCGGAAAGCACGTTAAGCCGTTGGTCCCGGCTGTCATTTGTAGATCATGGCAGTTGTTACGGGTCGTCAGAAGCCCGAAAGTCGACAACCAGTTAAGGGCCAAGGGGTATCGTGTTACCTAGTAACTGGGTTGTGGAGGTCAGATAGGCAATCGCTCCATGTAAAATACTGGTATTCAGCTGCATCCGGTTAGACTGGAAGCCGACCCCAACATAATAGGGACCTTTTCCCTATTATGTTGGGGTCGGCTTCCAGTCCTAGGCAGATTGAATTATTAAAAAATATGTTGTTAATTTCTTTATATTGAGTTATGGAGGAGTTGATATTTTTCGCGATTTCAAATTTAGTCATATATGTAGTAGGTACAAAATGATCAAAAGATGAATAGGTACAATGGCCGCTATCTTCTTTTTCAATATTACACCTCGTATAGCAAGATTTCATTTATCAATAAGGTATTGTAAAAAATTCATAAACTTTGGATCAGTATTTTAGTTTTTTGACACCGACTTCCGAAATTAAAGTTATATTTCACTTTGTAGTTTGGAAGTCGGTTGTATTTATTGTAAAAAAGTTTTTTTTTCTCTTTTTAGTGGGTTGTTTTGTAATTTATCTAAGTTACAATAGCCTTATGTCAACTGCTCATCAAAAATACCCAAATCGCTATAGATGTGCCTTTAATATTTGAAGAGTTCCCTCGATTTATCCAAGATTTCATCATCAGATCGTAACCAAATGACAATGGAACCAACTTGAAAGCATACTCTTTCAAACAAAAAAAATAATTTTTCAAACCGTTCCTCTTTCTTTGAGTAATCAGGTAACATAAAAAAATATATATTCCGACGAACTGCGAACCTCGTCCTTTTTTTGAAGTCGGTTAAAAAGAATATAATAGTCATTACAGAGCGGGTCTTTCATGCAGAAAAAATATAATTCACTGAAAATTAAATGTGAGTCCGTATAGAACAAATCATCTTAAAAACAGCTAAACCACTTGAGATTCAGTTTGAATTCATTACTAACGTTACTTTAAACTTCATCCCGGGGGATGGCTCGTGAGGATATTATCGCCATCCTCCTTTCATCCCCGACATCCGAGCAGTCACGGTCTGATTGTGTTGGGGCGGGTGGATGGTGGTGGACGAGAGAGCCGAAAGAAATATTTGTAAATATTTTTTATTACTTAAAATATAAATTCTAATATATATTCGGGGTTTTGGCTAAGTACTAATAGCCGCACGGATCGATTGATCAGGTTAAGCTACGCTTGCCGCGGTTGGTTCGTGGATGGATGAAATCTTGCCGGTGGTCCCAGCTGTCATTCGTGGATCTTTACCAGTCGTGGCGGGTCGTCAGAAGCCCAAAAGTCTAACAACCAGTCTTACCAAGGGGTGTTGTGTTACCCAGTAACTGGGTTGTGGAGGTCAGATAGGCAGTCGTTCCATGTAAAATACTGGTATTCAGCTGCAACTCAGAAAGAAAAAGAAAAAAACCGACTTCCAAAAAAAACACTACAAAGTTAAAAATAACTTTAATTTCGGAAGTCGGTGTCTTTGGTTTTGTATTTTAGTTTTTTGCCATCGACTTCCGAAATTAAAGTTATTTTTTACTTTGTGGTGTTTTTTTTGGAAGTCGGTTGTTTTTTTTTTTTGTAAAATGTTTTTATTTTACACTTTTTAGCTGTGTTACCTACCCCACACACATTCGAACACCACTACCTGCTATGTAAATAACAGTGACAGGAACTTATCATATCATCCACATACTAAGTCGGAAAAAAGTACGTATTATTGAAGCTAACTCAAAAACTGTTCTAGCAAAGTTAATAAAATTTATATGGGACCACTTCGAGAGCATACCCTTTCAAACAAAAAAGAATTATCAAAATCGGTCCACAATTGACGGAGAAATCGGTGGACATACATAAAAAATCAAACATACGTGACGAACATATAACCTCCTCCTTTTTGGAAGTCGGTTAAAAAACGTTATAAAAAGAAGTCATACCTCTCTGCCTACCAGATGGATAATGATACCATAATCTCTTCTTAGAAAAACAGGCACTTTGAACCGCTTAGTACATAAGTAGCCAGAATCACAATCATTACAAGATAAACCTACTAGATTATTTAACAGATAACCGTCTATCGTGATATACACAACAGGAAATAAGATATACCTATCTATAAAAATGTAATATCCGTTAAAAACTGCATGATTTTTTTATCATTTCTAATTACTTTAACAAACTTCTGTTTTTCTGAAATACCCAGTTTATCAATCAAGATTTTGTTGTAATTATTTAAGCCTCTGATTGTTTTTTTCATTGATGAAGAGATGGTACTTAAATAGATTGATAAAATTGCTTCTACGAGTGGCAATCTAACAATCTATATCCTCCTCATAATGGCTTAACGAAGATTATCTTTGGACTATAAAAGAGGATGTGACGTCTGAGTTTGTTTCGGTATTTCTTCTCAGAGTGGTCAGATAGGAAACACTGAACACATTTAGTATTAAAACAAAAAAAATATCAAAAACTTTTTAATTTATTTTTAACCGACTTTCAAAAAGGACAAGGTTATATGTTAGTCGCGTATGTTTTTTTTTATGTATGTCCACCGGTTTCTCCGTCAATTGTGAACCGATTTTGAAAATTTTATTTTTGTTTGAAATGGTATGCTTTCAAGGTAATTAAATATAAATATTATTACTTTGCTTCGATAGTTTTTGAGTAAGCTTCAATAATACGTACTTTTTCCCACTTAGTATGTGGATGATATGATAAGTTCCTGTCACTGTTATTTACATAGCAGGTAGTGGTTTACGAATTTGTGTGGGGTAGGTAACACAACTAAAAAGTGAGTGTTTTTTTTTTTTTCAAATTTATTACTCTGGAAGACAGTTAAATGATATGATGTTATTATACGACATACTTAAAAATAAATTTGTCTGTCCACAACTGCTCAGCAGAATAACGTCCCACTCAGACGTACTAAACATACCTTTTTGTTATCAGTACCATCGGCCTCCACTAATTAGCTGTGCTGCTGGGGAGTTTGTTGCGCCACTTCTTCTTCCCAGCGAAAGGCACTAGGAAGTGGTGAAGGATGGGCGTTTTGCGGGACTGTGTTATGTAATTTTGACGTTCGAAAAGTGCTAATTCTCAGCCTAGTTTGAATAAATGAGTTTTGATTTGATTTTGATTTGATTTGATTTAAACATGTCACCATTCTTGCGTCTACCTGCATTATATAATAATAAATTCCCCACATTAGATCCTTTCAATACCACACGGAACAGACTTAAAAAAAAAACACATCCTCCATCAAACGCCAGATACCCAGCGAACACAGTAGTGCCAGTTAAGTCATACGTACACAAAAACACACACAACTTAACACACATTTACAACACCTAAATATAAATGCAAAAACTTACTTAGAGATTATCTCCAAACACTAAGTTATGATGACACTGAGGATCTTCTGCTGGGTAATTTACAATGATAAGATACTATACAACATATAAATATAAGTCTTAATCTAGCCATAAACGGATGTGTACCGGTTACACCACTTTCTTTTTCACTTCACACACCCTACACCTACACACCACATACGCACTCACGCACATCCTACACTTAGTCACTACACACACACACGCGCACTCGGACCCTACATTTATTCACCTCACCACACAGCTAAACGTTTTTCATTTTGTGTTTTCTTTTCATAGATTATATCCTGTTTTTCTTTTACACCATTTGCTTATTGTTGTAACGTCCCGTTTTATTATATTGTGGCTTTGTCTCGTTTATTACGGAGAATCACTGGCTCCTAAGACACAGGCACATACACCTAGTTTAGGAGTCAGGGAATTAAAATTATTGTGACCTAGTTATAAGCCTTATATGCTCTTAGTTTTTTGTTCTTGTACTGTGATGGCTTTTGGTGAAATAAAGAATATTATATTACCTACACCACACAGATACATGCCCGCACACACTATAAATATTAATAATTATGTCACTCTCTGTATTTCATATTTTTTTCTGTGTACTTCGTAATTGGCGTAATGTTTAGAATAATAATAATGTTATACTTACTGTCAGCTGTGAAGCTACCTTATAATAAATAAATATAAAAAATACTTAATGCAAGGACTTTTAACAAAAAATGCTTGCATTAAAATCACTTACTGCATAAACCCGTCCAAAAAATAGCGGTGGGAAATCCAAAGCTTTTAAATTCCATTTAGCGCATTACGACGTGATGTTATACTGTAAATATTTTGTAAACACCTCGTCACTGCACCTGGGCGCGTCTGTTATCGAAAATACATAGAAATACTGAAAAAAAATAAAAAGGGCCGTCCGTGTCATACCACGCTAAATGAAGAGTTCCGTAGTTGGAATGAATTTATCACAAAATCAAACTTAACATTGTAGTTGGAAAATATGTACGTCAAGGTCAATTCTCTAACTGCAAATGTAAGTTTGTATTTGCAAAACGTATATTTAAACGTGGTAAAAACTTTTTTACAAAAAATACAACTGACTTCCAAACTACAAAGTGAAAAATTACTTTAATTTCGAAAGTCGGTGGCAAAAAACTACCAATAAAAATCACTTTTTATTGGGTTCGTTTGTAATTTATCTAAGTTACAATAGCCTTATAATATGTCAACTGCTCATCAAAAATATCCAAATTGCTATAGATGTGCCTATATTATTTGAAGAGTTCCCTCGATTTCTCCAAGATCCCATCATCAGATCGTGACCAAATAAAAATGGGGTCAACTTGAAAGTATATCCTTTCAAACAAAAAAAATAATTTTTCAAATCGGTCCAGCCGTCTTCAAGTAACCGGGGAACAAACATAAAAAAAATAGTCCGACCAACTGAGAACCTCCTCTTTTTTTAAAGTCGGTTATTTTTTTTTTACAAATTAACGATTTTCGGAAAAGAATGAAATAATTTACACAAAGTAAAGCACCCAGACAGGCGCTTTACTTTGTGTAAATTATTTCATCACCACTGCTCTCAAAACGGTGAAGGAAAACATCGTGAGGAAACCGGCATGTCCTAGAACCGAAAATTCGAAGACATGTGACATCTACCAACCCGCACTGGGCCCGCGTGGTGGATTACGGCCCCCTCCCTCTCACAGAGAGGAGGCCTGTGTCCCAGCAGTGGGAACATTTATAGGCTGATGATGATGATGAACGATTTTCGGACATTTTCGGCCGTATTTTTTTGTTTTGCGTTGACTTCTTTAGAACTCCCAGGGACTGTAAAGCTATGTCATACCTAAACGCGTTTCGAGGTAATTCTACAAGCGTCCCGTTTTTTCCTTTTGAGGTTCGGCACCCAAAAAAAGATAAAATCAAAACATCACGATCAGTTTTCCCGTAGGATTGGGCAGACTCTCAAACGATATTTCGCCAGTTATGTCTCATCTACCAAACGGAAGACGAGCCTTCTGTCACTAATAGAGCACAAATCCAGACTCTGGGCGTCTACCGAGAATTATCATGCTAAAACCAATGATAATCATTATTAATTCTATCAAGCCTCGTGCAGACTGACTCGACGCGACTTCGATTGTTCTACCGTGAAGTTTTGTTAGAGTCGCGTCGCGTCGCGGTTGTCTGTCTGGCCGAGGCTTCATTGGCGAAAAAATTATAACAAAAATTATAATTGCAGTTTTTTTTTTTCAAAATAAATAGAGTAGAGTATCTCAACCCCTCTCTCCCTTGAATTTGGATATATGTATAGGTATACCTATATAAACACTCCGTTGCGAAAAAAAACCGGGCGGTTTAGCTTTTTCTACATTATTGGTAATTACTTATACACCGTTTGAAATAAGATGTTTGTATGTGTGAATAGTAAATAAATAAATAAAGATTAGACATTTAAACAAACCTTTTTTACAGTCCGTTCAACCGATTTTGACTTCTATACCGTAGGCATAAGGATGCCATTAAAAGCAAAAAAAGTGGTTACAAACCAACTGTTTACTGCAGCTGCCATTTATCATGCGACCAACGCAATAGAAGTCAAAATCGGTTGAACGGACTGTAAAAAAGGTTTAGTTAAATGTCTAATCTTATTTCAAACGGAGTATAGTTCTAAAGAGGTTTTAAATAGCCAAACTATGTTACTGGCACTTAATAAAGAGTCTCGGTATGAAAAAAAAGTTAATTCCAAATTCGAAACTTTTGTTTAAAAAAACAATATTCCCTAGTTTGTGACTTTTTACTTACTTTTCGCGGGTTTGCGGTTAAAAGGTTATCAGGCAACTAAAACTAACTTCTCGTTATTTTTAGTAGAATAATTTATGTTTGTCGCATAATCCTGCCTCATTGTGACTTAAAACAGATGTCTTTGTGTCGATTGTAATGGCAGAAAAAGCAATAAAAGCTAGTAAAATTATAGCGCTGCTGGAAGAGGGGTGTAGCCAATGTTACGTCTCACAGCAGATAATAAGAAATTTCTAGTCATTTATGCTATTGACTTGCAGCTCGTGGCTAAATACTAACAGCCACTCGGATCGATCTGTCAGGTTAAGCTACGCTTGTTGGTCCGTGGATGGGTGACCATTTCTACATACCGAGACTCCTCCGTGCCTCGGAAAGCACGTTAAGCCGTTGGTCCCGGCTGTCATTCGTGGATCTTTGACAGTCGTTACGGGTCGTCAGAAGCCCGAAAGTCTGACAACCAGTCTTACCAAGGGGTATCGTATTACCCAGTTACTGGGTTATGGAGGTCAGATAGGCAGTCGCTCCATATAAAATACTGGTATTCAGCTGCATCCGGTTAGACTGGAAGCCGACCCCAATATAGTTGGGAAAAGGCTAGGCAGATTGATTTTATGCTATTGACTTACTAAAAATATTAATATTATCTATAGAAAACCCGACTGTAAGGTGCCCGTTTTTTTTGCAAAGGGGTTTATAATAAATATAGTTATATTTTATAAACTATATGTATGTATGTGTATTATAAGTTATCTTATAACATATTTATGTACTGTTATTTTATTTGTAATGATATATTTTAATAATTTTTTCTTTGTTCCTCTCAAACAGAGCACCTGCCATCCAATCTCTTCACCACCCTTGGTTGACTGGTAGAGAATGCCTAAGGCATTAAGTCCGCCTTTGTACCTTTTTGAGTGTGAAAAGTTTAAATAAATAACACTCTGCTAGACGCATCAGCGTGTTTTTATGTGAGAAAACATTTTGGTACTGTACTGTTTGTTACTCGTAAAACTTTCTACAAAAAAAAAAAACACTACAAAGTAAAAAATAACCTTAGTTTCGGAAGTCGATCTTTGGTTTTGAATTTTCGTTTTTTGCCACCGACGACGTCCGAAAAAAAAAACAGACGATCATAGAACCTATTCCTTTTTGGAAGTTGGTTATTTTTTTTTTAATAAAACGAATAGGTTTGCCTACACCTTAAACGATTCTATCAATCTGCCTAGCCTTTTTCCAACTTGTTGGGGTTGGCTTCCAGTCTAACCTGATGCAGCTGAATGCCATCATTTTACATTGAGCGACTGTATATCTAACCTTACCAGATCTAACCCAGTTACTGGGATACACGGTACTGTGAGGACTTATCATTGGAATTCAACCTCACACATTGTGCAGGCTGGCAAGAACACTATGGTATCCGAACATTCGAACATTATATATTTAAATTAGGATTTTCGTATGGTGTGCATTTGTTGATGAGAAAAACGAGTTTAGCCCCTGGCGTCGGTCGCGTAATATTGTCCTTTGCTTTATACTATTGGTTTAATCATAGTCTGTTTTTTTTTAAAGTTCTTTAATTTCTCACACTATACACGATCCCGAGTGCCGCAGCCAAGTGCGGTGCTCACAGTACACCTTGGTAAGACTGGTTGTCAGACTCACAGGCTTCTGACAACCCGTAACGACTGTCAAAGATCAACGAATGACAGCCGGGACCAACGGCTTGAGAGTGTTTATTCTGAAAGTGGGCAACGTCGCAAATAGATGTCAAATTTTTCGCTGTTTTGATTAATTTGGCAATATTACTGTATGGAAATAAGAAATGTGGCTAACTAGCGAACTAGAATATTAATAATGAATTGCAATTATAACACTGAATTTTATGTTGTAACCGTTTTAAGTGTAAAAAAAACCGGCCAAGTGCGTGTCGGACCACGCACAATGAAGGGTTCCGTAGTTGGGATGAATATATCCCAAAAACAAACTTAACTTTGTGGTCGAAAAATATGTTCTCCCATACGAAATGTATGGGAAAACATGTTTTTGCAACTGCAAAGTTAAGTTGGTCGATTATTACTCGTTAACCTGTAAAGCCTACTTAGCTGTAATAGTTTTCCTTTTAATTTCGTTATATAAACTACTGTTGTGATTTTTTTCACATACCCAAAACGAACCATTTAGCCGGCAGGGGGGGGGGGACACTTGACTCTAACAAAAATTAGCACTTTAAAGCTTAATATTTCGCAAACGAATCCCTGAATCCAAAAATGGTCACAAAATCACAAACTCACAATATTTTTGAAGGACCTTTCCAATGATACCCCTCACCATGGGGTGAAAAAATAAAAAAATAAACATTACCACTTTACGTGTATGAGAGGTACCCTAAAAAAAAATGTTTTTCATAATTTTGTTTTACCACTTTGTCGGCGTAATTAATATGTATACCTATGCCAAATTACAGCTTTCTAGTACTAAGGGTCTCGGAGCTAGACCGCGGACAAACAGACAGACAGACAGACGGACATGACGAAACTATAAGGGTTCCTTGTTTACTACGGAACCCTAAAAGGCATTTGGAAATTTTCCAAATACTATTTTACCTCTAAACTAAATTTTCGGTTTTCCGAGGCACGGCACCATTTACGATAAGACACGAATAATTTTGTAATAAAGCATAGTAGTGTAAAATAATTGGGTCAGACATTATTAAGTTATGCAGCAAGCGAACTATTTCAGGAGTCGCTCGTTATCTTGAAATATGCGAACAATTTCTCTTACATCGTTTCACGATGCACTTAAGAGCGTTTATTCTGAAAGTAGGCAACTTCGCAAATAAAAGTCAAATATTTACCTGTTTTGATTAATTTGGCAATATTACTGTATGGAAATATGAAATGCGGCTAACTCCGACTTTGAGTTTGCCGATCACTGACTTAGGTGAAAGGAACTTGAAGTAAACTGTCAAAAGCGTCATTAGGTAAATACGCTAATACCAAATACGCAGGTGGCTACAGGAGTTCACCCTCACACAAGCGGAGTACTGGTGGACCTCGACACCGGGCTGCAGGCAGTCCAAGGAAGCTATGCCATCCCTGGATAGCAGGCTAACCAGGCGTTTATTACGCCTGGACAGGAACGGCCTGCGCCTGGTGACGGGAACCATCACGGGACACTGCTCACTAAACAAGCACTTCCACACAATAGGCATAACGGACAGCCCTCTGTGCAGGGCATGCATGGAGGCTGAGGAAACCGTCGCGCACGTGCTCTTCGAATGCACAGGCGTCACCCAGATTAGAACAGAAACCCTCGGGTCACCCAGATCGTTTACAGATGTTCTGAACAAACCAGGAGTTTTGATTAACTTCTGGAGGGAGGTGGGCTGGTTGGAATAACCACCAAACGGCCGCCATGGCCCACGCACAATGGTCCACCTGACGGACTAAGTGCGGAAACCAAACCCCATAACATAGAACATAGCGTCATTAGGTAGAATGACAGCTCATTTTACATAAGTTTTCACGGTCATGTTTTTAGGCAGTTATTTCAAAGCGAGTGCTTGTAAGATTAGCGTCCTAGAGATTAGGTCAAGTTAGCAGGAATAGGTTAAGTAACAATAAGATTAAGGTAACAGGTTGACTCTGATTGTACGTCTAACTGACTACTGAAGTTAAACTAGAGTCTGGAATCGCTAACTCTGCAATAGAATAAAATGGACAACCCCAAAAAAAAATATAAATGGTATACTTTTACATCAGTCAGTTTCGAGTACTTGAGCTGTCAGATTGCTTACGCTGTAATAAGTTGTTTTCACAAAATAAAAACTTTACAAAAAAAACACTACAAAGTGAAAAATAACTTTTATTTCGGTAGTCGGTGGCAAAAAACGAAAATTCATAACCAAAGACACCGGCTTCCGAAATAAAAGTTATTTTTCACTTTGTAGTGTTTTTTTTTGAAGTCGGTTGTTGTTTTTTTTTTTGTAAAAAGTTTTCATATTCCATAACTGTAGGGTCTTAATGAGGCCATATCCAAGAATCAACTGGCCTTATTTTATTTTTAAAGTAACATTACAATAGACTCTCGATGTGTGTATCTAAGTTTCATTTTTTTTTTCAAACCATGCATTCATATTTATAGCTAAAAAAATGCGACGTTGTAATTTTTTTTTATATTTATTAAAAAAAAAATCACGTAAGGATGTTTTACATAAATAATCATAACTTTGTCAAAATGTTTTAAAAGTAAAATGAAAAAAAAAAAAAAACAAAATATTTCAGAATGATACATAATTTTGTCGTCAGAACCACACGGGGGGGTGACAACTTCAAATTAATTGAATAGGTAACGTTGATGTGAGTGAAAAATGGATCACAATCATGTTTCCACAATGTATTATTCAACGGATGAAAATTAAATCCATACATCATCATCTGCCTAGCCTTTTCCCAACTATCTTGGGGTCGGCTTCCAGTCTAACCGGATGCAGCTGAAAATTAAATCCATACAAAGTTACTTAAATCATTTTAAAATAAGAAAGAAAGAAAGAAAATAAATTTATTTGACCTAGGATAAAAGAGGGGGGTATTAAAAGTTGTAGGGGTTTCCAAGGAGGTTGAAGCAGTTTTTTTTTGTTTGTATTTAAAACGCTACAAGCCATTTTAAACCTTGCAACATCAGTAAAAGTATGATACAAAAATATAAATATTAATAATATTATGTTAAATCCGTCACGATGAGGGGTAGCCAGTGAGTGAGGTAGTGAGACAAATCTTATTCTTATTGTATCGCGAGTAGGGTGGAGGGGACTGTTGTTGTCCGTGTGTATAATAATAAATTTGTTGTTAATATTGTTTTAGATACTTTAAGTGTTTAAAACTGCATTTTTTTTTTATTATCATCACGTTCTAATATTTATAATATATACAGTGTAAAATAAGTTCTACTAATAATTCTATTTGGTAATAATTGAACTAACTATATACAGAGGAAAAATAAAATAAAATATAGTAACAAATCATTGGGCATCAAAAAATTCATCCGAATCGCTGTCGGTGGGAAAGGTGCCCAAAAGGCTGGCAGCATTGCCACGTTGTATGGCAATGCTAATTCTTTGGCCTAAAAATTGGCCAACCCTTTGGTCACGTGAAGAGTCGACCAACCGCTTGGCGATGTCCCGGAATAATCGATGAGCACTCGGACCCCATGGCCCTAGTGTTTCAACCCCAAACGGTTCAAAAATATAGCTACCGGTAAGGTTGTTATATTTGCGCCGTTTGAGGTTTTCTGCACCTGCAGCAGCCGCCCCAGCACAACTCGCCGTGCTAGGAAGATGGGATGGCGCGAGGGTGTCGACACAGGTTGCGTCCCACACCAAAGGCCTACCCAACTTCCAAGGCATTATGGTCATTCCGTCTGGCCTCTTCCCATCGTCGCGTACCAAGCCATTAGGTTCTAAAACAGCTGGCACCCCGGCGGTGACAAGAGCCCGACGGATTATGTCATTAATGCTTGCGTGTCGTGCCAACCGACCGGCGCTCTTGTTGCAGGAAAGGCCATGGTGTCCGAGGCGGTCGACTGCTTCACCGCACTGACAGCGGTGCGGAGCCCCGCAAGGAGCGCCCAAACGCAGGCTTGTAGCGAGCCTGAAAGTGGTGTCACCCAGCATAGTGCCTATGTTGGGTGACGGTAGCGCCTGAAGCCAGAGGCCCGACTCCCATTCCCCCACAGCCAGTAGGCGTGCACGCTCAGCAGTATTGGTGGACGTATTAAAGAGGTTATTCCGTACCAACCTGCAGAGCGGCTCATCCCACTGTCTCTGGGAAGACGGATTCTCGGGCTGCTCCGTATTCGGGCAAGCCACTTTCCAGGCGTTCATGGCATCAGTCAAATACGGCACTTCAGAGTCAACCTGAGAAACGGTTAAGATTCTTTTGGTTAACTTGTCGGTGCTGTGGACTGAGGACAGGAACGCCGGTAAGCTTACACTAGAAATTTTGCGGACGCCGAGCCCACCAAAACGAATGGGTAGTGTGGCTTGCAGCCACGCGCGGTCGTCCAATGCCACATTTATGATTGATGTTAAAGTGCTTCGAATGGTTTGGTCAATTTTGTCTAAAAGTTGTGGCTTCTTCCATAAAGGGGAAGAGCGGAGGAAATACATAAAATTTGGACCGAAACAGCAGTGTCTGATAAGAGTGAATGCCGAATGTACGTTAATTTTAGAAAGTCTGTCCGAAATGTCGTTGAAATGTTTAATTTTTTCGTCCACGAAAGGTGAAAAGCTGTCTTCTAAAATTGGGGAACCTAGGAGGTGAAGTGAACTTTTTTCCAAAACTTTGATATCTGGGGCTATTGAGTTGAATTTGTGTATAGTCGATTGTCTGTCGGTATTGTCACAAGGGTAAATTTCACATTTTGAGTAGTTGAGGTCGAGGCCAATGGATTGGAACTGCTGCTTTAGGAATTGGAAATCTTCTAGAACAGTATCTACGTCACCTCCTAGGGTCCCATCGTCTAAATACCACACATTAAATTTTGAATTTAGTTGTTGTATTATGGGGTGAATAGCTAAGCTGAAAATGACTGGCCCGAGGGGATCACCTTGTTGGCATCCGACTGCAGATTCCAAAACGTTGTCTTTATAGAGTAATTTTGAAGGGTGCCTATAGCACTGCCACAAAAAACCATAAATTTCCGGTAACACTTTTTTTGCTTCGGCCAACAGGGTGTCCCTGTTAACGGAGTTAAAAGCGTTCTTGACGTCAACCTTGAGGATGACCTCACCTTTACCGGAGTTTAAAAAACTGGAAAGGGCATGTACGGCAGCCTCGCAGCCCCCTTTGGATCCAAACCCAAGCTGTAGGGGCTGGAACTTATTTTTTAAGGATTCTCCGTATAGTCTGCAGCAAATTTTGGCTGCCGTACGCCTGTAGGTACACCCAACGGCAATGGGGCGAATGCCGCCGTCCTTCTTGCGCAGTGCACATAAATTTGCCCCGTACAAGACATCGACGCCGGCATCATTCACACTGCCGTTGAGCATCAGGTTAATTAGAGCCGCAAGCTCCTTTAAAAGTAACTCACCAGCTTCCCCGGCGCCTGAACTCAATAGGTCTTTTAAATGCTGAGGAGTCAGGCCGTCGAGGCCGCCGGCGGAGCCACTTCGGAAGGAGCTCACGGCGGCAATCAGCTGGGGGGCAGTAACGGTGAGATGTGTTGAATTTGGATCAGGAGGGAGGGGGGGGTCGGGGAAGGTGAGACCATCGGCAGGCGCTGGATGTTTACTCTCCAGGGCTGAAATAGTTTCTGGAGAGTAGGGCGCCACCACATCGCTACTGAACAGTAGCCTGGCCGCTCCCCTGATGTCACCTTAACAAACTGCATTTGTTTATTTTCATATTTCACTTCCGTCAAGCCTTTATTAACTTATATGTAAAAGGTAGATCATGCAGCGGAAAAGAAGTTTTCTTATCCAGACGAGTCCTTTCACATATCATTTGCACCGCGCTTTGATTTTGTGCATACAGATTATAGTCAGCAAGAAGCTTATGTTACTATACCTAATATAAAAGTGACTTACTACTTTTAATACAGAATGAGCATTAATGTCTATAAAGTAGGTGTCTTCTGTTTGATTTAAAATAGACCGACGGCGGCAGTAACGCCGACGCAAGGAGAACTAAAAACCACCGGAAGCATGACGTTTGTATTAAAATCAGTGACAAAATCACCACTTAATTTGCGATTGACTTCAACACAAAATTATTTTATCCAACGAAAAAGATACATTGCTAACAAATTGTTAAAAATAAGGAATTGTCAGCGAGTCTTTTAATTTTTATTTCTTTATTTTGTCGCAGGTCCAACAACCGTTCCTCCTACCCCACAATAATGAGATTCGCTTGTAAACATCTGCTCGAAATAGGATTAAAATATTATTCCGCCTGGTCCACCGCGCCTCTTGAGAATTACTAATTTGTCTTTTGTTTGATTTCGAGTCTTTATAGCCGGTTATACGAAAGGGGGTAAGCAGGAGTGCAAGAAAAGCCTCTTAGAGTAGTGGGTAAGATATAAAAAAACTAGCTTCTGCCTGTGACTTTGTTCGCGTAGAAGTCGTAAGATACACAATATACTAAAATAACAGACACATTTTATAAAACTCCCTCAGTCCCCGAATCACCAGCGGGTCTAAAACAGCCACATTAAGCAATTCCTCTAAAAGCAATTAATTTTCTGAATGCCCAGCAATTCCTCTATGGTGACACATATTTTAGCAAAATCATATTCAATTCAATTCATATCAGAATTATATTTGGTGTAAATATTACCGCATGAAAAAATGAAGACCGTAATTTTACCAAATAATTTTTCTTTACAGTTTTTATTAACCAAATGAGATATTTTTTTTCTACATTTTAGTACAAAACTGTCAAACGGATAAATTGCATAATATGAATTAAACGCAGATAATATTAGGAAATCAGGATGGCGACCAACTGATTATCGTTTAAAGTTAAAGTTCGCGAGCACATTCGCAAGAAGCTGGCAGTATCATCACAACGGTAATGTTTTCCCATTGTTTGGCTCATTTGTTTTAGTATTTTTATGTGTATTTATTTTTGCTTAAGTATATTTATATACTAGCTGACCCGTGCCCACTTCGTTGGGCGGTAAACATTTTAACTTGTGAAGTTGTGATGAAATTATGAGTGTAGTTCGGTTAGTACTGAGTGCTATGATTTATTTTCTGACTGCCAAAAGGAGGGTTTTGTTTTTATTGCATATGTATGTATTTGCATGCCACTTTGGCTATATTTCCGGGTTTCAAATGAGTGAATGAAATGATTTGCGATGTTCTCACTCTTTGGTTAGCTAGCCGCTGCGAGCGCTCAGCGCTAGTCTCCCTATCCCTTGTTGCTGAGACATGCTGCCTTAAATCAGAGAGACGCTACGCACGTTCAGCGCTAGATTCCCGAGCACGGGCCTTCGATGTTCTCGCGCTTTGGCTAGCGAGCCTCTGCGAGCGCTCAGCGCTAGACTCCCTATCCGTTGTTGCAGAGACATGCTGCCTTAAATCACTGAGACGCTGCGCACGTTCAGCGCTAGATTCCCGAGCACGGACCTGCGATGTTCTCACAGTTTGGCTAGCGAGCCGCTGCGAGCGCTCAGCACTAGACTCCCTATCCCTTGTTGCAGAGACATGCTGCCTTAAATCACTGAGACGCTGCATACGTTCAGCTCTAGATTTCCAGCACGAACCTGCGATGTTCTCCAGCTTTGGTTAGCAAGCCGCTGTGAACGCTCGGAGCTAGATTCCCCAGCGCGTGTTTGCGAAATATTTTCTCTATTCCTCTAGAGGCGCTGATGATTTTCAAGAGCAGACTCTTCCGTACGCCGTACTCGAGCTGCTCTTGTCTGGGATGTCTGACGGGAAAGTTGTGATTTCCTTTTAGGCATGATAAACAATCGCTGAAACTGTCTGATATCCCAAAAACAGAAATACCAGAGCTTCGAACTCGAAGAATAGGAACGAAGTAGTATTTGTGTTTTAAGAAACCGAGCAACCAAAACAATTTTAAAGACCAACAACCAAATTGTTTTCAATTATATACAACTGTTAAGGCAGCGCATGCAAACAACTCTGTTGTAAAAGCTATTTTTTTCCGCCTGGCTAGACAAAAATTGAGATAGTTCGGCTAATATGCATGATATCTTTATAATTTGTAGCCTATAGCACTCACGAATAATTTAGCTTTCTACCAGTGAAACAATTTTTAAAATTGGTTCATTACTTCCGGAGATCACCCCCTACATACAAACTTACAAACAAATGTTACCTCTTTATAATACTAGTATAGATAATTGGGAGTATATCTTTAAATTAATAATATTTAAATAAATATTAATTCCTCAATTCTCGCTATTGCACCTACCACTGTTTGTCTTTGCATCACCCAAAGGTTGACTGGTAGAAAATGCTTTTAGCAAGAAGTCCGCCTGTGTACATTTGTGTGCTTGAAGTATTAAATAAATAAATAAATATTGTGAATTGTCAGTTTGTGACAGTTTGTGTGATTCATAATAATTATCATTTATTATGATTCTGCCAAAACGGCCGTTTTAGGCCCCCTGGTCGCGACGCATCGTCGCCCGTGCTATTAATTAGTTCGTTTTCGCTTGGCGTTCTTTCTGACTTTTTTTCTTCTTGCACAGCTCCTAAAGGTCGCAGCGTGATGTTAAATAGCTTATAACCTTCCTCAAAAATTGGGCTATCTAATGCAAAAATATTTTTTCAAATCCGACTGGCAGTTCCAGAGATTTGCGCGTTCAAAAAACAAACTCTTCAGCATTGTTATTTATGTATAGATGGATGCGCCCGCGGCTTCTTTTAACCTCTCGTATGTCATATAAGCTCATATCATTGTAAAAATATTTGCCTACCTACTTTTGTGTCAGATTTATAAAAATTCTTTTAGTAGTAAGTAGTTTAGTCGTAAAATGTATTATGAAACTGATAAATAGAGACAGTTTCGTCGTTCATATTGATTTCAAGTTGCGCCTACAGTTGTCTGGAGGCGCATTTAAATACACCAGTTTTTCATTAAAATCTGTTCTGTCGCTTAGAAGCTCAACCGTATCAAACTAATGGACACATACATATTTTCCCTCATTTATAATTCTTAACTAATATCCTTCCTTAATATTATAAATGCGAAAGTAAGTTTGTTTGTTACGCCTTCACGCTAAAACGGCTGAACGGATTTGGATGAAATTTGGCACATATATAGATGATGCCCTGGAAAAGAACATACGATAATTTTTTTTTTCCACGGGATCGAGACTTATGCGGGTGAAACCGCGGGGCGCAGCTAGTAATATTATAAAAACGAAAGTGAGTTTGTTTGTTTGTTACGGTTTCACGCTAAAACGGCTGAACAGATTTGGTTGAAATTTGGCACATGGGTAGACCATGACCTAGAATGGGACATAGGATATTTTTTATCCCGATATTCCCACGGGAGCCAGTAAAATTGTTGGCTATTCAATTCAGCTGCTTGCCGTGTTTGATTCTTGGATGGGAGGCAGTTTCTTTTGAACGAGATCTCTCAAAGCTTCGCAAAGCACGAAAAGCCGTTACTGTTCATCTCTGCACTAAAACCACTGACATACAGTGGTTCCCACATTGTAGGTATGTTGTGGATTGCACTAATTATAATATGCTTAGCCTTTTCCCAACTATGTTGGGGTCAGCTTTCCAGTCTAACCGACTGCAGCGGAAAACTAGTATTTTACTTATAGCGCCTACATAACTGATAACGAGCTCGAAAATTTTTGAAAGTGTCGCTTCGCTCGCTACAATCTACATCAGATTGTAGCGAGCGAAGCGAGTTCGAAAATTTTCATCCTCAGCCTCCAGCTCTAAACTAATTCTTATTAAATATATTTTGACTGTGATTGGGATATCATTAATAAAGTACTTCTTAAGATTTGGACCCGCCAGGACCCGCCCGGGACGGTTTGTCTTGGACGGTTTGTCTGAAAGAAAATTTAAAACTCACATTAAAAGTACTCTTTGTAAACAAGCATATATATATTACAAATTAGAGGATTATATTCTAGATAAGAATGCTTGGAAGCATGCTGGTCTAGCTCCATAGGACAATTTAGAGTCTAGACAAAATCAAACTGGTTGCTAATTTAATTGTGTAATTAAATATTATAACATTTTTTTTTTACATTCTGTGATTACTCACACACTGACTAATTAGTATCACTTGTAATTTTTTTAGGATTATCGTATAGGTACCTACTTTTACAATGCTTGTAAATATGTGAACACCATGTATCCATTACATAATTATTATTTTTTCTGTCATTGTTATGAAACGTCAGAAGCTAGGAACACGGTTCCATTTGGTCGTTACCTATCGAGAAGAGTCGGCAGAAAACTCCACGGTCCATCATCATAAAATTATAATAACAGCACATAGTCTCATTATGCGTGTCGTGCGTGCATGTGTGGCAAACACACACGTGGCAACAGTATTTATTTGATTAAATTTATGAATCATATTAGAAAAAATATCAGTGGTCGACCTAAACAGACACAGCCCAGGGGGGATCATAACCCCCATAACCTCCCCCTGGATCCGGCCTTGCTTCTATATGAGAAGAAAAGTTAATATCTTTGCATTGGGAAGCTTCACCTACTTCATCGATGGTTTTGTATCCACAGGCTTCTCCAAAATTATGTTTAATATCAATAAAATATTATCAATAATGTTAATAACGATTATCCACCACCAATTTGCTCTGATATACAGTCTTGTGGAATCGGAAGTACCGTAATATAGGTATGTGCCCAACCCAGTACTCGAAAATGGAAATATCACGCTGTATTTGTATCGATCTATCATCACTGACAGGACTATTATTGCCAATAAGCCAGACATAGTGGTGATAGATCTATTAGAGCGTCGCACAATGATTATTGATATAGCGGTCCCGCATGACGAGAACCTCGTGAAAGCTGAAAAAGATAAGCAGATAAAGTATCTTGACCTAGCTTGCGAGATTGTCTACATGTGGGATATGGACTCAACGATCATTGTGCCGATAGTCGTGACAGCCAATGGCCTAATAGCCAAGAGCCTCGAACAACACTTGACGAGGCTCTTGTTCGGCAGCTTGATCAAGGACTTGATTCAGAAAGCGGTACTCCTGGACACGGCTCGCATTGTTAGGAGGATCCTCTCTCAGGAGCCCTGACTACCGGTAGCTTGGACCCTGTTCCCGATACCGGTGGGCTACATTTTTTATATATTTTAAATGTTTATATTTATTTTTTATAAACTTATTTGAGATTATGTTTAAAGATGAAATAATGGAAATAATGTTCATACTGTTGTTGTTGGTAATGATGTTATTGTTTTTTGTTTTGTCTGTTGTATTATAATTTCATTGTCTAATAAATTAAGGATTGTTGTTGTTTCGGCTAACTAATCACAAATTCACAAGCTAAAATAAGGCCTTTGATCTGTAAATCTGTCTACAGAAGAAATCTATAGTTACATCCGTAGAAACCAAAACTCGAGGAGAAGTTTGCATTTTAAAATCTCAAGCAACGAAGAAGTAGCTCCATCTAGTAGCGAATAGCAAAACTAATTTCTGAAAATAATTTATAGTTTGAGAAAATCGTATTTTTAGCTTTGTGAATATCATCACATTCACAAATAAAGCCCGAAAAAAATATTAGCAATGATTAAAGAATTAAATATCATCCAAAAGATAGACTTCTTATCTTTACAGTCGCGTTCATTTTATGTTTCAGGCAGCTAGCGACATCTGGTGGAGATTTGTGTCCCTAAACAATCAACACCCTTTTCATAGACTGATGAATTTAGGGGTGTAATTTTAAAACCCCCTAAAATGACTTCATACACATTTACTTACAAATTTTTGCATGAAAATAAAGTTTAAAATTTTACTTTCTAGTTGTCCCTACATTAACTTTGATAACTCACTTAAATACACAGTAAAATGAGTCTAAAAAGTAATGTTAGTTGCAAATGCCGCGAAAATGTCTTGTGTTAGAATCAAAATCCTCTAAAATGAAATCGACCAATCATAACAGCGCGTCATTTGAGTCAGAACAGTATGGGGATTTTCGTTGTGTTATTGGGAGTTGCTCGCGGATTTTAATTGAAATTCACACGAAATAATGGAAGATGCTCGGAAACGTCCACGCAATCCAACGTCATCCACCGAGCAGTATAAGGTTAGATGCAAAACCTTCTAAGGTAAGACAGTTGATTTTCAAAATCCGCTAAAATGGCAAGTTGCTTGCAAATTCCTCTATAATAATTTTTTATCATTAATTTTATCAAATCAAATCAAATCAAACTTTATTTGTGAACATAGGGGTACAGAAAGGTCTTAAAAATATACATTTTAGCGTGATCTCAATGTTCTACCAATACAATTGGTATACAAATAATTTGTTATTTTAATAAATACTTTTAACATGCAATGATAATAATCAAAAGAATGAATTAAGATTAAATAAATGACTTCAAAAGTCTAAGTCAATTTCTAATATAATATAATGTAGATAAATGTTAAAAGAATAAAATAAAATGTCAATAGCCGTTAATTTATAGTATCATTTAAAAAATCTTCTATGGAATAATAGGTCTTCTCTACTAGAAATAAAAATAATTTACTTTTAAATTGGCCAACATTTTCTACACTTCTTATGCATTTTGGTAATTTATTATAAATTTTTGGAGCCATTACAAAAATACTTTTCTTAAATAATGCGGTTCTAGACCCAACTAAATTTAATTTTATTGAAAATGCAAATAAATATTTTAGATTGTCCACGTTATTTAGGATTGCCATGACATGACAAACAAATTAATATCAAATCTTGCCATTTGCATTAAGTTTACGACAACATATTCAAAATAATCTTTTTTCTTGTGAAAAATTTCTTCAGGATGATTTAGAGGGTTTTGAAATTACACCCCTTTGTATTCATCCTCTTAAATCAACTTTACTTACAATATTATCTACTTGGCCGCAAATAGGAAGTTAGTGGTAGTTCTTCACCGGACGAATTCTTTCGTCTCAAGAAACTCTACTACTGATCAAATAATATTATCTTCATCAGTCTATAATGTCCCCACTGCTGGGACACATGCCTCCTCTCGGTGAGAGGGAGTGGGCCGTAATCCACCACGCGGGCCCAGTGCGGGTTGGTAGATGTCACATGTCTTCGAATTTTCGGTTCTAGGACATGCCGGTTTCCTCACGATGTTTTCCTTCACCGTTTTGAGAGCAGTGGTGATGAAATAATTTACACAAAGTAAAGCGCCTGTCTGAGTTCGAACCTACGACCTACAAACAATATTAAAGTACCTACCTATTTCTGATATCACGATCAATCAATCTGCCTAGCCTTTTCCCAACTATGTTTGATTCGGCTTCCAGTCTAACCGGATGCAGCTGAATACCAGTATTTTATTTGAAGCTAATGGTGCCGATTCTCTTGTTCACAAACTAAACTAAATTTAAGTTCAGTGCATCTTTTTCTTTCTATTTCATTAAGAAAGAGACAGAAGATAAATTTTAGTTTAGTCCTGTCAAATTAATCAGCGCTTGACGTAAATTGACGTACCTAATTTTAGTCGGCAAGTTTTTAATCACGTCTAAACTTGTATGGAGTAGTGACAGGCGCTGATTAATTTGACAAGACTAAACTAAAATTTATCTTCTGTCCTTTTCATAATGAAATAGAAAGAAAAAGATGCACTGAACTTAAATTTAGTTTAGTTTGTGAACAAGGGAATCGACACCACTGCCTATCTATCCTCCACAACCCAGATACCTACTGGGTAACGCGATACCCCTTAGTAAGACTGGTTTGCAGACTTTCAGCCTTCTGACTACCCGTTACAACTGTCAAGGATCTATGAACGACAGCCGGAACCAACAATTTATCGAGCTTTTATCATCGTCATAATATTGATAAGGATTTTATAGTTACGACAATAAGTACTGATAATAATTGATTCTTATCAATTGTTATCAGTACCTATTATCGTAAAATAGATTCGCAATCATTCATCTTTTCGTGTGGTTAATGACTAACCTGGTGTCAGAGTTTTAAAGCCGCCCATGGGCCTCTGACTTGGCTTCACGTCATGCCGTTGAGAAATATCTCTCAAACCGGTTTCCTCACGATGTTTTCCTTCACCGTTTTTGAAGCAAGTGATAATTCAATATGCACCACATGAATCCGAAAAGTCAGAGGTGCGAGCCTTGGGTTCGAACTCGAGACCTATGACTTGGCAGTCTGACGGTTATACCACTAGCACTGCTCTTTGCGATCATTGGAAGGTGGTCTTCAACTAATCAGTGATCGCTAAATCGTTTCCTAAACATGGTGGCAATTTACATCAGGACTGTAGTACCTACCTTTATAATTATTTAATAATAAACATATCATAACTGAAATAAGAACCATCCTTACTCTAAAGTAACTAATTTAATTCCGAATATAATTATTTAACCTCAAAATGGATTCTAATCCCCAAATTAATCTTCAAGTCGTTACCCCAATATTATAATCTAAAACTGTTTAATAAAACTACATATTTACAATATTTCAGGGATAAGGAAAATAATATGAAACACCAAGATAATTTGTCAGTCATTTATATGTCTTTGCCAACATCAAATTCAATATTCTACACCATACCATCACATCTCCTATTCCCCACATAATATCACAATTCAATCCGTATTCTAATATTTACCATAAAACTAATAGGTTACTTTAATTTACAGTAGATCTCCAACCAATACTAGGTACGCCAATCTATTTTTTTACCGACACAGCCATTAAGCACGTCTTACTGTCACAAGCGCCCGACCCAGAAGGTCGTTATTACCCCCATTTTCACATATCAAATCTTTGGGTGTTGCCAGTACAATATCCAACAATTACGTATAATAAATTGAAACCAAACATAACATCATTCATCATTTCTAAATTAATGTCTGTAATTTTTATGGTGTGCATAATAAAGAATATTCTATCTATCTATCTATAACATCACGCCGTTATTCCTCAAAGGGTTGGGCAGAGGTGTACCTGTAGTAGGTACACCCACATTTCGCCAGTTATGTTTAAGTCCCATGTAATTAGAGGGCGAGCCTATTGCCATCAACCGGGCACAAATCCAGGCTCTGAGCTACTGAAAAATTCCAGTTGGAATAACCCAGGACCTTATGCTTAATAGTAGCGCTTTATGACCACTAGACCAATGAGGCAGTCCTGACTGACTTTTCAATTTTATGGAATTACTTGTAAAGGAAAAGATTGTGAAGAAACTATGACCTACAATAATTATATTATAAGTAGTTCAACTGCATCCATCATCCATCATGTTAGGTTCGTTTAACAGTATTTTTTATATCGACATAACTGATATATCACGATTATTAAGAATGAATTGATTTACCTATGTGGCAACACCAAGCGGTGACCGTTGACAAGTGGTCAAGGAAGGCGCGATCCGGTAATCGATTCGTTCACTTGGTTTTGGAGCGAACTACGGGTCGGACAAGCTAAAGTAACTGTGTGGCTAGTTGATTGTTGTTAACTATTGTAGTAGGTATATAGATTGTTCGATTGGAGTAATGAAAAAATATTATTATCTATCCAAGGAGTTTTATTACACATAAGTAGTTGGGAACAAGCTAAGTAGATCTTGTTACCGTAGAGTCTGACCTGAATTTGCATGGCTACGAGTTTGGTACCTTCAGTAGGATCCATCAGCCCCTGCATGGTGCAAGAAACAGGACACCCTGAACATGATATTAAGCTCCCCATTGTTTATGGGCCAACACCACACTAACACTCTAGGACGGAGTCAGCTGTGAATCTCCACCTGAGCAGGTTTCCTGGCTTCAACCTACCTGGGTCCGGAGTCTATTAAAGACTTCCAGCTAAACCAAACCAACTCATATCCAGGAGGGAGATTTCTAGCAGGTGGAACAAATGGGTTGGGTAAGGAAGTACTGTCTTGCCACAACTTTAGCTTTTCCTTAGACCGTTCACCAATGAGGACACACTTTAAGAAGCTGTTACGGCTTTTCAGCCACGGTATGTAGGATGATAACGATGAATATTATAAGTATTTTGACAATGACAAAATAAACTGAACCTTATTCCGCAGGAAGACAGGCAGAAACTTTACCGCTGATTCCTCCCAACACTTTGTTCACGTTCATACATCTAACGCCATCTATGTACAAAAAATAAAACAAAAGACTACTCATTTGAAGTTCCAGCCAAGCTTTTAGCAAAAGTTAGCGATTGTATTAGTTTACTCAACCAACACCAATTCCGTCGTAGTTCTTACACCCCTCCAGAGATGGCGCTGATAACAACATTGGAAAGACATTTGACTGTGTTGTGGATGCTGAGACACAGTTGTCGCAGGTCTACGCAGTGTAGGGCAGAGCAGATTTTGTAATGCTTGAACGTACTGAGAGCTGCGTACGCTGTAGCGCAGGCACGTATGACGCAGACATGTGTCTGTCCTGTTCTGCGTCTCGTTGTAGAGCCGGCACAGATTTCTGCGCGACGCGTGCAGGTCGTCACTTGTTTTTTTACCACTGATGTTTCAATGACAGATTGTTTGTACTAGCTAGGATGCGAACGTGTCTGTGAGGCACCAGTCGCACCGCCGGTGATTAACGAAAAGCGCTAGCAGTTAAAAATGAGTTGGCGAGCAACGAGCAGCGAGTTCGCGACGAACGAGCGATTACTCGCTGGTGTTCGTATGAATCCAGCGTGAATCTCTCAGCGAGTGTTCTGCCCGCCAAGCGAACATCGCTGAGCGAGTAGAAACTCTCTTTTATACCTCTTGTCACTACGACAAACGAGTAATTGTCGGCGATGTGAACGGTCAGCGATTAACTATACTTAATCTCTTTTACTTACACGGGATCTATAATCTTTTGTATATTTCTTGAGCGAGAAAATCATTGATAGCCGTCGCTTTCTCGTCGATAGTGGGACGGGTGCTTATGTATTGTTTTCTCCACCATCATACATCTAATGCGGTCCCTAGACGATCATGCGGCATGACATACAATTCTTGCAGTCATGCATGCATGATAGCTGTACTGCATGATGTGAATGACATGCAAACTACGTGCTGGCAATTGATTGTCAATTTTTCAACATGCAATGTAAAATGCACGACGCATGATTAGATCAGCATGTCATGCAAAAGGTACAGATTCTGTGTTACCAACTATGCACGTTTTGAACTATTGGTAGTAAATGATAATTGACGACGATAAGACAATTCCATAACAACGCAGACGACCTCTTCACTGTACTATCTATTGACTGAATAATGTTACCAAATACAAAATTAGTGCACTACTGCAATTGCATGTCATGCCGCGTGGTCGTCTAACTCTAGAAACCACATACCGCCATCATAGTTTTAATGATACATCTATGAACGCCATCTATGTACCTACAAAGAAAAACAAAAGACTACATCAAGTCATTTGAAATTCCAGGCAAGCTTTTAGCAAAAGTTAGCGACTGTATAGTCTACTTAACACCAATGCCTGCGTAGTTTTAACTCCCCTCCAGAGATGGCGCTAATAACAATATCAGAAAGACCTTTGAGTGGTGATTTATGTTTGTGAAAAGACGCTTTTTCACTGCATAAGTCGGTGTGTGTCAGTGGGTCATCATTTCAGATGCAGTTCTAAAATGACATTGCAGCTCATTGAACTACCCCCACTTGACTAAATTGCACCTGCAGCGGCCCACCTGGCTTCGAAATCGGTTTAAAGATTTCTAGGTGAGCCATGGCAGTTGATGACCCGCTAGAGAGCTTTTCTGCAAGCTCAACATAGTCAGCCTGGGGGGATGTCTGAGCCACAATATTTCGGCTGTTCCAACACTTCAGCAGCCTGTTACTACACATTGTACAGAGAGTGTTGTTTGTCTTTCTCAGCATGTTTGTTGAAAATTCATGCGGAGGAATGAGGAAAATGTCGTGAGGAAAGTTTTGAGTATGAATGTGAATGGCTATAAGAGTAGGTGAAGACCAAAGAAACAATGGATGTACTGTGTGGAAGATGATATGGATAGAAAGTTAGTGAGTACCGGTTTGAATGGGCAAAAATTTTAATAAGGGCAAAAGAATAATGATAAATTTGTTGAAATTTGTGATAATAATCATTAGGCTAAGCGTATGCTGAGACCCAGGTGACGCAGCACAGCACAGTACAGATTTTGCGGGGTATGGCAGGCGAGGCAGACATAGGCCGCAAGCGCATGCTGCGACGCAGCTACACAGACACATTCGCGTCCTAGCTAGTACAAACACTCTGTCATTGAAACAAAATTATGAATCAGTGGTAAAACACAAGTGACGACCTGCACGCGTCGCTCAGAAATCTGTGCCGGCTCTACAACGAGACGCAGAGCAGGACAGACACATGTCTGCGTCGCACGTGCCTGCGCTACAGCGTACGCAGCTGTCAGTACGTTCATGCATTATAAAATCTGCTCTGCCCTGCTATGCATGGACCTGCATCACCTGTACGCTTAGCCTTTGTATTTTGTGTAAGTAACCAGTTCAATCTAGTTTTCCTGCTGATTAATCACGTATCGTTTTAAATCCGAAGTTTTATATCCCTAAATCCGGCTATCAATAAGTACTTCCTGTCCATTCAAAATATACAAAACAAGGAAAACAATAAACATATTCTCTATAAAAGTCTAATTTCGTGAAATACCTCATTATCTTGAAATTCCTTACACTATCGGTGTTTGTGTTTAATACTATCTACTTAATAATTATAGTATTCTTTGTACCGGCTCTCGGAATTTTGTGACTTTTCTAATCCCTGGATGACTTGCTGATGTCGTTTCTTTTTGATATTCCGAGGAACTGTCAAAATCGTAGGTTTTTAGTATTGAATTCACGCACCCGGTTACCTAAGAAAAACAAGTTACAACTAAGTTTACCCAAATGTAACTACTTAAATTTTACAAAAAATAAAAATAAATTTAACTATGCATACACGTTGTGCAATGCCCCCCTACTTAAAGTGGACTTCATTCGTGATCTCGGTGTTATCCTTGATTCTAAGCTTTGCTTGGACCTTCATATAGAAAAGATAGTTAATAAAGCATATCAACTATATGGATTTGTAATGCGATCAACTGTCGATTTTAAAAAGCCTTCTTCCTATATTTGCTTGTACAAGGCTTTAGTACGCTCTCAACTGGAATATGCCGTGTCCGTCTGGACTCCATACTACAAAAAGTACGTTGAAATGATTGAGCGTGTTCAATACAAATTCCTGCGTACCATGCATTATAGATGCTATGGATATTATTTGCCGTACCTAGATTTGCTTGCAAAGTATAAGCTCGCAACACTTGAAAATAGACGTAAGTTCTTAGAAGCCATGAATCTATATAATATTGTAAGAAATATATTTGACTGCATTGAATTGTCCAACATGGTATGCTATGCGGTTCCTAGGACAGTCCATAAGCGAAAAGTGCGCGCTGGCAGTTTATTTTCAGTAGGTACTTGCAAGTCCAACTCTGGCCTGCGTTCGCCTGTTCGCAGAATGGTCGATTCCTACAATGGGAATTTTGAACACATAGACATTTTCGTCGGGGCATTGATGAGGTACGGTCTTCACAACTCGTGTCGTCTCCACAGTTCTGTCTTATAATTCGTGAAGTTGTCCTAATATTTTGACGTTGACAAGCGCACAGTTATAAAAATCGTGTTATAAAATCCAAATGCTCCCTTCGATCGACCAAGGATAAACTAACCTTGCCAAAATCGGTTTCTGGATGATTGACCAATAACCATGCTTTTCATACTGAGGGCACCGTGCTGTCATTCTTAGATCTTTGATAGTCGTTACGGGAAGACAGAAGCCCGAAGTCTGTCAAACAGTCTTTAGTGCTCGGCGACACGACGCCGTCGCCGCGTTGCCACCGCGCCTCCACCACGGCACCGCCGCGTCTCGCTGTGTATATGCAACGTCGCTACATCGCTGCCATCGCCGCCGCGCCGCCACCGCCGCTGTGGATTGTAGAGTGATATGGCAAAATCAAGCGGTGACGGAGCGGCGGCGGTGCGGTGGCGGCGCGGTGGCGGCGCGATGGCGGCGCGGTGGCGGCTCAGTCTACATGACTACGCGGCGCGGCGACTGCGTCGTGTCACCGAGCACTTACGATGTTACCCAGTAGGTATCTTATGCGTAATTAGATTGTGTGGAGGTCAGAACAATCTCCATGTTTTCCATTCAGCTGCATCCGGTTAAACTGGAAACCGACCCGAGCATAGTTGAAAAAGGCTCAGCAGAAGACGATTTTGTATCACACTTTTCGACACTACAAATGCCCCCAAGATTTTTTTTGACGTAAACATATTGCGCTTGAATGTCATAGACAGAGAATCGACGTTGGTAAACATTTGTGAAAAACTGGCCAAGTGCGAGTCTGACTCGCACACGAAGGCTCCCTGGCTCCCAAACTAGATTTATTTCCTGTAACTTGGGAGTCAGTTCATACTTATGTGAACTTATTACTGGAGGAACTGACTCCCAAGTTATAGGAAATAAACCTAGTTTGGGAGCCAGGGAGCCTGTTACTGTGTACAGTGGCGTACCTACAGTGCGTAAGCATATCTCTTGTATGAGTGTGTGTGAGTGTTTGTGTGTGGGGGTGTGTGTGGGGGTGAAGAGTAATGACTTAATGAGTAATATGATAACTAATGAGTTCGCAATAAACGTAATTAGCCGATCATTAGTTGATAAAATGAATCGGTGTTTAACCGTTCCTAAAACAATGTTATCTTAAGGCTAAGTTCATATGACCGCGTGGTATCACGCGGAACTACTAACCGCGCGGTACTTGATCAAACTAAACAATGTTTATCGTCTATATTAACGCAAGATCTTACACCGCGTGGTCAGTAGTTCCGCGCGGTGCCGCGCGGTCATGTTAACTTAACCTAAAACAAGCGGTGTGTCCAATGGGATTTCCCGTCTGCAACCTCTGTTTTTGAGGAGCCTAAGGACACGTCCTATTTAAAAGCGATACTCGATTATTATTTTTGTAATTATATACCTATATATCGGATCCGGTCATTAGTACGGACACGAAACGAATTGCAAGCGCGCCGCTGGCGACAGGACGTGATCTACCCACACCGAAAGCGCGCGCTTCTACAGAGTCGTGATGTTTTAAGGCCACGGCGAGGAGGGATTCAGCCTCTGATCGCATCGGAGTGAAGACGTCGCGGAACTGTTCTCGATTCGTTGTGCTCAGTTATTGTACTTTGTGATTTTAATAAACGCCGTCGCACCCAGTGTGTGTATAATTTAGCTAGTGTGATTAATTTGATGTAAATTATAATGAGATCTGAACTGCAAACGGTTTTTCAATTGCACACTAACCAACACTACCCACACTATGCTCACAGTAGTTAAAATATCGCTGATAATAACGAAAGAGTCACATACCCGTCTCCGACAGTTATATATTTTTGTTTTTTTTATTTTATTCGAACGTCACTCGAGTATGCGATATATTGTTTATACCTTTTTAATTGGCATTATTTTCTTAATTGGGTTTTAGCTTTTAACTTACATTTATTGTTATAAATATGACTTTGGCCCAGTAAATGGCCACGCCAATCACAGCATCACTGGCGTTTTTTAGATCCTAAGAACTGCAGGTATATGGACACTTTAGACACTCCACCATATGGCGCATAGTTACATCAGGAGCACCACATTCGCACTGGGTATCGCTAGGATCTATAATCCCTCATCTATATAATAGAATAAATAAAAATATCGACATATTCTATTCTCTTACCAGAAATGAATGCAAGAAATAACTCGACATTTTATTAAAATCTCTTACTTATGATGCTAAGTTATAACAGCCGCACGGTTCGATCCATCAGGTTAAGCTACGCTTGCCGGGGTTGGTCTGTGGATGGGTGACCATCTTAACATACCGAGACTCCTCCGTGCTTCGGAAAGCACGTTAAGTCGTTGGTCCCGGCTGTCATTCGTGGATCTTTGACAGTCGTTACGGGTCGTCAGAAGCCCGAAAGTCTAACAACCAGTCTTACCAAAAGATATCGTATTACCCAGTTGCTGGGTTGTGGAGGTCAGATAGGCAGTCGCTCCATGTAAAATACGGTATTCAGCTGCATCCGGTTAGACTGGAAGCCGATCCCAATTTTAAGATATACATAATTATAAAAAGACAGAAGATAGGTATTTTCTGCGAAAAAAATTAGGGTGAAAAATATTCACCAAGGTTATCTTTATTTAGATATTAGAAATACCATTGCGAAAACACATGTGCGAAGGAAAAAAATATTTGCTGTCAAATGTCCCGAAAATCAGCTACGTAAATTCGTAAATGACGCGCCCCACTACTGCATTTACGCACACGATAATGCCAATTTCTATGGGTAATGCGGTAGTGTGGCGCGTCATTTCGGAGTGGACAAGCTTGACAAGTTACATAAAATATATCCTCAATAATTTGTAATTTGAAAACATTGTAAAAACCATTTATTTTGAAAAGAGTAACCGTGGAGTTTCTTGCCGGCTCTTCTCCATAGGAAACGACCAATTGGAACCGTGCACCTAGCTTCTGACGTTTCATAAGTGCCCTTGTAGGTTTATGTGAAATAAAATATTTTGAATTTGAATACTAGCTTCCCATTAGTGGAAGAACTTTTGGATTCTGAGCAAAACTGCCGAAGATTACCTACATACATATAAATTCACAAATACCTCTTTATAATAAATAAAATTAAGTACAGATTAATTATACAGAAATAAGAATATGAGAAAGAAAGCAAAGATAAAATAAAGATAATATGTTTATTTGCGGTAAATATGACGCAAAGAAAGATAAAATACACGTAAATAACAAATTTGGGGAAAATATGCGTCACATCCACGCAAAACGGCTATCGCTCAGCATAAAGCTGCGACTCCATGCGAGACAGAGCCCCAGCGCTGGTTTTCAGTGATAGCTGGCGATGATGCGATGACGTCAACCGGTGCAGCATATAGTGAAATAACAAATCAAAAATAAAATAAATAGGTACAATATTTAGTGGATTTTCCCATTTATTAATATTTGCTATTTTTGGCATATTCATGCGTAAATAATCAATCATTGCTTTATCTAATAGGTATTCTAATATCAACAAATCACATTTCCTTCTCAATGTAATATTGATTTAATCTTTTGATCATTTTGATTGAAAGTAATCATTGAACGGAAGGTTTAAGTAAGGATAGTCGATCCCCAAATAAAGCGAGAGACAAACTGGCCCCACGTACGGAACGTATGTGATGCAACGTGAATAGAATAGAATAGAATAGAATAGAATATATTTATTTGCTTTGAAACATGGTACATTAAGGTCTTATAATATAGTTACGATCTTACATGTTTCGCCATGGACTGGCATACAAATATTTAAATATGTTATATGTATAAATTTTATATACTTAACACATTTTTTTTAAAATTATTATCATAACATGTCTAATAACATTGGTTATTACACTTATTACGGTTTCGTATCTATTTAAACACTTAACAATAATAGATATTAAAGTAATATAATTAAAACTCATTGTTTTATCTTATATTTATCTGTTACTTTTTTATCAAAAAATTCTTTTACACTATAAAAACAATTACCAATAAGCATATTGTGTAGTTGTGGGAGAATTGGTGTGCACACTTGTCCCGTTTATGCACTATGCAACGTAATTTGGCATCTGACGCTGTTGTAATCTCATCATCAATGTAATGGTCATACCTGCTCAGAGCACTCTAGAATTTGTGTCCGTATGGATTGAGGAGCCATGTCTCATATTTAAACGCGGGTACTACCAATATTTAGTAGTAAATTAGGCGATTTTGTAGGCCCGATCCTGGAATTTGTAGTAAAACACTTTAAAAGATACACGACTTTTAAGGTGGCTCCTCAATTCAGACGTCTGAATTGAGGGGCCACCTTATAACTCTAAAACCAGCCGACGGATATTTTTGAAAATTTGGTAGGATTTAGTAGTACTTATGCGTAATCTCTACAAAAAAAATGGGTTTTGTACGGCTGAATTTGAGATAGCTACAATGTTTTGATTTTTCATAAAAATCCACAAATTTCACCGCGCTGTTTCTCGGAAAGTAATTAACCAATTACAACATATTTTTAGTATAATTTAGTAGTAAATACGTTCTAATTTGTAGTATAAAATTAAATGGAAAAGCTACATAATTTTGCTAATACAACACATTTTATGTGGCTCCTCAATCCTGACGGTCTATGGAAAATAATATGTTCGTAGCTACTAAAGTAGTTGATCAAATCGGACAACAATAGCACCAATATTTAGTAGAAATTTCTACTAAATATTGGCGTAATCCAAAATCCTGTACATTCAGTATTTTAAAAGATATTAACAAAATAAACATTCCTTAACAATCTAGTGTGGTACGAGAGCCCACGACCAAAACCATATCACATCGTTTTAGGGCCAAAACCGTATAAAATCGTTAGTTTAGATGATTCCTGAACCCAACTCGGTGGGAAGTACCGGTCAGAAACGTCTCAGTTTTACGGAAGCCTATTTTTGCTATGTCAAAAAAATAAGCAGACGATTTCATCACAATATGCCTGATATTAAAAATGTACATAGTTTTCGTAATTTTACAAAAAAAATGTTTTCTGAAATTTTGCGTGTCACATGTGGACAGAGCGCATTTTCAAAAATGACAAAAAATTTAACCTATCTGTCTCATAGCAACCTGGTTCAATCGAAAAGTTGTCTGATTGGTAACGTATTTTTAGGGTTCCGTAGTAAACAAGGAACCCTTATAGTTTCGTCATGTCCGTCTGTCTGTCTGTCTGTCCGCGGTCTAGCTCCGAGACCTTTAGTACTAGAAAGCTGTAATTTGACATAGGTATACATATTAATTACGCCGACAAAGTGGTAAAACAAAATTATGAAAAATATTTTTTTTTAGGGTACACGTAAAGTGGTGATGATTTATTTTTTATTTTTTTATCCCATATTGTGGGATATCATTGGAAAGGTCTTACAAAATGAGTTTGTGAAAACCATTTTTGGATTCAGGGATCCGTTTGCAAAATATTAAGCTTTAAAGTGCTAATTTTTGTTAGAGTCAAGTGTCCCCCCCCCTGCCAGCTAAATGGTTGGTTTTGGATGTGTGAAAAAAATCGCAGCAGTAGGTTATATAACGAAATTAAAAGAAAAACTATCACAACTAAGTAGGCTTTACTAGTTATCGAGTAATAATCGACCAACTTAACTTTGCAGTTGCAAAAACATGTTTTCCCATACATTCCGTATGGGAGAACATATTTATCAACTACAAAGTTAAGTTTGTTTTTGGGATAAATTCATCCCAACTACGGAACCCTTCATTGTGCGTGGTCCGACACGCACTTGGCCGGTTTTTTTTAATCAAAAGATTACGGCAGATCAGTGTCAGGTTGTATCTTGATGAAAAATAACTTTTCCATAAGAAATATTATGTTCTAATGGAACAAATCTATCTTAGGGAGATGTATTAAGGATTTAACCTAAAAACTGCAAAAAACGTAAGGAAATTTTAATGTCGGTGGCTACAACTGCAGAAGATTCTGAATCCAAAAATTTCATACTCTTTCCACATTACGTCTGACCTAAGCGCATTTGAAATACCTATGTAAAAAATATATCGAACTGTTTCATAGCAATCTATGAAACAGTTCGATATATATTCATATATCGAACTGTTAACGAACTGTGAACGATAGAATTTCAGAATGTAGTTGAACGATAGATTTTAGGTAACGAAACCACAATTTTCTGAAACCAGTAGCATCACACCTAGAAGGTCATTTGAGAAAATTAAAAATGAGGCATAAAATAAAAAATTGCAACCCGAATAAATCATTTTTCAGAATAAATCGTTTTTAAGTACGATTAATAAAGAGCTCACCCGAAGCTATCAAACTGAAAAAGGTTTTTTTTTTTAATAAATTGGACAAAAGAAAACTGGGATGACGTTTGAAAATAACTGTTTATTGAAATTAAATTCAATTTTTTTTTTTTTACTTTCGAATTCATCATCGGTGTCCTAAGCGTAACAAGCACCGTGCGTTAGCCGGGAGACTCCAAAACGTTCTTTCTGTTTTTGGAGTTATATATGATATTTAAAATTTCTAAAAACAGGTTTTCAGTAACTATACAAAAGATTTTAAAATAATTGAACCAGGTTGCTTTGAGACAGATAAGTTAAAATTTTTGTAATTTTTTGAAAATGTGCGCAGTCCACATGTGACATGTAAATTGTCAGAAAACAAACTTTTTTGTAATAAAATTACGAAAACTATGTACATTTTTAATATTAGGCATATTGTGATGAAATCGTCTGCTTATTTTTTTTGACATAGCAGAAATAGGCTTCCGTAAAACTGAGACGTTTCTGACCGGTACTTCCCACCGAGTTGGGTTCAGGAATCATCTAAACTAACGATTTTATACGGTTTTGGCCCTAAAACGATGTGATATGGTTTTGGTCGTGGGCTCTCGTACCATACTAAATTGTTAAGGAATGTTTATTTTGTTAATATCTTTTGAAATACTGAATGTACAGGATTTTGGATTACGCCAATATTTAGTAGAAATTTCTACTAAATATTGGTGCTATTGTTATCCGATTTGATCAACTACTTTAGTAGCTACGAACATATTATTTTCCATAGACCGTCAGGATTGAGGAGCCACATAAAATGTGTTGTATTAGCGAAATGATGTAGCTTTTCCATTTTATTTTTATACTACAAATTAGAACGTATTTACTACTAAATTATACTAAAAATATGTTGTAATTGGTTAATTACTTTCCGAGAAACAGCGCGGTGAAATTTGTGGATTTTTATGAAAAATCAAAACATTGTAGCTATCTCAAATTCAGCCGTACAAAACCCATTTTTTTTGTAGAGATTACGCATAAGTACTACTAAATCCTACCAAATTTTCAAAAATATCCGTCGGCTAGTTTTAGAGTTATAAGGTGGCGCCTCAATTCAGACGTCTGAATTGAGGAGCCACCTTAAAAGTCGTGTATCTTTTAAAGTGTTTTACTACAAATTCCAGGATCGGGCCTACAAAATCGCCTAATTTACTACTAAATATTGGTAGTACCCGCGTTTAAAAATGAGACATGGCTCCTCAATCCATACGGACACTAGAATTTCCACTTGCACGTGTCCTGCTCTAGCAATAACTCCAAATATAAAGTACTTGGGTGTGCTGATAGACAGACATTTGAACTGGTACACTCACGTAGACAACTTGGTAGCAAGAACGCGGAAACTTATTTACATTTTTAAGAAACTTCGCTTTTCAGCTGACACAAATACTCTCAGGTTGGTCTACATGTCTTTGTGTCAGTCACTTCTTGCATACTGCCTGCCAGCATGGGGTGGAGCCTGTAAGACCTACTTCCTTAAATTAGAGAGAGCGCAAAGGGCAGTTCTCAAAGTAATGTACGGTAGGCCCTACAGATACCCTACAGAGGAGCTTTACAAGGAGTGCGAAGTGCTTTCAGTCAGGAAACTGTTTGTGCTTCAGTGTATACTGAGAAAACATCGTGTCCCAATAAAAATAACCAAAAAACGTAGAGCTGATATTGTTTTTCCACCTGTTAGACATAATACCACCTTTGCCGAACACCAGTTCTCTTACCTGAGTCAAAAACTGTATAACGCGATCAATAAACTGCTCGCGATACAAAAACTTAATTTACACAAATGTAAAAACTCAGTGAAAGCGTGGTTGATGGAAAAAAACTACGACGAAATAGAAAACCTTCTATTCTCTTCAACTCAATAGTCCAACACAAACTTCTCATCTCCTTTCATACGTTTGACACTACTCAAACATACACACATACACACCCCAACACACACACACACACCCCACACTCATCAAACAAACTCACACACTCACTCATCAAACACTCACACACTCTCAACACACCTCCCCGCACATTTCATGATTGTTATTTTTTTTTTTTTGTACTTTATCTATAGAAAATGTGCCTTTGTTTTATTTTTCATTGCTTTTTTAATAGCCAACGACATACGTAACGACTTTTTAATGGAGGAACACTGACTCCCAAGTCACAGGTATAAACCTAGTTTGGGAGCCAGGGGACCTATGTTTAAGACACTTCTTCTGTATGTTGTAAATGTATTTAGTATGTATTTAATGGCATCAGCTGTTTATCTCCCATTTTGACTATTTTGACAACAAAACGCGTCCACCAAAGGTCTATTTGTTTATGACGTGCAAGCGTAAAAAGCATTTCTAGAAACACACTAGACAGACGCGTGGGATAGCGTAGGAACATCCCCTCCACCCTCCCAGGACATTGCAGGTCGACGTTGAGTGTGAGACGTGTGATTGCGTTGCATACAATAAGTGTGTTTCTATTGCATACTTATTCCTATAAAATCAAGAATCTAGATATGATAATGCGTTGCATACGTTGCGTACGTGGGATCAGTTTGTCTTTAGCTTAACCCTTTGCCCGACGCAAACGACAGTAGCACTTGCGACCACTACACTAACAAAGCATCCCTATTAATATCTAGGTAGATATTGATGTCATCGGGGACTCCCTACTGGTTTTGACTTTACTATCAAAAGAACTCTTCGAATTTGACATTGATTAGCGTAGTAAAGTAATGATAAGAATTGTTATCGTTCATGTCAGCAATAAATTTTGTTGTACCCATAATAAAAAAATTGCAACAGATTTACGCTGCGGAAGCACCTAAATAGTATTAGTCTTTTTAAAGGTGGTTGTCCGGGGAAGTACAGTGCTATTGCACCATTCGTCCATACTAGTGATGTGCCGGATACCCGTATCCGTATCCGCGGATATCCGAGGAAGAAAAAAGATCTGTATCCGTATCCATATCCGTTACTTTTTGGCGGATCTTGAACGGATCTTTTATATTAATACATTTCATTACGTATATGAAATTTTAAAGATATGTCGTTATGAAATACTGTTAACTTCGATACAAATGAGTAAAAAAAAAAAATTATCATATTTATTATAATTCAAGTAAAGTAAGTACCAGTAAATTGTTATAAGGTAACTAAACTATCTTTGTAGTGAGATCAAACCTCTAATATTTGTGCTATGCTAATTGAAATTATGTGAGTTAACACATCAATTAAAACGTTGTTTTCAAGAACTTAAAAAAACATACGTCATAATTAATATTGAGTAATGGTAAATTGTATTTCAAAAAGAGTCACTTGGCAGCTTTGGCCCCCTAAAGTCAGTTAGGATGAGGATCATAAATAATTATGATGAAACAGAAGCTATTTTGAACATTCTCAAATAGACAAGCTACTACTTTACTCACTCATATTTTAACAATCATCCCATTCACATCACTCAAGCATACACATGAACGCACACATACACGCGCACACACACACACACTCACACCCACACACATACACTCTCACATCACACATACTTTTTAACCGACTTCCAAAAAGGAGGAGGTTATATGTTCGTCGCGTATGTTTGTTTTTTTTTTGTTTTTTTTTATGTATGTCCACCGATTTCTCCGTCAATTGTGGACCGATTTTGAAAATTTTGTTAACTTTGCTTTGATAGTTTTTGAGTTAGCTTCAATAATACGTACTTTTTCCCACTTAGTATGTGGATGATATGATAAGTTCCTGTCACTGTTATTTACAAAGCAGGTAGTGATTTTCGAATTTGTGTGGGGTAGGTACCACAACTAAAAAGTGAAAAATAAAAACTTTTTACAAAAAAAAACAACCGACTTTCAAAAACACTACAAAGTGAAAAATAACTTTAATTTCGGAAGTCGGTGACAAAAAACGAAAATTCAAAACCAAAGACACCGACTTCCGAAATTAAAGTTATTTTTCACTTTGTAGTGTTTTTGGAAGTCGGTTGTTTTTTTTTGTAAAAAGTTTTTACATAGTTTATTTTTCATAGTTTCCACTGAAATTCTTCATGGTAATCTAATTATGTTTACAACTTTAAATATGGCTACTAAATATTCATAATTTTTGTAAGGGGATCAAATGTAATCCGAGATACAGGTTTACCACCTAGTTCGGATGCAGATAGTCCTAAACTTTGTATCTTACAAACTTTAAGCCATTATTTACTGTATATTGTGAAATATTAAATTTTTGTAATACGTGTTCTTATTTTGGTGAATTAAATTATTATTAAATTATTAATTCCTGCTGAACCTGAAGAAAGTTGAGATCCGTATCCGTATCCGCGGATCACATTTTTTTAAGATCCGGCACATCACTAGTCCATACACACGTCTTCTATCTATGCTAATATTATAAAGAGGTAAAATTTGTTTGTAAGTTTGTATGTAGGGGGTAATCTCCGAAACTACCAGTCGGATTTTAAAAATTCTTTTTGCATTGAATAGCCCAATTCTTAAGGAAGGTTATAGGCTCGCGGATGAAGTCGTGGGCAGAAGCTAGTCGTATATAAAAATCGCAGCGAAGTCAAAACTGTACATTGAATATGTCTAAAAAAAAAACTTCTACGAGATCTGGGAACGATTCTAATGCAGGAAATATAATTTTTTGAATTTTTGTCTGTTTATCAGAATGTATGTTCTAGCATCACGCAAATACTACCAGATTTTATATTCATCATCATCATCATCATCAGCCTATAAATGTTCCCACTGCTGGGACACAGGTCTCCTCTCTGTGAGAAGGTGTAGGCCGTAATCCAGCACGCGGGCCCAGTGCGGGTTGGTAGATGTCACATGTCTTCGAATTTTCGGTTCTAGGACATGCCGATTTCCTCACGTTTTCCTTCACCGTTTTGGTAGCAGTGGTGATGAAATAATTTACACAAAATAAAGCGCCTGTCTGGATTCGAACCTACGACCTACAACTCGTAAGTCGCGGCCGTAACCACTGAGCCACCACTGCATTTTATATTAAAATTATAAAATAAACATAAAATGTTATACATAGCCAAAAACATCGTATTCGACAACAAAATAATAAACACAAAAACATAAATAAATGACTGACTTCTATCATAACCAAAGTAAGAAGCAAATTTATATCTTCTGAGCCATTTCGACCGGAAGAAGAAAAATTCCCTTGCAAAATGTAGCTGTACACTCGGTACAAACCGTTGATATTTTATACCAGCCCGTCCCATCCTTGATGTCCTCCCTCCGGTTGACGCCCTAAGCCGAAGTTCGTACCCCACAGGGGTGCCCTTAGCGAGCGTTCACCTAGTTTTCATTAGCATAGTTGAATAACCCCTGGCTGGAGGTTTTAAGTGTAGTAGCTTAAGGCACCCTCAGGAAAGCCCGGTTAAGTAGCCATGATCTCAGACGTCAACTACGAGATGAACTACCTAAAAAAAAAAATATTTTATAAGAACCGGACCCCTAAAAATAACTTACCAGAAGTTAGTATTAAAAAAAATACTCGTTATTTTATAGGAACCGGGTCCTAAAAACTGACTTGCCGAAAGTTGGTTTTTTTAAGTTATGGGGTTTTGGTTTCCGCGCTTAGTCCGTAAGGTGGACCATTGTCCGTGGGCCATGGCGGCCGTTTGGTAGTTATTCCAACTAGCCCACCTCCCTCCAGAAGTTAATTAAAACTCCTGATCTGTTCTGAACATCTGTGAAAGATCTGGGTGACCCGAGGGTTTCTGTTCTAATCTGGGTGACGCCTGTGCATTCAAAAAGCACGTGCGCGACGGTTTCCTCAGCCTCCATGCACGCTTTGCAAAGAGGACTGTCCGTTATGCCTATTGTGTGGAAGTGTTTGTTTAGCGAGCAGTGTCCCGTGATGGTTCCCGTCACCAGGCGCAGGCCGTTCCTGTCCAGGCGTAATAAACGCCTGGTTAGCCTGCTATCCAAGGATTTTTTTTTTGTTTTTGGGGTTTTTATCTAAATAGATATGTCAACCCAATCGTACCTTTTACCATTGTAACCTATCCAAGGATGGCATAGCTTCCTTGGACTGCCTGCAGCCCGGTGTCGAGATCCACCAGTACGCCGCTTGTGTGTGGGTGTACTCCTGTAGCCACCTGCGGTACGACAGGTTCGGGTCCACAGACTGCCATGCCATCCTCGTCGTTACCTAGCGAGGAAGTTGATATTTCCACCACACCAAACGGGAGCAGTTTGACGCGATATCTACTAGTGCCAATCGTAGTGCCTATCGTCAAATATCTACGATTTTTTATCTAAATTAGTCGATCTTATCATTCTAATATGTCTGTTTACTGCCGCCCGTAATATATCTGATGCGGAATATCTTAAATTCCGTGACGTTACAATAATTATGATTAAGTATTAGGCTATTTTTAACCGACTTCCAAAAGGAGGAGGTTCTCAATTCGACTGTATGTTGTTTTATTTTTTTTGTATGTTTGTTACGCGATTACTCCGTCAATTATGAATTGATTTTGATGATTCTTTTTTGTTTGGTAGATCATACTTCAGAGATGGTCCCATATAAATTTTATTAACTTTACTTGAGTAGTTTTTGAGTTAGCTTCAATAACACGTATTTTTACCTCGCTTAGTATGTGATTGATATTATGATAACTTCCTGTCACTGTTATTTACATAGCAGGTAGTGGTATTCGAATTTGTGTGGGGTAGGTATCACAACTAAAAAGTGAAAAATAAAAACTTTTTACAAAAAAAAAAAACAACCGACTTAAAAAAAAACACTACAAAGTGAAAAATAACTTTAATTTCGGAAGTCGGTGACAAAGAACGACAATTCAAAACCAAAGACACCGACTTCCGAAATTAAAGTTATTTTTCAATTTGTAGTGTTTTTTTTTAAGTCGGTTGTTTTTTTTAATAAAGGTATATCGGAGTTGTGGCTAAAAAAACCGGCCAAGGGTTCCGTAGTTGGGATGAATTTAGTCCAAACACAAAATTGACATTGTAGTTGAAAAAAATGTTCTCCCATACATTCCAACTGCAAATGTAAGTTTGTACGCACAATATTGAGAGATTTACCATGTTATTTTAAGACCACAGACTTTTTATAGGTTTTCCTGTAATCTATGAGTAAAGAACCATACTCTGTATTTTTTTTAAATTTAGGTTCTAGTTTCGGAGATAAGGTGGGGGAATGGTAAATTTTCATCTATTTTCTTAAATATATAAATGTATTTATTTTAAAATGATAAAATAAAATATATTTGAGATCCTCGCAACAAGCCCTTTCATTAGATATGTCACACAATACAGCTTGCAGAACTTTTTTTAGATTTTCTTATTTGCCCCCCAAAAGTGACCCCCATATTCAAAATTCATTTATTTACGTTACACGTCCGTGTTTGGGTCACAGAAATACATAATATGTATATGTCGGATCCGGTCATTAGTACGGACACGAAACGAATCGCAAGCGCGCCGCTGGCGACAGGACGTGGACTACCCACACCTAAACCGCGCGCTTCTACAGAGTCGTGATGTTTTAAGGCCACGGCGAGGAGGGGATTCAGCCTCTGGTCACATCGAAGTAAAGACGTCACGGAACTGTTCTCGATTCGCTGTGCTCAGTTATTGTGTTAGTTGTAATTTGTGATCATTATGTTAATTGGTGATTTTAACAAACTCCGTCGCACCCAGTGTGTGTATAATTTAGCCAGTGTGATTAATTTGATAATAAATTTAATGTGATCTGAACTGCAAACTGTTTTTCTATTGCGCATTAACCAACACTACCCACACTACGCCCACAGTAGTTAAAATATGCCTGAAAATAACGAGAGTCACATACCCGTCTCCGACATATATAACATTTCAACTTAATCGTTCCATTACATTAGGAGCAAATTGGCTGTGATAGACGGACAAACAGACACACGAGTGATCAGGGTTCCTTTTTTCCTTTTGAAGTACGAAACCTTAAAAATAAAAGCCGCACGTGCATGGATGACCATCCATCACATTTCAAGACCCTTCCGTGCCTCGGAAAGTACGTTCAGCCGTTGGTGCCAGCTGTCATTCATAAATCTTTGATATTCGTCACGGGTTGTCAGACGCCCAAAAGACTGCCAACCAGTCTTACCAAGGGGTATCGTGTTACCTAGTAACAGGATTATGGAGGTCAGATAGACAGTCGCTCCATGTAAAATGGTATTCAGCTGGATCCGGTTAGTCTTGACGCCGACCCCAACATTGTTGGAAAACGACTAGGCAGATTTCAGTATATTCTAACAAAATGATAAGCCTACAAGTCTTCCACCCGATGGGATTACCGATGGGCATCAAAGACGAACTTCCATACTTCAGTAATTCCCTATAGGAGATCTTATTACCCCTTTACGGAATGCATTTTTAGAAATCCTTCGTTGGGTGCTCACCCTCGTTATAAAAATAAATGTTGTGTACCCACTGCTCTCAAAACGGTGAAGGAAAACATCGTGAAGAAACCGATGCCGGTTCGGGAAATGGCTAGGCAGATTGATTGATCGTGATATCAGAAATAGGTAGGTACTTTAATATTGTTTGTAGGTCGTAGGTTCGAACCCAGACAGGCGCTTTACTTTGTGTAAATTATTTCATCACCACTGCTCCCAAAATGGTGAAGGAAAACATCATGAGGAAACCGGTGATGTCCTAGAACCAAAAGTTCGAAGACATGTGACATCAACCAACCCGCACTGGGCCCGCGTGGTAGATTACAGCTCACTCCCTCTCATCGAGAGGAGGCCTGTATCCCAGCAGTGGGGACATTAAAGGCTGATTATGCTATGTTAATACTTCTAGACCCAGCGGTTAGGGCTTTGCGTTGTCTGTCAGTGAATGAATTATAGAATTTTACTAAGAAAGTTACAGAAGACCTACAAAAGATCGCGAGGAAGACCTGGATGAGTGTCAAACCTCTCCGTGCAGCGGGGTAATTGCGTAACACACTAACACTAGCAATGGTTGTGATAGCCTAGTGGTGTGACCGTCAGACTGCCAAGTCATAGGTCTCGAGTTCGAACCCAAGGCACGCACCTCTGACTTTTCGAATTCATGTCCGTATTGTATAATTATCACTTGCTTCAAAAACGGTGAAGGAAAACATTGTGAGGAAGCCGGCATGCCTGAGAGATATTTCTTGACGGCATGTGAATCCAAGTCAGAGGCCCATGGGCGGCTTTAAAACTTTGATACCAGATTAGTCTTAACCACACGAAAAGAAGAAGTAGCAATGGCTTTCATTTTGACAGTTCAACAACATTCATTGCGTTATTTACGTTGTAGAGCAGAATTTTTTTTCTATCATTTGAAGCAATGGATTAGCAAAGTCCTTCGAAATGATTCTGATTGTGAATGAAAACGTGATTAGAGTGCAAATCCTACGTAGCAGTGGATGGTCAACTACAAGCACGAAATATTTGGCGGAACGCGTGAGGGAGAGGCAAATTTCGCGCCCTCACGCCCCTAGCCACTGCGGGAGACGCCCTGGGCGTCGGAAATCCCAAGCCGATTCCCGGCCACCGTAGACGCGGGCATGCCGACGGTGAGCAATGAGTAGCTCGCCATCCGATAAGGACCAAGCCCGTGTCGACGGCGCGTTGTGTTCCACGCGCGCCTCAAAGAGATGTCAGCAGAACTGACAGGGTCCGCTAGGGCTGATGCCTGCCGGGGTCGCGGGAAAATCCGAAAAGGATACCGTGGCCTCTGGTAGCATACAGCAACTGAGGGAACACGGACGGGTTTTAGTCAGTAAGAGTCTGATATACAGTCCTGCTCCGGAACGGGAAAAGTTATTTGATAATTTCCCAACCAAAAAATAAGGCACGAAACATTTCAAAATCTCTAAAATCGGGTACTCATCGGCACACCCATTGATGTTGTAGATCAAATCAAATCAAAATCAAATCATTTATTTCTTTGCAAAAATGGGAATAGTACATAGGTGTTTTTATAATAAAGTTTTCCATATTTTACCGTCACGTCTGTTAGCGTGTGGAGCAATGAAAGAGTGGATTGTACGAAATAGGCAATGGTTTAATACCGTAGGTACTTATTTACAATTACAAAATCCCGTACAAACAAAGGTTTAAAATTAGAGATGAATGTCGTCCGTCGCGGTGGAATCCGTGGAAGCGAGTGGTCATCGGGCCGAGCCGCGTCGTCGCCGTGCCGTGCCTCAGTATGTTGATGACGCGTTGATCACGCAGCCTGCTCATGCAGACCGCGCGCAAGGTGTTGGGTTCGATTCCCAACACGTCGGCATGCAAAGGTTTACAATTCCAAATAACCACCATCAATAGTCACCCTAGGTCTCCATCAGAGGCGGTAAAGCGTGGGTCCGAGGGGCCTCGCACCTCGAAGGTTTATGCATTACATAACAGCCATGAAAGCGTCTAAAAAAATTTACTCGTCCCAAAAACGATAAATATATTGACACGAGTCCTCCAGGAGGGTTCCCGGCAATAAGCTTAATATTACGCAAACGGATCCCTAAATAGTAAAATGGTTTTCTCAGACCCACAATATTTTTTTACGGCCTGTCCTATAACTCGACCTTCACAACTATTCAGCTGTTTATTTTTTCTTTTAGCGCCACTTGTGGCCTCGCGAAATGTACCTCGCCCACATCAAACTTTGATCTTGCCCCACCACTGGTCTCCATAAGTAGCAGTAACAATTTTCTATCAGGTGTACTGTCGATCTCATCATCCTTGAACAAATCGTGACTAAGAAAATATAATTATTACCAAAGATTTTTCAACAGATTAATGTAATTTATCTTCACACTGTGCAATTAAACATGTGTACTGCAGTTGAATCGATAAAACCATCTCGTGATCTTTTGTGATAACATCATTTACTCAATCATCATTGTGATAACAGGTACATTTTAGCTGTTATGAGTTGTCCCGACAAGCTTTAACAGGAAAAAAATTAGGAAAAACTGTTTCTTTCTCATGTACTGTAATTAAGGATATAGTGTCTAGTTTAAGTTCTTACTAACAATATAAATGTAATGGATCAATGTTGTCTGAATAAATATATTATATTATTATTAAGACGCAGATATATGACAGTGACCTTGAATGGTTAGCTTGCGTGTTCTGTACTAAGCTCACGCAACGCGTCGTACGTCCAGCCAGTAATAGGACTCGCCCATTAAGGAGCGCTGTCCCAAATTAAACGCATTATTAATTTATTTCACGTAAAACAAGAAGTATTTTAATGAAACACGTATACTAAAAGATTAGTAATTTAATTATCTTTAAAATGGTGAAGTTTTTATAAAAATACGCTTGATGGATTTTGCGTCATTCTCAGTTTTTTATCCGCGTTGGACATAACTTCACAAATTAATTTCATGTAATATAAACATAATCAAAAATATGCCTATATTAAAATATTTAAAAAATGCTCTAATTTAACATATATTTTTTCCACATCACTAACACTACTCGTTTAGACGTCATGTTCAGTATAAAATCATTAAAAGTCAGCTATCGTCCCCTTAAGACTCTACTCATTTCCTGACGAATGTTTTTCTTAAATGTCAAACTCAAACCCCAATGGCTTGGCACGCGACGATGGCAAGAGACCGGACGGCATGTCTTTATTTCCATGGAAGGTGGGTAGGCCTTTAGTGTGGGACGCAACCTGTGTCGACACTCTTGCGCCATCCCATCTTCCTAGCTCGGCGTGCTGTGCTGGTGCTGCTGCTGCGGCTGCAGAAAACCCCAAGCGGCGTAAGTATAATAACCTCATTGGTAACTATATTTTCGAGCCGTTTGGGGTTGAAACCCTCGGGCCGTGGGGCCCGAGTGCCCATGGCCTCTTCCGTGACATCTCAAAACGGCTACTTCCCGTGACCCAAGGGCTGGTTTTTACCTTGGCCAGAGGCTAAGCATTGCCATACAACGTGGCAATGCGGCCAGTCTCTTGGGTACATTACCAGTCGACAGCGATGCGGATGAATTTTTCGACGCTATATTTTAGTTTGTAAATAGTTTTAGTTAAGTTAGTATATAATTTTGTTATTTTTATCAAATTAGTTATAAGTTATTTACATACTTGTACATCATCATCTGCCTAGCCTTTTCCCAACTATGTTGGGGTCGGCTTCCAGTCTAACCGGATGCAGCTGAATATCAGTATTTTACATGGAGCGACTGCCTATCTGACCTCCACAACCTAGTTACTAGGTAACACGATACCCCTTGGTAAGACTGGTTGTCAGACTTTTGGGCTTCTAACTACCCGTAACGACTGTCAAAGATCTACAACTGACAGCCAGGACCAACGGCTTAACGTGCTTTCCGAGGCACGGAGGGGTCTCGGTATGTAAAGATGGTCACCCATCCACCTAACCTGATCGATCAACCCGTGCGGCTGTTATTACTTACATACTTGTATTTACATACTTGTACATAATATATATAATAAATGTATCTCCCATTTTTAATATAGACAACATCTGAAGTAAAAAAAAATTAAACCATTTACAGGCACTTTTGAATTGTCAAGGGGTCGGTCAGTCAAAAAGATGAAGCTAGTTGTCCATTGCAAAGCGTATTAAGTAGATTCCTATGGAGAAGAACGGGCAAGAAACTCAACAGACACTCTTTTAAATCATAATATTGTTACAATATATTGGTTACATCATTCGTGTTGAAATTATACATGTGAGAACAATGTAAATAGACGTGCACGTTAAAGGCGTCCGTAATAAAAAGATAAAAAATAATTTTAAAAAAAGCCGTGGCAGCTAAGAGATGACCAGTCCCTACTGACGGCGCCTGTTCACGAACATGACGCATGGATCAGCACCATTTAGCTCAACCATTTTGAAGGGAACTTAACGACCCAACTCACACGCCACCACCAGCGAGACATTTGAGTAAGCGTGAGTCATTTACCTTATTATGGACAAAAGTAAATAATTTCAGAATGATGAAAACATATGATAACGATGACTATTCAATGCTTCGTGACGTTCAAACATACTTAGATAACATCATAATTAATTGTTTTTGTTTTCAACACGAACAAATTAGAATATAGTCCTCACGAGTCTCAATAGGGCTAGCCTTTACTCAACTATATTAGGGTTGGCTTCTATATATGCTTTATCCAACTATGCAGTACAAGCAACTATCTGACCTCTACAGCAGTTACTGGGTAACACGATACCCCTTGGTAAGACTGGTTGTCAGACTTTCGGGCTTCTGACTCTACCCGTAACTACTGTCAAAGATCAAGAAATGGCAGCCGGAACCAAGGACGTATCGTGCTTTCCGATTAAATAAGATGTTAAGTCTAAAATAAAATAAACTCTTTATCATCATCATCAATTCAGCCGAAAGAAGTCCACTGCTGAACATAGGCCTCTCCCAAGCACCTCCACTTCGACCGATTCTGTGCTTTTCGTATCCAGCGGATTCCTGCGGCCTTCACAAGGTCATCGGTCCATCTTGTGGAAGGCCTTCCAACGCTAAGTCTTCCGGTACGCGGTCGCCACTCCAGAACCTTTCGGCCCCATCGGCCATCCGTTCTGCGAGCAATGTGCCCTGCCCATTGCCACTTAAGTTTGGCAATTCTTCGGGCTATGTCGGTTACCTTGGTTCTCCTGCGGTTCTCCTCATTTCTGATTCGATCACGTAGGGAAACTCCAAGCAGGGCTATGCTCTATTGCCATTTAGGTGACTTCTAGCCTTCTGATAAGGCCCATTGTGAGCGACCACGTTTCAGTACCATAGGTCATCACTGGCAACACGCACTGGTCAAAGACTTTCATCTTGAGACACTGTGGTATGTGGGACGAAAAGATATTGCGTAGCTTCCCGAACGCTGTCCAGCCGAGTCGGATTCGACGATTGACCTCTTTAGTAAATAAACTCTTAGATACAATAAATTTGAATATAATAATTTAAAAACTGACAGCTAACACCTGTCATTCTACCTACTTGAGTATCTGTCGTCGCCAGAATTGATCATTTCATGAAGTGTTCGACCATTTCATGAAGTGGTTGTATTTCATGAAACGGCCAGCTAAAATTGACCATATCGTTTAAACGTTTAATGATAAATGTCAATCGATCATTAATGTAGGGTATACATGGTTTAAGATTTAGTAAAAAATGGCAAGTAACTGCGACCAACTTGGAAGTAGCGGTTAGTCACAGGTAAAAGCGGCGTGCAGTGCAGCAAAACACTTAAGGCGCAGATATACGACTTCTAATGATTTTAAATTGGACACCACATCTAAACGACTAGTCTTACTTCTTTGAAAAAAATATATGTTGTACTAGACAGTTTTTTTCGTAATTTGATATACGAATAATTCAAATTATGTTTTTATAACATAGTGTAATTAATTTGTAAAGTAATGTCTAACGCGGACAAAAAAACGATAATAACGCAAAAGCTATTAGGTGTATTTTCATGAAACTTTCACCATCTAAAAGGCAATTTAATTACACAAATTTTAGTATACAGCTTTTCTTTGTATTGTGTTTGATAAATCAATGTGGGTTGTTTTTCGAATAAACTTGGTGCGCGTTAAAACCGGGGCTCTTGCGGGCGACGGGCGGCAGTGCATCGCTGACCACTGTCACGGGTAGACGCTAACGCTCGGAGCAATTTTATTCGCTTTTAAATTTCATGCTATAAATGTCTAGTAAATCCAAATTATTGAAAAAGAAATGCCTTACACTGGCAAAAAATAGATTACTGAAGTAAGTAACGTACCTATTTTAATCGAAATAAAATTATCATTAATCTCTATCGAAAGTTTGAATTATTTTGAATTGTAGTAACCACACTTTTATTTAATTTAAATAATTGTGTTATTTTTGTTTTAGGACAACACCAAGTAAAAAATTTCTAGTCGTAAATTCAGAGACGAGGTTTTTTTGTAATTTTTTTGTAACCATACTACATCGTTGTAGGGACAGTCCGGATTAGAGTTTCAAAAAATATTTGAATGCTATTATTGACATACAAGTTGTGGTGGTGTTCTTGGTTCGTAAGTAGTATGACCTTGACTGCGGAGATGTAATTACTAGACTGTCCCAGAAGGAGGGTAATGTTTTTCGAGAGTATGTATGTATGTATGTTTGTATGTATGTACTTATGTCTATTTCTTTGGCACGCTCTGTAGCCTAAACGGCTTGATGGATTTTAACATATGAGGTGTCGTTAGGTTCGTCTTAATAGTGGAAGTGACGTAGGCTATTTAATATTTATATATTGCATCTGCAAATACAAAAAAAAGAGGGGTAGGTTTAAAAAAATAACAACAAATAAAAGTTAGTAATGAGTCCATTCCAAATATACATATATCCATATTAATAAAACTAACACATAACATAAAACATAACATCACGCCTGTAATCCCCGAAGGGTTAGGCAGAGGTGTACTTATAGGACACCCACATTTCGCCAGTAAAATAAAACTAAAAAGTTAGAAATAAAACAAATTATAAAAAAAAAACCCGACTGCAAAAACTCATAACTGAAAAGAGAAAAACAAGCATTATAATCTATAGGATTTTGGTATCGCAGGCATTTGGACAAACAAAAGTTTCACCAAAATTTCAGGTTGGTTTTTGGTTTGCGCCTGCAATACCAAAATCCTATAAATTATAATATTTATAATGCTTGTTTTTCTCTTTTCAGTTATGAGTTTTTGCAGTCGGGATTTTTGTTTTTTTTTATTTTATTTTTTTGTATCCGTTTTGCGAACTTAGCCGACGTAAACACGGACGTAATAAAATCACGGCGGGATTTTATCGCGCACTAGATTTTCAACTCTCGGTGTTAAGCCGAGCGTTGACAATCCAACGCGCTGGGACGTACTCTCGTGTAGGCACGTGCACGAAAAAAAAAGCGCCGCGATTTTATTACGTCCGTGCGAACGTCGGCTTAAGTACATTGTGCACAACTATTTTCCTACTTTCGCCCATGCCTTTACTTTCACCTACCTTTACTTTTGCCTATATTTAGATACAGGTCGCAGAGTGATACCGCCTAGTTTGGAAGAAAAAAGTTTGATAGTTCCATAATTTACAACAAAAGGATTCCTCTTCAGTAAATGTTGTTTCAATCACTTCAGAAATGAAAAATAATTGAAATTTGTGAATTGTTTTGTTTTCTTCTTAGATTTTTTTTTTTTGTTCTCTCGTCTATAGTTACACAGGTTGTCTACATCTCTTTTTATATACTTTCCTATCGCAGGTATGCTGGAAGAGATGTCTTTAGAAAAGGCCACTGCTTTTTAAAGGAAAAGAAAAAAGAAGTTTATATGTGTGTGCATAAATTTGGAAATATAAAAAAAAAATTACACTGATAAATAAAACGAAACAACCTAGGAGTGAATTTGTACCTACATTATCTGTTGCAATAATAACAAACAACACAACAACAACAAAATGATTAACGTATTATTATTACGTTAATATATTGTAAATTATGAAACCATTAAACTTTTTTAACCAATATTATATTAATCCATACCTAATAAAATATGTTATTTAAATTGGGCATTTAATTTAGATTAAAATACGCCTGACATCATATCATTTAAATGAATGGTTTAAAAGATATCACAGATTCAAAATTACGCGTTACTACATAAATAAGGTTGACGGCAACGCGGGCGCAGCGGTATTAGTCAATGAACTTTCCTCGGCTATTAGGTATGTAATCTCAGTAGTACGATCCCGTGGGATAATTTTCGACATCCACGCGGGCGAAGCCGCGGGCTAAAGCTACTAAGGCTATAATTTATATATATATATCACGCGGGCGAAGCCGCTGGCGGAAGCTAGTGAAAAATAATTTAAGTAACCTTTCGATGGATATTGGTGCCGATTCTCTTGTCACAAATGCCTCTAAACTGGACTAAAAATCACCAAAATTTAGTTTATTCCTGTCAAACGACGATTTCCCATTCTGAAATAGACTAAAGTGACACAACTATATTTTAGTTTGATAGCACTAAGATGGTACTGAGATATTAATAAGAGAGCAGTGGTGGCCCAGTGGTAACGGCCGCGACTTACGAGTTGTAGGTCGTAGGTTCGAACCCAGACAGGCGCTTTACTTTGTGTAAATTATTTCATCACCACTGCTCTCAAAACGGTGAGGGAAAACATCGTGAGGAAACCGGCATGTCCTAGAACCGAAAATTCGAAGACATGTGACATCTACCAACCCGCACTGGGCCTGCGTGGTAGATTACGGCCCACTCCCTCTCACAGAGAGGAGGCCTGTGTCCCAGCAGTGGGAACATTTATAGGCTGATGATGATGATGATGATGAGATATTAATTTAATGAAAATGGCAATTTTGCTATTCTGAATTTGACGTTATTCATCTAAAATTTAGATTTTATAACTAAATCTGACTATTTTTAATCGCGTCTAAAAACGTGGGGAATAAAATTGGTAGTCATGAACTTTAAATTAACACCAACACCTCGACTTCAGATGCAAAAACAGTACTGATTTTATTTTTCTTTTGCTTGTATCTCGAAAACGTTGTGTCCAATCGCAAAAATAATAAAAATTTCGACCCCCTTTATAAAACTCTTAAACCCATAACACTCTACATGTAGGTAATTTTTTTTTTTCCATACAAAATGTGAAAAATTCCATATAAAACACGTCGAGGCTGCCCCCCCTGCGTGCCTCCGGCTCTAAAAAGATTCACATGGTTAGGTATCACGTGTGGAGTCGCGATTGTCAAATTCGATTTAGATGTGTCAAAATTATTTTTTAATTTAGAGAATTTATTTTGCAGAATAGCTTTGAGATTCTCATAGTCAAAAGTAAGAAATTTTAGTGATAGTTTAGTTCGGTGTACAAGAGAATCGGCACCACTATTGATAATATTAGTTCGATTAAAATAGGTACGTTACTTACTCTGTAATCTATTTTTTGCTAGGCGTTTCTTTTTCAATGATTTCGATTTACCACCAATTTTTAGCACAAAACTTAAAAGCAAATAAAATTGCTCCGAGTATTAGCGATGCACTGCCGCTCGTGCCCACAAGAGGCCCGGCTTCAACGCGCACCAAGTTTATTCGAAAAACAACCCACCTTGATTTATCAAACACAATACAAATAAAAGCCGTTTAATAAAATTTGTATAGTTAAATTGTCTTCTAGATGGTGAAAGTTTCATGAAAATACATGAAGATAATAATTTCGAGAAATTTTCAACTGTCTACCTATTACAGTTCATGAGATTTAGCTCGCTGACAGACAGACGGACATTGGAGGCTTAGTAATAGGGTTCCGTTTGGCACTCTTCCGGTACGGAACCCTAAAAATTTACTTTATAAACTTGTAAGAGGTGCTTTAGACCATTGAACTGAATAACTTGCTATAGCAGCAACTTTGAAATCGCATTAAAAAACAAATATATATATAATTCACATGTTTTATTTGATCATGTTAAATCTTTGCAGATAAACAAATCCATTCTCCATTCCATGCTCCATTCGTTTCCCATGGACGCCAACTGCTACGATCTTTATATAGTTACCTATTCTATTTACTTCGTTTACGTTCATATTATCTGCTATCTAATTGCGTACACCTTTTCGTAAATGATTAAGACTATTCTGTCTCATTTTGCAGTTCAACAACATTGCGTTATTTACGTTGTTGAGCAGGTTTTTTTTCGAACTTATGAAGCAATGGATTGGCAATCTGTTTAAATGATTCAGATTGTGATTGATCGTTTATTATGCAATTAGGGTGCTGGTCATACACGCAGACAAACCACACATCTTTCTTTTATATTTTTTGTCATCTTCTGTTATTATTTTAAGTAGGTATGTCCTATTCATGTATGGACATATTTATTATTTACGTAAATATAATAAACCAACTTATTCAATGCAAACTATTAAAATAATATGATAACAATCTTAAATTATTATCAGAATATTAGCTTACTTATTAACAATATATTGAAAAAAAAAATTGGTTGGTGATCTAAAATCAGACAGGATAGTCCTCACTATCTGAAACGTATGGTTACCCTACGAAATTACGTGCGTGCAGTTGCGGGGTCGCGGGGAGGTGACGCGTGTCTCCGCCCACTCGCTCGAGGTCGCTGTCACTTATTGTCGTCTTAAATTTGTTAAAAAAAAAAAATCACGCCGCTTGTCGTACCCCAATCAAATGGGTAATAATAAAGACAGCGACATCAACGCCTCTACCGTTGGATAATCTATTTTACGATATGATCAGTAATGTTTGGCCACATCATGAAGTAATCGTGCGTTTAACTGTTCATATCGTCAAACGTTGAGTATTCAATGATCCGGCCAGGCCACATCATGATGTGACCAGCGGTCGGTATTCTATTTCATGAAATGTAACCATTTCATGAAATGATCAATTCTAAGATCCGGCCACGACATATCCAAATCCTTTCAGTCGTTAAGGAGGCCCTTCCCGATCCATCTATCGTCGACGCAAGCATGATCGAAAAGCATGTTGTTTCATCTAGCGCAAGTGAAAACTGCTAACAAGCAAGTGAGAATGCGATAACATTGTACGAAAAATAGTGTGCGGAAACTTGTTTCAGGAAATACGTTTTTTTGAGTAATCTTTACTAGTTCGTAAAATAAATGTTTGTCATTTAGAATCTCCATTACATGTGCAAGGGTCCTATGCAGATGTTGTCTTTACTTTTATAATTTATGAGTACATTATGAACAGCCAAAGTTCAGGTAAAAATTGTGCAAAAATGCAGATTTTTGGAGGCTTGTACTGAATTTATTTCTCGAAATTTTAATTTTTTGGTTTCATAGAAACCTAGAAATAGTGCACAAGACACCTATTAGTTCAAAATTTCAAAGAAAGATGTGTTACGACGCCATAATGACGTACGAGCGTTTGTATGAAAAGTATGACGGATTGGCCGCTCTTAACAATGTAATGCAATGGATAAAAAACTTTTTAACCAAAAATACAACCGACTTCCAAACTACAAAGTGAATAATTACTTTAATTTCGGAAGTTGGTGTCCTTGGATCAGTATTTTTGTTTTTTGCAAAAAAGTTTTTTTTTCACTTACAATAGCCTAATGTCAACTGCTTATGATAAATGATAAATGATTTTATTTCTGTAAGTAGGTTTGTACAAACACTTTTACACGTCAATCATATTTTAAAAACTAGATGAGGTCGGCGTTTCCTATCTGACTACTCTGAGAAGAAAGGCCGAAACAAACTCAGAGGTCACAGTCTCTTTTAAAGTCCAGACATAATCTTGGTCAGATTATGTGAAGGCCATGTGGATTGGTGTCTGAAGTGGTCTTTAGAGGAAAGCATCACACAGATTGAGAGGGTCTGTCCAGTCAGTGCACACATTTGTCATTTATCGTGTAGCTCAACTCAGAATTTAAGGAATTTTATCATCTTTTACAAAACATTGCTTTTCCCGATGCAGGGACTTGAGGAGTTCTCCAGGTACTTCACCATCAGCTCCACTGCACCATATGAATTGTGACGAGCATCAATTGCTTACCAACCATATTAAAGTAATCGAATCGCAACCCGTGAATTCCGGTGTCCACCTGTGTCCTTCATCATCAATTCCACTTTACCAAATGGTGCTTTCCGAGGAGGATTGGAGTGGAGTTTCTTGCCCATTCTTCTCCATACGACAACTACCTTTTGGAAGGGGCGACTAGAATCAATTCTATTTTTTGTTTTTGACGTTCAAAAGTGCCTTTTTGTGCCTAATTGAAATAAATTATTTGACTTTGACTTTGACCGAGAGCATATGCACGAGTTACTATAAAATACCTAAATCGCTATTGATGTGCCTATAATATTTGAAGAGTTCCCTCGATTTCTCCAAGATCCCATCATCAGATCATGGCCAAATGACAATGGGACCAACTAGAAAAGATCAAACAAAAATTGGATTTTGCAAATCGATCCAACCGTCTTCGAGTAATCGGGGAACAAAAAAAATAAAAAAAAACCGACGAACTGAGAGCATCCTCCTTTTTGAAGTCGGTTAAAAATAAATATGTTTTCACGTTGTTGGTACTTTATTGACCTCTTCTGATTTTTAAGTGCCTTATTAAAAAAACTTTTTACAAAAAAAAAAAACAACCGACTTCAAAAAAAAAAAACACTACAAAGTGAAAAATAACTTTAATTTCGGAAATCGGAGTCTTTCGTTTTGAATTTTCGTTCTTTGTCACCGACTTCCGAAATTAAAGTAATTTTTCACTTTGTAGTGTTTTTTTTGAAGTCGGTTGTTTTTTTTTTGTAAAAAGATTTTATTTTTCACTTTTAAGTTGTGGTAGCTACCCTACACAAATTCGAATACCACTACCTGCTATGTAAATAATAGTGACAGAAAGTTATCATATCGACGGTTGAAAGGCTAATTGATCTAAGCGACATTTTGTAAAACTTGCAGGAGGATGGATTGGTTGTTTTTTAAAAATCATAATAAGATTTTATTATGATTGATTGATTTAAGTAAATAAAAGTCTATCAAATAGCTGTTTTTTTATGAATAAAAAAGACAATAACTATGATTCGTCCAGGAGGACGAATCATAAAATTGCAGGAGCAAGTTTTACAAAATTTCGCTTAGATCAATTAGCCTTTCAACCGTCGAATATCATCCACATACTAAGTGGGAAAAAATACGTGTTATTGAACCCAACTCAAAAACTACCCAAGCAAAGTTAATAAAATTTATATGGGACCATCTCTGAAGTATGATCTACCAAACAAAAAATAATCATCAAAATCAATTCATAATTGGCGTAGTAATCGCGTATCAAACATACAAAAAAATAAAACCATAGGTACTGTCGAATTGAGAACCTCCTCCTTTTGGAAGTCGGTTAATAAAATAAAGTAATTTTCAATGCGAAGGTCATGGGACCATGAATTCTGTGGAGTTTTTTAGGGTTTCGTAGCCAAATGGCAAAAATCGGAACCCTTATGGATTCGTCATGTCTGTCTGTCTGTCCGTCCGTATGTCACAGCCACTTTTTTCTGAAACTATAAGAACTATGCTGTTGAAAGTTGGTAAATAGATGTATTCTGTGAACCGCATTAAGATTTTCACACAAAAATAGAAAAAAAAAACAATAAATTTTGGGGGTTGCCCATACTTAGAACTGAAACTCAAAAAAAAAATTCATCAAACCCATACGTGTGGGGTATCTATGGATAGGTTTTCAAAAATGATATTGAGGTTTCTAGTATAATTATTTTTTTCTAAACTGAATAGTTTGCGCGAGAGACACTTCCAAACAGGTAAAATGTATGTGTCCCCTGTAACTTCTAAAATAAGAGAATGATAAAACTAAAAAAAATATATGATGTACATTACCATGTTAACTTCCACCGAAAATTTGAACAAGATCTAGTAAGTAGATAATGGTACAAAACCCTTCGTGCGCGAGTCCAACTCGCACTTGGGCGGTTTTTGTTCTATGACATATACTCCATAGCTTTAGGTAGTTAAATAAAGGTAAACAAAAAAAACCACGTGACGAGACAGCTGTCAAGTAACCGACTAAATGTAATACTGTCACTTCAGTTATCATGCTACGTCACTGTTGTACTCTTCAATTTAGCAACGTTATATTTCGTTGACGTTTAGAAATTGGGCTCTTTACAATAGACAGATTACAAAATATTATAAATCAGACAAAAAACATTGTGCTCAAGCAGATACATCTACGAAAAGTAATTTAAGAATAAACGATAAAGTTTAACATACATTAATAAAAGAGGAAACTATAGTAAAACACTAAAATAAATTTAATTTGGTTTTATCGTTTTTTAAACAAGAAAGTTTCATCTATAAAAACCCTTTTTACGATTTGTTTACCTTTTTTTAACTACCTAAACCTATAGAGTATAGGTCTCCCATTGACAGCTTCAAACGTAGCCCGTGTCTTCAAACGTAGTCGTGGCTTTAATGATAAGACACACATTGTTATCATTAGCTGACTATCTATCTAATAGGATATTGTTATAATCGTCACGTTTTAGTTGAATTAGTCTGATGATCTCATTTCCTGATTTAATAAAAAAATTACTGTTTTTTGCTGAGAAATGTAATAATATCAGGGTTTGGTAGTAGGTACTAGTGATGTGCCAGATCTTTAAAAAATGTGATCCGCGGATTCGGATACCAATCATAAGGGTCTAGATCCGCGAATACGAATACGGATACGGATCTCAACTTTCTTCAGGTTCAGCAGGAATTATTTATGATCCTCATCGTAATTGAGTTTTGGGAGACAAAGCTGCCAAGTTACTCTTTTTGAAATACAATTTACCATTACTCAATATTAATTATGACGTATATTTTTTTTATATCTTGAAAACAACATAGTTTTAAATGATGTGTTAACTCACATAATTATTTGAAATAATTATCATAGCTCAAATATTAGAGGTTTGATCTCACTACAAAGATAGTTTAATTACTACGTTAACTTAATTTACTCCACTTGAATTATAATAAATATGACAATTTTTTTTTTTATTAACTTGGATTGAAGTTAACAGTATTTCATTGCTACATATCTTTAAAATTTCATATACGTAATGAAATGTATTAATATAAAAGATCCGTTCAAGATCCGCCCAAAAGTAACGGATATGGATACAGATCTTTTTTCTCCCTCGGATATCCGCGGATACGGATACGGATACGGATATCCGGCACATCACTAGCAGATACACATAGTATACATACATCTAAAGAAAGAACAGGATATCGTGTTACCCAGTAACTGGGTTGTGGAGGTCAGATATGCAGTCGCTTCATGTAAAATACTGGTACTTAGCTGCATCCGGTAAGACTGGAAGCCGACCCCAATATAGGAAAAGGCAGGCACGACACCCCTTTGTAAAACTGGTAAAAAGAAAACGCAGTTTCCTTAAAAAAATCGCGTTTCAAAATTAATCCTTTAATAATTATTTCACAGTACAAAATACTATCATTTCTCAGAATTTCTCAGAAAGGTACCCGTTTCCGCTGATATGAGAAAATAAAATATAAATACTATTTTAATACAATACTACTATCTAAAGAATTGAATAGTTTTAATTACCTGTAGATAGAGAGTAAGGTTCCGTATGTTATCTACACCCATGCTATTAAACCTCTATACAAGTTTCAGAAATAGTTAGCTTATTACCAACATTAAAACAGCCAGTGTCATAATAACCATAATATCATCCAAATGAGTGTTATAATGTTGTACTAAATTTCATTATGCAACTCGTTTCAACGTTTAAGCGGGGGACAGCAGCACCCGCTGCACGCATGTGCGGTGATGTGCTGCTGCAGGCGACATTCATACGTGCAGTTGTACTGAATATCGTGGGATTTTTTTATTCTTGATCTTGAATTACAAACATCCAATGGTTTCAGAACCTTTTATAGAGGATTCATGTCATGGGTGTAAATAAAGTCTTGTATGCAACTGTTCATAATTAAGTATTAAAACACTCGTGTGATATTATTATCATAAACCCACATTCGTGTTTTAATGTCTTAGCCCACAATGCATCCAACATATATATGAAAATGATTATATTATAGAAAATAAAAACGTTATTGCTATTTAAAAATCACATTTTTAGTACCAAAATTACCCCAAATTCATTAAAAAGGGCAAATTTTTGACAGGGGTTATTATAAGTTAAGTTAACTTGTAGACACTCGCTCAATGACAGCCATCCGCGCCCCATTTAATAAACGGTTAAAATTCCCATTTGAAAAAAAATTTTGTCAATTTATTTTTTTTCGATTTTCCTCCACATAAATAGACTCTCAGTAAACCTCAGTAGACTCTCACCTAACAACACTCTCACGGATAGATCAGCATTTTTTTATATGTATAAGACAAAGTGCAAAAAATCTGACCATTTTCCAGTTGCTGGAGCATCCTAAACCGTTCACTTGCACCTTTGAAGACCTAAAGAAAGCCACTGATGTAGCAATCAACGTCACCACCTACTGGACTCAAACAATATCTTATTAATTAACCAAAGTATAGTCGACACATAAAAAAGAAGAAAAATATCCATAATAATAGGCTGATTGACACTTCCCTTGACCCAAGGGTTGGCATTAACCTTGGCCCAGAGGCTAAGCATTGCCATACAACATGGCAATGCGGCCAGTCTCTTGAGTACATTACCAGTCGACAGCGATGCAGAGGAATTTGTCGACGCCATATTTTAGTTTGTTAATTGTTTTAGTTGTGTTAGGTTATTATATTTTACCAAAGGGCAATGGAGAGGGCTATGCTTGGAGTTTGCCTACGTGATCGAATCAGAAATGAAGAGATCCGCAGGACAACCAAGGTAACCGACATAGCTCGAAGAATCGCCAAACTTAAGTGGCAATGGGCAGGGCACATTGCTCGCAGAACGGATGGCCGATGGGGCCGAAAGGTTCTGGAGTGGCGACCGCGTAGCGGAAGATGTAGCGTTGGAAGGCCTCCCACAAGATCGACCGATGACCTTTTGAAGGCCGCAGGAATCCGCTGGATGCGGAAAGCACAGAATCGGTCGAAGTAGCCGTGATTGGGGGAGGCCTATGTCCAGCGGTGGACGTCTTTCAGCTGAATGAAATGATGATGATGATGATGATTATAATTTAAAATGAGAAGTTTATCCAGTGTATATTTTTTTATTCTCCATAATAAACAAGTTCACTTTGAATAATAATTTGGTAATATTCCTTCACGTGACAATTAATACATCGGGTATAAAGACTGGTAAAAATAAAAACCAGTAGGCTAGATTAACCCTATCAAATCTAGCATCAAATCAAGATAATCTAATCAGAATAAAGATCAGCGTTTTTCCTTGTAACCCGCGGAATCCTCAATCATTATCATATGTGTTTACAAGTACATCGATTGTTCCATAATCGTTAATTATCTTGGATTACCGAAAGATATAGAGTATAAAATATATTTCACTATTCGCAATCATTGCATTACTAAAGTGGTCTTGTGACTGTGAGTGCGAAAATATTATAAAACCCAAATTACGGAATGATAAGTAAGTCCTATTTATATAAATCCTCCAAAAAATAAGTTGATCCCTGCTGTTATAGGTAGATTTTATAAGTTGGTCCCAGCTCCCAGCTATGATTCATAAACCTTATAAGTTGGTCCCGGCTGTCATTCATAAATCTTATAAGTTGGTCCCAGCTGTCATTTATAAATTTTATAAGTTGATCCCAGTTATCATTCATAAATCTTATAAGTTGGTCCCGGCTGTCATTCATAGATCTTATAAGTTGTTCCCGACTTTCATTCGTAGATCTTTGACAGTCCTAACGGATAGTCAAAAGCCCGAAAGTCTGACAGCCAATCTTACCAAGAGGTATTGTGTTACCCAGTTACTGGGTTTTGGTGCTCCTTGTATTCAGCTACATCCGGTAAGATTAGATGCCGACCCCGCCATAGTTGGGAATAGGCAAGTAGATGACGATAGGCTGAGTGTTCCCGGGAGTTCCTACCCACCGACCAATAAAATCATTTATTATTTTAGACAGACAATAATTAAGTTTGTCTCCTGTATCATAGTATAGATTTCTCCCTCTTTGTGTGTTAAAACAATTGCCTAACTGATTTCAAATGATGGTCGAGGGTTTTAGTTATAAGACCTTTATAAATAATTAGCACATTGATTGCTAAGTCAACATTCTCTCTAATTTATTTAACATCAATCTCAAGTGCTGTTATTTTTTAAGTATAGTTTCTATTAATATTAACATGTTCTAAAAGAGGCGGGTGATCTTGTAACTCAGGACTCTCCTACCTCAGACGCTTTTCTCCATTAAAGATTTCACTTTCTATTAACCATAGCATGTAATATTGTCAATTAATTTAACTATTCTGAAATTCAAATCTTCATCCCTCCATATTCCGCTTTATTTTTGGTCAGCACAAATTTGTTTTCCTCGTCTATACATCTCTATTAGTCATTATCAAAGTAGTCACTCCCCTTTTTAGCCATATTATCATCTTTTACACAATCTATCCATTGTTTATTCGGTCTTCTCCTACTCTTATGCAAAATTCTGATCATGTGGGAATATTGACCGACTTCAAAAACAAGTAGGTTATTTAGTAGAAGGTCATTATCTGCTTAGTTACTTTTATTACTTTTCGCAACTATTTTGGGGTCGGCTTCCAGTCTAACCAAATGCAGATGAATACCAGTATTTTACATAGAGCGACTGCCTATCTGACCTCCACAACCCATTTACTGGGTAATACGATACCTTGTGGTAAGACTTAGTAGTAGGTATGGAAACCAATAAGGAAGTTCCTATTTTTTGTAATAATCAAAAAAAACTTATTGCAACATAATTAAATGACGTCATAATAATTAAATTTATCTGAGATATTTCTAAGATAATAATACGAAAACATGTAAATAATGATTCAATGTAATCTACGCAAAATTATCTGATTTAGGTTTTGATTAACGCATATTTTTTTAAATAATTTAAAAGTTTGTAAACAATAATAATTTTTTTAAAGTTCGTACTACGTAATTTTAATTTGTTTTTTATAATTACAATAATCTGAGTTTGGATTGAGCGCGGTTGATGGCAATAGGACTCGCCCTCTATTACACGGGACTAAAACATAACTGATGAAATGTGGGTGTACTCTAGGTACACCTCTGCCTAACCCTTCGGGGAACACAAGGCGTGATGTTATGTTATGTTAATAATATGTTATTTATATTAGTGATGCAATACCTATAATTACAACAATTAACGAAAACACCGGTAGTCTAACACTAATTAATCACAAAACAAAATGGCGATATATTAGATTATTATTATATCTTTGGCACGTTTTTATATTAAATTATCGTACAAAACCTTCTGATGTTGTAGATTATAAAGATTAATTATAATCAATTTCATTAACGTGATTATCATAAACAAGGAGTCATTACCGTGGTCACTATTCCGCTTTGTCACTTGAATTTTGGAGGTTATGTGTAATTGTCAAATTTAGAGATTCGTGGATAAGTAACAGTCGTAAAGGTCGAAGGTGAAGCTACCTATCCATGACATATCGAGACCCCTCCGTGCCTCAGAAAGCACGCTAAGCCGTTGGTCCCGGCTGTCATTCGTAGATCTTTGACAGTCGTTACGGGTAGTCAAAAACCAAAAAGTCTGAAAACCAGTCTTAGGGAAAGACAAAAGGAAGCTCAATTTTCTACTCAAAATATAGAAGTTGGATATAATGACCTCATTCTAGATATTTGGGATAAAACAACAACATTACATGAGTAGAAACAATATTTAATTATTAAAATGTGAGCATATTGATAAACAAGAAGACAAAATGAAGAGGTCTGTAGATCCTTGACAGTCGTTCCGGGTAGTCAGAAGCCTGAAAGTCTGGCAACCAGTCTTACCAAGAGGTATCGTATCACCAAGTTACTGGGTTGTGGGGTCAGATAGGCATACGCTCCATTTCAAGTACTGTGTATTCATCTACATCTGGTTAGAGTGGAAGCCGACTCCAACATAGTTGGGAAAAGGCTAGGCAGATGATGATCGCATTTGCACACAAATGCTCAGAGGCTTTAGGCATTTTCTACCAATCGAACATTGACTAATCTACTCATCTCTTTCAGAAATCCTTCTCTTCCTGACGGCGCTTGCGCTAGTCCAGGCCCGTCCTAGCGATGACGCAGAACCGATGAATGGCAGGATATACGAAGTCCACGAGGACTGTCCCCCTTCAGAGATCCACTTCTTGCTTCCTCACGAATATGACTGCACCAAGTTCTACTACTGTGAATATGGCTTAAAATGGATCGAACCAAGGAACTGCGCCCCTGGAACTGAGTTCAATGCTGAAATCCAGGTTAGTCTTCTTTTTATTCACATCGTAACAATATTTGTTAGTCAGCGAGGCTGAACTAAAATTTAAGGAGGGTATAATTTAAATTATCGTTGGGGTAGACGTGTTCTTGAGCGGGAACCACGAATCGGCAAACGTAAGGTAGGACGCCCTCAGACTAGGTGGAGCGACGATCTTCGCAGAGTGGCTGGTAGCAGCTGGATGAGAGTTGCCAGAAATCGGGTTGAATGGCGTACAATAGGAGAGGCCTATTTCTAGCAGAAGTTGAACAAAATCAAATGAAAGTCCATGTTTTGGCTATTAATCCAAAATTCATACTAATATTATAATTGCGAAAGTAATTCTGTATGTATGTCAGTCTGTCAGCTTTTCAGGTTTAAAACTTTTGAAACCACAGCGCAACGAAATTTGACAGATAGGTAGCCCTGGGACCTGGAGAAGGACATAGACTACTTTTCATCCTAAATCGCAGACCTAGTCCTTTATAAAAAAAAACATCAACAATCACAACTGATTCTCATAAATAATTTTATTATTTATTCCACAGGTTTGTGTTCATCCAATCTCTTCGGGATGCACTTTACCAGGATTCAGCACCACACCTGGGGATGGAACAACAGTATCAGCAACAACGTGGCCAACATCAACAGCAGGAACAAATGCACCATCTTCAACAATTGCACCAGTTACAACAAGTGCACCATCTTCAACAATTGCACCAGCTACAACAAGTGCACCATCTTCAACAATTGCACCAATTACACAAACTGAAGCTCCATTACCAACAACTGCACCAGCTACAACAAGTGCACCAATTACACAAACTGCAGCTCCATTACCAACAACTGCACCATCTTCAACAATTGCACCAATTACACAAACTGAAGCTCCATTACCAACAACTGCACCATCTTCAACAATTGCACCAATTACACAAACTGCAGGTCCATTACCAACAGTTACCGTAACTCCCAGTCCCGTGGATCCAAGCACGGTTGCACCTTCAACCTCAGGTAAGGAATTTTATTTATTTATTGTTAAGGCACTTCAACAACATACTAACTAAAATATTCATAAAAATAACCAAACAGTTTTAAGCATTGTGAATTTGTCACGTACAGAAGTGCACAGCACTAGCATAAAACATAATGATTGAAGGTCGTGTCGGATACAATTAGTTGAACTGGTTACAAGTTACAAAATAAAGTGAAAATAAGCTATGTTCACAAATACATACATAAGAAAGAAAGAAAATACCTTTATTTGCGGTAAACATGACGCAAAGAAAGAACAAAAACACGAAAATAACAATTAGTGAGAAAATATGCGTCACATCCACGCAATACGGCCATCGCATGCTGCGACCCTATGCGAGACAGAGCCCCAGCGCTAGTTTTTAGTGACAGCCGGCACTACATACATATCATCATGTCCAATTCCTTTGGCGTGGAAGTGTGAATAGAATATTTATTTTTCAAGCTTGTTACGTCCCTAAGAAAGATATCAAAATATGCTATTTGATCCCGGTAAATAACCTCTGCGCTACAGTTGTTAAGTACAGGTTGCTCCAAGATGCTATTTTAGAAAATTGTTAGTAAATCAATAAATAATAACGTTTAATTAAATTAAAATATCTTCTTAAAAGAAAACGCTAATCCGTACGTGTTAATGTCACCATTAAAAAGCCACACAACACATTAGAGAGCTGTATAGTGGTGTATAAGAACATTTGTGTATCTCCTTATGTGTTGTCCAGTCAAATAAGACCTTTCTTCTCTTTTCAGACCCTGATGACTGCGAAACCTTGGACAATGGATGTCCTGCTGACTTCAGCATTTATCAGCTTCTTCCTCATGAAGAATACTGCCATAAGTTCTACTACTGTGACAAGGGTGAGCTCGTTTTGAGGTACTGCGCACCTGGAACCTACTTCAATCCTAAACTTCAGGTTGGTAAAAGAAACTTTATTTTAAAAACGTGTTCCATCAAAAACAACATGATCATAAATTTTATAACTTTGTGGATGTCAGCCTCCACTTTTAGTTAATCAATTACTTACTGATAAAAATAAATCAACTTACAATTTTTATAATATTTCCGCCAATGCATTCCGGCCTTGTGGCAAAAAAAATTGCTACTATTATCATTTTTTACGGATTAAGTACTCATAGAATTTTATTAGTTGATTAGAAAAGATTAGTAAAAGGATAAATAAGTAAGGTTATATTTAAAAGGGGAAGCCCTGTCGATAGTACTACCTTGAACCACTTCGTTTGATAAAGGTTTTAAAGAAAATATTATTAAGAATTATAATTATGTGAACCATGAATAATGATGAATAACCAACAACTCCTAAATTATCAACTCCTGGAGTTACAACACAGGTAACGATTAAGACGCTTTTTTTGTTACCATGGCAGATTAAGATGAAAGAAATAAAATATAATGAAGATGGGCTCGAAATAACTATCTCCTTGTTAGTCAATCACAACACAGGTACTGTATTGTGTCAAGTTAAATGTAAAACCGCACTAATGGAAAAAAAAAAATTTTGGTTTTGCCCCCCGCATTTATAATAAAGTACCTAATGTCATTAAAAATATGACTGTTTTCAAATTCAAAAGGGCACTAAATAAAATATTAATAGAAAAAAGTTATTACACAATTGATTAATTTCTTAATGGTGAATCACTGAGTGATTGATATGCTAATAATCCATTTGACTTTTTTATTTTTTGATTACTGCTACCTTTTTGACATTTGACATTTTTTTTTTATTAATTTGACATTTACTGTAATTTGAACGATTTGACATTAATTTTTATTACGTATTGTTAAAATTTCCTACTTGTTATTTAAATTTAATATGTCTTTGAATTTGTGTAAATTAACATGATTTGCAAGCCTATGTGACGGTAGAACATGGAGGACTTTCTTAATAAAACATCAATGTAATAATTATCCATGTTTGCAAAGTAATAAATGATTTGATTTGATTTGCAATATGCTACGGGCCAATTTTTTCTTTCTATAAGCATTAGATTGCAGCTGTAGATAGCGAGACATAGCAATAGATTTTAAAAAGAAGATGAAACTGTTGAACATGGTGGGTGACATAAATTAGTCGACAATTACACAGACCGAAGAATTTGAAAATAATCATGATAATATTAGAAAAAAAGTATCTGTAGTTACGGTAGAAGAAGTATAGCACAGACCAGGGAAGCAGGGCAAAGAAGGGAAGAGGCCAATATTCTGTAGTGTGTGGACAAGGCTGCAATCAATGATGATGATAGGAGAATAGAACCTGTTAACAACTTTAATTAAAAAAATCTCAAATTAAACATAGATATAGATAGTCATAAAACTAACCAATCTCTCCCTTTTTTAAAGGTCTGTGACTGGCCCCACAACGTAGACTGCGTCAACGATGGCTCCTACGAGTACCCTACCACCTCTGCCCCCGCAACTCAACCTCCATCTCCCCCCGGAGACGGAGACAATGACATCGGCGATATCTTGGACAACGGCTGTCCCGCCGACTTTGACGTACACCACCTCCTTCCTCACGAAACTGAGTGCAACAAATTCTATTACTGCGTTTTCGGTGAAAAGGTTGAAAGGAGCTGTGCTCCCGGAACTTACTTCAACTATGAGATCCAGGTCAGTTTGTCGTTTAAATATGCATTGCGTAAGAAATTACCGAAGCATTTAATGACTGTTTATTTGTGTGTCGCATGTTAACAAAAACAAAATTGTGGCTTCTTTTACCTGCTCTGGGTGACTCTTCTGATTCAAACTCTGTTCATTTTTGGATTTCTCTGATCCTTTCTGGATATTGTGAAATAAGCCCTTATTGTTGATGAGTAATTGTTATCGTTTTGTTGTTTTTTGTTATCTAGCTCTATTACAGAGTCTTGTTTCTTAATTACTTCCATAGTTTTAGCTAGATCATTTGCATTCCCATAATCTGCTATTTAATTTGCAAAATCCTTTTCGAAATTCACTGTGATCCTTCAGACTCTTACTCGTCAACAATATGAAATTATATGTTATTTATTCAGTAATTTTGTTGAGATCCAATTTTTTGGATAATTTCATAAATAGATGAATACAATTATTAATCAAATATGACTTTTTAATTTCCTGATTCGTTTGCTGTAATTTTTACATTTTTATCTTAAAGAAGACTAGCATTAAATTTCTTGTTTTTACATGAAATAATATAACCTATGACATTTGGCAATACTTGAAGCTTTACATCAGTGAAAGTATTTTCGGAATTGGATCAGCAGTTCCGGAGATTACCCCCTACATACTATAAACAAAAATTTTACTTCTTTATAATATTAGTATAGAAAAGTTTCAAAGGTATATTATTTAAAGTTATTTTCAAAATCATCGCCAAACTCGTGTAACTGATATAAATGGAGACAAAAAACATTTTTAACAAAAAAGGCATTATTTTATTAACCCATTGTAAAAAATAATTCAATGTCTCGATAATTACTGATACGGTATCGTACTGTATTGATTTCGTTTTGCGCATTACCCAAGTCATAAATTTAATATCTTGCATAAGTCTTAAAATGAATCCGTTTTTAATTCTTAGCATGATTCGACTAGAATGCACTAATCTGACAGCTTTACAACTAGAACGTCAGAATTTTTAAATATCTTGACCAAAATAATTAATTAATTTAAGTACCAATTTTGATAAAAAGATGTAATATATCTATCATTTTCATGAAATACCATTTTTTTAAACAGTACCTACTATATTTATTTATTTATTTAACCATTTATGTACACACAAATAATACACAGACAAGACAAAAGGAACAGAAAAATACGTACAAAGGTGATGCTTATTTCTAATGAAATCTCTTCCAGCATACCTGCGATAGGACAGAGGATAAAAAGAGATGTAGACACCGTGTGTAGGAGTAAAGACTATATATAACTATACTATACATGTAACAAAGATTTTTAGTGCAAAGTGTGCCACATTCGATTGACGTTAAAAATCTACACGAAAGAAAAAGTAATTAACATTCATTAGATTGATCGTCAGTACAAAAATGTAAAACGTCGAATTAAATACAAGACCAAGTGGTTTTTGAAAGGACAATGGGCGAAAGTGTTCGTTACATCTATTTCTCAAAATAAATGAAATTCTAAAGACCTGGGTTAATCTATGAAGAATATTATGACTACTAGTAATAAAATTCTTCGTGGATTAATCACGCTGATTTCTACAGTCATATACGACTGGGATCGGTAATAGTCAGAGTAATAAAATTAATAATAGCAAATATAATAAAACTAGCAAAAACAATCAAATTCAATAGCTCGCGATAAAACACGGATTCGCGGTAGATAACGAAATAACTATGAAACAATGGAAATAAATAGGTGAGTAGATAAAGGGATTAAATCAAACATTTCAGCATGACGTATGTTCTAAAATATTTGATGATTAATTTTGATAATATTGTGTAAAATAGTAAACAAGTACTGGAAATAATGCTGATGCCATATTAAAGATAAATGTCGATCATACAATTAAAAAACAACCGACCTCCAAAAAAACACTACAAAGTGAAAAATAACTTTAATTCCGGAAGTCGGTGTCTTGTGTTTTGTATTTTCGTTTTTTGCCACCGACTTCCGAAATTAAAGTTATTTTTCACTTTGTAGTGTTTTTTTTGGAGGTCGGTTGTTTTTTTTTTTGTAAAAAGTTTTTATTTTTCACTTTTTAGTTGTGGTACCTACCCCACACACATTCGAATACCACTACCTGCTACCAGTGACAGAAACTTATCATATCATCTACATAGCAAGTGGGAAAAAAATACGTATTTTGTAGCTAACTCAAAAACTATCAAAGCAAAGTTAATAAAATTTATATGGGACCAATTCGAAAGCACACCCTTTCAAACAAAAAAATAATTTTCAAAATCGGTCCACAATTGACGGAAAAATCGGTGGACATACATAAAAAAAAAAACAAACATACGCGACGAACATATAACCTCCTCCTTTTTGGAAGTCGGTTAAAAACAGGAAAGGATAGTCGACTCTCATAAAACCTTTATCACTTTTAAAAAGGTCCCAGTAAATTCAAACTTCACTAAGGTTGAAAGTATCTTACTGTCTCTAAGAGCGAATATCACCAATGGAGCAGAAGCATAATTGCTAAGGAATATTAGTGACATTAAAGCCTTAGGGTGACAAAGCAGTAACTAGGTCGACTATACCTATGTACTTTTAAATGGATTGTAAAACAAAGTCTGATCTTTATAGGTCATCATCATCATCATCATTTCAGCCGAAAGACGTCCACTGCTGGATATAGGCCTCCCCCAAGCACCGCCACTTTGACCGGTTCTCTGCTTTCCGCATCCAGCGGATTCCTACGGCCTTCACAAGGTCATCGGTCCATCTTGTGGGTGGCCTTCCAACGCTACGTCTTCTAGTACGCGGTCGCCAACCCAGAACCTTTCGACCCCATCGGCCATCCGTTCTGCGAGCAATGTGCCCTGCCCATTGCCACTTAAGTTTGACAATTCTTCGGGCTATGTCGGTTACCTTGGTTCTCCTGCGGATCTCGTCATTTTTGATTCGATCACGTAGGGAAACTCCAAGCAGAGCCCTCTCCATTGCCCTTTGGGTGACTTTTAGCCTTCTGATAAGGCCCATTGTGAGCGACCACGTTTCAGTCTTTCGTCATCGTCTTTAGTCGTTTCATCTTTATAGGTACTCGCAATATATACTTAAATAATAATAATATTATAAAGAGGTAAAATTTGTGAGTTTGTATGTAGGGGTAATCTTCGAAACTACTGATCAGCTCCCTAATTGCGTAACACACGATCAGTAATCTGCATCATTTCGAAGGATATGGCTAATCCGTTGCTTCATAATAATGATCAAAAAATTTGTATGCTCAACAACGTAATTATCGCAATCGTGTGCTATGCAATTAGAGTGCCGATTCCGAAAATTCTTTCACTAATGTGAACCTACAGTATAACTGGATACATAGGATATATTTTAAGTGAAAACAAGAAATTTTCACGCGGATAAAGTCGCGGGCAGAAACTAGCTTAAATACTATTATCGTAAAAAAACATTTTTTTTTTCAATTACGTAAACAGTATTAAGATGTTTATTGATGATAATATTTTTTTTTTGATAATTACCGATGTTACAGATAGGGTATTATCGCCTACCGGAAAATGTGTAGTTTAATATTGCGTAGGTGGCTTGATAAAAATCTAAAAATTAAAGATTAAAGATATTAATTACTCATGAACGATTTACGAGTGCCAATTAAAAATGTCATTCTATTTAATCTGTTTTTAACTGTCACGTCAATATTAATATAATTAACTCGCTTTTGCCCGCGGCGTCGTCCGCCTGGAGATGTGAATTTTTTATCCAAAGCCGTTCAACCGTTAAGGTGTAAAATAGTATCAGACAGACAGATAGAGTTACTTTCGAATTTATAAGTATAGATTGTTGTTATTTTGCTCAAGAGATATGATTGGGGGTTTTATATTTTGATCAACCAATCACAAGAGGCCATTTAATTTGAAAAAAGATTTATCAGAGACTTGATTTAACTTTATTATTATTATTTAAAACTAGAGAAAAATAAAAATATTTGTTTTTAAATTGATTATGAGTTTTTAATAAATATAATTACAAAATACTAAGACTGATGTGGGTGTACTAAAGGTACACCTCTGCTTAACCCTTCTGGGATAACAGGCGTAAATTTATAAGTAAATTATAATTACAAGACGCAGTTTTACGTCTCTAAAAAGTAGCCCGTCTTCCTTTTTCATTTATGACAGAGATGCAAACACATTTATACCTACATCTCTTTCTTTCACCTATTTTTATAATTATAAGTTCTGAAAATAATAATTACTTCGTCATATAATGATTCAGATCGAAAGATACAATATCAAACGCAAGAAGTAAAGTAATTGCCAAGATTTTAATCAATTTGATTGATTATTTAAAATAAAACGATTGTTTTATGCCGACCTCAATGAATTTAGGAAGCAGCCAAACTATTTTGTAAAAATCCTACATCAAAAACTTAGGTGAAGAGAGCTTGAAGTAGCTGTCAATAATGTCATCAGGTGTCAGAATAGCCCGAGTGCTTTATGGAATATTTTCTTGTCATCATTAATCATTTGCTTTTCTTAAGTGTGAAAATCTATATTTGTACAAAGAAATTTCTAAAATAAAAACAAATTCAATTCAAGATTTTAAACGCATTTTAATAAAATTTCCAATTTTCTTTACCTATCTGATTTTGTGTGTTTTTTTATTGAAAAATGAATCTGAAACGTCTGTTGTCAGGCTACTGGCCTACACGGTTTCATAATATATCTTCCATTGTATTTGTTTTATGTAATATTCTCAAATAATTATTATTATAAGATTAGACCAAAGGAAAGTAGGATAGGGTAATGATAAAGTCATTATTGTTTATTTATTTCTGGATAATACTGGTACCATGTCTATATCACATAATTTCTTGTCCATGAAAAATTAACATTTGACTAAAATTACTTTTGTCTCTTTCCAGGTTTGTGACTGGCCCTTCAATGTGAACTGCACCTCAATCGGTACCACACCAGGTGGACCTTCAAACGACACTAGCAGTAGCGAAGAGTTACCGATCGTATCTGACCCAGAAGACCCTCAAGACCCAATCGAGTGGGTGCCTCTTCCCAACGGTTGCCCAGCTGACTTCGATGTCCACCATCTCCTGCCTCACGAGACAGACTGCGACAAGTTCTACTACTGTGTGAACGGACAGACTCTTGAGAGGGAATGCCCTCCTGGAACTCACTTCAGCCCCAGCAAGCAGGTAAATATCATAAAACAAAATGTGTGATCATTCATTTCTTATCGACACCTATCTGTGTCTTAGAAAGCACGTTAAGCCATCAGTCCTGGCTGTCATTCTTAGATCTTTGATAGTAGTTACGGGTATTCAGAAGTCCGAAAATCCGACACTCTCTTACCAAGAAAAACAATGGTTTCTGGAGACTTGTGATGTAGAAAGATCTGTAAATAAAAGATGGCAAGAATCTGTAGTATTTATAGTTCATTAGAAGTATCCTTGATAGAACATGCATTCCTTAAACAAAACAGCTTTTGAATGATTGTAAGCTTAGGATATATTTTCTAGATTTCGTCTAAAAACTTCCAATAATTGATATTAATCATTAATAATGATTAATAACTAGACAATAGGATACTTTTCAATTGAAGATTGAACACAATAAATTGAATTGTAAATTAGACTTTTAGAAAACAGTAGACCTGAAGTCACCTATCAGGCTAAGCGTATGCTGAGATGTAGATGACGCAGCACAGTACAGATTTTGCAGGATAGGGCAGGCGACGCAGACATAGGCCGCGAGCGCATGCTGCAACCTATGCATGTCCTAGCTAGTACAAAAAAAAATATGAATCAGTAGTAAAAAACAACTGACGATCTGCACGCGTCGAGCAGAAATCTGTGCCGGCTTCAACAAGACGCAGAGCAGGTCAAACACATGTCTGCTTCGCACGTGCCTGCTCCGCAGCGTACACAGCTGTCAGTACGTTCATGGATTATAAAATCTGCTCTGCCCTGCGCTGCGTGAACCTACGTCACCTCCGTCTCAGCATACGCTTAGCCTCATTATCAATAAATACAGTGACACATACTCACATTCTTAAAAATATCCATTTTATGATAGTTTTCTTCCCTCTTGTATCTGGATGACATGATTATTACAACCAAGCCGAAACTATACAAATATTTTTAAATTAAAAATGGCTGTACACTGTTTCAAATTAAAATCAACACTAAACTATCGAAAATCTAGAACAACCTTTAAATGTTTCGGTAAATGATTTATATCATCCAATTAAGCGTCTGATAAGACGATATATTTAAGTTAAGAATGACATTATTAATTAGTAAAGATCTTTGTCTTTGATTTATGATGTGTATCTTTTGGTTTTTGGTTTTTCCCCTTCCGGAAAAAACCGCCTGCAAAAATAAAGAACCACTAAATCGTAAATCCTTTCAACAAACGAATACTAAATTAATAATATTTTAACCCATGGACCAATTTCTTCTCATAAGCCAAGAGGCAAATCGGCGATTGCGGTTTGCTATGATTTTTAAGCTATTGCATAGCTTTTATCGCGGGCTTTGAGCGCGGCGACCGAATCAAGAAATTCCGTAACGAAAATAAAACCTAACACCCCCCACTCCGCCTACCATGTAATGACGGTTCCCATGACAACGTGATGTTGTCATGGGAACGTAATTTTTGTTTTGTCATCACGTCATCATCCCAAGTGTAGCGTTGACAAATAGGAAGTATGGAGGTTACAAATGCTATGCAATAGCTTTACCGCGGCAGTCCCCGAGTGGCCCCCTTTTTTTTTCTCTGTGCAAATTTTTGGATTGGTTATTTTCCATAACCCAATTTAGTAGAGACGCTTCTGGAAATAGGCCTCCTCCAAGTTACGCCACAATAATAAAAATTTCCAAAGCTCGTTATTGTATATGCTCAATTGTTAGAAAAACCCGATTGCCAACTTTTTTGTATGAAAATAAGTCTCAACTTGACATTGAAACCATTTTTCTTTTTATTTCCAGATCTGTGATTGGCCTCAATACGCTGGTTGTGAGCACTGGAATGGTGGCTGCTCTGGTGCCGGTGATGACAACGGTGGCTGCGCTGGCACAACCGCTGCTCCCGGTGGTAATGATGGAACAACCGCTGCTCCCGGAGGCAATGACGGAACTACCGCTGCTCCTGGAGGCAATAACGGAACAACCGCTGCTCCCGGAGGCAGTGAGGGAACAACCGCTGCACCCGGTGGTAATAATGGAACCACCACTGCACCCGGTGGAAATGATTTAACAACAACTGCTGCTCCTGGAGGCAATAACGGAACAACCGCTGCTCCCGGAGGCAATGAGGGAACAACCGCTGCACCCGGTGGTAATAATGGAACAACCACTGCACCCGGTGGAAATGATTTAACAACAACTGCTGCTCCTGGCGGCAATGATGGAACTACCGCTGCTCCCGGAGGCAATGATGGAACTACCGCTGCTCCCGGAGGCAATGATGGAACAACCGCTGCACCCGGTGGAAATGACTTAACAACAACTGTTGCTCCTGGCGGCAATGACGGAACTACCGCTGCTCCTGGCGGCAATGATGGAACTACCGCTGCTCCCGGAGGCAATGATGGAACAACTGCTGCACCCGGTGGAAATGACTTAACAACAACTGCTGCTCCTGGCGGCAATGACGGAACTACCACTGCTCCCGACTGTGACGCCTGCCTGCCTGTTACACCCGCAGACAGATGCAAGAGCGGATGCAACGTTCTCCCATTTGTCCATGACAATGACTGCGACAAATACTGGATTTGTAACGGAGACCAGCCCCTCTTGGTCACCTGCTCTGAAGGTCTTCACTTCAACCCCAGCACTTACACTTGTGACTTCATCTGCAATGCAGGATGCGTGAGGGAAAACGTGCAGATTACAACTCTATCTGAAGGTGTCAAACTTTTCCTGCCATGGGGTAGCATCACCAATGAGATGATGAGTTTGTTGGATGCTCAATTAAATGCAGATTTGTAAATGCGAAATTTGAAGAAAAAAAAGATTGAAATTGCTCTGTGAAAATTATGGTGTTACTATTAAATTATAAATTATTATTGTTAAATAAATGAATTACAAAATATGAAAAAATTGTCTTCCGTTTCTTTCTTCAAACTTTTTTTTCTTTCTTTCTGCAATAGACCCCTTATTCAGTAATAAACTATTTATAAATACCTCTCTTATTAACGGCATTTCAATGAGACAAGAGTAGAATATCACAAAACATTTAGTTTTAAATCGTTTTTTAGTTTATAAATCAAAAAAATCATGAATGAATAAGGGTTAATACAAAATTAAAATTTGTATTTATAATTTTATGCACTGTATTTTATTAAATTCAGGAATGTATGTAAATAAAAAAACAAATGTTTCTCTAAAAATGTGATTTTATTTATTTTGTAAAAATTATTGTAAATAAATATAAAAATTTACAATTTAAATCGCCTCTTAGTGTTATGTCTAATATTAAGTTTATCCTAGATTAAAATAACATAAGGCACAATAAACATTGTTTGAATAATATTATATACAGTTTCTTTTAATTAGGAGTTCCTTTTAAAAGTTGTCTGACGTATCGTATACAGGGTGAATTTAGGATATAGCATAACATAATTCCCCGAAGAGTTAGGCAGAGGTCTACTTATACGAGTAGTACACCCACATTGTACAAATGTTTCATAGAGGTTTAACACATAACAGTTCTTAGATAAGTTTGACAAATTCTCTGTTCTGTGGTTTGGCACACCCGGGAACATTCACTGGGAATTATTTGACAACATGAAAGAGTAGAAATATTAAAAATATAATTTATTATAGTTAATATTGCTTCAGTTGTAAAATATCACATTCCAAACACGCTCGTTCAAGCTTACTATAGGCGCAAACTACTACCGGTGTATTATGAATTATATTTTCAATTAATTATGTACAACACACTGTTTGACAGGTGTCATTTTTCACATATTCCCCATTACCCCATTATTTTTTGGGGTTACCCCATTTACACATAACTTATAGTTTGACCGAAGTCACTGTTCCGCGCCTTAGAAATGCGTGGCGAGACGGGGGTAGCGTTGACGAATGAGCGGCGGGACGGCGAGAGCGTTGACTAATGAGCGACCTGCACAACCCCCCCGTCTCGCCGCTCACATACCTCAGTCGCGGAACAGCGGTGTCGGTGAAACTATAGTTAATATTTATTTAAAACTAAATAGATGATAGGTACAGTAGTTAAGTATACCTAACTGAACTGCCGAGTATTCTGTAAAAATATCACCGTAAAAACTAAGTGGATGTGAGCTGCCAATGGGGTCCAATCCCTAGCATCAGGTGGAATGACAACTCAGTTCAAACTCATTTAACCTTCTAAGTTTTCACTTTGAGATTTTTAGAGAACAGAATGGCAGGAGGCTAGCTGTTATCAAAAATAGGGCCGTTTTGAAATGCGGCGGTGCAACGATCAGCCAGATTAAATGCAGCTGAATAAAAAACCGCCGGAATGTATTCGGCGCCATACGTTATTCAACACGGCTAGCCTTATTGTAATACAGCGGGACATTAGCCGCCTCTTTGACAGTTTTTAGTTCCGATTCTTAATACTCGTGGCGCTGCCTGATATAACAACAACAATGGCGTCGGATACAGAAAGTGTGTTGCTCAATTGCGAAGTTATAAGTGAATTAAACAAAGAAAATATGCTAAATATGTCCGTGAACAGTGACTTTAAGAACAATAATTCAGGTACAATTAAAGGATTTCTATTCATTTTAAACATTGTTTTATTTTGTAAGTATGGTTACCCTACAATCTAAGTAGTAGTACGATGCGGATAAACGTGGGCCGCCTTATTGAAGAACGTATCGCAATGACAATCTGGCTAATCGTTGAACCGTCGCATTTCAAAACGGCCCTGTTTTTGATAACAGCTAGCCGTAATGTAATACGGCGGATTATACAATCCGACTGCGACATATATACCTACTCTCAAAAATATTGCCAACTATTCAGACTTAGAAAAATTCTTGAGTCAGTAAAATGCATAACCTAACTGCACATACTTCTTATTTAATTTCATCCATAATGAAAATGATCTAACGTATCGTGCATTACAAATGTGCCGACAAAAATAAAAAATAAATGCTGTCAAAATAACCCCAAAAGACTTATTAAAAACTGGGGTCGAAAATACCCCAAAAGATTAATAAAAAATTTACAAAATTCTTTATTGCTTTGGACCGTCGCTCTTACTAAAATTATCAATACAATAGTCGTATAACATGATTCTTTACAAAATAATTAACAACTTTTATTTTAAAATACTAGACTGGAATGTTTCGTTTTTCAATTTTGACAGCTGACAGATAATCTTTTACTGACTGTCGGCTGCATGGTTTGCTTCCAAGACCTGGAAAAATAAAAAAGAGGTTTTATTTAAGTGTCAAGGTATCGCTGGAAAGGGAGTGAATACTTAGATGATGACCAAGGAGACAAGCTGCTTCAATCGCAAATAAATTGGGATAAGAGCAGTAAGATGACAATAATTATGGTATCATCGAGACAAACGTTAATGCCGAAATCACCATTAATATTCTAGCGTACCTCAGAATACTTAAAATAACATTTTATATTACTCTAGCAAAGATTAAAGGAAGCAGTTTGATAACATGTTTTATATTTTTAAGCTATAAGTTTTTAATTCAATAACCTAATCATATTTTATCTGTATTTTGTGTCGAAACTTAATTCATTACTTGCAACACTAGTTCATAGATTTTGAAACTCCATAGTTGGGCTCTGTCATTGTCTATGGCTCGGAAAAGGAGTCCAACCGCTCATTGTAGCTCTCATTGTAATTATTCATTTATACAATTTTAAGAGGAAGTCGACATCAAACATTGTTCAAGTTACTGTCAATTATGTATGGATAATACATTATATCAAGATATCAAAGGAAAGTCATCAGTTTTTCATTTTGCCACCATTGTTCACATTCAACATTCCGGTTGCGATTCGAACTCGTCAGCCGGAGTAAACACAGATTAAAGTAGCCTATTATTTCGTCAATTTACAGTCGTTTTTAGTACAACAATGAAATATAGTTAATCAAATTTATACATGCTGTCAGGCTGCTAAGTGTACTAGAAATGTATTTTGTTAGAAACCAAAAATACCGTGATGTTTAAAAGGCGACTTCGTTAAAATAAATATTGTAACTGGCCACCAGTAAAGAATAACTATGGGGTCATAATAAACCTAATGGCTAGATGACGTAGATAGTAGAAGTTCTAATAATAAACAATTTTTGAAGTGAAAACTTCTTTAGGCGCGCTGGGCATTTTTGAGATGGGACTAAACCATTGATTTCGCGACACTGACGGCACCTCATTTTTGTAAACGCAATTGTGCTCTTTATTTATATTCCGTTACGGATCATTGTTCTATGCGAGTATTTTTACTTCAAAGGTTTTGTAAACGCGATTGTGCTTTTTATTTATATTACGTTATCGATCAATGTTCTATGCAAGTATTTTTACTTCAAAGGTTTTGTAAACGCGATTGTGCTCTTTATTTATATTACGTTACGGATCAATGTTCTACGCAAGTATTTTCTTCCACCAAGGCGGTCTTGTTCAAGTTTTCACTTCTGTCGGCACTCCCGGAGTGCCACCACTTTTGTTTTCTATAACTAGAACAAGTTCTTAAGGTCGACAGTAAAATTCATACACACCCTTTTAATCTTCTTCCCGTACATGGACCAGAAGGTGACTTTGACTTGTGTAGGTTTTCCGGTCCTCGCGTCGAACACCCGACAGCTGTCAAACGGAGGGCAGTAGAGGTGTAATGAGACAGCGCCGTCTACGTGGGAGGGGTTCTCAACGCGATGGAGGCCTAGTGCATCTGTAGATCAAAAGAAAAATTCATGAGTATTTTTTCGTCCTGTATAATTTTCTTGCACCCTGTATAATTGGTCACCAAGTATAATCGGTCACCTAATGTAACCGGTCACCCAGTATAATTCATCACCCAGTATAATCGGTCACCCAGTATAATCGGTCACCCAGTATAACCCGTCACCGAGTATAACCGGTCACCCAGTATGATCGGTCACCCAGTATAACCCGTCACCCAGTATGATCGGTCACCCAGTATAACCAACCACCCAGTATAATCGGTCAATCTCTATAATCGGCCACCCAGTTTAACCGTTCATTCTGTATAATCGATCACCTAATATAACCGTTCATTCTGTATAATCAGTCACCCAGTATAACCCGTCACCCATTATAATCGGTCACCCAGTATAACCGGTCACCCAGTATAATCGGTCAATCTCTATAATCGACCACCCAGTATAGACAGTCACCCAATATAACCGGTCACCCAGTATAACCGGTCACCCAGTATAATCGGTAATCCTGTATAATCTGTCACTCTGCATAATCTACCCAGCCCGTATATACTATGACAGGTTTTTTATCAGCCTCCTTATTATTCCTATTTTTATCTACTTACATAACATTATTTATTTATTGTATTATTTTTCATTACATTCTCTAATGTCGGTGTGAACCAGAAGACAAAAAGCTTGAATTTTAAAGGTGTGCCCTATTTCATAGTTGCATACTTTAGTTTCGTAAGTCATAAAAAATAATGATTAAGAATCTCAAAAAATCTTAATGGCATGATCAGCCTATAATGTTCCCACTGCTAGGACATAGAGGGGATGGACTGTAATCCACCACACTGGTCAGTGCGGGTTGATAGTTGTCACATGTCTTCGAATTTTTGGTTCTAGGACATGCCGGTTTCTTCAAGATGTTTTCCTTCACCGTTTTGAGAGCAGTGGTGGTGAAATTATTTCCACAAGGTAAAGCACCTCCCTGGGTTTCAACTCACGACCTTACAACTCGTAAGTCGAGGCCGTTACCACTGTGGCACCATTGCTTTACTCTCCACCACTCACTCTCAAAACCTTAGTAAAAGTTTCAAACTTCAAAATCTTACTATTCATAATAATGGTACCGATTCCCTTGTTCACAAACTAAAGTAAATTTAAATTCAGTGCATCTTTTCTTTGTATTTCATTAAGAAGAGGATAGAAGATAAATTTTAGTTTAGTCCTGTCAAATTAATCAGCGCCTGTCACTACTCCATACAAGTTTAGACGTGATTAAAAACTTGCCTACTTTATAAAATTACGTCAATTTACGTCAAGCGCTGATTAATTTAACAGGATTAAACTAAAAAAAATCTTCTATCCTTTTCTTAATGAAATAGAAAGAAAAAGATGCACTGAACTTAAATTTAGTTTAGTTTGTGAACAAGGGAATCGGCACCATTACATAATTATTATTCTCGTATAGCATGAGTCGACACGGATGCAGCAGTTTGCTGCTATATCCCTAATAGGCTGCAATATTATCTCCTATCAGTAATAGAAATGCAAAACCATGTTTTACAGATTAACGAAACATTTCATCAGGCGTTATCAACAAAAAAGTTTTCTTAAAAAATCATTTCTTTGGAACGGTCATTATTTTAATTTTGATGTTGTGTGGTCAAAAATGGAACTAGAGTCCGCGCCACCAATGTACAGTTCAAATATGTTCTTAATGTCCTCGTGTTTCGTCAGTCGTCGGATTTCTATCAGTTGCCCTTTGCACTTGGTGTAGACCGGACGCTCTCAATCGACTTGGAAGTATATAGAGTTATTAATACTCTTTTAACTTTATGTAATTTATTTAAAAAATGGGAGGACAGCCGCTAAAGTCGCAGGCACGACAGATAGGATAATAGTTTTACAGCTCTGTATAGTTCACACGAAAATCAAAACAAAACAACAATAAAGTACTGGGTTCTGAATTCAAATTATTATACAAGATAAATCTAATAATTGATGGACATGGAAATCAAGCATTCGTTTGTATTTGGAAATCCGATGATACCCGAAGGACATTAAATCTATTGTGTTTTATTTTATTTTTCTACTCGAGTAATTATCTTTTTTTGTGCACGTGTTTCTGTGAGAAATAAACTTATTTTTCTTTCTAGGGAAAGACACAAAGTTACTTTCATAAATAACTTTTAGAAAATAGAAATACTGTAGTCCAATTGACGCGGCGCTAGTGTCTATGTCATTGCAACAAATTGCATTAAAAAAAATTAGTTCCACAATTTTCCGTCGGACTTAAGGGGGCCCTTCCCGATCCATCTATCGTCGACGCAAGCATGATCGAAAAGCATGATGTTTCATCTAGCGCAAGTGAAAACTGCTAACAAGCAAGTGAGAACGCGATAACATTGACGAAAAATAGTGTGCGGAAACTTGTTTCAGGAAATACGTTTTTTTGAGTAATCTTTACTAGTTCGTAAAATAAATGTTTGTCATTTAGAATCTCCATTACATGTGCAAGGTTCCTATGCAGATGTTTTCTTTTTTTTTATAATTTATGAGTACATTATGAATAGCCAAAGTTCAGGTAAAAATTGTGCAAAAATGCAGATTTTTGGAGGCTTGTACTGAATTTATTTCTCGAAATTTTAATTTTTTGGTTTCATAGAAACCTAGAAATAGTGCACAAGACACCTATTAGTTTAAAAATTTCAAAGAAAGATGTGTTACGACGTCATAATGACGTACGAGCGTTTGTATGAAAAGTATGACGGGTTGACCGCTCTTAAGTGGTGGCGCGGACTTTAATGCCGCCATCATGCTATATCAATATAAAATGACAGTGACAATTTCACAAATGTTTACCAACAACGCCCTCCCGTCAATGTCATTCAGCAAGCGTCATAAGATCCTTGAGGCACTTTAGTTTATAATCAATATTATTTATTTACTGCTGTCATTATATAATTTATTATTGAATTCTTAAGGTTACAGGCACTTGTTTCCTATTTGTAAATTGTTTCATCAGACAATAATAAAATTTACTTATTAATCATTATAATAAATTAAAAAAAAATCAAAATTCAAAAGTCATTTATTCAAACTAGGCTGAGAATCAGCACTTTTCGAACGTCAAAATTACATAAGACAGTCCCCCAAAACGCCCACCCTTCACCACTTCCTAGTGCCTTTAGCTGGGAAGAAGAAGTGGCGCAACAAACTCCCCAGCAGCACAGCTGTCTGTTCAAGTTAGAAAAAATGATTCTATACAATAGTATGCAAAATGCATAATGTAAGTTCATTATGCAACACAAAACATAATTTAAATGATAAATTATTCGCCATATGTCAGCTAGCACACGCCAAAATACCAACCAAAAACATCGAGAACTATACTCAAGCAGAAATAAAAAATAAAAACTAAACGTAAACAGAACCAGATACTCGTATCTAAATAAAAGCCTCCAGGCATAAAGGGCGTGCCCGCTTACATAAAGCTATTTAAAGCTGTAATTGGAAGTTATTATAAATGATAAATAACTAATTGAAGTTATTATAAATGATAATAACTTGCATAACTCATCATCTGGCATCATCTGCCTAGCCTTTTCCAAACTATATTGGAGTCGGCTTCCAGTCTAACCGGATGCAGCTGAATATCAGTATTTTACATGGAGCGACTGCCTATCTGACCTCCACGACCCAGTTACTGGGTAACACGATACGCCTTAGTAAGACTTATTGTTAGACTTTCGGGCTTCTGACGACCCGTAACGACTGTCAAAGTTTCACGAATGACAGCTGTTGGTCTTGGTATGTAAAGTTGGTCACCCATCCATGGACTGACCGCGGCAAGCGTAGCTTAACCTAATCGATCGACCCGTGCAGCTGTTATTGCTTAGCAATGAGCCCCACTATAATAACTTGCTTAGCTAGACTACAAAATGTTAATAAATTGTGTTTATATCAGGTACTTACCATTAATATAACAAACATCGTTGATTTCCATTCTCGACCTCCCCCTCACTTTCATATCCCTCACATCATAACCCTCCTCTTCACTTTCATTTTCATAACCATCCTCCCCACTGTTCTGGCAGCTGTCACTTTCTTTCTCCTGACAGCTGTCACTTTTCCTTCTGTTTCGACAGTTCTCACATTCGCAACTGTCACTTGTTTGACAGCTGTCATCATCGATTTTGAGTTCGGATACGCTGTCCGGTAAGTCTTGGCTCTCCGAGCAGTTTTTTCTTCTAGACTTGTTGTTGTTTAAGACCTTCATCACTTCCGGTTGTACGTTTTCAGGCCACTCGTATCTGGAAATCGTTAATTATTTTTAATTATTTCAGTAATTCAGGTTATTGGCACGAACATGTGTTGATTTTAATTATTTAAAGGAATTCAGTTATAAAACAAAAGAAAATTGATCTTGGCTATGATTTCGTTACTGGGTTAATTTGACCAGTAAATACTCTCACAGATTAGGGGGGACCGCGTCACAATACAACGTATTGTAAATAAAAATCGTCCTACATCACTTTCGTCCATCTTCTATGAACCAACGCACATTACACCGGGTCGCACCGCACTTTTTTGTATGAAAATACATTGCACTGCGGCCAGTTGCGGCTGTAATATGCGCTTGGCTGTAAATATACATTTTATAAGGATAAATTATGAGCTGGACTCCTTTAAGAAAGATTGGTCCTTGGAAGCTCTGGACAGAGAGAGGTGAAAAGAGGGTAGGGAGGCCTTTGCCCAGCAGTGGGACAATAACGGCTAAGAACAAAATATAGCATAAGGATCCTTCGTAGTCGGTCAATCAGCCTCTCGGTTACAAAATAGTGTGCATTAAAATAGCCTCTATCAGTGGTACGGGACAGTCAACCTTGCTACCACCTTGCTGATTGGATAATATTATTACAATGGTATGAGTGATATTATATCCACAACTGCTTATAGAGTCGTAACGATACCAGCTAGTGTAACATGACCATTTGCATCTCTACTCTACGCGGAATAGACAAAATAAATCTCTTTTTGTACAAGATGACATTTATTTTCTTCATTTTTGACCCCGCGCCATTATATGTCAGTAGTCAATTATGTAATAGTAGTTTATGAAACTGTTGCATAATAAGGGGTATTTAAACAGTTTTTAATAGTATCACACGAATGTTTTAATAACTAGTTATGTGCAGTTTCATACACTACTTTATCTACTCTCAAACATTGGGATTGAAACAAATACTAAATAAAAGATCAAAGTTAAAGATCAAGAATAAATTTAAAAATCCCCCGAAATTCAGTAAGTACTACAAAACAAATGAATGTCGCCTGCACCAGCACATCACCGCACATGCGCTACAGCGGGTGCTGCTGTCCCCCGCCAAAAGTTGATGGAAACTCTTTGGTGATATTAACTTCTTGGATTAGCACTGTATCGTAATAGAAAAAAAAAATGTTTTATAGTATTATTTTGTTAGAGAAAAAGTGTTATAATATGATTCTATTTTTAAATTTCGGTATTCTGTTTATAAAGTATGTCAATATAAACTCGTTTTGAAGTTCATAATTCGAATATTACGCTATGAGAGTAGATAATAGTTATTTATGCAACTGTTGTATAATAAGGGGTACACTCATGTGATACTATACTGCAGCAGCACATCACACACATGCGTGCAGCGAGTGCTGCTGTCCCCCGTTGGAACGTTGAAACGAGTTGCGTAATGAAATTTAGTACAACATTGTAACACTCATTGGGATGAGGTAATGGTTACTATGATACTGGCTGTTATAATGTTGCCAATAAGCTAACTGTTTCAGAAACTTTTATAGAGGTTTTATAGCATGGGTGTAGATAAAGGAAAAAATTTAATAAAGAGAAGAACTCATTGGGCGTCAAAAAATTCGTCAGCATCGCTGTCAGCGGGAAAAGTGCCCAAAAGGCTGGCAGCGTTGTCACGTTGTATGGCAACGCTGATTCTTTAGCCTAAGAATTGGCCAGCCCTCTGGTCACGTGAAGAGTCGCCTAACCGCTTGGCGATGTCTCGAATATACACAACGTGTAACGTTAAATGCGCAAAACCTGAAAATAGTTTGATCAGAATAACGAGCAGAATCAATTGAACCACTTTTTAATATAGGTCACATTTTTCAAAAAATCTTCATTAAAAATGTTGCCGTGTCTATTTATTTATAGGTCAAGCCATCACATGCGCAAACCCGCCAAAATAGGTAAACAAACACAAATTGTTGTCGACCAATTTAAATTTTCTCATACGCGGGATAATAATAGCTTTTATTTCAATTCAAATACGAATCTTACGAACTAAAACAGCACATAAAACCTTTACAATATTTTAATGATTTTTTTTCTCTGAAATAGGTCAATTGAATTAAAAATCAGTTGGGGTGTCTGAGGTTTTGCGCATTTAAAGTTACACGTTGAATAATAGTAAGTTTTAAATACATAGTATTAAATATTCACATTGTTTTTGAAATCATAAATAAATTTTGAGGTAAATATACAAATATAGTAGTCAATTTGCTTGAAAATTAATTCCTGATCATCATCTGCCTAGCCTTTTCCCAACTATGTTGGGGTCGGCTTCCAGTCTAACCGGATGCAGTTGAATACCAGTATTTTACATGGAGCGACTGCCTATCTGACCTCCACAACCTAGTGACTAGGTAACACGATACCCCTTGGTAAGACTGGTTGTCAGTTTTTGGGCTTCTAACTACCCGTAACGACTGTCAAAGATCTACAAATGACAGCCGGGACCAACGGCTTAACGTGCTTTCCGAGGAGGGGACTTGGTATGTAAAGTTGGTCACCCATCCACGTACTAACCGCGGCAAGCGTAGCTTAACCTGATCGATCGACCCGGGCAGCTGTTATTACTTAGCCACAAGTTCCTCCCCTCCCTCCAATTGAAAATTAATTCCTGATATTACCTACTAATTAGACGACGAATTTAGAGATTGGCAACAAACAGCAGTAGATTGGGATAAGTAAAAAGAGTGAAGGAAGGCCTTCGTTCTGCAGAGGGACACAAACGGCTCCTTCCTTTCGTGAGGTTAGTGACTAACCTGGTGTCAGAGTTTTAAAGCCGCCCATGGGCCTCTGACTTGACTTCACATGCCGTCGGGAACTATCTCTCAGGCATGCCAGTTTCCTCACGATGTTTTCCTTCACCGTTTTTGAAGCAAGTGATAATTATACAATACGGATGATAATAATAATAATAACCCACTAGTAAATAGCCTGAGCAGTGGTGGCCCAGTGGTAACGGCCGCTACTTACGAGTTGTAGGTCGTAGCTTCGTACCCAGACAGGCGCTTTACTTTGTGTAAATTATTTCATCACCACTGCTCTCAAAACGGTGAAGGAAAACATCGTGAGGAAACCGGCATGTCTTAAAACCGAAAATTCGAAGACATGTGACATCTACCAACCCGCACTGGGCCCGCGTGGTGGATTACGGCCCCTCTCACAGAGAGGAGGCCTGTGTCCCAGCAGTGGGAACATTTATAAGCTGATGATGATGATGATGAAATAGCCTGATATTGTGGTGATGGATCGACGAGAGCGCCGTGCAATGATTATATTATTGATAACGCTGTTCCTCATGACGAGAATCTCGTGAAAGTTGAGAAAGATAAAAAATCAAGTATCTTGACTTAGCACACGGGATTGTCGACATGTGGGACGTAGACTCTGCAATCATTTTACCGATAATCGTTACGGTTAATGTCCTAATAGAGGAAAGGCTCGACCAACACATCAGGAGGCTCGTTTTGCGCGGTTGGGTCAAGGGCTTGATTCAGAAAGCAGTACTCCTAGTCCTAGACACGGCACGCATAGTGAGAAGGTTCCTAACTCTAGAGCCGTCAGGGCTCGGCACCGGCAGCGTCGACCCTGTTTCTGATGCCGATGGGCTACTATTTTTTTATATTTTTAAATGTTAAAAAAAAAAAAATATGTAGATTGAAAATGAAATAAAAAAATATCTAATATCCTTCAAAAAGTACAATAAACTTCATTATAATCAAGATCATAGACATTTGTTAACTAAAACCAGTAAAACCATAGTATCTACCTTGACTTTTTATTTTCATTTTGTTAATGTTACATTTGATTGCCTATCTATTTACCTAAACAATTTTGTATGCCTTCTGGCGGGACGTAGTATGGACCGATATTTATTTGTAACCGTGGAGTTAACCGTGGAGTTTCTTGCCGGCTCTTCTCCATAGGAAACGACCAATTGGAACCGTGCACCTAGCTTCTGACGTTTCATAAGTGGCCATGTAGGTTTATGTGAAATAAAATATTTTGATTTTGATTTTGAATCTTTTACCCTATGTTCACAAAATTAATAAATGAATTTGAATTTGAAAACTGCTCGTAAACATTATCGCCGTGAAGTTAAAAGCGTCCATTGTGTAAACTTGTAAACAATAAGTTTTGATAACACTAACCTGTCTTGGAACTGACCTTAATTAAGCCTAACAGATATTTTACTATGACATGGTTGGAACACTAGAAAGGAGCTCGGGGCTAAATGATAACAGCCACACGGGTCGATCGAAGATTAGGTTACCGTTGCCGCAGTCGATTCGTAGATGGGTTCCATGACATATCAAGACCCCTCCGTCCCTCAGAAAGCACGTTAAGCCGTTGGTTCTGGCTATCATTCGTAGATCTTTGACAGTCGTTACGGGTAATCAGAAGCCCAATATTCTGAAAACCAGTCTTAGGGAAAGACAAAAGGAAGCTCAATTTTCTACTCAAAATATAAAAGTTGGATATAATGACCTCATTCTAGATATTTGGGATAAAACAACAATATCACATGCTTCATGGCTTCTGTCAGCCAGTTTTTGCCTGCGACACGTGTGATGTCGTCCGCCCATCTAATTACAGGTCTTCCTCTTTTCCGAGTGCCTGTAGGACCTGGCCATGACGTCATGCGAACTGTCCATCGATCGTCGCTCATTCTCGCTACGTGTCCTGCCCATCTCCATTTTAACTTTAGAGCATAGGTGAGAGCATCTTTCACTCCTGTCTTTTGTCTAATGGTAGTGTGACGAATTTTTTGACATTTTCTGATTTTTGTGACGCTTCTCTCCATGCTTCGCTGGCAGGACGTGATTTTATTTTTCACTCTTTTAGTAAATTTCCACGTTTGACAGGCGTAGGTTAGTGAAGGTAAAAGACATGTGTCCATGACTTTGCTCTTGATTTTCATCGGCATCTGACTTTTGAGAACTTCCTTTAGGCTCCAAAACTTTTTCCAGGTTGTTATTATTCTTCTATCTACTTCTGCATCGTTGTTCAGTTTTTGGAACGAAATTAGTTTCCCTAGGTAGATATAGCTCTCTACGTATTCCACTGGTGTGTTGTCAAGACATATGGAGTTTTGTGCGGCATTTGTCATGAGTTTAGTTTTGCTCAAGTTAACTTCCAATCCAGCTTCTCTGCTTGCTTGTTGTAACGTATGTAGCATTAACTCCAAACCTGTGCTGTTTTCTGATAGGAGGACAATATCGTCTCTCGTTACGGGTAATCAGAAGCCCAATATTCTGAAAACCAGTCTTAGGGAAAGACAAAAGGAAGCTCAATTTTCCACTCAAAATATAAAAGTTGGATATAATGACCTCATTCTAGATATTTGGGATAAAACAACAATATCACATGAGTAGAAAAAAACATTTAATGATAAAAACGAGCATGTCGATAAACAAGAAGAAAAAATGAAGAGGTCAGGGGACTGTCCCATTTAGTACGTCAGCAAATACAGATATGACGTAATGATAATGATAAGAGAATGTAGCAACAGCTGATATTGTCAATAACAATAATATTATTAGAATCATAAATCAGGATAGAGCTGCGTCACAAGTTGACATGTTAGCAGAAACAGCTCGTGGACGTACTATTTACGGCGTATAGAAACATGAGTATATACTATGAAAATATTATGTATGTAAGGAAAAATCTGCATCTTTTTAAGAAAATAAGTGAAAGACATAATTTTAATACTAGAAATAAAGATAAAATAGATCAACCATTTTTCAGATTATCCAAAGTACAAACATCTTTTATGGGGTACTGTGTTAAATGTTACAACAAAATACCTTGTGATATATTACAGTTAACTGAAAGAAAATTTAAAACTCACATTAAAAGTACTCTTTGTAAACAAGCATATTACAAATTAGAGGATTATATTCTAGATAAGAATGCTTGGAAGCATGCTGGTCTAGCTCCATAGGACAATTTAGAGTCTAGACAAAATCAAACTGGTTGCTAATTTAATTGTGTAATTAAATATTATAACATTATTATTATTTTTTTACATTCTGTGATTACTCACACACTGACTAATTAGTATCACTTGTAATTTTTTTAGGAATATCGTATAGGTACCTACTTTTACAATACTTGTAAATATGTGAACACCATGTATCTATTACATAATTATTATTTTTTCTGTCATTGCTTCATTTTTAATTACCTATTGTAGTATAGTAATATTATTCCAGGTGCATCGTCTTCACATATAATTATATAATCAATGTATACAAAATATTGTAAAACATTTTAAAAGAGTAACGGTGGAGTTTCTTGCCCATTCTTCTCCATACGAAAACTACCTTTTGGAAGGGGCGACTAGAATCAATTCTATTTTTTGTTTTTGACGTTCAAAAGTGCCTTTTTGTGCCTAATTGAAATAAATTATTTGACTTTGACTTTATAAAAACAATTAAGGCACTTCATAAGTGCACTGGATTTACAAGGTCTTACAGTAGTAATAGACAAAGGCCAAGAAAATGAAGTAACATTTCAAATCGTCGCCGTGCATTGAAAACCTCGTTTAGAAAAATATATGTATTTAGAACAAACGTGCACTGCTACAAGATGCTTCAAATTCCCTCTATTGATGATAATGAGAACCTTGGAGACAGCCATTTTACAAACAGTTTTTATATTAAAATAACGTACATATAATGCGATCACGAGGTTTTTACTGCATGGCGACGATATAGAAGCAAAACAAGGCGTATAAATGAAACACCTTTCTGGGCGGAGCGGGAGTGTCAGACTCTTACTGACTAAACAGGCATCGGCCCTAGCGGACCCCGTCAGTTGTGACATCTCTTACAGGCGCGCGTGGAATAAAACGCGTCGTCGATCCCGGCCTGGTCCTTATCGGACGGCAAACTACCCATTGCTCACCGTCCGCAAGCCCGCGCCTTCGGTGGCCGGGAATCGGCCTGGGATTCCCGACGCCCAGAGCGTCTCCTGCGGCGGCACGGGCGTGAGGGCGCGAAATTTGCCTCTCCCTCACGCGTTCCACCTCTTCCTTTGCGAACATTACTGCTTCGCAAAAGGAGATGACGGCTTCCCATGCCCTCTCGCTCCATACCAAGGCCTGGACCAGGGCGGGACGGCAAGAGATAGTCTCGCCGTGCCATCAAATTCAATAGAAACTCTATGAAACAATTTTCACACGGCGATAATTTGATAGCATAGCGTGGATATCGCCGCGATTCTTTCGCCCATGGAGCCACGCCGTAGTATCGTCACAGATGTATCTCCTTTGATGTTTAGAATGAAAACAATAATGCAATAATAGTCTGATGCAACTTCATCAGACTTTAGTTTGTGATAACAAGTTCAAAATAATATGTATTTGTCATAATATTATACAGTTGGCAAGATAGATAAGAATGCAGGTTAGTAACTGTTTGATTAAGGCGGTCAAAGACATTTGGTAAGACCTGACTGATTATTTATTTTTAGCACCCAGCGAGATGGATAGTCTCCTGATCTTAAGGCGACGATAACCGACTTTTAATGATTTAATACAAGATATCCTGATAGGCTAATCATTCCTCCGATGAAAAGCCACTTATATCACAGAAGTTGCTTTCCATTGGTTATAAGGATATATAATAAATTACCCAAATCATATAGAGAACTGCCAATTAATCGTTTTAAAACAGCGTTATTCAAATGGCTCATAGAAAAATCTTTCTATTTTGTGAAAGAGTACCTAAATTTTAAAGATTTACACTGACATTTTACTATTATAATTTGAAAAATGATTGACATTTTCATCCTTAATTTAATAACTATGATGTACGTTCCAATTCTATTAGCTTCTTATTTTATAAGCTTCTTATTATATTTATGTAATTTTGCATGCTAGTTTTAGCGAATTGTTTTAGAACTTGTTAAAAAACCCGACCAACTGCAATGTACTACAATTCTTGCAAATAAAAAAATAAAAAAACGAGTAGTGTTAATGATTTGGAAAAATATATGTTAAATTAGAGCATTTAAAAAAATTATTATATGAATATTTTAGATTATGTTTATATCACAGTGAAATTAATTTGTAAAGTTATGTCTAACGCGGATAAAAAACTGAGAATCACGTAAAATCTATCAAGCGTATTTTTTTTAAACCTTCACCATTTTAAAGATAATTTAATTATTGATCTTTTAGTATACGTGTTTTATTAAAATACCTTTTGTTTTATGTCTGATAAATTAATATTACGTCTAATTTGGGACAGCGCTCCTTGATGGGCGAGTCCTATTACTGGCTGGACGTACGACGCGTTGCGTGAGCTCAGTACAGAACACGCAAGTTAACCACTCAAGGTCACTGGCATATAACTGCGTCTTAAGTACGTCCGGCGCTAGCTGTGTGCAGTTGGTTCCGTCACTAACTATGCTGACTAATTTCTGACCTCGGCATGTGCTATTCAGCTCAGTAGCTGATCCCGTTTGAGACAAGAAGAAACTCTAAAAAGCTTCTTACTGTAAAGAACGATTCGAAAGACTGCCATGTTATCAACAGCAGTCTTTTGTCTTGGTGATGGCAGTAGTTATTAGCAGACAGGAGGACTCGGCTACCGATCCTCTTAAAGTAATCCCATAGTTGCATTTTACAACAGCCACACAAAAACATAACCCTGTCTTTGCTGTCACGCAGTCGGGGAAAAAAAAGGTGTGTCTGATATAGAATTTTTATCTCAAGAAACGACGCGCGCTTTACTATGAATGTGTGCGTGAAGACAAGTAGAGTCGGCACATAACACACACACACGCATACACATTTGACTAATGTTCTCACTGCTGGGACACAGGCCTCCTCTCTTCGAGAGAGAGTGGGCTGTTATCCACCACGCGGGCCCAGTGCGGGTTGGTAGATGTCACATGTCTTCGATTTTATGTTTCTAGGACATGTCGGTTTCCTCACGATGTTTTCCTTCACCGTTTTGAGAGCAGTGGTGATGAAATTATTTACACAAAGTAAAGCGCCTGCCTGGGTTCGATCCCACGACCTACAACTAGTAAGTCGGGGCCGTTACCATTGGGGCACCATTGGGCCACCACACCACCACTGGGCAACCAATGCTTGCTGGGCCACCAATGCTCGCTGGGCTACCAATGTTCACTGGCCACCAATGCTCACTGGGCCACTAATGCTCACTGGGCCACCAAAGCTCATTGGGCCACCAAAGCTCTTTGGGCCACCAATGCTCATCGGGCCACCGCAGATCACCGGGCTACCACTGCTCATCTTGCCACCACAGCTCACTGGGCTACCACAGCTCACCGGGCCACCACTGCTCACCGGGCCACCACAGCTCACCGGGCCACCATATTTTACCAGGCTACCGCAGCTTACCGGGCCACCACAGCTCACTGGGCCACCACAGCACACCGGGCCACCACAGCTCACTAGGCCACTACTACTCACTGGGCCACTACTGCTCACTGGGCCACAACTGCTCATTGGGCCACCACTACTCACTGGGCCATTACTGCTTATTGGGCCACCACAGCTCACTGGGCCACCACAGCTTACTGGGCCACCACAGCTCACCGGGCCACTACTACTCACTGGGCCACCACAGCTCACCGGGCCACTACTACTCACTGGGCCACCACAGCTCACCGGGCCACTACTACTCACTGGGCCACCAGTGCTTCAATGCTGCTGAATAAGCTCATGCTGTGGTATAGTAGATTGTTATACAAAAGGAAAAAAAGAAAAATGAATAAAGGAATCAATTCCCATACGAGGTATTTAGACTATATATAGGCTATAGTCCGAGTAGGAATTGATGACTTTCACCCGAGTTAAACACTCTACTTTTCATTTCGAATATAAGGAAAGTAAAAAGTTGTAGTTTTTCTAAAATATTAATTGATAATAATAACATGAGTATTCTAGTAGGTACCTATTAGTCTTTTTTTAAATTTTAAATATGGAACTCACTGCGTCACCGCCGCGGGTCGTCCCGCTTAGGATCAGTTCACACCAAGACGCGACGCGACCGACGCTGCGCGCACTTTTAAACAAGTATCGAACTTATTTTCCTCACAAAAAGGTATATTTCAGTGCGAGCGTGAACGCTGAAATGCGCGGTGCTGCGCAGCGCGTGTACCTTATTGCGTAGTAAATAAATTCGATATTGTATCGGATCTTAAAAAAATACGCGTCGCGTCGCGTCTCGGTGTGAGCTGACCCTTAGGTATTTTTTAATTCACACTGGCTGTTTATACAATGACAAGACAGCAGCATTTTTTTTAATCAGTATTCTTCTATAAGGTGGGTATTACACCATCATATCTACGATCACAGATCCATGATCAAAGGCATAACTAAATTGTAAAATAGACATAACATGGGTAATTTGTGAGCCTCGTAGATAGGTATTTGACATAATATGATAGTGCAATATTCCTCAAGGGGGATATACCCATAACAAATGTCTATTTTACAATTCCATTATATCTTCGATCACAGATCCATGACCACAGACTCGACAGTGTAATACCCCCTTAGTAAAAAATTTCGTAGCCGACTACCTAACCAAATTTAGTTCTATTTTTAAAATTCATTCCCGCCCTAGAGAGGGAAGTAATTACTATGAGTCTTTCCCGCCCAAGGGTGGGGATCAGCGTCTTCCACCCGCTACTCGGATCAAACAAACACTACTTTCCGAGTATGAGAAATGAAAAAAAATATTGTCAAGTCAGCAAGGTGGTAACAGGGCTGACTGTCCAGTATGCGCCCACGCAGATACCTACATTTAACTATAACCACTCGTAGAGGCTATTTGAATCCTCTCAGTGATAATAGCGTATAAATATTATTGCAATAATAATCTAAAATATTGCTTGTTTCGTCATTGTGTTTGTATTATTTTGTGACGAGGTCTTGTCGCTTGTTTTCGTGAAACCTTCTAGCATTATCTCGAACTCTTATGACTTATATTATTTACTGTTAAGTATTAAAAACTTCAAAGACTTTATAGGCGTATCATCATAACAGCCGCAAGAATCGATCGAAGGTTAAGCTACGCTTGCTGCGGTCGGTTCATGGATGGATGGGTGACCATTTATCAGTAATCCATTACACTCCTTCGTGCCTCGGAAAGCACATTAAGCCGTTGTTCCCGGCTGTCATTCGTCAGAAGCCCGCAAATCTGACAACCAGTCTTACCAAGGCCGCATGGGGTATCGTGTTACCCAGTATTTTACATGGAGCGACCGCCTATCTGACCTCCACAACCCAATAACTGGGTAAAACTGGTTTTCAGACTTTCGGGCTTCTGACGATCCGTAACGACTGTCAAAGATCGACGAATGACAGCCGGGACCAACGGCTTAACGTGCTTTCCGAAGCACGGAGGAGTCTTGGTATGTAAAGATGGTCACTCATCCACGGACCAACCTTGAAAAGCATAGCTTAACCTGATAAAAAGACCTGTGTCAAAGCCTGCGATAAAAGCTATGCAATAGCTTAAAAGAAATTCTATTTAGTCCGTCAGCCAGATAATAAAAAAATATTAGACATGTATTTTGCTTTATCATAATAATAAAAAATGACTGAGACAAAACGCATTAAAGTTAGGGAGTGAGAGTCGCTACGTCACAAGTATAAAATCTACATACTCGTGACGTCATGGTACATTTTAACTCAATGTATCACCGTAATCTTTTGATTACGTAAAAAAATCAAAAATATGTGTCCAATATTTTTAAATAATCTACTGGACGGAAAAAAAATATATTTTATCTACTCTCATAGCGTAATATTCGAATTATGAACTTCAAAACGAGTTTAAATTGACATACTTTATAAACAGAATACCGAAATTTAAAAATAGAATCATATTATAGCACTTTTTCTCTAACAAAATAATACTATAAAACAATTTTTTTCTGTTACAATACAGCGCTAATCCAAGAAGTTAATATCACCAAAGAGTTTCCATCAACTTTTGGCGGGGGACAGCAGCACCCGCTGTAGCGCATGTGCGGTGATGTGCTGGTGCAGGCGACATTCATTTGTTTTGTACTTACTGAATTTTGTGGGATTTTTAAATTTATTCTTGATCTTTAACTTTGATCTTTGATTTAGTATTTGTTTCAATCCCAATGTTTGAGAGTAAATAAAGTAGTGTATGAAACTGCACATAACTAGGTATTAAAACATTCGTGTGATACTATTAAAAACTTCGCCTACGGCTCGGTTTTTAAACACACACTCATGTTTTAATACCCCTTATTATGCAACAGTTTCATAAACTACTATTCTCAAACATGCATGGAAATATTGTCATTATTTTCGAATAAAGAACACGCGAAGTATCGAATTTACGGTCAAAGAAAATCAAATGCATTGCAGGCGCGTTTTTTGAATTTGGAACATTACAACGCTCCAGCAATGTTGTGTGAAATGGCGTGCTGGGGTTATTAAACACTCTTTGATTGGATCTCTTTTATCATTCTTGGTGTACCAAAGTAAGTCTCTATTTGCTTAGTACAAATTGCGTTCACGTGGCTGTATGTATAACCATAAATGCGTTTGTCTTTCGGCACAGACGACATATAGAAAATTGGTGGCAAAGCTGAAAATTCGTCTTGATTTGTTATTTACATACATAATAGATATGAATTTAATAATTAAAATGAGTTCCAACGGTTCAGAGAGTGAAATGGAGATTGATTGTACTCCACCAGATTTAAGATCAGAAGCCAAATTAGCAATGGAAAACCTGCTTCCAGCGAAGTCAAAAGAAAAATACATGAAAGTATATGAAAATTTTATGATTTGGAAAAACGAGAATAAAGTGAACATTTTCAACAAACTGTGTATTTTTGGCGTATTTTAATAAGATTACTAAAACTAAAAAGCCATCTACATTTTGGGCAATTTATTCCATGCTGAAATGTACAGTTCATGTTAAAAACAGCATTAACTTGAAAAATTATGGAAATTTAACTACTTTTATTTCCCTGCATTCTTTTGAGAAAAGCACTATATATGCCTCGGCGGAAATGGCAATTGCCTATTTCCCGGCCTTTGCAATAATGTACTATTTTAGTCTGACCTATTATTACTTAAAATAATACTGTTTTTTACCTGACTTCATCAAGACTCCCGCTCAGCAGTTTCATGAAGCAGTGGGAATCAGCGTGGTCGTGGATGGCAGACGCGTGTCCAGGGCCCCAGCAGATGATCATGATATTAAAGGCTCCGTTACCAGCGTCTACCAAGTTTCTAGTGTACCTGGAAGAAAGAGATAATGATTTAGGCTAAGTATTTGGAGTAGCATGTGATACTGATGAATGAGGACTTGAGATTAGTGCGGCAAACTTAATATCAGGCCCGGACTCCTTGGTCGTACAATACGACCAATGATACCGCCTAAGTCAGTCATTCATTTGTCATTATGTACGAGATTACCAATAAGTGCCATTTCTTTCAATGGAGTGTCAGTGGCTGACCATTGGAAAGTCATAATGACGCCATTATATTAGTAGATTACCAAACTTGTCAAAATCAACAATTATGAAATCAATGATAGACCATTCTGACACTATTGGTAATAGCAGACTTGAGGCCCTGGTCGCCTTGTAACGCCGACCAGCTCAATCTCGACGAGACACAGCTCACATCTCCGTTTCGCTTATGGCACGATCCATACAAATATGAAACATCTCCGCTCAGTGGTCTCCACTGAAGCTGAGTAGAGACGAGATGTGTGAACAACGAAATTCTATTGGCCGTTTAAAACACATCTCCTCTCGTCTTGTCTCCGCTTTGGTGGGGTCCGGGCCTAAATCTGTCAAAATAACTCTAATTTACTAAAAAAAAACGTGTGGCCCTCGGGGACTGCCGCGGTAAAGCTATTGCATAGCATTTGTAATCTCCATACTTCCTATTTGTCAACGCTACACTTGGGATGATGACGTGATGACATAAAACAAAAATTACGGAACCGTCATTACATGATAGGCGGAGTGGGGGGTGTTAGGTTTTATTTTCGTTACGGTTTTATTTTCGTTACGGAATTTCTTGATTCGGTCGCCGCGCTCAAAGCCCGCGATAAAAGCTATGCAATAGCTTAAAAGTATAAGTTTTTGTCATCATTGTCGCTGAGATGAGATTGTGACATGAATTTGAACGTTTTTTGGTCTTCAGTTAGTGTGTCAGTGAGTAGTCTACACGAGTAGAGGAAGATCATAAAACATTATGTGGAGTGTGCGAGAGATGATCTCTATAATAAGTGCAATTTAGACTCGTACAAGAAGGGTTTTACTTTATTTAAAAAATAGTAGATTGTTGTACGAGGGGCTAAAATCATTTCAGCCGAAAGACGTCCACTGCTGGACATAGGCCTCCCCCAAGCACCGCCACTTCGACCGATTCTGTGCTTTCCGCATCCAGCGGATTCCTGCGGCCTTCACAAGGTCGAATCGAAATCGAAGGGGCTAAAATAACCCATTGTAACGAGGTATTTTATAATGGGTTTTAGCACCATGTATTACACTCTACTTTTCACTACGATTGCGAGAAAATAAAATAATCCAATACAATAATTAAATTGTTTAGTTTATTTAAATGTACAATTTGTACAATTCTGGATATTTAACAAGATGTTTTTTTCCGGCAACTTAATTTCAGTCCTCTGTGAAGATGTTCTCACTAGATAATGACATTTTCACTGTGTAAATTATATTACGGTCACCAATTCAATTCGTAATTAGAAAAAAATTCTAAAGATTTCCCGCCAATGCCTTTTTTATTTCTTCTGTAGCCGCAACGCAATGCACGCATTCTACCGAAGAGATAGCCGCATTTAGTTCCATTTTCAAAAATACAATGTTCTTCTTTTTTTTGTGAACCAGTAATAAGTCGAGTCCCATCATCATGATTATTCTTCATAAGAATAAAGCCTTTTTCGTTTTTCAAGGCTCGTTGGAACAGATAAAATAAAAAAATAAAAAGTTTTTCCCCTAGATTGCTATTTTTCCCCGCTCTGGTACTCTACAATGACGGCCTTTTTGAGCAAGAGGAGTAAAAAACACGTTTCTTGTATTTTTGCCTTTTTTTTAAGAAAGAAAAAAAAGAAATACAATCTGTGAAAATTTCAACTGTCTACATATTGCGGTTCAAATACATCCCGCTGACAGACAGACGTACGGACGGACAGCGGAGGCTTAGTAATAGTGTTCCGTTGGGTACCCTTCAGCCACGGAAACGTTAAAGTAAATAAAAGTCAACCATCGACCCATGGACCGCAACAAAAATAGCTTAACCTCACCGATCGGTTATTAAACACGACCCCCGACGAGGTTGTAAAAAGATAAAAAAAATTAACGGTAGCTGTTGCTATGTCTGTTATCAATATTTTAAGATAATTTACCTTTATTTGGGTGACAAAATCAAACAGTACAGACATTACGTTGAAGAAGTAAATAGCTGATAACGGTGGAATGGGAGGTTTTTTTCTATTTTTAAGAGGAGGCTGTCACGCATACAATCAAAATGGAACTTTAGTATAATGATTTATTGAATCTTTTTCTTTCCATAAATAAGACAGTTACGTAATTGGAAAATTTTCGCTCGAGTCATTTTTTATTCGAAAATGATCTCTTTTTTAAAGATTATTTGAAACAAAAACAAGATTACTCGGCTTTTATGTCTAAAATAGTCATTGACAGTAAGAAAATATGGTTTATTATCCATATATAAAATACTTTTTCTCTAGATCAAATTATTACTTTAGTTATAAACGAAATAATAATTGAAACTTACGACATTTAGTTCCGTGCTCGAACACGACCAAAGAGCGCATGCGATATTAAACTTTATTACTGATGTGTTAGCGTTTAGCACAGAGTGGAGTGGCGGGGTGCATGGGGGCGGAGTTTGCGTAGAAATTGTCTTTGGAGTGCCAGGTCTTAATAGTCGTCATCTCGTGTCTCGGAAAGCACGTTAAGCCGTTGGTTTCGGCAGTCATTCGTAGATTTTTGACGATCGTTAAAACTCAAAAGCCCGAAAGTTACACAACCAGTATTTCCAAGAGGGGTCGTATTACCCAAGAACTGGGTTGTGGAGGTCAGATAGGCAGTCGCTCCATGTAATATACTGGAGTCAGACTGGAAGCCGACCCCAGTACAGCTAAGAAAAAAATTACTGTTCCGCCATATTGGATTTAGAATGACGTCACATTATTTTTCGAGTTACTCTCAACAAGCCCTTTCATTTGATATCCATATTGTAGAAATGCATTAAAAATAACTATTCCGCCATCTTCGATGGTCCGCCATATTGGATTTAGAATGACGTCACACAGCTTATCGTGTATTGTCATCCAAACTAAACGTGTATACAAAATTTTAGCTCAATCGGTTGAAGATATCTGCTTCAAAATTGAGTAGCAAGATTCGACCGGAACAAACATACATATATACATTTCAAGTTAAATAAAAGCTTTCAAAAAGGCTAGGTAGGATGATGACCCGTCTTTAACCTAGATTCGGGTCTGCTAATCCATTGCTTAAGAGATTAAAAAAATTCGTCTGCTCAACAACACTAATGACGCAATGAACATGGGTGACCTGTCAAAATGATACCCATTGCGATCAATAAGGATGATGCTTGGGTCAAAAAAAAAGAAATTCTATTTAGTCCGTCAGTCAGATAATAAAAAAATATTAGACATGTATTTTTTTGTTTTTCATATTATTTAAAAAAAATACTTAGATAAAACGCATTGAAGTTGGGAAGTGAAGGGTCATTACGTGACAAGTAAATATAAAATCTACGTACTCGTGACGTCATGGCATATTTTAACTCAATGTATAGCTGTAATCTTTTGATAACGTAAAAAATAAAAAATACGTGTCCAATTTTTTTTTAATAGTTTAGTTGACGGACAAAAATATTTTTTTTGTCATAGTCCCCTATTGTAAATTTATGATATTTATTACGCAATTAGTTCACAGGTGATTTGTGAAAAATATTATAGACTGTGAGACTCATAATACTTCCTTTAAACTTTGCTGTCGTCGGGTGAAAAACACTACAAAGTGAAAAATAACTTTAATTTCGGAAGTCGGTTTTGTATTTTCGTTTTTTGCCACCGACTTTCGAAATTAAAGTTATTTTTCGCTATGTAGTGTTTCTTTTTTTGGAAGTCGGTTGTTTTTTTTTGTATTTTTACAGTTTTGAGTTGTGGTACCTACCCCACACAAATTAAAATACCACCTACTATGTAAATAACAGTGACAGGAACTTAAGATAACATCCATATATACTAAGTGGGAAAAAAGTACGTATTATTGAACCCGACTCAAAAACCATCCAAGCAAAGTTAATAAGTCAAAGTCAAATCATTTATTTCAAATAGGCCCATGTATGGCACTTTTGAACGTCAAAAATTACAAAATAATAAAATTGATTCTAGTCGCCCCTTCCAAAAGGTAGTTTTCGTATGGAGAAGAATGGGCAAGAAACTCCACCGTTACTCTTTTAAAAATGTTTTACAATTGTTTGTATATGTACATACATTTGTTAAATAATTATTATATGTGAAGACGATGCACCTAGAATAAAAATACTATACCACAATAGGTAAAAAGAATTAAAAATGAAGCAACGATAGATAATTTAATATGTGATAGATACATTGTGCTCACATATTTACAAACATTGTAAAAGTAGACGATTTTCCTAAAATTTTACAATTAATAAGTGTGTGAGGAAGTAATCACAGAATGTAAAATCAATGTCATAAAACACAAAGTAATAAATTTTACAATTAAATTAGCAACCAGTTTGATTTTGTCTTGATTCTAAATTGTCCTATGGAGCAGGACCAGCATGTTTCCAAGCACTCTTATCTTGGATATAATCCTCTAATTTGTAATATGCTTGTTTACAAAGTGTACTTTTTATATGAGTTTTAAATTTTCTTTCATTTAATTGCAATATGTCACAAGGTATTTTGTTGTAACATTTAACACAGTACCCCATAAAAGATGTATGTACTTTAGATAACCTGAAAAATGGTTGATCTAGTTTATCTTTATTTCTAGTATTAAAATTATGTCTATCACTTATTTTATTAAAGAGATGTGGATTTTTCCTAACATACATAATATTTTCATAAATGAATTGGCAAGGTACCGTCATAATATTAATCCTTTTAAAAAGTTCCCTGAGAGATTCGCGGCGACGTAGATTATAAATGGCTCTGACAGCTCTCTTTTGCAAAATAAAGATGGATTCAATGTCAGCAGCCCGACCCCACAGTAAAATGCCATATGACATAATGCTGTGGAAGTAGCTAAAATAGACCAAACGCGCGGTTTCTACATCTGTTAACTGTCTTATCTTTCTAACAGCATAAGCGGCCGAGCTTAACCGCCCCGCAAGAGATGTTATATGAGGTCCCCATTGTAATTTCTCGTCTAGCGTGATTCCCAGGAAAACCGTTTGATTAATATATTCCAGTTTTTCTCCGTTCAATATGATGTCACATTCGCTACTTTTAACATTAGGTAATTTAAATCGAATGCATTTGTTTTTTTTTTATTAAGTACCAGATTATTTACCGTAAACCAATCTTGGACTTGCAGAATAGAGCTATTCACGTCGTCAAGATTTTGTGACCGTCGGTTTATTTTAAAGATTAATGATGTGTCATCTGCAAATAACACCATCTTCGGTTGATTTTGAAGTAATTGGGGTAAATCATTAATGTAAACTAAAAAGAGGAACGGACCCAATATCGAAACTTGAGGAACGCCCATTGCCATTTCAGACCCTAATGAGTTTACGCCGTTTACTTGAACTTTAACCTTTCTATCTTTCAGGTATGATCTAAGTAAATCAAGAGCTGTATTCTTAATCCCATAGTGCTCTAGTTTCAGCAAAAGTGTCTCATGGTCTACACAATCGAACGCCTTCGAGAGGTCTCAAAAGATTCCAATGGCATCTTGTGCTTCTTCCCAGGCCTTAAAAATGTTCTTTATTAGGGTGACACCGGCGTCAGTAGTACAACGCCCTTTGGTGAAACCGTACTGTTGTTCATGAAAGATGGAATTTTTATTAAAGTGACGTAACATTTGATTGAGCATCAACTTTTCAAACACCTTACTGAGAACTGGCAGAATTGACACAGGCCTATAATTGTTGGTTTCTTTACTATCACCGGATTTGAACAATGGAACTACTTTACTGTGTTTCATGAGATCCGGAAAGACTCCTTGGTCTACACTGGTGTTAAATATGTAAGCTAAATAGGGCGCAATGGTTTCGATAATAGATCTACAGACTTTTACAGACATTCCCCAGAGATCTTCTGTTGATTTAATTTTAAGATCTTTAAAAGCTTTTATAACCGCCTGGGGGTTTGTATGCTGAAACCTAAACTCCAAAGGGCATGCCTTCACATTCTGTCTAAGTAAGGCAGCAGAAAGCGCGGGTGAGGAATTTAAAGCTTCAGTAGTTTTAAGGGGAATATTAGCAAAAAAGTTTTCAAATTCTTGAGCTATTTCTTGATCTGAGTTAATGGGGCCATGTGCAGTCTCTAAATTAAATTCAGTATTTCGCTGTTTTTTCCTACCTGTTTCATTATTTATTACTTGCCAGGTAGTTTTTATTTTATCATCAGCTGATTTTATTTTATTGCTAATATAAAGAGCTTTGGCTATTTTGCAAACATTTTTAAAAGTTTTTGAATATTTTGCAACATACTTATGAAGAAAGCTTGTATTATTCATATGTTGCTTTAAGCCATAAAGTTCAAATAGTTTTTCCCTGCCTTTACGAATACCTGGAGTCGCCCAATCACTAAATAAGAACTTCGTGTAAATACTTTTAGTCTTTAGTGGAAAAGTGTCATTAAATTGCGTGTTTAATAGTGAAAAGAACTCGGCGTAGAACTCATTTGGGTCACCTATATTATTAAAACTCTGAATATAATTTATATGTGACCACACGGAAAGCACCAACTTTCAAATAAAAAAAGAATCATCAAAATCAGTTCACCCAGTCGAAAGTTCTGAAACATAATAATAATCAAATAAAAAATAATCAATTGTAATTTGACATAACAGATCTTGACATTACTAGATTATCTAAATTCTTTATCTAATAATTGTGATTGTTGTTAACGTTTTGGAATATTTTGACATTAAGCTTTTTGACATTACACATTTCTACATTTATATTCTTCATTGTATAATTTGTGAGAGATTTATATGTAATTCATCAATTATTGTGTTTTTTTTTGTTGTCTGATCTGTAACAATCTATTAAATTCGATTATGGCTAATAATGATCGTAATAGCTGTATCTATATTACTATTTAATTCAAACCTAATATTTTGCATGCCGTAAGGTAAAATGTATCGGGACACTTAATAAATATTCCAACTTATATGCATACCTACATTATCAGCAAATAAATGATTTCTTTCTTTATTTCTTTCTTTCTAAAAAAAAAGAAGTCAGTTAAAAATAAGGTGACTCAATGTTATATTATTCATAATCGTGTGATTGTCTTTATCTTGTCAGAAACCTAATTTTCCACTGTTTGTCTTATCAAAGCAGGTCGCTGGGGGCGTGTTTTTATAATAGGTATGTAATGATATTTTCTCTGAAGAAACACGGGCACGTAATTGTATACAACATATAAAAAAAAACCGAAGAAAAAAAAATCGCCAATTTTTTTCAATGGTGAATTTTAGGGCTTTTTTTTTTGATCTGAGTCTCGAAATCGCCAATTTCTTTTTTTTTCAATGGTGAATTTTAGAGCTTTTTTTACCTGGGGCTGGTTAGGCCTTCGTTTAGCGGATGTCTACAAGTACCATAACCTATGACCCCTGTTGAAAAATTTCTAATTTTTTATTAATTTTGGGTAATTTTGGTAAAGCTACCAAAAATATGAATTTTAAATAGAAATAACTTTACCTATTTTATTTTCAACAATAATAAAAATTATACCTTTTTTACAGGATTACAATAAATTTATTTAAATGGATATTCACACCGGATTTTCTACCTAAAAATTAGCGCCAAGAGTTGAAAATCCAATACTATAATTTTTCGATGCGCTGAGATTCTCCCTGTTGAATTCTCAATGCTCGGCTCAACACCGAGAGTTGAAAATCCAATGCGCGATAAAATCCTGCCGCGATATTTTTACGCCCGTGCGCGAAGTTGGGCTAAATGTACTGTCGCTATTTCGCCGTCTCAACTCGTTCTCGTTGAAGTGCGGTTAGTGTTTGAGGCACCAATTAAGACCAGGCTCTCCAAAGACAATTTCCACGCAAACTCCGCCCCCATGCACCCCACCGCTCCACTATGTGCTAAACGCTAACACATAAGTAATAAAGTTGAATATCGCGTGCGCTTTTTGGTCGTGTTCAAGCACGGAACTAAATGTCGTAAGTCTCAATTCTTATTTCGTTTATAACTAAAGTAATAATTGATCTAGAGAAAAAGTATGTTATATTTGGATAATAAACAATATTTTCTTACTATCAATAATTATTTCAGATATAAAAGCCGAGTAATCTTGTTTTTGTTTCAAATAATATTTAAAAAAGACATGATTTTCGAATAAAAAATGGATCGAGCGTAAATGTTCCAATTACATAACTGGATAGTAATATTTGGAAAGAAAAAGATCCAATGAATCATGTACTAAAGTTCTATTTTGATTGTATGCGTGATTTTTTCAGAATATTAATGCAAACTAACATACAATTTAGGGAGCCTCCTCTTAAATTGAGAAACAAATGAAGGGTCTTCAGTTGATACTACTACTTGAATAGACAGCTGTGCTGCTGGGGAGTTTGTTGCGGCACTTCTTCTTCCCAGCGAAAGGCACTAAGAAGTGGTGAAGGGTGGGCGTTTTGGGGGACTGTCTTATGTAATTTTGACGTTCGAAAAGTGCTGATTCTTAGCCTAGTTTGAATAAATGACTTTTGAATCTGAATTTGATAGGTTGAAAAACTTTTCACCCTTTGCAATTTCGATTCTCTTTTCGGCTGTCCACTTAGAAATTTCGCTGTGAGTGTGCCTACATCTAACTGTTGCTATGCCTATCAACAGGTGTTTTGTTATCAGTAGTCTACAAATATATTTAGGTAAAGGTTTGCAGGCTTTTAAAAACCAAACAATTCCGGTTGCTATCTTCATTATTGTTAGAAGTGTCTATCTATGTTTGTGTTTATTTTTACTGATTTTTTAACCAAGTAAATTGCAAAGATAATTACTTTCAATATGTTGAAGACGACATAAAGGTAGCAATACATTTTCTATTTTCTCTCTCGTAAACTTTTTCTTAGGTACACTGTTTGTCAATCGAAAACGATAATAAAAACTTTTTACAAAAAAAATCAACCGACTTCCAAAAAAAAACACTACAAAGTGAAAAATAACTTTAATTTCGGAAATCCGTGTCTTTGGTTTTGAATTTTCGTTTTTTGTCACCGACTTCCGAAATTAAAGTTAGTTTTCACTTTGTAGTGTTTTTTTTAGATGTCGGTTGTTTTTTTTTTGTAAAAAGTTTTTATTTTTCAGTTTTTAGTTGTGGTAACTACCCCACAAAAATTTAAATACCACTAACTGCTATGTAAATAACAGTGACAGGAACTTAAGATATCATCCATATACTAAGTGGGAAAAAAATACGTATTATTGAACCCAACTCAAAAACCATCCAAGCAAAGTTAATAAAATTTCTATGGGACCACACGGGAAGCACCAGCTTTCAAAAAAAAATAATCATCAAAATCGGTTAACCCAGTCGAAAGTTCTGAGGTAACAAACATAAAAAAAACAAAAAAAAATACTGTCGAATTGAGAACCTCCTCCTTTTTTGAAGTCGGTTAAAAAGAAAAGAAATGAGATTACGCGGCCATAGTATTTGTACTGTCTCTACTTCGGTGATCATCTATATGGTGCGGTAGACAAACGGCCTTAGGGTCCGTATTGAAGACCGAAAACGACACCATTATAAGATATTTTCTGCGTCCTTCTGTTTCCACAGACGTTTTTCTTGAAGACTTTACAACATAGGGTTTTTTTTTAATACGGTTTCTCGCAGTTGACCTATGAGGGCATGGCTGCTTAACTGGACTTTCTTCTGGCTGCCTTAAGCTTCTTCACTTAAAGCCTCCAGCCAGGGGTATTAACTATTCTAAATTAAAACTAGGCGAACGCTCGCTAAGGGCACCCCCTTTGGGGTACAAACCTCGGCTTAGGGCGTCGCTGAGGGGAGGACAGCAAGAAGGGACAGGCTGGATCAAACTTAGATTTTCATCTTGATTATTATTCGGGGTATTTAAAGCTACGTGCTGAGCTGCAACAACTGCTGGCACCTCGTTTTCGAGCAAGAGTTCGGGGGAGTTTCATTTACTCGGGGACGCGGTCGTGATCGCAAAGGACCTCGGCGGCGAGGTCGGAATGACGTGAGGCGTCTGTGTTTGTGCACTGTACTGGTGGCCCTATTCTTCTCCTGGAGGAGTGTTATGGGGTCATCTGGGTCGGAGAGGATAGGGATTTTGCACAGACCTATGTTTTTATATTATAACTGGTGAACGGTGTACTGACTACCCTTTCGAAGAAAACAAGCGATATAGCGATATTTTAATAAAAAAATAAAATATTCAAATTAGATTTGTTACAGCTGTAGTGGCAATCATGTCATTTGGTTTAAATAGGTCCTTATTTTTATTATTTTGTTTATCTTTTATATAGATTATTTTCTTTTAGATTTTGTGAATGTGAGAACGTTGTAGGCTGTAGACTTGTGGACCACTTTCTATTTTGCTATGTACCTGGTACTTGTTGATAGACCTACACTGTCCTCCCATACCTATTAACACTGTAATTTGAAAACATTGTGGAAACCATTTATTTTTAAAAGAGTAACCGTGGAGTTTCTTGCTGGCTCTTCTCCATAGGAAGCGACCAATTGGAACCGTGCACCTAGCTTCTGACGTTTCATAAGTGCCCTTGTAGGTTTATGTGAAATAAAGTATTTTGATTGATTGATAATATAAAAGTTTCAAACTTACCTAAAGCGATCAAACTTAGCAAACTTGCTCCAATCTTTGGGGTCAGACTTATAAGCAGCCATCAGTTTCTGAACATCTTGTACATTGACATGGTCGCGGGAGAACACCCTGTGTATCTCTCCAATCATATGTTCCAAGCCAGTAATTTCCCTGTGAACAATAATGATCTAAATAAATCGATTATTAGAGATAATCCGGTATCAATCAACTAAAAGATTCAATGATAAATTGATAATAACAATGTGACCTTTTGATATCACCTGTACACACGGCTACATATCAAGCTACAAATTTCCAGTATAAGCTGATCTCTCATTGTATGGAAATCCTATGCAATGCGAGATCAGCTTATACTGGAAATTGTAGCGGTGATGTGTAGCCGAATGTACTTTGAATTAAGTTAACTAGGTTGTGGAGGTCAGACAAGCAGTCGCTCCATGTAAAATACTGGTATTCAGCTGCATCCGGTTAGACTGGAAGCCGACTCCAACATAGTTGGGAAAAAGCTAGGCAGATGATGGTGTGTACTTAATTTTTTTTAAATTAATTCAGGCATTTAGGGTATTTTTTTTTTATTTTAACTACATCTTTTCACAGAAAGGGTAAAACAGGATCCTGTTACTAAGACTCCGCTGTGCGTCCGTCTGTCTGTCTGTCCGTCTGTCACCAGGCTGTATCTTATGAACCGTGATAGTTAGACAGCTGAAATTTCCACATTATGATGTATTTCTGTTGCCGCTATAACAAAAAATACTAAAAAACAGAATTAAATAAATATTTAAGGGGGCTCCCATATAACAGACATAATTGTTTGCCGTTTTTATAGATACTTAATGATTACAGCTTTATGTAAGCGGGCACGCCCTTTATGTCTGGAGGCTTTTATATAGATATTTAGTTCTGTTTACGTCTAGTTTTTTTTTTTTTTTTAATGTTGCTTTAGTATAGTTCTCGATATTTTTGGTTGGTATATTGGCGTGTGCTAGCTGGCATATGGCCTATAATTTATCATTTGAATTATGTTTTGTGTTGCATAATGTAAATTATTTTGAATACTACTGTATAGAATCATTTTTCTAAATTGAACAGACAGCTGTACTGCTGGACAGTTTGTTGCGCCACTTCTTCTTCCCAGCTAAAGGCACTAGGAAGTGGTGAAGGGTGGGCGTTTTTGGGGGACTGTCTTATGTAATTTTGACGTTCGAAAAGTGCTGATTCTCAGCCTAGTTTGAATAAATGAATTTTGAATTTTGAATGGTACGGAACCCTTCCTTGGCCGGTTTTATTTTAATTTTTTTATGGATGTCTTAGTAAAAATTACTCTGACAATTCAGTGTCCTAGGTCTCGTTAGTTGTAGACATTTGGACCAAACCCCATTCATTTTCGCCTAATGTCCTTTGCACGAATATGTGACCTACAATTTCCCTGCACTTGGCCCACGTGGTGGATTACGGCCCGTTCCCTCTCATAAAGGGGAGGCCTGAGTCACAGCAGGTGAAACATTATATTAGCTGCTATATTAGCTCGTGTATTAGCTGCTATATTAACTGCTATATTAGCGGCTATATTAGATGCTGCATTAGCTGCTATACCAGCCACTAGATTATCTGCTATTTTAGCTGCGTTTTTGACCGCTATATTAGCCGCTATATTAGCTGCTATATTATCTGCTATAATAGCTGCTATATTAGCTGCTATATTAGTTGCTGTATTCGCTGCTATATTAGTTAATTAATATTATATTAGCTGATTAGGTTATGTATGTTGTACTTACACGTCAATTTTCAAGGGTCTCTCAATGGGCAGCACTTCCATGTCTGCACATTGAGACACTTTAATCTTGCAGTTAGCATTCTCAACGTCCATCGTGGTTCCTGCAACAAGATAATAAAATAAGTTTTGGATGCCACAGAAAAGTATTTTTCTTAGTTAATTACGTTATCTAATTTAAATTTATTTGTGTTTACTTAAAATTATGTTTTGTGTTGCGTAATGTTAATTTTTGATGTAGAAATTACACTTATTTTCCCTATTATCCCCCTATTTAAACTAATAAATTTTATTTTTTGAACAAAAATTAGATTTTATTTTTATTTTAATCTTATTAATTGGTTTATACCGTGAATCAAATCAAAATATATTAAATTATTTTGCATACTATTGTATAGAATATTTTTTTCTAACTGAACAGACAGCTGTGCTGCTGAGGAGTTTGTTGCGCCACTTCTTCATCCCAGCTAAAGCACTAGGACGTGGTGAAGGGCGGGCGTTTTTGGGGACTGTCTTATGTAATTTTGATGTTCGAAAAGTGTTGATTCTCAGCCTAGTTTGAATAAATGACTTTGAATTTGTCTTTATTGTGAATGTAGCTTTATAGGTACTTGTAAAGGTAAACCGACATACCAGCACTTTTACTTTTTTAGATATTTTATCTCAATGTCCACAATTCTTTTTAGCTAAACGTCAAAGAAGCAAATTCAGCCAAATAAGTATTTCAAAATTATTTCGAGTTTACATTGAAGCCGAGTCGCGGGCACAACTAAGTTTATTTATACCGAAAAAAGAACTAACAAGTGCGAGTCAAACTCGCACACAAAGGGTTCCGTGCCATCGGTCAATATTAAGCAAAAAGAAAACGCCGAAAAAAAACACGTTTATTGTTTATAAAAAAACCTATACCTTTTCCACGAGACAGGCTCGTCCTAGTGTGGAGCCTAGTATAAGCAATGTACTTCCTTTGCGTCTTATTTAATAAAGAATGTAAACCTAGCTATTAATGTAGACTATAATGAAATGTAAAGCACTATTTTTAGCAAAAATAAACATTCAAAAAAACAAATACACAATCTATGAACATTTCAACTGTCTACCTATTACGGTTCATAAAATACAGTCCGCTGACAAACAGACGGACTGCGGGGCTTCGTAATAGGATTCCGTTTGGTACCCTTCGGGTACGGAACCCTAAAAACTGGCAAATATTAAATAATGGGCTACATTCACAAACTTCTTTCAACTACATTCTACAGTCACAAACACAGGGCTTATTCCCGGTTTCATTATAATAAAATGATACGAGTATTATGTTGAATTACTGTGCAATGGTTGTATTTACAAGATTCCAAAGTATTAGCCTCGTCTAAGGCCGCGTTCACACCACGTTCTATCAGGGGCCCAAGTCTGCTATTTTTATAAATTCGTCATTCCAACACGATCCCATTGTCATTTTGCTAAAAGTTCGTAATCTGCTAAATTCATAATGGTCGATCATTGGTCGGTCAATGGTCTCGTAATAAAGTTGTGTTATAATGGCATTGTCGTACAATACGACCAATGATACCGCCTAAGTCAGTCATTCATTTGTCATTATGTACGAGATTACCAATAAGAGCCATTTCTTTCAATAGAGTGTCAGTGGCTGACCATTGGAAAGTCGCAGAAATTTATGTTGTTTTATGATGTACATATTATTTTAAAAGAAAAAAAAAAACGTGTGGCACTCGGGGACTGCTGCGGTAAAGCTATTGCATAGTATTTGTAACCTCCATACTTCCTATTTGTCAACGCTACACTTGGGATGATGACGTGATGACATAAAACAAAAATTACGTTCCCATGACAACATCACGTTGTCATGGCAACCGTCATTACATGGTAGGCGGAGTGGAGGGTGTTAGGTTTTTTTTCGTTACGTTACGGAATTTCTTGATTCGGTCTCCGCGCTCAAAGCCCGCGATAAAAGCTATGCAATAGCTTAAAAAATAACAACCAAAGAAAAGAAAAACATCAAAAATAGTGGCACTCCGGGAGTGGCAACAGAAGTGAAAACTTGAACAATTTAAAAAAAATACTTCCAAAACCTTTAAAGTGAAAATACCTGCATAGAACATTGATCCGTAAGGTTAAATAAATAAAGAGCACAATCGCGTTTAGAAACATGAGGTGTCGATAACGGTGTCGCGAGTTCAATTGCTTTTCCCATCTCAAAAATGCCCAACGCGCGTAAAGAAGTTTTCACTTAAAAATTTGGGTTTTCTGATTGAGAGATTCACGATTTTCACTGAATTGAGAAGTAGAGTAACTTAAGTTTTTTTATTATTTTAGAATGTACGAAACGAACGGAACAATGTATAAAACGACTACTTCAGCCGCCAACGACTACACGTTTTGTGTGACCGCGGGCTAATAGCTAACCCTCTCGCTAACGTTGCTTGCTTTATACGAAGGGTTACAACAATAGCCAGGCGTAAATAGAACACATCGAGTTTTAAAAAGAGACAGTTATTATGAGTGATAGAGACGGCGCTCTTCAATGCCGAACTTTTTAGGGTTCCGTAGACAAATGGCAAAAATGAAATCCTATAATTTCGTCATGTCCGTCTGTATGTTTGGCCGTCCGGATGCGACATAGCCATTTTACTTAATGGTAATGATAAATGATTTTATTTCTGTAAGTAGGTTTGTACTACAAACACTTTTACACGTCAATCATATTTTAAAAACTAGATGAGGTCGGCGTTTCCTATCTGACTACTCTGACAAGAAAGGCCGAAACAAACTCAGAGGTCACAGTCTCTTTTAAAGTCCAGACATAATCTTGGTCAGATTATGTGAAGGCCATGTGGATTGGTGTCTGAAGTGATCTTTAGAGGAAAGCACTACACAGGTTGAGTGGACCTGTCCAATCAGTGCACGCATTTGTCAGTTATCGTGCAGCTCAACTCAGAATTTAAGGAGCTCAACGATTCGACGAACAATACCAAAAAAAAAAAAGACTATTAGCACTATATCAATGAAAATTGGAAAAAAGGTGCTGTGCATCGCTAAACAATGAAGTGAAATGTAGGGTGACACTCCCCATACAGTAGCCAACGGATGAAAACTAAGCGGACTACTTATATTTTATTTTTTTGTGTTTCACATTTCTATTTTTATTTTATTATATATTTATTTCTGTATCTATCTGTCCGTGACATCACTGCGGCCCTATCAGAATACCAGCGCTGCGACATTTATTTATTTTTAAATGTCGCAGCTAATGCTGAGATAGGAGCCTTTTGGCCTCGTACAGGACCTTCTGCTTTTATTTTAATTTTTACTTTGTTTTTTTATTGTTTTTTTTATTATTTTTATTAATGGTCTTATTGAAGGTGTTTAGTTTAATTTGTGATTTCCTGTGCGAGTCTCAATAAATACTTTTTCTTTCTTCTTTCTTTTTCTAAAAAATCAATCACTGCATAACACAGTGGGGTATTTATTATATACAGGTTGGCAGAGACATCGACACGAAAACTGTTACAATGGATTCAGTTCATGATTCTGAACACCCATGCGTTGAAATTTTTCGTGGGTTATTTTTTAAAAAATCAGCTTTTCCAAACATTTTGACGTAGGTATTGCACTTTTCTATGAAACAACCAAGATTAATAATTATTGTCATAGTGATTTTTATTATTTTTCATTTTTAAATTTTGCCTAGACAAAGGAGAACATTCACCGTCTATACATTTTTGGGCTAAATGTGAAAGTGCCGGCCAAACAAAAAAAAATTATATTCCGTTAGAACATGTTATTTTCTTCACTTTTTACTATGGGACCAAATCTGTAGGGCCGTTCCCTGCGCTGTTATATGAGTTTGAAAAATACTGTCTTCAGTATGTTTTAGATAAAAGAATAACAGTAATCTAACTGTAGTAATAGCTTTTTATGCCAGTTAACATTACAGTTATTATCTTTTACTGTGAAACTAAGGCTCTAGGGTTATTCTCCACATAACTACAGTGTGCAAAACAGTTATTTTTTGCTTCAGTACTAATATTAGCTGATTGAAATAGGTATCAGTCGTAGGTATCACTAGTATTAACTGGTTTTAGGTCTATTTAGTCGTTTCTATTCACTTAAAAACCGTAAAATAAAAAACACATTATTTTGGCTAGAAACGTAAACAACGGTTGTAAAAAGAAGCTCAACGAAGCCGAGAGTCATAGACTCCCAGGAATTTTTTGTACTGGACTATGGTTCAGTATGTGCAGATATGCCTCTCGCAATAGCTTGCCATATTTGAAATTGCATAACAAACATTAAGAACCTTACGGAGAATACAGGAGTTGATAGCATTTAAAACTTGTTTTCGTGAAAAAAAGTAAAAAAAATAAAAACTTTGGCCTTCAATATCTCCTCTCGGCATCGTTTTGCTTCTTTTACATCCGTTATTTCTGTATCTAAAATAATGTGTTATTTTATTTCACTGTTTTTGCGAGAACAGAAACCACAAAATAGACCTAAAACCAGTTAATATTAGTGATACCTATTTCATTAAGCTAATACTAGTACCAGTGAAAAAAAAAAACTTTATTTCACATACTGTAATTATGTGGAGAATAACCTAGAGCCTAGTTTCACAGTAAAAGATGATAACTGTAATGTTAACTGGCATAAAAAGCTATTACTATAATTAGATTACTGTTATTCTCTCTAAAACATACTGAAAACAGTATTTTTCAAACTCATATAACAGCGCAGGGAATGGCCCTACAGATTTGGTCCCATAGTGAAAAGTGAAGAGAATAACATGTTCTAACAGAATATAACTTTTTTTTGTTTGGCCGGCACTTTCATAATTTAGCCCAAAATTAATTTTCTCCTTTCGTATGTACGTAAGTATATGTAATTAATAAACACTCTAGTGATTTTATCGATATCTTTCATTTAGTAACATCCTGTAAAACAAATACATTCCAGCAGTAGGCTGCTGAGTAGTAGGTGCTCTTCGTAGACTATCTATCTGCCTAGCCTTTTCCCAACTATGTTGGGGTCGGCTTCCAGTCTAACCGGATGCAGCTGAATATCAGTATTTTACATGGAGCGACTGCCTATCTGACCTCCACAACCCAGTAACTGGGTAATATGATACCCCTTGGAAGACTGGTTGTCAGACTTTCGGGCTTCTGACGACCCGTAACGACTGTCAAAGATCCACGAATGACAGCCGGGACCAACGGCTTAACGTGCTTTCCGAGACACGGAGGAGTCTCGGAGTCTCGGTATGGAAAGATGGTCACCCATCCACGGACCAACCCCGGCAAGCGTAGCTTAACCTGTCGGATCGACCCGTGCGGCTATTATTATTTAGCCACGAGCTCCTCGTGGACAAAAATGTAAAAATAAATTTTAATCATGCACCTACGTGCTCTTCGTGGACTAGGTTAGGTGCTATTCGCGCAGGTGCTATTCAGACGGGTGCTCTAAGTGGACTACTTCGTTTTTGCGTCGATGTCCCTGTCACCCTGTATATAGGTCGTGTTTTTTTTTTTTCGTTTTTCTACCAGTTAACCTTAGTGTGATGCAGAAACAAACAATGGTAGGTGCAATTACGAAATGCGTGTGTTTATTGTTGGATTCCATAATTAATTAACAAGTTTAAAAAAATTCTGAGCGTTTTTGCTTGTTAAGTGTTTTCGAGATATGGAATGTTTCCGGTTACAACCGCTTAAATATATATTTTAGTTTTTCAATTTCTTTGAAAATTACTATGAAATACTTGAACTTATTTTTGCCGATAAAATCAATGCCATCAAAAACAAAACTTGTAAAAAAAAACAAATCTCGCAACTCATTTCTTCTACCGTAAAAGAAGATAAATTTTAGTTTAGTCCTGTCAAATTAATCAGCGCCTGTCACTACTCCATACAAGTTTAGACGTGATTAAAAACTTGCCTACTAAAATTACGTCAATTTACGTCAAGCGCTGATTAGTTTGACAGTACTAAACTAAAATCTATCTTCTGTCCTTTTCTTAATGAAATAGAAACAAAAAGATGCATTGAACTTAAATTTAGTTTAGTTTGTGTACAAGGGAATCGGCACCATTGTAAATAGATTCGTAACCTAATTTTACCTGTGATACTTACTTTAGGGTTTACAATGCAAAGATATGAGGTCTTTGAATTATTATTGATAAAGATACAAGAGTCTTATTGTAACCAATAACTGTCCGTAAATTATAGAAATCGGCCATAAGTCGTCCGACACGTACCGCCGGATTTTTCTAAATCTTTGTGATACAGCCAGGGTTGGGCAGTATTTGAATTACTTGTTATTAAAATACGTAATTGAAATACAAATACGTATTTAGTATATGTAATTCAATTACTTCTTAAAAATGTAATTTGTAATTGGTATTTCAAATACCTGACGCTGAGGTATTTTGTAGTTAGTATTAATTAGTATTAGTAGCATTCTGCAAAAGATTGCCGTCGATAGCTTTCGTAATCAAAATGGCGACCGCTAAATATGTCAATCTTTAAAGTTGGCAACACTGGGCTGTATTAGTTTTATTCTATTTACATAACCTAACACCTGACTGTATTTTGTAATTGATATTTTAAAATAAAAATAGTTAAAATACTGTATTTTGTATTTTATATTTCAAATACACGTCCTAAAAATACTTTGTATTTCGTATTTTAAATACGTACGAGATATTATTTTGTAATTTGTATTTTAATTAAAGCAAAGCATGTATTTTGCCCAGCTCTGCATACAGCCGACAGCAATGTTGACGACAAGATACAAAAACTTTCAGAAATTTTTCCATAAAGATGTAAGAAACAGTTCATTTTACGTAAATCGTAATCTAAAGATTAAAAGCTATAGATAGTAAATGTTTTATAATCAATTGAACGGTTGAGTGATAATTATCTGATTTTAATTTGAATACCTAAAAGTAACACAGTCTGTTGTTAGGGGCAGAAAGAAACCCAATTCTTGAGATTAAAGTGTAGTAGTAGAACTCTCATTACATACAACATGTAAAAAAAAACCCTTACAGATCGGTGAAGTTGTTGTTAGGTATCGTACTGTGGTACTTTAACGAGAATCGAAAAAAAAAAACCTAGTTTTTATGGGTAATTTTACCGTGTACTTGGGGCGCGGGCGGACGTCGTTTAGCGGGTGTCTACAAGTCATAACTTATGACGCCTGTTGAAAATTTGCTCATTTTTAATTAAATTGGGGTAATTTTGGTACTAAAAATATGTAATTTTTATTTATTTTAACTTTTTTATTTAAAAAATGTTTTTTATTTTTATTTTTGGTAATGTTATTGCAGTACCTACCTATGAGCTCCTTTCTGATCGGACAGGTTTTTTTTTACATTTATTGTAGGTATAATAAAACAGTCCAATAAAAGTCCTCCCTGCATCCCGCTGTCTGTCCGCAATAACTACGGAATAAATTTTCATACAGTTTTCACCAATACGGAGTGATTCATGAGGAAGGTTTTGATAGATAATTCATTAAGATTTCGTGTAAATTGGCTGAAATATGACGATGATTGTTGAAAATGTCGGAAAAAATCATGCCGACTTAGCTTTACTGGCGTACGCCGCGTAAACCAATAGAGTTATATGAAAACAATGTATTACGGAATTATTCCTCCCGTGGGATATTTTCCGACATCCACGCGGACGAAGCCGCGGGCAACAGCTGCAGTAAATAATAAAATATGTAAAAAAAACTTGTCCGATCCGAAAAGGGCACATATGTACTGCAATAACATTACCAAAAAGTTACAAAAAATCTTAGAAAATAAAAAGTTATTGCTATTTAAAATTCACGTTTTTAGTACCAAAATTACCCCAAATACATTAAAAATTAGAAAATTTTCAACAGGGGTCATAAATACACCCGCTACACGACGGCCGCCCGCACCCCATGTAATAACCCGGTAAAAAACCCATCGAACAAAAAAATGTGGCTTATTTTTTTTAAATCCATAGTACCTATTACCACATAAATTGACTCTCAGTAAGATACTTAAACTCAAAACTCAAACTTAAAGCATTTATTTCAAATAAACCAATTACAGGCACTTTTGAATTGTCAAGGAGTCGGTCAGTCAGAAAGTTGAAGCTAGTTGCCCATTCCAAAGCGTAGTAGGTACCTATGGAGAAGAACGGGCAAGAAACTCCACGGACACTCATTTAAATCAAAATATTATTACAAAATATTGGTTACATCATTCATGTTGAAATTATACATGTGAGAACAATGTAGAAAGACGTTCACGATAAAAGCGACCGTAATAAAAATATAAAAACAATTCATAAATTAAAATAAGCCGTGGCAGCTAAGAGATGACCAGTCCCTACTGACGGCGCCCGTTCACGAACATGACGCATGGATCAGCACCATTTAGCTCAAGCATTTTGAAGGGAACTTAACAACAGCCTCACGGATCAGCCAGGGTTTTTTTAACATTTTGTATATACTTGGCTTGGCCTAGCATGAATCATTCTATGCTAAGTCAATAAATAATCTGAATCTGAGTCATCATCATAATCTGCCTAGCCTTTTCCCAACAATGTTGGAATCGGCTCAAACTCAAAACATTTATTTCAATTAAACCATTTACAGGCACTTTTGAATTGTCAAAGAATCGGTCAGTTAGTCAGAAAGTTTTCATAGAACTAGACATTTTAATTATTATGTAAAATCAACATATACCAGTTTTATAAACACGTTGACATTGTTGAAAATTATATTCAAAATGACATGATTACTTTGTAAAGTATTATATTATTTTAACTATTGTGAATGTGAGGACTATGTGGATATTAGTTTGTATATGATACTAGTTTTAGTGATGGTCTGGCAGTTTGAGTAGTTTTTGCGGCCTACCCAAATGTCCTTTCTTTGGTATTGCTCGTCGAGTTGAGCTCCTTAAGTTCTAAGTTGAGCTCCACGATTACTGACAAATGCTTGCACTGACTGGACAGGTCCACTCAAATCTGTGTGGTTCTTTCCTCAAAAGACCTTTTCAGACACTAATCTACATGGTCCTCATATGGCCTGACCAAGATTATGTCTGGACTTTAAAAGAGACTGCGACCTCTGAGTTTGTTTCGGCCTTTCTTCTCAGAGTAGTCAGATAGGAAAAGCCGAACTCATCTAGCTTATTTTTAATATTTTTTTATATGACGTGTAAAAGTGATTCCGATATCCTATTTACAGAATAAACAATTTCATTTCATTTCATTTCATTTCGTTGAAGCTAGTTGCCCATTCCAAAACGTAGATCTCTATGGAGAAGAACGGGCAAGAAACTCCAAGGACACTCTTTTAAATATAGATATTATAAAATCCTGGGTACATTATTCTTGTTGCTTTTATATGTGAGAACAATGTACAAAAAAGCAAGCAAAGCAATTGAAAATATAAGATTAAAAATAAGCCCTGGCAGATAAGAGATGACCAGTCTCAACTGACGGCGCCCGTTCACGAACATGAGGCGTGGATCAGCACCATCCAGCTCAACCATTTTGTAGGGAACCGAATGATCCAACACTCGCCACCATCAGCGAGACATATAAGTGAGAATGACATACTCTCAACTGCCATGGCTTCCAGTCTAACCGAATACAGCTGAGTACCAGTATCTCAGTATCTCCATAGGAAGCAACCAATTGGAACCGTGCACCTAGCTTCTGACGTTTCATAAGTGCCCTTGTAGGTTTATGTGAAATAAAATATTTTGATTTGACTTACATGGAGCGACTGCCTAAATTTCTGATCTCTACAACATATTATCTGTGCTACAACCCAATTATTGGGTGACACAATACCCCTTGGTAAGACTGGTTGTCAGACTTTTGGACTTCTAACTACCCGCAACGACTGTCAAAGATCTTCAAATGACAGCCGGCACCAACGTTTTAACGTGCTTTCTGAGACACGGACCCCTCCGTGTCTCAGAAAGCACGTTAAAACGTTGGTGCCGGCGTGGTGGATCAGCACCATCCAGCTCAACCATTTTGTAGGGAACCGAATGATCCAACACTCGCCACCATCAGCGAGACATATAAGTGAGAATGACATACTCTCAACTGCCATGGCTTCCAGTCTAACCGAATACAGCTGAGTACCAGTATCTCAGTATCTCCATAGGAAGCAACCAATTGGAACCGTGCACCTAGCTTCTGACGTTTCATAAGTGCCCTTGTAGGTTTATGTGAAATAAAATATTTTGATTTGACTTACATGGAGCGACTGCCTAAATTTCTGATCTCTACAACATATTATCTGTGCTACAACCCAATTACTGGGTGACACAATACCCCTTGGTAAGACTGGTTGTCAGACTTTTGGACTTCTAACTACCCGCAACGACTGTCAAAGATCTTCAAATGACAGCCGGCACCAACGGTTTAACGTGCTTTCTGAGACACGGAGGGGTCTCGATGTGTAATGAATGGATGGTCATATGAACCTTCGACCGACCCGATGCGGTTGTATTTAAACTATGTACTAGGCATGTTGCTGGCCCCTCTCCGGTATGCGCAAGCGCATATTATAAGGTCAGTTTTGTAACTAACTACAACAGTAAATACTTCCTGAATCGTTTAGCATGAGACTATAAAACGGAAAACATAGTTATACCAAAAAAGGGATTTGTTTTTCTTTACTTTATTATGATTTCTTGTTTTGAAGTTATTCAATTATCATCATCAGCCTATAAATGTTCCCACTGCTGGGACACAGGCCTCCTCTCTGTGAGAGGGAGTGGGCCGTAATCCACCACGCGGGCCCAGTGCGGGTTGGTAGATGTCACATGTCTTCGAATTTTTGGTTCTAGGATTTTTGGTTTCGTCACGACGTTTTCCTTCACCGTTTTGAGAGCAGTGGTTCCGCTACACGAATCGGATGCGAATAGCGGAACATGACGCGAGTTTGTTGAATCAAACTACTGCGTTTTCACTGCTATGGTTTCGCGGCGGAGGTGTGCTACCGGCGTAAATCAATTCGCTGTGCGTACGCGCATCAACAATAGTTCATCTAAAAATTAGGAGTTCCACACACTTGATCGACATAGCTATTCATAACCATTCGATACGCTTCCCTACCGAATTGAACATCAATCAATCTTATCGAAGGAGTCCTTTAAACGCTGTTTACAAATCCAAAACCCGAAAATTTCGTCAGTTGAAATCAAATAGATAACCGCTATTCTTTCGACAGCTGTTTGCTGTCGGAAGCAACGCAAATTAGAATAGAATAGAATAGAATTATTTATTCGTCAAACATAGGTAAAAAGTCAAGGTCTTATATAATATAATAATTATATGTTGCGCTATGTTTTGTCATTGATGACATACAAATATTAATATGATTACACAAAATAAAGAAAAAACAAAATTTACCATAGACAACAAACTAAAAATTTCGAAACAAAATAAAATACAGGTAAGTAGTTATAGTGTTCTATCATTTAGGTAATCATCTAGGGCATAGTAACATTTCTCAACTAATAATTTATGAAAACACTTTTTTTTTTTTTAATGGCATACTTCTTATAACATCGGGTATTTTATTATAAATTTTGGGAGCAACACCAAAGAAACTCTTTTTCATTAATGATGTATTGCATTTTAGCGTACATAATTGATTTTTATATTGAGTACGGATTGGGGTTTTCTTAACTGCTGACAATTTAGTAAATAAATGTGGATTTGATTTTACAAACAATGCAGTTTCCAGTATATATATAGCTGGTAACGTTAAAATCTTAAATTTCTTAAAGTAGGGAACGTAGTTGATTAGGTAATTGACATGTGTAATTTTCGACACGATAGCCTGTCAAGTGGTTATGAATAGCTAAGCGGCATTCGGTTCGGCAGTATTTGTCTAACAACAAAGCCGACCCGAAGCAATTACTATACACTAAAAGTGATTTTATACCGGCGAGGCGTGAATGGGATGGGCGAGAATTGAAATCACGCTTACCCTTTTACACCGAAATATGTCCAGCGCTGTCTCGCGCCGGCTCGCGAAGTCACGTGCTGGCCATCTCTACCTAGCGCTAGCTCGCGCTATCACGCGCCGCCCGGCCAGCCGTGTCTGGAGCGCCAGCCAGCCGAGAATATAGTATGCAGAGATGTCTCGCGATGGTCGGAGTGAGCCGGCGCGAGACATCGCGAGTCAGCGCTTGACGGAGAGAGGCCGTACGAATCCTCGATGGCCGGTGCGAGATTAATAGTAAATAAATTCTCTATTCATGCAGCAATAAAGTTAATTTTTGTACTAATAAATATTTCACTTCTCGCCTCGCACATTCTCGCACATCTAGACCTTTTACACCAAAGATGGGCAGGGCGTGGATAGAAGTTTTGCCATACAAATTTCAATTCTCACCCATCCCATCCACGCCTCGCCTCGCCAATGTTAATTTCATTCCGCTTATGCCGATCGGCGAACTCGGTTCGGCATCGTCGCTAAGCCAAGCGGCTTTTCCCGAACATATAATACTAGCTTCTGCCCGCGACTTCGTTCGCGTGAAATTTCTTGCTCCCCCGTACCGTGACATCACATCACCTGCCCGTGCGATTACTTCGTTTTCGCTAAGCGTTCTTCCAGATTTTTTTAAATGAAAACTTCTTTAGGCGCGTTGGGCGTTAGGAAAAAACAATTGAACTCGCGACACCGTTACCGACACCTCATTTTTGTAAACGCGATTGTGCTCTTTATTTATATTACGTTGCGGATCAATGTTCTATGCAAATTTTTTTTTGTTTGTAAACGCGATTATGCTCTTTATTTAGGTAAGGTTAAAATTAGTTAGTGAAGGTGCAAGTTATCACTCCTGTCGGCAATCCCGGAGTGCCATTGTTTTTTTTTTTCTTTTTTCTCAACTGTTCTCTCGAAGCGTAATTTTAAATATCCAATAAAGGATTTTTAAATCCAATTGGTAGTTCCAGGGATTGGCGCATTCAAATAAATTAAAAAAATAGAGGCACTCCGGGAAGGCCGACAAAGTGAAAACTAAAAAATATACTTCCAAAACCTTTAAAGTAAAAATACTTGCATAGAACATTGATCCGTAACATAATATAAATAAAGAGCATTTTATATTTAAACATTTGAATTTCATCTTGACATGGTAAACTTGTACCTACTGATATGATATTTTATTGTGTTAATAATATTATTTATATTTTGAGGGAGTCTTTATAATTTTAACTTAAACTGTTTGCATGCCTTAGTTAAGGTAGTTAGTATAAAGATTATTTTTAACCGACTTCCAAAAAGGAGGAGGTTAAATGTTCGTCGCGAATGTTTGTTTTTTTTTTATGTATGTCCACCGATTTCTCCGTCAATTGTGGACCGATTTTGAAAATTCTTTTTTTGTTTGAAAGGGTGTGCTCTCGAATTGGTCCCATAAAAATTTTATTAACTTTGCTTGGATACTTTTTGAGTTAGCTACAAAATACGTATTTTTTACATACTTAGTATGTAGATGATATGATAAGTTTCTGTCACTGGTAGCAGGTAGTGGTATTCGAATATGTGTGGGGTAGGTACCACAACTAAAAAGTGAAAAATAAAAACTTTTTACAAAAAAAAAAAACAACCGACCTCCAAAAAAAAACACTACAAAGTGAAAAATAACTTTAATTTCGGAAGTCGGTGACAAAAAACGAAAATACAAAACCCAAGACACTGACTTCCGAAATTAAAGTTATTTTTCATTTTGTAGTATTTTTTTTTGGAGGTCGGTTGTTTTTTTTTTTGTAAAAAGTTTTTTTAGACTTAACATAAGTAACCTGTACCTACTTTCTGTGCAAAAAAAGAACTATTCTATATTCTATTCTAACCACACTTATGTTCGGTTAAGGGCAATGAAAATGACGATGATGTTGAAAGATTCCGATATCTTGTTTACAGAATAAACAATTTCATTTCATTTCGTTCGATTCACGGAATCATGCTTGTTACCTACTCGAATTATCAGACACAATATCGCGAAAACAAAAGAACTATGTTTCTTCATTGATATGGGCTGCTGGTACGCGAAGGTAAACAATCGAATGATACTTAACACGATTTCCTCGTACCGACCCTTAAGACGCAGATATATGCCAATGACCTTGAGTGGTTAGCTTGCGTGTTCTGTACTGAGCTCACGCAACGTGTCGTATGTCCAGCCAGTAATAGGACTCGCCCATCAAGGAGCGCTGTCCGAAATTATTCGCATTATTAATTTATTATACATAAAACAAAAAGTATTTTAATAAAACACGTATACTAAAAGATTAATCATTAAATTATCTTTAAAATACGCTTGTTGATTTTGCATGATTCTCAATTTTTTACCCGCGTTAGACGTAACTTTACAAATTAATTTCACCATGTAATATAAACGTAATCTAAAATATTCCCATATTTAGTTATTAAGAAAATGCTCTCTCATTTAAACACGTGACTTTACTCATCATTATGAACAAGTTTGACTATGGGACCTTTTTTTTTGATTGGGAAATTATCAAATAACTTCTCCCGCTCTGGGTGGAGCGGGAGGGCGTGTCAGACTCTTACTAACTAAAACCCACCCGTGTTCCTTCAGTTGCCATGTTACCGGGCGGCCACGATTTCTCTATCGGCCCGTATTCGCAGCCCCGGCAGGCATCGGCCCTAGCGGACCCCGTCATTTCTGCTGACATCTCTTTGAGGCGCGCGTGAAACACAACGCGCCGTCGACCCGGGCCTGGTCCTTATCGGACGGCGAGCTACCCATTGCTCACCGTCCGCAAGCCCGCGCCTACGGTGGCCGGAAATCGGCTCTCGATTCCAAACGCCTAGGGCGTCTCCTCCTGCGGCGGCTAAGGGCGTGAGGGCGCGAAATTTGCTTCTCCGTCACACGTTCCACCTCCTCCTTCGCGAGCATTACCGCTTCGCAGAAGGAGGTGACGGCCTGCCATTTCCTCTCGCTCCGTACCATGGCCCGAATCAGGGCCAGACACGAGAGATCACTGCCGCCAATCGCTTTCACGAGGACACGGCGATGCTCCGCCCAAGCCGGGCAGACCTCCACCGTATGCTCCACCGTGTCCGGGCAAGTGGATAGCCCCTCAATAGGAATAATCGAGTTAATGATTGGTTTTACTGTATTGTATTCGTGTAAGTTTAAACTTTTATAACAGCATGTATATTGTTTATTTTTTATTTGTATTCTTAATTTAATTTAAATTATGTATTCACAGCATTATGTACTCAATAATGTGTAAGCTGTGGTTACCTGTAATTGAGTGTGCGTTACAGGATAATATATTATAAATAAGATTTATTATTGTAAAAGATAATTAGTAAGTAGTAGTAGTTATAATTAGTTCCTTGCTCTTGTTTCATGTTTATAATTTAATGTATATCTGTTATTTATCTATTATATATAAATACTAGCGGACCTGACAGACGTTGTCCTGACCGAATACCGCCACCTATCGGGTCCGATTGTGAATCTAAACCATTCCCAGATCCCCTTGAACACACACAAAAAATTTCATCAAAATCGGTCCAGTCGTTTGAGAGAAGTTCAGTGACATACACACTCACAGAAGAATTATATATATAAAGATTTATATAGGTAATTATATGCTTTATGTATCTGTGTATTCTGTTGTATATGTAAATGGTACACCACTGACTACCTGCAGTATTGTCTCTCCTTTTCCATTTAAATCCATCCAAAGGTTGTCTGTAAAAGATCGCTTTTAGCGATAAGACCGCCCATTGTGTCACCCAATGTAAAATTTCTAAATTAATGTCTGTAATTTTTATAGTGTACATAATAAAGAATATTTAATCTTTCTATCTATCTATAATTGTAATGTAACTCTTTGGTAATCCTTAAATAAATAAATAGATGTCTGGGTCAAAAAAAAGAAGAAATTCTATTTAGTCCGTCAGTCAGATAATAAAAAAATATTAGACACGTATTTCTTGCTTTATCATATTAATAAAAAAATACTTAGATAAAACGCATTAAAGTTGGGGAATGGGGGTCGCTACGTCACAAGTAAAATCTACATACTCATGACGTCATTGCATTCTTTCCGACCCAGATGACCCCATTACACTCCTCCAGGAGCAGAATAGGGCCACCAGTACAGTGCACAAGAACAGACGCCTCCCGTCATTCCGACCTCGCCGCCGAGGTCCTTTGCGATCGCGACCGCGTCCCCGAGTCAATGAAACTCCCCCCCGACCCTTGCTCGAAAACGAGGTGCCAGCAGTTGTTGCAGCTGAGCACGTAGCTTTAAATACCCCGCATAATAATCATGATGAAATCTAAGTTTGATCCAGCCTGTCCCTTCTTGCTGTCCTCTCCTCAGCGATGCCCTAAGCCGAGGTTCGTACCCCACAGGAAGTGCCCTTAGCGAGCACTCGCTTAATTTTAATTTAGTATAGTTTAAATGCTCCTGGCTGGAGGCTCTAAATGTGGAAGCTTAAAGGCCACCGCAGGAAAAATCCGGTTAGGCAGCCAAGACCTTAGTGGTCACAACTGCGAAAGGCTATAGTTTAAAAAAAACGTCATTGCATATTTTAACTCAATGTATCTCCGTAATCTTTTAATAACGTAAAAAATAAAAAATACGTGTTCAATATTTTTTTATAATTTATTTATTATATTATTTAATACTTCAAGCACACAAATTACAGAGGCGGACTTAATGCCAAAGGCATTTTCTACCAGTCAACCAATAATCTACAAGACGGACAAATAAAATATTTTTAGTAATCATCTCTATTATGTATAGGGCATAAATAAATATTTAATTGACCGGGCAAAGTAGCAAATTCAACTCAGATTTTATAAAGAGAGAAACAAATTCCCATAACATTTTTTGCTTCAACTGGGTATTGAACCCCAGTAATCCTGTTCTGCAGTCCTGTTTGTTACTACGCGTCTAATAGGGTTACAACAAAGTTAAAACAAGTTTGCGTGATTTAAATTGTATTTTTTTTTATTTTTTTATTCATGTAACTACCTACACTAAACAAGAAAAGGAAACCAATTAGAAATACCTATTACTTGTATTTTAATTATGCAAATAAACCCTATTATAATTGTATAATTTTATGTATTTTTGTAAATAAAAATTTAATGTACCTAGATATTATGAGCGTACATTCTAAAAGTGGGCAACCTCGCAGATAGATGTCTTATTCAATATTTCGCTGTTTTTATTATAAAACGCAATAATTAATATCGTAAACACTGAATATTTAATTTTAAATGTAAAAGAAGTATTTGGAAACTTTTACAACATCAATTTCAGTGTTATAATTTAAATTCATTATTATTAATATTCTAGTTCACTAGTTAGCGATATTTCCATAAGTACAGTAATATTTCCAAATTAATCAAAACAGGTAAATATTTGACAGATATTTGCGACGTTGCCAACTTTAAGAATAAACGCTCCTATGAGCCTGTTTCCCAGTTTCCTGATAGGATTTTTAGATTCGTTTTTTTTTAAACTGCCATCTAAATAAACTGCTATTTATTCAAAGGTGGTGAACCAGACCATAAAGTTCTAAAAACAAACCTTGTTTCACAAATTCCAGCAAAAAAAAAAATACTCCGAAAAAAGTTACCACAATTTTTATACAGCTTCCAAATTCAAACTTACTACTGACAATGATAACACGGTACTGCCAACAACATTTATAACAGAACAATTTTATTTGACGAAACAAATCCGATCACTTTTCTCCGATATCTTATCTTTTAATTACCGTAACACTGTACATTAAAATAAAAAGATAAACACAGCACTATACTCACACGGAATCTCGAAGTTTCTTTAAGAAAGTCAAGTTAAACTAAGAAAAGTAAACAGTATTAAAGTTATATATTTATTTCGTACGAACGTCCGTTCGTTTGCGCGAACTAACTTGCAATGTACCGGATTTTTCTTACACCTATGTTATAAGCACGCGAAAGTATTTTTAAGGCGGCCTACCACGGTCTGGTTGCAAGAATGAGGAATATTTCGCAAGAAACTTAATTTTTTATCGAATTTAGGTCCTTTGGAAAGTGTTCCAAGAAAAATAGTCGTATAACTTGTATAGAAGGGATGGCTAGTAAGAAACCTAACTAATGTTATAAATGCGAAAGTGAGTTTATTTGTTGGCTTGTAAGTTACGCTTTCACGCTAAAAAGGCTGAACAGATTTAGACCAAATTTGGCAGATGAGTAGACCATGAACTGGAGGATATAGGATACCTTTTATCTCGATATTCCCACAAGATCGAAACTTATGCGGGTGAAAGCGCGGGGCGCAGCTAGTAATAATATTATAAATGCAAAAGTGAGTTTTATTGTTTTTTTTTATTTGTTTATTACGCTTTAACGCTAAAACGGCTGAACATATTTGGATGAAATTTGGGAAATGGGTAGACCATGACCTGGATACGTGCATAGGATACTTTTTATTTCGATATTTCCACGGGATCGAGACTTATGCTGGTGAAACCGCGAGGCGCAGCTAGTTCCTTATAATCTCGTCAGTAATTGTTATCATTGTTACTATCGCGGGTAGAATCTGGATCTTCTTTTTTTGTTGTTAGTGACTAACCTGGTGTCAGAGTTTTAAAGCCGCCCATGGGCCTCTGACTTAACTTGGAGAATCTGGATGAGTCTGGCACAGGAGCGTGGGGATTGGTACAAAAAAAGAGAGGTCTATAGCGGTTACACCGCCACTTACGAAGTACGTATCAAAAAGACATGAGGTCACACAAATCTTGCATCGGGCAATTAGAGTTTACCGCGCGAATGACATAATAAGACTATTCGACATCAACAGTCGGGCACCTTTTTCGACCCAAATGACCCCATAACACTCCTCCAGGAATAGAATAGGGACACCAGTACAGTACACAAATAAAGACGACACCCGTCATTCTGACCTCGCTGCCGAGGTCCCTTGTGATCCCGACCGCGTCCCCGAGTAAATGATACTCTCTCCCGACCCTTGCTCGAAAACGAGGTGCCAGCAGTTGTTACAGCTGAGCACATAGCTTTAATTCCCTTATTAACAATCATGATCTAAACTTTGATCCAGTCCGTCCCGTCTTTAATGTTCTTCCCCCAGTGACGTCCTAAGCCGAGATTCATACCCCACAGGGGGTGCCCTTAGTGAGCACTCACCTAGTATATAAGTCTAGTTTGTACGCCTCCAGGTATGGGGGTTTTGAATGTAGAAGCTTAAGGCAGCCACAGGAAAGTCCGGTAAAATAGTCATGACCCCAGAGGTCAGTTATAAGATAGCCTACAAAAAATAAACCTTCGGGCAGTTGCCCGCCAGATACGACACCCGTCTGGTCGAAGGGGCCTCCCTTTTCGATAGAGGATGAGTCAACTTTACACCCTGTTTCTCATGCCCTTAAAGATCTATGCCCAGCAGTGGGTGAAGTGGATGATGATGATGATGAATGTTATTAAGTACAGTTTCATATAAAAAGGCCCATCTAGCCGTATTTCGGGCTGAACTAAACTAACGAGCTATGGCTTTCTCTCCCTTCCTTTACTTAACTTCAATTATTATAACTGTGACATATTTTTTGAGTTCTGTAACCGAATGTTACCAAATGGAACCCTATTTACAGATTGTGCAATCCACGAAGACGCGCCCCACTCCGCGATTACTGTACTGTAAGCTGAACTCTAGCACGGCGCGGAGCGGAGTGGGGCGCGTCTTCGTGGATTGCACTATCTATACTAAGCCTGCGCTGTCCGCCCGTCCGTCTGTTAGCGGGCTGTACATGAACCGTAATAGGTAGACGGACACAAATTGTGTATTTCTACTACCGCCACAACAAAAAAATAAAATAAAGTAAAAAATTAAAGGACATTTAAAAGGGCCAAACAAGAAACGTGTTTTTTATAACTAAAGTAAAAAACGTAGTGTTAAATATTGCACGGTGGTACAGAACGTTTCGTATGCGAGTCCGACTTGCACTTATATCGTATAGGTACCTACTTTTACAATGCTTGTAAATATGTGAACACCATGTATCCATTACATAATTATTTTTCTGTCATTGCTTCATTTTTAATTGTTTTTACTTATTGTGGTATAGTAATATTATTCCAGGTGCATCGTCTTCACATATAATTATATAATCAATGTATACAAAATATTGTAAAACATTTTAAAAGAGTAACGGTGGAGTTTCTTGCCCATTCTTCTCCATACGAAAACTACCTTTTGGAAGGGGCGACTAGAATCAATTCTATTTTTTGTTTTTGACGTTCAAAAGTGCCTTTTTGTGCCTAATTGAAATAAATTATTTGACTTTGACTTTGACTTGTTTTTATTTTGACAGCTGAACCCGCAACTCTGTCTTTGTGGAAATGTGAAAACAACAGAACAACAATAGCAACAACAGTACTTGTGTTGCAAGTTATAACCGTGGTTGGTAATGTCAAAGAGTCAGAGAAAACTGATGGTTGAAATGAATGGTTTTCGGTAATAGTAAAAATATTTTTGACAGAAGTTACAAAGATAAGAAATGCAAGAGCGGAGATTCGGCGAAAATAAAATAAGAGAGCTTGAAATTGCTCACCAATATTATTAAATTGCCCAAATTTGGTGATTCTAGGTTAACGGGAACTACCATATAGGTTTTTAACCCAAAACCTATAGGGTACTTCCGGTTCACCTAGAATTGTTAATTTTGGTTAAAAGCAAGGTCTTACAGCACAAGTAAAGGGAAAATTCTGAAAAATAAAAAAGTTTAAACTAAGGTAAATTTTGGTACTTACAAGTTTTCGCGTAAATCTAAATTTGCCCATATCTTTTTACCAATAAAACTTGTACCAATTTATTGTGGCGGTATAATGGGTAGGTACGGAATCCTAGGTGCGCGAGTCCGACTCGCTCTTGACCGGTTTTTTTTTTAAATGTATTTCTTGTTTCTATGTTTTATATTGTAATTATTTGTTGTTCCTTTTGAATAAAATAAAAAATAAAATAAAAATAAAATAAATCTAATAATTAGCAATCCGAATTAGAACATAAAAAATTGTAAAGTAAAACTAAATAGTTTGCGTTTGTGTGTGTGATTGATTAAAATATTATCATCAAGATTTTCATTGATGCAGTAGTTCACCGACAACAGTAAGCAGGAGTAGGTATATTGGTAGGTTGGTATATTTTTTTTTTTTTTTTAAAAACGTTGCCCCACACTAGGAATTTCTCCTGTATCGTGGATGCGATTACAAACATTTAAACTCACATACACAAACAGCCAGACCCGGAACAACTACTGGTAGGTCATACAAATATTTGTTCCGTTCGGGAATCGAACCCGCGACACGCAGCGCAGCAGTTATTGGTTATATTGGTTGGTTGGTGGTTGATTGGTTGGTATATTGGTCGGTTGATTGATTGGGTTGGAGTCGGTAAGTGTATTGTGGTATTTATTATACTTAGCAACAATAAATATTGTTATCTACAAAAATGCGGATCCGCAAAACCCTATCAGGCCCCCCACGATCTTGTCACGAAGATTGATTCCTATCTAATCTTAGTAAACGCGTAATTCATAACACGTATATGATGTTAAGTGTATTTAATAATGGCCAAGCTGATTAGGAAAGGTACATAAAGATTGGATCTATGCACTAAAATTATTTTCTGATTAGCTGTTGCCCGTGACTTCGTTTGCGATACAGGATAAAAAGTAGCAGCGGAAGCCTAAGCCTAACCCAGATCATAGTCTACCCATGTGCCATATTTAATCCAAATCCGTTCCACCGTTTAAGCGTAAAAGCGTAACAAACAAACTTACTTTCGCATTTATAATATAGGATTTGGGCGTTAAGAAATGTAAATTAAAAAAATAGCAAAAAAAATACCAGCCTGGTTGAAATTAACGCTGTCGAATCTATAAAAATATAGACCCGTGCTATTCTGCACTTTCCAATATATTTTTTTAGTATTTATGATCGTCTAAGAAATTGCACACCTCTCCGCTGCATGTTTTGTTTGCTCTCACAAGTAAATTACAACATGCACTTACCTAGTTATTATGTACAACACTCTCTAACCCTATTATTTCCAAAGGTTTAAATCGTTAGATTTGTCCTCACCGTACTGAGTCAAGCGAAAAAGTGTCCATAATGAGAAAAGACAATCAAGTCAAGTTTCTCCCGACTAATAATCATGATAAAAACTTTGATCCAGCTCGTCCCTTCCTTGATGTCCTCCCTCCGGTTGACGCCCTAAGCCGAGGTTCGTAACCCACAGGGGGTGCCCTTAGCGAGCATTCACCTAGTCTTAATTAGCATAGTTGAATAACCCCTGGCTGGAGGTTTTAAGTGTAGTAGCTTAAGGCACCCACAGGAAAGCCCGGTCAAGTAGTCATGATCTCAGAGATCAACTACAAGATACCCTATCTAAAAAAAAAAAAAACAAGACAAGTTTCTGCGACATTGTGCGTGTGTCAAACAAGTCAAAATATGGTTCCTTTTGACACGAAACCATATTTTGACTCGGCATGGCGAATGAACGATTGAAATCTTTGATTATTTCATTAAAATGCGGCTACCCGTTTATTACGGTTACGCGAAATCTTTAAAATCTAATTCTTGTCTCAAACTCTTGCAAGCTATATTTCTTGCTTCCGATCTCGTGGGAGGCAACCTTTATCTTACGAGAACAAGAAAACGCCTCTCGCCGATTATTGGCATACTTCAATAGAGATGTGCGTGCTACAGGCCGAATATAATTGCTATTGAATTTTTTAAGCCGAATATTAGAAGTGGCTCTAGAATTTGTGGTGAGTTTATGTAAATGAATGGATGAATATTGTATGTAATACTTTAATAGAGTAAATACTAACACTAAGTACTAACAGCCACTCGGGTCGATCTGTCAGGTTAAGCTACGCTTGCCGGGGTTGGTCCGTGGATGGGTGACCATTTCTACATACCGAGACTCCTCCGTGCCTCGGAAAGCACGTTAAGCCGTTGGTCCCGGCTGTCATTCGTGGATCTTTGACAGTCGTTAAGGGTCGTCAGAAGCCCGAAAGTTTGACAGCCAGTCTTACCAAGGGGTATCGTATTATCCAGTTACTGGGTTGTGGAGGTCAGATAGGCAGTGGCTCCATGTAAAATACTGGTGTTCAGCTGCATCCGGTTGGACTGAAAGCCGACCCCAATATAGTTGGGAAAAGGCTAGGCAGATTGATTGAGAGTAAATAAAATCATTCAATCAGAACTAATTCATGAAAGTACCTAGCATTAAAAAATTTAACCTTCCAATTTATTTAAAAGAATTTAGGATTTATAGTTGTAAGTTATTATTACACAACTTTTTACACTAGTTTTAATTAAATAATTAACTAACTATGTTTACAAAAAAGTTAAATACCACTAGAAAGAATATGATATTCTGTGTACTTTTTTTTTAATTGGATCAAATCTGTATGTTTCTCTGCACTGTTATACTGCCCTGCTAAGCCCAAAGGCGGTATCTCTGAGATACGCCCTTTTCGTTTTTTTTGTAGCATTCAATAGCTTTAACAATTTCCCATCTAATGGTATAAGCGAAATAGCGCTATATAACTTAAAACATTTAAAAAAACCACTAAGAAGATCTCCATTTTTCCATACATTACAATTTACAAAAATTCAATTTTCTCAAAACTTACTCCGGTTGAGATACCACCTTTGTGCTTAGCAGGGCAGTATACGAGTTTGAAGTACTATTTTCAGTATATTTTAAGTAAAAGAATAATTGTAATTTCATGAAAGTAACATTTTAAGGTTTAGAATTCAATGGTGGAGTTTCTTCCCGTTCTTCTTCATAGGATCCTACTACGTTTTAGAATGAGCAACTAGCTTCATCTTTCTGACTGATCGACCTCTTGACAATTCAAAAGTGCCTGTAATTGGTCAAACTCAACTCAAACTCAAAGCATTTATTTCAATTAAACCATTTACAGGCACTTTTGAATTGTCAAGGGGTCGGTCAGTCAGAAAGATAAAGCTAGCTGCCCATTCAAAAGCGTAATAGGTGGGTTTCTATGGAGAAGAACGAGCAAGAAACTCCACGGACACTCTTTTAAATCATAATATTGTTACAAAATATTGGTTACATCATTCGTGTTGAAATTATACCTGTGAGAACAATGTATAAAGACGTGCACGTTAAAAGCGGCCGTAATAAAAAGATAATAAAAAACGTGTGGCACTCGGGGACTGCCACGGTAAAGCTATTGCATAGCATTTGTAACCTCCATACTTCCTATTTGTCAACGCTACACTTGGGATGATGACGTGAGTAAAACAAAAATTACGTTTCCATGACAACATCACGTTGTCAACATCACGTTGGAACCGTCATTACATGGAAGGTGGAGTGGGGGGTGTAACGTTTTATTTTCGTTACAGAATTTCTTGATTCGGTCGCCGCACTCAAAGACCGTGATAAAAATTATGCAGTAACTTAAAAAATAATTAAAAAATTAAAATAAGCCATGGCAGCTAAGAGATGACCTAACTCAACTGACGGCAACTGTTCACGAACATAACGCATGGATCAGCACCATTTAGCTCAACCATTTTGAAAGAAACTTAACTTTGGTTTATTTGAAATCAATACTCTGAGTATGAGTTCGAATCCCAAATAAAGATATACTAGAATTTTTGTTTTCTGTGTATTTCTGCAAATAAAACAAGCACTACTTACCAACTAACTATACCGGGAAACATCAGTCCGCAAAGTCTACTTAAACCAGGTAAATACTGGCAATAATTCACCATGCTAAACACACAGATACCAAGTACTTAATTACCTATACCTAAAAAGTACTGCCAAAAAAGACCGAAAATTCCAAAAGATGAAGGATATTTACTTTACTGTATTTAATCGATCCCCAAATAATTCCCATTTTGATTTTCTAAATATACTACCAAATCGATTTTCTTTTTGTGGCTCGCACGTGGTTGAAAGAAAAAGAAAGACGTTTATTCGGCATAGATCGTAAGCAAGGAACACATTTAATTATTACTACCAAAAGAAGAGGCCGAAAACTCTAAAAGACGAAGGATATTACGAAGGTCGATTCTTCACTTAGTGACATCACTAGTTGTACGATTATAAACAATGTATAGTTCTTTGCCCTTTCAACAACTCAACTACGTAATATTATAATAAGTTATAGACATCTGTTATTTTAATTTATCTACTTTTCTTCACTGTATGGTCAATAATTCTACTTTTTACGTAAACAATCGTAAATTTAAATTCATTGTGAGGGTTTTTCTTCAAATCAAAAGTCGACTCTGAACTCGTTAGTAAGGCTTGCTACACACCTGTTCGGGTCAACATTTAGGTTCATAAACACACCTCAGTCACGTCAACGTCAAGTTGCCGATCAGTCACGTCAAAAAATACAATTCCGTAGAAGTTGTAGGACGTTGGCTACACACATCAGTCACGCGTGCCACTATAGATAGTGCAAACCACGAAGACGCGCCCCACTCCGCTCCGCGCCGTACTAGAGTTCAGCTTTCAGTACAGTAATCGCGGAGTGGGGCGCGTCTTCGTGGATTGCACTATCAATACCGGCGCGTCTCAGTCGCTTCGCGTTACAGGCAAGTCAAAACTTGTATTGCTACGAACGAAACGTGGCATTGTGACAAAGACAACTTGTAACCGAGGCATTGCTATGACTGACTGACTGACTGACTGACTATCTGTTCACACACGTCCCTAAAATTTACGTGACTGAACGGCGACTTGACGTTGACGTGACTGACTCAAAATTCAAAAAAAAAATTTAAAAAAATTGACTGACTGATTGATTGAATTGACTTGTGTGCATGAGCCTATAGCCCACGTTCGTATGGACGTAAAAATATCGCGGCAGGATTTTATTGTGTTGAGCCGAGCATTGAGGATTCAACAGAGAGCACCCAGCGCGTCAAAAAAACATACTGTTGGATTGTCAACTCTCGGCGCTAAATTGTAGGTTGAAAATAGAGTGCGCGAAAAAAAATCGCCGGTGGCACAGCCGGGCGGTAAAATCGAACATATATATACAAACACGTAACATCACGCCTGTTTTACTCGAAGGGTTAGCAGAGCCTATAAGTACAACCACATTTCGTCAGTTATGTTTAATTCCCATGTAACAGAGGGCGAGCCTATCGCCACTTATAAAATCGAATACAGGAAAACAAATAGGCAGTAATAAAAGCTTCGAAAAAAAATTAAAATATGTATGTGCATACTCAAAATATGAAATTTACTGCTATAAATACTAATTTTCCGACAGCTTATATGCGAATACGAATAAAATACTGAAAATTCCGAAAAATTGATACAGATTTTGCTGACGTAATATTTTTCAAACAAGCATACACCATGCATGCAGCATGCAATATGCAGCAGGCATGGTTTCTGTCACGGCTCCGGCGCTGCGAGGATCTGGCGGTCCCACGCGAGCTTATCGTCGCAGATGGTTTTATCGCTCACCACCGCAGCTTTAGCTTGCTGCTCCTGTACCACCGCACCTGCTCTTCAGCTCGCGGGCCGCCTCGCCCCTCCGCGCCTACGCGGGCTTAAATTACAATCTAGGGGTAGGGCAGACAAGACTACGTGGAGTCGGTTTTGCAGCGATTCGTTTCTGTCACCAACTTTTGTAGCGCAACATATCATATTAACTTTTTGGAAACTTATTATTTTTTTTCGGAAGTTTAGTTTTTTTTTTTTTTGGAAGTTTAGTGTTACAGTCAACCACAGATTTTCGGAAGTTTATTTTTTTTCGGAAGCTTCATTATTTTCCAAAAAAATTAACCAATGCACAAACTTAACGTGACTGTACTCATCATTATGAACAACTTTTACTATGGGACCAAACCTGAAATCGCGAAAAATTGAGCTGTTCCCTACATTTTGACGAGTTATGCAAACGTAAACGTAGGGAACAGCTGATTTTTCATAAATGTTTGCTGATTTTTGTTTTTGATCATATATGATTTATTAGATTTTTTTTTTTTCAAATATAAAGTAGTTACGTAATTGGAATACTTTCGCTAGATCCATTTTTTATTCGAAAATCATGTCCTTTATAAAGATTATAGGGCGGGTAATTTGCCTCTCCCTCACGCGTTCCGCCTCCTCCTTCGCGAGCATTATTGCTTTGCAAAAGGAGGTGACGGCCTCCCAGCGTTGTGCGCCCTAAATTGCACTTTATTGTGTCGTAGCAAGAGCCGCTTTTTGGAACTAAGTTCCTTATCGCGCGTTGCGAAAGGGGGCTAAACGGAAAAATTAAGACCAAAAGTTGTAACGACACTTTTTGCTATAGTTGTAAGCCGTGCGGCGTGCGCGTGTTTCTCTGTCTGTCTCTCTCTCTCTCTCTCATAGAAAGCAAGTCAGTTATTTTCGTTACGTCTTTCTATTTCGCATTGAACAGTGTGGTGTCGCGACGATTATTTTTGTTGAGTGTATACAGGTTTTTTGTACATAATAAATAAAAAATAAAATTATATTACAATTCCTTCACTAATTAATCGAAAGGAACTTCGTTCCATCCGGGTGTCCCTTGAAACCTCTCAAGTTTTTTATTTAATTTATTTTGTGGAAAGAACCATATGTGATTGTGTAGTAAAAATTAAGGCAATTACTTCGGGTCGGCTTTGTTGTCCAACAAATACTGCCGACCTGAACAATAGTGTGTAACATACCTTATAGTAAGAGTTCTTAGTGAAGGATCTCGTTCGGGGAAATACCGCTACGTAAATATTTATCTGCCGCTATGCAACGATGATGTGTTCCGGTTTGATTGAATGGGTGATAAATTACAGCCGCATGCATGACGCATTTCAGCATTGTCACTAAAATGGCAATACATCTTCGATGTCTCTGATAGAGCAGATGTCTATAGACGACGGTAACCGCTTACCATGAAGGAAAACATCGTGAGGAAACCGGTGTGCCTAAGAGATATTTCTCGACGGCATGTGAGCCATGTCAGAGGCCCATGGGCGGCTTTAAAACTCTGACACCAGGTTAGTCACTAATCACTCGAAAATACGAACGAAGACCGCTTACCGTCAAATAATAATAATACCATTTATTTCAGGCGTCACAAGCCCATAGAAAAATACCTTAACCTAAAGATACATATTTTAATATTTAAAACAAAACTTAAAAACTTGTGTTAATAAATAGCTTAAAACTATGTTAGTAGCACTTCACTTCACTAGCTTATCCTTGTGCTGTCCTGTGGTACTTGTCCGCGGAAGCGACGGAACACCACGCCCTGCGGCCAAAAGTCTTCCTCCATGACGACGGGCAGAAAACAATTCGGTACTCGCACCACAAACGCCTTGAAGTTGACATTGCGGTGCAACTCCAGTAACTGCACCCTCGGCGTGTACCGCGTCTTCTGGCGCACGTACTCCACGATGTCCTCCGCCTTAGTGGTGTAGTGTAGGCGTGAGATGTACACCGGTGTATTCGGCTTTGCGGCACGCAAGCTTACTTCGGACTCTGTAGGAGCTTTGCCACAGCGGTTCTTGTTTGTTCGCAATCGGTGCTTTCTCCTTTGCACTGTCACGAAACCCTCGGCATCAGATATATTCGGCAATTTTTCTGGCATAGGTTGCCTACTTGGAGCGTTTGGGGCACTCGCGGTGACGCCAGTGAAATCCTTTTGTATAGGTTTCGCCGGGGCTGCAGATACTGGCAGCGGGACGGAGCGAGGAGCTCGGGCAGGGCGACCGGCTACCTAATTGCGCAACGTATTTTGATTACCATTCAAGTAGAATTTATTTCAATTTGAATCGAATTGCTTTTATTTTACGACTTTGGAATTGCAAAACTCCAATATTTTTTAAACAAACTGCGGTCTGTTTGATACTCCATTGAGTGAACGAAATGCGTCTAAAAAGGCTATTAATCGAATTGCGTAACCATTTTGACAGTTGTAATTTTGTTTCAAACCTTAAAGTAATTTGTTTTGTCTGTCAAATGAAAGAGAAGCCACTGTAGTGGTCGCAATAGATTTTACTTAGCAATCTTTTTGGGATTAACTCATGAAATCTCCATAATTATTAAGAAAAAAATTAAGTAATAGTCTTCCTGATAAATTGTGAATGTGTTTTTATGTAAAACCTCAATGATAAATCAATTTTATTGGTATGTTAAATATCAAAGCAGCGAGGTCGATTTTTAATAATAATTGTGAAAGTTTTCTTGTGAGTTTAGTGCCTACAACCTAAACTAAAAACAAATATTATGATATTCCAGAAACGAGGTATTTTGGTGGCATTTTAACGAAAGACAAATTCGTACCTCATACCGTAACAAACTTGAGCCACAAGCTTAGCAACCCAGTCGAGCTTGTAATACATTGGAAAAGCAAAAACTTATAATTGAGGAAGAACAAAAAAAAGCAGTTTGAATCATTTTATATTAATGGATTATGTAAGGACATTGATGAACATACCACTATTGCCACATCATTGTCTGTTTAAGGTATGTACTTACTTATTATTTTCTTTCTGAGTGTTGAACATTGAATGTGTGTTAAGTACAGCAACAATGTTACACACATAGGGATGTATTTATAAACATTGCTTATAGTTAAGTGACGTTAAAACCTCAAAAATGTATGATTAAACAGTTGCTCATCATTACATAACTTTATGCAACGTTTATAAATAAACCCCATATTGTTTATTGGTGAATATGAAATGCACCATCAAACGTAAACTTACCATACATTTAAATACCATACATATATTTTCAGTTGCCTAACCTACTACTTGTATGAATTTTTACTTAGCAATTATAACAAAAAAGTAAAGAAAGTAGGTAGGCAACTGAAAATATATCTAAGTACCTATCTTAAATGTTTTTCACTTATTGTTAATATTATTAAAAAATCGATCTGCCCAGCCTTTTCCCAACTATGTTGGGGTCGGCTTCCAGTCTAACCGGATGCAGCTGAATACAAGTATTTTACATGGAGTGACTGCCTATCTAACCTCCACAACCCAATAACTAGGTAATACGATACCCCTTGGTAAGACTAATTGTCACTTTCGGGCTTCTGATGACCCATAACGACTGTCAAAGATCCACAAATGACATCCGGGACCAACGGTTTAATATGCTTTTCGAGGCATGAAGGAGTCTCGGTATGTAGAAATGGTCACCCATCCACGGACCAACCCTGGCAAGCGTAGCTTAACCTGATGGATTGCCCCGTGCGGCTGTTAGTACTTAGCCTATTAATATTATTAGTAGGTAAGAATATTTAAGTCAATTGTTGCTTATAATTGACCCAATTGTTGTTTATAGCAGAATATTGCTATTCTGTGGAATATATTGAAGATTTACTATTCTTTTTTTTTCAGGTGTCAGGCTCAACTACATTATTCAAGATTTTTTTTAACTGTCTCTCATACACTTACAACAAGCAGTACATACATAATCCATGATGATTTCCACAGGAAGACATTAGATTCCAAATTCCACTAATCCTTACAGTATGTTTGTTCCAATTCCTTTTTGCTCTATGTCCAAATATTTCATATTAATGTGAATAGATGGTAATGGTGCCGATTCTCTTGTCCAGTGTTGAGTTAAGGTTGTAACAATTTAATAAAACAGTTTTATTTGTTTACCATAATTTATTTCTCTCTATTTCCTTTAAATCTAATGAATGACAGTTAATTTAGGTAAACACCTTTAAATAGTATCATTATAATTATAAAATTGTCTGTGTTTGTATAAAACAAATAGTATGCCATTCTTAATTATTTCATTTAAAGTTATTTTTATTTGTCCCTCTATAGTTCATAATTAAAACACTTTATTAAAGTTTACACTGTTATCAATTAACACAATAGTTTATATCACTGTCGTACAAGACTATAATCAAGTTTTCTAAAAAAAATATTTCATGAAGGATCTTCAGTTTCTACTTTTGTACTTAAGAAGCTTGAAATCTGAAGTAGCAGAGCAGTAGTGCAGCACAGCAGGGGCAGTATCATTCATGCTGCCTTCATGTCTTCGTAGGTGAAATTCCCCAGGAACTCTACATTTTAAAACAAAGTCATATTACTTTCTGCTCAAATAAAGTACTCATGTGGCAAAGTAGACATATCAACTAGGCCCATGGCTAGATGAAAGCCATCTATTATCATCATCGTCATGCTGGTTGTATAATTTCTTCTTTATTTAGGGCTGATTTTTCAGTCTCCAGATATTTTATAATACTAAATTATAATGGTAATTGGATAAACATAAAATATATATTATGATGTGTCTGTCAAAAGTTCAGCCAAGGAAATATATTCATAATTGAGTTGCTATGCTTAATTCTTAATGATGTGTCAAAAAGCTTACCTTCAATGATTAATACATAAGATTCTTAATCCAATCCATGTTTGCCACCTTGCCACCAACTTCTTTGTTAGGAAGTCAACAATATTGATATTTGGTAGTGTTCCATTCTTGTGTTTTCAGCACGTCTGTGAAAATATTATGAATATGTTTTGTAGTTATCTGTTATTTGGTTAGGTAGTGGATATTATAGTTTATTTCAGCATCTACTTATGTACAAAAATATCAATTAACAATTTTAGTTAGAATGTGAGACATAGTACGTAACTATTATTTTAACCACAATAAATAGTTAACCTCGCGTAAGATGCCTGTGTCTACGCAACAAAAGAATGATTGTCCGTATACGTAGACTCACCAATAATGTACCTACAGCTACAATAATCTAATGAGATACGAAGGTACTCTCACACACGTTATTCCTATTTATATTGGTTTACTTACTTGTAGTGATAATATCGACTTAGATACTTTTCGCTATGGAGCAAAACAGCCTAAGTCTTAGTCCATGTACTTAATTGTAGTCTGTGATCTTGGTGAAGCTAGTACAAAACGAAGGCGGTGTCTCGAACGAGAGAATTTTCCAAAGTTCTTCCGACTTCCACAAGCCACAAGAATAATGTTCCAAAACTGCTTATTACAGGCCCATGTTTCTGTACGTGAATAGTAAATATAATTTTGTATGTTGAAAAATATAAAACAACTATTAATTTAAAACAAAAACTTTACCGAAATCAACAAAAATAAAATGTAAACAGATGCGTCCCCATGATTGATATCGTATTCTCCACAGAATTCAAAGAATATTCATTCCAGCCCAAATTATTGTCAAAGGTTTAACATGTGATGTCATATGCCTTTCCTTTTCTTTTCCCTACACTCTGATAAAGTTAGAGCAGCAAAGGTATACTTTAGACAGGCAGTAGTTTGCATTAAATCGTCAACGCATAACGCAATGAGGGCAGATCATTCAACTTTTACTCTCAGTGTTGCAATTTTTTTCCCCTAAGTCCACTATAGACTTGCGTCTAGATACATCGAAACGAATCAAAAATCCGATTTCAATCAGAAACGGAATCGTATCGATAATCCGAACTAGACAAACCGATTTCACAAAACCACGGAAGTGTGGTTTTGCCTAAGCAAGTTTTTGTTTATATTTGAATAGTTTTGATCGATGCACTTACAACCGAATAATATTACTAGAGACGATCGAAACTGCGAGCCGGAGCCTCTCCTGAAATCGGTTTTCTGTTACCGACATTCGGCCGCTGTTTTGGGAGTCCATTTGAAGATTTGAGTATGAAAATAAAACATAACTTATGTAATCATAGTATTTTTAGGGTTCCGTACCTCAAAAGGAAAAACGGAACCCTTACAGGATCACTTCGTTATCAGTCTGTCAAGACCCTTTTTCTCAGGAACGTACGGAGGTATCAAGTTGAAATTAATATCAAATACGTCTGTGGTCCCTTAGAGCTCTAAAAAATCAAGCTTCTAAGTCAACACAATAAAAAATTACGGCTATTTAAGCGACATATTTTGGTACTCGCAAATAAATCAAAAACTACCGGGTACTTCGTTGACCTAGACTCATAAAATTTGGCACAAAGCCCGTCTCATTGCACAAGTAAAGGAAAATGACAGAAAATTGTAAATTTTCAGTTTTATCACATACAAAAAGAAAAAACCATTACAAACTTACATTTGCAGTTGGAGAATTGACCGTGACATATATCAATATAGGGGAGATGTTTTTCAACTACAAAGTTGTTTGTTTTTGGGATAAAAACTCCCAGGTTTAGTGGAAATCCCTCTAAGTTGACAACACTGCTTTTCTACGATTTTGTCATAGGCCACAGATAGCAAAGACGTGAAAAGAAAAACGTTTTATTACGTAGTTCAATTGTGGTAGAAAGTATTTTAAAAATTGGTTTTTCATTTTTCGGCAATCATTGTACATTTTTATTTATAAGCACTAGTAGATCATCAGTTGTAATTAAAACAAAATTACATTATAGCACAATAATTTGAATATTAACCATTCATAGATGCTGTAACTAAACATATAAATTTAACAATTATAGACAATTGTATTGAACATCCCTATACAATTTCAGTCGTATGGTAAAAAATGTACATCGCAATTCCAATTATGGCATGCGATTAAGATTGGACTTGCTTTCGATTCAGAATTGCAATCAAAAATAAAATATGTTACGCAATTAGGCTGCTGGTCATACACGCACGCCGGTTGCGAGTACTACGCACCTGGCCTTTCTGAAGAATATCACCAATAAGGTCAGTATATGTCCTCCTAGGGCGACCCCGACCGGCCTTTCCCTTTACATCAGCCTTGTAAATACATTTTGTTAGTCGCCTTTCATTCATTCTCTCAACATGCCCAAACCATCTCAGCATACCCTTTTCAATTTTTGTCACTACATCTTCTTTTAAATCACACCGCTGTCTTATCACATCATTCCTCAGCCTATCATTCATAGTCAGGTCACACATGCTTCGCAAGGAACGCATTTCCACAGCATTTATTCTACTTTCATGTTGTTTTTGCCACACCCAACATTCACTACCATACATAAGCGTGGGCACCAGCACACCATTGTGAACAGCCAGTCGAGCCTTTTTAGACATCGACTGGTTGGTCACAATCGCATGTATAGCACCATTCACTTTGTTTCCCGCGTTTACTCTCTTTTCCACATCTCCATCAATCTTCCCATCCCTTGTAAACAGACTCCCCAAATATATAAACTCACTTACTTGCTCCACACTCTTATCATTTATTTTCACATCACACACCGATACATCCTCTCCTCTTTCAAACACCATGACCTTCGTCTTATTCACATTTATATTCATCCCTTTCTTCTTATATGCTTATGCAGCATCAATTCAATTCAACAAAGCAAATTCGAAAAATAAACTAAATTCAAGTCACCTTGGCATAGCTAACGAAAAGCCGGTGCCGATATTCGTCGTTGAACACCTATCTCCTGAGAACAAGGCTCTTCATGCGGCGACAAGAGTTCGTGCCAAGGAGCTAGGATACAGATTCATATGGGTTCGCAATGGGAGAGTTCTATTGAAGAAGGATGAAACTGCGCAAAGTGTGGTTGTGGAAGACTTTGAAAAGCTAAAGTCATTAACATAGATCTTATAGTACTGTATTATTGTTTCTTTTTTTTTGTGTCATTATTATTTACTTTTTAATTTTGTTTCTAAGAATATTCAATAGCCTAAACTTTATAGAATTCAATTCCCTAAAATGTTACTATCAAAATACCAGAGGTCTTCGTAGCAATTTATCTGAGGTTCGTCAACACATACATGACAGTGATTATGATGTATTCGTCTTAACCGAGACTTGGCTTTGCGAAAGTATTTTTGATTCTGAACTTTTTAATGATTCTTATTCTGTATATAGAAGAGACCGAGAATCGTCAAGCTTGAATAATCACAAAAAAACAGGCGGTGGAGTTCTCGTAGCGGTAACTAATAAATTAATTTCATGTCGCATGACAGACTGGGAAAGTAACTGTGAAGATTTGTGGATTATGATTAAAACCAACTCCAATACATCCCAATCCTTAAAGATGTGTGCTGTGTACTTGCCACCACCTATAAATCTTGAAGTTTTTGAATACTTTATTGATAATTGCAATTCGGTCATTACAACTAATAGCGACTCCTCAACATCAATTGTCGGCGATTTTAATTTGAGTTGTATTGATTGGATACATGAGGCTACTACTGAATCTTGCATACCATCAACTTCTAGCACGGGAAGCCTTAAAAATTTACTGCTCGACTTCTTAGCGCTTAATGATTTAAAACAGCTAAACTGGATTAAAAATGTTCAAAATAAGACGTTAGACTTAGTGCTCTCAGATGTTGAACAAACTGAAATAAGTGACTGCCTTGACCCTATAAGGGAACTAGATAAGTACCACCCGGCTTTTGATTTAACAATAACTTTTCAAACGTTTACTAAAACTTACTTAAAACCTGCGAGTAAACCCAACTTTCATAAAGCAGACTACGGAGCTATAAATAAATCTCTGAAACATATCGATTGGACCAAGGAATTCAGTGAATGTAATGGCGTCAATGATAAATTGGCGAAATTTTATGATATAATCTACGAAACCATAAATATACATGTGCCAGTAACACAATTTACACGAGGCAAATATCCACCATGGTATTCCCATCAATTAAAAAAGCTACTTAAAGTGAAACTGAAACTACATATCAAGATAAAAAAATACAACAATCCAATGGACATATTAGAATTTAATTACATAAGAAAAGACTGCCAAATTCTTACCCAAAAATGTTATGACAACTACATAAATGAAATTGAAAATAAAATTAAATATCACCCTAAAATCTTCTGGTCACATATTAAAAACCTCCGCAAAAGCAATTCTTCTTACCCTCCAGAAATGACTCTCGGCAATGTCAAAGCCTACGGTAGTAAAGCCGTTTCAAATTTATTTGCAGAACAGTTCTCCTCCGTATATGATCCACCTTACGATAATCGCAATAATTTCCTTAATAACTTACCTTCTGTCTCGGTTCCGGTTTTACCCATCGACGACCTTTCAATCCTTCCTGAAGCTGTATTTAATAAACTCTCTGGACTCGACATATCTAAAGGTGCTGGACCTGACAATGTGCCCCCAATATTCTGGTTAGAATGTGCAGAGTATTTGTCTTCTCCAATGGCAAATATTTATAATACCTCGCTAAAAACTGGGGTTTTTCCAAATAAATGGAAAAAAGCTAGAATAGTACCTATTCACAAAAATGGGAAACGGGAGGTGATATCTAATTATCGACCCATCTCCATTCTATGTACTTTGTCTAAGGTCTTTGAATCACTGGTGTACCCAGTATTGCACGACCACGTTAAACAATTAATATCCACTAATCAGCATGGTTTCATGGTTAAAAAATCTACAAACACAAATCTTGTTAATTATGTCACTGAACTAACATCCGCAGTAGATAAAGGTCTTCAAATTGATGCAGTGTACACAGACTTTTCGAAGGCCTTCGACAAGGTAAATCATGAATTGCTGCTAAATAAGCTCCAGTCGTTGGGTATAACCGGTATCACACTGAGCTGGTGTAGAACTTACCTCGAAAATAGGACTTCTTCAGTGGTTGTAGATTGTAATGAGTCAGATCCCTACATTGCAACATCCGGTGTACCCCAGGGGTCCAATCTAGGGCCGTTGTTTTTTAATGTGTTTATTAACGACATATCAGACATATTTAAATACTCCACACCATACCTTTTTGCTGATGACTTAAAACTGACCCGTGTAATTTTGAATAATGTCGATACACAGCTATTACAAATTGATTTAGATAGTCTGAGTCAATGGTGTACCAACAATAAAATGTACTTGAATTGTACTAAATGTTTTCATATAAAATTTACTAGAAAACACAATAAAGTCGAATCTGTTTACAATATTCAGGGAAACACACTTACAGAAGTAACAGTTATTCGTGACTTAGGAGTATACTTGGATAGTAAACTTGATTTTATAAATCATATAGACCAAATGCTTAATTCAGCTTACCGAGCTCTTGGCTTTATTTTGAGATCTTCAAAAGAATTTAAAAAACCATCCACTACATTACTTTTATTCAACAGTTACGTACGAAGCCAACTTGAATATTGCAGCACGGTGTGGAATCCTTCGTACCAAGTCCACATAAGTCGCATTGAAAGGGTTCAAAAGAGACTTGTCCGTCATCTAGCGTTTAGGTTTAAAGTAGGAAATTGTAGATCTTACGAACATAGACTAAATCACTTCAAACTCAAAGATTTAAAATCTCGCCGCAATATCTCCGACATGTTGTTCCTGTATAAATTATTCAATAATGGCATTGACTGTCCAGATCTTCTTAGCAAATTACGCATTAACGTCCCTTCCCGTATTCCTCGCTATCCCGGCCCTTTACTGAAAGCCCCTCAACACAGAACAAATCTAGGTAAACACTCGCCGATTGTTAGGATGACCAATCAATACAACTCACTGTCATGTTCTTCCGACGATATAGACATTTTCTCCAACAGCCTAAGTAAATTTAAGTTGCTGTTACACGCAAAACTTAATATTGAGTAAGTGTTGACCTTCCTCCCTACTGTTCAACTCCCTACTGTTCAACTCAATATATATAGTTTTTTTTTTTTTTATAATTTTAATTCTTGTTGTTTTTACTTTAAATCGTATACTTTATTTCCATATTAATAATTGATTGTTTGATATCTTAATGCAAGCTGTGGTCTCCTATAATTGAAGATGCACAAGGATTTGTATCTTTTTATGTTTTATTTTTAGCATGTAAGGTGTAATCTTTGTTGGAGATCCAAATAAATAAATAAATAAATAAATATGCTTCACCCATCACAGTCACCATGTCTTGCAACTGTTCTGCTGATGATGCAAGTAGAACTTGATCATCTGCGTAGATAAGGCATTTGACAGGCAACTCATTCATCCTCAATCCGCACTCACCCTCTTTCAAATCTATCAGACAACTATCCATGTACAAGTTGAACAGCCACGGTGACGCTACACAACCCTAACACCCCTCGAGATGCAGAACCAGTTCGTGTATGCCCCATTTATCCTAACACAAGCACTGGAATCCTTGTATAAAGATTTCAGTGCCCGTACCAAGCGTTAATTAATCAATATTCATCTAATAATAAAAGCTGAAATAAATTGTCCAAACATTCACATTTATCACACGCTATGATACTTTCGCTGAAATATCCGAACGGCTAAAACGTCACTGTCAAATTCATTGATTCATGTTAAACAGTGTTGCCGTTTTAGCGACTTTGTCGCTAGATCTAGCGGATTTTGGATGTGTTTAGGGACTTCTTTTTTCGATCTAGCGACTAGAAAATTTTTAGCCTATATTGTGTCCCACTGCTGGGCAAAAGCCTCTCCTTTTTCCTTCCAAACCTCTCTGCTTTGTGCGATTTCAGGTCATGTTAGCCCCGCAAACATAAGTAGATCGTCAATTCGTCACACCACCTTCGCCGCGGTCTACCTCGACGGCGTTGTCCTCCTTCAGGCGTCCAGTGAGTGACGATCTTTGGCCATCTCTCCGGATGCATTCGTGCGACGTGGCCGGCCCACTCCCACTTCAGCCTGACTGTTTTTTCTCCGACATCCGCTACTTGAGTTATGGAGCGCAGGATGGTGTTTCTAACGTGGTCCGTTCATTTGACAACTATTATGCTGCGCTCCATTGCCCGCTGGCAAATCTTGAGTTTGGACTTCTGTTCTTCAATAAGTAAGTGACAAAAAAAAGTATTACACACAGAATAATTTTATAGAACCGAGTGGGAAAATTATAAATAGATCCGACAATGTTAATTGCTACAGGCGAATTATAGAACTGAGTGGGAAAATTATAAATAGATCAAAATGCCCGTGCCAGGTGACTCAACTAAAGCATTTTATAGTTATTATCACTCTGAAATGTACGCAAAAATTAAAGATCTTAAAAAGCATTTGAAAACGAAAAAAACATAAAAAACATTCTAAGAAAACCTAGGGACTTCTAGCTGATTCCTAGATTTTTTTTCCCATACCTAGCGGAATTTTCAGATCATCTAGGGACTTACAATTTTGTAGAACGGCAACCCTGATGTCAAATTGTCAATCAATCAAACAAATTTACAATTTGTAAACAAGCTAGCGTCATTTATTAATGTTATTTCTCATTTAACATCTCATTACAAAGTTATAAAACAATAATTATGCTTTTAAAAGTATTAAAATAAGTGTAAAACAGTTTATAGTAAGTGAATAGTCTGTAAAACAAGTTAAGAACCTAAAATGTCGGACGCAGAGGTTGAAGTTCCTTCTACGTTTAAAAAGCGTAATCTCAAGAACAGAGGTGGTAGGAAACGGAAAACGTCTAGCTCTGAAGGTAATTAACAAGATATAGCGCGTAACTATTGACATAGTTCGTGAATTTAGTGTAAAATAGATTGTAACTTTTGAGGTTATGATTGTTACTCTATAAATGAAGAAATGTCCAATTTGCTTCAGTTACTTATTCCAAAAAAGCGCGAGTTCTTTACTGAATGTCTTCTAGTTTGTAGTTGCATTAACATAATTAGACAGTAGTACTTTAATAAATTAATAATCAAATAGGGTGTACTTAGTAATCGACGACGAGACAGCAGCTCATGTGCTGTTAAATTGCCTGGTGGTCGCCACACACAGGGCAAAGTATTTCGGTAACCCAGGTACCCTACGTGAGATTGTCAGTGACACCAAAGCGTTGCTGGCCTTCTTTGAGGAACTGGGGTGGATCGAATAACCGATTTTCCCACCCGTACGCAAAATACGCGCTTTGATGTGGAGGTCCGGATACCAGCCCGTATTACCTACCTATCTAAAATCGTCACACTGTTTAGCCTATTAACACAAGCCAATTCTTCATAAATTTCAGAGAAAAACAGCTCGGATTCAGATGAGCAGACCGTAGTACAGCCAACGAAGCGGCCTCAGAAGGAAAACCCTAACATTCAGAGAACTGCCGGTCCTAAGAAGAGTAAACCTGAGATAGCTATGGGAGGAAGTGACAGTAGCGATGAGGAGAAAGTAAGTACAAATAACAAGCAGTAATAGAATAAAGAAAAAACTGGTCAAGTGCGTGTCGGACCACGCACAATGAAGGCTTCCGTAGTTGGGATGAATTTATCCCAAGAACAAACTTAACTTTGTAGTTGAAAAACATGGTCTCCCATAAATTCCAACAGAAAATGTAAGTTTACACGCACAATATTGAGAGATTTACCATGTTATTTTAAGACCATAGGTTTTCCTGTAATCTACAAGTATAAAACTATTTTTGGTATTTTTTTCAAAATTTTGTATTGTACTTGGTCCGACACAATCTTGGCAGATTTTTTTAAATAATCAGAAGAGTGCCAAGTGATCATTTACTTACTAACCTTAACACAAAATAATTTCATAATTATTGTAATAATTTCAGACAAAACAACGTACCACACTATCAGTACAACAACAGAGAGAGAATGCGACAGCAACATATGAGATGGACACAGAAAGAGACAGAGATGCACAGGCCATCTTCGAGAAGGCTCAGAAGATTAATGAGGAGTTGTCGGGGCAGGCTGATGATAAGGTAAAGTTGTTTTATTTTTTTAAGTGAAAACTTCTTTAGGCGCGTTGAGCATTTTTGAGATGGGACTAAACCATTGATTTCGGGACACCATGAGGACACCTCATTTTTGTAAACGCGATTATGCTCTTTATTTACGGATCAATGTTCTATGCAAGTATTTTTATTTTAAAGGTTTTGTAAACGCGATTATGCTCTTTATTTTTATTACGTTACGGATCAATGTTCTATGCAAGTATTTTTACTTTAAAGGTTTTGGAAGTTTTTTTTTTTGTAAACCCGATTGTACTCTTTATTTAGATAAGGTTATGGACCAATGTTCTTATACTATTTTTTTTCTTCCACCAAGGCGATCTTGTTCAAGTTTTCACTTCTGTCGGGATTCCCGGAGTACCAGTTTTTTTTTTACAATACATAAATATATCTGAGTTCCAAACTACAAAGTGAAATTTCAGAAGTCTGTGTCTTTGGATCAGTATTTTTTTTTTTTGCCATCGTATTCCGAAATTAAAGTTATTTTTCACTTCGTAGTTTGGAAGTCGGTTGTATATTTTGTAAGAAAAAATTTTTTTTTCACTTTTTAGAAGGTACAATAGCCTAATGTCAACTGCTCATCACCTTTTACAAAACATTGCTTTTCCCAATGCAGGCACTTTAATTGTTGAGGAGTTCTCCAGGTACTTCACCATCAGCTCCACTGCACCATAATGAATTATGACGAGCATCAACAAATGACAATGGGACCAACTACAAAGTATATACCATTTCAAACAAAAAATAAAAAACTAATCGGCCCAGCCGTCTTCGAGTAATCGGAGAAAACACATAAAAAAAGAGTTGTTGTAAAAATGATTTCTTTGCAACATTCCAGGTCTACCGCGGCATGAACAACTACGCTCAATACTACAAGAAACGCGACACGGCGGCCGGTAACGCGAGCTCTGGCCTCGTACGTAAGGGCCCTATCAGAGCCCCGGCCAACCTCAGAGCCACTGTCCGATGGGACTACCAGCCTGACATCTGTAAGGATTATAAGGAGACCGGGTTCTGCGGGTTTGGAGGTCAGTACCAATTTAATAACATTTTTATCACATCTATTCAAAAAGAGCTAGTTTATTCTTCGTAAACAGGGACCAAAATAGCTTTTTAATCCCTAGGGACCAAAAGTAATTTGAAATGTGGATATTGTTAGTCAAAGTTTCAATCACCAAAGAGATCAATCATGAACATTGTATTAACAAGTAACAGGCTGAATGATGAAGTAAACCTCGCGAGAGCCAAATAAAAAAAAAGGTTTGTGAAAAATAAAAACACGTGAACAAATTCCGCCTTCGTTCGTAATTGTTTACTCAAAGTCGGATTTTACGTTTTATAAAAAATGAGTGTGTCTTCCTCAAATAGTGAGAATGATATATATAAACGTAGGTACTATTCTTATTCATAAGTTTCACTTTTTTTCTCATAGAGGGTGATTTTTTTTCTCAAAGTAGTGTCCACCTCGAGAACAACACTATTTTAAGCTTTATCATATTAATCAAAAATAACTTAGAAAACACGCATTAAAGTTGGGGAGTGGGGGCTCGCTACGTCACGACGCAGTATTAAATCTAGCAAGACGTGACATCATGCCACATTTTAACTCAATGCATCGCCGTAATCTTTCGATTACGTCAAAAAAGAAAAAATATGTGTTCAATATTTTTTAATAATCTACAAGACGGATAAAAAATATATTTTTCGACACAGACCTATTCTGTGAGTATAACGTAGTCAGAAGATAGAAGAGTTACGCGATAGAAAGAGAGGCAACTTCTAGGTGAATATAACTGTAGGTAATTAGCGCTGTGCGACCTGAATTGCACTATATTGTGTTGTAGCAAGAGTAGCTTTTTAATTCATCTGTGCTATATGTCCTTCTAGGGCAGAGTTTCCCAACCTTATTTGCATGGTGCCCCCCCCGGATTATAAAAAATATTTTCATGCCCCCCCCCCCCCCCCCTATGTTTTCTTAATTGCTTTAATAAAAAACACAAATTATTTAACGACATTTATTTCACAGGAAAATTAAATCAATTATTTATTTGGTGTTACTTACTGACTCAAATGTAAAATAGTCATAATTATTTAATTAATGCGATGTTTTCACCAGCATTTTTTGAACCAGTTGGTCGAAATCTGGTTCAGTTTTTGAAAGAGCTATCATCAAATCATTATCGACTGCAAGACGATTTCGCTGCTTAGTCTTAATCTGCACTAATGCTGAAAATTCTAAGGAAACTAGGTGGCGTGACTAAGTCTGTGTGCGAGTGTTTTAAACCATAAACAATGATAGGCAAATTAAATTAAAATATCCGATCACTTCATGCCCCCCTTAAATCTCTCTAGGCCCTACTAGGGGGGCACGCCCCACCGGTTGGGAAGTCCTGTTCTAGGGCGTCCCCTCTCGGCGTTTTTTTTACACTATCTTTCCAAAAACTTTAGAATACTCGAATTTCTCTGGCTACTACAGCGGATACGCCTTAATATAAACTTGTAATAATTTCAGACTCCTGCAAATTTCTGCACGACCGTTCAGACTATAAGCACGGCTGGCAGCTGGAGCGCGAGGAGGCTGAGGGGGCCGCGGGCGGCGGGGACTCCGACTACGAGGTGAACAGCGACGACGAGCTGCCCTTCCGCTGCTTTATATGCAGGAACAGCTTCACCAGCCCCGTCGTTACCAAGTGAGTCAATTGTGACTTTAAAGATGAAGGAATAGTAAAGAAAAGTGGTTTATGGAGTTTAGTGGGCGCCATTGTGGTAGATTTTTTGAAAGGGTAGTTTTTTTGTGGTGGCAATGGTAGTTTTTTTTTTTTGCTGAAACAGGTAACTTTTATGGTAGCTATGGTAGTTTTTTACGAAAGGTGAAAACATGGTAGCTTTTTGTTAGCAGTGGAAGTTTTTACGATTTTTTTTTAATAAATTGTAGTTTTTTTTGTATCGATGGTTGGGATTAGAATCATTAATACATCTCTCTAAATTAAATTTGTTTCATTGAATGACTTTCTCATGAAATCATGACATTTGAGAACAAATCTCGGCCGTATAAAAAAAGGCGCGTGACTAGTTGTTTATTATTATTATGTAACTTTATTACCTTATTACTTAGTATTCTTAGTGTTATTGTATTGCTTGCAAATCTACTATTATAAGTTGAAATATTTTGAATTTGGGACTATTTTTAAACTCGTATCGGTAAATTCTACTCACCTTTCACACTCACACATATCTTCACACATTCGCACACACCCACGCACTTTCCACGAACTTTGTATACTCCCCCAGAAAAAAGACTTAGCATGCTTAACAAACACCTGCTTAGTAAATCCAGTGTGTCCTTCTACTGTTAGCTCAATAAACCTAGGGCTGCTGCATTGCGTCCACGAGTTTCATTATTCTATCCTAAAATTTTGTTCCCCTTTTGTTATTATAATCAAAAATGGATGATCTTACCGTGATCACTAGTGAAGTTGACCACATTGCCGTCTCAAATTGCTATTCTTGTTCCCCGGAAACAAGTGATAAGTTTTTAAATTGCTCTCTTCATGATCTTAAAATATTACACACTAATATTCGTAGCCTAAACAGCAATTTTGACAATCTGGTGGTTTTTATGAGTAGATTAACGTATTTGCCTGACATTATTATTCTCACTGAGTGCTGGTTGAGCAAATGCCCAACTACTCCCTTACTAACAGGCTACAACTCTCACACTTCGTCGTATAAAACACAGAATGAGGGCGTGGTTGTCTATGTAAGGGATTGCTTTGACGCCACTGTCGAAACACCTATATTTAATGGGGCAAACGTTCTTCTACTCAAATTCTCAAATAAAGCTGCTTTTATTGCAATTTATCGTTCTCCTTCATACAGAGATTTGACTGGTTTCCTTGGCAGCTTAGACAGTTTGCTTGGTACTTTAACTCAATTTCAAACTGTTGCCATTATTGGTGACATTAACTTGAACATTACACCTGGTAGCACCGACCCAAATGCTGATGAATACCTCAATCTGACAGCTTCGCATGCAATGCTGCCAGCCTACACTCTCCCAACTAGACTCTCGAACTGCCTTGACCATGTGATACTCCGCACCCAAAGCTCTGCTACCACACTAATCATTGATTCTCCCATCACTGACCATTCTCCTATTATTATTTTCTGCAACCTCAATATAAAAACTAAAACGCCCCACCTCACCAGATTAAAAATTGATTTGCCTCGGGTTGTAGACCAAATTAACAACACAGATTTTTCCTTAATCTATCAGTGTCACAACCCGAATGAAGCTGCGGAATCTCTTGTTGCCACCATGTCCCTAGCCATCAAATCGCACTCACATGTTTTACAAATTCCCAGTAGAAAGCGCATCATTAAACCATGGATTACTCCTGGCCTGCTGAGGTGCATACGTCACAGGGATAAGCTGCATCGAAAATTTAAAAAACACCCAGAGGATGAGACACACAAATTGATTTTCTCTCGCTATCGTACCTTCTGCAACAATCTCTTAAAAAAAGTCAAGCGTGAATATGAACGTTCTGAATTTCGGCAGGCTAGAGATAATCCAAAAGCTACATGGAAACTTGTCAAACGGGTAGCAGGCTTAGGCCAAATTGGAGACTCGGCCTCTGAGTTGCTAAACTGCAGTGCCGAACCGTCGCAGTCTGTGAACAAAGTCAACAATTACTTTGCGAATATTGGTGGACTCTTGGCGGCTAAAATCGAACACTCTGTCCTCTATCAATATCTCTCGAATAGTTGTCCTAACCTTGAGATTCCGGATACTTCCATACTGTCCGCACCTCAATCAATGGCCCTTCACAGCGTGGATAGTATTGAGCTGGAAAATATCATCCTTACCCTTAAAGACAATTGTGCTGTTGGATTTGACTATATATCTGCCTCGGTTGTGAAGGCGACTCGTCAAATTCTTATTCCGATCCTTGTTTTCATCTTCAATCTGTGTTTTTCAACAGGAACTTTTCCTGATGTTTTCAAAACTGCAGTTCTCCACCCTATCTATAAGTCGGGAGACAAAGGTAATGTAGCTAATTACAGACCCATTTCAGTGTTGAGTACCCTCTCAAAGATATTCGAAAAAGTAATAAACCGTAGACTCACCAAATACCTAAACAAATTTAACCTTCTTTCTAATAACCAGTATGGCTTTAGGACTGGAAAATCCACCGAAGATGCTGTACTGGAACTTACAGATACGATTGTTAGCCATTGGGAAAATAAATATAAAACGCTTGGCATATTTTTAGACTTATCCAAAGCCTTCGATACTGTCTCAATTCCCATACTTTTGTCGAAGCTAGAGCATCTAGGTATCCGCGGGACGGCCCACGATCTCTTCAAGAGTTACCTTACAGGTCGTAAACAAGTAACAAAACTTGAAAAGTACCACAGCAACCAGGAGACGGTTACCTTCGGTGTCCCCCAGGGCAGTGTCCTGGGACCCCCACTTTTTCTCATATACGTGAATGAGCTGTGTCAGCTATCCTTACCCAACTGCAAAATTATAGCTTATGCAGATGACACAGCTCTTATTGTTCATGGCCGGGACTGGACTGAAACTCGCCTCAAGTCGGAGTTTGCCTTGAACACCGTCATGCGATGGCTAACCACAAATCTTCTCACTCTAAATATCAATAAGACCAAATTCATTACATTCTCTATGATGAACGCAAGTCAGCCGCCTACACCGATTGAGATTCGTGTGCACACCTGCCCAAACTTACACGCAGACTGTGGCTGTCAAGAATTGGAAAATACCCCTACTATTAAATATCTTGGAGTCACTCTTGATAGCAATCTGAAATGGAAGCAACATATTGCTTCAACTGTAGCTCGTGTGAGAAAACTTATATATATTTTTAAAAAGCTCAGAGGCGCGGCTGATTTTAGCTGTTTAATAACTGTTTACTTTGCGCTCGCTCAGTCTGTTCTGGGGTATTGCCTAACGGTCTGGGGTGGTGCCGGTAAAACAGTGATGCTTCGGATCGAACGAGCGCAGAGAGCTGTCCTGAAGGTTCTGGCAAGGAAACCGATCCGATTTTCAACATTCTCTCTATATACCCTCTGCCAGGTCCTCACCGTCAGACAGTTATTTATCCTCCAAACTATTCTTCGCAAACACAGCCAACTTACCTTTGATCCTAAATGCTGTACACGCCGCTCGAATAGGGTTTGCAATACTGAGTCTCGTAGAACCGTAGCTGCAAGTCGCCATTACAAACACATAAGTTCAAGATTGTACAATAAATTAAACAAAAGCTTACATATCCACCCATTAACCAAGAGCAAATGCAAAATTAAACTTGCGTCCTGGTTAAAATCACAAAATTATGACGAAACAGAGAAACTCGTGGAAGTGTAAAATACTCATCACTCTCTCTCTCACACACCACAACAAAACCACACACAACACACATGCCACAAACACTACAAACACCCCTCGCACACCTCACTAACAATCATCCACACACACCCATTCACCCTACACTCACCACATTAACTCAACGTCAAAATACATCCCAAATCAAATGTCCTATGCTGTATATTTTTATTTTCATATTTTCTTTTGTTTTTATTATTAATTAACTAAATTTATTTTAACTTAACTACCTTTTTGCATGGAACATCATTCCATTCTGTAGCTGGAGAAGGGCGTTGTTAGCTGCGCTACAGTTTATACTTTTGCAGCTATCATCGTTTTTACTTGTAATTATTCTTGTGTTTTTGTTCCAAAATAAACTTTTTATTATTTATTATTTTTATTATTTAAATCTGACTTAGAAAGATGTATTAATGATTCTAATGATAGCCTATATGTCAGCAAACGAAATGCGTGTGCGGGTCGAGACGCGGAGCGGGTCGGAAGCGGGAGCCGCGCACGCGTTTCGTGTGCTGACATCCATATAATACAAGGAATTACAATATATACAAGCCCGCCGTACTGCCGTTAATGATGTTAAAGTGTTTTTAAACCCATTATCTACCTTATGAAAAGGTAAAAGAGCTGATTTTTGATTAAATTTTAGATAAAACGAGAATGTCTGAAGTACGTAACTACTTGTTAAGGCAAAAAATCAGTCTATGAAAATAAATTAACTCTTGTTCTTCTTCGTTTTGCTCTTGGCAGAGCGGTCGTGGTCACAATGAACTATGACCAATCTCAGGTGTAGTCGTTGCCCGCCTCACGATCTCCCCCCATCTGGTTCTGTTACATGACAGTCTGGCGCATTCATTAACAGGGCCTCCAACCGCGGATTTTATTTGATCGGTCCATCTCAGCGGTGACCTCCCGCGGAGCCTGCCCTGCACCACTAGACTCTATGGAGTCATTATTCCGCTTGGAGACATGATTAAAAACCTTTAGAATTCGAGACTGTACTAGTGCTGATAGACGCTGTTTGATACCGAGTTCTTAGAGTATGGAGACGTTTGTGCTAAATAAATGTATTTTCTTTCTTTCTTTTCTTTCTTTCTTTCTTTTCTTTCTTTTCTTTCTTTCTTTTCTTTCTTTCTTTCTTTTCTTTCTTTCTTTTCTTTCTTTCTTTTCTTTCTTTCTTTATTTCCCGTCACGTTTGTGGAGTATCGCTCGCTAATTCAATGCGATCCTGATCCTTATCTTTAAAAATTGAGAATGAAACCATTTCAGATAAGCTTAAAGTTGCTGAGACGCTAGAGAAGTTCTTTACCAACATCCCAATAGAGGTTACGAAATCTCTCCCTTCATCATCAATAGTAGCTGAATCCCTTTTAAAAGAAAATTTCAGTAAGGACATTCCAAGTTTTGAATTCAAGCCCGTTTCTATTGTCACAATTAAAAAAGCATTTAAAAGTCTTAACATAAAAAACACAGAAGACTTATGGGGGATTTCCGTTAAGGTTCTTGGGGATATCATTGACACAATTGCCCCTGTCCTAACAAACATATTTAATCAATGTTTAGATAGCGGTACGTTTCCAGATTTAATGAAACATAGCAAAGTAGTACCAATTTTCAAATCGGGTAGTAAGAGTGATCCCTCAAATTATAGACCTATATCTGTGCTACCAGCATTGAGTAAAATATATGAAAAAATAATGCTAGACCAGATGTTATCACATTTTAATTCAAATGGAATTTTACATAGTCACCAGTTTGGTTTCACGAAAGGTAGGTCGACGACTGACGCAGGAGTAAAACTCATCAGTCACATTTTGGAATCCTGGGAAAAGTCCCAGGATGCAATTGGCATTTTCTGTGACCTCTCAAAAGCGTTTGACTGCGTTGACCACAAAACATTGATCTGTAAATTACACCACTACGGAATTCGTGGACAAGCTGCTGATCTTGTTCTTTCCTATTTATCAAACTGGCAGCAAAAAGTAAATGTTAACGGGGCGACGTCCTCAGGGTCTCTAGTTAAGATGGGCGTGCCTCAAGGATCAATTCTTGGCCCTTTTTTATTTCTAGTTTATATTAATGACCTTCCTTACATGATGGCTAATTTATCGGATATAATTCTATTCGCTGATGATACTTCTCTTATTTTTAAAATAGATAGAAAAGACACGGATGTCTTACATGTCAACGATAGTCTGGCAATTCTTTCGAAATGGTTCGCAGCTAATAATCTTTTACTTAATGCGAACAAAACTAAATGTCTTAAGTTCTCATTACCAAATGTACCTCAAGTAGGTCTCAATTTAAAACTTGATGGCAAGAAGCTAGATGCTATTACGGAAACTGTGTTTCTAGGAATTACTCTAGATTCGAGATTGCAATGGGGCGCCCACATTAGAGCCCTTTCAGGTAGATTAAGTTCAGCTGCATATGCAGTAAGAAAAATAAGGCAGTTAACTGATGTAGCCACAGCTAGGTTAGTATACTTTGCTTATTTCCACAGTATTATGTCTTATGGCGTTTTGCTGTGGGGATCGGCAGCTGACGTAGATTCAATTTTCATTCTACAGAAGAGGGCAATTCGCGCGATCTACAAAATGAGTCCTCGTGAGTCCCTTAGAAATAAATTCAAAGAAATTGATATACTGACTCAGCCTTCTCTTTATATCTTAGAAAGTATTTTGTATGTTCGCAAAAACCTAGGACTTTTCAAAATAAGAAGCGATTTCCATAATATAAATACACGTAGTAAACATGAAATCGTGATACCCAAATTTAGATTAACTAAAACTAGTAAGTAATTTCTTATAAACGGTATCCGCTTTTATAACAAGTTACCAAAGTCTGTTACAGAACTAAGCGATGGAAAGTTCAAAACTCACATCAAACGTGTCCTTATCAAAAAAGCATATTATAAGATTAAAGACTACGTTGAAGACAAGGAAGTCTGGCAATAATTCCTTCTGCACATGTGGCTTCCCTGGTACCTCATTAACGGTATAACAATGTAAATGTCTATTAACTGCTCCCAAATTACGATGATTATTTTGTTTTACTTTTTTTTTTTTTACCTTCTTCATTGACATAATCTTTTCAGTATTTGACATAATATACCTACAATTTTCTGTTTTTTTTTTTTTTTTTAATCAAATTAGATTTGTAACAGCTGACTACAGCTGTATCATGCCACTAGGCAATCATGTCATTTGGTTTAAATAGGTCCTTATTTTATTATTTTTGTTTATCTTTTATATAGATTCTTTTCTTTTAGATTTTGTGAATGTGAGAACGTTGTAGGCTGTAGACTTGTGGACCATTTTCTATTTTACTAAGTACCTGGTACTTGTTGATAGGCCTACACTGTCCTCCCATACCTATTAACACTGTAATTTGAAAACATTGTAGAAACAATTTATTTTGAAAAGAGTAACCGTGGAGTTTCTTGCCGGCTCTTCTCCATAGGAAGCGACCAATTGGAACCGTGCACCTAGCTTCTGACGTTTCATAAGTGCCCTTGTAGGTTTATGTGAAATAAAATATTTTGATTTTGATTTTGTATAATCGCACAATTCTAATTCTACCAATCTCCCTTGTCCCCAGATGCAAACACTACTTCTGCGAAAAATGTGCCTTAGAAAACTACAAGAAATCAACTCGTTGCTTCATCTGTAATACACAAACTAATGGTATGTTCAACCCCGCTAAGGAGTTGGAGGCTAAGCTGGCACCGAGGCAAAGTGACGATGAAGATGATGATGATTGATAAATAAAGATGATTAAAATATTTGTTTTTTTCTTTCTTTCTTGTTTATTATAAACTAGCTGCGCCCAGCGGTTTCACCAAATTTCTAACTTTTAATGGATTTTGGGGTAATTTTGGTGCTAAAAATGTGAATTTTAAATAGTAATAACCTTTTTTTCAAATATTATTTAAAAAAAAAAACTTTTTGGTAATGTTATTGCAGTCCTTTTGCCCCTTTCGGGATCGGACAGGGTTTTTTTATATTTCTATATATATATGGAAATCAATTGACATGCGTTAGTGTCTCAAAAACTCGAAAATGGCTTGACTGTTTTGGATTTTATGATGTGAAACATCTATAGCGGCGGGTCAGACCGACTGCCATACTTAATTCCTGTCGTAAACTATCCTTTTATGCATATTACCTGTACATAATAATTTCGATGTTTCACATCTGCCAGGCGTCTCGCGACTGCTCATATTTTTTCGTTTTGTTCGTCACAATACTGGGGTGGTATAGGAAAAAAGAAAATTAGGAAAATCTCAAAGGGACAGCCGAAAAATCGAAAAAACCAAAACGTCTCACGTGGTACGAAGTTCACTGGGTCATCTATACTCCGTTTGAAATAAGATTAGACATTTAACTAAACCTTTTTTACAGTCGGTTCAACCGATTTTGACTTCTATTGCGTTGGTGGCATGACAAATGGCAGCTGCAGTAAAAGTTGGTTTGTAACCACTTTTTTTGCTTTTAATGCCATCCTTATGCCTACAGTATAGAATTCAAAATCGGTTGAACGGACTGTAAAAAAGGTTTGTTTAAATGTCTAATCTTATTTCAAACGGAGTATAGCTTAAAATAAATGACTCCGTTGTTACTTCACACACCTCTGTCGACCCCTCTGGTGACATTAAGCGTGATATTATGTCAATCTGCCTAGCCTTTTCCCAACTATGTTGGGGTCGGTTGCCAGTCTAACCGGATGCATCTGAATACCAGTATTTTACACGGAGCGACTGCCTATCTGACCTCCACAATCCAGTAACTGGGTACCTAATACGATACCTCTCGGTCAGACTTTCGGGCTTCTGACGACCCGTAACGACTGTCAAAGATCCACGCATGATAGCCGGGACCAACGGATTAACGTGATTTCCGAAGCACGGAGGAGTCTCGGTATGTGAAGGTGACCTGGTGGAGTCTCGGTGTGTATCTTTTATATAGATTCTTTTCTTTTAGATTTTGTGAATGTGAGAACGTTGTAGGCTGTAGACTTGTGGACCATTTTCTATTTTACTAAGTACCTGGTACTTGTTGATAGGCCTACACTATCCTCCCATACCTATTAACACTGTAATTTGAAAACATTGTAGAAACAATTTATTTTGAAAAGAGTAACCGAGGAGTTTCTTGCCGGCTCTTCTCCATAGGAAGCGACCAATTGGAACCGTGCACCTAGCTTCTGACGTTTCATAAGTGCCCTTGTAGGTTTATGTGAAATAAAATATTTTGATTTTGATTTTGACCCATCCACGGACCAACCCCGACAAGCGTAGCTTAACCTGATTGATCGACCAGTGCGGCTGTCATTATTTAGCCACGAGCTCCTCTCCAATCCACGAGATAATTTCACGTTCCACGACCGTGGTATTATATTATAACGTCGAGATATTCGCTATATCACAAACACGTGTTGATCACAATGGCGTGACCAATGTGACATACGTAGGTCATATCGTTTTACGTTTTAGTTACGCTCACATAAATAATGTATTTCTTCTTTTTTCTAAGAAAACACGGTTTCCCGCGCATAAGTGCTCAGGGCGACGAGGTCGTGGCCGCGCCGCTGCCGTGCCTCTAAGCTGTGTATTATGTTACCGCTAATGTGCGTAAATCTGCAGACTAACGACCAAGCATACAGTTAACTCCGAAAATCAATATGTTGTGACAGAAACGAATCGCTGCAAAACCGACTCCACGTAGTCTTGTCTGCCCCACCCCTAGAGTGTAATTTAAGCCCGCGTAGGCGCGGAGGGGCGAGGCGGCCCGTGAGCTGAGGAGCAGGTGGTGAGCGTTAAAACCATCTGCGACGATAAGCTCGCGTGGGACCGCCGGAGCCTCGCAGTGCCGGAGCCGTGACAGAAACCATGCCTGCTGCATATTGCGTGCAAGCTGAAAAATATTACGTCAGCAAAAAACGAGAAAGAAGTGTTTCGCTCGTTGTCTTCCGCGATTTAACGGTGTAGCATTCGTTAATATGCAGATTAACTAGGTAGAATGCAGATATCTACCACTTTAAGTAAAATTTTAAACTTTAACGGATCGTTCTCGGTAATTTGCAGATTACCTATACTCCGTTTAAAATAAGATTAGACATTTAAACAAACCTTTTTGACAGTTCGTTCAACCGATTTTGACTTCTATGGCGTAGGCATAAGGATGGCATTAAAAGCAAAAAAGTGGTTACAAACCAACTGTTTACTGCAGCTGCCATTTGTCATGCCACCAACTCAATAGAAGTCAAAATCGGTTGAACGGACTGTAAAAAAGGTTTAGTTAAATGTCTAATCTTATTTCAAATGGAGTATAGTTAATGTGTATATTAACGTATTCCGTATTCTAACGTTAACATACACTACTTTGCAAAAAAAACGGGCGGTTTTGATTTTTCTACATTATTGGTAATCATTTAGTTCTAGAGAGGTTTTAATAGCCAAACTATATTACTGGCACTTAATAAAGAGTCTGAGTATGAAAAAAGTGAATTCCGAATTTGAAACTTTTGTTTAAAAACATTCTAATCCCATGTTTAGTTTGTGACTTTTTACTTACTTTTCGCGGGTTTGCGGTTAAAAGGTTATCAGGCAACTAAAACTAACTTCTCGTTATTTTAGTAGAATAATTTGTTTGTCGCATAATCCTGCCTTATCGTAACTTAAAACGAATATCTTTGTGTCGATTGTAACGGCAGAAAACGCAATAAGAGCTAGTAAAATTATAGCGCTGCTGGAAGAGGGGTGTAGCCAATGTTACGTTTCACAGCGGATAAATGTGAGTAGTTCAACCGTTCAAAGAACCTGGACTCGATACCAAGACAGGTTCCGTTCAGAGAAGGCAAGGTTCTGGGAGAAAACGTTGCACACAACCACGAGACGACCGCTTTTTGGTGACTCAAGCGCTGAGGAACCACAAATTCAGTTACATAAGACCTCAAAAAAAACCTTGAAGAGGTACGAGGAGCACAAGTTAGCCTATGGACAGTGAGGAGGAGGCTTTTAGCGGCTGATATACGCAGTCGACGACATACGAAATTATGAATGACATACTAAAAACATTAATATTATCCATAGAAAAGCCAATGACTGTAAGGTACCCGTTTTTTTTTTGCAAAGAAGTGTATATGCAACATTGCCAGCCCGCTGCCACGCCGCCCTGTGGATCGAAAAAAGGCTTTCGAAGACATAGGAGCTTAAATTTTAAAGTGTCTGTTTTTGCTTGACATGGCTTCTAATAGCCAATATCATGCATAAATAGGAAAATAGGATATAATCTGGTACGCAAATTGGCAACTTATATTTATTATTTATTTACTTTTTTTTGGCCAGACCAATAACAGACCAATAACAGCTGTTAATTTAAATAAATATAATAGCACTTTAGTTTGTAAGTTAAGTAATCAGGTCCTTACAATGAACAATGTTAATATTTTGTATAAAGAATTCTTTTCGTTAGTCCAATCCGAGTTCAATAATTGTTTTAAGAAGAACACTAAAACTATCAGCCCTAAGTTTTTATTTAGTGACTGGGCAACTACAGGACTCAGAAAAAGTAGGGATAGACTTTTCGAGCTGTATGGCCTTAAGCCTTATATAAACACGGAAACTTTTAATAAGTATGTTGCTACTTACTCTAGAACTTTTAAGAACACTTGTAAGGCAGCTAAAGCCTTATACATTAGCAATAAGGTTAAATCAGCAGACAATAAAATACAGACGGTTTGGAAAATTATCAATAATGAAACGAACAGAAACAAAAAGCATAATTCTGATTATACACTGAAGACGTCATGTGGTGGTCTCATTTGCGATAGCAAAGAAGTTGCTCAAGAATTTGTAAATTTCTTTACCAGTATCCCACTTAAAACTACTGAAACCTTAAACTCCTCGCCCTCACTCTCTTTTGATTTATTAAGGGCCAACGTTTCAGCATGCCCGATTGAATTTAACTTTAAGCATATTAACCCCATAACGGTAATAAAAGCTTTTAAACAAATCAAGATCAAATTGACCGAAGATCTTTGGGGGATGTCCATTAAAGTCTGTACCTCCATAATTGAGACCATAGCGCCTTACTTAGCCTTAATATTTAATTTGTGTGTGGATCAAGGAGTCTTCCCGGATTTAATGAAATACAGTAAGGTAATACCACTTTTCAAATCCGGGGACAGTAAAGACACCAATAATTATAGACCCGTATCCGTGTTGCCGGTATTCAGCAAGGTGTTTGAAAAAGTAATGCTTAATCAAATGCTCAGTCATTTTAACACAAATAAAATCCTTCACGATCAACAGTATGGTTTCACCAAAGGACGTTGTACAACCGACGCTGGTGTAACCCTATTAAGACACATTTTTAACGCGTGGGAAGAGGCCCAAGATGCCATAGGGATCTTTTGTGACCTCTCCAAAGCATTTGATTGCGTCGATCACGAAACCTTACTCTTGAAACTAGAGCATTACGGACTTGGAAAACTTGCACTCAATTTAGTAAAATCTTATTTAAATGATAGACAACAGCAAGTTCAAATAAACGGTATCAATTCACTAGGTTTAAAAGTAAAATTAGGTGTGCCACAAGGCTCGATATTGGGTCCATTCCTCTTCTTAGTATACATTAATGATCTACTCCATTTATTAAAAAATCAACCACAAATGGTGTTATTTGCTGACGATACTTCTTTAATTTTTAAGGTAGATAGACGTGCTACAAATTTTAACGACGTAAATAACGCCCTACTGCAGGTCCAAAACTGGTTCACTGCTAATAATTTAGTATTAAATGGAAAAAAAACTAAGTGCATAAAATTTTCTTTACCAAATGTCAAAAGTAGTGATTGTGAGATAGTATTGAATCAAGAGAAACTAGAATTCGTTGATGAAACTATTTTCCTAGGGATCACGCTCGACTCAAGGCTGCAATGGGGTCCTCATTTAACATCTCTTGCAGGACGGCTAAGTTCAGCAGCATATGCTGTCAGAAAAATCCGTCAGTTTACTGATGTAGATACCGCGAGGCTAGTATATTTCAGCTACTTTCATAGTATCATGTCCTACGGTATTTTACTGTGGGGACGGGCTGCAGACATCGAGTCTATTTTTATTCTCCAGAAAAGAGCGATCAGAGCCATATATTGTCTCCGCAGGCGCGATTCTCTAAGGAAACTGTTTAAGGATATTAACATCATGACGGTACCTTGTCAATATATCTATGAAAACATCATGTACGTAAGAAAGAATTTACATCTTTTTAGCAAAAGAGGTGATAGACATAATTATAGTACTAGAAATAGGGACCTATTAGTTCAACCAGGTTTCAGACTAGCTAAAGTAGATTCATCTTTCATGGGATACTGTTTAAAATGTTACAATAAAATTCCTCCCCACATACTTCAACTGAATGAGACGAAATTCAAATCTTGTATAAAACGCACACTATGCAGGCAGGCATATTATACGTTGGGGGATTACATCACTGATAAAAATGCTTGGCTCAATGCTGGTCCTGCTCCACAACCACAACTAATTGATTAACATTTGCATATACTGTTGGAGCTGCTGAAGATTGTAAGAGCATCTTTGCATTGTATAAACTCAATCTCTTTTGTATTATATAATTGCATAGCACACTATGTGAGCACTATGTACTAAAGAGTTATCATTTACCGGGTAATATGTCTTGCATTGACTTGAATGTGCCCTGGCGGCTGTGAGTATGTCATGCTCACTCAAATGTTTCGCTGATGGTGGCGCGTGTGTTGGATCATTTAGCTCCCTTCAAAATGGTTGAGCTGAATGGTGCTAATCCATGCGTCATGTTCGTGAACGGGCGCCGTCAGTTGGGACTGGTCATCTCTTAGCTGCCAGAGCTTATTTTTAATTTTTTTGAATTGTTCTTTTTTATCTTTTTATTACGGACGCTTCTCATGTGCACATCTTTCTACATTGTTCTCACATGTATAATTTCAACATGAATGATGTAACCAATATTTTGTAACAATTTTTTATTTAAAAGAGTGTCCATGGAGTTTCTTGCCCGTTCTTCTCCATAGGTACCTACTACGCTTTGGAATGGGCAACTAGCTTCATACCTATTTCTGACTGACCGATTCCTTGACAATTCAAAAGTGCCTGTAAATGGTTTAATTGAAATAAATGATTTGAGTTTGAGTTTGAGTTTGGCATGGGTACCTACTTGACTTTTTCAAATTTACAGCCGTTTAAAAAAAAACTCGTTCTATCAAGTATGTCAAAAAATCATGATTATTTAAAATACATCATCGTGCAGGGATATTATGGTTATTCTCTCCGTTCCGGAGATAGGTATAAACATTAGCTCCATAAGTTAATTTTTTTTGCAAAAAAAAATATAAGTTGGTTATTTTCGTAAACGATTAGATATGACTAATTTGTTTCATTTTGACATTGTAACAACATTCATTGTGTTATTTCCGTTGTTGAGCAGATTTTTTTTTCCAATTTATGAAGCAATGGATTAGCAATCTGTTTCAAATCGAAACAGATTGTGATTGATCGTGTATTACGTAATTAGGGTAGGTACAGATTGTATCCTATGATATATTTATGCTATTGGCTATTAGGGCAATTATATTGGCTATTTATGGTTATTATCCTTTTGACAGTCCGGTGCTCTCCTGGAGATCGATAACAATTAAAATTCTATTGTGTCTCATTAAGGACTGTTGAAGGTTTATATTGGCTATTATTATTGGGTATTTATGCTATATGCTATTATAAGCCATTTCAAGCAAAAAGTCGACACTTTAAATAAGCTCCTATGTCTTCGAGAGCCTTTTTTCGATCCACAGTGCGCCGCCGCGGATTCTAGAGTGATATGGCAAAATCAAGCGGAGACGGCGCGGCGGCGACGGCGACGCTTCATTCAGCGTTCAGTCTACATGGTTACGCGAAGCGGTGTTGGTGCGGCTGCGGTGGCGTCTACACGAGCCCTTCTTAGGCTTTTTCCCATTTCCCCTCTTATCTTCGAAACTACTGAGCCTAAAATTTTGAAAAAAATTCAGAGAATGGTTCTTCAATCATAGATTACAGGAAAACCTATAAGCAGTCTATGGTATTAAAATAACATGTTAAATCTCTCAATATTGTGCGTACAAACTTGCAGTTGAAATGTATGAGAGAACATGTTTTTCAACCACAATGTTAAGTTTGTTCTTGGGATAAATTCATCTCAACTACGGAACCCTCCATTGTGCGAGATCCGACACGCACTTAAACGGTTTTTTTAGGTAGATACAGGCACCCGCCTTCTCTGTATGAGAAGAGGCGTTTGCCCTGAAATGGGACAATAACAGGCTAGTTTTATTTATTACAAGCACCCGGTAATCTATATCTACCTATAAATATGGTTTACATCATCATAATCATCATTTCAGCCAAAAGACGTCCACTGCTAAACATAGGTCTCCTCCAAGCACCGCCACTTCGACCGGTTCTATGCTTCCTGCATCCAGCAGATTCCTGCGGCCTTCACAAGGTCATCGGTCCATCTTGTGGGAGGCCTTCCAACGCTACGTCTTCCGGTACGTGGTCGCCACTCCAGAACCTTTTGGTCCCATCGGCCATCTGTTCTGTGAGCAATGTCTCCCTGCCTTTTGCCACATAATTTTGGCAATTCTTCAGAATATGTCAGTTACATCATCTGAATTTGTCTGCCTCGTTGGTCTAGTGGTCGCAAGCGCTACTGCTGAGCATGAGGTCCTGGGTTCGATTCCTGGGTCGGGCAAAGTGTTATTGGGTTTTCTATCTGGAATTTCTCAGTAGCAGCTTGGAGTCTGGATTTGTGCCCGGTTGATGGCAATAGGCTCGCCCCCTATTACATGGGACTTAAACATAACTGGCGAAATGTGGGTGTACCTACTACAAGTACACTTCTGCCCATCCTTTCGGGGAAACAAGGCGTGATGTTATGTTACTAGAGGCACCCGGTAACCTATGTCTACTTAAAAAATATAGATTACGTCATCATCATTTCAGTCCAAAGACGTCCACTGCTGGACATACTAGGTCTCCTCCAAGCACCGCCACTCCAGAACCTTTTAGTCCCATCGGCCATCTGTTTTGCGAGTAATGTGCCCTTTGCCACATAAGTTTGGCAATTCTTCGGGATATGTCAGTTACCTTGGTTCTCCAACAAATCTCTTCCATTTTTCTCTTCGGATGGATTACTTATACCACAATTTTTTAAAACTGGTAACAATTCTTTACTAAGTACATACACGTGCAGAAAATACCCGAGCTCGTGTCTCAACTAAAAACCACGACAATTGATTGATCTGACATCTGAATTACCTACCTATCACAAATCGACTCACAATGAGCATGTAATTATAGATTAGAAACAAAGGTAATTAATGATTTTTCTGCAACTCTAAAGAAATGTTAATAACCTGAGTATTCTCCTAGTTAGCTACCTACAAAGGAATTGGTGCCGATTCCCTTGTTCACAAACTAAACTAAAGGAGATGTCCGCTTTTTGTATGGAGGTTGGTTTTTTATTCCGAGAAAAATCTAACCAGCATCAAACTACACATAAATGAAAGCGACAAAAATATGGAACTAGGAACCACTGAAATAATATTTTTAGACCCCTCCATTTAAGAGAAAAATAATAAACTATTTAATGTTACTACATATATTTTATTTGTTGATGGCAACCCAAATACACACTTTGACAATGTCTTATTTGACAGATAATTCAATTCATCTGTCAATTATGACATTTCACACTCTGTCATATTTGACAGATGAATAGAATTATCTGTCAAATATGACATAAAGTGTTGATTGACAGACCTCAACCTTATTCAACCGTCTGATCCGTCACACTTTCGCTCTTGCCTTTGTGTTATCCAGTGTTATCGTATTTTAATTTGTGCTTACCTCTATTTGATTTACCTGATTTTACGGACTTGGCTTTTACACAACGGATTCTTCTATTTTGCACATGATTAGGATACTGGTAGCTTATGAACCTTTAACCCTGACGACTTTGCTTTTTCATAACGGTAATTTGATATTGCACGCGATTAGGACTTCGGCATTCTAATTTAAAACCCCGTATGTAAGTACTGTTCTGTATTTCTATTTAGCTCCATACGGGTTTTATTTGCACAATCTTTGCCACTTAAGCAACCATTAACTTTCTTTTCTATTTTCATTTCAGATTATTGTTACAGTAATGGCTCACTGCATGAATTGCAACATAGCAATACACGCTACTCAGCAGTATGAATATGACGCTTTAAGCATGAGCCCTGAGATAGTCTCAATAATTGAAGAATGGACTGCCCAAGAGGTAAGGTATTCTTTAACTTACATTGTTAGGTTTTTTTTAATAATTTCTAGCTGGGGTTTTGCTAAAAAAGATTAAACAGTACTACTGCTTAAGAATATATAGAAAAACGATATTGTGTTTTCAACAAATTATTTTGTTTTTAGGTAACTGATGGAGATCGCATTTGCCAAGAATGCATCAACCTTTTACTGACAGAAATAAATAACAGAAACGAGCACAACATTGGTGACCGACAGCTGGGTCATCAATCAGTATGTGTTTGTTGTGGCATTTCTATCTCAAGAAGAACAGGCAGGCGCTCTCGTCCCTTACTTGATGGTCATCCTGAGCAGGCTTATATAGCTAGCATCATCAACCTCCGTCAGGTAAATGAAAATTAACACATAACACATCATGCCTTGTTTCCCCGAAGGGTTGGGCAGAGATGTACCTGTAGCAGGTACACCCACATTTTGCCAGTTATGTTTAGTCCCGTATAATAGAGGGCAAGCCTATTGCCATCAACAGGGCACAAATCCAGACTCCGGGCTGCTACTGATAAATTCTAGATAGAAAAACTTAATAACACTGTCCGACTCGGGAATCAAACCCAAGACCTCATGCTCAGCAGTAGCGCTTGCAACCACTATATAAACAAGGCAGTCAATTAAATATTTACTCATTCACACTTGATAATTATATCTCTGATTACTGGAACACACAATAAATGAAAACTTAATTTCAGATCCCTTCTAATGCTCGAGCATGTAATGCCTGCTGGCAAAGGGCTCATCACAATATTCACGAAGTGATGGAACCACCAAGACAGGCACAAGTGATTGTTGAAAATGTTGAAAGTGGGTCTAGCTCTGTGGCTGAACCTGTAAGTGCACTCAGTTCAGAAATTGATATTGAAAATGTAGTTCGAAATGAGAACAGGTATATTGAGTTAGATGGTTACAGCCGAACCCCGGATTCAGCAAATCATTGTTTTGTTCCTGAGTGTACAAATGTGGAACGTTTAAGAGTACCTATTTATCTTAAAAAACAAATATTAATGGACTATAAATTATATGTCTCACCGAATGCCCGAGTATGTGAAGAACATGCAAGTGTTTATAATTGGGAACTGTTGAATGAATTTCAGTTCACAACACAATTTACCCTGAGTCATATTGTAGAAATGTTAGATTTATTAAGAAAAAACAAAACTAACATTATTAATTTTGAAAATGTGGAAAATATGAACAAACAGATTTGTCGTTACTGGACAGGCTTGACTGTATTGAATTTTTTAACAATACTAAGCTGTATTAGTAATCAATTATCAGCCGTGTGTCGAAAACCAAAAACAGCTTTAGGACTATACCTCATGAAAATAAGAACTGGGGAGCCAATTAGACGAATTGCATCATTAATCTGCATAAATAAATCTGTAGCATGCACCTATATGAAAAAGGTACGTAACTGCATGAAAGAATTTTATGTACCAATACATTTAGGTGTCATTCATATTTCTCGAGCAAATCTGTCCAGTAGGAATCTTTTAATCCCACAGGGTCTTTTTGGAACAGCAGAAAATAACCCTATACTTATATGCGATGGAACCTATATATACTTACAGAAATCGTCAAATTATCTGTTCCAAAAAAAATCATATAGCTTACATAAGTTTGCAAATCTTGTTAAGCCTTTTTTGCTGGTGGCCGCCGATGGCCACATTATAGACATATTTGGTCCATACGCAGCCACAACATCTGATGCTACAATTATGCGACTGCTGTTCCAGAATGAAAATTCCAATTTAAGGCAATATTTTAGACAGAATGATGTATTTATTCTTGACCGCGGTTTTAGAGATTCTATCCCATTGCTCACATCTTTGGGATATACTGTGTGTAAACCAGAGACCCTAAGTGTAGGGGAAACTCAATTATCGACCGAGAAAGCCAACAAATCACGACTAGTGACACTGTGCAGATGGGTTATTGAAGTTGTAAACGGTCGGTTTAAACGGGATTTTAAAATCTTTCGAAATAAATATTTTAATATAGGGTCTAGAAATCTTATGGATGATTTTAAAATAGCAGGAGCCATTTTAAACCATTTCCATCCTGTTTTGACTGACCGTACTGATGCCCAAAATATACTGGAAAGAGCTAGTCAGAGAATGAACATGCCAAATGCTTTAGCTGAACATGTGATTGGGCATCAGCTTAATAGACGCCGAGCCAGTTTCGTCCAGATAAATGGTCAAATACCACAGTTGAATATGTTCCCCACTATGGACATGTCAGATTTAGTTTTATTTAGCTTAGGAATTTATCAAATTAAACAGGCTCGCTCTTATTATGGGGAACATATTCGGCCGAATGGTACTTTTACTGTAGAAGTAAGTGAAGATGTAGAATTGATAAACATTCCAGGCATTTCGTTATCACATGAGACAGCTTTGATCAGAGGACGAATAAAGTCACGCCACATCAGTAATAGAGTGTATTATACATACATTTTATTGAAAGTGGCAGAGGCTAGTTGGCAAAGTTGCATTTCTGAGTATTATTGCAGTTGCATAATTGGGAAAAGGACTGTTGGAAGCTGTGCTCATGTAATGACAATTGTCTGGTATCTTGGATGGGCTCGGCATCAAAATGATATATCTCCACCTGCTCAGTTTCTCGACAGTATTTTAATAAGAGAAGACATTGAAAATGAAGAAAATTAATAAATGAATATTTAAAATTAAAAAAACTTTTATTTCATAACAAAACTGTAACACTTGCGTCCAATTATAGCATATTAATTCAGTTTTTAAATACCTAGCATACCTAATTGCCGATTGGCTTTTCATTCGCTTCCAATCTCGATTCTAAGTCACAATAAGGAATTCTCCTACGTAATTAAAAAATGTTCTCGATCAGTAGATACTATTATCATTTACTCCTGCTAAGCAACCTGTGGACTATGCTGAAACATGCCATTCTTGATAAACGGGGTGTTGGTAAAATATTGCAACTTGCACATGAACATTCGAAGTAGCCATAATCTTATAGAGTGTGCTTTCAGTTTTGAAGGAATAATTTTATACTACACTGACAATATACCATTTCATCTTATTTCCTAATGGTACTGTAAATAATATGATTATATTAATGTTTTGTTTACATTGATGATTCTATCCATTTGTCAAATATGACAAATAACGCAAGGTACTGTCAATCAGTTGACAGTAATATGTGTCAATTTTGACAAGTTTACTATTTTTTGGGGTGTGTTCACTTTAATAACTTGGATAATTGGAAAGGTTCGTTCGTTTTAGGAGTAAATTAACACTAAAATAAAAAACGATTTTTTTCAAAATTGGAGGTATTTAAAAAAAATTGTTAAAGCTAAAACCACTAGTTTTTCGGATGTCTATCCAAATATATTTAACTTATCCTGGTTAGAATTATTGAATAATAAAAAACCATTTCCGGACATGTCCTTTAAGTTCAGTGCATCTTTTTCTTTCTATTTCATTAAGAAAAGGACAGTAGACAAATTTTAGTTTAGTCCTGTCAAATTAATCAGCGCTTGACGTAAATTGACGTAATTTTAGTCGGCAAGTTTTTAATCACGTCTAAACTTGTATGGAGAGTGACAGGCGATGATTAATTTGACAGGACTAAACTAAAATTTATCTTCTATCCTTTTCTTAATGAAATAGAAAGAAAAAGATGCACTGAACTTAAATTTAGTTTAGTTTGTGAACAAGGGAATCGACACCATTACCGTGATAATAATAAATATATTCTTTATTTCGGACTACACATACAAGTATACACAATCCATATATGTTAGTAATAATGACTTAAAAACTATGTTAGTAATCTTTTACCAACTAAAACTGACGTGGCCCAACACACGTAAGCACGTGCCTCCGTACCCAGTGCCTTATATAGGGACTGTCCACTTTGTCTAATAATATTTTTAGGATGCTGTTGGAGCTCCCGCGCAACCTACCCATTATTGACGCTGTTCTCTTCCTCATAATAGCATAAAAATTATCACCACGGGCTTCCGCAAACGTCTGCGAAGCGCTGCAGAAGCGCGAAAGCCCCATCAACATCCTAAATCCATTATTATACTGTATGCGCAGGACGTTGTAGGCTCTCTGAGTATATTTCACCCACAAGCTGCACGTGTAGAAAATTTGGCAGTACACCTTGAAAAGCGAGACTTTTACATCCTTACTAGAACGCGCAAATCTGCAGGCTACCATTATATGCGTTGAACCGATAACGCCCTCCGCTCCATCTCTATATCAGCATCGTCAGATATATCCTCCGTGACTACATGCCTTAGGTATTTAAACTGTGTGACTTTCTGTAGTGGCTTTCCGCTTAAAGTCACTGAAGGAACGTTATCCAACGATCTAGGACGGAGTAATCGAGTAACATACACACATATACGTACATAAAAAAACATACAGTCGAATTAAGGACCTCCTCCTTTTTTTGAAATCGGTTAAAAAATAAAGCCCTTCTCGGTTAGCCCTCGAAAACTACACACAACAATAACAAAAATATCTAAAACTGTATTACAGCTTGCAGATGTGTAAAATTCGGTGTTTCAGACGTACAGAACAAGTAGAACTAAAAAACCGAATTTGAACCGAAAAAGTTCAAAACAATAATTAATTTAAAACTGTATTAGCAGCTTGCTTATGTTTATAGTTCGGTTTTTCAAAGGTAAAGAACACGTAAAACTAAAAACCGTAAATAAACCGGTACAATTCAAAACCGGTTAACTTAAGTGGTTGTAACAGCTCTATGATATGTCTCGCTGCAAACTTTAGGTATTTTCACACACCCAATTCCGATCTCTAGTCATTATTCCCCCATTTTGTAAAATAGTCTATAATTCACTGTGCGCCGTTATATGTGGCAAACACGTCTGAACTTGTATTATTTTTTTATATTATCGTGCATGAGCATTTTTCTTTTAATTGTACACATTTTTGAACAAATAAATATATCGTAATAATAAAACCAGCGAAAACTGAGATGTATTTTGAATTTTTACGTCAAACGATCTTTGTTGAATTACTGACTATTAATTTGTACAAGGAGTATTGAAAGCATTATAGAAAAAAATATATTTTAATGTAGCTATTTATAATTATAATTATTATACTGGCAACTATCGTGTTTTTCGGCATCTAAGCCTTGCTGCGCAAAACTGACGGGGTCCGCTAGGGCCGATGCCTGCCGGGGTTGCGAGGAAGTCCGAAAGGGATATCGTGACCCCCAGCAACACGGCAACTGAAGGAACACGGGTGGGTTTTAGTCAGTAAGAGTCTGACACGAAGAGCAGGAGAAGTTACTTGATAATTACCCACACCAAAAAACAAAAACCCTACGAGGAATATGGAATAAAAGCGCAGCTCTTGGCAGTTTGTTATAGTCCAATTTAACGCTAAATATGTGGACTTGGCGAATCAAATGGACATACCGTACTTCGCCTTCTTCCTTACCATAGCGACTTAAACCCTATCGAATTGATATGGACACAAATGAAGGGCTATGATGGGAGACATAATAAAACATTTAAAATGCTTAAAGTAAAAAAAAGAACACTAGAAACTATGGCACGAATTGGAGCCAAACAGTGGTTGGAATGCGTAAAAAATATATTAAAAGTCGAGGATGACATGAAACAAAAAAAAAAACAACATAGTTAAAAATATCTTTAATTTTAGAAGTCGGTGTCTTTGGTTTTGAATTTTCGTTTATTACCACCGGCTTCGGAAACTAAAGTTATTTTTTACTTTGTAGTGTTTTTTTTTGGACGTCGGTTGTCTTTTTTTTTGTAAAAAGTGAAAAAAAACAAATATGAATACCACTACCTGCTATGTAAACAACAGTGACATGAACTTATCATATCATCCACATACTAAGTGGGAAAAAATACGTATAATTGAAGCTAACTCAAAAACTATTCAAGCAAAGTTAATAAAATTTATATGGAACCACCTCTAGAGCATAACCTTTCAAACGACAACAGAATTTTCAAAATCGGTCCACAATTGACGGAGAAATCGGTGGACATACATAAAAAAACATACATACGCTACGAACATTAACCTCCTCCTTTTTGGAAGTCTGTTAAAAAATAATCGAATCCGCGACAAGGCTTCTGATACAATTCTATTTATAATTAGATAACGTTGGTGAAGACAGTAGCGGCAGTTCAAGCGTCAGTAAGTGATAAAATGAAGACGATGATTCTAATAAAGAGAATTAGAGATACGGGAACCTCGACGCGAAAACTGAAGATTTTGTACCTATATGTGCAATTTGAGATAAAATTATGGACGAATAACTGGCATATTATGACAAATCACCAGCAATATTTTGTGAAGGACCGTATACAACGTCTAACGTTAAGAGGCCGGCGACACGGCTCGCAACTACAAATCGAGATGTTTGCAAAATTCAATTCCAAGCACGTTGCGCTAGTGTGAGTGCCTGTCGGAGCGATATACACCTACAGTGAGCAATACTACCACGCACACATTGACAATTATTGCTTGACGCGATAGTACTACTAGCTTTCGAAAATTTATGATAAATTTGGATGTGTTCCGTAATACAAAAAATTATGAATGAAAACTTAATGTATTTCCATTTTTTTTTTTTCAATAATTTGTAACTTGATAACATAAACTATGCTTCTGCGGAAACAATTTTACAAATATTGTTGTTTATAATACAGAAAAAACAATATAAAATCATGTCATTTACGCTGTAAAAATGTATGAAATGCAATTCGCTTACACTTCATTTAAAGGTAAGTTTTTGGAAATAAAAAGACGTAGGAGCCTAGATAAATACTGTCTCAATCCGAATATCAACATAATATGGTGGAAATATGCTCAAATTGCAAATGATATATGTACTACGTTTGTATGGACAATTCATGCGTCGTCGCCGCAATTTTAAATGCGCAAAACCTCAGACACCCCAACTGATTTTTAATTCAATTGACCTATTTCAGAGAGAGAAAAAAAATACGTGTGGCACTCGGGGACTGCCGCGGTAAAGCTATTGCATAGCATTTGTAACCTCCATACTTCCTATTTGTCAACGCTACACTTGGGATGATGACGTGATGACATAAAACAAAAATTACGTTCCCATGACAACATCACGTTTCCCATAACAACGTCACGTTGTCATGGCAACCGTCATTACATGGTAGGCGGAGTGGGGGGTGTTAGGTTTTATTTTCGTTACGTTACGGAATTTCTTGATTCGGTCGCCGCGCTCAAAGCCCGCAATAAAAGCTATGCAATAGCTTAAAATCATTAAAAAAATTGTAAAGGTTTCATGTGCTGTTTTAGTTCGTAAGATTCGTATTTGCATTGAAATAAAAGCTATTATTATCCCGCGTATGAGAAAATTTAAATTGGTCGACAATAATTTGTGTTTGTTTACCTATTTTGGCGGGTTTGCGCATGTGATGGCTTTTTTTCACCTATTAATAAATAGACATGGCAACGTTTTTAATGAAGATTTTTTGAAAAATATGACCCATATTAAAAAGTGGTTCTTCAATTTATTCTGCTCGTTATTCTGATCAAACTATTTTCAGGTTTTGCGCATTTAGCTTTACACGTTGTAATGTATATGTTTGACATCTGAGGCATCATTTGAGAGTCACATTAACTCCGCTTGTTATCGTTTTACTCACGACGAATAAGTACTTGCACAGATTCAAACTGGAAGCCAAAAAATTTTGAAGTAAATACTTCCTTATTCATTTTCGAGTTCAATTTTTTTTTAGATGGGACTAAACCATTGATTTCGCGACACTGGTGCCGATTCCCTTGTTCACAAACTAAACTGAATTTAAGTTCAGTGCATCTTTTTCTTTCTATTTCATTAAGAAAAGGACAGAAGATAAATTTTAGTTTAGTCCTGTCAAATTTATCATCGCCTGTCATTCTCCATACAAGTTTAGACGTGATTAAAAACTTGCCGACTAAAATTACGTCAATTTACGTCAAGCGTTACGGCAATTTGACAGGACTAAACTAAAATTTATCTTCTGTCCTTTTCTTAATGAAATAGAAAGAAAAAGATGCACTGAACTTAAATTTAGTTTAGTTTGTGAACAAGGGAATCGGCACCACTGTAACGCAATTTACCGACACCGTGGAGTAAAAGACATCGATGCATTGATTACCGCGGTGCCGATTTTTTTTCAAGTTTTCACTTCTGTCGGCACTCCCGGGGGCCACTGTTTTTTTTTTTGCTCTACATGTCCGAGGTAAGAATTACAAGCAGAAAATATGAGCTACACCATCTGTAAGCTTGTCTCGTATTATTTGTCAGCTAGCAATATTTTTGTAACCTTTAACATACCTACCAAACATAAGAAAGTACTTCTAAAAAAAAAAACCGGCCAAGTGCGTGTCGTACCACCCACAATGAAGGGTTCCGTAGTTGGGATGAATTAATCCCAAAAACAAACTTAACTTTGTAGTTGAAAAATATGTTCTCCCATACGGAATGTATGGGAAAACATGTTTTTTAACTGCAAAGTTAAGTTGGTCGATTATTACCCGTTAACTTGTAGAGTCTACTTAGCTGTGATAGTTTTCCTTTTAATTTCGTTATATAAACTACTGTTGTGATTTTTTTTACACACCCAAAACCAGCCACTTAGCCGGCAGGGGGGGGGGACACTTGACTCTAACAAAAATGAGCAATTTAAAGCTTAATATTTCGCAAACGGATCCCTGAATCCAAAAATGGTTTTCACAAACTCACAATGTTTTTAAAGGACCTTTCCAATGATACCCCTCACTATGGGTTAAAAAAAGAAAAAAAATAACATCACCACTTGACGTGTATGAGAGGTATCCTAAAAAAAAATGTTTTTCATAATTTTATTTTACCACTTTGTCGACGTAATTAAAATATATACCTATGCCAAATTACAGTTTTCTAGTACTAAGGGTCTCGGAGCTAGACCGCGGACAGACAGACAGACAGACAGATCGACAGACGGACATGACGAAACTATAAGGGTTCCTTGTTTACTACGGAACCCTAAAAATTTGCACGCACGGGCGTGCAAATTTTTTTGATGTCTTCAATATTTATCAATTTATTTCGATTACAGTTTGTAGATACGCGTTTTGCAACCAGTGCAAAACATAATTGTATTTATATCTTGTTCATTTTCACGGTTTAATCTATGAACATATTTCAATGGAATTAGAATAAAGCTGGCCATTGATTTGAAAGACAAAATTGTAACATCGATAGCGCCAAAACATAAAAGTCATATACTACCGCATTACTAAACCATAGACAATTTTGAGCCGCCATTGTTGTTTACATCTTTGGCAAATTTAGAGATTTATGTCTAGGTACTAGCTTCTGCTCGCGGCTTCGCCCGTGTGGATTTCGGTTTGTCACAGAAAGCCTTAAAATCGTGCGTCCCGCGGTCGAAAACACGTTCGTAAAATCAAAACTTTTCATTCAATTTTCATCCAAACGATTTGTTGTAAAATGCAATTTTTATCTAATAAAAAATTTCTGACAATAAGCAAATTTATTTCGATAGGGATTTAACTTAACTTAATCTACTTAATTACCCCAGACAAATAAACATATTTTTATCACATCTAGGTATTAAAAAAGAGCTAGTTTATTTAAAATATGTATGTTTAGGTTAAGGTATTTTTGTATGGGCCTGTGTCGCCTGAAATAAATGGTATTATTATTATTATTATGTCTTTGACACATCTCGGGACCCTGGGGTCCCGGACCTTTGGAAGGCGTACGAGGGGCCGAAGCCAACTCGCAGAGGCCCGTTAGACATTTTTAATGAAATGAGGCACCAACCGACGACTACTCCTGTCCGCACCACGCAAGTGCATCCAAGAACAACCCCCGGCTGGTGCAGGACCATTGCAGGATATGGAAACAAAGATATTGGGTTATGGGTTTGGATGGCTAAAGTGAACTGGTTATCTAGGACTATGGAAAGACTATGGCCCCTGCCTGATCAATGTTTTATATAAAATACACAGATAAAATGGCAGGAGGTGACTTGCACGCTCAATCATGGGCCCCCGAAAACGGTCGCTTGCACATAGTGTCGTAGCGACAAGCGACATTATTATTATTTTTATATGTCTTTGACACATCTCGGGGCCCTGGGGTCCCGGACCTTTGGAAGGCGTACGAGGGGCCGAAGCCAACTCGCAGAGGCCCGTTAGACATTTTTAATTAAATGAGGCACCAACCGACGATTATCCCTGTCCGCACTACGTAAGTGCATCCAAGGACAACCCCCGGTTGGTGTAGGACTATTGCAGGATATGGAAACAAAGATATTGGGTTATGGGTTTGGATGGCTAAAGTGAACTGGTTATCTAGGACTATGGAAAGACTATGGCCCCTGCCTGATCAATGTTTTATATAAAATACACAGATAAAATGGCAGGGGGTGACTTGCACGCTCAATAATGGGCCCCCGAAAACGGTCGCTAGCACATAGTGTCGTAGCGACAAGGGGGCAACACGTCCTGAGGTACTTATGAGGAGTGGAGAGGTATTCCACGGCTATCAGGACAATCCCGGAAGTACGGTCAAGATCCCTACCAGCATCTTACTGGAATACTTCCTTCCTCCGAGCACTTTTGCTCTTGCGAATCTCCACTCAAGCCGGCCAATTAAGGCAAGAATGAGGCGGGGGAGCTCTGTTCCTCGTCAGTGTTCACTCCAGCCGGCCAATAAAGGCAAGCCAGAGGTGAGGAACAAGTCTTCTCCCGGGAGATAGGGTCCGTGGGGTCGCTACTGCCCAACAGCTCACCACATGCTGCCCTGCGGGTTTTTGTATCTCTCTTGGTCTGGCTCCTAATCCCATATTATTATTATTATTATTCGTAAACAGGGACTAAAGTAGCTTTTTAATCCTTAGAGATTAAAAGTGATTTGAATTTGGAATGTGGACATTGTTAGTAAAAGTTCCAATCACCAAAGAGATCAAACACGAACATTATATGATCAAGTAACAGGCTGGCAAGAGAGAGAGAAAAAAGTGTGAATTTGGTCAAAATGTAAATCCAAGATGGCAGTTCTAAAATTTTCAAATTTTTCTTCATGGGTATCGTTTTCATAGTTTTCGAAGATACTAAAGTCGAGGTCAAAATATAAATAGAAACGGTGGTGGCTGCGAAAATTTTGTTTTTTTAATCATATGTGAGAAGGAACTTTATTCCTGACGGGGGTCGGATCACAGACTTTTTTTTTCTCATAGAGGGTGATAAAAAGTAAAGTGTTCACCCCGGGAGCAACAGTATTTTAAGCTCGAGTGACGTACTTAGAATCCCTCGCTGCGCTCTGGATTCAGAGAAATACTCTCGCCTTAAAAATAGTTGTTTGCTCTCTTGACAAACAATCCATTATTTTTCCATACTACTCTGATTTAACCTGAGGATTTAGTATGTTATGTCATCGCGGAATTTTATTGCCTTTTTATGTACCTATGTAATTTTTTTATTTATGGAAAATGTTTTATTTTTGAACCCGAATAAGTGGATACTGGTGCCGATTCCCTTGTTCACAAACTAAACTAAATTTAAGTTCAGTGCATCTTTTTCTTTCTATTTCATTAAGAAAAGGACAGAAGATAAATTTTAGTTTAGTCCTGTAAAATTAATCAGCGCTTGACGTAAATTGATGTAATTTTAGTTGGCAAGTTTTTAATCACGTCTAAACTTGTATGGAGACTGACAGGCGCTGATTAATTTGACAGGACTAAACTAAAATTTATCTTCTGTCCTTTTCTTAATGAAATAGAAAGAAAAAGATGCACTGAACTTAAAGGAGATTACCGCTTTTTGTAGGGACGTTGGTTTTATTCCGAGAAAAATCTAACCAGCATCAAACTACATCTAAATAAAACGACAAAATATGGAACTAGGAACCACTGAAATAATAGTTTTAGACCCCTCCATTTAAGAGAAAAATTATAAACTATTTAAAGTACAAACATTTTATTTGTTGATGCAACTATGACAAATATGAGATAAATTGACACATGGTACAGTCATTACTATCCATCAATTGACAGTGATGTCAGTAACATGTGCCAATTTTGACAAATTTACTATTTGATTATGTCAATATGACATAAATTGACACATAGTACTGTCATTACTGTCAATGAATTGACAGTAAGGACAGTAACATGTGTCAACTTTGACAGATTTACTATTTTATGTGGTGTGTTCACTATATTACCCTAGATAATTAGAAAGGTTTGTTCGTTTTAGGAGTAAATTCTAACTAAAATAAAAAACGATTTTTCTCAAAATTGGAGGTCTTTAAAAATGTATGATATAGTTAGAACCACTAGTTTTTGGGGTGTCTATCCAAATATCCTGGTTAGAATTATTGAATAATAAAAAACCATTTTAGGACATGTCCTTTAGTTTAGTTTGTGAACAAGGGAATCGGCGCCATTATCTTTTTTTTATTTCAGTCTATCCGAATGGCTTCGACTGATGTGCCGAGATGAGTCAGCAAACAATCCTAACACCACAAGCCAGATTTGTAAAAATATTTTAGTATACTGTACAGGAGATAGTATCTATGTCGTTGCCAGATCTTAGAATTGATCATTTCATGAAATGATCGATTATTTCATGAAATGGTTGTGTTTCATGAAATGGTCAGCTAAAATTAACCATATCGTTCAAACGTCAACGTTTAATGATGTGTCAGTCGACGTTTAGCCATATCATTAAGTAGGATATCCATGCAAATATTACTGGCATTCATTAAGTTTTAATAATCTGGGTCAATGGATAAATAAGACATTTAAAATAGCTTTCATTCCAAAAGAAAAATAATAATGAATAAGATTTTAATAGTTAAATACTAACCAGTGAAATACGTTCCAAACTCCATGGTTTTTAAAGGTTGCACTCGTTTTTCGAGTGAATTTCATAAAAATCACGTAGCTTGGTATAATAACAATACTTTACTGCACTTTTATCTTTCATTTGCGTATTTATAATTGCTTTTCCAATCGAATTATCGTCCGCCGCCATGATGCACAACAAAAACAAAGCGACATCAACGCCTCTACCGGTGGATAATCTTTTACGATATGATCACTAATGTTTGGCCACATCATGAAATAGTTGTGCGTTTAACTGTTCATATCGTCAAACGTTGAGTATTCAATGATCTGGCCAGACCACATCATGATGTGGCCAGCGGTCGATGTTCTATTTCATGAAATGCAACCATTTTATGAAATGGACGATCTTTTCATGAAATGATCAATTATAAGATCTGACCACGACATCTACAACAAATCGCAGGGTTTTAAAAAAGAATTCTCCCATTATTAAATTTGCCGGTCTTACAAAGTACAGATAGCTGACGCTCGCACGGACGTAATAAAATCGAGGCGAGATTTTATCGCGCACTGGATTTTCAATTCTCGGTGTTAAGCCGAGCGTTGAGAATCCAACGCGCTGGGACGAGAGTGCGTCCCAGCGCGTTGGATTCTTTGGATTCATTGTTAGTAAACAATAAAATAACTTATTTCTATTGTTAGTACAGTACAATAGAGAGAAGAAGATAGAATAATTATTAGTATTGTGAAAAGAACACCCCCAAATTAATGTTTAGTGATTGTCCTTCTCACAAAACATTTGATAATCGGAGAGTCGATACTCTCCGCCAAAGTTTTTAAAATGCTGTTGCCACACATGCATTATAAACACATTCGAATCTGTATTTAAAATTTTCAACTTTATAGATATCACCAGTTTTTAAATAAAATTAAAAATTGTAAATGCTAAAATCATGGACGAAAATCATGGACGGAATCATGGCCGTCACCTCCTTCTGCGAAGCGGTAATGCTCGCGAAAGAGGAGGCGGAACGCGTGAGGGAGAGGCAAATTTCGCGCCCTCACGCCCCTAACCGCCGCAATAGAAGGAGACGCCCGGGGCGGGAATCGCGAGCCGATTTCCGGCCACCGTAGGCGCGGACTTGCGGACGGTGAGCAATGGGTAGCTCGCCGTCCGATAAGGACCAAGCCCGGCTCGACGGCGCGTTGTGTTCCACGCGCGCCTCAAAGAGATGTCAGCAGAATTATTGCTAGGGCCAATGCCTGCCGGGGGTTCGAAGAAAACCGATATGGAAATCGTGGCCCCCCTGGCAACACGGCAACTGAAGGAACACGGGTGGGTTTTAGTCAGTAAGAGTCTGACACGCCCTCCCGCTCCGCCCAGAGCGGGAGAAGTTATTTGATGATTTCCAACCAAAAAAAAAAGTGCGTTTTCTGATCATTTGTTATTTCCATCTGATAACTTTGGAACGAACTATAGTAATCAATACTTGATTCTTAGAGAAAGGATTTTCCACTACTTATAATTTACCGCCTATTTTAAGAAAACTAAGTAGGTATTTATCCCAATTAAGATTACTAAAATTACGTCCTAATTGATCCATTTTACGTCATAAAAATAAAGATTTTACGCATTTCTAATAATTTCTTGCTTAATCGATTTCTATGGTTATTATTTATAACTACAATAGGTACTACTTCTCTTTGTGTGCATTTTGTATCACATTGTTTTGTGAGCAGCAAGCAGAAAGGGACATTCAAAATGGGTAAGGATTTTTTTATATCTTTTTAATTGGATAGCCCTGTTCGTTGCTGAAATTAGGCTTCACCTTACTGTTCATTTTTAACCGACTTCCAAAAAGGAGGAGGTTATATGTTCGTCGCGTATGTTTGTTTTTTTTTTATGTATGTCCACCGATTTCTCCGTCAATTGTGGACCGATTTTGAAAATTCTTTTTTTTTGTTTGAAAGGGTGTGCTCTCGAATTGGTCCCATATAAATTTTGTTAACTTTGCTTGGATAGTTTTTGAGTTAGCTACAAATTACGTATTTTTTTCGCACTTAGTATGTAGATGATATGTTAAGTTTCTGTCATTGGTAGCAGATAGTGGTATTCGAATGTGTGTGGGGTAGGTACCACAACTAAAAAGTGATAAATAAAACTTTTTACAAAAAAAAAAAACAACCGACCTCCAAAAAAAAAACACTACAAAGTGAAAAATAACTTTAATTTCAGAAGTCGGTGGCAAAAAACGAAAATACAAAACCCAAGACACCGACTTCCGAAATTAAAGTTATTTTTCACTTTATAGTGTTTTTTTTTTGGAGGTCGGTTGTTTTTTTTTGTAAAAAGTTTTTACTGTTATAGAGTAACCTCCTTGGGTAAATGGTATAGTAGTTTTCGTGGTGCAGCATATTATTATAAATATTGATTGATTGGTCTTACCTACTCGTGCAGTCTTATCAAAATAATTCTTACCCACGCCAGAAAGAACCGACAATTAAAACAACTGTTGAGAGGAAATCCTGTTTGTGATCCGAATTCAATCCGAATTGGATCGAGTCTAGCCACGTTAAATCATAAATGGGCAACACCAAAAAGTTTTATATATGGTATACTTTTACACCAGTCAGTTATGTCAGTTTCGGGGTTGAAAGTAGATCTAATGATTTTGATATTTTGCCTTTGAATATTTGCCTAATAGATTATGGTGCCGATTCCCTTGTTCACAAACTAAACTAAATTTAAGTTCAGTGCATCTTTTTCTTTCTATTTCATTAAGAAAAGGACAGAAGATAAATTTTAGTTTAGTCCTGTCAATTTAAACAGCGCCTGTCACTCTCCATACAAGTTTAGACGTGATTAAAAACTTGCCGACTAAAATCACGTCAATTTACGTCAAGCGCTGATTAATTTGACAGGACTAAACTAAAATTTGTCTTCTGTCCTTTTCTTAATGAAATAGAAAGAAAAAGATGCACTGAACTTAAATTTAGTTTAGTTTGTGAACAAGGGAATCGGCACCATTGTGTAATAGACTATGTCGTATATGCTCTACCTCCATACGATGACAAAACTGTGTCAAATCCACACTGCATCGTGATAAAGTGACTATTCTTTACCAGGAATAAATCAGAATATAAACAAAATAACCTATCAAAAACAAAAAGACAAACAAAGTATCAAATTCTTTTTTCTTAGGCCGACGGTGTTGTCGTCTAAAGATTTTAAAATTCCACTGTTTTTTGTTTATTTATGCGGACTTAGCGTGGCCAGCGTAACAACTCATACAAAACATTAGGTACCCACTATTTACGGCTAAAACCGAGATTACTAGGATTCGGATGAGATTCAGTTACGTAAACGCTCAATCAATCTGCCTAGCCTTTCCCCAACTATGTTGGGGTCGGCTCCCAGTCTAACCGGATGCAGCTGAATACCAGTATTTTACATGGAGCGACTGCCTATCTAACCTCCACAACCCAATAACTAGGTAATACGATACCCCTTAGTAAGACTGATTGTCAGACTTTCGGGCTTCTGACGACCCGTAACGACGGCGACCAATAGCTTAACGTGCTTTTCGAGGCACAGAGGAGTCTCGGTATGTAGAAATGGTCACCCATCCACGGACCAACCTCGGCAAGCGTAGCTTAACATGATGGATCGACCTGTGCGGCTGTTAGTAGGTACTTAACCACAAGCTCCTTCAGTACGTAAACGCTCGTACCCCATTAATAATTAAACCTGGTGCAAAGCCCCCTACCTTATTCCAAACTTTAAGGCCGCGCACACTTTCAATGCGTTTTCGTACGAATTTCACTCGTACGTACACGTACGACCATGGTCGTATGACTCAAGTCATACGACCATGGTCGTACACTGGATATATTTTTCTCCGTCAAATAGAACAAATCCCAACAAGTTCGGATTGTCGACGTCGGAACTATATGTACCATCGAAGAAACGCATAGCTATACACCATAAGGACTATTTCTGCTTGCAGCGCTCGGCCGATATAGTAACGTCGTGTGCACGGGATTTTGTTTTCAAACTGCTTAGGTATGCATTTCTTCGATGGTACGTATACGTACGATTAAGTCGCATCCAGTCTGCGCGCTCCCTTTGTACTTGGAAGGTCGGGATCGTTCCTGCGTGTTCGTACGTGTACGCACGAGTGAAATTCGTACGAAACCGCATCCTAAGTGCGCACGGCTTTTTAAGCCACCGAAACCGTACGGTATAAATTGAAGTAAATGCTGGCTGGCTGACTCCTCGTTTTATCTCCGGGGTTAGCCGAAGTAGCACGGACGTAATAAAATCGCGGCGGGATTTTATCGCGCCATTTTCAACTCTCGGTGTTGCCAAGTGTTGAGAATCCAACGCGCTGGGAAGCACTCTCGTCCCAGCGCGTTGAAAAAACACACTGTTGGATTTTCAACTCTCGGCGCTGAGCAGAAGATTGAAAATCCAGTGCACAAAAAAAATCGCCTCGATTTTATTACGTCCTAGGTAGGTGACTAAAAAAGTCATGAAAAGGCAGATGTGACTGGAAACGCCCTAGGAGGTCATTATGGTGACCTTATTGGTAAAATCCTTCAGAAAGGTCAGGTGCGTAAAGGGTTACCATCTTTGTAACGGAGGATGCCTGTCTAGGATATACAAAATGCCTGATTTTTTTGAAAAATTGTAAAAGTATTGTAAAAGTCTTAAATAATACGCAACAGATAATTTTAAAGACTGACTACATTCAGAATGAAAACTACGAACAATTTACGACCACTAATACTAATTTAGAAAAAACGAGCTTACACTGTGTGATACTTTTCCGAAAACATTTTTCAAAAGTTCTTCTTTTTCTAAAATATTAAAATTATAAAGGAGACGTTTCATTTTTGTATGGGACTCCGGCCATAACATGTACACTTTAGAAAACCTGGGAAACGAACTCCTAAATACAATGAAGACTGTTTTTTTTCCATAATATCTAATACTTTTGGGCACAAAATAAAAACCGAAAATGTTTGACGTTTGTCAGAAGAAATACGATTATCGACAGCTAGCCATTTTCGTCCAGAAGTACCTACAAATCTACAATCCACAAAAGCAGTTTTTTATTTTTATGATGAATCATACTTTCTAATTAATCAAAAAAGTTTTATAAGATAGCTATCTTATTGTAGTACAGAAATACACGCCTTTCATATTTATTTGAATAACGTCCACATGATATTATTTTGTTAAAATGTAACATGATTTCTGGACGAAAGCAATATGCAAGTAAAACGACGCCATGATGAATAAAATATGGCAATAATTTGTTAAACTATTATTTTTTGTGCCGAAGTAATCAGAGGAATAAACAGGAAAGAATATTTTTCCTCAATACTAAACGTTTTTTAAAGTTTTCTTGGGTTACTCTAATAACGCTTTTACCGACTCCATTGTCAGGCGAGTCCTTTCTATACTCAACTGTGCATTTATTAGAGAAATTAAAAAATGCCTGTCTCAGCTTAGCGCCGGCCGCATTCCTGTCTTAAACATAAAATGCCTTGATGGTAACCCTAATTGCGTAGTACTCGCAACCAGGGCCTCAAGTCTGCTATTACAATAGTGTCAGAATGGTCTATCATTGATCTCATAATTGTTGATTTTGACAAGTTTGGTAATCTACTAATATAATGGCGTCATTATGACTTTCCAATGGTCAGCCACTGACACTCCATTGAAAGAAATGGCACTTATTGGTAATCTCGTACATAATGACAAATGAATGACTGACTTAGGCGGTATCATTGGTCGTATTGTACGACAATGCCATTATAATACAATTCTATTAGGTACGAGACCATTGACCGACCAATGATCGACCATTATGAATTTAGCAGATTACGAGCTTTTAGCAAAATGACAATGAGATCGTGTTGGAATGACGAATTTATAAAAATAGCAGACTTGGGCCCCTGCGTGCGTGTATGAACGTAAACGAGGCAAAAGGAGTATGTAAGGATCGTGAGTTTTGTTTTTTTGTTGTTATTTTCCGGGAACTAAAGTTTTAATTACGTTCACAGATTCCCGTCTAATATTTTTGCTGTTATACTCAATCTCTGCTCTCGCTAACCCGTGCCAACACCGACAAAAGAGTGCCTTCCCACATGCTGACTGCGAAAAATATGTTTATTGCAAGAGAGGAGTCCCTACTGTGGGTGTATGCCCAGATGGACAGATCTTCGATATTCATGAAAGCGTGAGTACCTATTTATTTGTTTTCTAGCTGTAGTTTGCGGTAAATGTGGTCTGTAACAGGTAAAAATAGAAACCTGTTACACCTGTTCCAGTTCCAGGGAAAAAACAGTTCCAAAATCCTGTTCCAAAGTAACAGCCGGTTACTTTGGAACCGAAGACTCTTTGATTGCAATTGCAACAAATCCAAATAGGTTAACAACAGTGACAGGCAGAGAACAGATGCTATCTCTTTCTATTACAATAAGTCAGAAAAGAAAAGAGCTTGTTCCAAACTGTTCCAGGTCATTTTCGTTTGTATCTCTTTCTAACAAAGTAAACATCCATAAGCTAAATAGAGAAGTGCTTGTTATGTTACACAAATACCAGTTACGGCAATGTTTTAAATTGGTATATTGTACTAGTTTGTGGAACGTGTGGAACAGGTGAAACAGGCAGGAACTGTTTTTAGGGTTCCGTAGTAAACAAGGAACCCTTATAGTTTCGTCATGTCCGTCTGTCTGTCTATCTGTCTGTCCGCGGTCTAGCTCCGAGACCCTTAGTACTAGAAAACTGTAATTTGGCATAGGTATACATATTAATTACGCCGACAAAGTGGTAAAACAAAATTATGAAAAACATTTTTTTTTAGAGTACCTCCCCTACACGTAAAGTGGTGATGTTTGTTTTTTTATTTTTTTTATCCCATGGTATGGGGTATCATTGGAAAAGTCCTTTAAAAACATTGTGAGTTTGTCGAAACCATTTTTGGATTCAGGGATCCGTTTGCGAAATATTAAGCTTTATAGTGCTAATTTTTGTTAGAGTCAAGTGTCTCCCCCCCTGCCAGCTAAATGGTTGATTTTGGGTATGTGAAAAAAATCACAGCAGTAGTTTATGTAACGAAATTAAAAGCGAAACTATCACAGCTAAGTAGGCTCTACAAGTTAACGAGTAATAATCGACCAACTTAACTTTGCAGTTGCAAAAACATGTTTTCCCATACATTCCGTATGGGAGAACATATTTTTCAACTTCAAAGTTAAGATTGTTTTTGGGATAAATTCATCCCATCTACGGAACCCTTCATTGTGCGTGATCCGACACGCACTTGGCCAGTTTTTTAGGTTTTAAAATATCTGTTCCATTTTTTAAAAACCTGTTTTTTTAACTGTTTCGATAAATACGCCTCACTCCTAATCTGCGGTTTTACTAGCATCCCTGGGGAACTTCATGTCGGTACTCAGATAAAAAGTGTTTTATGGTCAGCTAGAGAAATTAATTGATAAGGGGACTACAGGAGCTAAACGCCTGTTTTACATCTACCTGTTGACCCGCATCCACCGTTGGTACTATTTGTGTCATAAGATCCAGTAAGTTCCCCGTTGTCCCCCGCCTCAAGGACGGAAACCATGCTGCGCGTCGGACAACGGAGCGCTCTAATCTGTGGATACAGGCTACCGTGAACGGTCGACTCAAACACTTTAGCTAGGGTGCATAATGGTGCCGATTCTCTTGTACACCGAACTAAACTAACTAAACTATCACTAAAATTCCTTACTTTTGACTATGAGAATCTCAAAGCTATTCTGCAAAATAAATTCTCTAAATTTAAAAATAATTTTGACACATCTAAATCGAATTTGACAATCGCGACTCCACACGTGATACCTAACCACGTGAATCTTTTTAGAGCCGAAGGCGCGCAGGGGGGGCAGCCTCGACGTGTTTTATATGGATTTTTCACTTTTTGTATGGAAAATAAGAAAAAATATTACCTACATGTAGAGTGTTAGGGGTTTAAAGGTCTCATAAAGGGTGTCGAAATTTTCATTATTTTTGCGATTGGACATACCGTTTTCGAGATATAAGCAAAAGAAAAAAAATATTCAGTACTGTTTTTTCATCTGAAGTCGAGGTGTTGGTGTGAATTTTAGTTCATGACAACCAATTTTATTCCACATGTTTTTAGTCGCAATTAAAAATAGTCATATTTAGTTAGAAAATCTAAATTTTAGGTTAAAAACGACAAATTCAGAATAGCAAAATTACCATTTTCACTAAACTAATATGTCAGTGCCATATTAGAGCTGTCAAACTAAAATATAGTTAAGTTGTGTCATTTTAGTCTATTTCAGAATGGGAAATCGTCGTTTGACAGGAATAAACTAAATTTTGGTGATTTTTAGTTTAGTTTAGAGGCATTTGTGACAAGAGAATCGGCACCAATACCTAAAACGTTGCAACGCTTAACCAACACCGCACGACAATCCCTAAAAATGTACACCGGAATACCATCCCGCCCGGCTGAGCGCTTAGGCAGCAAGCGTGCAAGCGCGCGCTGAACGTCGTTCCAACCCAATTCACGTTGAAATCTAAAAAATTATGGAAAGTTTTGAATGGGATGGCACATTTCGAGAGTGTCACCATTTTTTTAAAATTTGCCATTTTTTCCAGCAGTTAACAATAAAATAAATGGTAAAGTACCGTTAGCGCCACATTCAGAACATTCCTTAAAAGTAGTTGCCAGTCAGCTGACCGGTGTACTAATTAGTTTTGTTTGACTGTACTTACATAATGCAGCCGTTTATGACCGTGTCACTACAAGTCTAATTTGAAAAACTTTCCGATCTGTATAAAACTATTTTTAACCGATTTCTAAAAGGTTCGTCTAAGGAGGTTTAACATACAATTAATAACAATTTTAATAACAATAAAAAAAAAACATCAATTCGGATGTTTTTTTTTTATGTATGTTCGGGCATAACTCCGTCATTTATAAATGAATTTGCAAATTTTTTTATTTTGTTAGAAAGGGTATGCTCTCGAAGTGGTCCCATTGTCATTTGGTTAGGATCTGATGATGGGATCCTGGAGAAATCGAGGGTATTCTTCAAATATTATAGGCACAACTATAGCTATTTAGGTATTTTTTATAGTAACTCGCGCAGTTGCTCTCGGAAAGCACTATTTGGTGAAGTGGAACTGATAATGAAGACCACAGATGGGGACTATTCAATAATAAGTATTTAACGAGTTGCGATTCGATTACTTTAATATGTGTCAAGCTATTTATGCTGGTCACAATGCATATGGATAAGTGAAGCTGATGGTAAACTACCAGGAGAACTCCTTAACGATTAACGTCCCTGCATCGGGAAAAGCAATATTTTGTAAAAGGTGATGAGCAGTTGGCATTAGGTTAATGTAACATAGATAAATTAAAAATTGAACCACTAAAATACGAGAAATAAAATCTAATTTACAAAAAAAAAAACAACCGACTTCCAAAAAACCACTACAAAGTGAAAAATAACTTAAATTTCGGAAGTCGGTGGCAAATAACAAAATACAAAACCAAAGACACTTCCGAAATTTAAGTTATTTTTCACTTTGTAGTGGTTTTTTGGAAGCCGGTTGTTTTTTTTTGTAAAAAAGATTTTTATCTACTCTCATAGCGTTATATTCGAATTATGAACTTCAAAACGAGTTTATATTGACATACTTTATAAACACAATACCGAAATTTAAAAATAGAATCATAATAGAACACTTTTTCTGTAACAAAATAATGGTATAAAACAATTTTTTTTCTATTACGATACAGCGCTAATCCAAGAAGTTAATATCACCAAAGAGTTTCCATCAACTTTTGGCGGGGGACAGCAGCACCCGCTGTAGCGCATGTGCGGTGACGTGCTGGTGCAGGCGACATTCATTTGTTTTGTAGTACTGAATTTCGTGGGATTTTTAAATTTATTCTTGATCTTTAACGTTGATCTTTTATTTAGTCTTAGGTTTAATTCCAATGTATGAGAGTAGATAAAGTAGTGTATGAAACTGCACATAACTAGGTATTAAAATACTCGTGTGATACTACACTCATGTTTTAATACCCCTCATTATGCAACAGTTTCATAAACTACTACTTTGTTACATTCTTAATGTCTTTCTTCCCTTACTGTTGCAGATTTGCCTACCCGGATCTAAGGCCAACTGTACGCCAGTTACTCTTGCCAACGGTGCGCCATTCGGAAGCAATGAGACAATTGATAGAGCAGATGATATAACAACGGAACCACCTTTGCCACCGTTACCGCCCTGCGGTAAGAAGACCTGGATGCGACCTGACCCTACAAACTGTAGCCACTATTACATGTGCATTGCTGGCACAATAGACCATTTGACTTGCATTAAAGATTTTTATTTTGATGCTAACTCTGGGGTAACTAAATTTAGAATTTATTAACATATCTGTTAAATAAGACTGCCTCGTTGGTCTAGTGGTCGCAAGCGCTACTGCTGAGCATGAGGTCGTGGACGCGATTCCCGGATCGGGCAAAATGTTATTGGGTTTTTCTATCTGAAATTTCTCAGTAGCAGCTCGGAGTCTGGATTTGTGCCCGATTGATGGCAATAGGCTCGCCCCCTGTTACATGGGAATTAAACATAACTGGCGAAATGTGGGTGTACCTGCTACAGGGACACCTCTGCCCAACCCTTCGGGGAAACAAGGCGTGATGTTATGATGTTATTTGTTAAATAAAACATATTTATCATTATTATTCGCGTATTTTTTTTAGATTTGTCTTCCTCGATTTATGACTGATTGTAAAGTCTCAACAACGTCTTCGACTACGAGCACTTCATCGACAACTACTAGTACTACGACTACGTCAACGACAACAACGACGCCAACAACGACAACAACGACGCCAACAACAACAACAACTACGCCGACAACAACAAATACGCCAACTACAACAACTACGCCGACAACAACAACGACGCCAACAACAACAACAACTACGCCAACTACAACAACTACGCCAACTACAACTACACCGATAACAACTACGACTACACCGTCAACAGCAACTTCTGGCCCCTTACCACCGTGCGGTTATAATGATGACTGGTCCTTACCCTACCCTTCTGACTGTACTAAGTACTATAAGTGTTATAGCGGCCAAGTTATGATAGTGAACTGCCCATACGGCTACGAATTCAGTCCTACTCAACAAGTAAGTGAAACATTTTTACCATAGGATATTTATTTCATAGCCAAGTAGAAACCGACTCTCAATAATTAGGAGATTTATAAGACAATATACACGCATGTTGTATACTAAGAGCGCCACAAACCAGGAACGAGAGAAGCTCATGGTGGAACGCTGAACTCAGTAAACACAGAGATGCGCTACGTAAACAATTTAACAGAGCCAAAAACACCAGACTCACGGATGACTGGGAGATATACAAAGAGACCCAATATAAATACAAAAAGCAAATTAGAACTGCCAGGAGGACAGCATGGCGTAAATTCTGTGAGTCTATTGAGACAAATAACGAAGCCGCAAGGGTAAGGAAGATCCTATCAACCGATCAGGACCGAACCCTCGGCGCGTTCAAAAAACCTGATAACTCAAGCACACTAACTGACCATGAAACCAGTAATGTCCTTCTCGAAATTCACTTCCCAGACTGTAGAATCCTGGAGGACAGGTCGTGGGAGGCTGAACCAGAATGGACCCCAACGAATCAAGACTGGTCAAGAGCTCGCAACATAGTAACAGAAGAGCGAGTAAAGTGGGCTATCAACACCTTTCAGCCATACAAGTCGGCAGGGCTGGATGGCATCTTCCCAGCCCTGCTGCAGTGGGGTGTAGATTATTTGACACCATGGCTCGTGGAGATCTATCGAGCCTGCATTGCACTTAGACACATACCTCTCGCATGACGCGAGGTGAAAGTCATTTTCATACCCAAACCTGGCAAAACGATTATACACAACCCAAAGCTTATAAGGCCTATAAGGCTTACATCTTTCTTACTGAAGACCCTCGAGAGACTCTGTGACCGGCACATCCGAGACGGACCTCTTCAGGTAATACTACTTCACAAACAGCATGCGTACTCCACAGGCAAATCAACAGAATCAGCGCTGCACAGCGTGGTTGGTAAAATTGAATGCGCAGTGGACCACAAATGCTCAGCACTGGCCTCCTTCATTAACATCGAGGGCGCCTTTGACAAAACCATGTTTAACAGTATAAACACGGCCCTCGACCGACACGGCATAGACTCGACCCTGAGTGGCTGGATCACCAACATGCTCAAATTGAGAGCTGTACAAGTCACAGTAAATGACACTACGAGAGCCATCGTTGCGAAGGGCTGCCCACAAAGGGGCGTCCTCTCGCCGCTGCTATGGAACCTGATAGTAGATAGCCTCATCAAAACCCTCAGTGACAAAGGTTATTTCACAGTAGGCTACGCCGATGAAATAACCATAATAATAAACGAGACCCACGAAAACACCCTATGCTATCTCATGCGTCAAGCTCTGAAAATAGTAGAGGAATGGTGCAGCATGCACCAACTCTCAGTGAACCCTACAAAAACCGAACTGATTCTCTTCACAAAAAAGAGGAAATTGATGACACTAAAGCTACCACGATTCTTTGGAACAACCCTAAGCCTCTCAACTGAAACCAAATAATTGGGCATCTTTTTGGACAAGCAACTGAACTGGGCAAAACACACGAACTATGTCACAACAAAAGACAGCATATCCCTGTGGCAGTGTATGTGACTGCTTGGCAGGAATTGGGGGATTAGCCTCAAGGTCACCCACTCGTTATACACCACAGTCATCCGACCGCTTATCACATACGGCTCACAGCGGCGAGTACAGCTCAAAGAGATCTCGAAAAACTGCAGCAATTTACTTGTGTTGCTATCACTAGCAGTATGAGAACTACACCCACAGCCGCCCTACAGGCAATGCTTGGACTGCCGCCTCTGCACCTCATTGTGCGGGAAGAGGCGGCTCTGGCCGCCTTTAGGCTGCATTTATCAGAAACCCTAAGCAAAGACTCCAGAATTAAGCACACACGCATAAAGTAAGATGTAATCAAGCGTCGGCCAATTATGGCATCACCCTGCGACGAAGCCCCGAAATCACACCATTTTCAAAGACACTACTACATAATACTTACAGAAGAACAGTGTGACTACTCAGGCCCGGAAGAGCTGAGGGTTTACACCGACGGATCGAAGACCGACTCCGGTACCGGGGTCGGAGTCTTCTCATACGACCTCAACATTAAGATAACCCGACCACTGGGAATGATCAACACCGTCTATCAGGCGGAGTGTGTGGGCATCATACAGGCAGTCCACGCCATTGAAACCAGGAGAGTTACGGACACTCACATACGTATACTCTCTGACAGCGCCTCAGTTCTACAATCCTTGAAGAAAAAACATATTACCTCGAAGTTGATACTAGAATGTCACAATGCACTAGAACAAGTAACGGTATCTAGTAGCAACACGGTGATGCTACAATGGACAAAAGGACACAGCGGATCGCTAGGTGACGACGCAGCTGACGAACTTGCTAGAAGAGGTTCTAGCACGGCAGTCTGTGGACTCGAACCTATCGTACCAATCCCTTTCAACCAAATACGCAGGTGGCTACAGGAGTTCACCCTCACACAAGCGGAGTACTAGTGGACCTCGACACCGGGTTGCAGGCAGTCCAAGAAAGCTATGCTATACCTGGATAGCAGGCTAACTAGGCGTTTATTACGCCTGGACAGGAAAGGCCTGCGCCTGGTGACGGGAACCATCACGGGACACTGCTCGCTAAACAAAAACTTCCACCCAATAGGCATAACGGACAGCCCTCCATGCATGGAGGCTGAGGAAACCATCGCGCACGTGCTCTTTGAATGCACAGGCGTCACCCAGATTAGAACAGAAACCCTCGGTTCACCCAGATCTTTTACAGATGTTCTAAACAAACCAGGAGTTTTGATTAACTTCTGAGGGGAGGTGGGCTGGTTGGAATAACCACCTAACGGCCGCCATGGCCCACGCACAATGGTCCATCTGACGGACTAAGTGCGGAAACCAAACCCCATAACATAGAACATAGAGACACTATACGAGACTACGCTATTCATACCAACTAAGTAAAACATTGCCGAGAGTACGCCATTTACTCTCAGTACGCCAAAATATTAAACTAGCCCTGAGACTATGCCATCGATCTGATACTGAGGCAGAGCGATATTTGCAATTATTGCGGTTAAAAGATTAAGCGAAAGCGCAAAATCGCCTGAACGAATTACCTTTTAATTACCTCGTACAGGACTTTAATTTTTTCCTTTTCTGTAATGTTGTTTTTTTTTTATCTATGTTTGTAACTTCCTGTATGAGTGCCAATCAATAATTTTTATTTCCTTCTTTTTACAGGTATGTCTGCCCAAAGAACAAGCTCATTGTTCCGTATCCCCAACGACGACCACAACCCAGGGTCCCTTACCACCGTGCGGTTATTATGATGACTGGTCCTTACCCTATCCTTCTGACTGTACTAAGTACTATAGATGTTATAGCGGCCAAGTTATGATAGTGAACTGCCCATACGACTACGAATTCAATCCTACACAGAAAGTAAGTGAAACATTATTACCTTATGATATTTATTTCATAGCCCAGTAGAAAACAATTCTCAACAATTAGGAAATACTGGAGACATGATATGAGACTACGCCATCCATACCGACTATAGATACCAACTAGGTAGAACAGTGCCGAGAGTACGCCGTTTACTCTCAGTACGCCAAAAAATTTAACAAGTGCTGAGACTAAGCCATCGACCTGATACTGAGGCAGAATACATTTGCAACTATAACGATTAAAAGATTTATCGAAAGCGTAAAATCGCCACCATAATGTTTTGTTTTGATACGAACGAATTACCTTTTAATTACCTCGTCCTGTACTCTAATTTTGTTTTTTCTTTATCTATGTTTGTAACTTCCTGTACGAGTGCCAATCAATAATTTTTATTTCTTTCTTTTTACAGGTATGTCTGCCCAAAGAACAAGCTGATTGTTCCGTATCCCCAACGACGACCACAACCCAGGGTCCCTTACCACCGTGCGGTTATTATGATGACTGGTCCTTACCCTATCCTTCTGACTGTACTAAGTACTATAGATGTTATAGCGGCCAAGTTATGATAGTGAACTGCCCATACGACTACGAATTCAATCCTACACAGAAAGTAAGTGAAACATTATTACCTTATGATATTTATTTCATAGCGCAGTAGAAAACAATTCTCAACAATTAGGAAATACAGGAGACATGATATCAGACTACGCCATCCATACCAACTAGGTAGAACAGTGCCGAGAGTACGCCGTTTACTCTCAGTACGCCAAAAAATTTAACCAGTGCTGAGACTAAGCCATCGACCTGATACTGAGGCAGAATACATTTGCAACTATAACGATTAAAAGATTTATCGAAAGCGTAAAATCGCCACCATAATGTTTTGTTTTGATACGAACGAATTACCTTTTAATTACCTCGTCCTGTACTCTAATTTTGTTTTTCTTTATCTATGTTTGTAACTTCCTGTACGAGTGCCAATCAATAATTTTTATTTCTTTCTTTTTACAGGTATGTCTGCCCAAAGAACAAGCCGATTGTTCCGTATCCCCAACGACGACCACAACCCAGGGTCCCTTACCACCGTGCGGTTATTATGATGACTGGTCCTTACCCTATCCTTCTGACTGTACTAAGTACTATAGATGTTATAGCGGCCAAGTTATGATAGTGAACTGCCCATACGGCTACGAATTCAGTCCTACACAGAAAGTAAGTGAAACATTATTACCTTAGGATATTTATTTCATAGCTCAGTAGAAAACAACTCTCAACAATTAGGAGACACAGGAGACATAATATGAGACTACGCCATCCACACCGACTATAAGTACCAACTAGGTAGATCAGTGCCGAGAGTACGCCATTTACTATCAGTACGCCAAAAAATTAAATTTGCGCTGAAACTAAGCCATCGATTTGATACTCAGATATAGCGATAATTGCAACTATAGCGGTTAAAATATTAATCGAATGCGTAAAATCGCTTTTTAAAATATGAACAAAAAATTGTAGTGAGATTTTGCCGATTTGTTGCTAGAGTACGCCCGCCGTGTCGTAAAGTCTCTTAGCAAGATTCACAGATCGCAATTTGACTTTATCAAGTAAAGTTAACATGCCATACGAATATGAGCCTTATTTACATACAAATAATGTTCATGAAACTCTTGCTAACATTCGCTTACACGAATATGATCAATATTTGCATAAGAATAAAGTTACTTAGCAAAGTTAAACCGCGATCTTATCTCTTGCCCTCAGTACGCCTAAAAAACTAGCTGTAAAACTCAGAACTCAGTATCAGGTCGATGGCGTAGTACGCCATCGACCTGATACCGAGTTTTAGTATTATAATTATCTGTGCTGAGATTAACAGGGTGGCAGAAACATCGACGCAACCTGTTATCATTATCACGAAATTTTGTAACGCAGATGTCTAATATCATGTACTGAATCCATGGTGCTTGAACCATGGTTGTGCGTCTATATCCCTGCCACCCTGTATATGGTATATGGTTAGATTTTCGAAAACGTAACATACGCATTACCTTCTTGCTGGTATGTCTGCTCAAAGAGCAGGCAGGCTGTTTCGTATCCCCAACAACCACAACTCAGGGACCCTTGCCGCCATGCGGTCCTTACGACGACGGTCCTGACTAGGGATGTAAAACGGTAAAATTACCAGGTATTTTAAATTATTATACCAGGGTATAATACGGTAAAAAATGTTATTTTACGTATTTTACGGTAAAATATGGTAATTTTCGGTAAAAAACGTATTAAACGTACTCATACAAAAACACTACAAATACGGAAGTGAGTATGATTGTGTGCATGTGTATGTCATTACTTAACTATATAACTATTATTTAACTATTAACGGAAAAATCGGTTTGAATGAAATTTGCCAGAGATACAAGCAGTATTGGAACATAATAATGAATGATAATGTATATGTACTAATAATAGAATCTGCACAATAATTGTGACATTTTAACTTACATAATTTGCACGCTTGCTCGCAGGCAGAATACAATGACTTTAAGGCTGTAAGATCTTCCCTTGTAAACCGTGTATTTTCTTGCAAATAAACAATTTGAATTTGAATAAAAATAAAATAAAAAACAGAAAACTGAGCTCGTGCGACTCATGCGTACTAAAAATCCCTAAAACTTAATTCTCAAGTCAAGAATTCAAAAATGAATCACAGCATGTCATGGATTATAATAATATCATCTATGTGCTGAGGCAGAGCAGAGGACAGCACAAATTAAAATTTAAAACTTATAAATAAAATAAGTCGCCGGTAATTTTACCGTAATTTACATAAATGACCGTAAAATACCCGTATTTTTACCAGCGTTTTCCGTAAAATTACGTAATTTTGCGACCTTAGTCCTGACCCATCCCTGCCGACTGTACTAGCTATTACAAGAGTTATCAAGGCATACTCATGACGGTCAAGTGTCCCTATGATTAAAAATATAGTCCTACGGAGCAAGTAAGTTAAACCAAAAAAAAGAACTCGATACAACTGCAAAGCTTGGGTTTCATAACGGCCACAAAATTATGGACGTTTATAGAAATACTGATTTTTTACATCATAAAGTCAAACCTTCGCTGTTTTGCGGCCTTTGTGTCACTGCTTTCATAAGAAACCCACGTTAAAAGCTGCCTGTCCACTGAAGCGGAGCGAGGCAGCGGAGCGAAGAAATGTGCTAATACTAACCAATGGGAACGGAGCTCAGGGGCCTACCACCAGCTCATAGAGCAGTATTATTTTAATATTACTTCAGTGTGGGAAAGAGATGAAGCTCTACAGGACGTATAGCTCCATATCTTTCTCCCACCAATAGGAGCGGAGCTTTGAAGCGGAGATTAGATTCTATTAAAGAAAAGAAAGAAATAAATAAAAATATTTTATTTAGGACACGCGCAGGAAATACAGACAAAAATAAGAAAGGAGCATTTTAAACTAACAAACTAACAAAAAATAGTAACGACCTGTGCGGGGCGAAAAAGGCCCATATCTCAGCATAATGCTGCGATATTTTAATAAATACCGCGGCGCTGGTATTGGTTAATTTTGACACATTTCTCCGCTCCGCTCCAGTGTACAGGTAGCCTAATATTGGCACATTTCTCCGCTCCGCTGCCTCACTTCGCTCCAATGGACAGGCCTAATCAAATACAACAATAAATGCTAACGGCAATGTTAATAAGCCAGTGACTATTGAGCCAATAAAAATATATCTACGAGGTAAATTAAAATAACTGCCGAAACTTTAAATTGAGCCTAAAACAGCCGCTTTGGCAAAATCATAATATGATAATATTATGAATCACACAAACTGTCACAAACTGACAATTCATAATATTATCTGCGTTCAATTCATATTACGCAATTCATCTATTTGACAATTTTGTATTATAATGAAACTAGCGACCCGCCCCGGCTTCGCACGGGTATAAACCGGGTTATTATACATATAAACCTTCCTCTTCAATCACTCTATCTATTAAAAAAAACCGCATCAAAATCCGTTGCGTAGTTTTAAAGATTTAAGCATACATAGGGATATAGGGACAGAGAAAGCGACTTCGTTTTATACTATGTAGTGATAACATTTAAACTGTAGAAATAAAAAATAAAAATCTCATTTGGTTAATGAAAACTGTAAAGAAAAATTATCCGGTAAAATTACGGTCTTCATTTTTTCATGCGGCTATATTTACACCAAATATGATTCTGATATGAATTGAATTGAATATGATTGAGCTATAATACTTGTGTCACCATAGAGGAATTGCTGGGAATTCAGAAAATGAATTGCTTTTTAAGGAATTGCTTAATGTGGTCGTTTTAGACCAGCAGATCTAAATCGCGGCATAATAAATGATATTATTTTGTAAATTACTTACTTAAAAATAAATACTTTTTCACGTATTTTTATTTTGTTTTAAACTAGATGAGGTATTGATATGTAATGACGATGAAACAATAAAAACTGTTTTTTTAACCTCATAATTTCTCGTATCTACTATCTATACTCCATTTGAAATAAGATTAGACATTTAACTAAACATTTTTTACAGTCCGTTCAACCGATTTTGACTTCTATTGCGTTGGTAGCATGACAAATGGCAGCTGCAGTAAACAGTTGGTTTGTAACCACTTTTTTTGCTTATAATGTCATCCTTATGCCTAGGCAATAGAAGTCAAAATCGGTTGAACGGACTGTAAAAAAGGTTTGTTTAAATGTCTAATCTTATTTCAAACGGAGTATAGCTAATTATGGGTGAAAATTTTTGTCTAAATCGATCGGTACCCATCACAATCTACTATAAAGTATCCCCAGTTTTAATGTGACCACAGATTAGTATTTTTATCAAGTTTTAAATTAAGTACTCCAATTTTCATTACTATTGTTACATTGACTATGTCATTCCACAGGTTTGCCTCCCTAAAGAGCTTGCAAGTTGTCACACAGCATCAAGACGTTCCTATGAGGACTCACATAAAATACTTCTTTCAAGCAATATTGATACCAGAACATCTCAGGTCATTAATAATGTTCCGGTTGACGATGATTTAGAGACTGATGAATCTTCATTTGACCCACATTCTACACCACGGTGCACTGTTTTCGATGTCTGGATCAAACCTGATCTTACCGATTGTAGTTATTATTACAAATGTATGATGGGCAAGATCGAAAGGGTCAAATGTCTGTTAAATTTTTACTATAGTGCTGAAAAACAGGTAAGTTTACCTTTTATACTTAACCAGCTTTTGCCCGCGGCTTCGCCTGCGTAGATGTCGGAAAATATCCCACGGGAACGTACTACCGAGATTTCATACCTAATAACAGAGGAAAAGGTCATTGACTCCTACCGCTGCGCCCGCGTTGCTACGCGTAATTTTGAAACTGTGATTTCTTTTAAACTATTCATTTAAATGATACGATTCAAATATTTTAATCTAAATTAAATGCCCAATTTAAATAAGTAACTTATTTTTTTGGATAAGGATAATACAATACCGGTCAAAAAAGCTTCAGAAATAACAATTAAATCTTTATCAAATTCTGAAAGATAAAAATGGTTATTGTGGGTCATCCTTAGAAGACTTTTTTGTTGAACTTTTTAAGATAAACAATATCGTAGAACATAAATTTGATATATCTTTTTCGGTTAACGCAGCGCACGCTAGTAAAGCTCCCAGTCGGCATGATTTTTTCCGACATCTTCAACAATAATCATAAAATTTCAGCCAATTTACACGAAACCTTAATGAATTGTACACTAAAACCTTCAGCATGAATCAGTCTGTCTATTGGTGAAAACCGTTTGAACATCCGTTCGGTAGGTTTTGAGTTTATCGCGTTCAGACAGACAGACATACAGGCGCGGCGGGGGACTTTGTTTTATATATAATATGTAAGGATGTGTGTCTTTGCATGCTTGCTGAAAGCATAATATTATAAGATTGAAAATGCCTCAGTTGTTGGCGCCGGCTCCCGAATTGGCTGCCGGCGTTGAGTTTGGAAAAAAAAAGCAGAAATGGTTGGCAATTTGGCATATTGGAGTAGACAGGCAGGGAAAGCATAATTTAAAAAAGCATTTTTTTTTTTTCAATACTTAATATACAGGGTGGCAGGGACATTGACGCGAAAACTGAAACCATGGAAAAAGAGAAAAAAAAATAGAAAATAAAAGTGATAGAAAAGTGCAATACCTACCTACGCGGTCAAAATGTATGAAACAGCAGATTTTTATTTAAATAACCGACGAAAATTTTCAACGCAGGGGGGTTCAGAACTGCCGGGGTCGCGGGAAAGTCCGAAAGGGATACCGTGGCAACATGGCAACTGAAAAAACACGGGTGGGTTTTAGTCAGCAAGAGTCTGACACGCTCTCCCGCTCCGCCCAGAGCGGGAGAAGTTTTCTGATAATTTCCCACCCAAAAAAAAGGGGGGTGCAGAAGCATGTTTTGAATCCATGGTTTCAGTTTTCGCGTCGATGTCCCTGCCACCCTGTATTTCTATTTATTTAATTTGACAACATTGGTCCAATGGTTAGTACATAGAACAAACTTACCAACTAAGGGTTAGTATTTATTAAATGTAAACATAATTATTATTCATCCCTGCCTCACTAGCAACCTGACAGAGTGTCTCAGTATTGGTGCATCGTACTGTTCAGCTAGGGTTTTCAAAATACTGTTGCTGCTCGCCCTCATTCTGCTTATTAAGGATGCGGCCTTTCTTCCTCATAAAAGTCGTCAGTTCGTGCTACAGCAAACATGCTAGACGCGCTGCAGAACCGGGGCAACCTCAACAGCACTCTGAAGCTATTATTATATTGCATACGCAGGGCATCTAGAGTAGAGCCCCCTGCAGGCGCGGTCGCAGCCGAAGATTTTGGGGGGGGGTCACCATGGGAGCCGAGAAATATTTTTGTGCATATAATAATATCTCCAGCTCCACATTACTTATGCTATTCAAGGACGCAGATTTTACATGCGGGGGGGGGTTGTAGTTGCAGGCAAATTAGTCTCAGTAGCAGCACTTTTTGATACAACCAGCCTTGGATAGGTTAGGTTGTGTTAGATATTTTCAATTCTAAGAACTTTTGAACTGAATGCAGAATGCAAGAGCGAGCGAAGTGAGCTCGAAAATTTTGCACACACTCGGACAGGTTAGATTTTCTTTTGATTATTCAAAAAGAACGAGGAATTAGTTGCTATGTTGACTTATGAAGAAAAGATCAAGAATTAAGAGAGTGTAGAAGGCGGGTGTTGAGCGAGGGAAGCGAGCCTGAAAATGTAACCCGTGGCTGTAGTACAGTTTTAAAAGTTCATTAAGGCTGTCGACAGCGTGAAAGATTTTGGGGGGGGTCATGACCCCCAGGACCCCCTCCCTCGGACCGCGCCTGGCCCCCTGCGTACCGTTGACCCACAAACTGCCCGTGTAGAACCCTTGACAATAAGCTTTAAACAGAGTTATTTTGACCTCATTACTACAACGAGCAAGTATATTCCAGTAATCAAGTACTACCCGGAACCGAGCTAGTTAGATAAAGTTAAATATTTTTTACTCGCATAAAAAGTTTAGGTTAGGTTGGGGATGTTAAAATATAATCGATTTTTATTTAAATCGATTATTATTTTCTTATAATCGATTTTTTATTATCGATTTTTATAGTAATATTAATCGATTTTTAGTAAATCGATTATATAAATTACGTGTTTTAATCGATTTGCAGAAACAGCTCGTATCTAATAGATATTTTAGTTTAGTTTTGAGATTATAGAGTACCTAGTCGTTTAGTATTTTTATTTCTCATTTTAGGTATTTTATTTTAAAACATTTAAGGCATTTTTTTATTTGTTTTATATTTTAGTTATTGAGACAATGAGTTTGTCATTTTGTTGGGATGCGCATCATTTCATTTTTATTACAATAAAATAATTCTCAATAGTACTCAAATTTGTATCAAAAATGCTATTTGGTTACCTAATTCCTTACCTTGAAATTTTAAAGGAACATTGCCTTTGATTTTTAGTTTTGAATTGGTTATTTTTTATTCATATAATTTTATTTGATTTTTAATCTGATAAATGGTTAATATGAATCTCTTAGGTTTATTAATGGAATGTGAAAAGCAAGCTTACTAAAAGTAAGCTTGCTTTTCACATTCCAATACAAAAAAATCGATTTTTTTCGCAGAAATCGATTATTTATTTTTATTAAAATCTATTTTTGACAAATCAATTAACTTTGAATAAAAAAAATCGATTTTTATTTAATCGATTCTTTTCCATTAATCTCACATCCCTAGGTTAGGTTAGGTTAGGTTAGAACTGTAACCCTACGCAAAAACGACTAGAACAGTCGTTACGGGTCGTCAGAAGCCTGAAAGTCTGACAACCAATCTTACAAAGGGGTATCGTATTACCCAGTTACTTAGATGTAAAATGAATTTGAAAATTTGCATTTATTGTCAAAGACCAAACTCTTGACTAATTAATAGCGTTAAACAAACACACTTTGTAGAGGGTATGGAGATTGCATATGTCCCAGAATACATCTACCTCGGCCAAATAGTCTCCTTCCAGGCGAGACAAGAAAAAGAAGTTGCTCGCCGCACCGAAAACGCCTGGAAGAGCTATTGGTCGATGAAAACCCTTATGAAAGGAGATCTTCCAATTTGCCATAAACGTAAATTAATGGACATGTGCATTCTCCCTATCCTTACATACGGCGCTCAAACCTTTTTTTTTTTTTTTTTTTTTTGGGTGGGAAATCATCAAATGACTTCTCCCGCTCTGGGCGGAGCGGGAGGGCGTGTCAGACTCTTACTGACTAAAACCCACCCGTGTTCCTTCAGTTGCCGTGTTGCCAGGGGGCCACGATTTCCCTATCGGTTTTCTTCGAACCCCCGGCAGGCATTGGCCCTAGCGGACCCCGTCAATTCTGCTGACATCTCTTTGAGGCGCGCGTGGAACACAACGCGCCGTCGACCCGGGCTTGGTCCTTATCGGACGGCGAGCTACCCATTGCTCACCGTCCGCAAGCCCGCGCCTACGGTGGCCGGAAATCCTCTCGTGACGGCGCTCAAACCTGGTCTTTGACAGTCCAACAGAGGACCGGGCTCGAGGTTTGCCAGCGAGCGATGGAGCGCAGTATCCTTGGAGTTCGACTTACAGACCGGATACGGAACACGATACTGCGCTCTAAGACACAAATCGCTGACGTCACCCAAAAAGCAGCCAAGCTCAAGTGGGACTGGGCCGGACACGTTTGCCGCATGTCGGATGCATTGTGGGCTAAGACCACTACAACATGGGTTCCTGAAAACGTCCAGCGGCATCGTGGAAGACCCAGATGTAGATGGCGGGACGAACTTGATGCTTTTAGGAGGTATTGGTCCATATTGGCTCAGGATCGGGTTGAGTGGAAAAAGGAAAGGGAGGCCTTTGCCCTGCAGTGGGACAATACGGACTAATTATTAATAATTCATTTCAATTTTACAACGTATTTGATTATATGACTTTATAAGATATTGCGTTTGCGTAAAGATCATTTTCACCTAAAGTAGTAATAAAAATTGATGATTTTGAAGGCGCACTCAGTTCGGGTGGTGATCGGTTTTACGAATTTTGCCGATTCTATATCTAAGTTGTGTCGTACTATACTGGTTTGTAGAGGTCGAATAGACAGTTGCTCCATGTAAAATAGTGGTATTCAGCTGCATCCGGTTAGACTGGAAGCCGAATTGATCATTGGAATACTGTCAGTCAAAAATATTACAGATTGAGAATATTTAAATTTTGTTTAGATGTGCCAAACTTATGCAAGTCGATTTAAAGTAAATTAAATTATTGATTATTTTATGTGACATCTCTAAGCCGTCGTAATTGCCTCTCCTACAAATATGCCAAGTTTGGCTTCCTCACATATTTTAAAATAAAGTCTCCTGCCGCGTCTGTCTGTCTGAACGCGATAAACTCAAAAACTGCCGAACGGATTTTTAAACAGTTTTCACCAGTAAACGGAGTGATTCATGCGGAAGGTGTATAATTCATTAAAGTTTCGTGTAAATTGGCTGAAATTTGACGATTATTGTTGAAGATGTCGAAAAAAATCATGTCGACTTCCCGAGCTTTAATGGCGTGCGCCGCGGAAATCGTAAAAGTTACATAAAATTTATGTTCTACAGTATTGTTCATCTTAAAAAATACAATAAAAAAGTCCGCGATGGCATATACGTCTATCTTCTAAGGATGACCCACAGTAACCATTATTATCTTTCAGAATTTTATAAAAAAATTCATTATTATTTCCGAAGGTATTTTGACCGGTATTATATTAATCCTTATCCAATAAAATATATTATTTAAATTGGGTATTTAATTTAGATTGCCTTGACATCATATCATTTAAATGAATTAAAAGATATCACAGTTTTAAAATAACGCGTAACTACATAATTATGGTTGACGACAACGCGGGCGCAGCGGTATTAGTCAATGACCTTTCCTCGGCTATTAGGGTGAGGACATAAAGCGGCGGGTTCCCGGTGCAGACAAACCGGTACGGGTAGGTACCGATCCGTACAGGTAAAATATTCCAATGTTATCATATGCGCTCACGCATAAAGAAACAGGTTGGGACTTGTCGGTACCGACTACTTACCTGGACAGGGTCATACAGGCTTCAAAGTTTGTCGGAGTAGGGTGTCTTTAAAATTGATATAGATAACGAAGTTCTCATTGACTTAGTATTTGAAAGACCATCTTTGTGGGACAAAAAAGAATTAATTAAGAGATGTTCTATTTTAACTAACACGTAGTCGAATGTTTCTGGTGTCATCCTGGTATAAACATAAAACTCGTCTTTATCAAACTCAAACTCAAAGCATTTATTTCAAATAAACCAATTACAGGTACTTTTGAATTGTCAAGGGGTCGGTCAGTCAGAAAAATGAAACTAGTTGCCCATTCCAAAGCGTAGTAGGTACCTTTGGAGAAGAACGGGCAAGAAACTCCACGGACACTCTTTTAAATCAAAATATTGTTACAAAATATTGGTTACATCATTCGTGTTGAACTTAAACATGTGAGAACAATGTAGAAAGACGTGTATGTTAAAAGCGTCCGTAATAAAAATATAATAACAATTCAAAAATTTAAATAAATTAATATAAACCGGGGCAGCTAACAGATGACCAGTCCCTACTGACGGCGCCCGTTCACGAACATGACGCATGGATCAGCACCATTTAGCTCAACCATTTTGAAGGGAACTTAATGATCCAACACACACGCCACCATCAGCGAGACATTTGAGTGAGCATGACATACTCTCAGCCGCCAGGGCACATTCAAGTCAATGAAAGACGTACCTTTATGGTAGCTTTATGGAATGTACAACATGGTTACAGTGCTCACACATGTGATATGCAATTATACAATACAAAGAGATTGAATTTATCCAAGGGAAAGATAGTTTTACAATCTTCAGCAGCTGCAACAATATTTTCGAATGCTAATCAATTAGTTTATGCGCCCTTGTGGAGCTGGACCAGCGCTGAGCCAAGCATTTTTATCAGCGATGTAATCCCCCAACTTATAATATGCTTGGCAGCGTAGTGTGCATTTTATACATGATTTAAATTTCGTTTCGTTCAGTTGGAGTATGTGGGAAGGTATTATTAAATTTTAAGTCTTTTAGAAATAAATGGTGATATAAACCATATTTATTTCTTTTACTATTAATATTGGATACACCAACCGTCCGTCTTATTCAACATTTGAAGTAAACACTTTCCAGAAGGAAATCGTCGTCCGACGAACTCGAAGCCATGATGGTCAATAATGACAAATTTACCTGTTTCTATATGACGTAGGGCATCCTGCGCCGATCCGTATCGACCCGCACCGATAAGTCCGTACCGGAATACCCGCCTCTTTATGTCCTCACCCTATGGTATGTAATCCCGGTAGTACGTTCCTATGGAATATTTTTCAACATCCACGAGAGCGAAGCCGCGGAAATAAGCTAGTTTATTTTCTTTTCTTTTTAACCGACTTCCAAAAAGGAGGAGGTTATATGTTCGTCGCGTATGTTTGTTTTTTTTTATGTATGTCCACCGATTTCTCCGTCAATTGTGGACTGATTTTGAAAATTCTTTTTTTGTTTGAAAGGGTGTGCTCTCGAATTGGTCCCATATAAATTTTATTAACTTTGCTTGGATAGTTTTTGAGTTAGCTACAAAATACGTATTTTTTTCCCACTTAGTATCTCGTAAGTTTCTGTCATTGGTAGCAGATAGTGGTATTCGAATGTGTGTGGGGTAGGTACCACAACTAAAAAGTGAAAAATAAAAACTTTTTACAAAAAAAAAACAACCGACCTCCAAAAAAAACACTACAAAGTGAAAACTAACTTTAATTTCGGAAGTCGGTGGCAAAAAACGAAAATACAAAACCCAAGACACCGACTTCCGAAATTAAAGTTATTTTTCACTTTGTAGTGTTTTTTTCGGAGGTCGGTTGTTTTTTTTTGTAAAAAGTTTTTTTGAAAACTATTTTTAAATCATAGACTCTGATTTTAAGTATTTCTGTATTTTATTTTTTACAGTTTTGTGTACCTCAGAGTGTATCTAATTGCTTTATACCGGTGACAAGTATTCAGACTACGTTGGACCCCTGGCCCACTTGTGGTGCATATGATGATTGGTCTCGACCTGACCCCTATGACTGCACAAAGTACAACCTCTGTCAAAATGGCAAAATTATGCATGTGACTTGTCAAATTGATACTGAATTCAGTCCCACGAAACTTGTAAGTATTTTAATGTGAATCTTAATTAAGACCAGGCACTCTAAAAACAATTTCCACGTAAACTCCGCCCCCATGCACCCGCCACTCCACTGTGTGCTAAACGCTAACACACCAATAATAAAGTTGAATATCGCGTGCGCTCTTTGATCGTGTTCGAGCACGGAACTAAATGGCTTAAGTCTCAAATTCTCATTTCGTTTATAACTAAAGTAATAATTGATCTAGAGAAATAATATCTTGTGGCTGGATAATAAACTAAATTTTCTTACTGTGAATACTTATTTTAGACTTAAAAGCCGAGTAATCTTGATTTATTTAAATAATCTTTTAAAAAGACATGATTGTCGAATAAAAAATGAATCGAGCGAAAATGTTACAGTAACTATCTTGTATATGGACAAAAAAAAATCCAACAAATCATTTACTAAAGTTCCATTTTGATTGTATGCGTGATTGTTTCAGAATATTAATGCAACATATAATTTAGGGAGCTTCTTTTTAACAATGTAGTGTTTTATTTTATTTTTAATCCAGCACATTATTTTTTCTTCTTGAAATTTTAATTCACCTGCCATGTTGTTCACAACCCTAGGTTGACTATTAATGAATGCTTAGGTCAGCCTTCGTAGTTTTTTTTTTTTATAAATAAATGATTTCTAACATTTTTGTTTAATATAATTTCATTAAAAAAAGGACAGAAGATAGATTTAGTTTAGTCCTGTCAAATTAATCAGCGCCTGTCACCACTCCATACAAGTTTAGACGTGATTAAAAACTTGCCTACTAAAATTACGTCAATTTACGTCAAGCACTGATTAATTTGACAGGACTAAACTAAAATTTATCTTCTGTCCTTTTCTTAATGAAATAGAAAGAAAAAGATGCACTGAACTTAAATTTAGTTCAGTTTGTGAACAAGGGAATCGGCACCATTATCTAACTCTAACCAATACTGGTTATAACGAGTTAGATAGCAATTATCTATTCGCGTCTATACGCGAATAGATAATTGCTTTGCCAACTTGGTGACTTGTATATTATGACCGCCTGACTTCTTCAGCGCAAGAGTTCAATGATTTAGTATTAACTCCTGTGCCATTTCGCAGGAATGTCTCCCCAAAGTAAGTAGCTGGTTGTAGCTTATCTCCAACAGTGAGGAAGTCGATCACAACTGTGGACTCCTTTGACCTCTGGCCCCCATGTGGTCCTTCTGATGACTGGTCCCGTGCACCCATCTTTTTAATTACCTATTTGCCGCCCTGCAATATTACCCATTATCAAGATATAATCTTCCTATATATAAAATTCTCGTGTCACAATGTTAGTTACCTTACTCCTCCGAAACGGCTTTACTGATTTTTACCAAATTTTATATGCATATTCAGTAGGTCTGAGAATCGGCTACTATCAATTTTTCATGCCCCTAAGTGATAAGGGTTGTCCACCCCAAACAAATAATTGGCAAAACAACGTTTGCCGGGGTCAGCTAGTTATTTCTAAAACTATTGTATCATTTTACAGGAATGCCTTCCTAAAGAACTCTCAGATTGTACTGTATCAACAACAAGCAAGCCAATTACAACCCTGGAACCCTGGCGATACTGTGATTATTATGAGGCCTGGTCACGACCCGACCCTCATGATTGTACCATGTATCACCTCTGTTATTATGGGAAAATTCTCCATGTGATGTGTCAAATTGGTTATGAATTTAGCCCTACAGAGCATGTAAGTACACCTCAATATCTTTAGATTGTTTTTTTATAGTTTTGCACGTAATAGTTCTTAGAATAAATGAAACGCGTCTAAAATGCTATCAACAATAAGCATCACAACAAATAGCACTGGTGTATGAGTTGACGCGGCTTCGAAGGACCATACGCGGGAAAATAATTTACGTGGTGTGGAATATTAGCCAACACAGAATTGAGCTACACACAGGTATGAATAAGGAATAGGGATGGATGGACTTACTTGGGAATCTTCTGGACGAAACACGTTGACTCAAGGACGGCTCTGGCTATCCTGGTGTTCACTGATTCAAGTCACTGTGGTGCACTTATTGAGTGTTAAAATGTCACAATGGTATCGGCCATTTTTTGCGGGCGGTGCTGAGCGCGCGCGGCGCGCTCGGGAGGGCGCGGTGAGCGGTCACTGACAAGTGTCCAAAATTTGAGAAGCAACCTCAAATCACAGGAGATGCGATTGGCTCCCGCCACAGCGGCAGCAGCCTCTGATTGGTGCGTGCGATGAGCGTCCGTTTCGTTCCGTTGTACGGGAATTGGGAAGGAAGGAATATAGCTCAAAACTACGTTCGGACTATTATAAAAAAAAACTTATTACTAAAACTTGCGCGAGCAAGCACTGTGGCATCTTCATCGCCATTTAGGAACTACGCACCAAAATACTTGACGTCACACAAATCCAGTATCGTGCAATTGGAGTTTACCGCGTGAACACCATATATGTATATAACTTCCCTGACATGAATCATTTGGCATATCAATCAAACAGCAATATCGGCAGTTGCCCGCCAGACACGACACCCGTCTGGTTGGAGGATCCTCCCTTTTCTATGGCGTATGAGAGAACTTTACACCCTTTTCCTCATACCCCTAAAGTACTATTACCATTTGTAACGGTAACACCTAAATCAACTTACCTATTTAACGAGAAAGCTGCGCTTTCCACCAACTACAAGAGAATTAAAAAAATTCAAAAGTCATCTATTCAAATTAGGCTGAGAATCAGCACTTTTCGAACGGCAAAATTACATAAGACAGTCCCCCAAAAACGCCCGCCCTTCACCACTTCCTAGTGCCTTTAGCTGGGAAGAAGAAGTGGCGCAACAAACTCTCCAGCAGCACAGCTGTCTGTTCAGTTAGAAAAAAGGATTGTATACAATAGTATACAAAATAACTTACATTATGCAACACAAAACATTATTCAAATGATAAATTATAGGCCATATGCCAGCTAGCACACGCCAATATACCAACCAAAAACATCGAGAACTATACTCAAGCAATATTTAAAAAAAATAAAAACTAAACGTAAAAAGAACTAAATATCTAAATAAAAGCCTCCAGACATAAAGGGCGTGCCCGCTTACATAAAGCTATAATTGGCAGTTATAAAAGATAAACTAGGACCATCGAGGTAAAATAAATGAACAGTTAATTACTAGTAACAATAACAAAACCATGATCAGCAAGACGACCAGTCACCACAAGCAGCACCCGTTCACGCGCACAACGCAAAGATCAACCATTACCATATTTGAGGGAAGGAGGCAACCCGACCCCCGACGCTACCGCAAGCATTGACATCTAAGGGAGCATGACGAACTTGCTGCTGGTGGCTCAGGCAAAAAATAATATGATCAATTGTCGAGGTCGCTAGCTAACCACAAATTGCAATACAACTCATAACAAAAACATTGTAATGAGTAGATTATGTCAACAATAAAATAAAATCAAAAATTAATTGACTCGTAAAAAAAAAAAAAAAATTACTTATAAATTCAAATAAAATAAACAATTATATAAAGTCATATAAACTGTCAGTAGGTAAGCTAATTCTGGAGAAAGAACATAAACATTGTCTTGAGTTAATCACAGCGACCAACTATTCTTATCATTAAAGTAATCGTTGATACAATAGTATGCCTTTGAACAAAAGTTGGATTTTACTTTGGTTTTAAATGCATTAAAAGGCAAATCTAGCAAAGAAGAGGGTAGCTTGTTATAAAAGGTTATACCAAGCCCAACAAATGAGTTATGAACCTTATGAAGCCGGTGAAAGGATGAAATATTACAAACCAATAATATCGAACAATATTGAGGCAATTTTGTAACATTAAATATTAACAATTTTTTTTTGCTGATCGTACTGCGGAACATTTCACAGTTTATGCCAAAAGACGAAGCAGAATGCTTAACAAAATCAACCTCTTCTAACACTACGCCATCTACTACTGGCAGTACGCCGACAACTACCTTCACTATGCCATCAACCACCTTGCCACCTTGGCCACCGTGTGGTTACTATGATGAAGATTTGAATTTGATTTTTTTTAATTTGACGATAAAGTTCTTAGTAAATTAAAGTTCTTATTAAATACTGAAAAAAGGTGTAAAATAACAATGTTAAAATACTTTCAAAGTTGATCGTACTGCCGAACATTTCACAGTTATGTCTGCCTAAAGACGAAGCAGGATGCAGCGTATCAATACCAACCACTACGCTATCCACTATTGTCACTACGTCATTTACTACAGCCAGTACGCCGACAACTACCTTCACTACGCCGTCAACCACCTTGCCACCTTGGCCACCGTGTGGTTACTATGATGATTGGGTTCTACCAGACACAGCTGATTGTACTGACTACTACATCTGTTTTTACGGTGAAATCATGAGATTGAAATGTGAAGATGGCTACGAATTCAATCATACACAACTTGTTAGTAAAACCTTTGTAATTTTTATAAAAAACCTACACAAAACATAAACAAATACATAACAAACAAACTCAAAACATAAACTAAATAAACGAATACAGACAAATGAACAATCGAACAAACAAACAAATATAAAACAAACAAGCAAACTTTTTCCACTTTTAATTTATTTCGTAGACATAAATACTTACCTATCGGGGTACATAATTGCACAATACTGTTTCATAAAGTTCTTTATTTTTACAGTTATGTCTTCCGAAAGACGAAGCAGGTTGCAACATATTATCAACAACATCAATGGCCCCGACAACGACTACGCAATCAACAACAACTCCAAATCCTTGGCCAATCTGTAAAGGAGATGCTATATGGTTAATGGCTAATCCCCGTGATTCCACTTGTAAAAATTTCATTCTATGTGTTTATGGAGTAATCACTCTAGAGAAATGTCCGCATGGATATTTATTCGACTCAAAATTATTGGTAAGTGTTGTTTCAAATTATTTTTGGTGCCACCCGGGACGGTCGTTTATACAACTTTAGCTTTTGTTTTCCCTAAACCTGATCGGCATTTAAGGGAGATTGACCGGAGAAGACAACACACAAATCAAATCAAATCAGTTTATTGCAAACATGTTGTACAGAGGTTGGAATAAGATGGTTAGTTTCAAACATGCACCCTGTAAGGGCACTGCAAAACAAAATAAAATAAGTCACAAAGTATAAGGGCTATTGAGTAATAATTGTGACTATTAAATTTGGTCGGATTCGCGATATTATCACTTTTAGCGTAACTCGGAATGCGGCCTAAGTTTCTAGACATCTATTTCACATCTTATTTATTTATTTAAATAACATGGGAGACTTCAGCTAAAACAAACAGATCAAGGGCAGTACATTAGTCTGAAAGCCAATTACAGGTCTCCACTTATAAAATACAGAAAAAAAGTGAATTCAAAGGACATTCACAACAAGTTACTATATACTACAGCATAATTACTATGTTTCTCGCACTGCATAGCAACCATCATAACAAAATTTCCTATTTGAAAATGTTACGGCTTAAGCACTTCCTGGCTGACGACACACTAGTTATAAACGGATCTATATCGTATTGTTTACAAAGCCTGTTTAAATTTCTGCTTACACGCACAATGTACGAATTTTGCCTATAATTGGTTGAAGAAAATGGCACGCGCAAAGGTGGATTGTATCGCTTGGACTTCATGGGAACGCTGAAATAAAATTTTGTCAAAATAACGGAACAGTTTATAGTATTGTTAAAAATTTTCAACAAACACTCACAGTCAGTAATCTCGCGGCGGTTGAGTAAAGGTAATAATGATATGAAATTTTTTACATAGCTTATGGTAGTTTTCCGAATGGTACGGTACTTTTTGATGATAACATAGCTACTTTATGAACATTTTCTGGATGCTCTCAATGCGGTTAATATATTTGTGGTAACATGGGTTCCATATTTCCGATGCGTATTCCAAGTGGCTTCTGACAAAACTGCAGTATAGAATTTTTTGAGTTTTGGCTTGAGTGAAGCACTTGGATAACCGCATTATGAAACCCAGTGATTTTGAGGCCTTAGCGACTATTGCATCAACGTGTATTTCGAAACTGAGCTTGGAATCGTGGTGAACCCCCAGATTACGGGTGGAGTTTGATCTAGGTAGAGCTTGATTACCTAGGGTATACGATGTAGCAATGATTTCGCGCTTCCGAGAATACGTAATAACCGAACATTTAGCGGGATTAAGATCCAGCTTGTTTCTTTGGCAGTAGTCTTCTAGGCGACGCAGATAATTTTGAAGTGCCGTTACTTTCATCTGCGATGATATTGTGGCATAAATTTTCATATCATCAGCAAAACACAAAAGATTAGATGAATTCAAGCAAGAGTCGATGTCGTTAATATAGATAATAAATAGCAATGGACCAAGCAATGAACCCTGCGGGACTCCACTAGGAACAGGGACTCAGCTAGATATATAATTATTTAGTACTACTGCTTGGAACCTGTTGACAAGGTAAGAGGAAAACCATCTGAGTAGATCGCCACGAATTCCCATGCCATTTAACTTTGATATCAGAATGCTATGATCAGTTCGATCAAAGGCTTTGCTGTAGTCTGAGTAAACGACATCAACCTGCTTACCGTTGCACATGGCATCAGTTATAAATTCATTAAGAAGAATCAGGTTGGTGACAGTAGACCTCCCTTTTAAGAAACCGTGTTGGAACGAGCTAAATGAATTTTTCAGAGCAATATAAACCTGATTATATATTATTCTTTCAAAGACCTTTGCTATAATACACAGTTTAGATATCGGCCTATAATTCGCTATGTCTGTTTTGACACCTTTATTATGTATAGGCGTTACAAACGCAGATTTCCATATTTGCGGCACAACACAGGCATTCCGCTATAGAAGGTGCACACCGAACAAGAAGTTTGGATGGGATGTTATCAGGACCTGCCGATTTGCATGTATTTAACTTACGAAGCAAGTTAATTATTTCGTCAATATCAACAGTGATACTGCAGATATCAGATATAAGGTTTGACGAATCGTTAGAAAGAAAAGGAGAAGAGCTTGGATGGCTAACACTGGGATTGGAGAGAAAAGTAGAATGGAAGTATTCGGAAAAAGCCTGACAGATCGCCCGTCCGCAAGGTATCACTAGTATAGTTCAAGGTGCTTGGGATTGCGTTTGAGTTATGACGTTTTTTTACAAAAGTCCAAAAATATTTTGGGTTATTTTTAGTTGAATTTTCTGTTAAATCCAAATAGTTGCGGTAGCATTGAGATTCCAACGTTTTCACCCTTTGACGAAGCTTGAATGTTAATTCGTCAGATATATTACTATAGGTTTTGAATTTTTTTAAGTATTTATATTTTTCTTTAATTGTTTTAATAATTGACGAACTATACCACGTTGGATACTTTTTATTCCAAAACAGTTTTTGTGGAATATATTTTATTTGTAGATCAAAAATAAACTGATTAAAAAACAAAAAACCCGACTGCAAAAACACATAACTGAAAAGAGAAAAACAAGCATTATAATCTATAGAATTTTGGTATTGCAGGCGGGACAAACAAAATTTACACCATCATTTCAGTTTATTGGTTTGTCCCGCCTGCAATACCAAAATTCTATAGATTATAATGCTTGTTTTTCTCTTTTCAGTTATGTGTTTTTGCAGTCGGGTTTTTTGTTTTTTAAATAACTTTTTTATTTCAAGCTTTTTAGTTTTATTAAAATAACTAGCTTTTGCCTGCGGCTTCGCCCGCGTGGATGTCGGAAAATATCCCACAGGAACGTGCTACGGGGATTCAGAGTATCCTATGTCCTAACCCAGGTCATGGCCTATCCGTATGTCTATCATCTAAATCCGTTTAGCCGTTACGACACGAAAAGGTAACAGGCTGATAATAAATCTGTTTTAGGGTTCCGTATCTCAAAATGAAACATTAAAGCCCTTAAAGGATGACTTCAGTGTCTGTCAAGACCCTTTTTCTCAGGAACGCGTGGAGGCATCAAGTTGAAATAGATATTAAAAACTTAATCTACGGTCTCTTGGAAGTGTAACGAAAATCAAATTTCCAAGTCAACGCAATAATGGGCACGCCACAACTGTGGCAATAAGTTCCCTCATTGAAGAGTGGCTAGAGAGGCGTCACGGCGTCCATACCTTCCACCTGACGCAGGTTCTCACCGGACACGGTTGTTTCGGGAGATTCCTGTTTCGGATAAGGTGGGAGGAAACGCCCGGGTGAGACCATTGTGTGAATCGCCCGGAGGACACGGTGGAGCATACGGTGGAGGTCTGCCCGGCTTGGGCGGGGCACCGCCATGTCCTCGTGGAGACGATCGGCGGTGGTGATTTTTCGCGTCCGGTCCTGGTCCAAGCCATGGTACGCTATGGCCGATGCCTGCCAGGGTCGCGGGAAAGTCCGAAAGGGTTACCGTGGCCCCTGGCAACACACAGGCAACTGAAGGAACACGGGTGGGTTTTTGTCAGTACAAGCCTAACACGCTTTCCCGCTCCGCCCAGAGAAGTTATTTGAGAATTTCCCACCCAAAAAAAAGTCAACGATATAAAAAATATAGCCATTTATGCCCATTGATGTAAATCAAGGATTCGCCCTCGCCATACTTACGTCGCGCGAAAACTGTTACTCCCTAAATTGTGCGACGTGGCTCACTTGCGAATCATTTCCTCATTCGTCACAGTTCGTAACACATCGGAGCAACTTTCTCGTTTTTAATACACATAGCTGTACAAAGATGCCTTCTTGTGCCTTCAGGAAATATACCAACAACTCCAAAAATTCAAATAAAACTAAAGGTATTACTTTCCATGCGTAAATATTTTTTTTTCAAATTTATTACGATTTCTAAAATAAATATTATGACGGAAGATGACAAGCAACAAAAATTACGTTCCCATGACAACGAACGATAGGGTAGTGTAACGTTGACAAAAAAAGTTTGAAATGTGAATTAGGAAGTATGGAGGTTACATGCCATTATGATTTTAAAATATTTTAACTGCCGGTTTTTTTAATGTCTTTCTTTTTTTAGATTAACTTTTCTTTGAAACTATGTTTTTGAATACAAAATTATAGGTACTTAAACAATTATTATGAAACGCGACTTGCTTCGAAAGCACAGCGTAGGTCCTTCGCCTGATCTCTCTCCGCTTGTGGTGGGTTGCCATCCCGTCAGACTATGAGTGTGAGGAAATGGAGATTCCACCTATTCAAGCACGTCGAAAGAATCTAGGGGAAGTAGCGTGAATAAAGGCGCAGCGCAAAATTTTGTCTTTCAACCAAGGTAACAGACGGACAGTTACTTTCGGATTTAAAATATTAAATAGATGTACTGATGATGAATCACTATTTGTCAATCAATCTGCCTAGCCTTTTCCCAACTATGTTGGGGTCGGCTTCCAGTCTAACCGGATGCAGCTGAATACCAGTATTTTACGTGGAGCGACTGCCTATCTGACCTCCACAACCCAGTAACTGGGTAATACGATACCCTTGGTAAGACTGGTTGTCAGACTTTCGGGCTGCTGACGACCCGTAACGACTGTCAAAGATCCACGAATGACAGCCGGGACCAACAGCTTAACGTGCTTTCCGAGGCACGGAGGAGTCTCGGTATGTAGAAATGGTCACCCATCCACGGATCAACCCCGGCAAGCGTAGCTTAACCTGACAGATCGACCCGAGCGGCTGTTAGTATTTAGCCACGAGCTCCTCGAATGAATCACTATTTGTATTTAACTATTAAGTTCCCACAAGAACCAGGTGTTAAAGAAAAATGGATTCAAATAATCCAAGAAGAACAAAGAGACGATGAATGGTTGCCAACCAAATACAGCCACATTTGTTCACCGCATTTGATCAGAGGTCCGTGGATCGGAACCACGCTCTGCTACCATATTAAATGGTAACAAAATAATGTATCTGTGGAACCAGCAGAGCCATCTTGTATTAACTATGTGAACTAATGTTGAAATAAACTTAGTTTATGCGAAACAGCCATTGTTTTAATAATTTTAATGATGATATGTTCTACTAGACACAAAATTATAAAAACAAATATTTTATTTGTTCAAAAGCACCTCCTTTTAAAATGAAGTATTCTTTTCGAAACGAGTATGCTGACCGTACAGCGACAATTCTCTATGTCATTGTGTGACAGATGACAACTTATGCACAAATGCGGTCATCTTTTGACATGGTAAGGCGTATCCTTCGATGTAAATCGATGTTTATGCCGCATATTTTGACACTCGCAAATAAACCAGTCTATTTGGTACTTCCCGTTGGTCCAGCAGCATGAAATTTGGCGAGAAGTAAGGTCAAGTAAAGAGGATAATCCGAAAATTGGTAATTTATAGTTCTATAATGAACGGCAAAGTTAAGTTTTTTCTGCAATCTGAGATTAAAAATTCAAAGGCCGTGTCTTGAAGTAACATTTAGTCTGTATTTATGTAATTACTCTAATAAAAGTTCTTTTTCAATTGAAAAAGAACAACATTAACATTAATATTTAATACATTACAACATAATATGTTGTTATTTATTTTAAGTTTGTCCTTCAATCCAGATTTGGAAATTCGGGCAGCCGAGCAGGCACAGCTTTGAAACGGGACCCTCAGAGCACAAGTCCTTCTCACACTTGACCGGTTTTTTTAACAAATTTTATATGATTCTAATTAAGTTTATATGATTCTAAATGCCTTTCTTAAAATACAAATTGTTCGTTTTACTATTATTGTCACCATTGATTTGTAGTACCTACTCTTGCCGCCATTGAACATATTAATACAGGACCTGCATGTTTGAAAAGTTAGTTTATGAATTTAAATAGTAATAACTTTTAATAAAGACTAAATGTTAATCCAAGATACGGACTATGACTATATTTCCAATCCCAAAAATCTCTTGAAAAGAAGACAAAAAAACAATATTACACGTGAATTTTAATATCATCCCCTATTTTACCCTCTTGAGGGATAATTTTTGAAAAACGCTGAAATACCTACGTCATTCTTGATTTGTTACCAAAAGCACAAATTTAAATTTTCATAGCCCTAACTTAAGAAATGATAGGTTTCCTATACCAACTTTCATCCCCTTAGGTTTATTTTGAGACAAAAATTTGCTTATGTCCTTCTCCGGGATGCCAGCTATCTCCTTGCCAAATTTTATCGAAACCCGGTCAGTGGTTTAGGCGTGAAAAGGTAACATACAGACAGACAGACAGACAGAGTTACTTTCGAATTTATAATATTAGTATAGATGGATGAATTGATGATTGACTGCTTAGCTGCATAAAAGTATAGCGGATTGATAATCATTTAAAAGTTAAATCTGTAACTATCTGCTACATTCGGTCCTTATTCAGCCCAGTGAAGTATTGGAATAATTCAACTGTTGCATAGTATATTGTGTTCATTTGAATAATAGTAAGTACCTCATTAAAATATTTTTCAACATACAAAGGTATACTTGTATTGTGTTCTATCTCCTCTCATTTCCTACGAAATGTATGGGAGTTATTTTTCAATTTCTGACTTTTCTCGTACTCAAACCTCAGTTGGCCCAATATAGTTTTTTGATCCTAATAATAAATAATAAGAAATAGGATCGACTGGCATCAAAAAAGTTTTTGTGAAAATTGGCCATTTTCTTACTGACTAATATTTTTTTCAAAATCTGTGAATGCAGATCAAAATGTTTCAAAATGTTAAGGACAATCTCCTAAGACCGTTTTCTTGTAGCGACAACGGTTAAGGTACCTGCCCTTGTTGCTCCATCTCAAAATCCACCCTGTATATGCTATGATTGACTGCTTAGCTCCATAAAGGTACAAAAGGTTAAATCCGCAACTATCTGCAATATTCTTACCTTTTGGTTAGTCTTTTTACAATTAGCGGTAAACTATATAAGAATACGAACATTATGCTATATTGCTCATCCCCCATAGCAAACAGCGTGATAATAATTTTTGAAAAATCTATTGTGACGTTTCCATTATTTGACTATAAAGTTTATTTATACCAATTTTTAAGTTAATTAAGCTACACAGTAAAATCCTCCATTGTAAAAATTAATACCCCGTTTCACCCCATTAGGGGTAGATTTTCAAAAAACCCTGATATACGTTTTTAATTATTTTCAGTTTTAATTATAAATACTGAGTTTCTAGTTAATTAGACCGCTCGTTAAAATTCTTCCATACATACTTCGATACCCCCAATCCTCCTTTAGGGGGTGCTTTAGAAAAACTAAAAGTGGCAAACTTTATAATTAACAAAGATAAGTATTCGGCTAAGTTTCAAGTTTATTAACTCAAGGAATAAGATTTTTCATACAAACAAAATGCCCCCTTTTCACCCTCTTAAAGATCGAATCTCCAAAAATCCGTTCTTAGCGGACGTCTACTAACTATAAACTACCTTCCTACCAAATTTCATCTTCATACGTCAAGCGGTTTTCGATTTTTCTTGATGACTGAGTGAGTGAATGAGTGAGTGAGTGAGTGAGTGAGTGACCTTTCGTTTTTATATATTTAGATTAGATATTAGCTTTTATTTGATACCAATAATGTTTTTTTTTAAACCTACCCCTCCCTTTTTTTCTATTTGCAGATGCAATATATAAATATTATATAGCCTATGACACTCCCACAATTAATACGAATCTAACGACACCTCACATGTTAAAATCCATCCAGCCGTTTAGGCTACAGAGCGTGCCAAAGAAATAGACATACATACATACATACTCTCGAAAAACTCTCCTTCTGGGGCAGTCGGGTAAAAAGTTAACTGCATCATCAATTGATCGCGCGGAGAACACGGTTTCCCAGTCAGCCGCACAAATGTCTCTGTTGATAGATTCATAGTCCCCTTTATCAAACAAGAATTGAGTACGAGGCGCACATTCCAGCAGAGGTGATACAGGTCCAAATTAATTAATAACGCTGGGTGGTAGGCATCAATAGGCACGAGTGGGCTAGAACATTCGGTCACATTTACTTTTTAGGGTTCCGTAGTAAACAAGGAACCCTTATAGTTTCGTCATGTCCGTCTGTCTGTCCGTCTGTCAGTCTGTCTGTCTGTCTGTCCGCGGTCTAGCTCCGAGACCCTTAGTACTAGAAAACTGGAATTTGGCATAGGTATATATTTTAATTACGCCGACAAAGTGGTAAAATAAAATTATGAAAAATATTTTTTTTTAGGGTACCTCTCATACCTGTAAAGTGGTGATGTTATTTTTTTTTCTTTTTTTAACCCGTAGTGAGGGGTATCATTGAAAAGGTCCTTTAAAAACATTGTGAGTTTGTGAAAACCATTTTTGGATTCAGGGATTCGTTTGCGAAATATTAAGCTTTAAAGTGCTAATTTTTGTTAGAGTCAAGTGTCCCCCCCTGTCGGCTAAATGGTTGGTTTTGGGTGTGTGAAAAAAATCACAACAGTAGTTTATTTAACGAAATTAAAAGGAAAACTATCACAGCTAAGTTGGCTTTACAAGTTAACGAGTAATAATCGACCAACTTAACTTTGCAGTTGCAAAAACATGTTTTCCCATACATTCCGTATGAGAGAACATATTTTTCAACTACAAAGTTAAGTTTGTTTTTGGGATTAATTCATCCCAACTACGGAACCCTTCATTGTGCGTGGTCCGACACGCACTTGGCCGGTTTTTAATATATGGATTTTCCCATGCTTTACCCAAACGAACTCATAATATTTCTCCTTGGCCATGGTCTTAACCTTACTTAAGAGCTTCTTATACTCCACGCTCAGGTGATCATTGATATAAACACGTTGCGATGTGCCCTGAAACCCGATGTGGATAGGTCCTTAACGGCACGTGCAGCTGCGGTAAAATCTTCTTTCACATAACGGTTTAGAAAACTCACGATGATCAATTTTTCATTAGAATTGAAAATAGGAACCCTAGAGATATAATTCACCTGTGATTTATTCTGTAATTCACCTTCCGGCCGATCGCTTCAATAATCGAAAAAAGATTTTCATCTTTTCTTATAGGAACACTTTTTTTTTTTTTGGGTGGGAAATTATCAAATAACTTCTCGTGCGTGTCAGGCTCTTACTGACTTAAACCCACCCGTGTTCAGGCGCGCGTGGAACACAACGCGCCCTCCGCCTCCTCCTTCGCGAGCATTACCGCTTCGCAGAAGGAGGTGACGGCCTGGCCCATTTCCTCTCGCTCCGTACCATGGCCTGAACCAGGGCCGGACGCGAGAGATCACCGCCGCCAATCGCCTCTACGAGGACACGGCGTTGCTCCGCCCAAGCCGGGCAGACCTCCACCGTATGCTCCACCGTGTCCTCAGGCCGATCCACACAATGGTGACACCCGGGTGTTTCCTCCCGCCTTATCCTGAACAGGAACCTCCCGAAGCAGCCGTGTCCGGTGAGGACCTGCGTCAGGCGGAAGGTGAGGACGCCGTGGCGTCTCTCAAGCCACTCCTCAACAACTCACTATTTCCTGAAGCTTGTCAAGTTCTGTTGCTGTTGCTTCAACCTCCGCTAGTCGAGTGTCAAATTCAGCAAGTCTACCACTAGTGCCTTCACATGTAATTTTTAGCTCAGTTAACTCATCTTTGATTACTCGAATATCATCTACCAGGGTCGGCAAATTAAGTAACTGGCGTTTCATGTCACGAATTTCACTCAATATGGTTTCGAGGGAGGCTGGTTCAGGAGCAACCAGAGCTGGCGATGACGTTCGACAAGTGGGGCACTTCCATTGCGCCATTCTGCTGGCGCCGAGTTTTCTCCATCCGGCTTCAGAAATATTTGCACATCCAAAATCCAGATGTTTTTTGCAGCTCCCACATTGGACTCCGTCATTGAACCGCACGTTACAAGTTGCACACGTTTTCATTATTGAAACTCAGTATCAATAAAATTAGCAAAAACTAGCAAAAATTTTAAATAGGTGAAGAAGTTCAAAAACCGGCCAAGTGCGTGTCGGCCCACGCACAATGAAGGGTTCCGTAGTTGGCATGAATTTATCCCAAAAACAAACTTAACTTTGTAGTTGAAAAATATATTCTCCCATACGGAATGTATGGGAAAACATGTTTTTGCAACTGCAAAGTTAAGTTGGTCGATTATTACTCGTTAACTTGTAAAGCCAACTTAGCTGTGATAGTTTTCCTTTTAATTTCGTTAAATAAACTACTGTTGTGATTTTTTTCACACACCCAAAACCAACCATTTAGCCGACAGGGGGGGACACTTGACTCTAACAAAAATTAGCACTTTAAAGCTTAATATTTCGCAAACGAATCCCTGAATCCAAAAATGGTTTTCACAAACTCACAATGTTTTTGAAGAACCTTTCCAATAATACCACTCACTATGGGCTAACAAAAAAAAACACCACTTTACGTGTATGAGAGGTACCCTAAAAAAAAATGTTTTTTATAATTTTGTTCTACCACTTTGTCCGCGTAATTAATATGTATACCTATGCCAAATTACAGCTTTCTAGTACTAAGGGTCTCGGAGCTAGACCGCGGACAGACAGACAGACGGACATGACGAAACTATAAGGGTTCCTTGTTTACTACGGAACCCTAAAAAGGCTAATAAATTAAGAGGTTAATAAATTACATTTCATAACATTACAAAACATGCTTCAAATCAATAGAATAGAATAATTTTTGTTAATTATTACTCTAGCTATTGAATTATATTATATCATTTATTATGAGTAATAATGAATAAGAATAAATTAAATCAAAAATAAAATTAATTAATACAAATAAATTAAATATATTGGTATGTATACAAACAATCGTCAATGGTCAACTATTTTGTACAAAACAGACGCCTCCTGTCATTCCAACCTCGCCGCCGTGGTCCTTTGCAATCGCGACCGCGTCCCCGTGTAAATGACACTCCCCCCGACCCTTGCTCGATAACAAGGTGCCAGCAGTTGTTGCAGCTGAACACGTAGCTTTAAATTCCCCGACTAATAATCATGATCAAAACTTTGATCGAGCCCGTCGCATCCTTGATGTCCTCCCTCCGGTTGACGCCCTAAGCTGAGGTTCGTACCCCATAGAGGGTGCCCTTAGCGAGCGTTCACCTAGTTTTAATTAGCATAGTTGAATAACCCATGGCTGGAGGTTTTAAGTGTAGTAGCTTAAAGGCACCCACAGGAAAGCCCGGTTAAGTAGCCATGATCTCAGAGGTCAACTACGAGATGCCTCAGTTGACAAGTCCTTAAAAAGGAGAAGCGCACTCGGGCCCTTTTTTGGTCAAAAACTCACCACTTCCACGGCATCGTCGATGGCAGCGCGAAGATTACAATGTCTGCAATTTCTGGGGCAGGATAAGAGATGGGACATGGTTTGTGCGGGAAGATCCACACTCTGCTGCCGTACCGTCGAAGTAGCCCTCCACTTTACGAGGTTATAGTTATATCTTCGCACTTGGGAGTAAGAATAAGGGGGTTATAGTTTAATTTGTGATTTCCTGTGCGAGTCTCAATAAATACTTTTTCTTTCTTTCTTTCTTTCTTTCTAATATCTCATACTCGTAATCCTTAGTGCTAGTCACACGAGTGGCACGCGTTAACGTAGAGGCAACTGCAGCCATCGTCGCGTGCCGACAGCTGCTGTTCCGCACTTTGCCGTTTATTTTTCGCCTTTTATAAAACTGGTGTGAATTATTTTACAGGAATGTTCACCTGAAAAAGATGTGGTTTGCAACCTAGAGCCGACTTGCTCGAAAAAAGATAAATGGATGAAACCTGACCTCTCTGATTGTAGGCTCTATATTTTGTGTGTCTATGGAGATATTTATCAAGTAATCTGCCCGCCTGGATACGAATTTAGTCCAACAAATTTGGTAAGTACAATTTTCTATACTCTCATAGTAAGGTAGATAAAGTCAAAGATGACTACCAACTGCAATTGTCCGTATATTCAAATCACAACTGTGATTCCTTGACAGTTTTATGAAATGGCTTTGTTGTTTTATTTGACACGGCAAACTGTCGAAGTGTGTAAATTTTCTTAAGAGGCCTGCGAACACGGCTCGTAACTACAAATCGAGATGTTTGCAAAATTCAATTCCAAGCATGTTGCGCTAGTGTGAGTGCCTGTCGAAGCGATATACATCTACAGTGAGCAATACTACCACGCACACATTGACAATTATTGCTTGACGCGATAGCACTACTAGCTTTCGAAAATGTATGATAAATTTGGATGTGTTCCGTAATACCAAAAATGATGAATGAAAACTTAATATTTTTCCTTTTTTTTTCGATAATTTGTAACTTGATAATATAAGCTATGCTTCCGCACAAACAATATTATAAATATTGTTGTTTATAATACAGAAAAAACAATATGAAGACATGTCATTTACGCTATAAAAATATGTGAAATTAAATTCGTTTAAATTTTATTTTAGAAAAGCTTTTTGGGAAAAAAAAATGTAGGAGCCTAGATAAACACTGTCTAAATCTGAATAATAACATAATATTGTGGAAATGTGCCCAAATTGCAAATGATTTAGGTATTACGTTTGTATAGACAATTCAGGCGCCGCGTTCTTAAGAATTCCTTTCCCGGACTGTATAAAATGGTTTTTCATTTAAGAAACTTCACTTTACATTACACTCTATGGGTAGGTAGATATGTATAATTTAGGTATGAAATAGAAAACGAACCTTTTGCCCCTAACAAACCTATACTCAGAAGAGCTATGTCAATCTTCTTCTTTTTGTGTGGTTAGTGAATAACCTAGTGTCCGAGTTTTAAAGCCGCCCATGGGCCTCTGACTTGGCTTCACATGCCGTCTAGAAATAGCGCTTAGGCATGCCGGTTTCCTCACGATGTTTTTCTTCACCGTTTTTGAAGCAAGTGACAACTATGCAATTCGCACATGAATTCGAAAAGTCAAAGGTTCCTTGGGCAGTCCGACGGTCACACCATTAGGCTATGACTGCTATAAAGCTATGTCAATGAATGATTTAGTAACAGATTTTATTAATTTTCTAGATATGTCAACCTAAAGAGGTAGCTGGTTGCACAATAACAACAACGACTTCAACCACAAGTAAGCCGACTACAACCAGTACTAAGACAACACCATCAACAACAAGTACAAAGACTACGCCATCAACAACTTCTACAAAGACTACACCGTCAACAACTACCACAAAAACCACGCCATCAACAACCAGTACCAAGACCACGCCATCAACGACAAGTACAAAGACTACGCCATCAACGACAAGCACAAAAACCACGCCAACAACAACTTCTACAAAAACTACGCCGTCAACAACTAGTACTAAGACAACCCCAACAACTACCAGTACTAAAACAACTCCATCAACAACGACTATAACCACTACGCCGTCTACAACTTCCACTCAGACTACGCCAACAACATCAACAAGTACTACTGAACCATCTTCAACAACAAGTAAACCATTACCGGTTTGTAAAGTTACTGATATATGGTTAGAACCGGATCTAACAGATTGTGTACACTTTTTTATCTGTGTTTACGGACAGATTACAAGAGAAAAATGTCCACCAGGATACGAATTCAACCGTGACTATACGGTAAGTGTTTTCTTTAAACTTTTTTTCCCTTAAATTTCATTGTTTTTTTTATTTTTTTATAGAAGGTTTGATCAGACATGATCATGCCACCCTCATAGGCCTCACAAAGATTGACTTATCTACGCTTAATAGCTAATTTAACTAAATTATACATTGACTTTGTCAAATGCCCATGTGACACCCACTCCCATGAAGATCGGAGACGCTACGCTCGAATTTGTGGACGAGTATGTTTACCTAGGACAAATTGTCCAGCTAGGTAGGTCCAACTTCGAGAAAGAGGTCAATCGTCGAATCCGACTCGGCTGGGCAGCGTTCGGGAAGCTACGCAATATCTTTTCGTCCCACATACCACAGTGTCTCAAGACGAAAGTCTTTGACCAGTGCGTGTTGCCAGTGATGACCTATGGTACTGAAACGTGGTCGCTCGCAATGGGCCTTATCAGAAGGCTAAAAGTCACCCAAAGGGCAATGGAGAGGGCTATGCTTGGAGTTTCCCTACGTGATCGAATCAGAAATGAAGAGATCCGCAGGAGAACCAAGGTAACCGACATAGCCCGAAGAATTGCCAAACTTAAGTGGCAATGGGCAGGGCACATTGCTCGCAGAACGGATGGCCGATGGGGTCGAAAGGTTCTAGAGTGGCGACCACGTACCAGAAGACGTAGCGTTGGAAGGCCTCCCACAAGATGGACCGATGACCTTGTGAAGGCCGCAGGAATCCGCTGGATGCGGAAAGCACAGAATCGGTCGAAGTGGCGGTGCTTGGGGGAGGCCTATGTCCAGCAGTGGACGTCTTTCGGCTGAAATGATGATGATGATACATTGACTTAGCCTCTTCTGACAGAGGACGGGCCAGAATCAAGTTACACATGCCCATTTCCCGCAGATCCACATCATATTTAAGCCTTAAGCTGACCCTCTCCACCTCGTTCCGGGCACATTCGGCCAACACATGGTAAACATCCTCAACCACGCCACACTCAGCACAATTTGGTATGTTAGATTTACCCATCAGGAACGCAAAATTGTTTAGCGGTATGTGCCCGGACCGAAGTCTTAGGGCTGTCACAACATCTATCCTAAACAAACCAGACTCTGCGAACCACGGTGAAGGCGTAAGGCAAGGCTGTATGGTCTTATACCAGATGCTTTTAGATAATGACCTCTCGTCAAAATGCTCCCTCCAAATCTCTGTGCACTTTTCCCTAACTAAGTATAAGCAATCCGAGAATAAGGGTAAGCAGGTAAATGGTATTCCATTACAACTAGCTTCTCTGGCCAGACGATCGGCTTCTTCATTTCCTGTTATGCCCACATGTGAAGGTACCCATTGAATTTTAACTATTTTATTACTAATCCTAAGTTTAGTAATAAAATAGTTAAAATTTCATTGTGAATGTCACAAATTCACAGTGTTGATAAATGGCCAATTATTATAACGGGTCGAGAGTTATTTGTTCTTCCCGTTATTGTGATCTCTTGTTTGCGCTGGACCACACTTGGGAACCTTCTGATCACGGAGATCTTGAAGGTCAATGTTCCAACTTTTTTTATGCTTTTTTACGAAAACATGTTTTAAATGTTATAAGTTTAAATATCGCCACGTACTTCTGCATGAAATTTTTACATTGTGCAAAAAGTTACTTAGTTTTGATTTGTTTATTTATTTGGTAAAAACATGCTATTAACTCATCTAGGTTATTTTTTTTTTTTTTTTTTTAATATGATGTGTAAAAGTGGTTGCGAAATCCTATCTACGAAATAAACAATTTCATTGAAAACTTAAAATTCAAAAATTCTGAAGTCATTTATCCAAACTAGGCTGAGAATCAGCACTTTTTGAACGTCAAAATTACATAAGACAGTCCCCCAAAACGCCCACTCTTCACCTCTTCCTAGTGGCTTTTGCTGGGAAGAAGAAGTGGCGCAGCAAACTCCCCAGCAGCACAGCTGTCTGTTCAAGTTAAAAAAAAACTATACAATAGTATGCAAAATAATTGACATTATGCCACACAAAACATAATTAAAATGATTAATTATTGACCATATGTCAGCAAGCATACGCCAATATACCAACCAAAAACATCGAGACATCGAGAACTATGCTCAAGCAGAAATAAAAATAAAAACTAAACGTAAACAGAACTAAATATCTAAATAAAAGCTTCCAGGCATAAAGGGCGTGCCCGCTTAAATAAAGCTGTAATTGGAAGTTATAAATGATAAACTAGGACCATCGAAGTAAAATAAATAAACAGTTAATTACTAGTTACATTTTATTTCATGCACAACATTATAGACCCAGATCTGAGTGAAAGCACAGTAAAATTTCAATAAAAACAGACATAATATTTACAATAAGGAAGGAATTACAATAATAAATAATGCACAAAACAAATCAAGTAAAACTAACAAATAACAATAAAAAATATTTGCACAAAAAAAATAAAAAAACGTGTGGCACTCGGGGACTGCCGCGGTAAAGCTATTGCATAGCATTTGTAACCGCCATACTTCCTATTTGTCAACGCTACACGTGTCATCATCCGTCATCATCCCAAATGATGACGGATGATGACACGTATGATGGAACGTAATTTTTGTTTTATGTCATCATCCGGCATTACATGGTAGGCGGAGTGGGGGGTGTTAGGTTTTATTTTCGTTACAGAATTTCTTGATTCGGTCGCCGCGCTCAAAGCCCGCGATAAAAGCTATGCAATAGCTTAAAAACTCTTCTTTCGTTCATCATCTCACAGAATATCAGACATGCACGATATACTTCTATACATCTCGCTGCAAACAAATCACAATCCTGTGTCGTTGCCAGTAGAGCATTCAGCAGAGCGCGCGAACCAAGAGCGAGTTAGAACGCGAAACTATCCGTGTCGTCGCGGTCTAACTTGGTATCTGGGCTGAGGAAGAACAAAAATTTGTTTACAGACTACGTAGATGACGGGTTGATGAAGTCTTTTACACCATATATCTAAATATGTTAAGTGGTTACCGCCGCCAATAGACTTATGCAATACCAGAGCTATTACATTAATTTGTATCCATGCCAGAAAGAACGATGCAATGTCATAGGTGCGCGTAATGAGGTTAAAAACTGAAAGCTCAGAACAGATGGCAGCACAGTTGTACGTCTTTAAACCGCCATCGTTGTGTTTATGTTTACTTTTGTGTCGATCACAAATTATACGAAAACTAGATAAATATGTATGAAACTTGGAGTGTAGCATTATTAAAAGACGACCTAAGGACAGGGGAAGCGTCTACCACTGGTAAAAAAGCAGCTTTAGTGGAAAAGTCAATCAATTCTGAACGTTTTATAATTTATAGGTTCTTTTGTGTTTGTTGACTTTAAGTTCGTTTTTGTTAAAGACTGGAGGCGTACGATAGAAATAACCTGATCAGAGTTGAAAACCAACTCGGGCATGAACTTCCTGACTGAAAATCCTTAGAGAAAGAACTTCTAGCACTGATCTAATATGATAATATAAACACACACATACTTTACTATAATTTACTTAATATCACATCACAAGTGCCTGTATGTAATGAAAACAGACTTGGTTTTACCACTTTCTCCCATAAAAGGCTTAAAGAATAGCACACCTTATCGACGAAATATCGGATTCCAATTTTTTTCTTATAACTTCTTTGGCAAATATATGGGTCCCCGTATTTTTGCAATAAACAGCTTCGCAACTGAGCTCAATAATTAATTATGCGTAAAAGAAGTCGCTTGTTTACAAAAATGTATGGCTAGCTGTCAAATTATATGACGCTGGAGATCAGCGCCATCTGAAGTGATCCAGTGGCAGATTTATCCCCATTACATCGACACCCAAACCCGTTTCACTTGAACACAAAAACGCTGCTTTGCAGTAGAAATCAAGAACAGTCGACCACTCGTTGCCGGTGTTAATATATTGAACTTGAGCTGGCTTAGCGTATAACGGAGTTTCAAAAGAATAAAAGGCCGACTTATACTAGTTTTCTTACCAGACCCTTGCTCGAAAACGAGTTGCTAGCAGTTGTTGCAGCTGAACACGTAGTTTTAAATACCCCGAATAATAATCAAGATGAAAATCTAAGTTTGATCCAGCCTGTCCCTTCTTGCTATCCTCCACTCAGTGACGCCCTAAGCTGAGGCTCGTACCCCACAGGGGGTGCCCTTAGCGAGCGTTTGCCTAGTTTTAATTTAGAATAGTTATGCCCCTGGCTGAGGGCTTTAAGACGCAGATATATGACAGTAACCTTGAATGGTTAGCTTGCGTATTCTGTACTGAGCTCACGCAACGCGTCGTACGTTCAGCCAGTAATAGGACTTGCCCATCAAGGAGCGCTGACCCAAATTAGACGCATTATTAATTTATTACACGTAAAATAAAAAGTATTTTAATAAAACACGTATACTAAACTATCAATAATTTAATTATCTTTAAAATGATGAAGTTTTCAGAAAATTACGCTTGATAGATTTTGCGTCATTCTCAGTTTTTTATCCACGTTAGACATAACTTTACAAATTAATTTCACTATGTAATATGAACAAAATCAAAAATATGCCTATATCAAAATATTAAAAAAATGCTCTAATTTAATATATATTTTTTCCAAATCAAGATAGACATATGCCATCGTGGACTTTTTTGTTAAATTTTTTAAGGTAAATAATACCTTAGAACATAAATTTGATGTATCTTTTTCGGTTTAGGCAGTGCACGCCAGTAAAGCTCCCAGTCGGCATGACATTTTCCGACTTCTTCAACAATAATCGTCAAATTTCAGCCAATTTACACAAAACTTTAATGAATTATACACTTAAACCTTCCGCATGAATTACTTCGTCCACTGGTGAAAACCGTTTGAAAATCCGTTCTGTAGTTTTTGAGTTTATCGCGTTCAGACAGACAGACAGACGCGGCGGGGGACTTTGTTTATAATAATTATTATTATGTAAGGATAATATATATTACATTTATAATATAGTTAGGATTAAATAGGATGTCAGGATTTATTCAAAATATTAGCTGTGCCCTACGGTTTCACCCACATAAGTCTTGATCCCGTGAGAATATCGGAATAAAAAGCATTCCTTGTCCTAATCCAGGTCAAAGTCTACATTTGCCGAATTTCGTCAAAATTCGTTGTGCCGTTTTAGCGTGAAAGCATAACAAACAAATAAAAGAACCAACTCACTTTTGCATTAATATTATATTTAGGATAAATTTCCAAAAAGCGTGGTGTATAGTTGAAATAAAACTCAACTTACTTCTTTGATACTTGGCTAAAAATAAAACAGCCATAATTTTCAACAAAAACGTTCATGTTCTTATTTGTTTTACAGCAATGTCAACCAAAAGCAGTAGCGGGTTGCTCTATAACAACAACAACTTCAACCACGACTGAGCTAACTACGACTAGCACAAAAACCACGCCAACAACAACTTCTACTAAAACGACATCAACAACAACCACGAGCACAAAGACTACGCCATCAACCACTTCTACTAAGACTACACCGTCAACAACTACCACAAAAACCACGCCATCAACAACTTCTACTAAGACTACACCATCAACAACCAGTACCAAGACCACGCCATCAACGACAAGTACAAAGACTACGCCATCAACGACAAGTACAAAGACTACGCCATCAACGACAAGTACAAAGACTACGCCATCAACAACTTCTACTAAGACCACGCCATCAACAACAAGTACAAAGACCACGCCATCAACGACAAGTACAAAGACTACGCCATCAACAACTTCTACAAAGACTACACCGTCAACAACTACCACAAAAACCACGCCATCAACAACCAGTACGAAGACCACGCCATCAACGACAAGTACAAAGACTACGCCATCAACGACAAGTACAAAGACCACGCCATCAACAACTAGTACCAAGACCACGCCATCAACGACAAGTACAAAGACTACGCCATCAACAACAAGTACAAAGACCACGCCATCAACAACAAGTACAAAGACCACGCCATCAACGACAAGTACAAAGACTACGCCATCAACGACAAGTACAAAGACTACGCCATCAACGACAAGTACAAAGACCACGCCATCAACAACTTCTACTAAGACCACGCCATCAACAACCAGTACCAAGACCACGCCATCAACAACAAGTAAAAAGACTACGCCATCAACGACAAGTACAAAGACTACGCCATCAACGACAAGTACAAAGACCACGCCATCAACAACCAGTACCAAGACCACACCATCAACGACAAGTACAAAGACCACGCCATCAACAACCAGCACTAAGACCACGCCATCAACAACCAGCACTAAGACCACGCCATCAACGACAAGTACAAAGACCACGCCATCAACAACCAGTACCAAGACCACACCATCAACGTCAAGTACAAAGACCACGCCATCAACAACCAGCACTAAGACCACGCCATCAACAACCAGCACTAAGACCACGCCATCAACGACAAGTACAAAGACCACACCGTCAACAACCAGTACCAAGACCACGCCATCAACGACAAGTACAAAGACTACGCCATCAACGACAAGTACAAAGACTACGCCATCAAAGACAAGTACAAAGACCACGCCATCAACAACCAGTACCAAGACCACACCATCAACAACAAGTACAAAGACCACGCCATCAACGACAAGTACAAAGACTACGCCATCAACAACTTCTACAAAGACTACACCGTCAACAACTACCGCAAAAACTACGCCAACAACAACTTCTACTAAGACGACACCAACAACAACCACAAGCACAAAGACCACGCCATCAACGACAAGTACAAAGACTACGCCATCAACGACAAGTACAAAAACTACGCCATCAACAACTTCTACTAAGACCACGCCATCAACAACAAGTACAAAGACCACGCCATCAACGACAAGTACAAAGACTACGCCATCAACAACCAGTACCAAGACCACGCCATCAACAACAAGTACAAAGACTACGCCATCAACGACAAGTACAAAGACTACGCCATCAACGACAAGTACAAAGACCACGCCATCAACAACCAGTACCAAGACCACACCATCAACGACAAGTACAAAGACCACGCCATCAACAACCAGCACTAAGACCACGCCATCAACTACCAGCACTAAGACTACGCCATCAACGACAAGTACAAAGACGACACCGTCAACAACCAGTACCAAGACCACACCATCAACGACAAGTACAAAGACCACGCCATCAACAACCAGCACTAAGACCACGCCATCAACAACCAGCACTAAGACCACGCCATCAACGACAAGTACAAAGACGACACCGTCAACAACCAGTACCAAGACCACACCATCAACGACAAGTACAAAGACCACGCCATCAACGACAAGTACAAAGACGACACCGTCAACAACCAGTACCAAGACCACACCATCAACGACAAGTACAAAGACCACGCCATCAACAACCAGCACTAAGACCACGCCATCAACAACCAGTACCAAGACCACACCATCAACGACAAGTACAAAGACCACACCATCAACAACCAGCACTAAGACCACGCCATCAACAACCAGCACTAAGACCACGCCAACAACGACAAGTACAAAGACGACACCGTCAACAACCAGTACCAAGACCACACCATCAACGACAAGTACAAAGACCACGCCATCAACAACCAGTACCAAGACCACACCATCAACGACAAGTACAAAGACCACACCATCAACAACCAGCACTAAGACCACGCCATCAACAACCAGCACTAAGACCACGCCATCAACGACAAGTACAAAGACGACACCGTCAACAACCAGTACCAAGACCACACCATCAACGACAAGTACAAAGACCACGCCATCAACAACCAGCACTAAGACCACGCCATCAACAACCAGTACAAAAACCACACCATCAACGACAAGTACAAAGACCACACCATCAACAACCAGCACTAAGACCACGCCATCAACAACCAGCACTAAGACCACGCCATCAACGACAAGTACAAAGACGACACCGTCAACAACCAGTACCAAGACCACACCATCAACGACAAGTACAAAGACCACGCCATCAACAACCAGCACTAAGACCACGCCATCAACAACCAGTATCAAGACCACACCATCAACGACAAGTACAAAGACCACACCATCAACAACCAGCACTAAGACCACGCCATCAACGACAAGTACAAAGACGACACCGTCAACAACCAGTACCAAGACCACACCATCAACGACAAGTACAAAGACCACGCCATCAACAACCAGCACTAAGACCACGCCATCAACAACCAGCACTAAGACCACGCCATCAACGACAAGTACAAAGACCACACCGTCAACAACCAGTACCAAGACCACGCCATCAACGACAAGTACAAAGACCACACCGTCAACAACCAGTACCAAGACCACGCCATCAACGACAAGTACAAAGACTACGCCATCAACTACAAGTACAAAGACCACGCCATCAACAACCAGTACCAAGACCACACCATCAACAACCAGTACCAAGACCACGCCATCAACAACAAGTACAAAGACCACGCCATCAACGACAAGTACCAAGACCACACCATCAACAACCAGTACCAAGACCACGCCATCAACGATAAGTACAAAGACCACGCCATCAACAACCAGTACCAAGACCACACCATCAACAACCAGTACCAAGACCACGCCATCAACGACAAGTACCAAGACCACGCCATCAACAACCAGTACCAAGACCACGCCATCAACGACAAGTTCAAAGACTACGCCATCAACGACAAGTACAAAGACCACGCCATCAACAACCAGTACCAAGACCACGCCATCAACAACCAGCACTAAGACCACGCCATCAACGACAAGTACAAAGACGACACCGTCAACAACCAGTACCAAGACCACACCATCAACGACAAGTACAAAGACCACGCCATCAACAACCAGCACTAAGACCACGCCATCAACAACCAGTCCAAAAACCACACCATCAACGACAAGTACAAAGACCACACCATCAACAACCAGCACTAAGACCACGCCATCAACAACCAGCACTAAGACCACGCCATCAACGACAAGTACAAAGACGACACCGTCAACAACCAGTACCAAGACCACACCATCAACGACAAGTACAAAGACCACGCCATCAACAACCAGCACTAAGACCACGCCATCAACAACCAGTATCAAGACCACACCATCAACGACAAGTACAAAGACCACACCATCAACAACCAGCACTAAGACCACGCCATCAACGACAAGTACAAAGACGACACCGTCAACAACCAGTACCAAGACCACACCATCAACGACAAGTACAAAGACCACGCCATCAACAACCAGCACTAAGACCACGCCATCAACAACCAGCACTAAGACCACGCCATCAACGACAAGTACAAAGACCACACCGTCAACAACCAGTACCAAGACCACGCCATCAACGACAAGTACAAAGACCACACCGTCAACAACCAGTACCAAGACCACGCCATCAACGACAAGTACAAAGACTACGCCATCAACTACAAGTACAAAGACCACGCCATCAACAACCAGTACCAAGACCACACCATCAACAACCAGTACCAAGACCACGCCATCAACAACAAGTACAAAGACCACGCCATCAACGACAAGTACCAAGACCACACCATCAACAACCAGTACCAAGACCACGCCATCAACGATAAGTACAAAGACCACGCCATCAACAACCAGTACCAAGACCACACCATCAACAACCAGTGCCAAGACCACGCCATCAACGACAAGTACCAAGACCACGCCATCAACAACCAGTACCAAGACCACGCCATCAACGACAAGTTCAAAGACTACGCCATCAACGACAAGTACAAAGACCACGCCATCAACAACCAGTACCAAGACCACGCCATCAACAACAAGTACAAAGACTACGCCATCAACAACAAGTACAAAGACAACATCGTCAACAACCAGTACCAAGACCACGCTATCGACGACAAGTACAAAGACTACGCCATCAACGACAAGTACAAAGACTACGCCATCAACTACAAGTACAAAAACCACGCCATCAACAACCAGCACTAAGACCACGCCCTCAACAACCAGCACTAAGACCACGCCATCAACGACAAGTACAAAAACCACGCCATCAACAACCAGCACTAAGACCACGCCATCAACAACCAGCACTAAGACCACGCCATCAACAACCAGCACTAAGACCACACCATCAACAACCAGTACCAAGATCACGCCATCAACGACAAGTACAAAGACTACGCCATCAACGACAAGTACAAAGACCACGCCATCAACAACCAGTACCAAGACCACGCCATCAACAACAAGTACAAAGACTACGCCATCAACGACAAGTACAAAGACCACACCATCAACAACCAGCACTAAGACCACGCCATCAACGACAAGTACAAAGACCACGCCATCAACAACCAGTACCAAGACCACGCCATCAACGACAAGTACAAAGACTACGCCATCAACGACAAGTACAAAGACCACACCATCAACAACCAGCACTAAGACCACGCCATCAACGACAAGTACAAAGACCACGCCATCAACAACCAGTACCAAGACCACGCCATCAACGACAAGTACCAAGACCACGCCATCAACAACCAGCACTAAGACCACGCCCTCAACAACCAGCACTAAGACCACGCCATCAACGACAAGTACAAAGACCACACCATCAACAACCAGTACCAAGACCACGCCATCAACGACAAGTACAAAGACTACACCATCAACAACCAGCACTAAGACCACGCCATCAACGACAAGTACAAAGACCACGCCATCAACAACCAGTACCAAGACCATGCCATCAACGACAAGTACAAAGACTACGCCATCAACGACAAGTACAAAGACCACACCATCAACAACCAGCACTAAGACCACGCCATCAACGACAAGTACAAAGACCACGCCATCAACAACCAGTACCAAGACCACGCCATCAACGACAAGTACCAAGACCACGCCATCAACAACCAGCACTAATACCACGCCCTCAACAACCAGCACTAAGACCACGCCATCAACGACAAGTACAAAGACCACACCATCAACAACCAGTACCAAGACCACGCCATCAACGACAAGTACAAAGACTACGCCATCAACGACAAGTACAAAGACCACGCCATCAACAACCAGTACCAAGACCACGCCATCAACGACAAGTACAAAGACTACGCCATCAACGACAAGTACAAAGACCACGCCATCAACAACCAGTACCAAGACCACGCCATCAACGACAAGTACAAAGACTACCCCATCAACAACTTCTACTAAGACTACACCGTCAACAACTACCACAAAAACCACGCCAACAACAACTACGAGCACAAAGACCACACCGACAACAACAAGCACAAAGACCACGCCGTCAACACCAACTACAACAACTGTGACTACGCCATCAACGACAAGCACTAAGACAACTCCAACAACAACAAGCACAACAGATGATCCGCAGCCTTCTTGTAGTGAATCAGAATTTTGGCCGCGAAGTGATCCCAAAGATTGCAGGTTCTTCTACACGTGTATCTATGGGAACATTATATACGAACAGTGTCCGGATGGAAAGGAATTCAGCCCCATTTATTTTGTGAGTATGAGTATAACATAACATCACGCCTGTAATCTGCAAAGGGTCTTATTGTACACAAACATTTCGCCAGTTATGTTTAAGTCCCATGTTATCGCGGGCGCGACTATTGCCATCAACCGAGCACAAATCCTGACTCCGGCCTGCTATTGAGAAATATGTTATTATTCTTACCATTTCCTTACATCATTATCATTTTCCTGTGTTTTTCCAACTATGTTAGGTTCAGCTTCCAGTCTAACCGGATGCAGCTGAATAATAGTTTATTACATGGAGCGACCGCTTATCTGACCTCCACAAACTAATTAACCCCTTGGTTGGTTGTCAGACTTTCGAACTTCTGACTATCTATAATGACTGTCACTATTTACTAACATAACATAACATCAATACAGATGTGATGTTATGTTATGTTAGGAGCCCATGTTATGTTATGGCCCAGAAGGGTTACGCTGAGGTATACCAATAGTACACCCGCTAGTATGAGACAATTATGTTAGTCCTATGTTATAGGGGGCGAACCAATTGCCATCAACCGGGCAAAAATCCAGATTGCTACTCAGAAATTTCTACTACACTTTGCTCGATTTGGGAATCAAACCTCATGTTTAATAATAGCGTTCAATCACTATAACAACGAGATTGTCCTAACATGGTATCAGCGCAATAGTAGCGCGGCAGAAGCAGATGCTGCACATTATAAGAACAGCTGCGCGTCAGCAGCGCGGCGGCCGCGCCGCAGTTTAGAATCAGTGCGGCGCACTTCATTTCAAAAATGGACTCCGACGGGGTTTTAATTTCAATTTCAATAATAAATCATTTGGTGTCAAACTCGCATGTGCACATGCACTATCACGTGCGCTAATTGACAAGTATTCATAAAAAGAACATCGAATGTCAATAGACAATAGTTGCTTACAATCAAATCAAATTAAATTGAGGTTGAATTCTGACACTTGCAACACTGGCTCATCGCCGTCGGAGAGAACGCGGCGCGGCCGCCGCGCTTGTTTTTAACCGACTTCCAAAAAGGAGGAGGTTATATGTTCGTCGCGTATGTTTGTTTTTTTTTTCTATGTATGTCCACCGATTTCTCCGTCAATTGTGGACCGATTTTGAAAATTATTTTTTTGTTTGAAAGGGTGTGCTCTCGAATTGGTCCCATATCAATTTTATTAACTTTGCTTTGATAGTTTTTGAGTAAGCTACAAAATACGTATTTTTTTCCCACTTAGTATGTAGATGATATGATAAGTTTCTGTCACTGGTAGCAGGTAGTGGTATTCGAATGTGTGTGGGGTAGGTACCACAACTAAAAAGTGAAAAATAACTTTAATTTCGGAAGTCGGTGGCAAAAAACGAAAATACAAAACACAAGACACCGACTTCCGAAATTCAAGTTATTTTTCACTTTGTAGTGTCTTTTTTGGAGGTCGGTTGTTTTTTTTTTGTAAAAAGTTTTTTTATTATGAAATAATTCTGATTGGGCGACGGTCTGGTAGCAAATGACCTCTCCTACATCCCTTTAACGGATTACTGACGTATAACTAATAACCTTGTATATCAAAGAAGAGCTCTGTCAGACCGAATCATGCCATCTCCCTCTAAATTATAACGTTTTTTCAGGCATGCTATCCTCCCGAGATAGCTCAGTGCAATTTTACGACAACTACACCGCCAACGACCACGAGTACCACACTCAGCCCTGAATATGATTGTCTCGAGTTCGACTCCTGGTCGAAACCTGACCTGAATGACTGCGAACATTTCTACCTATGTATCTATGGACATTTGATGCATAAGACGTGCCCAAGAGGTTCTGAGTTCAGCCCTGCTGATTTTGTAAGTTTATTTCTATCATACTTAATAACTTGGCAGCATACTCAGACTATCATGTTACCACTGCTCTCAAAAACGGTGAAGGAAAACATTGTGAGGAAACCGGCATGTCCTAGAACCGAAAATTCGAAGACATGTGACATCTACCAACCCGCACTGGGCCCGCGTGGTGGATTACGGCCCATTCCCTCTCACCGAGAGAAGGCCTGTGTCGCAGCAGTGGGAACATTATAGTCAAAGTCAAAGTCATTTATTTGCTTTAAATGCGGTTACAAAGATGTTATTTAAGTATTCTTGTGCGATGACACATTTCGCCATATTTTGGCATGCAAATATTATGGTGAGGCTAAAAAGCAATTATCTTCAACTAGAGTTGAACATGTTGTTTAGACACGAATTAAAGTAAATTAATCCTCAATTTACACAACACAATTAGGTAAAAAAAAAAAAAAAAACCATATGATACATTTGGGACTATGTCCATGTTTGGGACAACACAAAATAACAGGATAAAAATACTACAATCATAGACTTGAATATATTCTAGTCTGTTCTACAATGCATTCCTGTAATGATAGGACCGACAAGAAGTTTTTTTTAGAAATTCACCTATTGAATAATAACTATGTGAAATGAGCCATTTTTTTAGTACTACGCAGAATTTTCTGTAAGGAAGATCAGTTATAAAATTTGGAATTGAATTATAAATAAGTGGCGCCATATACACGCAACTGCGTCGGAATAGTTCAATCCTAGGAACAGGCATTTTTAATAAATATTGTGTGGCTTTTCGTTTATTAACAAACTTAGCGATATATAGGTAGATATATAGGCTGATGATGATGATGACTGCTGGGTCACAGGCCTCCTCTCTGCGAGATTATAATTGGTATTTAAACGAAATGTTAAATGTCAACGAATAGTCATGTTTTTAACCGAATTCCAAAGGAAAAACCGGCCACGCACAATAAAGGGTTCCGTAGTTGGGATGAATTTATCCCAAAAACAAACTTAACTTTGTAGTTGATAAACATGTTCTCCCATACGGAATGTATGGGAAAACATGTTTTTGCAACTGCAAAGTTAAGTTGGTCAATTATTACTCGATAACTATTAAAGCCTACTTAGCTGTGATAGTTTTCCTTTTAATTTCGTTATATAAACTACTGCTATGATTTTTTTCACACATCCAAAACCAACCATTTAGCTGGCAGGGGGACACTTGACTCTAACAAAAATTAGCACTTTAAAGCTTAATATTTTGCAAACGGATCCCTGAAACCAAAAATAGTTTTCACAAACTCAGAATATTTTTGAAGGAACTTTCCAATGATATCCCTCACCATGGGGTAAGAAAATAAAAAAATAAATATCACCACTTTACGTGTATGAGAGGTACCCTAAAAAAAAATGTTTTTCATAGTTTTGTTTTACCACTTTGTCGACGTAATTAATATGTATACCTATGTTAAATTACAGCTTTCTAGTACTAAGGGTCTCGGAGCTAGACCGCGGACAGACAGACAGACAGACAGACATGACGAAACTATAAGGGTTCCTTGTTTACTACGGAACCCTAAAAAACTGTTGTAAAACTGTAATTTTTTTTAATGTTTGTAGTAACAAACATTAAAAAAAATTACAGTTTTACAACAGTTTTTTAACGCCAATTATGAATTGATTTTGATGATTCTTTTTTGTTTGATAGGTCATACTTCAGAGATGGTCCCATATAAATTATATTAACTTTGTTTCTGAGTTCGCTTCAATAATACGTATTTTCCCACTTAGTATATGGATAATATAATAAGTTCCTGTCACTGTTATTTACATAGCAGGTAGTGGTATTCGAATTTGTGTGGGGTAGGTACCACAACTAAAAACTGAAAAATAAAAAACCTTTTACAAAATAAAAACAACCGATTTCCAAAAAAAAAAACCACAAAGTTAAAAATAACATTTCGGAAGTCGGTTGCAAATAATTAAAATTCAAAACCAAAGACACCGACTTCCGAAATTAAAGTAATTTTTCACTTTGTAGTATTTTTTTGGAAGTCAGTTGTTTTTTTTTAAGTTTTGTTAATCGATCAATTTCGTACATTTTGTCACAGTTATTTTCCTAGCCTTTTCCCAACTATGTCGGAGTCGGCTTCCAGTTTACCCGAATACAGCTGAATACCAGTACATGGAGCTACTGCCATTTCCCGCTTCATGTTATCATACTCAAATAATCACAAACATTAATTGCCCACAGGAATGCCAGCCAAAAGCAGTGGCTGGTTGCAGTGAAAAACTAGAAAAACCACTAGCACTTGCACTCACTCGTCCCAACCACCTTGATACTGCTGACACTCATCGTGACACTCGTGACACCAAATGTCTCCCGGTTTCTAAACGTCTTCTACACTTCGCAGAAGACCCAGAAGACTGTAAAAGATACCATGTTTGTGTTTTCGGAAAGAGTACCCATCAGAAGTGTCCTGGAAACTTCTCTTTCAGTTCTGAATTACAGGTGGGTTAGGTTTTATACCAGAGGATTTAATGAGGAAAATAACGAATTTGTTAATTAGTAATAATACAAACAACAAAGCTGAAATTTCTAAAGATATGAGGAATAGTGATGTGCTGGATATCCGTATTCGTATCCGTATCCGCGGATATCCGAGGGAGAAAAAAGATCTGTATCCATATCCGTATCCGTTACTTTTTGGCGGATCTTGAACGGATCTTTTATATTCATACATTTCATTACGTATATGAAATTTTAAAGAAATGTAGCAATGAAATACTGTTAACTTCAATCCTAAAAAATATATATATATCTTATATATTCTAATTAAAGTAGAGTAAGTACCAGTAAATTAAGTTATAAGTTAGTAATTAAACTATCTTTGTAGTGAGATCAAACCTCTAATATTTGTGCTATGCTAATTGAAATAATTATGTACATCAATTAAAACTATGTTGTTTTCAAGAAAAAAAAAAAATTGAGTAATGGTAAATTGTATTTCAAAAAGAGTAACTTGGCAGCTTTGTCCCCCAAAAGTCAGTTACGATGAGGATCATAAATAATTCCTGCTGAACCTGAAGAAAGTTGAGATGCGTATCCATATCCGTATTCGCGGATCTAGATCCTTATGATCCGTATCCGTATCCGCGGATCCGGCACATCACTAATGAGGAACAGTGTGGAATGTTCTTCATCCTTCTTAGAAAAAGGAGGATCCTCCGACCAGACGGGTGTCGTGTCTGGTGGGCTATTGCCCGACGTTTGACTAAGACGTTGATTTATGCTCGTCGCCCGTTAAACTTTGCTTGCGAGATGTAGGATTTTCCGTGAAGTCAATGTACTGCGTAGTTCACACGTGGCGTTGTAGATGTCGCCACATGTCTGTTAGTTCACATTTCGCCATGTTTGTTTTAAGCTTATTGCCATCAACTCGGCACACATCTAGACTCCGGGCTGCTTTTGCTCGAGTCGTTGAGCTCCTTAAGTTCTGTGTTGAGCTTCTCGAATACTGAAAAAAAAAAATTGCTTGCACTGAACGGACAGGTCCACTCAAATCTGTGTGGTTCTTTCCTCAAAAGACCATTTCAGACACTAATTCTACATGGTCCTCATATGGCCTGACCAAGATTATGTTTGGACTTTAAAAGAGACTGCGACCTCTGAGTTTGTTTCGGCCTTTCTTCTCAGAGTAGTCAGATAGGAAACGTCGACCTCATCTAGCTTTTTTTTTTAATATGACGTGTAAAAGTGGTTCCGATATCCTATTTACAGAATAAACAATTGCATTTCAATTTATTTCACAAAAAAAAAAACTAAACATCTTAAACCTCTTTTCAGACTTGTCTACCTTCTAACCTGGTGCAATGCAAGAATAAGCAGAAGTGAATACACCTAAATTAATTTAATTTAAGTTAATATCTTGTAAATCTTTTTTTTAAATAATTATCTGGCAAAACAAATAAAACCATGTAATCCTCTTTTTGGATTTCGCCGCACTCGAGTAAGAATAGAAAATGAAAACAAAAACTTTGGAAATTAAAATTAACAATTAAACACAACATTACTTACTTTTATTTGACCGCACTCGAGTAGGAATAAAAGATGCAGGACAATATATTTTTTTAAATAATATTTTGGATCAACAAAACAAAAACTTTGGAAATTAAAATAAACAAAACACAACATCGCTTATTTTTATTTGATCCTGAGATTCTCGGCATGATCCACCTCTCCCCATCTATAACAGTTATAGATGGGGAGATAAAGTTACTTTAGATCAACGAGAATAACCTCTTAGCATTATCAGCCTTATTCTTAACTAGCCGCGACTACACCTAAAAGTAAAAAGTAAGTTACTCCTTACAACATCAACTATCTGTCAGTGAAAGTCCCGTCAAAATCAGTCCAGCCGTTACGGAGATTAGCCGGAACAAACAGACAAGTTATTTTGACATTACAAATAGACAATTCAATTTTATTTTATTTGTATTGTATTTGTGTAAATGTATAAACTAGAGATGCCGCGAATACGCGCTATTATTCGGTATTCGGCATTACTTGATTTTTTTTGTTATTCGTCGAATACCGAATAATAGTGTATATTATTCGACATTCGGCGAATAGTTGTCTCTAAATAAAAATAAACTTTTAATGAACAGAAAAACTATATATAGACTTAAAAATAACTGAATTTTATTAATCTTTCAAAACAAAACACAGTAAGTATTATCATTCATCATCAGCCTATAATGTTCCCACTGCTGGGACACAGGCCTCCTCTCTATGAGAGGGAGTGGGCCGTAATCCACCACGCGGGCCCAGTGCGGGTTGGTAGATGTCACATATCTTCGAAGTTTTGGTTCTAGGACATGGCCGGTTTCCTCACGATGTTTTCCTTCACCGTTTTGAGAGCAGTGGTGATGAAATGATTTACACAACAAAGTAAAGCGCCTGCCTGGATTCGAAACCACGACCGACAACTTGTGACTCAGGGGCGTTAGTACTGGGCCATCACTGCTCTCACTGGGCCACCACATCCCTCACTGGGCCAGCACTGCTCTCACTGGGCCACCACTGCTCTCACTGAGCCACTGCTGATCTCACTGGGCCACCACTAATCTCACAGGGCCACCACAGCTCTCACTGGGTCACCACTGCTCTCACTGGGCCACCACTGCTCTCACTGGGCCACCACTACTCTCCTAAAGTCGTTGTAGAAATACGAAAGGCTTTGAAAGCTATTGCCACTTGCCTATATTTTGACCGAGACCGCTGTACCACGCGTTAGAAATGCTCGCGTTAAGACGGGGGGCAGTGCAGGCTGCTCATTCATCAAGGCTCACGGCGTCCCACCGCTCATTCGTCAACGCAGCCCTTCGTCTCGCTCTACGCATTCCTAACGCGTAGCACAGTGGTCTCGGACAAACTATATGCCCTCTATGTGTCATTTCAAAGCAGTTTTTAAGATTTATTCGACTGTGACCTCATCTGCCTAGCCTTTTCCCAACTACGTTGGAATCGGCTTTCAGTCTAACCGGATGCAGCTGAATACCGGTATTTTACATGGAGCGACTGCCTGTCTGACCTCCACAACCTAGTTACTAGGTAACACAATACCCCTTGGTAAGATTGGTTGTCAGACTTTTAGACTTCTAACTACCCGTAACGACTGTCAAAGATATACAAATGACAACCAGGACCAACGGCTTAACGTGCTTTCCGAGGAACGGAGGGGTCTTGGAATGTAAAGATGGTCACCCATCCACGGACCAACAGAGGCAAGCGTAGCTTAACCTGATCGATCGACCCGTGTGGCTGTTATTACTTAGCCACTGTGACCTACTCCTACCTGTGTGTTACTAGCTCGACTGTGACCTAATCATAGCTAAATATTATACCAATCAATTAATTAGATACTATAATTAATAGCTTCCTAGTTTAAAAGATAACTTCAATCTCTTTAATTCAATTAAATGATTAGTGTCTGTTTAATTCTTGATAATAGGTGACAGATAAAAATCTCCTTATAATTTGATTATCCAACAACTATGATTTTATCAATTGATAATATTGATTACTGTATTTTTTCCACTAAGTCTATGTGGATGATGTTATAATAACTCCCTGTCACTGTTATTTAGGTAGTGGTATTCAAATGTGTGCGGGGGTACCACAACTAAAAAGTGAAAAATAATAACTTTATACAGAAAAAAAAATTTACTTAGAAAAATCGCTACAAATTGAAAAATAACAGCTGTTCTAAAAATAAGACACCGACGTTAAAGTAATTTTTCAAATTAATGTGATTTTTTTTTAGTCGTTTGGTTTTTAACCTCAACGAGTCATCAATTCAGCCGAAAGACTTTCACTGCTGGGCATTATCATTATGGCTCGCCAAGCATTGCCAAATCAACCGGTCCTGTGTCTTTCGCATCCAGCAGATTCCCGCGGCCTTCACAAGGTCATCGGTCCACCTTGTTGTCAACAACCTAAACGAGTAACACTTATGCTGGGGCCACACACATTTTCTGGAACAAAATACCGTGTTACCGGACTTACAGTGGGTCGATCTCCAGAGGCATTTTTTTTCGTGTCGGGCTGGATAAACCCATTTTAAAAACGAAAAACGTTTTCAAAATATTTTTTTGTATACAGTTCGGTGTCTAATCTACGTGATACAAGGCTAATATTATGAATAAGTTTATTTTAAATATTAAAAAAAAAATCTTAAACCCTAAAATCCTGATCGCTCTGGGTTGACCCAACTCCCGATTGAATGAAAAAAATATGCTTTAACTTTTTAATGAGAAGGATCATATGAAACAACTAATTTAGATTACATAACAAATAGTTAATCTTCATAGTAATAAAATATTTTTAGTGATATTAACAATACTTTTGCCACAATTTGAATTTAAACTCGTGACCGGGCATTTTATCTCATCGCTCTGCGCTGAGGTAAAACATCGCGCTCATCCCTAGTTACGCGTTAGAAACACTCTATTCCCCTCCTGCGGGGCAACGCCAGTAGTGGTCTATTCGCCGAGGAGGATATCGGTGTACCACGTTCCCGCATTCCAACATTACGAAGGTAAGTTTATGATTGCTCTGGATTTGGTTCTCGAATTTTATGATTGCTATGGCACGTTATTTAAATTCAATAGTAAGCTTGTGAATGTGTTTGTTATGTGAATTAAGTGATCGTTATGATGTTTTTTTATGAGACGTAATCACAACTTTCTACTGCTTTTAAATTCGGCTATATTTATGATTTTGTGACTTTTTCTGATCGCTATGGCTCTGATTGCTCTGTCCAAAAAGACCAGAGCGATGATATTTTGCATTAATTATACGTTATAAATCTATTTTAAGTAGTAGTACCGGTCTGTTACAATGACAAACGATGAACTATGCATATAACCTTTAATTTATAACCTTTCCTGGGTTTCTTCGGATAACCTAAACCCATAAACAGATTTTGACGTATTTTACCTTGATGATATTATTATATTGGCATTTAGCTACCGCAACTGTAACCCTTTCTTCTCTAAAATTTAATGGCAACTATTGTTGTAGATTGAAATCATGCCTTGAAATAAATTATCTATTGAAGAAAATTATCCTGGAAGAAGTTGCAGAATCTGCCGTATTAGAAAAAGAAATGTTAATACCGCAAAAAATAAAAGAATTTGACTGTACTATGAAAGTACACCAGGTAATTTGGTCGGCAAATACTAAAAGCGTTTTGGCTATGAGGCGACTAAGCTGCAATTTAGACAACTAAGAGACTGTACAATGTCCGCACGGCAAACACTTAGGCTTTTACCAAATTAATAGCCACTCGAACCAAAACACCTCAAAGACAAACATGTCACGGGCATTAAGGAAGACAAGCCGTCCTTCGCTGGTTAAGCGTTCAAAAAAATGCAATCAGGAGAAGCAAAGTCAGCTCCCACAACTGCTAAATAATAGACAGACTATAACTGCAAATCAAAGTCAAAAATCATTACACGACTCGGACCTGCCGGACAGTTTTTGGGAAGAAGTCCCATCTATTGACTATGAAAATTTAATTACTCCAAGTATTTCCGAGGTAGTTTTATCTTCGTTGCAAAACGATAACACCTTGACAAAGGTTGCTGCAGCAGAAGATTTACCCGACTCCGACTCCGATGACTATTCAATTTTCTGAGCTTCCAATAAACCTTATTTTCTTAGTTAGTTGATCAACTAAACATTATAGAAATTGTATATTGAAAATTTGTATCATTATAATTTGCAAACAATATTTTAATCTGATCTGATCATCTGAATTGCATTTTACTTTGTGTTGTTCTTTTTAATTCTTTACTTTCCACTAAAGTTAAGAAAAACGTGATTATTAAAAATATCTTAGATAATCTTGAAAAGACTGTATTTTAGTCATGATTCTAAGTCATAATAAGCATTATGATTACAAATAGTTATGTTTATAATTGTTTATTTTTAAGAATTTTATCATGTTCTTTATAAACGTTAGTTTTCTTTAATTACTTTTTTAAAACTAATATTTAATGAGTCTAAGTCATTTTATAACTATAAAAGACTGTAGGTATTAATAGTGGATTTCAAAAGGTTTTTAATTTTGTCTCATTTACCTAGAAGTGATTTAATTAAGTCCAAAGAAATGAAACTAAGTCAAAAGTTGATTTTAATAATTATGTGAATTTGTTATTTTAGCGATTATTTATATAAAAGATTCCGTATTTTTGATATGTATGACTGATAATATTGCCTTGACTTTTTTCTAAAATAATAATTTTTTCTTACATTAATCTTGTTTCACGTACACTATGACTGAAAACGGGTAAATGAATAATATTTTATCAATATTTATTTTTTTGTTTCACTGATTTCACCATTTATGATCGCTCTGGCACCAATTATGATTGCTCTGGTCGCGAAATATTTTGAACTTAAATATTTCCATAACTGTTTGTGTAAATTGAAGGCCAATAGAAAAAATGTACCATTTGAATATCATTATTTTTAATGAGATACATAATTACCATTAAATATCAATATCTGAAAAGCACCAGAGCGATCACACGAATACGCCCGTTTTGGAGATATACCCCAGTCTGGTTTCAGAAAACAGCGCAGTACTGCCACTGCCTTATTGGATGTTACTGATAATCTATTATCAGCCCAATATAAAGGAATGTGTTCATTACTAGTCTTGCTAGATTTTTCCCGGGCATTTGACACAATAAATATACCGTTATTACTGTCGAAGCTAACTTATTACGGATTTGACCCCAGTGCTACGCAATGGTTCCCAAGCCGCAGCTACCTTAGTGATAGGAAACAATTTGTGGATCTACGTTTGGGTGACGGAACTGCTCTTACATCGACTCTTACTTCCATTGAGAGACGGGTTCCGCAGGGATCTATATTAGGCCCAATTATGTTTATTTTATACTATGCAGATATCATTAAATGCCTCCAGAGGTGCAAGTACCACATATACGCCAATGACGTCCAACTTTACATATCCTTTAGACCAGATGAGTACGATAGTGCCACTAAATATCTAAACGATGACCTACGTAGAATTGCCGTCTGGTCTGAAGAGAATTGCTAGTCGCTAAACCCAACCAAAACCAAATACATGGTATTTGGCACAAGACAGCAACTAGCAAAACTACCCGCAACGTTTCACCTTGAGTTAATGGGCGAACAAATTGTCAGAGTCAATGAGGCCCGGAATCTTGGTCTTATTTTGGATAGAGACCTTCGTTTCGAAAAACACGTAGCCGATTCAGTGAGAAACTATTTTTACCGCCTGAAAGTTCTGTACAAGATTAGGCCATACTTGTCTGAAACACTACGGGAACAGCTTGTGGAAACCCTGGTTCTATCTAGGTTGAACTACGCTGACACAGTGTACGGCCCGCGCCTATTAGCTCGTACAGACCGCCTCATCCAAAGGGTACAAAACGCTTGTGCGCGGTTTTGTTACAATATCCCTCGCAGAAGCCATGTAACACCTTATCTAAACAAGCATTTTTCTCTAAAAATGAAATCCAGGCGCAAACTGCACTTGGCTTGCCTTCTGTTCGGTGTTGTTAAATACCAGAAACCGGACTACCTGTACGACAAGTTGAGTTGGATAGCGAGTAGACGAGAATGTGGGAGAAGGCAATGCTCGCAGCAACTCTCGACCCAGTCTCATAGTACAGCAGCTTTTAGAGGTAGTTTCCGTTATGCGGCTTCTAAAGTGTGGAATAACCTGCCACCACCTCTTCGAGCGATAGAAACGATCGACACATTTAGAAGACGTTTACGGCAGTATCTCATGGATGCGCAACGGAAGCTAGACATGATCAACCTTAATGTTTCATTGATATAATTTGGATTATGATAAAGTTATCTATATTTATTGACGTACAGTCCCTTTAGTCCTTTGTTTATTGTGCAACCATGCCATTATAATTATTTTGTTAAATACCACTATTTAAATCTTTAATTATCTTTTAACTTAATTGTATCATATCGATTTTATTATTATTTGCTATACATATTTATTTATTCTTTATTTAAATGTTTACACACACTATAAAACTGATTTACATCCGTAAGACGTACTCGTAACATAGGTCCAGTTGAAAACCAGCGTCAGGCACTAGTTGTCTGGCATTTATGCTGAACTGGACCTATTGGTCGCAGCCGTGAGGTACACAATACTGTTTTAAGCTTTCTTTGTTTTTTCCTGTTTTTTTTTTTTGAAATCTGTGTGCCTTAACCTGTGTCAAATAAATTTATTTTCTTTCTTTCACACCAACGAGAAACGCCGTTAATTATCGCGATAATAGACTTTATTCCGACGGGTTAAGGTCCATCATCGTGATAATTAACGGCGTTTCCCGTTGGTGTGGCCCGAGCATTAAGAGTGTATAAATACCTCACATTGCTTAGCAAGATCCTCCGTTACATCGAAAATTAATTTTGAAATAAATATACGGTAAAGTTGAGGTTGAAGGTTGGTTGAAGTTGACGATTTCATAAAATTTTATCTATAAAAAAAAAAACTCAAACTCAAAGCATTTATTTCAAATAAACCAATTACAGGCACTTTTGAAATGTCAAGGGGTCGGTCAGTCAGAAAGATGAAGCTAGTTGCCCATTCCAAAGCGTAGTGTACCTATGGAGAAGAACGCGCAAGAAACTCCACGGACACTCTTTTAAATCACAATATGGTTACAAAGAAAACTGAACAATAAACCGCTGGCATTTAAAAAAATACTTTAAATTAGATCATGAAAGTACTCATGAAGATACAATTGTGTTTTTTTTTAATTCCCCTATTTTCACAGTAAAAAGAAATTACCTAAAATATTGGCGCCTTGGAGCCTTTTCCTCGCCGCTCAGTCTCGCTCACACTCAGTCCGTGAGCAGTATCGTGCGAGCGAGATAAGTAGTGAATTTGAGCTGGGATATTATGGACTCTTAAATGGCACATCCATTACACTCTGGCCAGTGAACCTCGCGTGTCCGTATGGATTGAGGAGCCATGTCTCATATTTAATCGCGGGTACTACCAATATTTAGTAGTAAATTAGGCGATTTTGTAGGCCCGATCCTGGAATTTGTAGTAAAACACTTTAAAAGATACATGACTTTTAAGGTGGCTCCTCAATTCAGACGTTTGAATTGAGGTGCCACCTTACAACTCTAAAACTAGCCGACGGATATTTTTGAAAATTTGGTAGGATTTAGTAGTACTTATGCGTAATCTCTACAAAAAAAATGGGTTTTGTACGGCTGAATTTGAAATAGCTACAATGTTTTAATTTTTCATAAAAATCCATAAATTTCACCGCACTGTTTCTCGGAAAGTAATTAACCAATTACAACAGATTTTTAGTATAATTTAGTAGTAAATACGTTCTAATTTGTAGTATAAAAATAAAATGGAAAAACCACATAATTTGGCTAATACAACACATTTTATGTGGCTCCTCAATCCAGACGGTCTATAGAAAATAATATGTACGTAGCTACTAAAGTAGTTGATCAAATCGGATAACAATAGCACCAATATTTAGTAGAAATTTCTACTAAATATTGGCGTAATCCAAAATCCTGTACATTCAGTATTTCAAAAGATATTAACAAAATAAACATTCTTTAACAATCTAGTGTGGTACGAGAGCCCACGACCAAAACCATGTCACATCGTTTTAGGGCCAAAACCGTATAAAATCGTTAGTTTAGATGATTCCTGAACCCAACTCAGTGGTAAGTACCCGTCAGAAACGTCTCAGTTTTACGGAAGCCTATTTCTGCCATGTTAAAAAAATAAGCAGACGGTTTCATCACAATATGCCTGATATTAAAAATGTACATAGTTTTCGCAATTTTATTACAAAAAAGTTTGTTTTCTGACATTTTGCGTGTCACATGTGGACTGAGCGCATTTAAAAAATGACAAAAAATTTAACCTTTCTGTCTCATAGCAACCTGGTTCAATCGAAAAGTTGTCTAATTAGTAACGTATTTTTTCGTAATCAAAAGATTACGGCAGGTCAGTGATACAATCAAAAATAACTTTTCCATAAGAGATATGTTCTAATGGAACAAATCTATCTTAGGGAGATGTATTAATGATTTAACCTAAAAACTGCAAAAAACGTAAGAAAATTTAAATGTCGGTGGCTACAATTGTAGAAGATTCTGAATCCAAAAATTTCAGACATTTTCCGCATCACTTCTGACCTAAGCGCATTTGAAATACCTATGTAAAAAAAAATATCGAACTGTTTCATAGCAATCTGTCTGATTTTCAGAATGTAGTTGAACGATAGATTTTAGGTACCGAAAACACTATTTTCTGAAACCAGTAGCGTCAAACCTAGAAGGTCATTTGAGAAAATTAAAAATGAGGCAAAAAATAAAAAATTGTAACCCGTCTGAAAATGTTTTCAGGTAATTTTATTTTTATTAAAATAATTTTTCAGAATAAATCGTTTTTACGTACGATTAATAAAGAGCTTACCCGAAACCATCAAAACTGAAAAATGATTTTTTAAAAATAAATTGGACAAAAGAAAACTGGGATGACGTTTGAAAATAACTGTTTATTGAAATTAAATTCATACTTTTTTTTTATTTTACTGTCAGACTCATCATCGGTGTCGTAAGCGTAACAAGCACCGCGCGTTAGCCGGGCGACTCCGAAACGTTCTTTCTGTTTTTGGAGTTATATATGACATTTAAAATTTCTAAAAACAGGTTTTCAGTAACTATACAAAGATTTTAAAATAATTGAACCAGGTTGCTATGAGACAGATAGGTTAAATATTTTGTAATTTTTTAAAAATGCGCTCAGTCCACACGTAACACGCAAAATGTCAGAAAACAAACTTTTTAGTAATAAAATTGCGAAAACTATGTACATTTTTATCAGGCATATTGTGATGAAACCGTCTGCTTGCAGTTTTTAGGTTAAATCATTAATACATCTCCCTAAGATAGATTTGTTCCATTAGAACATATCTCTTATGGAAAAGTTATTTTTAACCGACTTCCAAAAAGGAGGAGGTTATATGTTCGTCGCGTATGTTTGTTTTTTTTTTTTTTTTTTTAAGTATGTCCACCGATTTCTCCGTCAATTGTGGACCGATTTTGAAAATTCTTTTTTTGTTTGAAAGGGTGTGCTCCCGAATTGGTCCCATATAAATTTTATTAATTTTGCTTGGATAGTTTTTGAGTTAGCTACAAAATACGTATTTTTTTCCCACTTAGTATTTAGATGATATGATAAGTTTCTGTCACTGGTAGTAGGTAGCGGTATTCGAATGTGTGTGGAGTAGGTACCACAACTAAAAAGTGAAAAATAAAAACTTTTTACAAAAAAAAAACAACCGACTTCAAAAAAAACACTACAAAGTGAAAAATAACTTTAATTTCGGAAGTCGGTGACAAAGAACGAAAATACAAAACCCAAGACACCGACTTCCGAAATTAAAGTTATTTTTTTCACTTTGTAGTGTTTTTTTTGGAGGTCGGTTGTTTTTTTTTTGTAAAAAGTTTTTTGATTGTATCACTGACCTGCCGTAATCTTTTGATTACGAAAAAATACGTTACTAATTAGACAACTTTTCGATTGAACCAGGTTGCTATGAGACAGAAAGGTTAAATTTTTTGTCATTTTTTAAATGCGCTCAGTCCACATGTGACACGCAAAATGTCAGAAAACAAACTTTTTTGTAATAAAATTGCGAAAACTATGTACATTTTTAATATCAGGCATATTGTGATGAAACCGTCTGCTTATTTTTTTAACATGGCAGAAATAGGCTTCCGTAAAACTGAGACGTTTCTGACGGGTACTTACCACTGAGTTGGGTTCAGGAATCATCTAAACTAACGATTTTATACGGTTTTGGCCCTAAAACGATGTGACATGGTTTTGGTCGTGGGCTCTCGTACCACACTAGATTGTTAAAGAATGTTTATTTTGTTAATATCTTTTGAAATACTGAATGTACAGGATTTTGGATTACGCCAATATTTAGTAGAAATTTCTACTAAATATTGGTGCTATTGTTATCCGATTTGATCAACTACTTTAGTAGCTACATACATATTATTTTCTATAGACCGTCTGGATTGAGGAGCCACATAAAATGTGTTGTATTAGCCAAATTATGTGGTTTTCCATTTTATTTTTATACTACAAATTAGAACGTATTTACTACTAAATTATACTAAAAATCTGTTGTAATTGGTTAATTACTTTCCGAGAAACAGCGCGGTGAAATTTATGGATTTTTATGAAAAATCAAAACATTGTAGCTATCTCAAATTCAGCTGTACAAAACTAATTTTTTTTGTAGAGATTACGCATAAGTACTACTAAATCCTACCAAACTTTCAAAAATATCCGTCAACTAGTTTTAGAGTAGTAAGGTGGCACCTCAATTCAGACGTCTGAATTGAGGAGCCACCTTAAAAGTCGTGTATCTTTTAAAGTGTGTTACTACAAATTTCAGGATCGGGCCTACTTAATTGCCTAATTTACTACTAAATATTGGTAGTACCCGCGTTTAAATATGAGACATGGCTCCTCAATCCATACGGACACAACCTCGCTACCACATTATTGATTGGCTACCTAATATTTGTACTACGTTATGAGTTATTCTGTCAAGGTCGTTTTGTGGATGGGTGACCAGCCATTACATATCGAGACCACTCCGTGCCTCAGATAGAACGTTAAATCGCTGGTCCCGGCTGTCATTTTTAGATATTGGATAGTCCTTACGCGTAGTTAGAAGCCCGAAAGTCTGATAACCAGTCTTACCAAGAGGTATAATATTACCTATTAACTAGGTTGTGGAGGTCAGATAGGGATCGCTTCAAGTAAAATATGCTGCTATTCACTGCAAAAAAAAAACAAAATTCAAAATATTTTATTTCACATAAACCTACATGGGCACTTATGAAACGTCAGAAGCAAGGTGCACGGTTCTAATTTGTCGTTTCCTATGGAGAAGAGCCGGCAAGAAACTCCACGGTGCATCCGGTTGGACTGGAAGCCGATCGCAACGTAGTTGGGAAAAGGCCAGTCAGGTCTAGGTTCTAATAGTAGTTCTAGGATCTAGATACTTTCTACGTTTATTAAATCTAAGACGTCACTCTTTTTTTATTTCTTCCTTTCTGCGCCATGACAATCTGTCTCAGAACAATAAGCCACTGTGTTGACCAACTTCGAGTATATTTGATTCGTAATTATAAACAATAATGTTTATAAATTTTTTTGTTTCTTGTTTATTTAAATTATTAAATATTTCTTATAATAAAAAGAATTTAAAAAAAAAATATTATTAAGAGAGAGCTTCCATTTTTGTGGCGTAGCTCCCATCTCTCTATTCGAATCTGTCGCTGAGACTGGGGACGTCACATCTCTTCAGTTTCATATGCTGTCTTCCTACTCCACTCATCTTAGACTTAGATAATTATCACTAACATCGGTAAAGGATGACATCGTGAGAAAACCTGGACTCATAAATTAATATAAGTCTGAAATAGCCAACCTGTCTTGAGAAAGCGTGGTGATCAATGTTCATGCCTTGTCTGTAAGAGAAGCCTTTGCCCTGCACTGGGATAGGGTTACAGGGTATTAATATGAGCTGCAGCTATTCTACTAAATACACATCGGAAACCCTGGTTTCAGAGCAGCGATCATACGTGACGCGAAATGTAAATTTTTTGACAAAGGTCACGCGGTCAAAGTCATTCTAATTCAAATTAAAATCATTTACTTCAAGTAACATAGACTCTTAATAGAATATCATAACACACATTTACAAATAAAATATTAAAAATATATTGATTTAATAAAAATTCAAATTACAATCAAAATTAAAACTCAAATTGATATAAATAAAAATATCAAATTTAAAAAAAAAAAATCCTTGTACAAAAATCGTTGTGAGATATAAAAGAGCGAGACGCAAAAAAAATCTTTATTTTTTGACGTCTATTATTAATTACGATATTTGCAAAAAACTTAAAAAGAGGTTTTCGGGCGCAACTTTCTTTCTATTACACTTTTCAACACACTTTCAGAATTTCAGTCAAGTGAAATAGGGTTTTTAGATATTATCATGACATTTTCCGTCATTTATCTGCATAATTGCGTAGGATTTATATTATACATGACTCAGACCACTTCAAATACGTCAAATCAAGATATCGTAGAAATAAATACAAAATTATAATTATAAAAACAAAAGAAATATAACTAATTGCCATTTTTAACAGTAAATCAATTCGTTTCAGAAGTAATTAGTAGAAAAAAATTATAATATTATATGCATTTTATTATGAAAAATTAGTCAAAGCATACGGCCCGGAAATGTTGGCAAGAATTAACTTTTGTAAGTAATTAACAATTTTTTATTAATTTTAGTTCATGTAGAAGTTGTGTCGTGTTTTTTTTCTCGTTTTCAGAGCAGTGGTAGCCCAGTGGGAACAGCTCCGACTTCGGTAAAGGTTTGAACCCAGACAGTCGATTTACTTTGTGAAACATCGTGGGGAAACCGGCATATCGTAGTATCAAAAATTACTCAGTACTCAATACTTTATTGCATTCCACAATGTATGTGCTTAGGTGGTAAACATTTGAAAAGAAACAATTGTGGACCCTGTTGGGCACAGCAAAAGAAATTTAGTAGAGATGAGGACTTGTCGTTTATCTTATAATCTAATTTATTCTAAAAAAACATTTATCGTGTATTTTATATGAGGTTTAGAGATTTATCATTTAAATTTTCATGTACACTGTAATAACATTTACTTAATAATAGATTTTTTTAATTTATTCGTGAATAGATGGAGTTTTTTTTCTTTTCTGATTGATTCAGTAATTCGAAGACATGTGACATCCACCAACCCGCACTGGGCCCGCGTGGTAGATTACAGCCCACTCCCTCTCGAAGAGAGGAGGCCTGTATCCCAGCAGAGGGAACATTATAGGATGATTATACTATTAAGTGCCCCGTCTTACTAAGAGGTATTCACAACCCAATTACTGGGTCAGATAGGCAGTCGCTCCATGTAACATACAAGCATTCAGCTGCATCTGGTTAGACTGGAAGCCAACCCCAATGGCTGGGCAGATGAAGACGATGATGAGCGGCAAACAAGCAGTTACTTTGCCTTGACTTCATTCACAAGATGTTCGAGTTAATCGAACACTCAGCGAAAATGCATAATTGTATCGAACGCAAATATGCACATTCGCTCGTTCACCTAAATGTGGGCCAGTTCGCGTTCAGATCTCATTAGAGCAGTGGTTCTTAACCTTTTAGTGGTAAGGGACCATTTGCCAAAATTTCGATCTTGCCATGGACCACCAAATGTTTAAAGGTAATGTACAGTAAATTTAAATGAATGAATCGTTGTTCTATTTATAAATAAAAGATACATAACAGTATTTTTTCTACGAAAATGTTATACTGCAGAAGTATTTGTATAATAGAAGTATGTTATTTTAATGCGATTTTTGTGACTGCATACTCTGGAGTAACTTCTGAATTCTTGGTTCAGTGCCGCTTAAAGCCAAATGGATGTCGGCACTGTTTTTAAGGAATCATGCTCGCATAGATACGTCGATGAAAACAAAGTTAGGTGGTACCGTATAGCAATTTCTCGATTCTCGAGTCTTTGGGAAAAAGTTGTCTTCTCAAAAAATCTTCAAGATTTAAATTACTATCGTATTGCATCTCAATCACTTCTTCCTGATATTAATCAGAAACCCCAGAAACTTTTGACAATGAAAGGATTGCGGATCAGTTTCCGAATACTATTGTTCTCGCAGTCAGGAAAATGGCGATTGAATTCACTTTAAGATTTTCAAATGGAGTGTAATTTTCTTTTTTATTTCTTCAATACGCGTCAATGTGTTGATTCATTGCCACTTATTTAATCTTTTTAGGATAGCTACACGGACCACTTCGGTTGGGTCCAGGGACCACCCGTGGTCCGCGGACCACCGGTTAAGAACCACTGCATTAGAGACACCACGTACTCGAAACTATTACCAAACCATTACCATACCATTTTACCAATAATTAAGTTAGTTATATAGTTTACCATTTTCTACCAGTTCTTGTAATTAAGTGTTATAGTGATTCAATATAGCTATTTACTCTATAATTCGAGACTTTAACTTCCATATATACCATATCCTATCAATACGAGAAAGGTGTGTTAGGTCACCATAGCGCCGAGCACTACTTTCTACACAGATTTATTTTTCATTTATGCCTATTCTTGTTTCAGTTTTGTTTTTATTCATATTACACTGTCCACCATCGCTGCTGATACCACTGAAGCAACAAGATGCGGTCACCACATCTAATACCAACAATTTAATGGTAATTATAATTTTTTTTTTTTTCTGTTGGGCGTCTCACAGCTGGTTCCGAAAACCGTAGCTGCTTAACCGGTCAATCCTGTGATTGCCTTAAGCTACTACACTCAAAGCCTCCAGCCAGGGTACAAATAACTAAGCTAAAGATTTAAGGATGAACGCTCACTAAGTGCACCCCCTGCGGGGTACGAGCCTCGGCTTAGGGCGTTATCCGGAGGGAGGACATCAAAAGATGAGACGGGCTGGATCAAAAGGTTTTGATCATTATTATTAGTCGGGGAATTTAAAGCTACGTGCACAGCTGCAACAACTGCTGGCACCTCGTTTTCGAGCAAGGGTCGGGGGGGAGTATTATTTACTCGGGGGCGCGGCGGTCGAGATCGCAAAGGACCTCGGCGGCGAGGTCGGTATGACGGGAGGCGTCTGTGTTTGTACACTGTACTTGTTTAAATAAGTTTAAAAACATCAAATAATATAATAGTAATAAAACAATTTCAAATAATAATATAACATTTTCAAATAATAATAAAACAATTACAAAAATAATTTTAAAAATAATGAGTAATAATGTTGAATACTATGAATACTATAAATACTACGGTATAACTTACAAAAGCTGGGATTTTTATAATAATTAATAACGCTACATTTTATCAAATATATTTTTCTTAAATGTACACAATTTATCACCGAAAACATCAAAGTCGCAACTGTGGAACAATATTTAAGTATATAATGCAAATATACTAGTAAACTAAACACTAGAAATATCTAAATACAAGCTTATTGGTTTATTTCGACGTAGTTGTTTTCGCAAACTAAATAAAACCTTAGTTTCCAAACATTGCGGTACCTATGGACGAAATTCTTTTCGACTTGACACAGTTTTCCAAACGCATCTTAGATGAAAAAAGAATTTTGTTATAGTGGTTTGATTTTAATAGTAATTTTATTTTCACTATCCACGCTGATGACGCCGATGACGCCGCCACCGCCGATAAATTAAACATCAGACGCCGCCGCCGGTAAAAATACATCGGCGCACGCCTCTAGTACCTATATAATGAATTATGTCTTTACCTCCTGCAACTAAATCATATAAAAACTTTTTACAAAAAATACAACCGACTTCCAAACTACAAAGTGAAAAATAACTTTAATTTCGGAAGTCGATGTCTTTGGATCAGTCAAAAACTAAAATACTGATCCAAAGACACCGACTTCTGATATTAAAGTTATTTTTCACTTTGTAGTTTGGAAGTCGGTCGTATTTTTTGTAATAAGAGTTTTTTTTTTTCACTTTTAAGTGGGTAGGTTTGTAATATAACTAAGTTACAATAGCCTTATGTCAACTGCTCATCAAAAATACCCAAATCGCTATAGATTTGCCTATAATATTTGAAGAGTTCCCTCGATTTCTCCAAGATCCCATTATCAGATCGTGACCAAATAACAAAGGGACCAACTTGAAAGTATACCCTTTTAAACAAAAAAATAATTTTTCAAATCGGTCCAGCCGTCTTCGAGAAATCGGGGAACAAACATAAAAAAAAAATATCCTGACGAATTGAGAACCTCCTCTTTTTTTTAAATCGGTTAATAAGACATTCGTTTTTTACTAATATTACTGGGTTGAGTTACATAATAAAATGAGCATGGTCTTAGTTCTGTTTGCAAAAATAACTTCAAAGTACCAAGTGCTAGATACAACGTACCTACAAAATTAGACAGAGTTTGTACTAGATTGAACAATCGGAACAGCTGTATTGATATATCTTGGCATTTACAGGTATTCAAAACTAATCAGCTTGAACAAATAACTCCAAATAATTCTGTAGTCACTGAACTTATTCAGCAAATCGATGTAAAAGATGGTGGAAATAAAGCAAAAAGTAATATCAATCATGTGGTTGTAACTGATGAAAATATTCAGAATGATAATAATGGAACACAAAACAATGGAACAAATGAATTAGCAGCACACAATTTACTAGTGTCGGTTGAAAATAAAAGTTCATCTTTGAATGATACAAGAGTAACAAATCCATTGAATGATTCATCACCTCTGCAGTTGATTAATTCACAAAATAACACTTTGGGCAATACTTTGAAGACTGAAAATATTACGGTAAGGAGACTGCTTTAACTGTTTACTACTTATTACTGTTCTGGAGTGGAAAATCGTCGTGGATGTCCTTAGCCCTCAGGCAGGCGGCGGGGTCTGTCAGACTCTTACTGACTAAAAACCACTCCGATGTTCCGTTCCCACGCTTAGACCGGGGACCATGGGATCTCATGCGCCTTCCGCGATCCCCGGCTGTCCTGCCTTTTCGGGCCACCTCAGGTCCGCGGGGGGAGTGAGATGTAAGACTCCCATTACGTTCAATAGGGGCACATGACACCTCGGATCCTGCTGGTCCTAGTGGCGGGCGTCCCCAAGTCCGCCGTCCTTCCAGACCTGTCCGCCTGCAAGGACCAGTCCGCCTGCTGCGGGTCGGGAGAGTGGTCTCGATCTCCCTCTCCCTTTCCGCAGCCTCCTTCTGTGAAATGACGGTTTCACAGAAGGAGATCACCGATCATCATAGGCCTCCCCTAAGTCTCGTCACATCGACTGGTCCTATGCTTCTAGCATCCAGCCTGCTACTACCCTCTTATTAATTTATTTGTGACCGGCACAGTATGTCTTTTGCTTCCATACTTCTCTAACATTCACCTCAATAACCATCTCCTTTATAGCCATATCATCTCCCTAAAATAAGTCTATTTCTATGGATAAATTACTGTACTACCAACTAATACAAAAACTGATTTTATTTTGCAGAGACGTGGACTCCAAAATAATCTTGCTAACGAAACACATACGAATTCATTGAATACTACTAATAAAGGGAATGAAAATAATGCTACTATAAAAGAAGTCAGTAAAGTGCAAAATGGTAGTACATCCATTGTAAATGTGAGCAGTACTTTAGTTCCATACACTAATATAGCTTTAGGAGGAAGTAAAAGATTAAATAATAATTTATCTTCCGGTTTAGAAAATAAAGAAACCGGAGTTCCTTCATTAGAAACTATTGATGAAAAAAATACCTTACATAAAAGTTTAAATAATGATGAAGTTAAACTTGCCTGGAGATCTGATATTCCCGTTAGAAAAAACAAAACAAAAAATTTAAAACATATCGCTAAGTTAGATTCTCAAAAAGTTACTTTACAAGCAAATAATATCAATGACAGCGTAAGTAATAGAAATAGTGACTTGATAGATTCTGAAAACGATAAGGAAAGAAGCGTTTTTGTAATCTTAAACTCTGGAAACATAGATGGTATATCTATTAATTCACCAGCTACTAGCAACAATCTTCAAACAAAATCAGATAATAACCCTATTAAAAATTTAAACTCCAGCAATTCCAAATTATTAAACAATTTAATCAATTCAACGATAAATCATGTTCTTTCAAAGATACTGCAACAAAATCACAGTCATTTAAATTCCACACATATATTCTTGTTGCTAAATTCTGGTAGTATTTCAAACGTTCATGTAAGTTCTCCCGTTTTGGATAATATTATTAAAAATACAACTTTAAAAGAGAGATTAAGAAGGCATTTGAATACAAATAATACTAATGTGGAATCTGTAACATTAAAACCATCAAGTGATAAATCAAATAATCATATTATTGACATTAAGTTCAGAACCGCTGAACATCAGGGTACACAAAATAATGTAAATAAAGATAGTAATGTCACCATTATACCTTTAGATAATAACCAATATAATTCTTCCCTCGGATCAAATGCTCCTGATAATGCCACTCTCGCTAACTCTAATACCACTGTTGTAGATCTAATTAAACACGAAGAAATTTCAAGTGCAGAAGCGCGGGCATTCAGATCTTTGATACCAGACAAAATAAAAAAATTACAACAAGTTTCCAATGTCATCAACAATGAGCTAAATGAAACAAAAGACCATAATTTAGTTCCAAAACTATCGCCTGAATCCCCACCCGTATCTATCGATTTAAACCAAATACCTTTAAACAATATCCTTGGTGGTGCCTTAAGTTTAATAAAAAGATTAAAACGAGACACTCATGATAAAGCAGAAAACAATTATCCTTTGAACACAAATTGCACAACAAAACAAATTGACGAACATCACACTGTGAAATCTTGTAAAAACTCCAAATCGTTCAATAATGATGTGACCATAAAGACTACATTAACCAGAAAAACGTTTAATGATAATATTTCCAATGTATTGAAATTGTATGATTCCGTAGAACTTGTTTGCCCACTTTCAGTTTTGGTAAAGTTATATACACATCAGGTTTTAGACAATATATTATCTAAGAACCTACATGATGTTTTTAATCTAATTTTAAATTCAATTATGAACGGTAATAAAAATGCTATCAATTTGGCATCTCAGGAGTTATTCGACCAGCCTATCTCTATTAAACTACGGTTACAACTAGTTCATGGAAAAACAAAGGAGTTTATGGAACAGTTAAGTGATATTGTGGATGCAACGGTATGTTCGTTGTCTTAAAGCTTTGGTTTCCAAAGAAAGCGTTGAGCCGTCACACAATAACATTGTCCAAATACAGATCGTTTTTAACACCTTTATGTGAAATTCTGGAGAAAATAAACGATTTTGTGACGACTGATATAATATGATGGTTTCCTATAAACGCTTTCCTATAAAACCAATGCTTAAGAGGGCGTCCAATGGTCCACTAGCGCCACTCCTTTAAAAAAATATTATCTCGTCACTGAGAAGGAATTATGAATATCGGCTAGTAAGGACCCTCGGTAAGTGTGTCTAGAATTTTCTAATACCTTTTATAAAGTTTAATATTGAGACCGAGGCAACAAAATTCGATCTAAATAAAACCCGCCACATTCCCTTAGATCGTATTTCCTTCTCAGTGTCGAGATAATATTTTTAAAGAAGTGTCGCTAGTGGACCATTTGGGCGCCCTCTTAAGTTATGTGTGCCTTACTGAGTGCAATATTGACGATTACTGATTATTAAGTCCAATATTCTTCACAATCACTTAGATATTGAATTATAAGCTAAGAATTGTAAGTTGGGTACTACCACTGCCAGGGTTGGGCAGTATTTGAATTACTTGTAATCAAAATACGTAATTGAAATACAAATACGTATTTAGTACTTGTAATTCAATTACTTCTTAAAAATTTAATTTGTAATTGGTATTTCAAATACCTGACGCTGAGGTATTTTGTAGTTAGTATTTCAAATACTTATGGCTTCAAAATACATTTGAATATAAATACATTTAGCGATCTTATTAATGGGTGCGTTCTGCAAAAAATTGCCCTCGATAGCTTTCGTAAGCAAAATGGCGACCGCTAAATATGTCAATCTTTACAGTTGGCAACACTGGGCTGTATTAGTTCTATTCCATTTACATAACCTAACACCTTACTGTATTTTATAATTTGTATTTTAAATAAAAATAGTTAAAATACTGTATATTGTATTTTATATTTCAAATACACGACTTAAAAATACTTTGTATTTCGTGTTTTAAATACGTGCGAGATAGTATTTTGTAATTTGTATTTTAAATAAAAATTACTTAAGTTAATCCAGGATTTAAAAAAAAAATCTTGTGGTAAATCTGGGCTGTGCAACTGTGTGACTGTCAGAGAAGTATTTTTTTATCAAATTGATACTATACGTCAATTTGGCGAATTATAGACAGATATTTCATATAACTGTTCAAGAATGACAGTTGTAATTTTTAATAAATAGACAATTTAAGGTTATTAATTAATAATTAATTTCCATGTTAAAACAAGCGTGGCAAATAATGATCATTCATAGACCTTTGCTCCGCAGATTTAAGTGATATTATATTTTGTATATTAGGACAATAAATAAAAATATTTTTAAAACATGAAACTTTTTATTTACAACATCTTTTCGCACCTCTCTGGGTTTTGGTCCAACCTTTGGTTTGAAATTACAATAATACAATAACATAAATCAGACTAGTTTTATTCTTAAGCAATGTAATACAATAAATATACTTATCCTAAATTAAAATCAAAGACTTTTATTACAAAAATAAAAGCGAATGAAAACGGTGCGAAATTTTTCAAATATTTGTTTAAATTAATAAATATTTTCATTAATTATTTAACAATTTCAGGCAAAAATATTTGAAATTCAGATTCTTTATTGTTGTTCAATTATTTTTCTGAAATTGATTGTTAAGAGAGATGAATCGAGAAATCTTGGGACTTAGGACCACATCTTAAATATTTAGAACTAAAGAAAAAAGTAAAATGATAAAAAAACAAATTTTAGAAAAAAGAAACGCAGGTGTGGGCAGCCCTACTAAAAGAAAAATAATATCTAGCCAAGTATAATCTTCTCTAATTAAAGCTAAATTATTATCACAAGAAAGAGACAGATATAGTTTCTCCATCTCTTTTCATCTTTTAGCAGATTCCTCACTTCTTCTCCGCCTAGCAATCAATTTATCAAACAACATTATTTTCTTCAGCTGTAGATCTCAAAGTTTCATTACTAAGGTTTATGTATATACAGGGTATTTAATTAAGTAATCCTCTTTACAATATTTCATTTCTGACCACTCGGTACTTTTTAGTGCCAGACGTTCAACTGACATGGTACCACTAGATGAATAGTCTAACAACGATATAAAAGTATAAAATGTTTTTGTAAATAAGATTACTCAATAAATATTATAGTGCCAAAGTCATTTTGTTCAGTGGTCGTAGTGTCAGGCGATCATGTCGTTTTTTTCTTTAGTTTTGCTGTGCAGCCGCTGGGTGATATATGGACGCAAGACTGTGGAAAAACAAAATAAAGGAAATTAATGGTTAATCAAATTGTCACACTACGTCAATTTACCGTGTTAAAGCCATTTCATGCAATTGTCAAGCAATGACAGTTGTGATTTGAATATACGGGCAATTTAAATTGGTAGTCAATTTGCTGAGCAATTAATTATTCCGATTTTACATACAAATAGCTTTTCCACGCCATTTATACAGAGTGAAATTGAATTCATGGTCATCCTCTTAAGGGGTCATTGTTGTCAACAACTTTCACTGTGGAACCAACCTTTAAATCGCGGAACAAAAACCAGCTGTTCCTTACATTTATGTTTGCATAGCTCGTCAAAATGTAGGGAAAAGCAGTTTTTTTTTTGCGAACTCTTTATATAAAATTAGACGCAGGAGGATCTATGATCCCTCCGTGTAACTAGTTCATTATTATATGTAAACTCCATTAATGTAAAAATTTGTCACATATGCATTTATGACCTTGGGAAAGGCCGATGGCAAGCAGCGGATAAAACTTGCCTAAGCTGATCATTATGATGGCGTAAAGCATTGTCATTCACGATAATAACAAAATTATCATTCATTTCTATAAGATTCCTTTAATTTTTATTAATTTCTAGCTCCTGCAACTAACGTGTTTTTACCTAGTGCAGGAGTCAGAGCTTCACTTTGTTTATTAATTATTAACCAAGCATGCTCAGAAAAAGTACCACTTTACAATGAAAAACAAATCAACCCACCTTCAACACCGGATCAAACTCGAATCCAGTACTACAGTACATTTTTGTTGCGAATTCTCCTGCGCAGAAGTAGTAAGACTCGCACCCTTCTGGATCAGGCATATTCCCAAAAACGCCTAAAGGACAGGCAATGTCTGCATCCTTCTTTTTCTTATTCTCAGCTTCGGCTTGCGTCGCAAGTAATTCTTCAAAGGACGCGCCTAGTTCCGAAGACGAGTTGGTCTCAAGTTGTTGCAAAGTCGTGGTTGTCTCTTCTGAAGGCGTTGGTTGTGATTTTTGCGTGGTAGTGCCAAGTGTGCAACCTCCTTCAACGATTGGTACGCAATTCTGGAACAAGAAAAAGTGGGTTATGATGAGGTTTAGAAATTTCTTAGTGTAAAGAACTTACTAAATGTAGAACATGAAATATTAAAACTGAACCGAAACGTTAAGGTTGAACTAGTCGCGGGCTCGAACTCATTGGTGGGCTTGGTTAAAAAAGCACGCTATCTCACCTGGCATCGTGTCCGACAGAGATAATATCAATGATGAGCATTTAGACGCTGGTCTACATGCACAAACTCTAGTTCGCACGCACACAAACACCGTTCAGAACGATTTTAGTAAAACGAGCATATTCAAAATTACGAAAAGTCCTTTGGAAGGTGGAGTTTTATGAAAAAACTACTGCATAAATCAATTATGAATAAAGTTTATTATAATCTTCGACAATTGAGCTTTGTCGGAACGAGCTTTTTTTGGAGATTTTATACTTCTTTTATTACTTATTTACTCCCAAAGTTGCGTTAAAATTAGCAGGTAAAACGAATCTTTGTTGGCTCATAACTTTTTAATTGCTTTTTTTTTACTATTCTGCTTCTGTACAGACAAAATTAATAATAAGACAAAACGATTTCATGTTTTACTTTGGATGTACAATGTGTAACAGTGGAGTAAAACCCCCCCGAAATTTGTATGGAAAAAGTATCGGCTAGTTGCGCCTTAAGAAAATTTCTCAGAAATTGGTGAATTGAGTCTATTGACTCAACCGAACGTCTTACCCCGTGTCTTAACAGAAAGCGACAGTCGCGTGTTGCCGAGTATGCGATCGATGCGATTGTTTGTATGAATAATGACGTACAAACGCGACTTGATTGATCACGCGACGTATAAAAGAGCTCGAAGATCACTTTTGGTTAGGACACGCGCTTTAAATTAATTTGCCACGTTGTCACTATTATCTTCGTTCATCTTTGAAAATCACAGGCGTCTGTAAGGATCGTATTCAAGAACAATACTTTGGAATGAATCTGGATTCAAACTTGTCAGATGTCACTCTAATCTCTACTCAAATTAAGCTTAAATATTCTTTTAGAATTCAGGCCTAAGTGATTTTTATTTAGTATATTAATAAAACTTACCAAAACTGAATGGTCATATTCCAATCCGTCAGGACAACGCAGATGCAGTGGGTTTCCAATACCAATGCATCTATAGAAGAAGTCACAATTCTCAGGATCTGGTATGATTCCAAACAAATCCGAAGGACATATTGACGCCACTGTTGTTGGCACTTCTGTTGTTATTGTTGTCGCTTCTGTTGCTATTGTAGTCGCTTCTGTAGGTATAGTAGTCACTTCAGAAGTTATTGTTGTTGCTTCTGCAGGAATAGTAGTCGCTTCTGTAGGTATGGTAGTCGCTTCTGTGGGCGCTTCTGTTGTTATTGATGACGCTTCTGTTGGTATAGTAGTCGCTTCAGAAATTATTGTTGTTACTTCTGCAGGAATAGTAGTCGCTTCTGCAGGTATAGTAGTCGCTTCTGTGGGCGCTTCTGTTGTTATTGTTGATGCTTCTGGTGGTATAGTAGTCGCTTCAGAAGTTATTGTTGTTGCTTCTGCAGGAATAGTAGTCGCTTCTGTAGGTATAGTAGTCGCTTCTGTAGGCGCTTCTGTTGTTATTGTTGACGCTTCTGGTGTTATAGTAGTCGCTTCAGAAGTTATTGTTGTTGCTTCTGCAGGAATAGTAGTCGCTTCTGTAGGTATAGTAGTCGCTTCTGTAGGCGCTTCTGTTGTTATTGTTGACGCTTCTGTTGGTTTAGTAGTCACTTCAGAAGTTATTGTTGTTGCTTCTGCAGGAATAGTAGTCGCTTCTGTAGGTATAGTAGTCGCTTCTGTAGGCGCTTCTGTTGTTATTGTTGACGCTTCTGTTGGTTTAGTAGTCGCTTCAGAAGTTATTGTTGTCGCTTCTGTTGGAATAGTAGTCGCTTCAGAAGTTATTGTTGTTGCTTCTGTTGGTATAGTAGTCGCTTCAGAAGTTATTGTTGTTGCTTCTGTTGGTATAGTAGTCGCTTCTGTGGGCGCTTCTGTTGTAATTGTATTTGCTTCTGTAGTTGGTTCATTGGTGGTTGTTATGTCTTCTGGTGCTGTTGTTGTTGGGTCAGAAGCTATTGTTGGGATAGTTGTGCTAGTAAGTTCCGGAGGTGGATTTGTTGTCCCGGTACTTCCGAGTGTGCAACCTCCTTCTGCGATTGCCACACAACTCTGAAAAAAAAAAAACATTTAGAATAAGAACTCATTATAGTAGAATATTATTTATTTAATAACTTCAGAATTATTGAAATAAAATGACATTGATGACACTTTCTGAAGATTGGTTAATTATATTGATCGATTGATTAATGAATTATTTATATGGATTGAAGGGTGGGCGTTTTGGGGGACTGTCTTATGTAATTTTGACGTTCGAAAAGTGCTGATTCTCAGCCTAGTTTGAATAAAAAGCTTTTAAATTTTGAATAACGGTAAAGCAAAAAAATCTCTTTATTACAAGTTTTCTGGCAAAATTACTATATTTAATATTGGAAAAACTTATGCCAAGAGTGAATCTAGTCTTTTAAATAAAGAAAAATATCCTCTTTATTATTATTATTCGTCAAACTTACTTCTAATTCAGGATCAAATTCATATCCATTGGCACAGTACAACTTCAGTGCATAACCATCGATGCATTTATAGAAGATAATACAGCTTTCCGTGTCAGGGAAATTCCCAGCTTCACCTTCTGGGCATAAGGTTGTAGATGTCGTGTCCCCTGCTAGAGTGGTTGGTGATACTGTGGTAGGTGCAGGAGTTGTGGCAGTGGAGTCAGTGTTGGTATCTTCTGGGACCGTTTGTGAGGTTGTTTGTCCATTGGTAAGGGTGCAACCGCCTGGAGCTATTTCTACGCATTTCTGAAACGAAGAGGAGAATGTTTAGCGATTGTGCCAACTGTAAAGGTTATTCTAAAGAGGAAACTGTTTGACGTTTAATTGACACACAACTACTAGGTCTATGATTTAAATAATGAAGTTAAGTCTTGCGGTATTGTGTATCAGACGTATCAAAACGGAAAAGAATAGCGACCATCTTTTGACGCGGTAGAGCGAATCTATGATTTAAATATTTGCAGGTAAAGCGTTTGTTTTGCTGTTGGATATTACAACCAAATTGAAACTTAGCTACCTTTTCTTGTTTGTAAATAAATAAAAAGTCATCTATACTCCATTTGAAATAAGATTAGACATTAAAATAATTTTAGACTTTAAATTATTATGGTTTTACATTTTCGATTATAAGATTTAGTGTTTAATTTTTGCAACCGTGTTCCTTGACCCACACGTAAAGTAACCTCTAATTTTTAGAAAGCAAACCATTAATTATTTAAATAACTGTCAAACGTGTACGATAAGATTTGTTAACCAAAACCATATGACACAAGTTCACATTTCATTAGAAAACAGAAACAAAACACAAGGGGCTATCAAAAATAATCAATAGTTTAAAATAATCAATGGTCCAAAATAACCAGTGGTTCAAAATAACCAATGGTTCAAAACTGCAAAAATGATAAAACTGACCTTCGAATTACTATCAAATTCAAATCCATCAGCACATAAGAGATGCAACGGTGAACTTCCAGAACAGTCATAGAAGGCATCACACCTGACTGGGTCAGCCACATTGCCGACCTGATCGTCAGGGCACTCGAACGTCGTTGTGTCGTCTTCCGTCACGAAAGTTGTTGGGAGTACCGTGGTTGGGCTACCCAATGTGCAACCCCCTTCTGTTATTTGGACGCATCCCTGAAAAAAATTAAAAACGTTTTAAACTAATGTTGATTTTCGTTTATTTTAATTTCTAAAGATTTCAGCGTGGAGGCAGAACGTAGAACGTGGCAGAACGTCACGATACGTAGTCATGATTGTATGATCTGAAACATTTTTCTTTCATTTAGTTCTGATATATTTATGGCATTCCACAATCTGAAATTAGGTGGTAGGTCATCGCGTGCACATCGTACTTCACTTTAATAATGACTGCCGTTTCTATATTTTAATAACCTAATTAAGAAAAATATTTTATTTGGAAATACAAACAGCGAATAAATAAACATTTAAAAGTAACAATGGTGCCGATTCTCTTGTTCACAAACTAAACTAAATTTAAGTTCAGTGCATCTTTTTCTTTCTATTTCATTAAGAAAAGGACAGAAGATAAATTTTAATTTAGTCTTGTCAAATTAGTCAGCGCTCGACGTAAATTGACGTAATTTTAGTAGGCAAGTTTTTAATCACGTCTAAACTTGTATGGAGTAGTGACAGGCGCTGATTAATTTGACAGGACTAAACTAAAATTTATCTTCTGTCCTGAACTTAAATTTAGTTTAGTTTGTGAACAAGGGAATCGGCACCATTATGTATATTTTTTTTACTTTTTATTGACTGAAATAAAAACCTGTGCAAGGCCAAAAACGCAAAAGGAACGGTGGACCAGACACTTTTTAGCGCATTGTCTTAAACGTCTAAAATTGCGTCATAATAATTTATTGCTCTCTTACTTCAATATCTTATAAATGACAAGGACAGGTGACCTTTATAAAGCTTGCTTATAAGAAGATTAAAAAAAAAAAAATCAAGTAAAATCTTTTCTACTCACCCCAACAGCAGAACTAAACTCGAATCCTTCACTGCAACTCAACAACATCTCAATCCCATTAGTGCACATATAGAATGATTCACACGCCTCCGGGTGGGCTACATTGCCAAACTGTCCAGCCTCACAAATCTGAGGTGCGGCCACTTCACGTTCTGTAGTAGTCTCTATAGCGGAATCGTCTCCTGCGACTGTGGTTTCATTTTCTATCGCACCTGGTGCTATTGTGGTTGGCATTTGTTCTTCTGATGAGGCATCGTCCTCTGAGTCATTGTCTGTGCTTGGTCCTAGGGTACAACCACCTTCTGCAATTTCTACGCAGGTCTGAAAATAATGTTATTGTTAGTTTTATTTATAACCCCACCTTTCCCCCCCATCCACCCAACTATCCAATTTTTTTTTTAACTTCTACCACTAGATTTATAAGTTTTACTGTACCTACTTACATTCTATGAATTTCAACGTCTGAATTAAAAAGATATATTTATTTTATAAAAAAAAATCTAAAGTTACCAAATCCCCTAAGAAATCTTGAGATTCTTGAGTTATAATTTATTTAAGTCAGACAAAGTCATCCATATTCATGTTAGCATACCCACTTAAAAATTTATTAACTAAAATAAATACCTGAAGTAGGTACATAATATCAAATTGTAAAATTTAAATTAATAAGCTAAATCGCAATCATCTTTAAATTCATTAAAATCAAGAAATTCATTAAAATCATTTCGAATATCCTGATAGTCAGATGACTGACAACAAAAGACCTCCAAAGCCCGATGAGATCCTAAAAAATCGGTCTTCAAAGATTTTTGGTCCTCTAAAATTCTCAGGGAATTCTCAGGTTTTTCCACAAAACCGTGATCACTTTATTACTACGATACCAAATATTACAAAATAAATAAAGAATACTCTACTATTTAAGCAATCCCAAAATACGTTTTAAATAAAATCACCAGTCTTTTACAAATTCTAGGCACACTAAACTTGCATCAAAAATTACTCAATATGATCAGCGCCAAACGTTTTTAAAACATCGTTCTGTTTCTGTAAATCGTTCAAAGAAGACCAAGGACCAAGTTTTAAATACGTGTAACGCTAAACGCATTATTTGTAGTGCAAGCGTGCATTAGGATTCAGAAAAAAATCTGTGTGCTAAGAAAAAATAATTAAGTTGTTCAACTCACCCTCGATTTCGGATCAAATTCGAACCCTTCACTACATATCAACTCTAACGATATACCATTAGTGCATAAAAAGAAACTCTCGCATCTTTCTGGGTGCGGTACGTTCCCGAAAACACCTGGTGGGCAAATCTGTGCTGGTGTAGTGACTTCGACTTTTTCCGTAGTTGGGTTACTTTCCAAAGTCGTTTCGGTTGGTTTTGAAGTTGCCTCAGAATCTAGAGTTGTTTCTGTTACTGTGTTTTCAGAAACAGTTGTGGTTGCCTCTGGAACTGGTGTTGTTGGTCCTGCAGTAGTGTCTGTTACTTCTACAGAAGAGTCCGGTCCCTGTGTTGGCTCCGATGGGTTTGTAGGGCCAGAAGTTGTTGATTCTGAAGTTTCTGCTGTAGGTGGAGCCACAGTATTGACATCTTCTACTGAATTTGAGTCATCTCCTTTAGGAGTAGTGATAGTGCCTTGTCCGAGTGTACATCCTCCCTCAGCGATCACCACGCAATTCTGGGAACATTGAAATAGTATTTATTGAAAATATACTCAAGCGTATTTAAAATGAATATATAGTGTTTATTTGTATTAACCGATAACTTGTATAAATGTGGTGTAAACTGTGAAAATAAGTTGGAAATGGCTAAATACATATTTTAATAACAGAAACATTTATCATCATCATTTCAGCCGAAAAACGTCCACTGCTGGACATAGGCCTCCCCTAAGCACCGCCACTTCGACCGATTCTGTGCTTTCCGCATCTAGCGGATTCCTGCAGCCTTCACAAGGTCATCGGTAAAAAATTCTGGTAAAAAAACACTTTCTCTCTCCTTAAACATCGTCATTACATATAATTCCTTGCTCTTGTTTCATGTTTATAATTTTATGTACATCTGTCTAATATATATATAGGTAATTATATGCTTTATGTATCTGTGTATTCTGTTGTATATGTAAATGGTACACCACTGACTACCTGCAGTATTGTCTCTCCTTTTCCATTTAAATCCATCCAAAGGTTGTCTGTAAAAGATCGCTTTTAGCGATAAGACCGCCCATTGTGTCACCCAATGTAAAATTTCTATATTAATGTCTGTAATTTTTATGGTGTACATAATAAAGAATATTCTATCTATCTATCTATCTATCTATCTTGTGGGAGGTCTTCCAACGCTACATCTTCCGGTTGAAAGGTTCTGGAGTGGCGACCACGTTCGCCTCTCCAGAACCTTTCAACCCCATCGGCCATCCGTTCCGCGAGCAATGTGCCCTGCCCATTGCCACTTAAGTTTGGCAATACTTCGGGCTATGTCGGCTACCTTGGTTCTCCTGCGGATCTCTTCATTTCTGATTCGATCACGTAGGGAAACTCCAAGCATAGCCCTCTCCATTGCCCTTTGGGTGACTTTTAGCATTCTGATAAAGCCCATTGTGAGCGACCTCGTTTCAGTACCATAGGTCATCACTGGCAACAAGCACTGGTCAAAGACTTTCGTCTTGAGACACTGTGGTATGTGGGACGAGAAGATATTGCGTAGCTTCTCGAACACTGCCCAGCCGAGTCGGATCAGAAACATTGGTAATGTATTAATTAAAAATGTTAAAGAATAAAAATAACCACATAAAATATATAGATTTTTTTTTACTGCCTCGTTGGTCTAGTCGTCGCAAACGCTACTGCTGAGCATGAGGTCCTGGGTTCGATTCCCGGGTCGGGCAAAGTGTTATTGGGTTTTTCTATTTGGAATTTCTCTGTAGCAGCCTTTTTTTTTGTGTGGGAAATTATCAAATAACTTCCCCCGCTCTGGGCGGAGCGGGAGGGCGTGTCAGACTCTTACTGACTAAAACCCACCCGTGTTCCTTCAGTTGCCATGTTGCCGGGGGCCACGATGTCCCTATCGGTTTTCTTCGAACCCCCGGCAGGCATTGGCCCTAGCAAACCCCTTCAATTCTGCTGACATCTCTTTGAGGCGCGCGTGGAACACAACGCGCCGTCGACCCGGGCTTGGTCCTTATCGGACGGCGAGCTGCCCATTGCTCACCGTCCGCAGCCTGGAGTCTGGATTTGTGCCCGGTTGATGGCAATAGGCTCGCCCCCTATTACATGGGGCTTAAACATAACTGGCGAAATGTGGGCGTACCTGCTACAGGGACACCTCTGCTCAACCCTTCGGGGAAACAAGGCGTGATGTTATGTTATGTTATATATTTTGTTGAATTTTTTTACAAATATTTGTTGTATTGTGTTTTGTTTGTTATTCAGATGAAAGACATTCACTGCTAGACAAAGGTCTCCCCCAAGCATAATCACAGTGACTGATCCTGTACCTCCCACATCCAGTAGATTCTCGTGATCTTCACGAGTTTTAGTATAATTGGTACTGAAGGAGTGAGTGTACAGCTCTGCCTAACCCTTCAGGCAATACAGGGGTGATGTTATGTTCTATGTTTGAAAATAAATATTAAATAAACACTTACTGCTACAATAGGATCAAATTCATTTCCTTCCGCGCAAAGCCGTTCTATCTCAGACCCACCAATACAAATGTAGAATGCATCACATCTGTCTGGGTGAGCAACATTTCCGAATACTCCTGGTGGGCAAATTGGTGCCGGTGTAGCCACCTCACTTTCTGTGGTTGTTTGAGTAGCTTCAGAAGTCGTTTCAATGGCTTCAGAAGTCGTTTCAGTGGCTTCAGAAGTCGTGTCAACCGGTTTTAAAGTCGTAGTTACATCCGGAATCGGGTTAGGAGCAGGAGTTGCGATGTCTGATTCTGATGAGCCTGAATCATCACCATCTATGTTTTCATCTCCAGGAGGTCCATTGCCTTGACCAAGTGTACATCCTCCTTCAGCGATGGGCACACAATTCTAGAAACATGAATATAGTAAATTTTGGTCCAAATTTCAAGACACAAGGAGCTGCAGTCAACTTGTCATGTGTTTAAACAGGAGAATAAATATAAAAAACTAAATAAAAAACACTAGCTTGATGATAGAAAAAAGAAAATACATTTATTTAGCACAGACCAAAAAACACACAATTGACACAATATAATTAACAGCAGATAAAATAAAATAAAAAAACAAATAAAGAATGTTAAGTGCGATGTTAGAAATTAGCAGGGGGGTGTGCCTCATGGCTGCACCAAAAAGGACCAGTTCAGCAGAAATGCCAGACAACTATAAGTATACTAGTAGTATGACTTGGAGCCGTTCATGGGAGATTGGCCAGAGAAGGTAAAATACAGAGAAGACTGGAAGGTTCAGGGTGTTTGTTCAGTAGTGATAAAAGACGACAAAAAGACAAAAATATCTTACCGCCGTTATGGGGTCAAATTCATTTCCTTCTGCACAAAGCCGTTCTATCTCAGACCCACCAATACACATGTAGAATGCATCACATCTGTCTGGGTGAGCAACATTTCCGAATACTCCTGGTGGGCAAATTGGTGCCGGTGTAGCCACCTCACTTTCTGTTGTTGTTTGAGCAGCTTCAGAAGTTGTTTCAATGGTTTCAGAAGTCGTTTCAGTGGCTTCAGAAGTCGTGTCCACCGGTTTTAAAGTCGTAGTTACATCCGGAATCGGGTTAGGAGCAGGAGTTGCGATGTCTGATTCTGATGAGCCTGAATCATCACCATCTATGTTTTCATCTCCAGGAGGTCCATTGCCTTGACCAAGTGTACATCCTCCTTCAGCGATGGGCACACAATTCTAGAAACATTAATATATTAAATTTTGGTCCCAATTTCAAGACACAAGGAGCTGCAGTCAACTTGTTATGTGTTTAAACAGGAGAATGAATGTAAAAAGCTAAATAAAAAACACTAGCTTGATGGATGATAGAAAAAAGAAAATACATTTATTTAGCACAGACCAAAAACACACAATTGACACAATATAATTAACAGCAGATAAAATAAAATAAAAAAACAAATAAAGAATGTTAAGTGCGATGTAAGAAATTAACAGGGGGTGTGCCTCATGGCTGCACCAAAAAAGACCAGTTCAGTAAAAATGTCAGACAACTGTAAGTACATATACTATTAGGTAGTATGACTTGGAGCCGTTCATGGGAGATTGGCCAGAGAAGGTAAAATACAGAGAAGACTAGAAGGTTCAGGGTGTTTGTTCAGTAGTGATAAAAGACGACAAAAAAAAACAAAAATATCTTACCGCCGTTATGGAGTCAAATTCATGTCCTTCTGCACAAAGCCGTTCTATCTCAGACCCACCAATACACATGTAGAATGCATCACATCTGTCTGGGTGAGCAACATTTCCAAATACTCCTGGTGGGCAAATTGGTGCCGGTGTAGCCACCTCACTTTCTGTTGTTGTTTGAGCAGCTTCAGAAGTTGTTTCAATGGCTTCAGAAGTCGTTTCAGTGGCTTCAGAAGTCGTGTCCACTGGTTTTAAAGTCGTTGTTACATCCGGAATGGGATTTGGAGCGGGAGTTGTGATTTCTGATTCTGATGAGCCTGAATCACCATCACCTATGTTTTCATCTCCAGGAGGTCCATTGCCTTGACCGAGTGTACATCCTCCTTCAGCGATGGGCACACAATTCTAGAAACATTGATATAGTAAGTGTTGGTCTAATTTCAAGACACAAGGAGCTGCAGTCAACTTGTTATGTGTTTAAACAGGAGAATAAATGTAAAAAAACTAAATAAAAAACACTAGCTTGAAAGAAAGAAAGAAAATACATAATGCCAGAAAACTATAAGTATTAGTAGGTTACTTGGAGCCGTTCAAGGGAGATTGGTCAGTGAAAGTAAAATACAGAGAAGACTGGAAGGTTCAGGGTGTTTGTTCAGAAGAAATAAAAGACGACAAAAAAAAACAATTAAAACTTACCGCCGTTATAGGGTCAAATTCATGTCCTTCTGCACAAAGCCGTTCTATCTCAGACCCACCAATACACATGTAGAATGCATCACATCTATCTGGGTGAGCAACATTTCCAAATGCTCCCGGTGGGCAAATTGGCGCTGGTGTAGTCACCTCTTCACTTTCAGAAGTCGTTTCAGAAGTTTCCGAAGTCGTTTCGAAACTTTCTATAGTCGTTGGGGTCGATTGAGTCGTGTCGGGTTGAGTTTGTGGGTCTGATGCTTCATCATCAGCGGGTGTTGTTCCAGTGATTGGTCCAAGGGTGCAACCGCCTTCGGTAATGGGAACACATTCCTAGAAAAGGAAGAAATAATAATAGATCATTTCTACTTGAAATTGTAAATCATTTAAACTTGTGGGTTACTCCAACCACCCTGAGTGTGTCCTACCCTACGTTACCCACCACCAATGTTCTACAGCTTATTTGACACTTTAGCTTGCTTATTAAGTGGGCTAATAATTAATTATTTAATTTTTGCAAGAAAGAAAATACTTTTTTATTTGGTAGGTTATGCCAGTCGCCCACTCAGGTTCTCATACATGACTTAAATATTAAGGAGAAACAAAAAAAAACTTACCTCGACCAGAGGCTCGAATTCTTGTCCCTCACTACAGGTCACTAATACTGAGGTGCCACCTTCTTCACACACGTAGAAGGCGTCACATCTGTCTGGGTGGGGTATGTTGCCATATACTCCAGATGGGCAAACTGACTCTGGTGTAGTTACTTCCTCGCTTTCTGGAGTCGAAGTCGGGTTCACTGGTGCTGGAGTCGTTTCAACTGGTTTTGGAGTCGTTTCAGAACTTTCTGTAGTCGTTGGGGTCGATTGAGTGGTGTCGGGTTGAGTATTTGTTTCATCATCATCGGGTGTTATTCCAGTGATTGGTCCAAGGGTGCAACCGCCTTCGGTAATAGGAACACATTCCTAGAGAAGGAAGAAATAATTACTGATAAATAAAATTCTACTTGAACTTTAAAATCATTTAAACTTGTGGGTTACTCCAACCAACCTGAGTGTTCTTAAGCTTGCTTATTAGGTGGGCTAATAATTAATTATTTAAATTTGCAAGAAATAAAAGTTTGTTTTATTCATTGTTAGGTAGGCTATGTCGACCACTCAGGTTCTCATACCTGACTTAAATATTAAGGACATTAACAAAAAATAAATAAAACTTACCTCGACCAGAGGCTCGAATTCTTGTCCCTCACTACAGGTCACCAATACTGAGGTGCCACCTTCTTCACACACGTAGAAGGCATCACACCTATCTGGGTGGGGTATGTTGCCATATACTCCATATGGGCAAACTGACTCCGGTGTGGTCACTTCCTCACTTTCTGGAGCCGAAGTCGGGTTCACTGGTGCTGGAGTCGTTTCAGAACTTTTTGTAGTCGTTGGGGTCGATTGAGTGGTGTCGGGTTGAGTATGTGTTTCATCATCATCGGGTATTGTTCCAGTGATTGGTCCAAGTGTGCAACCGCCTTCGGTAATGGGAACACATTCCTAGAAAAGGAAGAAATAATAATAGATCATTTCTACTGGAACTTGTAAATCATTTAAACTAGTGGGTTACTCCAATCAACTTGAGTGTGTCCTACCCTACGTTACCCACCACTAATGTTCTACAGCTCATTTGACACTTCAGCTTACTTATTAAGTGGGCTAGTGATAAATTATTTAACTTTTGCAAGAAAGAAATTTTTTTTTTTTTATTAGGTAGGCTATGTCAACCACTCCAGTTCTCATACCTGACTTAAATATTAAGGACATTAACAAAAAAAAAAACTTACCTGGACCAGAGGCTCGAATTCTTGTCCATCACTACATGTCTTTAATAATGCGGTGCCACCTTCTTCACACACGTAGAAGGCATCACACCTATCTGGGTGGGGTATGTTGCCATATACTCCAGATGGGCAAACTGACTCCGGTGTGGTCACTTCCTCACTTTCTGGAGCCGAAGTCGGGTTCACTGGTGCTGGAGTCGTTTCAGAACTTTTTGTAGTCGTTGGGGTCGATTGAGTGGTGTCGGGTTGAGTATGTGTTTCATCATCATCGGGTGTTGTTCCAATGATTGGTCCAAGTGTGCAACCGCCTTCGGTAATGGGAACACATTCCTAGAAAAGGAAGAAATAATAATAGATCATTTCTACTGGAACTTGTAAATCATTTAAACTAGTGGGTTACTCCAATCAACTTGAGTGTGTCCTACCCTACGTTACCCACCACCAATGTTCTACAACTTATTTGACACTTTAGCTTGCTTTAAGTGGGGTAATAATTAATTATTTAACTTTTGCAAAAAAGAAAAGACTTTTTCATTTATTTTATTAGGTAGGTTATGCCAGTCGCCCACTCAGGTTCTCATACCTGACTTAAATATTAAGGAGAAACAAAAAAAACTTACCTCGACCAGAGGCTCGAATTCTTGTCCCTCACTACAGGTCACTAATACTGAGGTGCCACCTTCTTCACACACGTAGAAGGCGTCACATCTGTCTGGGTGGGGTATGTTGCCATATACTCCAGATGGGCAAACTGACTCTGGTGTGGTTACTTCCTCGCTTTCTGGAGTCGAAGTCGGATCCACTGGTGCTGGAGTCGCTTCGGAACTTTCGAAACTTTCTGTTGTCGTGGGAATGGTTTCTGAGACTGTTTCATCGTCATAATCGGGTGTTGTTCCAGTGTTGGAGCCAAGTGTGCAACCACCTTCGGCTATAACAATGCATTCCTAAAAAAAAACGATGATAACTTTTTAATATAATAGAAATAGTGTAGTGAAAGTGTCTATCACTGAGCTGATCAATGTAAATTAAAACAAATACAGCAATATACAACGTGTTCCTTTTCCTATAATTTTTTTTTTTGTATTTTTATCTCGTTTTCCTTTTTTTTTTTCAAATTAATTCGGCAAAGTCACGATTATTTTACGTTAACAAACAACATAATTTTTTTTTTAAACATTTAAGTAATTGTGATTTTTTTTTTCATATTGTTATTTTTTTTTATCCATAAAAAAAGTCTAACCGGACCCGGGTGAATATCAGTATTTTACATGGAGCGACTGCCTATCTGACCTCCACAATCCAGTTATTGGGTAACACGATACCTCTTGGTAAGACTGCCAGACTTGTCGCCTTGTTGCCAGACTTTCGGACTTCTGACGACCCGTAACAACTTTCAAAGATTTACAAATGACAGCCGGGAACCAAAGGCTTAACGTGCTTTCTGAGGCACGGAGGGATCTTGGTATTTAAAGATGGTCACCCATCCATGGAAAACATAACTTAACCTCCTCCTTAAGCCCCTCAATAAAATGAAGGGCTGTAATAACACGAATTACAAAATGAGATACCCTTACCTGGTCTTCAGGGTCAAATTCAAATCCATCGCTACAAGTTAGTAATAAAGGTTGTCCTGTCGCACACATGTAGAATGCATTACATTTTTCTGGGTGGGGTACTTTGCCAAAAACTCCTGGTGGACAAACCGGCTCTGGTATAGGAGTCGTGGTAGGGCTTTGTCCAAGTGTGCAACCGCCTTCTGCTATTTCTACACAGGTCTGAAATACACATTTTTTTTTAATTATAATAGTTAATTGATTCAGTTGTGACCTTGCGGAAATCCATTATAAAACGTCAGTTTTATATCAAAATAATATAGAAGTAACGCCATCTGTTTGTTCTAATTTTGATTTGTACTTGTTCTGAAAATATACATTCGTTTGTTCTACTATGAAAAGACTAGTTTGATTTATAGGTTATGGGCCCAGACCACACGGTAACACGGGGTGTTGCCACACCGAGCGCGTCAAGCCCGAGCGTCCGAGCGGGCCGAGCGTCTCTGCGTTCAGCGCTCGGTGTGGCAACACGCCGTGTTTAGGTTCGCCAAGTCGACAAGTGTCGACAAGTCAATCGTCATCCTGAGGATGCCTCGTTGTGATGTGAAACACGTGTCGATTTCTTTCAGAGTCTTTTATAGCTCTTTAGAAATAGCTAAGCGGAACAGTTTACTAAATATATCCAAGTCTATTGTATTTTTTAATTATAATGCAACGATAGAAGAAAGATTAAATATGCTTTATTGTTCACTAACAACTCTATGGAATGAAACTAGTAGACAGTAGTTTTAAAACATAACTTTGGCACTAGTATTTGCACTATATTCGTGTGTCTTAATAGTGTGTCAAGTTTGAAGAGTCTGGTGTAGCGGTTACACCGCCTCATACGAACTATGCATCATAGACATGACGTCATACAAATCCTGCATCGCGCAGTTAGAGTTTACCGAGCGATCGACATACATACAAGTGAAATCATGTATGTATGTCGATCGCTCTTCAAACCGATGGGCAGTTGCCCGCCAGACACAACACCCATCTGGTCGGAGGATCCTCCCTTAATTTCGGAAGTCGGTGGCAAAAAACGAAAATTCAAAACCAAAGACACCGACTTCCGAAATTAAAGTTATTTTTCACTTTGAAGTGTTTTTTTTTTGGAAGTCGGTTGTTTTTTTTTTTAAGTTTTTAATTTTCCCTCACACAAATTCGATTAACACGACCTGCTATGTAAATAACAGTGACAGGAACTTATCATATTATCCACAAACTAAGTGGAAAAAATACGTATTATTGAAGCTAACTCAAAAACGACCCAAGCAAAGTTAATAAAATTTAAATGGAACCACCTCTGAAGTATGATCTACCAAACAAAAAAAGAATCATCATCATAATTGGCGGAGTAATCGCGTAACAAACATACAAAAAGAAAACACAGCCGAATTGAGAACCTCCTCCTTTTGGAAGTCTGTTAAAAAAAACTTTTGTGTCTTGGGTTTTGTATTTTCGTTTTTTGCCACCGACTTCCGAAATTAAAGTTATTTTTCACTTTGTAATGTTTTTTTTTTGGAGGTCGGTTGTTTTTTTTTTTTGTAAAAAGTTTTTATTTTTCACTTTTTAGTTGTGGTAACTACCCCACACACATTCGAATACCACTACCTGCTACCAGGGACAGAAACTTATTATATCATCTACATAGCAAGTGGGAAAAAATACGTATTTTGTAGCTAACTCAAAAACTATCAAAGCAAAGTTAATAAAATTTATATATGCCTCCTCCTTTTTCCTTCCTTTTTGGAAGTCGGTTAAAAACATAGTCGAATTGAGAACCTCCTCCTTTTGGAAGTCTGTTAAAAAAAGAAGTGCTAATGTTAATTTAATTGTCAACTTACCTTCAGTTCAGGATCGAATTCATATCCCTCACTACAGACCAATGGTATGGGTGCACCATAAGTACACAGATAGAACGCATTACAATTATCTGGATCCGCTACATTTCCATACATCCCTTCAGGACATATTGGTGCTACTGTTGTCACTTCTAAAGCTTCTGTAGTCGGTGTTTCACTGATTTCTGAGCTCTCAGTCGTTGTACTGTACCCAGGTTCGTCTGTTGTAGATGGTTGTTCGGTTTCCGTATAGTCGTTTGTAGGATCGATTGTAGTTGAAGAAGAGTCTGTAGTTTCATCTGTATGTGGATAGTCAGTTGTTACTGACGGGTCAGTAACTTCTGCAGAGTAATCAATTGTTGTTGTTGCTTCTGTTGTTTCCGCTGATGATCCTGTTGTAACATCGTAATAATCTGAAGTTGTTACAGATGAATCTTCAGTTGTTGGTGGCGAATCTGTTGTTTCATAAGAACCTGTGGTTTCATAAAAATCTGTGGTTTCACCTGATCCAGAGGTAGTTGATCGTTCTGTAGTTGAATCTGTCTCAGTGTTTAAATCGTCTCCAGTAGTAGATTCGTAGTCTGATCCATCTGCAGTGTGGTCTTCAGACGATTCTGTTGTCGAGGATTCCGTTGTAGAAGACACTTCTTCTGATCCTTCTTCAGAAGTGACTCCTTGTTCAGTAGTTGGTACATTATCATCGGAAATCAAGTCGTCTTCTGTTGTCGAGTGCCAATCTTCTGTTATCAATTCTGAGCTTTCATCCAAGCTTCCTGTAGTTGTTTCTATTGCTGGAGTGGTTTGAAATCCGAGCGTGCAACCTCCTTCTGATATGGCTACGCAGGTCTGAAAATTTGTGTTTATTAGAATTACGTTTATAATGCCGAAAAAACCTAAGATAATGTATCAATACATTTTACTTTAACTTAGTTTTTATTTTTATTTTTATTGACCTCTTTGTGTGAGCTGGTGTTTTTAGAACTCTGGTATCAACCAGTCCATGACCACCTCCAGTCAAGACAAAATCAAACTGGTTGCTAATTTAATTGTAAAATTTATTACTTTGTGTTTTAAGTATGACATTGATTTTACATTCTGTGATTACTTCCTCACACACTGACTTATTAATTGTTACATTTTAGGAAAATCGTCTACTTTTACAATGTTTGTAAATATGTGAGAACCATGTATTTATCACAAATTAAATTATCTATCGTTGCTTCATTTTTAATTTTTTTACCTATTGTGGTATAGTAATTTTATTCTAGGTGCATCGTCTTCACATATCATAATTATTTAACAAATGTACGTACATACAAACAATATTGTAAAACATTTTAAAAGAGTAACGGTGGAGTTTCTTGCCCATTCTTCTCCATACGAAAACTACCTTTTGGAAGGGGCGACTAGAATCAATTTTATTATTTTGTAATTTTTGACGTTCAAAAGTGCCATACATGGGCCTATTTGAAATAAATGATTTGACTTTGACTTTGACTTTGACCTTTAAAGGTTCTTGCATAAGTATAGTTAGACAATTCAAATTCGTCACTTAGGTTTTCAAACCATTCATAAAGCGTCTTCAGGTGGCGGTAACGAGGTGGCCCTATGTTTAAATTTCTATATCTAAGTCGATACATAGTATTTATTAAACAAAGTCGCTTTTCGTATATATATTTGTGACCACTTTGTTCTTCTAACTACCCAATGAGTTTTGATGCCGTTTTTAGTATTATTTAGAGAATTTATTCAATTCATATAAAACTGTTTTGTCAAGTTGGAAAAACCATGTTAAATGACGAATAGCTAGTTTACAAATTAAAAAACAAATTTATCATTTTTAAACTCACCGCCTGCTCTGGATCGAACTCGAATCCTTCGCTACAGAACAACTGTATCTCATTCCCTCCAGCACACATATAAAATGAGTCACACTGATCCGGGTGGGCAATATTGCCCCATTGCCCAGGAGGACAGATAGGTGCCGTTGTGGTTGGTGGAGGTGGTTCAGTGGTGGTGGGTGGTTCAGTGGTGGTGGCAGGTCCAAGGGTACAACCGCCCTCGGCAATTGCGACACAAGACTGGAAAAAAATGCATTTAAATTAGTATGTTTCATATAATGTGTATTTAATTTCTTACGCTCAATTAAGAAAGAGAGGAAGTTGCATTTAAAAACCAATGATAACTTGACAGATTTGATGTTGATAGTGAAAAAGTAGCTGTTAACATTTTAATTATTAAAAAAAGATGTCAAACTATGAATCTTTGATTGATATGGACTAGACAAAATATCGATTGTTATAGGGCGTTCATTGCTGCAGCTGACACGTCTCTGCTCTCATTGATCGTGCAATTTGTGAAATTCCGTATGTATGTGACCGACCTAAGTAACTTAGTAGCTCGTTGTAACTTATGTAAGTAAGTAAGTAAGTAATCATTTTATTTACCAAAAACTTAGCCTAGTTAACATCAGTGTTGTTTAAATTTTGGGATGGGTATGGCTATTACAATGAGTAAGACCCCTGCCCTTCAAACTAGGAAAATCCTGTATCTTGAAGGACAGTGTTCTTTAGTGGGATTGACACGTTTTACAAAATATTTATAATTGCGTAATAATTCTGATGTTAACAAATTAATTGAGTGGGTTTACTGGTTAATCGTATGTGAGTGTGTTGCTATGGGGTTAAACTGATTTGTTGGTGTGTGTTTGTGTATGTGGGGGTGGGTGGGGGTGTGTGTGTGTGTATGTATGTGAGTGAGAGAAAGAGAGTGTGGTATATTAATTGAAAAAAAAATTGGTATTTTTGACGTTAATTCGTAGAGTGAATGAGTTCCTCTGTATCGCAGTAGTCAGTATTTAATAGCAAATCTAACAATTTTCTTTTTAATTCAAAATGGTTAAGATTATTAAATTTGTTGTATTTTTTTTTTAAGCTTGTTGTATATTCTAGAACTTAGGATGAAATATTGGTGGGTAGCAAATGTGGTCCTGTAACGGTCATGTGGCAGATATTTTCATGTAAATTCTGTCCCACGTTTTGTATCTTGTTGATATAACATTTATCCTCTAAAACAGGCTCCTAAAGGCCAATAAAATAAAGCGAAAAGTCACTCATATACTCACCCTAATCTCAGGATCGAACTCGAAGCCATCACTACAGAACAACTGTATCGGTGTACCACCGGCACACATGTAGAACGAATGGCACAATTCTGGATGAGGCACGTTTCCAAACTGGCCCGCTGGACAGATCGGTGCCGGTGCTTCCGTTGTCACTTTAGCGGTGGTCGTTTCGAAGTAACTAGGGTCTTTATCAGGATTTTCCGAAGTTTTGGTACCGAGCGTGCAACCTCCTTCGGCTATGAGGACGCATTCCTGAAAAATAATTGACTTTTATGATCATCATCAGCGATTTGCTGTTGGAAATAAGCCTCTCCAATCGTACGCCATTAAGCTCGATCTTCGGCTATTCACATCCACTAGCTACCCTTCGAAGATCGCCACTCCACCTAGCCTGATAGCATCCCACTTTTGACGATTTGCCGTCTTCACTCAAGAACACGTCTACCCCCACAATTATCGATTCTACGGATATGGATAACTTCAGTTTGCTTAGTCTGTGGGCTGATATCCTATATACCATAATTCTGGCAATTAAATTATTTTGACTATACTATGTCAACTAATTTAGTTCTCTGTCGGATCTCCTTATTCCGGATTTGATCCCAGAATAAAAAATTACAATATTGACATTTAAATTTTTCCTCCACAGCTCACACACACAAACGCACACATATTTTTATTATAATCTAGTATCTAATACACTTAATTTAAAAACTTTTTACAAAAAAAAAACAACCGACCTCCAAAAAAAAATACTACAAAGTGAAAAATAATTTTAATTTCGGAAGTCGGTGTCTTGGGTTTTGTATTTTCGTTTTTTGCCACCGACTTCCGAAATTAAAGTTATTTTTCACTTTGTAGTGTTTTTTTTTGGAGGTCGGTTGTTTTTTTTTGTAAAAAGTTTTTATTTTTCACTTTTTAGTTGTGGTACCTACCCCACATACATTCGAATACCACTATCTGCTACCAATGCCAGAAACTTAACATATTATCTACATACTAAGTGGGAAAAAAAACGTATTTTGTAGCTAACTCAAAAACTATCCAAGCAAAGTTAATAAAATTAAATGGGACCAATTCGAGAGCACACCCTTTCAAACAAAAAAATAATTTTCAAAATCGGTCCACAATTGACGGAGAAATCGGTGGACATACATAAATATAAATAGTCGGAAGATAAGTTGGTAAATAGTCGGTTAAAAAGACTTTAATGAGGGATCACTTACTTTAACTTCCAGATCAAATTCAAATCCATCTGCACAGGTTAGTTCCAAAGGTGTGCCGCTTAGACACAAGAAGTATACGTTGCATAATTCTGGGTGTGGAACGTTACCAAATACGCCCGAAGGACAGGGGTCGAATGGTTCTACCGTAGTAGTTTGTGCTTCTTCCACAGCCGTAGACAACACTGTTGTTGTGTCGGATTCTCCTGGATTTGTAACCACTGTCGTTGGGTCAGATTCTGCTGAATTTGTAACAACTGTTGTTGGATCAGATTCTTCTGAAGTAGCTACTGTTGTTGCATCAGATTCTTCTGAAGTTGTAACTACTGTGGTTGGATCTGATTCTTCTGGAGTTGTAACTTCTGTTGTTGTTTCGGAAACATTGCTCTCCGTAGTCGTCTGCACTGATGAAGACGACTGGAGACTTTCGGAAGTCGTTTCGGGTTCATTTGAAGTCGTGCCTTGACTGTACGTGCAGCCGCCCTCAGCAATTTTGACGCACGTCTGAAAATTAGTGAAATAGTTTTTAGATTGGTCATCATTTCAGCCAAAAGACGTCCACTGCTGGACATAGGGCACCCCCGAGCACCGTCACTTCAACCGGTTCGTCCACCTTGAGGTAGGCCTTCCAACGTGATTTGCTAAGTCATCATCTGCCTAGCCTTCCGGCCTTTCGGCTTCCAGTCTAACCGAATGCAGCTGAATACCAGTATTTTACATGGAGCGACTGCTTATCGGACCTCCACAACCCAGTTACTGGGTAATACGATACCCCTTGGTAAGACTGGTTGTCAGTCTTTCAGGCTTCTGACGATCTGTTTACCCGACTACAGCGAAGCAAAAAGGAGGGTTATGATTTTAACCAGTATGTATTTCTTTTTATAATTTTATTTGATGTAGGAAATGAAGATGTTAGCAAGTCCACCAATCAGTTTGGTTAAGTTTTCAGAAACTGAGAATTTAATCATCTTCAATGGCAAAGTTTGTAATATGAATGCGCCAGAGTACCCCGCGAAATTCAAATTTTCTTGCAAATAAAGTTAGAACACTTTCTGTATTTACTCAATACTCAATACTTTATTGCATTCCACAATGTATGTGCTTAGGTGGTAAACATTTGAAAAGAAACAATCGTGGACCCTGTTGGGCACAGCAAAAGAAATACAGTAGAGATGAGGACTTATTGTTTATCTTATAATCTAATTTATTCAAAAAAAACATTTATTGTGTATTTTATTTCAGTTTTAGAGATTTATCATTTAAATATTCTTGTACACTGTAGTAACATTTACTTAATAATAGATTTTTTAATTTATTGGTGAATAGATGGAGTTTTTTTTCTTTTCTGATTGATTCAGGTAATTTGTTATATATTTTTATTGACATAACTAGAGGACTTGTTGAATGTATTTTGAGGCAGGATTTTGGTAAGTTTAGTCGTGTTTTGTATCGGAGTGTGTATCTTGTTTGTATGTCTTCTCGTTTAGTATAAAAGTGTGGGTATTTATGAGCAAATTTACATATTTCAAGTATATATATACAAGGCAGAGTTAAAATGTTCAGGTTTATAAAATGGGGTTTGCAGCTATCTATTTGTTGTATATTAACTAGGATACGGACGAATTTCTTTTGAATTGTAAACAGTGTAGGTGCATCTGTACTATTTCCCCACATTATTATGCCGTAACTAAGCCATGCATAAGCATAGGCGTAGTATGTTACCAGAGCTGTCTTTAAATTTGTGGTTTTTTTAATTTCTCGAAAAGCATATAGGAATTTTGAAAGTTTCGATTTAATTTTTTGTACGTGTGATTTCCAATTTATATTCTTGTCTATGGTTATGCCTAGTAATGTGAATTCATTGACTGTTTCCATTTTTTGATTATTATAAGTAAAAGCTACATTAAAAGGATTTTTTTGGTGGGGATGGAAAGTTATGAGTTTAGTGTTTGCAAAGTTAATTTCGAGGTTGTGTTCGTTCATCCAAGTTATTATTTTGCTAAGTATATCGTTAAGGGTACTGTTTAGGTTTAGGTTATCATGACACGAGGTGAGAATGGAGATGTCGTCCGCAAACAAAACGCACGGTCCGGATTCTGCTATGAATTTTGGGAGATCGTTTATGTAGACGAGAAATATAAGACATCCAATAACACTTCCCTGTGGTATGGATGCGTTTATCGCCTTCCTGTCAGAGCGGAACTTTTGAAGTTCGTTCATTTTGTCATTGAAGTATTCTATTTCTACTAACTGTGCTCTATTTTTTAGATATGATTTAAACCATTCATGTGATTTACCGCGGATCCCTATTCTATATAGCTTGTTTAATAAAATATCATACTGCACTTTGTCATAAGCTTTGGTCATATCAAGCATTATACCTACTGCGAATTTTTTATTATTTATTATGTTTAAGGCTTCCTGTATAAATTTATAGACTGCTAATGCTGTTGATCGATTTTTTCGAAAGCCATTTTGGCATTCGTCAAATATTTCATATTTTTCGCAGAAAGTGTACGCGCGATTACACATTGCTTTCTCAAAAATCTTTGAAGCTGTAGGCAGTAGAGCTATTGGACGGTAATTGCTTGGCTCTGTTTTGTTATTTTTCTTATATAATGGTTTAACTAGTGCTATTTTCAGTTGATCAGGGAATACGCCCTCTTCAAAAGATTTATGTTAGTCTAAGAAAAAGAAAGAAAAGAAATCTAAGATCATTAATTAAATAATGACTTTTTCATGTAGTCATGACGTTTAATGTCAATTCTAACTTAGAGAGCTGTGTTGATGATTATAATTCTGTAATTACATATTTTTTACAGTCACGAATCATACCTAACCTGACACATTGCAAAAACTTAAGAAAATTTGAATTTCGAACGCTATCTCAGCGCACTCCCCATAAACTAGAAAAAACTGTCATTTAGGAAATAGGGTAGTTTCCTAAGTAAAAAAAATAAAATTCTATTTAGTCCGTCTTTCAGAAAATAAAAAAATATTAGACACGTATTTTTTGGTTTATCATATTAATCAAAAATAACTTAGAAAACACGCATTAAAGTTAGGGAGTGGGGGCTTGTTACGTCACAACGTCGTATAAAATCTAGCAAGGCATGACGTCATGCCACATTTTAACTCAATGTATCGCCGTAATCTTTTGATTACGTCAAAAAATAAAAAATACGTGTCCAATCTTTTTTTATTTTCTGAAAGACGGACTAAAAATAAAAAATTTGGACACATGCCCATTAGGGGTCATTTATTAAGCCAACAGCAACTCACCTGCAACTCAGAATTAAACTCAAACCCTTCACTACAGAACAGTTGTATCGGTTGCCCACCGGCACACATGTAGAATGAGCTGCAGATCTCTGGATGGGGAACGTTACCCCAAGTGCCAGGGGGACATAATGAGCTGATGGGGTCCAGTGTGGTTGGTTCAGGAGTCGTGGTGGTGGAGCTGTACGTGCAACCGCCTTCAGCAATGAGGACGCAAGTCTGGAAATTGTTGTTGGTAAGGTTAGAACGAAGGAGGAAAAACACACGAAAAAAAAATTCAACCGACCTCCAAAAAAAACACTACAAAGTGGAAAATAACTTTAATTTCGAAAGTCGGTGTCTTGGGTTTTGTATTTTCGTTTTTTACCACCGACTTCCGAAATTAAAGTTATTTTCCACTTCGTAGTGTACTTTGTTGTGAATTTTTTTGTAAAAAGTTTTTATTTTTCACTTTTTAGTTGTGGTACTAGCCTACCCCACACACATTGGAATACCACTACCTGGTACCAGTGACAGAAATTTATCATCTACATTTTGTAGCTAACTCAAAAACTATCCAAGAAAAGCTAATAAAAAAATAAAAAAACATACGTGACGAACATATAAACTCCTCCTTTTTGGAAGTCGGTTAAAAAAGATAAACAAACCCGATAACTTAAAAATAATTTAAAATAAAAACGAAATTAAAACTCACCGCCAGTTCAGGATCAAATTCAAATCCGTCGCTGCAAAACAGTTGAATGGCGTTTCCAGCAGCACACATATAGAAAGAATCACATCTGTATTCATGGGGAATGTTACCCCACATACCAATTGGGCACAGTTCTGGGGGAGTCACAGCCTCTGTGGTAGTCTGGGAAGGGTCTGGAGTCGTGTTAGATAAGTCTGTAGTGGGGTAAGAGCCTGTGGTTGATTCTGTTGAGTTCCCTAACGTACAGCCGCCTGGTGCGATTTCAACGCAGGTCTAGAAGAAATGATTTGTAAAGTTAAAATTTGCCACAGATAACTGTAATTTTTAAAATATTGAAAGTGAGTAATAAAATAGCTAGTAAAATAAGTAAGCTGTTGCAATTTAAAAGATGAAAAAGCCTTTTAGTTAAAGTATTTTTTGCATTCAGAAAGTTGACAATGTTGCAAGTAGCTCCTAATTATGAAATATCACACTAGTGCACTAAAATTGTACTTATAAATTCCAATCAAAACACTGAATAAGGTGTTGTAACAATTTTAGGTATTATGAATTGCAATAGTTAATATCGTAAATATTTAGTTATTAAATATTGACATGGCAGCTGATCAAGATAAATACAACAAAATAAATAAAAAACTTTTTTACAAAAAATACAACCGACTTCCAAACTACAAAGTAAAAAATAACTTTAATTTCGGAAGTCGGTGTCTTTGGATCAGTATTTAACTTTTTTGACACCGACTTCCGAAATTAAAGTTATTTTTTTACTTTGTAGTTTGGAAGTCGGTTGTATTTTTTGTAAAAAAGTTTTTTTTTCACTTTTTAGTGAGTTGATTTGTAATTTATCTAAGTTACAATAGCCTTATGTCAACTGCTCATCAAAAATACCCAAATCGCTATAGATGTGCCTTTAATATTTGAAGAGTTCCCTCAATTTCTCCAAGATTCCATCATCAGATCGTGACCAAATGACAATGGGACCAACTTGAAAGTATACCCTTTCACACAAAAAAAGAATTTTTCAAATCGGTCCAGCCGTCTTCGAGTAATCGGGGAACATACATACAAAAAAAAATTATCTCGACTAATTGAGAACCTCCTCCTTTTTTTGAAGTCGGTTAAAAATCACGGTAACTAGTGATAATGATGACACTAATCAAAATTAAAACTCACCCTAAGTTCAGGGTCAAACTCGAATCCATCAGCACATTGCAACTCCACAGCTACTCCACTTACACACAGGTAGAAAGAATTGCACAATTCTGGATGCGCAACATTCCCGTAAGTACCAGGAGGACAGTTATCATTATCCGATATTGGTTTTTCTGTCGTCACCGTCGTTTCAACTTGTGTCGTATCAGGATATTCTGTTTTTAACGTAGGATCTGTTGTCGAATCATAATCCGATGTTGTAGAATCATAATCTGACGTTGTGGAATAATCATTATCTTCCGTCGTAGGATAATCTGTTATTGAATAATCATCCGTAGTTGAATAATCTGTTGTGGTAGACTCTTCCGTTGTTTGAGTTACTGTAGTTGTCTGACCATCTTCTTCAGTTGTTGTGGGTGCTATAGTTGTAGGTTCTATAGAGGTCGGTTCCTGTGTGGTGGGATCATCTACTGGTGGAAGGTCCGTAGGTTCCTCAGTGGAAGATTCCTGTGTTGTAAAAGATAATTTTGTAGTTACACCAGTGTTGAATCGGATAGATCTTGTGGTGTTGGCAATTCTGTTGAGGTCGTTGGGTTTTGTGTTGTAAGTGTTGATGTTGACTCTGCGTTGGCTCTAAAGTGGTCGGCTCAAGTGTGGTAGGCCCTAGTGTAGGTAAGTCAGTAGAAGTATCCGATGTAGTTAGTTTCTCATTAATTATAACACACTGTACACAGACCTATGTCACAACATTTATTTGATTTAGTATGAGCTTTTTTATATTATCCTACGAGTATCTTATATTATCTTTAATTTATTTATTAATACGGACTGACACTTCCATATTTATGTTTATTATTCTAGCGTATGACACTCGTGGGTTGCAGCTGAAAATCAGCGTCAGGTGGTACACTTTGTGTTGCCATCTGACATTATGCTGAGCTGAGGCCCTTTTGGCATTATAATCATTGTTTTCTGTTTTTATAGTTTTAAGGTGTATTTTTCTGTCTTAAAGCCAATAAACGCAATTTTCTTTCTTTCTTTCATTCTAGTCATGGGATCATCGTTATAATATCGAAGGCTCAAAAGTTGTTAACGGTACCTGAGTTGATGGCTCCAATGTTGTCGAATCCAGTATTGTCGTCCTCGTGTAATCCGGAAGTGTTGTTGGCCCTTCCGTTGTTGTTGGCACTTCTGTCGTTGTTGAAACCTGTGTTGTAAAAGAAACGTCAGTTGTGGGTTCAGAAATAGTTGATTATTGTGTAGTTGGTTCATAAGTACTTCTTAGTTCATAAGTTGTGAAAGTGGGTACCTCAGTTGTTACTGTGGTGGGTTCCTCAGTTGTTACTGTGGTAGGCTCCTCAGTTGTTACTGTGGTGGGTTCCTCAGTTGTTACTGTGGTGGGTTCCTCAGTTGTTACTGTGGTGGGTTCCTCAGTTGTTACTGTGGTGGGTTCCTCAGTTGTTACTGTGGTGGGTTCCTCAGTAGTTACTGGAATGGGTACTGTAACTGTGGTAGGTTGCTCTGTAGTAACAGTAGATGGCTCCAATGTTGTCGAATCCAGTATTGTCGTCCTCGTGTAATCCGGAAGTGTTGTTGGCCCTTCCGTTGTTGTTGGCACTTCTGTCGTTGTTGAAACCTGTGTTGCAGAAGAAACATGAGTTTTGGGTTCAGAAATAGTTGATTCTTGTGTAGTTAGTTCATAAGTCAAGTACTTATGAACTAGGTTCTTAAGTACTTATAGGTTCATAAGTTGTGAAAGTGGGTACCTCAGTTGTGACTGTAGAATGATCTGTAACTGTGGTAGGTTCCTCAGCTGTTACTGTGGTGGGTTCCTCGGTTGTTACTGGAATAGGTACTGTAACTGTAGTGGGTTCCTCTGTAGTTACTGTGGTGGGTTCCTCGGTTGTTACTGTGGTGGGTTCCTCGGTTGTTACTGGAATGGGTACTGTTACTGTGGTGGGTTCCTCAGTTGCTACTGTGGTGGAATCCTCAGTAGTTACTGTGGTAGGTTCCTCAGTTGTTACTGAGGTAGGTTCCTCAGTTGTTACTGTGGTGGGTTCCTCAGTTATTACTGTGGTAGGTTCCCCAGTTGTTACTGTGGTAGGTTCCTCGGTTGTTACTGTGGTAGGTTCCTCAGTTATTACTGTGGTGGGTTCCTCTGTTGTTACTGGAATGGGTACTGTTACTGTGGTGGGTTCCTCAGTTGCTACTGTGGTGGAATCCTCAGTAGTTACTGTGGTAGGTTCCTCAGTTGTTACTGAGGTAGGTTCCTCAGTTGTTACTGTGGTGGGTTCCTCAGTTATTACTGTGGTAGGTTCCCCAGTTGTTACTGTGGTAGGTTCCTCGGTTGTTACTGTGGTAGGTTCCTCAGTTATTACTGTGGTGGGTTCCTCTGTTGTTACTGTGGTAGGTTCCTCAGTTGTTACTGTAGTGGGTTCCTCGGTTGTTACAGGAATGGGTACTGTAACTGTGGTGGGTTCCTCTGTAGTTACTGTAGCGGGTTCCTCTGCAGTAACAGTGGTGGGTTCCTCTGTTGTAACTGTGGTGGGTCCTTCTGTTGTTACTGTGGTAGGTTCCTCAGTTGTTACTGTGGTGGGTTCCTCTGTAGTAACAGTGGTGGGTCCCTCTGTAGTTACTGTGGTGGGTTCCTCGGTTGTTACTGTGGTGGTTTCCTCAGTAGTTACTGGAATGGGTACTGTAACAGTGGTGGGTTCTTCTGTAGTTACTGTGGTAGGTTCCTCAGTTGTTACTGTGGTAGGTTCCTCGGTTGTAACTGGAATGGGTACTGTAACCGTGGTGGGTTCCGCTGTAGTAACAGTAGTGGGTCCCTCTGTAGTTACTGTGGTGGGTTCCTCAGTTGTTTCTGTGGTGGGTTCCGCTGTAGTAACAATCGTGGGTTCCTCAGTTGTTACTGTGGTGGGTTCCTCTGTATTAACTGTGGTGGGTTCCTCAGTTGTTACTGTGGTGGGTCCCTCAGTTGTTACTGTGGTAGGTATCTCAGTTGTTACTGTGGTGGGTTCCTCGGTTGTTACTGTGGTAGGTTCCTCAGTTGTTACTGTAGTGGGTTCCTCAGTTGTTACAGGAATGGGTACCGTAACTGTGGTGGGTTCCTCTGTAGTAACAGTGGTGGGTTCCTCTGTAGTTACTGTGGTGGGTTCCTCAGTTGTTACTGGAATGGGTACTGTAACTGTGGTGGGTAGCTCAGTTGTTACTGTGGTAGGTTCCTCAGTTGTTACTGTGGTGGGTTCATCGGTTGTTACTGTGGTAGGTTCCTCAGTTGTTACTGTGGTGGGTTCCTCGGTTGTTACAGGAATGGTAACTGTGGTGGGTTCCTCTGTAGTAACAGTGGTGGGTTCCTCTGTAGTTACTGTGGTAGGTTCCTCAGTTGTTACTGTGGTGGGTTCCTCAGTTGTTACTGGAATGGGTACTGTAACTGTGGTGGGTTCCTCTGTAGTAACAGTGGTGGGGACCTCTGTTGTTACTGTGGTGGGTTCCTCTGTTGTTACTGTGGTGGGTTCTTCTGTAGTTACTGTGGTGGGTTCCTCAGTTGTTACTGTGGTAGGTTCCTCGGTTGTTACTGGAATGGGTACTGTAACTGTAGTGGGTTCCTCTGTAGTAACAGTGGTGGGGACCTCAGTTGTTACTGTGGTGGGTTCCTCTGTCGTAACTGTGGTGGGTTGCTCAGTTGTTACTGTGGTAGGTTCCTCAGTTGTTACTGTGGTGGGTTCCTCGGTTGTTACTGGGATGGGTACTGTAACTGTGGTGGGTTCCTCTGTAGTAACAGTGGTGGGGACCTCTGTTGTTACTGTGGTGGGTTCCTCAGTTGTTACTATGGTGGGTTCCTCTGTAGTAACAGTGGTGGGTCCCTCTGTAGTTACTGTGGTGGGTTCCTCGGTTGTTACTGAAATGGGTACTGTTACTGTGATGGGTTCCTCTGTAGTAACAGTGGTGGGTCCTTCTGTAGTTACTGTGGTGGTTTCTTCTGTTGTTACTGTGGTGGGTTCCTCAGTTGTTACTGTGGTAGGTTCCCCAGTTGTTACTGTGGTAGGTTCCTCAGTTGTTACTGTGGTGGGTTCCTCGGTTGTTACAGGAATGGTAACTGTGGTGGGTTCCTCTGTAGTAACAGTGGTGGGTTCCTCTGTAGTTACTGTGGTAGGTTCCTCAGTTGTTACTGTGGTGGGTTCCTCTGTTGTTACTGGAATGGGTACTGTAACTGTGGTGGGTTCCTCTGTAGTAACAGTAGTGGGTCCCTCTGTAGTAACAGTGGTGGGTTCCTCAGTTGTTACTGTGGTGGGTTCCTCGGTTGTTACTGGAATGGGTACTGTAACTGTGGTGGGTTCCTCTGTAGTAACAGTAGTGGGTCCCTCTGTAGTAACAGTGGTGGGTCCCTCTGTAGTTACTGTGGTAGGTTCCCCAGTTGTTACTGTGGTAGGTTCCTCAGTTATTACTGTAGTGGGTTCCTCTGTTGTTACTGTGGTGGGTTCCTCAGTTGTTACTGTGGTAGGTTCCCCAGTTGTTACTGTGGTAGGTTCCTCAGTTGTTACTGTGGTGGGTTCCTCAGTTGTTACTGTGGTGGGTTCCTCTGTAGTAACAGTGGTGGGGACCTCAGTTGTTACTGTGGTGGGTTCCTCTGTCGTAACAGTGGTGGGCCCCTCTGTTATTACTGTGGTGGGTTCCTCAGTTGTTACTGTGGTGGGTTCCTCAGTTGTTACTGTGGTGGGTTCCTCTGTAGTAACAGTGGTAGGTCCCTCTGTAGTTACTGTGGTAGGTTCCCCAGTTGTTACTGTGGTAGGTTCCTCAGTTGTTACTGTGGTGGGTTCCTCGGTTGATACTGGAATGGGTACTGTAACTGTGGTGGATTCCTCTGTAGTTACTGTGGTAGGTTCCCCAGTTGTTACTGTGGTAGGTTCCTCAGTTGTTACTGTGGTAGGTTCCTCGGTTGTTACTGGAATGGGTACTGTTACTGTGGTGGGTTTCGCTGTAGTAACAGTAGTGGGTCCCTCTGTAGTTACTGTGGTGGGTTCCGCTGTAGTAACAGTGGTGGGTTCCTCTGTTGTTGTTGTGGTAGTGGTAGGTTCCTCAGTTGTGGTGGTAGTGGGTACCTCTGTTGTTGTTGTTACAGTGGTGGGTTCCTCTGTTGCTGTTGTGGTAGTGGGTTCTTCTGTTGTGGTGGTAGTGGGTACCTCTGTTGTTGTTGTAACGGTGGTGGGTTCCTCTGTTGTTGTTGTGGTAGTGGTATGTTCCTCAGTTGTGGTGGTAGTGGGTACCTCTGTTGTTGTTGTAACGGTGGTAGGTTCCTCAGTTGTGGTGGTAGTGGGTACCTCTGTTGTTGTTGTAACGGTGGTGGGTTCCTCAGTTGTGGTGGTAGTGGGTACCTCTGTTGTGGTGGTAGAGGGTACTTCTGTTGTTGTTGTTACAGTGGTGGGTTCCTCTGTTGTCGTTGTGGTAGAGGGTTCCTCTGTTGTAGTAGTAGAGGGTACCTCTGTTGTTGTTGTAACAGTAGTAGGTTCTTCTGTTGTTGTTGTGGTAGTGGTAGGTTCCTCAGTTGTGGTAGTAGAAGGTTCCTCTGTTGTGGTGGTAGTAGGTACCTCTGTTGTTGTTGTTACAGTGGTGGGTTCCTCTGTTGTTACTGTGGTAGAGGGTTCTTCTGTTGTGGTGGTAGTGGGTACCTCTGTTGTTGTTGTAACAGTGGTGGGTTCCTCTGTTGTTGTTGTGGTAGTGGTAGGTTCCTCAGTTGTGGTGGTAGTGGGTACCTCTGTTGTTGTTGTTACAGTGGTGGGTTCCTCTGTTGTCGGTGTGGTAGAGGGTTCCTCTGTTGTAGTAGTAGAGGGTACCTCTGTTGTTGTTGTAACAGTGGTGGGTTCTTCTGTTGTTGTTGTGGTAGTGGTAGGTTCCTCAGTTGTGGTAGTAGAAGGTTCCTCTGTTGTGGTGGTAGTAGGTACCTCTGTTGTTGTTGTTACAGTGGTGGGTTCCTCTGTTGTCGTTGTGGTAGAGGGTTCCTCTGTTGTAGTAGTAGAGAGTACCTCTGTTGTTGTTGTAACAGTGGTGGGTTCTTCTGTTGTTGTTGTGGTAGTGGTAGGTTCCTCAGTTGTGGTAGTAGAAGGTTCCTCTGTTGTGGTGGTAGTAGGTACCTCTGTTGTTGTTGTGGTAGTGGTAGGTTCCTCAGTTGTGGTGGTAGTGGGTACCTCTGTTGTTGTTGTTACAGTGGTGGGTTCCTCTGTTGCTGTTGTGGTAGTGGGTTCTTCTGTTGTGGTGGTAGTGGGTACCTCTGTTGTTGTTGTTACAGTGGTGGGTTCCTCTGTTGCTGTTGTGGTAGTGGGTTCTTCTGTTGTGGTGATAGTGGGTACCTCTGTTGTTGTTGTAACGGTGGTGGGTTCCTCTGTTGTTGTTGTGGTAGTGTTAGGTTCCTCAGTTGTGGTAGTAGTGGGTACCTCTGTTGTTATTGTAACGGTGGTGGGTTCCTCAGTTGTGGTGGTAGGTACCTCTGTTGTTGTTATTACAGTGGTGGGTTCCTCTGTTGTGGTGGTAGTGGGTACCTCTGTTGTGGTGGTAGTGGGTACCTCTGTTGTGGTGGTAGAGGGTACCTCTGTTGTTGTTGTTACAGTGGTGGCTTCCTCTGTTGTCGTTGTGGTAGAGGGTTCCTCTGTTGTGGTAGTAGAGGGTACCTCTGTTGTTGTTGTTACAGTGGTGGGTTCCTCTGTTATCGTTGTGGTAGAGGGTTCTTCAGTTGTAATAGCGGTAGAGGGTACCTCTGTTGTGATGGTAGTGGGTTCCTCTGTTGTTGTAGTGGATGAGGGTTCCTCTGTTGTCGTTGTGGTAGAGGGTTCCTCTGTTATTGTGGTAGAGGGTACCTCTGTTGTTGTTGTGGTAGAGGGTTCCTCTGTTGTAGTAATTGGTGTCTGTGTCGTTGTTGTTGTAGGTTCTTCAGTAGTTGTTGTGGTAGTGGGTTCTTGTGTTGTTGTTGTGGTAGTCACCTCTGGAGTAGTGGGCACTTCCGCTGTCGTTGTAGTTGTTGTTGTCGGAGCTTGAGTCGTCGATGTAACGTTACATTGAACCATGAACGGCCAACTGCAGAACTGGAATAAAAATAAACGTTGTTAATCATGTACTGTATGATTCAACATTATTTATTTATTTATTTATTAAAACTTTATGCACAAGTAAAAAAATACTGTACAAAGGCGGACTTAATGCCTAACGCATTTTCTACCAGTCAACCTTAGGGTGATGCAGAGACAAAACATGGCAGGTGCAACACAAGTGATAGATAACTTGAAAATGAATACATACTAATACATAAATATATACATATAAACCGAATAAACTTTGTCAGGAGAAATAACGATAGGTAGAGGAGAAAACATTATGTACGACGAACAAAATTTATTTATAAACAGATTTACACACTACTTTAGATTGTTAACCGACTTCCAAAAAGGAGGAGGTTATAAGTTCGTCGCGTATGTTTGTTTTTTTTTTTTTTTTTATGTATGTCCACCGATTTCTCCGTCAATTGTGGACCGATTTTGAAAATTCTTTTTTTGTTTGAAAGGGTGTGCTCTGGAATTGGTCCCATATGAATTTTATTAACTTTGCTTGGATAGTTTTTGACTTAGCTACAAAATACGTTTCTTTTTCCCACTTAGTATGTCGATGATATGATAAGTTTCTGTCACTGGTAGCAGGTAGTGGTATTCGAATGTGTGTGGGGTAGGTACCACAACTAAAAAGTAAAAAATAAAAACTTTTTACAAAAAAAAAACAACCGACCTCCAAAAAAAAACCACTACAAAGTGAAAAATAACTTTAATTTCGGAAGTCGGTGGCAAAAAACCAAAATACAAAACCCAAGACACCGACTTCCGAAATTAAAGTTATTTTTCACTTTGTAGTGGTTTATTTTTTTGGAGGTCGGTTGTTTTTTTTTTGTTATGGTCATTTTTAGGAGTGTAAGCTGAATTTGAATTCTCGGACCATCAATTTGCTTATCAATAAAGTTCATTGTCTGAGATATTGGCAAGTGATGTTATAATTTTCAAAACTATCCGAAATAAATGATGACTAATACTAATAATTTCAGTTGTTCAGTGCAGAGGAAATTATTTATTTATTTTATTTTTGGAAAACTTACAGCTAAACAGACACAATTAGTAATAGTTTAAACAAAATAGGACAATTACAAGTTTCCATCCGTAGTTTCAACTTAAATCATATCATCATCTGCCTAGCCTTTTCCCAACTATGTTGGCGTCGGCTTCCAGTCTAACCGGATGCAGCTGAATACCAGTATTTTACATGGAGCGACTGCCTATCTGACCTCCACAACCTAGTTACTAGGTAACACGATACCCCTTGGTAAGACTGGTTGTCAGACTTTTTGGACTTCTAACTACCCGTAACGACTGTCATAGATCTACAAATGACAGCCGGGACCAACGGCTTAACGTGCTTTCGAGGCACGGAGAGGTCTTGGTATGTAAAGATGGTCACCCATCCATGGACCAACCGCGGCAAGCGTAGCTTAACCTGATCGATCGACCCGTGCAGCGGTTGTTACTTAGCCACAAGCCCCCCCACCAGCCCTTCAACTTAAATCATATGAACACGACAAAAAATTTGACAATAAGACTAAACACAACAAAAAACAGAAAAAAGACTATTTACGCTCGAAGAAGCCATTAGATAAAATTTTCTTCAATTTAGCAACACTAGTAGTATTGAAAATGTCGATATCAACTTCCTGGCAGTTTGCGTTGTACATACGGCTGGCTCTCATCATGTACGATCATTAAATATTAAAAGTCAATTAAATTAGATAGCGGAACTTGATGGTTGCCTTTATCTTCACACTAAATATTCGGCGACTTCATACTTCCACTACACTAGATGAGGTCATAGAAGAATAATATTTTTTTATCATGTTTAAATATTTATATCTATCATAACTTTGGAGTTTTGCTAGCTAGTTTATTGAAAAAATAAAAACGAATAAAAACTTTTTACAAAAAAAAAAACAACCGACTTCAAAAAAACACTACAAAGTGAAAAATAACTTTAATTTCGGAAGTCGGTGTCTTTGGTTTTGAATTTTCGTTCTTTGTCACCGACTTCCGAAATTAAAGTTATTTTTCACTTTGTAGTGTTTTTTTTTGGAGATCGGTTGTTTTTTTTTTTTTTGTAAAAAGTTTTTATTTTTCACTTTTTAGTTGTGGTACCTACCCCACACACATTTGAATATCACTACCTGCTACCAGTGACAGAAACTTGTCATATCATCTACATACTAAGTGGGGAAAAAATACGTAATTTGTAGCTAACTCTAAAACTATCCAAGCAAAGTTAATAAATTTATATGGGACCAATTTAAGAGCACACCCTTTCAAACAAAAAAAGGATTTTCAAAATCGGTCCACAATTGACGGAGAAATCGGTGGACATACATAAAAAAAAAAACATGCGCGACGAACATATAACCTCCTCCTTTTTGGAAGTCGGTTAAAAAGTCTCAAAGACCATCTCCCATCAATCTTGGTCAGGTCATATGAGGACCATGGACCTTGGTCTATGGTCCTCATATGACCTGACCAAGATTATGTAACATAACATCACGCCTTGTTTCCCCGAAGGGTTGGGCAGAGGTGTCCCTGTAGCAGTTCACCCACATTTCGCCAGTTATGTTTAAGTCCCATGTAATAGGAGGCGAGCCTATTGCCATCGACCGGGCACCAATCTAGACTCTGGGCTGCTACTGAGAAAATTTCAGATAGAAAAACCCAATAACACTTTACCCAACCCGGGAATCGAACCCAGGACCTCATGCTCAGCAGTAGCGCTTGCGACCACTAGACCAAGATTATGTCTGGACTTTAAAAGAGACTGTGACCTCTGAGTAAGTTTCTGTCTTTCTAAGAAAATACCGACCTCATCTAATTTTAAAATATAATTTAAAATTTGACGCGAAAATGTGTTTTTTTGGAATAATTTAAAGAAATTAATCATCATCTGCCTAGCCTTTTCCCAACTATGTTGGGGTCGGCTCCAGTCTAACCGGATGCAGCTAAATACCAGTATTTTACATGGAGCGACTGCCTATCTGACCTCCACAACCTAGTGACTAGGTAACACGATACCCCTTGGTAAGACTGGTTGTCAGACTTTTTGGGCTTCTAACTACCCGTAACAACTGTCAAAGATCTACAAATGACAGCCGGGACCAACGGCTTAACGTGCTTTCCGAGGCACGGAGGGGACTTGGTATGTAAAGATGGTCACCCATCCACGGACCAACCGCGGCAAACGTAGCTTAACCTGATCGATCGACCCGTGCAGCTGTTATTACTTAGCCACAAGCCCCTCCCTATTAATTTAAAGAAATTAATATAATTTAAAATTTATTTAATCTTACCTGTAAATTAAAGTCGAACCAGGTACCAGGCGCACAGTTCATCGCAACTTTATTTCCATTAACACAGCTGTAACTCCACAGGTAGTTCTTGCGGCAATAGAGGTGTCCAGAAGACTTCAAT